>JAJQQW010000002.1:89670713-92148924 GCA_025583905.1 Ia io | reverse complement strand
ATGGGATTTTTCTTTTCATTTCTCTTTCTGTGAGTTCATTATTGGTATATAAAAAAGTCCATAGATTTCTGGGTATTAATTTCGTATCCTGCTACATTGCCAAATTCATTTATTAGTTCTAGTAGTTTTCTTTGTGTTTTTTTTTTTTATGGAGTCTTTGGGGTTTTCTATGTATAGTATCATGTTATTTGCCACGAAGGACAGTTTTACTTCTTTTCCAATTAGGATGACTTTTATTTCTTCTTGTCTAATCACTATGGCTAGCAATTCCAGTACTATAACAGGAGTGGTGAAAGTGGGCGTCCTGTCTTGTTCTTGTTCGTAGGGGAAATGAGTTTAATTTTTGCCCATTGATTATGATGTTGACTGTAGGTTTGTCATATAAGGCTTTTATTATGTTGTGGTATGATCCCTCTATTCCCACTTTGCTGAGAGTTTTTATGAAGATAGGGTATTGGATATTGTCAAATGCTTTTTCTGAATCAATTGATATGATTATGTGACTTTATCTCTCAGTTTCTTTATGTGATGTATCACATTTATTGATTTGTGGATATTGTACCATCCTTGCATCCCCAGAATAAATCCCACTTGGTCATGGTATATGATCTTTCTAACGTAATGCTGAATCCGATTTTCTAGAATTTTGTTGAGAATTTTAGCATCTATGTTCATCAAGGATATTGGCCTGTAGTTCTCTTTTTTTATGTTGTATTTATCTAGTTTTGGGATTAGGGTAATGCTGGTTTCATAGAAAGAGGTTGGAAGTGTGCCTTCCCCTTGAATTTTTTCTAATAGTCTGAGGAAGATAGGTTTGAGCTCTTCTTTGAATGCTTGGTAGAACTCCCCTGGAAAGCCATCTGGACCAGGGCTTTTGTTTGCTGGAAGATTTTTGATCACTGTGGCAATTTCTTTGCTAGTTATTGGCCTATTCAGGTTTTTTGATTCTTCTTGATTGAGTTTTGGGAGCTTTTATTTTTCTAAGAATATATCCATTTCATCTAGATTGTCCATTTTGTTGGAATAGATTTGTTCATAGTATTTTTTATTAATCGTTCGTTTTTCTCTGGGATCGGATATTATTTCACCTATTTCATTTCTAATTTTGTTTATTTGGGTTCTCTCTCTTTGCTTCTTGGTGAGCCTGGCTAGAGTTTTCTCAGTCTTGCTTATCCTTTCAAAGAACCAGCTCTTGATTTTGTTGATCTTACGTGTTGTTGTTTTTTGTTGTTTTTTTTTTTTTTTGGTCTCTATGTTGTTTATTTCTGCTCTAATCTTTATTATTTCCTTCCTTAAAAAAGGGCCTACTATTAATTCTCTATGTCTTGAACACTGGTACCAGCTCCATATCAAAAAATAAATTTGGGGAGCAGCTTTATTTTGACATAATGAACATACCATGCAGTTCACTCATTTAAAGTGTACAGTCTAGTGGTTCTTCTATATTCAGAGTGTTACATAGTCATCATCACAATCACTTGAGGACATTTTTATCCCCCTAAAAGGTAGCCCTATGCCCTTTAGCAACCACCTTGTGCAAGTTTCCATTTTCCCACTCTTCCTAGCCTTAGGGAACCACTACTGTACTCTCAGTCTTTCTAGATTTGTCTATTCTGCACGTTGCACATCAGTGGAATCATACAATATGTGCCCTTTGTAATGCCATTTTATTTAGCATAATATTTTTAAGGTACTTTTGTTTTGTAGCATGTATCACCAGTACTTCATTTCTGTTTGCTGAATAACATTTCATTCCATGAAGCGACCTCATACTTTTAAATCATCATTTGATGAACCTTTGGATTATTTCCCCTTCTTGGTGTTGTTAAGAATACTGCTATGAAAATCCATGTCCAAATTTTTATGTGAACATATGTTTTTATACTCTTGGGAATATAATTATAATTGGAATTGCTGATCATACCTTTAATCTTCTGGGAAACTGCCAGACTGTTTTCCACAGTGGGTGTACCATTTTACATTTTCACTGACAGTGTATGAGGGTTTCAATTTCTCCACATTCTTGCCAACACTTGTCATTACCTGTCTTTTGATTGTAGCCACCCCAGTGGGTATGAAGTGCCATCTTTCATTTTCAGTTTTCTAATGATTAGTGATGTCGACCATCTTTTCACATGCGTAATATCCATTTGTATAGGTTCTTTGAAAATATGTGTGCTCAATTCTTTTGCCTATTTTAATTTGAATTTTCTTTTTATTATTGAATTATAAGAGTTTTTTATATATACTAGATTAAAAAATCCCTTATTAGATAAAGGATTTTCAAATATTTATTCAATTCAGTAGCTCACCTTTTCATTTTCCTGATGGTCTCTTTTAAAGCACAGAAGTTTTTTATTTTTATTTTGATGAAGTCCAGTTAATCGCCTTTTGTCTTTTGGTGTCATGTCTAAAAATACTCATATTCAGTCATGAGGATATACACTTATTCTTTCTTCTAAGAGTTTCATAGTTTTAGCTTTTACATTTTGAGGTAATTTCTATATACGGTATGAGGTACAGGTCTAATTTTACTTATTTGCATGTGTATATCCAGCTGTCCTGATACCAATTGTTAACAAGACTATTCGTCGCTGATTTAATTGTTTGGCACCTCTGTCCAAAGCACTTGGCCATAAAGGTAAGGGTTAATGTTTGGATTCTCCCTTCTACTTCATTGATGGATAAGTCTGTCCTTATGCCAGTACCAAATCAATTATTATGAGTACTCTTGGCCAGGTATCTTGCATATTACCACTTTTTTTATGTAATAATAAAAAAGCCGGTATAATGGAATATTCTTAACTCTACTTTTGTGGAGATTTTTTGTTTCTCGATAAAGCCTGTGGCCAACTTATGTTTTGCTGACACCGTGACATGAAAGAAAAGTGGGCTTCCAAAGATAACACCCTTTTCCTTTTTTTTTTCCACTCAAGCCTTTAACCTCAAACCCAGTGCCTTCCACTTCACTTCGCTTCCTTAAAATCCTGATAACAGTATCTGCTGATTTAACCATTTACTTCATTGTGTTTAACTCATGCTTCATAGACTCATCAATAGGTTTCACTGCCTGGGGAGGAGAAAATTAAAATCTGGACTGTCATCATTCCTCTTTATCATGTCTAAATTTGAGCCCTAAGTGGTTTGGCTCAGTGGATAGAGCAGGGTTCAATTCTGGTCAAGGGCACATACCTGAGTTGTGGGTTCCTCTCCAGCCATTGATGTTTCTTTCTCTTTCCCTTTCTCTTCCACACTAGGGGGATAGGAGGATGAGGGCATGTGCTGGAGGGGTGGGGATGGCTGGGAAGAGGTCAATGGGGTTAAAAGGAGACATATGTAATACTATATGTAATACCTTAAACAATAAAGAAATTCAGTGGAAGAATATTCTCAGGTAAGGATTAAAAAATTATAAAAGAAAAAAATAAATATCTCAAAATGAAATCTCAATATCTTAAAAAAAATTATTTTCTGTAGAGTAACTTTGTGGTATAAAACACAAGCAAGCTTGAACTAAGCTAGAGGAGAACTTGTGTTTAATGGTGCCAAAGGATACTGCATTGGTTTTACCGCTGAGATATAAAATTATTTCTCAGTGTTCTCTGTTTTCTCATTGAGGAAAGGCAAACTTATTCCTAACCATGGAATGTTTCTCTGTATACCTTGGCTGTTCCCTCTGAGCTCTTTGCTCTGTCCTTTTCATAAGAAATGACCTATGCTTGCAGCTCTTGTCTCAGCCTAAAATTCTTCCCGGTAGAACATGTAAGACCCGCAGGCCTCTTTTTATTGTGTACGCTCTTGGTCTCCCTTTAAGAGTTCAAGCTAGCAGGCAGGGTTTATGCTACTGCAATTCTCCTAGAAGCTTTGAGAATCCTGTGAATTTTATTGGGGTTCATGGCATTAGAAATGCACCCTCACAAATTGTTTTCAAATAAGTTCTTCACCATGGGCTTCCTGGAGGTGTTGTAGGACAGTGTCTCTAAAATTCTTACATTCTGAAAATCCTTAAAGGAATTTGAGGCACCATGTAAATGTTTCTGAGGTTTTAAGGAGTTTTATAAGTCTTGGCTTCATCCTGAGACCATGTTTTCCTGCAACACCCTGGGTTTGATGTTACCCCCGAAGCCATTTCTTTATTTTAGCATTATTTGACAAATGGACAGTTGGGAGAAGGTATAAATGGGAAATAGATATTTGAAACTCTTAAACCCAGGTTCTTTTATGCTTAATTGTCTTTCCTTAGCTTATCTTTCTCATCAAATTCCATTTCAGCTGCTTCCTGGTGAGAATCCCTGCCATCATTTCAGTGTCACTTTGTTCACTTGCCTAAATGCTCTTGCTGTTAGCCTCCTCAGGGGCCATCGGGTCTCCACTCACCGTTTCTCAGAGGCGCTTTCGGTTTTAATTTTCACGATTTCCTACATTATGTCAGGTTCCACCTACCTCCTGTTCAAAGGCATTCCCACACTTGTGTGAGTTTCTTTTTTAGTGTCAGCACTCTATTTTTAATTTCAGTATCTGTGCCAGTTACGGATTGCGGTTTAATAAACCACTTCCAAACCCTTATATCTTTTTTAAAAAATATATATTTTATTGATCTTTTACAGAGAGGAAGGGAGAGGAGAGAGAATTAGAAACATTGATGAGAGGGAAACATTGATCAGCTGCCTCCTATACACTCCCCACTTGGGATGTGCCCGCAACCAAGGTACATGCCCTTCACCGGAATCGAAACTGGGATCCTTCAGTCTGCAGGCCGACGCTCTACGCACTGAGCCAAATCAGTCAGGGTCCAAACCCTTATGTCCTAAAACAGCATTTACTTTGTTCACACATATTCAGTGAGTCCAACTCATTTCTTTTGCACTTGCCACCAGCTGGGATGACCTGAAGCTGGGAAGTGGAATCCTCTAAAGGCTTGTGTGTTCACGGGTTTGTCAGGAGCAGTGGGCTTTTGGCTGGGATGTTCGCTGGGACAGTCTCAGCTGGACACCAGTATGAGGACTGACCATGTGGCCTGGGCTGCTTCCTTCTTCAGAAAAATGGTGGCTGGGTTCCCAGGGTGAGCTCCCCTAGGGAGAGAGTCAGATGGCACCAGACATAGCAGTCACACAGCAGTCACCATATCCTATTCACCAGAACCCAGTTAGCACTGAGGCCAGCACCTATTTCATGGACAAGTGTCAAACAATCTGGAGACGTGCTTCAAAACTCGGCATCACTCACATTGTCTTACCAAACAATCATTGTATCTGAAGGGAAAGTAGTTCTTCCCAAATCATTATCATTGACATTACAACAAGTTTATTGTTGTAGATGATGATTTTTTTGTTTATATGCTCCCTTATTTTGTGGCATGTAACAAAAAATTTCAAGATAGGACTATTGGATTAAGGTCCCCTCCCCATTTTTTTTTTATACTGAACAATGTAGGGCTTATCTTGCTAAACTTTTACAGTGAGATGTGTAATTTCTCAGTAACCCAGGGAAACATTTCATCTTGTAATTCAATTCAAATTAGCATCAAACATTTATAGTTCAGTACAAGACTTACGGTATTAGAATCCAAATTTATAAGATTCATTAATTATTCTCATTTTGAAAGTATTATTTTGGGAAGCATTTGGTGACTCAGTCTTGAATGCCTCAATATGATAATCCTAAAACTTTTTTACAGATTATGAAATGTTAAGATGAGGGAAGAGGTAAGGTCAACCTATTAAGTGGCAACATATAGTCATTTTGTGGAGGAGAGATATGAAAAGTTCATGAAAAACATAGTATAAAATCAAATGCACATGATAAAGACAGTAAATATATTTTTGGGATTCCTGGTCATTTTAACTTTGATCTTGATTCTGAGTAATTCAAAGTTCAACATTTTAAGACTATCACAGTTCACATAACATCTACACTAATAAAAGATGATTTACTGCAGTTTTATTTTAAACTATACTGGTTTTTTGTATGTTTTGGTTTATTCCTCACCCAAAGATATTTTTCCATTGATTTTTAGAGAAAGTGGAAGGGAGGGGGAGAGACAGAGAAAGAGAAACATTTATGTGAGAGACACATAGATTGGTTACCTCCTGATTTTGGGGGTTGAAATTGAGCAGACATTAGCGGGGATAACAATTAGTTCTTTTTAAAAAATATATATTTTATTGATTTTTTACAGAGAGGAAGGGAGAGGGATAGAGAGTTAGAAACATCGATCAGCTGCCTCCTGCACACCTCCCACTGGGGATGTGCCCCCAACCAAGGTACATGCCCTTGACTGGAATCAAACTTGGGACCTTTCAGTCCACAGGCCAATGCTCTTATCCACTAAGCCAAACCAGTTAGGGCAACAATTAGTTCTTCAGGAGATAGTTCAAGCAGATATCCTAGGCAGGTGTCTTATCAGTATTTTCCCCAAGCCTGTAAAACATGTTTAGAGTAAAATTTATGAAGAATTCAAAAGAGACTTGGTGTATGCAAGAATGCAGCCTTGAGAGTAACTTAGGGCTTGCTTGAATCAGAGGAACTAATAATCTTGGAACTTAATTATTAGGTGCTTCTCATAGATTGTGGAAGTCTATAGCAGTGAAAAAGAAAGGCCTTTTTCCTGTCTTTACAGTACATATACAATGGAATATTACTCAGCCATAAGAAAAGATAAAATACTGCCATTTGCAACAACATAGATAGATCTTCACAATATCACGCTAAGTGAAATAAGTCAGATGGGAAAAGTCAATAACCATATGATTTCACTAACATATTGGATAAACTGAAAACAACAAACAAACAAAGAAGACAAATGAAACTCATAGACACAGACAGCAGTATGGTGGTTACCAGAGGGAAAGAGGAGTTGGGGGAGTAGAAAGAGGTAGAGGGGGTCAAATATATGCTGACAGAGGGAGATGACTTTGGGTGATGAACACAATGCAGAAAACAGATGACCCATTATAGAAATGTACACTTAAAACCTATGAACATTTATTAACCAATGTCAACGTATAAATTTAATAAAAAATCTTTAAAGACCATTTTTTTCAATGTTTTTGTTTTTCAAATATAATTATTGTTTCATTAAACTATTAATTATGTAACATAATCTATATATATAAAAGCCTAAATGACCATCGCGACCGAACAGGCTGCGCGGGGTGACTAGGCCAGCAGGGGGGTTAGTGAGGGGCGACCAAATGAATGAATAGCAGGCTGCGTGGGGCAACCAGGCCCACAGGGGTGAAGTTGGGGGTGACCAGGTCAGTGGAGTGGGGAGGGGCAGTGAGGAGTGACCAGGCTGGCAGGGGGGCAGTAAGGGGCAACAGGCTGGCATGGGGGGCTGTTAGAGGCAACCAGGCCAGCGGGGGGGGAGGGGCAGTTTAGGGCAACCAGGCCAGCAAGGGGGGGCAGTTGGGGGCAACCAGGCCAGTGGGGGCAGGAAAGTTGGGAGCGACCAGGCCAGCAGGGGAGGGCAATTATAGGCAACCAGGCTGGGAGGGGGGCAGTTAGCGGCAATCAGGCATGCAGGCAGGTGAGCAGTTAAGAGCCAGTGGTCCTGGATTGTGAGAGAGATGTCCAACTGCCGGTTTAGGCCTGATCCTGGGTATGTCCAACTGCAGGTTTAGGCCCAATCCCAGCAGTCGGAATTCCCCTAGGGGTCCCGGATTGGAGAGGGTGCAGGCTGGGCTGAGGGGACACCCCCCCCACCATGCACGAATTTCGGGCACCAGGGCTCTAGTGGTTTTATAATAGAATTAAGTAAATTACTAAAATATTTAAAAGTTTCCATTTTCATTTTTAGTATGCTAAATGTCCGTAGAAATGATTGATGTAAAAAATGCCTATTGGAGATTCTGAATAATTCTTAACAGTATAAAGAGATTTGATAATGATGGTTTAGACTAAGGAATCCAAATATAATTTAGGATGTGAGCATAGTTTTATAATCCAAACTGTACAAGTTTTGACTTAAAGCAGCATTTTGGTTTGAAGTGTTTTTCAAATGGTAGTGTTAAAGTAGGTTTTATAGTAATCAGACTTTCTATTATTTTAATTCATGTTATTTTGAAACATTTCTAAACCTTTATTTTTATTTTATGTCTTTAAAATACAACAGAGGAAACATAAAATGAAACACAATATTTGCAAAGCTGTGTAGTTTTTTGGGGAACATTAATGTGTGCATGTTTGTTTTCGATTAACCATGGCTAATTTCCTGAACAAGCTAAATAAGATATGAGAATGCTGAAAAAGATGTATCACAATCTGGAATATTCCTGGTATCTTACATATACAGAATGACTTAAATGGATAACATTTTATTTAAAAAATGTACAGGCCATTGCCGTTTCAGAATGTATTGGGTGTTAATTCACCGCAGTGAGAGCCCTTGCCCATTAGTGGTTAACTGTTCTGTAGCATATGATGGCCACAGGTTACTGAGGTTTAGGTTTCTGATGTCTTTTTCCCTATAAGCGGGTGGTCACCATCAAGTTCCTCCTGGGCCTCTGGTCGGGTCAGGGCGTAGCTGCTCAGGTCAGCCCTGCGCCTGGCCACCTGCCCTGGGTTTGGAGCCTCACTCCCTGAGGGCTGAGCTCACCCAGCCTGCCCGCCTTCGCCGCCCCTGCTCCTCCCCAGCGTCACCCAGAGGGTCCTCCAGCTGCGGGGAGACCCAGGTGGAGGGAGGACACAGCGCCCGCCTCCAGCACCGGGGACCTTCCTGCCCCGCGGGCTCCGCACTCTCAGCAGGAAGGTGAGGGAGCCGCCCTTCCTCCCCCGCAGCGCCCACTTTTCTCTTTCTCGGAGCGTGTTGCAGGGCAGGAAGCATTTCTCATGAAGTTGCCTGGTTTCTCAAATCTCTGGTGGGCTCCCATCGCTGGCCGCCACCTCATCTCACTCCCCTCCCCTTCCTTCCTGCCCCCGTGGGGGTGCGCCGGAGCTGGCCTCCAGGGCTCCGGCCTCTGCCTCAGTGCTGTGCTCCCCAGCCACCCACTGCCTTTCCCCGCGGGGCTGCAAGCGTGGCCATGAGCAAGACCCCGGCCCCTAACTTTCCTGGCAGCCACCTTTCCCCAGGGGGGCAGCTCCTGCAGGAGGGCAAGTGTGAGCAAGTCTGTGAGGGCGGCTCCACCACCTGGAGCGAAATTCTTTCCTCTTGGGGAGAGCACTGCCTCACAGGTTGAAAGGATGACTTGTCAGAGGCCCCAGGAAGGTGAGGAGGGATGGACCCAGCCGCTAGCTGTGAATTGGTGCTGGGTCACTGCTACGTGGGAACAGTCCTGTGCTCAACCCACTTACTGGGTTTCTCCAGTGTCTACTGTAGCAGGAAACTGCACCGTGTAGCACAAGTGTGTCAAACTCAAAGGCTAACACCGGCCAAATAAACAAGGTTTAAGTTTATGTAGCCGCAAAAAAACAAAAGCTTCAATTTTTATAGAAACACTAGAGGCCCAGTGCATGAAATTTGTGCACGGAGGGGGGGTTCCCTCAACTCAGCCTGCACCCTCTCCAATTGGGGACTCCTTCCTTGCAGGATGTGCAACTGCCATTTTAGGCCCGATCCCTGGGACACTTGGACATCCCTCTCACAATCTGGGACCACTAGCTCCTAACTGCTCACCTGTCTGCCTGCTTGATTGCCCCAGACTGCCTCTGCCTACCAGCCTGATCACCCCTAACTGCCCTCCCCTGCCAGCCTGATCACCCCTAACTGCCCTCCCCTGCAAGCCTGATCACCCCTAATTGCCCTCCCCTGCTGGCCTGATGTTGCCCCCAACTGCCCTTCTCTGCTGGCCAATTTGGTTCTGATTGGTCAGTTACCATACCAGCATCAAAGCTCTGCCTCCTAGGCAGCCATTGACTCCCCACAGCACCCAGATTTGGTTCTGATTGGTCAGTTTCAATGCCAGGCAGTGTCAGAAGTTCCGCCTCCTATGCAGCCATTGGTTCACCACAGCATCCACCTTTGGTTCTGATTGGTCAGTTCCTATGCCAGTCAGCATTTTCAGGCCCATCTCTGGGCCTGATCAAAGAAGCAGGGCTTAACAGCAGCCTGGAGAGAAAGAAAAGCCTGGGTGCTGGCAAAGATCAGAAAGAAAGAGGGAGAGAAAGAGAGAGGTAAGTACACTGATCAACAGCTTCCACTGAGGCTGCAGATCAGACCCTGACTCACTTTCTGGGTCTCAGCCACCTAGGCAGTCAGTGCTGGCTTGCCAGGCTGCAGCTGGGCAAGTCAGTGCTGACTTCCAGATGGTCAGTGTTTGGTCATGAGCGGTAGTTATAATCCTGGGCTTTTATTATTAAGATAGGTTTATTTTGATAGAGACATGCTGAATACAAAGGGCTGAAATAAATGAGTAATCATTAACATAAAATAATAGAACATTTTAATAAAAATTAATATTTTTCTTGAACATTAACTTACCAGACACTGAATAACTGTGCAAATTAATAAGCGTAACACAAATAAGCCTATTTTTCTTGTTCTCCGAAAGAGAAATATTTCCTGTTCCCCACACCAAACAAGTCAGTACCAGACTAATAACGTGGCAATTGGCTGCTAAAATATTCGCTGCTAGTATTAGTGGGGAGAAATAGTGCGTTGCGTGTAACCCTGGTAAGGGAAATGAATGCACCACAATTATAGTAATCAGTCATTAGTGAATGTTGTAGTTTGTTATTAATAACTAGAGGCCCAATGCACGAAATTAGTGCACAGGGGGGGGGTGTCCCTCAGCCCAGCCTGCACTCTCTTCAATCTAGGACTCCTCGAGGGGTGGGGCCTAAACGGGCAGTCAGACATCCCTCTCACAATCCAGGACTGCTGGCTCCCAACTGCTAGCCTGCCTGCCTTCCTGATTGCCCCTAATCGCTTCTGCCTGCCAGCCTGATTACCCCCTAACCACTCCCCTGCCAGCCTGTTTGTCCCTAACTGCCTCCCCTGCAGGCCTGGTCACCCCTAACTGCTCTCCCCTGCAGGCCTGGGTCCCTCCCAACTGCCCTTCCCTGCAGGCCTGGTCACCCCCAACTTCCCTCCTTTGCCAGCTTGGTCACCCCTAACTGCCCTCCCCTGCAGGGTTTATCGCCCCCAACTGCCCTCCCTTGCAGGCCTGGTGCTTCCCAACTGCCCTCCCCTGCTGGCCATCTAGTGTTGGCCATCTTGTGTCCACATGGGGGCAGGATCTGTGACCACATGGGGGCAGCCATCTTGTGTGTTGGAGTGATGGTCAATCTGCATATTACTCTTTTATTAGATAGGATAGAGGCCTGGTGCACAGGTGGGGGCCAGCTGGTTTGCCCTGAAGGATGTCCTGGATCAGGGTGGGGGTTCCCTTGAGTTGTGGGGCAGCCTGGGTGAGGGGCCTGTGGTGGTTTGCAGGCCGGCCACAACCCCCAGGGACCCATGTGGAGTCCTTGGTGTCTGGGGTTTATTTATCTTCTACAATTGAAACTTTGTAGCCTGGAGCGGAGCCAAGCTTTCTGCTTGCTCCATGGTGGTAGCCATTTCTGTTGGGACTTATGTATCTTCTATCATTGAAACTTTGTAGCCTTGAATGGAGGCCTGGGCCAGCAAGGGCAGGCGGAAAGCTTGGCTTCCTCCATCGCCAGGGAAACCCAAGCCTCCCTCCTGCTTTCTGTGGCCATAGCCATCTTGGTTGGGTTTATTTGCATATTCACTCCTGATTGGCTGATGGGCCTGGCTTGTGGGCGTGGCTTGTGGATGTAGCAGAGTGATGGTTACTTTGCATATTACTCTTTTATTAGATAGGATTATGTATAACAGGATATTGTAAAGATTAAGTTATGAAATTTTTATTAAAATGCTTCTTACCGTTATATTGGTTGGGCCACAAAAATTTTCATTGTGGGCCCCATGCACCTGCTGGCTGCAAGTTTGACATGCTTGATGTAGCATGATATCAAACTTATGTTAGTTATTCATTCCCAGCTTCCCCTGCCTAAATCTATAATCTGATTTTAGTTCCTTTGTATTTACAGTTAACCTCAAGAGACTTGTTTTAATGAAACATTTAAATGCAAGTATGCTTTGTAAAAGTACATATAATTTATCCTGAACATTTTTCCTAAATTTGTTGTTTAACTGTCCACTAATTACAAAATGTGTGATGAATTCTGTAATGTAATTAAAAGCTGGAAGGTTGTTTTTTGTTTTTTTTAATAGTAGCAATTTGGAATACCATACTTCTTTCTACATGTTCCCCAGTTTGCTTTCACTCCTGTCTTAAATAATTTCCTTTTTAAAATGTACTCCATTGGCATCTGTCAACTGCGACTTGTCCCACCCTTCTCTCTGAAAAGAGAGAGAGAGAGAGAGAGAGAGAGAGCAAGAGAGAGAGAGAGAGAGAAAGAAAGAAAGAAGAAGAAGAAGATTAAGAAGGAGGAGGGAGGAAGAGGAAGAGGAGGAGGAGGGAGGAGGAGGAGGAGGAGGAGGAGGAGGAGGAGGAGGAGAAAGTGGAAATGAGTGTGGTCCTTTCATCTGCCCTATAGTTTCAGCATATCCAGCATTAGGTCCTGGCAGCTCAGAATCTTTAAGGAAGTATCTAAATCTAGAAATGGTGTCCATGGAGCTTACTTTGAAAGCAATGTCTGATTCAGACTTTGGCCATATATCTAGAAGAAGCCAGTGCTGCAAGAGGCAATGTTATGAATGCAAAATGAATCTAGGGCCCTGACTTTTATTTTTCAGTTCAGTATTTTCCCTTTTACTATACTACTAGAGGCCCAATGCTTGAAGATTCATGCAAGAATAGGCCTTCCTTCCCTCCGGCACCCAGGATCCAGGCCTTCCCTCTGGCCAGAGCTGCCTTCTGCCTTCACTCTGGCCCTGCTACCCTCCTGTAGCTCCTTCCACCCCACCCCCCACTCACTCCCCCGCCCTATCATAGCAGGCATCCCACCCCAACCCTGGCCGCTCTGCACCTGCGCTGCCCAGAGGTCTGGAGCGACTCGGGGCAGGGCGCCGTCATCTTTGTTGCATCAATTTGCATATTTCCTCCTTATTGGCTGTGGGCGCCGTCATCTTTGTCATGGAGTTATGGTCAATTTGCATATTTTGTCTTTATTAGATAGGATAGGTATGCTGAAGAAGTTTCTGTAAAAAGTGGGTGGCCCATTTGCATGTACCTAGCCTTTCTCTCAGAGTATAATTTTAAGAAAATATTCATATACATTATTTCCTTTAAACATACAAAACTTTTCTTCTCAATTATAGGCCACAAATTTTGTCTGTAAAATACATTTCCTGTGTTTCAAGATAAGCTTAAAAAAATCCATTTAACTGAAATTTTAACTTACATGTCAAATCAATACCTTTTTTATGGGAAAAATCTAATTCTGTTGCAATACTAGTGAATAAAAATATGTAAAACAAATGATATTATTTACTAAAAATAATTAATCTTGAATGATATTGCTTGATTTAAAAAAGGAAATACAAAAATAAATGAATGTGGCTATATCAAACTAAAAAGCTTCTGCACAGTAAAAGAAACAGACAACAAAACAAAGAAGCAGCCAATCAGGTGATATTAAACCTCTGACAAAGGTTTAATTTCCAAAATATATAAAGAACTCATAAAACTCAACAACCAACAACCCAATAAAAAATGGGCAGAAGACCTGAAAATACACCTCTTTCAAGAAGATGGCCAATAGTTAAACCTCACTAGCAATTAGGGAAATGCAAATCAAAACTACAATGAGATACCACCTTACATCTGTTGGAGTGGTTTTTATCAACAAGACAAGTAATAACAAGTGTTGGAGAAGCTGTGGGAAAAAGGGAGCCCTCATCCACTGCTGGTAGGAATGCATACTGGTTCAACCACTATGGAAAGCAGTCTGGCCATTCCTCAGAAATTAAGAATGGAGCTACTATATGACCTAGCAATCCTCTCCTGGGCATATACCCAAAAAAAACTTGAAAACATGTATTGGCAAAGATATATGCACCCCTATGTTCATTGCATCATTATTCATGGTGACCAAGATGTGGAAACAACCAAAGTGCCCTTCAATATAGGACTGGATAAAGAAGATGTGTTACATATACACAATGGAATACTATTCAGCCATAAGAAAGGATGACATACTGCCATTTGCAACAATATGAATGGACCTTGAGAATATTATGCTAAGTGAAATAAGTCAGTCAGAAAAAGCTAAGAACCATATGATTTCACTCATGTGGGATATAAAACAAACTCATGAACACAAACAGAAGTGTGGTAGTTGTCAGAAGGGGTGGGGGATGTAGGAGGTACACAGTGCAATATACAGACCTTGTAATATAGAAACCCACACCTGAAACCTATATAATCATGTTGACCAATGTTACCCCAATAATTTTTTTAAATAAATAAATCCTAGCTAATAAAGAGGGAATATGCTAATTAACCCTCATGCAGTCACAAAGAATGCGGCGCCCATAGCCAATAAGGAGGGAATATGCTAATTGATTGTCCCACCCTCAAAGATGGCAGCACCCACAGCCACAAGATGGCAGTGCCCAGTCCCCTCAGCTCTGCTGCGTGCCTGCCTCCAGAGTCCTCCAGTCCTCTAAACCCCCCAGCAGCCCAAGGCCAGGTAACCAGGGCTGGCCGAGGCTTGTGCTACTGGCAGTGGCAGCAGCAGAGGTGTGATGGGGTGTCGCCTTCTCCTAATCGCAGGGTTGCCTCCCGCAACTGAGGGCTCCCGGACTGTGAGAGGGGGCAGGCCGGGCTGAGGGATCCCCTTCCAGTGCATAAATTTTCATGCACCAGGCTTTAGTAAATAAATGGCCAAATATAAACCCATCTCTCATTTGAAGTTTCTCAGGCAACTCTTTAATTAAATTCATCTCTCTCTTCACAGAGCTCTGTTTCTTACTCCAACAAGAAGCCTTTTAGTGAAGCTGTTTATGTGTGTCTGTTATATAATCATGAGTTCCAGAAGATGAAAATTATGTCTTATTAATTTTTATGTCCCCAACCCTGCATTCCACATAGTAGTTATTCAGTAAATCTTTTTTTTTTTTTTTAAGGAGAGATTTATTGATTGAGAAGGTGCCAACAGAGAGGGAGATCTAATGGTGCCTCAAATCTATCTTGCTCGCTGGACTAGGTTAAGGGGCTTTAAGGAGTTGGAGGGAACAATATGCAGAAGTGTTGGTGGGGCAAGTTTTAACTGGCAGATCTTGGAACTTGGCCATTTATGGTAAGGGGCACCAACTCTGGATCTTCCTGGACAATAGACCCTTGGCCTTCTGAAAGGGTTACGGGTGCTTAAGTTATGTCCAGTCCTTTGGTTCCCTACTGTATGTGTTTTTTTGGGGGGACTGAGGAGGGGAGAGACTGGTTTTGAAAGATTCCGGCAATTGTATTGTCCTTGTTTTTGTAAACTGGCAGACCACGTTTAATTTTGAGAAACCAAGCACTTGAACATCTTCATTCATAACTTGTTTTTTATGACCAGGTTATCATTTTTCCCCTTCTCAGTGGGAAAGGGGGTTTATGATACTTAACTGGCAGGAGGTGCAGAGGACAAACATTTACATTTGGGCAGTTTGGCTTCTCTCCTCCTTGGCTTCCTCCCTTCTGCTTCCCACTTCCTCCACGCCCTGGGCACAGGCCACTTTCTCTGCAGTATTTGCTATCAACAGTTTCCATTCAGTTTGTTGGCCCTCCTAGTTTTTTCCAGCTTGAAATAGCACCCGAAAGACACCTGTATGAGATTTTTGGTCCCATTTAGTGATGGTCTGGAAGACCTGGACAGCCGTGTTTTCCTGTCTACTGCGCTCCCAACATCCAGATTCTCATGCTCAGTCTTAAAATCAGATCTCGTCGCTAAGAGGCCTGAATTGCAGTGAAGTAAATACCCATAGGCTTTTAGCCCTGCTTGTTCTCATCAGCGCTAGCAAGGCAGCAGTGCGGGATGATAACCAGGAGGCGCTGTCAGCGTGGCGAAGGCTTGCGCCCGCCTGGCGTTTTTCTGCAGCCCTCAGTGCGCTGGAGTGTTGGGTGAACAGTAAGGGAATCTGTGGTTGGATTCTTACTCCAGGCAGAGAGCCAGACTCGGCTGAAAGAGTTCCATGCCAGGGAGAAGATGGCTAAATGGAGTAGAGCTTTTCACGCCGCCTTGATAAACTCAGCTCCGTAGGGAAGAAGGTGTAGGAGACCTGGGAGCGGCTTAAAGGGCAGCGCGTAGCGCTCGGAGCATTTCGCTTTCCCCGAAAGTCCTTGCAAGAAGTTGTTTTACACCCACACAAACAAGGCTTTCTCAAGCATCCCGGGCACCTCAGTAGTTAGTTTGGGGGAGCGGGGGGGGAGAAATTGCTAACATTTTGTAGATGAAAATTCCGCTCCCCAAGGATTCTCGCTGAGAGTGCTGGGGGAGGCGGGGCAAGGGGACGAAACGAGGACGCCCAGGAGGCTGCTATGCTCTCAGTGCCTGTCTGGATGCTTGGGTTGGGTGACGGAGAAGGTGGGGCGAGGGCAGTGCGCAGAAATCGGGCTTTGTCTTCTGCCCGGAGCCGGTTCCCACCGAGGCTGGTGTGGTGCAGTGCCGGACGCCCACAGGGATCCTTACTCCCCAAGAGCCTCCGTGAGTCACCCGCTGAGTTCCGTTTACAATCCAGAGGAAATCAGGCACCGGGTGGGGCGCATCCCCGGCGCCGCGGGGTCACCCCAGCTCGCCTCTCCTGGCTGGCGTTACCAGCTCTGCGTGCGCCGCGGTGGCTTCCGCGCTGTTCGGTGCCTCCAGCGGAGAAAGAGTTAATCAGCCAGCACTGGACGCGCCCAAAGGGAAGGAAGGAAACTGCCGTCCTTCTGAATCTTTTTCCTTCCCCTCTTTTTCCCCTGCAGAGGTGAATGCCGGGAGGCGGCGTTGATTCTCCGTTCTGGTCTCTAGGCCTCTGCTCCGGGAGCTGCCGCCCGACTGCCTGGGGCCAGGGGCAGCCTTCAAGCTCGGACCTCCGCTGGGACCCCTTCCGAAAGGGTGCGCACAGCCATGCAGGGCGCGGAGCTGGCCTGGGAGATCCTTTTCGCCCGGCTGACGCTGGTGCTCGGCCTCATCCTCCTGCCTTCGGCCATCAGGGTGTCTTTGGGCATCTCCGAGATGTACAAGTTCCTGGTGAAAACTTTGAGGTGAGCGCCTGCAGGGTTTCGGCGTCCTCGCACCTCCGGGGGCTTCAGGGAGAGCCCGATGGTGGGGGTAGGGCTGGGGCCGAGGGTAGAGCTCAGTTTAGGGGGAACCAGTTCTGACGGTCATTGGTCCGCCAGGGTGTGCATTTCTGTTTCTCCTCCGCAGTAGCGCAAAGACAGCTTCTGCTCGAGCTGGAGAAATCCGGGTGGGACTCCTGGACCACCCTGTTGTTCCTCTTCGTGGAGGCAGAACTACCCCACTTCCTGCACCGTTATTGTTCTTTTTACTGATAGATTAACAGTGCGGCCGCCTTTTATATCAGTAGCTTTCTTTATGTCCATCACGCAGTGCCGCTGTCACTTCCCTCTCCGAAGTTTTCACAGCCCCTGGTTTCAGAGGTCCTTTCCTGTACTAAGGCAGCATGTTTATTCAGTAAATCATTGGTGAATTAATTGTTTAACTTAAAATCTACTATTTTTAACTTGTGATCCTGGAAGCATGGGCTCTAAACAAACATTTGGGCTGATAGATGTTATTATGTCTGTATTTGTGGAAGAAGCAAAACAAAGTATAATTATGCCATGAATATTCCTCTCTAAAAAAAAAAGGTGGGTTGTCTCAATGGTGTGTGTTTGGGATGGCCTCCAGGCAAACCATTCCTTCTGCACCACTGTTTTCTGTGGTAAGGCGATTGAGTGTAGGTACCTATAATAATGTAAAATTGTAACCTTAGAAAGCAATTTCATATTCTGAGCCAAGAAAGTTTTTTAAGCTATTCACATACACATGAGGTAGAAGGTATACTGGTTAATGTTGGGGGGGGGGGGGGAATCACTTTTTAATCTGTCTTTATGAAAAAACAATTAAGGTGACTTTTTAAAAATTCTTTATTGTTGAAAGAATTATGAATGTCCCCCTTCCTCCCCATTGTCCTCTCCCAACCTGTCCCCGCCCCCAGCCCAGGCCTTCACCCCCCTCCCATTGTCTGTGTCCATTGGTTATGCTTATATGCATACTAGTAGCCCTGCACATGAATCCGTGGGCCAGTAGCTCTCTGCAGGACTTGGCTGCTCCCAACCCTCTGCCCAGAGGCCCATCCACAGCCCACTTGCCTTGTCGCCTGGGCGATGATGCAAGCATCACCCCTCACCACCACCACCACCACCCCCCACACCCCCCTTGCCTGCTGCCCAGAGGCCCTCCTCTGCTGGGGTGGAATGCTTGCCTCCTCACCACCGCGACGAAGCAAGCATTCCACCAGGCTGGGACTGGGGACTCCGGCGGGGCTGAGAAGACTGGGTGCTGCCATCTTGTGGCTATGGGTGCCACCATCTTTGTGATGGAGTGATGGTTAATTTACATATTAACCTTTTATTAGATAGGATAAGTTCTTTGGTTGATCTCTTACTCCCCTCCCCCTCCTGCCCTCCCTCTGAGGTTTGACTATCTGTTCCATGATTCTGTGTCTCTGGATCTATTTTTGCTCATCAGTTTATGTTGTCCATTATATTCCACAAATGAGTGAGATCATGTTATACTTATGTTTCTCTAACTGGCTTATTTCACTTAGCATAACGCTCTCCAGTTCCATCTGTGCTCTTTCAAATGGTAAGAGTTCTTTCTTTTTCACAACAGCATAGTATTCCATTAGGTAGATGTACCACAGTTTTTTAATCCACTCATCTGTGGATGGGCATTTAGGCTGTTTCCAAATCTTAGCTATTGTAAATTGCAATGCTACGAACATAGGAGTGCATATGTTCTTTCTGATTGGTGTTTTTTATTTCTTGAGATATATTCCAAGAAGTGGGATTACTGCGTCAAATGGGAGTTCCATTTTTAATTTTTTTAAAATATATTTTTATTGATTTTGGAGAGGAAGAGATATAAACATCAATGATGAGAGGGAATCATTGATTGGCTGCCTCCTGCATGCCCCCCACTGAGGACCAAGCCCGAAACCTGGGCATGTGCCTTTGACCGAAATCGAACCCAGGACCCTTCAGTCCGCAGGCCAATGCTCTATCCACTAAGCCAAACCAGCTAGGGCTCCATTTTTAATTTTTTGAGGAAACTCCATACTGTTTTCCACAGAGGCTGCATCAGTCTGCATCTCCACCAGCAGTGAACAAGGATTCCCTTTTCTTTTTTCTTTTTTAAATAAATCTTTATTGTTCAGATTATTACAGTTATACCTCTTTTTCCCCTCATAGCTCCCCTCCACCCGGTTCCCACCCCACCCCATGCCCTTAACCACCCACTGTCCTCATCCATAGGTGTAAGATTTTTGTCCAATCTCCTCCCGCACTCCCCACACACCCTACCCTCCACCCCCCGAGAATTGTCAGTCCACTCCCTTTCTATGCCCCTGATTCTATTATAGTCACCAGTTTATTCTGTTCATCAGATCTTTTATTCACTTGATTTTTAGATTCACTTGTTGATATGTATTTGTTGTCACTTTGTTGTTCATAATTTTTATCTTTACCTTTTTCTTCCTCTTCTTAGAGAATACCCTTCAGCATTTCATATAATACTGGTTTGGCCGTGATGAACTCCTTTAGTTTTTTCTTATCTGTGAAGCTCTTTATCTGACCTTTAATTCTGAATGATAACTTTGCTGGGTAGAGTAATCTTGGTTGTAGGTTCTTGCTATTCATCACTTTGAATATTTATTGCCATTCCCTTCTGGCCTGCATAGTTTCTGTTGAGAAATCAGCTGACAATCATATGGCAACTCCCTTGTAGGTAACTAACTGTTTTTCTCTTGCTGCTTTTAAGATTCTCTCTTTGTCTTTTGCCCTTGGCATTTTAATTATAATGTGTCTTGGTGTGGTCTTCTTTAGATTCCTCTTGTTTGGGGTTCTCTGCGCTTCCTGGACTTGTAAGTCTATTTCTTTCACCAGGTAGGGGAAGTTTTCTGTCATTATTTCTTCAAATAGGTTTTCAATATCTTTCTCTCTCTCTCTCTTCTTCTGGCACCCTCATAATTCAGATGTTGGTACACTTGAAGTTGTCCCAGAGGGTCCTTACACTATCTTCATATTTTTGGATTCTTTTTGCTTTTTGCTTTTCCAATTGGGTGTTTTTTGCTTCTTCATATTTCAAGTCTTTGACTTGATTCTTGGGATCCTCTAGTCTGCTGTTGGATCTCTGTATATTATTCTTTATTTCAGTCAGTGTATGCTTAATTTCTGATTGGTCCTTTTTCATATCCTTGAGGGTCTCACTAAATTTCTCAGAGGTTTCTAGAAGATTCTTGAGTAACCTTATAACCATGGTTTTGAACACTATATCCAGTATTTTGCTTTCATCCATTTCTTTCATTTGTGACTTGTTTCGTTGTCTCTGCATTTTGGCTGCTTCCCTGTGTTTGCTTCTATGTACTGGGTAGCTGCTAAGTCTCCTTGAGTTGATGGAGTGGCCTTGTGTGGTTGGTGTCCTATAGGGCCCAGTGGCTCAGTCTCCCCAGTCACCTGAGGTAAATGCTCTTAGTGCACCCCTTTGTGGGCTGTTTACACAGTCTTGTTGTAGTTAACCCTTGATTGCTGTTGATATCACTGGGAGGAATTGACCTCCAGGCCAATTGGCTGTGATGACCAGCTATGTCTGCACTGGAAGATCTGTTGTGCAGGAGACACCCTTATGGGGCAGGACTTGCTTCAGTAGGGCTTTGGTGCTCACTGAGTCTGGCCCTTGAGTGTGTCTCTTGTGAATGTGAAGAGTTGTAATCCAGTATGGTCTCACTCTGACCACTGGGTACACTGGCTCTTGGATCTCCAAGGAGGTGCAAGGTCAGCCACTGTCTGGGGTGCCCAGCAGGAGCTACAGAGACATCTTCAGAATCCTCCTCTTTTTATGGGGTTTGGAAGTGCCCAGATGAGGCCCAGCCGTGAAGCAAGGCCACTGCTGCTGCCGTCAGGCCTTGGGCCTTCTTTTGGAAGCTCTGGGGCTCTCTGACCCAGCTTCAGTTTGACAGGTTTTAGGCGAAAGGACAGGCCATTCATATGCAAAAGCTGATGAGCACAGCTTGCTTGGGGTTGTAAATTGGGTGGGGCAGGGTCTCTGGGGCAGGGTCACCAGAGCTGAGCAAACAGCAATGGCTGCCAGTCAGCCCTGAACCAGAGAAGTCCCTCGTTCTCTGCATCCCACGCCCCCGTACAGGAACAATGATTGCTGTGAGCACCTCTAAGAGTAAGCTGCCCTTGCATTCCTGTCCTGATGCCAGACAGTCCAGTTTCTCCCCGTATGTGTCTGGGTCCCCCAGAGTCTTGCCCGGAACTGGAGTTAAGAGCAAGCGGGAGCTTGTATCGCCTTCCTGGTTAAAAAAGCAGCACATCCAGGTGCCAGCACTTTCTGCATCTCCACACCTCTTACCAGTCTCAGTGCACTTTCTTCACCTCCCTAGTTGTGGAACTTCCACTCAGCCAGCTTTCCTGTGGTTCTGGGTGGTAGTTGTTCTGCCGTTTAGTTGTGATTTTGATGTGGTTGTGAGAGGCAGCAAGTATAAGTGATTACCTATGCCGCCATTTTGGTTCTCTCTCAGGATTCCCTTTTCTCCACATCATCACCAGCACTTGTTGTTTGTTGGTTTGTTGATGGCAGACATTTTGACAGGTGTGAGATGGTACCTCATTGTTTTGATTTGCATCTTTGGAGGATTAGTGACTTCAAGCATTTTTTTCATATGTCTCCTGGCCTTCTCTATGTCTGCTTTCAAGAAGTGTCTATTTAGCTCCTTTGCCCATATTTTAATTGGATTGTTTGGCTTCCTTTTGTTAAACTGTATGAGTTCCGTATAAATTTAGGAGATTAAACCCTTATCGGAGATAACATTGGCAAATATGTTCTTTAATGCAGTGTGCTCTCTTGTTATTTTGTTGATGGTTTCTTTTGCTGTACAAAAGCTTTTTTATTTTGATGTCGTTTCATTTTTTTGCATGTATCTGTCCAATTTTCCCAACACCATTTATTGGAGAGACTATCTTGACTCCATTGTATGCTCTTGCCTCCTTCGTCAAATATTAATTGAGCATAATGGCTTGGGTCGATTCCTGGGTTCTCTGTTCTGTTCCATTGGTCTATATGTCTGTTCTTGTGCCAGTACCAGGCAGTTTTGAGAATAGTGACTTTGTAATATAGCTTCATATCTGGTATTGTGATCCCTCCCACTTTGTTCTTCTTTCTCAGGATTGCTGTAGCTATTCGGGGTCTTTTTTTATTCCAGATTAATTTTTGGAGAATTTTTTCTAGGTCTGTGAAATATGCTGTTGGTATCT
Source organism: Ia io (assembly GCA_025583905.1). Lineage (NCBI taxonomy): Eukaryota > Metazoa > Chordata > Mammalia > Chiroptera > Vespertilionidae > Ia > Ia io. Next base: position 92,126,512 of record JAJQQW010000002.1, on the reverse strand, counting down.
TAATGGGGATTGCATTGAATTTATAAGTTACTTTGGTTAGTATGGACATTATAATGATGTTGATTGTACAAATCTATGAACATGGTATATTCTTCTATTTGTTTATATCTTCCTTTATCTCTTTTTTCAACATCCTGTAGTTTTCAGAGTACAGGTCTTTTACCTCCTTAAGTTTATTCCGAGGTATCTTAAATTTTTTGTTGCAATGGTAAATGGGATTTTTTTTGTTGTTTCTCTTTCTGTGAGTTCATTATTTGTGTATAAAAAAGCCATAGATTTCTGGGTGTTAATTTTTTATCCTGCTACATTGTCAAATTCATTTACTAAATTTAGTAGTGTTTTGATGGAGTCTTTGGGGTTTTCTATGTACAATATCATATTATCTGTGAATAATGACAATTTTACTTCTTCTTTTCCAATTTGGATGTCTTTTATTCCTTCTTGTCTGATCTAGCTATGGCTAGCACTTCCAGTACTATATCAAACAGGAGTGGTGAGAGTGGGCATCCCTGTCTTGTTCCTGTTCTTAAGGGAAATGGTTTTAGTTTTTGCCCATTGAGTATGATGTTGACTGTTTTTCATATATGGCCTTTATCATGTTGAGATATGCTCCCTCTATTCCCACTTTGCTGAGAGTTTTCATTAAAAATGGGTGTTGGATTTTGTTGAATGCTTTTTCTGTCTCTATTGATATGAGCACATGGTTTTTGTTCTTCAATTGTTTATGTGATGTATCACATTTATTGATTTGTAAATATTGTACCAGCCTTTCTTCCCTGGAATAAATCCCACCTGATCATGATGTATGATCTTTTTAATATATTGCTGGATGCTCTTTGCTAATATTTTGTTGAAGATTTTGGCATCTATATTCTTCAGGGATACTGGCCTTTAATTTTCTTTCTTTGTAGTGTCTTTATCTGTTTTTGGAATTAGGATAATGCTGGCCTCATAAAAAGAATTTGGAAGTGTTCCTTCCTCTTGGATTTTCTGAAATAGTTTGAGAAGTATAGGTGTTAATTCTTCGAATGTTTGGTAAAACTCCCCTGTGAAACCATCTGGACCTGGGCTTTTTTTGTTGGGAGTTTTTTGATTACTGCTTCTATGTCATCAGTTGTTATTGGCTTATTCAGGTGTTTTTATTCTTCCTGATTCAGTTTGGGAGATTCCAGTTTTCTAGGAATTTGTCTATTACATCCACATTGTCCAGCTTGTTGGCATATAGTTGTTCATGGTATTTTCTTACAATCCTTTGTAGTTTTGTGGTGTCAGTTGTTACTTCTCCACTTTTGTTTCTGATTTATTTGGGTCCTCTCTGTTTCTTGATGAATCTGGCTAATGGTTTATCAATTTTGTTTATCCTTAGTTTCATTGTTTTTTTTTTTTTTTTAGTCTCTATGTTATTTATTTCTGCTCTAATCTTTATTATTTCCTTCCTTATATGTACTCTGGGCTTTTCTTGTTGGTCTCTTTCTAATTCTTTAAGTTGTAGGGTTAAATAATTTATTGCTGATTTTTCTTGTTTTTTGAGGTATGCCTGTAGTGCTATGAACTTCCCTCTCAGGACTGCTTTTGCTGTGTCCCAGAGACTTTGGGTTGTTGTGTGTTCATTTTCATTTGTTTCCAAGAAGATTTTGATTTTTTTTCTTGATCTCATTGGTAAACCATTCATTGTTTCATAACATGCTATTTAGCCTCTATGTGTTTGAATGTTTTTGGGGTGTTTTTACTGTGGTTGATTTCTAACTTCATTCCACTGTGATCTAAGAAGGTGCTTGATATGATTTCAATCTTCTTAAATTTGTAGAGATAATGGCGGGGTGATATTCAGCATCTAGAAGGGTTCAGGAACCTGGAGAAGGGGCTGTGGCATAAATTAATGAAGAGACTAGAAATATAATATAAATTTGTAATCCATGGGGGAGCCAGAGGAATTCAACTGTAGTAGCTAAATTCTAGTAGTTAAGTTCTCTCTAGACCCAGGAGCTTTTTATTCCCACATTTAGCCCTATAGCAAAGTAGATATACATATCAAAGGTAAGGTTTAGTATACAGTAGGCATTTTCAGTTTGGGGGGAACTGCCTTTGGCTGTTCAGGTGTTTGGCCAGCAGGAGGCAATAACATGTAGATTAAAATGCCCTCAGCTGTCTGGTAACAGACAATAATATATGCAGATCTTCAGGTTTGGGGAAATGCCCTCGGTCATTCCAACAGGCAATAATATGTATCTTTCAGCCCTTGCTGAAGGCTCAAGGTCCACCAACCTTTTGATGAACTTCTTGCATTTATGACCTGCTGGAATTAGCCTCCAGCATAGAGACTTGTTTTGTGTCCTAATATATGGTCTATCTTTGTGAATGTTCCATGTGCACTTGAGAAGAATGTATATTACACCTCTCAATCTCTAGTGCAGGACAGTGTTAAAGGCTGTTTTTGACTATTTAGATTAGGCAAAGACTCAAAGCCTCCAGAGACCACCTGTGCCTACAGACTGATAGAATTGTGACTTGAATTGCCCTCCAGGCAATCGTCCTCAGGTGTGGTGAGAGTTTTTTTCAACAGGGTGGGGCAGTTGCTTCTGCCTGGAGGCTAATTGTTACTTTTAATCTCTTAAGTAGCATCAGGGCATGGTGTTTTCCAATAGGGTGTGTCAACTGTCTTCCCCCCCCCAGACAAGGCAAATGTCTATGTGGGAAAAATGTCCTCTGCTGAGTGAGGGAATGACTCAGCCCAGGAAACTTGGGGTGTCTGCCTAGTCCTGGCTTCTGCTTTCACAGCTCCAGTCCACTTCACCCTCCCTCTGCTGGAGCACAAGGTTGGTGGCTCCACAAGGAATTTTGTGTGTTGGCCCTTTAAGAGGGTGCCTGAATTTGCAGCTGTTACTCCCTGGCAGACAGCACCCCGCTACTTTTCACAGCTAGATGTTATGTGGGTACCCTCCTCAGTTTTAGTGTTCTCTGCTGTGGGGGCCAGCTTGGTGATTAGATCCCAGAGTTTTCAGTGGCAATCCCCCACAGGTGAGATCTCTCTCCAGGACTTGGTTGCTGTCTGTGGGCGCCCAGCCAGCCCTTTCACACCTTTGCCCCTCCTACCAGTCTCCATGCGGTCTCCACTTTTGGTCCTTGGGTATCAGGGTTCTCTCCTACAAGTTTTCCGTTGATTATTCAGGATGTTTTTCTGTATTTTAGTTGTAATTCCAGTTTGTTCATGGGAGCATGTCCATGCAGCATCCACTTACTCTGCCACCATTTTTAATCTCTAAGAACAGAGATTTAAAATGGAATAAAATTCCATTGGTAATTTTCACCTTTAATGTTCCTTTCACAGTAAATAAATTCAAAAATTCTTCACAAGGGAACTACTGATTTTTCATGATGCCTATATGGAAATGGTTTTCACATTATCTTGAAAACAGATATGAATTTATTTAAATAGATTATTATAAAAGTGAGAAAACAAAACCCTCCTAGGTATGCAAAAAATATATCAAAGATGAGAATAAAACGCACTGATGTTTCAGGCTATTAAAATGAAATCACATGCCTGAAAAAAAATATTGATGCATACATATAATGGCTCATTTAAAAGCATTTTTAAATCCAAGTGTTCTTTTTTTAAAAAAAGAATAAACTATTTGAATGTTTAACTTAATTGACTGTTAAGAAAACTTTTTAGCCCTAGCTGCTTTGGCTCAGTGGATAGAGCATCAGCCTGCGGAATTGTCACGAGTTCGATTTCCTGGTAGGGAGAGTACAGGAGGCAGCTGATCAATGATTCTCTCTCATCATTGATGTTTCTATCTCTCTCTCCCTCTCCCTTCTTCTATTGAAATCAATAAAACTATATTTTTTTTTAAAAAAAGAAAACTTTCCATAACAAAGCTTACAGATTATTTTTAATCAAAAGAATAAGTATATTGGAATATTCATTATCTGTCTCAATTTAAAATAACCAAATGAGTGCTTAAATTGAATCTAGATAACATTAAATATGTTAAATTTCTCAGGAAAAGAAAAATCTTAGTGTTCCATCAAGATATTATTACAGTGTAGATAACTTTAAGACATTGTTATATTCCTTTTCTTCATAAGTGGAAATAGGTTGCTGTTTAAAATGTAATATCAGCCTGGCTGGGTAGCTCAGTTGGTTAGAGCAATGTCCCTATAGCCAAGATGTAGGTTCCATCCCTGGTCAGGGCACATACTAGAATCAACAATGAATGCATAAATAAGAGGAACAACAAATAGGCGTTCCTTTCTCTCTCCCTTCCTTTCTTTCTAAATTTAATTTAAAAAGCATGAAAAATTAAATGTCCTAAGTCAGTTATAATTTGGTGATCACTTAGCCTGTTAAGATTTATTACATTCCATAAAATATTCTACATTGTACTCTTATGGGAAGAGAAAACCTGACACTATTATACTAAAACATGGTATTCTGTATTTTAAGTGTTTTCTATACTTTCATATTTCTGTATCAAATTTTTAATATAATGTCAATCATCTTCCCCTTTTTAAAAATGTTTTAGTTTATCTGTATATTGTCCAAAAATTAAATATTTGTAAAGTGTTCATTCAAAAGGCATTGAGGAGGTCTGAGAGGGGGGAGGGACACCAAAAAAATAAGTGCATTTAAAAAATATATGTTTTAATATACTTTATCCTATACTAGTGGCCCGGTGCACGAAATTTGTGCACGGGGGGGGAGGTTGTCTCTCAGCCCGGCCTGCATCCTCTCCAATCTGAGACCCCTGTGGGATCGGGCCTAAACTGGCAGTCGGACAATCCCCTCGCAATCCAGGACTGCTGGCTCCTAACCGCTTACCTGCCTGCCTGCTTGATCACCCCTAACCACTCTGCCTGCTGGCCTGATTGCCCCCAACTGCACCCCCCTGCCGGCCTGCTCACCCCCAACTGGTCCCCTCTGCCAGCCTGCTCGCCCCCAACTGCCCTCCCCCCACCAGCCTGATCACCCCCAACTTCCCTCCCCTCCTGGCCTGATCACCCCCAACTGCCTTCCACTCCTGGCCTGATCACCCCTAACCACCTCTGCCTCAGCCCCACCACCATGGCTTTGTCTGGAAGGACTTCTGGAAGATCTCATGGTCTAATTAGCATATTACCCTTTTATTAATATAGATAGGATATGACATACTGCCATAACTATAAATATGTGCCAGTATTACTCTATGAGAATACATACTTCATGCGATAGGAAGGCATCTAATACATTACATTGTATATGTTGTAAGTAGTAGGAAATACTGTATTCATAGCAATAATATACACCCTATGACTTCCCTTCCTGATTTGGGAATGGTTCCCCAGTTCTTTGAACGTTTCCTGGCCCCTAATGTATTTATTTTTTTTTTTTGTCATTCAGTGTAACTTTATTTACTGTTTATTGCACATGATTTGAGGTCTTTAATTTCTAACCACCAAAGATTCAAATGACTATTTTTTCCAGTAAGTTTAACATTAACATCAGTGAATTCATGTATTCATGTGTTTTTATTGTAAACATGTGAATTATTCACATTGTCATAGATCCTGAACTTAAAAGCATGGACCATGCACAGGCTGGCAGCAAGCCAGGAAGCCATTCTGCAAGCAAACAGATACTCTGCATAAGGAGAAAAGTCATAGTACAACATTTAATGTCCAACCTGAGTCACCTCAGAATGTTTCATATATTGACTTCTTAATTCATATAGTATCAGGAACTCAACTGCTTGGTTGGTGACAGGGTTGACCTGGTTTCAGGAGGATTATTACTGAAATAATTAAGGAAAGGGGGGCTCAATCTTTTCTTGGTTGCTTGCTCCTCCCCAGCACCTTCATCTTTCTTCTCATCCTCAGCTTCTTGGGCATCTTCTCCTTCACCTTCACCTCCTTCTTCCTCCTTTGCATCCTCAAATTCTTCCTTGGCACCTTCTTCCTCTTTCTCTCCTTCCTCTTCATCAGCCACTTCCTTCTTCTTCTCCTCCTCTTCAGCTTCTCCTTCAGAGGGGGTTCAGCCTTAGCTTCTTCGGCTTTTGCAGCCTCAATGGTCTCCTCCACCTTGATCTGCTCCTCCTGGACGTGGCTGGTATATTAAGAAGGGAAGGAGCAAGTGGACATCAAGTAGGAGCTAGTCTGTAAACCACCTTAGGCAGATCGACCAAAGATCTGGGGACTCTGGGAGTAGCCACTGGCTATGCTACCCACGCTGGTGAAACTGAGCTGGGTCTCCTCACCTTCTAAGAGTTTCCTATAAGCTGCAATGTCAATGTCCAAAGCCATCTTCACATTGAGGAGGTCCTGTTATTCTTTTAAATATCATGCCATTTCACTCTTTGTAGTTCTCAACTCATTTTCTAATTTGTTGATTGTGTCCTGCATAGCACTAACATCGGACTTCTGCTTAACCTCCAGCTCTAGCAGCTGCTTTCCCAGAGCTTAGTTCATGCCCTGGCATGCTTTGATCTCCAGAGACTTGGCCTTGAGCAGGCGGTGGCTTTCAGACACCTCCTCCTTGGCAGCAAACACCCCGTAGGTGTTCTTGGCAGTGCTCTTGGTCAGCAAGGTGAAGTGGCTCTTGTACCATTCTTCAGCATTCTGAATGTTCTTGGCAGCCAGTTTCTCATACTGGGCACGGCAGAGAGGTTGGACTTGGAGAACATGTCCATCTCCATGGAGATCTGAGCGTACTGGATCTGCGCCTGCAGCTCAGCGATCTCCTCTTCATGCACCTTCTTCAGAAAGGCAATTTAGTCCATCAGGTTGTCGATGCACTTTTCAAGCTCAGCGCCAGCGAGAGCCACCTGATCTGCACTTTTGCCCGCCTCCATCAGCCAGCCCTCTGTGTCATCATGGTTCAGCACCCCTTCCTGGTAGCACGCCTGCAGGTTGCTCCCAGTCCCTTCCAAGCCCTGGTGCCTGCTAACTGCCTACTGCCCTCTCCTCGCCAGGGATGGGGCATGGTGGACTGGGGCACAGGCATCCCATTTTCATTAAAATGTTCAATCCCTGCCTTCTCCACCTGTATCCACAGTCGGCCCAGAGGCAGACAGTGATCCCAGAGACCCTGGCCACCTCCACCTACCCAGGTCCCTGATGGCAGCCTGGACCCTGCGGCGGTATTAGGCGCAGCCCACCAGGCCTGCCCGGTCTCCCATGTTGGACTGGACCCTGCAGCTGGCATCAGGCGCTGCCCGCCTGGCCTACCTAGTCCCTGATGGTGGCCTGGACCCTGCGGCAGCATCGGGCCAGGCCTGCCCGACCCATATTGGACTGGACCCGATGGCTGCCTGGACCCGGCGGGCACGTCAGGCGCAGCCCGCCCGACCCCAATGGCTGCATGGACACCACAGGTGTTTCAGACACAGCCCACCTGGCCTGCCTGGTCCCCAATGGTGGCCTGGACACCGTGGGCAGTGTCAGGCGCAGCCCGCCCTTCCTGCATATGCAAATTTACCCTCCATCTTTGTTGGCTTAATTTGCATATCACTCCTGATTGGCTGTGGGCATAGCAGAGGTATGGTCAATTAGCATTTTTCTCTTTTATTAGTGTAGATAATAAAGCAGTAATATGCAAATTGACCCTCGCACAAGATGGCCACCCCCATGTGGTCTAAGATGGCTGCCACAAGATGGCTGGCAGGGCAGGGCAGTTGCGGGCAATCAGGCCAGCAAGGGAGGGCAGTTAGGGGCAACCAGGCCTGCAGGGGAGGGCAGTTAGGGGCAATCGGGCCGGCAGGGGAGAAGTTAGGCATGGTCAGGCTGGCAGGGGAGTGGTTAGGGGGTGATCAGGCTGGCAGGCAGAAGCAGTTAGGGGCAATCAGGCAGGCAGGCAGGCGAGCGATTGAGAGCCAGCAGCCCTGGATTGTGAGATGGATCGGGCCTAAACGGGCAGTCAGATATATCTTGAGGGGTCCCAGATTGGAGAGGGTGCAGGCTGGGCTGAGGGACACCCCCACACACACACAAATTTTGTGCACCGGGCCTCTAGTCCCTAAATAAAAAGCTTTAGATATTATTATAAAATACACATTCTCTATTCTAAATACATCTCTTGACCCCAAATAAAAACATACAAGGAATAAACACCAAAATCCCTCTCAGTGACAGAAAAAGAAAAACACCCACAAAGTAATTATTGTCTAGGTTATATAGTAATTCCCCTGAAAAAGAAAACTACAAAAACCCCAGAGTAAATGTCTAAACATACTTGCCCTGCCGATATATTCTTAATTTTCTTTTAACTCCATGTTAATTTAAATGAGTTTTGAAGATCATATGCTGTATATTGAAAGTTTCAAATGACATAGTAGTGATAAAATGCTGGTGGAATCATGCTTAATGAGAGAGAAGAAGGAAGAGAGATGAGAGCCACCATGATCTCATCTCCTTGTTACTAGTTAAGAAGTAAATCACATACACACATACACACACTCTTCCTCTCTGTAGTCTGCAGGAATTCTGGCTGAGGGGTGAAATGAGAACACCAAAAGGATTTCTCAAAGCTAGGTCTTTACCGACTTGGAATCTCCTGGGAAATATTCAAGCATATCATGGCTCTTTCACTAATGCGAAATGAGAAATAATGTGTCAACAGCTCTGGAATTCCTTTGTTGTGAAGAAGTCCAAGGTGACGAAAGGCAGGGTGATATGCACTGGCACCTGGATAATAAAATAGGAGTGATTAAGGTAGATTCCCATTCACATAAAATGACTTCCAGGCAATTCGTTTGGCTTTACTTACAACCTGACACTTGCCTGGATGCAGTAAAGATGTTAATAGGGACATTGGGCCCCTCTCACACCAATCTGTAAGCTTCACCCTCTCAGCCTCACCCCTAAAGACCCACTAAAGAGACTGACTGCTTCTACAACCTTCACAGTGAACTGGAGGAATTTAGGGATGCTGTCCTCCATCCAGTCCTCATCCTTCTCCTCCCCAAAACTCAGCAGGCAGGGGATGTGGGGTGGGATAAGAGGTCAGGGTAAGGGGAGAGTTGAGGCAGGGAACCTGGCACAAGGAGGGTTGAGGAGAGTCCTGGGTATACAGGCCGGTGACTGGCCAAGGTTATGGGTGAAGGCCAAGGCAGGGCTGAAGACCTGGAGTGACTAATGACTGGAGGCCGTAGGGCAAGTCCTGAGCACCAGGTGACAGCCCCAGGGATGTGGGTTCAGGTGAAGGCTCACTCGAATTCTGCAGGGTCTCGATGTTTTGGGGTCTGATTGCCAGTTCTGCCACCATGTGCACGAACTGGGGTCGGGGTTCTAGTACCGCTCCAACACTGTGGGGAGAGACGCGGTGGAGCGAGGTGCCCTGTCATTCCCCCCACTCCCCCACCCTCACCCCGCTCCTGCCAACTGCTGTGGGGGCAACCCTTACCTTACAGCACCTGCCTCTGACTCTTGGTGCCCGCCGGAAGCTCTCCACTGGCCACAGCTCAGGTCGAACTGGCTCAGTCAGCTCCGGGCCTGCTAGTCAGAGGAACAGATGGGGGAGGGAGGGCGCGGTTGAGGGGTGGAGCGTGGGGTGCTGGAACAGCGCCTCCTAGGCCTGGGATGGAGTCAGGTCCTCTCTGTGTACCCTTGTTTCCTGGGCAACCGAGTGACAGGTCACTCTCTGGAGTGATGCCACTGGGGCTGCCCCTTGCCCCAGAAGATGGCCAGCCCTGAGGAACTCCACCTGGAGGGATGCCCCGACGTGCCAAACGCGCCCATCCGCTGCAGGAGTCTGCACCTCCCGGTGTCACTACCCTACTGGGTAGGGCGTCCGCGCCAGGTCTGTGCCCTCTCCTGAGGCCTGCTCTCCTGGCCGGCCCTCGGATGCCAGGAGAGGCGCTGCACCCAGTCTTCTCCTCTGGGTAGGGGAGGCGTGCCCGCCTCTGTCGGCAATATCAGGTGCCGCTCCTGCAGGTGGATGTGGCCCAGGCACTTCGCCAGCGAAGCCACCCAGGGCCGGCCCGGGTACACTGGCGCCGCAAAACCCCCCCCCCACCCCCTACCCTCCACCCCTCACCCCCCACCCCACCCCCATCTCGCGGCCAGAAAGTCCAAGTTGAGTCGTTCCTCGAGTTGGCTTGGGGGGCCCTCTTCCTTGCGCAGCTAGGTGTACTCACCTTAGGTGGTCTCCACCACGCTCAGGTCAGTGGTCCTGAAGCTGAGCGCCGCCTTGCCCAGCACCCCGTGCGCCACCCCAAGCCCGCGGCCGCCCAAGCGCGCGCCAACTCCAGCGCCAACAGCGGGCGGGGCGGGGCGGGGGACACGCGTGGACAACCTCCGGCTGAGGTCCTGCACCAACCACCTGGTCGCTGCGCAGGCGGTGGCGCCAAAGGCAAGGGGCGGAGGGCGGAGGAGCGCACAGCAGGCGGGGCGCGCAGGCTCCCTCCAGTGGCGCCAGCGGGGAAAGGGGGAGGGGGGGACGCAGGGACAAGCTCCGGCCCCAGTGCTGGCGCTATTTGACTCTTGGGCAGGTAATCTCCACTTTCTTGGCCTAAGGTACTGTACTTTAGGGAGCATTATACACAATGGTTTTCAAAGATTTAATGGAAAATTTAAAGGAGCAGGATACTTTTATTAATCGAAACCACATGTGGAAACCCAATGTAAAACAGATGAGCGTGGAACTTCTTAGGTGAAGTTTGGGGCCCCGGTGGAGCTGGCAGAATGACACTGGATGAGCTGGAGTTGCTATTGACTTCCCTTTGGGGAGAAGATAGCCACTCTGTATATTTGATTGGTTGACAGCCTGTGAAACACACCAAAAATTCATGGGAATTGAACAGAATTTAGACTACAGTGATTAGAAATAAGGCTTCATACATGTGCTTTATTTTGGCTGCTCTGTACAACTCATAAGAATAGACCTCATCTTTGAGGCATTACCATTTCTTCCAAGATCCTCATTTCAACTCCCTACTCCTCCAGGAGCTTAAGCAGGGAGATAATGGCCATCCCTCTCATATGAATAGTCATTAATACAACACATCTGGAAACTACAACTGGTTGTTCATTGTTACTGATATTGATGTCTATAGCTTTCTATTGTCCTCCAAGTGACCTTGGGGAAGGTCATCTTCCCTTGGAGGTTTCCTTTTGATTTTCTTCTGTTGCTCATGAAGGCTAGCCAAGGTTTTGTGCATCTCTGTGCAATTCTGAGTCTCAGATGCTAAAGTTGGGACATCCTGGGACATTGTGCTCAAAACATGTAAGGGATAAGCAGACATTTTCTTATTGGCATTAAAATTCTCTGGGAGGGCACACGATGCAATATGCAGAGGATGTTTTATTGAGTTGTACACTTGAAACCTGTTCGGTTTGGCAAACCAATGTTGCCCCAGTAAATTAAAAAAAAAAAATTATCTGGAAAGACACCAAGGGAAATATAAACACAGCCTGACTGTGAAATCAAAGCATCATTTAAAAAACAAACAAATAAGGTCAATAGGCTAGGCATGTTAGTCTCTTATTAAAAGCAACTTTGGGACTATACAAAACAAACTCAGAATTGGAGGAGGATTATTAAATGTGAACTTGTCTGTGCGGTGCAGGAAATTTTTCCACTTGGTCACTTCATAAAGAAATACATAAAGATGAAAGGACTTCTTTTTTTCTCCTTAGTGTTGATACAATGCATAAGAATTAATGGAACTTGTTAAAATTACAAATTCCTGCATTCCTTCAAACCCAGAGATTCTGTTTCAGCGGGTCCTGTATGAAATATTCCATGTGCTTCTAACATGGATGGTCCCGGGAGGAAATGATTGTATCTGAGCTACCAAAGTGAAGACAGGATGTAGTCCAGGGACTTAAGTCCACTCTTCAAAACTAATTACCGTAAAGAACCCTCCCACACGTTTCCTGTTACTTCCTGCAGTGCCTCCCTCTACAGTATTTCATTAGGTGACTGCTAGTAGCAGGCTGTAAGAAAAAACAGAAGTAACTATTGTCATTAGTGTTGTGTAGCATTATATAGTGTTAGTCTAAACCATAATTGAACCATTAGATTATTCTTTTTGAAATTAATCAGCTTTCTGTTCTCTGTCCACTTAAAATTATTTGGAGAATAAGAAGTTTATACATCCTCTCTGACACCAGAATGTATGAGGTTTGGAAAATTCAGGAAAACAACTGAATTTATTCACTAGTCTTTTGAATATTAGGGCCTTTCCTGTCACTGATTCATTCACATTCTACCCCTAGCCCTCCACTTTATTCAGACTTCAACCACCAGGGTAGTCAGGTGAGATTCTCGGCCACCTCTGGAGCCAACATGGCTTAGGCCACTGTGGAGTTTGCAGCAGGCCTCTCTCATCCTGGACACCAACTTAGTCACCGAAGGGAAAGCAGAGATGCTCACCCCTCTGCCTGCATCTCCTGTCCTCTCCAGTCTGGCATCTCTTTTTCCTCTGCTCCTTCTCCCTCAGGTTCCTTGCACTGTATGTCTTATAGGGGAGATAAAATAAATTTCCTTCTACCCTTCTGAGTTCGTGGCTGAAACCCTGTAATAAAAGATAGATTAATTAGAGAAAAACAGAGGTTTATTAGCACATAGACCTCATGCATACATGGAAGACACACAGGCAAAGATGAGAACTCCCCAAGGTGGCTTAGAATTCAGGCCTAAATACCATCCTAATAGGGAAAGGTGAGTATTGCCGGACATTGAGTGCCATTTAACGCCGGTGGGCTTGATCCGGCATCTAGAAGGGTTCTGGAAACCTGGAGAAGGGGCTGTGCGTAAATTAATAGAGTCCAGAGACGAGACATAATTTTGAAAGGCATTTGGGGGGGCAGAGAAGCTTGGCTAAAGAAGACCAAGTTCTCCTTGTCTCAGGACCCCTTGTTTTTTATTAACACAATTTGTCCTAAGGCAGGGTGGAGATATACACATCAAAGAGTAGGGTTTCATACAGAAGTATTGTCAGATTGGAGAATTGCCTTCAGCTGTTCAGGTGTTTGGCCAGGAGGAGGCAATATCATGTAGATTAAGATGCCCTGAGCTGCCTGGCAGCAAGCAATCATCCTTTTCAGGTTTGGGGAAATGCCTTTCAGCCATTCCCAGCAGGCGATAACATATGTGATTCAGCCCTTGTTGAGTCCCCAAGTTCCATCAACCTTTTGATGAAACTTGCAATTATGACATGCTGGAACTGGCTTCCAGCAGGTGAGGGGGACTTAGGCTCTTAGGTGAGAGGAAATGGTTTTCAGGAAGGTGAGGGTCCTTAGAAGAATTGCCTGGTTGATGACACTGTTCAGCAGGGAATCTATGACAGTTGAGCTCCTTTTGGAGGATCTGTTTGTAGGCAGATAAGGGGAGTTCAGAGAAGGCCTTTCCCTGCATTTTCTATTTTTCAAATGCCTACAGCTCAAAATACTCTATATACCAAAGTGGCATATTTTTGGTGGCATATTCTGCTACCCCTCAGTCTCTCATCTCCAGAACTCATGATGGCTTATATGGGTGGGAGCACTGGGTGTTACAGAACAAACTGCCTCTGGGCAGAGTTCCCAGCACTTAGCATTCCTTTCTCTGAGTGGATGCAAGAGTCTAAATGCAAGGATAGAAACTGCTGAAAGATAATGAAAAGCTTCCTTGCAGAGAGCTCCTTCATTCATTTCTTCATTCCACAAATAATTGCTGTGCTCACTTTATGGCAGGCATGTCCTCATAATGAGCAACACAGAGATGAACCAGACAGACCAGGTCCTAGCCCTCGTGAGGCTTATACTCTAGTGTGAGAAAACAGACAAGGGAGAGGGGGAGGAGAAAGGGAAGAAACGAGAAAAGGAAGATCAAACATTGTAGGTGCTGAGGCGAGAATTAAAGTAAGATGATGGATGGTGTGACTGGAGGACTCTAAATTGGGTGGTGAGGGAAAGGCTGTCACAGATGAAACATTGGAGCTCTGAATGTCAAATCATTAATGCTAACATCAAAGGGAAGAACATTCAGGCAAGAGGGACTATGTGCTCAGGGACTATAAATTTAAGATCAGATCAAACAAAATATAATTAAAGAATAATTTTGTACCTCCACTAAATATGTTTTCAACAACCTTTTATTTCCCTTATTCATATCTCTCTTAAAATGGACTATTCAGAATCCAATGCTGAGAAATACAGCTCAGCAGAAAACACAAATACAACTGAGAAATATTAGCGGCTAAATGGAATAGTCACTTCTGATAGTGACTAGTGTGCCATTCTTCCTAGGCAGGAATCTTATCTCTTCCTAATATCAGAGTAGGAAAGAAGAAAACAGCCCCAAACCAAGAAACCAAACCCAACCTAAAACATCCCACCTCAACCCAAATAGCAATAACCCATTTTATTTACCAACTTCAGCAGTGAGAGACAAGATGGACATCAGGGTATGACATCATTATATTCCACATTAATTGCAGCAAAAGAGCAGAGAAGAGGTGAGACTTTGGAAAGAATGCTCAAAGAACTACACCCTTCCTCCTTGATTGTTTACATCAGACTTAAAATAAAATACTAAAAATATACCAGCTATAAATTGTTTGACCAACTCACCTGCTCTGGAGTGAATTGTGTCATGCCCAAATTCATGTGTTGAAGCCCCAACCCCCTCATGTGACTGTGTTGGAGATGGGGCTTTTCAGGAGGAGATTGAGGTTAAATGAGGTCATAAGGGTAGAAACCTGATCTAATAGAACTGGTGCTCTTCTAAGAATAGGAAGAGACACCAGAGCGGGGCTCTCTCTCTGCCATGTGAGGACACAGTGAGAAGGCAGCCAGAAGACAGTCTTCACCAGAACCAAACCATTCCAGTACTTTCATATTAGACTTCCAGCCTCCAGAACTGTGAGAAATAAATGTCAGTATGTAAGCCACCCAGTCCATGGTATTTTGTTATGGCAGACCAAGTAGACTATGAGGTCACCTTATCTCTAGGGGGCACAGAGATGGTGTAGTAAAATAAGTGAAGGAGCAAGACACACACCCCAGCTCCAAATTGGTATTAGAAAAGGAGCTAATGAGATTGTGGTGTTTCAAGGATTTGGTGTAGAATTTTAAAAAATATTCTCTATTTTTTATAACTTTGAATTAATACATTGTTTAAACCAAAAGTTTAGTAATATTTTAAAAGACTTTTTACATTTATAGCAGGCCATTTGAAATGTTCATTGACTAAATGAATGAATATATGAAAATGATACCACTGACCCCATAATTTACATTTTTCTCCCTGGTATTGAGGTTATCTTTATGTTTGACCAAGACTGGGCCCCTATTTAGTAGGTGGGTGTCAGCTACACCCTCCCCAAACAAGTTCAGGGCTGTAGGATGACTTAGAGGGTTCTAGACCACTGCCTTCATGGGTCCTTTCCTCTATTACAAATTTAAAATTAAATATTTTAGAACAGCATTCTTCTTATTTTATTTTTTAAATGTAATATTTTTTAAAAATTATTTTACTGTTGAGAGTATTATAGATGTCACCCATTTTCCCAACCCTTTGTCCCCTTCCACCCATTTACCACCCCATCTCAGGCCTTCACCTCTCTATTGTCTGTGTCCATGGGCTATGACTAATTTGTACTTCTAAATTCCATCACCTTTTTCACCCATCCCCCCAACTCTCCTCTCATCTGGCAACTGTCAAAATGTTCTCTGTATCTATGAGTCTGTTTCTGTTTTGCTTGTTCATTTATTTTGATTTTTAGATTCTATAGTTGATAGATATGTATTTATTCCATTTTATTGTTCATATTTTTTATCTTTTTTTTTTTCCTTTCTACTTCTTCTTAAAAAAGACCCTTTAACATTTCATGTACTGGTTTGGTGGTGATGAACTCCTGTAGCTTTTTCTTGTCTGGGAAGATCTCTATCTGACCTTCAATTCTAAATAATACTTTGCTGGGTAGAGTCATCTTGGTTGTAGGTCCTTGCTATTAATCACTTTGAATATTTTTTGCCACTCCCTTCTGGCCTGCAAAGTTTCTGTTGAAAAATCAGCTGACAATCTTATGGGAGCTCTCTTATAAGTAACTAACTGCTTTTCTCTTGCTGCTTTTAAGGTTCTCTCTTTTATCTTTAACCTTTGGCATTTTAATTATGATGTGTCTTGGTATATGCCTCTTTGGGTTCATCTTGTTTGGTATTCTCTCTCTGCTTTCTGCACTTGTATGTCTACTTCTTTCACCAGATAAGGGAAGTTTTATGTCATTATTTTTTCAACTAGGTTTTCAATTTCTTACCCTTCTCTTTCTGTTTGGTATCTCCATGACTCAAATGTTGGTATACTACCTTCATTTTTGGGGGTTTCATTTTTCTTTTTGCTGTTCTGATTGGGTGCTTTATACTTCCGTATATTCCACACTTTTTATTTGATTCTTGGAATCCTCTACTCTAATGTTGATTTCCTAAAAATTATTCTTTATTTCAGATAGTGTATGCGTCATTTCTGACTGATCCTTTTTTTTATGTTGTTGATGTTCTCACTAAGTTCCTTGAAGTTCTCAGTAAGTTTCTTGAGCATCCTTATAACCATTGTATTGAACTCTTTATCTGGTAGTTTTCTGGCTTCCATTTCATTTTGTACTTTTTCTATTGATTTCTTCTGTTCTTGCATTTGTGACATATTTCTTTCTCTCTGCTTGTTAGCTGTTTCCCTTTACTTGTTTCTATGTATTTGGTAGATCTTCTATGTCTCCCAGACTTGGTAGAGTGGCCTTATGTAGTAGGTGTCCTGAAGGGTCCAGTGGCTCAGCCTCCCCAGTCATCTGAGCTGGCACTCCAGATGTGCCTCTGTGTGAGCTATATGAAGTGTCCTATTGTAGTTGAGCCTTGGTTGATGTTGGCATCATGGGAGGGATTGACCCCCAGGCCAATCAGTTGTGAAGATTGGCTGCAACTACATAGGAAGAGCTGATGTGCAGGAACTGACCCTATAGAGCAAGACTTGCTTCAGTGGGGCATTGGTGTTCACCGAGTCTGCCCCTGAGTGTTTCATTCATGGAGATGGTAGGGTTATATTCCAGCATGGTCGAAACTGATCACCGGGTACCGCTGGCTCAGGAGCCTCCCAGGAGGTGCAAAGTCAACCACTGCCTGTGCTCTGCCTGGGGCCATCCAGTGTGAGCTACAAAGCAATCTGCAGATGGTTGCTATTGTGTTGGGCTTGGAGGTGCCTAGGAGAGACCAAGCTATGAATCAAGGCAGGCTGCTGCTAGTGCCAGGCCTGAGGCCACTTATTGAGAGGTACAGGGCAGCTGTTTGTTTGAGAGGTTTTAGGAAAGTCCAAAGCATGAAGCAAGAGAGGCCAGTTGTATGGAAAAACCACTGGAAATGGCTTGGATGAGCCTGCAAGTAGGGAGGAGCAGGGAATCTCCAGGATGGGGTAAAAAGTATGAGCCAGGTTGATGGAGATTCAGATATGGTGCCCTGACTGCCAGTTCTGTGGTAGGAGGGCTCAGCAAATGAACAGTAACCTCTGCCAGCACTTCTGTCTGGGAGAAAACTGCCCCTCTAGCTCTCACCATGATTCCAAGCAAGTTAGATCCTCACTAAAATGTCCCAGGTTCCTTTCAAGCTGCTGTCCCAGCACTGGAGCTCAGAGGAAGTCTGAGTAAGTCCACGCACCGGCCCTTTAAGAGGAACTACCTGGGTCTCCAGCAGCCTCCATGTCACTCAGCCACAATCCCTGCTAGTTTTTACAGCCCGAAGTTGTGGGGACTTCTCTTCCTGGTACTGGAACCCTGGGCTGGGGGGCCTGGTGTGGGGCTGGGATCCTTTACTCCTCAGGGAAACCTCCATATCCAAGATACACCTCCTGATTTTAAACTGCCACACAATGGATGTGGGACCAGCTGGTTCCATGCTTCAGCCCCATGCCTCCGCCCCTCCTACCAGTCTCAATGTGCTTCTTTAATTTTCTAGTTGTAGGACTTATGTTCAGCTAGATTTCAGGTGGTTCTGAATGATGGTTGTTCTGTATTTTAGTTGTAATTTTGATGTGGTTGTGGGAGGCAGCGAGTACCACATTTAACTATGTCGCCATCTTGTCTGGAACCCCATTCTTCTTATTTTAAAGGAATGAACATGAAAACATTTTCCTGAGCCCATGAAAAATATCATGAGTCCTCGGCACTGTACCTCTGGACCCTGACAGAACGGTTCATTCTCTGTTTCTGGGGTCTAAGTCTGGCTTCCATCACTTATTAGCTGTGAGATTGGGGAGAGTTTATAAAAATGAGATGAATGAAGGTATAACAATATGAAGAAAAATATTCCTTGTTAGCAAGAAACTTGTTTGGTTGGGGAGAGACTTTGATACCCAATCTTAGGGTGGGATATGTGGTAGGAATAACACATTGTGCACTGGAGCTGATAGAGGAATTTGGAGGCAGTCAAGAACAGAAATACCGAAGGGCAAATCTTACAAAAAGGCTTCTCTTCTTCATTTCCTCAGGATATCTTTAGTAATATTTCCATTTCTCTTTAAACATTCTGAGAGTTGAATCTATTTGGGAGAAATCGAAGGTGCTGAGTTCTGCTTCGAGGTGAGCCTGAGTGTAGACAGAAGTGGCAATGCCTGAGTTACCTGGGAAGTTCCTAGTTCAGTGCCTAGAAGTGCCTAATAAATACTGCCTTTTAATATTAACAGCCCAGCACAGGATAGAAAGCTCATTTCTGCCTCATTTGCACCATCTATACTGTGTCTAACAAATACACTAACTAGCCTAGATAATTATCTCGGGCAGTGGTCCAGCGGGGGATGATTTCATGCCGTCTCCCCTAATGGATGTTTGTCAATGTCTGGAGACATTTTTGGTTGTCACAACCGGGTGGGAGTGTGCTACTGGCATCAAGTACATAGCAATTGTGGATGTTGCTAAACATTCTGCAATGCTCAGGACAGCCCTGACAACAAAGAACTGTCTGGCCCAGAATGTCCATAGTGTCAAGTTCAGAAACCCTGATATGAGTCTTTTCTCTAATGACCACCCTCTGAAATAAAAAATGAGGGAGCACACTATGAGTTTAGCTGATTCTAATTTAAAGAAAAAATACAAAGAAAACAACTATATTTATGAGCTCCTTCATTCCCACTGCCTCAGATGAACTAACTAACTTTAGTATATAGTATATATATCCTATGGAATAAATTACTTTTTTCTCAAGAGTGAAAAGCAAAGGCAATTTTTCCAGTCACAGTATCCTACCTGCAAGTTAGGCAGCCAAGATTTCTATCTTCATCTAAGCTACCATTGCCCTCTGCTGGGGAAGTTTATGACTGCTGCTTTAAGTACTGAGAACAATAATTGACCCTAGCTCATTTTAATTTAGCAAGTGTCTGGGCCACTAACTTTTCTTTGAACTTGTGATTGCCTACAAGGGGTGGGTTTATAATGATTTATGGGATAAATTTCTTTCTTATAAAATTTAGGCATTTTTTATAATGATTAAATACTCCTCATCCTTCTCTATAAGCACAGAATTAATTCATGAAGATACAAGCAAAGTAATCCTAGAATGTTCTTTTGAAAATTTTGATTACTTAACAATTATAAAAATTTTGGAAAAATATATAAAAAAAAGTGAAAGGATGGCCCGGGCGGCATGGCTCAGTGGTTGAACATCAACCTATGAACCAGGTGGTCACCATTGAATTCCCGGTCCGGGCACTTGCCTGGGTTGCAGGCTTGATCTCCAGTAGGGGGCGTGCAGGAGGCAGCCGATCAATGATTCTCACTCATCATTGATGTTTCTATCTCTCTTTCCCTTTCTGAAATCAATAGAAATGTATTTTTAAATTAAAAATAATTTTTAAAAAAGTTAAAGGAGGAAGAAAATTATGTGCAGTCCCACTTCCAGAAGAAAAAACACACAACTTTTTACATTTTGGAATATTTTCTTCTAGTCCCTTTTCTAGGAACATAAAGATGTTTTTAAAAATGTTTTTATTGTTTGTTGCCTAGTTGTTACATGCTATAGATAAAAATGTGTGTCCTGTATGCTTTTCTCTCCTAACATCATAATCATTTTCCCATGTTAGTATGAGCATTTTCTCTTACTGTGAGGAACAGGTGGATGTGTCACCCAGACTCCCTTTCCAGGAGAGGACTTGGTGCCCCAACTGCTGCCTTTGGCTCTTGCACCTCAGGGATTGCCTCAGCTGTAGGGAGCCACTTGGACCAGGCTTATGGCCTTCCCAGCACAGCCCACATCCAGGGACTGGCAGAGGCAGGTAGATGGCACAGCCATTTCGCCCAATGGGAAGAACGCTGTGGGCCCTGTCGGCTCTGGAGCTCCGCAGGGGTTCGTCTGCAGCTGGCCTTCTGCTTCTGGCCAGTGCTGCTTCCCCTCTTATCTTCCATGGTGTTCATTGGAGGCTACTTCCTGAATACATCCTGAATTCACAAAATTCCCTCTCACCATATGCCTCCTATAGACCATATCCTCTGTGCCTGTGACTTCTAATTTTTTTAATGTAGTAATACGTACATATGTTTTAAAAAATTGAACTGTACAAAAGGGGTTTCAGTGCAAAAGTAAGTCTCCCTTTAATCCTGACCCCACTACCCATTGTTATCCCCAGAGGCAAACATTGTTATCCATTCTGAGGGTATCTTAACAGGACTGGGCTGTACACATACAAACATGGATGCTGTGGTGGTTAATTTTATGTGTCCACTTGCCTGGATCACAGGATGCCCGCATAGCAAGTTAAACATTATTTCTTAAGAGTGTGTTTCCAGAAGAGATTAGCATTGAATCAGTGAACTGAGTAAAGTGGGTGGCCCTCCCCAGTGTGCGTGGGCCTCGTCCAATCTGTTAAGGGCCCGACTAGAACAAAACGCTGGAGGGAAGGAGGATCCGCTCATTCTCTGCCTGACTGTATGAACTGGAGCACTGAACTTCTGCCCTCAGAGCTCCTGGTTCTCAGGCCTCCACATCTGGACTGGAGTCAACACCACTGGGTCTCCGGCTCTCAGCCTGGGAACTGCACCACTGGCTCTCCTGTGTCTCCAGCCTGCAAGCAGCAGGTCATGGGACTCAGCCTCCATAACTGCGTGAGCAATTCCTTATAATAAAGCTCTTTCTACAGATATTTATCCATCCATCCATCCATCCACCCATCTATCCAACTATCCTATTGGTTCTGGTTTTCTGGAGAACCCTAATACAGATACATGTCACTTTAATTTTTTTTTTTAATCTTGAAACAATTCTGTATTTACAGAAGAGTTGCAAAATACAGAGTTCCCTTCTTTCCTTCACGCAGCTTCATCTATTAACATCTTGCAGCACCATATTCACCACAACTAAGAAATCAACAGTGTACAATACTGTGAATCAAACTACAAATTTAATTCAGATCTCACCGTTTTCCAGTGCTTTCCTTTTTCTGGACAGTGTGGGCCCCACTTTGCATGGAGCATATCACTTTCAGTGGCTTCGTGATATTCCTTCCAGCACATGTTCTAGAATTACCACACTTGTGTTGGACTCAAAGTAATTACGTTTTTTTTAATACTAATATAAATAACATGCTGGTTCACAGTGTTTTGTTTTTATAACGTTTGTTCTCAATTTCTGGTTCTTTTTTGAGGATATAGGGCATGGCCGTTTTTTAAGGGTGTTGATGCCTGTACCAAATTTGCCTCCTACAGAGTTGCCTGTTCGCTCCAGGAACACATCACTGCACCTTCCCACCACCTCTTGTCAGCAGGATGGCCTTTGATGTGACCTAAATAGGTACGTGCTGTTTCAGTCCCTTCTTCTAGTTTTTAGGACAATTTTCCACAGCTCAGTCACATCGCATGTAAGTCTGTTGAGTTCCAGCTTATCTCTCGGACACATCCCTCATGAGACCTCCATTCTCCTACCTGGGCTGGGTACTCTCCTGCCTCCTGCCCAACTGTTACCCTGGGCTGTCATTTTGGGGACTCTCTTTGACCCTCTCCTGAGTTGGTATCATAGCCTGCGTTCCCCCAGAAAGTAGAACCTGAGCACCAAGCTGGCTTGTAGGTAGTTTATTTTGGAAAGTGAGCCTTGGGAGCAAGAGTAGGAGCAAGAAACAGGAGGGAAAGGTGTTGTGGGAGGTAAGAGAAACTGATTGTATTGGCCTCTGCCCCCCGGGTCCTGGCGCCAGGGTCCCAAGACCCTTGTCATTTCCTCAGTGATAAGAGCATCAGGAGCATCTCTTGTTCTAATATTTGCTCTTTTACCTCAGTTTGTGACACAGAGCTCTTAAATCACTTGGTATTTTCTGGGTGATAATGTTACAGGAGTCCAGGGCAGGAGGATTAGGGAAACACACAGGAAAGTTAAAACAAGGCCAAACAGTGTGGGCCATTTGCAGCCAGCTTATAACTAACAAACCATTATCTTCCCCAGCCGAGGACACGAGAACAAATGGTTAAAAAACCTCCATAGTGAGAGAATATAGAAAGGGAGCGGGAAAGGGGGGGAAAAGGCAGTTTTACTCCCAAAACAGAGAAGCCAGCAGACTCAAAGCCTGGCAATATAAAGTGCCAGGTGCTTCTCATTAATTCTGAGAAGGCCACACAAAGTAAAATAAAAAGGGACCTTGAGAATTAACCTGTACCAAAATAGTCAGCAGAGGAATTTAGAGACCTATAGATGAAGCATAGTGGTCCCTCCTTTGGAAAAACTGCTATTTGAGCTACTCTGTTATTTTTAGACAGTCTCTTATTCCGTGGGACAACTCTGTTATTTTTAGACTGTAAAATAACTTTGTTTTTTGCTTGAATAAAAAAGATAAACTTAACTGACCTTGCAAGTTAGCTATCTAAAGGGGCTGATACACTATATTAATTCACATATTCTGCCAAGTGTTTGTTCATCCAAGCTTACAGGTGTTTGATTAGATATAATATGTATTCAAGGTTATAAGCTTTCTTACACAAAGAACTAGAAGGATATAAAAAGGAAATACTCCCTTCCTGTGTTGGTTCAGAATTTGACAGAGGTAATCTGCTCTGAACCTGTGCGCACTGAAGATGACTCCTAATTAATTGGCTCATTAGGTGTCTTATCCAGCTCACCGATTTGCAATACAACATAGACAGGAGGGTACATAACAACTCGGACCCCACCCAACCTGCTCTTCAGATTAGCTGAGAGCCCATCTGCACTTCATAAGCCAGATGTATAGGTTTGCTTGCTTTGTTTTTTCAATAAAGGCACAGGCTTAAATTGCTTTAATAAATTGGCCTTTCACAACGTAGTCAAGTTCTCTCATATAAATTCATTTATATGAGAAGACTAGGATCACCCTTGGGAACAGCCCTCTCCCACTGACTCAGGGGGCTGTCTGGTAACACCTCTGTGTAGGTGAGAGGCGCCTATAACAATAGGAGTGTCTTTTGTTCTAATAAGGTTACTCTGGGATTCACTTCAAAATAGTCTGGCGTGGAAAGGGGGCAGATAATACAAGATTGGCCAGTATGATTGATAAATCATTCATTGATAATTGTTAAAGCTGGGTAATGTGAACGTGGTAGTTTATCACACATCCCCCCAACTTCTCCTTGTTTGAAATTGTTCACAATGAAAACCCTTTAAAAATATGCTATTCCAGGTTAGAGTGGTGTATCTGATGGTAGGAAGGAGGAGGAGGGCACATGCAGGTTGGCATTGATGCTAATGAGTGACAGGCGCTCCAGATGTCTCCAGGTGCACGATTGTGTTAAGACAGTGCATTTGGAGGGCAAAGAAAACAGTCCATTAACAAAAGTGGACGCCTTCTTCTTCCAACACCTGCTAGTTCCAGACTTTCCAAGCACACTTGTCAATCATGGTGAGAACCTGCCGTCTTTACGAAGTAAGTCCTAGTGGTTATTTCACCCAGTTCTCCGTAACTTAGTTTAAAAAGAAACAGAGAGAATCAAGTGTGAAATATGTCCTTAAAGGAATGGCGAGGCACAAGGCCAGAAGATGAGCCATTCATTAAAGGCTGGCCATTTGTCTAAATTCTCTGTGCGTGCCATAGTGGCTGCCAGTGCAGGAGGAGTATTTAAGTAGGATTACCTGAGCTATTTGCTGCTGCAAAGATGGATGGTTTCTGAGTGGAACCTCTTCTCACAGTGACCAGGCATGGTATTGAGTAAAATAATGGTCAGCGAGAATATCACCAGACCCCTAGTGAGAAGCTGTTGACAGAAAAGTTGCTCTAATGTTCATCAAAAAGCCAATAAACGTCAAAGAAGGAACTAGAGTTGCAGCAGCTCATAAATTCCTTCTCAAGGGGGCCTCTAGAGGGGGCTTTTAGGACAACATACCTGCTCTTTTTCCTGAATGTTGCTAAATGCACACTTTGGGGCGGCTAAGCCTGACGGTTTTGAAGGGATATCAATAGGGAGGCTGCTCCAGCTTTTGGTCAGAGGATCCTATTTTTGGTTTTGATCCTGGGTAGGTCTATATTCTTGAATCTTTTACTAGTATATCTTATATGTGTGATGTCACAGTTTGTACTTAACTGAGAGTCAAGATCCTGTCTGGCTGGAAAAGCCAAAGATTTACATAGAAGATCCCATTTGCTCACCAAAGAGTCCAAATTGATTGTTCCTCTTGAGTTCCATAGTACTATCTATGGTGTTCATTTAGAAACCAATCCTATTGTTTTATGGTAACAGGTTTTCTGTTAGTAAATCTTGTTTTCACTTCTTTATTAGGGGAGGTGATGTTCACTGAGTGGCTAATGTGAACCTGCTTCTTTTTAAAATACATATTTTTTTTATTGAGAGGGAGAGATAGAAACATCTTTGATGAGAGAGAATCATTGATTGGCTGCCTCCTGCACATTCCCCACTGGGGATTGAGCCCACAATCAGGGCCTGTACCCTGACCAGGAATCAAACCATGACCACCTCGTTCATAGGTCGATGCTTAACCACTGAGCCACGCCAGCTGGGCTGAACCTACTTCTTGACTGAGTTTGGGTTCTTGTAGTGGCAGACACCAAATCAAGGACTGTGTGAACTTTGTGTACCTGGAAAGTGACCCCAGGAAGCACAAGTGAGGGCATGGGCCAACGTCAGGCAGGGAAGGAGAAAAACCAACGAGGTTTGCATTAATGAGCAAGTCGGTGTTGTGGGCAACAAGGCTCAACCCTGCTGGGCCTTCTCAGGAAACACATCTCAGAATTGTTCCCTCAGACGATGCAAGGCAGGGGCATTTATCCATGGACTCATATCTGTTGTTGCTTGAGGAGTGTCCCTGGAGGACCAATCTCCCTCTACTTCTAGGTTGACCTGTTGAAGGCTGAGCAAGCTCCTAGATGTCAAAAATCACCCTCAGAAAGGCAAAGACAAAGGTGCTTGAGGGAGTGACTTAGGCTGCTCAAGCTGCTATAACAAAATACTACAGACTGGGAGGCTGAAACAGAACTTCACTTTCTCAGAGTTTCGAAGGCTGAAAGTCTAAGAACAAGGTGTGGCAGGATTGGTTTCTCCTGAGGTCTCTTTCCTTGGCCTGCAGACAGCCACCTTCTCTCTGTCCCCACATGGCCTTTCTTCTGTGCAACACATCCCTGGTATCTCTCTCCCTCTTCTTATAAGGACACTGTTCTTATTGGATTAGGGTTCCATCCTCATTTAACCTCATTACCTCTTTAGAGGCCCTTTCTCCAAATACAGTCACAGTAGGGGTGGGGGGGGGGGGGGGACCTAGGTCTCCATCATATGAATTTTGAGGGAAGCTCTTACCTATGGAAACTGCTCAGCACAACTGCAGGTGAAAGGGAGGTGGGTCATCAGCAACATTGCTCCACATGTCTGGTTCAGTTTAATCCTCCCAACTACTTGGAGGTAAGTGTTACCATTATCCCTAGTATAACCATGAAGAAACTGCAACTCAAAGAGGTTAAACAACTAGCCCCACATCACAGAGCTAGTCATAAGGGGTGGGCTCAGAGGCAACCAACCATCTGACTCTTGTCCCATGATAACTATTTTGTATTTGAATTTTAATGTGTTTCGTGACTTACCTTGTCTCTTAGACTAAGTTCCCAGAGGGTCAGAATTGTGTTACCCAAAAACCCATTTCATAGTGCCTAGCACAGTAACAAATGAGACAATTTCAGCTTAAGGTTCAAATAAGGGTTTTAACCACTTCAAAAGCTTCTATGAAGATAACTCTATTAGATATCTTCACCCCTTGCCAATCTACCATATATTGCATATATCACTCTATGTGAAGAATGTTTATCACCAGAAGTGTAATCATTTGGGTACCAAAGCGTGCTTCCACTATGCTTTAAAGAAAGAAAATAGGCTTTATAGAACCCCAGGTCTGATTTCATCCAAGTGAGCAGTGTCTTCCCAATATCAACCTACATTTTTACAAAGAGATGATTATGACCTCCCTGGACCTACAAAGAAAATGCTGATTTCATTCATGTTCTGCTAAGCCATTTAACTTCCCATTACTATTTAGAAAATGTGGTCTGAGAATTAAAAAACACACACACCTGTCTGTATTAGGTAGCCTGTCCAGGGGAATGTACCCTGGCCATATTGAACTGGACCTAACACGTCTGCCCTTTGCTGGGCAGTGTCTATGCTCTGAGCATGTAAGAAATGAATAAGGATTAATGTGTCCCTGCAGGGATGCACACTTTTGTTGGGGGGCAGGAAGGATGGAATGTGGGACTGTAAATTAAAAACCGTAATTTAATGTGCTTTACACAGAACATTAAGTATGTGCAAAGTGACGCAATGTGGCAGTCACCTACAAGCAGGTAAGAGGGGCAGCAGAATGGCCTGGTGCAGGAATCATAGCCCATGCTCCAGAGTTAGACCACATGGTCTTCAAAACCCCACTTCCCATACAGGCTACATGCTGCTGATAGGTCTTTAAAATTCTCAGACCACATTTCCTAAGTCAGTTTTAGAGAATTAAAAAACTGAGCCCTAGTCGGTTTGGCTCAGTGGATAGAGCATCAGCCTATGGACCAGAGGGTCTCAGGTTCAATTTTGGTCAAGGGCACGTACCTCGGTTGTAGGCTCAAATCAATGTGTATCTCTCATATAGATGTTCTCTCTCTGTCTCTCCCCCTCCTTTCTACTCTCTCTCGAAAAAAAAAAATCAATAGAAGAGTATCCTCAGGTGAGGATTAATATAAAAAAAAAAACAAACTGAGAATATGCCCCTCAGTAGCTATGTGAAGACAGAGAAGTCATTTAATATATTTGTATTTTGTTTTTCATTGTATAAAGGGGTTCATAAAGCCTACCTCATAGAGCTTTTGTGAGAATTAAAGTATTACTGACTGCAAAATGCTTAACACAGTGCCTGGCACAGAGAAATCACACACAAACCTGAGCATCAATCAGCACCAAGTCACATTCCACTTTGACCAATATTTTTTTATTTCTTTTTCTAAATTCCTAGAAATATCTAAAACTGGGAGTTACCATCTCCATACAGAATTTGGTTAAGATCAATATTGAAAACATTTACACTAATAAAAGGATAATATGCTAATTAGACCTGATAGACTGGACGTTTTCCAGACATCCAAGCCTCAGCAGCTGCGAGGGGTGAGGAGGGCCAGCGGCCAGCAGTGGCAGCAGCAGCAGGGTGATGGGGGCGGTGCCTTCCCCTGATGGGCCCAGTCGCCTCCCCGTGGGGTGTGGGCCTAAGCCAGTGATGGCAAACCTATGACACGCGTGTCAGCACTGACACACGTAACCATTTCTGATGACACATGGCCGCTGAGGCAGCCGCATGCTGAGGATGAAACATTTGCGAAATAATGTTTTTTCCTCAAAGTGACACACTACCCGAGTTATGCTCAGTTTTTTGGTGAAGTTTGACACACCAAGCTCAAAAGGTTGCCCATCACTGGCCTAAGCCATCAGTAGGACATTCCCTGAGGGCTCCTGAACTGTGAGAAGGGGCAGGCCAGGCTGAGGGACCCCCCCTCATGAATTTTTGTGCAGCAGGCCTCTAGCATAAAATAAAATAGGAATATTTCTTAAATGTGTAAAAATAACTTGCAAATTGTTTTGTGCATTGTGCTTAAACATTCCTGAGCAGGGCAGGGAGATTCAAAGGAAATCCTATCTAATAAAGAGGGAATATGCTAATTGACCCTCACACCATCCCAAAAGATGGCAGCACCCATAGCCAATAAGGAGGAAATATGCTAATTGACTGCCCTGCCCTCAAAGATGGCAGTGCCCACAACCAATAAGGAGGGAATATGCTGACTGCCCTGCCCTCAAAGATGGTGGTGCCCACAGCCACAAGATGGCGGTGCCCAGTTCCCTCAGCCCCACTGGGGCACCAGGCATGGCAAGGCTGGGCCTGCCCCAGGCGGGCGCGCCTGCCTCCGGAGTCCCTCAGTCCCCTCAGCCCCCCAGCTGCCCAGGGCCGGCCCAAGGTGCAGGCAAGTCTCAGATGTCGGCTGCCCAGCCGCCCAGGGCTGCCCGAGGCTCAGGTCACCAAGGCCGGCCAAAGCCTGCACTCCCAGCAGTGGCTGCAGCAGAGGTGTTATGGGGTGTCGCCTCCCGCCCCTCTGAGAGGGGGCAGGCCTGGCTGAGGGACCCCCCGCTCTAGTGCATGGATTTTCATGCACCGGGCCTCTAATCCTATATAACAAAAGGGTAATAAGCAAATAGACCAAACAGCAGAACAACTAAACCAATCAGAGTATAATATGCTAATGATATGCTAAAGCTGCTCAACTGCTCACTATGACAGGCACTGACCGCCAGAGGACAGTCAACTGGTCGACCAGTCGCTATGATGTGCACTGACCACCAGGGAGCAGATGCTCCAACTGGTAGGTTAGCTTGCTGCTGGGGTCTGGCCGATCAGGACTGAGCGGGATGGGCTGGGCTCACCCTGGAGCCCTCCCACGGTCTCTCCCCAGCCTGATCGTGTACCGGTGGGGTCCCTCAGTCTGGCCAGCGCCCTCTCGTATCAATATAAAATTAATAAGGATGTCTGAAGGCTGCATGCTGGGAATATAAACCTCATGACACCTAATTCACCCACTGCTTCCCCTCATCCCCATTTCCCTGTGGAACAGCCAACCCCGCTAACTGTGAGCCCAGTGGGCCCGTGTTCCATTCAAGAGACACTGCAGGCACAGCTTTTCATGCGTCTCTGGTTGGGACCTGAAAAATAAGTTTTGAGCCCAAAATACAAATGAAGAGCCCTTGCAAGACTGAAATTTAATATTTTATTAACTGCAAAATATCAATTTCAATGTTGAATTTAACTTTTACCTACTTGGTGATTGCCCAGAAATAATCAGTTAATCAAATATTTTTAAAATCTTAAAAAGCAAATAATTCCATTTCCTTCCTAACTAGAAGAATTATATTTGCTGCACAATATGGGTGTGTTCTAGTGTTTAATGTGATAGGACGTGGGACTTCCAAAGGCTTAAGCACCGAGGGCTGAGGAAGCCCCTAAAACCTGCCCCAGGGGAGGACTTTTAAGGGGCTCCTGAGTGTCAAGTCTCCTCATAGTGCTCTCCAGGCCACACAACTGCTCACAATTCATCACAAAGGCCCGATGCTCCAATGTAGACACTGCCAGAGAGATATGTCATGCCCGCCCTGGTGCAGGAGTTTACACTTTAGTGTGCAGCAGAATCACTTGGAAATCTCTTTTTAAAATTCATATTTTGGTCCCCCAAACCAGAATTTATGATTCAGCAGGTCTAGTGAGGAGCTCAGGGGTCTGCACTTGTACAGTTCAGACCTTCCACGGGCCACACTTTGGAAATACTCTTAGCACAGTGGGTTTTCAGAGGAAAGAGAGAGGAGAGGGGGCTGGCTGAGTAATGCATCTAGACAAAGGAAGGGTAGCTGCCAATTTTGATAGAGATCTTCCTGCTGTAGAGTCTTCCTAGCCATGACATCAGAAGGTTCAGGTGTGGCCTGAAAACCTCTGTGTCTGTCACGGATTTCTTGTTCTCAAATGAATAAGGTGTTTTCAATGTAAAAATAGCATGCTCATATTCCTCATTCATAAAAGAACATTTTCTACAAACAAAAGCTTCCTGTTTCAAGTTTCACAGCAAGTTTCCAAAACCAGTATTGTAGAAGAGGAAAAGTGTCCAGTCGGGCCATTTTTATGACTGGGCAACTGAGTGCTGAAAGGGGTTAGTTATATCACCTGCACACAGTGACACAGCTAGTTGATGGCAAACCTGGGACTAAGCGCCCTTTGTGTTCCCATTTGCACTTTTCCAAATCCTGTTTGGGAAGCAAAACGGTTGGCTTGGCTGTGCCATTTCCGACTGGCTGCCATTGAACACCGGCAGTCTTTCTCTCCAGGCCTCAGTGTGGTAGTCACGTTGTGAGGAATCTAATGTGGTAGTCAGGAGCACAGGCTTCAGAACCATACAGGTCCAAGCCCTCCATGGTGGCCGATGCCTTCACTCTCTGAACTCCCGGATAGCAGGGGGATAGGAAGAGCTACTTCATCGGGCTGCCTGACAGTTCTCTCCTGTATGTTAATCAGTCATTCACTCCATTTCTTTATATTTTCCAGGGCTCAGGCCAGCCTTTGGAATGGTGTCTTGTCCAGGTGAGCAGGAGTGAACACCTGTTTCACTGACCTTCCAGCCCCTATACTACTGGGGTGATGACTGCTGGGATGAGCTCAGCAAAGCTCCCTGAGAAGTAAAATGACACAGGGAAAGACGAATATACTAGATTTTCCAGAGGCAATCATGACATGTTAGCAGAAAATGTTCATTCTTTGTCCCAGTGCAAGGAAGCTGATACATATTAACCCAAAATTTATATTAGCCTTGGGGTTAATTATATGACATCAGAAGGTAGGTAGCAGACTTTCATTCTGGATTATTTATGCACAAGAGACTATTAAGATTTATAGCTAGTCTCTGAGGGCACATCAGTTCATAGGCTGGGAAGGCAGCCCAGAGGCCCCAGGATTTCATGGTTTGAGGGAATCATGTGACTCACACAGACACTGGAAAGTTGTTAACCTTTGCTTTTCATTTGCCAAATGTGTGAGAAGGCTTTGTTACTTTCTCCAAAGCCCAGAGAGTTTGTAACACCTTCTCCTCTACGCTGCGTGATCTGGCACTGCCAAACAGTGACTGCCACAGCAGGCCCCTGGAGAGGGTGCAGTAGGGACCCCACTGACAGCACTGTTCTGGCAGCTCCATCCTTCACCACCTACTTTAGAACTGCAGCCAGCTCTTTATTAGTTTTGTAGAAAAACTCCATTTGTGGTCTGCCAATAACTCAAATCCGATATCCCCTGCACACTGGAAGAGTTCTGTAGCAAGGAACGCCTGGTCTATTATTTTGGTTGGAAAGCTGCCATGGAGCAAGAAAGTCACTTCTTTGGGCTGGCCTCCCCATAAGGCAGTGTGGCCAGGAGAAAGCATCCATGACTTCACCATGCAGATAGAGTTTGGAACCCTCACTGTACTCAGTGTCAGCTGTTTGATCTGGGACCATGTGGGCCTCAGCTATTCGCGTGTGAGATGGATATCACTGTCGGTCCTGCTCCCTGGGTGTGGTGAGGACTGAAGGAGAATGTAGCATATCATGTGTCCAGCAGATGGTAGTTCTAATGATCTTTCCGCTCAGGAGGGGCACTCTTAGGACCACCTCTTCCTTTCCAAGAAAAACTCTTTTATTAACCTTTCTAAACTTGTTAAAAAAAAAACACACAAAAAAAAACAACCTACACAAAACATGCCAATCTGAACAGAAACCTGTAAAACCACTTGGGGACATCATACCAAGAAATGCTTGCCCTGAGTGAGAACCACTGGCTATAGACACACATGGTTCTCATCTTTGGTTGGTACTAACCGCATTTAGGACCACATTCTACTCTTAGGTAAGATAAGCCAGGCAAGCTTGAGGACAGGAGATTTAGAACATTTCTTGGCCAGACTGAACCAGAAGCCAGAAAGTAGCATGTTTAGGTCCTAAGCCAAGCCCTTGCTCAGCTGGGGACTCAACTGCCTGATGCTACTGTGGATTCTCACCAGAAGCTGAGCAGAGTTTGGAAGCAAGTCCAGAGCAGGTGATCTTTAGTGGGTAGGACGTGTGTTCTGCATCCTTCCCACCTATCCTGATGTTTTTATCTTCAGGTTGTGCCCAGGGTCCCGGTTTCACAGTAGCTCCAATGGCCCGGACATTCACTACAAAAACATCAGGTACCTACTCAGTGTCCGTAGTACAAAGAAAGAATTCATTTATTTTTTTTCCTCAAACAGCTTATGTTCTGGTTAAGAAGATAAAATATCAGACTCCCTAAATACTTAGTATTTTAAAGTCACATATGATTATTCCAAAGCCATAGGCATGTTTCTTTCTCAATAGAACCAAGATGTGCAATGTGGAGAATACCTCATGGAGACTGGAAATGGTTCGTGTGTCTGGGCAAACAGAACTACCTCCACTGTACGGGACATTTCTGATAGCAGAAGCAGGTTGGCATCCTTCTTTCATGCTTCATTTTATCGCCACCTTCTCCCATGTCAGTGTGGTCCCACACTTAAGGTCCCGTGAAGAAGTGTATAAAATTCCAGGCTTACTACCACACTTGACCCACGATAGGTGCTCACTACCCTTAAATTAGCATTTCCTTTGAGTCTCCATTTCATCCTTTTCCCATGGAACCATAGCTTTGAATACAGACCCCATGCAGTGGGACCATTACTAATGGTACAGAAGCAGTCTGTCTGCTGTTCCTGTCATGAGGCAGCAGTGGGGGAGTGAGGGGGGCGGGGAGCATCCTGAGTGCTGCTCCCTGGGTCACACTGCCTCCATCCCTCTAATATGGCCAACTCAGTGTGACCAGACGGGCTTTCTCTTCTGGACGAAGGCCTTGATTCCCTCCTGCCCATCTTGCAAGGCCACATTGTCCACCATGGTCTGGGAGGCCAGGTGGTAAGCTGTTCTAAGGTCCTGGTGCACTTGCTTGTAGAAGGCGGCCTTGCCCAAAGACACCACAGGACGGCTCAAGGAAGCGATCTTTCTTGCGATTCTCATGGTCTCTTCCTCCAGCTGCTCTGCCGGCACTACTCTACTGAGCAGCCCATGGAGCAAGGCCTCCTGAGCAGATATCGGCTCCCCGGTAAAAAGCATTTCTAAGGCGACCTGGGGGAGGAAACACGGGCAGTTATTAAGGCACTCTACTCCTGACCCCCTGCCACCTAAGTCCCATCCTCTCCATTTCACTCTACTGAGATGGTTGGTGTCCTGACTTCCTGACAACCTGGGCCAGTTCTCAGGAACAGATTGGCTCTTTCCAGGAGCAAGGAGAAGGAGGGACTCTCCATGTCCTCCTGTTCCTTCCCCAAGCTGAACTCCCAGCCCTGCAGAGGCAGATTTGAGCTGCCTCTTTCAAGGGCCATGCACAGGACAGCGGCCGCATCTGATGGTATGAAACTAAAAACACTGCAGAGCAAGGCCCATCGCCTCGCATAACCCAGTGCAGTGGTTACTTTCCAGAATAAAGGGATGTTCAGAGAAGCCACCACCTCAGCCTGAGTTGAAAGAGCAGCCTCGTCTCCCAGAGAAGGAGGGGAATAAAAGGAAATGCCTTCTAGGGACAGATGGAGTGGTACAGCATGATGTTAACTTATAAGGAGGGAATGACCACTTTTCACAATCCTCTCCCCCCAGATTTATGAGGCCCGCAGAAAGGGGGAGTATACCTTTCTCATTCTACACAGTTTCCTCAGTTCTGTCCGCCTGCCGTACTGTGCCTCAATTCTGTAATTCTAAAAAGCTGAGCTTCTTGAAACTAAAATGTATGATTTAGAAAAAGGGTTTTCAGATACACAAGGAACACAGTGCCTCTCCTACCCCTCTCCCCTTGCTCACTCTCCTGCAGCCCAGCTGGCATCTTTGCTGTTCCCTGAACACACCAAGTGTGCTGTCACCTCAGTCCTATACTTGCTGTTTCCTTGGCCTGCAATGCTGTGTCCCCAGATAGCCTCAGGGCCTATTCCCTCATCTCCTTCAGGTCTCTGCTCACCTGTCACCTCATCAGTGAGGTACTCCATGATCATACCTATTACAATTGCAATCCAACCTCAGCACTACCCCATTCCTATTTTAATCCTTTGTACTTTCATCATTTAATAAACTACATACTGTACACATTTATTTATTATATTATCTCCTTTGCTGGCATGTAAATTTGACTAGGGCAGAGATTATTTTGTTGTTATTGCTAATCCTGTCCTGAGGATTAATTTTCCATTGCTTTTATTTATTTACTAGAGGCCTGGTGCACATATTCGTGCACCAGTTGGGGTCCCTCAGCCAGGCCTGCAGGGATCGGGCTGAAACTGGCTCTCCAACATCCCCCAAGGGGTCCCAGGTTGCAAGAGGGCGCAGGCCAGGCCGAGGGACCCCACCGATGCACGAATGGGGCCGGGGAGGGACCATGGGAGGGTCTAGGGTGCGTCCAGCCTGTCTCGCCCAATACCTATCGGCTGGACCCCAGCAGCAAGCTAACCTACCAGTCGGAGAGTCTGCCCCCTGGTGGTCAGTGCACATCATAGCGACTGGTTGAACGATCAAATGAACAGTTGGGACACTTAGCATATTAGGCTTTTATTGTATTTTTTTAAGGAGCTTGCTTGGTCTCACTTTATCATGCTCTCAGGCTAACCTTTCCTGAGGTTAGTGTTCTGTTTTAAATCTTCACCCAAGGATATTTTTCCATTGATTTTTAGAGATAGTGGAAGAGAGATGGAAAGACAGAGAGAAATTTGAGAGAAATATGTCGATTGGTTGCTTCCTGCATGAGTTCTGACCAGGGCCCGGGCCAGGGAGGTGCATGCAACCGAGGTACGTGCCCTTGACCAGGATCAAACCTGGGATACTTTGGTGTGCAGGCCGACACTATATTCACTGAGCCAAACTGGCTAGGGCTATTTTTCCATTGCTTTAAACTAGAGTGGAAGGTGGGCAGGGGGTGTGGGGGGAAGGACATGGCAGGCAGTGGGACAGCACATTGATGTGAGAAAGATGCATCCATTGGTTGCCTCCCACACCAATGGTCGGCAAACTGCAGCTCGCAAGCCACATGCGGCTCTTTGGCCCCTTGAGTGTGGCTCTTCCATAAAATACCATGGCCTGGGTGAGTCTATTTTGAAGAAGTGGCGTTAAAAGAAGTTTAAGTTTAAAAAATTTGGCTCTCAAAAGAAATTTCAATCATTGTACTGTTGATATTTG
Source organism: Ia io (assembly GCA_025583905.1). NCBI lineage: Eukaryota > Metazoa > Chordata > Mammalia > Chiroptera > Vespertilionidae > Ia > Ia io. Next base: position 92,091,320 of record JAJQQW010000002.1, on the reverse strand, counting down.
GCTCTGTTGACTAATGAGTTTGCCAACAACTGCCCCCCACACCCTTGCCGACTGGAGTTGAGCAACGAACCTGCAACCCAGGTACGTGCCCTGGACTGGGAATCGAACCCATGACTCTTTGGTGCATGGTCCAACATCTAACCACTGAGCAACAATGGCCAGGATGAGTTTTCTTTTTAGTGTTCTGTTCATTTCTGTGTCTCCAGCATCAGAAGAACACCTTGCATGTGGCAGACAACCAATTAAATAGTCATCAATGAATGATTTAATGAATGAATGGATGAAGGCAAACAGTACAGCCAAAGTGGCACTTGAGTTCTTTAAAGGCTAGGTCAAAAGGTGATACAGCTTCCGTCTGGCTCTTTCCCTTGGCAACACAGACTGAGAACCCAGCTGCCTTGCTCTGAGGAAGCCTAAGCCACACCGCCCAGAGGCTACACTAAGTGCCTCTGAGTCCCCGCTGAGAGGCAGCCTCAGCAGCCAGCGTGAGTGAACATGCCTTACACTGATGGTCCCCAGCTGTCATTCCCCCACCTTGAAGTCTCCTAGCTGAGGCCACAGACACTGTGAAGCAGAGATCAGCTTTCCTCACTGACCTGGAGCCCTGTCCAAATTGCAGATTCATGAGCTAAACAAATTTCTGTTGTTCTGATCCACTAAGAATAGTGGTTACGCAGTGAGAGATAATGGGAACAGTTTATACTATATATAAGATACTAGAGGCCCGGTACACGAAATTCGTGCACGGGGAGGGGGGTGTCCCTCAGCCCAGTCTGCACCCTCTCCAATCTGGGACCCCTCGAGGGATGTCCGACTGCCCTAAATGGACAGTCGGACATCCCTCTCACTATCCAGCACTGCTGGCTCCCAACTGCTTACCTATCTGCCTTCCTGATTGCCCCTAACCACTTCTGCCTGCCAGCCTGATCATCGCCTATCCACTCCCCTGCCAGCATGATTTATGTCTAACTGCTCCCCTGCCAGCTTGTTTGTCCCCAACGTCCCTTCTCTGCCGGCCTGGTCACCCCTAACTGCCCTCCCCTGCAGGGTTGATCGCACCCAACTGCCCTCCCCTGCATGCTTGATCACCCCCAACTGCCCTCCCTTGCAGGCCTGGTCCCTCCCAACTGCCCTCCCCTGCTGGCCATCTGGTGGTGGCCATCTTGTGTCCACATGGGGCCAGGATTATTGACCACATGGGGGCAGCCATCTTGTGTGTTGGAGTGATGGTCAATCTGCATATTATTCTTTTATAAGGTAGGATAGAGGCCTGGTGCATGGGTGGGAGCCAGCTGGTTTGCCCTGAAGGGTGTCCCGGATCAGGGTAGGGGTTCCCTTGGGGCATGGGGTGGCCTGGGCGAGGGGCCTGTGGTGGTTTGCAGGCTGGCCACGCCCTCTGGCGACCCAAGCTGAGGCCCTGATATCTGGGATATATTTATCTTCTACAGTTGAAACTTTGTAGCCTGGAGCAGAGCCAAGCCTCTGCTCGCTCCGTGGTGGCAGCCATTTCTCTTGGGGTTTATTTACCTTCTATAATTGAAACTTTGTAGCCTGGAGTGGAGGCCTAGGCCAGCCAGGGTAGGTGGAAAGCTTGGCTTCCTCAGTGTCCGGAGGCAACCCTAACCTGCTCTCTCCAGCTCTGTGGCTGCAGCCATTTTTCTTGGGATTTATCTTCTATAATTGAAACTTTGTAGCCTTGAGTGGAGGCCTCAGCCGGCCAGGGTGTGCAGAAAGTTTGGCTTCCTCCATTACCGGGGAAACCCAAGCCTCCCTCCTGCTCTCTCCATGGCCACAGCCATCTTGGTTGGGTTAATTTGCATAATCACTCCTGATTGGCTGGTGGGCGTGGTTTGTGGTTGTAGTGGAGTGATGGTTAATTTGCATATTACTCTTTTATTAGATAGGAGGATAGTGCATCAGCACAATCTACTTACTGTTTTCTATGTAGTGGGCCCTAGAAACTTCCAGTGAGAGAGCATTTAGATCATAGTTTCTAGTCTCGGTGCCATTGTATCTTTTGGACCAGATAATGTTTTGTTGTGTGGGTTTGTTCTACGCAGGGTAGCATCCCTGGCCTCTGTCCACTGGGTGCCAGTAGTATCCCCGTCTCCCAATTTGTGATGATCAGAAATAGCTGCAGGCTTTGCCAAATGTCTCCAGGGTCAAAATTGCTCTTAGTTTATTTTATTTATTTACTTTTTAATTGATCTTAGAGGAAGAAAGGGGTGGGGGGAGAGGGAGAAAGAGAAACATTGATCGGTTGTCTCCCGACCAGGGATCGAACCTGGGTATGTGCCCTGACTGGGAATGAATCCGCCACCTCTGGTGCATAGGACAACGCTCTAACTGAATCACACCAGCCAGGGCAGCCCCCAGTTTAGAACCACTGATTTAGATGGTTTTTAAAATCATGAGACTAGATTATGCTTCTGCTATCCTGGCACTTCTCTGTCCAGGAGACCAAGGAGGTCTTAATGGGATTAAAGCTGCTTGTAAAAGACATTTTGACTGGAATAGGGTCAGGGCCAGAGGCTGGACAGAGTTCCTGGCTTACCTTTAGCTTCCTAAGTCACCCACGCCTAGCTTATGCCTCTTTCTGGGCCTCAGTTTCCTCACCTGCCTAGTGGGGTAATACTGTTTGGCACCGTGTTGATTTATGGGGACTTTACCCAGGCAGATTAGGTAATGGAATGGCATTCCCTAAGAAAAAGAAAGCCTGTTTATTTTATAGTGCACAAGCAACAATCTTTGCTTGGGCCCCTGAAACTTGAGGTGAGAGAGAAGAAAATACCTCCTAATAAACGCTTGTTCATTTTAGGGGCACTTTTTGAGTCCTCCTAACAAGTTGGTAATTTACTACTTCCTCCTCTCATGCTATTTGCATTAAAAACAATAAAAAGGACTGGAGGCCAAGGCTCACTCACAGGGTGGTGGGGCTTGTGTCTGGATGTCCCTGAGGCCACTTACTAACCATAGACCTTAAGGGAACAATTTAACCCATCTGAGTCTGTTTCCTTATCTGAAAAACAGGAATAAGACCACCATCCTCCTGCAGAATTGTCAAGATTAGAGACAATATATACAGCTTATACTACAGTGCTGGGCACTCAGTAGCACCCAATAAGTGCAGTGGCTATTATTCACACGCTTATTCCAGCTATAAACATGTATGAATCTCTATCTGTGTTTTAGGGATCATGGCCCCAGAAAGCAGAGCAGACTTCCAGATCCCCTCTAGTCACACTGATGACAAGAACCAGTAGGTGGCAGTGGAGGGGCTGGGATGCTGGATGACTCAGAGGGGAATGAAGCTGACAAGATCACCAGGCTAATTTAATTGGCTAGGCGACCTGAGAAGTAAGTAAATTAGGGTGCTGAGCATGTTCTCAAAGACACTAAGGCACCTCTGACAGCCACAGGAATCACTGATAGAGTGCAGATTTGATGCAGTCGATCTGGGGGCTGAGACCTGCATTTCTCCAGGCTCTGGTGAACTGCACACCAGCTGAGGGTCAATGCCTTAACTCTCCTTCTAGCTTGGAAGTTCTACTCTGTTCTAATTAGACAACTGAGAAATCAGATTCTACAGATACATAAGTTACCATAGGTAAACAGGTGGCAGCAAGTGTTCCTACAGAAATGACTGGTTTGGAAGAAAGGGGTTCGGATCTTTCATGTGCTCTACAGGGGTGCCACCCGCTGAGGCACCAGCTCCACATTTCTGAACAAGGCCAGCTCTGATAGGCAAAGGGAGCAGCTGCACCAGGCACATTGTTTATATGGTGCAATGAAGACACATTATTTAACTCACACCAGAGGAGAGAAACACTTTACAATCGAGGAAAATTATTCATGCCCAGGCTCAGTCTGGCTTGAACACAAGGTCTCCATGCCATCATTTCTGCTCCCAATGGACTAGCTGTAGCCCTGGGTCTCTGTCACAGCTAAGCAGTTTTCCATGGTGACCAGCAGAGGGTACTGGTGACCCATATGTGTGGCCTTAAGCTGCCTGAAAAAGGCCACGTTTCCCAATTAGGTCAGTTTGCAAAAGCACTTGCTTGCTACCCTGAGGATGTGAATGGTGATACGTGCCCAACACCCACACAATTTACAGGCCTGTGTAAGAATGTGTTCCTGTGGGTGCAATCAAGCAATGACAACAGGTAGGTGTGTTTTGTTCAGGTTTAGATCTTTATGAATCCCCAGTTTTCCTCCCAAAGGGGGCCACCCAGAGTAAAATCTGCAGTCCCGAAACCTGGCAAAGGCCTTGAGTGCCAACAGGCTTTTCACCCCACTAAATCCCCTTTATCACTACTGTGATTTCAGCTCATTAATACGAACCCAAAACCATATCTCTGCCTTATGCTTCCAAGTAGCCACACATGCAGGGACATCTGTTATAACTGGAAAAACTCTGAAGACTTCAAAACAAGAATGCTACCCCTGACTAGTGATTCTGAGGCCTCCTGGGATCCGGACGGGAGAAGCACAGAGCAGGGATCCGAATGGGACAATACTGGAGATCTTCTCCCGTCTTCTGAGTGGGCCTGGCACTGCCAGAACTTTCTGTGGGAGGCCAAAGTTACTTAACCTCTCATGCTGGACAATTATGCAACATAGTTCTGAGAATTGGGCTTTGTGGGAACTAAAGTCCTGTTTTTGCCACATTTTCCTTCTCTTTCTTCTCAAAAACTAATTTAAATTTGACAAATATGACATAATGTTTACATTTTTAGGACTCAATTATAAGCCTTGATTTTTAAAAGTTTGTTTTAAGAGAGAATGGATTCTTATCCTGACAGGACAATCATAATTTAAAGGTTTCAAATGCCTTAACATGGTTGAAGATGAACAGTTGCAGAGAGGCTAACCAGACAACCACCCTTTAGTACGCAAAAGGCCTTGTGAGTTGATTTGCACAATTATAAGCTAGTTTATTAATAAGCTCTGACAATGTTTTTAATGAATGCATTTTAATTTAATGTACTGGCACAAAGTAGAAAACACACACACACACACACACACACACACCCCACATTTAAAGTCCATGTGTATCCTGACAGGATGAAACCAGCCCCTTGGGCTGAGCACATTACAGCAAGCTGTGTTTGGACAGGCCACTTTTTGTAGTTGTGGAGCCCATGTTCAGCCAGTTTTCGTGTGTGTGTGTGCTGGTAGGTATCTCTACTCAGAACATCTGCAAAAGCACACAACTCTGTAAAAACTGAGGAGACATCGTGAAAGAAAGGAGTGCTTCCCTAAATGTCTCTGGCCCTGTGGCTTGATTTCGCTTGAGTCTCATTTCTTTTGTGCCTCAGGCATATGAAGAACTGCTGACTTTTGTAGTAGATGCTAAATGGACATGATATCCTAGAAAGCAATTTAGTTTCCTACTTGCTATGGTATACAACATCTCCCCCTGCCCCCCGGCCCCATTTTTAAAAACAGATTTCCCATTGAGAATGAAGATATATTTTTTAGAACAAGGAAGCCACTGGTTTCTACTCACAAGATGTTCAATAAATATTGTTTTATGTCTTATAGGAAGGGAGAAACTTTGTAAAGAAGATGGATTTAGCAAGGACAAAACAATGTTTACAATATGGCTCCTGGGGAAGCTTCAACATGCTGAGCTCAAGATGTTCCATGCTTGAAATACAACCATCGTAAAGCCGACACACTCAGTATAGCAGCTACTCCAGTTCTTTCTAGAATACAACAGGCTGACAGCAAACAATCAGCCAGCGACACTCATATCCTAGCCTCTTGGTACTGGAATGTCACCATGCTATTACATGTCATGGACACCCTTTGAGTGCAACAAAACTGTCTCAACTGCATTTCAAATAAGATTACAAAAAATGTGTGCCTTTATGAAAACAAAAAAATCCAAAACCATAACTAGCCACATAGAGGGGCAGGCAACAGTGAAATGCATGATTCACCAAGTGAAGTACCCTGTGAGAAGCTATGCATTCCCCCCTAGACAAGAGGTCTTAGAAGGAACACTGCAGCACATCCAGCCAGCTAGCTATGCTTCGTGCAGAACATCCTGATTCAAATGGTACTTTAACAAGCGAATTTGGAGCCAACCTTCCAGTGCATGTGAGGGTTACAACTAGAGAGGAGGCTGCAGGGGGTCAGATTACCTTTCTTGGCACTGCTCTCCCCAAGGCCACCCCAGGGGTGGAGCAGAAGAGCCCAATGTTTACACCTGGAGTGGCAAATGAGGATTTGTCACTGGCCACGGCAATGTCACAGCTGGCAACCAGTTGACATCCAGCAGCAGTGGCCAAGCCGTTCACCATGGCAATCACAGGGACGGGATGATTCTGGATCAGCATCATGACCTGAAGGAGCAAACATAACCAGTTCACATCCATCCCAGAATGAGGTGCAACATTAATGTTTATTTCATGTGACTTTACTTCAGAGCACTTTTCATCCCCATTAGTGTATCAGATTCTATGGAAAAGGACAGAAGCAGGCAAAAAGAGAACTTGCACTGAATATTGACTGTGGACCAGATTGTGCTATTTGACTCCTGAGAAGCCCAGGAGGAAGGAACACTATGTTACAATTGAGACACAAGGCTCAGGGGGAAGGAACTGGCCTAAGGCCACAAGATCCACAAGTGGTGGCTGTGGGATCTGCATGCACACATCTATCTGACTCCCAGCCCCTGGCCTCTTCGAGGTTGCAGTCCCCTCCTCTCCAACTGCTTCCTCAGCAGCCCTACAAAAGAACCAAGCTGATTCTCTCTCTGCAGAACAAATAGTTCTGTTCTCACTGAGCCTGTGTGGAGCTCTAGTGTTAAAGGTCTGAAACTGGTATTTGGAATTTCCTTAAAAAATCAAGATGGAAAAGGGATTGGAAGGCAATTTCTCTAGTAATTCTCAAATTACCACCATGAATGTTCTCTCAATTCTATTAAAAAAGTGGGGAACATCCTGCTGTCATCTAAATAAATAAAAGCCTAGCCAGTGTTGCTCAGTGGTTGAGTGTGCACCTATGAACCAGGAGGTTACGGTTGAATTCCCAGTCAGAGCACATGCCCTGGTTGCGGGCTTGATCCCCAGTGTGGGGTGTGCAGGAGGCAGCCAATGATTCACACTCATCATTGATGTTACTATTTCTCTCTCCCTCTCCCTTCCTCTCTGAAATCAATAAAAACCTATTTTTAAAAATAATAATCCTAATATATAAAAAGAGAGGGGCTGTCACGGCCAAAACAACCACATGGACGACCGAACAGCAGGCTGCGTGGGGCTACAAGGCCGGCAGGGGGCTTAGTGAGGGACGACCAAACGACTGAACAGAGGGCTGCGTGGAGTGACCAGACCAGCAGGGAGGTTAGTGAGGAACAACCAGACAACTGAACAGCAGGCTGCGTGGGGCGACCAGGCTGGCAGGGGGAGCAGTAAGGGGCAACCAGGTCGCAAGATGGGGAGGGCAGTTAGAGGCAACCAGTCTGGCGGGGAGGGTGGAGGGGGATAGTTAGGGGAGATCAGGCAGGCAGGCAGGTGAGCAGTTAGGAGCCAGTGGTCCTGGATTGTGAGAGGGATGTCTGAGGGGTCCCAGATTGGAGAGGGTGCAGGCTGGGCTGAGGGGACCCTACCCCATGCACAAATTTTGTGCACCAGGCCTCTAGTAATAAATAAAATTCCTAAAACAGTGCTATTGGTAGAGAGCAGCCCAAAACTTGCTCATGTGATACCTTGTTCCCCTCATAAGTCTCCAGAACTTTAACTTATTTTTGCAGCTTTTGAAATAACTTGATTTCTCTACTTCTTGAAGACACTCTACACAGATTGTATTGCTGTGATAACTTCCATTTATAAATGGTTGCTCTTTGAACCCTGGCAGGGAGGGCGGGGAGGCAGAGAGGAGCTTCATCTGGGCTTTCCTACCATGATGGCAATTCAAAGAAAGATGGCCTTCATTGATTTTGCCCAAAGAACTTACCTTTGTCTTTATAAGCATTTGGTATTTGTCAGCTTTCTTATAACATAGCTAATTATATTTTTAAGGCTATGCTGTCATGTTCTATAGTAGTGGCTCTTGACTTTTTTGGGAGGGTGGTCACCTTTGAGAATCTAAGTGCTAGTGACCCTTTTCATAGAAAAATGTACCTGTACCCCAACCCACACATGGATTATGGGGTTCATGTATTCTAGGTGAGAATGGGATGGTCAGTGATAGAGCTCATTCATAGTGAGGTACAGTAACAAGGAGAAGAACACACAAGAAACTCAGAGATCTTACTGAAAAGAAAGACAGAATTTCATTTTAGCTGTGCATGTCACCTGTCACCTAATGAACTTCAGTTACTTATGAAAAGTCAACGGACTGTGATTAGAGTTGAACAGTTTATCTCTTGTCTGCCACCTACAAAAGGCTAGGATTTCATGCTACTGATGGGAAAATATTTAGGTAATCCAGTATATATCAACAACATTAAAAATATTCATACCTTTGATCTAGGAATTGTACTAACAAGAAACCATCTAAAAGGATAAAAAGCCGTCTGGACAAAGATGTTCACCAAATCATCACTGTATAATAATAAAATCTAAACTAATAAGTATATAAAAATAAGGAAATGGCTATGTTAACTAGACTATATTCATTTCATGGAATGTTGTATTCCCATTAAAATGAAATTTTCCAAGAGAAACATCAGCACAGTAGTCTGCGCATTGTGTAATGGAGCCAGCTGCTGAGGTTTGATGCCCAGTCTGTCACTCACTCACTGCCTAACACTCAGTCTTCACATCTGTAAAATGGGTATTATAATAATAATACCAACTTTACAGAACATGAGAATTACATAAATTAATATGTCTAAAGTACTCAAATGATTACCTGGAACATCAAAAGCATTCAATATTACATAATTACACAATATAATTATATCTATGTATGATTATTCAGACGAATATGTTCATGTGGAAAAATTATTAAAAAGAAATGTAGTGAAAATTTTTATTAATTATAGTTCTCTCTGGGTAGTACGATCATGGTATGGTATCAATAATTTATTTTCCTTTTGTTTTTCTAGATTACCAAAATTTTCTGTACTAAACATTTATTACTTTTATAATTCAAAATAATTTTTAATAAACTCAGAGAGCAATTTAGAGAATAAAGCTAGATAATTGATCCCCTAACAGTCAAGAATTGATTATTCCTCCTATTTTACCTCCTGATGAAGCACTTTTGGGGGTCCAGCCTACTTCAAAATGTGACATAAATTTAACTCTGCTCTAGCCTCATGGAACAGCATTGCTGAAGGTCCACATTATATTCAAAAGCGAGAGGGCCTATCCCATCGTCATTTCTGGGTGGGTTGTGAGGAGAAAGAGAAGAATCTCCTGGACTGGGGTTTCCACCATCAAACTTCACAGGATACTGAAGAAGACGGACAAGAACAGGTGTCTAGTGAAAGCTGCCGCAGCAGCTCACAGACGTACGTTACTATCACTCTCCACAACCAAGTACTACTCATTCTCAATTTGCCCTCTTCCTGATTTTTAAAAATATATATTTTTATTGATTTCATGAAGGGAGATGGGGAGAGAGATATAGAAACATCAATGATGAGAGAGAATCACTGATCGGCTGCCTCCTGCAGGCTCCACATTGGGGATCCGGCCTGCATCCTGAGCATGTGCCCTGATCAGGATTCAAATTGCGACCTGGTTCATAGGTCTCATAGGTCAACACTCAACCATTGAGCCTTGCTGGCCAGACTGATTTTTAATAATTAACTATCATGCCATACTAAATGCATATCAATGCATTTTCACTCGGTTTGACTACATCAGGGCTAGGTCCTGTGTAGGCACTGGGTCCTTTCCAGAGAGCTGGAGGCATCCACAAAATCGGTCTTTATCCTCTGAAGAAGCCTGACTCCCACCCTTTGGTAACTTGTTTAGACCTCATTACATGCAGATCCTCCTGCAGAATGATAAATGCAGGTCCTTTCAGGAGGATGGAGGGCTCTACTGGTTTTCTTTGATGATTTTCTATTTTGGTCAAACTTACTGGATATCAATAAGAAAATAACTTTTAAAGCACCAAGCCTTGGCAAACACAGGAGCAGAAGGTTACATAATCATTAATGTGAAACAAAAGACCTAAGTCCTAGCTCTGGCTTGCTTTCTCCTGTCTATGACACCTCAAGCTAATCACTTTTCCCCTATGTCCCTCCATGAAGTGAGAGAACTACAATCTGATCTGCAAATGGGTTTCTGGAAAGGCAAGGAAAAATAAGGATGATAAAGAAGGTATCTTAATCACCTTCTGTTTCCCAATCCCTATTGCTCACCTCTGTCTTGTCTACATAGTAGGTATCATTATCTATTTACCAGAGGCCCAGTGCATGAAATTCGTGCACTGGGAGGGGTCCCCTCAGCCTGGTCTATACCCTCTTGCATTCCGGGACCCCTCAGGGATTGGGCCTAAGCCAACAGTTGGAGATCCCTCTCGCAGTCCAGGATCCCTCTCGCATTCCGGGACCCCTTGCTTCTTATCGCCCACCTGCTCGCTGCTCCTTACCACTCAGCTCACTGCTCCTTAGTGCTGCCGTGGAGGTGGGAGAGGCTCCTACCACTGCTGCTGTGCTCGCCAGCCATGAGCCTGCTTCTGGCTGAGTGGCGCTCCCCCTGTGGGAGTGCACTGACCACCAGGGGGCAGCTCCTGCATTGAGCGTCTGCCCCCTGGTGGTCAGTGCGCATCATAGCGACCAGTTGTTCTGCTGGTCATTCTGCCATTTGGTTGATTTGCATATTAGGGTTATTATATAGGATTGAATCATAAGTGATCAAATGAAAGAATGAGTAAGTTTATGAATGGTGAAAAATTAGGCTAAGTTATCTTAAGGTCAAGTTGTGAAACTGTTTTTTATGTCTTGTTTCTCAACTAGATTTCCATTTTTGGTTTGGCAGGAAACTCTTTTTCCTTCTATTTCCCTCAATATTTTGCAAGCATCATACATTTGGCAGGTGCTCAATAAATACTCCTGAAATGAACAATGTATTATGTGAAGCTGGACTCTATATTTAATTTTTTATTATCCAAGGGTTGATTTGATACAATTATAAATTATCTTAAACTTTTTGTTCTTCCTCCTCTATATCTGTTGGAAATTTCCCTTGTTAATGTGGTTAAAGAGAAAAGTGAAAATGAAGAGGTTAATTTTTCTAGTTGGAGGTGATGATTATAAAGGTTGGTTGAAAGAAGGGTTTGAAAATGAATTTTAAAATTGTTATTGTTATTCCATTTATGAATGCTCTCTCTTTCCCATTAATAGAACTGTTTTAGTTAAAAAAAATTAAATTATAATCTTAGGTTCTTTCTCTATAAAGATGTACATTTCTATCCTTTACCTCTTAAGACATATATACCAAGACATACCCATGATGCTGGAGATGGCAGCTATCAATACCAACATATATTTCCCTTTCTTTGGCATATCACATATCAATAGCAAACTATGGTTGCTTTTTAACCCTTTGCACTCGCCTGCTTTTTTCTTGATTCCTTTATTCTAATGCTAACCGTGTCGAGTCACACTCGACATCCGGGTGCAAAAGGTTAAAAGTCTAAACCAAATTGTTGCTTGGTTGAAGGACTCACCAATGGTCACAGAGGTTTTAGTAGTTCTGCAGTGGTTAGGTCTCACAGATAAAACCTTACCTGTAAACTAGAAGCCTAACTCAATATTTAATATGTGTAATTATCATTTTCAGGTTTGCAATGCAAGTTGTCCTCCTGGCTTACCTCAGAACAGGTTTGAAATACTTCAGCGTGATATTCTGGACCTTGCTCATCCGTCAGTTCCTTTAAATCATGCCCGGAAGAAAATACAGGTCCCTCAGCTGCAAATGGTTCCAATTGAGAAAAGAAAATGAAAAGGTGTAAACAGCAGAGCTGAGAAGGTCACTTACTTGTCAATTGAATCATTTTAATGAACAATTGTATCATTGTTGTGGACACAGAAAGTTAATGGCCCAATTTGGTAAGAATAATTCCAGTTAACTGGAAAAGTTATAGCATTTTGTGATGACAATTCAGCGTGAGGCATCTGTACTCTATAAAAGGTCCGTGATGGAAACCAATGAACACATGCAATTACACATGCAGTAACCAAAGCAGATGGACAACTACTTTCAGAGTTGTCCCTCCAGTCTCACAGTTTTGTTTTTGGATTTGATCTGGCCTAAATTTTTGACTCATGTAGGTCCATCAAAATCCACTGTGCCTTCTGCAGCGACCCTGTCATTTAGTCTACAGACATTGGCCATCCGTACAGGCTGCAAACAGGAAGGTCAGAAGGTAAAGAGTACCTCTTTATTTTTAAAATATATATATTTGTTATTGATTAAAGAAAGGAAGGGAAAGGGAGAGAGATAGAAACACCAATGATGGGAGAGAATCATTGATCGGCTGCCTCCTGCACACCCAATTCTGGGGATCGAGCCTGAAACCTTGGCACGTGCCCTTGGCCAGAATGGAACCCGGGACCTTTCAGTCTGCAGGCCAACGCTCTAGCCAATGAGCCAAACCAGCTATGGCGAGAACTCTTTATTTTTTACATGGACCTAAGGATGTGGTTTTATTGTTATTGTTAAAATTAATAACAAAATGTAATTCCACTGATAAGCTGGTAACACTTTCTCATATTTTCCTTTTGTTGTGACTTTTTTGAAGGGCAATATTATTCCCTTTAAACAAGTGAGGAAATTATGTTGTCTGGAAGTTAACTGTCTTTGCTGCATCTGTGTAACATCCCTGGGGCTGCTGAATGATATCTGTCCTATATCTTTTCCCTTTGCCATAAAAAAGTTGATAATTTATATTCAACCACAGGTAAGAAGGTAACATTCTTAGTATGTGCCTCCAGAAATACTGACCCTTAGTTTCTATAACAACAAAAGTACATCACAGGGTATCATCCATTTTATTTTTTCTATGGATGCTTTAAAATGCTGACACTGATATTACTTAGACCATCACCATCATCACTAAATAATTCATTAACAACTTTTACTGGAGAAGAGCCAGGAAAGAAATGAGCAAACTGAAGAAGATTGCAGATATTGGTTCAAAGTTTGGTAGGAACAGACAGACAAACCAATCAAATGCTTGAGCAGCCTGGTCCCATCAACTTACTAGGCTACCCAAAGGATCAGTGATTAAACTCCTTTTATCCGGTCCCTGAGGAAACCAATATCTGATTTCAATGGGAATATTATGTATCTGACAAAAAGGAAAGACATTTTTCCCTGCACAGTAATCTTTGCTATAATTTCCAGTTAATAGTGTTAGGGGGGAAAAATAATGTCAAAAAAAAAAAAAAGTAAGTGTTAGGACCAAGCCCCCCACTACACAATAGTTTTTCATAATGAATGTTCTTGTAAAGGAGCTTCCAAACAATTCTCCCATTAACTGAGGGGATCCCCAGTTAACAAAAGAATTTTGGGAAGTCTTCAGAACCCTGAGGAGGGATATAAGTACCTGAAATGATAATGACTTTCAGATCTTTGCTTTCAGCTTCATGAAGAATGTCACTTTGGAGAGATTTCAGCATTGCCAGTGACAGCGCATTCCTCCTCTTTGGATTGCTCAAGACAATGTTCCTGTGAAGAACATTTTATAATTACTGGGTCATGCACCAGTCAAAACAAGTGAGGACCCCTGCATGTCCTTTCTAATTTGGGAGCTATTTTTAAAACACCAGAAAAGAGAACTGCTGGTGCTTTGAGGCAATTGAGATGGTCTGTCAACTCTCCGGAGTTACGGCTAAGTCAAAACAAGGAGACGTCCTGAAATGCAGGCTGCGTTTTCTCCCTCTTCCCTTGATTTGTTTCTTTTTCAGATTTGCTGTCAGAAACATTACTGTCAGCACCGAAAGGGCAAGTCAGAGTCGTTCCAAAATCATTGCCGCCCATACCTAGAGGCTTCGCAGTTTGTAAGACAGCGGCAGGAGCCAGAGGAATCTGACACACAGTGCCACCTTCAACTTCTTCCCATTGTTCCTCAGAAATAAATCAGGTTAGGAAAAGAACCAAAAAATCTGCCCCCATCACCTCCCACCCACCACACGGAAGAGGCAGCCAAGGTGCAACTGCCCGTACATACATATGACAGCATTTTTCCATCTTTTATAGTGGCATCCTATAATTCTGCACAATAATTCATGCTGTATGAACATGGGATGGTATGTGATGAACAAAAGGGCAGAACCGTACAGCAAGAGGGCTCTTTTGGACATGTTATCTCACTAGAAGCTGGCACTCAGAGGCCTGCTCACTATTTTATGTATGCTGATTAACCTTATCACCCATACACAGAAATGTCTTATTTTTGCTGTTATAAGGAACAAGCAGCAAGCCAAACACCAGATTAATATACGTTTTATATCTGTTTCCCACCCACATTTTTCTGCCTTCCTCATTCTTTTTTGAATCTGATATTCCTACTGCTATGTGTCAACTTGGATTCTCCATAAATAGCCTCCTATGCCACTGTTTTCTGGAAAACTACTTTGATGACTGAATCTGTGTAATACCATTTTCTTTGGAATACCATTTCCATTTTGCTGCCATCTTTAGGTGGCTGTGATATTCATCATTGTTTCTCACGTGCATGATGTCTCCTAAGTACAAAAATGACTTGCAGCTGATATGCTGATAGACTGTGAAACCTGTAAGTGGGGTGTGGGGAGTGGGGGGAGTGGCCTGTAGATAGTGGTGAGAGAATTGCTGATAAACCTTCCAGTAAAATAATGTGCTTGCTGTAGTATACTCAAAAAGCTGCCATCCTTTCCATGACAGATGCTTAAATAAAAGTCTAAGGCCTCAGGCAAAAGTGTGTAAAAAGATGCCAGCCCCAAATGCCAGTGCTTCATGGCAGTGTCTGCTCATATGGGTCTCATTAATCCTTTGGCTTGCGTATGACACACCCTTTGAGAGTGCTCCAAGTTGCTGAGTTCACTTTTCAACCAGTGTCATTAACCAGGCTTCCTGCCCCTGTTCCTGCCACTCCACTAAAACTATTCTCACCTGACTGCTCCTAATGGTCTGAACCAAACCCAGTGGCCATTTGGATCATGCTCTCCTTCTGGAAACACATCCCTCCTCTCCTGGCTTTTTAGTCCTTACTTCTTCCATGGGCTCCTAGCCTTCTGCAAACATCCAAAAGCCAGCCATCTTCAGAGCTCCTTCTCATGCCTAGAGCAGTACCCAATTCATAGCTGGCCCTCACCTACTGTTGAGAGAAACGGCTTTGAAAAGGAACACTGAAAGCTTGACTGAGCTGCTCAAACTCACCTACTTAGTGAGTAACATAGTACTGCTTCCATGCTGGATTGGGGGACTTCCTTCCTCCTGCACAATTCCCAGCATTTATGATCGGTTGTTCTCTTATCTCCCTTTCTGCTTCACGTTTCATGCTGGAGAACTCAACCAGGTCTCCTTTTTCCTGATCAGATGGAACCAAATTTTCAAACTGCCTTTGAAAATGGGCAGGACGGCCCCTGCCTGGGTCCTGCACTTTGGAACACAGAGCTCTGGGCCTCCTTCCAGCTCTGCCCATCCAAGCGAGCAGGAGACCACGAGGATAATGGGAAGTGCTCGCCTGGAATCTCCTCCCCCTTCCAAACCTTGCTGCAGTTCCCTGAGACCCTGGAGTTCCCTGGCTGTGCCGTGGGCACCCTAGATCCCCCGGCTAACCAAGAGGAGTTGTCTGTGGGGAGAGAGCAGAGAGGGCATGTGGATGGGGTGTCTGCAGAGTTATGGGCCAAGCCTCTGGAAGAGCAGCGGGAAGGAGGGGTGAAGAGGCCAGAGTGGTGAGCAGAAGCTGGGAAGAAAAGAAAAGCTGCAGGTCAGCAGCTGGCTCTCCATTTTGGGGGGACTCCTAGGAGCCTGAGGGTTGTAAATTCAAACATGACCTTGGAGGTTTTATGAAGTACTGCTTGTCAGGGCAGCAGAAGAAAACACATTTTGCAGTTAGTTTGTAACTTTTAAATACTTAGATATGCTAAATGGGCCTCCCATGGGGTCCTTGACCGGCCAGGCAAAAGTCAGGATGAGGCCCGGATGGGGCTGGAGGCCCTTCCTTCACCCTTGACTTCACGGTGCGGCTCCCACTGTGTGCACAGGTTTGGTTTTAAGGGGCTTGGGGCCGGTAGAGACAAAGGGCAGGGCTCAGGACGGCGTGTCCTTCGCTCTGTTTATTGGCCGGGCACTTATGGGTGAGGGCCAAGCAGCCGCTCTGCCAGGCCTCCCCGGCCTGGGAGCCAGGTCCAGCTGCTGGCCCAGACCCTCTAGGAAGGGCTTTCTCACAGGCGCGCGGCGCGGGCACCGGCAGCGCTGCCCACACTGAGCCCGCGGGTCTGAGGGTTTGGGCCGTCGAGGCAGTCCCACTTGAAATCCTCCTGTGTGGGTCTTGCAGGGTCTCAGACGCCACTGCGCCCGGGCAGGGGCCTCCCCTTAGGACCGCATCCGCGATTCCTTCCCACTGGACCACCTCGCGGGCCAGATTCCGCGGTGACGGATAACGGGGGTCCAGGGCAGCGGGCGGCGCCCTCGTGGGACTCCGCGTGGGGTGGCGGGCGCGGTGCCGGGCGGCCTCTGCCCAGCTCTCTCCCCGTTCCCCGCCAGCCCGGCCCACCCGGGGAACAGCCCCGCAAGCCTGCAGCCTGACCTGATGCCGTCCCGCTGCCGCGAGCTAGTGAGTCGCGACCCCGGCTCCGGCTGCCCGGCCCCGGCCGGCCCTCGGCTGCAGAAGCCGGCGGCGAGCGGAACGCACCGGCCGTGCCGGAGCCAGTCGGGAACCGTTGCCCTGAAGGCCCGCAAGCCCGCAGCAGCCGCCATGGGGGGCGTGAGACGCGCTCCGAGGGCGCAGGAGCGAGCCCGGCCGCTGGGCTCCGGCCGTAGGAAGATCCGGCTCGGAACTCCCAGGTCCCGGCCCGACCGACTCCCAGGCCGGATCCCTCCGCCGCCCCGCCCCTCGGGTCGTCAATCCACAGCCGGTTCCCCCGCGGTCCCGCCCTGGCCCCGCCCACTCCCCGCCCGGCCCCTGGAGCTCCGCCCCTGAGCCCTCTCCTCCTGATCCTCTTCCGCGGTCCGGGATTCCACTCTGGCCACTGGCGCCCGGCCCCCAAAAGGATGAGGCCAGGCCAACCTGTAGGCCATCTCCGCGATTTGTTTGCCTAGCAAGGCCAGATAAAGAGGTGAGGAGTGGGTTGGTCAGTTCCTTTCTGCACCAACACCAAGAATGTGATGGTTTGCCTAGATTAGAAAAATGAATGTTACCATGTGGTGAGTGGTGTGACTTCTGGACTTCACTTTGTTACCTCACCCCACCCATGGAAAACCTCCAATCCTGGCTGATGATCATAGCTCGGGAGGTGAGGTGTATCCCACTCAGGCGTTGACTTTTGAATGCTTTATGTCCTTCCTTGGAGAAACCCTGGGATCTACATTTATTTCTTGAGTTTTTCAAATGCACTGGGGAAGAATGGGAGGCCCTATCAGGATCTAAGTGGCTGCCACAGACAGGGCAGGTTCTACACTTAAAGCTTAAGTATGAAGTGAATGTTTTCATTGTCATTTGTTAGTTAACTGCTTCCTGTATTAAATTCTCAAAGTCTGGAGATGTGCAGGAAACTTAGGAGAGATGGTGTCGTTGTTCAAATATCTTATATATGCTTTCTGGAGAGACATCATGCCCAAGAGCCTACACACCTTTCACACTGACTTTTGCAAGAATAACAATTGTACAAAAGCATACTAAAATGGGGCCACTGAGATTGTACAGTGGCTTAAAATAGTCACACCTTGGGTTCCTCTCAGTGAGGCTCTTATTAATTCTCAGCTTCATAACTGGGCAGAACACATGTACAAAAGGATATTTTGAAATGTCAATTGAGATCACCCGCACCTTGGTCACTTCCTTGGTCTCCACTCCATTCAGACAACCTGGTGTATTCTCATTCATTGCCTCCAAGGATGAAGGGCTCTGGCAGAATTCAGAGACTAACAGGAGGCAATTCTTGGCTTTTGAGTTGTAAAAGTCCAGCAGATGGGGGTTGGAAAACACCAAACAGGCATAATAGATTGGGGTGTGGGGGGAGCTACTGATAAGTCAGAACAAGGCTCTCTGCCTGAGACCAGATTAAGGTTCCCCAGGTTTTGGGGGCAAAGATAGGGCAAGTAGAGCTTTTAGGAAAAGCTAGAAGAGGGCAACTGTTGTAGGATTTGGGAAAGGAATGGGCCAAAACCTCCTGGAGAAGTGGGAATGGTGGGAAGCCCCAGCTAGAGAGGAGACAGGCTTGCTCATTTTCCTTGTTAGTATCCTAGGGGAGTCATGAGACTCCAGGTGACATGGAATGCCTGGGCAGATAAGCCTGAACACCTCCCAGAATTTCACATGGCCCAGTGTGATGCTGTGACAATTGGGCATTGCACTGGGCTCAGAGACAGCTGGGAGAGGTCTGGACCTGAGGAGGCTTTGAGATGGGGAATGGAAGATGACTCAGCCAGTGTGGATTTGTGGTATAGGCAGTTAGACAGGAGCAGAGCAAGGACGATGGGCCAGGTACAGAAGGTCACCAAGTGGACAGCCCTGGATGCCTAGCAATGTACAATTGTAGGGTGAGACCTCATCCCCATGGTTACCTTTCCTCCTTTAGCATATTGATGGTCAAGCGGTTTGGACCTTTCTTCCCTGGAGATAACATCTAAGCCTCAGTTGTTTTTCAGCTCCAGGCCCAGAGAAGCAGCAAAATCAGACAAGCAGCTGACCTCAGAACCAGCTGCATTGAATAATGACCCCCTGCCCTGGTGCCAACCAATCAATCAGTGGAGATCCCAACCCTGAAAGGACACACCTGGAAAGTTGCTTAATAGTCTATGGCAGTGGTTCTCAACCTTTCTAATGCCGCGACCCTTTAATACAGTTCCTCATGTTGTGGTGACCCCCAACCATAAAATTATTCTCGTTGCTACTTCATAACTGTAATTTTGCTACTGTTAATGAATCGTAATGTAAATATCTGTGTTTTCCGATGGTCTTAGGCGACCCTGCTAGCAGTTCTCAACCTGATGGTGTTAGGCTCTACAGCAGCGGTTCTATAGTCGCGACTCACAGGTTGAGAACCGCTGCTGTAGAGCCTAACACCATCAGGTTGAGAACTGCTAGCAGGGTCGCCTAAGACCATCGGAAAACACAGATATTTACATTACGATTCATTAACAGTAGCAAAATTACAGTTATGAAGTAGCAACGAGAATAATTTTATGGTTGGGGGTCACCACAACATGAGGAACTGTATTAAAGGGTCGCGGCATTAGAAAGGTTGAGAACCACTGGTCTATGGAGATTTTCCCCTGGGACTGTCCCTGAAGATGACACACTTAAAACCCTTAGGAGGGAGGACCTAGCTGCTCTCCCAGGAGCAAGGCTGCACCTTGCCCTTCCCCATTCTCCTCCCCATCCCATCAAGCACATCACCTTGACCTTCCTTTGCCTTCATAACTTGTTTCCTCAGCCCATTTCTTCTACCAATTACTTCTTTTACCTCTTTGATTTTCTAAATAAATGTTCTCTTATAGTTTGAGTCTTGGCTCTGAATTCTTTCCTACCCAGAACTCAAATACCAAGGTTATTGAATCCAGGTCGGGCCTCACCCCATTAGTCTAACACTGGGTGCCTTTCTCACTGCCCCCACAGATTGACAAGTTGAAGATAAGGTGGGAATGAGGACATTTTGGATGGATGCCATTACCTGTAGGTAGACTAGAATATGGTGAGGGAACAAAAACAACAAAACAAGCCTAGGTGGCTCAATAACAAAGCCTCATTTCTCATTCATGCTACAGGTCTACTGCAGATCAGCTGAAAGCTCTGAGCTAGGTCAGTGCTGTCCTCACCTAGGGACCTATTGGAGTAACCTCTGTCTGGAAAGTTGGCAAAGGAATCCTATCTACACTAATAAAAGAGTAAGATGCAAATTGACTGTACCTTCACAACACCCACCAGCCAATCAGGAGTGAGTATGCAAATTAACCCAACAAAGATGGTGGATTAATTTGCATACATAGGCACTGAGTGGCTGGGGGCAGGGCAGGATGCTTCGTTCTGCACTGCCCCAGTCGCTCTGGGCCTCTGGGCAGCATGGGAAGGCGGGAAGGCGGAAAGACAGCTCCGGCCGGAGTGAAGGCGGTACCATCAGCCAGGGGAAGGAAGGCCCATTCTTGCATGAATCTTCATGCATCAGGCCTCTAGTATATAATAAAGAGGTAATATGCAAATTGACCATAACTCCAACACACAAGATGGCCAGCAGAGGGGGGCAGTTGGGAGGGACCAGGCCTGCAAGGGAGGGCAGTTGGGGGCGATCAGGCCTGCAGGGGAGGGCAGTTAGGGGCAACCAGGTCTGCAGGGGAGGGCAGTTGGGGGAACCAGGCCTGCAGGGGAGGGCAGTTGGGGGAACCAGGCCTGCAGGGGAGGGCAGTTGGGGGGGACCAGGCCTGCAGGGGAGGGCAGTTGGGGGCCACCAGGCCAACAGGGGAGGGCAGTTAGGGGTGACCAGACCTGCAGGGGAGTTAGGGGTGACCAGGCAAGCAGGGGAGGGCAGTTAGGGGTGACCGGGCAAGCAGGGGAGGGCAGTCAGGGGTGACCAGGCCGGCAGGGGAGGGCAGTTAGGGGCAATTGGGCTAGTAGAGGAGGGCAGTTAGGGGCAACCAGGCTAGCAAGGGAGGGCAGTTGGGGGTGACCAGGCCTGCAGGGGAAGTCAGTTGGGAGGGACAAGGCCTGCAGGGGAGGGCAGTTGGGGGGGACCAGGTCAACAGGGGAGGGCAGTTAGGGGCAATCAGGCCAGCAGGGGAGCAGTTAGGCATCGATAAGGCTGGCAGGGGAGTGGTTAGGGGGTGATCACGTTGGCAGGCAGAAGCAGTTAGGGGCAATCAGGAAGGCAGGCAGGTGAGCAGTTGGGAGCCAGCAGTCCTGGATTGTGAGAGGGATCCCAGGTTGGAGAGGGTGCAGGCTAGGCTGAGGGACACACCCCCCCCCTCCCCTGTGCATGAATTTCGTGCACTGGGCCTCTAGTAAAAAAATAAAAATAAAGAAAGAAAGAATGGGGAGAAGTATGTACTGACACTTAAAGCTTCCTTCTGGAAATGCCACTTGCTTGCACATCTCATTTGCCAAAGCAAGTCATGTGGCCACACTTCAGGTGTGTGGGGAATTACAAGCCTCCTATGTATTTGGAAGAAGAGAGCTGGAGTCGTTTTTACAGTGACTACCTAATGGCTAGCACAATCGCCCAAGCACCGAGCCTTGGTGTTCTATACTAACTCATACTTACTATTCAGGGGTTGAGGATAGAACTCCAAATCGGCTTAGGTGAAGTTTCTGCCACGAGGCAGAATGAGAGTTTGAAATAGAAGTTAAGCTCATAAATAAAATGAAGTTAAATTTCTAGAACACCTGAGATTTACATCTATCCTCTTAGTCGTGTCATGTGCTGCAGAAGAGGCAGAGCATACTACCTGAGGCTGCAGGTCATGCAGGATCAAAAAGTCTGATCAGAATGATCACCATCATGGTTCAGAGTCCAGCAGCCGAGTACATTTCTCACCTTCGTACTAAGGTTAGTACAAAGTACTGATAGTACCGTCTCGTGGGCTCAGTGGGACATGCTCATTTCCCCATGAGAACAACGGAGAGCAGTGGAGTCCAAACAGGGATGTTGCCCAGAGGGTGGCTTGAGCATGGGCTCTGTAGCAGATCTGATAAGCAAAGGCTATTTAGAGTTCTCAGAGACTAATATTTGTGCTTTAAAAAAGACACACCGCGGGGTTTTCTCTTTTGGCTTTTCAACGTCTTTGATGAGTGCAATTGTCTGTGACAAGGCAGGGAACAATCTATGACAGTCAATGAAAATTGAAAACTCCTGATTCTAATAAGGTTTTTGATATATCCAGTTGATCCTTCAACCTCTGGTGCTCATTCCAGTCTGTAGAGGGGAATAATTTTATTGTTTGGGCAGCTGCTGTTGGAGTGCTCATTTATTTCGAATGGAAGCATTCAGGATGGTCCAGAATCACATCATTGAAGTTATTCATCAAAGTCACCTGCTTTTCTGGGATTCTGGTCTAGATAGGCTCAAACTTGCATGTTAGATATTGTTATTGTTGGCAAGGGTAGGGGCTGTATGTTCATGGTGTTTTTTGACATTAATTTTTGCTTGTTTGTGTTTGCCTTTGTTAAATTAGTACTAGATAAGTATTAAATTAAAAAAAAATTATGGGAGGTGGGGAGAGGAAGAGACTGCTTCATCCTAACACAGGACTAGGAGTAGAGGACCTAACAGGAATATTGGGTTTTGAATTTCACATTTCCTTCAAAGACCCACAGATGCTTGGCAGAACTGTTTCAGAGACAACATGCACCTGCTTTTAAATTTTATTTAATAATAGAAACAGCTGCTCTTTAAGAAACGCCCCTCTGTGCCATCGCCTGCACATGGTGCTTTTCTGATGCCACCTGAAGATAACTTGTGAGGCAGGTGTCATTATCCCAGTTCAGAGAAGTTACCGCGGTGGGACTGGGCTCTGGAGGTGACCTAAAAGATGGTGCTGGGATGCAGGTTTCCACGCTCACCTAAATTCCTACCCCTGCTCTCCCATCCCTTTCATGTCTCCTTCCTCCCTTCATCTCTTCCAGCGTCCACAGCTCTGGTTTGAGAGTGATGAAATGGCGATGGACAGCCGCGGCACTATCCAGGCGGGAGTTGATGTCACTTGCTGGAATGCTTGTCCATCCTTCAGCAGTGCTTGTCCATCCTTCAGCAGTGTTTTCATGCAGGCTCTTTCTCCAGGCCCCCTCTGCCTCTCATTAATTTTGGTAGGGGCAGCTTGTCTTTCTTCTCTCTTGCTCAGTGCCCTTCTAATCTATTTTTTCCACGTGGGCCTTCTCCCTGACACAATTTAGTTCCAGGTTGCCAGCAGGCTTCTCTCTGCCTTTGATTTATGTGCTCCTTCCCTGTGCCACATGTCTTAGACATATAGATGTGTCTTTGCTACGTTTCACATTTCCTTTCAAGACCGACAGATGCTTGGCAGAACGTTGCAGACAGAATGCAGAACAAACGGCAGTTCTGGGGAACCTGGTGTCTCAGGCTTGCTGTGGGAATGAAGGAAGTATCAGAATTCTTCAGGGTGCAGAGAAAGAGAAGCGAAGGGCAGATTTTCAGCTGCACATGGAGTGGTTTTTGAACTTTCTTTTTTTATTAAGTTCAGGCCCGTCTAAGACGGCATGTAATGACACGGTTCAGAGGTGCCCTGTGGGAGCTTAGTTTCAGCTGAGATTCCCTCTGGCATCCAGCTGGCTCACCAGTGCTAGCTTTCACCCTCATTCTCCTCATATCTGCCCCCCGTTCCCTCCCAAAAAAGTCACAGGAGAGTCAATCACTCATAAACCAGAAATATTTAGATCTTTCATTATTTCACACAACTGTGGGTGCTTTGCAGTGCCCCGGTTTTATTTCGTATTTTATTTATACTCCACCAGTCATTTTCCAAACGCCTTTTGCAAACCTAAAATTTCTTCACAAAGACCCATGCTTTAAGTTGGTTGAACATTTACAAACTAAAAAGGGAGGAAGGGTGAGTGCATGATTGAAATTAACTTCCTTTTACCCCCACTTAGTGAATGCTCTTGAGTTTGCTCAGATGCCAACCAAACAAACCCAGTAATTTTAGGTAAAGGATAGGGAAAAGTGATGAAGAGGTGTGTGCTTCATGCATCGTGGCTATAGATAACACTTTGAATGAGCTTGAGAAAGTTAAAGGATCCTAATAATGGCATCGATGGAAACTTTCTGGAGGCAAGGAGCCATTTGGGAGATGAATGTTGAACATTTGACCCATTACGTGGCGCTAGAAAAAGACAGCCATGTGGAGGCTGCAGAGCCGTGCACTCAATATTCACAATCCCCTGATGAGGAAGGGACAACAGACCACAGAGCCGGCTTGCCTGGGAAAAACTAGTGCCAGGGCCCGGTCTTTCACACCTCCCCCATCTACACCACACCTCCCAGTAATTACAATCCCAACACTCGAAGAGAAGGTTGAATTATGTTTCAATAACTTTAAGAGGAAAGGAAAATAATGGGAATCCTACCATCAAACAGGTTAACCTTTAGCCAAATGGAACATTCCTCTGTGAATGTGGGGTGATCTATTGCTCCAATATCCCAGAGAGCCTCGGCAGAGAGCTGTGGTGGTGGGTGGTGGCGGTGGTGGTGGTGGTGGTGGTGGTGGTGATGATGGGGACTGGGGCGGAGGCGGGCGGTGGAGAGAAGGAGGGAGTTTGCTTGACTGGAAGGGGGACAATTTTCTACTTGGCTTCTAGGAGGGAGGGATGGGGCAGTTTAGTTCTTAGCACTTAGTAGCTTACTAGTTTAATGACCTTAGCAAGTTATCTCTGAGCCTGTGCTAAGGACTTCAGAGCTTGCAAAAGCTAGAGCTGACTTCTCTGTGATTCTTGAGGAGAGCTTTGGGCACCTTACAGAGTGAAAAACATTAAGAGAGTAGGTGCGAACCAATTCCCCATGGTGTGTCAGCCTTCTAAGTCTGTGTGCATCTGTGCAGAGCTGAATAGCTCTAAAGTTCAAGGTTTTTGTGTTGTTGTTTTTAGATGTAATTGACATATAATGTATTCGTTTCAGGTGTACAACATAATTGTCTATATTGTGAAATGATCACCACGGTAAGTCTAATTAGCATCCATTGCCATACATAGTTTCAAATTATTTTTCTTAGTAACTTTACTCTCTTAATAACTTTCAATCCTATCTAATAAAGAGGGAATATGCTAATTGACCCTCATACCATCACAAAGATGGCAGCACCCACAGCCAATAAGGAGAGAATATGCTATTGACTGCCCCGCCCTCTAAGATGCGGTGCCCACAGCCGCAAGATGGCGGCACCCAGTCCCCTCAGCCCTGCCTCCAGAGTCCCCCAGTCCCCTCAGCCCCTCAGCCACCCAGGGCCAGCCCAAAGCACAGGCAAGCCTCGGATGGCAGCTGCCCAGCTGCCCAGGGCTGCCCAAGGCTCAGGTAACCAGGGCCGGCCAAGGCTTGCGCTGCTGGCAGTGGCAGCAGCAGAGGTGTGATGGGGTATCACCTTCCCCTGATTGCCAGGTCACCTCCCACTCCTTAGGTCTCCCAGACTATGAGAAGGGGCAAGCCGGGCTGAGGGATGCCCCCCACTCCCCGCTCCAGTGCATGAATTTTCATGCACTGGGCCTCTAGTTAAAGATAAATGTGATTAACTATAGTCACTATGCTGTACATTACATCCCCAGAACTTATTTTATAGCTGGAAGTTTATGCCTTTTGACCACCTTCACCAATTTTGCCGACCTCTCACCCCTGCCTCTGGCAACCACCAATCTGTTCTCTGTATTTATAATTTCAGTTGTGTGTTTTGGTTTGTTTGTTTTTTAGATTCTACTTGTGAGAGCATATTGTCTTTGTGTGTTTGTCTGACTTATTTCACGTACCATAATGCCCTCGAGGCCCATCCATGTGTTGAAAATGGCAGGATTGCCTTCTTTTTTTTTGGCTGTATATCCATACCATGTTATCTATTCCTCCATTGATGAACACATAGGTTGTTTTTGTGTCTTGGCTATCCTAAATAGAAAAGCTTAATATGCAAATTGACCAAACGGCGGAACTACTGGTGGAACCACTGGTCGCTATGATGCTCACTGACCACCAAGGGGCAGACGCTCAACCCAGGAGCTGCCCCCAGCCTGCAGGCCCCAGCCCAGCCAAGGTGGGTGCCAGTGGGGGGCCCTCGAAGGCCCCACCAGTCACCCCACAGAAGGAGGCAATCAGCAGCATTGGGGGGCAGGGCCGGTGAGCAGGCGGTACCAGGCCAGCCAAGGCGGGTGCCACTGGGGGCCTGCTGATCGCCCTGCCAGTCACCCCACAGATTGGCCCTGATCGTTGACCAGGCCTAGGGACCCTACCCGTGCATGAATTTCATGCATCGGGCCTCTAGTTGTAAATAATGCTGCAATGAACATGGGGGTGTAGATATCTTTTTGAGTTAGTGTTTTTGTTTCCCTCTGATGAATACCCAGACATGGAATTTCTGGATTATATGGTAGTTCTGTTTTTAATTTTGAGGAACTTTCTTTTTTTAATTGAACTTATTGGGTGACACTGGTTAATAAAATTATATAGGTTTCAGGTATACAATTCTACAGTACATCATCTGTATATTGTATTGTGTGTTTACCACCCCAAGTCAAATCTCCTTTCATCACTACTTATCCCCGCTTTACCCTCTTCCCTCTGGCAATCACCATACTGTTGTCTGTGTCCAAGAGTCTTTCTTTTTTTCTTCTTCTTTGCTTAATCCCTTCATCTAGCTCCCAACCCCCTCCCCTCTGACAGCTGTCAATTTGTTTTCTAAATCCGTGAGTCTGCTTCCACTTTGTTAGTTTATTCTGTTCATTAGATTCCACATATAAATGAGATCACTGGTAGGTTTCCTTTTCATTTTGTTGACAGTTTCCCTTGCTGTACAGAAACGTTTTAGTTTGATGTAGGCCTGTTTATTTATTTTGCTTTTGTTGCCTTTCCTTTTGATGCCAACTCCAAAAAATTGTTGCCAAGACCAATGTCAAGGAGTTTACCACCTATGTTTTCTTCTTATGGTTTTAGGTCTAATGTTCACGTTTTTATTCTTTTTAGGCTGCTATTATTTTTACATGACATACTGTAATACAATTTCAAAATAGGTGGGAGTTAGTTTTGGTAACTTCCATCTGAATTGTTTGGAACTGCCTTGAGCTCTAGGTGCCTTTATGCTGTCTTTCTCTTCCAATCCCCCTCCTCCCTCCCCACAGTGATACCCTCATACTCCTTCCACTGCACCCCAGCTCCAGCCCCATTCCCTTAGGCATATCTTCTTCCCATCCCCCAAGTGAAACTTAGCTTGGGCACAAGTTAGAGAATCACAGTCTAATTAAACCACTGTTTCTGGCCTTATTTCTCACTCGTATCTTGATACGTAATCAGGTATTGTCCTTGTTCCCCAAAGCTAAGAGGTCCCAATCCAAACCCATCCTCTGCCCTCACTTGATCACCCATCTTCTTTTTATTCCTACACAGGCTCAAAGCTTTCATATCTCCTTGAATGCCATTCCTACACTTTCTTTCTCTCTAGACTGGGAGCTTGGGGGTTCCTCACCCTCAGAGTTTGGATGAGGCTGGTTCAAATTACATACTGACCTCCCTAGGAGCCTCTTGTGTCTCACTCCCATGCCCCATTAAGACAATTGCAGTGGCCTTGGAATATGGCCCCCTCACCTCTAGCCTTTCCCTTGTAATCCGTACTGTGGCCAGATTAGCCTCCTTGGAGCCCTTCTATCCATCCCCATTGACAGTGGCCGTGGTGCAGCCACCACTATCTCACCTGGCAACCACAGAGGCCTCATTACTGGTGTCCCAGAGCTGCCCATGTCTCATTCTTCACACTGTGCCAGAGAGATGTTTACATATTGCAGACACAGTCAAGTTGCTCCCCACTTTCCTGTGGCACTTAACACCCAGGCTCATGACATGTAAAGTCAGCATGAACTACTGCCTTTCCCTCCATGCCACCTCTTGCCACCCCCTCTCTTGTTCCTGCCCTCCACTCACGTCAGCATTTTTCCAGTTTCTTGAGGTCAGGAAACTCCTTTCTTCTTCAGGCCTGTATGCAAGTGTTAAAGGTTCATTTCCCAAATCTCTACCTGGCCATTGTGGGTCCTTCAGGATGTCATTTTCTCAAAGAAGACTTCCCTGACCCTCAATTTCAATTAAGGTTCCAACCCCTCAGTATTCTTTTACAGGATCTTGTTTTTCATTGTCTGCCTTATCATAATCTTTAATCAAGTATTTATTTGTATGAATACTTTGTTATAATCTCTCCCTGCTATAAGCTCTGTGATTGCAGGGCCCCTGTGTGTTTTTCTCAACACTCAGTACCCAACACCTTGTGCCTCCCACTGGTAGGCACACTAATATTCGTGGAATAAATCAAAGAGTAAGTGATCTTTTCTCCTCTGCTCAAGTGCCTTCCCTGGATCCCACTTTGTCACCCAGAGAAGTCCAAGTTTGTTTGATCATTTTTTAATTTTTAAAACTTATTTTATATTTTAAGTGTTATTCTGTTTTATTTTTCAATAATAGTTGACATAAAGTTTTTTTATCTTAATTTAAATTATTACCCTTCACAAATTTATGCTCCCATAACACAAAATTCCTTGTTATTATCTCCATAAATCCTTCATTTTTTCTGCTTGAGTGACTTCATTTTACCATTATTTAAAAGAATTCATGAGTGAACCAATTAATGACTGGCCCTCCATGAGACCCAGTCTATAAGGTCCATATCAAATACAGTATCTACCATGGAATTCATTTTGCCTTCTTCCAGCCTTCCATGGTACTTTCTCTGGAGCAATTAAAAGTATTTGTTGCACCTTGCCAGCATGGCTTAGTGGTTGAACATGGACTCATGAACCAGGAGGTCACAGTTCGATTCCCGGTAAGGGCACATGCCCGGGTTGCAGGCTCAATCCCCAGTGTGGGATATGCATGAGGCAGCCAATCAATGACTCTCTCTCATCATTGATGTTTCTATCTCTCTCTCCCTCTCCCTTCCTGTCTGCAATAAATAAAAATACATATATTTTTTAAAGTATTTGTTGCTTTCTGCCTCTCTCTTCAAATTTCTTTCTGCATGTCTTATCTTCTTTGTTAAACTGTGAGATTCTTGAGGGCAAGATTTACGTTCTAATCATCTTTATATCTGCCACCACGATGCTTCAGCTATAGCAGTGAAGGCAAACATTATGGATAATTGATTCAAAGTGGTTATGATTTTTCAAATAACTTAAATGGTAGTTCCCTTTAGAAACACATGAGGGTGCCCTAATCAAGCATATGGAGTGGCACTACTTGAATTATTTCTAAACTATTTTGAAGATGATGGGGCTCCTTTTGAATTCTGTCTCACTGGTCATATTGACCATCTGTGGATGACAGAAATGTCAGGGACAAGTCAGTGGGCAAAGTAAGAGAGTTATTAAATCAAATTCAAAGATTACAGCTGGCCAGAGTGATAAGGCAAGGTACCACACCTGCTTTCTCTGAATGAGGGGCCCTATCTATGATCTCAGACTATGGATGAAGCCTTGATATCATGGGTCTCCAAATGAAGAAGGGTTGGGAGTTGGGCTATGGACTGAGCTATAACCCATCGAAATTCCTATGTTGAATCCCTAACCCATAGTATAATGGCATTTGGAGATGGGGCCTTTAGGATGAACTCACGAGAGAGGGGACTCCATGGTGGGATTCATGTCCTTACATGAAGAGAAAAAGAGAACAGCTCTCTCTCTCCCTCTCTGTCATGTGAGGATGCAGTGAGAAGGCAGCTGTCTGCAAACTTGGGACAGGGCTCTCATCAAGCACTTGACCATCCAGCACCCTGATCTCCAACATGCAGCTTCCAGAACTGTAAGGAAATACACCTTCGTTGTGTAAGCCCCCCACTCTGTGGTATTTTGTTATGGCAGCCCAGGCAGACTAGGGCAGGCTGAGTGCAGGGCTGGGCTGCCTTTCAAGCTCTTTTCCCTTTCATGGGGAAATTGATATTTAGATAACAAAATGTTGAAACATAAGTTGGGAAGAGACAATGGGATTTCAATCCCCTATCAAATCCTCTGATTTTGCTTTCTTAAAATATATGTGGTGCTTTGAAGACCTACCTTACATGCACTAAAAAAGCATCACTATCCTCTTCTTTTATAACAAGTATGTTGGTGGCAAATCTCTTCTATTAGTTTGTTTGGATCAGAATCCTATTTCTATTTTTGAATGAATTCCTTTCCATTTTAAATGTCGGGACCTTGTGTGGGAAATAAGCTCTGAGAACTCCGTCATCTGGGATAAATTGATTTTTTTCACTATTGGTCTAAATGTGCAAAGCATTCATTAGAATCAATCCAGGGATGTCTCCACAACAATAGCCACATGCATTGCTACCTGGGGCACTTGAATACCTGGATTTACATCTGTCAAACCATTGCTTTCCTGATCCCTGTCATTATCCAGCACTTTTTTTCATTTTAAAAAATTTACATGTTTATTTGGATAAACTGAATTTGAATAAGCTGAATACACTGGCAGAATTTGAAGGTGCAATTTAAAGTGGTTTACAAGCTGAAATAGAAACTCCTTTCTCATCCTCCACCTCTCCACCCTTCCCTCCACCCTCTCAGGTGTTTTGTGCTATTGTGTGTGTGTATCAGTATGTGTGGGTGTCTGCGCATAATCGTATTCTATATGAATTAAAGATGGGGCTGAGTTTCACAACTGGGTCAACATGGTGTAGCCATGATAACATAGGTATCTTCCTCTCACCCTCCTACTTAGAAATGGCAGGAATCTCAGGGAAGGCTTTGAACTTCCACAATCCATGGAATTGGTAAAAACTGAACCAATTATCATTAGAGCTTGAGAAGTAGAGAGGTCTCAGTTTACATCTAAGTTACATATTTTCTTAATGTATATATTTTATAACATACGATATAAACTTGGAATAAGTGCAATGTTTTACAACCTGCTTTTTCTCGTTAATCCTATATAATAAAAGGCTAATATGCAAATTGTCCCCTCAACCGGGAGTTCAACTGGGATTTTGACCAGGGGTTAGGGCCAGCTGGCCAACCGCCCAAGGCCCCTCCCCCTGACTTGCCCCCCCTTCGTCTCCCTCCTCCCCCCACCCCCAATCAAGGCAGACTGGCCAGACCCCACCCATGCATGAATTCATGCACCGGGCCTCTAGTAAATTATAAATACTTGCACAACACTAAATATTCTCCTATAAATAATTTTAATAGTAGCATGCTATTGTATTATATAGCTCTACCATAATTTATTTAATCAGTCTCTCTTGACAGACATTTAAATTGTTTCTAATTTTTATATTATAAATAATGCCACAATGAACAGCCTTTTTCATAGATCTCTCTGTACAAGTCTGATATTTCTCTAGGATGACTTCCTGGAAGCAGAGTTGCTGGATCAAAGGATGTGAACATAGTTGATGGCCTCTGGTACCTGTTGCCAAACTGTCCTCCAGTAACATTGTTTTTCTGCTTTCAGGTGTTTTAAAGAGAAAGGGGTTGAACTTGGATCAAATTTAGAAAATACTTATTGATATGATTGAATTTGTTCCACAAAGATTGAAATTCTCACTGAATGCCTTATATTGTACATGTACATACAGCTTTGTAAAACTGACAGTTTTTCGGGTATGTTAAAGACTTCTACATTCATACCAACGAGGGAACACATGGCAGAAATGGGGGTGGGCAGAGTGGGAACAGGAAAATCGAGAATCACTACACCTTTATTGGTTAACCATCCCAGATAGTTCACAGGTTGATTAGTAAAAACTCCAGAGAAGGACCCAAATATTATAACTTTGAGATTAGCCTATCATGAACTTAAGAAACAGCATTTTACAAAATGCCTATTTCAGTTTGTAGGCAATCTCAGTAATCTCTGCCCCTTTGTAACATGGAGATGTGTCTTCTCACTCACAGGATCAAAACAGATCGTGGCATCATCTCCTCTTAATATTAGAAAGGGGTTTCTTTCCTTTTGTCTGCACTCTCTTTTATACACGAAGGAAATGACCTCCTTCAGTCAGATATGCCCCCTTGGTTTTTTGAAAATGTTGCTTATATCCATCTTTTTGTTCCGTCTGTCTTCCCTCTGCCTCCCTGCTGTGACTCCCTGCCATTACCACTTCCATTACACCCTTATCCATGGCTTCCACCATTCTCAGCGTGGTGAAGGGGGACATGACCTGGGCCTGGAATCAAGACATCCAGATTCTAGTAACTTCACCTGTCAAAACTTGTCTGCTCGTCTATCAAATGAAAGAGTTAAGCTAATTGGGACTATTAAAGGAAAATCAGAGCTGGACAGTAGTCACAGTGGTAAATGCACCTTTTATTCAGGACTATTGCAATAGGAGAAAAGAGATCCCAGTATAGAACTGCGCTCAACTCCAAATACAGCATAGGCAGGTGGGAATTTATAGTCCAGCAGCAGGTGGGGGCTGGTGAATGGAAGATGACTAAGAAGAAACACCAGGGATGGGGGGATTTGGGCTAAACCGTCTTAACAGGATTCTTACTAAAGGCTGGCCAGGTGATCAGACATCACCTGGAAGATGGTGGAGGTTAAGGAACCCGATCAGATATTGAGGCTGATGAGATATGGAGGGTGATCAGATATGGAGGATGGAGACTGTAGCTAACCCAACTTAGCAGGATTCTTGCTAAAATTGGACAATGCAGAGATTAACACGGAAGTCCAAAAATGGAGGCCTGGTTGAAAAAGAGTTACGAGGGGCTGTGTAGGGTTTGGTCAAGGAGAGAGTCTTTGTCAGGATGTTCTCAACCTGGGTCATCAGAGCAACACTGGGGGCTCTGAGGAGGGTCCTTTGGACTGTGGACTGCAGGAGGGTGGTGCTGAGGGGCCAAGTGCAGTCCCAGCCTCAGCGTCAGCCTGAACAGCTCCACTCTTACTTGAGGGCGTCTGTGTGCTGTATTGGTCTTACCCAAAACTCGTTTGTTTGGTTTACATCAGTAGAACCTTTTCTTCAAACTTTGAAGACCATGCAACCAGAAGATGTGTGAAGATCCTTCCAAATACACCGCATTAGGATTCTGAGTTCACCTAAAGCAAGCGAAGGGCTTAATTTTCTTCCTTACAGACACCCCCGGGAACTTGACATGAGCGGGAAAGAGGCTTCTCATGAATCACAGAAACTTGCTGTGCTCTGTCTGCATATATATATATGCCCCTTTATATATATATACATATAATATATATATATAATATATATAATTTATTTTTTTATAGAGAGAAAGGGATAGGGATAGAGAGTTAGAAACATCGATGGGAGAGAAACATCGATCAGGTGCCTCTTGCACACCCCCTACTGGGGATGTGCCCGAAACCAAGGTACATGCCCTTGACCGGAATCGAACCTGGGACCCTTCACTCCGCAGGCCGATGCTCTCTCCACTGAGCCAAACCGGTCAGGGCCTACCCGTTCCTTTTGTTGGAAACATGTCCTTCAAGGACAGACCCTTCCTTTAAGAGGATTTCCACAGCCAATACTGAAACTGGGAGTTTGAGCACGTCTCCCCCTCTCCCAGTGATAAGTATTCATCATTGCTCCTGAGTTCACATTTCACAGTATCCATCTTCTGTGGGAGGCCGGATTATTCATCCATTTCCACAACACATGCTGTAGTATGATTAGTGCCTGTTCTGCACAAGAGGAAACTGGGACACAGAAAGGATGAGCAACTGACCTCAAATAGCACGCGTTGTCTATCAGGGGGAGTGAATCAGGACTGCAGCTTCCTAAAAACAATTCCCTCCCTGCTAAGTGCTGCTCTGCCAGTGGAGAGACTTCTCTTTTCTGATCTCTTGATGACACGGGGAGTGCTTCTCTCTTTTTGTTTTCTTCTGGGAAACCAGCCCATCAAGATTGGCTGCAGTGCCCTAGGAGGCAGCCTCTGGACTTGGAAGGGCGGGGCCAAAGAGTCAAAAGTGCTCTGGGAGGGTGACGACACCTTTCCTGTGGGGCCTGAGCAAAGGAGGAGACAAAGAGGATTGCCCTTGTTGCCTGCTCCTACCTCTTAGAGTCTGCGTCTCTGTTGTCTTGGGGACCTACTTGTGCTGCAGCAAAGGGACATCACAGAGTAACACAGAGACAGCCAAGCAGTTGACTGAGTCTCAAATCATATTTAAACTCTTGTCTATTGGTCATGACGTAAAACCCCAGGTCTATTTCATGTGCAAGAGCTGAGTGTTTTTGAAAGAGAAAGCATTTTAGAGTTAACTTTGAATGCTAAGAGGCAAAACCCAAAGTCAGCAAACAAAGGTAATACCATTAGGCAGGGCTTCCCGACCTTTCCCATTTTGTGGCACACACAGAAAACAGTAATGTGTACTATATTTGTGGAGCATACCGGGCAATGCCACTGGCCACCCACCCAGGGTGACTCCACCGTAGGCCTCACCTGTCCACGTAAGGGATCAACATCTTATCCCACCCATTCTGGCTGCTGCCAAACATCAGGAAGCTCTGTCAAATGAACAAAAGTTGGGAAGAATCACAGTGATGTGAGAATAGTGTTTCCCATGAAAAAAATAAAGGACATAAAAATGACATCTAAACAGCAGAGACTAGAGTGAGACTCATGTGGATACCCTGATCAGGCATCGTGAGGGGACACTTGTCATAAGATCTACCCTCATGGCAATTATGAGTACTCTCCAGGACTTATTCATCTTGCATAATTGAAAATCTGTGTCCTCTGACCAACATCTCCTCATTTCCCCTCTCCCAGCCCCTGCCAACTACCAGTTCTCTCTTTGCTTCTGAGTTTGACTCTTAGATTCCACATACACTGAGTGGCCAGATTATTATGATCTCTGAATAATAATCTAGCCACTCAGTGTGTGTGTGTATATATATATATATATGTATATATATACAGCATAAGCAGCATCATGTAGTATTTGTCCTTCAGTGTCTATTTGTCCTTCGGTTTCTTTCACTTAGCATATTAGTCAGCTTTAAATGAAGGAAATCCTGCCATTTGCGACATGAGTGACCCCATACACACGTTTTATACCACCAAACCAAAAAGTCAACTTCCAGTGAGCAACATCCTGTTCAGGTTATCTCATAGTATCAGCATCTGCAAGAACAGGAGACATGCAGTAGTTAGCTTTGCACTGTTCACGCTGGGTGAACTTTTATTAAGCAAGGAAAACCTTGCTGGGAGGTGAATTCCAGTGTCTGCCACAAGGTTTTCCTTGACAGCTTAGCCCCGCCCCCCGACCCTCCTACCCGCTGTGTCCTGCTGGCTCCTCCAATGGCCACTTTGCTTCTGTCTTTGTGGGGTGGGGCACAGGCACCCTGCTGAGAGAGCTAGGGCCCCCATCCTGGACCTTGCTGTTTGCTCTTGGCTGACTGCCTCCTCCCCAAGCCCCTGCTGGGCCCCAGGTCAGCTCAACTCAGCTGCCCACACTTGATTTTGCCTTTGACCCTCCACCTTTTCTACTTGGCTCCTCCTGGACTTCTCTCACCTGTGATGGGACCTTCAGACTGTTTCCTCTGCAACTAATCCACCTCTTGGTTTCAGCTGGCCCTTTTTTGGCTCAGCTATCAGCAATTCTGCCCTTTTTAAAGCTGGGCGACACCCACTTCTCTCTCCAGTCACCATTTGTTGTTTCCAACCACCTGATTTCCAAATCAGCTGGAGAAAGAAAAGTTATTCTTAGTATGTTTTCCCTCATCTGTCTATTCCTTCCTGCCTCCTCTCTCCCTCTCCCTCTCTCTCTCTCTGCGCTTGCCAGGCAGAGGCCTTAACTCATCTTTCCTGGCAAAATGGAATGGGCATTCTGCTGTGAGGGTGGTCAGGTCAAGGTCCTAGACAGTTGTGGTCTTTTTTGTTCTGGGGTTTTCTTTTTTGCTCCCACTGGTCTCTGCTTTGGCTGGGGTGGGATGAGGCCCTGTGGGGAGGCCTGACACAAAGGCAGCCCCTCAGACTGCTTGCTGGTGGTACCTGCACCACAGCAGTCCCTCCTTGTTCCCTGTGCCCGCTGGGCCTCGGTCCTCTCACTCCCTGCCAGCCAGCTCCCTTTATGAAAGGACAGTAAATATATTTTATTGGTTTTTTACAGAGAAGAAGGGAGAGGGATAGAGAGTTAGAAACATCGATGAGAGAGAAACATCGATCAGCTGCCTCCTGACTAATATGCTAAGGTACATGCCCTTGACCGGAATCAAACCTGGGACCCTTCAGTCCACAGGCCGACGCTCTATCCACTGAGCCAAACCGGTTAGGGCAAGGACAGTTCTTTATTTGGGGCCAATGCAGCTTCCACTCCACCATCCTCAGAGGTGTTTCTTGGTCTAGGGCAGTGGTCGGCAAACTCATTAGTCAACAGAGCCAAATATCAACAGTACAATGATTGAAATTTCTTTTGAGAGCCAAGTTTTTTAAACTTAAACTTCTTCTAACGCCACTTCTTCAAAATAGACTCACCCAGGCCGTGGAATTTTGTGGAAGAGCCACACTGAAGGGGCCAAAGAGCCGCATGTGGCTCGCGAGCCGCAGTTTGCCGACCACAGGTCTAGGGCATGTCTATGATGCAAAGGCATCACCCCTGTGGGTTCGATTGAATTTCAAGGCAACTTTGTATAGAAGGTAGGGGATGGAGCCCAGGTTTCTGGTTAGATTTTGCTCTTGATTCCTACTCAACGCCTGGAGTTGGTGGCGGTCTAGGGCTGGCCTTGTAGCCCCTCTGTGTGGGACACCCAAGAAGGTTTCCCGGACTTCCTGTTGTTAGGTCACACGTCATGTCAGAGGAAAATATCGTCACGTGCCATTCAGATACTGAGACACAGGCCCCTGTTGTAGCATCACTTTTGCCTCCTCCCTCTTAAGCTGCCCCCTCGAAACCTAGCAGGAATTTTTTCCAACCAGGCTCTTAAAGTCTTTCAAAGACATCCATAAATTCCTTCTCCGCCGCCTCCAGTAGCAGATGTGTAATGCATTCTGTGACTCTTAGGAATGTTCCGAGTGACGGCAAAGAAGGTCCAGGAAGGTTAAGGGACAGACGTGGGGTGCTCAAGCCTTAGTCCACGTGAACCCCGGTTATCATCCTCTCCGTGTAACTGTCAGGCTGCCTTTCCTCAGGAGTGGTTGTAGTCTGACAGATTCTTTGCAGCGAGGGTGTGGATGTTGATTCGTAAATTGTTAGAAATGTGTAAATGCATGGGCGGCTGTTATCCAGATTGTCATACCTACCCAGGCTTTCCTTTCGCTAGTGTTTGCACACTCAGAGGGGTTGGCGTTCCAACGACTTCCCTCCTGGCTTAGACTTCATGCGAATTCCACGCCAGCTGGGGGTGATTTCATACAAGTGCGGTGCATACTCCAGCCCGTTGCACCTTGAATTCTGGAAACACAGACACCTTCATGCAGCACACTTCTCAGAGGTGCTGCTGAGGGGGAACCAGAACAGCTGGGGGTGCCCGACATAACAGACCGTTCTCACAGTAAACTCATATAGCAAGGATTTTGTGATTTTTATCAGGAAAGGAAACATAAGGTGGTGTTTATAATGTTTTGATGCCAGAGATGCTCCATGTAAATGGAAAAATATACCCACACATCCTTGGAACGATGCCAAGGGGTGGCCAGAAAGTGAGGAGTGGCCGAGGGAGGGCCTGGAGGTGCGGACTAAATAAGTGCTTCCTTTCGAGGGGGGAGCCTGGTGTGCTGGTTATTCTGCTTGAGCTGTGCTGGTGCCCGGAACTTGACCGGCTGCCAAGAAGGGGTCTGGATGCAAAGAAGGTGTGTGTGTGGGGGGGCTCTGGATTCTAGTTATGTTCTGAGATCTTCCTCTAATGTTCCCGAGGTCTTTCCAGGTACAGCATGTTGATGCAGCCCAGCCACCCAGAACTGGCACCCGTCTGCTAAGCAGCCCCCTCTGCCAGCACCTGCCTTTCTTTCTCGGGATCTCAGGATCCCTCCTACTT
Source organism: Ia io (assembly GCA_025583905.1). Taxonomy (NCBI): domain Eukaryota; kingdom Metazoa; phylum Chordata; class Mammalia; order Chiroptera; family Vespertilionidae; genus Ia; species Ia io. Next base: position 92,053,590 of record JAJQQW010000002.1, on the reverse strand, counting down.
ATTCTGCAGAAAAGGTGGTGGGAGAGGGTGTGACTGCAGGATTCAAAAGGGCCTCTGTTAGGAACCAGCTTTACTTCTAACACCTAGTTACACGGGGAACGTGTCTTTCAGATCGCACAGATTTGGGTGATCCAGGAGTCCTATTTCTGAAAGTCCTATACCTGTTCATCAGGTGAGGTCCTGCTGCTCTTCCCCCCACTCCCTGGAATGTCCTTTCTTCTCCCCATATGAAGAAAATAAGAATGATAATAAAGCTTCTTCACTCAATCAATGAATATTACTGAGCACCTGCTGTAGCAGGCATGGTTCTCAGACTGGAGAATAGGCGTGTCATAAAGCCTTATATGTGTATAGTTTGCTTTACAGTGTGCAAAACACTTTAGGTTCCACCGATCTTTTTAAAAATTTATTTTTATTGATTTCAGAGAGGAAGGGAGTGGGAGAGAGAGAAACATCAATGATGAGAGAGAATCATTGATCGGCTGCCTCTGCACACCCCACACTGGGGAGTGAGCCCACAACCCGGGCATGTGCCCTGACCAGGAATCAAAACCATGTCCTCCTGGTTCATAGGTCGATGCTCAGCCACTGAGCCACACCTGCTGGGCATGCTTCTTTATGCATGTCCTTATTGTGGTGAAAGACACATGACATAAAATTGATCATCTTAACCATTTTTACATGTACAGTTCAATAGTGTTAAGTATTTTCACATTGTTGTGAAACAGATCTCTAGAATGTGTTCATCTTGCAAAAGCAGAACTCTGCACCCATTAAATAAAAGCTCGTCTTTGGTCCTCCGTCCAGCCCCTGGCAACCACCTTTCTACTTTCTGTCTCTTTGAAGTTGACGGCTGTAGATATTTCATGCAAGTGGAATCATACAGTACTTGCCTTTTTTGTGACTGGCTGATTTCACTGAGCACAATGTCCTCAAGGACCACCCATGCTGTAGCCTGTGTCAGACATGTTCTCCCTGGGACAGGGCTACAGGGAGCACCAGAAGGCTTTCATTTGGGGCAGTCTGTGTGCAGTGTGGCACAGAAGCCCCCGAAGTGTATTCTTGTCACATGGATAGGTCTAGTTCCTCAGATTGTTATTGTTCCATGCTCCAGTAGGTCAGGGAAATGCTAAATGAAAACAAAATAATATAGGCTGCTTTATTGCAGGATTTCTCAGCCATCAAATCAACATACATCTATAAACTGCCTGTTGTGGGTATGGAATTGTTTGAGGTGCTGGGAACACTGGAGGAGAAAGATGTGGCTCTTGTCCTTGGGAAGTTTAGATGCTAGCAGAATATAGACCTTACACAACAGACTGCCCACTAGGAATGCAATTGTAATGACAAGTGAGTGCTGTGGGAGAAAGGGCTGTGGAGGGAGCATTTGCCTCAGGTCCTAAAGGATCGGTGGAATCAGGAAAGGCTTTTTGGGGGAAATGAAGTTCAAGAAAGAGCTGAAGAAGGAAAAGATGTGGACTCGGTGATAAGGAGCGGGTACAGAGCATTTTAGGCAGGAGGACAGTCTAAGCTCAAGTCCTGAGCAGGAAAGGGTTGGGCGTCTCCACAGTGTTTTGAAAACAAACCTGATCAGGGAACTCCTCCTCCACACCCTTCCCACCCTCCAGTGCCTCATGGGACTGGAATTTATGTTATAAAAAGCTCCCTGGGAGCCCTAGCTAGTTTGTCTCAGTGGATAGAGCATGGGCCTGTGGACTGAAGGGCCTGTACCTGGGTTGAAGGCTCAATCCCTGGCCCACAGATGTCTCTCTGTCTCTCCTCCTCCCTTCCACTCTCTCTAAAGATGAATGGAAAAATATCCTCGGGTGAGAATTAACAACAACAAATCCCTGGGAGAGGTTTGGGAGACTGGGCTGTGCTAGCCATGCTGTCATTAATGGTCTCAGATACAATGCCCTTAACTTCTTTGAGTCTCATTTTTCTTATCAATAGAATTAGGGCAGACACCATGAAGGCCCCCTCCAGCCACAGCATGCTATAAATGCATCTCAATGTCTTAGGATCAAGAGAGAAGGGAAGTCAAGCTCATTGCAAACGAGAATTTTTAGGCTGGAAGGGAAAGAATTCAGTGCTGAGGAAGATGAGATAGAACAAGGCAGAGAGGTGGGCATCCTAAAGCCTGAGGGGACTCAGTCAGAAGCTGTGTACTCCCTGGGGCCTCTCCTCAACATGCATCTATTGACCAGCTGCCATGGGGGTTACAGGCCCTTCCCTGAGTCCCGAGGGAGATCTGGGGTTCCCCTGCCCTCACCCCATTTGCCCTCTTCTTGCAAAGACACCATTTCCAGGGGCATGAAGCCTAAAGGACTCTCGTGGGGACAAAGGGCTGATGGGCATTGGACCGAACAGAGGCTGCCCGGGAATTGGCTGGAATCCCTTCCTGCCAGCCCTGCCCCCATCCCGGGAACACAGAGACCCTGTAGTAGGAATAGCGGACTGGAATCCAGGAGAACCCAGCAGATGCCCCCACATAGGAGACTTTTAGAGAGTCATTTATTTTATAAAGTAACATGCTTGCAAAACGCCAACAGAGTCCTATTTTTCAAACGCTTGCAGGTTGAGAAAAGTCCCCTCCTCCCCCTGTGGAATCAGCTTGGAAATTAAGAACAAATAATGAATAAAAACTATTATCTCCCAGGATCCCTGTTTCTCTCGCTCTTCCTCCCACTTTTTTAGCTCACTAGGACAGATCCTTTTGTTCTCTCTCTCCCTCCCTGCCCCAGAAAACAGACACTGTTTTTCTGCTGCTCTCAGATTACTTCACTGGGACAACATGGAGCGAGAAGCTCCTCCTGCTCCAAGGAAAATGGAATACTATTCCTATCTTTGAGTTCAGAATATTCTGAGCGACCCCACTCTAGCCCCACAGTAGATGTATGTGTTGCAAGGGTCCGTCTCTCTCTGTGTGCAACCATTGTATTCGTTTGCCAGGGCCTCTGTAACAAAGTACCCCAAACCGGGTGGCTTCATTTGTTGTCTCTCAGTTCTGGAGGCTGCAATTCCGAGATCAAGGTGTCAGCAGGGTAGGTTCCTGCTGAGAGCAGGGTCTGTCCCAGGCTTCTCTCCTTGGCTTGCAGACAGCCATCTTCTCCTTGTGTTTCTTCATGTCGTTTTCTCTCCGTGCACATCTTTGTGTCCAAATTTCTTCTTATAAGGAGACCCATTGTGCCCAGCCGATGTGGCTCAGTGGTTGAGCATTGACCTATGAACCAGGAGGTCATGGTTCAATTCCCAATCAGGGCACATGCCTGGTTGTGGGCTCGATCCCCGATAGGGGCTGTGCAAGAGGCAGCCAATCAATGATTCTCTCTCATTGTTGATGTTTCTATCTCTCTCTCCATCTCCCTTTCTCTCTGAAATCAATAATATATATATATACATATATATATACATATATATATATATATGTATATATATAATTTTTATTTATTTATTTTTTAAAGGACACCAGTTGTGTTGGATTAGGGTTCACTCCAGTGACCTCATTTAAAAACCCTACTGCCAAATAAGGTCCTATTCTGAGGTTGTGAGAGTTAGGACTCCAATGTATGAATTTTGGGGAAAGGCAATTCAACCCATAACAGCCAGTAGGTCTTAAACTTCACTGTACCTATGGCTCACCTGGGAGCTGTTTAGAAATGGAGATGCCAGTGATACCCCCACAGTTTTGAATTTGATAGATCTGGGGTGCTGTGCGCCTACCTCATGAATCCCCTCCCCCACCCCAGACCACAGCACTTTGCTTACTGAAGGCCTATAACAGTGTTGTGCCAAACACCTCATGCTGCAGAGAAATGACATTCTTTATGTCTAGCTTTTCCTTAGTCCCCACTGCAGAGCCAGGCCCTGCTCACCTGTCGCCACACACTGTCTTTAATTTTCCTGTGAGGTTCCTGTCATATCTGGAAGCTGCCAGGCCCACTTCGATGGTCATTGCCCTCTCTAACTGGCAGGCCCAGGGGTGTGATGGCTCAGGCTTTGGATTTGGGGCCTAGTTGTTCTGCTTAATGGCTGGTTGACCTTTGACAGATTGCTGGGCCTCTCTGAGCCTGAGTTTATTCACCTCTACGTTGAGAGCCGTCCTGATCCATCTCAGAAGGCTACCATAGTAATTGAACAAAATCGCACAGTGCCTGGTACATAGAGAGGGCAGAGTAGATGTTAGTTACTACTGTTACCCTCCTCTTACATCGGATGGCAACTCAGATTTGATTCACTTCTGCAGCCTACTAATAAATGTGCTAAAGGGCCCGAGGAGAAACTCCATCTCAAGGACCTCAGGGGCTATCTGTTCTGGAGATGAAGAGTGAGCCTCACATCCGAATGGAGCATCCGGTGTTGGCACATGAGATCTGTAAGGCATGCTCTGGAAACCTGGGTTAGATGTTCCCTACCCAGATGACTTCTCACCTCAAAGAAACCTGCCCACTCCAATGCAGAGTTGGGAAATGAGGCTGTTGCTGAGTCCACATTACCCCCCTAGGATGGTACAATGGCTATGGGCACAGGGTCTGGAGCCAGACTGCCTGGTTTCGAGAGCTCAGCGCATCACCTCTTGGCTGTGCCGTCCTTTGCAGGACACTTAACTTCTCTGTGCCATGTTTTCTTCATTTGTAAAACAGGGAAGTAACAGTGCTGTGAGGGTTAATTTTATGTCAGGCTTTTCTCCTTGGCTTGCAGACGGACATATTGACTCAGTCAGAAGCTGTGTACTCCCTGGGGCCTCTCTGTGGAATGCCCAAGGGATGCCCAGATTGCTGGTAAGACATAATTTCTGGGTGTGTCTGTGAGGGTGGTTCTGAAGAGATTAGCATTGGAATCAGTAGATTGAGTGAAGAAGATTGCCCTCCCCAGTGTGGGTGGGCCTGACCCAGTCTGCTGAAGGCTGAATAGAACAGTGAGGCAAAGAAGGGCGAATTTTCTCTCTATGTTTGAGCAGGGACATCAATATTCCTGCCCTCAGACATAGTGCTCCTGGTTCGTGGGTCTTTGGTCTTGAGCCAGGACGTACACTATCGGTTCCCTGATTCTCAGGCATCTGGGTTTGGACTGAAACTACATCACTGGCTTTCCTGGGCCTCCAGCTTGCAGTCAGCATCCATAATCACATGAGCCAATTTCTCATAGCAAATCTCTATATGTCTTTGGATATAGTATTGATTCTCTTTCTCTAGAGAATCCTGACTAATACACTCACCTACCTCACTATATTCATAGCTTTTTCTTGATGCATAATAAATGACCACAATTGTAGTGGCTTTAGACAACACGCATTCCTAATTCTGTAGGTCAGAAGTCTGGCGTGGCTGGACACTCTGTTTAGGCTCTTACAGGCAAAATCAAGACTCTTACCTGGAGACACTGGGGCAGAATCCACAGCTAGGCTCACACTGATTGTTGGCAGAATTCAGTGCCCTGCTACTGTAGGACTAAAGTGTTCCTCCCCAGCTTACTCTCAGCCAAGGGCTGCTCCAGAGCAACTAGAGGCATCCACATTCCTTCTCATTTGGCCTCCTCCATAGTAATGCTGCATCGAATCCTTCTTATGCTTTGCATTCTCTGATTACCTCATCTGCCTGTTTTTAAGGGCTCATGTGATTATATTGGGCCCATGCAGGATGATCTCTATTTCAAGGTCAGCTGATTATATCTTCAAAGTCCCTTTGGCCATGTAAGATATTTGTGGATGTGGTAGCATATCCACATTCTCAGGAATTAGGGCATAGACTCTCCTTGGGGACTATCATTCTGTCAGTGACAGTACTCCTGAAAGCCTTTGCCCCTGGATCATAGGGCAAGGCATATTTTGTCTACATACAATTTTCCCTCGTGCTCTAATTATGTTTTGTTTTCTTCAGCACAACCTAGCAACTTGTGTAGTGGATGTAAATCTGCCCCCCAATCATCTGTGTGAGCCTCCCTTTGTGGCCCAATCCTTGTGGTTTGGGTGGGATGGATATTTTACCACCACCCTCCAGCTCCAGAAATGGGTCCTTGTTTTTCTAACAATGGCACACTGACTGGTTCAGAGATGGGCATGTGACCCACAGTGGTCCATATCAGAATGATGCTCAGGACTTCTGATCCAGATGGGGAAGGCTATTTCCTTGCTCTGTGGGACTGAGGCAGGTTCTTTTAGGAGCTTATCTTGGGCCATCTGGTAGCCAAAGATGAGAGAGCCTTGGCATGAAACCAGTACCAGGAAAACAAACAGGGACAAAACATGGAAAGAAAGTATATTCTTTGCAATACACAATAACAAATTATTATGTTATTAACTAATATAATATTGTATGTTAATTACACTGCAATTTTTTTAAAGTGTGTTCTTAGTGGCATTGTTGAACTGCTAGATCAACCCTTACCTAAAGTCCACACCATTTGGGGCTTTTCATTTCTGTGGGCCAATAAGTTTCTCTTATGTTTGAAACCACCTTGAGTTAGGTTTGATCTTACTTGTCATCAAAAGCATCCCAACAGACAGAACTTGTTTAATTAACCATATGGTGATTTTACAGAGTGGAGGTGTGGTCTGCCCCGTGTTCACCTCCCCCTCTGCAAAGGCTTCTCTAAAGTAGCCATGGTGCACCATTGCAGTGGCTTTAGACCACACGCACAGCGACTGCAGCCCTCGGGTTCCTGGGTTGTGGTAATAGTGGGGTGAGGAGAGGCCCTGGCAGAGCAGGGAGGCGCACCCAGTTGGAGAAGTGGTCAGAAAGGGAGGGCTGGACCTCGTGGGGACAGCCATCTCTTTTTGCCATCACCCCTTCTCAAGTACACAGAGAGAGGCGACACCTAAGAGGAAGGAAGGCTGTTCTCTGACTAATGTGTGGGGTCCTGGACAGTGCCTGGCACAGGGCGGCCTCAGGAAAGAGATGCACAGCCTGGGTCCTGTGGGGTGGACTGGGCACTAGAGTTGGGGATGAGTCACCTGAGAACAAATTTGTGCTTTTCCTCTTCTTCAGCAGGTGCCTAAAACCACCTCATTGTTACAGACTGAATGCTAGTCCCTTAGAATTTATTTGTTGAAGCCCTAATCTCTGGTAACTCAAAATGTGACTATATTTGGAGATAAAGCCTTTGCAGAAGTAATTAAAGTTAAATGCAGTCATTGGGGTGGTTTTTAATCCAATATGGATGGTGTTCTTATAAGAAGAGGCCATTAGGACTCAGTTACACATGGAGGGAAGACCATGTGAGGACACAGGGAGAAGACGGCATCTAAAGCCAGGGAGAGAGGCCTCTGGAGACATCCCAGACCACCCCCTCTCCCCCTCCCACTCACACATCTTGATCTTGGACTTCCAGCCTCCAGAACTCTGAGAAAATGTCTGCATTCTCCCCTACCCCAAGCCTGTCTGTGGTATTTTGTTATGGAAGCCATTGCAAACTAATATACCTGGATTGAATGGTGTTCTCCTAAAAGACGTGTCCACCAGGACTTGTGAATATTTCCTTATTTGGAGATTTGTCTTTGCAGATATAATTAAATTAAGGGTCTCCTGATGAAAACATTTGGGATTCACCAGGTGGGCCCTAAATCCAATGACAGATGTCCTTATAAGACACAGGAGAGGAGAAACAGAGAGAAGGCTGTATGAAAGGAGGCAGAGATCAGCATGACACAGATTCAAGCCAAGGAATGTGGAGGATGCAGCACAGGAGACAGACAAGGGACAGTTTCTCTCTCAGAGCCTCCAGAAGGACCCACCGTGATTTCACACTTCTGACCTCCAAACCTGTGAGAGGATACACTTCTGTTCTTTTAAGCCACCCAGTGTGTGCTCATTTGTTCTGGCAGCCCCAGGAAACAAGTCCAGCTGAGAGCTTACCTTTGGAGCACTCCAGGCTAGAGTTAGTCCTCGGGGTGTGGCTACCCTGTCTCCAAGACCCCAAGCAACGTGTGCACGACTCTGGCTGGGAGGTGGGCAGAGATTGCCAGTGGGATTGAGTAGAGCCAGTTTCTAGCAGCAGACTCCAGAGTATTCTCTGCTCAGATGGTGTGGGCCTCTTGGGTTTAGGAGGGGAAGGGAGAGCCCCATGAAAAAGATACATGTGTTTCCTGTTCATTAGACAGGGCCTGAGTGACAAAGGGTTAAAATAAAAGGAAAGTGGCCCTGTGTGCACGGTGATGGGAGCACCTCCTGCAGCTCGCACAGGGCTGGACCTTCACCAGGTGGGTCTGTTCTGGGAGCTGCCTTTGAAAGGGGAGAGTCTTTTCATCTCTGCTCCTGTGACCACTTCTCAGGCAAATGTAATCCCAGTGCAGGAATCCCAGTGCTTGAAATAAAAGTTATTATCATTTAAGCCAGAGGTGGGGGGTGGGGATAGTTCCGTGTCCCTGCCCCTCCTCTGAGCTGACACCCACCACCTGTTGGCTCCATGCCAAACCCTGGACCCTGTGAACCATACAGCGCAGAGCCAGATGGCTCCCGGCGCTGCCAGGGGGAGGGGTCACCTCTTGTTAGGCTTGTTACAGGAGCATCTGTGGCCAGGAATCAGGTGAGGAGTTTCTAATGTCTCTGGCAGACATACAGGTGGGTTTGCCAAGTACTGGCTGCAGATTCCCCGCCCCCCGCTCCCCTGCTCCAAGATTATGCAGCACTTGGCTCCTGATGTCTCGCTGTTGGTTTTCCCTGCGCCCATGTCCACTTCATACACTGTGTGGATGTAAGTTAAGGGGGTAACCTGATTCCTGGAGGGGCTGGAACTGACCCAAGGACCTATAGTTACCCAGGAACCTTCCTTGGACAATGTGAGGCCCAAATCAGGGCAGGAAGGCCATGCTTTGCCACAGGACTGCTAAGTTTAGAGTGTGCAGATGATTTTGAAATAATGATTTGAAAAGATTGTACAAAGTTGTAAGCCGGTAACTCCTAAGGAATTGTCCTATCATGTTCCTCCCCTCTCACATGCTCACCCCAAGTGCTGCTCTCTGGCTGAGGTGGCCAGGTAAGTCCTGTCCCTGTGTCACCTACCATGAATATCAGGGTGCATGGAGGGCAGTTTGCCTATGCAGGGGCCACTCTCCCCTCACCGTGCTAAGATTGTTCCATTGGCTTGAGACCACTTGTCATATTTCAAGCCTCAAATGCCCAAATTGCTAGTTACTGTACATGGAGACTCCTATTCACTTGGAGAAGGATTGGGCAGAGAAATCAGGACTTGTGGGTTCTTTACAAGGTCCTGCAAGAGTGGCAGCCAGCAAGGTCATCTCTAAGGGTCAAATGTGAGTATAGAGGTTAGTTTTGAGTGAGGGTGGAGACTTCTAACAGAAATGAAAGGATTTATTTTTCTCAGATGTCAGTTCAGTTGAAAGCAGGTCCCTGTTTCCTTGGTTCTGCTTGAGGCTAAGAGGAAGTCTGTCTCCAGGTGAGGGACTAAAGGCTGGCGGAGGTGTGGTATGGAGGAGACTGGGCCCAGTGTTTCAAAACCAGGAGGTGACCCCACAGCTTGGTGTCCTGTTCTTTTCTCTGCTGCCCACACCCTGCTTGGTGAATGCTGGTTTCTAACTCCATAGACCTGCATTTTTCTAAAAATAAATAAAGCCAGACCACAAGTTTCCCTCTCCCCAAAGCCTAATGAAATCAACAGCAAAAACCTCACTGTTGGTGATCAAGGATGGAAAAGAATATAATCACACACTGTAAACTTTGAAAAGTGGTTGCCAAGGAAAGACACATGATACCCAAGGTAGCTCCTACCTCCATTCTCCCCCATCTCTGCCCCCAAAAATAGGATATAAAAAGGAATCAGGATTACCCGGTACAGAGAAGTGGCTATGTCTGCAAGACCCTTGTGGCCACACTGTGGCTTGGAAGAGTGGACACAAAAGTGATCAGATCGGAGGGAAGTAGGCCACAGAGAAATCAACCACACACTAGGAGAGAGATAGAAAGTTGGGGCTGAAAACATGCAAAACTAATAAAGGAAAAAAGAAACATCTATGCAAATTGATGGATGAAGAAACCTGTCCAGGAAAAGATTGAACCAAAGGAACAGAAGTAAATTCTAATGCCCTAAGTGTTTCAGGCTGTGGTAGACAAAAGTGGTCCCTGGATCCCATCTAAAAGTCTGGGTTGGTCACTAATAGCATTTAGTTCTCCCCTTCACTCAGGATGAAATGCAACCTCCCCTGTCCCCAGGGCAGCTAGAAGACATTGACTGCCTGATGACAAAAGGCTGACCCCTTGTCTTAAAGTAGGCCCTACCCTGTGGTGTGGTTCAGGTTCCATCTGGAGGGCTAACTGTGGGGCCCACAACTTTATGAATGACTTTGTGGGCAATACTAAGGGAGCATGGGGAAGAGGTGGTTCACAGCAACTGGGAGTCATGGGGCATCTATTTCTCCATAAACACAGAAAATCTTCTTTCCTCACCCAAGAAGAAATATTTCTTGGTGTGGCTGTGAAGGGAGGCATGTCTGCCCAGGCACTGAGACTCACAGAGGCTTTTCCGGGCCTAGCATCCGTGCCTGGCATCAGCAGACTGTGGGTGGTAGTGAGCAGGCGTAACTGGTTCTTTGGGCAAGGATAGTAATGAGGTCACTAGCGAGCCATTCCTCCTGTTTGTTTAAATGACAAAGCCTGGTGTAGCTGCATTTCTTCCAGATGACAATTAGAGGACACACCTGGGGACAGTGTGACTCCTGCTGACGCCATTTTCTGTTCCCAGATACTTCCTTCAACCTGTACATGAAGCCCCTTAGCGGCGAATGTCTTCTCTTCTGGGAGTCAGAGCACCTGTCCTTCAGTATAGAGCACCACTGAGGCCACATCAGACAGAGCTGGCAAAGTTGGTCACCCTTGCCTCCTGGTTGAGTAGATGATCACAGGTGGTTAAGGAGAAGTACCCGAGACCTTGTGCAGTGGTTTCTCCTGAGTAACTGGTCTACACATAGTGCCTGGCCTGGTCCTGTGTGTGGCTCACCTGGATGTCACTTCCTCAGTGTGACCTCAGGGCTTCTCTGTGGAGCTCCTCCCCACCCACACCTCCCCCCAAGCCTCTTCCTTCTGACATCAGAAATTCTGGTTAGACCATATATTTTTTTTTGTATTATCTAGAGAAACAAAACCAATAGGATATACAGAGATAGATACAGTAGGAGATTTGTGATGAAGCCTGAGAAGTCCCTTAGATTTTCCATCTGTAAGGTGGAGGCCCAGGAAGGCCAGTGGTATAATTCCAATCCAAAGCCTAAGGTCTGAGAACCAGGATTGCTGATGTCCAATGGCAGGAGAAGATGGATGTCCCAGCTCACGAAGAGAGCAAATCACCTTTCCTCTGCCTTTTTGTTCTATCCAGGCCCTCACAGATGGGATAATGCCCACCCACACTGGGGAGGGCAATCTTCTTTACTCAGTCCAGTGATTCAAATGCTAATCTCTTCTGGAAACACATTCACAGACACTCCCAGAAATAATCTTTTACAAGCTATCTGGGCATCCCTTGGCCCAGTCAAATTGACACATAAAATTAACCATCACTCTTTTCCTCAAGGTTTTGCCAAGAATGCAGGTGCTGCTCAGAGGTAACAGCACAGCTGTCAAAGATAAGCTATTTGACTTCTTTTTAAAAATATATATATTTTATTGATTTTTAACAGAGAGGAAAGGAGAGGGATAGAGAGTTAGAAACATCGATGAGAGAGAAACATCGATCAGTTGCTTCCTGCACACCCCCTACTGGGGATGTGCCCACAACCAAGGTACATGCCCTTGACTGGAATTGAACCTGGGACCCTTCAGTCCAGCAGGCCAATGTTCTACCCACTGAGCCAAACCAGTTAAGGCATATTTGACTTCTTGATGAATAACCATCACACTTTCCCTTAAAGCAGGGCTTGGGAACGTCTAGCCTGAGGGCTGTATGAGGCCCCAGAAATCATTTGGTCTGGCCCTGCCAAGGCAACCACAGGCGGGACTCGAAATTCAATGAATCTAGGAGCTTTTTTCATAGCAACATAAGTTTCTGTTAAGTGAGTTATATGAAGTGAATGATGTTATAAATATCCAAATGGCTCTTGGCAGAAAAAAGATCCCCCACCCGTGCCACGGGGCTGGGGCCTGCAGGAAGGATGAAAGGAGTGACACAGACACTTGGGTGGGCAGGAGGAGGAAGCTAAGGCTCGCTTTATCTACTTTGCAGGTCCAGCTTTGGGCCAGATATGGATAAGAGGGCCACTGGGAATCGGGGTCCATGAGGGGCCCAGGCCCAGGCCCAACTTCCCCCTGTTTTAAAAATAAGTGGTGAGCCGGTTGAGCTCTGGGGACAGTGGAGGAGGAAGAGCTTGGGAGTAGGGCCCCATTGGCCTCATGCTGGTGGGGCCTGGCTGACCACTGAAGACCCCTCCTGTGAGATGCTTTGTTAGCAGGTTTGGCTCCTGGATGGTATTGTTTACTTTCCTTTTTAAGATGTTTGAAGTCCTTTGATGAGCTGGTGTTTATATTGCATGTTCTTTCATGTCAAATGAGCACTTGTTATTATGTAGAATTACAAAAGCTTTTCTAGGCAGATAGCTTCACAATCCAAGACTACCTTGCTTTCCCCAATGGGGTGGGGGCGGGGGGGATGTCCAAAACAGTTGTATGTTTATTGAATTTCTGACAATTTAGTGATATTTAAAATTCACTAAGAGAAGTGACCCAAAGGAAGCTTCTGATGGATATTTTGGGGTCAAAATAAGGTAATTCACATTCTGTAATGAGTATAATGGCCTCGATACTAGACAATTGAAATGTGGTAAATTGAGATTTGGGGTTGGCGTTTTTTAGAGTAAGGCATGCCTGCGATGTAAATGCTCACTTGTCTTGTACCCTCTACGTAGTTCTCCTGTTTTCCCTTCCACTCTTTATCCTCGGCCACTTTTATTTTAATTGGACTATGACTCATATAACACACAAAGCACTTTAGAAGCCAGACCAAGACATTCAGGGACAGGCAGGCACCCCAGCTTGAGGGGAAGCCATCCGTTTCCCCAGCCAGTCCAACTGGCAAAGGTAATGACAGGTGGGGGTGCCTGCTCAAGCCACTGGCGCAGCAAGGACAGGTTGCACCGCCCCTTTGTTTCCTGCTCAACAAATGAACCGGCGTCAGCTCTTCCCAAGCCCAGAGTCCTCTCATTCTAGATCCTACCAAGTCCTTAGGGCAGCAGGAGCCCTGATGACTTGGCAAGGAAGAAGCAATGACTCATAAAGTTAGTTATGATTTGAAGGTGCAAAGCAGCTGGTTCATTTAAATGAAATTTTACCTTCCTCTCTCTCATCCAAGAGCGAGCAGTCAGAGCCCTGGTTAACACGGGCCTCGGGTGCCCAGAAGAACAAAGGACACTGGGCCTGCAGATCTGGTTTGGAAGCTGCTTGTGCAAGCGGCCAGGGCAGGGCCTCCCCCGTGTCTCTCAACCCAGCCCTCCCACAGACCGCAGTCTCAGGGTGGCCAGCAAGGGTGTGCTCATCTCCATGACCAAGCAGCCCTGGCATTTGAAAGGTAGATTCTTTTACCTCTCGTTCCAAACATGTGATTTTGTGGGTGTGTTTGTGTGTGTGTGTACAGTGAGAGCCAGAGAGAGCGAGAGAGACAGAGACAGAGACAGAGACAGAGAGGAAAGGCCTGAAGAGCATATGGCCTCCATCCCAGGTGCCCCTCTGTTTCGCTGTAGTTTGAGTAAGGAAGTACAAGAGGCTTAAGTCGATTGTTATTTCACTAACAAAGAAAGAAGCTTCAACCAAACTTTGAAACAGACTAGCACAGACCTTCGTGATGGGAGGCAGAGATGCTGAAGGAATGTCTTATAAAAGTTGCCCTGTTTCACTTGGCTCAGTGAGACTGAGCAGAGAGGGAGTGATGCTCACTCAGTAGCTGACTCCGGAAAGTGAAGACTGGATGAGGGCAGATTTCATTTTGCAGCTTTGTGACTTTTCAGGAGGTAAAGCTATATCTCTCAGTGCCTTCCCCGAGAAGCAGGCTGAGTATAGTGTCTCAGTTTCCTGGATTCGGCATGGACTGGGCATGGAGCCCAGGCAGCCTTTCTGGGAGAAATCAAAACAAAAGCCAAGGCCAGGCCAGCCAACAAATGAGGGATGGCAGGGTGGTTTCACCTTGTGAGCCAGTTTTCACCTATTGTGAATAGTGCTACCAGGAACACAGGTGCACACATGTCTATTTGCGTCCCTGCCTTCAATGCTATTGTGCATACACCTCAGGATACTGCTCAGAAGGTCTCTGAGGAGACATCCTAACTGTCTTTCAGATTCCACCAAGGCTGTCATCACCCCCGGAGGTTCTCAAACAGCAGGCTGCTCCCTCATGACAAGGCCCTGTCCATCTTTTCCTCATCCCAGTCACACAGAGCTCCGACTCCTGAGACTTGAGGCCCTTTTCTCTCTGAGCACATCCACATCAGGGCCAGAGGCAGGGGCTGGGCAGGGCCTGGAAGGGTGAGGGCCAGAGGCAGGGGCAGGGCAGGGCCTGGAAGGGTGAGGGCCAGAGGCAGGGGCAGGGCAGGGCCTGGAAGGGTGAGGGCCAGAGGCAGGGGCAGGGCAGGGCCTGGAAGGGTCAGGGCCAGAGGCAGGGGCAGGGAAGGGCCTGGAAGGGTCAGAGCCAGAGGCAGGGGCAGGGCAGGGCAGGGCCTGGACAGCTGAGCTCCGATCTCCTTCCTATCAGCTGACAAAGGGCTGTCTGCTAGGTGAGGGGCCTCGTCTCAGGACACCTGGAAGGCTGGGACAGTAGTTCTGACCATGGCCCTGGGGCAGGGGCTTAGATAATGCTGTGCACACTCCTCCCCAAGAGGGCCAGGCCCAGAGCTAGAATGGAGGACGGTCTCTGGATACCTGACCAGGTGTGGCTGCTGGCCACCCTGCATGTAGCCCACGGGATTTTGTTTGGAATTAAACAAATCGAAGCACTTAAAGCAATTAGGGCAGTACTGGTACATGCTAGGTGTTCAATGGATGTTAATTTACTTTTCCTTTTTCTCTTTAAAAAAATTTTCAGTAAAATATACATAAAAAAATTTACTATTTTAAGCATTTCAAAGTATACTGTTCAGTGGCATTGAGTACATTCATGTTGATGTACAACCATCACCAGCCTCCACTTCCAGAACTTTCTTAGCTTCCCAAATTTAATTTCCATACACATTGAACACTAACTCCCTATTCTCCTCCTCCCCAGCTCCTGGGAACCACCATTCTACTTTCTGTGTCTATGAATTTACTACTCTAAGACTGCTCAGATAAGCGAATCATATAATATTTGTCCTTTTGAGTGACTTATTTCATTAAGCATAATGTCTTCAAGTTCATCCATATTGTAGCATGTTTCACAATTTCCTTCCTTCTTAAGACTGCCCTAATATTGCTTTGTAAGGATAGGTCGCATTTTGTTTATGAGTGGCTTCTGCCTTTGGCTGTTGTGTATACACCCAGAAGTGGATCCTTTATCCTTCCAACCACCTTTAGCAGATTTGACTTCTAAGAACATTAATAGATATAATGGAGGTGGGAGTCTGTTTGCTGTTGTCTGTACTCACCTCAGACGGCTACTTACCCTGCCCCCTGTCTCCGGGCCCACAGGTGAGACCCCCAAGCCCACTCCCTGGGTGGGTGGATCCTCACCCCAAACAAGCCTTTTTTTTTTTTTTTTAGATATGTTTTTATTGATTTCAAAGTGAGGAAGGGAGAGGGAGAGAGAGATAGAAACATCAGTGATGAGAGTGAATCATCAATCAGCTGCCTCCTGCATGCCCCCTACTGGGGACCGAGCCTGTAACCTGGGCATGTGCCCTGACTAGGGGTGACCTCCTGGTTCCTGGGTTGATGCTCAACCACTGAGCCACACCAGCCAAGCCCAAACAGGCCTTTTCAGTTTCCTATGCCACTGCCTATCCGGTCTGGATCATTTAAGGAGGACCAGCCTTAACCTCTCACTTTACAAGACCTCCCTGGAGCACTGGCTGTAGCGACAGCCTTCTAACCCATGTCTGTGCCAACTGTCCTGGTTCCTGCAAGTCCAGCTTCCCCATTGGCCTCAGATCTTGTCACTTAAACTGCAGGATACAGACTGAGTTCTGGCCTGGCTGCACATCCCCGTCTTTGCAATTTCCACATAGTTGCTCAGTTTTTCCCTTTCAATGCCTTTGCTCATGTGGTCATCCCTGAATGCCATCTCCCTGCCACCCCAATCCATCCCTCTAATATTTACCTCATCCAATTTATGCTTTAAGGATCTGCTCCTTTCTGGGTGGCCTGGCAGAGTAAGAGCTCAGAAATGTCTGACAAATTATCAAGGGAATGGCATTCCAGGAGAAGTGCAGGCACAGTTTTAATATTGCTTTAGACGCGGGGTCATGCCTACGAAGGCTGCAGACTCGGTTAAGTCCCCCTGGGCGTCCATCCCCTCCTCGGTTGGACAGTTATGGACAGCTGATGGTTAACAGAAACACCAAGACCTCTTTGAAAGACACTAAAGGACTGCGTGGTTGGAGGGTGCCTGTGGAACAATATGGGCTGGTGGTTGCTCTGTAAGGATTTAGTGTACAAATTGACATGCCTAGATGTAGGTGTATGTCTATCTGTGCAGTGTTGGGGCTTTCTCAGTAGCAATGAATAGTGCTACTAGGAACATAGGTGCACACATGTCTAGCTGAGTCCCTGCCTTCAATGCTATTGTGTATACACCCAGAAGTGGGTCTCTGATTAGTCCTCTCTGATTAGTCCTCTGGCTCACGGGGTCCCCTAGAGTGGGGGCTGGGGCTAAGCTTTCCTCTGTCCTGGGAACAGCCTTGTCTCATCTAGGTTGTGACTTCCATATTAATAACTCTGTTTCTCCTGCCCTCAATCTGGGAGGTCAGCCTTCCCCCACGGGCTGCTTGCCCTACATGTGAGCGCATTCTTCCTCGTTCTCTGCAGCCGTTCAGGCTTAAATATTTACCCTTTGCAAAGAAGAACGTCACTGCTAGAGTGAGACAGCACAGAGTTGGACAGGTTGTGGATTGCAAATCGTGATTACACCACTTTCTCTGTAATGCCTGCAGAAGGATAAGCCGCATCCGTGTTATACCCCACGTGGGGCGGCTTAAATCTCCTTGGAAGAGAGACTTCAAACGCAGCCGGCCTGGTTTTAAAAGACCAGTTCAATGTGTGAGAGCCCATGCTGTCGCCAGGAAGCCAAACCTCTGAGACATGGATGGAACCATTTAACCGCAGAGTCACAGGCAGCCTGTGTCTGTCGGTCCCTTTTCCTGTCGTACGAATGTTAAGAAGAAAAGCTTGCAAAGCCCTGTGTGAGGAGGACAGACTTCCCTTCTCTGTGGAAAGGGCCTGTGCCACCTGCTGGGGCTTTCATGCTGTTTCTCACTTTGGGGGTGCCAGGAGAGCTGGATGGAGACCCTCAGTCCAGCTCAGGGGAGGGGAATCAGAGTGAGCACTTCAGGGGTGACATTGGGGGACAGTGAGAGCAGCTCAGAAGGGTTTTCTTCCATGTAGAGGGAGCTTCACTAGCATAACCCTCTGGTTTCCTCCTGTCATGTCACTTCCTAGAGGGAGAATTGCATTAGGAGAGGGAAACTGGGTTTGCAGATCCAGTCCGTCCTCTTCTAGGAGAGCCAGCCTGCCTGCGGCCAGCACGCATATACTCTGCCCCTCCCTGCTGTAACATTCTAGGGGCAAGACCCCCGCCCGCCTGGTGAGGGTCTGCCCTGACCCAGCACAGCCTAGGATGGCTGGGCGGGTCCGCTTGAACCTAGGTTAGTGTTAGGAAGCCACTAGTTTGCAGATATTAGAAACCACATTTTCAAAGATTCATTTTGTCAGTCATAAAGGTGGTATTTTTGTCTCCATCTGCTTGGCTTCTTTGACTTATTTCTCAAAGGCTTAGAACTTGGATAGAGAAAAAGGGTGCTATTTGGAGGACCATGTCTAACTCCAATAGTAATAGCTCAGCCCCAAACCCTGGAAATGAAAAGAAAAAGGAGGTTGTGCTATATTCAAAGCGGTGGTCTGAGACATTGTGTGGTGAACTCTGCAGGCACAGGGAACAGGAAACACTGAAGCTCAGAGTGGAAGGAACAAGAGTGTTAAGACCGAAAAGCCCTGGTGGTGTTGGAACATTGTGAGTGAGGAAAAAGTGATTGACAAAAGGCTTGAGAAATCCCCAGACCAGATCATGCAGGCTTTGTAGGCTAATGGAAAGAGTTTGGATTTATTCTAAGTGCAATGGAAATTCAGTGAAGGATTTAAGCAGGGCAGTGCTATAGTCTTATTTATACTTTGAGAAGGCATTCTTCATAACTCTGCAGAGAATGGTCTGGGGGCTCAGTGATGAGAATAGAACAAGGGATGAATCTTAATTTCTAGTGTGGTGATTGACTGGATGTGGGGGCCATTTACAGAGTTGGTGAAGACTGGGAGGAGGATGGGGAAGCTCATTAAATTTCAGATGTTCCAAACTTCTCAGTGACAATGTTAGGTAAGAAGTTGGATATGGGCTCCAACTCAGAAGGTCTTGGGGAACCCTAACATTTAGAGGTGTGTGTAGGCGGACACCATGCAAAGGAGACAAATCCCTGGCTAGTCCTGGGAGTCATTGACTAGAGCAGTGATGGCGAACCTATGACACGCGTGTCAGCACTGACACGCATAGCCATTTCTGATGACACGCAGCCGCATGCCGAGGATGAAACATTTGCTGCTCCTGAGGATGAAACATTTGTGACTAGAGTCTTGGAGTTAGTTTTTTCCTCAAAGTGACACACTACCCGAGTTATGCTCAGTTTTTTGGCGAAGTTTGACACACCAAGCTCAAAAGGTTGCCCATCACTGGACTAGAGAATGCTAACAGAACGCCTTTATTATTATTATTATTATTATTATTATTATTATTATTATTATTATTATTCAGCAGGGTTTGGGGCTGACTAATACAGACAACTTCCTCTGGAAAATTCTGTATAGACAGCCTAGCCTTATAAAGAATGATTGCATGATTATATTTGGGGAAGATTTTCATAACTTTAAGGATTTCTTTTCTCCTCTATACAATAACTAATTGTCACTCACTTTTGTTTTTGAGGGCAAAGAATGCAGGAGTCCTTTTATTCATTACAATTGATATCTTTTGAAAAAGGACCCCTCAATCAATGTTTATGGGGCACAGAGCTTTTTCAAAGATACCCGTCCTCTTCTCACACAGGCAGCTGTGTTTTAGAGCCTGATTTTTCACCCAGCCACAGGACCCCACAGGGATCCATTAGTCATCTCAACCTCTGCCTCTCCACATCTTTCATAATGGAGCCACTTCCCTGCAAAGCCCCCGCTGGCTGAATCCCATTCATTCCCATGAAAGGGGCTGCCGATATTTAAAGTTCATTTCAGGAAGGTTTCATAATAAGAACTGGGGAAAATAACATAATCTCATTTGAAAACGTTTCCTTCCTCTGTTCTGCTGGTGGAATCAAACAATTCAGAGACCCATCTGTCCTGTAACAGGTCCAGATTGCATGATGTGGTTTTGAAGTTGTTTCCTTTGTTTCAGGGCACCTCTGGTGGGACTCCCCACTCCCGCCCCCGGTGTATTCAGACTGTGCCATTTGATTCTTGGATTTGCAATTCCAGAAGCCAAATAATGAGCCAGCTTTGTAGGAAAATGTCACTCTGCCCCAGCAATCAGTACCTAGCACTGGGGAGGGAAGTCAGGCTCTATAAGGCAGAATGGATTTTTGTTTAAGGGAACATTTTCAAAGTTAATATGAAAACACACAAGTGCAAATAAAACAAGACAACCATCCAAATGTGAATCTCTTTGTAACGTGCTGACATGCTCGAAGGTATGTTGGGGAGCTTTTCCCCTCCCCGAAGCTCTGAACAACCAAGGCATTGTATAGTCCTACCTGCTGCCCTGAGAGGCCCTTCCCTAACGTGCTCTCAGTCCTGGATGAAGGTGGGAGGGATGGCCGCCTGCCGCTCTTCCCCACTGTTCCATTCCTGGGTTTCCAACCTGTCCACCCCCTTCCCGCTGGCTTCTAGTCAAGGGCTGGCAACATTTTTTCCTGTAAAGGGCCATGTCTTATCTGTTCAGGCTGCTGTGACAGCCTTTGGGCAGGGACATCGGCTTTTTTCCTGCTTTTGGATTTAAACTAAAACATTTAAACTAAAACAAATTCTTCCTGGGTCACAAGGCTGCTGGACTTAAGATGAAATACACCTTCGGCTTGCCTACTCACCTGGGGATCTTGGGACTTGCCTGCCTTCGTAAACACATGAACCTGTTCCTTATAGTAAATCTCTCTATATATACATCCTATTGGTCTCTTTCTCTGGAAAACCATGACTAACGTAATCCCTTCCTGAAGCAACCCTGACCTCTTAGTTCCCTGAAAGCACTAAGTCTCTTTCCTCTGTGGGAACCGTCTTCCCTGCTTTGTGTCCTCACTAAAGCCTTTGGAAGATGACCGGGTCATGAGGGTGGAGCCCTCATCAATGGGATTAGTTCCCTTGTACAAGAGACTCCAGAGAGCTCCCTAACCTCTTCCATTATGTAAGCCTCAAGTGTCAGCTTAAGCACGACTTCCTTAAGAAAGCCTGTCCCCGCTGCATGCCCATCCCCATTGTCTAGGCAAAGTCCTTCTAAACTTCTCTCCTAATACCATAACTATAATTTATGTTTGTTTGTTTATTAATTTACTAGAGGCCCGGTGCACAAAATTCGTGCATGGGGGGGGGGGGGGGGAGTCCTTCAGCCAGCCTGCACCCTCTCCAATCTGGGAACCCTTGAGGGATGTCGGACCGCCCGTTTAGGCCCGATCCCACCGATGTGCCCTGCAACTAAGGTACATGCCCTTGACCGGAATTGAACCTGCGACATTTCAGTCCGCAGGCGGACACTCTATCCACTGAGCCAAACCGGTTAGGGCGATAAATATTTTTAAATCCTATCTAATAAATCCTATCTAATAAATCCTAACTGCCCTCCCCTGCTGGCCTGCCCTCCTCAACTGTCCTCCCCTGCAGGCCTGGTCCCCCCTCCAACTTTCCTTCCCTGCAGAACTGCCCACCCCCCCCAACTGCTCTCCACTGCAGGCCTGGTCCCCCCCAGCTGTCCTCCCCTGCAGGCCTGGTCCCCCCCAACTGCCCTCCCTTGATGGACTGGTCTCCCCCAATTGCCCTCCTCTGCCAGCCTGGTCACCCCCAACTGCCCTCCTCTGCTGGCCTGGCCACCCTAACAGCCCACAACTGCCCTCCCCTGCAGGCCATCTTGTGGTGGCCACCTTGTGTCCACATGGGGGCAGCCGTCTTTGGCCACATGGGGGCGGCCATCTTGTGTCTTGGAGTGACGGTCAGTTTGATTTCTCTCTCATCGATGTTTCCAACCCTCTATCCCTCTTCCTTCCTCTCTGTAAAAAATCAATAAAATATATTTTTAAAAAAAAATATTTATCATTGTAAATATTATATATGTCCCCCTTTTTCCACCATTGATCTCTTCTAGCCCACCCCACCCTCTTTCCCAGGCCTTTACTACACTATTGTCTCTGTGTCCATGGGTTATGTATATATGCATATAAATTCTTTGGTTAATCTCTTCCCTCCCCTCACCTACCACACCCATCCACCCTACCTTCCCTCTGAGATTCCACAGTTTGTTCCATGCTCCTGTGACTCTGGATCTATTTTGTTCATCAGTTTATTTTGTTCATTAGATTCCACATATGAATGAGATCATGTGATTCTTGTCTTTCTCTGACTGGCTTAGTTTGCTTAGCATAATACTCTCCAGGTCCCTCCATACTATCTCAAAGGGTAAGAAATCCTTCTTTTTTATTGCTGCACAGTATTCCATGGTATAAATGTACCACAGCTTTTTATCCACTCATCTACTGATCAGCACTTGGGCTGTTTCCAGATCTTAGCTATTGTAAATTGTGTTGCTATGAACATAGGGGTGCATACATTCTTTCTGATTAGTGTTTCGGGTTTCTTAGGATATATTCCCAGAAGTGGGATCACTGGGTCAAATGGCAGTTCCATATTTAATTTTTTGAGGAAACTCCATACTGTTTTTCATAATGGCTGCACCATTCTGCATTCCCACCAGCAGTGTACTAGGGTTTCCTGTCATTTGTTGATGGTAGCCATTCTGACAATTGTGAGATGATATCTCATTGTCGTTTTAATTTGCATCTCTCTGATGATCAGTGACTTTGAGCATTTTTTCATGTGTCCTGGCCATCTGTATATTCCCTGTGGAGAAGTATCTATTTAGGTCCTTTGCCCATTTTTTAATTGGATTGTTTGTCTTCTTTTTGTTAATTTGCATGAGTTCCTTATATATTCATAGCTATAATTTAAATTTAAAAGTTTAAATAATTTGCCCAGCCAGAGTGGCTCAGTGGTTGAGCATTACCTATGAACCAGGAGATCACGGTTCGATTCCATCAGGGCACATGCCCGGTTTGTGGGCTCAGTCCCCGGTGGGGGGCATGCAGGAGGCAGCAGATCACTGATTCTCTCTCATCATTGGTGTCTCTATCTCTCTCACCCTATCCCTTCCTCTCTGATATATATAGTAAAGTTTAAATAATTTAAGTAATTGAAGGCTTATTTGTGATTTTTCCCATTTAATGTCTGTGTCTCTCCCAGGTGATGAGTCCCCTAGGGGCAGAGACCACATTGTCTTGCTCAGCACTGTGGCACAGGAAGGAATGACCGTTTAGACCCCTGTGCCTGGGGCTGGTGTTATACCTGGAGCGATTATTCTGCAGAAGACAACAGAAGTGTCAGGGTGAGATAAAGAAATAAATAACCTGCCTGCCTTAATCTGTGTCAAGAAGTGTAACTCCCGAAGAGAGAGGTGGTTTTTAAATTCTAGTTAGAAAAATCACTATTTCTCTGTCATGGTTAAGATAAGATCTGATCTAATTAAGGTGACAAGGTGTTTTCTAGTTGGGTAATTTCGCTTGTTGCGGTTTTTAAAGTGTGTGTATAGCTGGGTGATAAACGACTAAAAGTCAGGGCAGGTGAAATCCTAATTTTTGTTTCTTCGCTTTAATCCAACTCCACTTTCCGTAATGACTTCCATATCAGGATAAACATGATTCATTGCTCGTGTTTTTAAGTTAAAATGTATAAATTATAGCTCTCTGGTCTGGTATGCCTCATTATTTTCACTTTGCAGAGACTTCCTATTAAGCCAGGTTGTCCTTGAGCACCGGGGCCTCCCTGGATGCTGGACAAATGAGGCTGAACTCACCGACTGGGTTTCCCAGAGGAAGGCCACACCTGTGCTTCTGAAAGGCCTGGCAGTTCCCTCTGTCCATCCCTTCTGCCTCTTGCCTCCCTTCTTCCTCCCAAACATGGACTTGGCCGGTTTCCATCAGAGGTTTAGAGTGGAATATTTCATTCTCCTATCGTGTCCTAAATTTTATTTACAAGTCTCTAAAGGATGCAACATGAAATCAATTGAAGAAAAGAGTTCCAAAGTAATAGTAAACTTTGGTAACATAGGAGGCCATTCATTAACAAATGAATCAGGCCATTTATTAACAAATGTGTTTTGAGAGTCTCCTTTGAGATCCTTGCTATTAAATGACTGAGAGTTATAAAGGTATAGTATTATCTCTTTGCCCCCTACTTAATTAATATTTATTGGATATTTGTCATATATAATGCAGAAGATGGTTGTTGGAACTGGAAAGTCTGACACACTAAAATGGGGAGTATCAGGAAGAAAGGAAAGAAGGAGGTCAGCTAGGAAACTTGGTGTTTTCTGGTTTGGGGTGCTGAGTGCTTACATCAAGAGATGACAAAGATTCACTGGGCTCATTCCTGCTTAGCTTTTATCTGTGTGGCTGTCTGGAATGCTATTCCCCTGAATATCTTCATGGCCAACTCTTTTACATTCATCAAGTCTTTTTACAAATGTCACTTTCTCAATGTGGCCTCCTTATCTGCTAAGTTCTGAATTTTGTGTCTCCCTCAAAATCCATGTGTTGAAGCCCTAACTGCCAAGGTGATTGAAAGACTAAAGTGAGTGGTGTGGGAGCTAGCTAAATAGCCATCTCAGATGGTGATTAAATAAAATTGAATTTATTTAAGGAAAAGGGGTTGGGGAGTGGAGGTGTCCAAAGGGAAGGGCTACACAGCACTGAGCCCAAGGGTATTGGTCCATGATGGCAGCAAAAACATACTTAGGACAGTGAAACAAGGAAAAGCATAGAGAAGCAATAGGAAAGCCTAGGCTGGGCTGCTTTGGCTCACTGAGAAGTCAGAGAAAAGGGGCCCTTGAAGATAGGTTCAGGGGGTTATTAGCCTGGGACGAGCTGCTGCTGCCTATTGCTCCCCTGGTTGCAAGTCTCATGGGGTCCTTTAAAGGTTAGGGGGATCTGGGCCTATGGGGGAAAGGGAGTGGAAAGGGAATGGCTGGGACATGCTCTTTCTTGCATGTGAAAATATTAGGGAAGGTCTCCGGGGAGGGGCTTAATAGAATGTTCATCACCTTTCCAGGTGTGCACTTTCAGGGTGGTAGTCTCCACTGATTGGTCAGTGCCAGTGCAGGGGGTCATTAGTCAATGTAGCTTGTCTCGAAGCAGCCATAGCACCACTTGTCTGGTTTTGCTGCTTTTCTGGGCCTAGAGCTGAAATACAACTGAGGCCTAGATATTATTTTTAGGGAGGAAATGGTCAGGGGTTCTAAACTGCCTGTCCAATGATATGAGGGGTCCAAACCACATGACCAGTGATATGCTAGGGGAGGATAGGTTACCCTGGGGTGAGGTTCTTTTCTCCCAGTTTAACCCCATGTTAGGTATCCAGGGCTTTCTGCCCTGGTGAGTTTCTGTACTTGGCCCATTGTCCTTGCTCTGCTCAAATCTAATAGTGATGGCATGTGGAGATTGAGCCTTTGCCAGATGATTGGGTCATGAGGGTACAGCCCTCCTGAATGGGATTAATGCTCTTATACAGAGACCCCAGAGAGTTCCCTAGCCTCTTCCACCACGTTAGGACACAGTGAGAAGACTGCCATGTATGAAACAGGAAGTGTGTTCTCACCAGACACTGAATCTTCTGGCACCCTGATTTTGGATTTCTAGCCTCTAAAGCTGAGAAATAAATGGCAATTGTGTATAAGCCACCCAATTTATGGTATTCTGTTGTAGCCCCCCATATGGACTAAGACACTCACCATGCTATTTAAAATTGCACATCCACTCCCTGCCACATTCCCCACCATGTGCTATCAAGTTTCCTTTATCCTTGTGTTAACTAAAATTTTTATTGGTAGTTCATCTCATGATAAAAATGCATACCATGTAATTAACCTAAAACAGTAATATTATAGTGCTAAAAATTAAAATTTAAGAGCCATCAAGACTACATTATAAAATTTTCAAAAGCATCCTAATATTTAAATCAAAAAGGGGGGGGGGATAGTAGAAGAATATCATGTAAGGAAAAATATCCTGTAAGTAATTACATCTAGAAAATTAATACTTTAGAAAATTAATTGTAAGGCTAAAAGCAAGACACCCATGAAAAACACACAAGGTGTCAAAACAAGCCAGAGGAAAATCATTTGGGCAAAAAATGAAATAGGATCCCAAGTCAAATTTATAGAAAATATTCCTTTATTAACTTTTGGTCGAGAATATGTTTGTATATTTTCAGAAAACAACTCTGAGACCATGTGGATTCCAGCAACAGAGAGGAATCAACAGGACTACTCCAGCCATCAAGACAGAAGAGAAGCAGTCCAGAGATGGAAGACGCTGACGTCGCCTTGCCATACTAGAAGTTAACAGCTGTGCGTCACTACAGGTTGCCCAGGACCAAACTAGAGAGGGTCAGACCAGCATTACCACCATTTGTCCACCATCCAGAACTGAAATGTCATGGCTGACATGTACACATAAGGAACTGTTGGACATTGAAATTGGGTCTCAAAAGAACTGTTGGCCCAAAAAGAAACTCACTACAGACTGATTCATTTGCCTGTCAGCATAACCATTATTGCTTATCTTATTTTCGGTTCTTATAAGTGTATTTCTAATAGCACATGATCTCACTCATTTAGGGGAAATAATGAACAACATAGACTGATAAACAAGAACAAACCCAGAAACAAGGAGGCATGGATCAGACTGTTGGGCCTCAGAGGGTAGGGGAGGGTGGGGGTAAAGGGAAGAGATCAACCAAAGGACTTGTGTGCAAGCATATGAGCCTAACCAGCGGTTAAGGACAACAGGGTGGTGGAGGCATGTGTGGGGAGGGGTGTGGGCTGGGAATGGGGGGATGAGGACAAATATGTGATACCTTAATCAATAAAGAAATTTTTTTAAAAAGTTTCCTTTATCCTTTCCAACTTTTTCTTTTTATTGCACTTGCCATCTTCCAATATACTATATGACACACATTTATTTTATACATTAGTTATGTTTTCTGCTCTTACAAGAATATACACTTAATGAGGATATACAGTATATTCAATGTTTTATTCATTGATGTATCTTAAGTACCCAGAAAATACCTGCATATGGAAGATACTCAATAATATGTGTTGAATTAAGGCATGGCCCAGTCCTGTATGTGTGTGTGTGTGTGTGTGTGTGTGTGTGTGTACATATATATATATACATATATATATATGTGTGTGTGTGTGTGTATATATATATATATATGTGTGTGTGTGTGTGTGTGTGTATATAGATATATATATAATTGATTTCAGAGAGGAAGGGGGGGAGAGAGAGAGAGAGAGAGAGAGAGAGATAGAAAGATAGAAACATCAATGATAAGAGAGAATCATTGATTGGATGCCTCCTGCATGCCCCCACTGGGGATCGAACCCGAACCCTGACATGTGCCCTTGACCAAATTAGAACCAGGGACCCTTCAATCCACAGGCCAATGCTTTATCCATTGAGCCAAACCGGCTAGGGCACATATTTTTATTGTTAGCAAATCTACTTTTGTCTACCTTTAGAAGCATCATTATATTGAGATTGATAAATAATTTATCTATAAACATCTGTTAGTTGGTGCTTTTTCCTTTTGTTTCCTGTCTTTTAAGTATCTGAGACAGAATCACTAACAGAAATGCTAAATTTGCGTCCAAGTGTGAAGGTGTTAATGGTTCACACTTAAGGTGCTGAAGACAAGGAAATGAGTGGGGGAAGCAGGATTTAGGATAGGATGCCAGTGCTGAACTTCAGGTGAGTGAAGGTGATAGGAAGCACATTCTGGGCAGGGTGCCCCATGGGCAGAGACACAGGGTTGGTGAGAAGCCCAGCACAGTCTTCTCCAAGGTAGTGAGTGACATATTTAGCACCAGCATCACCCCATTTGATGTTGGCAGGATCTCGCTCCTGGAAAGTGGAGATGGACTTTCCATTGATAACAAGATTCCCATTCTAGCCTTAACTGTGCCTTTGAACGTGGCATGAATAGACTCATACTGGAACATATAGATCATGTAGTTGAGGCCAATTGAGGAGTCACTGATGGCAACAATGTCCACTTTGCCAGAGTTAAAAGCAGCCCTGGAGTCCAGGCCCCCAATACAGTCAAATCCATTCACTCCGACCTTTATCTTTGTGTTTCAGGGTTGCGGCTGGCACAGCGCAGGAAGACACTGCTGTCTGTCAAACAGGAGGAGCAAAGAGTCTCCTTTAGAGGAGTCATGTGACTGCTATATCTAGGCTGGGCTGCAAAATGGAATCAGAGAAAGTCAGAAAAACCTCCTGCCAAGTCATTTCCCACAAGCAAGTGAAGGTCTGAACAAGGTGATAGTAAAGGGTAAGCTGAGAGATTTTGAAAGAGACAACAGAATTCTTATTATGAAAAATTTCAAACCTACATAAATTTGCGAAAAACAGAATATGACTATACACATATACATGTGTGCATATTTGTGTGTACTGGTATATATGTACATGTATATAATGACCTAGATTTAACAACTAAGACAACAGAATTTAATTGGGTTTTATTTCATCTACCAAGCTCCTACAAACAGTGGGTTACAGTAGGCACATTACCTATGTAGAATAATATTTTTCCAATTAGACCTCAGAATCAACATATCATATTTTCTCATTATAATTTCAATAGAATCAAGACAGTAATTCCATTTTTCGTATACTAAGTCCTTGAATATCAACCTCCATATGAAGTCACAATTCATTAAATTAACGAGGAAGGCAATGTGATGCTGTTTGGCTCAGTACATCTGTGATTGTAATCTTTGCCAGCAAAATATTTTTTAAATGTTCATGTTAGCTGGATTGAGATGAAAAATATTGTTTTTGTTCCTCTCTAAAGAAAACAAAGGCTGATGTGGTTAATATTTTATGCCAGATATTCTCTGAGGATGAAGGGCTCATTCATGCTTCACCATTTTAACCTCCCATGTGAGAAAAAAGAAAAAAGCAAAAAGCAAGAGTGAAGTATGAAGGTGAAAATACTGAGGAAAATGAAACTACCAACCTGACGTTTCGTTATTTTTTATTTCCAGGTTTCTTCCTTTCCACAGTCCCGTTTTAGGTTGTTTTTGTTGCTGTTTCTTTGTTTGTTTTTTCAGTCTTTAAGGTCTGACCCAATGCTACTTTCTATGTCTGTCACTTCTTAGGCTGGGAAGAGGCTGTATTCTTGTCACCCTTGCCACTCACCAGTTCTCTTGTGTGTTACTTGCTAAAATGCCAATTCAGTACATTCAAACTGTTCCAGTGTCTGTTTCAAAACCGTACTCAGACTCACTAAGATTGAGCTGTGTGGTCATGAATTCATAGTGTAATGAAGCTCTCCTGGAAGGGTCAAGAGCAATGGCCTGGCAGTGAGTTTGGGAGCTACAGGCGATCACATAGTGTGGAGTCCCTAGCTATTTAGTTCCCACAATCATTGTTCCTGGGCATGTGTATTCCTCATTCTGAGGGGGTGGGATAGTGGTGTGGGGTACCACATGCTTCAGGATAAATTGCTGGGGCCACCTAGCTAAGAGAGAGGCATGGGACCTGTGTGTCCAACAGTCAAATCCAGAGGTCAAGGACACGAGGGAAAGGATAAAGTGTCCTCTTGCTTAGTTCCTTGAGAAATTCCATTCATCACACACATAATTCATCAGTCAACTCTATTTATGTTTCTGGCTAATGAAGACAGTGCTCTGTTCCTTCCCTCCATTCTTGTTTAAGATTCATTTTTACTTTCACAAGTAACACATGAATACATTCTATTTTCATTGTGAAAGTAAATTCTAAACAGAGAAAGACAAAAATCCCCTTTAGTTCACCAACCCCCAGCCTAGTTCCTCACCCAGAGGTAATTTCTATAAATTTGTCCAGATTTTCTTGTATGCATTTGCATGACCATATGTACATAGAGAAATATATCATTTTGTGGCTGTATTTACATAAATAATGCCATGCTTATTGTTCTGTTGCAGCTCCCAATGAATTCATGTCTTTGAGGTCTTCTCATAAGATTTTCATGTGATCTTTTCCATATAAATCTACTACATTATTGTTTGTCGGCTATATTGTATTTCATGGGTATGCCAAAATCTAACCAGTTTCCCTAAGGATGGCTATGTAAGTTGTTTCCATTTTTTTTTTTCTGTTTTAAATGTTATAATAAACATCCATTGCTTCTTTGTGCACACACTTGAGTAATTCTCTAGGACAGATGGAAAACGGGACAGACACCTGGAAATGGCTTGCAGGTTAAAAGCCAAGGGCATTTTATAAAAATAAATACTGCCAAGTTGCTATCACCAATAAAGTGGTATTAGTACACCACCAGTGTATAGGAGAGAATCTATTTTTCCACCTTGGGTTATGGATTTTTTTTACAACTCTGTCTTGCAAAGACATATCTCACTGTCAATTATAATTTGAATTTCTCTGAGCATTATTGGGGGTGGAGGAAATTTATTAGCCACATGCCACCATCATTTTTTTCTCTACGATGCATTAGACGTATCTTTTAACAAATATGTGCATGCGTAATTACAGAAAGATGTGTGTCATTGGATGGGATTGAAATGGAACGCTGTCATCCAGCATCATCCCGCACCTGGCCCCTCTCATGCGAGTGAGACGCAGTATCTGTGTTTGGGGTCTGGACTGTGGTGGGACCGGGTGAGGTGTTGCCACTGATCTAAAATGGTTTATAAAACTTACAGTTATTCATTAATAAGTGCAATGGCTTTTACTGACAGAATTCTCTTTACTTTTGAGGCTTTATGATGCTAAGTCAAGTTTTACTACTTGCACATATCTCCTTTACAAAGTCTGATTCTAAACAACAGCTAACTGGCCCACTAGAACTTTATGGCTCCTGATTACCCCCTTTTGTGTGGTTGTCATCAGTCAGCAGAAATATCAAGGGCTTTGCTGAGGTCTTCTCATCCTCAAGGGCAGGTCTAAGGATGTCCTTCTCCCAGATACGACTGATCCTGTCACTTATTAGCACTTCCTCTGAGCAGGACATGTTTTCATGCCCTGACCCCTTGACTTCCAAAACACATTTTAACTTTTACCCAGACCCTCCGTTTCCCCATGCCCACCAACCACAGCGTCCTTGAATCACCTTAGTCTCTGAGCACAGTGGAAGGCTTGGGAAACCCCTTCGGCCTGGAGCCATGGGTGGGGCTGCCAGCAACAGCTGCTCTCTGGCTGGTTCCCCTTGCCTACCTCTTCTCAGTAGAGCCATCTCTGCTTCATGGTTCTTTGCTGACCACACTCCTGCTGCTTGCCCTCTGCCTCCTCCTAATCCAACCCAACCTGCTCCCCACTGTCTGGAATCTAATCCTGAAGCTTTCTCTACCCACTAGGAGGTGGACTTGGTATCTTCTATGAGGCTTGGGTGGTGTCTGCCACTGAGCCCAAGCAGCCCTTAGAAACCCAACAGCTACACTCCTCCTATTCTCCTTCCTGGCTCCCCACCCCGAAAATGCACTGACTGTGACCAGATGAATGCTTCAGTGACCAGTCACTGCTATGTTTTCAAGTTCCCAACTGTTGTTGCGTCCAGAACTTGTTTGTCCAGGTGAGTGCTGTCTACCTTACATGGTAAGGTCTTAAAACTAGAGAATGGGAGAGAGACCTGTTTTATGCAAATCCCTTTATACAGTGCTTAGCCCAGAACCATAAGCAATTAGGTACTTAATAAATACTTCTTGGTGGTATAATACTACAGGAGATTATTTATTTATGTGTTTCTTGAACTTGGTAGAAGGTTGGTGGAGTAGGGGTAGAATGGTAGTAATTATTATTAAAAGCTCTTCCCAGGGGTTGAATTTCTAATTTTCACATGCACGGTTCCTTAGAGGGTCTGATTGATGCGTAGTTCTGGAAATGTGAATCATGTTTACAAAGCCAGGTCATGGTTAGTCCCAGAATGAGTTTCTATGCATGGATCTGAACAAACCCAGGTGAGGTCATCCTGCTCTTGGCGTCAGGTTAATGCAGGTGTGCTTTGGAGACTTGTCATCCTGAACCAAATAAAGCAGGAGGAGTTCAGAGTCTTTCCCCTCCCTGTTCCCTCCCAGACTCCCTCAAACTTTATATGGCCAGAGCACCTAGCTTTGTGACAGATTTTTCTGCTTAAACAATCAAGTTCTACAATTGAGTATTGTTTAAATTTACACAATTCAAAGAATTTTTTGAAAGTGTGACACACATTAGGGAGGAATGTGGATGTATATATTATTTTATTTAAAGACTAGCTAAATGTTTTAGAGGAGGTATATAGAATTTAGAATCAGAAAAGGCTATGGGGTTTTTGTTTTGTTTTTCTAAGCTTCAGATTTCTCACAATGGAAGAGGTGAAATAACATGAAAAAAGAAACGTGTGAGTAGACTAATATATTGTCTCATGTAGCTTTATGTTCTCCCTCACAAGGCTCTATCAGAGTGTCAGCCTGACAGTAACACTGAGCCTGTTGATAAGACCTGGCTCTGAGGACTGAGGTGTTCTAATTCTGGCCTGACCCAGTGACTCACTTGGTGACATGGGGACTGTTGTTTCCCTGTTGAAGTTTCAGAACTGTAAGATGGGAATCATAGCATCTACAAGGATAATGTCTGTCTCCCTAAGCGACCCATTAGAAAAAGTTGCTGCATAAATACAGAATAGGAAAGATTTGCTCTCCCCCCCAACCCCCCCAAATGTCACAGCTTAAAAAAAGAGCTCAGGACTTCCTGCCTCATGGTCTAGTTAGTGCCCAGGCCAGCTGCTTGCTGAGAGAGGAAGTAGAAGGAACCAGCTCCAAGAAACTGTCTGCTCTTGCAAGTGGCCAATTGGCCTAGCATCAAGGGACTTTCCCCGCTACTTTGTGAAGCTGGTTTCTTCCTGGCTCATGAGTAGCCTTCTGGTGGGGACCAGGGACACTGCTGCTCAGGAGCTGGGTGTTGGTGGAAGCTCAGGCCAGCCGTGCCCCGCTTACTCCTGTGTGTTCCCAAGGTCTGCGACTGGCTTGAGCTTGTTATGAACAGAGCTGGAATGGGGACTCTATTGGAGGAGAGGGAGAGAGAGAGGAAGAGAGGTATGGGTGGTGTGAGCAGAGAGTGTGGGGAGTAAGAAGAAGAAAAAAACAGACCAGGAGAAAGAAAGTAGGCTCTCTTGTCCCATTTAACTTAACTTTTATTTCATTTTTTTTTCCTGTGGCTTTGCTCTGGGCTGTCTCTTCTGCTCTGCTTCCTGATGTTCAGACTGTTGGCTTTGGTGTGTCTGATCCTGTTGTTAGATTTGCCCTTTGCCTGTCTTCCACTTCTGCAGCGTTGACCCAGGTATTTTCCCCCTCCTGCAGTTTCCAGAACATCCTTTAGGAACAGTACTTCAAGAATTGGGTGAAAAGCTATCTCTCTCTATTTTTTTACAAGAACTTTATTTTTCCTTTCTTTTAAGAAAATAGACACACTCTTTTTTTAAAAAAAAGATTTTAAAATTTATATTTAGAGGAAGAGAAAAGGAGAAGGGGGAGAGAGAGAGAGAGAGAGAGAGAGAGAGAGAGCGAGAGAGAGAGAAAGAGAGAGAGATGAGAGTGAAACATTGACTGGGGATCTCCTGCAACCCAGACTGAATGGGGAATCTAACCGACAACCCTTTTGTGCACATGACAACACCCAACCAAGTGTGCCACACCACCCAGGGCAAAAAAACCCCACTCATTATCTTCCTCTGATTTCTTTAAGTGTCATTGTTCATTTCCTCTAGTACCAAGTTCTTCCTTTTTCTCCTCTTTCCCCTCATTGTGAGTTGTTTTTTTCTGATGACAGCTTTACTGAGGTATAATTCACATCCCATACAATTCACAAGTATAGCCAAAACCGGTTTGGCTCAGTGGATAGAGCGTCGGCCTGCGGACTGAAAGGTCCCAGGTTCGATTCCGGTCAAGGGCATGTACCTTGGTTGCGGGCACATCCCCAGTAGGGGGTGTGCAAGAGGCAGCTGATCGATGTTTCTCTCTCATCGATGTTTCTAACTCTCTATCCCTCTCTCTTCCTCTTTGTAAAAAATCAATAAAATATATAAAAAAAAAATTCACAAGTATACAATTCAGTGGTTTGTCGTATATTTACAAAATTGTGTATCTGTTGCCATAATCAATTTGAGATCATTTTCACAGCTCAAAAAGGAGCCCAGCCAGTGTGGCTCAGTGGTTGAGCGTAGAATTATGAATTAGGAGGTTATGGTTTGATTCCCGGTCAGGGCACATATCCAGGTTGCAGGTTCGATCCACAGTGTGGGGCATTCAGGAGACAGCCAGTCAATGATTCTCTCTCATCGTTGATGTTTCTATCTTTCTCTCCCTTTCCCTTCTTCTCTGAAATCAATATATATATATATATATATATATATATATATATATATATATATATATATATATATATATTTTTTTTTTTTTTTAAAGGGATGCCTGCATCTATTAGTGACTCCCCATCACCCCTCCCCAACCCCTAGCAACCACTATTCTATTTTCTGTCTCTGTGGATTTGCCTATTCTGGACATTTCAGATAAATGGAATCTTAGAAAATTTGGTCTTTTGTTACTGGTTTCTTTCACTTAGCACAGTGTTTTCAAGGTTTATCCATGTAGAATGTGTCAGAGATTTAGTGTGTCCATGTGGCACAGATAAGGGTAAGGACAAGAGTCAGAGGCCATGAATAAGAAAATACATCACATGGAAAGGAATGCAAAGTAATAGATTACTGAAATACAAAGTGAGCTTTCCCGACCTGGTGGAGCAGTAGGCGCCATCCCACACCTGCCACAACAAAGACCAAAAGGTTCAGGCAAGGAGCCCAAGAGCAGGACATCTGCCTAAGGCTGTTGGTCAAGCTGGACAGGTTTCTGGCCAGAAGAACCAACTCACCTTCAACCACGTGGTGCTGAAAAGGCTGTTCCTGAGTTGCACCAACCAGCCACCTGGGTCCCTTTCCTGGATGATCCAGGAGATGAAGCTTCCTGGCCTGGAGGGCCAACCCTCACCCTCTGCGGCTGTGGGACTAGAACTGATGACACTGCGTATCCAGGAGGCGCCTAAACTGAAAGTGTGAGCAATGGCGATGGAGCTGCCTCTTCCAGGCCGCTGAAGATCCTCCCCTGGGACAGCTGGCCCTGGGCCCCCAGGGCTGCAGCCCTGTCCTGCTCTCCAGCCTTCGCCAGGGCCAGAGGTGCCCCGGCCACTCGGGGAGGCCCTGGGACCCCTCACAGCCACACAAATTCCAGCGCGGAGGAGGCCCGCTGGCCAGCAGTGGTTACAAAAACTAACCCCAGATACTACCTTGTTAACAAGATTTTGGATGCTGGGAAAAAGATAAATACATTGTGAGCCTCTGCTAAAAATAATGTTGACATTATATTGAGGAACATTAACTACACCTGCAGGAGATATAACAAAAACTCCCGAATTCAGGAGGGGCCTGGTCCAGAAAATTCTTTCCAGGCAAATCTTAATGCTCCCAAACAACCGCCCCTTGTCCCTTGCTCGCTTCTCCCCTCTGGTCTTTCTGTGGAAAGGAGCAGCATGAGGTGTACCACGCCTGCATATTTCAGTTCCAGTCTTAGTTAACAAGGAGGGAAGAAGGAGGAAACTATGTCATTATTGGTAATCTGGAAGTACCCACAGGAGAAAGCATTAGGCAACAGCTATATTGAGTTGGGTTTTTTAAATAAAAGTATGTTCTCAAGTAGGAGGTAACAAAAACTCAAGACGTTGAAGAGACAGTTTCCTCTATGTTCATAGCTGCTGTATATACAATAGCTAAGATTTGGAAACAGCCCAAGTGCCCATCAGTAGATGAGTGGATAAAAAAAGATGTGGTACGTTTACACCATGGAATACCGGGCAGCAATACAAATGAAGGATCTCTTACCCTTTGAGACAGTATGGAGGGACCTGGAGAGTATTATGCTAAACAAACTAAGCCAGTCAGAGAAAGACAAGAATCACATGATCTCACTCATATGTGGAATCTAATGAACAAAATAAACTGATAAACAAAATAGATCCAGAGACACAGGAGCATGGAACAGAGTGAAGAATCTCAGAGGGAAGGCAGGGGGGTGAGATGGTGGGGCAAGAGAAGAGATTAACCAAAGAACTTATATGTATATATGCATAACCCATTCACATAAACAATAGTGTGGTGAAGGCCTGGGAGGGGGGTGCGGTGTGGAGGGAGTCAATGGGGGCGGGGGGAAGGGACATCTGTAATACTTTCAAACATAAAAAGTAATTTTAAAAAGAAGACAGAGACAGTTTCCAGACTAACTAGAATTGCAGCCTGAGGCCCTAAGAAGACAGAGGGCCAATAGGCACACAGCTGGGAGTAAATGTTGGCAGGTTTGTGTGGTGAGAGAAACAGGAAGTGGCGTCTTGGTTTTCCTTTATTCTGGTGGAGGTCAGAACCCTTCCCAAGAGCTACCAACGTAAACCAATTGATATTACAACAGAAACAGTTCACCATTTTTCAAGTCAAGATTGAAAGTCACTGGCATTAATGTTAAATGAGGAATATATGAGCAGGATGGGAATATTGCAAAAATATCTCAAGAATTATATTAATAGTTATAAAATCCATTAAAGTTAAATATAATTAGCTTGATTAATGTGGCTTTGAAACATTAATAATAAAGAGAGAAAGATCATTTTAGAGCTCTGGGATGGCTGACATTAGACTATTTTGAGGTTGGATTTTTAAAAAAAGAAGAAAAGTCTGTATGACTGACCAGGATCCATCGCCAGGTGATAGCTGCTGTGAATTCTGAAATTCTGAGGCTCACGCTCATCCTGATAGTTCTCATCTACCTGCCATGTTCTCTAAAGGTCCTAATTGATGTTGCTTATGCCCCTGGAGTTTTATGGAGTTCACAGCAACAATTATTTTAACTACAATCCTATAACCCTATGCATTTCCTGAGCTGGGAGGACCAGGTGATGCTAACTACTATCATACTGTATTCATAATTCACTCTTCATTCAGCTATGGAATGAGCAGGTATTGCTGCCAGGGAGATTAAGCTGGATGCTGGAGGCAAAGCCATGAACAAAGTCATGGCCCTGGCTGTGGACTGAATGTGTCCCCCCAAATTTATATGTTGAAGTCCTAGCCCTCATTATGGTATTTGAAGGTGGGGCCTCTGGGAGATAATTAGGTCATGAGGGCAGAGCCTTCAAGAATGGCATTTGTGTCCTTGGACACAAAAAAAGACCACAAGGAGGCCCCTCACCCCTTTCTGTGAGGGCACAAGAGGACAATTGTCTATGAACCAGAAAGCAGGTCCTTTCTAGGCACTGAACCTGTCTGTAAGCTTCATCTTGGACTTCTAGCCTCCAGAACTGTGAGAAATAAATGTTTATTGTTTATAAGCCACCCTGTCCACTGTATTTTTGTTATAGAACTCTGAACTAAGAAAGGCCTGTTCATGGAGCTTTTAGTGCATGGGGAAACAGGCATTGACTATATATTTGGTTGTAATTGCAGGAAGTGCTATCAAGACTGTGAAGGTGTGTTGGAGTGTATTAAGGGGACCCTACCTGAATTGGAAACTTGCTCTAACACTCTGATGAGCCAGACAGTGTTTCTGGGTCAGGCTCATGATGCCTGGGTCTTTCCTCCTTTAAAATGAATTCTCAGCCCTCTTACAAATGAACTTTTGTCAGACCATTCCACCATTTGATCAGAGCTTGCTTGGGTATATCCCATCATAGGCAACAATCATAGTCTGTACTCAAGCTAAGATTCCTATGGTGTGCTTGACAGGAATGTTTATAGTTTTCTCTCTTTTTAAAATTGTGGTGAAAATATACATAATAAAATGTACTGTCTTAACCATTTTTATGTGCGCAGTGCAGTGCCATTAACTACATTCATATTGTTGTGCTATTATCACTACCACCCATCTCCAGAACTTTCTCATCTGAAACTCTGTGCCCATTAAACTAAACTCCGCATTCCCCCTCCCCCAGACCCTGGCCCCATCATTCTACTTTCTATCTCTATAGATTTGACTACCTTGAGGTACCCCAGATGAGTAGAATCATACAGTATTTGTCCTTTTGTAACTGGCTTATTTCACTTAGCACAGTGTCCTCCTAGTTCATCTATATTGTAGCATGAGTCAGAAATTTGTGTGAATATGTGTGTTGTAATAAATTGCAAATAAAACTATTGTCACTATATTGTCAGAGTCCCCGCAGGAAACACATGGTTTGGAATATTGAGCAGAATTTAAAGAAGGGACTATTTATAAAGATGTGGGCAAGGTTTAAGGAAATCAACAAGGGATGCTTAAGTCCCCCAGAGCTAGCAACAATGGGGAGCTGGTACACTCCAAGGCCTGAAAGGAAAAGAAGGGGTGATGATTAGCAGAACCTGGAGGAAGAATTGTAGTTGGAGATAGGGCCACCAGACAGAAGCTGGAGCCTTGGGGAAAGGGGAGAATAGACCATCCCCCATCTCCCTCTTCTCTAGACCCCCGATCTTGTGCAGGTGTTTTGCACTACCCAAACCAACCAGGAGCCAGAGGTCAAGATTGGCCTCCCAGGAACAGAGCATAGAGGGAGAGGATGGAGGTTGGACTGGAGGAGCAAACAATGTATCCAACTTCCTTGCACTCTACAGGGGGTTGTGTGGGGTAAATGGGGGTGCAAGTGGGGAGGCTGAGAACAGGTGGGGGCTGAGTTTCTCTAAGAAAAAATGGGAGGTATGGGTGATACTGAGAAGGAAAAATAGGTCTAGAAGGAGAGAAGAGGGGGGTGGGAACGCTGGGAAGAAACTTAGGGGGAAGAAGAAGAGATGCTTAAAGAAGATTGACTGCGTGAGGAGCTGAAACTCCTTTCTCAGTGTCCTCAGGGGACCTTTAATGAAAATACGCTTTATTTCCAAGGCTTTGTAGAATTTTGAATATTACACTATGTTGGGACATAGGAATAAGAAAGTCCAGTATTACCTGCTGTGGTAGGCAGAATAACAGCCCCCAAACATGTCCACATCCTAATCCCCAGAACCCATGAATGTGTCAGGTTAGGGGGAAATGGGAAATTAAGTTTGCAGATGACATTAAGATTGCTGATGAGCTGACCTTGAAATAAAAAGATTATCCTGGGTTATCTGTCATCACAAGTGTTCTTAACTGGTGAAGAGTTAGTCATAAGCGCTGTAATCAGAGAGGGCCATGTGAGAAAGATTTGACTGGCCCCTTAAAGATGGAAGCAGGCCACAGGCCAGGCTATGCCGCAGCCTCTAGATACTGGAAAAGCACTCTAACACCCCGATGTTAGCCCAGTAAGACCCATTTCAGACTTCTATCCTCCAGAACTCTAAAAGAATAAATTTGCCCTCTTTTGAGCTGCTAGCTTTGTGGTAATTTGTTATAGCAGCAATAGAAAACTAATACACTGGGTTTTTATGAGTTTGGGGTTAAGTTAGCTAAATTTTGGATTCAAAACATGTAGTTGTTTCTAATCACCCTAAATGCTGTATTTAAAGCTAAATATGTAAATTTTACTCATGAGATCTTTAATTAAACTACTCAATTTCCTCATTCTGGCTAAAAAGCTTACTAGTGAAAAAGCAGGGGCCAGGCCCTCATACCTGCTTTCTGTGTGCAGTGGATGTGTTATTATTATTTTTTTTACCTTGGTCCTCGTGGAGCTGCTCTAACCCTAATTCCTTGATTGATGGAGTGTCTGTGATTCTCATTTTGTGTTCTCATAGGTTTCCTGAGAGACCAGTGCTTTGGAACCTCCACAGTCTATATTTAGGGCTCTCCTTAAAGGTGGTTTAATATCTAATTCATCATGAAAGGTTTTGCTGTTCATTGTGGCCTCCTTTTTGCCTAAGTGAACTCTCATTTCAGTCTTGTTGGACACACAAACACAGCAAACTCATGGTTATACAAATTAGATGACTGGCTTTCTGGCAATAGACAACACACACAGAATAAACCCTCCAATCTTAGGCATCTGCAACAGGTATGTTTCCCTGCGTTAGCATTTCCACATCTGAAAGAGGACTGTTCAGGTATTGCTGGCAAGAGTACAAAGCAGTTCATCTCAGGAAGAGAATTTAGCAACATCTAATAAGACAACATCAGATGGGTCTCATTGGTCTGAAGTCAAGGTGTCAGCAGGGCTGCATTCCCTTTGATCCAGTAACCTACTTTCAGTGACTCTACTCTACTCTGAAGAAATAACCCTTGAAATGCAAAACAATGTATGAAGAGGTTATTGATTGTGGTGTTACAACAAGTAAATGTTGAAAGCATGAAGTTCCCATCCATAAGAGACTAGTTGAATCGATCATGGAATAGCCAAATAATAGAGTATTACACAGTCACAAAAAATAATAAAGGAATAGCTAAGAACTGGAAGAATGCCTAAGCTATATTACTAAGTGGAAAAAAAAAAGCAATGTAGAAAACAATATATAAAACATGCTACCATTTGGGTAAGATAAGGGGAAAGGGAAGTGTGTGTGTGTGTGTGTGTGCGTGTGTGTGTGTGTGTGTGTGTGTGTATGTGTGTGTCTTGTTTTCATAAGAATCATTGGAAAGATAAACCAGAAACAAATGAAAATGAACACCTAGAGGGCACAGATGTGAACAGAGTAGGGCTGATAGTGTCAATGACAC
This sequence comes from Ia io, assembly GCA_025583905.1. NCBI lineage: Eukaryota > Metazoa > Chordata > Mammalia > Chiroptera > Vespertilionidae > Ia > Ia io. The sequence continues at coordinate 92,013,444 of JAJQQW010000002.1, read as the reverse complement.
CTGTAAGTGTATTTTTTTTTCAGTTTTGAATTTTGAATCATGTAAATATTTTATTTATTTGTATTTATTTTTATTTTTGATGCTGTTACTTTTTTTAAAAAATAAATCTTTATTGTTCAGATTATTATGCTTGTTCCTCTTTTTTCCCCCCATAGCTCCCCTCCACCCGGTTCCCACCCCACCCTCTGCCCTTACCCCCCTGCCACTTTCCTCATCCATAGGTGTACGATTTTTGTCCAGTCTCTTCCTGCATCCCCCACACCCCTTTCCCCCCGAGAATTGCTAGTCCACTCCCTTTCTATGCCCTTGATTCTATTATATTCACCAGTTTATTCTGTTCATCAGATTTTTTTATTCACTTGATTTTTAGATTCACTTGTTGATGGATATGTATTTGTTGTTCATAATTTTTATCTTTACCTTTTTCTTCTTCTTCCTCTTCTTAAAGAATACCTTTAGCATTTCATATAATACTGGTTTGGTGTTGATGAACTCCTTTAGCTTTTTCTTATCTGTGAAGCTGTTTATCTGACCTTCAATTCTGAATGATAGCTTTGCTGGGTAGAGTAATCTTGGTTGTAGGTTCTTGCTATTCACCACTTTGAATATTTCTTGCCACTCCCGTCTGGCCTGCATAGTTTCTGTTGAGAAATCAGCTGACAATCATATGGGTACTCCCTTGTAGGTAACTAGCTGTTTTTCTCTTGCTGCTTTTAAGATTCTCTCTTTGTCTTTTGCTCTTGACATTTTAATTATGATGTGTCTTGGTGTGGTCCTTTTTGGATTCCTTTTTTTGGGGTTCTCTGTGCTTCCTGGATTTGTAAGTCTATTTCTTTCACCAGGTGGGGAAAGTTTTCTGTCATTATTTCTTCAAATAGGTTTTCAGTATCTTGCTCTCTCTGTTCTTCTGGCACCCCCATAATTTGGATGTTGATACGCTTGAAGTTGTACCAGAAGTTCATTACACTATCTCCATATTTTTGGATTCTTTTTTCTTTTTTCTTTTCTGGTTGGGTGTTTTTTGCTTCTTCGTATTTCAAATCTTTGACTTGATTCTTGGGATCCTCTAGTCTGCTGTTGGATCTCTGTATGTTATTCTTTATTTCAGTCAGTGTATGCTTAATTTCTAGTTGGTCCTTTTTCATATCCTCGAGGGTCTCACTAAATTTATTGGCAGTTTCTAGGAGATTCTTGAAAAACCTTATAACCATGGTTTTGAACTCTATATCCAGTAGTTTGCTTTCCTCCATTTCTTTAATTTGTGACCTGTTTCTTTGTCTCCGCATTTTGGCTGCTTCCCTGTGTTGATAGAGTGGCTTTGTGTGCCAGGTGTCCTATAGGGCCCAGTGTCTCAGCCTCCCCAGTTACCTGAGGTGGACACTCTTGGTGCACCCCTTTGTGGGCTGTGTGCACAGTGTTGTTGTAGTTAAGCCTTGATTGTTGTTGGTATCACTGGAAGGAATTGACCTCCAGGCCAATTGGCTGTGAGGATCAGCTGTGTCTATGCTGGGAGAACTGCTGTGTTGGAGACACCCTTATGGGGCAAGACTTGCTTCAGTGGGGCTTTGATGCTCACTGAGTCTGCCCCTTGAGTGTGTCCCTTATGGATCTGAGGAGTTGTAATCTGGATGGTCCCACTCTGACTACTGGGTACACTGGCTCTTGGATCTCCAAGGAGGTGGAAATTTAGCCTCTGCCTGAGGCCACCCTGCAGGAGCTATGGAGAGATCTGTAGATTCCTCTTCTTTGTTTGGAGTTTGGAGGTGCCCAGATGTGAAGCAATGCAAGCTGCTGTGGGGCCTTGGGCTTTCTTTTGGAAGTTCTTGGGCTCTCTGACCCAGCTGCAGTTTGTTAGGTAATTTTAGATTGCAAAGGGCCAGGCCATTCATATGGAAAAGCCTCTGCGCACAGCTTGGGTGGGGCGGGGTCTCAGGGAATTGACAGGATGGAGCAAACAGCTATGGCTGATCCTCAGCCCTGCCCTAAGTGGCTCCGGGTCTCAATGTCCCAGGGTAATTGCTCCAAGCACCTCTAAGAGAAATCCGCCCTCATTCTGCCCAAAGCCAGACAGTCCAGGTTCTCCCCATATGAGTCTGGATCCCCAGAGTCTCGCCTGGAACTGGAGTTCAGAGCAGTCGGGAGCTTGTGTCTCCCTCCTGATTGAAAAAGACAACCGCATACTCAGTTGCCAGCCCTTTCCGCGCGCGCCTCCGTACCTTTGCACTTTACTTCCGCACCTCCTCTGAGTCTCAGTGTGCTTTTCTATTTCTTTCTAGTTGTAGAATTTCCACTCAGCCAGCCTTGCTGTGGTTCTGGATGTTGTCCGTTTTGTCTTTTAGTTGTAGTTTTGAAGTGGTTGTGCGAGGCAGAAATTTCAGGTGTTTACCTATGCCGCCATCTTGGTTTCTCTCTGAATCATGTAAATATTTTATATATTCAAAAAATTAAACTAAAGAGGATTTAAAAACACATCTTAATGTGGAGTGTAAACAAAGGAATCTAAGTGGTTAGCAAATTGATAGGAAAACAAGAATTACAGAGGTCAGAATTACACATAACTTTTGAACCCTGTACTCTGACTAGTGGGATATAGTCTAGGAGAAAAAAGACCCACAGGAGGCTTATGAATTGGGTTTGTAATTAATAATAACATCAGTAACATCACACTGAAACTTTTTTGTGTATATTGTAGGTCACAGCAAATGAGTAAACATACAGATTGTGTGGGGTGACCTATGGCTCTCACTGTAGGAGGAGGGAAATAATACCGAATGGAGAAATGGTTACTCTTGGATTCAAAGTGGAGATCTCAGTATGAATTCATTATTTTCCAGCTCTATCCAGTGTCAGAGACAGAGTGGGATGTTAGTTAAAGCTGTGAAAACAGATGTTATTCAGTAACTACTGACAGTAAAAAAAAAAAAAGCTGAGAGTTGTGCAGAGGGACTGGATGTTTTAAGGGGAGACGAAAGGACTGGGAGGGGAAGAGAGAGGGGCTCAAGTAAACAGTAACAAAGAACAATTGGTGTAGGTGTGATTAGGCCACTTGTGCCTGCCAGCTGGAAATGATGGATGTTAGGAGTCTATCCTCCCACAGAAACGGGGAGACAGAGGCCCTGATGATGACATTTCAAAAGAATGGCCTTGAGGAAGACCCTTCTGAGTCACAGGAGATACTTGTACATCTCAAAGGGATAAAGGAGGAATTCACAATTGGAAGCCCTTTTTAGTAAATGCTCTAAGAAAGTGTTGTCAGGGCTGAAACAAACAGTAAATGCTCCTGGCAATGTTGAGCTTTCCAGGCATGCATTTAAGGGAGTGCCTAGAGTCATGCTAGAATACTGTACGGCCTTATGCTGCCTAAAACCATGGCCTTATGCTGCCTAAAACCATGCTAGCGTTTGGTTCTCTTAGTTCAGAGATTTAGACTATGTGTTAGGTGCTGGGAGTTCTGCTATTCACACCACTAATAGCACCTTGAAGCAATGTCACTCTAGGATCAATGGACACATTATACTCAGATTTTGGTTTCTAAATACCATTTACCCCTAAATTCCAGATCAGGGACAGGGAAGGTACAATGTATTTGGAATATATTCTCATGCCAGAAAGCAAGACAGTGCTCAAAGACCAATGGGTGAACCAGTGACAAACGAGAATGCAGGGCTCCCTGTTGAAAAATTATAAAGAATGTCAGTTCAGCCACAGCAGCACATTGAACCATGCAAGGCTTTTCTAAGATCAGGGTCTGTGTAACTGTAGGGATCACATGCCCAGGAAGCTGACCCTGAAAATGGGAGATGTGTTAAAGTTCAGAAGAGCCAGCTTGAAGGGGCTCCCCCTGGTTAATTGTGGGGCAATTTGAGAGCACTAAATGGACTAATAATGGCAATGGATTATAAAACATGAAATTACAAAAGAGTCCATGTATTTATAGTGATACTAAAAAGGTATGTGTACGGGAGGGAAATTTTTATTAAGAACTCCATGTTATACATGTAGACAGAATAATAAAATTAGAAAAATTACCATTTTTTTTCAGCCACCAATGTAATAATGATGCTAAAATAATTGGGTTAAAGATTGCTGGGAACAGGATATTTGCACAATTTCTAAAGTCTCTCTTGATCACCCCATAGGTTACTTATTAACTACAAATGGGAAAAGATGACTTTACAGTAGAGATCTAGCAGAAACCATCTTAACCAAGTAGTCAACTGAGCATGGCCAATAGTGAGACAACGTTATCAGGCACAATCTTCATGTGAAGCAATGGAAAGTACACCGTGTTATATTTTGCCCAAAGGGTTCAACTTGCATTTAATCATGAGGAAATAAACAGATATGAATTGTGGGGTATTCTAGAAGGCTAGTGGCCTAAACCTTTCAAAAATGTCATGGAAGGTAAAACACATCCACATATGAGCCTTGATTGTCCTAGAATTAAAGAGTTATGGAAGATATTTAGGGGACAAACTTGGGAAAGTAGGGTTTGGACTCCACACTAGATAATACTGTTGTATCAATGTTACATTTCTTGTGTGTGATGTGTTATTGGTTATGGTTTTGGTAATGGTTGTGTAGTAGAATGTCTTTGCTCTTATAAGACACATGCGGAAGATTTTAGGGTGAAATGCCCTGATGTCCGGAACTTACTTTCAAACAAAAGGGAGAGGGAGAGATGGAGAGAGAAAGAGAGGAGGAGAAAGGGGAAGGGGAGTGAGGGAGAGAGAGGTGTAGAGAATGAAGGTGAGTAGTGGGCCAAGGGAAGAAAGGGAGAGGGCGAGAGGGCAAATAGGCATAATGATAACAATTGTTTTGGTCTGGGTGATGAGTATATAGCTATTCTTATATTATTCTTTCACTTTCTGTAGGTGAGTCTTTTTAAAAAATAAAATGTTAGGGCCAAAACCGGTTTGGCTCAGTGGATAGAGCGTTGGTCTGCGGACTGAAAGGTCCCAGGTTTGATTCCGGTCAAGGGCATGTACATTGGTTGCGAGCACGTCTCCAGTGGGGGATGTGCGGGAGGCAGCTGGTCGATGTTTCTCTCTCATCGACGTTTCTAGCTTTCTATCCCTCTCCCTTCCTCTCTGTAAAAAATCAATAAAATATATTTTAAAAAAATGTTAGGGTGAAATGTTTTCTATCTATAGCCACATGTCAGGGAGTAACACTAGCACATTGAGGGCAGAAACCCTCTCTGGCTGATCGGCAGTACCCTTCAAGCAGCACACTTGGCACCTGGCACTTCAATGCCATCCACACATCTGCTGGGTCTGTGTGAGCAGCACAGTTGGTCATGGTGAGCAGAGCAGCGCTGACAGCCAACAATGGTGCAAGATCAGCACCTGTACCCAATGTCACCTAAGGAGAGCAGCTGAGGCTCAGCTGGCCAGGGGCTGAGGTTCCTTCTGTGCTGAGAGAAAGCAGGGGTATCGGGTGCAAGTTCGGGCTTAGACAACTTCTTTGGGTCTTCTGTGAAAATTGATGAAAATATACCTGCTCTGTTTATGCAATAGAGATCAAATAAGATAATATATGAGACAAAACATTATTTCATATATTTCCTTTATATTTTACTTTGTAGATTTTTATTCTGGACATGTAGATGGCTTTTTTCACATATGAACTGCTTTCAATGTACTTGCTGTTTATAGGTTTTTTGCAATATGTGTCCTATAAACACAGAATTTATGATCATCCTGTTTTGCATGATTCCTGTCAAAAAAAAAGAGGGGGCAGTGCATTTAAAATGATCCTGCTGAATTAGTGAGTACTCTTGCCAGGAGAGGACTTCTTTTCTGCTGGGCTTTAGTGAGAACCTAGTGTATATTTTAAACTTGTTTTTCTTCCAGTACCTGTATCCTTTCAGGGCTAGGTGCAGTAGGACACTTGCATATCATATCACAACACACCTTCTTGGTGAATCAGCCTAATGGATAGTAGGAGTAATCCTAGAAGCTATTTGACACCAGGGTGGCTAGTAATTATCATACACTCACGTGATTGAACCTCGTAGATATGTACCACCAAACCCAGTAAGATGCATTCCAGCTCAGCATCCCCTTAGCTGAAGTCCAGAATGCCATAGCCATTCTAGTGATGTCTGTGCAAAGGGAAATAGGATGGAGAGAAAATCCAAGAGGAAAGAGACAGTGGCCTTAACCTATTATGGTTAAAATAATCTTATTTTAAAACAAGACAGAGAGAAAGAGACAGAAGAGAGACAGACAGAGAGATAGGGAGAGAGTCTGTCAGTGTCTGTTATATCACACCGGAGGTAGAAATGTACATCGAACAAGCGGAAATTCGGGTTTGAAGAGATCATGGATAGTGATGTAGAGATGCAGGTGTCCTCAAACTACGGCCCGCAGGCCACATGTGGGTGTTTTTGCCATTTTGTTTTTTTACTTCAAAATAAGATATGTGCAGTGTGCATAGGAATTTGTTCATAGTTTTTTTTAAACTATAGTCTGCCCCTCCAACGGTCTGAGGGACAGTGAACTGGCCCCCTGTTTAAAAAGTTTGAGGACCCCTGGATTAGAGAGTCACTTCACCATATTAAACTGCATGAGCGGATGAGTTCTCCCAAATCAAAGTGCAGAGAAAGAGAAGGACTGAGGACAGAACTGTGGGTGATGTGTATATTTCCCGGGAAGAGATGGCTAAAAATATTGGATCAATACACTGATTAGAGTCAGGAGGGCTGTGAGAGATGAACACAAACCAGGTTGGTTTACGTTTTTCTCACAACAGAAAGATTTTTGATGATACATACATTTAATATTTAAATCCAGATAGAAAGCTATATGTATAGCTTTTATACAATGATAAAAAATCAATGCATATTAAGTACTAGCGCAAATACAAAACTCATATAATAGAAACTGACATTTAGTGTGACAGATGGTATTGTTCTGTTAAAATAATTATCACTGCTATTGGCGTTAATAGCAAAAAAAAAAATCTATTTTTATGATTGAGATTTCACTTGTTGGTTTGGTTATTTTGATTTTGAGCATAATGCCCGCCAGTTGAGTAATTGTCATGGTCATTGTTTAGCAAAGTTTATTTTATAGCCTCTATCCATTATTTAAAAGAGATTATCTAATAGGGCATCTCAAATATGAGGACAACAATTAAAAAATATATCATTTAACAAAGTTTATTTGTTGATTGTTCACTGTATGATCTGGTGGGTGTTCCTCATCATGGAATTCTTACTCCACATCAGTTGCACTGTGAATATGGAGCTGAATGCTGGGGCACGCTCTTTAGCGTTTTGTGTGCTTGTACCATCATGTGTATTTTGATGACTCAATTCTCCCAAAATTTTCCTCCAATCAAATTACTGCAAGACCCTCATCTCTATAGCGTGGTTTCATATGGCCCACATATTCTTAAAGGTATAAAGAAAAGCACAGAAAAAATACAATCAACTAAAATTGGATGGTGCAGGTAAATGGAGAAAGGAGAAGTATATAATTCACCACTGCTCATAATAAGGTGCTAATACTGCCCAAGGAATGTATGTACCAACCTTCCCACATCAGAGCTGTATGGGAGGCAGTGTGCTATGTTACAGGAGCTTAGGTTTGGGAGTCAGATAACTCTGAATTTGATTGACCTGTTCACTAGTTTTGACATTGGGAGATTATTTAAATGAATCACTTTGATTTCTTATCTTTTGAGAAGTATTACAATGATTAAGTTAGGTCGTGTATCTAAAATGCCTAAAACTGTGTCTGGTACACACTTGGTGTTCAATAGTAGTGGTTATTGTCAGTTTTAGATAGTTAGGAGTAGAATAAATGTGGAACTTAAAATGCTGGTAGATTAGGTGAGGCTCAGATGACTGGTGGCTGTGAACATAGGGATGGCTGTGTCAAAATGGACCAACGAAGCAAAGGGTGAGAGTTAGCAGTCAGGACTACTCAGATTATTGTCAGTTCTAAAAGTTTGACATGGAATGTGATGTCTCACTGTATTTGTGTCAAGGTAATATACCTGTCCCTGACTGACCAGAAACCCACTGTTATTCATAATCACATCATTTTGTAAATTTCATTATCAATTTAGGCACAGTCTTAAGTATATAGTTTATTCCCAGTGATTAAAATAATTAGTTCTTTCATCTTTGAGGATTATAACCCTTTTGGTCTTCTTCATAGCTTCTCCTCTTAGCCTTTCTTAAAAAATTTACTACTACTCTTTTTTGTTGTTGTAAGTCTGAAGAATTCAGTTCTAATAACGTAAGGGCAAAGGTTATGGAAGCAGACTTGGCTTTCGTCCAGGCTCTGTGACTTAGCAATTACTAGATCTTTTTGATCACAGTTTCCTCACCTGGAAAATAAGGAATAATAATACCCACCTCCACTGGATTGTGGTGAACATTAAATGAGATAATGCTATAAAACGATGGCCTCACTATCATCAGTATCAGTAGGCTTATATCCATTATCACACCCTCCCAACTCCTCCCACCCAAAATTGAAGAGCTCTTTGCAAGATTCGAATTCTTTGGCATATGAAAAAAATATTTCATGAATGTTTGGCCAATACTAAAAATTATAGTAGCAGACTGAGTCTTGACCATATTTGAGAAAACTGGAGGGGAGTTTTAAATTGTTAGTTGATCCAGTATAAAAAATACTGAAATTTCTAGGCACAGGGGGAAAAAATCTACTGTTAACCTAAATATATGATTATTATCATAACTTCTTTTTTTCTTGAATGAACACACATGATTTCCAACTATCATCCACAAATGCATTTGCTGAGAGTCCTTATGGTGCAGGAGTGCTGCAGCTAACAAATGTAGAACCTACGCAAGCCACTGTCTCTCTCTTGCTCCAGTTCCCTCGCCATGAAATAAGGTGATATTTTTAACTCAAGAGGGAAGACTGGTTGGGAGTATGTGTGGGATATTTCTGCTGTATGCAATGATTGTAGGTATATGGTAGGCAGCTTTCAAAATTCCCTCTGTAGTCTCTTCCATATTGTAGGAAAATTAATCTGTGTGACCAATAGAATGTAGCAGAAGTAAAAATCCACCTCTTCTGAAATAAGGTTAGAAAAGACAACTGCAGCTTCCTTTTTGAACCCTCTGTCTGTCTGTCTGTCTATCTCTTTCTCTCTATTTGCTCCTTGAAAAGCCTTATCATGAACAACCTCACAAAGAGGCCCATGTGGTGATGAGCTGAATCCTGCAAACCAGATTCCTGACCTACAGAAACTGTGAGATAATAAATGATTAGTGCTTTCAGGGGCTAAGTTTGTAGCGATTCGTTATGTAGCAATAGATAACTCATACAGGGTGTGACTTGCTTTTAATAAGCAAGAGTCTAGGATGCTAAATGGCCTGTAGTCAGTGGGACAGTTCTGTCAATGAAGACTTGTCCCACCCTGCTGTAGACTAAAGTTTTGTGTCCTCCTAAATTCATATGCTGAAACCTAATCCCCAAGGTGATGGTATTAGGAGGTAGGGCCTTTGGGGGTGACTAGATCATGAGGATGGAGCCTTCACGAATGGGCTTAGGCTCTTATACAGGCCCCCAGAGAAACTCTCACCCCTCTGCTGTATGAGGGCATAGCAACAGGACTATGACCCAGGAAGCAGGCCTTCACCAGCACTGAATCTACCTGTGCCTTGAAGTCGGACTTCCCAGCCTCCAGAACCATGTGACTTAAACAATAAATGTTTATTGTTTAAGTCACACATTCTATGGTAGTTTTATTATAGCAACCAGAACAGACTAAGACACACCCCAGATGCCAAAGGCCTCTCCCAACACTGGCATGGTCTCTCCTAGCTTGAAACGTGTATGATCAAATTGTATGAGTTAAGAAGAAAGACCAAAAAGAAAAGGTCATCATAAATTGCTGTGTGATTCTAATTCAAATTTAAATGCAGGTATCCAGTGTCCAATGGGTCTTATTGAATCTACCCTGGAGGAATTCTGGAAGATGTACACAAAATGTGTACAAGGCTGTCCCTTGCCCCTTTGTCTGCAATAGCAGGATGCTGAAAATAATCTAAATGTGCACCAATAGAGGAATAGTCAAATAAATGATGGTAAATCAAGAATATCATGCAACTCTTAACAAGAATAAAGGACTTAAACATAAGACGGGAAACCATAAAAATCTTAGAAGAATCCACAGGCAGCAAAATCTCAGACATATGCCAAAGCAATATCTTCACTGATACCGCTCCTAGGACAATGGAAACTAAAGAGAAAATAAACAAATGGGACTACATCACAATAAAAAGCTTTTTCACAGCAAAAGAAACCATCAACAAAACAATAAGAAAGACCACTATATGGGAGAACATATTTGCCAATGTTATCTCCAATAAGGGTTTAATCTCCAACATTTACAGGGAATTCATACAACTTAACAAAAGGAATATAAACAATCCAATAAAAAAAAATGGGCAACGGAACTAAATAGATACTTTTTGAAAGAGGACATACAGAAGGCCAAGAGACATATGAAAACATGCTCAATTTCACTAATCATCCAAGAGATGCAAATCAAAATGACAATGAAGTACCATCTCACACCTGTCAGAATGGCTATCATCAACAAATCAATAAATGACAAGTGCTGGTGAGGATGCGGAGAGAAAGGAACCCTCATGCACTGCTGGTGGGAATGCAGACTGGTGCAGCCACTGTGGAGAACAGTATGGAGTTTCCTCAAAAAACTAAAAATGGAACTCGCATTTGATCCAGTAATACCACTTCTAGGACTATATCCCAAGAAACTAGAAACACCAATCAGAAAGGATATATGCACCCCCATGTTCATAGTAGCACAATTCACCATAGCTAAGATTTGGAAACAGCCTAAGTGCCCATCAACAGATGAGTGGATTAAAAAACTGTGGTACATCTACACAATGGAATACTACGCTGCAGTAAAAAAGAAGGAACTCTCCTACCATTTGCAACAGCATGGACGGACCTGGAGAGCATTATGCTAAGTGAAATAAGCCAGTCAGAGAAAGATAAATATCACATGATCTCACTCATTTGTGGAACATAATGAACAATATAAACTGATGAACAAAAACAGATCCAGAGACAGAGAAGCATCGATCAGACCGTCAAACCTCAGAGGGAAGGTAGAGGAGGGTGGGGATAAGGGGGAGCGATCAACCAAAGGACTTGTATGCATGCATATAAGCATAACTAATGGACACAGACTCCAGGGACGTGAGGGCATGAGCAGGGGAGGAGTGGAGGGGGGCAATGGGGTGATAAGGACACATATGTAATACCTTAATCGATAAATAAAATTAGCCCTAGCTGGTTTGGCTCAGTGGATAGAGTGTCAGCCTGTGGCCTGAAAGGTCCCACGTTCTATTCCAGACAAGGGCACATGCCTGGGTTGCAGGCTCAATCCCTAGTAGGGGTGTGTGTAAGAGGCAGCCGATCCATGATTCTCTCTCATCATTGATGTTTCTATCTCTCTCTCCCCCTCTCGCTTCCTCTCTGAAATCCATAAAAATATATTTTTTTAAAAAGAATAAAGTTGACCTATATTAAAATGAGCTCTAAATTATATCCTATATAATAAAAGCCTAATATGCAAATTGTCCCCTTGACCAAGAGTTCGACCTGGAATTCGACTTATCGCTATTATATATGCTGACCACCAGGGGCAGCGTGGAATATGGCGGGCATCGGCGATGCAGTGCTGGCAGTGGGCGGCAGTGGATGCACTGCTGGCCCCGATGGGCCCCGATGAGAGCGGGACCATGGCGGGATGGTGGAGCAGGTGAGCGGGTGGTACCAAGCCAAGGTGAGTGTGAGCCGGGGGCTAATCACCCTGTTGATTGCCATGCAGAAGGCAACCAGAGGAGGCAGTAGGGGGCAGGGCCACTGCCTGGCTCCCAGGTGCTGAGGAAGCCAGGTGGGGGGTCCAGCCCCGACCAATCACCCCACAGACAGCGACCAGCAGCTGGCAGGCCCTGATCTCCGGATTGGAGCCTGGCCCCAGGCTGGGACAGGGAATTGGGGGTGGGTGGCTGTGACCAACCTCCCGAGGAGCCCAGGGGGAGGGGGTGGCTTCAACCTCTCACAGGCTACCTGGGGGTGGGGGTGACAGGGACAGAGGGGCGATGAGAATGCGGGGTGTCCGCCAAGCTCGCTCTCACTCTCCCTGCTACCCTCCCCTGGGACACCAGGGCTCGTGCACCCGGGGAAGCCCCCGCAATCAGGTGCTGGACACCCACAAGGAGCCTGCCCTGCACGCACACGACCTCTTCTGGGTTGAGCCTGGGCGCAGCTGCAGGGACCACAGGGGCCAGTCGGACTCCCCATGAGTTTGCACAGGAGCTGGCCAGCAAGGCCAGCTGGGAGAGAGCACACTGCTTGCTTGGCTTTGGTGCAGCGCCTCTGGGCGGCCCAGAGGTCCACGCTGTGCCCTGGCCCGCGGCATCCGGCTACACTCACCGCATCTCCACGTGGGGACTTGGGTGCCATGGGGGGGGGGGGCGTGCCGGGTTCCAGGGGCCCCAGTGCTGCCCAGGACCCGTAGGTCAGCTGGGACCTGCCCTTTCACGCCAGACGCTCATGCTTTGATCACTGGCCAGGCCTAGGGATCATACCCATGCACAAATTTTGTGCACCAGGCCTCTAGTTGTTAAATGAAAATCTAAATCTCAGAATACTATAAGTGGTATACCATTTCAGGTTTTTAAAATTTTTTTGTTAACCCTCACCCAAGGGTTTTTTTTGCACTGAAAAGAGAGTACAAGGGAGGTGGAGAGACACAGAGAGAAACATCGATGTGAGAGAGACACATAGATTGGTTGCCTCCTGCACTCGCCCTGACCAGGGTAGGGGATCAAGCCTGCAGCCAAGGTACGTGCCCTTGACAGGAATCAAACCTGAAACCCCTCAGTTCATGGGCCAACACTCTAACCACTGAGAAAAAATGGCTAGGGCACCATTTAGGCTTTTAAAAACATTATACTGTGTGTTTGTAAATGTATAGAAAGATGTAAGATATGAAATGATTCACCTCAACCTCTTAACAGGGAATTCCTATGGGGGAAGGAGCTGTGCAGAGTGGAACTTTGAGTTTTTATTCTGCCTACCACTGTATTGTTTGAATTTTTTACAATAAGCATTACCTTTGTGATGACAAAATGTATTACATTCAGTAACAGTAACATCCTGGGTACTTTAGTGTCACTGAGGTGCTAAAATCTAATTTTTCATTTAAAGGTGGGAATAGGTGACCCATAGTTTATGTTTCTGGTTTGAGTAAGAGCAGTTAGGGAGTAAAGCTAGAATGCCCCTTTCCTGGGCTTTGTTACAAACACTTGTTCAAGATGTGAAGAGCCTAAGGCATTGCTTTCTCTCACAAACACCTTACTCAGGGCAGGAAATGTACACTCAGTGAATGACTATGTCAAAGACACAATTGGAATGGGAAAACCTTTTTTCCCCTTTTGTATGGAATTAAATTGTTGGAAGGAAGCCAAGGAAGTGACACATCTCACCTCCTGTTTCTGGCTGAACAACCCTTAAGTCATTGAAATTGTTCATCAAATTGTTTTGGGTCTTAGGTACTATGAGTAGCATAATTTACTTCCAAACTACTTTTAATTTTTTTTCATATTTCTAGAAGGAAATGAGGTACAGTGCCTTTGCATTGATTGCAAATTTATTCTGTGTTTTATTGAAAAGATAATGTTTGCCCCATCTACCTGAGCAGTTGTTTGGCTCCTAGTGTGCACAGGCTTGAGTTTATTTTTAATATTTCCTGTGAAATTTCTCTGCAACTGAGTCAAGGCAGAGACTAAATCTTTTATTTCCTTCACGGTTCCTGGAATATAGTTGACTTTTCACTTTATCTCCCTGAGTCTCAGTGTGCTCATCTGTAAAATACAAGCATTTACTGCAAGAATCACATATATACTTTGTATTATATACATGTGTATATAGATGAGAGCACTTTGTAATAGTAAAATAATAGAACAATGCTAGCTACTTAGTTCTCAATTTAATTTATGAGGTTGAGTATTTTTTTCATAAATCTAGTATAGAATAAGTTTGTACATATAAGAAACATATCAAACGCAGAAGAGTGAGAAGTGAAGATGTTGAACAGCCAATTGAATACATGGTTCTTAGACCCAGGATAGAGGTCTGATCTGGAGGAAAAGATTTGGGAGCTAGCAGCCTATCATGGTGGTTGAAGTCAAAGGTGAAATGTTGCTGAAGGGGATGTGTAGAACTAGAGGAGATGAGGATGACCTGGGGCTGAACTCAAATTAATACTAGTTATTTAAGGCAGAGGTCTTTAAACTGGGATAAAGTACTGTTAGGGGCATGTGAATACTTTCTAAGGGTTACACAAGCATGGATGTTTTAAGGGAATCCATTTCTCGAGCCTCAGCTTCCATTTCTAATCATTCCTTTAATTGCTTTGTCTGAAATGTGCCTGCGATTGGTTGGGGAGTGGACAATTCTCCTTTCTTATCCTTTTGCAATTGCCTTTCTTCCACTTTCAAAAAGAAAGGCACACTCTTCATCGCACCACATTGCATTGTCCTGGGGGGTAAACCATCTCCAGGATGGCAAACAAAGGGGCAATTGGAAACACTGGTGCTGGTTCTGAGAAAGCGAATGACTCTAGTGACCAAGCCCCAGACCCTCTGCCAGCCAGTGGTCTCCACTGTCTGCATTCGGCAGAATTAAAGCTGTTAAACCATCACAAATCGTCTGTGATTCTAGACCACTCTATGATTTTTAGCATAACTCAGAAGCAGTTCAAAGATTTGAGAGGCATTTATATAAAATACAAGCATTTACTGCAGGAGTCACATGTATAGTTTGCGACTCTTGCATAAATGTATACATGACCCTTGCATAAATACATTTTCCTTTCTCCTTCACTTATTTACTGTATGTGAATAAGGTTTCTCAGAACTTACATCTATAAAAATGAAAGATGGGAAGCGAATAGAATTGATTCTGAACCCTGTCTCATTTTAGCAACAAATAATATTTACCAACAGATGACTAAACTAGGGGAAATATCTATTTATATATCTCTAGTCCTATAAACTAAGAGATGCATCTCTGTCTTGGTTCGTTCGGATTGCAATGACAAAATACCACAGACTGGGTGACTTACAAGCAGCCGACATTTATTTCTGACAGTTCTGACTGGGAAGTCCAGATCTTGCCTGGAGCTGGCAGATTTAGTGTTTAGTGAGGACTTCCGGGTTCATAGATGGCACATGCTCACTGTGTCCTCACATGGCGGAAGGGGCTAGGAAGCTCTCTGGGGTCTCTTTTTATAAAAACACTAGAAGCCCGTTGCATGAAGTTTCGTGCAATAGACCTTCCTTCACCTGGCTGCCGGCACCAGATTTCCACCAGCAGCAGTTTTCCTCTGGCCATCCGCTGATCTGAGCGCCTCTCGCCAGCATGATGGGCCACCCCGAGAGGAACTCTGATCGGGAGGCGCTCTGATCGGTGGGTGGCCAGAGGAAAACTGCAGCTGGCGGAAAACTGGTGCTGGCAGCCACGCAATCGGCCACCCCGAGTTCCGCCACTAGCGCCTTCCGCCGGCTCCATCCATCCTCCCGCAGTGCAGGCTGTTGGGTCCCCGCCCCCCGCTCCTCCTGCACGGCCAATTGGCCACCCCGAGTCCCGCCCCCAACCTGCAGCTGGCCCAATCGTGGTTATTTGCATACTTCCCTTTTATTAGGTAGGACTATTCCCAATCATGAGGGTAGAGCACTCCCCAAAGCTCTACCTCCAGATAACATCGCCTGAGGCATTAGGTTTTCAACATATGAGTTTGGAGGAGACACAAGCATTCAGACCACAGCAATGTCCAATAAAAAATTATTTTAAAGGCAAAATTATAGGGACAGAAAGCAGTTTATCAGTCACTTGGGGCAGGGATTGGGTTGGGGATTGCCTGCTAGAAGGCAAGAGGTAACTTTTGGAGTTAAGGAAATGTTTTCTATCTTCTTGATTTTGATTGTGGTGTTGGTTTTATAACTGAACACAATTGTCAAGCTTATCAAAATGTATACTTTAAATGGGTATTTTTTGTATCTAAATTATACCTCAATAAAGCTACTTTTCTGTTTAATAATTATTTATAAGATTTATAACAATTAGGTACCATTAATCATTGCAATGTAACTCAATCCAGAAGAAATTTTTAACACTTAGAGGCTTCTGACTGTGGAAAACACAAACACATTTAAATTTTTACTTGTTTTCCAGAGAAGTAAGAGAGTGATCAATAAAGGCTATAAAGTACAAAATATATTACATTAGGGTTAAATTCTGTGAGAAAGGAATTATGATGTCAATGGGAAAAAGAAATTATATAAAATGCCACTGTTAAATAAGGGATTGTTCAAGTATTTTTAAATATGGATGTTGGTGGGTTATAGCATGTCATTATGTTTTGTAGATTTCATTAAATTTATTTAAAAGAACATTATAAAGGTTTCATTTCAAAATATTGATAATTATGATGTACTAGAAAATGTATTTGCAACTATTTAGATTTAGGATAAAATTTTTAAATTTCAACTTAAAAATATACAAGGAGCCCCACCAGTGTGGCTCAGTGGTTGAACATTGACCTATGAACCAGGAGGTCACGGTTCAATTTCCAGTCAGGGCACATGCCTGGGTTGTGGGCTCGATCCTCAGTGTGGGCATGCAGGAGGCAGTTGATCAATGATTCTCTCTCATCATTGATGTTTCTATTCTCTCTCTCTCTCCCTTCCTCTCTTAACTCAATAAAATATACATACATATAGAACGTTAAAAAAAATGTACAGAAAGAGTACATAATTTTTCAGAGTACTTTTAGGAATAAAAAAGGGGGAAAAGCCCTGACCGGTTTGCTCAGTTGTTAGAGCATCAGCCTGAGGACCAAAAGGTCACAGGTTCCATTCCTGGTCAAGGGCATGTACCTCGTAACTCGGTTGCAGGTTCTATCCCCAGTCCCTGCTAGAGGGAGGTAACCAATCATTGTGTGTCTCTCTCACGTTGATGTTTCTCTCTCTACCCCTCCCACTTCCTTTCCACTCTCTCTAAAAATCAATGGAAAAATATCATCATTCCTGGGGGGAGGACTTAAAATGAAAGAGGCCGAGGGAAGGGAAGGAAAACCATTTATTTAGGGATAGACAGAGCAAAGAGGACTAAGAGAGAATAACAAGGAAGAAGGAAGAAAAAGTCAGAAGGAATGTTCACAGAATTCAAATAGACATTCAAGGAGGAATATTGTTCTCCACCTCAGGTGAAGCAAGACAAGTGCCAAAAGATAATCTACTGAGTCTTTAATTCTCTGTGGGAAATATGTTCACCTTTCCCTGGCCCAAGCAGGGATTTTGAGTTTGGGGAGCAAGGATTCCACATCCCTGCCCACTATGGCAGTGGAGTGATGTCTAAGAGTTGAATTGTTTGAGAGCAGGGAAAGGGCTCCAAGGAGACTGAAAAATTGGACGTGTCCTGGTAAGCAGGAGAGAGTGTCCCGAAGAATAAGGCAGTGAATTGAGGCCCTGGACTCTCAGGACAGTGGGGCCTGAGTGTATTGTCTACCTACAGAGGCAGTACCAGGTTTTCTACTCTAGCCAGCACCCCTTGTGCCCAGCTTAGAACAAAAGCAGGGGAGCCATTTGTCCCCAAGGGAAGAGTATGGACTGGAGAAGAAGCACATCACTCCAGACTCTTGCAAACTGAAGACCCTGGCCCCAGTATTCTGTGCTGTCTAAAATCCTCTTGAACCTTGGATGACCCGGGACCTGGGTAAGGCACCCCAATAATGGTTAAGATTGGATTTCCTCTAGTGGGAAAAGGAGCTTACAAATATTACTTTTTATATGGGGAAACATGTCAGTTACATTTTTTTGAAGCCTGTATGTTGTTGCATATAGACTGGAGTGTTCAGTTGGATAGACAGATAGGAGGTCATTGGTGCATCTTCAGTAGTGTGGGGCAGATCTAGATTTTATGGAAAGAGGAAAGAGTGGGAATTGAGGACGTGAAGAAAACAATGTAGACCACTCTTCCAAAAAACTCAGCTATGAATAGAAGGTAAGATAAAGAGTGGACACTGGAGGAGGAGGAGGCAGAGTAGAGGATTCTGCTGTAAGGCCACTGACAGCTGCATTGCAACATGTATTCTTGCTGACCATTGCTCTCTCATCCAGCTTCTCTAGGCATCTTGTTATTTCCTTGGTATTTATTAAGGTGATTGCAAGGTAAAATGAGCTGCTGTATAGGTGACTCTCTAAATCTCAGTAGCTTAACACGATCACGTTTTATTTCTCATGAAGGTAAAAACCAGTTGGGTATTTTTACTGGGTGGTTGTGTTCTCCAGCAGAGGTGCAGGGACCCACGCTCATTCCATCCATGCCATCGTCCACACTTGACTTCCAAAGTTGCTCTGCAATGGGAGAGGAGCATAGAGAGTTGCCTGTGGGAGGTTTCTATGGGCCATGATGGAAAGTGGTGCACATCTCTCTTGCCCACTTTGAGCAGAACACAGTCACACCTGACTGCAAAAAGGCTGAAAATGTGATGAGGCTGTGTGCTACATTAGGATATGGGTCTGGTGAGTGTGTACTAGACTTTGCCACATTCTTCTACCCACTCATTCCTGTTTCCCCCTTAGCCTATATCTCAGGACCCCACCCTGGGTGTAGAGTGCTATCTTGACTAGAGTACTGCCTAGCTTCCTGTCCTAACTTATTTCCAGCCTGTTACATTTAAGTCTCAGAGTTATTTCTGATTTTAAATCAAGTCACAAAACACCCCAATTCTTGGTTTGGGATGTATCAGAGAGGGAGGGAGGTGTTGGGGGTTTGGAGATGTGACAAGGAAGCAGGACCAAATAACCTCCCATGAGAAACATGGGCATTTCACTTTTCCCTTGGGTTTCTCTGCTGTGATGACCATTGTCACCACCATGGTTACAGGGACTTTCCCCATGAATATTCTACCCCCAATGTAAACAAACCTGGCTTCACACAGCTGAGACAGGTTAGCATTATCAGAAAGACTGTACTCAATTTTAAGGGAGGACAAATGGAAGTGAACAGGGTATTGTGTGTAAACCAGAGGCTGGTAGCTTATACAGTAGCCACATAATGACTCCCTGTTCACACCCTCTTTTAAGTGCTGCCCCTCATGCCAGCATGACTTCTCAATGTGGACTACTAGGTATGGCCTAACTCTAAACACTACTCTAGACTTTGATATCTGACTCTTGGTCTCAGTATTATAACAGCTTGGCTTACTGATGAACTATCTTGTTAGTTAGTATCCTGTATTAATTTAAAATGCAAATATAAAATATTAACTGGTTTAAACTCTTTTGTCTTCCATTCAGAACTCTCTTTTTATGTTGTTAAGAATTTAACTGAGGAGCCTAATAGCAATAAGAAACTTGGTTGGAGAACATGGAAATGGTAAAGGGAGTTAAAGGATTTTTAATGATGTCACACCCAAGCCATGATAGAATTTGGCAAATGATCTCTATAAGATTATGCAGTATACCTTTTTCTTGTAGAAATATTCATATCTACTAAGTGTAATATTTACCTTTGATGGGGAAGGTTGAATAATGACAAAATACTGCCATTTGATTCTTCTTTTTCAAGATTTCATATAGACTACTACCTTCATATTTTGTTTCATATTCAATTTTAACTTAGTTTGAATTGGTTACATTTAATAAAATTGAGATTTTAGTACATACTCTAAATTTCACAGTAATGCTTTGGATAAGTTATTATCTCTAGATAGCTAATATCATGGAATTACCATATGGCCTCATAATTTCCCTCCTAAGTCTATATCTAAACTAACTATAAAACAGGTACTGAAATGAATGCATGTACATACACATTCATAGTAACAGTATTCTCAGAAGCCAAAAAGTGGAGACGACCCAAAAGTCAATCAATGATTGAATGGGTGAACAAATGTGGCATATCCATACAATGGAATATTATCCTAATATATAAAAACCCAGGGTCTGTAACGACTGACCGAAGGCTCGACCGAACACTGGAAGTCAGTCCTGCAGTCAGTGCTGGGTTGCCATGGTGACCCAGCACTGACTGCCGCTGCTGCGGGCATGGCGACCCAGCACTGACTGCCAAGCGGGCTGCGTATCAGGCCCAGAGAGAGGCCCGGAGAGGCAGGGTCTGATCCGCAGCCTCCATGGCAGCTGTTGGTCAGCCATTGCCTCTCTCTTTCTCTCTGGGCTTCACCAGCAGCTCCCCTCTGTTTCTCTCTGGGCCTCCACGGGGGCTGCTGATCAGCCCTGCCTCTCTGATCAGCCCCAGAGATAGTCCCGGATACGCTGACTGGCATAGAAACCAACCAATCAGAACTAAATCTGGGTGAACTGCGAGGAGCCAATGGTTGCTTAAGAGGTGGAGCTTCTGACGCTGACTGGCATAGAAACCGACCAATCAGAACCTAATCTGGGTGAACTGCAAAGGCAGAACCTAAGGTGGGGGCTGAGGAGGGGTTTTAAGGGCAACAGCTGTTTGGTGTAATGTGTAAGAAAGTGGTTCAATTTTTTAATGACTGGTTTGGCAGTATAGTGCATATGGCTGGCTATCAGTCCAGATATACGGATTATGTATTTTTGTTTGCCAAGAGCATCTCCTCTTGCTGAAAAAGGCTCCCCCGTCCCCCTATTTAAGCAATCCTATCCTATATAATCTATCTATACTAATAAAAGGGTAATATGCTAATTAGACCGGGTCGACTGGCCATCTTCCAGACATCCGACTTCCTTCCAGACAAAGTCATGGTGGTAGTTGGGAGCGAGATTAGGCTGGCAGGGGAGGGCCATTGGGGGCGAGATCAGGCCAGTAGGGGAGGGCAGTTAGGGGTGATCAGGCAGGCAGAGGCAGTTGGGAGCGATCAGGCAGGCAGGCAGAGGCAGTTAGGGGCGATCAGGCAGGCAGGCAGGTGAGTGGTTAGGAGCCAGAGGTCCCAGATTGTGAGAGGTTGCAGGCTGGGCTGAGGGAACCCCCTCTCCGTGCATGAATTTCGTGCACCAGGCCACTAATGCAGCTATAAAAAGGAAGGTAGTACTGGTTCATGCTACAACATGGGTAAACCTCGAAAACATTATGCTAAGCAGATAGGAGATTAGGGTTTGCCCCAGCTGGGGGGGAGAAGGGGGAGAGGAAATGGAGAGTAACTGCTTATCGGGTACATAGTTTCTTTTTGGGGTGATGAACATTGAGTGTACAACACTGTGAATGCACTAAGTGCTACTGAATTGTTTATTTTATTTTAAATATTATTTAAATTTATTTTAGAGAGAGGAAGGGAGAGGGAGAGAGAGAGAAACATTGATGAAAACATCGATCGGCTGCCTCTCACACACTCCCTACTGGGGATTGAGCCCACACCCAGGCATGTGCCCTGACTGAAAATCAAACCTGGGACCTTTTGGTGCATGGGACAATGCTCAACCAACTGACTCATAGGGGCCAGGCTGAATTGTTTACTTTATAATAGTTCATTTTATATTATATGAATTTCATTTCAACAAAATACATGAATGAGTCAATAGGAGCAAAACATACTGACATGCATTTAATACTCAGCTATCAAGAGTTTTAAAAAATTGAATTAGTAAATACTGATTCTCAACTAAACTTTCAAAATGATGTGGCAGAAATCAGTGTTACCCAAAGTGTGGGATGTGTTTTAATGATGGTAGGTCAGATGGGAAAGGCTTTAAATAACATTGCCTCACATAGTGAGAAATTTAATTTCTTTTCAGAGATTTTTGTCACCTTTTAGTCCCTGTGACTGCATCAGTGAAAGTCTCAATTTTGTGCTAAGATGTTAGCTGTTACTATGTTTAATATCTCTAACATACACGAAGAGAGATCAGGCTCCAGGCTCAGAGCTTTCTGTGGGCAACGCTATGAAAGTGGTTTTAATACCATTGTTTCATTTTCAGTGTGTTCATTTTTACTTATATCTTTTGTTATATTTCAGGACACCTGTTTTCCACTTTAAATGATGTGCATTATAATTTAGATTGTGTTGCAAAAATTTCTTCTTTAAATTGATCTAAGTAGAAATGTGAGCCCACTTAAAGAAAAACATCCTATCTAATAAAAGAGTAATATGCAAATTACCATCACTCCAACACACAAGATGGCTGCCCCCATGTGGACACAAGATGGCTACCACAAGATGGCCAGCAGGGGAGGGCAGTTGGGAGGGACCAGGCCTGCAAGGGAGGGCAGTTGGGGGCAATCAAGCCTGCAGGGGAGGGCAGTTAGGGGTGACCAGGCTGGCAGAGGAGGGAAGTTGGGGGCGACCGGGCCTGCAGGGAAGGGCAGTTGGCGGGGCGGGGGGGGACCCAGGCCTACAGGGGAGAGCAGTTGGGGGTGACCAGGCCTGCAGGGGAGGGCAGTTAGGGGTGACCAGGCCGTGAGGGGAGGGCAGTTAGGGGCAATCAGGCTGGCAGGGGAGCAGTTAGGCATCAATCAGGCTGGCAGGGGAGTGGTTAGGGGGTGATCAGGCTGGCAGGCAGAAGCAGTTAGGGGCAATCAGGAAGGCAGGCAGGTGAGCAGTTGGGAGCCAGCAGTCCTGGATTGCGAGAGGGATGTCCAACTGCCCGTTTAGGCCCAATCCTAGCGGGATTGGGCCTAAAAAGGCAGGCAGACATTCCTCGAGGGGTCCCAGATTGGAGAGGGTGCAGGTTGGCCTGAGGGACACACACCCCTATGCGCGAATTTCGTGCACCGGGCCTCTAATTAGGTATATAATAATGTAAATGGCATGAGGATTTGGGAGTCCAGTAGAACTCAGATGCTTAAATAGGACACACTGGCATGAAGAAACACATACAGGGTGGG
Organism: Ia io; assembly: GCA_025583905.1. Lineage (NCBI taxonomy): Eukaryota > Metazoa > Chordata > Mammalia > Chiroptera > Vespertilionidae > Ia > Ia io. The sequence continues at coordinate 91,990,534 of JAJQQW010000002.1, read as the reverse complement.
TGTGGGGACCTGAGTCTCACTGCTCTACTTGTGCAGCTCTGGGCACCCCACTGAGCCCCTCTATGCTGCAGTTCCTACCTCACTGTTTTACACATGGAACTTACATTATTAAATTACTTGTGTTGGTTATTTTCTGTGTCACGGGGGTTGCACTTGCACACAATTCTGATAAGGTGTAGGTTCTGCCAGTGAGACGCACTCATGGGGTTTGGACAGCATAAGGAGCGTGTCATTCTTCCTCCAGCACAGAGCTTGACATGAGGGTTTGACAGCTATCAATTTTTGCAGTGAAGCTGTCTCCCCAGAGCGCCCTGGCAGTAACCAGCTTCTAAGCTGCAAGGCAGCGGTGACACTGGCTGTGACACTGCCATTTCCTGCAGTTTCTGACACTGTGCCGCGGCTTCCTGATGTCCTCCCTGATGTGGCACAACCTGAGACTCAGTGGTCCCTTTCAACCTTCACTCGTCTTCTCCTTCCAAAGACTTTGCATGCATCGGATTCCCTATATTAAATACCTTTCTGCCGAAACCAGTTTGGCTCAGTGGATAGAGCGTCGGCCTGCGGACTGAAGGGTCCCGGGTTCGATTCCGGTCAAGGGCATGTGCCTTGGTTGCGGGCACATCCCCAGTAGGGGGTGTGCAAGAGGCAGCTGATCGATGTTTCTCTCTCATCGATGTTTCTGACTCTCTATCCCTCTCTCTTCCTCTCTGTAAAAAAATCAATAAAATATATTTAAAAAAAAAATAAAAATAAATAAATAAATAAATAAATACCTTTCTGCTGGTCATACCCGAGTAGTTTCCTTTTCCCTCACTGAACCATAACTGAGATATTAGTTTTATTGAACTCACAAAAGCTTACATTTTTTTCCTTTTTTTAAAATATATTTTATTGATTTTTTATAGAGAGGAAGGGACAGGGGCAGAGCGTTAGAAACATCAATGAGAGAGAAACATTGATCAGCTGCCTCCTGCACACCCCCCACTGGGGATGTGCCCGCAACCAAGGTACATGCCCTTGACCAGAATCAAACCTGGGATCCTTGAGTCCGCAGGCCGATGCTCTATCCACTGAGCCAAACCGATTAGGGCAAAGCTTACATTTTAATAATAGTACAAAGGAGTTAACATTTATTGAGTGTTTACTATTAGTCATTGGACTAAAGATTTGACACACATAATTTCATTTAGTTCTCTTAAGAACTCTATAAAGGCTGGCCAGCGTGGCTCAGTGGTTGAGCGTCAAGCTATGAACTAGTAGGTCAAGGTTTGATTCCCGGTCAGGGCACATGTCCCAGTTGTGGGCTCCCTGTGTGGGGCATGCAGGAGGCAGCCGATAAATGATTCTCTCTCATCATTTATGTTTCTATCTCTCTCTCCTTTCCTCTCTAAAATGAATAAAAATATATTTTTTAAAAAGAACCCCATGAGGTAGTTTCTATTACCATGCTTATTTTGCAGAGGAAACTGAGGCAGAGGGTGACTTACTAACCCAGGTCTCAGAAGTGGCAAGCAGCGGAGTGGGAATTTGAATGCAGGCTGTGTGAATACAGAGAGTGTTCGGTGACTCCACACTTACTCCCGTCCCCTGCACAAAAATGTTTACTTCAGGTCTGCAATAAAGTCTGCTTCAAGTCTGAAACCAGAAGTGTTTTGGAACTCAGAAGTTTCGATTTTTAGAAGGGGGACCCAGCACATACACTGCATGTTAGTTGTGGGGCAGCTTAAAAGGGATCTGGGCCGAAACCGGTTTGGCTCAGTGGATAGAGCGTCGGTCTGCGGACTGAAAGGTCCCAGGTTCGATTGGGACAGCGATCCCCTTGTGCAATCAAACGACAGCTCTCTAACAGTTCTGAAAAATCTGGATGAGTGTAATCACTAACAGTTCTGCAACTGGATGAGTGTTCATATTAAATAAGGTAAAGACCATAAACAGCCAAAGGACAGTTCCTTTGCTACCAAGTGAGGTAGGTGCCAAACGTAGGGGAAAAAACTTTTGGTTTTCAGAGCTTGGTAGATTTCAAAATTGCAGATTAGGAATTGTGGACCTGCAATTATCATGAAGTATTAGCAAATAGAAAAGAGAGGCTGAATGGATTTTTAAAATATTTTTTCTCATTGCTTTTTATCTTCATTGATCTTTAGTCAGGCTACTTGTGACCACATCTCCTCTCCTTTTATAGCCAAAGCATGTGGTGAGGACTTATTGTTTACCTATTTAAGTCAAATGTAATTGCAAGTATATTTACTTTGCAGACGCCTTAAGGTTAAGGCCATTGTGTTGTTCCACAATGTCCAGCATATCACCCCACCAAAGCAGAACCAGGAAAAATCAGCAACTTAGGAGTGAAAAACAATACCTTAGGATTTCTTAAAGTTTACCTTGTTATTTTTAAGGGGGGACACTTTTGGGGGGGGGGCTTAAAAATGTTTTTCCAATCACAGTTGATATGCAATATTATATTAGTTTCGGGTGAACAACATAGTAATTAGACATTTATATACCCCTTGTTCTTTTATAACTTGACCTGCTTATACAGCATTTCTGTTAATATTTATAGTGATTTATTTTTTAAGATTTTAGCTAAAATGTAGCTAACTATTGCCTTAACATTTTATTTTTAATAAACTTATTCCAGTTACCTGTAGTTGGATAACAAACCACTCCAAGCTCAGTGGTTTAAAACAGCAATTTGTTACTGCTCTCATGGTTCCATGGGTTGACTGGGCTCACCTGAGACATTCTCATTTGGGGTTTCTCATGGGGTCACATGGTTGGGCCTCAAGGCATCTGAAGGCTTGTCTGTGCTGGACACCAAGATAGCTCACCCACATGGCTTGCCGTCAATGCTGGCTTCTACCAGGGTGTCAGCAAAGGTTCATTCAGACTACCTGTAGGTGGCCTCTGCATGTGGCTGGGGCTTCTTTCAGCGAGGTGGCTGAGTTCTGGGAGCCTTAGTGTTCCAGAGACCTGGGCGGAAGCTGCAAGACTTCTTACAATCTAGCCTTAGAAATCACTTGGCATCACTCCCACCCTGTTCTTCTGGCCGAAAGTCACAGGGCTGTTCTAGATTTAAGAGGAGGATGATAAAAAAAGGATGTAAATATTGGAGGCATAGTTCTCTGGTAGAGGGGAGGCATCTTTGAAAACTTGCTACCACGCAACTTATATAGATATGTGCACAAGAGTTTAAAGGCTATTTTAAAATCATCTACACAGAGGCAAAAGTTTTATTACCCCACAACTGAGATAAAAATGCCTTGAACTTGTACTTCACATTTTTAAATATCTTAACAATACCTTTTAATACATCTCTGCTTGATGAGACAAATTATAAATAAACTAGAGGCCCGATGCACAAAATTTGTGCACGGGTAGGGTCCCTAGGCCTGGCCGGTGATCAGGGCCAATCTGTGGGGCGACCGGCGGGGCGATCGGGGGGGGGGGGCGGGGGCCCCACTGGCATCTGCCTTGGCCAGCCTGGTGCCGCTCGCTCGCCAGCCCTGCCCCCTGCTGCCGTAGGTTAGGGCCTGCGGGCTGGGGGCAGCTCTGCGTTGAGCGCATCATAGCGATTGGTTGTTCCGCCGTTTGGTCTATTTGCATATTAGGCTTTTATTATATAGGATGGCATGACATCCAAGAAGTGGCCAAATGGAGAGGTGCTCAGCTATAAGTTGAGCAGGCAGAAGAAATTCTTAAAAGCTATAAAAACATAAAGAGATACTTTTCAAATGATAAGGCATCATTATAGATTTTTGGGAAACCATGATACCCATTTTGATATGTAATTAGGAGCAGGGTGGTTTGTGAGCAAAAAGGCAGAGGAGATAATGAGAGGCAGCCTTTGTAGTTGAAAACTGCTTTTTTTTTTTTTTTTTGAGTCACAGATACTTTTGAGTGAGAGAAGATAGAATTTTTTCCCCTAAAATGGTTATTTGTATTCCTTTGTTTCTTCCTGCATTCTTTCCTCCTTATCTTCCTTTTCTCCTCCCTCCTCCTCTTCCTTCATTCCTTGTACAATTATTTATAGAAGCTGATTCTGTATCAGATATCGATCTGGACCACGGCGTAGACTAGGGAAGAAGATAAGTTTCCCAATTTTATGGCAAATACATTCTTAAGATAAGGAGACAGAAAAACAAAACAAAACCCAGAAAAAATGATACACCAACCTTTGCTGCTTTGGCTCAGTGGACAGAGCATAGACCCTCAGATTGAAGGGTCATGGGTTGATTCCAGTCAAGGGTATGTACCTCGGTTGAGGGCTCAATCTGGTCCTGGTCGGGGTGCATGCTGGAGGCAGCCAATCGATGAGCCTCTCTCACATCAATGTTTCTCTCTCTGTCTCTCCTCCTCCCTTCAACTCTCTCTAAAAATCGGTGGAGAAATATCCTCGGGTGAGGATTAACAACAACAACAAGATAATACACCCACAAGTAAACAAGACAAACTCAGATAGTTATAAATAACAAACTGCATACACCAAACTGCATACACAACATCTTGCATACAATTTTATGGGGTTCACAATCTTCCCATGGACTTGTCTTCCTTGCTCTGCAATTAATAACTTCTCTTTTAAACCAAAGGATGACTTTTTAACATGAATAGTGCGGATGTGGCTGTTGGTTCTTCATTACTTTTCCACTTAAACTGAGTACACAGATGTTGACTTTTTTTTTTTTCCAACCATGAAGATCAACTGCATGCATTGTCATTGGAACCGACTTTCCTTACAGATGGAGGAGCATTGGTTCCTTATGAAATTTCAGAAAGCACGGCTGCTTGTGAAGATGAAAATGTGCCCTGCAAGGCTTCCCACAGCTTTTATTAAAAAAAAAAAAAAATCCCTTCCTTAGGAAACTATCTGCTTACCCCTCTTAAAAAAATTAAATGGCTCAGATAGCCATGGATTCACATTTCAAAGTCTCAATTTATAGGAGACTCTAAGGACCTACCCTTTCATCCATATTCTGAAGATGAGAGTGAAAGATGGATGGTTTGCTTTGTAGAATTTTTTGCTCTATGTCCTCTGTTTTTATGTTCTTACCACAAATTGTACTTCTGGCCTTAGTTATTATGGCATCCTTGTGGGGGATTCAAACCTATACTTTTACTTTTGGCAACATTTTAAGTTCTTTTCATTTGCATAACATATAACTTTTGCAAAAGCGAAATGCAAGTGTCCATCTATCTAGTATTGCATTGGTTGTAGTTTTGAACTTTTGGTATTTGGGAAATATTTTAATTGGTAGCACAAACTGTTACTCCATATGTCTCTCTCTCTTTCTCTCCCAGCGCCCCCCTTTTTTTTTTTTTTTCACTTTTGGTGCTTTATTGATATCAAGATTTTACCCTTTCTTCAGTTAAAGGGTATTTTAATATCTGGCATTTAATGTTGGAGTAAATATAATCATGGTGTGAGTGTAATTATTTAGGGGTTGGTAATATATGACCTTGTGAGTCAAAACCACCTATTTCTATACTTACATTTTTTGTGGAACATTGCCATACTCATTCTTTTACATACTATCTATGACTGTTCTTATGTTTACTATCTTTCCCCTTTAAGAAAAAATTTGCCTATTCTGGTTTAGACAAATGAGTCTATATTTTCTTTAAAATCATTGACATAAATTTAAAATTTATTAAATGTCACAGATAAGTAAAATTGCATGCTTATCACATGTCAAGCACTACCCTGGAGATATCTTAGCAAACAAGAAAGATAAAAATCTGTGTTTATAGTTTAACAATACCTCTAAGAGGCTTAATAATAAAAATTATGGTAAGCCCCAGAAGTTATACCTAATAAATCAGGTTTTATATTGATGTGACATGACTCCGTGATGACACTTTGACTTTGGAAAAGACGTGGGGATTTCTGAATTTTAATACTATAGCTCTAGCCGGTTTGTCTCAGTGGAGAGAGTATCCGCCTGTAGACTGAAGGGTCCCGGGTTTGATTCGGGTCTGGGGCACGATTTCAGGTTGTGGGCTCAATCCCCAGTAGGAGGTTTACAGGAGACAGCTGATCGATGATTCTCTCTTATCACTGATATTTCTCTCTCTCTCTCTCCCTTCCTCTCTGAAATCAATATTTAAAAAAATACTATAGTGTCAGACTGTGATTATTGAAGTATAAAATTGAATCAATGGTGCTCATGAAAACGTCCAAAATAAAATTAAAAAAAATTACTTGTATAATTTATGGAAAAAACATATCTGAAATTTCTACTTCATTTTGCAAATTATCCTGTGGTCAGTGTCGATCATCCAAATTCCCATGAACTCATTATTAACTAGTCATTTGGATTCTTGTTTATGATGTTTGCAGGGATGTCCCTTGAGTAACATTTCTTGTGTGACTCAGTGGTTCCCAAGGCCTCCTTAAATGATGAGAGCTGAACCACAACCTGGCAATTTAATTCACTAACCATTTATTGAGGGCCTATCTGTGGGTCCAGTGGGACTACAAAGCTGTGTGAATGGGGCCTCTGCTTTTCAGAAGTTCAGTAGAGCCGTTTTGGTGACAGCTAATCAGAGCATTCCATAAGAAGTGTTTTGTTTTTAAATCTTTATTGTTGAAAGTATTACAGATGTTCCCCTTTTATCCCTCCGTTTGCCCCCCCTCCACCACCAGTTCCCCCCACCCCAGGCCTTCACCACCCTATTTGTGTCCATAGGTAATGCATATATTCATATAAGATCTTTGGTGAATCCCCCTCCCCCTGCCTCTTGGAGAAGTGTTTGGATGTTGAAAATGTTTCCCATGTCTTCCCAACTCCTGATTTTTTACCTCAATTCATATATCAAACAGTTATATGCTATTTTTGGATCAGGATCATAAAAATAAACACTAGTCTTCACAAATCTGGCCTAAATGAATGAAAAAAGGCCCAAAAGTGATCTTATTTGTACACCTTTAAGAAAATAGTATTTTCTTAAAGGTGTACAAATAAGATCACACTTGTGAGCTAGGAGCCTTAGAGACCACCTAAGACTTAACCTTCTGTATAGTTCTTAAAATTTGCCAAGATGTGACCTCCTTCGTCCCTCCTGCCCACAGGGCACACAGCACCCAGCTCTTGGTGTCAGTCTCACCTGCCGGAGGGAGGGAACCGCCACCAGGCCGAGTGGCCAGCTCGTCATTCTGTTCCTGGAACAAGGACAGGAAGCCTTTCAGTTGTGTACACAGCCTCCCTTTCCTAGCTCCTATCGAATAAATCGTTTAACTGCAGCAAAAACAGTGTTGGAAAGTTTACATCATTCAGCTTTTCAAGGGAGCTCTGGAGAATCCAACTCTTGACCACTTCCACGGAATTAAAAGGGAAAGCTGACCTAGAGAAAGACGGGACCAAAGATGGGCATTTGAGAACTTCTAGGTAGCAACGGGGTTTTGCACAGCAGCCTACTGAGAGCCGTGCTGACTTGAACACTTGGGTGGCGGTCCTGAAAAACGAGAGCAATGCGAATCCTGTGAGAAGCAATGCCGTTTGCTAAGCGGAGGACCCCTGGCACTGCCTAACGATGCCGCTTCGCCGGCCCGGGTCACAGCCCTCCCAGGCGGTGCTGTTACTGTGCCCCTTTCAGGGAGAGAAACGGAGGCGCCGGGAACACCAAGTCCATCACCTAAGGGGGGACCGCGGCTAAGGAGGGGCGTCAGAAATGAAAGCCCAGGCAATCCGGCCGCAGGGGCCCTGCTCTCGGTGACTCCTCGGTGGACCTCCCGCTGGTCCCGCCATCCCCGGACCGTCCTCTGGACCCCAGGTTAAGGCTGCCCGGCCCCGCGGCGCCTCCGGGGTCCCCAGCCCCGCCCTCTCCCTTCAGCGCCCGGGTCGGAGCCTCAGCGCCGGGCTTCCCTCTGCGGCCGCGGAGAGCCGGGCGCGCCCCCGGCGGCGGGAACGCGGGGCGGCTGCGGCCGCCGGGAAGGGGCCGCCAAGATGGCGGCAGCCGTGGCCGCGGCGGCGAGGTTCGGCGGCGGCCCGTGAGGCGGGCGGGGCGGCTGCGCGGAGGCGGGGTCCCGGGCTGGCCGCCCTGGGGGCGGGGCCGTTTCCATAGCGGCGGCAGGAGGTGTCGCGCCGGGAACTTCCTGGTTCCCGGGCTCGGCTTCGCGGGGATCCTCCTGGAAGGGAAACAATGGGGCGGAGGGCGCTGCGGTAGCCGCCGCTGCGCGAGACCTGCTGGGCCACCGGGACGCCCTGCTCTGCCCCCTCCGTTGCCTCCGCTGGGACCGTCCGGAGGTAACTTCACTTCCCCTCGCCGACCGCCCGCGGCGTCTCCCGGGTTTCCTCCGGGGCAGGCACTCCGACTTGGCCCCGGGGAGCCGGACGCCGCCATTCTCGGACCCGGGGGAGGGGGACGCGCCGCGGCTGCCCCTGGGCGCTGGCGGGGGGGCGGGCTCCGGAAACGTTTGTGGGGCCGCCCTTGTCCCCCTCTGGAACCAGGATTGTGGGGTCCGGCGGGTGTGATTGACAGGTAGGCGGGCGCCGGGTCGGGGGCGCGGGGCCGTGCGTGGCGGGTCTGCGGGGCGACCTGCTGCGGGGGGCGGGGCTGGTGGAAGGAGCCTGGCGAGCGCGTCCGCGGGGAGGGAGACCCGCTGCCCGCTGCCCCCTGAGCAAGTTTCGGCCCCTGGAGACGCGTCTCCCTTGCAAGTTTCACTTGCGGCCCCCGGAGCCCCAGTGGGCAGGACTGAGGCAAACTTCGCGCATTTAAATGAGCGCCTTGGTGCTGGGAACTTTGTCTCCACCGCGCGAGGGGAGGATGGGGCGGAGGGCGGATTCGCTGAGCCTGGAAACCCGTGCCTCTTTGCAAAGCTTGCTGACCCGTTTGCGGCTAACCGCCTGGTGACGGCGTGGCGTGGCGTGGCTAATGCGTGAGAACGGTTACGCGCAGGTGTCTCAGTGCCAGAAAGGGTGAGGCGTGTGAATCCGCCCGTGGGCATTTCTGTACCTGGAAGATTGAACTCCTCTCCCCCGTCCCCCTTCCCATTTTAATTTGCAGATGCTTCCTCGTCAGCCGACTTGAACGGGAGTGACAGGAGTCCCTTTACGTGGCTGGGAAAGGTTTTTGAATTGTCAGTACCCAGTCGTTGGAAAAATGTGACACAGATGGAAAGGAAACGTGGGGACACGATCTTGAATATTTCGTTGGCTGGAATATATTCAGTTCTGTATCCATCTCTAAAGAGAATTAAGTCTTTGGGATAGATATTTAATATTTTGTAGCTCGGAGAAGTTCGATAGAACTTGAAAGATCACCTTGGTCAACTCATGTGTTGAATCTCAGGGAAGTTCTGTTGGAAGGAAATCAGGGTACCTTTTTTCCTTTCATGAAGTCACCTTAATGAGAATGAAAATTAGCCAGCATCAAGTAAACAATGGCTTATTTGCCTTCTTTTTCTTTTTTCTGAATCCTCACCCAAGGATATGTTTCCATTGATTTTTAGAGGAAGAGGGAGGACGTGAGGGAGAGAGAGGGAGGGAGGGAGAGAAGGAGGGGAGAGAGAGAGAGGCAGAGAGGCGGGCAGGGATCGGTTCCGTTCCCTTCCCTTCCTTAGGCACCCGACCCGCACCCTGGGTATGTGCCCTGACTGGGAATCGAACCCAGGGACTTTTTGGGTTAGGGGATAATGCTCTAACCAACTGAGCCCCATCGTCCAGGGTGGTTTATTTGGTTTTATTTCTCACTCCGTCAGACCCGAAAGTTCAGAAAAATATTTGAGTTTGCTTCTCTTTTATAATAAAGTTTGTCAAGGTAGACTAGTTTATTACCCAAAATGGATGTTAATCCTTTGTTGTATGCTGCATAGGCAATTGAAATATGTCAAAAGAAAAAAAAAATCATACTAGTAAAAGTAGAAGGTAGTTTTTAAAGGGAAACCATAGTCTTTAATTTCAAGTGCAGGTCGCCTGAGTTAACAGAAATTCCTTTGAGTTGTCACAAAGGCATTCAAAGAGCGTTGTGTGCCAAACATTAAGGCTTAGTGTTTGGTGCCTCCTTGCTGGTTTTAACTGGACTGTCAGTCTCTCTTGTAACTTGTTTTTGGTAAGGATATCCCATTACCAGTTTGAACAGTGTTTTGACATGAAATAGCTCCTAGTAAGGACAACTGCCATTGGTTAAACAAGTCAGTAAGTGGAAGTGACAGCTTTGGCACCATCTGTGAATGGACTGGTCAGCCTTTAGCATCGTAGGGAACCAAGGCAACTTCCTGGCATGTGGACCCAGACTGGGCTGGGCCTCCGGTGCCAAGGAGAGGTTGCACTGGCCAGTCTTTGCCAGCATGTGCTTATCTATGTCAAGTTACTGTTACATTTTGTAGCCAGTGGAAATGGGTGAAAAAAAGGCCAGTAAATTCAAGCTAGTGGCAGATTAAAAACCAAATTATTTTGCTTACAAAGTGCTAGGGATGAAAAGACAGTTTGAAGCTGGCAAAAGATTTAGCAACAGTCCTTTCTCTCTGCTTCAGGTAGAGAGAAAGAGACAAGAGATTAACATTTTGTGGTTTATGTTTGCAATTTTACTTTAACCATTGTTGTTTTGTTTTAGTGCAGTGATATTGTTATAAACAATACTCAGACTGTTTAGTACCTGAAAGTTATAATTTGTCCCTTCAGTGTGATTTTTGGAAGGCATATTGCCTTCTTAGATGTGATTTACTTATGTTTAGAGGTTCATATTTTTCCCTTTTAAAAACTGTCTCAATTTTTACAGTGGAAGTCAATACAAAGATAATATTAATCTGAAAGAATTCTGCCTTCTAGCGCACTTCATTATAGTATGTGGGACTAGAGCATGGGAATTACGCAAACACTTGGTTTCTCAACTGGTCTGTGCCATTTCCAGGCTATTTCGCTTCATGCAATTAATTTACATTTCAAATTTGTGGTTTTTTTTGTTTTGTTTGTTTTGTAAAATTAGGGAACATAAATTTAAGGTTGTTTATTGAACAGATATTTCTTGAGTGCCTTTAACGTACCCCAAAACCTTGAGTTAGGTACCTTGTTTTTAGCAAGAGTGTGCATAAGTCTTTTGAAATTTTGAAGTAAAGTATAGGGAGTTCTGAAACATGTAAGTAGGGAACCTAACTTGATTTGGAGGTGTCAGGACAAGCTATCCTGAGGAAGTGACTTGTAAGACTTGAAGGATGAGGAGGATATGCTAGTTGAAAAAGGGGAAATGGGTGGGTGGACCCTTTGAGGATGAGACAAGGGCATGTACACACTCCTTGAAGAGACTGTTGAGAAGGTTAGATAAGAATGCGTGTTTATTAGTTAGTGCCTTACAGGGTATGGAAGCAACCACTGTTAGTTGTATAGAGAAGGCTGGTGGCACCATACTCTAATCATCTTGTTCCATAGCAATTATAGGAAGGCCGTCAATCTAGTGGACTCTAACTGCACTAGACCTGGAAATGACTCTCTGCACACTTTGGTGTCTACTGTCAACTCTGGCACCGCTACTTATTAGTTTTTATATCTCTAAAACTGGAATTAGATGTTAAATAAAATATTTTTTAATATCCTTACAGAGATACAACCATCTGATATCTGTGTATTGTATACTGATGTCAGTATCGTATTTTGATTTAACTTTGATGTCATTTTCCCTTAGAAGAGCTTAGACTACCTTATTTAGAATATCTATTCACAAAATAATAATACCAATCTACCCTAAAAAATATAAAAATAAAATTAGTAAATGGCAGGAGTTTAGTTTGCTTCTAGGAAGATCAGGAGTGACTGGAGTTTCATGTCTTGTTTGCTTAAGTGTTTTTGGTTCTAAAGACATTAATTATTCTCTGGTAGATGTACACGTTGCACCTGTGTCTTGCTAACATTGATGAGTGTAGAAAAAGGTACAATTTTATCCTGGAATTTTCCTTTCACTGAATTATCAAGTGAATTAAAAATATTAATGTTTTTCATGAAATAAGTGAAAGGATATCAATTTTAAGCTGCTTAATGTGTGAATATCAGTTAGCAATGTTATATAGATCAGTAAAGGCAAATTAATATTTTATTATGGAACTAATGCAATATTTATAAGCCAGTTAGTTCTTGGGGCTTTTTATTCCTGTTTCTTTTTTGGACGTTTTAATGTTCAATAGCCTATCTGTGGTAACATAAGAAAAGATAAGGTTTTGAAAAGTTAGTCACAATGTAAAAAAATCAAATAGATGAGGAGGTTGAAATTAAGTTTAGGCATTTGTGTGTGGGCTAGATATTTCTGTGTATTTTGCCAATGCTTGTTATAAAAGTTAATGAAGTGGCATACAATGACTACTGACATTAATGTTTAAAATTAAAAATAATCTGCCCAGCCATTGTGGTTTAGTGGTTGAGCATCGACCTATGAACTAGGAGGTCACGGTTTGATTCCTGTTTAGGGCACATGCCTGGGTTTCAGGCTCGATCCCCAGTGCAGGGCGTGCAGGAGGCAGCTGATCAGTTAGTCTCTCTCATTATTGTTGTTTCTGTCTCTCCCTCTTCCTTCTTCTCTGAAATCAATAAAAAAAATATTAAAAAAAATCCATTTGTCTCAACCTGTTCCATGTTCTTTTTTTCTCGTTATAGTTTGTTTTGGGTTGATTTTTAAAAAATAATTATTTCACTTCCTCATTTTTTATTAGCTTGGGATTACATATATATATATATATACACTAGGGGCCCGGTGCACGAAATTCATGCACTGGGGAGGGGGAGTGTCTCCTCAGCCCAGCCTGCCCCCTCTCACATACTGGGAGCCCTCAGGGGATGTCCTACTGACGGCTTAGGCCCGCTCCCCATAAGGAGCGGGCCTAAGCCGAAGTCTGGCCTCCCTTTGTGAGAGACAACCAGGCTGATCAGGGAAAGGCACCAGCCCCATCACCCCGCTGCTGGAGCCACTGCAAGTCACCGCAGCCACCAAGGTGTTTTCATCAACACGGACTCCAGTCCCTTCACCAAGAAAAAATGACAACTTTCTTTAGGCATTTTCAAGATGTGTCTTTCATAGAATATGACATTTCTTTCTTTCTTTTTTTTTATCCTCACCTGAGTATATGTTTCCATTGACTTTTAGAGAATGTGGAAGAGAAAGGGAAAGACAGAGAGAAACATCAAAGGGAGAGGAATACTTAGATTGCTTGCCTCCTTCATGAGCCCTGACCTGGGCCCCAGCCAGGGAGGAACCTGCAACTTAGGTACATGCCCTTTATCAGAATCTAACCTGGACTCTGCGGTTGGCAAACCTAGGCATTATCCACTGAGCCAAACCGTGTAGGGCAGGTTATGACATTTCTTAGCCCTCCAGCAGCAGACCTTCGTTTTTTTCTCCAGAAGTGTGGTAGAAAAGCCCTAGATCACCTTTTTGGATTCTTATACCCAAGTTACTAAGAATATTACCAGTGGCATACAGGGAGCTTAGCCAATGAGCGGTCAGAAAAGGTATTTCCTCTGTAGTTCACACCTATCTCCTGTGATCTCCGGCTCCGCCCTTGCCAAGGCCTAAAGCCTCCAGCTCTTGGCAGGGGACCCCCAGCTGGCTCAATCGCTAGGCTCCGCCCCTGGCCAAGGCCTCAAGCCTCTGTTTGAGGCTCGGGCCCTGGGCGGGGACCCCCAGCTGGCTCCACCCCCAGCCAAGGCCGCAAGGGCCCTGGGCAGGGACCCCCAGCTGGTTCCGATTGCCCGCAGGGACCCACAGCTGGTGCAATCGCCTGGCTCCACCCACGGCCAAGGCCGCAAGCCTCTGGCAGAGGCTTGGGCTCTGGGCAGGGACCCCCAGCTGGCTCCGATCGCCCGCAGGGGACCCCAGCTTGCTCTGATCGCCAGGCTCCGCCCCAGCGGCCAAGTCCGCAAGCCTCTGGCAGAGGCTTGGGCTCTGGGCAGGGACCCCCAGCTGGCTCCGATCACCCGCAGGGGACCCCAGCTGGCTCAATCGCCCGGCTCCACCCCCAGCCAAGGCTGCAAGCCTCTGGCTGAGGCTTGGGCCCTGGGCAGGGACCCCCAGCTGGCTCCAATCGCCTGCAGGGACCCCCAGCTGGCTCCACCCCCAGCCAAGGCCTAAAGCCTCTGGCAGAGGCTTGGGCTCTGGGCAGGACCCCCAGCTGGCTCTGATCGCCCCCAGCCAATGCCCCAAGTCTCTGGCTGAGGCTCGGGCCCTGGGCAGGGACCCCCAGCTGGGTCTGATTGCCTGCAGGGGACCCCAGCTGGCTCTGATCACCTGTGGGGGACCCCTGCTGGCTCCGATCTTCCCCTCTGATCTTCAGCTCCAATATCCCAGTTCCAACAACCACTGCTCTCTGAGGCTGCAGCCATCTTGGTTAGGTGTATTTGCATATTCGCTTTCTGATTGGCTGGTGGGCGTTGCTGGTGGGCGTGGCTTGTGAGTGTAGCAGAGTGATGATTTGCATATTACTGTTTTATTAGATAAGATATATATGTGTGTGTGTGTGTGTATATATATATATATATATATTACTATTCTTTCAGTGTTTGTCTAAGAAATTCTAGTATGTATTCTTGAATTATCACAGTGCAATATCAATAGAAACTTTCACCCTTTTTTCAGATAATGCATTCCTCAATGCAGATAAAAACATTAAAGCTAATTTCCTTTCATTACCTATTTCGTTGTTACCATGTTTTTAAGTGCATATATGTATACTAGAGGCCCGGTGCACAAAATTGGTGCACTGGGCGGGGAGGGGGCCTCAGCCCAGCCTGCGCCCTCTCACAGTCCAGGACCCCTTGGCCGACATCCCTCTCACAGTCTGGGATCCTTCACTCCTTACTGCCCACCTGCTCACTGCTCCTTACTGCTCGGCTCACTGCTCCTTAGTGCTGCTGCAGAGGTGGGAGAGGCTCCTGCCACTGCTGCTGCACTCGCCAGCCATGAGCCCGGCTTCTGGCTGAGCCATGCTCTCCCTGTGGGAGCGCACTGACCACCAGGGGGCAGCTCCTGCGTTGAGCGTCTGCTCCCTGGTGGTCAGTGCGCATCATAGCAACTGGTCATTCTGGTCGTTCCGCCGTAATGGTCGCTTGGGCTTTTATTATATAGATATGCATACATACATATATGTATACTTAACCCCCAAATAAGTTTTTCTATTGTTTGATGCTGTTATTATTCAATTAGACTTACTGTATTTTTTTAAATTCCTTTTTGCATTACTGACCTTTCATTTGGAATAATTTTTCTTCTGCCTGAAGAGTGCTTTTAGTATTTTCTTTAAAGAGGATTAGTATTGACAGATTTTCAAACTTTTTGTTTGTCTGAGGATGTTTTTAGTTCACCTACATTCTTGAAAGATACATTTAGGTTAGGTATAAAATTCTAGATTGGAGATATATAAATACATATACTTATGTGTTATTTTGGAGAAGAGATTATTTTAAAGTGTTTGACTTTATTTCTATTGAGAAGTCAGCTGCAATTTATTGCTTTCTTGTTTATAATTTGTTTCTTTGTCAGATTGTTTTAAGGATTTTCTTTTTATCTTCTGATTTCAGATGATTTTCTCTATTTTCTTTTCTCTCTTGGGATAAATACCTTTTGATGCTGTGACTTGATGTATTTCACCAGTTTTTTATAGTTCTCAATCATTATCTCTTCAAATATTGCTTCTTCCCCAGATCTATCCTTCTAGGGTGTCAATTATATTCAGTGTTGGATCTCACTGAATCCTCTATGTATTTCACTTGTCTTCTATATTTTCCATTCTTTTGTTTCTTTTTTGTTGTGGATATTTTATTCTGGCCTATCTTCCAGTTTACTAAATTCACCCTCATCTTGTCTAATCTGTTCTTACATGTATTGTCTGGGTTCTTAATTTTGGTTATTGTATTTTTCACCCTAAATTTCAATTTGATGTTTTAAAAATCTACTATACCACTTTAATAGTTTCTAATTTCCTGTCAAAAATTTCAAGCTCTGCCTGGCTTGCATGGCTCAGTGGTTGAGCATCAACCTATGAAACAGGAGGTCACGATTTGATTCCCCATCAGGGCACTTATCTAGGCTGCAGGCTTGATCCTCACTGTGGGGCATGCAGGAGGCAGCCCATCGATAATTCTCTCTCATCATTGATGCTTCTGTCTCTCTCCCTCTTCCTTCCTCTGTGAAATCAATAAAAAATATATTTTTAAAAAATTTCAAGCTTTGCACATATCTCTTTGGACAGAGAAAGCATGGCATCTCTATCCCAGAATTCTATAGGTTTTTTGTTTGTTTTGTGGTCTGTTATTTCATGAGGAGCTAATCTCCTTATGTGCCTGCTTACCTATGGTTATGTACTGTTTATTGTATTTGAAAAAGTATTTCTAAGTAATTATAGATTTAATAAGAATTTTGCCAGGCACTTAGGATCACCTTTATCCAAACAGATTTTTTTTGGGAGAGTCTGTACAAGAAGTTAGTTTAGTTTCCTTATGGGCTGTCCATTCTTCTGGGATTCGGCTTTTTAAGGTCTCATTTTAAAGCAGAGGGTAGTTCCTTTGGTGGATCTTGTACTCTGATATTTTGTCTTCTTAGCCTGTAAGTCTGCCTAAGTGCATTTTAGCTTCTCAGGCACCTGTTTTGATTAGGCAAACAATTCCAGGAGTAAAATGCTGTGCTCCGCATTCTGGATTCCTGTTATCTCTTTAGCTGGTAATTCCTTATTGTTAGGTCTTTGTGTCCCACTTCTCTCCCTTTTTTAAATGAAGGTATATTATACATATAGAAATGTGTACTAATCTTAAATGTATACCTTGAAGAATTTTTATAAATGTAATTAAGTGTATATAATCATACCTACTTCAATCTATAGGACATTTTTGCCACCCCAGGAGGCTCTGTCATACTCCTTCCCAATTATACTACCTTCCTCTCCTACCTCAGGTAACAATTACTCAATTTTCTGTCACCATTGACTAGTTTTGCATTTTCTAGTTTTTCATCAGAATGGTATCATACAGTATGTAGTATCTTAATGTCTGGCTTCTTTCATTCAACATTGTATTGTATCAGTGAGATTCAGATATGTTGTTGCATGTAGCAGTGGTGTTTCTTTTTTATTGCCCTGAACTTGTTCTGGGCACTGTGGCACTGAAAAAATTCTCACACCTCAATGACTTCAATGATGAAAACATTTTTACACTCTTATAAACCTGCAGATTGGGCAGTGTTCACCTCTGCTTCATTAGCTTTCAAGTAGGGCTGCTTGAAGGCTGAGTCTAGTATTGTTTGAAGGTTTGCTCACATGTCTGGTGGTTGATGACCGAACACCTAAATGTGGCCCGAGCATGCTCACTACGTGGTAGCTAGGTTCCAAGGGCAAGTGTCCAACCCACATGTGGTGAGAAGGGGAGTGAAGAGCCAGTGAGCCAGACAGACGCTATTTTGGCTTCTGTGACTTGGCCTTGACATCTTATATGAAGCTTATTCAGTATTATTTCCACTTCAGTCTATTCTTTGAGGCAGTTATGAGTTTACCAAGGTTTAAAGAGATAAAAAAAATGGATTCTGCCTCCTGTTGGGGAGAGGCATAATTCTGGAACAGCATGTGAGACCAGAAGTAATTCAGTGACCATTGTTGGAAAATACACTCTGCCTTAGAGGTAGCCTAATACATGACTATGTCACAGTTTATTTGTCCATTCTACTCTTAATAGACATGTAATTGTTTCCAGTTTTTGGCTATTATAATAAAGTTGCTAAGAACATTTATATATATATAATATATATATTTTGTTGAACATATGTACTCCCTTCTTTTGGATATATTCCTAGGAATGGAATTATCGAGTAATAGGAAAATGTGAATAAATATATAAATATAAATATAGTTACTAGCAAACAGTTTTCCAAAGTGGTTGTACCAATTTATACCCTCTGATATTTTTAGTAATTTAAAAATATACTTAATGTATATATTTATTTGGTCTAGCTTTCTATTCAAGCAAGAAGGTTGATCTGTAATACCTGGTCTATCTTTGTTGGAAATGCACATCCCTTATTTTGTCTTTTATGCAATTTTTCATGTGTTTGTGTTTTACTTTCCCAGTTAGATGCTTAGTTATTAGGACATGAAGACTAGGTAGAAGAGTGGGATTGTGAAGTAATAGACTGAAAAAAGTAATATTTTAGAATATGTATTCAAATTACCGCTAAGAGTAGGTACCATTAGCTGACTATCTACATTAATTGCTTAAGAGAATTTTTAAGAAATTGCTTTTTGGGGTGCTTGAGCCCCATTCTTCATCAGTTATATCATACTTTGTTTTGACCCAACTTTTTATACCACTTTTGATTCTAAGCTCCTTCCTCAGATTTGCTTGGGAAATATTTTTCTATTACAAAAAAGTTTTCCTCCAAAGTTGATGATATGCTGTCATTGAGGATTGCCAACAGAATGCCATCTAGGTTCTCCCCTCACACTTAGGGTTACCTTTGATTATTTCACTGTTAATAGTCATCTTGACTCTCTTCTAAGTGTCATTTAAATCTGGCCCATTTAAAAAAAACTCAACATTTTAGATTAGTTTGTTTTAGTTCATATCTGGTTATGATCAACTGATCCTGCTTATAATGCTGAGAAAGCTAGAATATTTCTTAGTTACCCAGTGAATTAAAATAAGTTTTTAGGTCATAAATCTTTCAGTGCTAGAACAAGAACTTACAATTGTATTTCAACTCCTTTATTTTATACAATAAGACCAAAAATGGATCAGTACTAATACATGTCAAATATATAAGATATTTAGTTTACCAAAACAGTTTTTATGCATAACCCATGATAATTTTGAGTGATAGGTTGGAAATTTTAATTGTAATTTTACAGATAAAGAAACAGGGTCAGAGAAGTGGTGTGACTTGATCTGAATTTCTAGAGCTGGTTAATGGCAGAGCTGGTCCATATGTATCTGGGACTTCCTATATATTGAGTGATTTTTTTTTTTTTACAAGGTCTGTCATCAACTTGCCAAATTTCAAGTTTATTGACATCCTATATGAATCTTCCTCTCGTCAACTGTATATATGTATTTTTGGCCTTTGCATGAGCTGAAGCTCTTAACTCCCATCTCACTCTGGTTTCCCTTGGTACTTTTGTCCTGAATGTATTCTGTTAGCTCAGGATGGCTGGAACCAGGTCTGTCTCTGTCTCTCTCTCTCTCTCTTTCTCTCTCTCTCTCTAATTTTATTGGTTAATAAAAGTATATAGGTTTCAGGTACAATTCTGTAATACGTCATCTCTGTATTGTATTCTGTGGTCACCACCCCAAGTCAAGTTTTCTTGCTTCATC
Organism: Ia io; assembly: GCA_025583905.1. Taxonomy (NCBI): domain Eukaryota; kingdom Metazoa; phylum Chordata; class Mammalia; order Chiroptera; family Vespertilionidae; genus Ia; species Ia io. The sequence continues at coordinate 91,971,266 of JAJQQW010000002.1, read as the reverse complement.
ATTTGTCCTCCCTTTACCCTCTCCTACCTCCCACCATCCTCTTTTCCCTCTGGTAATCACCATACAGGTTTCTCTTGATTGTTGTATCTGAAGCCCCTTGAGAAGTTTTTGCATTATTGTATGGCTGAATTAGTATTTTCTGAATGAATGGATGGATGCAATCTTGTGTTAAGAATCCAGCTAGAGATAAATTTCTTGAAAATAGAATCAGGTCTACTTTTCTTTATATTTCTCATGGTGTCTGGTATAGTGCATACTATTGTAGTTGGCAGTCTGTAATTTTTAACTCACTTTTAAAAGGATGCCAGCTCCTGAAAATCAGAGATGTTGTATCTTTCATTTTAGCTTTTATCTGTGGAGCTCAGGCATTATGTACAGTTTTGATAGGATATATCAAGAGAATTAGGCAAATGTAACATGTAAACAAATTCTAAGCCACTTTTGAAAGATCCTGCCTCTGTAACAGATAAGTAAGGAGGCCTTAGATGGGACATTTGTTTTCCTAACTACTTAGAAGTTGACATGTTGACCAGCCTAAAGCTACTAGAATTTGATAAGTCCTTTTGGAAACCTAACTTAAATTACACCTGTAGATGGGGAAATTAGACCTCGTTCTTATCTGATGCTTCATTAACATACACGTGTAAACAAACTGAGGAAACCAAAAGATTTCTCATTTTGCCATCTCATTCTCTGATCTTAGCTGGAAGTACTTTGTTGATTTAGTGAACAGGATAAACAAACCTCCTTTTACTCTAGCAATAATAGATTTGCTTTACTTCTCTTGAGCTGGGAAAATACTTAAAATTGTGGGAATTTATAGCGTTATGTCTCAGGGCGTATAAATTGCAGAAAAAAGCATTTTTTAATAGAAAGCCCAAGAATTGTGAAAGTACAGTGGTGAGACCTTCTATGTCAATAAATAATGACCTTAATATAAATATTAACTAAAGTTATTTCTTTATCTGGAATGCGAATATATTACCTGCGACTCTGCCCTGACCTAATATATTTGAACTCCTAAACTGTGCATCTGAATTAAGAAAGAAAGCTACTGAAATCACTATCATGTAAGTTCCATGGGAGCAGGTCCTTATTTTGTTCATGGCTATTTCTTCAGAGCTTAGAGCACTGCCTGACTCATAATAGCTGCTCAGCAAATATTTGTGGAATGAATAGTAAATTTGTATATTATCTGTCTTTTAAGTTTAAAAACTGAACATTAGTCATTTAAGTATTGGTTTATAAGCCTTTTGTAAATAAATTTAAATTGGTTGAGGCATAATTTTTTATTACATCTTGCTCATTATGAGAAAGTTGCACAATGTACATTGCAGAGCATTCATTCATTGTCAGATTACTTTGAGACATTTTAAAATAGTGCATGATAGTCCATTGCGTGTAATTTAACAACATTCATTTAGTCAATCCCTTATTATTGGACATTTAAATTATTTATAATTTTTTTGCTATTACAAATAATGCTTCAATGAAGGGAATTTTCTTAAGCTTTCTCTTGGAATGGCAGTTCAACAATTTAGCAATTTAGCAAAACAGGATCTAGGATTTTCTACTAGAAAATGAATTTGGATTACACAACGGCAAAGGTGAGATCAGAAGCTTCAATGATCAGACAGCTGAGATCAGACATCACAAATGGGACAACTCTTTGTGTAGGCCAGCTGGTTCTACCTGTGGATAATGGGTAATCACCAGTTTTTCACAGAAAAGCCATCTTCAATTTGTAGTGGAACTAGCTGTCACTTGTATTTGTCTTTAACTTTTAAAGAGTAAATGAGTCACCACAACTGTTTATTCCCCTTAATTATGGCTTAAAGATTATAAGTGCATTTAACTCCTTTATGACATCCTCTCTAATAAAAGGGTAATATGCAAATTAACCATCACTCTGCTACATAAGCCACGCCCACCAGCCAAGCCACGCCCACATGTCAATCAGGGCGAGTATGCAAATTAACCCCAGCCAAGATGGCTACCATTGGGTTTCCCCGGCAACAAAAGAAGCCAAGCTGTCCACACACTCTGGCGGGCCCAGGCCTCCACTCAAGGATACAAAGTTTCAATTATAGAAGGTAAACAAATCCAAGCAGCAGCCATGGATCCAGCAGGAGGCTTGGCTCCGCTCTAGGCTACAAAGTTTCAATTGTAGAAGGTAAATAAATTCCAGATACCAGGGCCTCTGCTTGGGTCGCTAGGGGGCTTGGCTGGCCTGCAAACCACCATAGGCCCCTCGCTCAGGCCTCTTCATGCCCCAAGGGAACCCCACCCTGATCCAGGACACCCTTCAGGGCAAACCAGCTGGCCCCCACCCGTGCACCAGGCCTCTATCCTCCTATCTAATAAAAGAGTAATATGCAGATTGACCATCACTCCAACACACAACATGGCTGCCCCCATGTGGTCAAAGATCCTGCCTCCATGTGGACACAAGATGGCCACCACAAGATGGCCAGCAGGGGAGGGCAGTTGGGAGGGACCAGGCCTGCAAGGGAGGGCAGTTGAGAGGGACCAGGCCTGCAAGGGAGGGCAGTTGAGAGGGACCAGGCCTGCAAGGGAGGGCAGTTGGAGGCAATCAATCCTGCAGGAGAGGGCAGTTAGGGGTGACCAGGCTGGCAGAGGAGGGAAGTTGGGGGCAAACAGGCTGGCAGGGGAGCAGTTAGACATCAATCAGGCTGGCATGGGAGTGGTTAGGGGGTGATCAGGCTGGCAGGCAGAAGTGATTTAGGGGCAATCAGGAAGGCAGGCAGGCGAGCAGTTGGGAGCCAGCAGTCCTGGATTGTGAGAGGGATGTCCGACTGCCCGTTTAGGCCCGATCCCACCGGGCAGTCAGACATCCCTTGAGGGGTCCCAAATTGGAGAGGGTACAGGCTGGGCTGAGGGACACCCCCCCCCCCCGTGCACGAATTTCATGCACCGGGCCTCTAGTTTACATATAATAGGTTACTTTTATTTATAATCATTTTATTTCTGAATTTTATTGGAAAATTTTCACTTTTTTTAATTAAAATATTACATTTATACAAAAAACCATATGTCATATGTATTACACAGTCTAATATACCAATATCCATACTATCTCCTCCTTCAGCTTAAGTGATATTACCAGTACCTCTTGGATCACATCTCCCCACTACTCCATTTTATTTTCCTGAGGAAACCATCAGTGTCAACTCTTGCTTTTCTTCATAGTTATAATTACACTAGAGACCCGATGCACAAAATTCATGCAAGAGTAGGCCTTCCTTCCCCCTGCTGCTGGCACCGGCTTCCCTCTGGCATCCAGGACCTGGGCTTCCCTCTGGCCACCAGCACCCGGGACTCGGGACCCAGGTTTCCCTCCGGCTGCCGGCAGGCACCCGGGACCCGGGCTTCCCTCGCAGCCCAGTTTCGTCCTGAAGGTCGTCCGGAAGGACGTCCAGTCTAATTAGCATATTGCACTTTTATTATTATAGACTAGAGGCATGATGCACGAAATTTGTGCAGGGGGCTCGGCCCTTGCAGCCGTGGCGGCTTACTTTGGCCCTCACAGTCACGGCTTCATCTGGAAGGTCATCCGGAAGGATATCCGGAAAGTTGTTCAGCTGTCCAGTCTAATTAGCATATTACACTTTTATTATTATAGATAGGCATATGTCCCTAAAGAACATATTGCTAATTTTACGTATTTTGGAACTTTATATAAAATGGTATTATATGTGTGAGTATATATATATTCACAAATTTAGTGAGTAAAATATTTTAGTAAAATTAAAACTCACAAATTTATTTTCATTTAAAATGAACATATTTATCCTCTGCACTAGCCATCTTTTGCTGTGTAACCAAACAACTGCTAAATTTCAGTGGTGTACCGCTATGAGCATTTAATTCTAGCTGACAGGTTTGGCAGTTTCTATTTTCATTTGATTCTTCAAATCTGTTTCCTTTTTTATTCGTAGTTTCCATTTTATAGTATACTAGAAGCCCAGTGCACGACATTCGTGCACTGGGGAGGGGTCCCTCAGCCCAGTCTGTGCCCTCTCCCAGTCGGACATCTTTGAGGGGTCCTTAGTGCTGCTGCAGAGGCTCCTGCCACTGCTGCTGCACTCGCCGGCCTTGAGCCTGGCTTCTGGCTGAGTGGCGCTCCCCCTGTGGAAGTGCACTGACCACCAGTGGGCAGCTCCTGCGTTGAGCGTCTGCCCCCTGGTGGTGGGTGCGTGTCATAGTGACCAGTCATTGCACTATTCGATCAATTTGCATATTAGGGTTTTATTATATAGGATTTGGAAGCTGTTCTTTTTATATATTTTATTGATGTTTTACAGAGAGGAAGGGAGAGGGATAGTTAGAAACACTGATGAGAGAGAAACATTGATCAGCTGCCTCCTGCACACCCCCTACTGGGGATGTGCCCCCAACCAAGGTACATGCCCTTGACCGGAATCGAACCTGGGACCTTTCAGTCCGCAGGCCGATGCTCTATCCACCGAGCCAAATGGGTCAGAACAGCATTGCTCTTCTTTTTAAAAAAGTTTTTTTGAGTAGTCTACTTATTTCTGTTGAATTTTGCTTATTATGCATAGTTTTACATTTTGAGCTCATTTTTATTATACCTTCATCTGTGGAAATGCTTATGAGACCTGAGTTAATACTACTTTCTCCCAGTGGGAATTTGCAATTGAGGACACTGTCAACCCAGGGCCACTTAATTTCTAGGCTTAAGATTTTCTCAACGTACAAGTAATTTGAATTTGAACTTGAAGCCTGTGTGAAGGTTGGTTTGGGTATAGATTCCCAGGGAATACTCTCTTTCCCCTCCCCAAACACAAATAAACCTATACTTGGCAGAATTTTCCTTATAGCATCCCTTTGGGGTATTTATTTTTTCATTGTTTATTTTATTGAAGACCTAGTCCTTCAGGTGCCAGGCTTTATGTGCTTATCTGTAGTCTGACTTCCCATATTATATAGCATAAAGGTTTGGTCTTATCCTATGCAAACTGTTAATTCTGAAAGCCCTTCAGCATTGTCCAGTAGAACTTTCTGTAACTGGAAATACTATATATCTGTGCTAATATAGTAGCTATAGCCATATTTGGAATGTGGCTAATTTGAGAAAGAAACTATATAGCATTAATATTAGTTTATTGGTATATTTAAATATAGCATTGATATTAATTTAGGAACTTAAAATGTTACCTAGCTAATTAATTTAAAATTAAATGGCTACATGTGGCTAGTGGCTACAGTATTGGACAGTGCAGCTTGGTTATGAGAGATTGTCAAATGTCTCTAAGGGCAGTTGCTGGCATCATTGCCTACACTCTCTGTGCTCCTATTTATTTATTTTACTTTTGTCTTTGAGTTCCTTGTGAGCTTTGCTGTGCATTTAAAAGGTTAATTCTTATATTTTATCAAGCATTTTCAGGTGCCATCTAATAAGAGGGTGTACAAACCATTTGGGCACAAAAATGTTGGAAACAGATATTTCTGATAGCTTTAGTTTTAGTTGGAAATGTTCTTATCTTGAATGATAAAAATGGAAAAGTTCATAGGAGAGTGCTAAAAATTTCTGAAGTAGAAACTGATTAGGAAGTTAAAAATTATGAGAAAGAATTATTTATTTTGTCTTCCTTCTTATTCTACAAAGAATTTAAGTATATTAAAAGATGAAAATATTAATAAAAACATAGAGATGCCCAACCAACAACTGAGCTACACCGGCCAGAGCTGAAAAAACTCTTTATATCTTAGGAACTTCAACCCTGGAATAATTATTTATTTGGCAACTTATGATTATTGAAAGAAGGGGCACACTGCTTAGTACAAAGTGCTTTGATGTTGCCATTTTGGTATTTTAAGTTTAAGATTAAAAAATCTGATCCAAACATGAATTAAAAGAAAAGTCTCTGGTCAAAGAGATTAGACTGTACAAGTGTAAGCAAACGAACTCCTGGGTCGTCTGTGAACATTTCATTTACTTTGTGTATTTGTAACATGGGATTACATGACAGCACTGTGATTGTATGCCACTGTGAATTACAGTATAGGAGCCATACTGTTCATATAGAATGGTCAGTTTGTAAATTTATACTTCCCATATATATTACATAGATGAGTAAAGTGTATATACGGAGTAAGCATTATTTCTTCAAAGAATGTTATCCTAACTTTAATCTGTTTCAGAAGCAGAGGTCCTTAGTATTATGCTATTTTCTTAATTGATTTAGCAAATAAAGTAACCATCATTTCTTGTGATTGAAGGAAACTACATATTTGGTAGCACAAGTATACTAGTACATTTTGTATCTAATCTGATCTTATCTGTGGAATTTCATATATTAGATTTGGTGAGGTATTTATGCATCTATTGGTATATTTAGATATAGCATTAATATTAATTTATGCCTCATTTAAAAATACATTAATCAAGAAAGGAAATTTGTGAAAAAAATATATTTTTATTGATTTCAGAGAGGAAGAGAGAGGGAGAGAGAAATAGAAACATCAATTATGAGAATCATTGATTGGCAGCCTCCCGCACGCCCCCTACTAGGGATCAACCCAAAACCCAGGCATGTGCCCTGAACTATGACCTCCTGGTTCATAGGTCAATGCTCAACCACTGAGCAACACTGGCTGGGCAGAAAGGAAATTTATAATGTAAATTTTAGCAAAGGGTTAAATATATTTATACTAATACAGGGTGATGCTTTATGTTATACTCAAGTGAAAAGAATAAAATACAAAATTTTGTATGTAATGTTTATAAATTATATTTAAGAAATAGTTACAAAAAATGCCTTGAAAAGAAATATACCCCAAATGATTGGGTAAATATAGTAGTATGGTGTTGTGATATAATTTTTTCTACTTTGGTATTGTTTCCAATTTTTTTAAATCAGTGAAACCATATTACTTTTATAGTGAGGAAAATGCCCATTTTTAGAGAAAATCTATAGCAATAACTTTGATAATCTTTATTTGGTCATGTATATAAATAATTTGTATGTAATCATAGTAAATTTAGCAGATGTGATGTGCTATATTTACCCTAGCTGGAGTGCTTGTTTAATATTAAGACAAAAGACACCTTACTGAGTTTCTGTATGGTAATTACTTTATACATTTTATTTACATTTGAAGTAACTTCTTATAGAAAAAGAAAAATAGAATGGGATTATGATGTTCTAAAGGTTGATTGGCATCTATATAATAAAGAGCCAGGGTCGTTACGACCAAAGGCTCGGACCAGACCGGAAGTCAGTGCTGGGTTGCCGTGGCGATCCAGCACTGATTGGGGCCGCTGCCGTGCCCCGACCCAACACTGACTGCCTAGGGGGCTGCGGATCAGGCCCGGAGAGAGGCCTGCAGAGAGAGAGGCAGGGTCTGATCCATAGCCTCTGTGGCAGCCGTTGATCAGAACTTGCTTCTCTTTCTCTCCCGGTCTGCCAACAGCCACGCCTCCATTTCTCTCCAGGCCTCCACCAGGGCTGCTGATCAGCCCCGCTTTTCTGATCAGGCCTTGTTGATAGGTCCAGAGACGCTGACTGGCATAGAAACTGACCAATCAGAACCAAATCTGGGTCAACTGAGGAGCCAATGGCTGCCTAGGAGGTGGAGCTTTTGACGCTGACTGGCATAGAAACTGACCAATCAGAACCAAATTGGCTGGCGGAAGAGGGCAGTTGGGGGTGAGATCAGCTGGCAGGGGAGAGCAGTTAGAGGCGAGATTAGGCCATTGGGGAGGGCTGTTGGGGGCGAGATCAGGCCGGCAGGGGAGGGCAGTTAGGGGCGATCAGGCAGGCAGGCAGGTGAGTGGTTAGGAGCCAGTGGTCCCAGATTGTGAGAGGGGTGTCCAGCCGCTGGTTGGACATCCCCTGAGGGGTCCCCAATTGGAGTGGGTGCAGGCTGGGCTGAGGGAACACCCCCTCCGTGTACCAATTTTGTGCACTGGGCCTCTAGTTTTGTTATATTTAGAATCTCACAGTCCGGGAGCCCCACAGTCAATCGCCCCCACAGAGGGAGGCCCTGCCCACCTGCCACAGTGCTGCCGCTGGGTAGCCAGGGCCTCCTTTTTTGGGGTGATTGATCACAGGGCTCCACCATTGATCACCCCAAAGAGGTAGGTCCTGCCCACTTGGCCAGGTTCCACCATGGATCGCCCCCGCAGAGGGAGGCCCGCCCACTTGCCTCAGAACGCCGGTCGGTGGCCTGGGCCTCCCTCTTTGGGGCAATCGTGGAGCCCCCCGATTGATTGATCGCCCTGCTGGCTGGTGGCCTGGTCCTCCCTCTGTAGGGCGATCATGGGGTGATGGCTGGGCCCCCAACCAATCGCTTGCACTCACCTTGGCTGGCCTGGTGCCGGTGGTTGTCATAGCGTGGTTGTCCGGAAGGTCGTCCCGATGGTTGTTCTGCTGTTTGGTCGTTCGGTTGATTTGCATATTATGCTTTTATTATTATAGATGACACCAAGAGGTTCTTTTGGACATAGAAAATTTTAAACTAAATTATTTTCATCTCCATTTAGAAAACTTAATTTTAAATACCCTCACAAAATATGACTTATTTCTCTTTGTTTTTTGACTAGGACATGTATTCCTCCGAGAAACCTTGGACAGCAGATTTTGGCTTAATATCTGATTGGGGCAACATACAGAGACATTTCCAGTCATGAGTAAGTGTCCTTCTTTATTTCATTTCGGTGGTCTCAGGAGCATTTGCAGTGTTGTCCTTAAAAAGAGAAAAAAATTGTTACTGTACAAATTGGAATTATGTGACTTCATCCAAGAGATTGGATAATCTGTTTTACCCAGGACTGTGCACTTGTCTCTGTTTAAACAAGGCGATACTTTTTGTTGTTTGATTTATTCTAAGAAGTTGAATGTGGTAAGGAAATCTGTGTTATTAACTTCTTGGCTTATTTATGGTTCTATTATCTGTAATTTTCTATTGACTAGCTATTGGAAAATGACTCATTAGAAATATGAAGGAGGGAAAATTGCACTTGACCTTAATCAGCCGATGTTTTATTGTGTGAAATTTGATTATTGAGTAACACGGGTTAATATTATGTTCAAGTACAAAATTAAACAAAAAAAAAGAATAATGAAGTTCTCTTTATCAGCATCTTTGATGGAACAAGAAACCAAGTCTATTCTATAGACTTACCAAATTTGTTGTAGATTTTATCTTCTCAGTTGTTTATGTTATGTTTTTTGTCATTTCTAGCCACTTCTGCTTGTTAATAGGAGAACTGGATTTTGCTATTTTGTGTTAACTGTTTACTTTTAGAGAGTGAGGACAGAGTTCAGATTTTACCCTATCATAACCCTATGATAACTTTGATATATGACAGCTTTTTTGATTATGAAAATTTTGGGAAGAAGTGAGCATTTCTTTATTGTTATAATATTAGGGAGTTTAAAGTTCTTTACATATTATTCATATTGATTATGCAGGATGGGACAAAATGAGGTTTACAGTTCACATGGAATATAATACAATAATTAAATAACAATATAAGAATAAACTCTGTGTTTTGCATACTCACAACTATAAACCTAGTTTTGCCCCACCCTGTATTTACTTTAATATTGACCAGAGTACCTTTTCTTATCAACAGTTTAAATAATTAGGCAATCCATAATAATAAAAGCATAATATGCTAATTAGACTGGATGTCCTTCCAGATGTCCTTCCTTCTGGACAAAGCCGCGGTGGGCGGGGGCTGCAGCAGAGGCGGCCTCGGCAGGGGCCAAGGCCCTTGCCCGAATTTCGCGCATTGGGCCTCTAGTTGATAAATAAAAATGAAGCTGTTGTTCTTGTGGTATCTTTGAGTGCTTTCTACTAAGAATAATATTGCAAGAAGTAGTCTTTGATGTTTTAGACTTTCCAGTGTGCACATTTTCACAGTGGTGCACTTTGGATAAACAAGGATAGTTGCTAGATGAGTTCAAATACAGATTAAGAAAGAAGCTGCTTTTATTATTTCAGCTCTATTCATATGCAGTTTTGTGAGAATGTTTATCTAATGCAGTGATTTTCAACTGGTGTGCTGCAAGAATTTTTAAAACATGCAATGCCTGACTAGTCAGGGGCATTGATCTCTTTTCCCTTAGATTGTCAAATAAAAAAATGATAGCCAACACAACAATAGCTATTCGGTATAAATGAATCAAAATTATACCTACTTTTTTTTTGTCGGATCGGCAAAAAAATATAATATTGGTGTGCTGCAGAATTTTAGTAATTAGTTTATGTGTGTCATGAGATGAAAAGGTTGAAAATCACTGATCTAATATAAAGTCCCAACTCTAATAAAGGTGGTGATATTAGTTCGTGAAAACTTAGAGAAAAATGTCAAGCCTTTTAACTTAAAAAATACTTACATTTTTGAAATTTAATTTTTGTTTTACTTTGTAATCTTTCTTTTAAATTTCTTTATTGATTAAGGTATTACATATGTGTCCTCATCCCCTCATTACCACTCCCCTAAAATACCCCCCCACACTCATGCCCTCACCTTCCTGTTGTCTGTGTCCATTGGTTAGGCTTATATGCATGCATACAAGTCCTTTGGTTGATCTCTTCCCCCTAACCTCCACCCTCCCCTACCTTCCCTCTGAGGTTTGACAGTCTGATCGATGCTTCTCTGTCTCTGGATCTGTTTTTGTTCACCAGTTTATGTTGTTCATTAGCCTATATAATAAAAGGCAAATATGCAAATGGACCGAATGGCAGAACGACCGGTCGTTATGATGCGCACTGACCACCAGGGGGCAGACACTCAACGCAGGAGCTGCCCCCTGGTTGTCAGTGCACTCCCACAGGGGCAGTGCCGCTCAGCCAGAAGCTGGGCTCATGGCTGGCTAGCGCAGCGGTGGTGGCAGGAGCCTCTCCTACCTCCGTGGCAGCACTAAGGATGTCCGACTGATGGCTTAGGCCTGCTCCCCACAGGCCTAAGCCGTCAGTCAGACATCCCCCAAGGGCTCCTGTACTGCGAGCGGGTGCAGGCTGGGCTGAGGGACACCCCCCCCCAGTGCAGGAATTTCATGCACCAGGCCTCTAGTATTCCATAAATGAGTGAAATCATGTGATATTTATCTTTCTCTGACTGGCTTATTTCACTTAGCATAATGCTCTCCAGTTCCATCCATCCTGTTGCAAATGGTAAAAATTCCTTCTTTTTTATAGCAGTGTAGTATTCCATTATGTAGATGTACCACAGTTTTTTAATCTGCTCATCTGCTGATGGGCACTTAGGCTGTTTCCAAATCTTAGCTATGGTGAATTGTGCTGCTATGAACATAGGGGTGCATATATCCTTTCTGATTGGTGTTTCTAGCTTGTTGGGATATATTCCTAGAAGTGTAATCTTTTTTTTTTTTAAACTTTTTTTTAAAACATTTTTTTTTAATATATATTCTATCCACCCTTCACAGAGAGGAAGGGAGAGGGACAGAGAGAGAGAGAAACATCGACCAGCTGCCTCCTGCACACCCCCCACTGGGGATGTGCCCTCAACCAGGGCACATGCCCTTGACTGGAATTGAACCCGGGACCCCCCAGTCCGCAGGCCGATGCTCCAGCCACTGAGCCAAACTGGCCAGGGCTAGAAGTGTAATCTTAATGTTCTGTTAGTATCACCGTTCCATATGGTGACTTCTTTGAAGACAGGTGCCACGTGTCTTTACTTTCTGAGTCTCAGTGTCTAACAGTGTCTTGTACACAGCTGCCCCTAAGAACTCAGAGCCCTGTTATTATATGTAAATTACAATGGCTATATTTCATTTGCAAGATTTTTTAGTTTGTTTGTTAATCCTCACCTGAGGATATTTTTCCATTGATTTTAGATAGAGTGGAAGGGAGGGAGGGGGATAGGGAGAGAGAAATATAGATGTGAGAGAGACATCAATTGGTTGCCTCCACACACCCTGGCCAGGGCTGGGAATTGGTGATTGAACCTATAACCCAGGTACGTGCCCTTGATTGGGAATTGAATTGAACTTGAGACCCTTTGGTGAATGGGTCTCATAACAAATGTCCCACACTGTCCAGGGCTGTAAGATTTTTTATTGTTTTTTTTTTTTTTTTTTTTTTTTTTTTTTTTTTTTTTTTTTTTTTATATCCACTAGTTGTTTTCTCACCTCTGCTTTTTTTTTTTCTTTTTTTTTCTGGTTCTTTTTTATTCCTTTATCTCATTGTGAGTCTTTTACATGTTTATTTTAAAGTCTTTTTTAGATCACTGGATTATTTTTAAATTTTTTTGTCCAGTGAATTTATGTTGTGGTTGTTGATATTGTTGGTGTTTTCTTTATGTTCTGTAGTTTTTCAGGCACATTCTGATGAGAATTCTTTTTCTTTCTCTTTTGTTTCTCTCGCTCCCTCTATCTCTTTTTGTGATTTTTCCCTGCTGGTCTAGCAGATTTATAGTTGCCTCTTGTCTGGCTTTGGTGTTCCCAGATCAGAATCTGGTCTTGTGTTAGTAGCTCAGAGCCCTGGCCCATAGTGACGTTGAGCGTATCACAGACTTGGTCACTGAGTCAGCTGGCATTAGGTCAGCAGCATCCCAAGCTGTAGCCTTAGTGCAGTTAGCAGAAGTCTTTTTCAGTCTGATTTCATAATCAAGAAGTGGCACCCTGTCCCTGGTTTTAACCTAAGAGCTTGGCTACTACCCTGCTTTACATGGAATCCTTGTATTTACGATTACCCTGTAGAATCAACTTCCTGTTGATTTTCCTGCTTTGGGGCCCAGAGCCCAGGAGGCCTCCTGGCTTCAGCTTGACTCACACTTTGTGTTCCTGTTAGATTTTTGATCCACAGAGATGTTTAACATGTTTTGGGATGTAGGTATGTTGGTGATTTGTTTTTATATTTTATCTGGAATTTTTCTGTTTGTTGCAAAGACTGCGGAGCCACAAAGAATGAACAATGCCTTGGTATTAAAATACGCCCCGAAGCCCTGGCCGGTGTGGCTCAGTGGTCAAAGTGTCGAACTGAGAACTGAAGGGTCTTGGGTTTGATTCCTAGTCAAGGGCATGTACCTGGGTTTTGGGTTCGCTCCCACCCCCAGGTCGGGACGTTTGCTGGAGGCAACCAGTCGATGTGTCTCCCTCGCATCGATTTTCCTCTCTCTGTCCTCTTCTCCCTCCCTCCTTTACACTCTCTCTACAAACCAATGGAAGAAGTATGTTCTCTGGTGATGATTAACAAATCAACAAAAAAAGCCCCAGGTCCTCCCTTCACATTTAAGATTTTTTTTTCCACATTTAAGATTAAAAGAAAAAAATCAGTTTCTGTTTAGTTCCCTAGTTCCTGGAGTTCCTCTCTGTCATCCTTGTACCACTCTGCTGGCTAGGTGAGCCACATTGCGCTTCCTCTCCATAGCACTGTGCTTGCCTCATTCTGGTACCTATCATACTGTATTAAAATCACCTGCTTATTCATTCTTATCTAATCTATAAATTCTTGAGGGCACAGTTTTATTCCTAGTGTTAGACACTATTCCTGGCTCTTAATGGTGTTCAATAAATAGTGCATAGATTTGGGTGTTTCTAACTAATGTCCTTAGTATGTGGTAGTTATTCCACATATTTTAAGGTGAAATTTGAGCTATCACCCTGAAGAGACAGACACAGAGATAGAGGAAGACAGAGAGGGAGAGAGAGGGAGAGGGAGAGAAAGAGAGAGAGAAAGGAGTGTGACAGGATGAAGCATTCCAAGTAGGTGGAGCAGTGTGAGAAAGATAGGAAGGTTTGACTACTGGTAGTTGTTACCAAGTAGTTGAACATTCTGGAGATTAGAGATAGTAAAGGCCAGGCCACATACATTCCAGGAAGTTTGGGATTTATCTTTAGGGCTTAAGGAACTCTTTAAGGATTTCAATCAGGAAAGCATTTTAAGGTTTCCTTCTGGAAAAATTACTCTGACAAATAGACATTTTTGTTAGATGTAAACTAAAAAGGTCAGTTATAAGCAGTTTTTGCCTTTTCTAGCTTTGTTGTTAGTTTTCAGCTCTTTTCAGTCTCTCTTGAAATAGACTTTGAGTTCTCCTTTCTTGTTCTTGCCAAGTTGCTGATTTTGCCTAGTGATATAAGTCATCCTTGAGTGGACCATTCAGGGTCAGGGGATATTGTGGTGGTTACATTATGCTGCAGTTTCCAGGGAGTGGGAACTGAATTTATCAGGAACTGTTTTTGAAAAAGCAATATTGGAGAAGCTAATTTACATTCCCACCAACAGTTGATGAGGGTTTCCTTTTTCGCCATATCCTCTCCAGTCCTTGTTATTTCGTGTCTCTTTGATAATAGCCATTCAAATCGGTGTGAGGTGGTATCTCATTGTGGTTTTGTTTTCTTTTACCTGGAGTTATTGATATTGAACACCTTATGTGCCTTTGGCCATCTGTATATCTTCTTTGAAAAAAGGTCTATTTAGATCCCCTATCCATTTTTTAATTGAAAAAATTTTTGTTTGCTATTGGTTGTATGAGTTCCTTAGATATTTTGAATATTAACTTCTTATTGAATTTATGATTTGCAAATATTTTCTCCCATTTGTTGATGGTTTCCTTTGCTATACAGAGCTTTTTAGTTTGATGTAGTCCCACTTATTTATATTTACTTTTGTTGCCTTTGGAGTCAGTTCTAAAAAATCAATGCCAGGATCAATGTCAAGGAGTTTACCACGTATGTTTTCTTTTGGAGTTTTATGGTTTCACATCTTACATACAAATCTTTAATACATTTTAATTTTTGTATATGGTATAAGATAATGGTCTAGTGCAGTGGTCGGCAAATTCATTAGTCAACAGAGCCAAATATCAACAGTACAACGATTTAAATTTCTTTTGAGAGCCAAATTTTTTAAACTTAAACTTCTTCTAATGCCACTTCTTCAAAATAGACTCACCCAGGCCGTGGTATTTTGTGGAAGAGCCACACTCAAGGGCCAAAGAACCGCATGTGGCTCGCGAGCCGCAGTTTGCCGACCACAGGTCTAGTGTCATTATTTTGAATGCGACTGACCAGTTATCTCAATACCATTTATTGAAGAGACTGTCTTTTCCCCATTGTATCTTCTTGGCTCCTTTTTTATAAATTAATTGAGCATATATATATGGATTTACCTATGGCCTTTCTATTCCATTCCATTGATCTATGATAGATAAATGGATAAATAAGATGTTGTATATACATACAAAATAGAATACTGGTCAGCCGTAAAAAATAAAATCTTGCCATTTGCTTCAACATGAATGGACCTTAAGGTATTACGGAAAGTGAAATACCTCAGACAGAGAAAGACAGATCCTGTAAGATTTCACTTTATTTAAAATTAAAAACAAACAAACAAAAAATACAAAACTTACAGATTTGTAGTTTTCAGAGAGGAAGGCAGTTGTATGGGTGAAATGGATGAAGGGGATCAATTATATGTGACAGGTGGTAACTGGACTTATTGTGATGATCACTTTGTAATATATACAAAGGCCAAATTATTATGTTTTTTAATAATTATGTAATATAATGTTATATAAGTTTTCCCTCAATTAAAAATTTATATTGATTATATGTTGAAATGATAATACTTTGGATAGATTGAGTAAAATATATTAAATGATGTATTTAAAGCATGGCTGTAATTAGAAATGGACTTCTTAGATCTTTAATGGAGAAAACAATAAGAGTAGTTAATGTAATGCCAGACCATATCTAGGTGATCATTTTGGTGGAATATGTTTTTAAAAAGCCCCATAAAAGCACCAAAAACTAGGTTACCACTTAATTTTCTTTTCCCAAGTTTTTTTTTTTTAATTTAATAAATCTTTATTGTTCAGATTATTACAATTGTTCCAATTGTTCCTCTTTCCCCCCCCCCCCATAGCTCCCCTCCACCTGGTTGCCACCCCACCCTCTGCCCTTATCTCCCCAACACTGTCCTCATCCATAGGTGTACGATTTTTGTCCAGTCTCTTCCCGCACCCCCCACACCCCTTTCCCCCAGAGAATTGTCAGTCCACTCCCTTTCTATGCCCCTGATTCTATTATATTCACCAGTTTATTCTGTTCATCAGATTTTTAATTCACTTGATTTTTAGATTCACTTGTTGATAGACATGTATTTGCTGTTCATAATTTTTATCTTTACCCTTTTCTTCTTCTTCCTCTTCTTTTTTTTTTAATTTTTTAATTTTTATTTTTTTAAATTTCTTTATTGATTAAGGTATCACATATTTGTCCTCATCCCCCCATTCCCATCCCACACCCCTCCCCACACATGCCCCCACACCCCTGTTGTCCTTAACCGCTGATTAGGCTCATATGCTTGCACACAAGTCCTTTGGTTGATCTCTCCCCTTTACCCCCACCCTCCCCTACCCACCCTCTGAGGCCCGACAGTCTGATCCATGCCTCCTTGTTTCTGGGTCTGTTCTTGTTCATCAGTCTATGTTGTTCATTATTTCCCCTAGATGAGTGAGATCATGTGCTATTAGAAATATACTTATAAGAACCGAAAATGAGACAAGCAATAATGGTTATGGTGACAGGCAAATGAATCAGTCTGTAGTGAGTTTCTTTCTGGGCCAACAGTTCTTTTGAGACCCAATTTCAATGTCCAACAGTTCCTTATGTGTACATGTCAGCACTAACATTACAGTTCTGGATGGTGGACAAATGGTGGTAATGCAGGTCTGACTCTCTCTGGTTTGGTCCTGGGCAACCTGCAGTGATGCATAGCTGCTACCTGCTAGTATGGGAAGGCCACGTCAGTGTCTTCCATCTCTGGACTGCTTCTCTTCTGTCTTCATGGCTGGCTTCTTCCTCTTCTTAAAGAATACCTTTAGCATTTCATATAATACTGGTTTGGTGTTGATGAACTCCTTTAGCTTTTTCTTATCTGTGAAGCTGTTTATCTGACCTTCAATTCTGAATGATAGCTTTGCTGGGTAGAGTAATCTTGGTTGTAGTTTCTTGCTATTCATCACTTTGAATATTTCTTGCCATTCCCGTCTGGCCTGCATAGTTTCTGTTGAGAAATCAGCTGACAATCGTATGGGTGTTCCCTTGTAGGTAATTAACTGTTTTTCTCTTGCTGCTTTTAATATTCTCTCTTTGTCTTATGCTCTTGGCATTTTAATTATGATGTGTCTTGGTGTGGTCTTCTTTGGATTCCTTTTGTTTGGGGTTCTGTGCGCTTCCTGGACTTGTAAGTCTGTTTCTTTCACCAGGTGGGGGAAGTTTTCTGTCATTATTTCTTCAAATAGGTTTTCAGTATCTTGCTCTCTCTCTTCTTCTGGCACCCCCATTATTCTGATGTTGGTACGCTTAAAGTTGTCCCAGAAGCTTCTTACACTATCTTCAAATTTTTGGATTCTTTTTTCTTTTTGCTTTTCCAGTTGAGTGTTTTTTGCTTCTTTGTATTTCAAATCTTTGACTTGATTCTTGCATTCCTCTAGTCTGCTGTTGGGTCTCTGTATAATATTTTTTATTTCATTCAGTATATGTTTAATTTCTAGTTGGTCCTTTTTCATATCCTCGAGGGTCTCGCTAAATTTATCAGCCTTTTCTAGGAGATTCTTGAAAAACCTTATAACCGTGGTTTTGAACTCTATATCAAGTTGTTTGTTTTCCTCCATTTCTTTCCCTTGTCATCTGTTTCTTTGTCTCTGCATTTTCACTGCTTCCCTGAGTTGGTAGAGTAGCTTTGTGTGCTAGGTGTCCTATATGGCCCAGTGGCTCGGCCTCCCCAGTTACCTGAGGTGGACACTCTTGGTGCACCCCTTTGTGGACCGTGTGTACCGCCTGTTGTAGTTAAGTCTTGATTGTTGTTGGTATCACTGGGAGGAATTGACCTCCAGGCCAATTGGCTGTGAGGATCAGCTGTGTTTATGCCTGGAGAACTTCTGTGTTGGAGACAGCCTTATGAGACAAGACTTGCAAAATTGCAAAAGCCTCTGTGCTCAGCTTGGATGGGGCGGGATCTCAGGGCTGAGCAGACAGCCTTGGCTTCCCGTCAGCCCTGCCCTATGAGGCCCCTGGGTCTCAGTGTTCCTTGGTAATCGCTGCAAGCACCTCTGAGAGAAAGCCGCCCTCAAGTTTTGCCTGCTGCCAGACAGTCCAGTTTCTCCCCCAATGAATCTGGATTCCCAGATTCTTGCCCGGACCTGGAGTTTAGCATAGTGGGGAGCTTCTGTTTCCCACCCCATAGAGAAAGCCAGCGGAGCACTCAGCAGTCAGTCCTCTCTTTGCGCACTTGCACGTGTGCCTCCAGACCTCTGCCTTACGCGGCTCCCCTGAGTTTCTGCCTGACAGTCCAGATTCCCCTCGTATAAGCCTGGGTCCCCAGGGTCTCACCCAGAACTGGGGTTCAGTGCAGTCGGAACTGGGGTTCAGCGCAGTTGGGAGCTATTGTCTCCTTCCCGCTAGAGAAAGCCAGCCAGGCACTCAGCCGCCCGCACGCGTGTCTCCGTACCTCAGCCTTTTGCAGCTCCTCTGATTCTCCGTGTGCTTTTCTCTTTCCTTCTAGTTGTAGAATTTCCACTCAGCTAGCTTTCCTGTGGTTCTGGATGATGCTCGTTTTGTCTTTTAGTTGTAGTTTTGATATTGTGCGAGGCAGCAGTTTAGGTGTTTACCTATGCCGCCATCTTGGTTTCTCCCCTCTTTTCCCAAGTTTTAAGTTAAAAGAAAGTAAGACCTATTTGCTGTATTTTAAAATTTTAATCTTTACTTCAAGGAAGTTTTGTTCTGTAACTAATTACATGACATGTTTCCTAAGAGAGCCTTTCTGGATGTTAATTCTCTTCTTACTGGGCACTTCAGGAGGAAATCTATTACGTAGGTGTTTGATCCTGCCCTTTGGCCTAAATAATGGAGTGAGTGTTTTGAGGTCACTTCTGAGTATGAAATGTTTCTCATTGATCTGAGGAAAAAGTAATGGCAGTGGATAATTTGGAATGTAGTGTATTTGTAGCTTCCCAATAGAGGAGGAATAAATATCTTCATCCACTGTAGTATTAGACTAAGAGTTCATACTGAAGAGAAGAACAGTTTGTTTTAATATTTGCTATAGCACTCAATGTTGTAAATAATTGAGTAGATTGCTAAATCCTTTAATGGTGGTTGAAGGAGTTTTCTGCATCTTCCTAAATAGAAAAATCTCCCAACAAGTTATGCAACATTTTCCCTAAGTATGGGCTAAAATTTCTGTCTAGGATGATAGTGTGTGTGTGTGTGTGTGTGTGTGTGTGTGTGTGTGTGTGTATACATATATATATGTGTATATATATATATTCTGTTTTATTGAATAACTTTGTACCTCAGAAGTTGGCAAAAATTAAAGAAAATTTAAGTTGAATTAATTGTGTTTTAAATACTAGTGTATCTGCATTTAACAGAATCTTTAAAGAAACCCCCCTGTGAATTATAACAAGTATCCATTTGTTAGGACTCATCTATGTTTGATAAATTTAGATTTTGGAATATAAAGTTTTAAATGTCAACCGTTCTTAAAATGAATATATAGTCAGTGATTCTTAATGGGGGAGGTGAATTTGGAAATATATGTAGACTTTTTGGTTGTCATAGTTATTGGGGGATTCCATTGCCTTTTTGTGGGCGGGGCCAGGAGAGTGCATAACAGTCTCTGTTGAGAAACACTGTGTATAGCCTATCAGAATCATGGCAGCAGTAAAATGTGGGTAAGGTGATAAAGAATGTCAGCAAAAATTGCTTCTCAGAAAATTTACTAGATCAATTTTCATTGTGTTAATATTGATAATTTAAAATGGAATATACTTTATTTTTAGCTAATTTATCTTCTTTTTGACCATTTACTGCAGAAAAGTGAATAATTCTTAGTTTGATACTATGGGGAATTAAATGTGAATTTAATGAATCATTTCTTATAGAGCATATTCAGTTATAGTATTTTAAGTTCTTGTTAGGAGATGATTTGCATTATTTTACATGTTTTATTTCATATTTTTCAAAATGACAAGAAATTTGTAAAAATAGGACCCAAAATTATTTCCCATATGCATTTTACCCTGATTTACCAATTGTTTGTATTTTGTCTGTTTAATTTTCTCCTCCTTTCCCCTCCTCTCTCCTTCTCTCCCCTCCCCTCCCCTCCTTTCCCCTCTCCCTTGCACACACACATACACCCCTACCCATATCTATATATCTATATCTATATATATGAAATTGATTTGCAATTAAACAAAACAATTTCTGTGAAAATATAGTTTCCTTTTATTAAAAGTCATTTAAATTCTTTGTACAAATGTAAATTACTCTAGAATTATAATTTCAGTAAAGCTTCTAAATTACTTTTGCTAGCTATATCTTAAAATTTCAAACCATTTACCTAATATTATTATGCTGTTATTCAAAAGCCACATTATTTATGTAGCTTTTTTGTAGGCCTGTCATTAACATTTTTCTTTTAGATCTACAATATATTGCATAATATAGATAAACTTGGAATATAAATTAACATTAATTAAAATGTTTAGTATAACATGAACCATCAACCGCTTTATTATAGTTTTAAGATACACTATTCTTATTGGGAACATTTAAAAATTCCATTCTGAGAGAAGAAGTTGTCCAGTGGCAATCTTCATCAAGTTCCTGGAGTCCCAGAGATCTGGGTTAGCTTTGCTGCTAACTTGCCACGTTATGTATGTGGCTTGACTTCTTTAACATGTCCCCCTTATGTTCTAACAAATGCAAAGTAAGGTAGAATATGTTTTCTTAACTATAATTTAAAAGAAATTTGAGCACTAGCCGGTTTGGCTCAGTGGATAGAGCGTCAGCCTGTGGACTGAAGGGTCCCAGATTGATTGTGGGCTCAATCCCAAGCAGGGGGTGAGTAGGGGGCCGCCAATCGATGATTCTCTCTCATCATTGATGTTTCTATCTCTCCCTTCCTCTTTGAAATCAATAAAAATATATTTAAAAAAAAGAAATTTGAAAAAACAAACATGTATTAAATTTTTATGTAAACCTAACAATAGTTGGTCTTGTGTATTTTCCTTAGGCAATAATTTTCTATTATTTATATAATATAGATGTAGATGAAGTGCAATGTGTTCTATATTAGGAAACTAGGAACTAGGTATTATTAATATTGGAAGAACATTGCAAATTTGTTACTTATGATAATTATGGCACAACAAAGTTTGAATTTGATTTTCAAACGTGCTTAAATTTATTTTAACTATAGTAACACAAGTTTCTATGCTAAATGATTGATTTGGACTGTTAAGATGTCTTTCGTTGGCATGCTTTTTTATCAGAAATCTTGTTTCTGGTGGTAGAAGCAACCTAAAAGCTATATAAAAGAGAGTTTCCTTACTTCTAACTAAGGGGAAACTTCATTGCTATTAGAGTCTCTCCTTTGGGTAAGGAAAGATGCTGTCTTTGTCCAGACATGGAAGCAGTGGGGCCATTGTGATTTTTTAAGAAAATCAACCTTAGACCTTTTATAGGAATTTTGTACCTATATTCTATAGTTATATGTACCTGTATGTATGGGGAACTTTGCCCAGGAAGAAAAACCCACCCCAACTTTCTATATACTCCAACTCAGTTTGTTAAAAAGAACTTGTATCAAAATGATTCCTCACTAAAAGTATCTCTGCACTTAAGAAGGCTACTTAAAATGTTTTATTTGCGTTATGAAAGTAGAGTCATTACTCTATTTTCCTTAAAATGTGATGTAAAAAGTGTTAGCCATCAGAGCTTTTAGTTTTACTGGAAAATATCTATATGCTTTTCAGGCTCAGTGCTGAGTTGCATTCTGATGGAAAAAACAATATCTACTTCTGTAGTTTTTCTTCTTAAGTCATTTTTTCCCTTTGATTAATATGTATCTGCTCAGCAGGTAAAATTATAACTCTGATATGAAATTTTATCTGTTCTTCCCAACCAGTCCAATTTTATTCTTTCAGTAGGATCAATTCTTTATTTTATTTTTTAAATTTCTAAATATGTATTTTGAAAACATATGTATTTTTTATTTTGGGACCATTTGAGCCTAGGTTGCATTTACCATACTCCTCTCTCTATTTTGTATTTCAGTGTGTAGTTCTAAAGAACAGGATATTCTCTTACATAACTACAGTAAAACTATTAAATAGGTAAGTTATGTTTATCTAGTCTATAGTCCTTTTCCCACTGTTGAGTTTCCCCAGTAATGTCCTTTGGTCCGGCCAGTGTCGCTCAGTAGTTGAGCATGGACCTATGAACCAGGAGGTCACAGTTTGTCAGGGCACATACCTGGGTTTTGAGCTTGATCCCTAGAAGGGAGTGTGCAGGAGGCAGCCAATCAATGATTTTCTCTCATCATTAATGTTTCTATCTCTCCCTCTCCCTTGTTCTCTGAAATCAATAGAAGTATATATGTTTACAACAAATGTCCTTTAGAGCAGTTTTGCCCCTCTAGGGCAGGATCCGGCTGAGTGATGTTCACACATTGCGTTTACTTGTCAAGGTTATTCAGTCTCCTCTAATCTGGAACAATTACTCAGAGTGTTTGTTGTTGTTGTTGTTGTTTGTTTGTTTTTTTATCTTTCCTGATGTGTTTTTGAAGAATGCAGACTAGTTCTTTTATAGAGTAGCCCTCAGGTTTGGATCTTCTAATGAGGTCTGTCCTACTGTGTGTGATTTGTTTGGGGGAGCATACCTTCAGGAAGTTCATCTGGAAAAGAAAGGAAGACTACATGGTAATCTCTAGATTTCCTTCCCATTAGTTTTTTAACAGAAAAACTTTCCACTTCTTCTTGAATTGAAATAAGATTGAAATCTCTTACATAAGAACAGTGTTTATTGTTCAGCTTTGCAAGTTTTTGTTTAGCTTTTATTGCAAAAGCTTGAGAAAAAATGGCAATGAAATCTAGAATATGAGATGATTTTGAAAGGAGAAAATTGGCTTTTATCAAAAGAAATTTCTTTTTGCACGATTCCTATTTTAAATTACCGTATTTTCCAGCGTATAAGACAACTGGGCATATAGAAGATTTTCCTGGGTTAAAAAGTCGTCTTATACGCTGGAAAATACAGTATTTTGACAAAAATCTCAAATGTTGATGAACAAATACTATGAAGGTATAAGGTCTATATATGCAGATCTTCATATGTAAATTGAGATTGCTTCACTAAAGATTAGCCTTTCTCATAACCTGCGGTGCCTCTTTGTCTTTGTTCTAGTAAATTTTCTTTAGCTAAAAATAGAAAATGAACATATCAAGATTTTGATTATCATTAGGTTTTAGAAATTTATGGTTATATTATATTTTAACTAGAGGCCCAGTGCACAAAATTTGTGCACCCCAGTGTGGGGGGCATCAGCCCGGCCTGCACCCTCTCACAGTCCGGGAGCTTTTGGGGGATGTCCAACTGACGGCTTAGGCCCGCTCCCCCTGGAATGTCAGTCGGGCATTCTTAGTGCTGCCGCGAAAGCAGGAGAGGCTTCTGCCACCTCCGCTGCACTCACCAGCCGTGAGCCCGGCTTCTGGTTGAGCGGCACTCCCCCTGTGGGAGCGCACTGACCGCCAGGGGGCAGATCCTACATTGAGTGTCTGCCCCCTGGTGGTCAGTGCGCATCATAGCAACCAGTCGGTCCGCTGTTTGGTCGATTTGCATATTAGCCTTTTATTATATAGGATGTAAAACGTCAGGATACTTACCATCCATAGTTATGTCTCTTAAAAGTTTAATAATTGCAAGGTATATTGAAAGCTAGAAAATTGACTTGGAATATTATGCAAAGTATAAGAGATTGAAATATTGTTTTATAGACAAGTCTGAGACACATGATGCTATAAATTAATTTACTAAAATGTTTTAAGAGTGATATTTGAGTCTGATTTTAAAACATTTAAAGAAAGAGATTATATGATTTTGAATAAATAATAATTTTTTAAATCCTCACCTGATGATATGTTTCTATTGATTTTAGAGAGGGGGGGAGGAAAAGAGGAAGGGAAAGAGAGAGAAACCATTGATGTGAGAAACATTGAACAGTTTTCTCCTGCCTGCGCCCCAACAGGGGACCTCACCCACAAGTTAGTTATGTGCCCTGACCAGGAACCCAACCCGCAATCTTTTTGGTTCCTGGGACAATGCTCCAACCAACTGAGCCACCCAGCAGGGGCTGATTTCATTTTTGTACAAACAGATACTTTATGAGCACCTCCATGTATACTTCTGCTGTGTTGGTCTTTGGGGATATAGATAAAAACAAGACAGACATGGCTCTTGGCCTCATATAGAACATACTATTGGAAAATCTTACTGCACAAGTAGCACGGTATTATTAAAACAAAAAGGGAAATACAGGGTTTTTAGGAGCAAGGGAGCTGATCTGCAGAGAGGGCAGGAAGGACCACCATTAGGAAATCATTTCAGCCGAGTCCGGGCTAAGTGAAGAAGAAGAGGAAGAGGGTTCTAAGCAGGGGAATAACATGTGTGAAGACCTGGAGTTAAGAGGTTGAGATTAAGATGAAGAAATTAAGGAACATTCAGCATTGGTTGAGAAATAGGTGGTTGGAGGAGATTAAGTTTATAATTTTGGTTTAAACACTCTACTGTTTCCTCCATTTTATACATAATTTTGCCCAACTCATCTAAACTAATCTAGTCTCTTCATCTTTCCCAAACTCCCTCTATTGTTTTAAAAGTATAACCATAATTTTAAAATAAGCACACTTTGATATTGGGGGGAAAAAGTCATTGTAACCCCACTATATTAAAGCAACTGTTTGCTTTTTTGCGTAGGACCCTCTGTTATCACTCAAATAGTATGTATATTTTATATAATTGAATTCATAGTGTATATGAAATTTTATATTTAGATTTATAACATTGAATTGTGCTTAGACAATTATATTTCTTTTTTTCATAATTAGAATGCATAGTTATTATATTACTTAAAGGTAATGATGCATCATTTCCCTATATTTTGGTTATTTAGGATGGTTCAATTTTTTAAAAATTATTAAAATATATTTTTATTGATTTCCGAGAGGAAGAGAGAGGGGGGAGAGAGAGATAGAAACCTGAGTATGTGCTTTGACCAAGAATTGAACCTTGACCTCCTGGTTCATAGCTCAAAGCTCAACTACTGAGCAATGCTGGTTGGGCTAGGGTGGTTCAATTAAAAAAAAACAAAACTTGCAGAATGAATATCACTGGTGAATTTTCCCTTTTTCTTTTTATTATTTATTAATGGATTTGAGAAAGAGAGAGAGAGAGAGAGAGAGAGAGAGAGAGAGAGAGAGAGAGAGAGGAGAAACATCGACTTGTTGTTCCACTTATTTATGGATTCATTGGCGATTCTTGTATGTTCCCTGACCGGGCATCAAACCCACAACTTTGGCAGAGTCCTCTTACCAACTGAGTTCCCTGGCCAGGGCTGTCCTTTAAAAAAACAATAACAAAAAACACAAACAAAACCAGAATTAATTCCTTAGGATAGGTTTATAGTATGGAAATGTTTTTGCCTATCTTTCTTAAAAGGGTATGAGCATGGGTCCTAGAAGCAATTCCACTCAGATACTGAGGGACAGTTGAGTTAACTTTTGGGGGAATAAAAAATTATTTGCAGATTTTCAACTGCCTGAGGATTGACTCCCCTAACCTCCCACGTTAAGGTCAACTGTACAATGTATGGCCTTTAATTCACACTAATTTTTCACTTAAGGGTATATTCTCCTGTCATCCTATACTTACTTGGAGGAGTCATCTCAATTGTAACTAATCATTTAATTTTGTATGTGTTTAATGCCAGTTTCTCATGGTAGAATGGAAGGAGGTTGATCACCCTTGTTATAACCTTCAACTGGCATTGTACCTATTAGGTACCTACTAAGCATTGTACATACTAAGTGCTTAATACATTTTGAATGGATGAACCTGATTTCATTGTCTTACCATACTCATGTAATCAGTAAACTAAGAATTTCTAGATACTGTGAAGATACATTGGGATAATATATTTTTATTTCCCATGTTTGTAAATCATATTTTGCACATATTTATAACAGTTTCCACTGAGCTGCAGAGTTGAGAGGTTTCTTGCTTGTTTTTTCTAAGCAAAATGAATTGCCTTTTGGTAAAGTATTTTTTTTAAAACTGGTTTTGAAAGAACTACTAACTTAATTACATCAATACAGGTACTTTTGTTCATAAACACTAACATCTAATATGTTTAGAGATTATGTGAAAGAAGGATAATGTCATCCATAAACACATACTCTGTGGTTCTTTCCACATCTTACAATTTCAGGACATTTAACCTTCATATCTTCTTGTGTTTGGTTTTAGTTTTTTCTATGAAAAAAATTCTATGAGGGTAGTTAATTACCTTTTGACAGTGTTAACTTTAAATACCGATTATGAATTACTAGGAATTACTGTACAAGCAGCTGAACATTATTGGAGCAGAAAATAGTATAGCTTTTAGGTAGAAAGAATGTATAACGTTTTTTTTAGTAACAAACGTATGATGTATTTTATATTGATGAGTTTGTAGAGATTGATTTTCAAAATTCCACAAAAAAGTGATTATATCCCACCCTTACAATTTAAGAAGAATGACAAAGAAATTAAGTATATTAACTGATTTATTAACCCAAGAGGAGACCAGTCAGAAAGAAGTGAGTTTATAGTTTAATATTCAGTAATTTTTCTATTTTCCAGCTGACATCTGGAATATTTATAGATTATTTGTGTCAAAAGAAGTGTGGCCTCTCACATTTTTTTCTTCTCATTTATCTACATGTCTTGAAAAAAGATGACAGCAGTTTTATTCTGAAACATATTTCCAGGAAGTCCAAACAAGTTTTCTGAAAAGTGGTTAGAAAAAGATCTAAATTGATGCCAAGAATGAGATGTTGGGATGTTATTCATATGTTCAAAAAGTTTTTGTAGATGCAGAGCACAATGCAAGTACCATTGTCTGTGTTGATTATATAAAAAAGATGATGATGAAATATTTTAAAACATGAAAAATGCATACACTCCAAAAGAGTATGCATAATAATACTCCATTTTTTAAAAATCAGCAAAAAAGTACATGGATAAGTCTAAAAGGTTGTTAGAGCCTAAGAGAAATTTTTATTTTCTTTTGAATAAGGGACAATTAAGTTAACTTTGGGGGAAACAAAAGTTGATATATTTTTGGATACTTATTTTCTATAGTAAACATGCATTATTTTGTAATAAGGAAAACTATTAAAGATATATATTGACAAAAAGAAAAAAAATATACTTTTTGTATTAGTTTGTATTAGTTTGTATTTAAGATTCTAGGAAGTTAAGAGTTGGATTGAATTATCTATAACATTTTGTTATGAATGGTAGTATGATTTTGCTTTAAAATAATACTGATTCTCTTAGCCTTTACACTTAGGGCTAAACAGGATGCTCCAGTGAACTTGTTCATGGTTTTATTAAATGAATGAGAGAAAGAATACAAATGAGATTAAATTCAATCTAGTTCTTTCCTTCTTTCTCTTTTTTTCTCCCCTTCCTCCCTCCCCCTCCTTTTCCCCAACTCCCTCCCTCCTTCCCTTCCTCCCTTCTTCCCTCTTTCCTTCTTTCTTTTTTGGAGCATGAGTAATGGTGGGAAAAGATTTTCTTTCTTAACCTAGTTGATTTTCTTCCTTTACCTAGCTCTTTGTTCATATAAGTCCTGTTATTGATCCCTTTTCATCTGAAAGAAGTTCTTTCTCCTTTCTGTTTTCATTTGGAAAAAGGAGAATGGTCTAAGTTGGAATGTCCAAATAGGTGGACAATAGGGAATGCTTATATTCCTGTCCTATTGCATTTCTCTCTCTGTTGTCTCATTCCTGTTCTCTTATAGATATTCTCCCTTATGTTCTACTTTGGGAATGCTGAGTTTGGAAGTGATAGGGATAAAAAGTAAGTCAGCAGTTTTGGGGTTAGCCAAAAGTTAGTGGTTTTCGGGTGGCCATGTATAATAAAAATACAAATGTAGGAAACAAGATTAAGTTAAGAATTATCTGTTTAAAAAAGAATTAGATCCCAAGTATTGTCAGCATCTATGAATCCCTTCCACTTCAGGAAATACTCCACTTTCCCATTCACTACACATCAGGCCAATACTTTTTCACTATAAATTCTTCAGGTTCTGCCTCTTCTACTTTTTTACTCTTTCCATTCTGTTCCCATATTTGCAATGTAGTTTTATTGGAGGCCATTTTTTATTGCAGACTTGAAGAGTTATTATTAACCATCTCCATGCAGCTCCTGGTCCCGTGTCTCCGGTGTCTCCCTCATGTGTTTTAATTAGGCAAGCAATACTTACATAAAGGTTTCACCTAGCAGACTGTTCCTTTACAAGAGGTTGAAATCCCTGTACTGTATTAACTAAAATGTTATGATCATGGAATGTGTAAGACTTTATTTATGGATTCCTAATCAGATCATTAGAGACCTTGGCAATTTAGGACCTGCTGGAATAAATGGTTGAACAAACTTTTGTAATCTAAACTCTTGACCTGCATGTTTTCTCTTTACTCCAACTCCTTACATGTAGGCTCAGCCCCAGTATTTGGGTTACTGGTTCAACAGAGCCAGGAAAAACAATAGCTTTGTAGTAAACAGAATGTTATCCAACTGTATATTGTTTACTCCATTGTAAATATTGGTAAACATTGTTCAATAAATAGTTTTATATTTTTAAAAAAGAATTAGATCACAGCTATATGCAGGCAGCTCATTGCAAGGGCAACTATAACATTTTTTAAATCCACCAAGCCATGTTGGATCTCTTGTATATATAGGCAATTAATATTTTTGTTTTAAGCACTCTCTCCAGTTAAAGTCTCTGTTTTTTATTTATCTTTTATTATTTCAGATAAAGTCTGAAGAGTAGGACATAGATTAAATATATATTATAGAATTCCTTTGTTATTTTTTAAAGACTTTGTTGAGAACAGTTTTAGGTTTATAGAAAAATAGAGTGAAAAGTACCAAATGTTCCCTTATACCCCCTCATAATACTCTCTACCTTCCCAGGTTCCCCTATTACTAGCATCATGCATTAGTGTGGTACATTTACTGCAATTGATGAACCAATATTGATACATTACTCTTCACTGAAGTCCATAGTTTACATTAGGTTTTATTCTCTGTGCTGTACATTCTATGGGTTTTGACAAATATATAATGGACATGTACCTACCATTACAATATCATAGACTAGTTTCACTCTCCTAAATATTCTCTGTGTTCCACCTGCTCATCTTTCTCTCTCTTTTCTCAAGCCCCTGAGAGACACTGGTCATTTTACTGTCTCCATGGTTTTGCCTTTTCCAGAATGTTATATAGTTGGAATCAGGCAGTATGTATGATTTCAGATTGGCTCCTTTCACTTAGCAATATGTAAAGTTCCTCTATGTCTTTTTTTTGGCTTGATAGCTTATTTCCTTCTATTGCTGAATAATATTCCATTGTCTAGATGTACCAGTTTATTCCATCACCTACTGAAGAACATCTTGGTTGCTGACTAGTTTTGGCAATTATAAACAAAACTACTGTAAACATTCATATACAGGTTTTTGTGTAGATAGAAGTTTTCAGCTCATTTGGGTAAATAACAGGGAGTACAATTGTTGAATTGTACGGTAAAACTGTTTACTTTTGTACAGAGCCACCAAACTTTTTCCAAAGTGGGTGTATCATTTAATATTCTCACCAGTGATGAAATAGTTCCTGTTGACCAACATCCTCAACAGCATTTGGGTTTGACCATTCTAGTAGGTGTGTAGTGGTATCTCATTGTTTGAAATTCCCTAATGACCTAAGAGGTTGAGCCTCTTTTCATATGCTTAGTTGCCATTTATGTACCTTTTTTGGTGAGGTGATAACAGCTTTAAAAAAAAAACAAAATGTAATTTCTTTAAAGAATTAATAAAATTTGTTCTCTGTAGAAAAGTACAGCAAAAAGAAGACAGTAAAAATTAATATATAATGCCGCCTTCCAGAGGAAAAATCATTGGTAACTTTTTGATATTTTTTTTGTTAATCCTCATCTGAGGTTATTTTTCTATTGATTTTTTAGAGAGAGTGGAAGGGAGGGGGAGGGACACACAGAGAGAAAAACATTGAT
This sequence comes from Ia io, assembly GCA_025583905.1. Taxonomy (NCBI): domain Eukaryota; kingdom Metazoa; phylum Chordata; class Mammalia; order Chiroptera; family Vespertilionidae; genus Ia; species Ia io. Next base: position 91,941,122 of record JAJQQW010000002.1, on the reverse strand, counting down.
GTGAGAGAGACACATTGATTGGTTGCCTCCTACATGTGCCCCAACCAGGGCCAGGGATTGAGCCTGCAACCGAAATTCATGCCCTTGACTGGAATCCAACCTGAGACCCTTCAGTCTGTGGGACAACGTTCTAGTCACTGAGCAAAATGGGCTAGGGCAACATTTTGAAATTTTTTCTTTGTGCACCCATATGTGTGTGTGTATGTGTGTGTGTGTGTGTGTGTGTGTGTGTGTGTAAATGGCAATAGTGGAATCATAATATTTTGTACCTTTCATGTTTACTTATGCACATGTAATTAGCTTTTCCTATATCATTCTTCTAGAATAGTGGTTCTTAACCTTGGCAGAATGTTAGGATCATTTGGGAGAGCTTTTAAAATTTGTAGTGCTCAGGCTGCACTGTAGGACAATGAAGTCAAAATCCCTGTGAGTGGACCCAGGCGTTATACTTTTTAAAACTTCCCAGGCAATTTCAGTATGTACTAAAGATTGATAACCACTGGTCTAGAATATAATAGAATCATTTTTAAGAAAAATACAATTACCGAAGTATTATATAAAACATGACATTTTTTTTTATAAAGTTCAGAACAGCCATACACACACACACACACACACACACACACACACACATTTTATAGGTACAGATATATAGATAATAAAGGAGATAAAGGGAATGATAGGTAACTACAACTATAGGATTCAGGATGATTGTTACTTTGGGTTGAAACGGGGTTGGCAGGACTGTAAGTTAAATGTAGCTTATTTTTAAGGTCCTAGTTATTGTTTTGGTTAATTGTTTTCTGGTGTTTAATAAATTATTTAGTATAATTAAATAGTTGAGTGAATAAATAAAGCTGGGCTGTGCATGGATCAATGATAAAAACTAAAGAATATGATTAAACCAATTCTTTGTTCCAGAGGCCCAATAAGGAAAAAAAAAATATCGAAAACAGTTTCATCCTCCTTGTAAGTATATTCAGGTACATTTAAAAAATGAATAAGCTATTTCTTAGTAGCCAGAGATTTTGCATACTTTTTTTTCTGAAATTATACTTCTTTTCCACTTTCCTCCCAGAGGTTTATCCTAATGCCATTGGTAAAAAATAACAAATATATTATAAATTTTGATAAATATTTACTATAAAGTAACATTTTATTAGAAACTCATCCTCCTATAAAGAGGTAATATGCAAATTAACCCTTATGCCCTCGCATCACAAGATGGCCGCCTCCACGTTGTCATAAGATAGCCGCCCCCATGTCGTCACAAGATGGCCCCACCCACATGTCATCACAAGATGGCCACCACAACATGGTCACCCCCCATGTTGTCACAAGATGGCTGTCCCCCACATTGTCACAAGATGGCTGGCAGGGGAGGGCAGTTGGGGGGTACCAGGCCTTCAGGGGAGGGCATTTGGGGGTGACCTGGCCTGCAGGGAAGCGCAGTTGGGGGTGATCAGGCCGGCAGGGGAGTGGTTAGGTGTCAATAAGGCCGGCAGGGGAGCGGTTAAGGGGCTATCAGGCTGGCAGGCAGAAGTGGTTAGGGGCAATCAGGCAGCCAGGCAGGCGAGTGGTTAGGAGCCAGCAGTCCTGGATTGTGAGAGGGATGTCCGACTGGTTAGTCCGATATCCCCCGAGGGGTCCCAGATTGGAGAGGGTGCAGGCTGGGCTGAAGGACCACGCCCCACCCCCAGTGCACAAATTTTGTGCACCGGGCCTCTAGAATTTTAATAAGGGGAGTGGGCTGTTACTTATTGTGCCTTGACTAAAGTAATTGTCCTTCACCTCCCTTGTTTTTACCCTGTGGAGCACTGTACCATAGTAAGATGAATGAGGGTTGGCCTTCTTTTTTTAAACACACACATACCATATTTTTATTGATTTTAGAGAGGAAGGGACAGGGAGAGAGAGATAGAAACATCAATGATGAGAGAGACTCATTGTTTGGCTGCCTCCTGCACACCCCCTATTGGGGATCAAGCCCACCAGGCATGTGCCCTTGACTGGAATCGAACCCGGGACCTTTCAGTCTGCAGGCTGATGCTCTATCCACTGAGCATAATCAGCTAGGGCAAGGATTGGCCTTCTTATAAAGTTGGAGAAAGGAGATTGTGAAGGGAGATGGGAATGGAGAATCCCTGCTGCAGGCGTCTTCTCAAGCAGGTCAGCTTTAGCAATCCTTAATATATGGAAGTTAAGGAACTGGAAATTAATTCTATGTTTTTTTAATCCTCACCTGAGGATATTTTTTTCATTGCTTTTTTAGAGAGAGTGGAAGGAAGGAAGGATGGGAGGGGGAGAGAGAAAGAAAGAAACATAGATGTGAGAGAGATGCTTTGATTGGTTGCCTCCTGAATGAGCCCCGACCGGGGCCAGGGATCCAACATGCAACCCTGAGTGATGTGGGCCAACTCTCTAACCACTGTGCAAAACTTGCCAATGCTGGACATGAGTTCTTTTAAAATTATCCATGTCAGAGTAACCCAGAGGTATGTCTGCCTTTGGAATTTTCATTCCAGGAGTGTTCAGAGTGACCTATGGGGTGAAGGAAGCAGATATGAGAGTGCATATGTGTTTGTATGCAGAGTTAACTGAAACAGCATATATACACATGTGTATTCTTTATATTTATCTCATCCTTTAAAATTATTCTTTTGTATGATTAAACTTATGTAGGTATTAATATATGTATCTTTTTTTAAACAAATAAGTATACATATTGGAATATATAGTCAGTATTTAACTTTTTATTTTGAAATAATTTCAGACTTAGGAAAACATTGCAAGAATAACACAAATTATCATATATTCTTTTACCTGAATTTCCTAAATGTTAACATTTACCACATTTGCTTTCTCATTCTATATTAATATTATTTTTTCCCCTGAATCATTAAAGAGTAAATTTAAGTACTGACCCCTAAATACTTCATACTTCAGGGTATATTTCTTAAAACCCAGAATATTCTGTTATATAACTACTGTGCAATGCTCCTAGTCAGAAAATTAACACTGGTAATCTATAGATTGTATTTTAATTTTATCAATTGTTCAAAAATGTCATACATTTTCCCTCTCCCTTTCTGGTCCAATATCTAATCTAGGATCATGTGTTACATTTAGTTATCTTAACTCTGTGCTTTCCACTCTCTTCTAATCTATAATAGTTTCTTAGTCATTCTTTGCCTTTCATGATCTTGACATTTTAAAGCACATTTTAGTTACATATATTAGAAAATGTGCTCAAATATTTTTACTGATGCAGTGTGTGATAAACAATGAGAAGAGAAAGAGAGAAGAAAAGCTGTTGGTTGCTTAGCTTAGCAGAAGGTAAGGATTGAAACAGTGTGTCCAAACTGATTACTATATGATTTTTATTTTTTTTAAAAAATATATTTTTATTGATTTTAGAGAGGAAAGGAGAGGGAAAGAGAGATAGAAGCATTAATGATGAGAGAGAATCATCGATCAGCTACCTCCTGCACATCCCACACCGGGGATTGAGGCACCCCGCCCCACCCCCCCCAACCTGAGCATGTGCCCTGACTGGGAATTGAACTGTGACCTCCTGGTTCATAGGTCAACGTTGATGCTCAACCACTGAGCCATGCCAGCCAGGCAATTTTCATTTTCAAAACCAGCACTGATATCAGTGAGACAGATGATGATGAGTATTGAAATTTATGGAAACTTGAATAAAATATTCCTCTCTTCACTTATAAAACATGGAGCATAGAGTTGACTGAGAGGGTCATGTCCTGTATATCCCCTTCCTTGAATAGAAAGAGAAATACTCTGGGGGAGAGCAAAGCTAACAGAAAAATATCTCTCAAAAACATTTTTTTTTTTCCCCCAGAAGAGTAGAAGTAATTTCTCAGGAGCTGGAAATGCAAAGAACTGGAAAATAAATGCAGAGGTACACAATACCTATTTCGTGTTCAGAACTGTCCTAGGACGGGATATAAAGAATTAAGGGAACTTGATTTGAGGAGTTTGATTTAAAAAGGTTGATTTGTTTATCCCTGGCCAGGTGGCTCAGTTGGTTGGACGTCGTCCTGTACACCGAAAGATTGAGGGTTCGATTCCCAGTCAGGGAGTGTGTGGGAGGCAACAGAACAATGTTTTTCTCTCACGTTGATTTTTTTTTCTCTCTCTCCCTTCCTCTCTGTCTAAAATCAATAAAAATCATATCCTTGGGTGAGGATAATAAATAAATAAATGTTGATTTGTCTATGGCAAATCTTCATAGGTATTCGTTAAAGTGCACAGTTTTGATTTGAAGTTTAAAACTTGGTCTTTGACCCATCTTAACTCTTGCTTTTATTTAGTTTGCAAGTACAAACATGGTCTTTAAAGATAATGTGTAGTTAGGATAAATGCCCTATTTTGTCCCCCATTTGCAAATATTTTCTCACTATCATAGATCTGTAGTACTGATGTCTTAAATTAACACCCATATGGAGAATACATTATGGGTGGATATATATGCACACATTATAGCACCTCTTCTTTGAAGAGCTGGAAACGTCACCCTGTACATTTTTACAGAAGAGTCTTAGTGTCAGAGAAAGCAGAGAAGCCTTTGAATTTTGGATCCTTTTACTTCCAACCTTGGTTGATTCCCTGTGTGCCTCAGTAGTCCAGTTGAAAAATAGGAAAATAACAAATAAGCCTTTAACTGTGTGGAGGCAAAGGAACTGCCTTTGATTTGCTCTGGGAGTCATTATTTTATGATACATTAAGAATATCAAAGTAATAAATGAGAAGAAAACTCAGAGAGGGAAGTTTGCAGCACAGTATGGAGAACAAATTACTAATGGAAATTCACTTTAGTAAATTGTAACATCCTATATAATAAAGACATAATATTCAAATTGACCATCACTCCAACACACAAGATGGCTGACCCCCATGTGATCAAAGATGGCTGCCATAAGATGGCCGGCAGGGGAGGGCAGTTGTGGGCAATCAGGCCAGCAGGGGAGGGCAGTTAGGGATGACTGGGCTGGCAGAGGAGGGCAGTTGGGGGTGACCAGGCCTGCAGGGGAGGGCAGTTGGGGGCGATCAGGCCTGCAGGGGAGGGCAGTTAGGGGTGACTGAGCTGGCAGAGGAGGGCAGTTGGGGCAACCAGGCCTGCAAGGGAGGACAGTTGGGCGGGACCAAGGCCTGCAGGGGAGGGCAGTTAGGGGCAATCAGGCTGGCAGGAGAGCAGTTAGGCATTGATCAGGCTGGCAGGGGAGTGGTTAGGGGGTGATCAGGCTGGCAGGGGAGTGGTTAGGGGGTGATCAGGCTGGCAGGCAGAAGCGGTTAGGAGCAATCAGGCAGGCACCCGAGCAGTTGGGAGCCAGCAGTCCTGTATTGTGAGAGGGATGTCTGACTGCCTGTTTAGGCCCAATCCCACCTGGGTCCCAGATTGGAGAGGGTGCAGGCTGGGCTGAGGGCACACCCCTCCCCCCCCACCCCAGGTGCATGAATTTTGTGCACGGGGCCTCTAGTTGAATCATATTAACATTACTGTCAGTTTTCTCTTTTAGTTAACTCTGTGGATTTACTTTGAAAAGGGCTGCTATGTGAAAAATAGAACCTGTAAAAAAAGGTATTAAATATTAATTTAATATTGTTGCAACTTGGCTGTTAAAACTCATGGCAGAAATGGTGGTTATACTGGATTTGAAATTCTCTGGTCCATGCCTCTAATGGTGAGACCAGTGAATTTACTTACCTCTTAGGGGATTTCTAGTGTGCAGTGTGAACCTAGACTTCTCTTCATCTACTAGGATGTTAGAGATGTGTGTGTGTGTGTGTGTGTGTGTGTGTGTGTGTGTGTAGGGGGCAAGGAATTTGGAGGATATATTTTGAGGTATATCTTTTATGCAGTTCTGGGAGCTTAGAGTTAGCAAGATAGAGTTTTATTTTTATCCACATTTTATTTTCTGTGTTTTAAATATGAGATTTTTGAGAAATTGGAAAAAAGTATTAAGGCTTTGACAGTGCAGGGTATTTTGGTTGACTGCTTCTGAGTGTGTTTTTAAGAACTTGCACATAGCATCTGTGATCCACTATGTGAGAATTTACAGCACAACACTTTATTTTTTCTGTCGTGACTTTTGTGAGAAAATGTTTTCACTCTGCTTAGTGATTTACAGATGACTACCCACGTTTTGTTTTGTTTATAACTGTTAATGCTTTGCAAAGTCATACCTTTGGGACTTTGAGGATGTTGGTTTTCACATATGCTGAAATCACGTTGAAGCCATCATTTCAAGAAGATACAGCCTATCTTTTGGTTTCTTATTAACTGCTTCAGAGCCTTCAGGGATAGCTAAGCAAAGCATTTATTTCTCTGAAGTTGAACTGTGTTCGTTCCTGAGCTTCCTGAAAGCAGAAATGCCATGAGCTCTTGCTGATGAAACTTGTTGGATTTCTGGGGGAAGCAGCTTGGGTCTTTGGCTTGTTAAGTAACAATGATTCAAGTCTTCCAGATTGTAAAGGAGCTGGTGACACCATTGAGGCAAAAGGCAGCCACAGCAAAGGAAGGTAGGAGCAGTATTAGAATGAACAATTGGAGCACTTTAAGGCACCACTCAGATTTTTACAAATATGAACCTAAGGAACAGATAAAACGAGTTTTGAGTTATTGTGTATGCTTTTGTGCTTCTGATTATGGTATCTGAAAGGATCAGGTTATGGCATAAATGTTAACATGCCTTATTATTACTGTTTTTAGACCACACTTTAGAAACATATTATTATATTAAAAGGTATGAAGAGTAAGGAGAGGTTCTGACATATCTGCTGCAACAGTATTTTTCACATTGTAAAGATACTCTTGCTTTATGTATTTTAGGGGGAGAAGAATAATTTATATCATTCTCTTTTCTTTTAATTTTAAAGTATAAGTGTTTATGGTAGAAACCAGAAGGGAACAACCTAGGATTCTGCCGATAGCAGGGCAAAAGAACTGGATGATTCTTATTGAGAATAGCTGACAAACTAGTAGTTATAAACATGAATTAGACAGTGAATGGTAGATTTTATTGCATTTTCAGTGAATAATTAATTTTTTCTGCTTATGATTATAGGCTTAATCAATGCTGTTTTTATTTCAAATACTCCTGTCTCAGTTTGGGATATGCTGAAATACATTTTCAAAATCTTTTTTTAATTGCATGTCTGACTTACGGTTCTTAAAATGAACTAATACAGACACATCTTGGAAGAAATACTTGTATACTTTGCTTTTTAAACATTTGAAATAGTAAATCTCCAAAATGGCAATTAGGAATTGATTTAAAAATATAGGCCAGCAATTAAGTTTATAGTACTGGCAATTTCACTAATTTAACTAACTGCTTTAAATTCACTAACTGCTTTAAAATCAGTTAATTGATAAACTTACATATATAATTTATATATGTAAAATATACTTTTCTGTCTTTATTTGAATAGCATAACTCAGATGATATAAATTATTTGGATTTTTAAAAGCTTGATATAATCTGTGTTTAAAGGAAAACTTATGAGATTCCTTAAGTCCTATGTAAAATGATTTAGAGTGGTGGTTTGAAGTAATATTATGACATCCTATATAATAAAAGCTTAATATGCAAATTGACCGAATGGCGGAACTACTGGTGGAGCCACTGGTCACTATGACGTGCACTGACCACCAGGGGACAGATGCTCAACTCAGGAGCTGTCCCCAGCCTGCAGGCCCCAGCCCAGCCAAGGTGGGTGCCAGTGGGAGCCCCCGAAGGTCCCGCCGGTTACACTGCAGAGGGAGACAATCAGCAGTAGTGGGGGGCAGGGCTGGCAAGCGGGAGGCACCAGGCCGGCAAAGGCAGGTGCCACTGGGCACCCCCTGCCCATCACCCCGCTTGTCACCCCACAGATTGGCCCTTATCACTGGCCAGGCCTAGGGACCCTACCCATAGCATGAATTTCATGCATCGGGCCTCTAGTATAGTATAATCAACCAACAGAATATTATAGCTAAGAGAAAGTTTAGAAATCTTCCTGTCTATCCTCCTTTTATGGGGAAGTATGATACATGGACAAAAATGCATCTCAAAAGCACAGAAACTATTTTCATTTACCTTTGAAAATGCTTTACAGTTATTTACCTCCTCTTTTCTACTTTATTCCTCCTTCCATTTCCTCCAAAGACTGCATTTCTGTCTCTGAATAGCAGGATTCAAACAATTAGGTATTTTTTGAAAAGCTTACTCCTTTTACTATTTCAGGATAGTATAAATTAGTTAATTTAATCCCAATCTGTTTGAAATGATCAGATTCATACAGTTTGATCTTTGTGGTCAGAATTTGTTTGTTGGAATTTTTTTTTTTTTTACTTTATGCTTATAGTCACAATCATGGTTAGTTGTAATATATCCAGAGAAACAAATAATGATATTCTTCTTCCCTTTTATTTTTTAAATATATTTTTATTGATTTCAGAGAGGAAGGGAGAGGGAGAGAGCAATAGAAACATCAGTGATGAGTGAGAATCATCAATAGGCTGCCTCCTACCTGTAGACTGATCCCGAAACCTGGGCATGTGCAATGACCGGGAATTGAACTGTGACCTCCTGGTTCATAGGTTGATGCTCAACCATTGAGCCATGTTGGCTGGGTTCTTCTTGCCTTTTAAAATGCGCTTACACACACACACACACACGGATAGTGTATTCACATTTGGGAAATGCCATATGAGTATAGAAAAATAATACTAAATGATACTGTATACTAAAGCAGTAGAACAGCTTTTGGTCCTATATTTATTTATTTATTTTTCCAGATAGAATTTTCTGTAACCTGGAAAAACAGAGGCACTTACACATAGATTTTTTTTTTTTTAAGACACTTGTTTTTTTAAACCTATTCTAATAGTATTTTTAATCATTTAGGTAACATATTTACCATTTTATCCTTTTGCAAAATATTGTTACATTTTACCAGTTTTTAATATTAATAAATGGCAAAGTCCTACAGATATATAAAACAATGACTTATACGAAGAGTTTTTGACTCGGTTCTTGAAAATATAGTATAAATTTGATGAATATAGAGAGCAACATTTCAATGTATTGTATTCACATTTAATATTAGACTATTAATAAATAGTATGGAAAATTGATTTGTGAAGGAAAATATCAAAGTTGGGGATGAAATAATTATGATACATTTTTTAAAAAGTTTTATAAATTAGTTTTTGTTGGTATGAGGTAATAAACAAACTTAATATACGGTATTATAAGTAGGACCCAAGGTATGGTTAAGAATTATTTTTGGGAAGTAGGGAAATTAAGGAATATTTTCACTAAAATTTTCAAAACATCTACTAAATCACTGCTTTGTCATTTAGTTGAAGTATCCCAACCTACTCAGCACTTAGTGAAATCCAGTGCTAAGAGTTCATGTTAATGCTCTTTAAGAAACTCAGAATTTTGCAACAGTTAGCATGATAAGAAAGGGAGAGAACTAATAACATTGTTTGAAGGATAATTTTAGTGGACCCACGTACTTTATTCTAATGATGCAGTAGGGAACTGATGGATATGATTGACATTTGTAAGATAGTTGAAATGGATTGGAATAGATGTTTTGTAATACAATTTTGGACAAAATAAAGGAAAACTAGGCACAGGATAACTGGTCATTGGAAAAGTATCCTTGCCTTATAGGCGACAGGGTCAAATGTGCATAAATATGTACATTTAGGTGTTCAATCTTTGCTAGTGATGGGGGATAGGAAATAAGATATGATCCCTGTTCATGCCTGGAACACTCAGCTATTTATGAAAGGGAAGGAGGGAGGATGGGAGGAAAGAAGGAAAGAAAGAAGGGCAGGTACATGTGTTAAGACAGTCTAGTCTAAGAGGTATTATACTCAGGGCAGAATAGTGGGTTGTATCTTCTGCCATGAGGTCATCATGGGCAAAGTTAAAGCAATTTAATCTTATGAACCAGGGAAAGGAATGGAATCAGTGATTCTATGCCAAATGGAAAAATAAGCTGTCATAGTTTTCCTCTGGAATGTCCTAGTTAGCCTGCATCTCGAGGGCCCAGCTTGACTAGGTTAGGAAGGGAAAACGCTTTAAAACCATACAATCTATTCAAATGTACATTAGGCACAAATGTAATCATTGTAGCTGTGTATTATCTAAGAGCCTGGGTTTCTCCTTAAAAGCCTCATATTAAAAAAGAAAACAGAAGCCTCATGTTTATTTGGATGAAACCTCCACCTCCACCACCGCCCCCCCTCTCCCCGCCCCCAGCCTCCAACTCCTCAGTAAGCCCTCCCATGGTGCCCCCTGTAGTTCGCCCCCTACCTTGTGCTCCCTTTCCTTTGTCTCCTGCTCCTGGACTCCAGTGTGTCCACCTGACACACCCATCCCTGTTAGCCCCCCTGAAATGTCCCCCCTTCCCCATACACTCATTCCTGCTATGTGCTCCATGCCCTCTCTTCTCCCCTCCCATTTGCTGTAGGCTTCTTAGCCATCACCCTCCTCTGGCCCTGGGCATCCACAAACCCCACCCCTTCCTGCCCATCCCATCCCCCACCCCCTTGTGGATGAGGCTGCCACCTTGACAGGAGCTTGTCCATGCACCTCCCTGATGCCTCAGCTGCTGCAACACCTACCCCCTACCCCGTCCGCTGTGCGCTCCCTGGCCAGCCCCCCTCACTTTTTGCGCTGGCACCTGGGTCCCCAGCGCATTCATAGGACCTCTGCCTCATGCAGGGGCAGCTCTCCCTAGTGAAGGGTTGAGAGCCAGACCGGCAGCTGGGCTTGGAGCTGACAAAGGCCAGGATGGACTTGGAGTGTGCTGGCCACTCTGAAGTTCCTTATCCGTCGGGAGAGTGGCCTGGGCAAGTCTAGCCTGCTCTTGAGGTTCACAGATGATACTTTTGACCCAGAACTTGCAGCAACAATAGGTGTTGACTTTAAGGGAAAACAATTATAGTGAATGGAAGTAAAGCTAAACTTGCAATATGGCAGAGAGGCAGTGTGGGAGACCACTAGGATCCAAGCAAAATCGAACTTGGTGCTCTTCCTGGAGATGGAGAAGGGATAAGAGTGGTCAGTGGTGTGAAATGGCCCTGCACAAAGCCTCGTTTAGCTTCGGCTGGGCTCCTGATTGGGGTGTACTGCTCCTCAAGGTCCTCTTCTTCATCCTTGGGCTGGTAAATCAAGCCACTGCCCACAGTGGCCGTCAGCAGTATGGGTGCCAGCAGGAGGACCCAGGGATGCCAGCCCACCTCCCATCCCAGCCAGTGGAAGGCCCAGGAGAGTGGAGCCTCTAGGCAGTTGGTGTGGCCGCACCACCAATGAGACGCTTCAGTTACCGACTGTGATTCCGGCAGAGATGGCACCCACCTCTCCAACACCAGGTGACAGTGTGACTCCTGCTCAGTGGCTCCGGGCGCTGCCCTGAGGCCCAGCTCACCTCAGGTTCCTGTTGTTGACTTGATACCAAGAGCAGCTCTGACTTCTGCCTTGACAAGGTGGGAGATCTGCCCCCATATCCGAGTCTGGCCCAGGTTCCACTACTTCTTGCTTTGCTGAGGGCTTGGGCTCTGCCTCTGGGGCAGCTTTAGAGGGATTGAGGCTCATTTCCGGGAAGGAAAAGCCATTTTCTCAAACACCACAGTAGGTTGGAAAGTAGCTGCTGGACTAAGCACCTATAGCTCCACGGCAGCCACCGGATTCTTGGAGACATTCTAAGAAGTCTGTTTCAGCTCCGCTACACGTGCCTAGATGCTTGCGCTTCCTTGGGGAGCACGTGTGACTGGTAACCTGACTAGCCTTAACTTTGTCTGTGGCAGGCCTGTCCTCTCAGGAGTTCAGTTAATACAAGAAACACTTTAAATGTGAATAATGTGTGTGCCTGTCCTACATGACGCTCAGGTTATTGGGAGAATTTGGCTTGTTCACAGGGGCATGTACACACACACACACACACACACACACACACACACACACACACACTCTCTCTCTCTCTCTCTCACACACACACACACACACATTCACTCACATATAGTATACAATGGCACAGATACTACATGTGTTCTGAGTGGCCACTTTTACATTTCTGGTCATCATTCAGTAGCACAGTTCCCAAGTAAGGCTTTTGTGAACCTGGTTTCACTTAGTTTAGTTACTGTTTTTCTGATTGACTTTATTGAGGTTGACATCCTATCTAATAATAGAGTAATATGCAAAATTAACCATCCCTCCGTGACAAAATGGCAACGCCCATAGACACAAAATGGCGGCACCCAGTCCTCTCAGGCCTGCCGGAGACCCCCAGTCCCAGGGAGGGCTGCCGATGAGAGCTGGCAGCGGGGCCCAGGCTGTAGGCCTGGGAGGTGGCCGCGCCCCCCACACACGATCTGCTACAATCCTCGGCCCGTGCATCCCTGGCGCAATCTGCTCCCAGCCGCAGCCCTGGCCGTCCACCTGGGAGGCTCCCGTGCCCCCCCAACCTCCCTCCCGCGATCGGCTTCCAGCCCTGGCCAGTGGGCCTGTGAGGTGGCCACACCCTCCGGCATTATCCGCTCTCAGCAGTGACCCAGGTCGTTGGCCTGTCAGCTGGGAGGCACCTGCACCCCTCTCAGCATGATCCGCTCCCAGCCGTGGCCCGGGCCTTAGGCCTGTTGGCTGGGAGGTGCCTGCGCCCCTCTCCGGGCGCTCTGCTTTTAGCTGCGACCATGGCTGTGGGCCTGGGAGCAGCCGCGCCTCCTGGGTGCGATCCACTCCCAGCTGTGGCCAGGGCTGTAGGCCTGTCAGCTGGGAGGCACCCGTGCCCCTCTTGGCACGTTTTGCTTCCAGCCTTGGTCAGGACTGTGGGCCTGGGAGGCAGCCGCGCCCCTCCCCGCATGGTCCACTTTCAGCCGCCGCCAGGGCCGAGGCCTCTCAGCTGGGAGGTGCCTGTGCCCCTCTCAGCGTGATCCGTTCCCATGATCCCCTCCCAGCTGTGGCCCTGGCCATAGGCCTGTGGGCTGGGAGATGCCTGCGCCCCTTTCAGCAAGTTCCGCTTCCAGCTGTGGCCAGGGCTGTGGGCGCGCCTCCCCCGTGCGATCCACTCCCAGCCATGAGCTGGGCGGTAGGCCTGTTGGCTGGGAGGCATCTGCGCCCCTCTAGGCACATTCCGCTTTCAGCCGCTGCCAGCTTCTTCCCAACCTGCAAAACTCCAGCTTGATTCCCCTATAAAGGAAAGAGAATAGGACAGGATGTTCCCAGGAAATGGTGACAATAGGTTGCATGTGTGGACTGTGCTGGAGCTGTGTCCACGGCACTGTGGGAACACTGAGGAAGGAGCAAGCAGATCTGGCTGCAAGGATGGGGAGAGGGCCACAGAGACTTGGCCAACCCTCAAAGGGCCCAGTAGAACTTTCATAGGTAGAGAGGACTGAGATTATTAAGAGGAGAAAGGCATCTTGGAAGGAGTATTTCTAGCAGAAGGGAAAAAATGGGCCCAAAGTTTGTGGGAAAATGGATAAGTACAGTGTTAGTAGACCTCTATGTGAAAAAGCCTTCCATCTTGACACCTACGTTACTTAACAGACTTGGCTGCAATTGACTTTGCCCTTTCAAAATAATTTTTGGAGGGAAAGATGGACAGTTGATTACATGTCTATTGTTTATAAAAGAAAAGGAAACTTTTAGAAAATATGAAAAAGTGTGAAATCACCTATAAACCTTCTACTTATTCAAATATATGCCCAACAACTACATGATATCACCTTTCCAAGGTCTCATGAAATTCCTGTTTAAGGAGTTTATTTTATGACACCTTTAGTTTGGGTTTACATTTTTACTGGTTTGTCAAGACCACAGCAGGTACACTGTCCAATATGTTAAAGAAAAAACCCTATCTAATAAAGAGGGAATACGCAGGGGAGGGCATTTGGGGGTGACTGGGCTGTTAGAGGAGGGCAGTTGGGGATGATCGGGCTGGCAGGGGAACAGTTAGGCGTCAATCAGGCTGGCAGGGGAGTGGTTAGGGGCAATCAGGCAGTCAGGCAAGCAGTTGGGAGCCAGCAGTCCCGAATTATGAAAGGGATGTCCGACTGCCTGTTTAGGCCCGATCCCACAGGGATCCTAAACAGGCAGTCGGACATCTCCCGAGGGGTCCCAGATTGGAGATGGTGCAGGTTGGGCTGAGGGACACACCTCCCCCAGTGCACGAATTTCGTGCACCAGGCCTCTAGTTGGTTAATAAAATTATGTAGGTTTTGGTTGTACAATTCTATAATACATCATCTGTATAATGTATTGTGTGTTCACCACCCCAAGGCAAGTCTTCCATCATCATTTACCTCCCCCAGACCCTCTACTACCTCCCATCACCCCCTTTCCCTTTGCTAATCATCATACTGTTGTGTGTTATTTTTATTAGCTACAAATGTAATACTGTATGTGCATGCATTTTTCTCACAAAAAGTTAGAATGAAAAGTGAAAAAACCCTGCAAATTCCAAACCTAAATCTTCCTTCTATTCCTCTTCTTAAAGGAAGTGTTCAGAAATGGGTGCTTATTCTGATAAACTTTTCTGTGAATTTACAGGCATATCCAAATGTATCCTTTTCATAAATGTTTTATAATTAATACATGCAAATTGTATTATTCACTTAACTAGAGGCCTGACGCACGAAATTCGTGCGGGGGAGGGGAGTGTCCCTCAGCCCGGCCTGCGCCCTCTCGCAATTCAGGGATCCCTCTTGCAATCTGGGATCCCTCGCTCCTCACTGCCTACCTGCTTGTTCCTAACCACTCACCTGCTCGCTCCTAACCGCCTGTCTGCTCACTCCTAACTGCCCGCCTGCTTGCTTCTTACCGCTTGGCTTGCTGCTCCTTAGCACTGCTGTGGAGGTGGGCGTGGCTCCCGCCACCACCGCTGTGCTCTCCAGCCTTCTGGCTGAGTGGCACTCCTGCTGTGGGAGTGCACTGGCCACCAGAGGGGGTAGCTCCTGCATTGAGTGTCTGCCCCCTGGTGGTCAGTGCGCATCATAGTGACTGGTTGTTCTGGTCGTTCCGCCATAACGATCGCTGGGCTTTTATATATTTATATATGTCAGAGGATCTTATTATGTAGGTATGTGTAGATTTATCTTATTCATTTGAAATGCTCTATAATTTCCTAATGTGTGGGTGAAACATATATTAATTAGTTTTAACCTTACTGATAGATTTGTGGGTTGTTTAGTCTTTTGCTATTATTAACAGTACCAAGTGAATGCATGCCCTTTATTTAGAGCACAGAGCTAGGTCTGCAAGATAACTTTATAAGTGGATTTACTGGGCCAAAGGATAACCCATTTTAAATTTCTAGAGCTATTGATAATTAATATCCATAAAATTGTATCATTTTACACCCTCACAAGGTGATGAGGTTCTGTTTTGCTACAGTCTGTCACAGAATGTCAGTAAAGTGTTTGATGTGTGCAAAAAAAAAGCCTCATGTTTATGTGGATGAAAACATTTTGGAAATAGTGCAATTTTCTCTATCTTGTTAAGCTGATCTATGCTCACTGTAACTTAACTTTTTCTTAATGATTCAGGTTCTTTATTAAAAATATAGCTTTGGTATCTGCCCTAAACTTTTCATTTCCCACTTTCATGCATTAGCACCTTACTCTAGATTATTAAAGTAGCTTCCTCATTTATGGTAAAAATAAATGCACTGAACATTTAGGGTCCAGCCTGACGATTGACCGGGCTGAGGTAGGGAGGTGGGATTTGAGAAGAGAAAGAAAGACAGGACAGCGGGATTCGGGAGGTCCACAGCTCACGAGAAGCTCTGGCAACTTTTATTAGTAATACAGTGCTTTTTATACATAAGGCACTAAGCAGGGAATCACTCACAAGGAAAACATTCTTTGTTTCTCTAAAATCACTACTGGAGGGATAAGTTGAAGGACAGGTTTCTTGTTACAATAAATCTCACTAGTTGGATACATATTTCTTGGTAAGCCATGAAAGTAGCTCTTATCCTACTGATAGCAGTCATATAAACAAAGCCTGGGAAAGCTCTGTAGGCAGGGGCTGCTCTCGTTATACTGATTAGTTGCCATCCAAACAGGCCTGGGAAATCTGTGCGGGTAGGGTGCCAGCCTTGCTAGCCCCTACAGGTGCAAGGACCATGTCAGCTTACAGCCCATTCCCCACAGATCCCCCTTCTCTGTCTTTTAAGCAAAGTTCATGTAGTCCTATTTGCAGGGATCGGATGCTGGATCCAATGGTTCAGAAACAGACTGGAATTAAACAGAGAATAACGAGAGCAAGGACAACAGTAATTGACAGAGACCAGATAAATGATTGTAATCTATGAAAAGACATAAGGCTTAGAATTTTATCAAAAATATTCTGTGCCACTTCACTAGGAGGCAACAGAGCAGAACCTGTATCATTAATAGCTTGAATCTCTCCATGTAATCTACTGATATCTGTTTTTTAGGCTACTAATAATAAAAGTAAAATTTAAATATCAATAACAAAGCTCTAATATTAAAACAATGCCAATGCAAAATTAAATTATATACATGTTATCATTTTTAAAACTTGAATGTTAAGAGCAAAACTATGGCTATTAAATAATAATAAAACAATAAAAGAGAAATCAAAACTATGGACATATTAATATTTTTAGCTACTAAATGAAAGAAAGTCTCTTTGCTGCTGGTGTTCCTGGTGTATATTTACTTAGAGTCTTTTGTTTGCCTGCGTAAAACTTTGCAGAAGACTGGCAGCTAATAGATGCTAGCATGAGCAGGAATATGGTTGAAGAAGTAGCTTCAACTTCTTGCTTTTCCATAATCTGCTGCACTTCAGTTGTTAACTTCTTCAGATGACTCTATGTTGGCACCTCAGTCCCTTCCGTAGCTTTCAGTTCTTCTTCCTCTGCTTTGCTGTTATTCGGGTAGTACTTAGTCCTTTCGAGTGAAGGGAGACAGGAGCTTGTCTGAGTCCGGTGATACACGTAACTCTCTGGCACCCGAGTTGGCTGCATTGCTCCTTCTGGAAAGATATAAAACACAACCTCTTCCCCCCCCTTTTTTTTTTAGTAAATGATTGTAAGAGTATGAATGGTTCTTTCTATAATTGAGTGATATTCTTCTGCTAGATATGATTAGGTTTAAGTCCTTGGGGATTTACCCCTAAAGTTGGTATAGGAAGGTGGATAATATACTGAGAACATTGCTTCTAATAAAATATGGAAATTGTCGTTCTTAAATAACATTTTAAAGACTGAAAATTAAATGAAAAGTTCCTTTGAATTAGTGTGCCCTATAGTAGCTGTTTTAATAATTTTTGCTATACTTACTATATAAGTACTGTTACTATAGGTTGATGGGCTTCGTAGTAAAATCTGTTAAGGCATAATTAAGAGCTTGTATTTCTACTGAAATATAAGGGGTTTGAAGGACCTTTGTTCCTCTGCTGTAGTAGATCTAGCCTTTCTAGAACTGGATCTATCTGAAAAAATGGTTAATGCCTGAGGTATAATATTCTTTTAATGTGGTAGTTAATACTATTCCCTATGTTAGAAATAAAGTAAGCCCGTAAGCCAGGGTTCCTGGTAGAATATAAAATATTAAATATTTTGACTTTTATGTAGAAGGGTGTGTATATAAGATCTGGAAGTACGTATACTGACCTTCCTTGTCCTTGGTCCTGGGCAACCTGTAGCAATGTACAGCTGCTGATTGCTACTATGGCAAGGCATCTTCACTATATTTATTTTTGGACTATTTTACCTTTGTTCTTGTGGGCCACTGCCTATTCTGTGGCTGGATTTAGATATAGGGCAGCTGCTGTTAGCCATGTCTCTGTTATCTGGGTCCCGATCTGAGCTAGGCTAAGTCTCTGTCTGTTACCTGGGTCCCAATCTGGGCTGGGCGTGGGAAGCACGAAGCAGCCAAGGGGGCAGGAGACCTCCCTCAGAAGGGGCTAGAGTTCAGGCCCCTGTAATGGTGGGGGGGTGAGGTTCTGTGCCCCACCTCTGTTGACCCCCAAGTTCTCTCCTGATGGCCCCTCTGCGATTGTGCCTGTCTTAGGTTGTTCCTCCCTTGAGGAATCTTACCCGTCTTTGACTAACTAACTGTCCTCCGGGGCCAAGCAGGGTGATGTGAGGTTCAGTTCTGTCTCCTTGGTAGCTTGTGCCCCTGTGGCCTCCACGCCCAGTACCTGCCTTGGGATCCCCTCTCCTGCTGGCGGGGCCCCGGCATTGATCACATATCTTGGGGAACCCAGGTTTCTTCTCTAGAGAGGGCCGAGCTCATGCCATTGGGAAAGAGACAGATCTATGGTACCAGCCACTCTGAGGCTTCAACCTTAGTATGAATAGAGAGCTCAGGCAACAGCTGCGGGCAATTGGATTGTGAGAAGAGGGTCCCTCTTGGTAAAAAGAGCAAGAAGGGCCAATATAGAATGCTCAGGTGCCTTCCCAGGGGGCCCTCCACATAGTGGAAGGGATTAAATCCTTTTATGTCCTTTTAAATTGCTGCCAAACATTCAAAAAATTAGTTTGTAAATTTGTTTGGGATAAATGTATAATATGCTGTTGTAAAATATTAAAAATTATAATGATATTGTAGAATAATATTATGTAAGGATATACTTTGTTCTAGGTATGGCAATTTAATTTTAAACTGTTAATTGCTTTTTGTATAGACAAGGTCTTAGTAACTTTCTTAGAATACTTAATTAAATTGCTTACAAAGACATTGACTTTTCTTTAAGCTGAAACCCTTGATTATAATTTAATAAGCTAATATATTTAAGTAATTAAAGTAGGTATCTTTATTTAAAAAGTAAAGAAACTTATTTAGTAAAACTTATAGGTTTAATACTTTATTGGTCTGATCTAAAAGTATGGCTATATTTAAGAAATATATTGTTTTTGCCCTTCTTATAGGTGAAAACCTTTATAATATTATATATATGTATAAATAAAATATATTAATTTATATTTGATAAAGCTTTCTATGTGACTTCAAGTATCAATTGGTTTAATTAAAAAATTTTTTTCTTTTAAGAGAGAACAGACTATTGAATATTTCGGGGCCCAATGAAATGTTCCAAAGTCACTCTCAGTCTTGAAATAATTTGGAAAGATTAAATATATATACATATATATGCATATATTTATACATATGCTTTAAAAATTATATACCTAAATTATCTTAATATCAATTATATTTAAACTGGATTATAGAATTAATCCTCTTTTTAAAATAAGACCAATAACTAATATATTTTAAATTCTTAATTATTACAGAAAACATTACGTTTTATTTTCTCAGAAACATATTTTTATATTTTAGGTATTTAATTACTATAATTATATAATTTTTCTTAATTTAATATGTACTATAAACTTTCAGAGCTTGTAAGTCAAACATCTAGTAGTTCTTTGATTAATAATACTTTTATATTCTTAAGAATAAATTTCTAAAACACAAGACATAATCAATTAATAGATTTAATTCTGTCCTCTAGATTTTTTATGAGGCAAATTTAAACTTTACTTTGTATTTGCTAGTAGCTTTGCTGGGGGAAGGGTATCTACCCCTTCCTCTATTAACAAAGGGTGTAGTTAGTTATCTGGGCTACTTAGATCTTTATAATTAATATATTATTTATATTTTAATAATTTCTGAGATTCAAATCTAATTCTAATTATTTTAAAGCATTTATTTTGAATAAATTCTATGACAGAGATAAATTTACTTATATTCTTGAAGGCTTTAAAAGTCAACCTTTTAACACACTTTATTAGTATTTTAAAAACAGCTCTTTATTATGGAAATGTGAATCTTGTTGCTGGAATTAGCTTGAATTTCTTTTAAGAAGACTTTTTCACCATTTCTCTTAGGAAAAATAACCAGTTCTGGGTTTTTAATTTTCTATAGCTTTTGCAGAGAGATTCCAGCTGAAGACAATCTAAATGTCTGAAATCAGACTATGTGCGCATTCTGTCTTACAGCTAAGTTCTCTCCCCACCAGCACAGAAATTCCAGACACATTTCTAAATTTTTAAGGCTTTTTCATGGCGAGAAAGGAAACTTTAAATTTGTATACTGGGAGAGTGGGCATCCATATTGGATCATCACGTGTCTCTTCCTTCCCCCATATCCTGCTTACTTCAGGGGAAATATTAGTAACGGATCTGGCCAAATTTCTGTTTATGCTTAAAAGAAAGACAGATCTCAAATTTTTTCTTTCTTTTATGCTTTCTGAAGTAATAACTTATACCTAATTTAGCCAAGATTTGCATTTCCCTGTAAGTTCTTTTACAATTCTTAAATGTAACTTTAAGTAATCTTATTGTAAGTAATCTTATTTCGGGAGAGCAGATAGCCCTGCCCTCTCCTGCCACTCCTGGTGTAATCCTTTTATAGTTAAACTGCTTCTACCTAGTAAAAGGCTAAACATCCCTTCAGGAGTAGGTCTATATACCCCTGTAGGGATGGCTTGTGGTCCCAATTCTGGAGTTAATACATATCGCTTTATGGATCCAAGGTCCACGCCGGCACTTCCAGGGGTTGCTCGGAATAACTCCTGTATCCGTTTTGCTCCTGGGGCAGGCTGGATGCTGCGCAGCCAGCTGGCCTTGAGGCGGCACAGGGGCAGGAGGGTAAACAGATAGTGCCCCCATTATTTGCCGGGGCTGAGCTGGCCCCTTTCGGGAGTTTCCTGACTGCTGCTGAGGCAAGGGATTTCCCTGGGTATCTGCCTTAGATCTACACTCATTTGCCCAATGTTCCTCTTTTACATTTAGGGCACAGTCCAGGTTGTTTGGGACCTCTGCCATTTCCTTTATTAACCCCTTTATTAGAGGGACACTGTCTTGCCATGTGTCCTATTCCTCCACAAGTGAAACACTTGTGTGTTTGACTTTTCCCTGTGCTGAACTGTTGCTGAAGAATTCCTTCAATGGTTGGTTCCCTTTAATGCAGCTGCAATAGCGACTCCTTGTATATATGAGGGACCAATATCTGCACAAATGCGGATATAATCTGAGAGAGTCCCCTTTCTTTGATAGGGCCGTAATGCAGCTTGACAGGCAGTGTTAGCATTTTCATACGCGAACTGTTTGACTATTAACATGCCAGCCTCTCCATCCACCACTACTCGGCCAACAGCCTGTAGTAGCCGAGAGACAAAATCCTGATACTTTTCATCTGGCCCTTGAATAATCTTTGAGAGCTCCTCTGTTTTTTGACCAGAGGTGGGAAGCTTTTTCCAGGCTCTGATCCCAGCTCTATTAATTTGCCCATAAGCTTCCTGGGGGTATTGAATTTGATTATGGGTATCAGCATAGGCTTCTTCTCCTACTAGCATTTTATAAGAAATATTAATCTGGGCTGCTCGATTACGAGCAGCTTGCTCCTTAGCCTTTTCATCATATTCTGATTTCCACAAGAGATAACCCCTCCTGATAAACAAGCCTTGGCAATAGCTCTCCAATCATTAGGTGGGAGAGCCTCTGAGGCTATAGTTTCCAAGATGGTTAAAGTATAAGGAGAAGTAGGCCCATACTGAGCACAGGCTGTTTTTAACTCCTTCAGGGTTTTAAAAGGAAGCGGGTCATAAGTACACTCACGCTGTCCCGTGTTAGGGTTCACCTGTTCCATAACGGGGAAGTGTGAATGCCTAAGTCCTCACCAGCCTTTCATGCCTCCTGCAAAGCCATCTGGAAAGGGGAAAGTGGAACTGGTGCTGCACAGGGCAGCAGAGAGCGGCGGGAACGGCCCCTGCGGCTTCTCTTTTTCTTGCCAAGACGCTTTAATCCTTCTAAAAATTGTTCTAACACATCTTCTATATCACTACCCTCTTCAGTTCTAGCAGAAGAATAATCTTCCTCCTCTTTTGCCTGAACAACACCTGTATCATCATCTTTTTTAGACCCCCTTTTTGTGCCAGTACACTGCTTCTCTTTCTTTCCTGGCTTAAGAGATGGTTGATTATGTTCATGCCTGGGATCTAAACAATCCCGTATCAAATTCCATAAGGAAAATGCATCCTGAATGAATTTAAAAAATTTTTTTACTTGCTTGTCATTAACTTTAGTTCCTTTACTGTTGTGCATAGACTTTAACATTTGCCCATAAAGGGCATTTTCTCTAGATTCTAACTGTCCCATGCTTTACTCCTGACTATCAAAAAAATGCTCCTCCCTTACCTTATCGAGTGCAATCTTTATCTGGAGGAGATCCTCACCTTCTGCTTCCCAAGTCCTCAGGTCCCTGTTCGGGCGCCAATTTGTCAGGTCCAGCCTGACGATTGAACCGGGCTGAGGTAGGGAGGTGGGATTTGAGAAGAGAAAGAAAGACAGGACAGCGGGATTCGGGAGGTCCACAGCTCACGAGAAGCTCTGGCAACTTTTATTAGTAATACAGTGCTTTTTATACATAAGACACTAAGCAGGGAATCACTCACAAGGAAAACATTCTTTGTTTCTCTAAAATCACTACTGGAGGGATAAGTTGAAGGACAGGTTTCTTGTTACAATAAATCTCACTAGTTGGATACATATTTCTTGGTAAGCCATGAAAGTAGCTCTTATCCTACTGATAGCAGTCATATAAACAAACCCTGGGAAAGCTCTGTAGGCAGGGGCTGCTCTCGTTATACTGACTAGTTGCCATCCAAACAGGCCTGGGAAATCTGTGCGGGTAGGGTGCCAGCCTTGCTAGCCCCTACAGGTGCAAGGACCGTGTCAGCTTACAGCCGTCGTTTCACGATCAAAGTGTGGTTCAAATTGATTATTTGTTGTTGGTAGCGATCAGTATTAACGATTTTAGAAACTCTTAATACACCACACCTTCCTGATTCCACCAAACACAGGGCATTGTCTTCTTTCCGAAGCCATTTGGCCTTGCAGTCGATGTTGATGGTGGACCTGGATCAACCCATGATTTTGTGCATTTGGGATTCTCAAAATAAATCCACTTTTCATCGCCAGTCATAATTCGATGCAAAAAAGACTTTATTTTGTGCCCTTGAAGCAACATTTTACTGATGACTTTTTGGTTTTCCATTTGTCTTTCGTTCAGTTGATGTGGCACCCATTTTCCTTCCTTTAAAACCTTTCCCATTGCTTGTAAACGATCGGAAATTGTTTGCTGAGCAACGTTTAATCTTTCTGCGAGTTGTTTTTGAGTTTGACACGCATCTTCATCCAATAATGCTTGTAATTGTTGGTCTGCAAACTTTTTCGGTTGACCTGGACGTTCTTTGTCTTTCACATCAAAATCATCACTTTTAAAGCATTTAAACCAGCGTTCACAACTATCTTGAGATGGAGCCTGTTCACCATAAGCTTCCTGAAGTATACGATAACTTTTTCTTCAAAATAAAATAATGAATTAAAATTTCCCGCAAATGCTCTTTTTTTGGCACGAAATTCGACATTTTTAAGCGTAAAAATCTCTGTGATGTTAACACCTTCAGCAAATTTGACATATGGAGTTTTGAAGCTTGCTGTCAATACAACAAAATAGCATACATACATATCAAGTCGCATATACTATATCAACATATGTGTAACTCCATCTATTAAAAAAAAAATCCACATTATTAACTGGTACACCTAGTAAGCATTCCAAGCAGAATAAATAGTGGAAGAAACTCAGTTGCCCAAATGTGAAGAGACTTCTATGCCATGTGAGAAGTTTGGAAATATTCTTAAAGAGATAGTGGGAGAAGGAAAGAAGGCTGTTCATGTTGTAGTTGGTTATTTAACTCTGTATTCCATCCTTCCATACTATGAGATAGCTTTTTGAAACAATGTTATTAAACCTGAATTTGGATTTCACCTGTATTTCTAGCTGTATCACTAGATTTCTCCATGCACTGACTGTGCCATCCAAACAGAATGCTTGCTGTTTCCCAGACATGCTGCTCCATCAGGACAGCAAGTCCTTCTCTCCCTTATCAGATCCATACAGATCTGCCTGCAAGGCTTAAATACCACCTCCACCAAAGTGCTTCTCTGAACTTTATCTCCTCTCACCCCTCTAGGTTAGTGATTTCAACTGATGTGCCACAAGAATTTTTAAGATATGCAATACCTGACCATTGAGTCAGGGGCACTGACCTCTTTTCTCTTAGATTGTCGAATATAAAAATGATAACAGCCAACACAACGATAGCCATCTGGTGTGAATGCCCTGTCTTGAACCATAAATATATAGGTCATATAACAGAGTTGCATGTTGGTCATGTTGTATAATAAGGTTGCATCTGATTTGATAATTCTTGGTATCATTCCTTATATATAACTACTAGAGGCCAGGTGCACAAAATTCGGGGAAGGGGGATGGAGGTCCCTCAGCCCAGCCTGCACCCTCTTGCAATCCGGGATCCCTCGGGGGATGTTCGACTGCCAGTTTAGGCCCGATACCGCAGGGACCGCTGGCTCCTAACTGCTCACCTGCTTGCCTGCCTGATCGCCCCTAACTGCTCGCCTGCCTGCATGCTTGCCCCTAACTACTCACCTGCCTGCTTCATCGCCCCTAACTGCCTCTGCTTGCCTGCCTGAATACCCCTAACTGCTCACCTGCCTGATTGCCCCTAACCACTCTGCTTGCCTGTGCCTGATTGACCCTAACTGCTTCCCTGCCTGCCTGATTGCCCCTAACCACATCTGCCTTGGCCCCTGCCACCATGGCTTTGTCCTGAAGGACATCAGGAATGATGTCCGGAAGGTCGATTGGCTATCTGGTCTAATTAGCATACTCTTTTATTTTTAAAAAAGTCACTTTTGAAGCAAAAAAGGGCAGGTAATTACTATTATTATTATTCTTGTAAACTAGTCAAAATTATACCTGTTTTTTTTTTCAGATCAGCAAAAAACATATTTTTTTGTCAGATAAGAGTATTGCTACTCCAGCTTTTTTTCTTTACATTTGCATGGAAATTTTTCCATTCCTCACTCTCATCCTGTGTGTGTCTTTTGTTCTGAGGTAGGTCTCTTGTAGACAGCATATAGTTGGATCATGTTTTTGTATCCATTCAGCTACCCTATGACTTTTGATTGGAGCATTTAATCCATTTACATTTAAAGTTATTGATAGGTACTTATTTATTGCCATTTTAATTCTGTATGCCTAGGCTTCTCTCTCTATTTCTTCTTCTCATTATAGCAGTACCTTTAGCATTTCTTGTAATGCTGGCTTGGTGGAGATGTACACCTTTAGCCTTTTTTTTTTTTTTAAGGTCTGGGAAGCTCTTTATTTGACCGTCTATTTTGAATGATAGCCTTGCTGGATATAGTAATCTTGGTTTGAGATCCTTGTATTCCATTACCTTTATTACTTCATGCCTTTCCCTTCTGGCCTGTAGAGTTTCTGATGAGAAATCAGGTGTCAGCCTTATTGGAGCTCCTTTGTAGGTAACAGTTTGCTTTTCTCTTGCTGCCTTTAAGATTCTCTCTTTGTCTTTAATTTTTGGAATTTTAATTATGATGTGTTTGAGTGTGGGCCTGTTTGGGTTCTTCTTGCTTGGGGTTCTCTGTGCCTCCTGAATTTGTGTGACTTTTTCCTTTACCAGGTTAGGGAAGTTTTCTGCCGTTATTTCTTCAACCATGTTCTCTATCTTTTTCCCCTTTCTGTCCCTTCTGGCACACCTGCTATTCGAATATTGTTATGTTTCACTTTGTCTCACAGCTCCCTAAGCTGTCCTCCTATTTTAAAATTGTTTTTTCTTTTTGGTTCTCTGATTGAGTGTTTTTTTTTTCAACCCTGTCTTCTAATCCACTGATTCAATCCTCATCTTCCCCTAATCTGCTATGTATTCCTTCCAGTGTGTTCTTTATTTGTGCTATGTCATTCTTTATTTCTATTTTTCTAGTTACTATACCTTTTCTCATGCTGTTGAGCATTTTTAACTCTAAATCAGATAAATTTCTTATCTCCATTTCATTTATCTCTTCTTCTGGAGAATTCTCTTGTTCTTTCATTATGGGGTTGTTTTGTGACTCCTCATTTTGGCTGCCTGTTTGGGTTTGTGACTATGTATTAGGTAGGTCTGCCAAGCATCTCAATCTCCAGTGCAGGACAGTGTCAAATGCTGTTTCTGACTAATTAGATCAGGCAAAGATTCAAAGCCTCCAGAGACTACCTCTGTCTACAGCTGATAGGATTTTGTCTTGAATTGCCCTCAGGCAATTGTCCACAGGTGTGGCAAGAGTTTTTTTCAACAGGTTGGGGCAATTGCTTCTGCCTGGAGGCTAATTGCTATTCTCAGTCTCTTAATGGGCCTGCAGGGAGGGGCAAGGTGTTTTTGAATAGGATGGATGAGCTGTCTTACCCCCAGGCAAGGTCGCCTATGTAGCAAAATGTCTGGGTGAGAAAGATGACCTTTGCAGTGTGAGGAAATGATTCAGCACAGGAAACCAGGGTGTCTGCCTTCTGAGTTCTAACCCCAGAGCCACTGTGCCCTCCCTCTGTCAGAGCACCAGGTGGGTGGCACCACAGGGAATTTTGTGTGTTGGCCCTTTCAGAAGGTGCCTGAATTTCCAGCCGTCTCTCCCTGGCAGGCAGCAACCCTGCTGCTTTTTACAGCCAGATGTTATGTGGTACCCTTCTCAGTTCTGGTGCTCTCTGCTGGAGGGCCCGGCTTCGAGATTAGACCCCATTGTTCTTAGTGGTAACCCCTCATAGTTCAGATATCTCTCTGAAACTTCAGTTGCTATCTGTGGGAGCCCATGAGCCCCTTCCCACCTCTGCCCCATCAGTCTCTATGCAGTTTCCCCTTTCGGTCCTTGGTTATCAGGGTTCTTTCCAGCAAGTCTTCTATTAACTGTTTAGGAAGTTTTTCTGTTTTTAGTTTTAATTCCAGTTTGGTCCTGGGAGCATGCCTGTGCAGCATCCACTTACTCCACTGCCATTTTTAATCTCCAAAAATATTTTTTTTGGTGTGCCACATAATTTTAGTAATTTATGGGTGCCATAAGATGAAAAAGAGTGAAAAATCACTGCTCTAGGTCTGAGTTAATCATTCCTGGCTTTGTATTCTTAGCATCTTACTTTTATCTCTAATCCTGTACCTTTAAAATTATATTATACATTATGATTATATTTATTAAATTGACCAATTAATGTTAATTTAAATAAATGTTTTGGCTTATTGGACATTTTTGCTTCCATTCTGTTTTTAGCTGTGCTTTAGATGATTAAAAGTGTCATAAACTGATCTTTAAATAAGTGAAGTATTATAGCTAATAAGGAACAATGGACAGGGAAATGTTTGATTGCCCTTTGAGATATTTTGTAATGGTGTGATAAGATAATAGCTTTCAGCTTATATTTAAAATATATCCATATTTTGCTATACATGTTGACTATTTAAGCTTCAGAAACTGAAGTCATAGTATCTAGTATACTTTAGTTGTTTGAAGTTCTGATACATAAAAATTTTAATGATCTTGACCAGAAAAAGAAGATACTATGATATGAATTATTTACTGAGAAGTTGAGAAATGGCTTCTTGTGGTAAACAAACACTATCATTGCCCATCCATTATCCATTCTCCCTTAATTTTTTACTAGGAACAAAATAACATTGATTTTTTTGGGGTGCTACTGTGCTCAGTTAAAAAACAAACGAACAAAGTCTATTTCCTGAGTTGTAAGCAAACCTTGCTGGGGATTTCTGGGCAAGTTTTTCTGTCAGATTCCTGGAGTAGTAGCAGCCATGATGTTACCTCGAGTCAGCATTTGTAAAGTGCTCAGAATAGCACCTGGCACATAGTTTGTTAAATAAACAAATGTGCCTAGTGTTGAGATTTATTTTGCTCTATAATTTATTAATATCTAGTGATTACCTTTTTGTTCTTTGTGTATCTTTATTGCCCTTTTGAGAGAAAAAATTATATACACCAACCTGCTTGAATGCATTTTTCATTTTTATATTTGGCCACAATTTAGAATAATGTTTCCATTATGCACTCTAGCTTAAAAAATTTATTGTGAGTGTATACTGCTTTCAGGGTGAAGTAGTATCCTTTGTCAGGCATTTTGGGAGTTCAAGGCGGCCCTTCCCAATTCATTTTTCACTCTGCCATCAATTCTAGTCCTTTATTCCATTGTTTAGTTAATCAGTACCTTTGTTGTTAAAAATATTTAATGGTGGTTTCATCTCCTCAAAGGGTATATGAACTCTCCCAGAATGTGTAGTATTTTTATCTGTACATTTAGTAAATGCCAAGTGTATGCTTCTTGAATAAAAGAATCTTTACTTTTTGAAATGCAATGAGTTTTTTATTATCAAAACAGGTTTGTTCAAATAATCTTTGCAATAAAAGAAATTTAAAACCCATTCCACCATCTGTGACGTAAGTATCAGAATTGTGCTGCTTCTCTCAAGGCCCTACTACTTGTGCATGTTTGCTTCATTGGGAAGGGGTCTGGATAATAGTTCTCACCACTGTAGGGCACAACCCCCATAACATGGTGACATACAAATCACCATTTGGTGATTTTCTGGATGACACACATTTAAAGGATGCTGATTGAGGGTCTTGATTTACTTCTTTAAATTATCTTCCATGTTCTGTGCTTTACTCTGTGTTGCTTCTCTCTGTGTGTTTTTTTTTTTTTTCTGATTATACTCAAATTTTTATCATATAAGTATAACAAAGGGAAACAAGTCAATCAAAAGGAAAAAATACAATCAAAACTTATTTTTTAATGTTTCTATAATAATTATATCTATGTATAATTTAGGTCTTTTTTTCACTTTAAATAGGCTTATCTCCTCCATATGAAGAAAAAGTGTAAAAACTTTCATGTAAACTTCTGTAGAACAGTGTATGCCTGTGGTGTAATAAGATCATACAGAATCCCCATTTGTTATAAGTTGCTTAATCTACACTAATAAAAGAGAAACATGCAAATTGACCATCACTCCACTATGCCCACCAGCTAATCAGAGCGAGTATGCAAATTAACCCAACAAAGATGGCGGTTAATTTGCATACGCAGGTGCAGAGCTAAGACTGAAGACAGTATAGAAGGAGGAGGGAGGGAAAGCGGAAAGCGGGGCTGTGTCAGCGGCGGGAGGGAAAGCGTGGGGGGGTGGCGGCGGCAGGAGGGAAGCCCGCCTCGGCGGGCTTTGCTCCCTTCTCTGCTTCGCTCAGACTGCAGGAAGCCCTATTCTTGCAGGAATAGGCCCGAGGAAGCCCTATTCTTGCAGGAATCTTCCTGCAACGGGCCTCTAGTAGATAATAATATCAATGGCAAAGTCATAAATATCTATGGATGGTTGCATTTTGGATTGCACATACTGTCACAATTATATCTTGTGCAAGTTATCTTGTTATTATCTTGATGGAGAAGAATGGAGAAGACCAGTAATGTGAATCAAGTTTATGCATCATCTTGCAGAGTAATCAGAGATACTCAGACATCTTCTCTGAGACACTGAGTCAATATCCTGTGTTGCTTCCTTAGGGTTTTTAGAGGTGGCAGGGAGGATAGTTGGAAACTGGTAGGACAGGAATATCAGCTTCTATTTAACAATGATTTAGAGTAGCCCTTTGCATGTATCTCTATTTACTACCCTATCCTACCTAATAATAGACAAATATGCAAATTGACCATACCTCCGACACGCCCAAGAGCCACGCCCACAAGCCACACCCACCATCCAATCAGAGCGAGCATGCAAATTAACCCAAACCAAGATGGCTACAGCCACAGAGAGCAAGGTTTCCTAGGTAACAGAGGAAGCCAAGCTTTCTGCCTGCCCTTGCCAGGTCTAAGCCTCCACTCAAGCTACAAAGTTTCAATTAGAGAAGGTAAACAAATTCAAACAAATGGCGGCAGAATGGAGCTTGAGAGAGCAGGCCAGGGTTGCCGGCGGCAACAGGGGAAGCAAAGCTTTCTGCACACCCTGGCCGGGCCCAGCGCTTAAGGCAACAAAGTTTCAATTATAACCCCAACAGAAATGGCTGCTGGCCTCAGAGGGAGCCCTAGGCTTGGCTCCGCTCCAGGCTACAAAGTTTCGATTGTAGAAGGAAAATAAATTCCAGATACCAGGGCCTCCACTTGGGTTGCCAGGGAGGTGTGGCCGGCCTGCAAACCACCACAGGCCCCTCGCTCAGGCCGCCCCATGTCCCAAGGGAACCCCCACCTGATCTGGGACACCCTTCAGGGCAAACCAGCTGGCCCCCACCCCTGTACCAGGCCTCGATCCTATCTAATAAAAGAGTAATATGCAGATTGGTCATCACTGCAACACACAATATAGCTGCCCCCATGTGGTCAAAGATCCTGCCCCCATGTGGATGCAAGACGGCTACCACAAGATGGCCAGCAGGAGTGGGCAGTTGGGAGGCACCCAGCCTGCAAGGAGGGCAGTTGAGAAGGACCAGGCCTGCAAGGGAGGGCAGTTGGAGGTGATCAACCCTGCAGGAGAGGGCAGTTAGGGGTGACCAGGCCGGCAGAGGAGGGAAGTTGGGGGCAAACAGGCTGGCATGGGAGTGGTTAGGGGGTGATCAGGCTGGCAGGCAGAAGCGGTTGGGGGCAATCAGGAAGGCAGGCACGCAAGCAGTTGGGAGCCAGTAGTCCTGGATCGTGAGAGGGATGTCCGACGGCCCGTTTAGGTGGGATCGGGCCTAAACGGGCCGTCGGACATCCCTTGAGGGGTCCCATATTGGAGAGGGTACAGGCTGGGCTGAGGGACAACCCCCTCCATGCATGAATTTCATGCACCGGGCCTCGAGTAACTTATATACTTACGGTTCCTTTTTAAAGTTCTGTGTATTAAGCTGTGAGCTTCTTGAGGGCAAGGGCCGTAATTCATTCACCATCTTGAAAAAAAATTAGTTCTGGCCCTAGCTGGTTTGGGTCAGTGCATAGAGCGTCGGCCTGCAGACTGTAGGGTTGCGGGTTCGATTCTGGTCAAGGGCATGTGCCTGGGTTCCCCAGTAAGGGGGTGTGCAGGAGGCTGCCGATCAATGATTCTCTCTTATTATTGATGTTTCCCTCTCTAAAATTAATAAAAATATATTTTTAAAAAGTTCTGAAGAATGCAGTGGTTGATGAGCTTGCCTGGTATTTGTTTCTCTATAGCTTATCATCGAAGTGATGAATGCACATATGGATAAGAGATAATTGTTCTATTTAATCAGTTACCTAATTAATGAGGGGATTCTGTTTTTACTCTCTGTTATTTTATTACTGAAACAGACTGCTCAGTAGATATTATAAACATTCTCTAGAGAACAATTAGGTTTGCCATGAAATGCTTGTTTGTACCACTGTCTTGATAGAATTTAAATATAATTTTAAAGTTCTGCAGTGTCTTCATTCAGATAACTTGTTACCCTTTAAAAATAGGCTGCTGGAATATTGTTTCTCTCTTATTTAGCTGACACCAGATACAGTGATTAATAAAGTTCATTATGCTACTTAGTCATGAAAAGCTTTTAATGACTATTAACCTGAACATCTGTTAGTTTCATCACTAAAGTTACTAAAAAACATTCAACACAATATAGATGCTGTTCCTGGAAAATCTGATTTAGGCTAATCTATTTACTATTTAAGAACATTTTAATATTCCTTTAAATAATCGTGGGAAAGCCCTTATCTTTCTGTAGAGTGAGCAATTGAAAATGCCAGTGAAAAACTTTGGGGATGGTTATAATTTAATTCGTGCAAGGGTGGGTCTGGCCGGCCCGCCCCGATAGGGGCCCATCGGGCAGGGCCGGCAGAGGAGATGGGCCGCGGGTGGTTGGCCAGCTGGCCCTGCCCCCAGTTGGGGTGTTGGGGCCTGATCTGGGCCTGGATCAGGCTGGTTGGCTGCTGCAGTGCGTGTCAGAGCCTCTGGTTGGTCTGGTCGTTATGCCATTCTGGCCACTGGGCTTTTATATATATAGATTAGTGGCCCAGTGCATGAAATTTGTGCATGGGGGGGGGGGGGTCCCTCAGCCTGCACCCTCTCAAATCTGGGATCCTTCTCACAATCCAGAACCACTGGCTCCCAAGCTTTCACCTGCCTGCCTGATGCCCCTAACTGCTCCCCTGCTGGCCTGATGGCCCTAACTGATCTCCCCTCCTGGCCTGATCCCCCTAACTACCTAACTGTTCTCCCCTGCTGGCCTGATCCCCCTATCTGCACTCCCCTCCTTGTCTGATCTCCCTAACTGCCTATCTGCTCTCCCCTCCTGGCCTGATCCCCCAACTGCCTATGTGCTCTCCCTTCCTCTCTGTGCCTTCAGACCCTGGTGCAGGAGTGCTGAGAGCTCTCTGCTAAGGCCCCACCCCTGTCCTGACACCCCACTCTGGGCCGGATGGTGCCATGTGCCTGTGTGCGCTTCCGCTGGGGGCGCTGCCACGGCCCATCCTCATGGGCCTGCGCGTGCCTCTACCAGGGGGGCCACCCCCTGCAGCAGCCTCATGTCCGGGTGGCGCAAGTCCCTGCCCCCGATCCCGCCCACCAGCTCCTGTGCGCATGCAGCCTGGTTGTGACTGTGACACCTTTAGGACCAATTAGCGTATTACCTCTTTATTATATAGACTAGAGTCCCAATGCATGAAGATTCATACAAGACTAGGCCTTCCTTCCCCCTGCTGCCAGCATCATCTTCCCTTCGGCACCCAGGACCCGGGCTGCTTTACTCTGACTGCTGCCAGGCACCCGGGACCTGGGCTGCTTTGTTCCGGCCACTGCTGCCACCCACCAGACCCAGGCTGAGGTGGTCAGTGCCACCTCATGGCAACTGGTCGTTTGGTTGTTTTGGTTGTGATGCCTCTTGGCCTTTTATTATTATGACTAGAGGTCCGGTGCACGAAATTCGTGCACAGAGGGGCGCTTCCCCCAGCTCTGCCTGCACCCTCTACAATTCAGGACCCCTACACCTTTTTCTCTTCTAGCTAACCTCTTCACATTTAAAAAAATTAACTGAAATATCACCTACTCTAGGAAATCCTCTTTGAACAAATGTCTTTACAATCTGTATTAAGTATTTTCATAGTATACCATTCTTTTTCTTTACCAGCTACTTGGAGTGGATGCAATGTGGTTTTCATTCTTGCATCTGAATTTTTTCTTCTTGCTCTTGTAATAGCAAAGCATATCCAATTTACATTTGCCCTTCAAGGGCTTATATTTGGTTCAGTTTCTAGTTGGCTCCCTGCTTTTTTTTTAAGCAATAAATTTGGGATGTGATAGTAAGCCTCACTTGTAATCAAGCCTGTAGGTCTCCCTATAAGAATAATTCTATAATACCTATCACTTTAGCCTACCAGAGATTGTGTTCATTTATAGAAAATAACAATAAATGTCACCTGATCATTTGATCTTCTAGTAATATTTTATAGGAAGATGTATTATTCTAGTAATTTAACTATTACAAAACTGAGGCATATAGAAACAAATCACACTGAACAATAAAGAATGACTCATTAAAAAAATAAATAAATAGATAAAGAATGACTCAAATACCAAAGCATACTACACTTAGGGCCTCCCTTGTCCTGTGCCTCAGATACTATAGCATAGTACATAGTTCACATGGAACTCAGCTTCCTTTAAAATAGGAAGGGGTCCCATACTCATGAAGCAGCTACTTCCACACATATTTATTTATTTATTTAATTCATAGCACATACTCTTTGTACTAATTATTTGAAAATCATCCCAGCAATTGCCTCTGTTCCTCTCTGTATTGTTGCCTTACATTCTGATGTTATTACTGCGCTTTTATCATCCACTCGCTCTAATAAGATTGTGAATATTTTAAGGGCAGAGATCATGACTTGAGCTTGTGTTTCTCTGTCATGGTGTCTAGATAAATATTCAAATGCCATCCAGTCCAAATGACTGTGAGGGGAGAGGCCCACCATTGCTGGAGACCTCTGATTTTTATTTAAGGGGCCTCACTTGTTCTGCACCTTTACAGAGGGTTGAGTAGGTGCTGAGGGAATTTGAGGAAACCCAGACAGAATTCTCCTAAAAGATTTTGCTAAGCTGGCCACTGGACCACCGGGCATTTGTCCAATTAAAACCAGGACACACAGCAATACCAAAGGAACTGGTCTCCTACTGCCAATGACTGGGGATCAAACCCCAGCCTGCAGGAACTCACCCCCATAGTCAGGACCAGGCCGCTGGGTAGACCTGGGCTGGTGCTCCTAACTCTGGGGAGAGGGAGCCTTTCCATTGCTGCAGGCTAGAGGCCCTGGACTCTGGAACAGGTCCATAGCGCAGGCTGGTCAGCCAAGCGGCTTCTTCACCTCGGATTGCAGGGGGGCTTGGCCAGGCTCTGCCTAGCCTGTTCACCCCATGATCACAGGTTGGCCTGTTTGCCCCGCGGGGCAGCTCAGCTTGGCCTGTTTGTCCCCTGATCGCCCCCTGATCGCAGGGCGACTCGGCTTGGTCTGTTTGTCCCCTGATCGCGGGGCGGCTCGGCTTGGCCTGTTCACCCCGTGATCGTGGGGCGGCTGGGCTTGGCCTGTTCACCCCGTGATTGTGGGGCGGCTCGGCTTGGTCTGTTTGCCCCCTGATCGCCGGGCGGCTCGGCTTGGCCTGTTCATCCCCTGATCGCCCCCTGATTGCAGGGCGGCTCGGCTTGGCCTGTTTGCCCCGTGATCTTGGGGCAGCTCAGCTTGGCCTGTTTGCCCCCTGATTGCGGGGCAGCTCGGCTTGGCCTGTTCGCCCCCTGATTGCAGGGCTTCCGATGGCAGGGGAGCTGGGTGTCCCCGGCAGCCCCCCTCAGCAGCTGCAGATCCGGCTGTTGAGAGGCGCAGGGGGTGGGACTCCCCGCCCCCCGCGCCTCTCAACGGCCAGATAGGCCACCCTGAGTCCCGCCCCCCCAGCCTCCCGCCGCCCAATCGTGGGCCTAGTGGAGTGATGGTTATTTGCATATTACTCTATTATTAGATAGGATTATTAGATAGGATTCTGATGTCCCTTGGGCTGAATTCTCAGTGTCTAGGAATTGTCCATGTGCAAAATTGGGTGGTAGAAGCAGTGACTTTCCCATGCATTCTGGTTATCATGTGAAACCTTGACTGGAAATGTGGGGTTTGGAGTGGAAGTGAAAGGAAGAAAAAAGTTTACCCAGACTTTGTTGGGAGAAAGTTGAAAATTGGGAAAGGGTATATTGATTATGGTGTTTTCAAAAATAAGATCAAGTATTTTTTTTTAAAATAATTATATTGCTCACTTTGGCAGCACATACACTAAAATTGAAATAATTATAGCTTTACAGGAAGTTTCAAAGCACAGTACTGAGAGGTCCCATGTACTTTTCCCCCAGTTTCCTCCAGTGGTTATACAGATAAATATCAAAACCAGGATGTTGACGTTGGTACAGTCCACAGACTTTATTCAGATTTCACGAGTTTTACACGCACTTGTGTGTGTGTGTGGTTTATGCATTTTTATCATGTATAGATTTGTGTAACCACCATTACGATTAAAATACAGAACTGTTCCATCACCTACAGTGCTACCCCTTTATAGTCACACCCATTCGACGCACCCTCTCTGCCCTTCCTTAACTCCTTGTAACTACTAATTTGTTTCCTGTTTCTATAATTTTGTAATTTTGAGAATATTATCTAAATGGAATCATCTTCCTTTTGGGAGTTGGCTGTTTTTACTCAGTTTCCATGCAGATTGTTTTATATATCAGTCATTTGTTTCTTCTTATTGCTGAGGTGGTATCCCATAGTATGAAGGATATTTGGATTGTTTCAAGATTTTGGCTATTTTGTAAAGCTGCTAGGGCGTGTACAGGTTTTCGTGTGGACAAAGATTTTCATTTTTCTGGGATAAATACCCAAGAATGTGATTGGTGTATTGAATGGTAAGTAGATGTTTAGTTTTTCAAGAAACTGCCAAGAAAGAGATTCAGAGACATAGAAGCATCGAACAGACTGTCCAACCTCAGAGGGAAGGCGGGGGTGGGGGCAAGAGATCAACCAAAGGAATTGTATGCATGCATATAAGCATAACCCATGGACACAGACAGTAGGGGAGTGAGGACATGTGCTGGGGGGGGGGGGGGTGAGAATGGCTGGGGAGATATCAATGGGAAAAAGGAGACATATGTAATACTTTAAACAATAAATAATTTAAAATAAAAAAAATCCATCCAACTATAAAAAAAAGAAAACTGCCAAGAGACCAATGCTGTCATTTCTCTAAAACTTATTTACTAGTGCCTCATGAAACAGACACACTCTATTCTGTTAGGAATACTGTTCCTACATATGTGCACAGAGATCTTCACTGTAGCATTGTTTGCAGTATTATCAAACCACCAGAAACTATCCAGCTAGCCTTCAATAGGAGAAAGGGTAATACATTATTGTATGTCCATAGAGTGGATACACACAGCCAGCCACTGAAAATACTAAGCTTGACTTATATGAATAGACCTGGAAAATAGGCATGAAAATATATGAGTAGAAAAAATTGCATACGAGTATGTACAGTATGGTTCCATTGCCTGCCCTTCATTACATAGGTATGTGTTTATATTGTGCATGTGTGTGTGATATGATTATGCATGTTTTGGAGTATGCAGAAGAGAAAGACTTTATGGAAACACACCAAAACCAGTTTAACACTGGGATATCCCTTAGGAAAAGGGATATAGGGCAAGAAATTTCACTTTTTTAAATAAGCGGCTGTAGTGCTTGAATATTTTACATTCACGTAATAGCTATTCAGTTAGAAAATGAAGTACTCTACAATGTGATTTATTTTTTTTGAGTACTTGAAGCATAAAGTTGTATATTTTAACAATCTAGATGAAACTACTTAATTTTTATTTTGCCATTTTATGTTATAGAGTATACTAAATATTTTTTCTTGGTAACTCTGGACCTGATGAGGTATTCAGGGCATTCAGGGTTGCTGGAATATGAAAATAGATTTAGATTAAATGCTTTGAAACACTTCCTTATCAACTTTTTAAGTTTCTGACTCAGGCAGGTAGTTATTTCTTATACATTATCAGTGTATCAGTCTCTAGTAGTCTGTCCCATTTCTCATTTTCTGCTCTAATCTTCTTTGACTTGGAAATGAAACAGCCATCAATCTAGTTTTAATTGTGTCTAAAAACAGGACAAATTAGGTCTGAATGAAGGTTTTGAGAGACTTTATAGGTAAAGTATACAAACTTTAATTTGTTGTTTGAACACTTATTTTTCATTGTTCCGAGGCCTTTTTTCTTCTTCTTTGGTTACCTTTGAGTCTCAGCTGTGGTTTAGTTATTTGAAATGGCTTTATATATGGAGTTCACTAAACTTAGGAATCCTTTAAAAACAGAACCCAACAGTGTGGCTTTCTCTTTTAGAGAAACTTATTCCTGTAGTAAAGAAAAATGACAGGATGTTTTAGAGCAGGGTTATGTAAGAAAAAAGCCCCTGAACATTCGAATATTTGTGTTTTTTCCCCCCGTTCCTTAATGGTAAGATGATTCTTGCCTTTGTTGACAACTTAATAATAACCCTGTGTAATACTGTGCCTAGAGCACATACCTAAGACAGGTTTGAATACAGGTGCTGTCATGTACTAGCTGAGTGACCTTTCTGATCCTTGGTTTTCTTACATTTAAAATCTTCTTTTGCTTAATATTAGTACATATTTTGTAATTGTCTGGATGGCACATTCAGTGATTACTGTTAGCAGTAAGTGAAAATAATTTCTGGCACACAGCAACTATTGAAATAGTGACTGTTGGATAAAAGAAGCTGTGGTACATTTATACAATGGAATACTACTCAGCTGCAAAAAAGAAATAAATCTTACCTTTTGTGACAACAGGGATGGACCTGGAGAAAGACAAATACCATATGATTTCACTTTTATGTGAACTCTAATGAACAAAATAAACAAAATAGACTCATAGGTACAGAAAAGACACTGACAGCTGTTAGAAAGGGATTGGAGGATTGGGTGGAAAAGGTGAAGGGATTAAGCAAAACAACAACAACAAAACAAAAACAAAACTCATAGACACAGACAGCAGTATGGTGAATACCAGAGGGGAAGGGGGATGGGAGTAGATAGAAGAGGGTAAAGGGGAGAAAAATAAATAATGATGAAAGGAGACTTGACTTTGGGTGGTAAACACCATACAATATACAGATGATGTATTAT
This sequence comes from Ia io, assembly GCA_025583905.1. NCBI lineage: Eukaryota > Metazoa > Chordata > Mammalia > Chiroptera > Vespertilionidae > Ia > Ia io. The sequence continues at coordinate 91,902,981 of JAJQQW010000002.1, read as the reverse complement.
AGAATTGTGGTCCTAAAACCTATATAATTTTATTAACAATGTCACCTCAATAAAGTCAATAAAAATATTACAAACAAGAAATGGTGACTTATTGTAGAAGATAATGTGAAATTTGAGATTTGCATAATGTATTATATTTTTTAAATAAAACAATATTTTATTATTTTATTTTTATAGAATTATTATTCTTTGTGCAGGAAACTTGGACAATACAAAATACACAAAAGGAAGATTTTTAAAATTCTCTGTAATTTTAGTACTCAAGAAAATTCTCTGTTAATATTTTATTATCTATCATTCTAGTCTTTTTTCCATATGCAATTACTACTTGTTTTATAGGCCTGGTCTCAAGTCCTTAAGACAACCTTGCATGGTGTGGTAATATCTCAATTACAAATAAGGGAAATGAGGCTCAGAGAGGTTAAGATCAAATTGCTGAAAAGTGTTAGAGGTGGTATTCATAATCAGGATTGATGTCCCATTGGAACTAGATAGGGCTTTCCTCCTTGCCTAGTTGAAATCAATTTTCTCCAGAATCAGTTTACAGTAATTTGTGTTTCAAGTTGTTGATCAAGGTTTAGCTTGTACGTTGTGATTGTTTAAGAAAGCAAACTAGGTTTGGGCTTAGTACGTTGTTTTTCCATGTATTTTTATAGTTTAATGTTACGTAGACGATATGCATGTTTTGAGCCCCATCAATGTTAAATTGTATGATTGAGGCCAAAGTGAGATTTTGTACTAATATTCTCTAAGCTGTAGAGTCTTATTATGACAGTGTTTGGGGATGCATTATGTGTTCACTTGGATGTTGAATTACTGAGTAATTTGGAAAATGATTTTTTAAGTAAATATTTACTTACTAGAGGCCCAATGCACGAAATTCGTACACGGGGCGGGCAGAGGGGAGGGTGTCCCTCAGCCTGGCCTGCACCGTCTCCAATCTGGGACCCCTCATGGGATAACCAGCAGTTGGACATCCCTCTCACAATTCAGAACTGCTGGCTCCCAACGGCTCACCTGCCTGCCTGATTGCCCCTAACTGCTTCTGCCTACCAGCCTGATTGTCCCTAACTGCTCCCCTGCTGGCTTGATTGTCCCTAACCACTTCTGCCTTGGCCCGCACCTGGTACCCAGGATTCCCTCCTCCAGCTGACCACAGGCACCCAGGATCCGGGCTTCCCTCCCTCTGGTCAGCCATAGGCGCCCAGGCTGGCTGCAGCCTCAGGGGATGGTGGACAGGGGGCTTCGCCTGTGCTGCAGCTGCAAGTGCTGGCACCCAGGACCACAGGGTGGGCGGTGGCTTTGTCTCCCAGGCCACAGCCAGCCACAGGTGCTGGTGCCCGGGACTGCAGGGTGGGCGGCTTCTCCATCTACCAGGCTGTAGCCAGCTGCAGGTGCTGGTGCCTGGACCGCAGGCAGGTGGCTTCTCCATCTTTCCTCGGGTGTAGTGGGGGCGACTTCTCCATCTGGCTGTGGCCTGGGATCGTAGGGCAGTTGCCTTCTTCATCTCCTTGGCTGTAGCCAGCCTCAGGTACTGGGGCCTGGTTTCTCCATCTCCCCCAGGACGTGGGGTGGGTGGACATGGGGTGGGCGGCTTCTCCAACTGGCTGTAGCCTGGGATCATAGGGCAGGCGGCTTCTTCATCTCCCGAGCCTCAGGCACTGGCACCTGGTTTCTTGTCTTCCCCCAGGACGTGGGGTGAACCGCTTCTCCAGCTGGCTGAGGCCTGAGATCACAGGGCAGGCAGCTTCTTGGTCTCCGTGGCTGCAGCCAGCCTCAGGCGCTGGGGCCCGGTTTCTCCGTCTCCCCAGGATGTGGGGCAGGTGGACCTGAGGCTTCTGAGGCTGGCTGCAGCCTGGGATCATGGGGTGGGCGGCTTCTTCATCTCCTGGCCGCACCCAGCCTCAGGCGCTGGGGCCCGGTTTCTCCGTCTCCCAGAGACCGGGAGAGGCTGGGGGGCGGGGCTGCCGCCATGTTTTCAGTTTAATTGCATACTCACTCTGATTGGATGGTGGGCATGGCTGGGGCGTGGCTGGTGGGCGTGGCTTGTGAGAGTAGCAGAGTGATGATTTGCATATTACTCTATTATTAGATAGGATTGATTGATGTGAGAGAGAAAAAGAGGGAGGGGGAGAGAGAGAGAGAGAGAGAGAGACATTGATCTGTTGTTCCACCTATTCATACATTCATTGGTTGCTCCTTGTATGTGCCCTGACCAGATATTGAACCCACAGCATTGGCATATTGGGACAGTGCTCTAAACAACTGAGCTACCGGGCCAGGGCTGAAAATTATTTTAAAATTGCTCTTTTATTACAATAAAAAATGACTAAGTTAATTCTTACTTTTGTAATCATTTTGAAATTCTAATTTTCCTGATCATGTGTCTTTAAGAAGTAGAAATTGTTATTTGGGTCAGTAAATATTGCCTTTAATTTAAATATGCTAAAGCATCTATACATCTATACACATCTATATATATAAAAGCCAAGTGACCGAAACAGCAGAACGACCGGAATGACCAGAAAGACTGGTCACTATGACGCACACTGTGGCACCAACTGGCCTGATCAGGGCCCCGATTGGCCCCCCTCAACCGACCCCAGTCAGCCTGCTCTCCGATCGGCCCCCTTCTCGATCAGGAGTGGGGCTGGCCGGCCAACTGCTCACGGCCCCTCCCCCCTGCTGCCCCGGCCCAATGGGCCCCCATCAGGGCCAGCGAGCTGGACGTGCACCGGGCCTCTAGTTTATTTATAATCTTCAGAAACTCCCTGAAAAACTAGTTTTTATATTAGACTGTATATACTGCCTACACAGTACCTTAGGTGTACACACACTACACACACACACACACACACACACACACACACACACACACACGGACAAATCTGTTTCCTGAAGGGGACTTGCCTTTATTGCTTTATTACACTTGGACCTTTATCTTAGGGAATTGGGAAGTTTCTTATTTCCTGTATTTTGAAAGTTACACTGTCATGATTATAGAAGTATGTAACCAGCTTGACTGAATGGCTTGAATTTTTTTTTTAATTTTATTTATTAAATGTACTAGAGGCCCGGTGCATGAAATTCGGGATCGGACCTAAACGGGCAGTCGGACATCCCTCTCACAATCCAGGACTGCTGGCTCCCAACTGCTCACCTGCCTGCCTTCCTGATTGCCCCTAATTGCTTCTGCCTGCCAGCCTGATCACCCCCTAACCACTCCCCTGACAGCCTGATTGATGCCTAACTGCTCCCCTGCCAGCCTGTTTGCCCCTAACTGCTCTCCCCTGCAGGCCTGGGTCCTCCCCCCCACCCCCAACTGCCCTTCCCTGCAGGCCCGGTTGCCCCCAACTTCCCTCCTCTGCCGGCCTGGTCACCCCTAACTGCCCTGCACTGCAGGCTTCGATCGCCCCCAACTGCCCTCCCTTGCAGGCCTGGTCCCTCCCAACTGCCCTCCCCTGCTGGCTTGATTGCCCACAACTGCCCTCCCTTGCAGGCCTGGTCCCTCCCAACTGCCCTCCCCTGCTGGCCATCTTGTGGTGGCCATCTTTTGTCCACATGGGGGCAGCCATCTTGGACCACATGGGGGCAGCCATCTTGTGTGTTGGGAGTGATGGTCAATTTGCATATTACTCTTTTATTAGATAGGATAGGATAGAGGCCTGGTGCACTGGTGGGGGCCAGCTGGTTTGCCCTGAAGGGTGTCCTGGATCAGGGTGGGGGTTCCCTTTGGGCATGGGGTGGTCTGGGCGAGGGGCCTGTGGTGGTTTGCAGGCCAGCCACTCCCCCAGCAACCCAAGCGGAGGCCCTGGTGTCTGGGATTTATTTATCTTCTATAATTGAAACTTTGTCGCCGTGAGCGGAGCCAAGCCTCCTGCTTGCTCCATGGTTGCAGCCATTTTTGTTGGGATTTATTTATTTTCTATAATTGAAACTTTATAGCCTTGAGTGGAGTTCAGGGCCGGCCAGGGTATGTGGAAAGCTTGGCTTCCTCCATTGCCGGGGAAACCCAAGCCTCCTGCTCTCTCCATGGCTGCAGCCATCTTGGTTGGGTTAATTTGCATACTAGCTCCTAATTGGCTGGTGGGTGTGGCTTGTGGGTGTAGCGGAGTGATGGTTAATTTGCATATTACTTTTTATTAGATGGGATTGGGGTGACATTGGTTAAATGAACATATAGGTTTCAGGTGTGGGTTTCTATGTTACAAGATCTGTATATTGCACCATGTGCCCACCACCCATCTGTTGCTACCGATGCTAACCATGTCGAGTCACACTCGACACCCGAGTGCAAAAGGTTAAAAAAAAAAGTTAGTAGTTTATCTGAATGTATCATTTAGGCAATTATAAAACATGTACTAGATTATTATGCTAAGTAAAATAAACCAGTCAGAGAAAGACAAATATCACATGATCTCACTTATATGTGGAATCTAATGAACAAAATAAACTGACGAACAAAACAGAACTGGAGGCATGGATGCATGGAACAGACTGAGAGATTTCAGAGGGGAGAGGGATGGGGAGGACTGGAAGAGATTAGCCAAAGAACATATATGCATAGCCCATGAACAACAAATTGTCAAAAGCACAGGTGGTGGGGGTGGGGGAGCAGGGGCTGGGTGGAGGGAGGTAGACTGGGGCAGTGGGGATATGGGGGGGCATCTGTAATAAGGTCAACAACAATAAAAAGAGAAGTTAGCCCTGGCTGGTGTGACTCAGTTGGGCATTGTCCAGTGCACTGAAAGGTTGAGGGCTGGATCCTCAGTAGGGCAGTATAGGAGGCAGCTGATGGATGTTTAGCTTTCATATAAATCAATGTTTCTCTCTTCCTCCCTTCCCTTCCTAAAAATCAACTATTAAAAAACAGAAATTATAAAAACATCCTATATAATAAAAGGCTAATATGCAAATCGACAGAATGGTGGAACAACCAGTTTCTATGACACGCACTGACCACCAGGGGGCAGATGCTCAATGCAAGAGCTGCCTCCTGGTGGTCAGTGCACTCCCACAGGGGGAGCGCCACTCAGTTAGAAGCCCTGAGCTGGGCTCATGGCTGGCAAGCACAGCGGTGGTGGCGGGAGCCTCTCCCGCCCCCGTGGCAGCGCTAAGGATGTTGGACTTCTGGCTTAAGGATGTCGGACTATTGGACTGTCAGTTGGATATCCACCGAGGGCTCATGGACTTTGAGAGGGTACAGGCCGGGCTGAGGGACTCCCACCCCACCCCCCAAGTGCACGAATTTCGTGCACCGGGCTTCTAGTATACTAATATTACACAAAATAAGCTATGGTTAACTTTAGACATTATACTTTGAATTCAAACATTGTCAAAAGCATTCCAAAAAAAATTTACTGTATTTGCTATATATTTGTAGCAGAGGAGGGGTAGATCTGTTTGAGTACTTTACATATTTATATATAAGTTCAATATGATGTAACTTGCAATTTGATTAGGATTATGTGGATACTAGAGGACCAGTGCATGAATTCGTGCACAGGTGGGGTCCAGCTGGCCGGGCCCCAATTGGGGCAGATCAGGGCTGGGCCTGTCAGGAGGAGGAGATGGAGGGAGGTTAGCCAGCCGGCCCACTCCGATCGGGGCCTGTCAGCGGGGAAGGGCCACGGGTGATTGACTAGTGGGCCATGCCCCCAATTGGGGTTGGGGGCCGATTGGGAGTGGGGCAGGCCTGTGGGCAGTGAGCCAGCTGGCCCCGCCCCCAAATAGTGTGGGGGTGCCATCGGGGGACCAGTGGCCTGGGGGAGGGGCCATGGGTGGTTGGCTAGCTGGCCCTGCCCCTGATCAGGGTGGGGAGCCAATCTGGGGTGGGGTTGGGTGGGGGGAGGGGCTGTGGGCTGATCAGGGTGGTGGGGGCCCACTGGGGCAAGGCCTGCCAGGGGGACGGGCTGCAGGTGGTTGGCCATCCAGCCTCACCCCCTATTGGAGAGGGGGTGATCAGGGGCAGGGCTGGCCAGGGGGAGGGACTTTGGGCTGATCAGGGTGGTGGGGGTCAATTGGGGGGTGGGGCCAGTCAGGGGAGGGGCTGCAGAAGGTTGGCCAGCCAGCCCCGCCCCCTATTGGGAGGGGAGGGGCTCGCCTGGGGGAGGGGCTGCGGACCTATTGTGGTGAGGCAAGCCAATCGGGCGGCCAGCCAGGGGGAGGGGCCACAGGAGGTTTGCTGGCCGGCCCCACCCCCTGATCAGGCTAGTTTGCTGGCCACAGTGCTCATCATAGCAACCAGTTATCGGTCATTCCAGTCGTTACAGATGCTGGCTTTTTATATATATAGTTTATATAAAATTAATGCAGTAATTAAATGTGACTCTCTGTAGAGGTATGCAGTGATTATAGAGTTGGGTGTGTTTGGGGAAGAAGTACAGTGATTATGGGTCTGAGGATGGGGAGTGGTAGGAGATGTTTGGAATTTCACAACCTGAGACTGGGACCAGATTATCAAGGGTTGTTTCAGAAACATTGGGATTTATCCTCAAGATAGTCAGATGTAGATATCCAGAAAGCCGAAGAATATGAGTTTAGCATTCAGGTAGAATAGGGTGAAGCAACATAGATTTAGGTTTCATCATTTTGGGAATGGATGTAATCACTTATGGAGAACTTGAAGACAGGGATAGAAGAGAAGGAGAGAGAACCCAAGGGAATGCTGTTAGAAAAGGAGACAGAGCCCTGTGATGCTGGTGTTCTTTTGTACATGGGCATAAACGCCGGTATTTGTTGGAGTGCAATTTAATTGGGGGTGGGGGTGGGCAGAGGCCAAGACCTCATAATCTTTTTCGTATCTGAACTGACCTCTTATCTCCCAACAGGTTCTTGCTAACTTTATACCCGTTTTGTTGTACAAATGTAGCTAGATGTTTGTACCTGAGAATAAACCACAAGCTTCTGACTAGTTCTTTAAATTCATGATCTTGATCTTTAGGTGGACTTTTACTGTTGCCTGGAAGTCATACTACATTATCCTACTTAATTCACGAAAGTAACTATCTCAGTTTCCCCCTTTTTTCTCAAACCTTCAACATCTCTTCTCCATATCCAATTCTCAGCTGATAATCTTGCTTTCTTCTTTACTGAGAAACTTGAAGCTAATTACTTCAATGGACTAGTAGTGTCAGTTACCTACATCATATTAACTAACCTCATGTAGTCTACCTGCTCCTACTATAGATGAACTCTCTCTGCTCCTATGTAATGCTAGCTCCTTTCCTTGTGCACTAAATTCTCAGTCCTCTCACCTTCCCCAAAACATTGTTCACTCAGTTCTCTATTTTTTCTCTCGTGTCATCAGTTTTCCTCCTCTGTTGGCTCATATCCATCATTAATCAAATGAAACAATACTACATTTGATTCTACTCACTTCGCCAGCAACTATTCCATTTCTCTGTTCCCCTCTGCAGTAAAGGAGTTGTCTATACTACCTGTCTTTAATTTCTCTGCTTCCATTTTTTTTAAAAGCACGCAAGTCACATTTTCAGCCCCATCACTTTAATTTAACATGGGTGATAATCCACTTTAAAGTTTGCTTTTAAAATAATAAACCTTATTTGAATTAGAATATGTTATTGACACCACTTTAAATTCTTATGCCAAGTAGAGAAATGTGTACACGTTACCATCCATCTTTAGTTGCTTTGGTTGTGTTATAAAAAAGGTGCTAAAATAGTAACACATTTTAATTACTCTTGTTAAATATTGGGCATCATACTTGTTGGCTTTGTAGTATTGGGCTCCAAATGTCTTTTTGTGTGACTATTCCTCAGTCTTTCCTATGACTAAGAAATTGTCTAGTTTATTAAGCAGATGGTTTCAAGTTTCTCTCTAATGTGTTGAATGAAGTTGTGAATGAAAAACTGGGCTGAGTGAACATGAAAAAATTAGCATGCAGGAAGTTTAGTATAGAAAGAAAACATATATAGCAAAGTTAATCTGATGTGTAGTTTAACGATAGCCATTATTCATAACGAGTTGTATGCCTTAGCTTTTATTAATCTCTTAAAAATTCTATTGAGGACATGGAATTCCCTAGAATTCATTTAAAATCTTCTAGTTATGACCCAAAAGGAAGTAATCAATGGGCTTTTTTTCTTTCATGCAAGAAATATAAAAAATGAAGGTTCTTAATGAAATTGAGAGTTACATTGATAGGCTCAAAAGTATTGAATGCGATTGATTTGTTGTTAAAGAGAGGTTTAGAGATACTCTTCCTGATACCTCTCTATCTTAAATTCGCCCACTGTGATTTGGTCTATTTTTTCTTTGAATTCTGCCAATTTTTGCTTTATATATTTTGAAATTAGGTTATTAGGTTTATACTTATGTCTTCCTTATGGATTGATTCTTTTGTTGCTATGAAATATGTTATTTTTTTTTTATTCCTAGTAGTTATTCTTGCCTTAGTCTATTTTGTCTAATATGAATACAATTATGTCAACTTCTTTATATTCATGTTTGCATGGTATATCTGTTCTTATTCTTTTCCCCTTTAAACTTTCTATGTTGATATATTTAAGATGTTTCTATATACGTTTACATTTAATTTGTTAATTTTTTCTTTTAATTGGAGTGTTCAGTTTATTGTTACATGTACTACTGTTATCTCTAGGTCTAATAAATCTGACTTCCTGTTTATATCTTCCCACCGGTTTTAAATTCTTTTTCTGTCATTTCTTGTCATATTTTAGATTATTCAAAAAATTTTATTATCCATTCTGAGATCTGTTAGTTTGTTAGTTACAAATTCTTTTGCTATTCTTTAGGGTTACTCTAGATTGCATTATTCATCCTTGCCTTATTAGAAAATACAAGTTAGTGCAGTTACCCATTTATCAGAAAAATCTAAGGACCTTCACATACTTTATCTATATCCCTTCTGCATTTAGGTATTGTTCATGTATATTTTAATTCTACATATATTTTAAGCCCTATGTATGTAATATCCATATATTTACCTTTTTAAAATATATTCTATTAATTTTTTACAGAGAGAAAGGGAGAGGGATAGAGTTAGAAACATCGATGAGAGAGAAACATCGATCAGCTGCCTCCTGCACACTCCCTACTGGGTATGTGCCCACAACCAAGGTACATGCCCTTGACCAGAATCGAACCTGGGACCCTTGAGTCCACAGGCCAACGCTCTATCCACTGAGCCAAACCGGCTAGGGCCACCTTTTTTCATTGCTTTTTATTTCTTCCTTCATGTATGTTCTTCTATCAGTGCTCATATTCTTCTGCTTGAAGAACTCCCTTTTATATTAGTGTATGTGTGCTGACCATTAAATATCTCAGATATTGTTTGTCTGGAAATATCCATATTATTTCAATTCAATTTGAAGGATGTATTTTAAATTTCTTAAAATTCTAAGTTGCTGGTTATTTTCGTCATGCATGTTAAAAGTGTTAATTGGTTGTCTTCCAACTATAATCATTTCTGTTTAGAAAATTGCTGTTCTTTTGAAGGTTATATGTCTTTTTCTCTGGTTGTTTTGAAAATTTCTTTGTCTTCAAATTTCAGAACTTTTTACTCTTATGTGCCCTGGTGGTTTTTTTGGAGTTCAAGACCCATCAAGGAGGCATGTGTATATATCTTTGTATATATCCTGCCTAAGGTTTATTTTGCCTTTTGAATCTGTGAGTTAGCATTGTTGATTATTAGAACTTTAAAACTGCTTCCACACCATTATAGCTATCTTCCCTTTCTGTAACTTCAATTATAATGTGTGTCAGGCCATTTCCTTGTGTCTCATATGTCTCCTGTGCTGTTTCATGTGTTTTCTATCCTTTTTTTCTTTTTCTTGTTTCAATCTAGAGATGTTCTAGTAATTAATTTTCTCTTTAACTGTCTAATCTGTTAAGGCTATCTGTTGAGTTTTTAATTTCAGTGATTGTATTTTTTCAATTCTAGAATTTATATATTCTTAAAAAAAGATTCTAACTCTTTGGTGAGATTCTGCATCGTGCCATCAGTTTTCTTAAACATGTTAATTATAAAATTTAAAAAGAGATTCTGTGCCAGATACTGCACTATCTGTCTTACCTTGTGGGTCTTTTTCTTTTCTTCTTTCCGTTTGATATGATTTCTTCATTAGCCTGGAAACTTTTTATTGGATGGCAACTATTGTACATGAAAAATTTGTAGAGGTTTTGAATAAATTTTCAGCTGCTGGCAGGCAGTTAGAGAAAAGACAGAGCAACTTTGTTCATTATGTTTGAGCGGTTGCAAGTCTGAATTTTAGTATTTATAAGGCTTTGTTTATTTCTAGTTCTCCATTAATCCTAGGGTATAGTCATTCAGGGATCTCAGCTGAAAATCTGGGGTGCCTACCAGGGGCATGCCTCCTTGATGGGTCTTGAACTCCAATTTTTATTTCCCAGGACTGCCAGAAATTCTGTTTAGCTCTTTAACTGCTATTGCTAGTCTCTGCTTCGCTTCCTGAAGTCTGTGCTGCTTTTGAATTGGCAAATACATTGTGGAGTTAAGCAATGAGATTTTAGATTGACTTCTCTTTGCTTTCTTTTCTCTGGGGATCTTGGCCTTCAGGCCCTGCCTGACTTAAGTGCCCTGAGTGCCAGTATTTGTCTTCCCAGCCCTGGGAGACAGTGAAAACTGTTGAGTTTTCTTCCTCTTAGCAGTTTTTATCTGGGGTGGGCAGTGTTGGCACTCTTTCCCTCTTACACTCTTGCCACCCATCTTTCATTCTTGCTGTATGTAATACAAATGTAATGGCTGGAGATTCAACAGCCAATCTTTGGACCATGAATTGACTTGAGGATGGAAACCTTAAAGGGGATTCTAGAGAAGAAAGATTGAAGAGCCTGGAATCCTGTTGACTCTAGAGACCTCATATCAGACCTAGAAGACTTAGATCTAGATTTCCTAGATATCAGGAGATAAATCAACATCTTCTCTTGTTTTAGCCTTGCTACTTTAAGTTTTGTGCTTACCCAGTCAAATCTAATGCTAATTAATTGAGCAAATTTACATATGCATACATTCAACACTAATATATTAAAGGTCATTGGTTTTTAGTCTTTTGTATAGTTGTGACATAGATAATAATTGACATTCACTGAGTGAATGGTTTCATTGACAGGTTTATGTATTATATCTCCCATACTTGCCTAAATGCCATCACTTTAATTCCCACACAAGAAAACATGGAAATCCAAGTTAGTGAGAGGAATGTTACTATAGAGAAATACTTGAATACAGGTGATTTTAGTTATTATTATTGGCAAATTACTTATGACATACCTACCAAATGATCCCAATAGACCATACTTGGGAAATACTATACACTGTCTTGAACCAACACCCTTTTTTCCATTCCACAAATATTCCACTAGAGGCCCAGTGCATGAAATTCATGCATGGGGGGGTGGGGTGGAGGGAAGGAGGTGTCCCTCAGCCCAGCCTGCACCCTCTCCAATTTGGGACCCCTCGAGGGATTTCCGACTGCCGTTTAGGCCCGATCCTACCAGGCCTCTCACAATCCAGGACTGCTGGCTCCCAACTGCTCGCCTGCCTGCCTGCCTTCCTTCCTTATTGTCCCTAACTGCTTCTGCCTGCCAGCCTGATCCCCCCTAACCACTCCCCTGACAGCCTGATTGATGCCTAACTGCTCCCCTGCCAGCCTGTTTGCCCCTAACTGCCCTCCCCTGCAGGCCTGGTCACCCCTAACTGCCCTCCCCTGCAGGCCTGGTCCCCCCAAACTGCCCTCCCCTGCAGGCTTGATCACCCCCAACTGCCCTCACTTGCAGGCCTGGTCCCTCCCAACTGCCCTCCCCTGCTGGCCATCTTGTGTCCACATGGGGGCAGCCATCTTGTGTGTTGGAATGATGGTCAATTTGCATATTACTCTTTTATTAGATAGGATAGAGGCCTGGTGCACTGGTGGGGGCCAGCTGGTTTGCCCGGAAGGGTGTCCCGGATCAGGGTGGGGGTTCCCTTGGGGCATGGGGTGGCCTGGGCGAGGGGCCTGTGGTGGTTTGCAGGCCAGCCACACCCCCCAGCGACCCAAGCAGAGGCCCTGGTATCTGGGATTTATTTATCTTCTATAATTGAAACTTTGTAGCCTTGAGCAGAGCCAAGCCTCCTACTTGCTCCGTGGCCGCAGCTATTTTTGTTGGGATTTATTTATCTTCTATAATTGAAACTTTGTAGCCTTGAGTGGAAGCCTAGGCTGGCCAGGATGTGTGGAAAGCTTGGCTTCCTCCATCGCCGGGGGCAACTCAAGCCTCCTGCTCTCTCCAGCTCCGTGGCTGCCACCATTTTTGTTAGGATTTACTTATCTTCTGTAATTTAAACTTTGTAGCCTTGAGTGGAGGCCTAGGCCGGCCAGGGTGTGCGGAAAGCTTGGCTTCCTCTATTACTGGGGAAACCCAAGCCTCCTGCTTGCTCTGTGGCTGCAGCCGTCTTGGTTGGGTTAATTTGTATACTTGCTCCTGATTGGCTGGTGGGCGTGGCTTGTGGGTGTAGCGGAGGTATGGTCAGTTTGCATCTTACTCTTTTATTAGATAGGATGGGCAAAATGTGATTATATACCAATGTAAAGGGAAAAATAAAAAAATAAGGGATGATTGAAAAACATGTTCAGAAATTAGTGAGAAATTACATATAGAGAGTTGAAAGAAAAAGAAAATGTTAAAAATGACACTAAGCTTTTGAATTGAAGGTCTGTCATGGTGATGCTATTGGTTGTAAAAGGCAAATTAGGAAAGAATTTCTTGTAAGAAAATCAATGTTTCATTACTTAAGGTTGAAAACATGTTTAGTTGGCATGCTCCCTCTTTGATGTGTATTAATTCTCTGCATAATGTAAATTGTATAGCATCAATATAAAAGGATTTCTTTACCTTTTCCCACTTTAAAGGATATTATAGAACTTTACCAAGCATTTGGTTGCAGCTGTACCCTTATATATTCTATAGCTGCCCCTGTCTCCAGGCAGTATGTCAGAGACTGGTCTTAAAATATAATTCTTATGTATGTGGCAAAACTATGACCCCATTGAAAACAGTAATTCAACATAAAGCAGCATTATTTCTTTATTTTGACACAGATTATAATTAGCATCTTAGGGTTTATGGTAGTATCTGTTCACATTTTTGAGGAATACACTTGGGAATGACTCACTATCCTGACTCACTTGTTGAAGTTCACTGTCGTTCAAAAGCTCTTTCATTCTGCCTTTCTTTTCCTGGCTTTATTTTTTTCTCCCAATGAATAGAATTGCTATAATAAGTCTCACATTGCTGAATATAACCTTTGTTTTTTTCTTAATTGGTGTGTATATGCCATGCCGCAAGGCATATTCAAAGCTTTTACTTATGATGGCTGGCATTTTTTTCTTTAGTCTTGGCAGGAAGTATAATATAGTGAGAGTTAGTAGTGTCTAAGAGTAGTAAGACAACAAGCTCTTTGTTAATAAGATGAATGTATAAATACTACATAATTTACTTTAGTGGAAACATGCATCTGTTGTTTAGAAATGTACTATAAATTTTGTTGTACCCAATTAAAGCCATCAGGCCTAGTAAATATTTCTGCTTAACAATTGAGCTGGCCAAATTATTTCCAAGAATATTTGATCAAGCAAAATTCCAGGAAATATTTTAAATAGTCCTCAGACCAAGGACTTAACTTTATTGAGTTTTGCTGCACTATGTTTGTTATCAGAGAAAAGCTTGGATGGTCTTCCTTCATTGCTAGGAGGAGGGTCCTTGGGGCACCTCGAATAAGCATTTCTAGAGGCCCCCTGGAAGGATGAGATGTGGTAGAAAGCTTTATTTTCGGGGAATTACATCCCTTGGTTTCTAAAGTCTCATTTTCCTTAATCCTGGAAGAGGTGCATCTGGTGATTCAGCAGAGCTAGAAGCAAAGCCAGTGTCCAGAGGTGTTCCACTCCATGGTAGAATTGGGTCCGATACAGCATCAGGCCAGTTGCAGTCCATTAGTCCATTGTGTGGGATCCATATAACTGTGGGCCATGAGGGTGAGTGCAGGAGTGTGTTAATGTCTATATGATATGGTTGTAATCAACCTAGATATTGATAACAGGAAAGGAGCAAAGGAAAGGCCAAATATTGTAGGTATGTGATTTATGCAGCTTTGCCAGGAAGCTGCAGTTTAACACTCCCCAGGGGGTCACCGGTCTGTTTCCCTCAGATCCCTGGGGGAAGAGACAGGACAGGGAAGGAACAGACACATGCCCAGTAAAGTCTGGGTGATACACGGAAGGTTTGAGCCTGTCAGTTGCTCCACAAGCCAAGAGTCAAGTGTGAGCAAACAAAACAGTGAACTCCTTTGTTTAGGAGATTAAATATTCCCAATCTTCCCACGCTTGCAGTGGCTATGCCTACTCTGGCCAATGACCTGTTCCCAGATATGACTGAAGGCATTTGGGGGTGATAAGGCTGGCGGTGGGGGGCAGTTGGGGGCGAGCAGGCCGGCAGGGGGGGTGGGCAGTTGGGGTTGATCAGGTCAGCAGCGAGCCGGGGGGACAGTTGCTATTAGGAACTAAAAGGAGGCCTGTGTGGTGGGAGTATTGCTTCAAATTGTGGAGAGTGGGATAAATAGCTCTTCATGATCTGTGTGGTACTTGACTCAAGGTGTATGATTAATGTTAGTTGGTATCATTGTTATTATTATAATGATCCCTTATTTATTTAGATGTTATGGTTACTTCCCGGGCTGTCATTTAAAACCTTGAAGGAAGCAAATAGCTTGCAAAGTAGATGCCAGAGTCAGTGTATTAAAACTTATGTGTGCTGTTTAGAGAGGCCTTTAGGTTCTCACTCAGTTTGTTGGTAATTATTTTTCATACTGCTCATGTAAATTTTGTTACTTGATTTTTTTTTTTATAACAGCCTAGAAGTGGCAAATTAGGGCATGAATTTAGAGATTTTCTAAAAGCGGCAAGGTTTAGTGTAATAAAATATACAGTGATTGATTATTAAAAATGTGAGATGATGAAATTTTTTTTCAGATTTATTGAGGTATATATTTACATACTGTGAATTCATTCAAAGCACACAGCTTGATGAATTTTGTAATTACATTATAATGCTGCCACCTCATGATGTAGAAAAGTTCCAACAAAAATCCTAAAAGTTCTTTTTAAAAGATTTTTAATTGATTTTTTTTAGAGGGAAAGGAAGGAGAGAGAGAGAGAGAGAGAGAGAGAGAGAGAGAGAGAGAGAGAGAGAGAGAGAGAGAGAAACATAGATGTGAGAACAAAATATTGCCTACCAGGGATCGAATCCACAATCTGGGCATGTGCCCTGATCAAGAATCGAACTGGCAACCTTTCAGTGCACAGAATGACACCCACACTGGCCAGGGTGGAAATGTTGGAGATAGGTTTTATTTAGATGTTAGAAAGGTATTTGATAAACTTCTGTGATGCCACCATAGATGAGAAGTGATAGGTCATTTAAGGATTTTATAGTTTATTGATGGACCATATTTACATTTATGTCAGTCAGAGTGAAGGTCTTTGTTAGTGAGTCTTAGGGTCTTAGCTTATTCAACAGTTTTTCAGTGGCTAGTATGAAAATTTGGTTATGATCATTGGATTTATGAAGGAAGAGGGAGGGTCCAAAGTTGACAGAGATAGCTCAAGAAAGGTTCTGAAATTCAGACTTAGAAAAGCTTTACAGGCTCGAATAATGAAGCAAAATAAAAAACAGTTTTAATTTAAAATGATAGAATGCTAAGTTCTACCCTGAGATTGAGACAGCTCTTAAGAGAGTACTGAGAGATTGTCAATGAAGTATATGCTAATTATGAGCCCATTAATGGACTTACCAGTCAGAAAAGGAAAGTGAATGATTTGGTTGCAGATCAAGGGAGGTAATAGAGTTGTTCTCTTCACATCAGACTTTTTCTGGGGTATCATGTTGAATTAGGGTGTCAGATTTCAGAGGGGACTTGAATAAAATGTTATGTGTTGAGCAGTATATCTCAGTGATTGTTATTTATAGGTTTGTCATGTGAAAACCTAATTTTGTTTAGAACTAAAAGGAAGACATTTCTAATAATAGTTAGAACATCTCAAGATAGAATGGGCTGACTTGTGAAATTTTCATCTCTGGAAGCATTAAATTAAGTGACCACTTACTAAGGATGTGATATGAGAGATGTCATCATTTGTGGGAGGTTGAGCTAGATACACTTTAAGATTCCTTCCAATTCCTATAACTTTAAAAAAACTTTTTACTTCTTAGATACCTTACAATTAATCTTATTAATTTTGTCCCTGAAACTTTATTAAAATAAATATCTTGCCCTAACCGGTTTGGCTCAGTGGATAGAGCGTCGGCCTGTGGACTGAAAGGTCCCACGTTAGATTCTGGTCAAGAGCATGTACCTTGGTTGCGGGCACATCCCCAGTAGCGGGTGTGCAGGAGGCAGCTGATTGATGTTTCTCTCTCATCGATGTTTCTAACTCTCTACCCCTCTCCCTTCCTCTCTGTAAAAAATCAATAAAATATATTAAAAAATAAATATCTTATGTTTATATAGTACTTAAAGGTTTTAAAATGCTTTTATGAGGCCCGATTAAATGTTATGGTCACAAGAATTCTACAACTTGGGCAGAAAATGTTTTACAATTTTAATTTAATTTAATTTTATGTTTTTATTGATTTTTTTAGAGAGAGAGGAAGGGAGAGGGATAGAAAGATGGAAATATTGATGAGAGAGACATCATTGATCTGCTGCCTCCTGCACACTCCCCACAGGGAACTGAGTCTGCAACCCCGGGCACACTATATGCCCTGACCAGGAATCAAACTGGTGACTTCTTGGTTCCTGGGTCCACGCTGAGCTATACCGGCTGGGCTTACAATTTTTAGACAGTTGCATTTTTTTTTTTAATTTAAATTCTTTATTGTTGAAAGTATTACATGTCTCCTTTTTCCCCCATTGATCTCTCCCTGGCAGCTCCCATCCCCCAGCACATGCCCTTACCCCCCTACTGTCTGTGTTCATTGGCTATGCTTATATGCATGCATACAAGGCCTCTATTTGATCTCTTACAGCTCCCCCCTCCTCCCCCGCCACCGCCCGCTTTCCCTCTGAGGTTTGATGATCTGCTCCAAGCTTCTATTCTATGTCTCTGGATCTATTTTTGTTCATTAGTTTATGTTGTGAATTGTATTCCACAAATGAGTGAGATCATGTCATATTTATCTTTCTCTGACTGCCTTATTTCCCTTAGCATAATGCTCTCCAGGTCCATCCATGCTGTTGCAAATGGTAAGAGTTCTTTGTTTTTTATAGCAGCATAGTGTTCCATTGTGTAGATGTACCACATTTTTCTAATCCACTTACCTGCGGATGGGCACTTAGGCTGTTTCCAAATCTTAGCTATTGTAAATTGTGCTGCTATGAACATAGGGGTGCATATATTCTTTCTGATTGGTGTTTCTGATTTCTTGGGATATATTCCTAGTAGTGGGATTACTGGATCAAATGGGAGTTCCATTTTTTAATTTTTTGAGGAAACTCCATACTGTTTTCTATAGTGGCTGCACCAATCTGCATTCCCATCAGCAGTGTACGTGTGTTCCTTTTTCTCCACATCCTCGGCATTTGTTGACTTGTTGATGATAACCATTGATGATAACTATTCTGACAGGTGTGAGATGGTACCTCATTGTCATTTTGATTTGCATTTCTCAGATGATTAGTGACTGACAGTTGGATCTTAATGACTTAGAGTATGGGTTCTGGGTTCCAAACCATCTGAGCTCTGAATGCCTTCCTTTCCTCATCTGTAATTTGGTGATAATAATAGCGACTGTACCATATGGTTGTTGGGTTTATGTATGATCACAGGTTTGAGAATATATGCTTAGAACAGTATAATATGCTTAGAACAGTACCTGACACATAGTAGACAGTAAATGTTAGCTAATGTTGTTGTCATCATTACATTTCTCTTTTACAGGTAAGGAGACAACCTCATGCAGGTTGAGACTTGCCCAAGTTTATATCAGTAATAAGTGGTAGAGCAGTTATTGAAAATTCTGTTGAATTAGACGAAGATGGAGTACAAATCAGAAATGGAGTACAATTACTGGCATATGGACTAATATTTTGTGAAGTAGTATTGATTTAATTTAATTTGTTAAATGAATCCATCAGACTGCTGTGAAACAATTGACTAGATTTTGGGAAAGCTCTAGTTTGCATGTGTTTACATGTACATTTACTTGTACATACACATTCCAGATATAATTCAGTAGGAAAGCCTATTCTGAAGCATATTATAAATAAAGATATCCACATTTTCCAAAAGATTTATGGTGCTTGATAGTGTTTAAAAGGAAGGAGACAATTAACTTGAGTTCTATTGGCATTCTAGTGTACTTATTAAGCAATTTGACCTTCTGATTTCTAGATGTGCTTAGATTTCTGGAGGAAAACTTAAGGCATCTCCTAGAAGAAAAATCCAAATATGCTGTCATTTATAATTTAAAAACCCAAAAATGATCTCGCTAAAATTCTCTTCTGTCTTCAGATAGTTGTCTGTTATAATTAATTCATGAACTGTTCTGTAGTTTTCTAGTCATGTTGGAAACAGTTTGTGTTGTACAGTAAAGTAGGTGTCCCCTGTAGATTGTGTGGTGTGCTTCAAGGATTGTTTTTGAATTTTCTCACTGCTGTTTAGTTTCTGGGGTGAACATAGTAGTATTTCTTATAGTAAGGATTCTTTTTATTCCTTAAAAAAAAACCACACCCATTTTTATTTTATTATTTATTTTTTATTTCAGAGAAAGGGGGAGGGAGAGATAGAAACATCAACGATGAGAGAGAATCATTGATGGGCTGCCTCTTGCACACCTCCTCTCAAGGATCAAGCCCACAACCTGGGCATGTGCCCTGACCTGGAATCGAACTCTAACCTCCTGGTTCATGGGTCAATGCTCAACCACTGAGCACACCAGCCAGGCAAGGATTCTTTTATTTCTTTACAAAGTTGTAAACATCCGGAGGGCAGATACTGTTTTAATAATCTATTGTTCTCAATATGTACTTGTAAAGAGCCCTGCACATAGTGAGTTTGTGAAATTATCAATGCATTGATGGCTTTATTGGAAACCAGTGAACCAACTAAATTGGCTATATTAAGAATGGTCAGCTAAATTAACTTACCATTCACAATGATAGTAATGTAATCTATTTGTCAACAAGTTTATTAAAGTATGTTCTTGAAAAGGACTAATGTTGGAACAACTACATTTGGTAAGATCAATGTCTTATAGAAAATATGACTTAAAGGGGAAAAAATACCCTCGAAAAGGCTTTAAAAGCATTTCAAAAACACTTCAAATCAGCGGTCGCCAACCTTTCAGACCTCACGGACCACCAGTTGGCAACAGCTGCTTTAAATCAAAGTCCTGTAAGAAATCCATTTTAAAACAACCCAGATTTATTGCAGTAAGTGAATAATCAGGAAAGTTGCAGTGTGATCTGCTGAGGCAGATTCTTCTATGACTTTTGTTATTTGGCTTGAACTTATTTTTAAAGTATTTGAACCAGCCCTTAATAGCATAAAATGTAATGACTTTAGCATTTGTATTATTATTTTTTTTAATTTTTATTATTATTATTTTTATTGATTTCAGAGAGGAAGGGAGAAGGAAAGATAGAAACATCAATGATGAGAGAGAATCATTGATCGGCTGTCTCCTGCATGCCCCCTACTGGGGATTGAGCCTGCAACTCAGGCATGTGCCCTTGACCTGAATTGAACCTGGGACCCTTCAGTCCACAGGCCGATGCTCTATCCACCGAACCAAACCAGCTAGGGCCATTTGTATTATTCTTTAATTTTTGCAGTTCTCAGTAAAGTGCTAACCCTTTTGAAAATTATTGCAGTGAGTAAGGATATGCTTTTCTGGGCCTGGTTTTTGATTCATATGTTAAGAATGTGGAATGTAGACACTTAATTTCTTCTTTCTGCACCACACTGCTCCCCAGCCTACATGGCCTGCTGGATGGAAGAGAAAGTATTAGTTGGTTTTCTTCGGTCACGAGAGAAGTAGTTATGCACGTGGCCATAGTTTCCATCTCTTTGAATTTGTGTTCTTCCCTCCCTTCTTTTAGAGCAGTAAAGAAAACTGAAAGGTGAAGGCATTCTATCAGAAAAGGCTGAGGTGACTTATTTTTTTTTTAAATTTGCTATACTTTTAAAAAATATGTTTTTATTGATTTTTAGAGAGGTAGGAGGGAAGAGAGATGGAGAGAAACATCATCAATTGGCTGCCTCCTGTACGCCCCCCTACTAGGGATGGAGCCCGCCACCTGGGCATGTGCCCTGACCAGGAATCAAACCAGTGACTTCTTGGTTCATGGGTTGATGCTCAACCTCTGAGCCACATAGGCTGGGCTGAGGTGGCTTATTCTTGACCCTTCTAATGTTTCCGATCACTGGGGGCTTAAAGAAGGGTGTGGTAGGAAAGGGAACCATTTGCTTGTGTAGAAGTAGATACGTTGGAGTAGTATTAAATCTTCAACTTTTCCCTGTAGAGGGATTTCTCTCCTAACATCAATTATCTTTACAATTGTTTAAATGATTTTTATATTTTGACTAGGTAGAACATATACATGGTAAAAATTGAAGGTCTACTAAAGGTATCCAGTGAAAAATGCATCATTTCATTCAGTTATCTACTTTTGATCTCCCCCAGGATAACCACTATGAACTTTGTGTATTTATGTGCATTCTTAATCCCCAACCATGTGATGTATGACTATTTTGAACCTTGCTTTTCTTTCCTATTTACAATATGTCTTGGAAATCATTTAAATCAGTACATAATTTTCCTTCATGATTTTTAATAGCTGAATTGGTGCACTTACGTTGTTTGTAGTCTTTGCTGCTGCACTGTGAAGTTGGCCTTGCTTAGAAAGAAGGAATTGGTGTTGCTATTATAAATACCTTCTATAATTTCATATGGTTTACTCAGTGAGTTTAAACAGTGCTTTGTAAGAAATGTTTAACACAGTGAGAAAGATGGCAGTTCTTTTATGTAAAATGTGTTTTTATTTATAGTCAGTCGTCTTGGGATAAGGTAAGATTTCATGCAGAAATTGGCATAACTCATCAAATACTAGTACATCATTCTGGAAGAGGCTCGTTTTTCTTCTTAATGATTTTTTTAGAGTCTTACTCTACTGTGTAAAATATGGATTTAGAAAATGATTGAACCTGTGTATAAGTTTTTGGCCCAGTAATTGAGGGTGAGAGTTTGGGATGGGGATGTAATGGATAGATTACTGTAAAGAATCCTAAATGTGAACCTGGAGCCCAATGGCAGCACTTTCCTCTCCTTCCATGTATCAGGTCATGTAAGATTTTTTATTTTATTTATTGATTTTGACAAAGGAGAGAGAGAGAAAGAAACATCAATTTGTTGTTCCACTTATTTATGCATTCATTGATCAGTTCTTGTATCCCTGACTGGGAATCGAACCCTCTAGCTTTTGGTGTACTGGACAATGCTCCAACCAACTGAGCCACACTAGGGAGGGCTAAAACATATATTTTATAGTAAAACTAGAGGCCCGATGCACAAAGATTCGTGCAAGAATGGGCCTTCCTTCCCCTGGCTGCTGGCACTGCCTTTGCTCCTGCCCGGAGCCGCCTTTCCTCCTTCCCACGCTGCCCAGAGGCCCGGAGCGGCTGGGGCGGTGCAGAATGCCTGGTGACAACGCAGGCATCCCTCCCCATCCCTGGCTGCTCGGCAGCTGTGTATTCAAATTAACCCACCATATTTGTTGGGTTAATTTGCATACCCACTCCTGATTGGCTGGTGGGTGTCATGAAGGTAAGGTCAGTTTGCATCTTTCTCTTTTATTAGTGTAGATTAATATATGTGTTTTAGTGATCATTCAGAAAAAATACAAAAGTGTAAGAGGAAAATAAAATCACTCATATTTCATTCTTTTGGAAGTTAAAATGTTAACATTTTGGTGTATTTCATTCAGTCTTTTTTTTTTTTTGTTTATGGGCTTTTTTGTTTATTTTGTTTTGCATAATATTTGATTTATTGTTTTATTGTTTTGTGGTGGAGTAATTCTAGGTGTTGGATGGCATAGTTGTGGTGATATCTATCATTTAAGACCTCTGTAGATCACATCTCGAAGGCTTATGTTGTGTTGTTACTGGCATTGGGGTTCTTGGGTTCCCCAGATAGAAATCAAGAGGAAACCCCAGAGAAATTTTCAGACAGAGTTTATTAAGCTTATGCTCGAGCACAGGGGAGGCAGCAGAGAGAAAATGAAGGGTCCTCTGAATTGACCATGGGGCTGGCTCTGCTTGGCTGCTTTTATAAGCTGAGAACAAAGCAGACTTGCTTGAAAAAGTGAGACTTTTGAAAAAGGTGGGCTTGTGGAATTTTCCATGTCCGGGTAGGAGAAACAAGTGGTTAGAAGGGAGATAAAATTTTGCATTTTTTTGAGCAGGGAATAGAGGGGTGGTGACATTCTTGTGGTTAGCCTATCTGGTGTTTTTTTCTGGCCATCTCGTGTCCTTGGGATCTCAGGCCCAGGTCCATATATTGTCTCTGTTACCTTAGTAAATCCCTCAATTCAGAACTACTTAGAAAATATTACTTGTTTTCTTTTTGAGGCCATTACATTTTATGTTTTTCTTTGTTTTGTTTCACTCCAACCATGGGATTTAGTGTGTTTGTGATAATGAGTAGAGAAAAAAACAAAGCTACTTTGATAGGCTCGAGCAAGGTAGCTTAGGCTCACTCACTGGGCAGGTGACCTTTCATACTGACAATCCTTGAATCAAATTCATGCCTCAGGAAGATTGCCAATTGTTACATGTCATGGACTTCAGCAGTTGCTCCACTGTTGAAATTTTCAAATGCCAAGGATGAGATGAGAACCACTCTCAGCAGATCCTAGGGAACCTCGTATTTCAAGAATAAGCAGAAGGGAAGGAATTAACACAGAACATTGAGGGGAAAAATAGCAAGGGTAGGAGAACTGAGGGAAAGTTGTACAATTTAGGCAGTGAATTTCAAGACTAAGAAAATATTTTATATTGTCAAATACAGCTGAGATGTCAAATGAAGGTCACCTTTCTCAGGTCTTTCCAGACTCCCCCAGCCAGAGTCCAATTCTCCGTTATGTTCTCACAGCATACTGTATGTATATGTTTCTTGAAGTCTTTATCACGGTGTGGTGTTTGGAGTCCCTGGCTACCTTGGGCAGGCTCCCTGATCGTCCCTCCACTGCAGGGTCCAGAGCACATGGCTGGCTTTTCATCAGCACTTCTGAATAAACAGATGACTACAAAAATGGTGGCTAGTTATATAATCAGTTTTCAAATGTCTCATTATAAAGCTAAGGGAACTTTATTACTTGACCTGCTCTTGACCAACAAAATGCCAAAAGTGAAGAGGACTTGTTCATTGGTCCTAAATAGTTACTTATTGAAGATATTACAATATTAATGTGCTGTACTGCTGGATTTGCTCTAATTCAGATTGAAAATTCTTTCACTTATATTTTGGTATAAGTTAAAAGCTAATAATTTAAATTATGCATATTTATGTTCCAAGATTATATTCAAATTGAATTGACACAATAATTTTACTAAGTGCACTGTGTGAAACAGGTGTACTTCCATTGAGGCAATGATGAAATAAATTTACTTCACATTCCTTTAGCTTTTGTGAACAATATTAATTTTGTTTTATTAAGACCTCTTTGTCAGGAAAATACTAAAGTTTTTGTACAATATTATATGTTAACAAATTGCCAGTAGTAGTGTTGGAAATACTGTTTTTTTAAAGTTTGATATACTTTAGGGTTGATGAATCATTACTTTGAAAAACATGTGTTACATAAAGAAAAAAATAAAGATTCAGTTTTAAAGGGTTTGAAAAAAAATTAAGAGTGGGACTGGGTTATATTGAATAGAGAGTATAAGTCAAAGACTGAAATCCATTGGCCAGGAACTCACATTTCCCTGTTTTCTGCCCAAGGTCTGCAGTTGATAACTAATACAGCATAAAAAATTAAGCTTAATTGTACCTAGTCGTATATGAAAGCAATATATAGTTGTCCCAGTTTAACATTTGGAAATATTTGCTTGTGTGTTCATAATAATCAGATACTATTGAAATCTATTTTATATCCTTAAAACTCTGTGGCAGCTTTATGGTACCAGTGGAGTAAAACCTTGGGAACTTGGCTATCTGGAAAGGTACAGGAATTAGTAATTTGGGAAGTCATCATTGGCAGATCTGAGAAGGTTTCTCTTTGTACTGTATCAGGAGGGAGTAGGGTATCACTGAGGAAGTATACCAGTACATGGAGGCTTTAGCACTGAACTCCATGCACCTGCTTCTTGGTTCCTGTGCACTAGCTGGTAGCTTGTACTTTATTAATTTAGAGGTTTGCAGACACATTTCTCTCCCTTTTTCTCTCTGTCTGTCTCTCAGCATAGTGATCAAGAGGACAGACTTTGGAGCCTTCTGGATGTTGGTTTGAATTGAGGCTACCACACTAATATAGTCTTGGGCAAGTTACTTGACTTCTAAGTTTTATTTAAAACTAGAGGCCCGGTGCACGAAATTCGTGGAGGGGGCAGGGTGCGGGCGGGGGGGGGGGGGCGGATATCCCTCAGCCCAACCTGCAATTTAGGACTTCTCGGACATCCCTCTCACAACCCGGGACTACTGGCTCCTAACCGCTTCTGCCTGCCAGCCTGATTGCCCCCTAATCACTCCCCTGTCGGCCTGATTGATGCCTAACTGCTCCCCTGCCAGCCTGATCGCCCCCAACTGCCCTCCCCTGTTGGCCCGATCACCCCCAACTGCCCTCCCCTACCGGCCCGATCACCCCCAACTGCCCTCCCCTGCCAGCCCGATCGCCCCCAACTGCCCTCCCCTGCCGGCCTGATCTCGCCCCCAACTGCCCTCCCCTGCTGGCCCAATCACCCCCAACTGCCCTCCCCTGCCAGACCTATCGCCCCCAACTGCCCTTCCCTGCTGGCCTGATCTTGCCCCCATCTGCCCTCCCCTGTCGGCCTGGTTGCCCCCAACTTCCCTCACCTGCCGATCTGATCTTGCCCCCAACTGCCCTCCCCTGCTGGCCTGATGGCCCCCAACTGCCCTCCCCTGCTGGCCTGGTCACCCCTAACTGCCCTCCCCTGCCAGCCTGGTCACCCACAACTGCCTCCCCTGCCGGCCATCTTGTGGTGGCCATCTTGTGGTGGCCATCTTGTGATGACGTAAGGGCATCGCATGAGGGTGCAAGGACCACCTAGGCTTTTATTAGTATAGATGTAAAGGACAGTAGGGCTATTTGAATATTAAATAAGCTAATGTATGTACCTAGCACAGTGCCTGATGCATAACAGTTAAACAAACGTGAGCTATTAATAAATAAACTATTTTTCCTGAGTAGCCTTCATTTTTTTTCCAACAGCTTTTCTGGACTCTTTTCTATTCAGAAACACCTCTTTTGTCCTCCTGTTGACTGGTGGGCACTTTCCTGGCCTGTTTCCCTTATTTGCTTTGAGGATCCCTGTTGACAGATTCTCTTGATAAACCTTCGTTCATTTGCTTGCCATTTTATTTTTTTCAAAGGCTGTGTGGAGTGATTAAGAGCACTCTGAAGACTTTTTGCCTTCTTCCAGATGCCCCTTCTAAACTTCAAAGCTGTGTGATCTTTGCCAGTTATTTAACCTAACAATTTCTCATCTGCTAAATGAACAATAATATCTGTCTCATAGTTTTGATATGAAGGCATTAAATGAAATATTACACATAAAACACTTATATCATGCAAAATAAATGCTAGCTATGATTTAGGAGCCCAGCTCCCTAGTTGGTACTTAATTCATCTAGACCACCCTATATGTGTTGCACTTTTGATGTTTGTTAATGTAAAATAAATCTTACTTATCCAAGTCACCCTAACACAACATTATTAGCACAATAACAGTAACAGAATGTAAAGAATACTTATATTAAACACACATACACCTGGGAGAGACTTATAATGTTCTTAGGATTTGTTTAGTGAGGTGTGTTGACTACAACTACATGTGAGAATTATGTGGTGTTGTGTTTGGAGCTTAGGGCACTCTTCTTCTATGTTGCTCTTGTTCATGTTCTTCAAATGATTAAGTGAATGACAGCTTCAGTGTGATATGAGCATTTGTATTGATTATGTTCTAAATTGCTAGCTTTTGATGGCCTTCTGATCCAATTTGAACCTAAGGGCATTCAGGGACTTGTTTATGGATTAATACAAGTCTTCCTGTGTGCTACTAAGTTGTTTTGGTGGGCAGTCTGTGAATTCTCTCTTATCCTTTTTGTCTTATAACAGTGGTCGGCAAACTCATTAGTCAACAGAGACAAATATCAACAGTACGATTGAAATTTCTTTTGAGAGCCAAGTTTTTTAAACTTAAACTTCTTCTAATGCCACTTCTTCAAAATAGACTCGCTCAGGCCTTTGTATTTTGTGGAAGAGCCACACTCAAAGGGCCAAAGAGCCGCATGTGGCTCGCGAGCCACAGTTTGCCAACCACGGGTCTATAAGAATGCGCTGGATTTGTATGATTTCTTCAACCCCTTGGGCTGTCTTCAACACAAATTTTTATTGTAATGAATATAACTGTACATGCTTACAATTGTGAATCAGCTGAAAGAATTATGAAAGTTAAGTAAATGATGTGGATTCAACAGAATTGTTTCTATAATCATAGAAATTAATAATGAAGGCATTTGATTTTATCAAGTAAAAGTATATTTTAGTAAAGTTAATATCAGTATCCACTGATTAATATTCTGTCATTTTTTTTAATGTTTCTCAACTATTTACTGTTGTTTTCCTAAAAGACACAACTTAAAACGTAACAGAGCCAGTACAGTTGCATATGGTTACAAAAAATATTTCATATTAATGGCTGTTGGATCCTCTACAACACTACTGGTCTCCATTTTGCACAAATAATTGATAATTTAGTGTGATAAGATTGGAAAGCTACTGGAACCTATAAAACACAACTGTTAAGAATTCATAGGTGTTTCTAAGAAAAGAAACAGCAGAAGTGCGAAGAAATAATAAAGGATCCTTCACTTAAACTTCAGCAAAATGGCTTGGTGGTAAGAAACAGGGCTTTGAAATTAGGAAGCCTTTTTTTTTTTTTTTTTTTTTTTTTTTTTTTTTTTTTTTTTTGAGGATAAAAAATTTTTTATTTTTTTATTTATTTATTTTTTATTTTTTTTTTTAATTTCTTTATTAAGGTGTCACATATTTGTCCTCATCCCCCCATTCCCATCCACACCCCTTCCCACACATGCCCCAACCCCCTGTTGAACTTAACCATTGGTTAGGCTCATATGCATGCACACAAGTCCCTTGGTTGATCTCTCCTCCCTCCCCCCACCCTCCCCTATCTTCCCTCTGAGGCCCGATAGTCCGATCGATGCCTCCCTGTTTCTTCTGTTCTTGTTCATCAGTCTATGTTGTTCATCATTTCCCCTAGATGAGCAAGATCATGTGTCACTAGAGATATACTTATAAGAACTGAATGTGAGACGAGCAATAATAGTTATGCTGACAGGCAAATGAATCAGTCTGTAGTGAGTTTCTTTCTGGACCAACAGTTCTTTTGAGACCCCATATCAATGTCCACCAGTTCCTTATGTGTACATGTCAGTACTGACCCCTAGCTCTGGATGGTGGACAAATGGTGGTAATGCATGACCGACACCCTCTGTTTTGGTCTTGGGCGGACCCAGGGGCATGGCTTCACCCGGACTCAGGGGCACGTGGCCTCACCCGGGCCTAGGGGGCGCATGGCCTCACCTGGACCCGGGTGCGTGTGGCCTCACCCGGACCCAGGACCCAGCCTCACCCGGATCCAGGGGCACACGGCCTCACCCGGACCCGGGATGATCCAGCTTCACCCGGACCCATGGGTGCGTGGCCTCACCGACCCAGGGGCACGTGGCCTCACCCAGACCCAGGGGGTGTGTGGCCTCACCTAGACCCAGGTGCGCGCGGCCTCACCCGGACCCGGGACCCACCTCGCCTGGATCCAGGGGCACACGGCCTCACCCGGACCCGGGATGATCCAGCTTCACCCGGACCCAGGGGTGCGTGGCCTCACCCGGACCCAGGGGCACGTGGCCTCACCCAGACCCAGGGGGCGTGTGGCCTCACCTAGACCCAGGTGCGCGCGGCCTCACCCGGACCCGGGACCCACCTCGCCTGGATCCAGGGGCACACGGCCTCACCCGGACCCGGGATGCTCCAGCTTCACCCGGACCCAGGGGCGCATGGCCTCACCCGGACCCAGGGGCGTGTGGCCTCACCCGGACCCAGGGGCGCGTGGCCTCACCCGGACCCAGGGGCGCGTAGGAAGCCTAATTTTTAAGTCCTGCTCTGCCATTTACTTACCATAGGTTCAGAATGACGTAACCTTTCTACTCCTCAGGCTCCTCATATATAAACTGGGGATAGTATTACACTAGCAGAGTAGGAGGTTCACTGTGAGGATTATGAGATTATGTATAGTAAATGCCCAGCACGGTGTCTGGCAGCAGTAAATTCTGACTAAACAGGTTATAAAGTATCCACAAATAAGGTGTTGTTACAAACCAGTCTTGTGTCATCTATTAAAACGATCATACTTGGCGGAATTGCATCTAAGGTATAATCTTGAGTTTGCCAGCAAGTGTAGGCGGGTTTAAGTGAGTAAAATGACTCATATGCTTGTCTTGGTTCTAAGTATCTATTGTTGGCAATTTTATCATCATTCAACCCTGCCCCCAAAATGAGAATTACACTCATATTCAACAACCAGTAATTATGTTTTTCATCAGTAGTAATGGTATTTATTTAAATAATATTACATCACTTCATATCCTTTTCCTTTGTGACTCATTTTACACATAAGCGTATGAGTTACTTGTCTGATAGGGAGTTCTAGGGAACCAGTAGTGATAATTATTCTCTTTGAGAGCTAAGACATAGGAGAATAACAGATGAAGATCAGAATGACTCCTCTTGGCTGATTGCAGGACACATGACATTAGATCTGAAGTGAAGTGAAATTTAGCTCGCCCTGACTTAGACAGGCTTACCCCCAGGATAAGCAACCCCAGGCCTCCCCTCAGAACAGATGCCTTCCTACCTGGAGAGCAGAGCAGAGGGCCTGCACCCAGGGACAGGGTGACTGAGAGAGAAAGGCTGGAGCTTGGCCTCAGCCTTGCTCAGATGCTCCTTTCAGACTCCTTTTCCCCCAAACTCCTACCCCATGAGAGGAGTAAGGGAAGAGTGGGAGAGAGTTCAGAGTTCCTTGAAGCATGATGGAAGCACACAGGCAAGTCAACATGACCTTCCAGAACAGAAAGAGAGACTGAAATTCCATTAGTAGATTGGAAACTAGGTAAAGGGAAAGCACACGGAGAAGAGTAGATT
Source organism: Ia io (assembly GCA_025583905.1). NCBI lineage: Eukaryota > Metazoa > Chordata > Mammalia > Chiroptera > Vespertilionidae > Ia > Ia io. The sequence goes on along the minus strand of JAJQQW010000002.1, from coordinate 91,873,487 downwards.
GAAATATAGACATAACAAACAAGTTTCTGGTTCTGCATCTTTTAAGAGCCCCTGACATACATACATTCATTCCTTCATCTCCATCTGTTTGTCCCTGTTTGTTCATTTATCCATCCATTCATTCCTTAATGGACATGAAGGATTAGTAAATAATCAGAAGTGTTAGAAATAGATCGTGACTTCTCATATCTGAATTCTAGACTCAATAGAATCTTAAATTCTGTCTTGAAATAGAATTTTAAAAACCAATAAAAGGTATGAGAAAGCTAAGAATCTTTGGCAAAGGTGTACTTTTTGCAGTGAAGATATATCTATATTCTAGAATCTATCATAGTGTCTAACACATGGTAAATGCTCACTAAATATTTCTTAAAAGGGTAAGAAAAATTATTCAAAATTAATTATTAATGTGAATTAATCAGTTAAGTACTTAATATATCAATTTGTTTTTAAAATTGGATTTATATGCTATTTTCCAGATATACCTTCACTGCAAAAAGTATACCTTTGCCAAAGATTCTTAGCTTTCTCATATTTTTTATTGGTTTTTAAAATTCTATTTCAAGATAGCATTTTTGAGGACTGTTGGGTTTATGGCATTGGTTCTTTCATGTATTTAGCTTTTAGCCTTGGGCTTTCCCTCCTTGATCATGATTATTTATACTGTTTTTATAATAGCAGCTATGATCAGAATCGTTTGTTGTGTTGTTCCCAAGTGAACATGAGAAAGAGGGAAGGAAGCCAGATGAGTTTTCTAAGATTATTACACTGTGGGGGAGGAAGGAGATAAATGGGTTTTTGAGGTTGTGCATTTTTTGATAAGACTTTTGTTTAACATAGAGTTAACTGAGTTATGAGAACTAGAAATGGGACTGGGCTGGAGTGCAAAGGAGTACTGGATTATAGACTCCCCCACCCCCAAACCAAAGGAGGGGATAAAGGGACAGGAGATTTTGGATCAGTTCTTCTCACAGGACCACAGATGGTGCTTTTGGCTTAGGCTTCATTTCAGTATCCCGGGATGCTATTTAAGAATAAGCTTTCTTGGGGGGAGGGGACCAGGTATATGTAACTTTTAGGTGCCCATATTTAATTTTATCTTGCACAAAATGGCCTGTTAAAATAAGCAATATTTCAGGTTATCTTATGACTGCAGCACCTTCCTTTATTTTGTTTGTTTTTAGTTGTATTTTGTAGTTGATCTGCTTAATTCTGCTTATTTCTCCTCTGAGCATTCCTTTCGCCTGGATCTAGAGCACAGCAAAATAAATGTTGACGTGTTAGTAGTGGTGCCTACTAAGATTTTACAATTTAAAGAATCTTTATTGTTGATATATCTTAGTGTTATATTGAGGAAGTAATCCAAATAACTGAAACCGTTGCTTAGGTACTGTTGATTCATAGACCCTCTTTTGGTTGAAAGATGAGATGGAATTAAGGAACTCAAATCACAGACATGAATAACTTATTCAGATTACTTCAGGAAAAAGTATGTGCCATGTGAATACATTGAACTTGAAATGAAAGCTACCAGGAACTGAGGCATGAAGCAGCTGCAGGGCGGGGCTGGCTCTTTTTGAGGCAAAAAGGTCTCTTTGGTGATGACTCCGCTTTGCTCTGCATATCAGGTACTGTTTTCCTCTGCAACAGCTGCTTTTTCTCAGCTTACTGGTCAATTCTCCTTTCTCATTTTTTTCAGCTGTCTTGGTCACTATTGACTATTGTGCTCTTTGCCTCCTGATGATGTTTCATTTAACTCCCTTTGCAAATGGACTCTCTCAGTTTATCCTACTTCAAATTCCTAAGAGAGAATTGGTTGAATAAATTAAGTTAATGTGTCAGGAAACTTGACAACTATCAAGAATGTTGAGGTAGATGCACTGATGTGTTGGAGCCAGCCTGAACTTTCTGTTCAGTGACATCACCTTGGTAGCTTGGTATTGGCCACCATAGTGGGAATACCACAGCATGGAAGTTGGCAGATGTCACGAACCCAAGCTCACAGCCTCTACTTCTTGCCTCCAAAAACTGGTTGCAAAAACTTTATTGGCACACCACTGGGGAGATCTGTAGGTGTTGATGTGCACAATCTCCAAGATGTACTGTTAAACAAGAGAGAATAAGTGTTGGATTACTTATAAGATGATTCTAGTGTTTGAATAGACGAGAGAGATTTAAATATATGTGTTTGTGCCTGCACACATGCAGATTCTTATGTGGTGTGGCGAGTACTTTTGGTAGGTAACAGTGGCTGCTTCTAGGATGGAGGATTAGGTTTGGAGTGGGGTGTGTGTATTTGTGCAGATCAGAGATCAATAATCATATTAATGATAATGTAATAATAATAATGTTAATATCATTTACCTCAACTTCAGATATTATGATGAGATATATAGGAAGGAAATATAATCCTAATATTGAAAAATGAACTCACTTTTTCCATATACTATCAGATTCACAGCCATGCCCCTTTGTACATTACTTCATATTTGATTGACTTAACACTCTGCTTTGCTTGTTATGAGATTTCTAATAGTCCCCTCATCTTCTTTTTCTTTTTAAGTGTCTTTTATATGTAAGCTTTTACTGTATCTTTAATAATATCCAGGATCTATGTTGTCTGGAATACACATTTTTATTGAGAAACTTTGTATTCCCTATTCTAATGTAGGCTGGTTACTCTCTAGGCAATTACACAGTTGGCATCTGGAAATGTCTAATTTTAGCTTCCTGAGATTTCATGGATCCTGTGTCTGCCCCTCTTTTTGATCTGTTAAAGAAAAAAATTATTATGACACTTGTTAACAGTATAAAAAATTTTTATCCAGGAGTATTGCATCAGGTATCAAAAGTATCATAATAGGGCAGAGAGAATGGGCTCAACTTCAAATACAATAAGGATAAGTGGGGATTTATAGGCAACAAACAAAGGGAAGAATTTGGTGGTTGCACAATTACTAAGAGGAGACATCAGGGATAGGGAGATTCTTCCTAAGTCGATTTAACAGGATTATTGATAAAGGCAGGCTAGGGTCATCAGATATTAAAGGTGGTGGGTGAGGAATCTGACCAATATCAAGAGTGATCAAATATCAAGGGTGAGGAATGAGGATTCTGACCAGGTATCAAAGGTGATCAGATATCAAGGGTTGTGGGAGGCAACTCTCACTCAACTGACTTAGCAGGATTGTTGCTCAAATTGGGCTAGGCAGGTGGAATACAGAACAGGAGACCAAGATTGGGGCCTACTTGAGAGGAGGGCTCTGTGAGCTTGGTTGATGTTTGCACAAGGAGACAGTCTTTGTCAATTCTTTTGGTTGCTGTTATTTTGTTTTTCTGTAGTATATCCTCAAAGCCTTCTTAAGAGAAACATTGCAAGGCAGTAAACTTGAATTCTTGTATTAGATTCTTATTGCTGCTGTAACAAATTATCGCAAACTTGGTGACTTAAAACTATAAATTTATTTTCTTATAGTTCTGGAGGCAAGTTTTACTGGGCTAAAGTCAAGGTGTCATCAGGGCTGGTTCCTTCTGGAGCCACTAAAAGAGAATTCGTTTCCTTGCCTTTTCTGACTTCTGGAGGCCACATGGCTCCTCCCTTCCTCACATCATTGCAACCTCTTGCTTCCATCGTCACATCTCCTACTTCCTCCTTTAACCTTCTTGTCTCCCTTTTATAAGGAATTTTATGATGACATTGGGTCCACCTGCATGATCCAGGATAATCTCCCCATCTCAAGATCCTTACTTAACTATATCTGCAGATTCCTTTTGCTATATGAGGTACATTCACAGGTTCCAGAGATTTGGATGTGGACATTTGTTGGGGGGTCATTCTTCAGCTTACATATCTTGTAATATCTAAGAACTAGAGGCCCAGTGCATGAAATTCATGCATGGGGGGTGAGGGGGGTCCATCAGCCTGGCCTGCACCCTCTCCAATCTGGGACCCTTCAGGGGATGTCCAACTGCCAGTTTAGGCCCCATCCCGCACCAGGAGTCTGACATCCCTCTCACAATCTGGGACTGCTGGGTCCTAACCACTTGCCTGTCTACCAGCTTGATTGCCGCCTAACCGCTCCCCTGCCAGCCTCATGGCCCCCAACTGCCCTCCCCTGCCGGCTTCATGGCCCCCAACTGCCCTCCTCTGCCGGCCTTATGGCCCCCCAACTGCCCTCCCCTGCTGGCCTGATGGCCCCTAACCGCCTCTGCCTCAGCCCCCACCACTGTGGCTTTGTCTGGAAGGAAGTCAGACGGTATAGGAAGATGTCTGGTCTCCCGTTCTAATTAGCATATTACCCTTTTATTAGTATAAACTAGAGGCCTGGTGCATGAAATTCTTGCACGAAGGGGGTGTGTCCCTCAACCCAGCCTGCACCCTCTCCAATCTGGACATCCCTCTCACAATCCAGGACTGCTGGCTCCCAATCACTTGCCTGCCTGCCTGCCTGCCTGATCACCCCCTAACTGCCCTCCCTTGCTGGCCCGATTGCCCCTAACTGCCTACCCCTGCTGGCCTGGTCACCTCTAACTTCCCTCCCCTGGTGGCCTAGTCACCCCTAACTGCCCTCCCTACCAGCCTGGTTGTCCCTAACTACCCTTCATTGCTGGCCTGGTCACACCGAACTGCCCTCCCCTGCTGGCCCAGTCACCCCTAAATGCCCTCCCTTGCCAGCCTGGTTGCCCCCAACTGCCCTCCCCTGCAGACCTGGTCCCCCCCAACTGCCTTCCCCTGCAGGCCTGGTTGCCTCTAACTGTCCTCCCCTGCAGGCCTGGTTGCCCCAAACTGCCCTCCCATGCAGGCCTGGTTTCCCCCCCCCCCCCCCCAACTACCCTCCCCTGAAGGCCTGGTTCCCCCAACTGCCCTCGCCTACAGGCCTGGGTCCCCCCCAACTGCCTTCCCCTGAGGGCCTGGGTCCCCCCCAACAGTCCTCTCCTGCAGGCTTGGGTCCCCCCAATTGCCCTCCCCTGCAGGCCTGATCACCCTCAACTGCCCTCCCTTGCAAGCCTGGTCCCTCCCAACTACCCTCCCCTGCTGGCCTGATTGCCCACAACTGCCCTCCGCTACTGGCCATCTTGTGGTGGCCATCTTTGACCACATGGGGGTGGCCATCTTGTGTGTTGGAGTGATGATCAATTTGCATATTACCTCTTTTTTATATAGGATGGTTTTATTTTTTTCTCATGCTTAATTGATAGTTTGGCTTAGTATAGAATTCTAAGTTCATGATCATTTTGTCTCAGAACTTTGAAAATAGTGCTTCATTATCTTCTAGCTGATAGAAGTTTGCTGCCAACCTGATTCTTCTGCTGTGGTATATAACTTGACATTTCCCCTCTCTCTAAACTTACGAGATTTTTTCTTCTTTGCATATGTTGAATGTTACAACTTACTTAAGCTGAGCATCAACTTGATTAGTGTCCAGTTCAGTGTAATTAATGTTCATAAGCATGCCTCTAATGTGGCTATTACTTTACTTTTCAAGTTGTAGGTCCCTACCCTTTTAACCCTTTGCACTCGCTTGCTTTTTTCTCGATTCCTTTATTTTAATGCTAACCGTGTCGAGTCACACTTGACATCCAAGTGCAAAAGGTTAAAAGAAAGCAAGCAAGAAGGAAGCAATGGAGAGAAGAGGAAAGAACAAATAGAATATAAAATTTCACTATTTGCAGTAGTTATACATATCCTATCTGCAGTAGTTATACATATCCTATCTAATAAAAGAGTAGTATGCAAATTAACCATCAATCCGCTACACCCATAAGCCATGCCAACTAGCCAGTCAGGAGCGAATATGCAAATAAACCCAACCAAGATGGCTACAGCCACAGAGAGCAGGAGGGAGGCTTGGGTTTCCCAGGCAATGGAGGAAGCCAAGCTTTCTGCCTGCCCTTGCCAGCCTAGGCCTCCCCTCAAGGCTACAAAGTTTCAATGATAGAAGATACATAAATCCAAACAGAAATGGTGGCAGCCACGGAGCTGGAAAGAACGGGAGGCTAGGGTTGCCCCTGGCAATGGAGGAAGCCAAGCTTTCCGCACACCCTGACCTGCCCAGGCCTCCGCTTAAGGCTACAAAGTTTCAATTATAGGAGATACATAAATCCCAACAGAAATGGCTACCGCCAAGGAACAAGCAGAAGGCTTGGCTCCGCTCCAGGCTACAAAGTTTCAATTGTAGAAGATAAATAAACCCCAGATACCAGGGCCTCCGCTTGGGTCACCGGGGGTGTGGCCAGCCTGCAAACTACCACAGGCCCCTCGCCCAGGCCGCCCCACGCCCCAAGGGAACCCCCACCCTGATCCAGGACATCCTTCAGTGCTAACCAGCCGGCCCCCACCCATGCACCAGGCCTCTATCCTATCTAATAAAAGAGTAATATGCAAATTGACCATCACTCCAACACACAAGATGGCTGCCCCCAGATGGATACAAGATGGCCAGCAGGGGAGGGCAGTTGAGAGGGACCAGGCCTGCAAGGGAGGGCAGTTGTGGGTAATCATGCCAGCAGGGTAGGGCAGTTGGGAGGGACCAGGCCTGCAAGGGAGGGCATTTGGGGGCGATCAAGCCTGCAGGGGAGGGCAGTTAGGGGTGACCAAGCCGGCAGTTAGGGGTGACCAAGCCGGAAGTTAGGAGGGACCCAGGCCTGCAGGGATGGGCAGTTGGGAGGGACCCAGGCCTGCAGGAGAGAGCAGTTGGGGGGGGGGGGGGACCAGGTCTGTAGGGGAGGGCAGTTAGGGGTGACCAGGCCTGCAGGGGAGGGCAGTTAGGGGCAAACAGGCTGTCAGGGTAGTGGTTAGGGGGTGATCAGGCTGGCAGGCAGAAGCGGTTAGGGGCAATCAGGAAGGCAGGCAAGCGAGCAGTTGGGAGCCAGCAGTCCTGGATTGTGAGAGGGATGTCCGACTGCCCATTTAGGCTCGATCCCAGTGGGCAGTTGGACATCCCTCGAGGGGTCCCAGATTGGAGAGGGTGCAGGCTGGGCTGAGAGACCCCCCCCCCCCCCCCCCCCCGCCATGTACGAATTTCATGCACGGGGCCTCTAGCTGTTAGATAAAACATTTGTTTCATTTGTATACATGTGGTATGTTAAAAAGTACAAAACATTCCAAAATTTAGCATATATTTGCTCAGTGCCTGAAACAGCAGTTTTCATTTTAAAAATCATATGAAGATTATGTTACAATATAAAATATATTTGAGGAGGAGAGCATTTCTACTTAGCTTTAATGTTTTAAATAAAAATGTTCCTTGTTCTCTATGGCAAACCTTATTAAAATTAATAAGAATGTGGCTAATTTTGAATTACAAGAGTAAGGAATATCCTGAAGCTGCTTGTTTAAAGCCCCTGTTTGTTATTAGATGGAATGCTGGGTGTAGGCTGCTGTGGTTCATACTTGGGATCTAGCCTGAAAGACATGTTTTACCCTCAACAAATATCATCTTTGTTTGAATATCTATGGTCTGTGTAACCACAGCATTTTCTTTTTTTCTCTCTTAGAATGTATCTGAAATGTCTTCTTTCTTGTGCTTGTTTCACCAGTAAAGTAGAGTTGCCTTCCATTTTTCTGTTTTAGTTTGTTGCAGAATGTGTGGGGTACCACACTAACACTCATGGTGTGCTTTAGAATTGTAAACTAATAATGAAAGCTGGGAATAGATAACTTTACTCTATGAGGACTGAAGCTGTTGTTAATTCCCAAGGCGAGACTGGGTATCTAATAAACGGTAAAGTAATTTTTAAATTAAAATTGTTGATTTATATATATATTTAATGTTCAGCTTTCAAAATATACACCAAGAAAATGATTTCCTGTCTATTTTGTTTTATGTGATTGAATTTGAAACTTGACAAGTTTGAATGACTTGTTTATTTGAATTTGGAGTTGAGTTGTACTGAGTTACAATGCATGCTTTTAAAAAATGTAATTCAGGAGGATACTTGATTTTTTAACTGTTTTTGTGTTTAAGTGAAGTAATGGTCTTCTTAAAATGTTATAAAACACTTCTTAAAATGCTATAGTTGTTATTTTCTTTCATAAATCTGGGCTCAGAGATGTTTTCTTGTATCATTGTGTATTATTAGTCCAAACACCTTTTATCCTTACTTTTTAAAATTTGCCTCTTAAACTTTGAAACATTTTTATATTAGATGTACAGTCAATAAGAATTAAATTTGATTGAATTTGGCTTTAATAATGTAATAGATTTTTTGAATTTGAGAATGATATATGATGTAGTACTAAGTGACACAGCTGTCATGTTTAAGAGGTGCCCGGAACTTTGTATACACTTGCACACAGACACAAGACAGATGTTGATATCCCAGTGGTCAGTGTTTTAGGGCAAACTCTTGTTCTTGCAATGCAATTTCTAAGTAAGCAAGTAGAATGAAACCAATGGAAGTATTTGAGTATAATTCTTAATAACTTCTCAACTATAGATTAGACAGTATGAAACACAATTTAACTGTAGCAGGTTTAAGTTTAAGGATGCTATTTCTTACTCTAAAGATGACTGTTTCACAGTGCAGATTATTAAATAACTAGAGGCCCGATGCACAGGATTCATGCACTGGTGGGGGGTGTGGCCTGCAGGGATTGGCCCGCTGTGGGAGCACCACTCATCCTGGTCAGCCGAGCGAATGTGGACCTGAACAGCTGCTCCCGCTGTGAGAGCACCACTCATCCCAGTCAGCTGAGCAGCGTTCCCACCTTGGGAGCACACTGACCATCAGGGGGCAGCTCCTGCGTTGAGCATCTGCCCTTTGGTGGTCAGTGCATGTCATAGCAACTGGTGAATTGGTCGTTCTGGTCATTCCGCCATTCGGTAGCTAGGCTTTTATTATATAGGATGTCTTTAAACTACATATTGGAAAAGATTGGCATTTCCATTTAGTTTCTTCACAGAAGCAGGTTTGACTGTATTTTATAAAATTAATTTGACTTTAAATTTGCTTTTTTTTTAGAATACATTCGTTAATAGTATGAAATTTTCTCCCCATGGGAAAATACTAACAGGGAATTTCTAAAGGAATTTAAAGATAAAGAACATGTATTTGATTTAAAGTTAACTATTCTAATCATGTTACTAGTAAAGTATATCATCTTTCTTCCATAAAATTAGGATATAGTTTCATCCAGTTCCAATACAACCTGTTATATGGTTAGGTTTTCTTTCCTGGAAATCTCTAGATTGGAGATGATTCGTGTAAAGCTCTATATGTTACAGTTTGCCACACTGATATTTTCTTGGGATACCTTGCATCACTTCCCAACTCCATACTGTTTCCCGTTTTTGCCTTTATTCTTTTAAACTTTTCGTCACTAAGTTGGAAATAAGTTTTGACTCCTATGACTGGTAGCAGGAATAAAGGACTGGTATAAAATACATTCATACATGCCCAGCCAGTGAAACTTAGTAGTTGAGTGTTGATCTATGAACCAGGAGGTCATGATTTGATTCCCGGTGAGAGCACATGCCTGGCTTGCGGGCTCAGTCCCCTCAGAAGGGAGCAGATTGATGATTCTCTCTCATCATTGATATTTCTATCTCTCCCTCTCCCTTCCTCTGAAATCAATAAAAATGTATTTTTTAAAAAATAAAAATACATTCATAGAAAATGCTCATCCATTGAATTGGCCTAATCATGATAGAAATTAATGCTTAGCTGCTCTGTTCATGGAAATGCAGCTTGGTAAGTAAAGTTTTCTAGTTTATGTTTAATTTCTATTGATTTGCTTTCTCTTCCCTTTTGTAAAAGTGTTAGTGTAATGTTTTAAAGGGGGGCAACAGAAGAGGGAAAGAGGAATTGACAAAGTTTCATAAATCTCAAATAGGATAAAGAATCTGTATATAACTGTGTTGATTATCCCAGACTTCTGATTGCGTTAGTTTACTATGAAAATCTAAACTAGTCTGTATTTTTATTTTCTCAAACCATTATATTATGTATTCACATTTTTCCCAAAAGATATTGACATTTTACAATATAACCAAGAAAAACAGTGGCATAAACATTTTTTACTAAATATAGTTTCAAAAATTTACAGGTTCCCATTTTGCTATTTTTACTATTATAAACAATACTAGAGGCCCAGTGCACGAAATTCATGCATGCATGTGTGTGTGTGTGTGTGTGTGTTTGTGTGTGTGTGTATGTGTGTATGTGTGTGTGTGTCCCTCAGCCCAGCCTGCACCCTCTCCAATCTGGGACCTCTTGAGGGATGTCTGACTGCCTGGGATCGGGCCTAAATGGGCAGTCGGACATCCCTCTCACAATCCGGGACTGCTGGCTCCCAACCGCTCGCCTGCCTGCCTGCCTGATTGCCCCTAACCGTTTCTGCCTGCCAGCCTGATCACCCCTAACCACTTCCCTCCCAGCCTGATCGATGCCTAAATGCTCCCTGCTGGCCCGATTGCCCCTAACTGCCCTCCCCTGCTGGCTTGGACACCCCTAACTGCCCTCCTCTGCTGGTCTGGTCACCATTAACTGCCCTCCCCTACTGGCCTGGTCCCCCCCAACTGCCCTCCCCTGCAGGCCTGGTTGCCCCTAACTGCCCTCCCTGCCGCCACGGTCACCCCTAACAGCCCTCCCCTGCAGGCCTGGTTGCCCCCAACTGCCCTCCTCTGCAGGCCCAGTCACCCCTAACTGCCCTCTCCTGCAGGCCTAATTGCCCCCAACTGCCCTTCCTTGCAGGCCTGGTCCCTCCCAACTACCCTCCCCTGCAGGCCTGGTCCCTCCCAACTGCCCTCCCCTGCTGGTCATCTTGTGTCCACATGGGGGCAGCCATCTTTGACCACATGGGGGCAGGCAGCCATCTTGTGTGTTGGAGTGATGGTCAATTTGAATATTACCTCTTTATTATATAGGATTGTGCTCATTTGATGATCTTATTGATATAAATCCCTAGAGGTAGAATTGTTGGGTAAAGGATATGCCTGCTTTCAAGATTTTTGATACATAATATCAAACTGCTTTCAGGAAAGATTTATATATTTATAATTCTACCCCCAGTGTAAGGTACTTCAGATTTGCCCACACTTTTGTCAGCATTGAGCAATACTGTTGCATTTTTTATTAGTCTGAGGTAGGTGCAAAGGGATATTTTAAACTTGTATATCTTTAGCTTTTAATGAGTTTTTTTTTTTCCCCCCCCCCCCCGCCCCCATGTCATGGCTTTTAAATTTAGATTTTATTTTTGTCAGAGCTATACTTGGTTTAAAGGTTCAGGAGTCTGTAAGACTTATTTTGAAAAATAGCTGACTCCATACCCCTCCCTCCTCACTCCCCTAGCTGATTCTTTTTGTGTTTACTTCCATAGTGCAAGATAACAGACGTCTATTGCCATTTCCTGCTTCTGCAGCTTTAGGCATCATCTATTGGTTTCACTCTTTGGATGGAGGGTGAGGTTCTGTGCTCCCAACCTCTGTACATATATGCATATCCCTTCAACTCTCAGGAAGTTGATACCTTTAACTCCACCCGTCATTCTCCTCAGGAATTATCTTTTGCTAAGCCTTTGAGGGAAGGGCTTTAAAGAATTCCTCTATTGTCCTTTCAGTTCTGTTTTAGGAGGAATGGATATGTGTGTTCCACCTGCCATCTTTAATTGGAAGTTCTTTTTCTTCTCTTTAGTCATCACTGTTATAAAATAAATGCTTATATGGAGTCAAGACTGTCTGGATTTAAATCTTAGCTTTGCTATTAACTAGAATTGAGACCTTAGACAAGTTGGTTCAAATCTCTAAACCTCATTTTTTCATCAGTGTAATAGGATTAATAGAATACCTATCTTAGAGTGTTATAAAGTGCTCTTCACAGTAGTATCTGCTGTCTGGCAGTTTCTTAACTCTCTACTAGGCACAGTAAGAGTACAAATATAGTTGTTCCTGCTATTGTTACTCTTGTGAATTTCTTGCTCATGACCTTGACCCAATCTTCCATTGGAATGCTTGTCTTTTTCTTATTGATCAGTGGTACCATTTATGTAGTCTGTCATTGGTCTTTTATTTTTATTCATGGTACATGGTATGTATAGTCATATTCATACTATTTTATGTTATGATCTCTACTTTTGTTACCAGATTAGTGTTTTTGAAAGATGCCTGATGGTAATAAAGAAGTGTGTGTGTGTGTGTGTGTGTGTGTGTGTGTGTGTGTGTGTATTTTCGGGGAGGAGGGTAAAACTGAAGATTATTATAGTATTTGGGACATTGATATAGTATTATAGTATTTGGGACATTAACCTCAGAGGTTAAATGAAGAAATGATTATTTTCATCATGTGAGAGAAATACTTTTTAAAAAACTCCTGAAGTATAACTTGCTTTAGTTTTCTTTGTAGATGAGTTCCACTAATTTTTAAGAGCCTTCTTGAGTGCTCTTTTCATCATCTACCCGAATGGCTTCATCTGAAAACTTAAAGCTTTTACTTTCAGTTTCTCATTTAATACTTATTTCTCTGAAATTAGATCAAAATTGATTCTTGAGGGATAAGATTTATCATATCCCCTAAGTTAATGCTATGTTAACAAAGTTGCTTTTTATGTTGATATTTATGTTGATATTTTGATATTTATGTTGATATTTTAAGGTTGTAGTTACAGATACTTAACTCATCCTTTTAAGTTTATTTGATTTTTGCTGGTTTGTCATCTTAGGCAGTATGGATTTATTTTATTTGTATCTGTTTTGTCAGTTTTATAATTACTTAGCTTTATGATTCTTTAAATAATAGTTCATCTGAATTTGATTTCTCCACAGATTCAGACCAGGATGTAGCACTCAAACTTGCCCAGGAGCGAGCTGAAATAGTTGCAAAATATGACAGAGTAAGTATTTATATTTACTCTTTGAGTAATATTTATTAGTAAAAACAACATATAAATAGAAATGGATTTGCTTTTTGAAGCACTTAAATTACAGAACCAGTTTGTTTACTTCATGTGACCATTGAGGTCATCCTTTTTCTCTGACTTCATCTCCAAATGTTCTCTCCTTCCTTTCCTCTGCACTAACCTCTCCAAATTCTTGCTGCTTTCTAATACTCCACGTTTGCTTCTCACTCTGGGCCTTTGCATTGGCCATTTCTTCTGCCCAGAACAGATAGATCCTGACCATGCTCATGCCTCATTACCTTACCTCTTTCATATCTCACCCAGATGCTACCTTAGAGAAATCACTGAACACATTGTTTAATACTCCCCTATCCTCTATATTCCGTATCCCCTTTTCTTATTTACTTTCACCATAACACTTATGATATTAACATACTATACTTACTTTGCTGTGTGCTCTCACTCCTAAATGTAAGAATTTCTTTTGATATACTCTTTTTTTTTTTCCAAATAAAAATAATGTTTTATTGGTTTCAGAGAGGAAGGGAGAGAGAAATAGGAACATTAATGATGAAAGAGAATCATTGGTTGGCTGCTTTCTGAGCACCCCACACTGGGGATCACGCCCACAACCTGGGCATGTGCCTTGACCGAGAATCAAACCTTGTGTGACCTCCTATTTCATAGGTCGATGCTCAGCCACTGAGCCACACCATCTGGGCTTGATTCACTCTTTTTTTTTTAAATACTTAGAACAGTTCCTGACTCATACTAGGTACTCAATAAATACCCCATTTTAGTCATAATTTATGGGTGCTATTAAAAATTTAACCTGGATCTGAAAATTTAAATTACACATTATATATAATCTCCATTAGCATTAAATTAGTTATGGAATCTGGTTTTTGAGTTCTAGGAAATCACAATTATTGACAATTTAATGTCTCATTATTTCCTTATCTCTTGAGGTCTTTGGGTTGAAGCAGTGCTTTATAAGTGTCCTGTTTTATATTTATATCACTTGCATGTAATTTTATATGTTATTAGAGGCCCAGTGCATGAAATTTGTGCACAGGGTGGGTAGGGGTGTCCCTCAGCCCAGCCTGCACCCTCTCAAATCTGGGACATCCCTCTCACAATCCAGGACTGATGGCTCCCAACCGCTCGCCTGCCTGCCTGCCTGATTGCCCCTAACCGCTTCTGCCTGCCAGCCTGATCACCTGCTAACTGCTCCCCTGCCAGCCTGATCGTCCCTAATTGCCCTCCCTTGCCAGCCTGGTTGCCCCCAACTTCCCTCCCCTGCCAGCCTGGTTGCCCCTAACTGCTCTCCCCTGCTGCCTGGTTGCCCCCAACAGCCCTCCCCTGCTGGCCATCTTGTGTGTTGGAGTGATGGTCAATTTGCATATTACCTCTTTATTAGATAGGATTTTTGTTTTTTTGGGAGAATAACAGGGGCATGGAAATAGAGAAAGCCATCTGGACTCTGCCCTGCTTTCAGAGAGGCATATGGGCAGGTCTCAACTCAATGGTGATGTTCCCAGACTTTGTTTTAAGTTGCTCATGTGGAACAGTAAAACTACCCCTCATGGATGCTTGCATACATTGGTTTTTTTCCCCATGCAACTAATACTTACTGACCAGGCTTGGCATTGTGCTGGTCCTGGGGATTCACATTACAGACATGAGTTAGAGTAGCCTTTGCCCACATGACGCTCACAGCTTACTTGGAGGAGAACCCAGGAGCAGACAATTATAAAGTACTAGAGGCCCGATGCACGAAATTCATGCACGGGGGGTGAGGGGGGGGTGGGGGTGTCCCTCAGCCCAGCCTGCACCCTCTCCAATCTGGGACCCCTCCGGGCAGTCGGACATCCTTCTCACAGTCCAGGACTGCTGGCTCCCAACTGCTCACCTGCCTGCCTTCCTGATTGCCACTAACCGCTTCTGCCTGCCAGCCTGATCACACCCTAACCCTGCCAGCCTGATTGATGCCTAACTGTTCCCCTGCCAGCCTGTTTGCCCCTAACTGCCCTCCCCTACAGGCCTGGTCACCCCTAACTGCCCTCCCCTGCAGGCCTGGTCACCCCTAACTGCCCTTCCCTGCATGCCAGGTCCCCCCAACTGCTCTCCCCTGCAGGCCTGGGTCCCCCCCGCAAATAGCCTTCCCTGCAGGTCCAGTCACCCCCAACTTCCCTCCTCTGCCGGCCTGGTCACCCCTAACTGCCCTCCCCTGCAGGCTTGATCGCCCCCAACTGTCCTCCCTTTCAGGCCTGATTGCCCACAACTGCCCTCCCTTGCAGGCCTGGTCCCTCTCAACTTCCCTCCCCTGCTGGCCATCTTGTGGTGGCCATCTTGTGTCCACATGGGGGCAGGATCTTTGACCACATGGGGGCAGCCATCTTGTATGTTGGAGTGATGGTCAATCTGCATATTACTCTTTTATTAGATAGGATAGAGGCCTGGTGCATGGGTGGGGGCCTGCTGGTTTGCCCTCAAGGGTGTCCTGGATCAGGGTGGTGCTCCCTTGGGGCGTGGGGCAGCCTGGGCGAGGGGCCTGTGGTGGTTTGCAGGCCGGCCATGCCCCCTGGCGACCCAAGTGGAGGCCCTGGTATCTGGTGTTTATTTATCTTCTACAATTGAAACTTTGTAGCCTGGAGCAGAGCCAAGCCTCCTGCTCGCTCTGTGTCTCTGTTGGAATTTATTTAACTTCTATAATTGAAACTTTGTAGCCTTAAGCGGAGGCCTGGGCCAGCCAGGCTGCAGAAACTTGGCTTCCTCTATTGCCGGGGGCAACCCTAGCCTCCTGCTCTCTGCAGCTCCGCGGCTGCCGCCATTTCTGTTGGAATTTATTTACCTTCTATAATTGAAACTTTGTAGCCTTGAGTGGAGGCCTGGGCCCTCCAGGGTGTGTGGAAAGCTTGGCTTCCTCCATTGCTGGGGAAACCCAAGCCTCCCTCCTGCTCGCTCAGTGGCTGCAGCCATCTTGGTTGGGGTTAATTTGCATACTTGCTCTGATTGGCTCGTGGGTATGGCTTGTGGGTGTAGCGGAGTGATGGTTAATTTGCATATTACTCTTTTATTAGATAGGATACTCAGATGCAGGGGTTCACAAGATAGTTTGGTATTGAGTATGAAATTTGAGGGATTGGTATAGACAGCTACATTTGGGGTTCCTGCACCAACAGTGCTAGTTAACAGCTTCAAGAATGAGAGAGCAGTGGCTGAGGACAGAGTTATGGCCACACCAACAGAGATACTGTGAAAGAGCCACCAAAAAAGAGTTTGAAAGGCATGAGGAGAATCAGGAGAAGTGATGCCATGGAGGTTGAGGAATAAGGAGTGAGCAACAATGCAGACTGCTTTGAAAAACTCCATTAGAAGAGTGTCCACTGGTTTTAACAGTGGGAGATTATTTATGACTCTGGCAGGAATAACTTCCGGGCTGATGTATCTGTAAGTAAAGAAGTAGAGAGACAAGGTGGATAGCCCACTCTAATGAGAAGTTTGGATGAAAAGACAAGAAATACTTTTTTTCCTAAAACAGGCTCACTCTAAAAGTTTAAAGTTTGATGGCTCATTCTTTAGTGTCTTTCTTATCCTCTGCTGTTCCCTCCTTTCCTGGTATTTAGAGGAACCCAAGTCTGATCAAAACTTAGTAACATGTGCCCTGGCCAGTGTGTTCAGTGGTTAGAGCGTTGGCCTGTGCACTGAAGAGTTCAATTCCCAGTCAAGGCCATGTACCTTGGTTGCAAGTTCAATCCTTGGCCCCTGTTGGGGCATATACAGGAGGCAGCCAGTCGATGTCTCTCTCTCTCTCTCTCTCTCTCTCTCTCTCTCTCTCTCTCTCTCTCTCTCTCTCATCAGGCTTTCTCTCTCTTTCTCTCCTCCCCCTCCATCCCTCCCTCCCACCACATTTTCTAAAAAGCAATGGAAAAATATCCTCAGTGAGGATTAACAAAAAAACAACAAAAAAAGCTTAGTTACATGTTAGCTGTTGCTGAAATACAGAATCTTCCAAAGTTTGTAACTAGAAAATAGTGATTATATTGCCAAAAAATATATATATTTAAACTTAAGGTGGATAGTGCCTCATTTCCAGCTCTTACTGTTAATACATAAAAAAAAAGAACTCTTTGTTTTTGGTTTTTTTATTTGAAAAATTACTCAGTTTTATAGATTTCTAATAACACCCTTCTTTGTTCACTATTATAGGGACGAGAAGGTGCAGAGATTGAACCTTGGGAAGATGCTGATTACCTTGTTTACAAAGTCACGGATAGATTTGGCTTTTTACAGTAAGTTGCATAGATTGAAAGCTAATCTTTTATTATGATGCTTTTGCGGACACCTGTTATATTGATTTTATTTATTTTTACTAGCACTGTTGTGAATAATATTCCAAGACTGGTGCGGCAACCTGCTTTTTGTTATTGAATTCCCTGCATTTTTATCCTCTATCATTGAAATTCAACTATTTTGTAAGAATACAATCTTTAACACTATTTGTTACATTTTAGTAAGAACATTTAGTTCAATAAATGAGTTGGATTAATACTTTGTCAGAATTAAATGGAAATTAATAAAAAATTGTATTTCAAAAATAATTATAAAACATTTTATTTTATATAAATGTATTTTAAAAATAATTAGCTATTAGAACTTTAGTGTTATGCAGCCTGAAATTGAGCAATGAAAAAAAAATGCCATTGATCTTCCTTATAATTGTATTCATGTTAATGTATTCATGTTATTCTCAAAAAAAATTTTTTAAATATATTTTTTATTGATTTCAGAGAGAGGAAGGAAGAGGGATAGAGAGATGGAAACATCAATTTTGAGAATCATTGATCAGCTGCCTCCTGCATGCCCCCTACTGGGCATCAAGCCCACAACCTGGGCACATGCCCTGACCTGGAATCGAACCTTGACCTCCTGGTTCATAGGTCAACATTGAGCCACGCCAGCTAGGCATTTGCTTCTCAAAATTAATTCCATTCATCCTGAATATATTATATAAAGAGTTGACAGAGATCTAGACTGTTACAAAATAGAGTGGTTAATAGGATTTTGACTCTTAGAAACATCCTGCTAATGATGTGAATCTGCCTGTTCTGATTCTGGCATTGTCTAGTCAGGTTCCCATAGACTGGACACTTCTCTTCATTTCTGTAGTGTGTTTGGTTCCATATAGTTCAGTGATTAAGTTCTCATTCAGATGTATTTTTTCAGCCTTGTCTACACTAATAAAAGAGAAAGATGCAAATTGACCATACCTCTGCGATGCCCACCAGCCAATCAGGAGTGGGTATGCAAATTAACTCTACAAATATGGTGGGTTAATTTGCATACGCAGGTGCCAAGAGGCCAAGGGATGGGCACCAAGCCCAAAGCCTCCCAGGACCATCGCCGTCCGGGGAGGCGAGGGCGGTGGTGCCAAGCCCTGCCCACAGGGTCCCGGGACCATCACAGGCATGGGGTTGCTGAGACCCAGGCCAGGCCTCTGGCCACAGATCCACAGCTTCACGGAGACCGACTCTACCAGACTGCCTGGAGGCCATGTGGCTGGGCCACAGGGTGCCTGTTCAAGATGTGACACAGAGAGGAGGTGTGGGAGGAAATCCAGAGAATGGGATGTGGGGGTTCAAGACTCACTTCCTTTGGGTTTTGTCCTTCTTGATCTTAGTCCTTTTCTTTCGGGCCTGGAGCCCAAGCACTGCAGGAGAGAGGGATGGATGAAGGCCGAATGGGGAAGAAAGGAGGTGACCTAGGTGAGGGTGGAGACCTAGCAGAGGCGAGAGGCCCAACTATCGGGCCGCCTGAGGGGCGGCTCCAGGGCGAGCGCTGGGGCTTTGGTGAAGCGGCCGGCCTGAGGCGGGTGTTCCCAGGGGCGCAGAGTGGCGCTGCACCGTCCCTCTATGAGGACACCCCACCCAGGCCCTGCCTTCTCCAGCAGACTCTGGGCGACATCTGCAAATGCTACTGCAACCTCTAACATTCTGGGCAAAGAATTGACTCTGTGCCCCTCTGGGTTCCAGGCTTGCTAGGAGTGTGCTGTCACCAATGCCATAGATCAAAGGCAAAAACCTGGCGAGGCAGGGTGCTCCGGAGGGGGCTTGGGCCAGGGCAGGGGGCCAGCGGGCAGGGATCTGCCTTGCCTGCAGAGAGAGAGGTTCTGCAGTGGCCCCAAGACGTGGGTGGGTCTGGCCGGGGATCAAGGGGCATGGAAGGATGCCTGGGCGGAGGGGCAAGGACCCACAGCCCTGAGGTGGGGGTTGAGGAGCAGCGCCACCTCAGTGGAGGGGTGCTGCACTGACTGATGCGATTCAGAGAAGCTCCCAACGCTAACCCGCTAACCGGGCCTCGCCCAGGCGGCCTTCGCACTTCAGAGGCGGTGACTCCTGCTCCCGCCTTGGCCCAAAAGCAAGCCCGCGCCCATCCTGCCCCACGGCAGCGCACACCTGCACAGTGAGTGGGAAGCCTACCTCCTGCTCCGGAGAAGAGGGGGCATTAAAGAATGGGGGCGGGGTACCGGGGAGAGGAAAGAATGTGGAGCATCTGTGATGAAGAGGTGCTTGAGAAAGAGGCTCAGAAGCCTGATGGGAATGTTTGTTCTGTTTCCCCGGCGGCTGCCCCTTAGAAAGGGCAGAGAGCATGGCTCTGAGGGCTCCCTCCATGCTGAGTCAAGTTCCGCAGCCAACTGGAAGTGGCCTCAGTTTTCTGGTCTATAAAATAGATTAAGCGTGTCCCAGTGCCTTCGCTGAGCTTTGATGGCCAATTGAGATACTATATAAGGAAGATGAGGGTAGAAGTGAGAAAGAAAAGGAAAGGCGAACAACACAAAAGAAAGTCTGAAAGGAACCTGTAAACCCATTGTCACTTAAATAGGGAATATAGTCAGTAGTGTTGTAATGATGGTATGATGCCAGGTGGGTACTAGAAATATTGTGGAACACTTTGTAAAGTATATGATTGTCTAACCACTATTCTGTAACTAATATAAAACTTGAAACTAATACAAAATAATATTGAATGTAAAGAAATGAAAATAGGAGTGAAATTTTTATAAATTTCAAAGTTTAAATACAGGCTGTAAAGGAAGGAATGGGGAGAATAAAAATAGTGTTTTTCATTTTACCACTTTACTATCTTTTCAGTACATGAAAAAGACAGTTGTCTTTATATGGTGCTTTTATACTTTTCTAAGTCATTATCTCATTTGAATTTCAGAGCAATTTAAAGACAAGATAATTATTCCCTCCACTATTCAAAGAAAGGAAATCTTGGTGTCTGGCCCCAATGATTCAGTCGTCAAGCCCTTATTGTAAAGCAGGGTTAGTGAAATTTTCTGTGAAGGGTCATATCTATACTAATAAAAGCCTTGGGGGTGATCAGGCCAGCAGGGGAGGGTAGTTGGGGACAATCAGTCTGGCAGAGGAGCAGTTAGGCGTCAATGCAGCCGGCAAGGGAGCAGTTAGGGGGCAATTAGGCAGGCGGTTAGAAGCCAGCAGTCTCAGATTGTGAGAGGGATGTCCACAGGGATCTGGGCCTAAACTGGCAGTTGGACATCCACTGAGGGGTCCCAGATTGGAGCGGGTGTAGACCAGGCTGAGGGACACGCACCCTCTGTACACGAATTTCGTGCACTGGGCCACTAGTTTATTATAAATAGGAATAAGCCAGAGGTTTTTATTTTATGATATATGATTAAATGTTGAAGGAAAAATACAGGTTTTTGTATAGTAGTTCATAGCAGTAACATAGTACTCAGAACTTATTCTCTCCTTCTGTTTAACCCTTTGCACTCGCTTGCTTTTTTCTCGATTCCTTTATTCTAATGCTAACCGTGTCGAGTCACACTCGACATCCGAGTGCAAAAGGTTAGTCTTCTTGCATTTAGACAGTATTTGGTTGTCTAATGTTTTTCTCAGGGTAAAATAAGCAAATAGATAAACTGAAACAGTTCTGAAAGTTAGAGAATATGGCTCAGTTAACCATTTCATGCCTCATGTAAAATTACTCTGCATACTGACAGTGTTGTAGAAGCTTTGAAGACATAAAATGATAGAAGACTCCATAAAGATCTGGACAAATATAAGGTGTTATTATTATACCTAAAGACGTGACATTAGCAGACCCAAAATGTTCTCCTAAGAAATTATAATTAGAAGACTTTGAATTTCAGCAGAGTAACAGAGCAGAATTTAACTATGATGAAAATACTGTTCTTAAATTAACCCTCCACTTCCACTTTTTTTTTTTTTAAGTAAATCAAGGTTGGCCACTAATATGGCAGGAAATGATTACACATTTGTGTGGGTTAACAGGCAGATCTGAGGTATGCGAGGGAGTTTTGAAGGACAAATTGATCATTTAGCCTGGTCAAGATCAGTGGGTCCCAAACTTGCCTGCACATTAGAGTCAGCTGGGAACGATTTATTGTTTTTAAATAGATTTCTGGGGTCTAGCCCATATTTTGATTTAGCAAGTGGAATACAACTCAGCTGATTTTGACCTCCTCTAATGGGAGTGAACCACTCTAAGAGATGTTTTAATCATAAGATGGTCTAATATAGTACAAAATACATATGCAAAACCTGTGAATTCCCAAAAAGGGTCTAGTAATTACCTAAATTCCCTTTTCTCATTGCTGTGAACATCTTGAGTGAGTTTCTGGCCTGTACTTGGCAGTCTAAAAATCGCACTCAGCTATTTTGTTGTTTTTTTCTCTGTGCTGAGGTCCATTTGGCATTAGTGGGGAAAAGTCAGTCAATAATCTATCTTAATAATATTAGTTAATATTTATTGAGCCCTTACTGTGTGACAGGTACTGTTTTATGCTCTTTTCATGGGTTAACTAATTTATTCTCTCAAAAAACTCTGTGAGATAGGTACTCTTTTTTATCATTTTTTTCAGATGAAAATGAAGCACAAAGAGGTCATGCAGCTTGCCCAAGTTGTGCTGACAGTGTCAGATCTGGGTTGTGGACCTGGGCAGTCCTACAGCAGAGCCTGTGTTCTGAACTTCTGCATTGCACTGTCTTTTCTGCTCTCCTGTGTTTTTAATAAGAGAAACCTAGTAGAAGGCTCTGACACGCCTAGAAACAAAACCAGATAAGAGAGGGATACTGTTTGAACTGATCACATGTACTGAGGTATGCTCAGATAGCTAAGCTCATCACTTCTTTAAAAACGAAGCCAATTGAAACGAGTTCTCATACTGACACAGTAATTCTTTTAAAATTTACTCCATGATGCAGTTCCAAGGCAGACAGCAGAAATGAAAATAATGAAGCATAGAATTGGATTTTAATGTAATGTTAGACTTTATTAAATTTCACCGAAGTCATTGATTTTTGTTACAATGTCTAATTTCAGTAAAACGCTTTCTATAGAGGTCGCTGCTGGTGGCTTTTATTGCTTGTCACTGTAGACTGGAGTTTTTTGAGTGCTACTGAATAAAGTCACATGGCCTAAGCATTTAGATATTGCTTCCTGTCACATCTTGATCAAAAGAGCATTTCTTTCTGCTTCCTTAGTTCTATTAGATTTTTTGATTGGTTCTTCAGTGAAATTGGGTTTTAAGTGTCAATGTCAGTACAATGCAATAGCAAAAACTAACTTTGTCGCCTTCTCTGAAGGCTGCTGACTTCATATCTAATTATAGTTTTAGTAAGTTAAATGACTTGTTATGATATGTGGGGAAGGATGACGGTAATTAGCAAATGCAGTACAGGAATAACTTGGTTTTATAACAGATTTCACAATAAATATGAAAATTGTTGCCAAACCAGCTTGGCTTGATGCTGGAACAGGAATATCTTTGTTAAGTACTCAGAAATGGGGCGCTATCCCCAATCCGTATGCCGTGATTGTATTGCATCTGAGAGTAGAGAAATCGAGCTTATTTAAAAAGTTAGAGAACTTTCAACATTTATCAAAAATAGCCAGTGCTACTCTGCTCACAAAGAATGCTTGGTATTTGGATAATGATAGATAATGTTTTTAGGTCACAAGTTATTAATAGAAGGATTAGAAGGAAAATGTACCAAAAATAAAGATAAAATTAATACCAAGCTTCAGGTTTTCAACTAGTTATCAAAATGTATACGTTTATAAAATTTAACTGATTGTAGTTTACGATGTCTATATAAATACTGGAAAGCCAGAATAAAGGTGTTTTTGTTTTTAAAACATATCTCTTTTGATGACAAGGGCTTGAGAACTCTTTCTACTCAACTAATAATTTTGACTGGAATAAGTCTACAAAAATAGAAAAAACATTTAGTCAGTATATTCAGCTTAACTGATTTTAACAAGTTAAAGTTTAAGTTTCCAAATGAAAGTTTATTTCAAGTTATTGAAATGCTCTGAGCTATTGAAAAGTTATAAACACATATATTCTAATTAGTAATTGTATATTTAATAGCAGATGAAATAATAGATCCAGTTAAGGTTCCTCTCTTTTCAGAGATGTTGCTGTTTTGCTTACTGTGTTTCTGTGAGGCATAGCTTCTTACTGTCAGCTTGGTCTTTTCTTTGAGCAGCTTCTAGGTGCTTCTTTCCCTTAGAGCATAAACCCTTGTTTTCTAAAGCAGGGGGAGGCAATCATTTTCTGTAAAGAGCCAGGTATGAAATATTTTTGGCTTTATGGACCCTTTGTCATAGTTATTCAACTCTACCATTGTAGCATGAAAACAACCACAGACATTACATAAATGAATGAGCGTGGCAGTGTTCTAATAAGCCTTCATTTACAGAAACAGGCAGTGGGTCGGATTTGATCCATGGCTGTAGTTTGCTGACCTAAAGGAATACTCCACTCACCCAGATTTTGGTTCTTTTTTTTTTTTCTACTTCAAGGATATTTAGGTGACAAGGTAAATATGCTCATGTGCATGCAAGCATGCATTCATCTTTCCCATCATATATTCATTCAGCATTATTCGTGTGTTCCTTCAATATGTCAGCACCTGTGCCTGAGGCTGCAGTGCTTTACATGTGTGTGTAGACATTGTGTGTAGCTGTTGGTAAGGCAGTATTCCCCTGCTGTCTCCTTGGAAGGCTGTGGAAATCAGTGTACGCCACCACAGAGATTTGAGGAGGAATGGTTTTTTGGAGATGAGTGTTGTACACAAAGCAGATTTTGTATAAAAAGTTTTAAGTATGGAGCAATAATGCATGGAAATCCATGTGGGAAACCTTGACCAAGGTTTGAGGTCTATCATCCATCTATGAAGTCTAAAGGCTTATTACAAAATTCAACATCCATTCATGAAAAAATTCTCAAAATGGGCAGAGGGGACTGTATCTCAACATAATAAAGGCCATATATGACAAATCCACAGCTGAGATCATCCTCATTGGGGAAAAACCAAAAGCTTTTCCTCTAAGATCAAATGCCCACTCTCGCCACTTTTTTTCAATATAGGACTGAAAGTCCTAGCCAGAGAAAAAGGCAAAAAAAAAAAAAAAAAAAAAAAAAAAGCATCCAAATCAGAAGGGAAGAAATAAAACTGTCTCTATTTGCAGATAATATGATCTTATATGTAGAAAAGCCTAAAGACTCCACCAAAAATACCTGTTAGAACTAATAAGCAAATTCAGTAAAGTTGCAGGATACAAACTCAAAATACAAAAAATTAGTTGTGTTTCTATATACCAGTAACAAACTATTAGAAACAGAAGTTAAGAGAACAATTCTATTTAGTTATATAAAAAAGAATAAAATACCTAGGAATCAATTTAACCAAGGAGGTAATAGATGTGTACTCTGAAAACTATAAGACATAGATGAAAGAAATGGAAGAAGATACAAATGAGTGCAATGATATTATATACTCATGGATTAGAAGAATTAACATTGTTAAAATGTCTGTTCTACCTAAAGCAATATACAGATTTAATGCTGTCCCTATCAAAATTCCGATGGCTTGTCTTACAGAAATAGAATAAATAATGCTAAAATTTTTATGTAATCACAAAAGACCCCAAAATACCAAAGCAATTTTGCACAAGAACAAGGCTGTAAGCATTACACTTTCTGATTTCAAACTGTATTGCAAAGTTATAATCAAAACACTATGGTATTGGTATAAAAACAGAAAAACAGAATAGAGTGCCCAGAAATAAACCCACATATTAATTTATGACAAAGGAGACAAGAATATGCAATGGGTAAAGAATAGTCTCTTCAGTAAATGATGTTGGGGTCCTGGCTGGTGTGGCTCAGTTGGTTGGGCATCGTCCCATGCACCAGGAGGTTGCAGGTTTGATTCCTGGTCAAGGGCATATGTCTGGGGGTTGGGGGTAATGGGTGAAGGTGTTCAATAAGTATAAACTTTTAGTTATAAGTTACTGAGGATGTAATATACAGCAGAGTGACAATAGTTAACAATACTGTATTGTATATTGTAGATCTTAAAAGTTCTCATCATAAGGAAAAAAAAATCTGTAAGCATGTTTGCTGATGGATGTTAACTAAACCTAATATAATCATTTGCAGTATATATACATACATCAAATCCTTATAGCCCAAAAGGAATACATTGTTATATGTCAATTGTGTTTTAATTTTTAAATAAATAAAATTTAAAATGAACATTAAAAAACACTTGGATAGTAGGAGTTCAGTAACTGGGTATCATGATATGGGGACTGGATAGGCAACCAGATCCTGGTGGGGTTGCCACAGGGAAATTATGTGAAATATTGGGTTGATTGGAAATCTGAGACCAGGTTTGTGTACTCCTGGATTTTGCCTAAGGCTGACTGTGGTTATATGTATACTAGAGGCCCGGTGTATGAATTTCGTGCATGGGGGGCGGGGGTCAGTCCCTCAGCCCAGCCTCACCCTCTCGTAATCTGGGACCCCTCAGGGGACATCCAACTGCTGGTTTATGGGCCTAAACTGGCAGTCGGACATCCCTCTCGTAATCCAGGATGCTCATGCACCAGTGACCATACTTTTCATACAGGTGAAAGGCATCTTGCTGTTGTATGGGCAGCTGCAATTTTTTGTCCTGATTATGAAAAGTAGTACATAACATGATCCTTCTGAGGCAGTAGTACCATTTTCCCCATCTTATGGGTGGAAAAACTGAAGCAGAGAAAAGTTAAGTAATTGGCTTTGTCACATAGTTAAAAGTGTCAGAATCAGGGCTGACAAAATGTGCAAGCCAAAGTCCATGCATGTCATCGCTGCATCATCCTGTTTTTTCAGTGTTAGAGTAGCCTTGCCAGGTTTTAATTTTTAAATCTAAGATACTGTTCCCAATATATAGGGTAGGGTCTCTAGGCCTGGCCGGTGATCAGGGCCAATCTGTGGGGCAAGGAGCTGGGCGATTGGGGTGCCCCTGCTGGCACCCACCTTGGCTGGCAGCCTGGTGCTGCCCGCTGGCCGGCCCTGCCCTCTGCCGCCACCACTGGTCATCTCCCTCTGCCCGCTGGCACCTGCCTTGGCTGGCCTGGCGCCACCTGCTCGCTGGCCCCACCCCCCAGCCATTCTGCTTTTAGGTCAATTTGCATATTAGGGTTTTAGTTAGATAGATTCTGGCATTCCTTGCCCCCAGAATTTCAATAGCATGATTTGAGATTAACATGGAGTGGGGTGCTATGCGAAGTCTTGTCTCATCTTGAATTTCACAAAGCAGTCAGTTTTTAGGACCTGCCCAACACAGGCCATGTAGCCTGAGCAGATGATCAGCATCATTCCACAGCCAAGTGCAAAACTTGGTTCTGATCCAGGGTTGAGAATAGATCTGTCAGTCTTGTTTAGTAAATAGGAGGACACCAAAAAAGTTCACCCAGCAACTTCAAAAAACTTCTCCTGTGATAGGCAGCCATAGGTTCGGAATGTTCAAATAAACAGTTGTCAGAATCAGTTCAAATCAGCTGTACAAAAGGTTGGTCTTTCCCAGGGCAGTCCACTTACCCAGAAATACCATTCAAGGTGTTGCTGCTGACCTAATTACCTAGGAAGTACATTTCAGTGGTGTCAACAAGTCCTCTCCTATCAGTAAATGAAGAATGGATAGTTATACTTTTAAACCAGAAGTTATATCTTAATTCGAACTCACTGGATTACATAATTCTGAACATCTCTACGTTAGGCTAAGTGTGACTAAGTGAAAATGTTAGTTTCCATATCTGTGAAATGAGCGTTTGGACTATCTCTCTACTCAACTATTACACCTTTTTGTCAGTTCCATGGCTGTAACTTCATGGTTCACCTAAGGACTCCAGTCATCAGGATAGCAAAACTCTGCTACTCCTAAATACTGGACTTTTGAATTCGAATGCATCACACTCTGCAAAGTGGTATTATGTGATCTCAAGAGAAACTGAGGCAAGAATGTGTACATATCATTGCCAAAACATAAATTCTACTGAGATAGCAACTTGAAGCACATAACTTTGTTTATGGATAGCAAATTGTTTTTATGTTACTGACAGTGATATAAGAGTCTCAGAATATTTTATATTAGAGGTGATAGCACAAAATTACTGTCAGAAAAGTGAAATTTATCTGTTATTGTATGTTAAAAATTTACATTTTCACAAATGAAGATTTCCTTATTTACCGAATAAAAGGTGAAGTTTGCTTTTTAATTCATAAATTCGTTGGAGGCAGCTTTATTTCCTTATACTAATTTTTTTAAGCAATCATTTACGTATTATAGGCCATGGTTTGAGCCAGAGAATGAAGGTTGGCGAACTATAGCAAGAAACTGAGTAATTGAATTTTTAATTTAATTTTAATTCACATTTAAAATTAAATAGCCACATGCGCCTAGAGATTACTTTACTAGACAGTGCAGGTCTAGAAATGTGAAGATAATGGACACTGTGGTTACAGATAGCTACTTATTTTATAAGGAATTAGGTGGAATGGAGCTATATAATGTTTGTAATCACAATTGATGGTTGTATATCATGTGTATCTATTGGTTTATAATTTTTTCAAAGTTTGCTACGACTATTTGACATGTACTGTTTTTTTTTCTCTGCAGTGAGGAGGAGCTCCCATATCATAATGCAGCAGTGGAACGGGTAAGGCCAGCTCTGCATTTACTGACTGTTACTGGTGAATTGGGTTTATCAGAGGAATAAAATCTACCACCTTCCTGATTATGAATGCCATCTACACTAATAAAAGAGAAACATGCAAATTGGCCATCACCAGCTAATCAGAGCGAGTGTGCAAATTAACCCAACCAAGATGGTGGTGGCCACAGAGCTTTGTTCATTTGAATGTGCTATGTGACCAGAGAGTCTACATCTAAACCCTTAAATTCAGCATTACTCTCAGCATTTTTCAGCATGTGCAGCAAAAATTCAGCACTCTTTTTGGGCTACCGACCCTGCGTCCAGCCCCACTGTTTCACCTGGGCACACCTACCAACTCCACATTGTAACGACGGGATGACACACACTGCTTCTTTAAGGTGACATCCTTCAGATACTTGGTGGCTTTTCGAATATGCATACCCTTGATGGCCTGGGCAGTTTCACGAGTGTTCTTAAAGTGAACGCGGAGATTTGAGCCTCTTGATTGGCATGATTTTGTGGGGTTTTCTGGGTCTAGTGAATAGCAAACCATTTTCAGAGGTCACCTATGGCCTCTTTGGGGAAGAGCAGGAATTTTTTTTAATAGCTACATTCTTGCAGAGCACTGGACTAGGTATTGCCTAGAATATTTGGATCAAATAGACATAGTTTCTGCCTTTGAGATGCTCACTATCTGCCCAGTGACTAGAGGAAGGTCAAGTGAGAGATTGATTGATTACTGGTGGCTTTCAGGAGCATAATGTTAGTGACATGAAATAGCTATGCTGGTGGTGGGGAAGGCAGATCTGTGGCTATGGAATGAATGAGAAGGAAGTGATGAATAACAGTGACCAGTTTCTAATTCTGCCTCTAGTGAACTTTTTACCAGTCCCCTTTAAAATGAGAACATAAGGATTTGTTTCCACTCTCTGCCCTTTCTTCTCGCCTAGTGCCCAGATTGCACTAATCCTTTGACCCCAGTGATACCAGCACTGCTTCAGTGCCCCTTGCTATACTCATGTCTTCATCTCTCTCTCTTCCCATCTCACTTCTGTAGTCACTTGCATAAACCTTAACCTCCCTCCCCGCTGTTGCTTCTTCTGGGCTAAACTATGGCCCTAGTTAAAACCAACTTTCTGCTGCTGCAGTGCCTGCACCTGCATAGGGAAGTGCAACTCAGGGAAAGACAGCTGTGCTGACTGGTTTTACTTTACATTTATGATCACAAACCTCAGCTGGAGCATTAGCACTGCCTGGAAGTCACACTGTTCCTCCCTAGTGAATGAATGTCTGCTCTCATTTCAACTATTGGAGCCTTCTCTTTCCCCCTCAAACCTCCAGTACTCCTTATCCATCCTCTTTCAGCTA
Source organism: Ia io (assembly GCA_025583905.1). Lineage (NCBI taxonomy): Eukaryota > Metazoa > Chordata > Mammalia > Chiroptera > Vespertilionidae > Ia > Ia io. The sequence goes on along the minus strand of JAJQQW010000002.1, from coordinate 91,844,239 downwards.
ATGGCCTTGCTTCTTATCTATACTAATAAAAGGGTAATATGCTAATTAGACCAGACATCTTCCAGATGTCCTTCTGGACAAAGCCAGAGTGGCGGAGGCCGAGGCAGAGACGGTTGGGGCAATCAGGCCGGCAGGGGAGAGTAGTTAGGGGCGATCAGGCCAGCAGGAGGGAGCAGTTAGGGGGTGGTCAGGCTGGCAGGGAGCAGTTAGGGGGCGATCAGGCCAGCAGGGGAGAGAGCAGTTAGGGGGCGATCAGGCCAGCAGGGGAGAGCAGTTAGGGGGCAATCAGGTTGTCAGGAGAGCAGTTCGGGGGCAATCAGGCCGGCAGGGGGGAGCAGTTAGGGGGCGATCAGGCTGGCAGGCAGAGGTGGTTAGGGGCAATCAGGCAGGCAGATGAGTGGTTAGGAGCCAGCGGTCCTGGATTGTGAGAGGGATGTCCCAGATTGGAGAGGGTGCAGGCTGGGCTGAGGGACACCCCCCCTCCGTGCATGAACTTCATGCACCGGGCCTCTAGTTTCTTATAAGAACACAGAAGCAATCGAAAGAGAACTTCCCTGGGCTTCCACAACCACACCTACCCACCTATTATCATTTGTGCCTAAAGCTCTAGTTCCTGTGCATGTGTATATTGTTCATTCAGGAACCTAATTCGAGGTATTCTTCCCTCTCTCTCCTGAATTCTTTCTTTTTCTACTTATTGTTTCCATTAGAGTAAAATTTGTTATTACTACCATTAAAAAATAAACCCACAAAAACACCAATCTTCTTTTGACCCTATTTCTTCCTCAGCTACTGCTCTGATTCCTACAGCATTTTCTGTTGCTCTTACTCTTTTTTTTTTTAAATATATTTTTTAAATATATTTTTTACAGAGAGGAAGGGAGAGGGATAGAGAGTTAGAAACATCGATGAGAGAGAAACATCTATCAGCTGCCTCCTGCACACTCCCTACTGGGGATGTGCCTGCAACCAAGGTACATGCCCTTGACCAGAATCGAACCTGGAACCTTGAGTCCGCAGGCCGAGGTTAGAGCTGTCCACTGAGCCAAACTGGTTAGGGCATGTTGCCCTTACTCTTGAAAGTGGTTCCTATATTCTTTCCTGCAGTTCTTCCTAGTACCCATTCCAATTAGATTTTAACTCTTACCCCCCACCCCATTGCTATTATTGGGGTCTCTAATTACCTCTCTACTGGTACATCCAGTAGTCAATTCCTAGACTTCCTCTTGACCTAGCAGCAGCATTTGACATAGTTGGTTACTATCTATTCTGACATACTCTCTTTGCTTGGACTTCAGAATTCACATATTCTTCTTTCCTCACTGACTGCTCTTTCTCAGTTTGCTCTGCTTGTTTTTCCTCTCATCCTTGATCTACACTTCAGGGTGCCTCCTGGCTCAACCTTGAACTTCTTTTTCCCATCTGTGTTTTTTCTATGGTAATCTCATCTAGCTTTTGGCTTTAAATGCCAACTGTATGTTGATGACTTGGCTCCCTCAATCCAAGACTTACATATTTTTGTATATACATTTCAATGTCTAGACTTAGATGTCTGACTGACTATCTACGTTTAGGTTTCTGATAAATGTTCAAACTGGGGTTTCTGTTATTCTCTTCAAATTCTTTCTATTAATAAACTTCTTTATCTCAGTAAATGGGAACTACATTCTCCTAGTTGTTCAGTGTAAAAACTTCTGAGTTAGCTTTGACTTTTTCTTACTGCTCTTTTCATCTCTTAGCCTTCAAAATGTATTCAGAATCTGATCACCAGCTCCACTTCTGCCACCTGGTCCACTGCAGCATCTCTTCTGGAGCTTCCAACTTCCTACTTCTGCCGCCTTTCCCCTTCCCCCTGCAGAGTCTATCCGTTCACCAGAAAGCCAGAATGATCCTCTTAAAATAAGTAGGATCATGTCATTCTCTAATTGAAACACAGGAAGAGGGAAAGTCATTATAATGGCCTGCAAAGCCCTGTATGCCCGGGTTTGTGTGAAGTTTCTCATCTCATCTCCTACTGCCTTCCCATGCTCACTCACTGGCCTCCTTAGTGCTTCCTGAGCATGCCCACCACATTCCTTCTATCAGGCCTTCTGCACTGGCTGCTTCCTTTCTCAGGATGCTCTTCCCCTTGATAGTGACAAGTCTCGGTCCCTCATTACTTTCGGTCTCAAATGTCACCTTCAGAAAAATACCTTCCCTGGCCATCATTTCTAAAATTGGGAACTGTCCCCCACAATACTAATTATTCTCTTCTCGCCTTTATTTTTCTCTTTAGCACTTATTATTTCAAACTAGAGGTCCAGTGCACGAAATTCATGCACGGGGGCGGGGGGGGAATGTCCCTCAGCCCAGCCTGCACCCTCTCCAATCTGGACCCCTCTCACAATCCAGGACTGCTGGCTCCCAACTGCTCACCTGCCTGGCTCCCTGATTGCCCCTAACCTCTTCTGCCTGCCAGCCTGATCACCCCCTAACCACTCCCCTGCCAGCCTGATTGATGCCTAACTGCTCCCCTGCCAGCCTGTTTGCCCCTAACTGCCCTCCCTTGCAGGCCTGGTCACCCCTAACTGCCCTCCCCTGCAGGCCTGGTCACTCCTAACTGCCCTCCCCTGCAGGCCTGGTCCCCTCCAACTGCTCTCCCTGCAGGCCTGGGTCCCCCCCGCAACTACCCTTCCCTGCAGGCCCAGTCACCACCAACTTCCCTCCTCTGCCGGCCTGGTCACCCCTAACTGCCCTCCCTTGGAGGCTTGATCGCCCCCAACTGCCCTCCCTTGCAGGCCTGACCCCTCCCAACTGCCCTCCCCTGCTGGCCATGTTGTGTCCACATGGGGGCAGGATCTTTGACCACATGGGGCAGCCATCTTGTGTGTTGGAGTGATGGTCAATCTGCATGTTACTCTTTTATTAGATAGGATAGAGGCCTGGTGCACAGGTGGGGGCCAGCTGGTTTGCCCTCAAGGGTATCCTGGATCAGGGTGGGGGTTCCCTTGGGGAGTGGGGCGGCCTGAGCGAGGGGCCTGTGGTGGTTTTCAGGCCGACCACGCCCCCTGGCAACCCAAGCGGAGGCCCTGGTATCTGGAATTTATTTATTTTCTACAATTGAAACTTTGTAGCCTGGAGCAGAGCCAAGCCTTCTGCTCTCTCCGTGGCTGCAGCCATTTCTGTTGGGATTTATTTATCTTCTATAATTGAGACTTTTTAGCCTTAAGCGGAGGCCAAGGCTGGCCAGGGCTGCAGAAGCTTGGCTTCCTCCATCGCCAGGGACAACCCTAGCCTCCTGCTCTCTCCAGCTCCTTGGCTGCCGTCATTTTTGTTGGGATTTATTTATCTTCTATCATTGAAACTTTGTAGCATTGAGTGGAGGCCTGGGCTGGCAAGGGCAGGCGGAAAGCTTGGCTTCCTCCATCGCCGGGGAAACCCAAGCCTCCCTCCTGCTCTCTCCGTGGCTGCTGCCATCTTGGTTGGGTTTATTTGCATACTTGCTCCTGATTGGCTTGTGTGCGTGGCTAGTGGGTATAGCAGAGGTACGGTCAATTTGCATATTACTCTTTTATTAGATAGGTTAGTAAATATTTTACTTATTTTTCTAACTTAAGAGTTTCCTCACTAGGATGTAATCTCTATGAGGTGTTTTTTTAAATCTCTTTGTTCACTGCTGTATCCCCAGAACCTAGAGTAGTGCACATAGTATGTTAGTATTTGTGCACTTAGTAGTGGCTGAGTGAATGACCAGATGAATGGTATAACTGCTTTATAACTAAATATGTTGATCTAAAGACTGCCAAGATTGTCCCTTCGAATGTTAAATACCCTTTATATGAGACATTATGGAGAGAAGAGTTGGAAGGTATCTTGTAACAAAATATACCCGAATTGTGCAAAATAGAAACCTGGCAACTCAATATTGACTTCTCTCTGTAATGCCTACCTCCTTCCCTTTTAAAAATAATTTCCTGGTCCAGAAAATCCAAAAGTCTTGGATCCAGTGATTTAGATTGAAGAAATGTGACAGTAAAGAAAAGAAGAAATATAAGACAAAAGCTGTATTTTAGAGGATGCATACTTTAGGTAGGCTTTAAAAAAATACCTTACTATTCTTAAATTAAAAATTCTTTAATGTTGACATTATTGCAGGAGCAGACATTTTAAAATGTTTGCCTGCACAATGCAGTCAAGCTTGTAATTAATTGGTTGTTTAATCTTAAGAGTTTAATATAACAGCAAATCACTAAAAAATGACCTATGCACTCCTTAATAATTTAACAGAAATTTAATTTTATATTCGTTTGTCAGTCTTATATTGAGAGAGGGGCAGAATTCTGAGGCTGCTGATTGAGATTCCATTGTGCTTTTCATACATAAACTGCTCTCATATGGCATGACCTGCCTTTTACCATTTTGGGGCAACTTTAGACATAGGCAGAGCAATATAAGGCTACAAACTTTTTAGTTTATCAGAATTTCCTCCAATTTTTCTGGTCTAACTTCAGTTTATGTATTCTTCAGTGACTGCCCCGTCCTCATGGCCAAGCTCTGCCATTTCAAGGAAACTAATAGAAAATTCTACATGTATGACTTTGTTGAATAAAATCAATGGAAATGATAGCCTTGCTGATGTCTAAGATGTTTATTAATCGTTACAAAGCATAAACTTGAAGCATGCACTTATTGTCACTTGGGAAGCCTGTACACTAACACATAGTCAAGTAATCATGGCTTTATTTTCAAGTTTGCCAATATAGTATTTTATGGAAGGCAGTTCTCTGTTTAAAATAAGGATATTTTGTTTAAAATAAGGATAGCCCGTCATACAAGGATTAGTGTTGATATTTACAAAGTGCTTTGGATTTCTCCTAATAGGCAATTAAACAAATATACAAACACACTTATTATGTTTACTGTACAGAGAACAATATTAATAATGAGTTATATTGTTTCTTTGAGCTTATTGATGTTTTTCATAAGGAGAAAAGAATATGTAAAACTATGCATATTTGTGGATTCATCTATTTCTTTATGTATTGCAATATTTTGCATGGCTTACAAAATATGGGAGTCTATTCCTATCTTTTGAAACTACATTTTAATTTTATGTGGTTTGAAATCTTAAAATACACGACTGATAGATTTCTCAATGTTATTCTGTCAAAACACAAAGCTTTCCTTCTTCTTATCCTCTCCTGACCTCTGCTGGTGAGGTGTAGGTGTTCGGGTCTCTGGTCAACTTGATCCTGTCAGGCTTCCTAATGCAGGAGAGACAAAAAAGTATCTGAAAATGTAAACTTCATTAAAGTTCTAAGATTTCTTATTCTGGAAGAGAAGCAATTTAATACCCATTCATGCATGTGTGTGTGGTTAGCCTTTACCATCTGGATTATTAATCATGTTAATAGTGGGAGGAGCCTTGGACCAGATAGAAGAGAAGCTAATACTTACGTGGGTGATCAACAGTTGTTAAGTGCTTACTGGCCCTGCATATGGTTAAAAATATATGGAGGTTGAGAGATAACAAATGAGATACTGGTCCAGTTTTAGTCTTTACACCCTCCTTGCTCAAATAGGAGAGGGGCAGTTATGACTCAGGGGACAGCAATTTAAGATAATTGAATGTACACTTCAAATGTAAGTTTAGTCCTTTGCTGCAAATAACCCTTGGTGAGGGAGGCAGGGGGTACACAACAGTGTACCATTTTTGTAGTCAGTGGAGGTAATGGAAAGATATAGAGAATGTAGGATGGAGACTAAGACCTCGGATCATTTTCCTTTTGATACATGTTGTTGTCATATCCTTAGGGGAGTAGAAGTTTCTTATACCTGGGTCTCCTATATGATTTTAAAAATTGCAATGATGAGCATATATAGTACCCAGATCTTAATTTTTGAGGATCATTCCCCGTTAAAAAGAACTACTGTTTCTTAAAGAAATGGCTGTTGTAAGTTTAGGTAGAAAGCATATAAAGTGAGCCTAAATTATTTTGTGCCAGATAAAGTATGTCTAAAGGATCCACTTGAAGATAGGAATCTCCATCCAAATAAGAGGGGTCAGCTAAATTTGGGACAATTTGAACTTCAAAAAGAACAATGATAGTAGATTACAATACATTGATAAAACAGCCCTCTGTATCATGGTGCTATTAAAAAATGTGGGGGAGCAAGGAAGGCAATCCTTTTTAATAGAAAAATATCAGTTAATCATACAGAAGGAATCATAGGGTTAGAAAAGACAAACAAACATCATTTACCACTATCAGAATCAGAATTGATTCAGACAGGGATTATCAGTGTATGATAAGACCACTGAGAAGAGTTCTTAAGGAACAGATTATCCAATTAATAGCATTATGTGCTAATGACAAATAGTTCAAGATGCCAAATCATAAAAGTAGCAAGAAGGTGAGTTGGGGCCATATTGTGAAGACCCATCCATGTGGAACATTTTTGTAGATGATTAATGGATAGCCATTGAAGGATTTTAAACTGGGACACGTTTTAAAAATTGTGGTGGCAGTGTAGAGGCTTTTTTGAAGTCAGTCAGAGTTACCCTTAAGGAGTTAATGCTTTTATCTAGGAATTGGGAATGCCTGAATTAGGGCAGAGGACATGATGGAAACATGAGACATGGATGGGACCAGCAGAGTATAGTATGGATGTGGGAAGTAAGGTAAAATGAAGATTGAGAACAACTTAAGGTTCTGGTTTGTTTGACTTAGTGAGTAGTGATGCTGTTAATTTATCATAGGAAAGAGGAGAGTAATAGCAGCATGGTGAGGGAAATGGTTTTGGATATGTTGAATTTCAAGTACTTGCTGAACTTGTAGGTTGAAATTCTAACTTGCTGTTATGTTCTAGTTTGTGTTGGTGTTAATTTAGTTCATGGCAAGATGCTGTTCCTCAGCCTGTTTTTCTAGAGCACTTGAGTTCACATTTGTCACATGGTTTTCAATTAATTCTGGAATAGTCAGCTGTAGCATGTTTGGTGATAAAGTATATTTTATCTGTGAATTATAGATTCATGAGCTGAGGGCGGGGTAAGACATTGACATGCATTCAAGTCTGGTGTAGCTGAACTGACTGACAGTATCATGGAGTTAACATTTAAACCAGATTCAACTACTGATATATAATTTTAACATCCTATGGCCTGGGAGCTTTTCTCAAGGCGTATCATTTTTGTTTTTTGCTGCAGGAGAAAGAAAATCACGCTTCATGGTTCTTAAAAGTGTGTGTGTGTGTGTGTGTGTGTGTGTGTGTGTGTGTGTGTGTGTGTGTGTGTATGTGTGTTGTCTTTGCATGTGAGAATTTATAGCATTTAAAATTATCTATATATATGATAAGCATTAGAAAACCAAAGAGTGCCATTACGAAAAAAGAATGCTTCTTAAAGTGATTAATTGATAATTCATAGTCATAAAAATGAAAGATAGCAAGAGACAGGCTAGATCTCAGCAGGGTTGTTCCTGGCAAAGTGTGTTATTATACTCTGGGTTGGCTTGAATTATTTCATGCTTTCCTGTTGGTGGAGAAGAGGATATGCTTCGAATAAGTCAGGGAAGGAAGTGCAAAAAAACCCAAATGGCAGCTTAGATCAATCTTAATTTTTCATAGCTTCGCCTTCTCTAAAGTCACATTGAGCAGAAACATTAATTAGATTTCAGTGCCCCACTGAGTTTTAAAATTAAACATATTTCTGGAACCATCTGCAACATTTTATCACTAATAATATAATGAAGAATATGCTTAGTCTTTTGAAAAATGGAATTTATAACAATGCCTTTTGCTCACAAGTGATCATCTTTTATTATGAAAAACCCATCAAAATTTTTATAAAGAGTTAAGAAGTAATTAAAGAGTTTTAAAAATATGCCTAAAAGTAAAATTCTAGAAAATATTCTTATTGGTGATAATCTTTTTCTAAATTCAGGGTGGATTTTGGTGAAGCATATATTAAGTATATGGTGCACTGTTCTTCTTTGGGATTTTATGCCCATCTTAAGTCTGAAAATATTGATGGTGGGCATGTGCCACCTGCCTTGCCTGTTTGAGGTTGGAATATAGACAGTCAGTAGGAGCTACTGCCTTCATCCAGGAGTACCATTGCCTGAGCTAGAGCAGGGCCACGATGGAAGCAAGAGATAGGTGTGGAGCTAAAAGTGCAGGTTCTGAAGCCAAGCTGCCCAACCTCAAACCCCCTTCAAACTTGAACTTACTAAATGGGGGAATTTGGACAGTTGCTTAACCCTTTTGTGCTTCTGTTTTCTTATCTGTACAATGGGCATGGCAATGTTTACCTCACAGGGTTGTAGTGAGCATACGTTTTGAGCATAAAAATGTATCCTTAGAATAATTTTATTTCCTGTGAATCTTTCATTTCCGTTGCTTTTTATTCTTATGCTTATTATACTTACAGAGGCCTGCAGAAAAGAAAATGTAGGGATTGAGAAAAATGAACAAAATAGCAGAATCTCAGCTCACTTATAAGAGAAAATTATGCTAGGTTTTGTTCTCATGAAAATGAAATAATTAAGTGCCTGCTCTGTGCCCAGCACTGAACTGGGCAGTGGGGAAACAGCAAACATCCCAGCAGCTTTCCTAGGGAAGAGCGTGGGTTTGGTGTGCAGGCGTCCTGACCCCTAAAAGGAGACAGACTTCTTGGCTGAGGGGGGTGTTTTTTCTTGCATGGAAGGAGGGTAAACAAATATGCTTTCTGAGAGTTATAGGCACTGAGGGCTGTACGCCCAATTCTTTGTTCTAAATTTACTAATCACAGTCACTCTACCACCTTAGGAGTAAGTAGGAGATTGGACAGCAGGCCCAGTTCCTTAGGAAAACAATATCCCTCTCCTGGCAACCAAAGAAGTGAGGAAAAAGCACTTTCTGTGCCACCTTCCCCATTCCCCAGCTTTGCTCTAGGTCTCAATTTAGTGTGACCTACAAGACTATGTTTCCATTCAGCCTCATCTAATGCTGATTATCTCAGAACTCCATCCACTCATGCTTCTTAGAGTATTCTTCCCCACATTGCACTTGATGAAAATACTGATAATCCTTCTATACCTTATGAAAGGCTCATCTTCTGCCATCCATCAGGCGGGTTTGACAACTCCCTCCACCATAACCTTCCTCTCACCTTTCCTGACACTGTGTGACAGCACCTGTCACAGCATGTTTCCATACCAGTCATCCTGAGCAAATGGCGAACTTTCTTTTTCAGCAGCAAGTGTTACTTTTGTATAATTTTTCAGTAGCATAGTGAAATTAAATATTAATCACTCCACGAATCAAGAAATACCCAATTCTTTAAAAAACCAATTCTGTCACTGAAAACATTACAATGCTAGAACTCAGTAAAATGTGTGGGGTGGGGGAAAAGGGAATAAAATGAGATTTTGAAGTTGTGTTTTTGTTGTTAAAAGATAGTTCAAAATATTTTAAAATTTCCTTTTGGTTTAAATTTGTAGAATAGAGTATGTTGGAAAATTTCAACAATTCCTTTCTCTTTACCTACCCCAGTGAAGTACCTCTTGTGTATCTTTAATTTTCGCTATGGAATTCCATTGATTCAACTGTAAAATTATTAATACAACTTAATAATAGAATACTTTGCTATTTAATATAGCATAACTCTTTCAGCAGTCCTTTTTTAGCAGCATTTTCTTTGACATTGTTTTGAAATTTGTAAGTAAAGAAGCCTTGAACAAATAGTAACAATAAATTTCTATTTTATTTTAGCAAAAGCACCTGGAAATTGAAAGAACTGCTAAGTGGTTGAAAATGCTGAAAGGATGGGAAAAATACAAGAACACTGAAAAGGTAATTAAAAATAATGTTACTTTCTGGTGAAACTATACAAGTTCAATGTGGATTTTCCCAGTACAAATTTCTGTTTAATTGTAAGACTATTACATTCATATTCTTAAAAAATTTATTTAGTTTAATTGAATTTTAGTGGAATGCCTCAAAATAGGATTCTTTTTTTAAAAATGTTAAGGTTCTGTTTAGTAATAAACAACATATAAAGTTACAAGACAGATCACAGACTGAAAAATTTTTAAACATACAAATTATGGATTAGTAGTATACATGACTTATATGCATATGTATGTATGATATACATGTACATCTATCATATATAATACTAGAGGCCCGGTGTACGAAATTCGTGCATGGAGGGGGGTTGTCCCTCAGCCCACCCTGTACCCTCTCCAATCTGGGACCCCTTGAGGGATGTCTGATTGCCCGTTTAGTGAAATTAAATATTAATTACTAAACGGGCAGTCGGACATCCCTCTCACAATCCAGGACTGCTGGCTCCAAACTGCTTGCCTGCCTGCCTTCCTGATTGCCCCTAACCGCTTCTGCCTGCCAGCCTGATCACCCCCTAACCACTCCGCTGCCAGCCTGTTTGCCCCCAACTTCCCTCCTCTGCTGGCCTGGTCACCCCTAACTGCCCTCTCCTGCAGGGTTGATCACCTCCAACTGCCCTTCCTTGCAGGCAAGGTCCCTCTCAACTGCCCTCCCTTGGAGGCCTGGTCCCTCTCAACTGCCCTCCCTTGCAGGCTGGGTGCCTCCCAACTGCCCTCTCCTGCTGGCCATCTTGTGGTGGCCATTTTGTGTCCACATGGGGGCAGGATCTTTGACCACATGGGGGCAGCTATATTGTGTGTTGTAGTGATGATCAATCTGCATATTACTCTTTTATTAGATAGGATAGAGGCCTGGTACAGGGGTGGGGGCCAGCTGGTTTGCCCTGAAGGGTGTCCCGGATCAGGGTGGGGTTCCCTTGGGGCATGGGGCAGCCTGAGCGAGGGGCCTGTGGTGGTTTGCAGGCCGGCCACGCCCCCTGGCACCCTAAGCGGAGGCCCTGGTATCTGGAATTTATTTTCCTTCTGCAATTGAAAACTTTGTAGCCTGGAGCTAAGCCAAGCCTGGGGCTCCCTCCGCAGCTGGCAGTCATTTATGTTGGGGTTATAATTGAAACTTTGTAGCCTTAAGCGGAGGCCTGGGCCCAGACAGGGTGTGTGGAAAGCTTTGCTTCCCCTGTTGCCGCCGGCAACCCTGGCCTGCTCTCTCAAGCTCCATTCTGCCGCCATTTCTGTTTGAATTTGTTTACCTTCTATAATTGAAACTTTGTAGCTTGAGTGGAGGCTTAGACCTGGCAAGGGCAGGTGGAAAGCTTGGCTTCCTCTGTTACCTAGGAAACCTTGCTCTCTGTGGCTGTAGCCATCTTGGTTGGGTTAATTTGCATACTCACTCTGATTGGATGGTGGGTGTGGCTTGTGGGCGTGGCTTGTGTCAGAGGTATGGTCAATTTGCATATTTGTCTATTATTAGGTAGGGTATATATGTATCTCCTATAACTCATTTTTATTTATTTTTATTTTTTAATATTTTAAGAAAGACGATCTTAAATATAATAATGTCACATGCAATAAACCTTAATATCTCAAGAAAAACAGATTTTAAATATAATAATAATGTTAACATGCAATAAATACCAATTATTCAAGAAAAATGATCTTAAATATAATAATATTACATGCAATACAAAATAGGATTCTTTATGTTATAACAGAGTGCCCAGTTCAGATTGTTTTTCCAGTTAAGAGGCTGTATTGGGTAGTTCAGAGGTAGGCTGGGTTTCAGGAGTGATTTAATCCAGCTGCTCAGTTACATTGCCAGTGACTTAATTTCTTTCCACTTCTCTTCTGCCTTCTGCAGTGTCAGCTTCACCATGAGGTTGGCTTCCCTTTGGGATCATAATTATTGCAGTAGTTTCAGGCTGCATATCCACATGTCGGCACTATTCAGAAAGGGAGGACTGGCTTCTGACCTCTTTCCTGAAACAGGAACAATCTCTTTTTCTAGAAGCTTCTAGCAAACCTCCCCTTTAATTTTTTTGCCCTGCATTGAGTTTGTGCTCAGTTTTAAACCAATTTAAAAAATACACATCTATTAATATCACCACCAACCTCATCAAGAAGTCTTTAAATATTGGTGAATTTTGAAGTTTATGGGATAGAAATTTTCTAAAATTCTAATTTTGCTTAAAAGGTCAAATGTTATCAGTGGTACCAAATACTATCAGATATTTTCCTTAAAGTGATAGGCTTCATTTATTTTTGAGAAAATGTTAAATACCCAAATCTGAATAACTATAGTTGGATTACTCAGTAGTTTTTTTCAAGTAATAAGACATTTCATGAAAAAAGCAGTTGATTCAAGTCATGATTCAAACAATTTTGTAAGTGCTTTTTCTTGAGGCCATCATTGTACTTTGATGTGCAGAAAAATGCTCAGTGTATACTTCCCATGCCATCGCTAAGAATATTAATTAGATGTGTATTCAAGAGTTGAGATTAATATTAATAATTTCTACTGCTTCATCTAAAGTAAAACAAACTTGTTTTAAACTGTGAGTGGAGAATACAGTGACCACTAACGTAGTGCTGCTACTGTGCGTTTTGTGTGAAGGTGCCAGTAGTTTTATGACCATTGCTTGTCTGCTACCGTGCAGTATAGTGAAAAAGGCAACTGACATTTTAATATTATTAGGAGAACAGCTTTGACCTCATGGACCGTGCTTTGAGAACAGCTAACATTTGCATTGACTTCCCCATAGTAAAATGGAGATAATCATACCCATTTCAAAGGGATGGAAAGTGAGCAATTAATGCACATATAGCACTCAGTACACCTTGCAGAGTGTAAGCATTCAGTAAATATTCGTTACTGCTGTTAGTTTTTTGAAAGGAGTTTGAACAAAACAACAAAAAAGAGGAAAATACAACTGAATTAATTATTAGGATTTCTATTTCCTCACACTTTTTTTCTGTGTTATTTTTTTTTCCTTTTTGCATAAATACAAATTGTGTGTCAGCATTTGTTCATAAGAATTCCAGGGATAGAAGTCAGTCTCTTAGATTCTAATGAATATTACATAGAAACAGTATTGCCTAAAGGTTAGTAATAGACTCTGAAGCCAGACCATCCCGGGTTCAAATCCCAGCTCCACCACTTCACTAGCTGTGCGACCTCGGGGAAGATATTTTACCTTTTTCTGACTTAGTTTGCCCATCTGTAAAATGGAGACAATAATAGCATTTACCTCTGAGTTGTTTTAAGGATTAAATGTTAATTCCTATAAAGCACCCTTAGTATGCAATCAGTAAATGTTGCTTATTATTGCACAAAAAAAGGCTCTATGGCTAAATAAAGTAGAGAAAATCAGAGCTAAACATAGTTAAGCAGTGTTTCTTTACTACAGGACTTTTGAGAGTCTTTAATACTATAACATGTGGTGGGAATTTTTAAGAGGGACCTTAAATCGTACAAAACTGATTTAACCATGGAAATCTTTTTGTCCTGGGGTATATCACAATGCTCATGTCACTTTTTTTTTTTAAAGCATCTTAAGTATTCTTATTTAAAGTTTAGACTCTTATTTTATTTTCATCAGCAGTGAGTACCTTGCTGATTTTATTATCTGTGTGTTTTAGCATTATGTTAGAAGTCATGATGTTTTTAAGAGGATCAGTTCCAAGTAGAACGTTAGTTATAGTGCTTGTGCTCTTGTTTAATATTTTGCTGAGTCTCTCAGATTGGCCTAAAGTTGATAATTATACTTCACCTTTTGTCTTTGTGGAAAGATTGCTCAAGTGGTAATTACAGGATAAATTTTGGTGCATTACACCTATGCTTTAATCTCATATTCAGTCTAATAAGATATTTGTAGAGTTGTATGGTTTATTTTCTTGCCTAGTATATATATATATATATATATATATATATATATATATATATATATATATATGTGTGTGTGTGTGTGTGTGTGTGTGTGTGTGTATAGATAGATATATATAGAGATAGATAGATATCTATGATAGTATGTAAGCCTCTGTAAAATGAGCAATTCTCCTAGGCTATCATTCTGCACAACAACTCTGGCTAATTTAGTTCCCAGTTAGAGAGATTTTAACAGAACTATTTCTTTGATGTATAATTTTAAAGCACTTTCCCACAACCATAATGGTAGGATTATTGGATGACATGTACGGTCCAATTTAGTGTGAACAGAATGCACCTTCTAAAATAATCACTGCTTTCAAATCATACCTAGTTTTAAATTGCATTGAAGTAAAAAAGTAGCATGTATTTTTCTTCTCTTCTAAGAGGAGCAGGTATAAGTTTTCTTTCCACAGATTCCTTACTTACAAAGTAGTAAACAAAGAAATTCATAGAAATATATACATACATATATATATACTAGAGGCCCAGTGCATGAGATTCATGCACTCAAGGGGGGTGTCCCTCAGCCTGGCCTGTGCCCTCTCACAGTCCAGGAGCCCTCAGGGGATGTCCAACTGACAGCTTAGGCCCACTTCCCAAAGGAAGAGGGCCTAAGCTGTCAGACGGACATCCTTAGCGCTTCCTCAGAGGTGGGAGAGGCTCCTGTCACCACTGCTGCACTCGCCAGCTGAGCCGTGAGCCCGGCTTCTGGCTGAGCAGCGTTCCCCCTGTGGGAGGGCACTGACCATAAGGGGCAGCTCCTGCATTGAGCATCTGCCCCCTGGTGGTCAGTGCGCATCATAGCAACCAGTCATTCAGTCTTTCAGTCAATTTGCATATTACCCTTTTATTATATAGAACTAGTATACAGAGATCGGGCCTAAATCAGCAGTCAGACATCCCTCTCGCAATCCGAGACTGCTGGCTCCTAACCACTCAACTGCCTGCCTGATTGCCCCTAACCACTCTGCCTGCCAACCTGCTCGCCCCCAGCTGCCCCCCTGCCGATGGCCTGCTTGCTCCCAAATGCCCTCCCCCACCAGCCTGATCACCCCCAACTGTCCCCCGTGCCAGTATGCTCACCCCCAACTGCCTCCCCTGCCAGCCTGCTCACCCCCAACAGCCCCCCTGCTGGCCTGCTTGCCCACAACTTCCCTTCCCACTGGCCTGCTTGCCCCCAACTATTACCCTGCTGTCCTGCTCACTCCAAACTGCCCACCTCCCGCTGTCCTGATCACCTCCAACTGACCCCCACTGACAGCCTGCTCACCCCCAACTGGGTCTGCTTACCCCCAACGGCCCCGCCCCCCACCAGCCTGATCACCCACAACTGCCCTCCCCTCTTGGCCTCTAACTGCCTCTACCTCAGCCCCGCCACCATGGCTTTGTCCAGAAGAACGTCCGGAAGGTCTCCTGGAAGGTCTCCCAGTTTAATTAGCATATTACCCTTTTATTAGTATAGCTAGAGGCCTGGTGCATGGGTGGGGGCCGGCTGGTTTGCCCTGAAGGGTGTTCCAGATCAGGGTGGGGAGTCCCACTGGGGTGCCTGGGTGGCCTGGATGAGGGGCTGATGGCTATTTGCAGGCTGGCCAAGCCCCCCAGTGGGGACCCTCACCCCATGGGGGTGTGGCCAGCCTGGGTGAGGGGCTGATGGCTATTTGCAGGCTGGCCACACCCCCTGGTGACCCAAGCTCCCAGCCCCTCCTTTTTTTTTTTTTTTTTTTTTCAGTGCCTCCTTGAGCGGAGGCCAGGGCCGGCTGGAAGCAGGTATCTGGGATTTATTTATCTTCTATAATTGAAACTTTGTAGCCTTGAGCAGAGGCCAGGGCTGGCCAGGGCAGGCAGGAAGCTTGGCTTCCTCCATTGCCGGGGGCATCCCAAGCCTCCTGCTCGCTTCAGCTCCGTGGCCGCCGCCATCTTTGTGGGTTAATTTGCATACTTGCTTTGATTGGGTGGTGGGTGTAGCGGAGGTACAGTCAATTTGCATGTTTCTCTTTTATTAGATAGGATTTTAATCCTCACCCGAGGATATTGATTTTTAGAGACAGTGGAAGAGAAAGGGAAAGAGAGAGAGAAATAGCAATGTGAGAGAAACACATTGATTGGTTGCCTCCAGCATGAGCCCTGACCAGGGCCTAGGCCAGGAAGGAGCCTGCAACCAAGGTATGTGCTCTTGACCAGATTCTAACCCAGCACCCTTAAGTCTGCAGGCCGATGCTCTATCCACTAAGCCAAACCAGCTAGGGCCATAGAAATACCTTAAAATAAAAATATAGCCCTCATAGAGAATATTTGGGTTTTTAAGATATAAGCATTGATGAAAAAGTTTCCAGTAAGGCTGTTTGTGTTGCCTGTGTGTTCTCACAGTGACTGCTCCCTATGTACAATAGTACGTATTTTTTAAGTATAGTCTATTAAAGGAAGTTATCTCTGTTAAGTGGAGCCAATTATGATTTAACTAGTCATAATGTAAGGTGTCTTAAGTCACAGCAGGGTACCCTCTACAGATACATGTATTTTTCTCTTGATCAAATAACTGAATGGACCTTTGTTGGTCAAATAACTAATGGACTCATATTAGCCAACATTTTATTTTACTGATGTGAAATGAAGGCACCACATTTAGAGATAAAATTTAAGCAAGAGATACTATGGCTAGACTTCAGGGCTCGTTCATTGAACCATCTTTTACACTAGCTTTTCCTTTTGATGTTTGTCAGTAAGAGGTCAGAGGAAAATAGAAGGCAGTTATAAAAGGCAGGAGGGCCTGTGGATGGTTTAAAACTTTTTCAGATACAACTATGGAGCCTCGTGCCTATTTGGAGGCAGAGATCAAGGAGGCAGTGGAGCAAGGGTGATTACAGGAAATGGGGAGGCAGTGAGGAGCATCAGCAGCTCTGAGGATGAACTTGTGTTTCATGGTGTACACTGCAGTTTTGAAAGTCCTACAGAATTGAGGTAAACTTGCGGGGCTGACAGGTTTGCTCTTTGGCAGCCATGATGACGTGGACCGGCACACTTATCACTGTTTCAGAATCACTCAGGTTTGAAAGGGGTATTGAAACATCAGGCAAGTTAATGGAATTGGTGGTTTTTTTTAGTTGATGGATTTTTTCATGTATCTGTGTGACTAAAATAGACTGCTTGATTTTATTGACAAGTGAACAGATATACTGAAAACAAAGGTAGATTTCAGACAACCTTACTTATTTTTTCCTTAAAGATTTTATATATTATATATTCATAAAATTGTAACAGAATTTTAATGATAGTACTTTTCAATTGGAATATTAAAATATGTTGTTAAACTATATGTGGTAGTTTTATATTATGGTTGTTAAGACTATGGCCTCTGAAGTCATACTCACTGAATTTCAGTTCTTCCACAATTTATTAGAATGACTTTGAGCTAGTTATTTAACCTTTCCACATCTTAATGTTCTCACCCTTAAAATTGGAATGATAATAATAGTACCTACCTCTTTAGGAGTGTAATAATATTACAAGGAATAAATTGATCTAGAACAGTGATTTTCAACTGGTGTGCCACAAGAATTTTTAAAACATGCCATACCTGACTAGTCAGGGCACTGACCTCTCCCTTAGGTTGTCAAATAAAAAAGTGACAACAACCAACACAATAGCCATCTGGTGTGAATACCCTATCTTGAGCCATAAACATATAGGTCATATAATAGAGTTGTATTTTATTGATCACATCACGTAATAAGGTTGTGCCTGACTGGTTAATTCTTGGTACCAGAAATTCTATTTACAAGTATAGGCACTTGATTTTTAAAAAAGACACTTAGGAACCAAAAGGGTGGGTAATTACTACTACTGTTTGTTTTTTGTGAATCAATCAAAAGTAAATCTATTTTTTTCAGATTGGCGAAGAATACAGTATATTTTTTGGTGTACTGCAGAATTTTAGGAATTAGTTTATGGGTGGCATGAGATGAAAAAGGTTGAAAATTTCTGATCTAGCAACAAATATGTTGGCTCCTAATAAATCATCTGAAAATGTTAGTATAATTGTTATTAACATTGTTACTACTGTTAGATTCATCATTATCCTCACCCTCATCCCCACCTTCATTTTCTCTTCTTGGCAAATCCCTATGTTTCCTTCAGTATGGAGTTTATTGTCATCTTGTCTGAACGAAACCTTTCCTAACTCTCATGCAGAATTCATCCCTTCCCTCCTCCCTGCATTATAGTACCTCTAACGCAGTCTCAGGATGAGAGGCACTGTGTTGGACCAATAAAAAGTGACCATCACGGGAGATTTACTGCTCTCACTCCCAACACTTTTATCCTTAAACTTTTTCTGGTTTCCCCTTGGAATCTCACTGTCCTACATAAGGACTAACTGCCCCCCTGGTGTTATTTCTGCAGATCTACAGTGTAGTGCCTACCATTCTTTTACCGTCCTTGCCCACCTCTGGGGGAATCTATCTCCATCACAACTTCTTCTGTCAGAGTGGGATGTTCAGCTCTGATAGCAGCTCGTGTATGTGGCTTTATTATATTATAAAGGCCTGTCTGTTTATGTTAAAGTTATCTGCTTCCATACTTCTTTCCCCACCACACTATGAGCTGCACAGAACTTCTTCATGTTTGTAGCCATAGTACCTTGTAAGTGTTGGCCACAAGCAGTTTCTTTTTTGAATGGATGAATGAATGAATGAATGAATTTATAAATTGGGACAATCAGCTGTCACCTAATAAATTCTGCAACTTTAATAAAGCTGTAATCTCTAGGAGGTGGTGCAGAAATACCTTGAAGTAGGAGTAAGATAATTCTCTAACCTAGGCGAACCACTTCTCTGTACCTTGATTTCCTGAGTTATTCTAGAAAATAGGAGACACTGCATTGTCCATTGAAAGATTCTTAACAGATGTAAACTGGACTATTGTTCTGGAGAATAAGCAAATTTTATTACAACTGCTGTGCTTTGATGTAATTTCTACTGTTTTACAAAATTTTTATGATAGTTGAAAATTTGTGAGGAAAGATATATAACCATAAGTCAGCCTGTCATATAACAGTATAAATATTTGAAACATAATAAACATAATTAAAAATTCTTATTTTAGCGTCTCATAATTTCTTTTCTTTTTTGGTTTTTTAATTTTGAATTTATTGGTGTGGCATTGGTTAATAAAAGTATATAGTTTTCAGGTGTACAATTCTATAATACATCACCTGTATATTGTATTGAGTGTTCACCACCCAAAGTCAAGCCTCCTTCATCACCATGTATCCCCCTTTACCCTCTTCCACCTCCCTCCACCCTCCTTTCCCTCTGGTAATTACCATACTGTTGTCTGTGTCTAAGGGTTTTTTGTTTGTTTTGTTTTTGCTTAATTCCTTCACTTTTTTCACCCAGCCCCTCTACCCCTCCACTCTAGCTGCTGTCAGTCTGTTCTCTATCTATATTTTTTTTCTGTCTATATATGACTTTTGTACATGCTTCATTTCATTACCCCTCACAGCTTAAATTCTAGATTCATATTTTATTTTACCTTTATGTTTTAGGTACAATTTTATTACCATTATTTTAATAGTTTTTGCTCTTGGACTTCCTTAATATTTTTCTGTTCCATGTATTTTAGTAAATAAGTACAGTTGAGCAGAATAATGGATACTATATGTGGTCTTGAAAGATAGTCTTTGTTTTTTATAAAATGTAAAGTCAGTATTTTTTACTAACTGGTAAGATCTTACGTGTGCTGTTTGACAAGCCATTCTACCTCTTTGTGATTTACTTTCAATATCTATAAAATTGGGATAATAATTCTTATAGAGTTGTCAATATGATTAAATGAGATAAATATCTGTAAATAACTTTTAAAAGTTTTCTGTACATAATAAATGCTCATTAAAAGTTTACTTGAATTGTTACTGTTGATGATGATAGTGATAATGTACCAACATTTCTTTTTCAACCTTTTCCATATGTGACTAATTGTTTTATTTGAGCCCTGTAGTAACACGGGACCATTAATTTTTTATTGCTACCTGATATTTCTCTATTATTTCTTCCCAATTTATCATAGGATTTGATGGGGTTTTTTCTAAATTTCTATTAAACTTTAGGATAAGTAATAGACAGTAATTTATATGTGATTGTTGAATGCAGAATTGAGTGACAACAATCAAATGTCAAAAAGCTTTTTAAGTAATATATTTTAAGAAGTACATGTCGGAGCTCTTATCTTACTCTTTGAAAAACATCTGCTTAATGGAGATTCAAGTCTATCAAAGTTAACCTATTTACCTGCCATTATATTCTACTTGACTATTAAAATTCCACTTTTTACATTTGCAATAATTTCCATACTTTCTGATATTTATATCACACTAGAGGCCCGGTGCACTAATTCATGCACAGGTGGAGTCCCTCAGGTGCCCTGCGGGGATCGTGCCCCAGCTTGCGCCCCCAGGCTTACAGCCCCACTTGGCACCCTGCCTTGGCCTGGTGCCGCCCCCTCACCTGTTCCACCATCCTGCCTGCAGAGCAATCGATCAAGTCCGGCTCCCGCCCAGCTCCCTCAGCACCTGGGAGCCGGGCAGCAGCCCTGCCCCCTGCCACCATCGCCGCTGATCGCCATCTGAGGGTCAATTGGACCCCCGCTCGCACCTGCCTTGACCTGGTACCACCCACTCATCTGCTCAACCATCCCACCGCAGTCCTGCTCATGGGGCTGGCAGCACCTCCACTGCTGCCCACTGCCAGCGCTGTGTCGCTGATGCCTGCCATTTTCCGGGCCACCCCCTGGTGGTCAGCGCACATCATAGCGAGCAGTCGAACTCCCGGTCTCCAGGTCAAACGACCGCCTGAGGGGACAATTTGCATATTAGGCTTTTATTATATAGGATGCTTATAGTGTAGCACCTTCACTCTAGAAATTTAGGAGATAATTTGAAGTAACTTTTAGTGGATGATATATCTTTAAAAAGTATATTATTATTTTGAGGTGAATATAGATGACAGACTTTCTTTAAGAAAATAAATCACTTCCTTTTTTACCACATTCAGTTTGCAGCTAATGGTGGTAAATGTTTAGTACATGGGAAATGTTACAAGTAGCAGAGTCTAGTTTACACAAAGTTTTTCTGTTTATATTCTTCCAGTTAGAGCTGCTACATACATTAAAACTTCTATTATTTTAGTCACTGTCTGCTGAAATTTTTAATTTGGGACATATTATGTTTATACCAAAGAACAAAACTGAAATTATATAATTACCTAAATGAATCAATTTCACAATATTCACTGTTCCATAGTAGAAGTTGCTCTATAGTGTCACTCCTTTTAAACCACTTAATCAAAGTTTCTTAAAGCTTTAGTTTTTAAAAATGTAAGTAGTGTAGTGGTGGAAGTTGAACTCTGTTTATTCATAGTTCACCAACATTTCATTTATTAAAATTTGCATCTTTTTTTCTTTTCCATAATTTTAAATACATTATTTTGATCATAAGGATATAAGTTTCCAGGTTTTATTATGCAAACTTTATAATGACCATAATAGGTTTGTATGTTATTTTGAGTAATTAGCCTTGAGGAAAAACATATAATTACAAGACTGGAGAATTGAGTGATTCTTAGAGGATTAGCAGTATACTTTCAAGGAACCAAATAATTGACGATACTGATGTTACATGGATAATTTCATTCAAAAGTGATGGTATTCTTTCCTGATGGGGATTTATTACTACTTTTGTCTGATCAGATAGGATCTGTGTCACTAAGAAAAGGAAAAAGGTTTTCCTGAAGAAATTATTAAGAATTGAAAAGAGAAGAGGAAAGGGTGGGGGAGGAGAGGGTAATGAAGGTTATGGGTGGAATTAACTAAGATTATGAGATGTAGGGGCCTGCTTTGTTCTAAAGAGCCCAGAGAGAAGGTGAGAAGGTTGTGGGAAAGAGAGTAGGGGTTAACAGCACTGTCTACACTCCATGAAGACACTTTTGGCACAAGGGAACCTTTTTGCTATTTGGATCCTTTTAGGTGTATGGATTAAAAGGAAGAAAGTGTGTAATTAGTTAATTATATATCAATAGGGAATGTGTAAATCAGATGTTCACAACTTTAAAAAAGCATTGATTATGCTTTCATGCTACTTAGGGAACACCTTTGTTATGAATGGTATGGAAATACTAATGTACTAGGCATATTTAACATTTTATTACTTTCTGCATTTATGTCTCCCTATTAAAATCTGAAAAGTAGAGATGATAGTATCTAAATGTGCCATGTTAAAAATGTGTCATTAATTATTATGGATACTATGAAAATAAAAGACTAACAAATATTAATTTTATTTAAGGGACCAGTCTAAGCTTTTGTCAGTTTGTAATTTCAATTTATGTTTCCTTTCAATAAGTTTCATAGGAGAATTTACAAAGGGATCCCACTCCAGCTCCGAGGTGAAGTCTGGGCTCTACTTCTTGAGATCCCAAAAATGAAAGAAGAAACAAGGGACCTTTATAATGTGAGTAACTGACGCCAACCTGTTATTTTGAAATTCAAAAGTAAAATCCATTTCTTTTAGCATTCAAGGTGATGTAAGGTATTCGTATCATCATTTGAAATTATATTAAAACTAGAGGCCCGGTGCACAGATTCATGCACCAGAGGGGTCCCTCAGCCTGGCCTGAGCCCTCTCGCAATCCAGGGTGCGGGTGAAGTAGATTCAGGGCAGCAGTGCCCCAGCAGCAACCTAACCCAGAGCTGATTCTGTGAGGAATTGGGCTCCCTCCTCCCTCCTCTCTGGGTCCAGGGTGCAAGTAAAGCAGATTCAGGGCCAGTGCCCCAGCAGCAACCTAATCTAAGGCCAATTCCACAACTAATCGTGCTTCCTCCTCTACTGGTCGGAGCGTCTGCCCCTTGGTAGTCATTACATGTCATAGCTACCAGGTGAACGGTGGGACAGTCGCTTAGGCTTTTATATATATAGCCTAGAGGCCCGGTGTATGAAATTCATGCATGGAGGTGGAGGGTGTTCCTCAGCCCAGCCTGCACCCTCTCCAGTCTGGGACCCCTCAAGGGATGTCCAACTTGGATTGGGCCTAAATGGGCAGTTGGACACCCCTCTCACAATCCAGGACTGCTGGCTCTCAACTGCTCGCCTGCCTGCCTGCCTGATTGCCCCTAACCTCTTCTGCCAGCCAGCCTGATCACCCCCTAATCACTGCCCTGCCCGCCTGATCGATGCCTAACTGCTCCCCTGCTGGCCCAATTGCCCCTAACTGCCCTCCCCTGCTGGCCTGGTCACCCCTAACTGTCCTTCCTTGCTGGCCTGGTTGCCCCCAACTTCCCCTTCCCCCCTTGCTGGCCCAGTCACCCCTAACTGCCCTCCCTTGCCAGCCTGGTCACTCCTAACTGCTCTCCCCTGCCGGCCTGGTCGCCCCTAACTGTCCTCCCCTGCAGGCCTGGTCACCCCCAACTGCCCTCCCCTGCCGGCCCGGTCACCCCTAACTGCCCTCCCTTGCAACTGCCCTCCCCTGCCGGCCCGGTCACCCCTAACTGCCCTCCCTTGCCAGCCTGGTTGCCCCTAACTGCCCTCCCTTGCCAGCCTGGTTACCCCTAACTGCCCTCCCCTGCCGGCCTGGTCTCCCCCAACTGCCCTCCCCTGCAGGCCTGGTCTCCCCCAACAGCCCTCCCCTGCAGGCCTAATTGCCCCTAACTTCCCTCCCCTGATGGCCTGGTCCCCCCCAACTGCCCTCCCCTGCAGGCCTGGTCACCCCCAACTGCCCTCCCCTGCAGGCCTGGTTGCCCCCAACTGCCCTCCCTGCAGGCCTGGTCACCCCCAACTGTCCTCCCCTGCAGGCCTGGTTGCCCCCAACTGCCCTCCCCTGCAGGCCTTGTCCCTCCCAACTACCCTTCCCTGCAGGCCTGGTCTCCCCCTTCTGCCCTCCCCTGTAAGCCTGGTCGCTCCCAACTGTCCTCCCCTGCAAGCCTTGTCCCTCTCAACTGCCCTCCCTGCAGGCCTGGGTCCCCCCCAACTGTCCTCCCCTGCCGGCCCAGTCACCCCTAACTGCCCTTCCCTGCTGGCCTGATCGCCCACAACTGCCCACCCTTGCTGGCCATCTTGTGGTGGCCATCTTTGACCACATGGGGGCAGCCATCTTCTGTGTTGGAGTAATTTGCATATTACTCTTTTATTAGATAGGAGGATGTTACTAAATTGGGTTTAATAGGGCTATTATTTGTTTTCTTGGCAGTTTTGTTTATTACACTCTACTTCCTAAATTTTAAACAGATACTTCAGTGAAAATGTTATTTTCTGTATCAGTCAATAAGTTATCAAGTGCTTTTAAAATACTTGAAATGATCAGTCAGTGTTGAGCCATCTTCATAAGAAAAATTTACTAAGACCTGATAGTAGCTGCTTGTTTTCAAGGTAGTATTAATATAGAGATTTACAGTGCCACTTTTATTTATGGGAAAATAATAGAATTCAGTTTATCCAGCAACTGCCTGCATATGATTGACTGTTTTCTTCTAAATATGAGAAAGAAGAATTTTTTTTTCTGATGATTATTAGGGTAACTCTAGGTTTTATTATTTATTAACAAAAAGTGAAACTTTGACTCAGTGATCAGTCATGTGTTCCTTAAATTACCTAATGCATAAAATTTACTTTTTTTGTCATCTCAGGTATTTCCCTTTGAAACCTAAGTTTTATAGCCATCTTTGAAAGGAGTAAAAAACTTATATCTAAAAATCAGTTTGAAATATGTTCCTCAGAAAATGTATGTAAATAGAATAAATTAGAATAAATGTAAAAATGATAACTTAAACACAATTTCAGTTATAAAGGGGGCTTTGAAATGCTCTTTAGATATTTTCTTTTTAATACAGGTAAAATTTCATCAAGATGAAGGTAAAAAATACTGGCTTAATTTAAAGAATTGCTCATTTTCTATAAAAATTTAAAAATTAGCTGATTGGACCCTACGCAGACTAAAAGTTTATGTCTCATGATTTTTAATATACATATTTAATATTTCTATTGATTTCAGAGAGGAAGAGAGAGAGAAAGATAGAACCATTAATGATGAGAGAGAATCATTGATTGGCTGCCTCCTGCATGCCCCCTGCTAGGGATCAAGCCCACAACCCCAGCATGTACCCTGACTGGGAATTGAACTGTGACCTCCTGGTTCATAGGTTAACACTCAACCACTGAACTACACCTGCTGGGATATGTCTCATGATTTTCGAGTTTTAAATTATTATTTTAGACTATTGATTAAATATTTGCTCGTAGTGTCATAGTTGTGCATCCAGTGTTGAAAATTGTGTCTGAAAGAACATATATGAAATCTAACCCTAGCACCTCCTAAGTGTGTCTGGCATGTGAAATGTGCTCAGTAAATATTTGTTTAATAAAATAAGTAAATTACTTTTTGTTTGCTTATTTGTTAATCCTCACCCAAGGATATTTTTTCCATTGATATTTAGAGAGAGTGGAAGGAAGGGGGAAAGATATCTAGAGAGAACCATCGATGTGAGAGACACATCGATTGGTTGCCTCCTGCATGCACCCCGGACTAGGACCGGTGATAGAGCCTGCAACCAAGGTACGTGCTCTTGACCAGAAATGAACCCCAGACCCTTCAGTCTGAAGGCTGACGCTCTATCCACTGAGCCAAACCGGTTAGGGCAAGAAGTAAATTACTTTTATTCAGCATACTGTATTCGTTTCCTAGGGCTGACATAACAAAGTACCACAAACTGAGTGGCTTAACACAATGGAAACTTATTCTCTTACAATTGTGGAAAAGACAGTCTGAAATCACATGATACTTGACTTTCTCTGACTGGCTTATTTTACTTAGCATAATGTTCTTCAGGATTTAGAAGCAGCCTAACTGTCCATCAGTAGATGAATGGATAAAAAAAAAAAAAGCTGTGGTACATTTACATAATAGAATACTGCTCTACCATAAAAAGGAAGAAAATTTTACTCCTTGCGGCGGCATGAATGAACCTGGAGAACATTATGTCTCATAATTATTTGTCTCTCTGGGGCCTAGTGAAATATCCTACAGATGGTAGAGGTTCAGTCCATAGTGGTTAACAACCTCATCTACAGCCTTAGTGGGGCTTAATAATCTTGTAAGCCAAACCCACAGTGCTAGTTTTTCATCTAAATGCTTTCCACACAACTTCTGTCTTCAGTTTTGTAGGTTCATTAGAATCTATTTCTTTTAAATAAGATGTTTATTCTTGTACTAGAGGTCCAGTGCACGAATTCGTGCATGGGTGGTGTCCTTCATCCTGGCCTGTGGGGATTGGGCTGAAACGGCAGTCTGCTGACGCCACTCCCACTCATCCCAGCCCCGCTGCGCCTGCTGCTCCACTGCAGTCTCCGCATGCCCATGACCAATAAGCGGCAGTGGGCTCATGCCCAGTCAGTTCCCATGCCGTTCCCTATTCTGGTCCCAGTCAAGATGGGGGAGGGGTGTGCAGGGGGTGTGTTCATGGGAGAGGCTTGCGCCGCCACAGTGGTGCTCGCCAGCTGTGAGCTGCCCATTGGTCAGCTGAGCAGTGCTCCCGCTGTGGAGCACACTGACCACCAGAGGGCAGCTCCTGCGTTGAGCGTCTGTCCCCTGGTGGTCAGTGCACATCATAGCGAACGGTCGAATGGTTGCTAACCTCCTTTCATTAAATAGGCTGCCCTAGCCGGTTTTGCTCAGTGGTTAGAGTGTTGGCCTGCAGACTGAAGGGTTCCAGGTTCGATTCCGGTCAAGGGCACATGCCTGGGTTGTGTTCTCGATCCCCAGTAGGGGGCGTGCAGGAGGCAGCCGATCAATGATTCTCTCTCACCATTGATGTTTCTATCTCTCTCTCCCTTCCTTTCTGATATCAATAAATAAATAAATATATATATATATATATATATATATATATATATATATATAATAAATAAAGATAAGTAATAGGCTTGATTTCTTGTATTCTGCTCATTAACTTATAAACATTCTAGGGCATAAGTAATGTTTCTGACCTTTTTTTTTTTCACTGACTCAACTGGGCTTTATTTCTATCATTAAGTTTTTTTGGTTGGATTTTCTTGTCTTCTAGAGAAGCTGATATTATAAATGTGTTTGGATGTTTTACTTCCTTTCAGCTAAATTTTATGTCAATTCTATTTTATCATGTCTTGTCAAACATTTTCTTTCTGTGTTTTGATATTTTATCTTTTACCAGGAGGCCTAGAGGGCAACAATTGAACCTCTTTACTTACCCATTACCTTTCCCCCACATATTTAAAGAACACATATGTAAAGATTATTATTTTTAAAGCTAAATTTTTGTAATGTTTTCTGGACCAACTTATATCATAAATAGCATATAATAATGTATTAGTGGTCATATGATTCCAGTACAACACTCTTAAGTATCTTCCTCTGTCCTTGGAACTCTGAAGGGCA
The DNA here is from genome assembly GCA_025583905.1 of Ia io. Taxonomy (NCBI): domain Eukaryota; kingdom Metazoa; phylum Chordata; class Mammalia; order Chiroptera; family Vespertilionidae; genus Ia; species Ia io. The sequence continues at coordinate 91,817,003 of JAJQQW010000002.1, read as the reverse complement.
CCATGGCTAGTTGGAATGTTTTAGAAACTACAGAGCTGCTCCTCTCTGAGCTCCACCTCAAAACACAAAACTACATGTACACACACATCCAATATATCTCTCCTTTTTTCATGTTTAGCTTAAGTCAGGAATTAACAATAATATTTTATATATATTTTTGGAATTGATTTTAGCAGAAATATATATTACCAGCACACGGTCAATGGGTCAATATAACATATGTATATAGATGGCTTAATGAGACTTAATCGTGGGTAAGTATAAATTATATAAATTTTAATCTCCCATCTGATTAAACATGGGTGAAATGCCACTAAATTTACAGCAGAGGGTGTTTTAAAAGGCAAACCCACAAGGAAGAAAAAATAGGAGAAGAGATAACAGCTGCCAGTTTTTGAAAACCAGAATTCAGATAAATACTTTGTAGTCTTAGCAAACCTGAGAAAACTAATCATAGGCTAGCAGTGAGAAATTGGAGAAGAACTTGATTTATATTTCAGAATCTCCAAAAGTCTTGATAATTACCAATTGCAGGTGCCCCTGGAAGTGGAAGTGAAGCTAAACACAGTAGAAGTGGTTGAAAGTCTGTTGCAGAAGCACTTAGAGCCCTTATGTCTCCTTCCCCAACCCAAGCAGGAGATTGGAGGTTCACCATTTGGAGAGGGTCAAACAGAGGGCCTTTGGGCTGGAGAGCACAGGCATTGCTGAGGGTGGGCTGCTATAGTGCAAGCATGGAGGAATTGAATATCCTGAATTTGGGGCATTGCAGCCTTTCCTTCCACTCAACTCCCAGAACATCGACTGCTGGGTACTTGTTTTTTTGGCAGATCAGAAGAGCCTTCTCTGGAGAATCTGACCACCCTAAGAAAATTAACCCAAAGATACTGACTTCAGGGGGACCCCAGTGAAACTGCCCAGCCACTGAAGACAGTTGTGAATCCCCACCTCTGCACCCAGAACTTTCCACCAGCTGCTCGTCTCCTACTTTTAAATATAAGAGACAATGAAGTATCATTGTTCATTTGAGGAAAGGAGCTAATATGAAAGACAAATGAGGACAAATGGAATAAAGGAACTTGCAAGAAACAGACTAGAAGAAAACAAAACAACTATCAATATCTTCAGAAGGATAAAAATAGATATTGCATCCATAAAACAAGTATAGAATGCTCTTAAAGGGAACATTTGAGAACAGCAAAGAGTTTATGATTATAAAAATGGTAATAGAAATGAAAGATTCTAGAGGAGGGTTGAAAATAACAATTGAAGAATTTTCTCAGAAAGTAGATTATGATGTCAAAGAGATGGAAAATAATAGAGAAAATATAAGAAAATTAAATGACAGCCCAGGAGATCCAACACTGTAATAATAAGAGTTCCAGAAAGAGAAAATGGGAATGTGGGAGGGGAGGCTGGGGAAATCAACAAAGGAATTATTGAAGAAAATTGTTCAGAACTGAGAGATGTATGAGTTTTTAAGATTGAAAAGATCCATCAAATGCCCAATCCTGTGATAAAAATAGATCCAAAACAAGCACAAAAATATGAAGTTTCAGACCTGGAGAGAGAAACTCCTATAAGCTTCTAGAGAGAAAAAACAGACTTCATATAAAGAAGCATAAATTAGAATAGAAACACTGGAAGTTAGAAGACAATGAAAGCAATGCCTTTTGAGCAAAAATATTTTCCAATTTAGAACTCAAAATGGCCAAATATTTAAGAAAGGAGGTAGCTATCAGACATTCAAAGTTTCAAAAAATACCCCCTTTCACAGGAGCTACTGGAGGATGTGGTCCTCTGGAACAAGGAAATAAAACAGGAAAGAAAGATGTGAAATGCAGGAAACAGGGAACCCAAGTAAGGAGAGGCCTAGCAGATGGTGAAGGGAGACCCCAAGACACCTGTGCAGTAGCCCAAACTAGAGCAGGTCAGAAGGCTCTGGGAGCAATGTCTGCAAATAGTTGAAATTGGGAGAATACCCCTTCTATTTGAGCATCACCAGAAGAGATTTATGCAGCTTAAAGTGAGTTTGGGATTGAGTTAGTGACAGCTATGTAGAAGACAAGCAAATCAAGAAATAATGCAATGATCAGCTCCAAGAAAAACAAGAATATTGTGTTGGAAAGAAGAAAAAGAAATCGTAGTAGACTACATGACTTAGCTATGAAGAGCTTTTACATAGCAATGCAAACTCCAAAAAATTCTCTATCCAAAATTAGCATCTACCTCTATTGATAGGACAGGAGGGAAAAGGGGGATGGGAAAAGAGGGAATGGAAATAGTAGAGATGGGGCATGAATGGGAGAGAAGCTTTTCATTGTGTATCTTTTTGTTTTTCCATGTTTGAACAATGGGAATGATTTTCCTAAACCAAAAGAACTTTTAAAATGAAAATTATTTTGCTATTTGTCATAGACTTTTCAACAGCTGATTTCTGTAAAAATGTGCTTTTTCCCCCCTTTTTTTCCTCTTCAGAAATTAAAACACAGAGCACGTGGTTGTTCACCTGATATCAGACAAATAGACCTTGATGTCAACCGCACATTTAGGGACCATATTATGTTTAGAGACAGATACGGTGTTAAGTAAGTAAAGTTTAATATTATGCATTGTAAATAGCCTGAATCAAAATCTTTATTAACTTAAAATGTGAGTGTTTAGACAGTCTCCTAAAGACTAATAATCTTCATTCAGGTCCTGAAGTTTTACGCTTTGCAGATCATTTGGTTCATGTTGTGTGAAACTTAGGTTCAAAGTTAACTTAAACTTTTAAATTTTTTACATAGTTGGTGCTACAAAATTGTTAAAGAATCATTTTATGATATGTGAATTCTTAAAAATATGGCACTTATTAAACATCTTGGAAAAGAAATGAGAGATTGTGTTGCTTTTCGAGAACTGTGTCAGTGATAAATATATCCCTATAACCATGACCTCATATGTAGATGAAACTAAAAAAACTTTAGTTAGATGAATGATTGAAATGACTATGACAGTTATGAATGAAAGGTATTGTTTTGCTGACCTCTGTATTGATTAGGGTTCAACCAGACAAACAGAAACCAGTAAATATATACAGGTTGTCCCCAAAAATGTATATACACTTTTTTAAAAAATTCTTTTCTTTTTAATATATTTTATTGATTTTAGAGAGGAAGGGAGGGATAGAAACATCAATGATGAGAGAGAATCATTGATTGGCTGCCTCCTGCACGCCCCCTACTGGGGATCAAGCCCGCAACCCAGGCATGTGCCCTTGGCCGGAATCGAACCTGGGACCTTTCAGTCCGCAGACCGACGCTCTATCCATTGAGCCAAACCAGCTAAGGCTGTATATACACTTTAATAGCCGATAGCTCAATTTTAAAAATGAAATGTATTTTAATAAACACTGCCTTTATAATTATTCAAAGTGTGTGTATAAATTTTGGGGGGACACACTATATATTAAAGAGAATTATTGTGAGGAATTGGCTTACACAGTTTTGGGGGCTGACTAGGCAGGTCTGAGGTCCGAAGGACAGGCAGGGACTCTTGGGCATGAGCTGAAGCTGTTGACACAGGAGGAATTTCCTCTTCAGAGAAGCCACAGATCTGCTCTTACAGCCTTTTAACTGATTGAATCAGGCCCATCCAGACTATCTAGGATGATCTGCTGTACTTAAAGTCAACCAATTATGGATTTTAATCACATGTGCAAAATACCTTCTTTGTAGCAACACCTATTGTAGTCTCGACAAGTTGACAAAGTTGACTATCACAGTCAACCCTTGTCTATTTAATTTCCAAATAAAACAAAAACCAAGTTATACCTTGCCTTGAATGCTTATGACTGAATATGTTAACCCTTTCCCCACAAAGGATGTCTGTTTACTGTTCGGCTTTAATATTCTATCAGCTAATTACTATGATATAAAATTAACTGTTGTTACTGTGTCTCATAAGGTGACAAGGAAAAAGAGAAGGAAGAAAATATTTTAACATATACATACATATACCAAAATAAGAATGAAATACTAATTTGTAGTCTTCATTTCTGTGACTGGGTATGTGGTCAGAGCTAGTTTATAACTCTTTCCACTATCCAGTCCCTAATTCCTTTTCCCTCGGCAAGTACTTCCGCTGGCTGTGGTTATGTACCTGGTGAGGTGACCTAAACTTTTACTCCTAAAGGGTCTCTACCACTAATAATCCAGCTTGAATTGCATTGTTGTAGTTTTCTATTGACTTGAATCACAGGTTTTGGTAATGCTAACACCCTAAATGTTCTCCTATATTTTAGACATATTCTTCCTTATGTCCATTATATAGTAGCAACTCAATTTCCCCTCAGGGTCAGTCATCCCAGCCACTTTTTTGCCTTTTGATTCAGAGGCAAGAGGAGCCAAAAGTGTGGGTGGCAGTCTCCAATTTCAGTTCAGTAGAATCATTGTTGTGTTTCCTGGTGGAAGCCTTCTAAGACCTCTAGACTGCCAGAGAGCCTAAGGCTGATGGGAAGGGAAACAAACATTTTGCTAGTAGAATACCAGAGGTAACTGGGTGGAGCCCTCCCACTTCCACCCCTTCAGTCTTGGACCCCTGGGTCCTGGCTATGGGAGAGACAGCACCATATATTGCAGGCTGATTTAAAGCATGTACAACCTCCTGGAAGACATTGCCTCAGCCTTACAGGTATTGTACACCTAGCTGGCTGGCATGTAACTCAGGCCATTCCATGGTCTGTCAGGCCAGTTGCTTCCATGGGGATGATTTTATAGTGAGAATAGTTCAGTGAAAGAAGGCAACAAATGTAAGTAATTGTGAAGCCTATTGTGTTTTTTTTTGGCATAAATTCTTCCTATCAAAATGAATGTTATCTAACCTCAAATTTATGCCATATAGAAATGGTTAAAATTTGAGCTTGGGTTCATTTATTATATTAGTAATTTTATGTGGATTATCTATTTTCAGTCAACCTATTTTTTTAAGCTTATAATTTTTTAAAATGTGTGAAATAACTAGGTTGTGTTCATTATGAATTTTTTTTTCCTTCTAGGCAACAGTCCCTGTTCCATGTTCTTGCTGCATATTCTATTTATAATACGGTAAGTTGGAACATGCCTGCCTGTAGCTCTTTGGAGAGTATTCTGAGGAACAGGAGGAATCTTTCAGCACTCCCTTCCTAACAAGGCCCTTTGGGCTGCGTTTCTCCATCTCAGGACTAGATGGTCCCACAGTCTTTGATCTCTGCGGATCTCTTCAGGGCTCCTTACAGTGACCCTGGGTCTAGAGCAAAGCTGGTTTGGAAGTGGGAAAAATCACAGCATATCAGTGAACCTCACTTTTTCCCTCTTTCTCCAGCCTGTTTGCTTATTATTTTTGTGTTGTTTTTATTTTAAGCAAACAGGACTGGGAATGACCAGCGGTAGAAAGACAGGAAGTTGGTAGCTACATTAATTTTTGCTTTGCACTTTATCCATTCAGTGAGGTTCAACTAGGGTACTGCCTGTGCCTACTTGCTATTCCAAAGAGCAGGCTAAGACTAACCTTTCTGTAATGGAACATGTTGTTCTTAAGGTATATATCATTCTGGGGGAGATGATAATTTTAGGGAAGATCAATTAGGGTTGAGCCTAATTTGTGTGTTAAATTAATGCTTGTTGACTAAGTTTCAGGAAGGACAGCCTTAAACCTTGAGATAAGTCATTTTTATTATAATGAAACCTTTAAGTTACAAGGGATAGAAATCCCAAACTAGGGCAAGTTAAAAAGGAGTTTACTAAAGGAACTTCTCATAGAAATGAAGCAGTAGTTGGGCCTCCTGGGAGTTGGAGCTGGTGCAAAGCCTTCGGTGAGAAAGTGCTACACTTTTTATCTCTTCCTCTTGAGCTGACTCTGATTACCTCTGTAAACTGTTTATTACAATATTTCTCTCTCTAGTTGTTTTCTTTGCCTACTTACCAGTTTTTCCATGGCTAAAATTGCATCCTCAGACTCACCGTGATCACTCTATTCAAGGGCACACTACCATCTGGTTACAGTCTCTGTGGCTTTATTCAGATTTCCTGGAAAGAGTTTGTGATTAGCCAGTGCAGCCAATTAATCGTTCCCCTGGGGTCAAGTGTCCTCTTCTGCTCCATCAGCTTTGGTTCATGTACACCTAAGGCCACTTGATGAGCAGGGGACATGGGGAGAGTGGGCAGTTCTCAGAGAAGGGGCACAGGCTGCTAATGTGTGTATATAAAGGTCCAGAAGTCTAGAGAAGGCCAGACAGTGAACTGGGAACTGTAGGAGGAGAGAGATTTGCCAGCATCTGAGCAAAGAAGAGGAATATTGAGCTGAGAATCTATACTAATAAAAGGGTAATATGCTAATTAGACTGGACGTCTTCCAGATGTCCTTCCTGACAAAGCTGTGGGGCTTGGCCAGCCTGCAAACCGCCAGTGGCCCCTTGCCCAGCCAGGCCCCGCCCCCATTGGGAACCCCCCACCCCAATTGGGGGTGTGGCCAGCCTGCAAACCACCCTCAGCCCTTCACCCAGGCCAGCCCCACCCCCAGCAGGGACCCCCACACCAGTCAGCAGTGTAGCCGGCCTGTACACTGCCCCAGGCCCCTTGCCCAGGCTGGCACCACTGCCCAGCAGGGACCCCCACCCCAATTGGCGGTGTGGTCAGCCTGCAAACTGCCTATGGCCCCTCGCCCAGGCCAGCCCCATCCCGGTGGGGACCCCCACCCCGATCTGGGACCCCCTTCAGGGCAGGCCATCCGGCCCCCACCCATGCACCAGGCCTCTATCCTATATAATAAAAGGGTAATATGCAAATTGACCCTAACAGAAGAACGACAAGAATGACTGCTGGACCAGTCACTGTGAGGCGCACTGACCACCTCTTGGTCCCTTTCCCTGGCCGTCAGGCACCAATCACCTGATGGCGAATGGGGGTGGGTGGCAGTGGGGGACGGGGCCGGCTGCGGGCAGCTGGGGAAGATGGCCCTGATCGCAGGCCAGGCCTAGGGACTGTACCCACATACAAATTTTGTGTACCGGGCCTCTAGTCACATATATATATATATATATATATATATATATATATATATATATATATATATAAAACTGTTAGTGCTCTTTACAGAAGGTATAACAGTATTGAACAGTACTACTCCAGAGTAATTGTTGGCATTTAAAATTTTTTGTGGAATTGCTCATTCAAGAATGTATTTAGGCATTTTCTGATTATTTTATAGGTCAGTTTTATATGTGCATATGCATGTAATTTGATCTTAAAACCCCCAGTTTCTTTGTTTTCATTTGTTCTTCAGGAAGTTGGATACTGTCAGGGGATGAGCCAGATCACAGCTTTACTCCTTATGTATATGAATGAAGAAGATGCCTTCTGGGCCCTGGTCAAACTCTTCTCAGGACCCAAACATGCCATGCATGGTAAGAAAGCCCCATAGTTATCTTAAATAATAAGCAAGGGAGGGTGAAAGAAGGTAAATGAAAGCACAAACTATGGAAGATGCTTGGCAGAGTTAAGTACAAAAACTTACTGTCTGGGGCTCATTCAGTTAATTAGTGTTTGTTACTAATTTTTTATTTCATTCTTCTTTATTGAACTCTTCTAAATTTTTCTGTTCACATTTATATTCCTTTGTGTTTACCCCAGAGTATATTGTTGGCATTTAAAAATTCTTTTTTTTTAATTGCCCCTCCAATCAGAATAAACTAATTTAGGTTTGGAGGAATTTAGAAAAGCTGTATTATTGGGAGAAATAAAAAATGCCTTTTAGATAGTCATACAATTATCATTTCAGTGAACTGTTTATTATTGACTGGATATTGTGATATATAACTCTTTGTCAAAGAATAGTCATTGAAAAATGGTGCTTAAAGTGTTTAAAGAAAAGGTACATAATAACTAAGTAGTTTTGTAACAAGTGTGTTTTAAAACTTGTTTTGTAACAAGTTTTTTTAGCTGTAAAATTCATTCCATTTTACATAAAAGGTTGGTAACACATTCTGGATACGTTTTGTTTTTTAAGTTAGAAGATTGATTTTAATAACCATGTCCTTATCTTTGCGAAGCATATGCAATAAATTCTTTATTTAAGAATTTGGATTCCAACTTGTCTTGGAAATAAAAGTGACATTTGTCCAAATAGTGCAAAATTATTTTCCCAGTGCCATTCATGTGATAATACCAATTAAAAGCAAAATCTAACACCAATCACTCCAAGAATGGGTCATGTAAGTTCTGTTGGTGAATATTTAAACCTATGTTGTAGGGAACCTGCCACATGTTTAAAGTGACATTTTAACATCACTTTCCATAGTTTACAGTTTATTAAATCTCACGTGACCTTCCATAGTTTATAGTTTATTAAATCTCACATTCTTACTATGTGGGTTGGGGGGTATTTTGTATGTGTGTGGTCTGTGTGTGTACGTGCACATGTACACTTGTGTGTGTTAGCATTTGGCTATTTCCCTTAGTGTTCCTTGTGAATTTTTAAAAAATAAATACTATCTTTATGGCAAATAGTTATGGACACTTTGCACCCTGTGAATAGACTCCAAAAATCTGACATATTACATTGAACTGCCATCCAATAGACAGCATCATTTAAAAAGCATCTTGAAAGAAAAATAACTCTGCCTTGTATCAGTTTTTATTTTGCTTTACCATGGGATGGTGTTGCTGATATATGTCGAAGTACAGTGGAATGTTATAATAAGTATACATAAATATGTAGAAGACTGCCCTATTTTGAAAAGTTATTATTTTTTTTGCATTTCATATATGTAAGTATCATTTGTAAATGTATACAATAAAGTGAGGTCTGAAGAAAATGAGATTTAAAATATCAAATCTAGGATATCACTGAAAAGTGAAGAAAAATTAAGTATCTTAATTAGTACTTGTTATTGAAGGGCATTACTTTTAAAATCAGACTTCTTGAGATTCTTCCAGTTTCCATCCCTATCAAATTGACCATGAAAGTGGCACAGACAGAGATATGGATTTTTTTATGAAATCATTTCACTGGAAAATATTATTAGGGAAGGAATAGAATCTCTGTCTGTGGAAATTTTTACACACATCTTAGAAAACAGAATTAGTTATGAACTAGCCCTTCCCCAAAATATATAAAGCAGTGTTTCCCAAAAGTGTGTGAGGAACATAGTTTTACTTTGGGAAACAGATGTTTTGTGGGGTAAAAGCCGTCTTCAGGATCAAGTAAGTCCAGAAGACTGAGTTAAACAAAGAAAAATGTTTCTTTAGTCTATAAAACAACTGAGAAACTTGAGGAAGCTCAAACATCAGGACTACCTAGGGAGGGCATATGTAACACACAGTATTTGCCCTGGATTCTTTTTTTAAAAACAATATTAACATCTTTCAAAGTTACATAGAACCCAGGTTGTTAAATACAAATATGGAAAAATTGTAAATCCATTAAGTATATATCCTTTTTAATGGAATGTGTAGAATATCGGAAAGGAAACTTGTGAATAAAAATAGATGTTAGGTTCCATGAATTAAATACACAAAATTAATACTGACTTACTATTTACAATTAGTTGCCATCTAGAAATCTTACACATTACTAGAGGCCCAGTGCACGAAACTCATGCACTGGTAGGGTCCCTAGTGGCTGGCGATGGCCCGCTGGGGCCTCCCTCCCTTCCCCTGTCTGGCCCTGCCCCCCCTGGTCAAACTCCCGGTTGAGGGGACAATTTGCATACTACACTTTTATGATATAGGATATTGTATAATCAGGTGGGGTAAAATTCCATTTTTGATGTAACATTGATCACATAGTGCCAATGTATTTTATCTGCTGTTAAATATCACTTATAGAAAGATTAAAAGTGATAAAAACTTTGGAAGCATGATACTAATTAAATTGTTAAGAGTAAATCTTGAAAAAGTAGTGAAATGTTATGTAATATATTAACAGTAAAACAAAATGATAAGAAACCAGAGTTAGAATAACCTATAAAAATTTTGCACATTTAAGATATGGCCCAATACTCTAAGAGAACAGATAATCCTATCTAATAAAAGGGTAATATTGCAAATTGACTGTCAGTCCAACACACAAGATGGCCGCCCTCATGTAGACACAAGATGGCTGCCACAAGATGGCCAGCAGGGGAGGGCAATTGTGGGTGATCAGGATAGCAGGGGAGGACAGTTGGGAGGGACCAGGCCTGAAAGGGAGGGAAGTTAGGGAGTCACAGGGCTGGCAGAGGAGAGCAGTTGGGGGAACCAGGCCTGCAGGGGAGGGAAGTTAGGGGTGACCGAGCCAGCAGAGGAGGGCAGTTGGGGTAAACCAGGCCTGTAGGGGAGGGCAGTTGGGGGCAACCAGTCCTGCAGGAGAGGACAGTTGCGGGGGACCAGGCCTGCAGGGGAGGGCAGTAGGGAGGGACCAGGACTGCAGGGGAGGGTAGTTGAGAGGGACCCGGCCTGAAGGGCAGGGCAGTTGGTGGGGACCAGGCCTGCAGGAGAGGGGAAGTTGGAGGGGACCAGGCCTGCAGGGGAGGGCAGTTGGGAGGGACTAGGCCTGAAGGTGAGGGCAGTTGGGAGGGACCAAGCCTGAAGGGCAGGGCAGTTGGGGGGGACCAAGCCTGAAGGGGAGGAAAGTTAGGGGGGACCAAGTCTGCAGTGGAGAACAGTTAGGGGCGACCAGGCCTGTAGGGGAGAGCAGTTGGGGTGACCAGGCCAGCAGGCGAGGGCAATTAGGGACGACCAGGCTGCCAAGGGAGGGCAGTTAGGGGTGACCAGGACGGCAGGGAAGGGCAGATAGGGGTGACCAGGCTGGCAGGTGTGGGCAGTTAGGGGTGACTGGGCCAGCAGGGGAGGGCAATTAGGGGCCATAGGGCCAGCAGGGGAGCAGTTAGGCATCGATCAGGCTGTCAGGGGAGTGGTTAGGGGGTGATCAGGCTGGCAGGAAGAAGCAGTTAGGGGCAATCAGGCAGGTCGGCAGGCGAGCGGTTGGGAGCCAGCAGTCCTGGATTGTGAGAGGGATGTCCAACTGCCCGTTTAGATCTGAAGCTACCAGGATCGGGCCTAAACAGGCAGTCGAACATCCCTCGAGGGGTCCCAGATTGGAGAGGGTGCAGGCTGGGCTGAGGGACACATGCACCTACCCCCCTCCCCCCTGCACAAATTTCGTCTCTAGTCTAATCTTGATAAATGACTTCAGTTTTCATTTTTTCTTAGCTTCTTTGTTTTCCTTTTAATTCAGAAATATTCTGTCCTCTTTTATATTTTTATAAGGTTATAGGAGATCTTTAAAAAGTAAATACTATGCTACAGGGTCTTATTAATCAAAGCTCATACACAATTATTTTTTTGGTGGGGAGGAAAAATATTTTGGTAACTACTGGATTTATTTTTTGTTGTTGACAGTTAAAAATGAAAAAAAAGATTGTATTTTAAAATAGGAATTTTTGTTGGTCTTATTTAAGAAATATTATTTTTATGTTTGTATTCTAGGCTTTTTTGTCCATGGTTTTCCTAAACTCTTGAGGTTTCAAGAACATCATGAAAAAATACTGAATAAATTTCTGTCCAAGCTTAAGCAACACTTGGTAGGTAGACATGACATTGACTTAAACCCACTTACACCAAGAACAAAGCTAGCAGAATTGAGTGCAGCATTTGGTCCCAAATACCTTATCAATTTATATTGTTGTCCATTTCATTTATTATGCAGTTATAATTCCCAGTTGTTTAAAGAACATTGGGTTTGTGAAATTTAATATTGATCCACTATCACAGCCCTAACTCAAACTTCTTTGAAGCTGATATATACAGCTTTTAAAGATATATGATATTTCAGTAATTTTGAAGGTATTTTTTTAAAGATTTTTATTGATATTTTAGAGAGAGAGAAAAGGAGAGGGAGAGAGAGAAGCATCAATGTGAGAGTGAGACATTGTTTGGCTGCCTCCTGCAAGCCCCCTAGGAGGGATTGAAATGGCAACCTGGACTTATGCTTTGATCAGGAATCAAACTAGTCATCTTTCAGTAAACAGGTTGATACCCAACCAACTAAGCCACACTGGCTAGGGTTTGAAGGTGTTTTTATTGCACACAAAGTATTTTAAAGGTCATATAAACTTGTCCTTAAGTGAACCATATATATGATCTATGATAAAACACAGTAGGTTAGTAAAGCAAAGATACTTCACTATAAACTATATTAAAAGAGAATCAAAATGTTGTATTACAATTCTGTCATAAGAAAGATTTGATTTTCAAAAGTAAATGAGAGAGGAGAGGAAACAAAAAGAGAAAAAAATAGAAATCCTCCAGCAACATGAAAAAAGATTTGTAATAAAATGGTTTTATGTGTAGCTTTGACAGCTACCCCCCACACACAGCTTTCGTAAATTTTAGTATTATATGTCATGTTTTGTTTGCTACAATCCAGAAATTATGAAGTCTTTGTTTTTTTCAGGATTCTCAAGAAATCTACACAAGTTTTTATACAATGAAATGGTTTTTTCAATGTTTCCTTGATCGTGTGAGTATTTATTTACAAAGCCCAATCATGAAATTACAAATATCAGACAGGGCAAACTATTAATCTTATTTCTGTCTGTTTTTAATTATAGACTCCCTTTACGCTAAACCTCAGGATATGGGATATCTACATCTTTGAAGGAGAACGAGTTCTTACTGCTATGTCTTATACAATCTTAAAATTACACAAAAGTAAGAAAATGTTTAACTATAAAGATTTCACAAAAATCTAGTCATGTTTTAACTCTGAGTTTTCATTTCCCACTCAACTTCATTTTCTTTTAGTAGTGAGTTTTAAAAATTCCTGAAAAACAGTGAACAAATTATCTTCAGTTGATAATTTACTTTCATTGGTTCTTAGGAAGAATTTTACTTCATTGCAAAGGTCTTTGATTCTTTTCTCTATATCAGTAGAATGCAATGTGCTGGTTTTGCTGATAATACTGATCTTATTAAGTACTAGAGGCCCGATGCACAAAGATTCGTGCAAGAATGGGCCTTCCTTCCCCTGGCTGCCAGCACTGTCATTGCTCTGGCCGGAGCCGCCTTTCTGCCTTCTCTCTGGCCTGGAACCGCCTTTCCGCCTTCCCACGCTGCCCAGAGGCCCAGAGCGGCTGGTCCTTAACCAATAGTTAGTTGAAGCTCCCAAGCTCCCAAGAGACCCAGAGGCCATGGCGACGACACAAGCATCCCACCCCCAGCCAATCGACACCTGTGTATGCAAATTAACCTGCCATCTTTGTTGGGTTAATTTGCATACTCACTCCTGATTGGCTGGTGGGCATCACAAAGGTATGGTCAATTTGCATCTTTCTCTTTTATTAGTGTAGATTTGTTTCCACTGGGACCCTGTTCTTTTTGTTAGTCTCAATCTCAGCTTTGTAATAGGAGAAGAGGGAGACCAAAGAAACCAAGCACCTTAGTCTAAAGGTCTAGAGAGGATATTTTCCATTACTGTTTTCTTTATCCAGGAAAAAAAGCATCCAGCTCCTAGGTGTAGACATGAGATGGGGACCCTCCAGCTCATCTCTCTGCTTGGCTGCATTGTGGCCTCTGGGGCAAGTGAGGTTCATGTCTATAGTTGCCTACTGTAAATACAACAAGGCTTTAAAAAGTCTGCAGTTGCAATATTTCTAGGGCTCAGTATTTGGTGTGCTATGCCTTGTTTAAAATCAAGAAATGAGAGTTTTTCTTCATAAAATGAAGAACCTTATTCATCTTAATGTCTCAATTCAACCTTAAAAACTATGACTACTTTTGTAACTTGGGGGAGAAGAGAATCACTGAAAGCTTTAGAACTGCATGTGCACTTCTAATTAGGTCACACAGCATAGTTTTATGTTCATTGTATTCACTCATACGTTCTCAAATGATTCATCTGTTTAGCTTCCCAACTAAATTATAATCTAATTGAGTACTTGAGGTCATGTTTTGTAGTTTTCCCCCTGCTGTGCTTAGCATTGTTCTAAGCACACATTAGATTCTTTAATATAAGATTGTTTGATTGCTTACCTGAAAAGCGTGGACTTCATGAGCACCAGATTATCCAAACTTTAGACAGGAATGAAAATCCCCTTTAAAATCACATTTGTATTGTTTACTCTGAAAGAAAAGGATTCAGAAGTGTTGTGATTTGTTTCTCTTACACTCAGAACCTTACTCCCCCAACACACAAACCACAGACCAACCAAAACAATTGACAATGAATTGTCTCCAAGACTGTCCTATAAGCACAGGAAATCAGTCTCCCTCAGTTTCTCTCAATCTCTCCTCCCCTTTCCTTTTTCTGTATTATGAATTGGCCAAGATATAAAACAAAAGAAAACTTTTTATTAAGATTTTTATTTATTAGTTTAATGTTCCCTAAACATGAGAGTAGAAATACGAAGTTCTATTTCTCTATAGTGCTCCTCTCCCTCTTAAAGTATGTTTTACTTATATGGCTCTTGCTTAATTTTGATAAGTAAAAAGTTTCTTCACCCTTTGTAAATAAAGTATAACAATTACTTACTGTACTATAATTTCAGTAGTCTAAAGCTGTGGAAAAAGTGTGTGTGCTACTGTGTATTTTTCTTAGAAAGAGAAAGCTCAAAGACTTACAGGAAGTTCATTCACTGCCATATAAAGCTTCAAAAACTGTGTATGGGTCCTTAACCAATAGTTAGTTGAAGCTCCCAAGATTTTCTCTAGGTTATTTCCCAATTACCTTAACACTATTGAAACATTGTTCCTGGAGGTTCACCACACAGTGGGTTTAACAGTAAAAAGAAGGAAGGAAGGGAGGAAGGGAGGAAGGGAAGGGAAAGGAGGAAAGGAAGGAACTAGGTGCCCAATATTAAAAATTACAGTACATGCACACAGTTACTAAAAATGATGGTGTACAATTATACTTGTTGAAATAAGGGATATCCATGATACAGGTTATTGAGTGGGGGCGAAACAAGGTGGCATTATTTACTTTTTAAATTGATATACATGTATACACATCTTACAGGGCAGTTGCTATGGGATCTGAGCTCATTTTTACTTTCTGTTTTATAGCTATAATTTGAGTTTTTTCCTATAAAATTAATTTCATAAGTAGAAATATAAGTAAAATTAGTAATCTATATTTTTTTGAAATTCTGAAACAGTAAAAATATAGACCTAAAAGTGAGTTTCAAGCTCCATGTCAATAAAACAGAAAGATCTCATGTCATCTTAGGTGGTCTATGTCTGTTGTATCTAAGAACCTGTTGCTCTGGATTAATATGAATGCCTAGGTATGGTTATTATTAAACCAATGAGAAGGTATTTAGTAGTATTCAGTTCCTCATCCCCCACACTAAGAGTTCCTGCTTTTCTCTGTGACTGTTTTGTCATACTGAATTTCAATGATATTCGCAATACCATATTTAATTTGTTTCTTGTGCCCCTTTAAAAAAATGCTACACCAAAATAGAATACATTATCTTCTCAACCTAAACTAGCTGTTGACATAGTATTTTATTTTGTCCTTTCTTAGAACATTTAATGAAATTGTCTATGGAAGAACTTGTAGAATTTCTTCAGGAGACCTTGGCAAAGGACTTTTTCTTTGAAGATGACTTTGTAATAGAGCAACTTCAGATTTCTATGGCAGAACTAAAGCGGGCAAAATTAGACCTTCCAGAACCTGGTAAGAAATATCCAAACACTTTATCTAAATCATAATTATAATTGGAAAATACGGCACAATTAACACGGACCATTTCTGTTTCAAACATAAATATTATACATGCTTGTGATAACATAATGTAAATCAGTGTTTTACCAGCTGTTTATGACTTTATTCTATTTTAAGAAAAAGCAAGTAAATCTATTAATTAAATCTGCCTTTCCTAATAGAATAACTGTACTATCCCTACTTAAATTTAGCAAGTTCGGTTGACAAGTAATAATGTTCAACAGAAATAACCATTTAGCTTTAAACTAACATAACAGTAAGTTCTTTTTACTTTCATCATTCCAATTTATGAAACCATATGCAATAACAGAGCAAGTAAGGGTCCCATTTTATAGAAGAGGAAACTGATACTAAAATGCTTAAATATGAAGCTACAGGACCAGCATAGATCATTATTGACAATACAGTCCAAGTTTTCTGACTTATTAATCCAGGGCTCTTTGCAGTGTATTGCACTATAAGATGATTTATTTTATTTACTTACTAGAGGCCTGGTGCACAAAATTCGTGCACAGGGGGTTCTCCCCAGCCCAGCTTGCACCCTCCCCAATCCGGGACCACTGGCTCCTAACTGCTCACCTGCCTGCCTGCCTGGTCATTCCCAACTGCCCTCCCTGTTGGCGTAATTGCCCCCAACTACCCCCCCCTCCACCGGCCTGGTTGCCCGTAACTGCACCCCTGCCAGTCTGTTCTCCCCTCACTGCCCCCCCTGCCAGTCTGGTCTCCCCCAACTGTCCCCCCCCACCCCCATGGGCCTGGTAGCCCCACGCAGCCTGCTGCTCAGTCGTTTGGTTGCTCCTCAACCCCCTGCTGGCCTGGTTGCCCCATGTAGCCTGCTGCTCAGTCATTTGGTCGCTCCTCACTGCCCTCCTCCCCCCAGCTGGCCTAGTCACCCCCAACTGCTCCCCCCCCCCCCCCCCCCCCGTGGGTCTGGCCACCCGACACAGCCTGCTGTTCAGTCGTTTGGTCGCCCCTCACTAACCCCCCTGACGGCCTGGTCACCCCACACAGCCTGTTCGGTTGTCCATTCGGTTGTTTCGGATGCAATGGTCACTTAGTCTTTTGTATAAATAGACTAGAGGACTGATGCATGAAATTCATGCAAGGGGCTCCACCCCCACTGCTGTGGCGGCTGCCTCTATCTTGGCCTCTGCTGCCGCAGCTTTGTCCAGAAAGTCATCTGGTCTAATTAGCATATTACATTTTTATTATTATATATTTCAAGACATCTTCTAGTACCTCCTATTAGGTTTTCTGCTAGGTACTATGAGGGATGAACAGCTGAAAAGAAAGACATGCTTCTTGCTTTCAGAGTGCACACAGGGAGAGATGGGATTTACACAAAGATAAATAGATTGTGAAGGAGTAATAATAGAGCTAGATAAATATAGGATACAGGGGGAAGGACCTTGGATCCCAAGGGGAGTGGAGGATGAGAGGGAAGAAAAAAGGAAATGTAGAACTATCACAGTAGGAATAACTTTTAAGGGTTTTGACTAGATATTACTTGACAATAAGTTATTCTGCCCTTTACTTTTCTTACCTTTATTGCATGGATGGGTGTGGGAAGGGAGTCAGGAAGTGGAAGACCATGGTGATAGATGAAAAGTAAATGTGGTCAGTTATGTAAGACCTCAGGTGCAGTTGGATTTAGTGTTTCCAGTCAATGTGACCCATACTTTGATGTCTCCTTGGATGTGTGTATACAGAAAAAGCAGAAATATATTAATGAACAAGCATATCTTTTCTCCTATGGTGAAAACTAAGATGTTCTGCTTTTAGTTATTAAAGGGGTCTAATCATTAGTGTTTCTCTGAAGATTGTCTGGGTCATCAGGGTTCAGTGGAAAACAAAACATTACAGCAATAATTGAGTGTGAGAACAGAAACCATCACCTTTTCTAAGTGAGGTCAATTCTCTCTTGTTCAATATGATAATGTCCAATTTCTACTAATTCTTCCTTGTAGCAGGACTGCATTTGGAACACAATCACTAACTACATCCTTGCTACTTTAACATTTATTTTTAAGTATCTTGCCTACTTTTTAAAAAGAGTTTAAGACAAGTTTTACTAAAAGTAATATAGAGAAAGATGTCTAGAGTAAAACTGTCTAAACATGGGAATAAAATATCAAAACCTATGTAATTCAGCATTTAACTAGCAGCTAATCTTTATTGAATACTTACTCTGTTCCACCTACCACATGCAGTATCTTAATTATTCCCTAAACATAACTTAAAAGGAAGTATTTGTCCTCATTTCACACATGAGGAATCTTGCAGTCCTTTCTAAGATCTCCTTACTAGGAAATGGTAGAATGGGGATAGAGAGTGGGACGGGGGGATAAGGGAGAGAGATCCTATATAATAAAAGGGTATTATGCAAGTAGACCGAATGGCAGAACAACCGAACAACCAATCAAAGCGTAATATGCTAATGATATGCTAAGGCCGCTCAGCCACTCGCTATGACGTGCACTGACCACCAGGGGCCAGACAGTCAACTGGTCTACCAGTCACTATGACGTGCACTGACCACCAGGGGGCAGATGCTCCGACCGGTAGGTTAGCTTGCTGCAAGGGTCCCAACTGATCAGACTGAGCAAGATGAGCCGGATACACACTGGAGCCCTCCCACATCCCTCCCCGGCCCCGATCGTGCAATGGTGGGGTCCCTCAGTCTGGCCTACACCCTCTTGAAATCCGGACTGAGGGACCTTCCCACTCCCCAGTGCACGAATTTCGTGCACTGGGCCTCTAGTCCTACCTAATAATCCTACCTAATAAAAGAGTAATATGCAAATTGACCATATCTCTGCTACACCCACATGCCACGCCTACCAGCCATGCTCATCAGCCAATCAGAGCAAGTATGCAAATAAACCCAATCAAGATGGCTACGGCCACAGAGGGCAGGAGGAGGCTTGGGTTTCCCAGGCAACAGAGGAAGCCAAGCTTTCTGCCTGCCCTTGCTGGCCTAAGCCTCCACTCAAGGCTACAAAGTTTCAATTATAGAAGGTAAACAAATCCAAACAGAAATGGCGGCAGCCACAGAGCTGGAAAGAGCAGGAGGCTAGGGTTGCCCCTGGCAATGGAAGAAGCAAAGCTTTCCGCACACCCTGGCCGGCCCAGGCCACCGCTTAAGGCTACAAAGTTTCAATTATAGAACATACATAAGTCTCAAGAGAAATGGCTGCTGGCCACGGAGCGAGCAAGAGGCTTGGCTCCACTCCAGGCTACAAAGTTTCAATTGTAGAAGGTAAATAAATAGATACCAGGGCCTCTGCTTGGGTCGCCAGGGGGCGTGGCTGGCCTGCAAAACCACCACAGGCCCCTCTCTCAGGCCGCCCCACGCCCCAAGGGAACCCCCACCCTGATCCGGGACACCCTGAGGGCAAACCAGCTGGCCTGCACCCATGCACCAGGCCTCTATCCTATCTAATAAAAGAGTAATATGCATCTTACTCCAACACACAGTATGGCTGCCCCCATGTGGACAAAAGATGGCCACCACAAGATGGCCAGCAGGGGAGGGCAGTTGGGAGGCACCAGGCCTGCAAGGGAGGGCAGTTGAGAGGGACCAGGCCTGCAAGGGAGGGCAGTTGGAGGCGATCAGCCCTGCAGGGGAGGGCAGTTAGGGGTGACCAGGCTGGCAGAGGAGGGAAGTTGGGGGCAAACAGGCTGGCAGGGGAGCAGTTAGGCATCAATCAGGCTGGCAGCGGAGTGGTTAGGGGGTGATCAGGCTGGCAGGCAAAAGCGGTTAGGGGCAATCAGGAAGGCAGGCAGGCAAGCAGTTGGGTGCCAGCAGTCCTGGATTGTGAGAGGGATGTCCGACTGCCCGTTTAGGCCTGATCCCTAAATGGGCAGTCGGACATCCCTGGAGGGGTCCCAGATTGGAGAGGGTGCAGGCTGGGCTGAGGGACATCCCCCTCTCCATGCACCAATTTTGTGCACTGGGCCTCTAGTCTATATATATATATATATAAAAGCCCAGTGACCCAAACAGCAGAACAACTGGAATGACCGATCACTGTGACGGGCACTGCGGTGGCCAACCATCCTGATCCAGGCCCCAATTGGCCCCCTCCAACTACCCCCGGCCCCTTCCCCCGGCTGCCTCCGCCCCCGACCGCCCCCCCAATTGGGGAGGGTGGTGGCCAACTGCCGCAGCCCCTCCCCCTAGCCTGCCGGCCCCCCGCTTAGGCCCCGATGGGAGGGCAGCTGGCCAACCTCCCGTGGTCCTTCCCACCAGCTGTCTGGCCCCCAGATAGGCCTTGATCGCTGGCCAGGCTGAGGGACCCCACCTATGCACGAATTCATGCAATGGGCCTCTAGTAGATAAATAAGACCAGAAACATTGGCTTTGTTTTGCTCTGATCATGCTGGCAGTTAAGGCTGAACATGGTCAGGTGGCTGTGCACTTTCTACTACAACAATCTGTTTTTCACCTATACTTCTATAACATTTCCTTTTGGACTTTTTGCCCTGAAGCCTGCCTATTGTTATCCTCTTTACATTTTTATAAGCTGAAAATGGAACATTAAAATAATTAGATGAACATTATAACAAGAAATTTTAGTATCACATGTATAGGCTTTTTTTCCTAATATTTTACTATTTAAAGTATTACACATAGTATTACATATGTCTCCTTTTTCCCCCATTGACCTCTCCCCGGCCATCCCCACCCCCAGCACATGCCCTCACTCCCGTAGTGTCTGTGTCCATTGGTTATTCTTATATGCCTGCATACAAGTCCTTTGGTTGGTCTCTTACCCCACTCTCTCCCCTGCCTTCCCTCTGAAGTTTGACAGTCTGTTCGATGCTTCTCTGTCTTTGGATCTATATATATATTGTGTGTGTGTGTGTGTGTTAATTGTTATTTTTTTTATTGTGTAAAAGTAAAAACCCTGGTTTTGGAAATTAACAAAAACAATTTAAACAGTTTAAAAACAGCAAAAATCTCTCAGAACTGAGTCTGTGAGTTTTAAAGTTGACATAATTACAAAAGTAAGACACAGTTGTTATAAAAAAAAAAAAAAATTCAAGCCATGCCAAATATGCAGGATAAAACATCACAGTTGTTCTCCAATCGCCAGTGCAACTTTTCATCATCAGTAACTTGGTGGGTATCGGACCACAGTCTTTTCTATGTTGTCATATAAAGGCGTCACACTTCTTAGTGTCATTATACTTACTTGAAAATGGTTAAAATGAAATGTTGCATAAGGTAGATTTCATTGCTTACTCTTATTCTGACTGATTTGTATTCTGTAATTACTTCCTTCTAAACATCCCTTGAAATTTCTGACTACAATACCAATGATGAAAGCAGCAGTAGATAATGTAGTAGAAATAGCCTCAAATTCTGCAACAAAAATCCCAGATTATGGAATTTACTAGCTTCACAGTGGTGTGACTGAGTAAATCATTTAATTTTCTTTTGTTTATTTCAGAGACTTTTTTTATTTTTTGTGATTCTGTAATTCTCTTAACCAAAAAAACATATGATTTTTTTAGAAAATAATTGAGTACTTTATAAATAACCAAGAATGCAAAATTCAGAAAAATTTTAGCTAAAGGAATCACATGGCAAAAATAAATGTAAGTAATTTCTAATCGGAATAAGAGTTCAATATTGACTATAGTTTTATATTATGGTACAATGTTACCTAGAGTTATTTTACTATGATCTTTTTTTTTTTCTTTATTGATTAAGGTATTATATATGTGTCCTTAACTATCCCCTACCCCTCCAACCCCCCACTCATGCCCTCACCCCCCTGGTGTCTGTGTCCATTGGTTATGCTTATATGCATGCATACAAGTCCTCTAATTGATCTCTCCCCTTACCCTCACTCTCCCCTACCTTCTCCCTGAGGTTTGATGGTCTGATCAATGCTTCTTTGTCTCTGGATCTATTTTTGTTCATCAGTTTATTTGTTCATTATATTCCACAAATGAGTGAGATCATGTGATACTTATATTTCTCCCACTGGCTTATTTCGCTAAGCATAATGCTCTCCAGGTCCATCCATGCAGTTGCGAATGGTAAGAGTTCTTTTTACAGGAGTGTAGTATTCCGTTGTGTAGATGTACCACAGTTTTTTAACCCACTTATCTGCTCGTGGGCACTTCGGCTGTTTCCAAATCTTAGCTATTGTAAATTGTGCTGCCATGAACATAGGGATGCATATATCCTTTCTGGTTGGTGTTTCTGATTTCTTGGGATATATTCCTAGTATTGGGATTACTGGATCAAAAGGAAGTTCCATTCTTAATTTTTTGAGGAAACTCCATACTGTTCTCCACAGTGGCTGAACCAGTCTGCATTCCCACCAGCAGAGCATGAGGGTTCCTTTTTCTCCTCATCCTCGCCAGCACTTGTCGTTTGTCGATTTGTTGATGATAGCCATTCTGACAGGTGTGAGATGGTATCACATTGTTGTTTTGATTTGTATCGCTCAGATGATTAGTGACTTTGAGCATGTTTTCATATGTCTCTTAGCCTTCTGTATGTCCACTTTTGAAGTGTCTAAATCCTTTGCTCATTTTTGTTGGATTGTTTAACTTCCTTTTGTTAAGATGTATGAATTCCTATAAATTTTGGAGATTAGGATATAACATTGACCCATGCAGTGGGCTTTCTTGTTGTTTTGTTGATGGTGTTTTTTGCTGTGCAGAAGATTTTGATTTTGATGTAGTCCCATTTGCTTATTTTCTCCTTAGTTTCCGTTGCCCTACGACAGTGGTCGGCAAACTCATTAGTCAACAGAGCCAAATATCAACAGTACAACGATTGAAATTTCTTTTGAGAGCCTAATTTTTTAAACTTAAACTTCTTCTAACACCACTTCTTCAAAATAGAGTCGCCCAGGCCATGGTATTTGTGGAAGAGCCACACTCAACGGGCCAAAGAGCCGCATGTGGCTCGCGAGCTGCAGTTTGCCAACCACGGCCCTAGGAGTTGTATCGGTAAAGATATTGCTATAACATATGTCTGATATATTGCTGCCTATGGATTTCTTCTAAGATTTTTATGGTTTTCCATCTTATGTTTAAGTCCTTTTTTTTTCCATTTTGAGTTTATTTTTGTGTATGGTGTAATTTGGTGGTCTAGTTTCAATTTTTTGCAGGTATCTGTCCAATTTTTCCAGCACCATTTATTGAAGAGACTGTCTTGACTCCATTGTATGCTCTTGCCTCCTTTGTCAAATATTAATTGAGCATAATGGCTTGGGTCAATTTCTGGGTTCTCTGTTCTGTTCCATTGGTCTATATGTCTGTTCTTGTGCCACATGTATAGTTTTAAAAACCTATGTGAGCATGTTATTTCTGTTTGGCTTCTTGTGTACTGCATTAGTATGAACTCTCAGCAATAATGTGTGATGGGCCTTTTTAGACCCACACAAACACATGGTAGCACTATTAAAGTTTTAACTTTTTTGCTGGTTGGACAAAGTATTGCATTGTTGTTTAGATTTGCATTTCTTTCATTTTTATCAGGTATCTTTCTTACTGGTATGTATTAATTGGGCATTTTATTTCTTTTCTGTAAACTTCCCTGTTCATCTTCTGCCCATTCTTCTATTGGCCTTTTTATACAAGTTGTTGATAAGTTAAAGGAGATTGGCTAGTTTAATATATGCATTGCATTGCTTTTCATATAGAATTTAAAAATTTTTAACCAGTGTGTTTCTTTATGGCATCTCACTTTTGTGTCTTACTAGTATGTAAAGGAGTTTCTACATGGTGAATGAAAACTTTTTTTACTTACCCTTATTCTATCTTATAGCGTTTATGTTTTTTACTTTTTATGCTTGATTCCTTTAACAAAAATTTTTAAAAACTATTTATTTTGTAAGAAGGTACCCCTAGTCCAAAGTAACTATGTTTTAAAATTTTTTGGCCAAAAAATTTACAAAAACCTTTTCAGTTCAACCAAATAAAAGTGATATCTAGAAAAGATTCCCCATTATTAAGTTTGTCTTTAAAAGTTCAGATTCTAACGCATTTCTAAGGCACAGTGTTCTGGAAGACGAATGTGCTTCTGCTGGCGTCGCGGGATGGGTGAACATCCATGACGGGCTCCCAGTGAGCCCGGCGGGCACCTTCTGCCTGGACGCTGTGGGATGTGAGAGCCAAACATAGGCCCCCAGGGCTGCGTGGAACTCTGTGAGACACTGTACCATCTCTGGAACTTTGGCCTCTCCTCCGGATCCACGGCCCAGCAACAAGCCATCACAGCAAATAGTTCATCAGGACAGTTGGCCTCTCCTCCGGATCCAAGGCCCAACAACAAACCATCACAGCAAATAGTTCATCAGGACAGTTGATAGGCCGGGCTATTCGTAACGGTCTTTCAGGTACGCCGCCATCTCAAAGGGGTCAATGTCCACATAGGGCGTTTGGCCCAGAGTCATGAGCTCCCACAGCGTCACACTGAAGGCCCACACATCTCTAGCACTGGAGAACTCATTATTAACCAGATTTTCCAGAGCCATCCACCGAACTGGCCTGTTTTCATTGTCCCCCAGACAGGGATAGTCCATGGGGAACAAGTCTCTAGAGAGGGCATTTTGAGATCGTAACTTGAAGTGTGTCATCAATGACACTGTTCCTAGCAGCCAGGTCTTTGCTTGATTCTTTAACCATGTAGAATTACTTTTTGTTTAAAGCAGGATATAAAGGTTCAGCTTTGCTTGTATTTGTACATAATTAGCCGTGTAGCTTAACAGCCTCTTGCAATTTGAGAGGCCATCATTGTCATGTGATAAAGTACCAAAAATGTCTATCTTAGCATTTTATTCTGTTCCATTGATCTCAACTTTTCTAATTACAAACAATTTTAATATCTATTGGGGCTAATTTTTCCTCATTGCTTTGTATTATTTTGTTAAGTTACAAAAAAAGAACCACTGGTATTTTAATTAAGATTGCATTGAATTTAAAGATTATTGAGAGAAAATTGATATTTAAAAGACAGTATTTTTTTAAAATACAAGCTTTTAAGCTGTTCAGTTTACTTTAATCTCTGTCAAGTTTGTTTTTTCCATATGACTGTTACACATTTCTTATCTCCCCACCCAAACCCTCACTCTTGTAGGTAATTTATCTTTCTTATTGCTATTATAAGGTGAACTTTCCATTTTATCTGGGTTTTTTTTATTGTGGTAAAATACACATAACATAAAATTTACCATCTTAACCATTTTTAAGTTATAGTTATGTGGTATGAAACACATTCATAATGTACAATCATCACCACTATCTATTTAACTCGTTTTCTTGTAAATCTGAAACTATACCCATTTATCAAGACCTTTCTATTCCCCCCTCTCCTCCCATCCCCTAGAAACCACCATTCTACTTTCTGTCTGTGATTTTGACTATTCTAAGTAGCTTATGTAAGTGGAATAATACAGTATTTGTCTTTTGAAGATTGGCTAATTTCATTGAGCATAATGTCCTCACTGTTCATCCATGTGAGCCTGTGTCAGAATTTTTTTCCTTTTTAAGGCTAAATAATTTTCCACTATATGCATAAACTGCATTTTGCTTATCCATTCAAGATGGACACTTTAGTTGCTTTTACGTTTTATCTATTGTTAAAAATGCTGCAGTGAACATGGGTGTACAAATATCTATTCAAGTCTTGTTTTTAATTCTTTTGGGTATATACCCAGAAATGGAATTGCTGGGTCATATTATAATTCTGTTTTCTAATTTTTTGAAGAATTACCACACTGCTTTCCACAGCAGCTATATACCCTTTTACATTTCTACCAGCAATGCACAAGGGTTCCAATTTCTACACATTCTTACTAACATTTCTATTTTTTTTTTCTTTTTTAGTAACCATCTTGATTGTTATTAGGTGGTATCTTATTATAGTTTTGATTTACATTTTCCTAATGATCAGTGAGTTGAGCATCTTTTCATGTGCTTATTGGTCATCTATACATTTTTTTTTTCTTTTGGAGAAATATTTATTCAAGTCTTTGCCCACTTTTGAATTAGGTTATTTGTTCTATTGTTGTTGAGTTTTAGTAGTTCTCTCTCTATTTTGGATATTAATTCCCTTATCAAATATGTGATTTGCAAATATTTTCTCTCATTCTATGGGTTGATTTTTTACTCTGTTGATATTGTTTTTGGATGCACAAAATTTTTAATGTTTATGAAGTCCAATTTGTTTTTTCTTTTATTGTCTGTGCCTTTGGTGTGGTACTTAAGAAATCATTGCCAAATCCAATGACGTAAAGCTCTTGCTCTGTGTTTTCTTCTAAGGGTTTTATAATTTTAGGAGGTTACACTTAGGTCTTTCATCTACTTTGAATTAATATTTTTCATGGTGTTAGGTAAGGATCCAACTTCATTCTTATGCACGTACATAACCAATCTTCCCCAGCACCATTTGTTGAAAAGACTGTCTCTTTCCCATTGAGTGGTCTTGGCATCCTTGTCAGAATTCATTTGACCAGCCCTAACCGGTTTGGCTCAGTGGATAGAGTGTCGGCCTCCCGTCTCAAGGGTCCCAAGTTCGATTCCGGTCAAGGGCATGTACCTTGGTTGTGGGCACATATCCAATAGGGAGTGTGCAGGAGGCAGCTGATCGATGTTTCTCACTCATTGATGTTTCTAACTCTATCCCTCTCCCTTTCTCTCTGTAAAAAATCAATAAAATATATTTTTTTTAAAAAATTCATTTGACCATTTTGGTGAAGATATACTTCTGAGTACTCCATTCCATTGATCTTAAAGTGGATGACTTTATGCTGGTACCACACTATTTTGATTAGTATAGCTTTGTAATAAGTGTTGAAATCAGAAAATGTGAGTCCTCCAGCTTTTCAAGATTATTTTAATCATTTGGGGTCTCTTGAGAGTCCATATGAATTTTAGGATGGTTTTTCTAGTTCTGCATAAAATGTCACTAATGTATTGATAGATATTGCATTAAATTTGTAGATTACTTTGTATAGTATTGACATCTTAACAATATTAGTCTTCTAATCCATGAACGTGGGATGTATTTTCATTTATTTATGTCTTTGCTAGTCTCTTTTAGCAGTGGTCTATAGTTTTCATTGAACATATCTTTCACCTCTTTGGTTGAGTTAATTCCTAAGTATTTTATTATTTTGATGCTATTGTGAATGGAATTGTTTTGTAATTTTTCTTTCAGATAGCTTATTATCCTATCTAGTAAAAGAGTAATATGCAAATAACCATCACTCTGCTATACCCACAAGCCACGCCCACCAGCCAATCAGGAGTGAGTATGCAAATTAACCCAACCAAGATGGCTGTGGCCACGGATCGAGCAGGAGGCTTGGGTTTCCCTGGCAATGGAGGAAGCCAAGCTTTCCGCACACCCTGGCCTGGCTGACCTAGGCCTCCACTCAAGGCTACAAAGTTTCAATTATAGAAGATAAATAAATCCCAACAAAAATGGCTGCTGCCACAGAGCAAGCAGGAGGCTTGGCTCTGCTCCAGGCTACAAAGTTTCAGTTGTAGAAGGAAAATAAATTCCAGATACCAGGGCCTCCGCTTGGGTTGCCAGGGGGCGTGGTCGGCCTGCAAACCACCACAAGCCCCTCACCCAGGCTGCCCCACACCCCAAGGGAACCCCCACCCTGATCCGGGACACCCTCAGGGCAAACCAGTTGGCCCCGACCCGTGCACCAGGCCTCTATCCTATCTAATAAAAGAGTAATATGCAAATTGACTGTCACTCTAACACACAAGATGGCTGCCCCCATGGGGACACAAGATGGCCAGCAGGGGAGGGCATTTGGGAGGGACCAGGCCTGCAAGGAAGGGCAGTTGTGGGAGATCAGGCCAGCAGGGGAGGGCAGTTGGGAGGGACCAGGCTGGCAGAGGAGGGAAGTTGGGGGCAACCAAGCTTGCAGGGGGGGCTGTTGGGGGGAACCCAGGCCTGTAGGGGAGAGCAGTTGGAGGGGACCAGGCTGGCAGGGGAGGGCAGTTGGGTTTGACCAGGCCTGCAGGGGAGGGCAGTTAGGGGCAAACAGGCTGGCAGGGGAGCAGTTAGGCATCAATCAGGCTGGCAGGGGAGTGGTTAAGGGGTGATCAGGCTGGCAGGCAGAAGCAGGTAGGGGCAATCAGGAAGGCAGGCAGGTGAGCAGTTGGGAGCCAGCAGTCCTGGATTGTGAGAGAGATGTCCGACTGCCCGTTTAGGGGATCAGGCCTAAACGGGCAGTTGGACATCCCTCGAGGGGTCCCAGATTGGAGAGGGTGTAGGCTGGGCTAAGGGACACACAACCCCGTGCATGAATTTCGTGCACTGGGCCTCTAGTTAGTGCATAGACATACAACTGATTTTTGTGTGTTTACTTTGTATCCTGCCACTTTGCTGAACTCATTTATTAGCTCTAACAGTTTTTGTTTTTTTTAATGTGTGTGGAATCTTTAGGGTTGTCTATACATAAGATGCTATCATCCGTGAGCAGAAATAATCTTACTTCTTTTTTTCCAATTTGAATGCCTTCTCTCCTTCCCTCCCCCCTTTTCTTGCCTGCCTACATGCACTGGCTAGAATTTCTGGTACTATGTTGATTAGAAGAGGTGAGCATAGGCATCCTTTTTTTACTGATCTTAGAGGAAAATCTTTCAATCTTTTACCAGTAAATATGTTTGTTGTTGGTTTTTAATTATATTGAGGTAGTTTCCTTCTATTCCTAATTTGTTGAGTGTTTTTTATCATGAGTTTTAAATTTTGTCAAACACTTTTTCTGCCTCAATTGAGATAATCATCTTCCTGCCCCCCTTCATTTTTTTAATGTGGTATTTTTGATTGATCAGTTTTTATATGATGAACTATTCTTGCATTCCACTTGGTCATGGTATATAATCCCTCTACTATGTTGCTCAACTCAGTTTGCCAGTATTTTGTTGTGGAGTTTTGTATCAGTGTTCTTAAGGGATATTGTTGTGGAGTTTTCTTGTATCTTTGTTTGGATTTGTTGTCAGGATAACTCTGGCTTCATAGAATGTGCCTAATTTGTAAATTAAACTTTATCATAGCTATGTATATATAGGAAAAAACATAGTGTATATAGGGTTCAGTACTATCTACAGTTTCAGGCATTCACTTGGAGGTCTTGGAATGTATTCCCCATGGATAAGGAGAGACTTATATGTTTTCTTAGAAAGTTGTTCACTTCCAGTTTCTGAATGTATTTGTATAAGATTTTGCAAAAAACTTTTCAAACATATACAAAAGTAAAAAAAAGTGTTAAAGAATCCCTTTCTCCATTTATTCATCATCCAGCTTATTAAACAATTTTAAAGTGAAAATAAAGACATCATAGATCTCAAATATGATCTATAAACCAGTTGCATATTAGAATTTTTTTCAGTAGTACCCAAAACTATCTTAGTTATTTTTATCCACCAGGATTTAACCAAGGACCTCACTTTATTTTTGTTTGATCTGCTTCTTGAGTCTCTTCATATGCAACAGTCTCTTCCTCTTCTTCTTTCTCACTTCCCACTCCTACCTTTATTTTTCTCTTTTTTCAATGACACTTTGTTGAAGAAATCAGTCCTATTATCTTGTGGAATGTCCAATTTTTCTTTCCTATGGTCATTTAACTCATTCTTCTAGCCTCTGTATTTCTATAAGAAGTTAAATGTAGAGGTTTAATTAGACTCAGGTTAAAAAGGAGGCACATAAAGACTAGTTTTATAAATAATAGTGACATTCAGTTTGAACCCTGGGTAAAAGGTGATGATAACCAAATCTCTTATTTTACAAATAAGGTTTTTTTAAATTACAAAACTTTTAGCAAGTAATCTATATCATAATGTTTTGACACTATACAGTATCCAGTTTTCTTTTAATCTTTCCTTTGATGTTTTTACTTTTCATTGGTGATTCTTGTCTAAAACAAATATTTTGTTAGAGGCTGTAAAATAGTAATTTTCCAATTTGATTATTTCTTTTACATTTATCAGAAGATTTTCTTCTGTAACAAAGAGCTTTCTCTCCTTCATCAACTGGGGCTCTATGGTTATTTTAAAACTAAAGGCCCGATGGACAAAATTCATGCAAGGGTAGGCCTTTGCAGCCCCGGGGCCCTCACAGCCCCACCCCCTACCTGCACCTATCTTGGCCTGGCACTGCCCACGTCCGCCGCCACACACCCCTGGTTCCCTGGTTCCCCGGTTCCGCAGAGCACCCCCACTCGATCGCCCAGCAGAGAGTGGCCTGGGCCTCCCTCTTTGGGGTGATTGCAGAGCCCCCCACTGATCGCCCTGCTGGCTTGTGGCCTGGGCCTCCCTGTGCGGGGCAATCATGGGGTGATGGTGGGCCCCCCGACCAATCGCATTGCACCCGCCTTGGCTAGCCTGGCGCCAGTGCGTGTCATAGCATGGTGGTCTAAAAGGTCGTCCAGACGGTCATTCTGCTGTTTGGTAGTTCAGTCAATTTGCATATTACGCCTTTATTATAGATGTGTTTCCTACTAAAAAGGCAGAATAAATGCTTGTTTTCTCTTTGTCAATTTTCAAAATTAGGAGTTGATGTTCTAGATTATATTCAGTGGCAACAAATGACCTTTTCATTTGCTTTCTCATTGTGAATTAGTGGAATTTGATTTATCCTAAATGTTTCAATCAGATATAATTATTATTGTTTTATTGCTCAAATTGTTCTACATTTGGTCATTGGGATCTCCCTTAAGCTGATTTCTGTGTCCTTTTGACCCAACACTATTAGTCTTTGAATACTTCTTTGCTTTCATGTGCAGCAAGATATCTCTGGCTTATCCTAAAAATCCCCCGTTCCTCAGTTTTATTGCACAAATAATACACAAATATACCCACATATGAACTCTAGACAATCGTTGAAGTGTGCTGAGTGATGTATGAAGGCTTTCCATTACTTCATTATACTTGTGTTCTTTCCTACTACTGGCCAGCAGTTTGGGGCATATTCTAGACCTTTTCATACATTTACATAAATGAATGTAGCTTTTTTGTAGATGGCTTTAATCAACAAATGTTCCATTATATTCCTAATTTGCTGACACTTTATCCTTATGTCACTATTTGTGTTTTTAGTCTTCATTTATTATGAGTGTATCAAGCCTTTCCTTTATATTGCTAATCTGACTTCAACCATTTCTGTTCTGTTTTCTATTATTTTCCTGTTTTATTGACTAATCCTATAATGCTCTTCTTTTTGGCCACTAGTAATAAACATGAATAAGTAGATAGAATGTTTTAGCTCTCCATCTCTTCATGTGAATCAACTATGAAGACATCAATTTAAATAAAAGTACTTTTGACAAGTGAAGTATTAAAATGACTCAGATGGTTTCTTGCATACCCCATTAGCTAGTGATTATTTGGACAGAAATATCCCTTTATTCAGCTATCTTCTATGCAAATAAAGCCGTTAGCAGATATTTTTGTCACTTAAGGAAGTCATTCTGATTAGAAAGCCTATGTTGATCTAGTATGGCTGTCAATTTGGCCCCCATTTATAGCTTATGACCTATATAGAACAACTAGAGGCCTGGTGCACGAAATTCGTGCACAGGGTGTGTGTGTGTGTGTGTGTGTGTGTGTGTGTGTGTGTGTGTGTGTGTGTGTGTGTCCCTCAGCCAGCCTGTAACATCTCCAATCTGGGACATCCCTCTCACAATCCAGGACTGCTGGCTCCCAACTGCTCGCCTGCCTGCCTGCCTGATTGCCCCTAACCACTTCTGCCTGCCAGCCTGATCACCCCTAACCACTCCCCTACCAGCCTGATTGATGCCTAACTGCTCCCCTGCTGGCCCGATTGCCCCTAACTGCCCTCCCCTGCTGACCTGGTCACCCCTAACTGCCCTCCTCTGCCAGCCTGGTCACCCCTAACTGTCCTCCCCTACAGGCCTGGTCGCCCCCAACTGCCCTCCCCTGCTTGCCTGGTAATCCCTAACTTCCCTCCCTTGCCAGCCTGGTTGCCCCTAACTGCCCTCCCCAGCAGGCCTGGTTGCCCTCAACTGCCCTTCCCTACAGGCCTGGTTGCCCCCAACTGCCCTCCCCTGCAGGCCTGGTCACCCCCAACTGCCCTCTTCTGCAGGCCTGGGTCCCCCCCATCTGTCCTCCTCTGCCAGCCTGGTCCCCCCCCCACCCCCACCAACTGCCCTCCCCTGCAGGCCTGGTTGCCCCCAACTGCCCTCTCTGCAGGCTTGGTACCTCCCAACTGCCCTCACCTACTGGCCTGATTGCCCACAACTGCCCTCCCCTGCCGGCCATTTTGTGGCAGCCATCTTGTGTCCACATGGGGGCAGCCATCTTTGACCACATGGGGGCGGCCATCTTGTATGTTGGAATGATGGTCAATCTGCATATTACTCTTTTATTAGATAGGATTGAGAGAGACTTTTTCTGAGAGTAATTGAGAGAGCCATTTTAAAGTTTATCTTTTATTTTAGATATCAGAAAATAGGAAACTGAAGGAACCTTTTTAAGAAAGAAAACATTTTATTGCTTTTAGCTCTGGGACCTGTCCATGTTTTTCTAGAATAATTTGGGAATTTTATTCTCTTTATCAAGAAAAAAACTTTTCCAGCTTCAGCATTGCATGGTCTTCTTGTTTTTGTTTGTTTCTGGTGGTGTCAGTCCAGGCTTTCCGCTGGAACTTGGGAAGGGAACATTGGTTTGTGCGTGGCCCCGGCAGGGCTTTGTGTGGGTTACAGTGGAGTTCTTTGTGTCTCACGTCCCGGTAACTGCTGTTTTTCACTTCCTCCCCTCTGCCTCTCTAAACTTTCATTCCCCTTTTCCTCACGGCTCCTTTTCCTGGGCTGGTCTTTTCAATGACCTGTAGGAGGTTGTGTTCTTGCCTTCTTCTCGTTCTGCACACCGCCCCAGGTGCTTCATCATTTCCCTAGTATGCAGTCACTTCAAAGACTTCCAGCTCGGAACCTCCGCCCAGATCTTTGTACTACAACTTCTGAGCTCCAGGCTCATTTAACTGATCCCGTAAATGGGCGCTTTCACCCACCTGCCCCTCAGATACTTCAGACTTAATGTCTAAATTCCTACCCCACCTCCAACTTTTCCCATTTTCCTCTGCATTTCCTATCAATGTAAAGTATTCAACATTCACTCATCCTCTTAGTTATCCAAAATCTCCTTCTCCCTGCTGCCCTCACCACTGGCTCTCCATTTAGCTATTGCATATATTTGCCAAGTTCTATGTTTCTTTTTTTTTTTTTTTTAATATATCTTGATTGATTTCAGAGAGTAAGGGAGAGGAAGAGAGAGATAGAAACATTAAGATAGAAACAAAAGAATCATTGATCTGCTGCCTCCTGCACACCCCACAGTGGGGATTAAGCCTACAACCCGGGCATGTGCCCTGACCAGGAATCAAACCCTAACCTCTTGGTTCATAGGTAGACACTCAACCACTGAGCCACTCCAGCCTGGCTGTTTCTTTTGATTTTTAATATTTCTCATTCCCTTCCTTCCAGAGCTGCATTGGCTACACTGGAAGCCCTGGTGCCAGTGTTGCTTACTTCCTTGCTGAACCAGAATGATCTTGTAGAATATCCAACCCTTCTGAGGCTTCAGTGCTTATTGGAAAAAATCCAAACTCCTTAGTTTGATGTATAAGACCTTTGGCCTGCTTGTTTTCCTACTTCCACCCATCCCACCTCCCGGCCACTTTTTTTTTTTTTTTTTTTTTTTAATTCTTTATTATTGAAAGTATTACATATGTCCCCTTTTACCTTATTGTCCTCTCCCAGCCCTCTCCGCCCCCCCAGCCCAGGCCTTCAGCCCCTATTGTCTGTGTCCATTGGTTATGTTTATATGCATGCAAGTTCTTTTCTTTATCTCATACCCTCCTCCTCCTCCCTCATACCCTCCCCTACTTTTCCTCTGAGGTTTGACGGTCTGTTTGATGCTACTATGTTTCTGGGTCTATTTTTGTTCATTAGTTTATGTTGTTCATTATATTCTACAATTGAGTGAGATCATGTGATACTTACCTTTCTCTGACTGGCTTATTTCGCTTAGCATAATGCTCCATCCATGCTGTTGCAAATGGTAAGAGTTCTTTCTTTCTTATAGCAGTGTAGTATTCCATTGTATAGATGTGCCACAGTTTTTTAATCCACTCATCTGCTGATGGGCACTTAGGCTGTTTCCAAATCTTAGCTGTTGTAGATTGCGCTACTATCAACATAGGGATGCTTATATTCTTTCTGATTGGTGTTTCTGGTTTCTTGAGATATTCCTGCTCCTGGCCACTTTTAAAGAGTAATAGTAACAGCCAATTTTTGAGTCTTATAATAGACTCCTTGCAAAATGCTTTCTTTACATACACATTTCAGTTCTTTTTTTCAGCAGCCCTTTGAAATAAGGTATTTGTCAGTGTAAGTTTGTTTGTTTTTTAATATCCCCAAGGATAATTTTCCATACACAGCATTATATAGGTTTGTAAAATTAGTATTTTGCTTACTGATGTTCTTTAAATTTATTAATTCAGCTTACAAACATTTTCTCATATGTTGCAAAGTTTTTTACTACCATTTCAAAAATAAAATGCAAAAGACAGAAGGCATTACTGAAGTTTTTTGAAGTGATGGAATTGTTTTGTATCCTGATTGAATACACACACACACACAGAGATAAGTCAATTTTATTGTAAGTTATAAAGGAGAAACCTCTGTCCCACTTTTTGAGTGTTTGAGTGTTTTCACTTTTAGTTGTTTATATAATGGAAACCAGTGTTAGTCACATATGTCCAACAATTTCTATGTATGTGTATGTGAATTGAAATGCTAGGAAACACAAAGTGCAGATTTTTAAAATAATTTTTTTTCACAAAAATCTGAATTTATGTGGTATTAAACAGGTGTATAAATGATAAATGTGTTTAAATAATTGTCTTCTTTCTGCTTCCCTTATATTTTAGATTTAATATGATGGAATGGGGGTAGTACAGTCCATAAGCCTAACTACAATAATTTTTTTAATTTTTAAAATAACCTAGCAATAATTTAGAAAGCAGACTGTTTTCTTTTGATCACCAGTTATGAGGCTATAATAGTGTTTGAATTGTATATTCTTTTGGCTGATGGTATATTAAAAGGAATTTTGTGGCAGTAATTTAAAACTCAGTTGGACTTTATGTTTGATCTGGAAGGGAATGAGATGCCTCTCTCAGGATAATTTTCCTGACAGTGGCCCCCACCATTTCTTATTGAATACTGTTAGGATAGTCAGAATATATATAGTCTCCTATTGTTGAAATTTAAAAGTAAAATGTTGCTCACAAGAAAGAGCACTTAGAGCACTTTCGGGTAATTGTATGTCTCATTGCGTGCAAAAACCTGTTAATGCCTTCTGAGGCAATTAATCTTCAAGGCTTGTAGTTGAGTGTGCTGTCCACTGGGTGGTGACAGAGACTGAATAAAACCAAAGATGGACTAGCCTGAAGGGACTCTTGCCCTTATATTTTTAAGGATGGTTAGAGAATTCTTTTTGTTGGCTTAAAAAACCTACTAAATATTGTTGCCTTTATTTTTAAATATATCAAGTTATATCTCCCTTTTTTAGTAGAGTATCATAATTGTTGGCACTGGCATAAAAATACTTACCACTTATATGATGACAACAGCAGCGAAAAATATCATTAATGTGATATTTTCACAAAAACATCCCCTGGTGTATCTGATGAGAATTGCGGTGCTTTCCTACCCTTTAAGGAGTAGGGCAGTAATTCTTCATTTAAACTCTGTGGTTTGGGAGGAAGAAGGAAAGAGTAAAATTTTAGGCATGGAGCTATTATGGGGTGAGCAAAACAATACTATGCCTACTGAAAAGAAGTCTAGAATGAAAGTATGGATAATAAATATTAATACTTATTGCCTATTTTTAGTCATCTGTTTTGACATCAGTTATTCTTCAGTCTTTCATTGTACTCAATTGCTTAGGGGTGAAAGGAGAGTTAACACAAAGGCCAAGTGCAGCAGTGTGTGTGTGTGTGTGTGTGTGTGTGTGTGTGTGTGTGTGTGTGTGTGTGTGTGTGTAGGTTATGATGGATCTAAGAAGAGGCTATACAATAATGTTTAATGCTTATTTGGATCTATGTGGAAAAAAAGGTAGAGAACATTTACTAGCATATGAAAATATTGCTGGTGATGGCATTTGTCCTCACAGGATCTATGCCGTATATCTTCAGCTCAGTGAAAGTTGAATAGTTAATCTCCAAAAGAATTGCCTTTATAACAAAGTCAAGTAGATTGTCTTCCTAATTTCATATTTGCAAAGGTCAGATTGCTCGGGCACAGAGTCCTTGAGTTTGGTACTGCTATTGGAGTTCAGAGGCCTCTGGCCCGCCCAATGTAACATGAGCAAGTCCCCACTCAGACTTGGGAGTTACAACCTGCTCTCAGATGGGAGAAGCTTCCTCATAGGTTCCCTGTGGCCATTTCCACTTTCTGCCTTCCTGATCCCCGTTGCCGTCTGCTTTCCTTTCGGTCATTTCCATTATTCACCTACCACAATCGCCCACTCTTGTCCTCTCTTTCTCTTTCTTCCCCTCTTTTCTTCTCTGGTCACTTCTTTCCACCACTTTTCATTCCTCCTCATCTTTTGAGAGACACAGTTCTCCACAAATGAGGTTGTCCTGAGGGTCCCTCCGGGCCTTTGCTGAAGTGCCAACAATTTGAACTGTTCAGAGGTGTTGGGTCAGTTATGAGAGTAACTTGTACATGGCATAACCCAACAGTGTTATCAGTCAACAAATATTTATGGAAGATAGATGTCGATATGGGATCCTGAGCCATGAATTAGTTCCTCCTGTTAGTCTTTATTCTGCTCCCTGGTCACAAATCATTATAAAAAGTAGATGTGACCTGATACTTTGAAATTAAGCAAATCCCAGCACATTGGTCTGGCCCTCACCCCTATTATAATACCGCCTAGCCTAACTGGCGTTACTGTCTTTCAAAAGGGGAGGAATTGGTTTGTTTGTTTTTAATGTTTTTATTGATTTTTTTAAGAGAGAGAGGAAGGGAGAGGGATAGAGAGATAGAAACATTGATGAGAGAGTGAAACATCAATCAGCTGCTTCTTGCACACCCTTTACTGGGGACTGAGCCCACAACCTGGGCATGTGTCCTGACTGGGACCTCTTAGTTCATGCGTCAATGCTCAACCACTGAGCACCCCAGCCGGGAAGAATTGGGGTTTTTAAGCACTTACATTTTAGGAGGCTCTTTCTTACATTGTTGTCGACTGCCTCTTTTCAAATTGCTGTATCTTCTTCTGTGTTTATTGAAAATCTTCATGGGGGCAAACGAACATACTCTTTAAATGTCTTTATATAGCTGAGGTATTCACCATGTACCTCTTATAGAGTTCTAGTTCCTAACAAGAGATTGACATTTAGAAAGTAATTAGATACAGTGTCATTTTGTTTGCACTGAACTTTTTTTTCCCTCCAAACCCTGCTATACCTAGTTTCTTGGCTATGCAGATCTTGGGTATTTGTAACCATTCTGTTTGTGTAGTGTATGTATGAACAGTGTGTCGTTACTATAATGCATATTTACTATATGCCAATGGGCATTTTGTCAACACCTTACACACAATTCTGTTATTATTTTAGATATTACAGGAAAGAGTACAAAAAGTCACTTTAAGTAGGTATTTGTCTACTAGAAAAGGGAAATGTATTGAATGAAATAACTTTAAGATGCTGCCTTTTGTATATTTTAGAACAGTGGCAGATTTTTCCCCCCAATGTGGATTTTGGCCTCTTGCCTATTCAGTAAATGGAACATGTTAAATTTTTCTTATTATTCTAATATGATGTGTAGATGCATAGAATATTAATGTCTCTTCCTTAGAGAAATTTCTCTATTGATTTGAATATAAAGTAGTATTAAGTATAAGGTAAATAATTTTCTTACCGTTTATATTGAAAAATTAAATCTCCCACTTGGGTATGATACATACCTTTCCATTTTGTTTCATGCATGAAATTACCACCTCAGTCTCTCCATTACTTCCTTCTCAATTCTGTATTGCTTGTCCTGAGAAATACATGCATATCCTACATTTTACTATGTGTCCTGTTAGTTTTTATTGATGTGCGCCTTTTATGTATCTAAAGTATTTCAGAATGAAAAGCCTGTGGATATTAGAATAAGAACAGTATGTGAAATGGTATTATTTTTCCCAAAGATGTTCAGTTTTCTCCCTTAGTCCTCTTTCCTCCCCCACTTTCTTCCTTCCATTCCCACTGTAAAGTGTTTTTCAAAACCTCTTTTCACTCATTGGCTCCTTTTTATACCCTCTTTTATTCTGCTTCAGTTAGTCCAAACCTAGAATATGCCTTAAATTCTGGGTACCACATTTACAAGGATGCCCTTTTATCTTCATCAGTGTCAGTAAGTAGCTAGAGCTGATGTCTATGGAAAATGCTTATGGAAGCCAACCCCAGACTGACTGTTTTAGCAATAAGTTGATGACTAGAAAACGACATACAGGAATCTGCAAAGTAATGGAACTCTAGTTACCCTTGTAGATGTGGTACCGCTTACATCCACCTTCCACATTTGTTCTGTTCAGTTGCCTCTTTGATGTGGTATGTAAAATAAGTTTTAATTACTATAGTTGTGGACATTGAAAATGTGCTAGGACTATAAAAGCAGATGATCATAAATAATAAAATATGCAGCATGTTACTAACAGAAAAAAAGCAATCCATAAAATGTGTGCTTAATAAAGCAAGTCAGCTTTCAGATCTAGGATGTAGACCTAAGGGTCGTGTCTTAGTCGGTTCAGGCTGCTATAACAAAATGCCACAGACTGGGTGGCTTAAACAATGGAAATTTATTCTCTCATAATTCTAGAGGCTTGGAAGTCCAAGACGAAAGTGTTGGTAGGGTTGGATTCTTCTCTCTTTTGCTTTAAATGGCCATTTTCACATGGTTCTCTTTGTTTCTTTCTGTGTCCTAATGGCCTCTTCTTATAAGGACATGAATCATATTGGATTCAAGGCCCACTCCGGTGACTTCATTTAACCTTACTTACCTCAGTAAAGGCCTTACTTCCAAATGCAGTCACATTCTGAGTTACCAGGGATTACCACTTCAACATATGAATTCGGAGGACACAGAATTCAGCCTGTAACAATGAGGTGGTTTTAGGCACAGACCCTGCTGAAGAAGAGGAAAAACACAAATTTGTTCTCAGGTGACTCATCCCCAACTCTAGTGCCCAGTCCATGCCATGGGACCCAGGCTGTGCATCTCTTTCCTGAGGCCACCCTGTGCCAGGCACTGTCCAGGACTCCACACATTAGTCAGAGAACAGCCTTCCTTCCTCTTAGGTGTCGCCTCTCTCTGTGTACTTGAGAAGGGGTGATGGCAAAAAGAGATGGCTGTCCCCACGAGGTCCAGCCCTCCCTTTCTGACCACTTCTCCAACTGGGTGCGCCTCCCTGCTCTGCCAGGGCCTCTCCTCACCCCACTATGGACCACAACCCAGGAACCCGAGGGCTGCAGTCCCTGTGCGTGTGGTCTAAAGCCACTGCAATGGTGCACCATGGCTACTTTAGAGAAGCCTTTAAGCAGAGGGGGAGGTGAACACGGGGCAGACCACACTTCTCTTTGAGGCCCCATCTGTACTCCACTCTGAGTGTGTTGGTATGTTAATTCCATCATGAGGTCTGTGCCCTTGTGACCTAATTACCTTCCAAAGCCCCTCCTACAAATGTCATTACAGTACGGTTACACTATATGAATATATAGTGTATGAATTCGGGGGTGGAGGTGGGCCACAGACATTCAGTCTACAGTAGTTAGCTAGTCTTTGAAAAAATCCAGTTCCAAGTGGATTTGGTTTCGTGAGTTGTGAATTGACACAGATGGGAAAACAGTCTCTGAGTAACCACAGTCTGGACTAAGAGAAGCTTTCATTAGCCGCCTGAGTTCTAGGGAGTACACAGGCAAGTTGCAACAGCAGTTCCTTTTATTTTTTTCTTAACAATATTGCTATGGAGAATTTAAAAAAAATGCATTTGGAATTATTTCCTATGCATGAGGCTCTCTCTGCAGGCTGCTAAAGGCCACTGAGTGCTGGCTTACAGGGCCCAGCCTGAAGATCACTACAGCTGATCCAGTTTTGTCCCTGGAACAGTGCATCTGCAGGCACGAATTAACCACTCTCTGAGTGCCACCGTCTTCCTTTTCTTTTTAATGTTTAGTTTTTCATCAGGTTCCCACACACCAACCTGAAAAGGGTGTTTTGATGATTGACTGGTATTATTATCTGAAGGAATATCAACCAGCCATTGATGTAGCCAGTCCCATAACTGAGTTGCATGCCCTTAGAAAATGATCAGAGTGAAGACTAAACGAAAATTCATAGATTCAGTTTTTCTATTACATAGGTCAGGGGTCCTCAAACTTTTTAAACAGGGGCCCAGTTCACTGTCCCTCAGACCGTTGGAGGGCCGGACTATAGTTTAAAAAAAACTATGAGCAAATTCCTGTGCACACTGCACATACCTTATTTTGAAGTAAAAAAACAAAACGGCAAAAACACCCGCATGTGGCCCGCGGGCCGTAGTTTGAGGACGCCTGACATAGGTCTTTATATCTTCTTGATAATTTGTGATTGTTGGGGTCAGTTGCCTGTAGGGAGGAAGGAATTCATATATTTATTTGGAACTAGTGAATCATTATTTGTTGAGCTGATAAAAACATTTTGGGGACACTAAATAGATTTTAATTTTTATTGTTAGTTTTTAACCAAAGAGACTGAATAACTACTTGTGAAAGTTCTTGTCTTGACTGCTTTTGAGTCAACTCTCTTGCCCCGATTCCAGTATTTTCTATGAGACTAGTCAGAGTTGAACTGAAATATTTCGGGTTATTTTACATGCAGCATTCATGAACAAAGGAAACTTTTCCCAGTGACAAGCATTTTAAAATTGGAGCTATCACTTGTAATCATTTGTCACATGTCATAAAATGTCTTCATTATGAAAAGACACAGAACAATTTGGTATGCCTACTGTTCCTGAGTAGTACCTGTCTGTTGTTGCTGTCTTTTTTTTAAATATATTTTTATAGATTCAAAGAGAAAGGGAGAGGAAAAGAGAGAAACATCAATGATGAGAGAGAATCATTGATTGGCTGCCTCCTTTATGCCCCCTATTAGGGATTGAGCCTGCATGTGCCCTGACCTCCTGGTTTATAGGTAGATGCTCAACCACTGAGCCACACTGACCGAGCTGTTAACTATCTTTAAACCAGGAGCCATACCTCACCCCACTCATCACTCATGGGTCACACCTAGCACAAGAGCAAGTGTCTGTGCTCTGCCTTAAAGCATATCCTAGCGCAGCCTCGCCTCACTGCTTCCCTCACACTTAGTGTAAAGAGAGGAGGCTCTGAAATCAGCTCTGGGTTTGAATTCTCCATCTATCACTAGCTAGCTATGAGCCCTTGGGCAAGGTCATGCCTGCCTCGGTTTTCTCATCTATAAAATGAGAACAGTAGAAGTGAGCTATGTTATATGCCTATTGCTGATACTGTATGTATAGCTTTTGAGCAGTGTTGACATATAAGGGCTCAATGAGTGTTAGCTATTACTGTTATTTTCATTAATTATTATACAATCTAAATCCAACTCGCCTTTCAAAGTGAACTTTATAAGATAGACATCAGATCATGTTACTCTCCTGCTGAAAAGCCTTCAGTAGTTTATAGTAAACTCAGAAAAAGAAAAAAAATCCAGAGTTCTTACTGTGGTCTTCAAAGCCCTGTGTGATGTGACTCTTCCGTTCCTCTAACCTTGTCCCTAGCCATTCGCCACCTGGCACAGGGCACCTTTGTTCCTGCTGGTACTCCTCCCTGCTCTGCCCTGCCACACCCAAATCACTGTGCTTGCCTTGTCCTGGTGCTGTTCTCACAGCTCTGCACAACTAGCACAGCAGCTCCATAGGACGGGGCTTCACCCTGTTGTTTTGTTTGTGCATCGCCAGCAACGAGTGTGCCTGGCCCATAGTAGTTGCTCTATAGCTATTTGTTGAATGGGTGAATGAATGAAACAAACTGTTCCCAATCCTAATACTTTGTGTGCTTTCACATAGATAAAATAAAGAGCTTGCACAAATATTGTGAGAGTAAAGTTAAATTTGGTTAAAACCATTCCAGGCTTTCTCTGGAATTTAATGAACATGGCAGAGTGGAAGAAAACTGACCGGGAGTGAAAATGCTGGGTCCTGGTTCTCATTCTGTTCCTGCCACTATGGATCACTTGGCTTCTCTGAGACTGCTTTCCTGTCTATAAAACGCAGGCAGGGTTGGAAATCTCTGAGAAGCTGCCCCGCTGAGGGAAGTGGGAAAGAGGGTGAGGGGAGGCACCTGAGCCCGTCCACTTCAACTGGAGCAGTGTTATTTATATTTCCTTTATATGCTGGGGTTTCATATGAAATTTGGTTTGAAAAAAGTCTGTTTCTTAAAAACCACCGAATTAGAAGAGCACAAAGGTTATTTTTAGCTTAATTGATTCTGGCAGCTTTCTTATTTAAAGGATATTGTTTCTTCACATTCTCTGCACCCTTCCCTCCCAAAGGAAAGCTCATTGAATATTTTTTCAAATGTCTTAAAGAAAATTAAAATATGTGGGTAAATAACAAAATTGTCCTCATCAAGAAATGAACTACATGAAAACAAAGACCGGGTCTGCCTACTCACTACTAATGTATTCATTGCTTAGCACAGTCCCAAAGCAGAGCTAACTCAATACATATTTGTTAGATGGATGGACAACAAGTGGATATTTGAAGTGAGCAGCAACTTATTTTTAAGGGAGAATATATTTTGTAATAATTGGTGAAAAACATATCTTAAATCATGGAATTTTTACAAGTTGTTTTTTCAAGATATTTATTGAATGTTGATATTGTAATAGATCATGTTTACACAGTGTCTGCTAAATGGCAAATTTATTGCACCTTCCTTTAATTCCTCATTCATTTCTAATGTTAGTTATTTAAAACATAAAACTCTCAATCCAAGATGGTGGCAGAGTAGATGGAAGCTACACTCATCTCCTTCCAGAACCAAACTGGACGTACAACTGAAATATAGAACAATCATCCTGAATAACCAACTGAAGACTAGCTGAAGAGAGATCTTACAACCAAGGATTTACAGAAGAGGTCACAGCAAGACTGGGATAAGCACAGAATTAATGAACTCCTCAGATAGCAGCAGGAAAGAATAGTCAAGGAGCTTGCTAGATTCCAACAAAGGCTACCAAGAAACCTTAAGAAGTTGCAGGTGACTTTGAGAAGTTCCTACATGAACTTCAACCTGAAGCTCAAGTTGATGGAGAATTTCTGGCATCACTGTCATCATCAACAACACAGAAGACTCCAGCTTTGAGGAAGGAGAGCACTGAGAGAAACCAGAAACAGGCTGGGTTTAAGAATATTGTCTACGAAATAAAATCCTATATAATAAAAGGGTAATATGCAAATCGACCAAACAGCGGAACAACCATTCACTCTGATGTGCACTGACCACCAAGGGGCAGACACTCAGTGCAGGAGCTGCCCCCTGGTGGTCAGTGCGCTCCCACAGAGGGAGCGCTGCTCAGCCAGAGCCCTGAGTCAGGCTCAGGGCTGGAAAGCACAGCGGAGGTAGTGGGAGCCTCTCCCGCCTACACAGCAGTGCTAAGGATGTCCAAATGCCAGCTTACTCCCGGACTGCAAGAGGGTG
Organism: Ia io; assembly: GCA_025583905.1. Lineage (NCBI taxonomy): Eukaryota > Metazoa > Chordata > Mammalia > Chiroptera > Vespertilionidae > Ia > Ia io. Next base: position 91,773,514 of record JAJQQW010000002.1, on the reverse strand, counting down.
CAGGCCAGGCTGAGGGACCTCCCTCCTCCCCCGCCACCCCACCCCAAGTGCACGGATTTCATGCATCGGGCCTCTAGTAAAATATAAAACTAAGGAGGAACCAAGATGGCGGCATAGGTAAACACCTAAACTGCTGCCTCACACAACAATTTCAAAACTACAACTAAAAGACAAAACAGACATCATCCAGAACCACAGGAAGGCTGGCTGAGTGGAAATTCTACAACTGGAATGAAAGAGAAAAGCACACACAGACTAAGAGGAGCTCCAAAAGGCTGAGGTATGGAGACACACACGCGGAGAGGACAGGCGGCTGAGTGCCTGGCTGGCTATCCCAAGCGGGAGGGAGACGGAAGCTCCTGACTGCACTGAACCCCAGTTCTGGGCGAGACCCCAGGGACCCAGTCTCATACGGGGGGAATCTGGACTGTCAGGAAAAGAGAAATGCACATGGAGATTCAGAGGAGCTACAAAAGGCAGAGGTTCGGAGGAGCGTGCGTGAGCGGAGAGGACTGACTGCTGAGTGCGCCGCTGGCTTTCTCTAGCGGGAGGGAGATGGGAGCTCCTGACTGCGCGGAACTCCAGTTCCAGGTGAGAATCTGGGAACCCAGGCCCATTTGGGGAGAAACTGGACTGTCTGGCAGTGGGCAAAACTTGAGGGCGACTTTCTCTCAGAGGTGCTTGCAGCAATTACCGAGGGACACTGAGACCCAGGGGCCTCATAGGGCAGGGCTGACAGGAAGCCAAGGCTGAGCACAGAGGCTTTTGCAATTTTTCAGGTCTTGTCTCATAAGAGTGTCTCCAGCACAGAAGTTCTCCCAGCATAGACACAGCTGATCCTCACAGCCAATTGGCCTGGAGGTCAATTCCGCCCAGTGATACCAACAACAATCAAGACTTAACTATAACAAGGCTGTGCACACAGTCCACAAAGGGGTGCACCAAGAGTGTCCATCTCAGGTAACTGGGGAAGCCGAGCCACTGGGCCATATAGGACACCTAGCACACAAAGCTACTCTACCAACTCAGGGAAGCAGCGAATGCGGAGACAAAGAAACAGATCACAAATGAAAGAAATGGAGGGAAGCAAATGACTGGATATAGAGTTCAAAACCATGGTTATAAGGTTTTTCAAGAATTTCCTAGAAAAGGCCGATAAATTTAGCGAGACCCTCAAGGGTATGAGAAGGAACCAACTAGAAATTAAGCATACACTGACTGAAATGAAAAATATTATACAGAGACCTAACGTCAGACTAGAGGACTGCAAGAATCAAATCAAAGATTTGAAATACAAAGAAGCAAAAAACACTCAACCAGAAAAGAAAAAAGAAAAAAGAATCCAAAAATTTGAATATAGTGTAAGGAGCCTCTGGGACAACTTCAAGCGTACCAACATCAGAATTATGGGGGTGCCAAAAGAAGAGAGAGAACAAGATACTAAAAACCTATTTGAAGAAATAATGACTGAAAACTTCCCCCACCTGGTGAAAGAAATAGACTTACAAATCCAGGAAGCCCACAGAACCCCAAACAAAAGGAATCCAAAGAGGACCACACCAAGACACATCATAATTAAAATGCCAAGAGCAAAAGACAAAGAGAGAATCTTACAAGCAGCAAGAGAAAAACAGTTAATTACCTATAAGGGAGCACCTATACGATTGTCAGCTGATTTCTCAACAGAAACTATGCAGGCCAGACGGGAGTGGCAAGAAATATTCAAAGTGATGAGTAGCAAGAACCTACAACCAAGATTACTCTACCCAGCAAAGCCATCATTCAGAATTGAAGGTCAGATAAAGAGCTTCACAGACAAGAAAAAGCTAAGGGAGTTCATCACCTCCAAACCAGTATTATATGAAATGCTGAAAGGTATTCTTTAAGAAGAGGAAGAAGAAAAGGTAAAGATAAAAATTATGAACAACAAATACATATCCATCAACAAGTGAATCTAAAAATCAAGTGAATTTAAAATCTGATGAAGAGAATATACTGGTGACTATAATAGAATCAGGGGCATAGAAAGGGAGTGGACTGACAATTCTCGGGGGGAAAGGGGTATGGGGTGTGTATGAAGAGACTAAACAAAAATCGTACACCTATGGATGAGGACAATGTGGGGGAGGTAAGGGCAGAGGGTGGGGTGGGAACCGGGTGGAGGGGAGCTATGGGGGGGAAAAAGAGGAACAATTGTAATACTCTGAACAATAAAGATTTATTAAATTAAAAGTAATACAAGCAAAAAATAAAAAATATATATAAAACTAGAAGTACCCAATGTGATTTCCTCCTTTTTTTCTTTCTTTCTTTTTTTTTTTCTCTAAAGTAGGATCCTCTTAGAATATTAGCTTTAAAATAGAGAGTACTATTTCTTTTTCACAGTAATACAGTGAAAGGTGCTTAATAATAAACTGTTTGTGGACAACTTTACAGTTGGCTTTTAAATTTGGCAGATCTGCTTGAAGTTGATAAGAAAAGTTTTACTGAGATTTCAAAGCTGTATTAAGTTGAGATAAGTTAAAGTGAAGGTGATGGTAAGACATTGAACAGCAGGATTTTTTAGGAATAGAAATGAGACTATCAGCCTTGCATTCTTAAAAAAAAAAAAAAAAGCATGTAACAGTATGTCTTAACAAAATATAAGAATCATGTGTTACACAAAAGGTTATAAAATATTCCCACCTGCACATTGCCTAATCTTATTACATTTTGAATTTTGGTGTGTTTTACGATCAGTCTCTCTAAAAAGTGCGTCTCTTGTAACTATAATTCTGTGTGTATGTGTATGAGTGCACATATGAAAAGTATACAGTTATTCATAGCATGGTTCTTATATTTGGTACTGTTTACTCATGTGTTAATGTTACTCATAAATATATCTTTCCTTTAGGTAAAGAGGATGAATTTCCAAAGAAACCTTTGGGACAGCTTCCACCTGAACCTCAGTCTGCTGGCATTAGTCACCTGAGCAATGGACAAAGTGTTGGCAGATCAAGTCCCCATAAGATCAGAAGAGAGAGTGGCTCATCACCTCATAAAAAGCCCGAGCATTCCCCTCACCATCAAGGCAGAATTGGTACACCAGAAAGAGCGAGGCAGCCACGACGGGCATCAGTGGAGGAGGACAGTAAAAAGCTTAAAGATGAAGCAGACTTTCAAAGAAAACCTCCATCAGGTCCACAAGACAATGTTAGGCAATATGACCATGCATCTGCTAACCAAAATAGCAATGCTCTTTCAAATATCAGGAAGGAATTTGTGCCCAAATGGAATAAACCATCAGATGTTTCAGCTATTGAGAGAACTGCCAGATATGCCACTGAAGGCAAAAGTCGATTCGCGCACCCCACGCTTACAGTCACCATCCCGAGTTCTGCTGATCCTCGGGTGTCAAATGCAAGGCAGAAGGTGAAGATCTGGGATGCTGATGAAGGGAAACGGGGCTCGAATGCATCACAGTATGATAATGTACCAGAAAATGAAAATGGCCCGTCTGTTGAAGAGGCACTAGAAAGGGCTTATTCTCAGAGTCCAAGGAATATTGTTTACACGCACAGTCCGAGGAAGCATCCTGAGCCAACTTCTAGTCCATCAAAAGTATCAAACAAGTTTACTTATAAAATACAGCCTCTAAGTTATGCAAAATATCCAGCTCAGCTAGATGGAGAAGATCGAGGGCCCGTGCACCCCCCATCTTACAGCAGTCCCCCTATTTACCACGGAGATTCTCCGAAGCACATCCCCACCACTAACAGCAGCTTTGTGTCTCCACAGCTTAGCCATGGGGCCCAAATGAATCCTTCCAGGAGACCTCATGATGCCACTCTTTCCATCTATGTCTCTCCAGAGAAATCTCACAGCCGTCCAGCTCCTCTTGTCCTACCATCTAGTCGCATAGAAGTTCTTCCCATTGATGTTGGTGCTGGGGGATATTCAGGGTCACCAAAGAATGGAAAATTCATCATTCCTCCAGTGGATTATTTGCCAGATAACAGAAAATGGTCAGAAGTCAGTTACACATTCAGACCTGAGATGCCTGAACAGTCATGGACTCGGGATGCTAACCGTAGCCACTTAAGCAATTTAACAAAATATTCTGCCTTTCAACATGTACCCTTTCAGGACCATAGCCTCCCCCCAGTTTCCGTGGATGGTCCAGTGCGGTATAGAACTTCCCCGGCTTTAGAAGATGCCAGCTCCTCTGGGTATCAGTATTCAGGGCCCTCGGCTCCAGCATATCACTACAGAAACCGGGATGGACTTTCTATTCAAGAATCGGTATTGCTGTGAGAATTCATCTATACTTGCTGAAGATGAGAATAGAAATCTCCCAGAATCTACATTGCTATATTTGTAATTGCCAAAGCAGTATTTTATACCATTGTAAACAACTCGCACAATTCTCATGTATGTTAGTAATAAGAATAGTTGGGAGTGTTTTCATCCCCACGTAGATGCTGCTTAAGATGAGCATTTTAATTGCATCATCACTGAATCTATTAATTTACCGTGGAAACATAGCAATAGCATTTAGGGATGCATACAAAATAAATTCATTACTCAGTTCCATTTATAACTTCTCAAAACCTACACACTTTTACCCTATTAGTCCATTTTACTTTGAGTAATGTTACGAAGCACTGAAAAACTGTCTATGAATACTAGACATTTTTAAGGCTCTATGTAGAGTATGTGTCTTTAAGTAGATATAGACATCTATACATACACACTTCAACACAGAACTAATGAAACATTAAAAACCCTGCTTTAATCTAGATCCATGGAATAATTTATTCTCCTTTTTTTCTTTAACTGGTCTTTTAGTCAAGTCCCCCCACCCCCTCATATTTTTAACCCAGATCCTAAATTGACTTAAGGGTTTGCAATGAGGTGATTAATTCAGATCTCACAGGATACTCATTTTCTGTTGCCCTTTTCTTTCAATCTGAAAATTAAAGACATTGGAGAGAAAGTCTAACCACTTAATGGTGCTTTAAAATTGTGGCAGTGAAAATAAGTTGAAGGCCACAGGTGCAGGTATCCGTGTGTCCAGAGGTGCAGGCTCAGTGTATCCGTGGGCACCAAGATCTGTTCCTGCCTCTGTGCCCTTGGCCTGGCCTGCTTGCAAAGCTCAGAGTAGAATGTTCCTGCCAGATGTGAAGGAAATGCTGTGGCCCAGGCTGCAGCTCTCCTGTCGGTGCCAGTGGGAGAGGAAGCAAGTTCCCATGGGGCAGCAGAACGCACTCCCAGAAATTCCTTTGAAAGCAGGATTAGCAATATGGTTGCTTCTGCCCCTCATATCCTGCAGGGCCTCACTACAAAGGGCTGGTGGTCCTTTACATGATCTTTTTCCTGGCACTCTTTTCTTTCAAGAACATAGTCAATGGATATTGCCACCGCCGCTTAGGCCATTAAATTACCAGCATGTAAAATTGTAAAAATGATCTGAATTATGGCCTTTTCTTTTTTAATAGTGTGATTTTCACAATTTCAAAAATATTTTTCTTTTTCAGGGACAAAAATTTATGTCCATGTTGAAAAAATTAGCAGTGTCTTTTAAAATATTCTATTTACACTACAGTTACCAAAACACTGACCAAGTTTGGAGCATGCCAAGAAAATAAGACTTTGTGTTTAATTAGAGAGCTTGTTTTCAACATTATTTGGCTCACATTTGAACAATAGAGTGGAAAACCTAAAGTTGAGGGTTCTTCTCGTTGCAAGTTGTGGCTTTAAGCTTTCAAGGTACAGAAGTATGTCTTTTAAAATGAAAATAACATTTGTTTAGCTAGTGAATGTGACAATAATTTTTATGTATATAATGAATCTAATGTAATTTTAATCACCTTGGTATTGATGTTATTAAATGACAAAACAAATGCAGTGTATTAGCAGGTGAGCACTACACGGAAGCTCAGACGAAATCCTGACATCACTGGGCTCTCGATTCAGATCATACGAAGCTTAGACATAAATGTATGTAAAAATGTAGCTGAAGACATTAATTCTAATTTTTAAACCATGATTCTGTGACTTGTAATAAATCAAGCTGTACAATTTAGTTAATGATAGCAGCATCTGAGCTGCTCCAAAATATATCAACAGTGGTAAATACTGTAGATTTATATATATGTATGTATGTATGCAAAATATGTATACACACACTATTTTCTTATGTCATCTATGACATTTTTTATCTGTATACTTTTTTTGATGTGATTGTTTTTAACATGCTAAAAGTAATACATATATTTTGTTTTGTGTCTTTTATGTGCTTTTTTTCATATGGCAGAAGTGCTGCATCCCCGAGCCTTCTAAAGCTAACTCTTCTAATTGAGTAGATACTGCCAGTGTTTGCGGACATGGCTTTATATACTCAAGTTCAATGTTATATGCATATTAATTTCCAGTAGTACTGTGTTTAGAATTATAGAGCCTTTATTTTATGTAATCTGCCATTATTAATAGCAATAAGGTATTATTTCTAGTCTTCCCCATTATAATGTATAGCTATGGTAAGTTTTCAAGTAGGAAAATTTAATTTGAAGTTGTTTTGCCACCGTACAATTTCACGCTTTTAGATTTATCTTTCACTAAAGATAAATAATGAAATAATGATAAAATATGAAATAATATTGGTAAAGTGGGTTAAAATACATTTATGAAAAACATATTTGGTAAGAATTTTTATGGTGTGGAGACTGATTTTTCTCTGTAACTGCATGTACTTGGTGTAAATGTTTTGCTAAAGTCTTCATAGTAGTTTTGCCTAAAACACTAAGCACTTTGGTATAGTTTTTATTTTCTTAATATTTAGTTGGAAAGATTAAAAAAACTAAACCCAGAGTCTCAAAGGGTTGTTAAACTTTGACTCCGGTGCTTATGTTTTTTAATATATATATATTTTTAATGACAGCTTTTTTAAGCTGGGAGATATATGTAAAATCAGATATCAATTGTAGGGAGGAAAATAATATTTTTCTGCCTACCTTTCTAGGTTCTCTGGCCAGGCCCTGTTAATTGGACTGACAAAAGACAGGTGAACAAGAGAAAAACAAGTTTATTGACATCTGCATCCTGCACTCAAATGGGAGGATCCAGTGATGAGTATCTAAGAAGGGCAGGTGTAGGTCTAGGTACCTCACTTAGTGGGGAAGGGAAAGGGAGAAAGGCACTTGTGGAAAAGTAAAGGACTTTATGGAAAATAAATAGGCCTTTTGGAAATAAACAAGAGATACGATAGTTTGTGACAAGTTTGGGTGTGATGCCAGAAGAGATGAGAATTGCCCAGATTGGGGATTTATGACTTTTGAGTTCTTTGGGGAGGTTCTGCTTTAGACAGATAAGGGATTTCGGGAACTCAAATGCCTTCAGCTCAAAACCTTTCTTATGCCAAAGTGGCATATTTTGGGGTAGCATGTCCTGATACCCTCAGCATGGAGAAGAAAAATGGATGTTTACAGAATGATTGTTTTAACTTTTTTCATTTTAAGAAGATTTTATGTCATACTTAGTGTAACTTTAAAATTGAGTTTCATGCCTACAGCTATCTTAAGATCTCTCAGGACCTATTATAATTCAGGCACTAAAACAGTACCTCCTCAATAGTTTGCTGAGATCTCTTTTATTTTCATGATTAGAGCAAAACATGCCATGTCCAGAAATAGGGATTTATTTACAGCAGACCCAACCTTAATCTTATGGAAATATTAGTGCTCTCAATTATCTTTTATATTCACACTTGATTTTAATATGCACTTAATTGTGGGTTAAGACTATGGTTTTGAGATTGGGTTTTGTTGTTTTAATTGTCCTTTAATGGATTGTAAATGTCCATTTCTAATATGGATATTAATGCTTATGGACAAGGTGATTTTAATAAGTCAAACTTTACTTTTATAATCAAGGGGTTGTGATTAGGAAGAAGGGTTCTATTTAAAATGTATTTATGATTTGTACCTTCAGAAAGAGTTTCAGTTAACCATAAATCTAAGGATAAGTGTCACCATTTTATAGATAAGAACACTGAGAAAGGAGCAAATTTTAGATTTCATAGGAGTGGATCTTGACCCCTGCTTGCTCTTTAGAATTTTCAGGGGAACTTTTAAAAAATCTTCTCCTTGGTTCCTACCCTAGGCCCCTTAAATCAGAATGGCTGGGGTGGATTCCAGGTATCAGGTAATTATATTTTCCTCCATTCTGTCAGTTAAGCTATTTCCAAAAAATCCCTCTAAAGTTGATTATCTTATATTCTCACTATGAGCTGTCTCAAAAATTTTTAACAGGTCAGTTTGAGTAAGTTAGGAAAAATTCCACTGGAAAGATGAACATTATCAGGAATCTGTACGTTTTGATGAACTGAGAGTGGTGGAAAGTATAAATGTCTTCTGATGGAAAGTAGCATGACCCTGTACTGTCTCACTAGGGCTGGCAACAGTTGTACAAAATAGCTAGTGCCTTGTTAAGATTTCCATTTCCCTAGACAACCTCTCATTTTCGTTAAGTGACATGCTAAACAAAGGCCTATGTTGTCTGGAAGCCTGCGTGCATTTCGTGAGGGCTGAGAAAATGCTTCTTAGTCGCTTGACCAGTCAACACTTCATTGAGCACAGTGGACTAGCAGTCCTAGGGACTCATATTTCAATATCAGAGACGTGTTTTATAATCTGTGCCTCCAGTCAGTGTTGGAGACCCGGCACAGAAGGCCACCCATCAAAAGGATTGGGGAAGCTTGTCGGGGAGGTGCCTCAGTTGAGCTTGAGAGGACAGAAAATAGGGAGGGAAAGGCGGCATTTCTCCCCAGGGTGGCATGAGCAACTGCAGGGTCTGTGGGGGGAAGTTTGCCACTTTGATGTGTGGTTGTGGGGTTCCACAGAAAGACCAGATTTTGGAGGGCCTTGTATGTCATTGAACTTAGTCTTGGAGGCAGCTTTTTCCTTGGGTATGTTTACATTACCTGTGTGGCCCCTAGAAGCGCTGGGGGCTAGCTGTGAGGGAACAAGCCTAGAGGAACTAAGGAAGTGTTCTTCTAAAGGTGGTAGCGCTGAAGGCCAGGGAAGAAGTTCCAAAGAAAAGGTGATTAACTTGGGAACTAATTACTAAGTAAAATGGGCAAAACTTGATAACTGCTTGAATGTCATCATAATAATCATAAGAAAAGTAGCTAATGATACTGAATACTTACTACGGGTCTGGTCCTTGCTTAAGCATTTTACCCATATTAACTCATTTAATTCTTCCAACAACTCTATGGCGTATGTACTATTGTAATTCCCAGTGAGCAGATGAGAAAACTAAGACACAAACGAGTTGAAGTAACTTAGTGACACAGTGGTAGGTAACAACCAGAACTTGAATCCAAGTGATCTGAATCTAGAGCCTGGAATCCCTCCCCCCCCCCACACACACACACACACACACACACACACACACACACACACACACACACACACACACACCTGTAAAGGTTATAGGAGGCATAATGTAATCACCATAACATTTTACCCATTTAAGTGTACACGTCAATGATTTTTTAGTAAATTTACAGAGTTGTGCCCAATTTTAGAACGTTTCCATCCCCTCAAAAAGATACTTCAGGCCCATTTGCACTCCGTCTCCATTTTTGCCCCCAGCCTCAGGCAACCACCAATCCACTTTATCTTTCAGAGTCACCTTTTCTGGACATTTCATAAATATGGAATCAGGTAACGTGTGGTTTATTTTTGCATCTTTCACATTTACATAATGTTTTTAAGGCTTGTCCATGTGTAGCACGTATCAGTGCTTTCCTTTTTGTTGAATTGTATTCCATTGTGTGGCTGTATCACAATGTGCATATTCACTCATCAGCTGATAGACATTTGGACTGTCGGCACGCTGTGACCATTTGTGTTCAAGTCTTTGTGTGCACAGGTTTTCACTGCCCATGGGCCTGTATCTAGGAGTGCTATTGCCAGCTTTTATGGTAAGTTTATGCTTAACTTTTTGAAAAACCTCCAGACTTTTCCAAAATGCACCATTTTACGTTCCCACCAGTAACATAAATACTTATTGTTTGTGTTTCTTTTATTATAGCCATCCCAGTGAGTATGAAATGATATATCATTGTGGCTTTAATTTGTATTTCTCTAATAGCTAATGATCTCAACCATTCTTTCATGTGCTTATGGGCTATTTGTATATCTTCTTTGGCGAAATGTCTGTTCAAATCTTTTGCTCATTTAAAATTGTGTTGTTTTCTTATGTCATAGTAAGAGTTTTTACTGTATTCTGGATACAAGTCCTTTGTAAGACATGATTTGCAAATATTTTCTGCTAATCTGTGACTTGTATTTTCAGTTTCTTAATGATGCCTTTTAAGGCACAAATGTTTTTAATTTTAATGAAGTCAAATTTTTCAATTTTTTACTTTATGGATCATGCATTTAGTATTGTTTCTCTCCTAACCCAATGTCACAAAGGATTTTTTCCTATTTTATTGTGGAACTTTTATACTGTTATCTCTTACATTTCAGTCTATGAGATTAATTTTTGTATATGGTGTGAGGTAAGGGTCTGTATTCATGTGGATATCCCGTGGTCTCAGCATCCTGTGTTAAAAGAGTACACTTTCCCCTAAAGTACATATCCTCCAACTTTTTTTTCTCCAAATTGTTTTGGCTATTGGGTCCTTTGCATTTTTATGTAAATTTTAGAATCTGCTTATCAATTTCTGGGGGGAAATGCTGAGATTTTGATAGGTATTGTTTTAAATATACAGATCAATTTTGGAAGAATTGTCATCTTAAAAAAATATGAGTCTTCCAATCCATAAGTATAGAATATCTTTCCATGTATTTTTATTTTCTTTAATTTCTCTCAACAATGTTTTGTAGTTTTAGTATATATCTTGCACGTCTTGTTGAAATTATTTCTGAGTGTTTTATTTTTCTTGCTCTGTGAATGGAATTGTTTTCTTTGGAGCCAGTGTGCTTTAACATTAATCTGTACTGTTGAGGGGAGAGGAAGGGTCAAGGTTGATTTGTACAATTCTCACGTTGGGTTGCCATAGGATCACCACCTGGAATTCAGGGGAAGGAGCAGGTGTAGGTTTAGTGAGGAAATGACATGTTTTGACATGTAGAATTTGAGGACTAGGTTATTGACAAATGGTGTCTAACAGGCAGCTGGCAACTCCAGAAAGGTTTGCTAGCATGTAGGAGGCAAAGCCATGAGTTTGAGTACTTGTTGAGGGAGAAGAGGAGCGAGCTGAAGAAGGGGAGAACCTAGGGAATCTCCGGCATTTAAGAGGTGTCAGAGGGAAAGGAGTGCATGAAGAACTCGGGGGGAGCAGTCATGGGCTGGTTCCACAATATTTAAATGTCCAGTGATTGAGGACAGCTCTGGAGTCAGACTCCAGTTTGAACCTTGCATTGATGGGCCAGCCTCTATCTTTGGTCCTGGTGAAATTGTGATGTAAAGGGACAGCAAAATCCCTGTCTTCAAGGAGCTTACATTTTTATCCCTTTCCTCCACTATAAAAGGGAGACAGACAGTAGTATTTTTATTTCAAAGAGTTGTGAGGATTAAATAAATTAGCTTGTGTGAAGTGTTCAATGCAGCATCAGTACACAGTAATGCTTTGAAATATTGACTAGACTCACATTCCCCCACTGGTGAGCAAGAGGGCATGGACCGTGACTCCCGGTGAGGAACACGGGCCGTAGTCACACATGGCAGGTGAGAGGGAAGGCACATAGGGCAGCTGGAGGAGGAGGAGTTCCAAGAAGAAGGAAGTGATCAGCAGTGTAAAACGCAACACGTCTGAAAAGACAGTTTGGATTTGACTATTAGGAGCTCATTGCTGTCTACTTAGAGCATAGTAGTTGGCACAGGCACCAGTGGGAGGTGGTCAGCTCTCCAGCCGTGTGAGTGAGCCGGGCTGGACAGTTACTGACTAGTAGCTGGAGGGAAGGGTGGATGAGGGCAGGAGTGGAGGAGCAGATATATTTACATGGAAAAGGTAATGCTAATTAGAAATCAGTTTTGATCATTCAGACACGCTCAAATCCTTCTGCAGTTCAGCCCTTGGTTTTATTCCAGTTTGTTACTTTATGTATTGATGAGTATTAAAACACCCATTATTAAACTTTCTGCAATTCAGATTTCTCACTTTAATTTGGAGGAAAATCAGCATGACCTGAGTGTAGAGTGGGCTGCATCAAGAAAACTATTAATGCTGTGCCTGCTCATCACTGACATTGATGAGCACGTATTTAAGTTTTGCTTCGTGTGATGTACACTAACCAAGTGTGATTCAGAAGTAGCATATGTGGAGAGGCTGGCTTCTCTCTAAGCCCAGTGTGAATCAGCAACAAACTGCTCCCGCAAACGCTAAGTCAGTGTTCACACATTCTGGGTGTGACTTTGGGCAGGTCCCTGGGCCTCTGGGACACATTTTCTGATCTGTAAACTCTGGAGGTAGTGGGCAATTTTGTAAGGTCTTCTGGCCCAAACTCTAAGGGGAGGGTTTTGCAACCCAAGGCCTGTTGGTCTTTGTGCTTTGTACTGTGACAAGTGTTAGGAAAGCAGAGGTAAGCAAAGGCCAGATGGCCCCTGGTCTCATGGAGTGGACAGTCTGTGGAGAAGGCTGATGTTAATTATGTGGTTTCCAACACACATGACCCACATCCTGGCCAGGACCAGGAGGAGAACCCAGTGCACTAGCACCTATGATAGTGGCACAAGTGAAGATGACGCTCATGAGAAAGATGTGGGTCCTGATAAGGGGCAAAGGTAACCGCTCACAGACGTGGCAGGTACAGCAACTCTCAGTGCAGCCTGGGAGCAAAGAAAGCAGAGTAGCAAATATTGACACAAAGAGCTGGAGTCGCTAACATGAAGATAGTTTTAAGTTCTCAACCATGTCTACACCCATGAATAGTACCATTAGCTGATTTGCCTTTGAAAAGGAAGGACAGCCATGGCCCTCCCTGGACATTGGCCCTTTGGTAGAATGGACTGGAAGCCATCAAACCTGCACGGTAGACTGCATTTGCTGGTCATCAGCTGGGTGACCTTAGGCAGGTCACATTCCCTTTCTGGGCCTCGTTTTCCTCAGCTGTGAAATGTGGGCATCAGAGCTGGAAAGGGTCATGGAAACGACGTAAAACAGTGGGTCCCCACCATGGCTGTGAATAAGAATCACTTGAGGAGCTGCCAAAATACTACGCTCAGACCAATTAAGATAGAATCTACGGGGTAGGCCAGGAATTAGGATTTGCACTTTTTAAAAAATACATATTTCTTATCAATTTCAGAGAGGAAAGGAGAAAGAGAGCGAGAGAGAGAAGAGAAGCATCAATGGGAATCATTGATTGGCTGCCTCCTGCCCCCTACTGGTGATCGAGCCCACAACCTGAGCATGTGCCCTTGACCAGAATCGAACCTGGGACCCTTCAGTCCACAGGCCGATGCTCTATCCACTGAGCTAAACCAGCGAGGGCAGGGTTTGTACTTTTTACTAATAAGTTAAATACTTACACAGGCCAACATTTCATGGTTCTGTAAACTGTCCCTTAGAACCTAACCATGGAAAGCAATTGTAAAGGAATATCCTGGAACAAGAAATCAGAGCCTTGGCCTTGAAACCTTTGATGAAAACCATGAATGGCCTGCCTCTCTTAACAAGTGTTTTGACCATAGAGAAAGAGAGACATCACTCTCTCCACCTCTATTTCTTTTTAAAAAAACATTTTTATTGATTTTTAGAGAGAGAGGAAGAAAGAAAGAGAAACATTGATTGATGTGAGAGTGAAATGTTGATCTGTTGCCTCCTGCACGCCCCCTACCAGAGATCGAGCCTGCAGCCTGGGGAATGTGCCCTGACCAGGAATTGAACTGGCAACGCTTCAGTGCACAGGATGATGCCCAAACAACAGAACCAAACCGGCCTTGGCATTATTCTTTATGATGCCCAATCAATAGAGCCACACCTCTATTTCTTTATTCTTCTAGTTTCTATATCATCTACTGCTATCAGGAAACCACCCTAACCTCCTATTAGGGGATTTCTATTTAGAGGTTTTGAATGGTGTAATGGAAAGAATACAGGCTTGAAAACAAACTTGGAGATGTCTCAGCTTTTCCACCTGCCTTGCTGGACATCAATCTCATAAATACAACAGAGAAAACAAGGTCTCCCTTGCAAGTTTGTTCTGAAGATTAATTCAGATAATGTGCATGTAATACAGTGCCTGGAACACAGAGGCTCTCTAAATGTTAAGTGATGAATATAAATGTTTGCCTAGGGAAAGGACTGATACTCATATTTACAGAGCTTTTTTCTCTTTAGATGTATTAAGTACCCCCAAATGGAACATGGGCAAAGAATATTAAAAGAAAATGTACAGATAAAGAAGTGCAGCACTATTAAACATATTGTACAAACCCATTAACTAGAGAAATTGAAATTTGAACAGTGATTGGCAAAGACAGTTTGTGAAAAGAATGGTGGCGCCCTGCCAGTGGGGAGGACATTGTATTCCACAAATAAGTCCAACGGTTATTGCACTGTTTGGTCCAGAAATACAAGTGGAAAAGATACATGTGAAAGGATAACCTGATGTCCATCAATAGAGGGTAGGTTAAAATTTGATACAACTGTACAAAGCATGCTGTTAACTCCTGGCCGAGTGCCTCGGTTGGTTGAGCGCTGTCCTGTGCACAGAAAGGATGCCAGTTCCATTCCCAGTCAGGGCACATTCCTAGGTGGTTGGTTCAATCCCCAATTGGGGGGCATACAGAAGGCAACCTATCGATTCTTCTCCCTCAGATGGCTGTTTCTCTCCCTCTCTCTAAAATCAGTAAACATATCCTCTGGTGAAGGTTAACAAAAAGAAATAGAGCGTCCTGTTCACCCTTTAACACTGCACCCGTGTGATTGACATGGCGGATGTCTCTGACTTATTTTTAAATAAAAAACTGCAAAGCAGTATTCACACAGCCCGTGGCGGTGCCCCCGCCCTGGCTCCACCGACCAGCCTCGCGGCTAGATTCAGCGATGTGGTGGGGAAGGCCGTGGCTGGGTGGAGGTGGGGTTGCTAACCATGGGTTTAGGAACCCCGGGCTGTCAAAGAGCCCATGGAAGTTCGTCTGCATGAAGGCTTTTCAGCCTTTCAGACAGCGAAGAAGGTTTTAGAACTGCTGTGCAGGCATCTGGCACTTAAGGATAACCATGTTGAAATTAAACAGGGAAGTGAGGAGGAGCAAGGACCCCCGAGGTGAGGGCAGGGCATGTCCCAGGTGGAAGGACTAGGAGGCGGGAGGGGAGCGAACATACACTCCCCACTTGGGTCACCGTTCAGGCTTTAACCGAGAACAAGCATGGCAGGGCTTTGCCGGACCTCAGTGGACAGACTCAAATCGCTGCCATTCCCTCCTCTTGAACTGCCTTGTTTATTTCCTTCCAGTGCTATCGGGAGGAAGGAGCGTAAGAAAATCAGAAAGGTTGCTGGGGACAGCCTTCAAAGGCAGCAGCTGGTCACAGTCTGGTCGCTGAAGCCAGGGACAGTGAGTAGAAGGCATGCCCTGGTTGCTGGGCTGGTGCGGCCTGGGAGGAAAGGGTGTAGTCCTACTTTTACCAGTGAAGCTGAAGGCCAGTAATGCCCAGTGAGCGAACGTCAGCAATGAATTGTTTTCATCCTCACCCGAGGATATGTTTATTGATTTGAGAGAGAGAGAGAGAGAGAGCGCCATTGGTTGCCTCCTATACAAGGCCTGACCGGGAATCAAACCCACCACCTTTTGGTGTACAGGATAATGCTCCAACCAACTGAGCCGCCTGGCTAGGGCAGCAATAATTCTTTTTGAAAATTACTTAGAAATATGAAGACCTGAGACTGTGGGGTGGGGTGGGGGGTGGGGGTCAGACGCCTTATATTCTCTTCCTGCTGACTAGGTTAATGTTGGATTTAGTCTTCTGTTGTTGAGCCTGTCTGTCTGGGACGCCCACCTTTTATCCCTGGCCAGCCCTGACCAGAAACAGTGGCAGGCGTTTATTGATACCAAAAAGGGGTGGAGCAGGTTTTAAATCTGGACTTGTCCTATCTTTTAAAAATCACTGTAGGCTCCATTAGGCCAGGATAGCCTATTTGGGTTTCATGGATGAGTAAAATGTCCTTTAAGATATGAGGCACTGTCATAGAGTTGTCCATTTTTATTTTGTCAAATACATTTATTAAAAAAAATATTTTAAAGACTCGTAGTACATATGAAAAGAAGAAAGAGCATCAACTCTGAAAAATGGACAGCCTTTAAATTGAATAGAGTTACCATTTTAAAAAATTCACTATATTGACCTTTTCATTTTTAATTTTTATTTTGTAAACACCTCATGGCTGACTGGTGAAAACTCCGCATAGCTCAGCCCTGGTGCACACATCAGCATTTAAAAACCATTGAATTAGTGTTTGTTTCAATACCAGATGATATGATTAGATTGTGTGGTTTGTAGAAAATTAAACTCTTTAGCCAAACCAGATGCTAACCTTCTGGCCAGAATCAATAAACTATTAAAAGTCCTAGAAACTAATAAACATACCATAACTATTAATTTATGGGTAGATTGTTGGCAAATAACCTCAGAGAAGGACACCATGCTTGCAACAGCTTTTGAAACGCCAGATGGAGAGTGTGAGTTTAATCAGAGTCTCGAGATAGAATGTGTGCAATGTGTTTTAAAAATCCACTGTGATCTCTGAGTTACGTATGAGATAAGCTGAGTGAATTATAGGAAAGTAGGACCTGATTGAAGCTGATACAAGGAGTTATGACACATGCAAAGAAGACCAGATGTTCTTTTACGATGAAGTGTGTTGATGAGAAGCAGGGACAACTTACCTACCCAGAATCTGGTCACCTGGCAGCTTTGCCTGAGGACGAGAAGCCACCAGGGACCTGGCCTCACCACGTGGACGTCCCACACTGTGCCTGCCGGGGAACCCCTCAGGATGACAGACCACACCTCAGTCCAGCAGGCTCATTCATGTCTCCAGTGGACCAAGCCGGGCACTTTCTAAAATTCTCCCCGTTCCTGATGGGAAGCATATAGATAAAGAAGAGAGCCCAGAATTGTCCAGTGACTTGGCCTTGAGCAGAGGACCAGCCCTCACCGTTCTCCACTGCTGCATCCCAAGCAGACTGCACAGCAGCCGGCAGCCCTCAACCTGAGAGAGGGAAAGCGATCAAAACCTCGTGACATGGAAAAGCCACCAACCACCAGGTACAAATATTCAAGAAATGGTATTTTGGTTCAGTTAATACAGGTGAAAAGAACTCAACAAAATGTAAGGTTTAATTGCATTACTGTGTAGATTGGTCTGTGTAATGATGTCACACTCATTCACTCAGTCTGGTGTTACTGAATGTCTGTGATGGACCATAAGTATCTGCCAGAATAATGTTACATTTGTTCACTACAACCCCAATTAAAAAACCAAAAACCCTCATTAGAGTCTTCAATTACACTTGCCTGGACTATTGCCATAACTTTCTACTCCACTGCACAATCTCAAATCACACCTTTAATGCCCAACGTGGGTGATGTCCTTTTCCTGCTCAAACAGCTCGGTGGCTGCTCTGGCCACTCAGCTGGCTTTCAAAGCTGTTCGTGACATCAACGCCCTCCTAGAGCAGGGTTTCCTGTCTCTGCTTCCAATGGCCCAGGGCCTCCCTGGAAATGACTCAGACAGTGTGGGTGTGGGAGTAGCAAAGCTGGATGTTCGTGTGACAATAACTGAGGGAGGGTTTTTGCTGGCATAAGAGATCCACAAAGAGGTACTGCTGGTCTCCGAGTTCTGTGGGTCGCAGGTCTTAGTAGCGTCCAGTGCCCCTAGGGGAGCCCCTGGGGGTCAGTTACAAAGCCTTCAGTGTCCCACTCCCTTCCTGTATACTCTCACCTGTACCCACCTCCCGTACCTAATTAAGACCCACCTGGCTATCACTTCTCTTACGAACCCCAGCATCACATTTATATTTAAAGAAGGGTGTCACATCTCGGGTCTCTATCGAGTGGCCTATGATCTTTCATAGAACTTGCTCTTCTTACAGTTTCAAGTTACACAGAATTTTTGTAGGAAAGGGTTTGTTTTAACTAGAAGTTGGACTGTACTATCTAGTTTTCCAGGTCACCCATTCTTAAATTTTAATGTGCCTAGAAATCACCTGGGAAATCTTGCTAAAAATGCAGGCTTGACCCCATCAGCTTGTGATTCATTCGGGAGATTCTCTGGTCCTTATACGCTCCCCAGTGATGCTGACGCTATTAGGACAGGTCTTTGCTACATCAAAGACCAAGGCCAGGCTTCCTTGGAAAGAACCAAAGGAAGTTCGAGACCCACCAGGCCCATGCTAGAGGGCCACGCAGCTTCCTGGGGCCAGCCAGCCACCCCGCGTGGCTCCTGAAGCGTGTAGCAGTTCGCCTCCGCAGAGCTGTGGGCATAAATGAAATGGCTCTATGTCTTCTTCCTCCATGTCTTGGCAGACCACTGACTTCACAGGCCTGGACCATGTGAGAGCACTTGTCTGGCTGTTGGAGATGATGTTTCTCATCTCCATTCCGCAAGTTCTTATGGGAAAAGGGTAAATCACTGCCCTTGGGGTTTCCTGGAGCAGCTCCTGGCAGGTGGAGGAAGTGACTCTGGACGTTTACTCCCTCACACGTTGTTTTTCTTTCTTTTCATGCACGCTGGTAGCCAATCCAGGTCAGCAACAGTGATGACACCCACCCCTCATTCACTTCTGTGTGTGTGTTTCTATGGGAAAGGAAGATAATAAAATTTCCCTAAACCAAGCTGCAGGTTGGAAGTTATAACCTCCCTAATTCCTTAATTAAGCTATCAATTAAGGCTGTGTCTAGGCCACCTGCTATGCCTGGGCCTTGTGCCATGTCGTAGATGCCAACTCTGACAAACCCATCCCTACAGAACCCACAGCTCCTGACACGCTTGTTTCCAGTAAACCTTTAGTCATTGCTCTCCTGCATCCCCCATTGCTTTCTTCTCAAGTATTTTCTGAAGTCCACATTGAGACAGGTTGCTCAACCCATTTTTCACGCCTGTGGGGTTGCAGAATGTTGGGATCTGCCAGCAGATACCAGCCGGCCTTGGGAGGGCTATAACTCCCGCAAAGAGGACATTCGTGCTGACCACCTGGCACAGGAACCAACCACCTTTCTTGCTTTTGAGGCCATGAGCTTCACCCTAAGAGCCTAAGGTATATAGCTCAGAGAGAAAGAAAAAAATGAGGCTGAGACACAGAGGAAATGAGGGCCTCTTGGAGGTAAGACCTATCGCCAGTTTATTTCTGTAGCCTAGATGGATGTTCAGTAAGTGTTTGTTGAGTGAATAAGTGAGTGAAACAAGAGAAGCAAGAAGGAGAAAGCTATTGTACATGAAGCAGATGCCACCACAAAATGCTCTGGTTGTTTTCCCACCGCTGATGGAAAATGCTCTTGTCCTAAACAGGCCTGGGGCTGCAGAGCCGACGGTGCTCTGAGCCTGCGGAGCAGGTAGAGAGCAGCTCATTTCCTGGTAGGCTCCTCAGCTGTAGAGTGGTCAGTCTCCTTTGGGTTGTCAATAGCAGAGCCTGGGCTAAAACTCATATCCTATGACCATCCTCCCCCACACCAGCTTAACATGACGTTTAACTGTCAATGAAAGGTTCACGCCCCATGTGTACCCCACTGCAAGCCAGTGGTAGGGAATAAATGGAAACCTGCCATTGCCCACAACGAAGGGCCTCCCTAAGAACTGCATCCCAGAAAGACTTGACCTCCAGCTCTGCTCTAACTCTTCCAGGCCAGATCTTTAGAGCCTGAGGTCGTTAGGATTTTGAGCAAAAAAGTTGCTATCACCTCTGTTTAAACACAATTCTCCTGGCAGCTGGTTGAAAAGCCAGTCAGGGCGATGCGGGATGGAGGGTGGACAGCAGCAGACAGAGGGGCTAGCACACCTCGGCTGTGCTGAGGGGAGGCAATGAGCATGCACAGAGAGCAGTGAGGGGTGAGAAGTGCCAGTTCGGCATCTGTTTGAAAGGCAAGGCCACAAAGCCCGGCCACCGGGCTGGGTGTGAAATGAGAGGGAAAAGAGACAGGATGACTTTAGGTTGTTTTATTGTGTGTGTTTTGTTTTGTTTTAATAAATCTTTATTGTTCAGATTATTACAATTGTTTCTCCTTTTTCCCCCCCATATCTCCCCACCACCCAGTTCCCACCCCCTCTCTGCCCTTACCTCCCCCCCCGTTGTCCTTATCCATAGGTGTATGATTTTTGTCCAGTCTCTTCCCTTACCCCCCACACAGACACCCCTTCCCCCTGAGAATTATCAATCCACTCCCATTCTATGCCTCTGATTCTATTATGTTCACCAGTTTATTCTGTTCCTCAGATTTTTAATTCACTTGATTTTTAGGATCACTTGTTGATAGATATGTATTTGTTGTTCATAATTTTTATCTTTACTTTTTTCTTCTTTTTCCTCTTTTTAAAAAATACCTTTCAGCATTTCATATAATTCTGGTTTGGTGGTGATGAACTCCTTTAGCTTTTTCTTATCTGTGAAGCTCTTTATCTGCCCTTCAATTCTACATGATAACTTTGCTGGGTAGAGTAATCTTGGTTGTAGGTTCTTGCTATTCATCACTTTGAATATTTCTTGCCACTCCCGTCTGGCCTGCATAGTTTCTGTTGAGAAATCAGCTGACAGTTGTATGGGTGCTCCCTTGTAGGTAACTAACTGTTTTCCTCTTGCTGCTTGTAAGATTCTCTCTTTGTCTTTTACCCTTGGCATTTTAATTATGATGTGTCTTGGTGTGGTCCTCTTTGGATGCCTCTTGTTTGGGGTTCTGTGCGCTTCCTGGACTTGTAAGTCTATTTCTTTCACCAGGTGGGGGAAGTTTTCTGTCATTATTTCTTCAAATAGGTTTTCAGTATCTTGCTCTCTCTCTTCTTCTGGCACCCCCATAATTCGGATATTGGTACGCTTAAAGCCATCCCAGTGGCTCCTTACGCTATATTCACACTTTTGGATTCTTCTTTCTTTCCGCCTCTCTGGTTGGGTGTTTTTTTCTTCCTCATATTCTAGATCTTTGGTTTGACTCTTCGGGTACGGTGGTCTACAGTTGAGTGTCTGTATATTCTTTATTTCAGACAGTGTATGCATAATTTCTGACTGGTCCTTTTCCATTTTTTTGGTATTCTCATTAAGGTCCTTGAAGGTCTCTTCAAGTTTCTCAGCGGTTTTTAGAAGATTCTTGAGTAACCTTATAAATGTGGTTCTGAACACTGTGTCGTCCATTAGTTTGCTTTCCTCCATCTCTCCTACTTGTGTCATACTAAGGTGTCTACGCATTTTGGCTGCCTCCCTGTGTTGATGGAGTAGCTTTGTGTGGTCAGTGACCTATAGGGGCCGGTAGCTCAGCTTCCCCAATCACCCTAGGTGGTCGCTCTTGGTACACCCCTTTGTGGGCTGAGTGGAAAGTCTTGGTGTAGTTAAAAGCCTTGATTGCTGTTGGTATACTGGGAGGAACTGACCTCCAGGCCAATTGGCTGTGAGGACCTGCTGTGTCTATAACGGAAGAGTTGCTGTGCTGGAGACACAGTAGGGCTTTGGCGCTCACTGAATCTGCCTCTTGAATGTGTCCCTTATGAGAGTGGTTGAAATCTGGTGTCGTCCACACCGACCACTAGACACCCTAGTGTCTGGATCTCAAATGGGGTGCAGGTCTGAGGCCTCCCAGCAGGAGCTACAGCAAGAGCTACAGTTTTCTCCTCTTTGCTTGGGCGGTTTTGGAGCAGTCTGACTGGAGCTGCAGTTAATTTGGTTGAGCTGCCACAGAACAGGCCATTTATATGTAAAGGCCGCTGTGTGGAGCCTGGGCGGGTTTGTAGAATGTGCGGGGCGGGGTCTCAGGGCGTCACTAGGCTGGGGCGTGGCCAACGGCCATGGCTGCCTTCAGCCGTCTCTGCCTTTCTGCATTTCCAAGTCCCCGTGTTGCACGCTCCAGTGCAGCAAACCCTGATTGCTGGGCGCACCTCTGCAGAAAAGTCACTCTCACTCTCCGACCAATGGCCGAGAGTCCAGCTTCTCCCCGTAGGCATCTGGGTCCCCCGCGTGTCCCCAGAAACTGGAGTTCAGAGTGATCGGGAGTTTGTCTCCCTTCAGTTTGAAGAAAAGCCGCGCGCCCAGTCGCCCGCCGCCAGCCCGCTTCACGTGCGCCTCCGTACCTCAGCTCTCCAGTGTTTGCACTCCCTTCTCTTCTTAGTTGTAAATCTACCACTCAGCCAGCTTCCCCGTGGTTCTGGGTGGTAGACGTTTTGTTTTTTAGTTGTATTTTTGAAATTGTTGTGCGAGACGGCAGTTTAGTTGTTTAACTTTGCCGCCATCTTGGTTCCTCCTATTGTGTGTTTTTTTTGTTTGTTTTTTTGAGTAACTCAAAGGATAACATACATGGGGAAGATGTGGGAGGAGCAGAGGGAATGTGAAAAGTTCAGTACTGGGCATATTAAGCTCGATGATATGTAATAGCAATAAGAATTGTCAGGCACTGGAGGGAGCATCTTACCTGTGTTGTGCCATTTAATCCTCACAAAAGCACTCTAAGAAAATTAGTAGTTATGCCCATTCACATCTTCACAACAACAGAAAAAAATCTTTCCT
The DNA here is from genome assembly GCA_025583905.1 of Ia io. NCBI lineage: Eukaryota > Metazoa > Chordata > Mammalia > Chiroptera > Vespertilionidae > Ia > Ia io. The sequence continues at coordinate 91,750,816 of JAJQQW010000002.1, read as the reverse complement.
GTTTAAATTTCCTGTCCTAACTGCACAATGACCTGGCTGGTGTTGGCTCCTCCCACTGTTAATGGAGACAGGAGTGTTCTCCCTGCTTCTACAGTGCAGTGAGAGATTAGCAGCTTGGTTCTGCTCCCAGAGCTCCATGGATGCTTCATAAACACACGAGTGAGTGAGTGAGTGAGTGAGTGAGTGAGTGAGTGAGCATGTGGGACCTGTAGGGGACAGGGGACGGCCACAAGTCTGGGTCCAACAGTGCCTCTTGCCTCTGAGGGAGAAGCCAAGGAAAGCGGTCTCAGGGTGTGCCCAAGGATGAGGTACCTCCATCCACCAGGCTCACGGTAGGTGCATGGGAGATCTGCCCTGAATAACCTAAGAGACTGGAGTGCAACCAAGTGACCACGCGGGCTTCTGAACTAGGAGCATCTAAAATAGAGGACAGGAGCCCAGCCGGGTGTGGCTCAGCGGTTGAGCGTCGACCCAGGAACCAAGAGGTCATCGGTTCGATTCCCAGTCAGGGCACATGCCTGGGTAGCAGGCTTGACCCCCAGTGTGAGGCGTGCAGGAGGCAGCCAATCAATGATTCTCTGTCATCATTGCTGTTTCTATCTCTCTCTCCCTCTTACTTCCTCTCTGAAATCAATAAAAATATATTTTAAAAAAATAAAAATAAATAAAATAGAGAACAGGAGTCAGCACTAAGGAGATGAGCTGCCTGAAGCCAGGTGTGAGTGGGTGGGCCTCCTCTGTGAGACCAGGTGTGCTTTGTAGGTGAGCCTTACTAGCTGCGAGAGTCTTAAAGAGGCCAATGGGGTGTGCTGGGAAGAACAGAAGTAGAAAGGGCTCCTATCGTACCCCATTTAAGAAGTGTATTAGTCATCTATTGCTGGGTAACAAATCACCCAAATTAGTGGCTGACAACAACCATAATCCTTCATTGCCTCTCATAAGTCAGGAGCAGCCTGAGGATGTTGCATAGGTTTCTCCACGCCCAGACCTGGTTCTTGGGCTGGAATAGCCAGGGCTCCTCACCCTCAGGCATTTCTCTCTCTGTGGCCTCGCTCATGGTCTTCCCAGCATGATGACTTCGGGAGCGACACTTCCCACGTGGCAGCTCAGGTTCCAAAGCCGTGTGTCTCAGAGAGACAACAGGGATGGAACCGCACCCCGTCTGGCCTCGCCTCAGAGGATGGGCAGCAATCTCTCCTGCCGTCAGAGTCAGTGCCCACGGCTGGCCCTTAATCAATGGGGAGGGAAACCGGACTCTGCCCTTCCCTGGGAGGTGAGTCCAAGAAGCTGTGACACAGTCTGGGGGCCTCCTAGCTACACCCCGTGTCAATGGTGAGCCTTAGGATGGTGCCTGCAGTGGCTGGCAGTTCCTGTCGGACGTGGTGTAACATGCGGACAATTAGCTACATTTTCTGACTAAATGCTATATCTCTGCGGTCACCGGGAAAACCCCCAGGCCTGGGTCATTTTTTCCTGCGACCCAGGCCAACTGTAAAGTGCTAATCCCACAGGGATACAAAATAGCGTTAGGAAGGCAGGGGCCAGTGTGGAGATCGGGGAGTGGACAAGAACATGGCCTGGACTTTGGTGTGCCTTTGATGTGTGATACAAGAGCAGGAAACCCTAAATATTTGAAAGGCAGTTGTATTCTAGACTGACAGGAGTAGCCAGTTGCCTCCAAGACTGTTAGGACCAATGGCAAGTCGAGTCCTGGTACAAGCGGACCCCTCCCTCCACTGCCCCACTGTGAACAGCACGTGGGACTCCGTGCGCAGAAACTGGAACTGTTTTGTTGGAGGGGAATCGGGAGGCTGGGTGACTCTAATGGCCTTCCCAGCAATACTATTCCAGGGCCTCCTATAAGGACATGGATTGCACCACGGGATGTGTGCCTGATGCCAACTAATTAGGAAAACGCATTCTGGGTCTCGCCCAGGGAAGGGTAAATGGCGTCACCCTAGCTGGTGCCTGGAGCTCCCAGTGTGGCTCAGAGTCTCCTTCCAGTTGACGGAGTTTATTCCATGCACAGACGTCTGCTAAAGGCCGCCATGTCCCAGCATGCGGGGCATTGCCACAGTACAGCAGTACTAAGAGCTGGGATTCTTATCTGCTGCAGCTAAACAATTAAAGAGGAATCTGATCCTTTCAAATGAACCTGGTGTATATTGTTCTTACGGGACTATTTCAGGGGTGTAAATAATAAATACCTTTTCTTAAAAAAAAAGAAGAAGAAGAAGAAGAAGAGGCACCTGAGTGTCCCTGGAAGCAAATCCTTGGATCGTTTGGCAAGGTCTGCAGATGGGTCCAGTATCACCATCGCAGGCAGAGGCTCACTGATGGGGGTACTGTCCACTCTGGGGTCCAGCACTACTGACCGACTTCTCCCCGTTGATGCCAAGTCCTGGGCGGTGGGGTGGGAGGGGCCCAGACCCCCGGCAAGCATTGCTTACCATCTGTTGGTGGAATATAGTTGAGCAAATGTTGCAAAAAGAAATTAATAAGAAAACAAATGTAATTGAAAAGGAGAGAGAGAGAGCAAATAAATTTGGAAAACTGAGTTCAATAAAAGTGAGTCATTTTTTTGCTTTGTTTTCATTACAGAATGTCTCATAGACTTTAACCTGCATGTGAATGTTCAAAAGGATCTGTAGCTTTTTGCAAACCTTATTTGACCATGAGAACTATTTTCTTGTGGTCACCTTGGTAACTTAGTCATTCTTGTGCCAACTTTGGGATATGCTGGTATAGACCAGAGATGCTTAAAGTGTGGACTGGTGGTCTGCAAAGACGCAAGTACAGAAGCTGAGAGTAAGCTTTTAGTAATGTTTATAGCTAATTATAGCTAAACAATTAAACTTACTGGACAGAGTAATTTATATTGTCTATTGATATTGAGCCTACTAGCAAAGTCATGGGGCTTATCTCATCTAATAAAAAGTAGTATGCAAATTAACCATCACTCCGTCACAAAGATGGTGGGGCCCATAGTGGCTGGGGTGGGATGCTGGCGTTGTTGCCCTGGCAACAAGGCCAGCCTCCTGCACCCAGGCAGCGGAGGGCTGGAGCAGAGACACAGCACACAGGGGTGCATGCTCCAAGCCACCACTGCACAGCTTGGAGCACGCCCCCACCCCAGCGGACACAACGCAGGGGAGCCTCTGCGTGTGAGCTGCAGAGGAAACACCTTTTCTGGTTGCTCATTGGCTAAGCTCCTGTACGCTGCCACTCACAGTGTTCTTGGTAAATTGGGTAATAAGAATCCAAGAAGGTGATCTACGGTTTTTCCACCTCACTCCTGAAGGAAAAAACTAAGGTCTGCTGCTGGAAGGCTAAGAAATGTCATATCCTGTCCTCGCTGGTTTGGCTCAGTGGATAGAGCCTCGGCCTGCCGACCGCAGCGTCCGGGTTCGATTCTGATCAAGGTCATGTACCTAGGTTGCAGGCTTCTCCCTGGCTGGGGCCCAGGTAGGAAGCAACCAAATTGCAGTGTCCCTTTCACATTGATGTTTCTCTGTCTTTCCCTCTCTCTTTCAAGCTCTCTAAAAAACACGTTGGCAGCTGCAGCGGCCGGCAGTGGCAGCAGCAGCGGGATGATGGGGCTGGCGCCTTCCCCTGATCAGCCCCGTCACCTTCCGCAGAGGGAGGCCAGACTGTGGCTTAGGCCCATTCCCCACTGGGAGTGGGCCTAAGCCATCAGTAGGACGTCCCCTGAGGGCTCCCAGTCTGTGAGAGGGGACAGTCTGGAATGAGGCACCCCTCCAGTGCACAGATTTCAGCCTCTAGTATTTCATAATTCTTTATAAGCTTCATGTCTTTAGTAATTAATTTTTAGGGTACTATCTGCAGCACACTGAAAAAAATTTTACTAGCAGTCCGTCCCCTCATAATTTGAAAGCATCTCCACCAACATCAACCCATGATCTGGTCTTTTCAGCATCCAGCCGAGAGCACCCAGGTTATGCAGACAGACTTGGGACCACCTCCTGTGCCCCCACCCCCGCAGGGCAGCTGGTCCTGCCTGCTACCATTTCTTCTGCAATTTTCTGGGCTGAGTGTGGAGTCTCAGACCCAGCCCCCACTGTGGTCCGTCCTCTCCTTGGTCCACCAGGAGGCCACCTCGCCTGCTATAAGTTCAGAAGGAGAAGCAGGTGACAGCCATCGCCCTGCCACGAGCAGCAGCGCTCACGTGGCGGTCCCCCTGCCTCCCTGGAGCAGTGCTGACAGCTCTTTGGAAACTGAAAGTCTGACAAGCTTTCAGGAATGATGACTTCCCACCATGGGAGGATTAAGCAGCTCCGTTTAAACAATAGTTGGCTTTTGTTCTCCTTCATCTTGCTGGTCATGTGAGGTTCCCCCCAGCTGTCTGAAGTGTTCTCCAATAGAAGACTTCAGTCTTTTAAAAACAGTAATTTTTGTAACAATAGTAATTACTTTAATTGGAGTTCTTTAAAGGTAGATCCTTCTCGCCCACCTCCTAAGACGTGACTCACGCTCTCATCTATTGCATTATTCTAAATCAATGCGGTGTTATTTCCTCTTCATATCCATTAATGGGCGTTGTAGGAGGGGAATCAAAAAACTTGCAGAAGTCACTTCTTTTCAGTCTAGAATAATTACAAATAATTTTTCTTTGTTTTCAGGTCATGGTGGATAATCAGCTTTAAGCATAGACAAATACGCACATTGTGTGTGGCTGGGCTCCCAGCGAGGCTTTCACAGAGGATTAGAACTCTCACGTCCCACTGGGCTCCATCTTGTCTCCTGCTCCCACAGAATCGATCAGTCTGTCTCGTTTCAGGGAGCCCTGTGCTGTTATTCATTGACAGTGGTTAGTCCTCCATGGGGTCTTGACCCCCCAAACAATCACATTCTTTAGAATAGTGGTTGAGCTGCTTGACACCCCCTAGGAAGGAGGCAAAATACCCCAACCTTCACCCGGTGTACGGGCCAACTGAGGGACAAAGGACCCAGATGGGGGAGCCACATGGCTGCGGGTGGGGAGCTCAAGGTGACATCCCGAGAAGCAGCCTTTGGCCCAGGCCCCTCAGGACAGCTTGCTTTCTGCCGTTTTCCATGTGATGTGGGGGGCAAGTAGTGGGCACTTTTTGGTTCCCGGGGTTCTATTCCTTGCTGTCTGACGGCCTGGTCGGTGTTGGGTGAAATGGCTGCGATAAACCCATCTCAGGTATCTGGACAGAGGGAAACTGGGGACCACTGAACTTGGCCTCTAAGCTCCGCCTGGAGGGTGATGAGCCAAGCAAGTAAGTTGCATTCTGGGTTCTCATTCACTTACGTTTTCATGACTTTTCTTTGCCCCTTGTCCACATTTTAGAAATATAATAAAATAAATGTGTCCTCCACAATGTTCTTTCTCTCTCTCTCTCTCTCTCTCTCTCTTTCTCTCTCTCTCTCCCTTTCTTTCTTTCTCTCCTTTCTCTCTCTCTCTCTCTCTCTCTCTCTCTCTCTCTCTCTCTCTCTCTCTCTCTCTTTTTTTCTGCATCTTCTATCTAACATCTGTCTATCTGTCTATCTATCTATCCATCCATCCATTGTAGGGGAGGAAAATTCTCTTTCCCCTTTTTGGGTCTCAGCTGGGCAGAAGAATTAAATGGATGTAAGGCAGATTAACAGGAGAAATTCTGAGATGCTTGTTAATTTGTGAGCCGTTAAGCTTGGGTGCCCTCCGTGCCCCGATTCCAGTCCTTCTGGGACCTCCCAGGGGTCTGGGTTGGGGGTGGGGATGACTCTTGCACGCTCTGTACTTGAGTTAGGCCGCCACCCCTCCCTCAGGCTCCTGTCCTGACCAACATGCTGGCGTTTCAGGCACAGAGCAGGCTTTTCCCTAAATCCTTCCACAGCAACAGAAACAGACTGTGCTGAGGAGCTGCGGAGAAAGAAGGGTGAGGACGTGCAGCCCGGGCACCTGAGAGCCGACTGGATGTGGCTCCCCCTGGAATCCTCCGAAGGGCTCCTCACCTGGCCTCCAGGTGGCCTCCGTGGAAGGCCTTGGGCTTGTCCCGGATCAGGGGCCTACCCAGCTGCTGGGAGTCCCAGATAGAGGCCACCTCCTTCCCCACCCCCATCTTTGCTTCCTGTCTGGAGACCAGCCTTACAGGGTGACTGGAACAGAATACGCCCGTGTTGGAGAGTTACCCTCTTAGCCTCAGGAGTGCTCCCTGGCCGTCTGGTCCCTGGCGAGGCTGGTCCATCAGACCATGACTGTCCAGCACGAGCACTCACCAGACCTCAGCCTGAAGCAACAAGCTGGAAGCCACAGCATCCCCGAAGGCCCCACCAGGGCCCTGCTCTGGATCCCCCTCCTCCCGTGGGATGGCGTTCTCCCACCCAGCCTGGCCTGCTGCAGATGCCACCCCCAGGCAGCGGGGACAGCCACTGCCAGCCCATTCCTGAGTCCCTAGCCACCAACTAATTTGTTTTCAGAAACAGTTCTGATTCTGCCATTTACCTGGCACAGGCTATGGAGCTCCTCAGCCTCATACGTCGGCAGTGGGGCCACCAGACTCCACGTGAACCATGTGAGTATGGGTTTCATATTTAGTAATTTATTCACTTGGTGGTTCTTCCCAAAACAAAGAATCTGCCCCAAAGGTGAATTTGAATTTCTTCTTTTTATTAGATAAATAATTCTTGCATATTTAAAATGATTTTAAAAAAGCAATGAAACAAACAAAACCCTCAAAATCTTAGGGCCTGGGATGCTATTTGGGCATCCTGTTTCTCTCCTTCCCTGCCCACCTGTCCTTCCCGCCTACCTTGCTGCCATCTAACAACCCATCGTCCTGCCAGCTGCTTTGTGACAAGTCCTTACAGGCTGTCATGCTGTTTGCCCTGGGACCGCTCTGACCCCATGGGCTACTCCAGCCGTGTTTGCCGCCTCTTCATCATTCATTTCTATCCTCTCTGAGCGGAGGTGAGGGAGGTCACGCCTGGGTGTAGCCCAGGGGGCAGCAGTTGTCAGGACCCCCTCTTTTGGAAGCAACTCAGCCACATGGGAGGAAATTCCCTTTCTCAGTTTCTGGGTCATATGCTTGTTAAGATAAAAAATGAGGGGAAAAGGTGATTGGCATGTCATTTTAGTATCAAAGGGGCATCCTTTGATAGGTCTGCCAAGGATTATTTAATTACCTAAGACAGTGGTTCACAATCCTGGGGCCCTCAGGGACATTTACAATATCTGGAGACATTTTTGATGGTCGTGACTGGTGGGGAGGAAGGGGTGCTACTGACAACTAGTGGACAAAGGCCTGCGATGCTGCCAAACCTGCCCCAAAGCACAGAGCAGTCCCTCACAACACAGAATTATTCCACTCCCGGCTCTGTTGGTTAGAGGTCCTAGAAGTTCTGTGCGAACTTAGATTTTTGACTGATGGAGATGAACATACCGTAGTTTCCGGTGTATAAGACAACTGGGCGTATAAGATTTTCCTGGTTAAAAAGTCGTCTTATACGCCGGAAAATATGGTAGTCCAATATATCTAATCCATTATATCTAATCCCATCAATATAGTCCAATATACCGTATTTTCTGGCGTATAAAACGACTTTTTAACCCAGGAAAATCTTATACGCCCAGTCGTCTTAAATGCCAGAAAGTACAGTACTTTCTATCTGGTAGAAAAGATAACCCAAATGTTGCAGTTTATTACCCTGGAGGTCATTAACCAATTTTTATTATTTTATATTAACCCAACACTCAAATTCTAACAGTTCTTTATTAAATTGCCAATAAATATAAAGTTCCTCAAAAGGCAGGTGCCAGCAGGGGCCCCCCATCACCCTGACAGTAGCCCTGCAGAGGGAGGCAACCAGTGGTGGTGGGGGGCGGGGCCACCGAGTGGGCGGCACCAGGCCAGCCAAGGCAGGTGCCAGTAGCCGCCCCCCCCATCACCTGCCGGTTGCCCCACAGATTGGCCCTGATCTCCAGCCAGGCCTAGGGACCCTACCTGTGCACAAATTTTGTGCACCAGGCCTCTAGTAGAACTATATTTCTATTTCCATCATTAATTAATGAATTGAGGGAAATTATTGACATGTGCTCATTCTAATCCTATCATTGTTATCTATTACTAGGTAACAAATTACCCCCAAATTTAGTGGCTTAAACCAATAATAAACATTTGTTATTTTACAGTTTCTGTTGGTCAGGAATTTAAGAGCATTTTAGTATGATGATCTAGCTTGGGTGCTCTCATGAGGTTACAAACAATAGGTCAGCCAGGGCTGCAGCCCCTGAAGGAGGCTGGAGGGTCTGCTTCAAGATGGTCCCTCACAGGACTGTGAGCAGGAGGCCCCACTCCTCACATGTGGGCCTCCCCACAGACCTGCTTGAGTATCCTCATGACATGGCAGCTAGCTTCTCCCAGACCAAGTCACCCAAGGGAGAATATGAGGAAGCCACAATATCTGACCTTAGAAGTCACATCCTTCTGTTCTTCAGCATCCTATTGGTTCCGTGGGTCAATTCCAGTCTGTGTGGGAAGAATAGCACAAAGGAGAGAATAGCAGAAGGTGGGGTCACTAGGGGACGTCTTGGACACTGGCTACCACAGCCTTCCCTCTCTTCCCCAGGGACTCACGTCCTTCCCACACACAACATGTGCTCAGCCTCTCCCAAAGCCCCCGAAAGTCTCACCCCAATAGAATATCAGTTTGAAGTCCAGAATCTCATTATCCAAACCTGGTCCATTTATTATTGCTGAAGTTCCCTGGGTGTGGCTCTTTGAGTCCTCAAATCCAGCTCTTTTTTATCAGAAATATGTGAACTAGAGAGACAAGTTATCTGCCCCCTTCCCCCCACCAACATACAATTGTAGGACAAGCATAGGATATTTACTGTAGACCCTCCTGTTGAACAAGGGTGGAAATTAGGGGTGCACTGGTCACTGGTTCATAGCAATTCTGAAATCCAGTTAGGTTCAAATTGACAGTTCTTCAGAATAATTTTTCATGGTTCTTGGCTTCTCCATGGACTTCGGTTTCCACCCTTTGAGCTACCCTTCCTTTTCCTGTGTTTGTGTCGTTTTCTCAGCCTGCTTCCTGCCTATAGAAGTTTCTGACTCCAAAAGCATCTTTTCAATTTGTGTTGTCTGTCCCTTTCACCACAAGCTGGCAATGTTTCTTCCAGTATAACTGTCTTAAAAACTTTGGGCTCGCTCCATTAGGAAAAGAGCTTCAGCTGCAAGTGTCTTCAATATAAGCCCTGCAGAGGAAAGCGTTGTTTAAGCCACGCAGCCTGCGGCATTTGTTACTTGTTATGACGGTCCAAGCAGACTAAGACCCAGTGCCACGCTTGGGTTCTTATTTAAACCAGGTTTTTCTGACAGTGCCCTGTACTTGATTTTTGCCTGGAAGCCCTTTCTTAATTTTAATATCATTTGCCATCTGGAGAGGTTAAGAATTTCCAGAGAGTTCTGGCTCTCTTGTGTTTAACAATCCTTCCTTAACTATCTCTCTTTTCTCACCTTTACCAGCAGCAGCAAGAAGAAATCAGATGGCACCTTCAGCGCTCTGCTTGGACCCTCTCCTTAGCCAAATCACCTTTTGCATAAGGTACTCCTTTTACTTTCCATTTTTTCTTTTTTGTTTAAGCCTTTACCTGAGGTCTCCTCAATGACAATCATCCTATACAATAAAAGGCTAATATGCAAATCGACCAAACGGTGGACTGACCGGTCGCCTTGACGCACGCTGCAGGAGCTGCAGGGGTCAGACTCTCAATGCAGGAGCTGCCCCCTGGTGGTCAGTGCGCTCCCACAGGGGGAGCGCCGCTCAGCCAGAAGCTGGGCTCACGGCTGGCGAGCACAGCGGCAGGGCAGGAGCCTCGCCTGCCTCCGCGGCAGCGCTAAGGATGTCCAACTGACGGCTCCCAGACTGTGAGAGGGCGCAGTCTGGGCTGAGGGACTTCCCTTACCCCCCAGTGCATGAATTTCATGCACTGGGCCTCTAGTGTTTCTATAAACAGGTTAAAATGTTACAACTTCCAGTTATGAAATAAATAAGTCCTGGGATGTCGTATACAGCATCGTGACTATAGTTAGCAGTACTATACTGTATGTGAGAAAGCTGCTAAGAGAGTAGGTCTTAAAAGTTCCCATTGCAAGAAAAATAATTGTAACGTGCATGGTGACAGATCTTAGCTAGACTTATTGTAGTGGTCATTTTGCAATATATACAAGTATTGAATTATTACATTGTACACCTGATACTAATATGTTATATGTCATCTATACCTCAAAGGAAAAAGTAGTTCTTTTCAAGGTTCTTCAGTTTTCACAGAGACTTCCTCACAGTCCTTCCAGCTTCTGCTCACTGCCAGATTCCAAAGCCACCGGGAGGCTCTCCCCTCAGGCCCCAAACTGCTCTATCTGGAAACTTCCCTACAGAACGCCATCCCATTCTCTCCCAGCAAATGTCTCATTCCTTGGCAACGCTCTTCTTTTCCTTCTCTCTTTTCATGGAGAGGCACATGATTCGTGTGTCGGGTGTGCTTTCGTCTTCTTGTTTTACACACAAGTCACAACTCTTAAACTCTTGGCCAAGAATTGAAGCGCTGGAGGTCCATGTCTAATGTGCACATGGTGGTGGTGGGGGGGACCCTGCCTCGGGGGAGTGTGGGAGCATTCCCATTGCTGAACACATCATACCACCTGTCATTCTAGGTGCTATGCCATTTCATTCCATCAGAGCCTCATGCAGAAAGGGCATGTAATTTTCTCAAGGTCACATCTTGTGGCAGAGCCAAGATTTGAAGACAAGTCTTTCTTGGAAGCCCATAACATTTCTACCACATCAGCAGCAGGTTGACTAAAGGGGACCCCTCAGCGTTTGATGAGTGAATGAATGGATCCATCTAAGTCGGCTCTGCCACCAGGTTTCAGGGCAGAAACAGCAGGGGATTCTGGTAGAGGGGTATAAACATACATTGCTGTCCGCTGGTGGTGGAGGTCAGCTCAACACCAGCGACGGATGAGACCCACTGCATTGAGCAGACGTACCCTGGGGGAGGTGCACAGGGATCAACTCACGTATCCCATCTCCATTCCTATGGGAACACGAGTCTGGGCATTTACAAGGAGCCTGTGACACCCCAGACACAGTGGCTGCCATCCCTCCACTCCATCTCCGGGTTCCTTGGCGTCTCACAGTCTGAGCCACCTTTGAGTATGGCCTTCGGAGGGGGCTGTTGCTGCCCCACTGTGGCCCCTGCTACCAAATGCGTCCCACCCTCCTGTGTGCAGCAGGGAATCACTTGCTCCTGGCCAGTCTCTGAGGGCAGCCTTGCCAGAGAAAGCCAGTGACTTGAGTGTATTTATCTGCTCCATGTGTTCCTGCAGCTGTGGAAGGAGACATGGCAGCCTGCTCGTTGCGGCAAATGAATCTAAGAGAGTTTTGCTGATACTGAAAGGGGCACACATCTGCTTTGGCGTTGACTAGATCATGGCTAGATCATGGCTGGCTGTGAGACTTTTAGCAGGTGATTTAGCCTCCATATCCTCACCCACAAAATGGGAGGCCAGCCTCGCAGGAGTGTTGTGAGGGTTACATATAAAGCATTTGGTGCCTGGAGGCATTAAAACAAGTAAGTGGACTTATTTTGGAATAAAGAAGAAGTTTTTATTTGGGAAAAGGGGGAGTTTTTCATGAGTGTGAAAAAAATTAGATGGCTTGTTTCTAGCAGCAGATGTAAAAAAAGATATCACGGGACCCCCAAACTTCTCTGACTCCCCGCAAAAAACAATAGCCTCTCCTGTCTTCATCAGCTGATCCTTAGGCCATGTTGCTTATTTGGTTCATGATTTGTATTGAATGTTTTTGTCCCCCTAAAATTCATATGTTGAAATCCTGATCCCCAGTGTGATGATGTTTAGGAGTGAGGCCTTTGGGAGGTGAATAGGGCATGGGGCTGGAGACCTCAAGAATGGGATTAGCCCTGGCGGGTTTGGCTCAGTGGATGGAGCCTTGGCCTGTGGACTGAAGGGTCCGGGGTTCGATTCTGGTCAGGGGCATGTACCTTGGTTGCGGGCACATCCCCAGTGGGAGGTGTGCGGGAGGCAGCTGATCGATGTTTCTTTCTCATCGATGTTTCTAACTCTCTATCCCTCTCCCTTCCTCTCTGTTAAAAATCAATAAAATATATTTAAAAAAAAAAAGAATGGGATTAGTGCCCTTATTAAAGAGGCCCCAGAGAGCCCCCTCCCTGGGGCCACCCCTGTGAGGACCAGTGAAGGTGTCCATCTGCAAACAGGAAGTTGGCCCTCAGCAGACACGGAACCTGCTGGCCTCCAGAACAATGAGAAATGAATGCCATTTAAGCCACCCAGCCTATGGTATTTTTGTTATAGCAGCCTGATTGGTCTAAGAAGGTCCACATGGCTCATTTGAACCCAGATAAAATCAGAGGTTTCCTGACACAGTGGTCCTGTGATTTAGAAGCAGTCACGGGCTTCATTATTATTTTTGGAAAGCCTTCATTGAATTTATTGTCTCTGTGCATCCGTTTCCTCACCCAGAAGGTGAAGGATTAGGCCTGTCCTCAAACGCACCCCTCTGAGGATGCCAGTCCATCATCCCAAGGGCACAAATGCCTTCCAACGCCTTCTGTCTTTTTTTCCTCTGCCCCGGAATTGCTATGTCTCCATCACCCAGCGTGGCACCGGCACATAAAAAGTGCTCAGGGGACCAAGAACAACTATCTAATAGGTTCATTTCTCATGCTGCCTTATTCCCACTTGCCACACTCTGCCTCCTTCCAGGGGCTTAATGGAGTCTCTGTCTAGCCTCTTCCAAGTCCTGGTTTGTGTGCATTTTTCAGCCCTGATACATGTGTTTGGGCACTTGACTGGGAAGGTGTGCTTGCAGGTGAGAAGAAGACGAGGAAAAGAAAGACATCCCACCCCCCACTCCCAGGAAAACACCCTCAACTCTAATTCTACTACAAATTATCCCTGAAGCTGGACGGAGCTCATAGCCTTGGCATGCAGTCCAGGGGAAGGGGCAGCATGGATGCCATCTGGGCGCTGAGTGCCCAGAGAAAGCCAGCGGGAGGAGCGAGTCAGATGAATTCTGTCTGATCCAAGGGCCTCGTTGTCATCCTTTCCAGTCACCGCTCAGAGGTCCGCAGGGGAAAGACTGTTTTTAAACTGAGGATGAAACCCTGGTGCGAGCAGGCTGCAGGGTCTTTGTAGCGGCTCTCAGAGGAGAAACCCGCATTTAATGTCAGCCTTTCCACGTGGAAAGCCTTCCCACGTGCACCACCGAATGCGGGGCCTGACACGCGGGCCACTCTGCCCGGAAGCACTTAGTTGGGAGGCTGAATGTGAACTTGAACTCGGTAATTCAGGGTGATGTGTGTCTGCCTCCTTAGGCACAGATGGCTGTTCTCTCCCTCCCCAGAGCAGAGTGTCTGCAAGCCTATGAGTCATTCAATGAGGTCTCTTCGGCCACCAAAAATTGGCATCGATTTTGTATTGCAACGCGTCCTCCCTGTTCAGCTGGACGGAAGCCGCCCACGTGGCTCAGGGCTTGGGGGGACCCAGTGCCTGGCGGGCAGCTGCCCCCGGCTCGTGTGAAATGCTGTCAGGCGGAGTGGCCTGCGTTTCTTTCCTCTAAGGGTCTGTTGATTCGTGTCCTTCCGGATGCAGCGATGTCTCAGCAGCAGCTTTGGGTTTTTATTTATTCATGTGTGCGTTCTCAGAGCCTGTGCCATTGCCAAAAGGTTTATGGCCTCTTAAAGTTTTGGAGCCTCTGCTTTTATGGCCACTGTTTGTTGAAGAGAAGTGCTGTCTGGGGAAAAGATCGGTTTGCCTTCCGCCTGGATGATGGATGGAGGCTTAGCGGCTCCTCTGTTGTTCAGAGCTCCAGCAGCCTGGGCACACACTGGGCAGCACCCCCGGCTCCCCGAATGCTCGTTCCTTCCTGCGTCCATGCTTGCTCTCCACAGGGTCTCCTCTGTGCAAGTCCAGGGCCAGGCGTGTGCTAATATCGTGCTGCATCCTGTGTCTCGGAAGTTCTGATGCAACTGCAATGCCCACGTATGCGTCCTCCAAGCTCAGGGCACGCGCTCTGGAGCCCGGCCTCTCGAAGGAGGGTTAGACTGGAGCCGGTCTGCGGACAGCAGCTGCCGTAGCATCAGGGTGACCACTGTGGGGCGAAGGGAGCTCAGGGATGCTCCATCCTGGCCACCGAGCTTCACGCCAGCTGTGGTGACACAGAGCAGGAGCGAAGGGGAAGCAGGCTCCACCGGGCCAGAGGCTGGGCTGGTTCCGCAGGAGACGTTTTCCCTGTAGCCACAAACTGAAAGCACAGATCTTATCCCCTCCCACCCCGTGCCTCGCGCAGGAGACCAACGCAGAGCACACCCAGGGGGCTTGATACTAGGAGAGCAGAGCAGGGAACTGGGCTTGGCAGCAGCCCTGACCCACAGGAGGCCGAGCAGGGAGCAGGGGTCCAACAAACAGGGAGCCCACCCGCGCAGACTGGGAGCACCTCAGCGTCCTTCTCCCTAGGAGGCTGGTGGGCAGGGCATCGCTGCTGCCGCCTCCTGGTACTCTGCCAATCCCTATCCCCTTGGTAGTGAAGTGGGAAGTTCAGCTCTCGTCCCTCCAAAGTAGGCCAGATGGCACATGAATTAAAGCTAAGAGCACACTTTACATTCGGCCCTCAAACCCCATGCCCAGCTCCATGCCCGACCTGCCTTTCCAGAGAGAAAGACACCATGACTGCTTGAAGCCCAGATACAAGGTCCCCAAAGTGCCCCACGCAGTCGGAACCCGTCTCAGTGTTGTTTTACCAGGGAGACTAAAGGCCCCAAATCAGTCACCTGTCTCAGTTACTAACTGATCCTCTCTTGTCCTTCTTTCTCTGCCTGGGACACGGGCTGGGCCCTGCAAGCATTTCTCCTTGGCAGCTGGAGGAAGGGCAGGCTTCCTGCACAGAGGGCAACAGAGGGTCCTGCGAGGCCAGAGCATCAGGAAGCATCGGGCTGTGCCCTGCACTACTGTTTTCTTCAGCGAGGGCCAGGCCAGCGGCCCTTCCCGCGAGCTCCTGTGTGTCAGCCTGTGCCCGCAGCCTTGGTGTCTCTGGAGAGGTCAGAATGGCCTTGGGTGCGGTGGCCTCTCAGCTAGGCCTATGTCAGTCTCCCTCAGCTGAGAAGTAGCCATGCCCATTGCACGTGCCGCTCCGGACCCCTGCCAGTCCTCTCTCACCCCCTCTACCAGTTCATTGAACAGTTCTCTACATTAAACCTCCCCAATTCCAATGACCATGGTTTTCAGTTTCTTCTGACCGGACCTTGATTCATGCTTACTCCTCCCTTTACTGCAGGAAAATGAAAGTCCAAAATTAATCCCTCTTTTAAAGAAATTAAACCCTCAAAGAAACTACAGCCCCCCCCCCCCCCAACTTCTCCCTGACTGCACATTGGGGTGTTTGGAGTATGATGGTGATTTAGGCCACAGGGAGGGAACAGGAAACAGGGTCTTTCTGCTGGGCTTCTGAGCTGGGAGCCCTCAGGCCTGGGCTGGAGGCTGGTCACCCTGTCTGTCCAGTGGAAGCTGAGGCAGAATGGGGCCATCAGACACAGTGGCACAAGGATGGAGCGCCCTCATGTACCATTTCAGCCCACCATTCAGCTGAGCACCCTTCTTCAACTTCACAGTGACATGAGCCAATAAATTCCTTCTCCTTCCTCCCTCCCTCCCTCCCTCCCTCCCTCCCTCCCTCCCTCCCTTCCTTCCTTCCTTCCTTCCTTCCTTCCTTCCTTCCTTCCTTCCTTCCACGTCTCTCAATTGCTTGTTTTTAAATTGAGGTAAAATTCATGCACCATTTTAAAGTGAACAATGCAGGGCATTTAGAACATTCACAGTGTGTGCAACCACTACAGCTATCTAGTTCCAAAACATTTCCATCACCCCAAAAGGAAACCTTGTACCTATTGAGCAGTTACTGTCCATTCTCCCCTCCCCCAAGCCCCTGACAACTAATCAACCTTCTGGATTTACCTATCCTGGATATTTCGAATAAATGGAATCATATAATACGTGACATTTTGTGTCTCAATTCTTTTCACTTGAAAACAATATTTTCAAGTTTCATCCACCTTGTAGCATATGTCAGTGCTTCATTCCTTTTTATAGATGAACTAGAGGCCCTGTGCACAAAATTCGTGCACTCGAGGGTGGGGGTGGTCCCCCAGCCTGGCCTCTGCCCTCTCACAGTGCCGGAGCCTCGTGATCAATCCCTTCAAAGAGGTAGGCCCTGCCCACCCATCCGGGGCTCCTCGATGGATGCCCCAAAGAGGTAGGCCAGAGCTGGGGGGTCCCGCCTCCACGCTGCTCAGAGCCACGGGATCCTCAGCCTCGTGGTGTGGATCCGCGGGACCCCCAGGCCTTGCCGCGCCGCGGGCCCCGCCTCCGCACCGTGCATGCAGCGTCAAGCCCCCACCCACCCGCGTGCGCCCACAGCCCCGCCCACCCACGTGCGCCTGCTGCTCACGCAGTCTCCTGGTGATCGCTCATTGCGGTGTGAGGGCATCATGGTGTGAAGGCGTAACGACCACATAGGCTTTTATTAATTATAGATGAATCATATCCGTTGTGTGTATATATCACATTTTGCTTATTCATTCATCTGTTGACGGGCGCTTAGGTTGTTTTCCCTTTTTGTCGGTGATGCTGCTATGGACATGTGTGTGCATGTATTTGTTTTTAATTATTTTTGGTAACGTGCCTAGGAGTGGAACTCTTGGGTCATATGGAAACTCTGTATTTAACTCTTTGAGGAATTCCCATACTTTTTTCCACAGTGGAGTTGGATTTTCATAGCCTTAAATCAAAGAATACCTACAAAAGCAGCACACGCTATGTTTTGGTCTTTGTGTCTTAGTCCATTGGGGCTGCTGTAACAAAATGCCAGAGGCCGGGTGGCTTATTAGTATTTCTCACAGCTCTGAAGGCTGAAAGTCCAAGATCAAGGTGCCAGCATGGTTGGGTGAGGACTCTCTTCCAAGTCACAGACTTCTTGCTGTGTCCTCACGTGGTGGAAGGGATGAGAGAGCTTCTCTAAGGGCACTAATCCACTCATTAGGGCTCCAACCTCATGACTAATCACCTCCCAAAGGCCCCACCTCCTAGGTAGCATCACCTTGGGGGTTAGAAATTCATAATTATGAATCTGGGGGACACATTCATACCGTTGCCCCCTGAGGGCCATGGACCATCTGAGGATTTTAAGTAGAGGAGTGATGAGGTCAGATTTATGCTGTGAACCATGACTGGCTACAGGGAGGCCGGTGTAGCCAGTCTCGGAGTGAGCGAGGCAGAGCGTGTCCACTTACCCCACGTCTGTGCTGGGGGAGTACAACCCTCAGATTCTGGACCTGAAGCTGCTCTGCTGTGAGGCCTCACAGGGTGGCCATTAAAATGGGCAGGCCCTGTCTTCAGCCAGGGGTGCACCACAGCCCAGTATTTACCAACCTTGCGACTTTGGGTCATTCATAATTGCTTTAGGTCTTCGTTGGTGTAGCTGTTAATTAGGGGTAATAGGATAACCTGCCCGCATACAAATGAGAGAATGTATGTGAAGTACTCAGCACAATGTGGAAGGCAGAAGCTGTCCACATCCTAATCGCACCCAAAGCTGTCCACATCCTAATCCCTACTGTATAATGGTGTTATATTACAAGGCCAAAGAGCATTTGCAGATATAGTTAAGATTATAGACTTTAAAATGGGGACATTATCCTGGATTATCTGGGCGGGGCCAATGTAACCATATGAGTTCTGTTCTAGGCTGAATTGTGTCCCCTCAAAATTCACATGTTGAAGTCCTAACCCCTCAGAATGTGGCTGCATTTGGAGAGAGGGTCTTTAAGATGCAATTAAGGTTAAATGAGGTCAGTAGGATAGGCCGTAATCCAGAACCCCTTTCTGAGAAGGGGAGATTAGGGCACAGACACACATGGAGGGAAGACCATGTGAAGACACGAGGAGAAGAGGGCCTTCTACTAGCCGAGCAGAGGCCTAGGAGAACTCAACCCTGACTACACCTTCATCTCAGACTTCCGGCCTCCAGAGCACTGGGAAAATGAATGTGGTTTAAATCGCCCCGTGCCCATTTGGTATGGCAGCGCTAGAGACTAATTCACCCCTAGTTCTCCTCTCTGTTTTGAAAAACAAAAAAGAAACAAAAGACTAGAATCAGCATTGCCCATGGACTTACCTGCACTGGCGGTCCCCTGCTTTTCATTATCTCAGCAGCTGTGTGAAGGGGAAAGTAGGCCATGGCCCCACATGTGGGAGCCCGAAGAGCTCTGCCCTTCACACAGGGCCTCCTGCAGCCCCGTGGGCATGCTTTCTTCTCACACACTTGGCGCACCAGAATCAGAATCAAAGATGCCTTTGCGAGGGGCCTCTGCAGACCCAGAAAGGATCGCTCTTCCACCCAGGACAGCTCCCGCCAGCTCAGTTTGACCTCACTAAACAGGTCCCCAGTAGAGGTCTGAACTCAGGGCCCTGGCCAGCGCCGTGGCCTGCCCTGTCCATACGGTACAGATTCCACAGGCTGGTGCCTGTGCCAACACTCCTCTGCCTGCAAAAGCATCTTGGACAGAGACACCACACATCAGGTCTTGTCACGTCACTCAGAGGAAGTGGTGGTGTTTGGGGTGCCCACGGCAGCGTGTGGGAGAAGGATCAGGGAACAGGCTGGCTAGAGTGGAAGAGGAAAGGACGCCACACACCCTAAACCAGCCATCCTGCCCCTGGTCAGCCTGGCCCGGTCCGTGTCCTGGAATCTGGCCGCTCCAGTGGTGGAGACAGCCCAAGTGAGTGCACTGGGATGCCAGCGGACAGACGGACACAGGTGCCTTCCTGGTCAAGAGACACCGATGAAGCTCAGTGTAAGTCAGTGAGTGGGATTAATAATAACCAAGGCTTCCCCCTACTGGAGGTTATATTATCAGAAACCATAATTGATGGGTGTGATTTGCTACATAAATTCCAGGTCTTTTTTTTACCCCTTTTTCCTTAAAGCTCTGAAATTGGTGCTGAACAAGCTGCTGGGACCTGGTGATGTTTCAAAATAATGCACTCAGGCCCATTCAAACGTATTCTCCTTGTAGAGAACATCTGCTGGCCTGTGGTGCTGCCGCAGGGGCGGCTGGGTGGCACTGCCACCTGGTCAGGAGTAGAACCAGCCATGCCTGTTTCTTTAGTAGGAAAAATAAGCGTTTGGGTGTTCTAAACCTACTTTCGTTTAGGTCTCATTGGCCAGAAGTGGGTCATAGGCCACCTTTAGTTGCAAGAGAAGTTGGGAAATCAAAAAACAGGACTG
The DNA here is from genome assembly GCA_025583905.1 of Ia io. NCBI lineage: Eukaryota > Metazoa > Chordata > Mammalia > Chiroptera > Vespertilionidae > Ia > Ia io. The sequence goes on along the minus strand of JAJQQW010000002.1, from coordinate 91,731,466 downwards.
TATGGTTCATTATCTGGTGCTGGGCACGTAGCCACCATGGTAAAGAGGAAGAAAATGGAGAATGGATGCTGTAGCTTTGTTGGAATTTATTTTTGAGAGTCCCATCTCCATGCAGAGTATTTTAGATTAAGATTAGCTTGTGATATCATCTTTAGAGCAGACAGGTCCTTTCACCAGCTGTCTTATGTAGACAAAGTTGTTTCTACAAGTGATAACACTAACATCCCAGCCCAGCAGCCCTGCGCTGTGACCTCACTGTGGAATCATTTATATTCCACAGCTGGTCTGTATAAAACGCTGGCGTATTTGAAAAGGAGAGAAAGCAGATGGGTCTGAGGTGTCAGGATGGAGTTGAAAGTATGAAGGAGGGAGGTCCTTCTTTAACAAAGAAAATCTTCTCGATCTCAGTGTAGTGTTTGGAACAAGGCCTGAGAGAGGGAAGGACAAGTGGTGGTTGCCCGTGGTAACCAAGGTGAACCTTATTCCTGATTGGGTAGCTGATCATGAGGCGGGCATGGCACCTGGCTGCTTCCATGTACGTTTTATTTCTAATTACACAAATGGAGAGACATCAAGGGGCAGGGGACAAGAGCCCACTGCAGCGGGGCTGTTGGTTTTCTCTCAGGAAAGGGACTTTGAGAGCCTCCAGCTAAGTTCTGCTAATTATTATTTAAGGAGACCTCCTTCCTGTAAGGCTAATATGGAGTGAACATTGCTTCTGATATTTCTAACTCTGAAATAATTTGGAAAGATTTCAACCCCAAATAAAGTTAGGTGGTGGTTTATAGGTAGAGTTTTAAGTGAGTGGACACCACATTGTTCTTATAAATAACCTATGGTAAGCTTAAAATTATATATACGTTTATTTATTTATAGTGAAAACAAAACAAAACGAAAGGACCCACTAGTTCCTGGGTTTACTGGTTCAGCTTTTCTGGGGGAGACCCCACGGGCCCCCTGGTGGCGGCCGCATGAATCCCGGTGTCGCAGGGAAGTAGGGTGCCCCCGTCCCCCCCAGGCTGTCCCGGACAGGGCCGGCTCTCTTTTGGTGCTAGAAAGACACGTGGCTGATTCACGCCTGGGGTTCTGAGTTTCGTTGTTCTGGTGCCATCCTCCTAAGTCGAGCAGACGTAGATCTGCGCCCTCCTTCGCTTAGCGGGCAGAGTGAGGGTCTCTCCCTGCGGCGGAGGGAAGGGCGGCCGCCGGGGGCGGGCAGCCTGCCGCGCCCGGGAAGCCCAGGGCGCGCGAAGGGACTGCTTGGGCGAGAAAGCCCCGGGAGCTGCGGAGGGCGGACTGTAAAAGGCTGCGGGGTGAACGAGTCAGGCCCCGCAGCGCAGAGGGCGGTGGGAGAAGCTCCTTCCCCTCCCTGAAAGGGCCGGGGCCGGGATCTCCCGTGGGCATCTGGGACCAGGGGAGGGGTCCCGCCGGCGCTTCAGTTCGAGGTGGTGGCGCTGTGGTTTCGCGAGCCTGAGCTGGCCCTGTTTTACGCAGACTGAACTCCCCACCGGTGACCGGGGCTGGTTGTAGCTGAGGGCGGCCTCCAAGGGACGGTCCGCTGGCTGCTGGCTGGCCCGTTGCGGCTGCCGGCGCCGCGGGACACTTGGTCGGCGGCGCAGATAGGGCGCTGGTTGTGTGATCCTGTGTTTGCGGGCCCCTCCCGACCGAGAGTCTGTGCGCAAAGGCGTGTGTAAATAAATATACTTCTATCTAAAATTTACTTGGTGTCTAAGAAGGAATGAGAAACCAAACACGGCAGGTGCAGAGGACCAAAGAGAAGCGGGGTTTTCTCAGTCGGGGCTGCCTGGCCCGCCTCCGCCAGCCTTCCCGCGGGGCGAGGAGTCCCAAGGGCCAGGTGACCTTGAGCCGACAGCGCCCTCCTTTCCGGATTTCCTGCCGGCAGGGCCCCGAGCCCACGTGGAGGGCCCCGTCTCTCGGCCCGGCCCGGCCCGGCCCCTCGTGGGGTGGGAAGTGCGAGGAAGGGGAAGAGGAGGGGGAGGAGGGCAGGCTCTCCCACGCCCTTATGCTCCGGGGGAGGGCTCTCAGGAGCCCGGGATTCTAAATTGGAATCTCACGTCCAGGTCCCTGTGAAGAAGGACTTGTCTAAGAGCAGGATGGCACCTGTTCTATTTAAGAGTTTGCAGGCTTTTATAACTTTAAAATACATGTGTATGTGGGACATGGGCCCCTGTCTGTAACCTTGTCCCAGGGCCCACAACTGCTTAGGGCAGTCCACTAAATGGGCCTTGTTTTGTATATTTGACTTTAGAACCGTGTATTTTATGTGACTATGAAATAAATTTAAATTTTAAGAAGTAACTCCTGTTGAAAACAAAATGAAACAAGTGAACTGAACTGGGTATTGAGCCAGTATCATAACTACCCAGAGAGATACTATGTCAAGTGACTATAAAATGCAGTAATTTAACGCGACATCTTGAATTAGGCGGCATTCTGAGGTCAAAAAGAACTGTAAAACATTTTTTTAAAACTGTCTTCACTAATACTATCGTTTGTGGTGGTATCAGGCATTTTTGTGTGTTTGTTAATCTTCACCTGAGGATATTTTTTCCGTTGCTTTTTTTAAAAGAGAGAATAGAAGGGAGGGAGGAAGGGAGGGGGAGAGACAGGATGAGAGAGAGAGAGAGAGAGAGAGAGGGAAACATTGATGTGAGAGAGACACATTGATTAGTTGCTTCCCACATGTGTCCCAACTGGGGCCAGGAATTGAACCTGCAACCCAGGTATGTGCCTTTGACCAGGAATCGAACCCCCAACCCTTCAGTGTGCAGGCCAACACTCTAACCACTGAGCTTCACCAGCCAGGGCAAGCATTTTTATTCTAAAACTATTGTGTGTACATTGTGGAAGGAAGCCAATGAGTTCTTTTGCTGGTGTCACGGAGGGCTGTCACATGGCACATGGAGCGAAGGAAGTACAGATGTTAAATAAAACCTTACAGTTCTGGATTTGAGGTGGAGGTTTTAGTAGGGACTCCTGTATTTTGTCTTTAAAGTAAAAGTATTTTATGGTTTTGTCCAATTAAGAGGCTTGGAGACAGTGAACACTCCCAACACCCAATCAGCGTGTCTAAATATCTGAAACTTTCCCGCCAGAGAAGCAGAGCTCTTCCCAGTTTGGGATGGGATATGTTCACGCTGAACTCAGGCTGTCTGTGTACCACAGAGCAGGCGGTTCCTAAGATGCTGACATCATGCCAAAGGGCCGCAGTGAGGAGCTCCCCCTGCTGCCGGCTGGGCATCTGAGGGTTACTTCAGGGAACGAATGATAGAAAGTTGACTTCACCTCTCTGAACCCCAGTTTCCTTACCTATAAAAGGTGATGCCGATAGTGGCCCCTCACAGGCTGCTGTGAGAACTAAAGGAATTATACCTGCCATGTGCCCATCAGCCCTTGATGGCTGTGGTGTGTGTGTGTCTTTAAGACCAGAAATGTCTCCTCGAGGACGTGCTGCAAAACATTCCTTCCCTAGACATTTGATTTGAAGAGCTTGATTTGGAGGACAGAATAAAACAAAGTTGTGGCTCTTAGCCATGTACTAATAACATCCATAAATGGGAGAAGGTGTGGACCCTCTGTCAGAGTGAGTCCCCCCACCCCCACTCCCCTCCAACTTTCAGCCTGTTTCTGGTTCATTCCATGGTGTAGAGTCTACTCAAAAATCTCCCCTGGACACAGTCCTTCAGCCTGCCCTGGGTCTTTTTTTTTTTAATATATTTTTATTGATTTCAGAGAGGAAGGGAGAGGGAGAGATAGAAACATCAATGATGAGAGAGAATCATTGACTGGCTGCCTCCTGCATGTCCCTGCTGGGGTCAAGCCTGCAACCTAGGCATGTGCCCTTGACCAGAATCGAACCCGGGACCCTTCAGACTGCGGGCCGATGCTCTACCCACTGAGCAAAACCAGCTAGGGCGAGGGCTTCTCTTACGTACCAGTTTCCATTGCCAAAGCCGCTTCCCATTTTCACAGTGGCGTTCCTGAAGCATCGGAAATGCTAAATCTGAGTGGAAGGCAATGCCTTTCATCTGACTGCTGCTTGCGGACTGAAGGCTGTGGCCCGGCTGCGCAGTCTCGTAGGCAGCCTTTGAGCAGGGCCCTGAGCTCGCAGGGCACACTGTTGCTGGGGCCCGAGGCAGCTGGCTTTGTCACTTGCTTGGTCCATTTCAATCGCAGGCACAGGCAGAGGGGCCTTCCCTCACCAGAGCAGGCCTCCCGTCTCTGCTTGCAAACTTACTTTGCTAAATGCATCCAGGAACAGCCAAACACAACAATGTTGTGAATGTTTTGGAATTATTTTTGCTCGAACACCGTGTTGTGCCAGAAAGCATTAAGTTTATATGAAGATTTCAGCCAAGGATCCCCTGAAATGAGTGACAGCAAGCCATTCACTGCAAGTAAGGGAAGGTTACACAGATTCAGGAGTAGTTTTGGACTGAAAAATATGAAAATTATTAGAGGGAAAAAATCACATTCACATAACTTTTATTGCAGTATATTGCCATAATTGTTATATTTTACTGTAAGTTATTGTTAATCTCTTATGTGCTTAATTTATAAATTAAACTTTCCCAAAGATACGTATGCAGAGGAAGCCTCATGGTATAGGGTTCGGTGCTATCCTGGATTTCAAGCATCCCCTGGGGGGTCTTGGGATGTATGCCCTGCAGATAAAGGGGTCAAATAATAATAATAAAGTGGTCATAATAATCTGGCCATAAGATAAAGTGGTCATAATAATCTGGCCAAATATATATATATATATATATATATATATATACACACACACACACACACACATATATATATATGGCTGTATATTCATACACATACATACACAATATACACACATGCATGCACATATACACATATACATGCACACACATGCATATACATATATACACATGTGCATGCATATATGCCTCACACACACATAGGCATTGACAAAGACTGGAGGATTCTACACCACAGTGGCAACAAATCTCATTTAATCATTTAGGGGTGAAATTATAGACAATTTACTCCATCTGTCTACTTTTCTGTAATCTCCAAGTGTCTATGATTATTTATTCCTTTTGTATTATGGTAATAATAACCATGAAATGCCTTCTATTGTGTTTTTATGATGATGTTTAAAACCATCTGCTCAGAGCCACTCTGAGGAGGGCTCGGCACAGGCCCACGGAGGTGGCGGCGCGGAGGATGCCTCGCAGGTCAGGTTTCCTGATGCGGCAGCGCCGACGCGTGTCAGCAGGAAGGATCCTCTGACCCGCTAATGGGCTGCGACCCATTTGGCAGGGCCCGCTCTCCTTTCAGGGGTCACACTGGTGTTCTCTCCGCGGTGCAGCCCTGACCCTCTCTGACAATTATTACTTCATGTCAAAAGGCCGCCACGCTGAACTGTGCAAATCTGACAGGAGAAGGTAGAGGGGCCCCCATCAAACTCTGGGCCAGGAGGCTCCAGTGGAGGGTTGAAGGTTCTGGAGTTTTCTGTGTAAAGACATAGCAGCCTCTTTCCCATGCTCCCTCCTGGCTCTCACCAGCCCACAGCCCACAGCGTTGGAGCGGAGGCCTCAGACAATGGCACCATCTTGGGGCCTAACCGGTGACAAGAAAGATGGCCCCGGGCTGCTGGCTCGCCCTCTTCAGGACAAGTAATCTGAACCTCCTAGGATCTGTTCAAGGAGGAAGTGCAAAGGGCTCCTCTCCCCCTGTAAGGGAAAGTGACCAATCTACACCCCCAGCTTTTCTCCAGGCGTAGCTCCTGGGGATCAAGGAGGGCCGTGGTTTCATGCCTCAGCCGCTTCATTCATTCGCTGTTGTTCAAGAGTATTAACAGCCCTGACGAGTGGCTTGATTGGTTGGAGCATCGTCCCTGCAACGAAAGGTTGTGGGTTTGAGTCCCTTGCGGGGAACGCACTGAGGCTGCAGGTTCACCCGCTTTGGGCTCACACAGGAGGCAACTGATCAATGTTTCTCTGTCATCGAAGTTTCTGTTTCTCTCTCCCTCTCTCCCCCCCAATCCTTCATCTCTCTAAAAAATCAAAAACATATCCTTGGGTGAGGATTAAAAAAGAGAGCGAGAGAGAGCTGAGAGCATGCTCTGTGCTGCACTGGGCCTTCTGGAAAGGGTAGCTCATCTATGAGGAAAGCAGGGGCCCCTGAGGAAGATAGGAGGTGACAGAAGGCAGCGACCAGGGGGTCCCACCAGAGTGTGTATCTAGAAAAATGTTGCCAATGCGGCGGGGACCAGCCTGGCTCCAGGAAGCGCCTCCCCAGGCAGAAGCTGGTAGAACTTCCGGTTAACTTGCGAGCTCAAAAGCATTAGCGGTGTTTCACTCCAGCTCGTGGCTTCTGCTGCCTCAATCAGGGTGTGCGCATGGGGCAGTGAGGAAATGGAGCCACTGGCTGGCAGTGCTGAAACCTGCTCTCTCCTTCATGTGTTATATTCATACAGATGAGTTTAGGATAAAGATGGCAAATCACAACAATGGCTAATACTTTCAGAAAGCTAACTATGTGCTCAAAAGAAGTACTTTAATGAATTATTTCATGCAAATCATTCTTTCAATGCACATTTAAACAGCTCTTATATGCTGGCAAGGTTCTATACGTTGCAGTACAGCAGTGGACAGAAGAGACAAAGTCCCATAAGGAAACAAAATGTGGCCTATACAAAAATGGATAGTATATAGTCATAAAAAAGAATGGAATTCTGACTCATAACATAACATGGATAAACCTTGAGGACATTATGTTAAGTGAAATAAACCATCGCAAAAAGACAAATATTGTATGAGTCCACCTATATGAGGACCCTACAGTACTCAAATCCATAGAGTTGGAAAGCAGATTGGGGGTGTCAGGGGCTGGAGGGAGGGAGAATGGGGAGTGATTGTTTAATGGGTACAGAGTTTCAGTTTATGAAGATGAGAAAGTTCTATGCTGGGTGGTGTTGATGGTTATACAACAATGTGAATGTACTGAATGCCACTGCACTGTACTCTTAAAAATCGTTAGGATGGTAAATTTTATCTTCTGTGTATTTTACCACACTTTGCAAAAAGAAAAAGAAAAAGTCCCTCTCCAGGACCTTTCTATCTAGCAGAGGGCATTTACTTTAGAATCCAGAGTGGTGATCTAATGCTCGCAGCGGCCCCAGTCACGGCTGAGGCCCCGCACAGACTGGTGGTATATGCGCCCAAGTTCACACTGGGCCTGACTCCCACTTTGGGTTTCTCTGGCACAGGCCATGCCCAGAGTCCCTTGTCTCCTCGAGGGTGGTGTGAACTGAGTCTCCTCTGCAGAACTTCCCAAGTGCTTTCTTTTTTTTAATACACACACACACACACACACACACACACACACACACACACACTAGAGGCCTGGTGCATGAAAATTCATGCACTGGAGGGGTGGTTCCTCAGCCCGGCCTGCCCCCTCTCACAGTCCGGGAGCCCTCAGGGGCGGGAGGGGACCCTGCAATCAGGGGAAGGCGACGCCCCCATCACACCTCTGCTGCCACTGCTGGCAGCACAAGTCTTGGCCAGCCCTGGTTACCTGAGCCTCGGCAGCCCTGGGTGGCTGGGCAGCCACCATCCGAGGCTTGCCTGTGCCTCGGGCAGTCCCTGGGCAGCTGGGGGGCTGAGGGGACAGGGGGACTTGGGAGGCAGGTGTGCAGAGCAGCCAGACCCACCTGGGGGTGGGCCTGGCTGTGCCACATGCCTGCCACCCCAGCAGGGTTGAGGGGACTGGGCGCCACCATTTTGTGGCTGTGGGTGCCTCCATCTTTGAGGGCATGGTGGTTAATTAGCATATTCCCTCCTTATTGGCTGTGGGTGCTGCCATCTTTTGTGAGGGTGTGATGGTCAATTAGCATATTCACTCTTTATTATATAGGAGATATATATATATATATACACATACATACACACATATACATACATATACATACATATACATACATATATTTCAGAGAGGAAGAGAGAGGGAGAGATGGAAACATCTATGATGAGAGAGAATCTTTGATTGGCTGTCTCCTGCATGACCTATGCTGGGGATCAAGCCCACAACCCAGGCATGTGCCCTGACCTGAATCAAAGCATGACCTCCTAGTTCATAGGTTGACACTCAACTGTTGAGACACTCTGGCCAGGCTGCCCAAAGGCTTTCTTAAATTACTAAAGAGATGCATTTGCCTTCAACCATCTCTTCTTGCCCTTCTGGCCCTGAATCCCCATCCTGGCTTGTTCCCGGAGTTTTGATTTCAGAGTCAGAACCCCCAACCTCTCCTTCATGCCCACCCCCCTCAGAAAGCCAGAGCTGGAGCTTCAGAGGTGCCCCCTGGGAGGAGGGTGTCAGTCAGCTTGGCCTGTGGAATCCGAGGGTCCTTGTGCACAAAAGGCCCAACCCACTGGACACAGAACAGCGCAGGCAGGACCCCAGGGCCCCCTCCCGGCCACTCACTATTTCCTGAGACTTTTCTCTCGCTCCAATGCATCTTTTATATTCTTTCCACCTCCTTTGTGTATACTACTGGGTTCAGGGCACCTTTCCACGGTGTGCTATTTCCTCCACTCCTTATGGTCCGAAAGGCTGGTCCTGGTGACAGATAGATCCAGCAAACTGTGTCCCTTCTGAGTGTGCTGATTTTTAGAACCCCCAGGATCATGCGGATGTCATAATGCCCAGCTCTCTGACCCTGCCCGCTTCAACCTTCTGTGCCTGGTGCCGAATGAATGAGGGAAGGGACTCAGGATTAAACCGCGTAAGGAGAATAAAATGCATGATGATGGGGATGCTCGTGGGAAGTTTCACGGAGCTCATCCCACCAGCAGAGCTTGACAGAGGTGGAGAGATGAAGCTGAAAAAGTCAGGACTGAAAGTTGGGTTGTGGAGAAAGCTGCCACATGCCACGTGTGATACATAAAGGGCATCGGGCAGAGTGGGGCAGTCTCCGGTCTCCCTGTCTGCAAGTCTCTGTTATCTCTGTGTCCGTCTTGCTCTCAATGAAATCTACAAACCTATTCAATTAGAAGCAGATGAGTTTAAAGTGGATGTTTGAGGAAACTTCCAGAGCCTATGAATTATGCAGCACAAGACAGGATTATTTGCAAGCAGGGCTGTCCGGTGAGGCAGGTGAGGTGCTAACCCGGGCTGCACTGAGGGTTTTGCCCAGTGAGTGTGAGGTGCCTGTCTCACCCTAGTCACTACCCTGCTTCTGGGCTCAGTGTGGCCATCCGGGTCAGGTGATGTGGGGGATGGCAGGCGGCTCTTTCTGGGATTCTGTGAGTCCTCCCCAGAGTGGAAGACGGCCTGGTCACTGGGGGCGGGAGATGGGGGGGGGCGAGGCATTCCTGTGGACAAGCACAGCCTTATGAGCGAGCTCAAGAGGGGCGTTTAAAGACAACTGAAATACAAAAGCAAGCTGGCAACAGAGTTTCCTGGAACGCCAGCGAGGGTGGCCTAAGCAGCTACTCTAACCCTTGATTTCCCGGCTGGCCGAGGGGAGAGGAACTCTAAAGATCCCTAGGTCAGAGCCTCCAGGGGGCCCGGCCCTGAGGCGTCCTCTTTTAAGTGGCTCAGGTGCCCCGTGGAGAAGCGGGTGCGGGGCTGGCCGAGGGAGGAGCGCCTGCACACGTGACCTGCTCCAGAAAGACACACTGAGCACATCCTATTTATATGTCAGCAGCAGAGAGCGGTCCCGGGGTTTCTTTAAAGGCTCGTGCACCAGCATCTGTCTCGATCCTCCTGGTACAGCGCCGCAGGGCAGAGTGTGGGGCCTCGGGGAGGGGCTCCGGAGCAGGGCAGGGGTGCTTGCACATTCCCAGGTGCTGTTCCTGCGACAAGCCTGTGAGGGAAGGGGACTGGCATTTCAAGCCGCTTTTGGGATGTAACCTGGGCTGTCTGTGCTGCTGTTAAGTGTTATTTATTAGGTGATGGCAAGAGGTAATTAGCCGCGTCCCCCACTGGGAACCTCCTTCTGCTCTCAGCCGGCACAGAGCCTTAGGTGGGTTCAGACCAGAGCAGGGCCACACATGTCCCCATGCACCCCACGCCTTTGTGGGGGGGGGGGGGAGGTTGACACCATTCCCTTAACATCCCCTAAAACAACCCGAGATCCCATTTACTCCACTGTTGAAAGAGCAAAGTGCACCCCACTCATGCTGCAGGCCACTTTTCCTCCAGAACAATTGGGGTTGTCTCACTTCTGCTCCAGCGATGGCCACCCGACTTACCGCCTGCTTTTCCCACGCCTTGGGCACAGAGCCACCAGCCGGGACTGCCCACCTCCTGGTCCCTAGAGCACATCAGCCCAGGTGTGTGCCTTGACGGTGGGGCAGCAGAGGTGACAGTGCAGAGCTGACAGGCGGCCACTTCAAAGGTCCACCCCTGTCTGGAGGGGTCCTGCCAGTGCTTCCAGAACGTCCTCACTGGCCATCTCCTCTTGGGTTGATGTCCAGCCCATCTTTGCCCCAGGGCTCCCCTTCCCTCCAGTCCTCCGGGACATTCCGGTTGTATTGCTTGGATCACTGTTGCTGTTTTATGCTGAGCTTTGAACCCGGTTTGGCCAAAGCCCTTTTACCTGGTGGCCTGGAGTCCCGGCTGGTGGCTCTGTGCCCAAGGCAGGGGTTTCATTTAAACACAAAGACCCAAGAAAGCCCAGGGAGGGCTATTTTCGGAAACCCAGGACCACCTGCCCTGAGCTCCATTTGCGTCTCCCTGGAGCAGCATTTCTTCCTTCTGCGCAGCAGTGACTGGGCTCTGCCTGTGGGCTCCATCCTGAGCCCGGCCCTGGGGGTCGGGAAGGGCCATGGGTGGACATTACGTGCAGGGTTGCCTCCCTGGATTCTGTGGTGCTTTGGGGCAGTTTGTCAAGTCGGGGGCAGGCTGTCCTGTCTCGGGGGGGGGGGGGGGGGGGGGGGGGGGGGGCGGGGTCAGAGGCCATCCTGCTGAGTGTCGTCACTCATCGCCACCCTGTGGACGGCTCTTCCATGGAAAGGTTCTGTGCCGAGTTCATCTTTAGCTTCAGACCCGGCTGCCAAATCTGCCAAAGCTTTTCCTAGGGAACGTCATTTAGGGCTCTTCTCGTTCCAGATGGGGCCACATCTGGTCGAGAAAACTGAGCACACACCCCCTCTCCCTTCCCCCCTCCCCCCGCAGGTCTCTGTAAAGATCAGGTTCCAGGGTCCTCCCACACCCTGGCTGAGGTCTTGGGGGTGGGAAGGTCAGGGCCACCAGGACTCTGTGATTCGGAGCCCGAGGGGCAGGAAGCCTCATCAGGCTTCATGGGATGGGAAGAAACTGAGGGCTGAAGGGGTGGGGGAAACAGAGGCTCTGAGCCGGGTCTTCCTACAGAGGTAGGATTTGAATAAATAGAAGGACATGGGGCATGTGAGAAGTGGGGGCAGGGTAAATGGAGGATGGTGAGGGAGTTAGTAGATCGGGTGAGAGCAGGCTGGCGGGACCAGAGTGGCAGGTGGGTGGGGAGAACAGGCACAGAAATAGGATTGGTGAATAAAGTGGTCAGACTAGAGGGGGCTAGAAAGTTTGGGCAATAGGGAGGGCACTAGGATGTTTCTAGAAAAGAACAGGAAGAAAAGGAATGGATATTGACATGCACTCATTTTTGCCAGATTCTAAGCGACGTGCTTTACATGTCATCTTTACCCTCATCTTTAAAGTAAGATATTACTATTTTGGCAGTGGAGGCCCAGAGAGAGGATGTAACCAGCCCAGGGGTGCCCAGCTTGTCACTGGCATGGGCAGTTTTAAATTCAGCTCTCCCAAGTTCCGAAGCTCATGTTTGCTCCCTGTCTCACCCTGCTCCCAAGAAGAGAAAGAGAGCCAACATTAATTTAAGGAAAGATCAATCTGGCTGCCGTGAAGACAGACAGATGGGAGGCGGGGTCAGGGGACCTGCTATTGAAATAAACAAGAAGGAGATGAATGTGCAAGATGAGCTGGAACATGCTGTCACACCAGGAAGCAAGGGAGCTGTCAGAGTGGACACGGGCAAAGTGGCTCCTGCAAGCCAAAGACAAGGAGATTCAAACATCCGTTAGGATAATAGCTGCAAGGGATTGACGCAATGGATGAAAGTTCGTCATGAAAGACATCCATGCCTTTATGATGATACAAAAACACAGCTCTCATTGGTCACTTGTGGAGAATGGAAGGGAAGCAATTCATTCTTTGGGAAACTGGTAGAAGGGAAAGAATCAAGCATTTGTTCTTCCCCTAAGAAGTTTCTCTCTTCTGAAAGCATTCTAGCTGATAAATGAAAGAGTTCCAGAATGAGGACATCACCAAGTGGCCGCTCTGAAGGCTGGCTGGGTCTGGCCGTGGTCATCAGCGCCTACTAAAGTCACAGGAAGAGCAGCCAGACTCTGTGTGCCTCCGCGGAGGTGGAAGGAACTCGGCCACCTTTGATGTTTCTTGCCAGGAATAATCGTACTGACCCGGATTAAGTTTTTAGATCTAAATATCTCTTTACAGGAAATTCAAAGGATGGGAAACATATTCAGTGTTATCTCGGAGATGCATTCAGCAACATCCAGGCTGCGGGATCACTAGCTGGATATTGGATAATGTTCAGAAATTGATAACACTTTTAAAGGAAGGAAAATGATACTGTGGATGTGTGTTAGGAAAACGCTGATCTGTTTGAGACACCTCCTGAAATATTTACGCATGAAATATGATGTCTGGGTAGAGGTGGGGGAAGAAGCAGGGGGTATGGACAAAATAAGACTGACTTGAAAAATAATTGAACTTAGTTGATAATAGGGGTGCATTAAATTCTCTACTTTTGTACATGTTTTAAAAATGTGCTTCAAGTGGGGCGACATTGCTGCGGGGAGGATGGAGGAGCAGTGCATGGATGAGGCATTTTAGGAGGGAAAGATGACTGAATCAGAGCTGGGTCCCGGCACCAGGGCGAGGGCGGGGCATGGTGGAGGGCAAGCTCCTGAACGCCCGTCGTCAGCATGCTGCCGGGGATGCAGCCCGGCATGAGCCCAGCTCCAGGGAGCCAGGCCCAGACTTCGGACAAGCTCCTCTGCCTTGTGGGGGCTGAAAACTGTTTCTAGCCCACTTGGGAGAACTATCTGTCATTTCTTTCTTAAAAACAATATTTTTATTGATTTCAGAGAGAAAGGGTAAGAGAGAGAGAGAGAGAGAGAGAGAAACGTCAATGAAACCGGCTGCCTCCTGCATGCCCCCTGTTGGGGATGGAGCCCACAGCCCGGGCACGTGCTCTGACCAGGAATCAAACTGTGACCTCCTGGTTCATGGGTCGGTGCTCCACCACTGAGACACATTGGCTGGGCTGCCATTTCTTAATGATCTGCCCCATATTCCCAGCCCCAAGGTCACCTCCTTCGTGAAATCTCCCGGAGCCCCCTGGGCAGAGCGACCGTGTTCTTCAGGCTCCTCCATCAGCGATCTTGCCTGGATCACAGTCTGACCTGCTTGTCAGTAGGTGGTGTTCAGTCCATTGTCCCCACTGCCAAGGGTCCCCCGGGGCAGGGTCCACACTGGAGCCAAGAGCTCTCCACATAGGGGGCATTCAAACCTGCCTACTGGTTATGAAACAGACTGCCCCACTTGTTCCCCGGGCGGGTGAGGACAGTCAGGCACTGACCATAACCTGAAAGCTGAGGGCAGAGAGCTGGACAAGAAGGGACAGCCTTGCCCTTCATGAGGTGCGATGTTGCCTCTTCACCATGGCCAGGAGACTCAGCCGGAATCCAGACCCCCACTCTTTCCGTGGCCGTGAGCTGCTTCCTCTGAATCCCTTTTTCAAAGTCAAGTGCATTGAGGACCTAGCACCAAAATGCTCCCAGAGGTCCTTCCCACTGGGTCAAGCTTGGGTCCAAGTAGCCATATGCCCCAACTCTGCTCTGGGGGTGCAGAGGTGAGTGCCTCCAGGGCAGCTGGTGGGGGCCGTACGCTTTCCCCCTCCCTGCTCAGATTTTGGGGAGCTGGGCTGCTGGCGGTGCCACCCTGTGCTGCATCTGAGGTCCTGCGGCCTCCCTGGGAGCTGATGTCTTGGACTCACTCCAAGATGGTAATTGCATTCCTCCAGTTTAGCTCCCTCTGCAGCCTCAACGGGACAATGTTGTCATTAGACCTGCTTTTTTGAATCAGCTTTCCAAGGGACGTCTGCAGTCAGCATGGTCCTAGAAGCTATCTCATAAGGCGGAGACAGAGCAGAACTCAGCCTTGCTGAGTTGGCTTCAAGAGCCCCTGGCCCTATCCCCACTAGCTGGGGCCAGGACTCCTTGGGGACAGCTGTTGGGGGTGGGTTAAGGAGGTGATGGGGGCCTCCCTGTCCACTTGTCCCACTCAGCTCAGGGCAGAGTGGCTCACAAGGGTCAGAGCAAGCAGGATTGTGGTTCTGAGGGACAGACACAGGGTGTGGGGCCATCTGGCAGCAGCCTGCTGAGGGCCAGCCTGGCCATGCGCAGGCCACCTATGTAACTTTGGGCAGGGAGCCTGGAAAAGGAACAGATAAAAAAATGAAAGAATGAAGCAAGAGGTTAATTGAATCCCCTTTCATCCTTCTGAATTAGCAATGGGGGCAATAGGTAATTACCTGTGGAGCGATTCCAGAGCAGTTCTCTCTCAAAGTATGTCTCCCTGTAGGTGCCTTTCACGGTAGTGATTAAGGCTTGGGGTTAAGCATTGTCTTCTTCCTAAGTGTCTAAGTTTAGTTCTCAGGTGCTCGTGGGAGCTAAATTGAAGAAAAAGGGTAAGAGTAAAAGCTCAGAGGCCAGATGGCTTGGGTTTAACATACTGGCAAGCTGCTTCACTGCTCTAAACCTCAGTTTCCTCATCTATAAAAATGGGAATAAGCACAGTGCCAAATCACTGGGGTTTTCTTGAGCGTGAAGTAATCTGTGTGGGATAACAGAGTGTCTGGTACAAAGATGGTTCTCAACAAACACTAGTTTTCTCATATTGTCCTAAACATCGTATATTAACCACTAACTTTCCTCATGTTGAGTGATGGGGCCTCAAGAGGTCCTTAGGACTTTGGAGAGGTGGAGGGGGGGCGGTAGGAGGATGGGTGAGCCTCGGGTGTGGAAAAAGGTCTTTGCTGAGTCTCCGCTCAGTGCCTCCCCTTCCCCCCCTTCCCCTGCCTGGTGGTGTAAGGGGATCCACAAGAGCAGCACAGTAGGAGACTCCGTGTCACAGGGCCCTCCTGGACCCTGGCTGTGTGCCCGCTGGTTGCCATGGCGATGGTTCTCTATCTTGTGATGTAACTGAGCTCACCAAGGCCATAGGTTGTGAAACTCGTGTGTCCCACTTGCGACCCCACACCCCACACATCCCCTGTCCTCCAATGGCAGACTGTGGGCATTCTTGGCAGTGCCTTTGAAGTTTTCTGGTGGAAGGAAGCTGGGAGGGAGGGCCCAGCAGGTAATGACCTGCTTGTGGTCTTCAGCTGGCCCTGGCCCCAAAGAGCCCCCACCTCAGAATGGCAATAAGCAGCAGACCGGAGAGTGCAGTGAGATTTGGTTGAGTCCCAGTCCTCTTTTCCTGACGTCACTCACCTTCTGGAAACCATTCCCAGACTGGGGGGTTAGGGAGGCCTGGATCCATGTCTTTTTCCATTCGTTTCAGTGATTCTAACGGGGCCAGCTAGAAACAGCTCACGTGTGTGCACAAGGCCTTGACCATTCTCCTTTGTGGTGATGACCATTCTGCTCTTGTCCTTTAAGGAAAGTCTGTCTGGTCCGCATGCAATCAGGGGCTGCCCTAGCTGTCTTGTGGCTGGGACCCCCAGACCCAAGTTCCTTTGCGTTATTAGCTATCACGTTTCTTAAGTCAGCTGATTTCTAGACAAGCAAACATGGCTGGAGGCGGGCAAGGGCTCAGCGTTGGACAGGTGGGTGACAGGAGCACAGCCTTTTCCCACGGCCCCTGGCGTGGTCCCTGGCAGAGGCACCGGTGGGGCCCTGGCCGAGAAGTGCTCCTAGACCAGAATGCGGCCTGTTTACCAGCAGCTGCTCACATGTGGGGCCAGCGCTGTCCACGTGGCTAAGCGCCAGGTGCATCTTGGTAAACTTCTGTATTCCACCTGTCCAGGGGAACTCCCTAATGCCCCAGAGAGGGTGCTCTTGTTCAGGTGGGAGAAGTCAACACAAACCAGGCAGCTCCTAGCGGACCTCACTTTTCTCTGCGTGCCACCCCCACAGCTTCTGAAGGCCTCTTCCGGCCCCAGGGATCTCACAAGCCCCCTGCCCACCGGTGAGACAGGCATGGAAGCTTCTCGAATGATAAGTTGCGGAACTCTGAACTTCGGTCACTCGGCAGCACGAAGGATGTCTGTTCTGTGTATAACCAGCACATCATGGTAACTTTTCTTCATGCTCCAGATCTCTCCTGGTCGGGAGAAAGTTCTCCCGAAGCACTAAAAACTTTGGGGCTGTAGCCAGTCACCTTTTCCTCCTGCTTCCTCTTTAGTGCGAAGCAGAGGGCCTGGCTCTCTCCTTCACTTGCTCACGGGCCATTAGCGGGAGGAGGTGTTCCATTATCTGAGCTCTAATGAGCCCAGTAACAGGAGGAGGAGGCATGTGGGGGCGATTTAATCTGAAATTCAATGGCCCAGTTATTCTAGTGGGCTTTGTGTGGGACCCCAGGGCCCACAAGGGGGGCGTCCTGTGGCAGTCGGTACCTGCAGTGGCGGGGAGGAGAGGAGGCAGGAAGGAGAGGATGGAGGGAGGGGGAGAACCCCGCCAGCTGTTTTTGCTCATCACAATGGCCCTTAAAATAGTCAGGCCCAGGCATCAGTCCATGCCTGCTCTGTGGTTTGCAGCTTTAGGGGCTTAAATCACACTCCTGCAGCTTTTACAGTTAATTCAAAATGTCCCGGAGAAAATATTTGGCTAGCCTATGGGCAGCTGGATGGCCTATTTCCATGTGGTGATGGGAAGGTCCTGTCTGCTAGTCTAGATACCAAATGGCCCAGGGGTCCAGGTGGCAGTCTGAGGACAAATCTTGTACAAAAATAGCAGGCCTGCTCTGCATGTCTGTTGCCAAACGTGATGGGTATTCACTCATCAGTTCAGCTTTTAGTAACTCATCCATTCCACCTACACTCATGATCTACCTAACACACCCCTCCTCTGCAAGCATGTCCCGCACACAGCCCTTGGCTGGGGCTCCATCGCTTTGATTATAGGCTCTGATGGCTCTTTGTTTCCTGCGTCCTTTGTGTTGAAATGGAAGAATTGTCTCTTCTCTTTCTTGCTTCTTCCGGATCCCGAGCCTTTCTCTATTAGCTCTTTTCCAACATCATTCAGACCTTTTCCCTCTTAAAAAGTTCTTTTGGGATCCCTAACCTCCCCAGTTGGGACTCTCCCCTCTGCTCCCCATCCCAGCTCAAATGTGCCAGGATTGCCCCCCCCACACACACACACACCTCTTCCTACAGAGGTTTGGCTGCCAGCCCTCCACTCCCCAGAAACTGCTCTCGTGACCTCCAGATAGGTAAACCCAAGAGCCACTCTCCATCCATCCTTGTTCCCTGAAGATTCTGTAAGCCCTTGTCCCAGAACTCTGCGGAGCAGTCCTGCCTGTGTGCATGTCCAAGAGGTCCCCCCTCTGTTTTTCAGCCCATCCCTTTTTCTCTCACGCTGGCTGACCTGGCTTCTCTAACTTGGGACCAGAGGCTCCTTGCAACCTTCCCCTCCTCTCCTTCCCCTTTCCTTCTTTCCTCTCTGCCTTTCTTTCTCTCTCTTCCCCTCTTCCTCTTCTTTCTCTTTTTCTCCTCCCTCCCTTCCTTTCTGGTCATTGGGCTGAGGGAGGTGGAGTGCTGGGAGCAGGCGCACGGGGCTGCAGCAATCAGCATCCTCCCTCGGGGTTTCCTCTGCAGCCCTGGGTTCAGTTCCTCTCAGGTGAGCCGCTGGGAGAGGGGCCTCCAGAGCCTAAGACATGCTCCCTCCTGCACAACTGCCTCTTGGAGCTAATAAATGTACTTTCCTCGTGTTTCCAAGTTCAAAACCACCCCCTGGGCAATGGAATGAGCACTTGTTTTTACATACTTATATCTAGGACCATTTTCATTTATATTTTTGTACCTATGGTTTTCCCCCAACAGATCCTAAAGCTACATCAGCTCCTGCGGAGGGACCTATTGCCCACGGTGCCGACGCGCCACAGCATGCGTGTCTATACCTCTGTTACGAACAGAATAGAACCACAGTAGTGCAATTTTAATGAAAGAGGAAGGAAACAAAACCATTTAAAACACTTTGCTTGATCAAAATTTCTAGGCCCCGTACTTTAGATTTGCTAATCCTCCTAGATTCCTAGAAGAAAAGTAGTACGGTAATGAAGCATGCTGAGTTTAGTCTCTCTTTATCGAACACGTTTTCTTCTTCTTCTTTTTTAAGGAGTTAAATTTGAGTAGCAGCAGCAGCAGCAGCAGCCTTGTTTTAATTAGTCTTCATTTCTGTGGCCAGCTGTATGAAGCCTGAGAGAGCCGTAGGGCCAAGTGGCCGCTGGGTCCAAGCAGGGGCAGCCTTCTGTCCGGAGGAGGATTTCAATGGCTTTTATCTGTTTTTGTTTTGTTTTTTTTTCTCTTTCCCTCTTTTAGTAAACGTACACTTAAAATATGGCCGGAACAGCTGGATTCCCAGAGCAGTGCCTGGTGTAAAAGCCCACCCTTATTTATTTTTTCCATGACAAAGCTTCCTGTGAGTCCTTGTGGCGTTGGTTTCCTACCCTCCCCATGCCCCTGCTGGCCTGTTGACTTAGGAGAATCAAAGATTTTGGCACAAAAGGAGAAAACAGGGCACAGGCAGGTGTGGCCTTGGTAGTCGACAGGTTAACATGCCTTTTGGGCTCCATCAGCTGCTGCCCACGGACACTCGTCCACCGCGGTCTTCACATCCGCCGTCCTGCCTCTCCCAGCCCCGTGTCCCCCTGAGGACGTCTTCAGGTCACATCCAGCATGCCGACTCCATGGTCCACCCACTCGGGCCAGATGCCAGCTGTCCCTCGTCCTCTGGCCTTGGCAGTGCCTGTATTTCTGTCCTGTGCCAACTTGGGAGCAGACTGAGGGGGAAGGCTTTCACACCATCGTGGTAGTGAGCAGGGGAGGACTTAGAGACGCTCTCACTGGGAGGCAGACTCAGGAGTTTACATTACAGCTATCTACTTCAAGATCCATTTTAGATGTTCGCTTCTCTAGAACCTTCTGAGAGTTTTTCTACTTCCGACCCCCAGGCAGTGCCTGACTTGGGTCCTTTCCTCGTTCATGCATAGCAAAGCGGCTTTGCCCAGCTTCTAGTCCCCAGCTTGCACCAAAACATATAGAACACAGTGAAGCAAAGGGTTATGGGCTTACCTAGACCCACTTTTTATAAAAGACAGTTTTACAGTCATCTCTGATAATTACGTCACTCACATAAGTGACTTACCAAAATATTTACTTCAAAGTGATTTCTCCAAGGGAAGTAATCAAATAAGTTATTTTTAATTATTGAATTTTTAATTAGTGGTTGTAAAAGTTGTGTCATATTTAATACTCATTATAGACTTCCCCCTTTGGGTTCCTGGGAACATCACACCGTCCGTTTATGTGTTCGGGGAATTCTTTATAATACTTCTTTTTGAAGGAGTCTTCGTGTAGACCAAGCTGAGCATGAATTTGGGGAGGAAGAACAAATGGAACAGAGGCCATGTGGAGGGAGTAAGGAGCTGCTCTCCATACCCAATCTGGCGTAGCCATCTTGTACCTTTGTGTCATCTGAGAGGGCGTCTCCTTGGCTCAGACCTTTGGGGTGACCCCAAATGGATGTCCCCTTGGTCAGCACGTGGTATCCTCTCTGCTTTACTGGCTATTTCTTTCCTTTCCACACAGTATTTCTGCGCTTTTAACTCCTTCCACTTCCCCCAAGACTCCCTCTCCACACCCGACCCCCAGCCTCCACCAGAATTTGAGACGTTTCAAGTTTCTTCCACTGTCATGTGAGCATTTACCGCCTCTGGGTACCGCGTGAGCTGGACACACCATCCGTTCTGTGCCTGGTGGAACGGAAGAGGTGGCGGTGGTGACTTTCCGCTCTTAGTTGCAGCCGTCTCTTCCTTTTCTTTACCTTAAGTTCATAAAACCAATCCAATATATCTCAAATTGCAAGGGCTGACTTCTGCCATGAGCCCTCATCAGTTTCACAGGAGAGCCTCAGAGCCTCTCTGCTAGCATAACGTTGACCTTATGCTACCGAAAGTTCTCCATGATGCACCCCTGCCCTCCTGACGTTGGGTTACCTTGTGTAGCTTTCTTCCATTAATTTGGCTCTGAAGGGCCCCATGTCCAGCCCCTCCCTGGCCATAGGAGACAGGGGAGGGTTGGGGCCAGGCAGAGCTGCCAGGCTTAAGATTGGAAATACTCAGAGGTAGTCTTCTCTGAGACCTGCTGATTTATAGATGAGAGGCCTGAGGCTCGGAGAGATGACGTGATTTGCCAACAAATTAGTGGCGGAATTGGGAGTGGAATCATCCCATCTGAATCTCCAGCCCCTGCTCTTTCCTTCCCTTCCACATTGCAGGCAGGCACACTTCTTATTTTTATTTTTATGTCATGCTTTGCTCAATATTTTTTTAAAAAACCGAATTGGTTTTAGAATACAAGGAATGTTTTGAATGTTATTATATATTTAAGGCCAGTATTTTAAAATTCTTATCCCCCTTTCTCTCCCCCAGTTTGTTCTCTATATCAATGGTTCTGTTTTGTTTTTTTTATTGATTTTATTTTTCCAGATTCCACATATAAGTGAGATCATACAGTATTTGTCTTTCTCTGTCTCACTTATTTCACTTAGTGTAATAGCCACCAGGTCCACCCATATTGTCACAGATGACAAGATTTCCTTCTTTTTAATTGTTGAATAATACTCCATTACTGTATATATAGTTACCACCTCTTCTTTATCCATTCATTTACTGATGGACATCTAGGTTACTTTCATATCTTGGCTATTGCTAGTAATGCTGCAATGAACATAGGGGTGCATATATCTTTTTGAAGTAGTGTTGTTTTTTTTTCTTCAGATAAATATCCAGAAGTGGAATTCCTAAATCTCATGGAAGCTCTATTTTTATTTTTTTGAGAAATCTCCATACTGTTTTCTCTAGTACTTACACCAATTTATAATCCCACCAACAGTGCACAAGTGATCCCCTTTTCTCACATCCTTGTCAGCATTTCTAATTTTTTAATTTATTGATGATGGTCATTCTGACAGGTAACAGGTGATATCTCATTGCGGTTTTAATTTGTATTTCCTGGATAGTGATGTTGAGCATTTTTTCATATGTCTGTTGGCCATCTGTATTTCCTCTTTGGAGAAATGTCTGTTCAGGTCTTCTGCCCATTTTTAAATTGGATTGTTTGATTTTTGGTGTTAAGTTGTATGAATTCTTTACATTTTGGGGGTATTAACCATTTACCAGATGTACTATTTGCGAATATCTTCTTCCATTCAGTAGGTTGTCTTTTGATTTTATTTTATTTTTAAACATATTTTATTGATTTTTCACAGAGAGGAAGGGAGAGGGATAGAGAGTTAGGAACAGTGATGAGAGGGAAACATCGATCAGCTGCCTCCTGCACGCCCCCTACTGGGGATGTGCCCACAACCAAGGTACATGCCCTTGACCGGAATCGAACCTGGGACCCTTCAGTCTGCAGGCCGACGCTCTATCCACTGAGCCAAACCGGTTAGGGCTGTCCTTTGGTTTTATTGATGGTTTCCTTTAGTGTGCAAAAACTTTTTAGTTTGATGTAGTTCTATTTGTTTATTTTTCCTTTTGTTTCCTTTGCTAGAAAAGATATAGCCAAAAAGATATTGCTAAGAACAATGTCAAAAGCTTACTGCTTACATTTTCTTCTAGTAGTTTTATGGTTTCAGGTGTAACATTTAAGTCTTTAGCTCATTTTGAATTTATTTTTGGATATGGTGTAAAAAAGTGGTACAATTTCATTATTTTGGATGTATTTGTCCAGTTTTGCCAGCATCACTTATAATTGAGGATTTATTTCTGGCTCTCTATTTTATTCTATTGAGCTATATATCTGTTTTTATGCCAGTGCCATACTGTTTTGATTATTGTAGCTTTGTAGTATAGTTTTATTTCAGGGAGCATGATACCTCCCACTTTGTTCTTTCTCAAGAGTTCTTTGGCTATTTGGGGTCTTTTGTAGTTCCATAAAAATTTTAGGATAAGTTATTCAGAGAGGCACACTTTGGGGGCCAGTCAGCACCCAGAGATTTCAAATGAGGTGGACTTGTCTTTTGACACCCTGTCAGTGGTACCTGGCCTCCTCTGACATTTTTGTGGGGAACATACCATCTCCAGAGGCACCCCACACACCTATGTTACCACGACTTCCCTTTATAGCAGGGATGGGGAACCATTTTCTGCCAAGGGCCACTTGGATGTTTATAACATAATTCTCAGACCATACAAAATTATCAACTTAAAAATTAGCCTGCTATATTTGATCAGACATTTAATTAACTCACCCCTAATGCTTTGGCAGGGCCAGATCAAATGATTTTACAGGCCTTATAAGGCCACGGGCCTGATGTTCCCCACCACTGCTTTATAGAAATGAAATTTGTCTTCCTGTTGCTTCCACCAAGGTGCTCTGGCTCCACCTCTCAGGGTCAATACAAAGTCATTTTGATCCTTCCTACCGTGCCAACAGTTCTCATGGGAAGCTGGAGGCCTGTCCCTTCCATTTTCTCTTCTCCAGGGGAAACAACCCTGATCTGACACCAATTTCGTTGTGTTTTCCCTCCCACACCACCAAGCAATTAACTCTATTCTGATACTATCTACCTGAAGATAACATCATCCCACAGGTTAAGGGTTCACTGGGCCCCACACAACTACTTTCTCACCCCCCCCACCCCCCCACACACTTCAGATGTCAGTAGAAAGTCTGCTTTTTGACCAATTGGCTTTAGATGGGAGGTTCCCATTGTTGTAGTGTACCCCGCATCTCACAAAGGATGCCTCAAAAAGTCAAATTATGGAGTCATTTATTCAAAGGCCGGCGGCTACGAGGGGCAACAGCGCTCCAAATCTCGCAGCCCCGAAATGCTCGCCACATCTGGCTTATATAGGCAGAATATCACAAAGGTATCGATTACATCTTTGGGTTTGAAATGAGGAACCTGGTTTGCACAAAGCAGTTACAGAAGTGAAATTGAGCAAGTTAGTTATCTATAAAGATTAAGTATAGTTTTGGGTCTACGGATCACTGCATCAACAGAAACACATTATCTGGAGCCACTGAGGCAATTTAGAATAATTGTGCTGTCCTGGTCTCGGGACCACTGAGTCAACCGAAACGCATTATCTGTAGCTACTGAGACAATTTTGGGTAATTGTGCTGTCCTGCTTCCCAGGTACAGAAGAATGTGCTTCGATAACCAGGAAGATCACAATCAATGGGATATTCAAACCACCATCCATGGAGTATTCAATCGATTGGGATAGCATACATAACTTCAGAAAAATCAAAATAACTTTTCTATTGTTTTAGCAAGCAAATAAGTACAGAACTCAAAACAGCAGGGTTAAAGTTCAAGTTAAAACTGCAGTTTCTACCTGAGACGATTGCTACCATACTTCACCATGACCCTCTCCTCAGGTTTGGTTCATTTGCTAGAGCAGCTTACAGAACTCAGGAAAACAGCATACTTACCAGATGGCCAGTGTGTTGTGAAGGAATGGAACGCAGGACCATGAGAAGGAAAAGATGCCTCGGGCAGGGCATGGGAAGGGCGCAGAACTTCATGCTTCTGGAGGTGCTCCACTTTCCCCAAACCTCCGCGTGTTCAAGAGCCGGAAGCTCTCCAAACCGTATACTTTTAGTTTTTAATGGAGGCTTCGTTACTTAGGCATGAGTGATTAAATCATTGGCCCCTGATGACTGAACTAAATCTCCAGCCCTCTGGTGGGACAGGAAGTTCCCACCATCTAGCCACTGGTTCCCCTGGCAACAGCCCCCACCCTTGGGTTACCTAGGAGTTTCCAAAAGCCACCTCATAAACATAACAAAGAGACCTTTATGACTTCTTCACTTAGAAAATTCCTAGCCTTTCAGAGCTCTGTGCCTCCATCTGGGAGAGGAGCAAATATGAATTCCTTATTCTAAATCACAGTCCTCTGTTGTGGCAGCCTCACCCCAAAGTTCTCCTCCCCTGTCCTCCTCGGGCAGAGGTCACATGTTGTCTGGCGGCTCAGAGTGGCCAGGATCACGAGCCCCCTGGTGGCCACCCTGTGCTGCCCTCCACTTCAGACCCCCCACGTGCAGCTGAGCAGGAGAGGAGGTCACTGCTTGGGGGCCCAGTGCCGGAGCTGTCACCACCTGCTGCCCAGGCTTCCCAAGCTGTTCCTCTGCTCTGCGCTGCCAGGAGCGGAGCCAGCCACGGAACAGAACAGGAGCCAGCCCGAGATCCAGTTGCCACTGCTGGAAGCAGGACAGGAGCGGCAGCGGTGCCTGGCACTGGGGCAGCAGCTCAGCCAGCCAGGCTCCGGGGAGGAGCGCGGGAGGGGCTGGTCCTGAAGCAGACCGACGGATGGGCGCTCCAGCAAGGAGCACTCCGCACGTGGCAATGAACGGCAGAAGTGGCACCGAATGGGTATTTCAATCGCGTGGCTGGGGCACTTCGCCACCCAGGGCTCTGGCTCTAGAGGTGGCCAGCAGCCCGGTTCCGAGAAAGGTTGAGCAGCTGGCATTTCTGGCTGAAGAGCCAGTTTTTGAAGGGTAATTTCTGGGCTCCTCTAATTAAGGCAAAGCAGAGGTTTCAGGGCGACAGATAGAGCTCCCTCTGCTGGACGCACATTTCTGTGCTCTCTTGTGCCTTTGTTTTTCATGCCTTTAGGTCTTTAAAATTGGCTAAAAAAATAACAAGAATAATAAGCCTTAGGCAGTTTCCAATTTTCAAATTTAGTGGGAATGAATAGGGCTGGCTGGAGGGGCTCCAAGAGGCCTCTAGCCCCCATCCCTCGCCTTTGGAAAGGGCTGAGCCTGGGTCCTTACTCCCCCCTCCCCCCTTTCCTTCTGCAGTCATCCTGAAGTGGGCGGGAAGGTGTCCCTGCCTTCAGAAATCCAGTCCCCAGTTTCCCAAGGCATAGAATCGAAGTGCCCACACTGGTATCCAGAGTCCTCTGTGGTTCCTGTGCTTCTAGCCCCAAATAAGCCCAGTTTCTAAAGGAACATTTCCCCGGGGGGCGTGATGTTCTTGTCCTCACACCCCCTGGAGGCTGGGTGGGGGCCCTTGGAGCCGCTTCCGTCCTTGCACTAGAGTCCAGGGCCTAACCTGCCAGTGGTGGCCTTGCTCCCTCTGGAGCACCCAGCTCTCCTGCCGTGGGTCTCAGAGAAACAGTATGTCAGAGTGTGGTCTGACCTGGTCACTGTAAATGAGGTCCTGCCAGGGCTGACCAGCAGACCCTGAGCGATGGATGAATGGATTACTCTGACACATTTGCTGTGAAAGAGAGGGCTAAGGGATGGATGGCCTGGCCCAAGGGACCAGGCAGCCCCGATTGCCTGTCTTGTCAGGCTTTTATTGCAGTTTTTATCTTTAGATACAATCAATAGGGTGAGTAATCTTGGAAGGACACCTGTGTTTGCATTGTCCTCTAGGCAAGGGCATCCAGGGATTAAGCATAAGGATTCCCTTAAACACCCAGGGGTCTACATATGCACAGACTTGTTTGGAAAGGTCAAGGAATAATTAGGGGCGCCGCCTTTGACACTCCCCTAAGTCTTCCCTAAGTCAGAATTCTGATAAACAGGGCAGATGGCCTTCCACACACTTCCCTTTTCTCAGAAAGTCCTCCTTACAAACTTACCAACCACGTCTCCTGTGCTCCCCAACAAGGTCCAGAGAGGGCAAGGGGTCACGCAGTCAGTTACTGGCTGAGCAAAGACTTCACAATAGGGGCCACGCCCCATTCCTGCCTCATGAATTCTCCTCCCCTGGGTTGGAAACATAGGGGTTACTCTCCTAAGTGTCCCTTGCTTGCTTGATTTGCCCCTGACTTCCTTCTCCTGTAGGGGAAATGAATTCAGCATGAGCAAGCCTAATTGGAAGAGAGACCAATGGGGAATGGGAGAGGCTTTTACTCTCCATTTCCGCAGGTGGCCTTTGCCCCATTGTCCTTCTCTCTGTCGCCAGAGATGGTCCCATCAGGGCCGTCCCAAGGGTTGGCTGGGCTGGCCTCCAGCTGTGACTCAGACTGCTATTCCTGGTGCTCCTAGGTGATTATCTCCCCATAAACGTGATGGATGGTCCCTTATCAAAGTGTAAATCCAAAGCTAAGCAGTCATAGCTGGGTTGCAAATCAGCTCTTCCTTGTCCGGTGGCCCCGTGAAGAGATCTCCTGGGGGCTGAGCTAGTGTGAGTGGTGATGCCGCCACTGTTCCCAGGATTCATAACTTTAATTACTCTTCTTTCAGGGGCCGAGTGTATTGTGGAGGCTGCAGGGCCAGTGGATTCCTTCTCCCCTTTCATGTGCTCACCCCACAGGAGTTCCAATAAGAAGCTGACTTTCCAGTCTCATTATAAGCAGCACTTGAGCGTGAACAGGGCCTGCGGGAGAGTCCACAGACCTGGGTTCCTGGAGCGTTTGTGGAAAGCCCCGGGCTGAGAGGGGGCTCCAGGTCTGTGTTCCAATCCCAGACCTGTACCCGGCTTGCTGTGTGATCTTGGGCCAGTCATCTGCCTTCTCTGAGTCTTCACTTTCTCCTTTGTTTGTTTATTGTTGTTGTTGTTTTTAAGATTGTAAGGACAATACATGTTCATTGGGAGCAGGCGCAGGAGAAGGAAAACTGGCCATTGGCCAACTGTCCTGGAGAAATCAAGTAACTTCTGTTACAGGGTGGGCAGAGCTGGTGGTACTGTTCTTCAGGGCAGCACAGCCCCCGCCACTGTGCCTCAGTGGGCCAGGGCCAAATTTGTGGACTGCAGCCGCTGGGTCTCCTGCAGCCGCTGGGTCCCCTGCAGACGCTGGGTCTCCTGCAGCCGCTGGGTCCCCTGCAGCCGCTGGGTCTCCTGCAGACGCTGGGTCCCCTGCAGACGCTGGGTCCCCTGCAGACGCTGGGTCCCCTGCAGACGCTGGGTCTCCTGCAGACGCTGGGTCTCCTGCAGCCGCTGGGTCCCCTGCAGACGCTGGGTCTCCTGCAGCCGCTGGGTCCCCTGCAGACGCTGGGTCCCCTGCAGACGCTGGGTCCCCTGCAGACGCTGGGTCTCCTGCAGACGCTGGGTCTCCTGCAGCCGCTGGGTCCCCTGCAGACGCTGGGTCTCCTGCAGCCGCTGGGTCCCCTGCAGACGCTGGGTCCCCTGCAGATGCTGGGTCTCCTGCAGCCGCTGGGTCCCCTGCAGACTCTGGGTCTCCTGCAGCCGCTGGGTCTCGTGCAGCTGCTGCAGCTCCTGATAGGTCTGCTTCACTGGGTCCCACTGAGCTAGGACCTGCCCCGCACCCTTTTCACCAAACCCTTCCTTTTCGGTCTACTGCCTTTGACGTTTTCTGGCCAAATTAGTGTGTCAATGTCCTCCAGGATCTTCATAAACTGCTCACTGTGGCTTTTACTCTCCTGTTGAGTTTGCTTACAAACCCTTGGCCAGGGACCTGCTGGATGCAGGGCAGCTCCTTATTCATCTCTTCCAGGTGGTCAGCGATCTTCTCCACAGACTTCTCCAAACCTTTCAGCTTCTTCACTTGGACCTCTCCCTCCGGACTGGTCTTTTTCCCAATTAACCCGACGGACAACCATTTTGCATTCCAAGGGCAGACAATGGCTTCTCCATTTCCTTCAGAGATTTTCCCTTGCATGGGAGTTTCTGGAAAGGCAGCAGGACCCCGGTGGCCTCTTCAGCAACCTGGGCCTGTATTCTGGACAGTTGGTTCACGACAACCTCGTGGGAGGGAACCTAAGGTCGTGCTCCGCAGTGCCAGGGACGCCGAGTCCGGCTGCCTCGGGTCCTCACTCCGGGCCACCTCTTTGCTCTGGGCCCGGGAGGCCGCTCCTTCTTTCCCCCCCACACCTGCGAGCGCCCCTGGTGGACCTATGGTTGCCAAGAGGGAGGGGACCGCGCTCCGCCGGCAGGGCTCAGCTGCTCTGGTGGCCCCTCGGTCTCCCCACCACACTCCAGCCCTGGGCTTGTTGCCCGCCCAGCGGTGAGAGCCGAGCCTCAGTGTTCTCCTTTGTAAGTCATCTGTGCACCTTCCTGTCTGCTCAGGAGCTCACAGAGATTGGGGAGCACTTCATCATCATGCATCTTATATTTCGAGTGCTCCCAATGGGCCAGACTCTTGCGGGTTCACAACACGCCTACAATTTCCTACCTAACAAACGAGGAACCTGGAAGCTCAGAGCGGTTCAGTGATCTGCCCGACCACACAGCTGGTGAGAGCAGAGTCAGCACTGATGGCCTGAGGCCATGGCCGAGGACCTTAGCCACTGGGCTGTGTTGCCTCCCAGAAGCTAAACTTCCAGCTCCTCAGTTTTCCAGGTCAGTAAAATGGGTCCGTGATGCCAGGCCCTCTCCTCTGTCACATGGCCGGGTGGTCTGAATCCAGTGGGACTACAAGGCTCCTTGGGGGGATTAGGAATATCCGTTTTACCAGCCCCTGTTTGCCTGGCTGGGAGGGAGCAGGGCACAGGGTGAAGGGCAGTGGCCTGGGAGGCCTGCCTGGCCCCTGGGTCATCCCTGCACAGCTCTATGCTCACAAATTCCTCAGGCTCCAGTGTTGGGCTCCTCACCAATACCATCAGGAGCTCTTAGACTCTATGGATGCACAGGCGCACCCACCCCAGACCAATGCACTCGGCCTGTGAGGCTGGCATCACCTGTCCACAGCCCCGCAGGCAATTCTAATGTGCACAGCGGCTGGGAACCACTGGCCCCATAACCTCCAGGGTCCTATCCAGCTCCAAATTGCTTTATTTTTTAAATATATTTTATTGATTTTTTTACAGAGAACAAGGGAGAGGGATAGATAGTTAGAAACATTGATGAGAGAGAAACACCGATCAGCTGCCTCCTGCACACCCCTAGTGGGGATGTGCCTGCAACCAAGGTACATGCCCTTGACTGGAATCGAACCTGGGACCTTTCAGTCCACAGGCCGACGCTCTATCCACTGAGCCAAACCAGTTAGGGCTCCAGCTCCAAATTTCTGTTTTTATAATTTACTTAGTATCTATTATCATTTCAGAGTCAAATTAATTTGATGTATGATCTACCCTGAAATGGAATAAAAGCCGACACAGAGTGGGAGAACGGGCATGGTGACCGCATAATGAGGCTGGCCCTGGACTCAGCGGTTCCTGGCTCCTGGTTCCTGGTGAAGCCGGGTGGGGAGGACAATCTGAGAGATGAGGTGCTGCCCCCGGGGCAGCCAGACCTCCCGGGGGTCCATGCCAGGGCTTGGCATTTTCTCCCAAAGGCGATGGTAAGCCCGTGAATGCCAGGCAAGAAGCCATGGCATCAGATCAGCCTTTTTAAAAAGACCATTGCACAGTGTGTGGAGAATGATGGACATGGGGCAGTGGAGGCTGAGGCAGGAGTGCGGGTGAGGAAGGAGCAGTGGCCTCGATGGAGAGGAAGAGAAGTGGGGGCCAGTGAGAGAGTTTCAGAGGTGACCTCACACAGGGGTCCGTGTGGATTTGAAGTGCCTCATGGTGGGGCGGGTGAGGTTTCACTCACAGACCCCGTGTGCACCTCGCCCAGCACAGAGTGGGCACCCAGTCCCCCCTCCTGGCGCTGCCCCCAGCCTCACCTGCACTCATGTCCTCCGTTTGCGGCCCCCAGCCCTCCAGGCCTGGGGTCTGCGGGCGGCACCAGCCCGGCTCCCTCCAGGACTGTTCCCTCTGTTTGCAAAGACTGCAGATGTCACTGGTTGGCCGCACAAGCACCGTGACTCTCTAACTCCACATAATGTGTAATTATAGCAACACAAACATCAAATTACCAAGGACAAGTAGCTGCAGAGTAATTATATGATTCTTTGTTACTTGGAGGGGTTTTGGGTTTTCCCCCTTTAAAAGCACCAGTTTGGTGGGTGGGTGGGGAAAGCAGGTGGCAGATGGGCCGGAGGATGCGAGAGCGATGAGCGAGTTCAGCAGTGTCAGCGCTGCAAGTCGCAGAAGTGGTCTGGGCTGAGGCAACGGAGATCTGAGCATTTCCCCCTCCCCCGCTCCTTCTGTCAGCTGCCTCCTCCGGGCCCCTCGGCCAAGGCCATCCCTCCACCCTCCTGGGGCTGGTGGAGCCCGGTGAGGAGGTCGGGGAGAAGGGATAGAAGCTGGGGAGGAGGCGGGGGCGGGGTGGTTTTCCCGGATGCTCTGGGACCACCATGACGTGGTGCCATGCAATGGTGCTCACACATGTCCTCAGCAGGCACCCACCCCGCCCTCTGCAGCCACCACACGCTTCTCAAGGCTGGAGCCTCAAGGGTGACGTGAGAAGGGGCCGGGGTCTTGTCACCCATCCTCAGCAACAGATGGGAGGCGCTCGCACCTGCTGCCACCCCTCCAGCCCGCGACCTGACGGTGGTTAGGGCGCGTTCTCTGTGCGGCCTCCAGAAGCCTTCCCGAGCCAGCTCTCCTACCCACGGCTCAGCTACTGTTTGTGTTGGGGGGGTCCCTCCCAAGCTCTCTGGATTGGCAGCTGCCCTGCCAGTGACACCGCCCCCCCATGGCCCCTGCTCACACCGCACGTGCACTGGCACCAGGCTCACATCTGCCCGGCTTGGGGCCGTGCACACGGCCATAGATGGCCAATAAGTGTGCCGTGGCTGGAGTTTGGGTGGATGTGGGACTTGGCTGGAAGAGGGAGGAAACCCAGTGGGATAGGACTCAGGGATCCTCTTCATTCTCAAGGGGGTACCGGGCTGTGAGCGGTTAACCGGAGGCTGGCCTTCCCTCCGAGATGCCATGCAGGGACCAATGCGTATGAGTCCTGTGCTTCTCCCGCAGGCGCTGGCGCCACCTTCCAAATGCAACTGCCCCACGCCTCTCGCCCACTTCTCTGCACCGTTTCTGATTGGCACTCACTGATGGAATGCCTCTGAAGGGTTTGGCCGGTTCCCTGCACAGTGTGCGCATGGGTCCTTTCACCCCAGTGGGACCTTGTAGTGGTCTCCCCACCGTGGGACCCCACGTGCCCAGCCGGCGCTGTTCCCAGGGAACTGCCTCTGCGAACATCCTCAGGCATGCAGCACAGCCACTGTTGAAAACTCCCTCCCTCACTCCCATTACGGTTTAGATTACAGAGCAATTATCCCTCCGAGCAGCTGTGCAATTCACAGGTCACACCCATTCACCCTGCTAATGGCGTTCGGCAGAGCCGCACCTGTCAGAGCCCAGAAAGCCAGAAACGGGCCCTTCTGGGTGCTGAGGAGAAGCCATGGAAAAGCTCCTGACTCAGACTCCCAGGTCTGCGGAGGGGAGGTAGCGCTGGGGTCCACGGAAATCTCCCCTGCCCCCTCCCCAGACTTCATGGGCAGCATTTCAGCTGGATTTGGGGTGCCATAAAACTAGCTCTTTGAATGACCCAATTGTTGAATGGATTGGGGTGCAAGAACTCCATTCCTAGGTTTGTGGGGGCAGGAGCCCAGCAGTGACACCATCAGCATGGCGGTTCCAATGGGCGCCCCATCCACGCAGCCTTCTGTCTCTGTTCTAGGAGGTTGTTCGGGGTGTTTGGAATTTTGGAGTCAAGGACATCTAGGGGATGGTCTCCCAAGGCATCTAACTCATCTGTTCAAGCTTAGAGTGTCTAGAACTTAATTACCTCAGTGAAGGAAGCAAACTAACACTGTGCTTTTTAACTATTTCCCCACAGAAACATAGAGTGAAGAGCATAAGCCCCCTTTCTCCCCAAGCCCAACCCTACTCTCCTACAACCCCAGGAATAGTCATTGTTAACAGTTGGTATATGTACTTCTCTTATCTGTACTTTCATAGAGAGATGGATAAATAGATACATGCACACATAATTTAAAAAATCACATAAAAGGATCAATACTACATATTGTTCTGTTGATTTGTTTTACTTGACAATATAGAATAGAGATCTTTCCATGTCTTTGTACATGTGTGGGTTTACACCTTCCTTGTTAACTACTATATAGGATTCCATGGTGTAGATGGCTCATAATTTGTGTTACCACTCCCATTTCGATTGTTCCGATTTTATGATATTACAGATGATCCTCCAGTGTCTGGGAATGCATTTTCCAGCAAGTAATCCTATATAACAAAAGGCTAATATGCAAATTGTCCCCTCGGCCGGGAGTTCAACCAGAGGGCAGGGCCAGCTGGCCAACCGCCTCCAGCCCCTCCTCTGGCCAGCCTGGCCCAATTGGCCCCAATTGGGGCAGCCAGCCGAACCCCACCCACTCAGGGGTCCGTGTGGATTTGAAGTGCCTCATGGTGGGGCGGGTGAGGTTGTGTACCAGGCCTCTAGTAGATTATAAATATAAAGAAATATAAACATGATTATAATGGCTTATGCAAGATTCTTCCCTCCTTCCTGTTTCTTCTCTCTTTCTTTCCTTTTCTTAAACGTCATGGGAAGTCTGGAGGTGGGCAGTCCAGGAACATTCACAGTCTTTCTGCTCTGTCACCTAGGACATGGCCTTGGTCCTCCTGGTGAAAAGTGGCTGCTGAAGCTCCAGGGTCTGCTCCTACATCCCAGTCAGGAAGGAAACGAGTGAAGGGGAAGGGGAAAAGCCAAAGGCATTCTGCTTTTGAGAGTTTGCTTTTGTGTGAGTGTGGGATGAAGGGTGGGGGCCATGGAAGGGAAATTCTCAGGGACAACCTCCATGTAAATGGCCACTGTGTCACAAGGCCAATCAACCTCGGCCTTAAAGGAGGCTGGAAATGAATTTACTTTTTTAGGCTCAATTGTAGAGCAAGGCAGGGGAAAGGTGGCTGGAGTGGTGTGGGAGCCATCCTCAGAGTTCATCTGCCGCAGCCTATGGGTGAGAGCTGCAGGCGAGATTCCTAGAGATGGATTTTTCTTTTTTAACTTCAAGCTGTTGGACCTGGTATTTCCTACCTGTCTCTCTGGCTCAGCACACCCAGTTTCCCCAACTTCTGAACACTGGGCTACCACCTGCCCTGTTGGCACCCTGCCTTGCACCACTCTTCTTGGATCCCATCCTGCTCTGAGGTTCAGTTCTCTCTTACATCCTCCCTGAGGCATCCCCTGGCCAACTCAGTTGGGCAAAGTATTCTTATTCCCAACTGAAGACTCTGTGTGATTTGTTCTCAGTCTCCCTCTCCTCCTCAGCTTTCCTTAGAATTATTCTCAGGGGTCTGTTTGGTAGAGGAGCTAAGGGGGGAAAAATATACAGAAAAGAGAGGGGCATGGCCCCAGGCTAGGTTCAGGACAAAGTAGGCTGCTTTGGAGACAGGTGGGATCTATTTTTAATTAACATCTCAGGAATTGGTGCCCAAATTCTGGAGTAGGAAGTGGGGAAGCAATTTTTCTGAGTCTCTGGGGGATGACGGGGAGTGACCTGGTCCATGTGGATTCACTGCTGGAGGCCTGGGAGCCGCAGGGGGTGGAGTGAGGTAGGAAAGGAAATCACCTGCGAGGTGGTTCCCAGCACGTGTGGGACGACACATGGAAGTTTGTGAGCCCAAACATCAGAGCCTTTGGTGGCAGCTGGGGCTGGAGCTGGACCGGGAGAGGTAGCAAGCTCCCAGTCCCTGTGAGCACATGTGGGAGGGCCGGGAGGGGTGGGGTAGGGTGGGGTGCTAGGGTTGCTAAGGCACTGGGATAGTGGGTGGGGTGCAGACAGAGAAATCCTGTGTTATAACTGCTATGCTGATTCTTAAATGGAAGGCTCAAATTACATATGCAGATGTCTTCATGTCTAGAAGGGACATCCCCCTGAGGTCAGGCTCTCTCTGACCTACCAGCCTCTTCCTTGTGGGGGAGCTGCCTTCAATACTGCAGCTCCATTTTGCAGGGTGGTGACGTTGGAGAAGGCATCCGGAAGCGCAGCTGCCCCACGCAGGCCAGTCTATGGGTGCTTGGTTTGGATCGTCTGGAAGCGTCTTTTGAGTAGATGTGCCTGCAACCTTTTCAAGGCTGAAATGACTGCATCCCTGCTCTCTGGAGTGGAACTTTGGAGTTTCTGTGTGGCATCAGATTCCACATTATTTTCTAAGAATTGGCCTTTCTTTTCTTTCTTCCTGCTAATTTTTCTTCCCTCCTGCCTTCTGCCTTGCCATCTCCCTTCTACAGATATTTTCAGGAAAGGTGTCAGACTAAATCCAATCCTGGCTTCAGCATTGGCCAGCTGGCAGTGTTGGATGAATTACTTGCCTTCTCTGTCCCTCAGTTGTCTCATCTACTAAGTGAGGACTAACAGTAATATCTATTTTGTGGGATGTTGGCAGAATTAAATTGTTTACCACATGCAAAATGCTTTCTGTGGTTGGCACATAGTAAGAGTTAAATAACAACAACATTAGCTATAATTACTTAGCGTAGCAGGTGTGGTGGTCAGTGCTAAGTGGATGTACTCGGTGTGGTCCCCGCCTTCTCGAGGCTTACGGTCTTGTGCTACAGGTGCCCTCAGTTCACCATCTCAGCTGACTGCGGCAACACACGATTCCTGCTTCACTGGGTCCATCGGATGGGTGAGTCCTAGGAATGTGACTGTGAATTGGTCATCATCTAATACATTTCACATGTGGCTGAGACATTAAATTTTTAGACCAATTTTTATTTTATCCAAGTAAAGCATGCACATAGTCAAACAAATTAAATGATGCTAAAAATTAAATCAGAAAAAAGAGTCCTCTGGCCCCTATTTCGACCCTATCCTCCTCCTTAAAGCATACTTTTCATTGTCTTTATAGTTTCTTCTAGTATTTAATGCCACATTCCTAAATGATGTAAGTGTTCTGTGCCATGATTCATCAGTTTTGTAAAAGATGAGGGTTTTTACTTTCTTCTCCTTTCCTACCCTCCCACCTTAAATCACATTTTTTATTAGATCTGTATTTCATATTTTCTACTGTGACTCTGAATAGTGTTCACTGCTGTGTCAAGTAATGTACCATGACAATATTTTATTTCTTGTTCAACTTTTATTTTTCTTGGAGTTAATAACTGCATTATTCTGTCGTCTGTTTAGGTTTTTCCTTATCCAGCTGAGGATATTATTTATAGGCATGTCCCTCTAAGTTTTATTCTATTCCTTGACATTTCTGTTTGCCTGACGTTGGTTTTTCTGTTTGTTTTGGGATCTCCCTTTCACATTGAGGACAGTGCTGCAGTGCTGGGTGATCTTTCACGTTCATTCACGTTTCAGGGTGCGGTGGAGGAAACTGATTGGAGGAGCCCCATGCTGGGCGTATTGTCTTGGGGGCTATGCTGGAGGAGGGGTGGGTGGTCAGCAGGCTTTGCCCTTGGAGACACCCATGTGTCAATATCTGTGGGTCTTTCTTTTCTTGGGGGAGCACCCTCCAGTCCCCTGGCTGGGAACGTAACGCTTGTGCTGGAGCTCTGGAGCTGGGAGGGAGCAGAGGGCTGCTTGTCTCCCCTGTCAGTGTGCACGCCTTCACTGAATTCCCCTCTGTGCATCCTGGCCTTCCCACTGTCACCTGCCCCAATGGCCTGGCAACTGAGTTGGTTCAAGGTCTTAGCATTCCTGGGGGTTGGGGTGAATTGTTAGACTGGCTGGGGTTAGGGCCTGGGAGTCTAAGTTTGCTTCCTACATACTTTCAAACAATCTTCCTGCTTCCACTTCTTCACTTTCCCTGCCTTCTGCTGTACCCCGGCCTTCAGTTCCAGAGGCTGTTTGGTTTTTATGTAAATGCACTTACTTCTCCATCCCACTGTACAGTCCTAGGTATTATGACCCTCCTTCTCCCAGGTTAGTCATTTTTATCTGCTTTTTGCCTTTGTTTTGTTCTAAGTTACAAAGATCCTTTAGTTTCATTGAAGATGAAGTTTGTATTTCTACTCGCCGCGCCCCCCCCCCCCTGCCCCTTTACAATTTGGAGTGAATTTAAAAAGAAAAGTTGACAGAAGTGTCTTTATCTGGTATCTTGATACTAGTTGGAAACAATATTAAGTGGAGATTGCTGGAATGTGTGTAGTCCTTTCATACATCTAGATAATCTAAAATAATTCTTTGAATTTAGCCAGAGCTCTAGAGCTGCATACCTGAAGCCCATTGCCCTGGAGTCCTGAGTTACTGAGTTTCGTGTGAGTGTGATGCCACCAGCCGGTAAGAAGTTCCAAGGAACACTGTGTTGTGTGTCCTGTAAGGCAGCTTTTGAAGACATTGATCATTACATTAAACGTTGTTCTCTTGAAAGGATCCTCAGGAAGCTTATCTTTGTATAGTGTCTAGTTGTTTTCTACTGAGTGGTTGGTTTGCTTCTAGTTTTTGGTGTAAGTTTCCCTTTTCCCATTAGCTTCTGAAGAGCTCAGAGCACTTTTTTTTTCCATATATATATTAATATATTTTATTGATTTTTTACAGAGAGGAAGGGAGAGGGATAGAGAGTTAGAAACATCGATGAGAGAGAAACGTCGATCAGCTGCCTCCAGCACACTCCCTACTGGGGATGTGCCCGCAACCAAGGTACATGCCCTTGACCGGAATCAAACCTGGGACCCTTGAGTCCGCAGGCCGACGCTCTATCCACTGAGCCAAACCGGTTAGGGTTCCTAAATATATTTTTATTGATTTCAAAGAGGAAGGGGAGAAAGAGAGAGAGAGAGATAGAAACATCAGTGATAAGAGAGAATCATTGATCGGCTGCCTCCTGCACACCCCCTACTGAGAATCGAGCCCACAACCTGGGCATGTGCCCTTGACTGGAATTGAACCCAGGACCCTTCAGTCTGCAGGCCGATGCTCTATCTACTGAGTCAAACTAACTAGGGCTCAGAACACAATTTTAGGCTTACTTTTTAGCCAGCATATAGAGCTTAATTTTGTGTTCCAAGGTCATTTTTGTTGGCATTTTATTCCCACTCTTGTTTGCTTGTGTCTTTAGTTTTTCTTTCTTACCCACTCCTAATTCTTGTATGCTGGTTACCGATAGCTTTAAATTTTTTCTGTATTAGAGAGTTATTGAAATAAACAAGTAGAATGTTGACAAAAAAGAATTAGTGAATGCATAGGTACCTAAAGTTTGTATTGTTTGGTGTATGTCCTCTTTAGTCATACTAAATTTGGTCTCTTGACTTGGTCATTTCTTACTGTAAGTTTAATTTGATCTCTTCCTTTTACAGATGAGGAACATGAGGTATGGATAAATTAAGTGTTGTATTCAATATGTCTCAGAAAAGTTGTGGCAGAGCAAAGTCATGTACCTAGGGCCCCTTTCCTGACTCTACTTTGCCACCCCCTAAGAGATTTTGAGGAATAAAAGGTCCAGACCTTTTATTTGACCCAAACCCAGAACCCTGGTCTCAGGTCTCCCAGTTTTGGAGGCCACCCACTTTGAGATTCAGAGCCCAGAATTTCCAAAGCTTTGTCAGCTATGGATTTTACCATGTTCTACATGTTGGTTTCCCACTTCTATTCCCCTTCCCTGGACATCAATCCTTTGCCTATAGATCCAATCTAGGCATCCTATATAATAAAATCTTAATATGCTAAGTGTCCAGTCATCCAGTAGTCTGTTCAACCAATCAAAGCGTAATATGCTAATGATATGCTAAGGTCACTCAATTGCTTGCTATGGCATGCACTGACCACCAGGGGGCAGGCAGTCAACCAGTTGACCAGTCTATGAGGTGCACTGACCACCAGGGGGCAGATGCTCTGACTGGTAGGTTAGCTTGCTGCTGGGGTCCAACCAATTGGGACTGAGTGAGATGGGCCGGACACACCCTGGAGCTCTCCTGTGGTCTCTCCCTGGCTGGCCAACCTCCCGCATCCCTCCCCAGCCCTGATCATGCACTGGTGGGGTCCCTTGGCCTGGCCTGCGCCCTCTCGCAATCTGGGATCCCTTGGGGGATGTCGGAGAGGCGGTTTCGGCCCAATGGCAGAACAACTGGTCGCTATGATGCACACTGACCACCAGGGGGCAGACGCTTAATGCAGGAGCTGCCCCCTGGTGGGCAGTGTGCTCCCACAAGGGGAGAGCCACTCAGCCAGAAGCTGGGT
Source organism: Ia io (assembly GCA_025583905.1). Taxonomy (NCBI): domain Eukaryota; kingdom Metazoa; phylum Chordata; class Mammalia; order Chiroptera; family Vespertilionidae; genus Ia; species Ia io. The sequence continues at coordinate 91,693,258 of JAJQQW010000002.1, read as the reverse complement.
TCACGGCTGTCGAGCTGGGCTCATGGCTGTTGAGTGCAGCAGTGGTGGCGGGAACCTCTCCTGCCTCTGCAGCAGCTAGACATCCCCCAAGGGCTCCCAGTCTGCTAGAGGGCACAGGCCAGGCTGAGGGACCTCCCTGAGTGCACAAATTTTGTGCACCAGGCCTCTAGTGTATCTATATATATAAAAGCCCAGTGACTATTATGGTGGAATGACCAGAATGACCAGACTGGTCACTATGACATGCACTGACCACTAGGGGGCAGACACTCAATGAAGGAGCTTCCCCCTGGTGGTCAATGCGCTCCCAATCAGCCACAAGGGTGTTGGCAGCCTCACACTCCTTTTTGGGGGTTCTGGGGAGATCTGTTTTCTTGCCTTTCTGCATTGCTGGGCTTATGGTCTCCTTCCATCTTCAGAGCCAGCCATGGCCAATCCAGCTTTTCCCACATGGCACTGCTCTGACACTGACTCTTTTGCCTCTCTCTTCCTCAGTGAAGGACCTTTATTTATTACATTGGGCTGATCGGGATAATCTGTCATCCTACAAAGAAAGTTTGAATGAGTCCTCAGGTTCCTTCTCTCTCCCTCATGATCTCCCTTCCTCCAGCTCTATCTGCCTGTTTTCCCAAAGTATGTTGTGTATCCACACTCCTCTGTTCGTCATCCTGTGATGGTTCAGCCTCAGCGTGTTCAGCTGGACAAAACAACAGCTTCCCAACCAGGCTCCCTGTCCCCACACTGCTTCTTCCAACCTGCACTCCACCAGCAGTTAGAGTGTTTTGTTTAATTACACTTTTTATTTCAAGATAATTATAGATTCACACACAATTGTAAGAAATGATACAGAGATATATACCCTCTACTCAGTTTCCCCAGTTTCGTAACATCTTACAAAACAATAGTATAAGGTCACACCCAGAATACTGACATTGATAAAGTTAAGATATGGAACAGCTCCAATACCACAAGGTTCCCTGCATTGCTTTATTTATTTATTTGTTTGTTTTAAAAATTGCAGTAAAATATCCTATCTAATAAAAGAGTAATATGCAAATTAACCATCACTCCACTACACCCACCAGCCATGCCAACCAGCCAATCAGGAGCGAGTATGCGAATTAACCCAATCAAGATGGCTGCGGCCACAGAGAGAGCAGGAGGGAGGCTTGGGTTTCCCAGTGATGGAGGAAGCCAAGCTTTCTGCACACCCTGGCCGGCCCAGGCCTCCGCTTAAGGCTACAAAGTTTCAATTATAGAAGATAAATAAATCCCAAAAGAAATGGCAGCAGCCACAGAGCTGGAGAGAACAGGAGGCTAGGGTTGCCCCCGGCAATGGAGGAAACCAAGCTTTCCGCACACCCTGGCCGGCCCAGGCCTCCACTTAAAGCTACAAAGTTTCAATTATAGAAGATAAATAAATCCCAACAGAAATGGCTGCTGCCACTGAGCAAGCAGAAAGCTTGGCTCTGCTCCAGGCTACAAAGTTTCAATTGTAGAAGATAAATATATCCCAGATACCAGGGCCACCGCTTTGGTTGCCGGGGGGGCGTGGCTGGCCTGCAAACCATCACAGGCTCCTCGCCCAGTCCGCCCCACGCCCCAAGGGAACCCCCACCATGATCCGGGATACCCTTGAGGGCAAACCAGCTGGCCCCCACCCATGCAGCAGGCCTCTATCCTATCTAATAAAAGAGTAATATGCAGATTGACCATCACTCCAACACACAAGATAGCTGACCCCATGTGGTCAAAGATCCTGCCCCCATATGAACACAAGATGGCCACCACAAGATGGCCAGCAGGGGAGGGCAATTAGGGGTGACCAGGCCGCCAGAGGAGGGAAGTTGGGGTGATGAGGTCTGTAGGAAAGGGCAGTTGGAGGGGACCCAGGCCTGTAGAGGAGAGCAGTTGGGGGCGATCAGGCCTGCAGGGGAGGGCAGTTAGGGGTGATCAGGTCTGCAGGGGAGGGCAGTTAGGGGTGATCAGGCCTGCAGGGGAGGGCAATTAGGGGCAAACAGGCTGGCAAAGGAGCAGTGAGGCATCAATCAGGCTGGCAGGGGAATGGTTAGGGGGTGATCAGGCTGGCAGGCAGAAGCAGTTAGGGGCAATCAGGAAGGCAGGCAGGTGAGCAGTTGGGAGCCAGCAGTCCTGGATTGTGAGAGGGATGTCTGACTGCCTGTTTAGGCCCGATCCTGGTGGGATCGGGCCTAAACGGGCAGTCAAACATCCCTCGAGGGGTCCCAGATTGGAGAGGGTGCAGGCTGGGCTTGAGGGACACCCCCGCCCCGCCCCGTGCACAAATTTTGTGCACCAGGCCTCTAGTACATAACATAAAATCTACTGTCTTAAACATTTTTACCTATACAGTTCAGTGACACTTGGTGCGTTCCCATTGTAGTGCTACCATCATCACCATTCATCCACAGAATTCTTTTTATATTGCAAAACTGAAACTGTACTTATTAAACAATAACTCCTCACTCCCCACTCCCCTGGTAGCCACCATTCTACTTTTTGTGTCCGAGAGTAGACTACTCTAGGTTCCTCATATACGTGGAATCATATAGTATTTGTCCTTTTGTGACTGGCTTATTTCACTTAGCACTTAGGTTTGTCCATGTTGTGGCATGTGCCAGAATTTCCTTCTGTTTCTAGGCTGAATATTCTATTGTATGCATAGAGCATATTTTGTTTATTCATTTATCTGTCAGTGGGCCCTTGGGTTGCTTCCACCTTTTGGCTATTGTGAATAATGCTGCTATGAACATGGGTGTACAGGTATCTCTTCCTGTGTTGCCCTCTTATAACCATACCCCCGTCTTTTCCTCCCCTACTCCTTCCTAACCACTGGCAAACACTAATCTGTTCTTCGTCCCTATAATGTCATTCAACAGTGTTGTATAAATGCAATTATATAGTATGTAACCTTTTGGGATTGGCTTTTTTTTTTCCCACTGTGCATAATCTCCTAAAGTTTCATCCAATAACTGTGTTAATAGTTTGCTTTTTAAATTTATTGCTGAGTTATCTTTCTCAAGTATGCACATTGGATCACATTGTTCCATGGCTTACATCTCTCTAGTAGCATATGGAACAATATCCACGCTCCTTGTCATAACCCTAAGACCTGCTGGGATTTGACCCCTGCCTCATTCTCCAACCTCAATGCCATCCACTCTGTACCATGCCTCACTCACTAGTCACATGGGTTTCTTGCTCATATATAAATACATAAAGCTTTCCTGCCCATCCTTTCTCACCCTCACCCTGCCTTTGAGTTTACTGTTTCCTCCATCTGGCATATAAATAGTAGTGATCACTCATATATCCATTGCCCTGTTCCAGTGTACTAATTTTTTTATACACGTCAACATATTTAATTCTCACCACAACCCTATGGGGTAAATACTCTTATTATGCTGTTTTGTATATGAGGAGGCTGAGGCACAGAGAGGTTATATAACTTGCCCAGGGTCACAGAGTGATTAAATAGCAGACAGAGCAGGACTTGATTCCAGGCTGTGCAGAACCCTCTGCTCCTGCCCTGTCTCGGCACCCAGCCCTTTCCTGTCACTCAAGCATCATTTCCTCAGACAGCCTTCTCTAACCATCAAATCTAAACCAACATGGTCTCTCATTGTTGCCATATTTTCTTTCTTCTGGGTTTTTATATATTACTACGTATTTGAGGATTCATATACATAATGTGATACTGGCTTTTTTCAAGCTTTTAAGCTTTATGCAAATGGTATACTATAGGTATCATTCTGAGCTTGGTTTTTTGCTCAACAACGTTTTTGAAATTTATATAAGTTGAAGATGTGGTTCTAGTTAATTTATTTTAAATAACTGAAGAGTAATTAATTTTATGAATATACTAGAGGCCCAGTGCACGGATTCATGCACTGGTGGGGTCCCTCGGCCTGGCCTGCACCCTCTCGAAATCTGGGACCCCTTGGGGGATGTCAGAGAGGTGGTTTCAGCCTGATCCCCTCAGGCCAGGCTGAGGGACCACACTGGTGCACGAATCTGTGCATCAGGCCTCTAGTATGCATATAAGATCTTTGGTTAATCTCTTCCTGCCTTCCCCCTCCCCCCTTTCCCTCTGAGATTCATCAGTATGTTCCATGTTTCCATGCTTGTGGTTTCCGCTCCTGCATTGAATGTCTTCCCCCTGGTGGTCAGTGCACATCATAGCTACCGGCCAGTCACTTAGGCTTTTATATATATAGATATTGTTCTGAATTTTTTTTTTTGTTATAAACAATGTTGGAATTAACTGTCTTGCACATGTATCCTTGGAGACATGGGCAAAAAAGTTTTATACCCAAAAGTTCTTTACTCAAGAAGGGAATTGTTACTGGGTCATAGGTTACAAGAATATTCAACTTGACTAGATATTGCCAAGTTTCTATCCAAGGAAGATTCTACCAGTTTATTCTCCCATGAGAGTTCCTTTTTCTCCACGTAAGAAAATCATATTTTTGTTTTGAAAATATCACTCTGATAGCAAAGTAAAAAGGTAGTTGGGTGGGTGGTGGGGAGTGGTACAACGGGGGCCCAGGCATGTGGAGAGAGCTAAGAGCCGGCCTGGTAAGTTTCCTCAGCTCAGAAGTTGCAGTGGAGAGCTTTCCACGCATGCTCTGCTGCCTTCATTCTCCCTTGTCTCATCGGGCTGGCAAAAATGGAATTATCTGCTTCTCAAGTGTTATCAATCACGTAGCAAATTGTGTGGGCGACTCAACTGCTGTGCTTTGTAGAAAATTATTATTTATTTTTTATTTAACAAAACTCAAGGCTGAGAGGGTGCTCCATTGTGCCCTTCTGTGGTTTTAGTGTTTTCTCTGCTTTGGCTCAGCCTGGGTTGTTTATTATGCATGTGCTGTATTGCAAATGTGGAACAAATGAAGCCCAGATATCAAATTAATACTGTGATCTGTTTTTCTGTTTTGTTGCCATAACAATCTGTGGCTCTTGAAGCAAAGAGAAAATTAGAATTGTATTAAAGGTGTTTACACCATGTACACTCCATCCTGCATTATTATTTATTGCTATAATAAGTGTATTTAACATTTGCTTCAGGAGAGTTCACTGCTACTGCTTTTTGCCTTGTGATTTTTCTGCTCATCATTCCAACCTGGTTTTGCTTTTTGACCTTGACTTTTCCTATGGTTCTGAGGAGGAAGGAAGAGGGAGGTTTAGTCAGATGCTTCACCATCTCTTGACTACTCATATTTGTCCCTCCCTTTCATGCCCCAACCTTTGTAGTTCTTTGATGTCAAAAATATTGGTTAGAAACAAAGCAGGACCTGGAGAAAGTTTTCCTCCTCTCTTTGCCCCATTTCTGCCCTCCAAACCTGAACAGGAGGCCCAGCATCCTTTGGGAGAGATGAAGAGGAGCTAAGGGGTGGAAGAAAGGAAAAATAGAGGAATTTATGTCTTAGAGGAAATGGAGTGGAAATAAATACGGCAAATGGAGAATTAGTTTGCTGGTCCCTAATATCTACTTCCATGCTACTCTGTTCCCAAGGTCAAGTACTCACCTTCTCAGACCTGAGGTCATTCTTTGAGGTCCATGCTGCCCCAATAATCAGAGTACAGTCTGATGGGCCTCAAGGTGGCTGAAAGGGTGGAGCTGGTGTGGCGGAGGCCCCCTCACTAACTAGGTAAATTTACTCATGTGGATACCTGCTTTGGACGGTCTGGAGTTCTTTTAAGGCAGATGCTATTCCTATAATTCCTAGAATAATGCTGGGCACACATGAGGAACTAGAGAACTTCATTCACTGATTATCCAGGTCATTGTAGTAGAGCTAAAGATAGTTTCCTTCCTGGTAGTGAGGGAAGATGTGTTTAAAAATGGACATGTCTTTCTTGGTGAGTTATGCCCATTTTTGGCTGTCTGTGTCTCCAGAGACAATAGAATGAAAAGGAATATTTCTGAACCTTCTGAGAAGAGGCCTCCAGGTGATCTGTCTTTATTTTCTTCTTCATGAGAGAAGAACGTGTGCAAAGGAGGTCTGAGGGGAAACATCACTTAGTGACTCTCTATGCAAAAAGGTCAAAGCCACAGAGGCCCTAAGTGATGACAGATTTTTTAAATGTGCTGCTGTTGTCCTTTACGCCCCAGGGGACCTTGAGTCAGGTCTCAAGCCCAGGGCAGGATGAAGGCCCTTTCTTTTTTTAAGCCTCCTTTTGAGCATAACAGAATCAGACCTAGGATGCTCCCTGGTTATGTCAGTGATACAAAAAAAAAAAAAAAAAGGCTACTGGTGCTAAGAAAAGTCAACCTTTCTCTCAAGGCCAAAGTTATTTTATTTCTCAAATTCCTGCATGTGCGCGCACAGTCAGTTTGTGAGTGGTCATAATATTATCACACAGGAGGCAGCTGTTTGTGACTATGGCAACTTTGATCCCAGAGTGAAGCGTGAAATGGCAGGAATATTAATCAGGTTGGTGGAGGGAAGTTGCTGGGGGTGGGAGGGAGGATGGGAGTAGCAGGAAGGCCTAAGACAGTTGGGTAAGGATGGCTCTGGGTGCATCTTCGGAAAAAACACATCATATCTTTTGGGTCTCCCATGTCTTGCTGCAGAGCCTCTCTTTTCTGCCCAGATGGCCCTCCCAAGTCCTAGGGCAGCGGCCCCTCTAGACCTAGGGATGTGCTGGGCAAGACAGACATGACACAAGGTTCAATCATCCCTAAAGACCGATTTTTTGCTTTTATGAATAACCTGTTTGAAGTGTTCCAACTTAGCCACATTCTCTCTCACACATGTTTCAGGAAGCTGAGTAACCACAGTTAATTCCTTTGTCTCAGTGGATCTAAATTGCTTATAAAGTGTCACATCCACTACTTCAGTTCAGTCGCTAATTCTGATAAGGAGATGTTTATTTTGTGCCAGGCCCTTTCCTGGGGGTTGGAGATGTGAAGTAACTTGTCCAAGTTCATGCAAAGAGCACTTTGCAATTCTACTTGCTTAGGCAAACATCAGTATGTATGTGTGTGAAAAGGGACCATCGGATCTTTGCTGAATTCTATTCGGTTGAATTCCCTTGTGTCTACTGGGTCCGAATGTCAGGGATTAAAACACAGTTACCAGAGAGCAGGTGGCAGTAAACTGTACTTGCAGAAACATGTGCTTCCAACCTTACATCATACATGACACTTATTTGTTCCAAATAAATTCCTGGCGATATCCAACTCTATGGATTCTGCAGATAAATGCCCCTATCATGCTTCCTTTAAAAACGTTCATGAAATGTGTGCATTTTTGTGTGGGAAGATGATATATTGTGAAATAGCAACATAACCTCCCACCTCACAAGGCCACACAGACCCCTTTTACCCCAGGCACTGCCCTGACTGAGAGAACGCCAACACAGGCCCCCACTTCCCCAAGCAGGGCTGCCTGACTGAGCAAATAAATGGTGTGTGTGTGTGTGTGTGTGTGTGTGTGTGTGTGTGTGTCCAGTTCAGTTAAAAAACAACTAATTTTTAGTATACGTGGGACATGCTTATACTAAGAATGATCTGTCACTTATCTGAAATTCAGATGTCACTGGGTGTCTTGTATTTTCGCTGGCAACTCTACCCCAGGGCAGAGTGAAATCAAAGAAAGTAACACATGGTTGGCTTTTAAGTTTAAAAACTGTGGTGTAGTGTAAAATGGAAATGCTAGGAAGACTACTGCTGAGTCGGTTTTATTTTTCTGCATAAGAAGAAAACAACAAACCTCTGGCTCTGGGGTCCCAGGAGCAGTCAGGGCCAGGGAACCGGCTGGCCAAGGCCAAGGCCAAGGCCGCGGAGGCCCCGCCCACTCCCCACTGGCCCTTCCCACAGTGCTGCGCGGGAAGCAGATGTCCCAGGGTTCCTCGCGCTGCGCAGATCCGCAGGCGAAGGAGGTGCCCCCGGTGTCCTGGGGGCCCTGCGGCCGGAAGGACCAACTTGGCCTCTGCCAGGGTCAGGGGTCAAAGGCAATGTCAAGGGCCGAGGGAAGAAGCCTCCCAGGACTTGCGGACAGCCTGGGCAGAGGGCGTGGCGAGGAACTCACTCCTGGTAAGGCAACCCCGATGACAGCGGGACGAACAAAACCTAATCTCCGCATTTACCTGGAAAAACCTGAAACGGACTAGATTTAAGGCGAAAACGAGAGGCCAAATGAGAGGCAGTGAGTGGAAACAATCACCAGGTTCTTGCGCACCTGAACTCTTGGTCGGGGACAGTTGACCCTCCTCACTGAGAAGGCCAGAGCGCCAGGCCGCGCGCCATGCTTGAGGCGGCCCTTGGCCAGGGTTGGCGGGGACACGGTTGTGGCCAGCGCCCTTCCCTGCGCCCTCCCACCCCCTAAATATATCAGAGCACTCTTTCCTTGCACTTGTAGCCATCAGGGCTCATCAGTGGGCCAGGGAACCGGCAGAGGGGATGAACCACACCTGTCCTTCTGATCTGGGCTTTGCCCACCTGTGCGCAATGATGGTTATCGGGGAAACCAGGGAACAGAACTGTCGGCGCCCTGTACTGGCTGTTTGGTGGTAGACAGTTACCAACTGAACCTCAGTTTGCTTACCTATAAAATGGAAACATGACCCCTTCATTGGGATAATGTATATCGGGCCAATATAGTGCAATACCTGGCACATAGCAAAGGTGCCATAGGTCAGCTTTATTGGGCAGCAGCAATTTGTCTTTGGGCAGCCCCTGACCACATCCTCTCTCTGTTGAGAAGGCTCTTTGTGCCATTTATTCTATTATATTAAAACTAGGGGCCCAGTGCATGAATTCGTGTACCTTAAAAGGAACTGTGGGCCATGAGGCTACAGGGGCGGGTCTCAGCCCATCCTCTGCACCCCTGCCCAACCCTTCCAGCTGTGGCCCCCAGTCCCCTGTCTGCCAGCAGTCCCATTCCCACACGCTGATGGCGCCAGCCCTGCTAGCACTGCGATTGGGGCTGGTGCCAGCAGCAGGTGTGAGTGGCGGCTGCTGCCCTGATTGCCCCTCAGGAGCAGGGGGAGATGGAGTACCCCTGAGGGGCGATTGGGGCTGGCAGCTGCCACTCCCATCTGCTGACAGAGCTGGGCGATCAGGGCCGGTGCCAGGCACTGGCAGTGGGTGCAAGTGCTGGGTGGGACTGTGGCACATGGGAGCAAAGAATTTTCAGTAACCATCAGAGGCTTGCCCCGATAACAACGACCAGCGCCCCACCTTGGTCTGGCGCCCCTGTTCACCTGCTCCACCATCCCGCCACGGCTGATGCCTGCCATGTTCCATGCTCTGCTGCCTGCTGCCGATGCCCGCCATGTTCCCCACGTGCCCCCTGGTGGTCAGCGCATGTCATAGCGACCGGTTGTTCATTTGTTCTGCCGTTTGGTCTATATGCATATTAGGGTTTTATATATATAGACTAGAGGCCTGGTGTATGAAAATCGTGCATGGGGGGGAGGGTCCCCTCAGCCCAGTCTGCACCCTCTCCAATCCGGGACATCCCTCTCACAATCTGGAATGGCTGGCTCCTACCTGCTTACCTGCTTACCTGCCTACCTGCCTGATTGCCCCTAACTGCACCTGACACCTGATCACCCCTAAGTGCCCCCCCTGCCAGCCTAGTCACCCCCAACTTCCCCCCCCACTGGCCTGGTTGCCCCTAACTGCCCCTCCCTGCCTGCCTGGTTGCCCCTTACTGCCCCCCTGACAGCCTGGTTGCTCCCAACTGCCCCCCTCTGCTGGCCTGGTCACCCCTACCTGTTCCCCCGTGCTGGTCTGGCCGCCCCCACTGCTCCCCACCACCGGCCTGGTCACCCCCAACTGCCCCCCTGCCAGCCTGATCTCGCTCCCAACTGCCCTCCTCTGCCAGCCTGGTTGCCCCCCAACTGCCCCCCTGCCGGCCTGGTCACCCCCCAACTGCCCCCCTGCCAGCCTGGCCACCCCCAACTCCCCCCCTGCCAGCCTGGTCGCCCCACACAGCCTGCTGTTGATTCATTTGGTTGTCCCTCATTAACCCCCCAGTCGGCCTGGTCGCCCCACACAGCCTGATGTTCAGTCATTTGGTTGTCCCTCACTAACCCCCCTGCCGGCCTGGTCACCCCACACAGACTGCTGTTCAGTCGTTTGGTTGTCCCTCACTAACCTCCCTGCTGGCCTGGGTGCCCCCCAACTGATCCCCTGCTGGCCTGGTCACCCCCCAACTGCCCCCCTGCTGGCCTGCCTGGTTGCCCCCAACTGTCCCCCTGTTGGCCTGGTTGCCTCCCAACAGCCCCCCTGCCAGCCTGGTCATCCCCCAACTGCCCCCCTGCCAGCCTGGTTGTCCCCCCCAACTGCCCCCTGCCAGCCTGCTCACCCCCAACTGTCCCCTTGCTGGCCTGCTTGTCCCTAACCACTTCTGCCTTGGCCCTGCCACCATGGCTTTGTCCAGAAGGACATCCGGTCTCCTGGTCTAATTAGCATATTACCCTTTTATTAGTATAGATGATCTCACAAAGGGCTATTCAAGCTTCCAGGTGGAACCTTTGTTATTTAACTTCTGCCAGAATCATTGCCTTTTGCCTTTTATCTAATTGTGGAATGTGGGGCTTTAGTTTCTAAGTGGAACTTGTTAGGGAGGAATTGCATGGAGCAGAGCACCCTTCCCCACTGTGGGGAATCATAGCAGATGGCAGGTGTAGCCTGAGAGGAGAGAGGTGGCACAATGCTAGGCACTGGCCTGGGCCCTGCTCCTGGCACAGGGTGATGCTCTAGTGTTGCCAGCAGTTAGCTGGGAGATACCTGGGTGCTGGGAGCTGGCAGGCACAACTCCAAACTGTGACCCTGGGGACTTTCAGGGACACGCTGCAGCAGATGTCTATTCTTAGCTGGGGCAATTATCCTCAAAATGGAAAGTCAGCAGGAAGTGAGCAGGGCCTTCACTCCAGGAGGGACATGACTGATGTACATTTGGTGTAGTTTTCAGCTGCAGGAGAGGGAGGGCAGCTAATTAGATGAGCAAATATTACCTGGAGATTTCAGCTGATCCAGGTGGGGATAGAAAGAATCATGCACAAGGTAGGAAATTTTATTGTGGTGGTTTTGAGGCAGCCGTTTTGACACAGGCATGGCAAAAAAGAAAAGAAAAGAAAAAATATGTCTTTTTTATTACCGATAATGTGTATATCAGACATTACAGACCATTAACTCATCCTGAACTTCATCCTTACCCCTGAATGAAACATTATTTTCTTGTGTCAAGTAGCCATTTCAAACAGAGTTTTGTGGATGGGCATGGAGCTTGGCAATCCCCTGGCCAGCATGAAGAGAGGGAAAAGTGTATTCACCTGATAGAAATCTCAGGCATCTGTCAATAAGTGGGGAGAGGAGGAAGGCCTCTGGGGCAAAATGATCTTTTGAATGGAACATTCAGCCTAAAATGTTACCTCCCAGCTTCTCAGAGTACCCAATCTGATTCTTTTTTGGGGAGGGGAGAAATAAAACTCCACCCTGCTTCTTATCCTATACTAGAGGCCCAGCATGCATGAAATTGTGCGCGGTTAGGGTCCCTAGGCCTAGCCTGGCCTCTGTCACTGGCCTCTGCCACCCTGCGATGCTATGTGAAGCTTCCCGCCCCAGGATGCTCCGTGATGCTTGCAGCCCCTTGACTGCTCTGCGAGGCTCCACCTACCCTGCCACTGCTCTGTGAGGCTCCCCCGACCCCTCCACTGCTCTGCAAGGCTCCCCCCACCCTGCCACTGTTCCGCAAGGCTCCTCCTGCCCCACCGTGCTCTGCGAAATTCCCCCGCCCCGTGACTGCTCTGCAAGGCTCCTCCCACCCCGCGACTGCTCTGCAAGTCTCCCCCCGCCCCTTGACTGCTTTGCAAAATTCCCCCAAACCCATGACTACTCCGCGAGGCTCCCCGCCCCTTGACTGCTCTGCGAAGCTTGCTGACACCCCACGAAGCTTGCTGCTGGATGCTCCACGAAGCTCCCCCCACCCTGCAACTGCTCCGCGAAACTCCCCTGCCCCGCAACTGCTCTGCTGCCGCCTGGTGACTGCTCTGCTAAGCTCACTGCTGCCCCGTGAAGCAGCCTGCTGCCCCAGCCACCGCCACTCAACAGTCCCCAGGCCTGCCCCCCTCCACCCCCCACCTCATGGCGATCAGCTCTGGGGCCGGGGGGAGGGAAGGGACCGAGAGGTGCTCCATGCACTTCATGGTGATTGGTCGTCCATTTGGTCGTGATGGCACCTGGCTCTTTATATATTAGGATAATAAAAGGGCGATATGCAAATTGACCCTAATGGCAGAATGACTAGGAATGACCAGTCGCTATGACGCACACTGACCATCAGGGGGCAGACGCTCAACGCAGGAGCTGCTCCCTGGTGGTCAGTGCTCTTCCACAGGGGGAGCACCGCTCAGCCAGAAGCCAGCTCATGGCTGGCCATTGCAGCAGCAGTGGCAGGAGCTTCTTCTGCCTCTGTGGCAGCGCTAAGGATGTCTGACTAATGGCTTAGGCCTGCAGTGGGCCTAAGCCGTTAGTTGGACATCCCCTGAGGGCTCCCGGGCTGCCAGAGAGATGTCTGCCAGCTTAGGCCTGATCCCCCAGGGAGTGGGCCTAAGCCGGCAGGTGGACATCTCCCAAGGGCTCCTGGGCTGCCAGAGGGATGTCTGACTGTCAGCTTAGGCCTGATCCCCTAAGCCAGCAGGTGGACATCCTCTGAGGGCTCCCGGGCTGCCAGAGGGCACAGGCCAGGCTGAGGGACTCGCCCCCACCCCCGGCCGAGTGCACGAATTTTTATGCACTATACCTCTAGTTCAGTATAAGCCCTTTTCCTTCCAGTTGACACTCTTGTATGTGAGCCCAATCACTATCCTTTCTGGATCCTTCTCAAGGTTATTTGCTGCCACCCATGGTCTTTTCACACCCTCAGCCCCAATCTGCCCCCCAACCTAATTATTATGCTTTTATTTTTGTCATGACTAAATTTTTTCTAAATGTCACCCCTGATATTTTGCTACAGTTTTAAAAACCTTTAAACCTGTTTTCCCTTCTCTGATCTGACTGCTCCTTTCTTCTCTGCTTACCTGAACTATTGTAATATCCTTGCACCTAGTCTTTTCCTCTCTTCTACTCACTTCCCACATTGATCCTCTGATCCTTCTCTGGTTTATTGATTGTTTTTAACGTGTGTGCTCCTTATTAGAAATCCCAAGGTCCTTAGTTTGGAATCCAGGACTCCTAACAATAATCTACTCATTTCCAGTACATCCCTCATCTTCCAACTTAACACTGTACTCTAGTCAAATCAGGCCACTCACTAGTTCCCAACCAGTACTGTCTTTGCTGATATTCTCTACTCTCTGCTTGGTGAATTTCTACCTGCATTTTAGGATTTCTGTCACTTTGGCTATGGATCCTTTCCTGAAACCTCCCTCACCATTAGAAATATTATTCTTTCTCTTCTCCAGACTACAAAGTCCTTACTTGGCCCTTGTTTAGGACTTAGCATACTGTGCACGAAATTCGTGCACTTGGGAGGGGGGAGTTCCCTCAGCCTGGCCTGTGCCCTCTTTCAGTCTGGGAACCCTTGGGGAATGTCCAACTGAAATCTTAGGCAGTCGGACATCCTTAGCACTGCCGTGGAGGTGGGAGAGCTCCTGCCACTGCTGCTGCATTCGCCAGCCATGAGCCCGGCTCAGGGCTTCTGGCTGAGTGGCGCTCCCACTGTGGGAGTGTACTGACAACCAGGAGGCAGCTCCTGCATTGAGCGTCTGCCCCCTGGTGGTCAGTGTGTGTCATAGTGACCGGTCGTTCCGCTGTTCAGTCAATTTGCATATTAGCCTTTTATTATATAGGACTAGAGGCCCGGTACATGAAATTCATGCATGGAGAGGGAGGGGAGGTGTCCCTCAGCCCGGCCTGCACCTTCTCCAATTCAGGACCCCTTGGGGGATGTCCGATTGCCGATTTAGGCCTAATCCTGCACCAGCAGTTGGACATTCCTCTTGCAATCTGGGACCGCTGGCTCCTAACCGCTTTCCTGCCTGCCTGCCTGATTGCCCCTAACCACCTCTGCCTGGCAGCCTGATGTCTCTAACTGCTCCCCTGCTGTCCTGATCGCCCCTAACTGCCTCTGCCTGCCAACCTGATCACCCCTAACCACCTCTGCCTGCTAGCCTGATCACCCCCTAACTGCCCTCCCCTGCTGGCCTGATTGCCTCCTAACTGCTCTCCCCTGCTGGCCTGATTGCCTCCTAACTGCTCTCCCCTGCCGGCCTGATCCCCACCTAATTGCTCTCCCCTGCCGGCCTGATAGCCCCTAACCACCTCTGCCTTGGCCCCTGCCACCGTGGCTGTGTCCGGAAGATGTCCAGTCTAGTTAGCATATTACACTTTTATTAGTATAGATACCCTTCTCTCCAACTAGTCTGTAATCTTCTCATGGAGAGATAGGAGACCTGTGAGAATGGGCTAGATCAGTGATGGCGAATCTATGACATGGGTGTCAGCACTGACACGTGTAGCCATTTCTGACACGCAGCCACTGAGGCGGCCGCATGCCGAGGATGAAACATTTGCTGCTCCTGAGGATGAAACATTTGCGACTAGAGTCTTGGAGTTAGTTTTTTCCTCTAAGTGACACACTACCCGAGTTATGCTCAGTTTTTTGGTGAAGTTTGACACACCAAGCTCAAAAGGTTGCCCATCACTGGGCTAGATTCTCTACTAGTGTTTCCCAAAGTGTGTATTGGAATCCTGGTTCTGCTGGATGTTAACCAACTCTTAGTGCTTATGATGTCATAAATACTGTTATAAATATTTTGCATGTAGACAGGCAGTGTTATTATTCTATCTGTTTTGTAGATGAAGAAACTAATAGCTAATAAGTGGCAGTGCCAGTCAGGTTTCAAATGCAGGAAGTATTGTTTGAAATGCCATGGTATTCACCACCATACTATATTGTCCCTTAGGTTAATATAGTGATTTTCAACCCTTTTCATCTCATGTGTGCCATGACTTAATTACTAAAATTCTGAGGCACACCAAAAAATGCTGTATTTTTTTGCCCATCTGACAAAAAACAGTAGGTATAATTTTGATTCATTCACACTGGATGGTTATTATTGTGTTGACTGTTGTCATTTTTTTTTATTTGACAATCTAAGGGAAAAGAGGTCAGTGCCCTGGACTAAATAGTCAGGTGTTACATGTTTTAAAAATTCCTGTGGCACACCAGTGTACCTGTCATAGCACACTGGTTGAAATTGCTGGGTTAATAGGTATTATATGATATAAAATTTCAAAAACAAATGCCCAATTTAATAAGTTTGAACAAAATTATATTTTTGCTGCAGGGGTGCAGAGACTTCTCATACGTTAATGCACATTATGAATTTCCAAAAGGAGGATATAGTTAAATATAGTTAACAGCATTTTTAAAAGATATATTATTATTGATTTCAGAGAGAAAGGAGAGAAAAAGAGAGATAGAAACAACAGTGATGAGAGAGAATCATCAATCGGCTGCCTCTTGCATGTACCACACTGGGGGATTGAGTCCCCAACTTGGGCATGTGCCCTGACCTGGAATCGAACTGTGATGTCCTGGTTCATAAGTAGATGCTCAACCACTGAGCCACGACAGCCAGCCTGGGCCATAGTTTTTAAAGAAGTGAAGTTATTGTATGGAACACATTCTGTAGACTGGTAAGAATGTGCCATATATAGCTGGCTAGTTGGGAGACATGACTAAAGTACAGAAGGCCACTTTGCTCAGCTCTGCCCTTGGTAGATACATTGGCATTGAGAAAACCTCAGGAGCAGCTCCCCTGCCCCCATTAACCATTATACTAGTATATAACTAGAGGCCCGATGCATGAAATTCGTACAAGGGCCTTGGCTCCGGCCCCCGCCCACTGCCACTGTGGCCAGGGGTCCTCTGCCTCGGCCTCCGCCCGCTGCAGCTTTGTCCGTAAGGAAGGACGTCTTGAAGGACGTCCAGTCTAATTAGCATATTATGCTTTTATTATTATAGACTAGAGGCCCAGTGCACAAAATTTGTGCACGGGGCGGGGGTGTCTCTCAGCCTGGCCTGCATCCTCTCCAATCTGGGACCCCTCAGGGGATGTCCAACTGCTGGTTTAGGCCCAATCCTGCAGTAGGACATTCCTCTCACAATCCAGGACCACTGGCTCCTAACCGCTTGCCTGTCTGATTGCCCCTAACTGCTTTTGCCTGCCAGCCTGATTGCTCCCTAACTGCCCCCGTCAGCACGATCGCTCCCAACTGCCCTCCCCTGCCAGCCCGATTGCCCACAACTGCCCTCCCCTGCTGTGACCTGCCTCCTCCGCCCAAGGCGGCGGAGATGCTGGTATTGGCCTCTTCTGTGCCACGCGGAGCCATGGGACCCCCAGGCCTCATCACGCGGAGTGGCCACCAGGCCCTGCCTCCGCTGTGCGTGCGGCCATCTTGTGGTGGCCATCTTGTGATGACGTCACGTGCGAGGGTATGAGGACCACTTAAGCTTTTATTAGTATAGATTCTCCCCACAGAAAGACGTTTAAGCTCTAGCTAGAGACACACTGTGTCTGAGTAGCACTGAGCTCAGCCAAGGACTAGAAAGTCTGAAAGTGTTTCCATCACTTTGTGAATCTTTAGTATATAATCTCGTGTGGGCACCATGGTGATATAGTGTTCACTGTGGGGAGAGAGGGGTTTGTCTGGATCATCCACTTTTAGTGGTTTGAAGGGTTTCTTCTTACTCGGCAATACATGCTAATTATGGCAAACTTCTGGAGGCAGGATCATGTACTACTTCTTTTTGTACTCCCAGCTCCTACAGAGTGCCTTGCATGGCATGCTGTTTAATACCTGTCTTTTGAACAAATGAATGATGAGTAGATTATGCATTGTCCCTAAGGTAATTATTGACAAATGGGGACATTTCCTGGAGGCCTGGAGCAGGGCTGTTCTAAAGACTTGGTTATGTTTTTCTGCTTGTGGCATGGTCTGGGCCCCATCCTGCTCCAGGTACTAACTTGGCAGGATAAATAGCTGCAGCTGGAAGTGAAGGTTAAAGGGAGTTGCCTGCTTCTCAGGAATGCCTTAGAATCAGATGCCTTTATTCATAACTAGAGGCCCAGTGCATGAAAATTCATGCACTGGAGTGGCGGGGAGGTGTCCCTCAGCCCAGCCTGCCCCTTTTCATAGTCTGGGAGCCCTGAGGGGCAGGAGACTACCCGGAGATCAGGGGAAGGTGATGCCCCCATCACACCTCTGCTGCTGTCACTGCCAGCAGTGCAAGCCTCGGCCAACCCTGGTTACCTGAGCCTCGGGCGGCCCTGGGCGGCTGGGCAGCTGCCATCCAAGACTTGCCTGCGCCTTGGGCACTGGCTGGGCAGCCACCATCCGAGGCTTGCCTGTGCCTTGGGCTGGCCCTGGGCAGCTGGGAGGCTGAGGGGACTGGGGGATTACGGCCTTGCCCCACACCTGCTGCCCCAGCGGGGCTGAGGGGACTGGGCACCTCCATCTGTGGCTGTGGGTGCTGCCATCTTTGAGGGCATGGCAGTCAATTAGCATATTCCCTCCTTATTGGCTGTGGGCCCGCCATCTTTGCAACGATGGTGAGGGTCAATTAGCATATTCCCCCTTTATTAGATAGGATTTTCTACTGATTTGTATTAGTTATGTGGCTTTTCTGGTCTCTTAGATGTTACACATCCATCTAGGGACATTCCCTACCTCTAAAATGTTGCTGAGAAGGTAAAAAATGTAGCTTAAAAAATATGACAATACACCCAGGGTAGCAGGAATATTCTTCCATTTGGGACCCAGTAGGTGATTAGCTCTGTAGCAACAAGTCAGAAGCTGAATTCTGGGAACTCATAAATAGAATGTTATTCCTCATCCCTATCTGTGTCCAGGTCTCCCATAGTGGCTCTGACTGTTGTCTCTTATTTTTACCATCTTCATCCCATACCATAATCAGACCTCTCTCTACAGATATTTCCTGAATTGTCCATTTAATAAGGCATGTTTTTCTTGAGCCCCAGCAAGATCACCTGCTATATTCACCCATCCATCCATTCATCCATCCACCCATCCATCCATCTACCCATCCATCCAATATTTTGAACACTGACTATATGACAGGCATTGTGTGACACTGGGGATACAGTGATGAATGAGACACAGTCACTTTCTTCAGAGCTCACAGTCTGGCTTGGGAGACAGACATAAGGAAGATGTAAACAGTGAACAATTAAGAGTGAATGTTATGATGCATTGCAGACAAAGAGCTATGGGAATATAGCAGGGATAGAGAGACAAGGGCAGGAGAGGATGACTCCAAGACAATAAATGTTTATCACAAAGCTTAGGTAATGGTGAGCTTCTCTCAGAAACCCTCTTCTGAAGTAGTGGTTTTTAATCTTTTTGCGTTTAGTAGCAAAATTGTCTTTTTAAATTCTACATGAACCACCAATAAGTAAAATAAGGAGAGTGCTTTTGGCTAAATTGGGCGTGGCGAAAATGGGGGTGGTGGCAGCGGTTGCCAACCTTTCGGACCTCACGGACCACTGCTTGGCGACTGCTGGTCTAGAGAGTTCACTGCTTGGCTACATCCAGGCTTCTGAGCCCTGATCACTTCTCTTCCCAAAATGATCAAAGATGTATCAGGTTGCTGCTGAGGACACAGCTTTGCCTCGGGAGGGCATAGAACCTACAGGCTTGTTACAGGCAAATCTCCAGGTGATTTTGCCCTTTCCATTTAGGATACAAATGGATAGCTAGGCTTTTCTTTTGGGAAAGAGATGCCACAGTGTAATATTTAGATGTGGGAAGCAGGGATGGATTAGAGTGGGTAATCAGTTTTCCTTTCTGAGAATGGAGTTAGTTGTTAGGCCTCATGACTTAGGGCAGGACTGTGTGGGTGTGCTGGCCTGTAAGGTGGGCATGTCTTCAGTGTATAATTTCTCTTGAGGGGAAAAGCCTGTTCTGGAACTTGTTAGTGCAGAGATCTCTGCTGGAGGAGCTGTGGTTTCTGGTTGATCCTTGTCCGTAGTTGTCCAAGGAACCGAGGGAGAGCCAGGGGGCTCCCTGGGGATGGCTGAGAGGGGCCCTGGGAGGAGACAAAAAGAGACCAGGCTGGCGGAGAGGGAGCTTAGTTGACCATGTCAGTGGATACGATCACTACTACCAACTGGTTGAATGTACTGACGACTGACAATGTGAGGGTCCTGGTCTAAGTGTTTTCTATATCTAGGCTTAGTTAATCCTTATAACAACCCCATGCAATAGGCATTAGGTATTATTTTTAACCCCCATTTTGCCAGTGAGGAAATTAAGGCACAGAGAGGCTACATGGGTATTAGTGGTAGAGCTGGCATTTAAACAGGCAGTGTGACTCACCAGAAATGCTCTTAAGTGCCTTGTATATTTTTAAGACCAGCTTTGTGATGGAAGCATAATCCAGTGTCTCAAAATTGCAGGGTCTTACCTGGGACTTTAACTGTAATTGACCAGTTGCAGAACACAATATGTCTTTTATATTTATATATTTAATATATAACATAATGTATATTAATATATTTTTTAATTAAAAAATGCTCTGGATGTAGGCAGGTAGAAGGTACCAGGCTGTTTTGCTGCCCTGTAGAGAAAGGTTAAAAGAAATGTATTTACCCCAAAGCGTCTCCCACCTGACAGGCCCTCAAGCTGTCCCTCTGAGCTGGGTCTGCAGACTATGAGGGGAATATGTGGGTTTTCATTCTTTGTTCCCTGACCGAGGCTCCATGCTCTCCTACACATTATTGCCTTGGATGTGTTCTGTTTAAAAAAGAGGATGCTTTCTAGCTGTGTGACTGATGCTCAAGGCAAAGCTATGAAGAGAGTATTTCCTAGGGCACCTCCATGTGCAGCCAGCTCTTCAACACTGGAGCTCTGCGCACGTAGACCAGCGGTTTTCAGAAAGTTAAACTTTTTTTTTAAACCTCTCCCCCAATCTCAAACTGCATGGCTCCAGCAATGCAGTCTTTCTAGACCTTTTGATTTTGCTACGCTTTGCTCTTTTTCTGATCACTCAGTTTCACTAGTCTTTGTTTTTGTCGACAAATTTGTAAGTAGGAAGTTTGGGGTGCAAAGAGGTAGAGACTGGAAGATTTTCGGTGGATTTTCATTAATCATATTCTCTCTGTCCCTCATTATAGGGATAACTAAGATTTGTTTTGTAAAGGATTAGGATGCCTGTGCCATTTTCCAAGTAGAAGTCCAGGATTTTTTCTTAGAATCAAACATTAAGCAAGAAAAACAAATCTAATATAAAAACCCACAGCTAAATAAATCCAACATAAAATGCCATTCTGTGCCAACTGATGGCCTGTAGGAAAAATTTCAAAAATATTCCTTTAAAGGGCCAAGCAGCAGGCTTCCCATTTAAGCTTTGCAACTGTTTTAGGATGTCTCTCTCATATCACTTTGAATTTTTATTCTTATCCTGAATGATCAAACATCTTCTTTTGCTTTCCCTCGCCCTGCATCCTGAATAGACCTGCCATTGCTCCCCAGCAGGGGCTAGTTTTAGTGTCAGTCATTTTGGAAAAGCATTGATGCAAACCAGCATTATTCTCAGATATGTCTTTCTTTTTCTTTCTTTGGAGCCTAAAGAGATAATAGTCTGAAAGGCAGTTGGGTTTTCTAGGTTAGGGCAGATTCTTGATGCTTTCAGAGGTCTCTGGGCAGGAAGGATTGCTCTGTTCTGCCACCCACAGTGCCGTGGGTAGAGACTTTCCATGGACACTTGGAAGGGGATGGTTTTCCAGATGCCTCTTGCTAAAGTGTACTCGGAAGAACTCCCCCCACTCCATTTTGATTCCAAAGTCAATTTATTGAATATTAAGTCATAAAGCCAGTGATATAATTTTAATGAAAAATATCGTGTTATCACTCAAGACTT
This sequence comes from Ia io, assembly GCA_025583905.1. Lineage (NCBI taxonomy): Eukaryota > Metazoa > Chordata > Mammalia > Chiroptera > Vespertilionidae > Ia > Ia io. The sequence continues at coordinate 91,672,337 of JAJQQW010000002.1, read as the reverse complement.
AAAAGGACAAAAATACCCCTTAGAAACACTGCTTTGAAAAATAATTACATTAACATACACACAACAGAGTCCTTTCTTAAGCTTTATTTAAGAAATCGAGTACTATATAGTTCAATATATATAAGACACATCCAGTATTGTGTTCCTGATAGCAAGTGCATAGATTTTGTTAAGATATCATTTTCACTCGATATAAACGTTTTATGGTCATATGAAGATAATATTCCCAGTGATTTTGCCCAAGCATGAGAGGAGAAAACAGAACACAGCAAAAATAGTGAACTACAACAGAGATGAAAAACAGAAACAGCGCATTAGCAGAACAGTCGATTCCTGATAAGTGAATAAGCTGATTGTTTGGTCACAATGTTTTATTCACTTATCAGGAATGATTCACAGTACATTTATGTTCACTGTGTTTCCTAGCCTGCCAGCTAAGAGTCCCAGACCATGGACTGCTCATAACTGCTGTGGGCTGGGCAGACAGGTGGCTTCCACCAGCAAAGTAAACGCTGACAGTTCTGTAATTTCCCAAGGTGGGCCGTGCATACACCTTGCTAACACTGCAGCGGTGTTTTACAGAATCAAATAAGTATGAATTTAAGCAGTAGTCATGAGTGCTTAAGGAAACTAGCATTTTTGCCCCTTTTGGAGAATTATTGTTTTTGTTGTTTTTTCAGAACAACAAAAAACTGGCTTTGTCTTTCCCTTCTTTTACTTAGCATGAGTATTTTGCCTTGTGCTAAATGGTATCCATTTAGCACAAGGCAAAATACATATATATATATATATATATATATATATATATATATGTATATATATATATATATATACATACATATATATATATATATATATATATATATATATATTTACATATTTAAAAAATAAACTTGCTCACCCTCTTTACCTAACTCCCTTTCTCCTCTCCTTCACACCCCCCACCCCCCCCAAAAAAGGAAAAAAAACCAACCACACCCTTAGCCATCTTTTACCACTAATGTAAGCTGTGGGTTTTCAGAGGCAAACTGATGAAGGCTAAGATGAGATTTACAATAGAAGTAGTGGCAGGAAGTCAGCTCCCATATGTGCAGGTTTGGAGCTGCTGGAAGTCACTGAGGGTTTGGCCTATGGAGGAGAGAGCCTTTTTTCTTCCACATTACTAGCCCCTCGGTTGTTGAGTCAACTAGAAAAGACAATCTAGGGCTCACAGGGCTGCCGAAACCAGGAGAAAGGCCTGAGCACCTGCACGGAGAATCTGATTGGCAGCCAGAGGAAGGCTGCCTGGTGCTGGGGGCCAGAGTCAGACAGAACTTGTGCATCTGAGAAGTTGGAGGGAGAGCTAAGACAGGGAGCACACATCAATGGAATCTTTTAAGAGCACTTGGAGAGCAATCAGATTCCTGAGCATGAGAGATGGGCAGAAAAGGGAAGAGGGCCTGTGGCTTCAGTTAGAGGGCATACAAGGACTGGTCTGTTATTTAGTTCTCTTTCTGATAATTGTGGTTGGGGATAGTGAGGGGACAAGGCTTTTTAAAAAACATTCCTTCATTCAGGAGGGAGTGTGCAGGTGCATAGGACATTCTTGGCTTTTGTTTGGAAATGGGCCATGGATTATGAAGACTGAAGCTTGAGGAACTTGACCTCCTCCCCCTCCCACCCCACCCAATGAGTAGAGCTTTCATTTGAGCACTGGGATATATTTCTTTCCTTATTAGTTTTAATGATTAAAGTTGCTCCTGGATTCAATTAACTCTTAAAAATACATAATTTAAATTACTTTTTTATCTCTCTCTCTCTCTTGGTTGACACAACACACAGACTTAACTATTTTCACATCTTCTATTCACCAAGTAAGTTTATTTTTTCTGCCCTCGAGAGCGCAGCTCTTTTAAAAATGTGATTAGTTTCTAAGACGCGTATGGCTGTAATGTTATGCCTTTGGACCTGTGGGTAGGTAGAAGCTCTACTGCCTCTCTTCTGAAGTTTCTTAAGGTTATGCAACAAAGCAACAGCAGTTTGAAATGAATGTTAAAAACTGCATACACCCCGGACTGCGTGGCTCAGTGGTTGAGTGTCGACTATGAACTAGGACAGTGGTCAGCAAACTCATTAGTCAACAGAGCCAAATATCAACAGTACAACGATTGAAATTTCTTTTGAGAGCCACATTTTTTAAACTTAAACTTCTTCTAACGCCACTTCTTCAAAATAGACTTGCCCAGGCCATGGCATTTTGTGGAAGAGCCACACTCAAGGGGCCAAAGAGCCGCATGTGGCTCGCGAGCCGCAGTTTGTCGACCACGGAACTAGGAGGTCACGGTTTGATTCCTGGTCAGGGCACATGCCTGGGTTGCAGGCTCAATCCCCAGTAGGGGGCATGCAGGAGGCAGCCAATCAATGGTTCCCTCTCATCATTGTTTCTCTCTCTCTCTCCCTCTCTTTTCCTCTCCCTGAAAAAGAACAACAAAAAGAACTGCATACATACACCCATGATAGAGGGAGAGAGGAGTGAAAAGAGGAGGGAGAGAGGTCAGAAGAGGATAGAAGAGGTGAAATTTCCCAGTGTGGTCAGAATACCATATAAGGTCTTGGCATGTGTAGGCAGTTATGTAAGTGAATCACAGAAATAAGTGTAAATCGTGGAAGCAGTGGTTAAAATGGGCCATTGGACATAAATCAGAGGTGGCTGGTGTGCAGTTTCTCCTTCCCCTAAATCAGATATTCACTTAGGTGGAATCGACTGTATCTTTTTACACAACATAGAGAAAAAAACAGATACGTGAAACAGTGAGGTGTGTAGATGCATCACCAACATATAATGACTACCAACAATACAACACGCAGAGAGAGAAACAAGTATTAGGAAAATGGTTTAATATTGGAGACAGAAGCAAAAAACTGCATCACACAATAACATACGTTACAAAAATAAGTTTGTTTCAACTACACGGTTATGTTCACAATGAGGACAGAAGAATCAGAAAAAACTTTGATCTAAACAGCAAAAAGCAAACCCCTAAAGTTTTAACTAATACATTTATCCACTTAAAGTGACTGAGTACTTCTAAATCTAATTACCTTATTGTGTAACTGCACAATACAGAATAAAAAGTGAAACTTACCGCTGTATTTTAAGACAAAATTCTAATTCTAGATATAAGCAAAGGGAAAAAAGAAATCAAGCCAAAGTTTTTAATTCTCAAAAGAAAACCAACTTTCTTTCTATCAACCAGAAATCAAACTTGAAATCAGTCATTGTCAGGGGCCCACTAGAGTAAGCCACAAAATTTTCCATTTTTTTAATCTCCAGTATAAAAAGTTCCACTGGTACAAAATGCATAATAAGTACAATCAATTGTAGAAATAGGAAAGCCTGCATTTTTTTTTTTTTGGCTCAAATTCCATCAAACAACAAAATCCAAATGCATCAATAAAACAAACAATACTCAATGGTCTTACAGTTTCCACTAGGTTGCATTAACTTTGGCTTTTCTCAGACAATATTTAAAAACTATTTTGTAATTCTAAACAAAATATTAATCTACAAACAATTCTCACAGCACAAAAAAACACAAATACATTTTTTGTATGACATTATTCAAAAAGGTAATGAAACTACAGGTTTTTTTAAAATTTTATTTCTTCTTGTTAATTAGCACTTAAGATAATAATAAAAACAACAGTAAAATGAGTCCAGAGTAGCACAAGCCAAAGAACTAGAACCCCTATGGTGAAAGAAAGATGAACTTGTTCCGCCTTAAGGACTGCCATTTAATCACAATTCTCTAATTTAAAATGACTATTCTCTACACTTGATTTTTATAAAAGCAGTTCCCTGTGTGTTTTCCTTCTGGCACAGGCCCTTGCACACTTGCAGCTTTTTCCTTTTGTTATTAAAAGATAAAGTGACTAAAAGAACAACTTGTCTCTGAGGAGGGTTATCTTCTTAACAATGAAACATGCCAAAAATACCCCCAACAACCCAGGAAGAATAGACTTCCCCACTCCGTGTGTCTTGGTTGCCTGCAAAATAAGAAACACTCAACTTAAAGTGCCCACCCTGAGCCTCTTGTCAATAGCACTCAGTTCCTCTGGGGCAGGTGCAGGTGGGTGAAAGGAGAGGCGGGCAGGGGGAGGGCAGTTGGCTTCAGTGAAGAAATGGGGAAAAACTGTTTTGAGATCTCTGTAGAGATTGGTAGATGAAAAGATTCAGAACGAATCTAAGAAGTTCAGATGGTGTTCTCTTGTGTTTCTATGCATGTATCTACACACCACCATATATTATACGTGAGAGAGGCGTGTGTGATAACTCTTGTTTCAGCTGATTGCTGCAGGAAGTACAAAATAGCCCTCAAAGGATGAAGGAAGGCCCCAGCAGTAGTAAACACGTGTGAGGATAATACAAATCATGTCATTATAAGTGCACGTGCCGTAAGAAGAAAACTTTTTTTTTTTTTTTTTTGCATCATTAGAGGCTAGTCCTTTCCATCCCCGGGCTATCACATCCACACACAGATTAAACCAAGTGGGGTGGTGAGTGGGAAAAGGAGGAAGGACAGGGAGCCAGCAGTTTCTGAACTCCATTAGAGACAAAGAAGCTTCCAGGGCCTGCTTTCAGGAAAGCAGGAGTTTGTATTGGGGCTGCTGGGAGGACACTGGGATTTGTCAGGACGGCAACGAGATCTGTTTACGTGAAGTAAAAGTCAAAGTAATATGGCACTTTAAAAAGTGGCAGCAGGAACTGATGCTAGGTATTTGGTCAGTAACTGGGATAAAGAACTGAGTTTTACTTAAATGGTCAGTACATGCATTCAATTAAAAAATTAGACATGTATGAAGGGGAAAGGACACTCAACTAACTCCAGACACCTTGCTTATTCAGAGGTATCCACAGTCAGAGAAATCCCCAGCACAATGGCTGATTAAAAATATTAATTAGGAATATTTAGGAAACAAAAGCAAAAATACCTCAAAAAACTATCCTATTACCATGTCATTTATCTGGAAGGTATATGAAAATATTCTTAACTGGGACGTACCACTACATCTGATCTCAATAGCATACAGAACTGAAGGTAGTTAGGTGCTTAATCTACCCACCATCCCTCTCAGGTTTACTTAATAAACTGTTTTTAAGCAGAAGGAATTCTAGCAGCACATTAAGAATTCTTTTTTAAAAAATGACCAGAAATAATCAGAAGTAAAAAAAAAAAAAAAAAAAAAAGTGGTGAAGGGGAAAAAAGGAGAGAGGGACAAAATACATATATATTTTTCCTGCAGATTTGCCTTATGGAGTTTTTTTCTTTTGGATCTCAACCAAAGGATAAAAAAGTAGTAAAGACAAAAACAACTCAGAGAAGATATATGTAGGGGAAAAAAATCCAAATTAGAATCACCCCAAAACAAACTAAATGACAGTATAAAAGTTATCAACATTCCAGATAGCTCTGGGTAGAAAGGGTTAAAAGTTCAAAACTTTCTCACCTTAGAGGTTTCCATATATTATGAAGAAAATACATTGTGAGGTTGCCATCACAGCATTGATGTGCAGAGTGGTTAAAAAAGTGAGACATGGGCACTTATACAATGTCTTACAAAAAACATCATAGAGAAATAACAAACATTAACAATTTCAGGCAACAAGACCACAGGATAGCAAGTTAACAAACTTTTTAACCTCTTTTTTTTTCTGTTTTTTGTTTTTTAAATATTAGGGATTTATACAAAACACATAATAAAATACCCATGTTATCAAATTACTTCTCACAAGAAACACACTGAAGCTCTAGGAAGGAAGTACCTTTGGAATTTGGCACTATATATTTTCACTTTTTTTTCTTTAAAAGAAAAAAAAAATCACATTTTGCTGAACACAAACACATCTAAATAGTCCACAATATAAAAAAAAATGACATCAATGCTTTACAAGCCAACACAAACTTATTCTGGAATAGTTTTTTTTTTCCCCCCTCACATGAATTTTTTTTTTTAAGCAAACAACTTTTTTTTGAAATTCTTTTTTAAGTAAATCAATTCTAAACTTGTCTTATCAACAAAGAACATTAAGACCATAAGACTCATGATGAAACCACAACTTAATTCACAGAAGCACCAACGCAACACAGTTTACAGTAACCTTTCTCCTGTACATTGAAACAGTATAAAATATAGGTAATTTCATGTGCATTAAACCATGGATTGTCTAACTGTGAGTCAGTTCAGCAAAAGGTGACACAAATAGGTAGCATTTGCCCCAAAACAGGGTAAATATTTTTCTTATACTAATCTACAAAAAGTGGTTCTATATATATATCTTAATGAGAAAGTGAGCCACCTAAAATGGCCTTATCAAAAAACTTTACACTGCCTGAAAAATGTAAAAACTATTACAGACCTCTAGAGACTTAAAATCAGACAGTTTTTTTTCTCAAACTGTTTTTGGAAGTAGTCTGTTAGAAACCAACATTCTGTGTCCCTGGACACATATTGCTATTGTTACCAGTGACCGGGAAGAATGCCAATCCCTGTATAATACTTTCAAGTCTGTTTTATGAAAAGAAAAAAAATAAGAAAAACATTTTGCCACAGGTTTTTTTCTATAATTATTTTTTCTAATAATAAATTTCAGTCTTGCATGAATGCAGCAATGTTTTTCACATTGACTTCCCAGAATTCATAGCTAGATGAGGTCACATGCAAATTTCAAAGGTCAAACTAGATCAAAGGTCAGTAGGAGAACCAAATATGATGTGAGGTCAGAAAGACATCAGAAACAATGACGGGACGATGAAACTTTTTTTTGAGACGCCACAGGGACATGCTAGGCAAACGGTGAACTAACAGGCATGAAGATGTCTAGGGAGAAAACAAGGGAGAGGAAAAAGTTACACAGAGTCTACGCAGCAGCAACAAAATCACTCTTAAGGGTGCAGGAGAAAAACTAATGCAAATCTTAGGTCATTAGGGAGTCTACTAGCCATCCACATAATTTGCATTTCTTACAATCTTTATCACAGCACAATGGAACCCCAAGAGAATCCATCTGGAGAGGGAGAGGGGATGGATTCCGGGTGTTTTTGGGGTGAGGGGCTGGCAAGGGACGGGGAGGATCCAGTTTCAACAAATGTAACATAAGGGGAAAGTCAGACAACTGAACTGTAAACTAGATAATGGAAGTTACAAACAAAATAATCAGACAGATACAAACAACAAGAGGATAAAGCATGAACTTTAGGCCTAGGGTTCAACGGTGAAAAAAAGCCCATTCCTAGAACGATTCCTTTAGAGACTACTTCAAAAGGATCTAACTAGCACAGAGAACTGCTCTTTAGGTACCCAATAAGTTAACAATAGGCAATAAATAACTTCCATTATTTCTGAGGCAGTAAAAATTTTGTACAAAAATAGAAATGCTTTTTTTACAAATAAAATTTACAGGCCTGTGGCTTTCTTTTTTATTTATGTATTATTTATGTATTATTTATTATTAAATTTATCTTTCAAGAAACATCAAGTATTTTCATTCATTGTTATTTTATTTTTAAACCCTGTAGCTTTAAGAAACAGATCTCTAAATCTTTTTTACATTAATCCTTTCTAAAACAAAAATAAAACAATAACAAAATAGACAACCAGTGTAATAACCTGACCAATAAAAGTCATATTTCTTTGAACCCTAAAATAAATTCCTACTTATTAAAACAAATCAAATGTAGTGGAAAGACGTTTGTATTGTTTTAAGTGCTTCTCCTGGCTTTTCTCTTGCTCTAGGCCACCACCTTGACCTCTAAACAGCTGGTGCCCTCCTAGGGATAACAGGACAGGAGGGGGTGAATTCTCCAGGCAGTGCTCTGAGGGCACCAGGGCGTCTCTGAGTTAGAATTGCACATCAGCCTTTGTTTGCCTTTTAAATGATGGAAATGTGATTTATTTGTATATGTATGTTTTCCTTCAAAAAAGCAAAAAAAAAAAAAAAAAAAAAAAGAGAGAGAGATTCAAATTGCAAAACAAAGGAGAATACAGTGGCACAACTGGAGGAGTTTACTCATAGAAACAAGGTAGCCCAAGTTTAAATATGGCGAACTGGGTTGGGGGTGGGAGGGGGAGATGGAGGCCTTATTGTAAAAATAACCATCTCTCTTGGTAAAAGTTGGCAATGTGGTCCTCCTCTGCCTTTCCTGTGAGAACAGGCTGGCTCGTGGGACTTACCCTAAGAAAGCTAAAATAAGAGCAGGGAGCCTCTGGGGTTAGGATCAGTAAGGTTTGCTGTCATTTTTGGAGCGCTTCAGCTGGACCTTCAAGCGTTTCATGCCAATCTGAAAGCCATTCATAGCCTGGATAGCAGCTTGTGCGGACACTGGATTGTCGTAGCTAACAAAACCTGGAAAACAGAAGGGGAAGGAAGGCAGAAATCAAGATGGAGAGGCGGTGCCTAGAGAAGGGGGTCAGGGCCCCCTGGACAGTGTAACTGCAATTGGTGAGTTACAGGGGCGAATCCCATGGTGAACAGGGCATGTTTTAGGGGCAACATTGGAAATTGCCACTGAAGAGCAGTGAAAAAGCGAGCTGGATGGGTAATTGGGTTTGATGAGAAAACCCCTCTGCAGAAAGCTAATCTCCAACTCAGATGTTTGAGTAAATTTAGTCTCTTTGCTTACTGATTTCAGTCAGAACCACTTGTGTTTCAAGTCCCTTGGAATCCTTCTGCAAGAACCCCAGGAACGTGAGTAAGTGCTGCTCAGACAGGAGGTGGTCTACATATGCAGGCCTGGGAGGGTCCAGAGGCTCACAGGGCCCAACCAGGTAGAGCCTAAAAAGCAGGATAATTAAGGGAAAGGCCGCTAACAGGGTGTGCTGCCAGACACCACGGCCAGCTTTCATTCTAGTTCATCCATGTCACAGAGCCTACACTTGTTTGGCTAGAGGAGGAAGAAAAGGACATAAATACATCAAAGCAATTCTGATCATACAGTTTGTGAACACCAAGGATGGGTTCAGAGAATTAACTCTAGAATAACTTATACTTGATTTTCAACATTGTGGAATTATTACTGAGAGGCACCTAGGCAACCAGGGGAAATGCTGGGCCTTTCTCCTTGTCTTAACTTCCATTTTCAAAGCTCCACTGAATTCAACAGGATGGAAATTGCTGCCCTTGTATCCCCAGGAGTCTTGGAGAATAAACAGTCTAAACAGCTCAGGGCTTAACAACCGTCCTAACAGAGTTCCCAGTATCCTCTGTTTCAACACTCACTGCCCAAAAAAAAGAGGAAGGGCACGCTTTTGAAAAACTAATGATGCTCTGTAAAGTTAAGAAACAATTCTGATCATACAGTTTGTTCTAGCACCAGGGGGTGGGAGAGGGCAGGTGTGGTAGTGCCCCAAAGGTTTCTTTAGTTAGTGCCTATGCAAAAGTGTTGAGCCTGTATAGTCCCTACTTACTTTTGGTAGTGAAAGGAAGCTCTCATACTAATTGCATTTCGGTTCTGAACAACAGCTGTTCAGACGGTTCTACGTTAAGCTTCTCCATATACCTACTATTACAGTTTAAAGTTGAAGAGAAAATTCCTTCACAAACTAGAGGAGGAAGAAAAGGACATAAATATATCTTGAGCAGAGTTCTTAGCTGACAAACATGGGTAGGTTTCTCATAGGCAGGCTATATTGCAAAATGGTGGTTTACACTTTTTGAAATCGAATTCCCAATAAATGTAATCTTGAATCTAAGACAATTGCTCAGACTTTCTCCTTGAGTTTTCATCCAGAAGTAGCAAGATGATTAAAGAATGGGAATGGGTCAAGGTGAAATGGATAATAAAACCTGGCCAAGAGGTTAGAAGGAAAAATAGGGTCCTACCTTATGACTAGCAAACCTGGCTCCTCAAGAAATTAAACTGACCCACTGAGAAACCTCTGTATGGGATGCCATGTCTTTTAATAAAAATTGAAAACACTGTCCATTATACTAATACAATTGTCTGCTGATACTCATAGTTATAACTTGCATTATTATGAACATACTGATTAAGTAGCTTGTGGGCTGTGATATAAGCTCTTTTAAAAGCAGTATTTTCTCAAAATCAAACCACGAAGCTCAATCCCTTTCCAATCTCCAGATAAACCCAGGATATTGTTTGGCGAAGAGGAATCTAAAAGTCTGGCTCAAACCTGTTCAGGGAAGCTCCCAAAGGTAAGCTCATTCTGAAACTCACCCTTTGTAACAACTCACTTCCATTTCCTGGTCTCCTGAACCATTACAGGGGTTCACTCACTTGCGCGGCAGCAGTGGTGTAATGGATTCAGGCTGACAGCCTTCCACTTGGGTAAAAACTGACTTAAGTGGTTGACATACTAATTCCCCTAACAACAGAAGCTTCAGACCTTTCTGGGCAGTAGCACAGAGATTAGAAAGATGTTATGATAATGGGGATTTAGAAGCCAAAGCATTCTGGTTGCCCATTATTAGTTAGCCAGATACTAAGTTTGAGTTTTGGCTGTCTGAGAACCCCCGACCTTGGAAGTTTTTCTTTATACCATACCCTTTTATTTGTATTTCCTCTGGCCCATAGGTGTTCTACTTTATTTTATGTTCCTGTTAATACCTACTACCAACATGAATTAGTAAATTGGAGGGGTGACTCAAGCTAATGTTCTTCTCAAACTGGGCCAGAACTTCTCACGTGAGTAATACAGACTTTGAACATTCTGGCCTCTAACTACTCTGGGGACTACAAGGATTTGAAAAAAAGAAAACAAGCAATAATGCAATGAGTGCTCTCCTCCTGGTGTAAAACATTAGTGTCTTACTCTCTTGGGGCAAAAACCGCCTGGGAGGCAAAGTGGGCTGCCTGAGGAAGGAGGGCATGACAGCCAGCCACCGAGGAGCCGAGTCTCCCCATGTCCTCAATGCCCGCACCTGCATGCTCTGCATCCACCCAGGCAGAATCTGCAGATCCCGGCATCCCGACTTCTGGCTCTAGAACCCCAGCACAACTCGGTGCTTTCTGTGACCACGAGCTACGTTAGCCAGCCACCCCTGTGCTGCTGGAGTCGCACGTGGCGGGCAGCTGGAGCACTCGCCTCCTGGGACGAGGTGTGCACTTGGGTGCAGTGTACTGAGATGCAGAGCAGTAGGCCCCAGTACAGTGTCACCTGCATCCACAGTGGCTCAGTTACATTGCACCTGGCAGGGTAAGGAACTACTAGTAAAGTGGCCTTGGTGCCATTCTGTACCAGGACAGCCTAAACTGCAAGTCATTGACGTATTCCCACTGGGCAGAGTTTGTGGTTCAGTCTATGAGGTTTAAAGAAACTGCTGTTGCTCTACAATGACCAACTAGTAGACATATGTAGCAAGATACATCCATAGGATAGTATACAACATTACCTAAGGTATGGGCATTTGGTTTAATTTACTAGATCCTTCCTTTTCTACAGCCCTTTCCTCCTCTCTCTCTCTCTCTCTCTCTCTCTCTCTCTCTCTCTCTCTCTCTCTCTCTCTCTCTCACCAGTTTTTCCAACTCTGCTTACATGGATCCAGAGACCCAGAAAACACCACCACAAGGCCCTATCCTGACTTCTACAATATTTGCCATTTACACCTTCCTTCCCATGACTCCTCACTTGGGGGTGTGCTGTAATAGTCTAGCTTGGCTTCTTTTGCATACCAAAGCACTTGCTCAGATTGGTCTGTTTGTCAATGAAGACTTTAGCAGAGATAACATTTCCAAAAGGCATGAACATCTGCAGAATGTCCTGGTCTCCAAACTCCTGTGGAAGGTGGTAAATAAAGAGGTTTGCACCCTCTGGACCTAAAGAGGAAACAAAAATCAGAGTAAGGTATTCTTCGCTTCTTAGTTCCCACAGCCTCCTCTTAGGAGTGCCTTAATAACAGGCAGGCTAAGCATTCGCTTTCCCTCATACTGAAAGAGGACGGAATGGATGGGTCAAATAGCATGTACTGATGTGTCTTTTAGGAAAGCAGACATCCTCCAGCTTTTCATCATTTCCTCAGAAATGCTGGTTATGAATAGCTTCTTTTTCACTGATAACCTTCTGTGGGTCACATTTGCTTACTTCACATGAGCAATATTTCAATCCCTTCACAGGGTGAAGGTGGCAGACATGGATAGAGTGGGGGAGGATAACACAGGCACGGGTTTTGCCTGGGTGGCCATGTTGGCTCTATGTATATTGTGTCTCTCAGGGGAGAGAGTGTCCTGTGCATTCTAAGCAAATTGCAGCAATTGAGAATAATGGATATAGCAGTAATGCTGCTTGGATTTCTCAATCATTTACCTAATTATCCATCCAGTTTTGATTTGCCAAATCTCTTAACACACAGTCTAATAATCATCTTTATTAGAAATGACTGGCAATGAGTCAAGGCAGGGAAAAATAGGTAGCTAGAGTTTCACAACTGTGATAGGAATTATACCACTGGGAATTAGCCCTGGTAATGAATGCATGAATTGCAGCAGTGAGTCAAAGACTAAGCTAAGCCAAGCCAGGCCCTTCACTCTCAACTATCACTTCCTAGAAATACAAGAAACAAGGGCGTGAGGAAGATGTGAGCTGTACTGGCTGGAGAGGTAAGCTCTCCTAAGTTCTTTCCATTTTATTCTCCCACCTCTTTAGCTGCCTACACAACAACTATCTGAAGGTTAAAAGCAAAAAAGGAGAAAGGAGAGAATCCAAATGACCTGATGGAAGGTGATTATCTTCTAATATATAATAGGCAAGAATGCTTTCCAGCTCAAAGGGTGCTGGGGCTAGTTGTACATTCTTTCCCAGAGGGTCTGGAGAGGCCCCAAGTGGGATGCCTCCCGTCATGGTGTCTGGAAGAGAAGGGAGTTCATAAAATTGGTGAAGTAACCTCTGCAGTTGGTTCATGGAACCTTAACTGGCATTCCTAGGAGACGACCCAGGACTGGTGGCCCCATTGAGAAGCCCAGGGGATAAGCTGCAGTGGGGGAGGGAGTCCATGGGAATGAGTCAAAGAAATATAAGTGGGGTAAAAGAACTTTGTACAAATAAAAGGAATGAATATCTTTGCAAAGAAAAGTTAAACCAGTTTCTTCCTATAAAAAAATTCATAAAGAAGGTGTTCTAACAAATGGGATTTTCATTGGAAAACTTCTTGAAGCAAATTTCTGAAGCTGGACATGAGAACTTCTTCCTTCCTTAAGTGTCAGTGTGACCAGTTTACCTTGCCAAATCACTCACATTTCCAGGGACATATCCCATCAAGTGCAAAGGAGGCAGTCTGGGTTTAAAGGGACACAGTTGCAGGCTTTGATCCCCAAATGTTTCCTGGGTTAAGAAAACTCCTAAAAATGCAAACTGTGAATAGATATAAAACCAAAACACTGGAAAAGGATGTTCTGAATGTACTATGCCACAACCATCCTTGGCAGTGTACAGATGGGCAAATCTGGATGTTCCTTTCAAATAAAAGACCCAAACTCACAAATGAGGATTAATGGTACCTAATCTGAATTGTGAGGTCATCTCACCTCCTGAAGCTTGGGGAGAAAAGTGCAAATTTACTGTCTATGCCTGGACAATCCTGGTATGCAAGACTGCACTACAGTCTGAATGTGTCCTTTCCTGCCAGAGAGGGGCCCAAGAGAAAAATAGACAGGTCAACCCAAGGAGGCTTGTCCTCTTAGTCATCACTTTCTCAAAAATGCCACCATAGACACCCCCCCCCCCATTTTTTCCCACCAACATTAACACTAAAATGAAAAAAAAAAAAGGTGACAAAAAGAAAACCTCTCTTGTGTGCAAGAAAGGTGGCTACCGCCATAGATGCCAATGGTAAATAACAAAAGATTTTTTTTGAGTGTTTCACCACTTCTTCACTTCTCCCTTAGTAAAAGCCAGCTGACAAATCCCACATTCCTCAGATTTCTCCTAGAACTCGTTATTTTAACTTGTTAGAGATCTCTGTGTTATACTGTTGCTCTCAGCTGGTTGTTATTCATGTTTGTGGTTCTCACAGGGCACTTGCATAAAGCACTGGGGTTCCTATCAGACCCCTGGCTTCCTGGGGGGTGTCAGCAGCTCTTTCCACTTGTGTGTGTGTGTGATTTGCCTCCTGCAGGCTTGGGAAGGTGTGAAAGAGGCCAGAGGGTATTTAGGTGGGAAAAGTGGTCAGCTTTGCTGGATTTAGATCAAGAGGGATGCCATAACCCTTCAGAAGATTCTAAACCATATGCTGTACACATGCTGTACATGTGTTCCTGTGGGCTAACATGCACCAGGGCACACACGACTAAATATCAAGCTGACTTTCAACCCTCCCGAAAAAAGGACAGAACCATGTAGGAGCAAATCTAAAACTCTATGTAATAAGATTTTTTTACTTCCCATTATAACTTGCCTTTTTATTATATTTTAGTTAAACTAATATTAAGATGGTTTATATTTCTTGAACTCACGTTAGCTAGGAGAGAAGAGGAGAGGATGATCAGAAGGTATGAAAAGATGAGACGTGATTAAAAATTACTGTACAGAAAACACCATCAACAAAAAAATAGAAAACCCTACACCATGCCACTGGTAGCCTTAATACCTAAATATATGTAATCTGCATTTGGAAATCATCATTTTGAACTATTTTACATTAATCCCAGAGGGTTTGTTACTGTACAAGCAATCCTGACAACTCAAGGTAGGGACTAATTTAGGACAGGGCTGGGGAAAAGCAGGGGAGGAGATGTAATTTCAGGGCCCAAATTTTATCCTTAACCCACGAAGTTTTGAGTCTTCTGGTGACATTTTCCCAGCAACGTAGGCTCTACAGTTTACTGAGAGACACTGCTGGGTAATGGAGGGTTAACTGCAACACCAGTGGGGGGACTGGCTTTCACGGTCTCTTCTGAGGATGTCATTACCTTACAGGACCTCCTGCTGTCCTTATTTGTCACCATTGTAGTCAGAATCCAGACAAAGGGACCTCAAAACAAGCTTTTCTCTGTGAAGTTGTGTATTTATGGCATAGCATCTCCACACACCTGGGGAAATAGTTGTCTGAACAGCTGTGTGTTGTTAAAAAATCTACAATAGCCACAACTAGAAAGTTGAAATAATGAAAAGTAACTTAGATTTTCACAAATCTTTTATTTTAAACAATCTGTTATTTATAATAAACAGAACCCCCCACTTTTTTTTTACATACGAGTATCTTTAAAGCTGTGTCCCCTTTAAAATTCACAACTTTGTAAAGTAAAACTATTCTATTTCTTTATAATAGAATGCCATGTTTAAGTTGAAGTAATTAGACAAAACCAGTTTGGAATTATGGGGTGAGGGTAAAGGAGAAGGGAAAGAAACTTTAAAAACTTCAACAATATTTTCCTATTCTGGCTTCTTATTCTATACTAGAGGCCTGATACATGCAATTCGTGCACTAGAGAAGGGGGTCCCTCAGCCTGGCCTGTACACTCTCGCAGTCCGGGACCCCTCACTCCTTACCGCCTGCCTGCTCGTTACTCCTTAGCACTTGGCTCGCTGCTCCTTAGCGCTGGTGCAGAGGTGGGAGAGACTCCCGCCACCACCGCTGCGCTAGCTAGCCGTGAGCCTGGTTTCTGACTGAGTGGAGGTTCCCCTGTGGGAGCGCACTGACCACCAGGGGGAAGCTCCTGTGTTGAGCGTCTGCCCCCTGGTGGTCAGTGCACATCATAGTGACCAGTCATTCTGGTCGTTCTGCCGTTTGGTTGATTTGCATATTAGGGTTTTATTATATAGGATTCTTAACAAGTCAGAAAGTGAATAAATGTAATGTTGAAGATTCTGCTTTTAAAGCAACTTCAATTAAGGAAGAAGAAACCGAAAGGAAGGAAGAAAAAGAGACAAGCTCTTACTATTTTTCAACTAGCTCATTAACTATTTTATAATTAGCCTTAATTTATTCTGAACTTTAACTTCCTGGTATTCATTTTGCTTTAACGGCAGGGAAGCAAGGTAATCAATCACTTACTTACTTTCCCATAAGATCCCCAATTAAAGACAGAGTCAATCCCATAGTGGATTTATCATTAACCTGGAAACCACTGCCTACTAAGAGCATGTGTGGCTGAGAACCTGGGACTGGCTGGACAGTACTCCACCCACAGGACTGGAACGCTTCATCCCGCCCACTGAGGAAGAGTTTCGTGTAAGGGGGGAAGTAATGCTGATTTGGGAGAGGGGGTTCCTGGCAATTTTTGATGGCAGCAACTACTAAGTAATTGTGTATAAACACACAGTGGGTGAGAAATCCACTTTAAGAAGTAGATGAGAAGTTAAATCAAAAGATAAAAGAAATATAAGACTGAACATGAAGATTGAAACAAATGGTTTAGGCTTATCAGGTTTCTTGAAAAGAAAAAAAAAGACACAAATAGCAGAAATAAAACAGAAATAAAGCAGAAATTGCTTTCTCTATGATACCGGCTCAGTCTAGTGTCTTTGAAAACATGCTGTGAAGGTGAATGCTGCCCACTGGGCTGGCCACACCAGGCCATGCCCTGGGCCGAGGGCGGCACGTACCTTCCTTCTGGCTGCCCGCTGCGCTCTGCTGCTGCAGCAAGCTCTGGCTGTACAGAGTGGGCAGTGCCGCGGCTGCGTACTGCTGAATCCCTGAGTAGGCCTGGGTGAGGGCGTCCATGGTGCCCGCTGTGCCATTCGTCAAGCCCGTGGCGCCAAGTCCTCCATTCAGAGCCGCCATACCTGAGAGCATTTGAGCAACTTTACAAAAAACCCAACAATAGAGAAGAGAAATAGCACTTTTCATTAGTGCTTTCCAAAGGAAGTTAGAGAATCATTTGACACAAGTACAACAGCAAGTGCATGCAGCTAGCACACCAACGAAACCAACATGAAATTAAAATGAAACTATGAAGTCATAGCTCACAATAACGGTAAAAACACAAACAACAACAGGAAACGAAAAACCCCCTGAGCAATGATGCCCCTCTCTCCCTAGGCCGGTGATCAACGTTCACTGAGGTGCTACAGTGACACAGCACATCTTAATTCCATGCAGGGTGCTACTGGCAAGTACTGGGGTTATCTTTTTGAAATAAAACCTCTGCTGCTTAGAGCTTAGAAGCAGGTAAAAAACATTCCTGGCAGAGAACTAAAACATCTGTACACTTAAGTCCATTTACTGTGCTCTTTGAGGACCAGGAGGCTGAGGAGGAAAGGAAGAAATACAACTTTTCTCCTGCAAGCTGCCTGGTGAGGAAGGGGCACAGAAGACAAGCTCTGTGCTCAGTAAAGCAGTGGGTTGGCAGTTCCGTTAACTGACTTTCCTGAACAGCAGGAGAGAGCGGTCAGGAGTGGGAGCATAGGAATAGCCTGGCTGATGAAGAATTAAGGCACAGGAAAGAGTGTGGACCCTCCGCTAACTGCAGAAACTGAAGTTGCTTATTCCAGTATGAGAGGCGAGACATGGAATGGGGCTGTTTGTTTTTAGCAGCACACAGACAGACAGACATATGCACACACGTATATGAGTCAGTGCCCATGTAACTGGGGCTTCTGCCAAGGAAAAGAGCTTCTGTGTCACATTTTTCAGTCAACTGAAGTGGCCCTGTGTCCGCAGGCTGGGTCTTGGCTAGCCACTGATGGGAACTGGAGGTTGTCCAGCACACTTTTTCATTTTCTCCTTGTATCCTGGCTGCTCTTTTGCTCTATTATGGTTGCTGACTGTGCCATATTTTCCCTGAATACTGAGTCAAAACAAGCAAGACTTTATAGAGTGTTAACTTTCATATGAACTCAGGAAATGGAAGAGGTGACATCATAATTGCCTTTAGTTTCTTTTATGATTAATACTTTTTTTTTTTTTTCAAAGATCTGTTTCTGGGAAGAACTCACTGAAAACAATGAAAACCTTAAAGGAATTAGGGCTATTGATTAAGGCTATGAAACAGCAAAGATGACTGTGAAAAAAGTTGGTAAGAAGTCCAGTGAGAACAGAGAACTAAGATGAGGATGCTTAGAAATTATATAGAGAGATCCAAGGCCAGCATCACCTCAACACTCCCGTCAGAGGTTTTCCCTGACACCCCGGAAAGCTGAGGTGGGGAATGTTCTCCTTACTCCACACGAGTTGGTTATTTTTTCAACTTCATCTCTTCAATGAAAGAGCTACATGCAAGATATGAATCAGACCATCGCTTTACAGCAGAGGAATCTCATAGTGTCTCAGGTCTGGTATTCTTTCTGAAGGTTTGACGAGAGAGAAGTGGGCCCTGGGTGATGTCACCAAGTACAGACAGGACTGGGGTGGGTGGAGTGGCCAGGAGAGCCCGAAAGAAATGAGAATGGAACAAGCCTACTGAAAAGGAAATCAAGCAGATCTGGCATGTAAACAAAGCTAAAAAGGTATGGCCAGCAGAGGTCCTGCTCACTCTGCTTTACATTTCTTCTTATGAAGGAGTTTATTCTCTATCTTTTTCTTTTTTTCTTTTTTGGTCATGCAAGTTAGTGCTAAGAGCTTGGAAATAGTTTGTCCTCTTAGTTAAACAGTGCCTCAGACAACAACTAATCACATGTACCTCACTGCCTCTTGTCTTCTCAATCCCTGTTATTCCTATGGCTGCTCAAGGGCTGGGGAGTAATTTCTCGTTTCCTCTTTGGTCTTATTTCATCCTCACCTGCCAATATTTGTGTGAATGCAAAGAAACATCAGTGTTGCTTTTCTGAGAGGTGAGAGGAAGCTGTAAAATAATTCGAGCAGAGCAGCACACAGGTGGTAAGCGCTGCTGGTTCCATTTTTGTCAGGCTGCAAATCGGTGGTAGAGATACAGATGGGCATGTCATGGGCTAAGCCCTCCAGGAAGTCAAGCTCCTGTGTGGGTGGGAAGAAATTCTAGGAGGAGGGAACAGCCACTTGCCACTCCACTTACACCCAACGTGTATGGTTCTAGGTGAGCATCGCGGTCTACAGAGCTGGGTGGAACACAGCGGCCTGACAAATAGGGGCTGCAGACAGAAGCTCCACTACAAAGAATGTCTCCGAGTTCCCCTGACATCCATGGGATGGTTGAAAGCACTACACGTCCATGGTGCCTTGCCTGCTCAGGGACCCAGGGCTCTCAGGCCTCCCATGTATCACCGTGTACGAGTGCCTTCCCATGCGTGATTCATAGTCTTTGCGACACAGCTTCTAGACACACAGGTGGGATTTAATTGACAGTCACTGGTGCCCCTGCCTCCCTTCCTGTCTGGGACATGCCCTTGTTGCTGCCCAGGTCAGGTGAATTATCTTCTACCTCTTTCCTCCTTTTGCCATTTCCCCCTTCTGAAACACAGAAGCAGCATGCACTTCATGCTCCTGAGAGACTGACTGGGCAGTGTTTCAGGACTAGAGTCCTTGTGTGGCTTGTAGCTCCAGCCAGTGACCTTTCAGCCACCTCCTCACACTCTGCCTGCCCACACTCCACAGTGGTTGGCTGTGTTTCTGGACTTGACCTTAGGGCAAATTTGCTTTCTGAAGGTTTCTGCTTACTTCAGCCGATTCCATGTGTGTGGGAGACAGTGAGGGCTGGCCTCACCTGCCCGGGGTGGAGAAGGAGGTAGCAGAAGAGGCACAAGTAAAAGGGGTGTTGATGCCAAAGAGAGGACTAGTCAGGGCCTCTCCAGCTTCCCTCCATGGTATATCCATCCTTTTGAACAAAAAATAGGGATAAAAATTCTAACAAATACAAATGCATTGAGAATATTTAAAATAAAAACTGGGAAATTCTGTTGTATTTGCCAAAACCCAAGGCAGAGTAGGTAACTGATTACCTAGTAGAATTTGAAGGACCATCAAAGGAAGATTTCAACCTCTCAGAGTTGTTCCTTTGAGTTAACTAATGTTATTTTATATTAAATAGTCATATCAAAGATAACACTGGTAATTCAGCTGCTGGGATCTGATTACATCTAAAAACTTGGACAGCAGAAACAGGTTGGAAGAAGGTTAAGTTGAATGAAATGCTTTTACACGTGAAGAATAGGGCTTTTCTTTGAAAAGGCCAAATGGATCGGTCATTTCATCCCATTTAATCTGGTTCCCATGAAAGGCACTTGGATGCGAAGCTGGGACAGAATGACAGGTGTGGCAAGCTCCACCAGGAAAGGCTTTGCAAATGGTCTGTCAATAAAGTTAGTGTGTATCTTGACTACTAAGTACTTTAAACTTAATTGCTCTCCAAGGTTCTCACCTGATGGAGACCTAAGGAATGGTGAGATGACTGAGAAAATCTGTGAAAATGAGAGAGGACTCACCATAAATAGGAGCATGAATATTTTTTGTGGCTGCTAAGAAGGTGGCTCTGAAATGGAGGATCAGGGGCAGAGCACAATAAGCGAACCATGGTTATTTTCAAGCCACTCTGACAAGTTTTATACCAAACAAAAATAGAGCAAAAGTGAGGGATGTATTAACATAGACCTGAAGTCTGTTTACTGAGGTAAGCCTCCTTGGTGTAGCTGAAGCATAGCCTTGTAAGCTGCGAGCTGGTAATGAGAACTTAAGTATAAAGTATCTAGATTACAGGCGTCCTCAAACTACGGCCCGCGGGCCACATGCGGGTGTTTTTGCCGTTTTGTTTTTTTACTTCAAAATAAGATATGTGCAGTGTGCATAGGAATTTGTTCATAGTTTTTCTTAAACTATAGTCTGGCCCTCCAACGGTCTGAGGGACAGTGAACTGGCCCCGTTTAAAAAGTTTGAGGACCCCTAATCTAGAACCAGGGTAGATGACTGTGAAAATGCACAGTTAGTGACACTCATATGTATGCTTGTGTTAATATGGTCACAAGTGTGTGTGAGGTTGTATGTGCTTAGGTATGTACCTAACTACATATATCTTTGTATATTCCAATAATATAGATTAAAAGTCATTTCACAATGCAAATAAAAGGTGACAAGCCACAATAATAATAATATTCTCTTTCCTCTCCTTTAAAAAATACTTCCATAAACACTATTTACTAGGCATTTGTGGCTGGTTATATCAGACCATCATAATTTTAAGCACTATATGGATAAGCCATTTGGAAGGCTTAATGCCATTTAAAAAAAGGAAACATACATTTTAAAACACAAAACCAGATACAGATTCTTGGGTGGATATATGTGCAAAAAGATTTTCATCTTAAATATGAATATACAAAACATGCTTGGAGAATCCTCAAATAATACACAAGTAAGCCCAGTTAGTGAGTCACCCACACTCCTCACTTCTGATCTGGACAATTTCGGCTCATAGCTTTACGGTATGTACTATTTTCCCACCCCTCCATTCATGAATGCATAAAGGAAGGAAAAGGAGATCAAACTCAGTTCAATTTAGCTACTTGTTTACTAACCAAGACTTTACTTAAGGGGGAGGTGAAAGGCCTCTGGCAGGGAAGAGGGTAAAATTTACACTAAGATGAGTTTGGGAACTAGCTGTGGATTCCATCTACCTTCTTCTTGGTTCCTTTGTCCATGGAAAAGAGTTAGCTCTTTGACAGGGAAGCTGAGGCCAACTATTTTAGAAGCTGCCTCTGTTCAGGTAGCTGTTTCTTGACTACCTGCTTTGAGAATTATTCGGTAGGACAGGTGGCATCATACTACCTGTTGAGGGAGAATGGTCTGAAAGGGAACACTCTGCGTATATTAGAAGATTTTCTCTTTGTATTTGAGACAAGAAGTAAATACTAGCTCCCAGCCATTGTTGGGATTGTTCAATAGTCCTGCACTAGTAACATTCCCAAAATCAGAAAGAACGTATTTTTGTTTTATCATGATTTTTTGGTTTAATTAAACATTCTCCTGGTTCATCCTTTCTGGTAGGGGTTGTTTGAAACTAGACACATTCTTCATTTCCAGTGAACTACACACACTGATGTTAACCCAATGGCAAAGAATTAAAAACACAACTGAAGCCTGTTGTCCTTGCCAGAAGCAAAATTTGCACAACACAGATCCCACACAAGACGTAGTCATAGATTCTCTGCCATTCGACAGAGTCCCTCTCTAGCCCCTGATAACGATGGGGAATCCCAGCAGGTACGACACAACAGGATGGAGAGAGGCAGACGCACGGATGGGAGGACGACACAGTATCATGAGCACGTGCTGAGGAGGACAGCCACTCCCACTGGCCTGTTACTTTGCAGACCAAGGACAGGCAGGCGATCAAATCAAAGTCCTTGTTTTAGGGGAACTAGGTCCTGGGGCAAGAGAAGCAGCATGAAGGGCTGTGTGCAAACACACACCTGCAACCGAGGGCAAGGACAAGTGGGCTGGAGCGTCTGCAGAACAAGGTCAGAAACAGGAGTCAAGGCAATGAGGGCTCCTGACGGGGCGCCGGAGGCAGCTTTACTGGAATAAAACGTTGTGCTGCCGCACGGTTACCACTTTATACACTATTTGCTCATCGAGAGCCATCATATCTGGAAGGAAACAGGTTTCTCATTTCTTCTGTTTTTGGCCTCTGGTCAGATAAAACTCAGTTCATGTTTGTTTGTCTTTCCCAGAGCATCTGAATAAAATGATTTAATAAAACCTGAATATTTCCTACCTCTAAATATATGATTAATTTTCTTATCAGGATTATAACAGCATTTGGATGAGTTCTGGGTTCCACCAAATAAATTGCAGGGTATTCTTTTTGAGCTTTGAAAGTATAGACTTACTGGGATTTTTATTTTTTGCCTTTTTAACAAAATTGTACTGCCCGATCACCCTTTAAAAACAGTTCACTTATTGAATCATGGCTTAAAACAGGGCAACTTTCTGCTTGGGCTGCATGGTGGGTAACTAGACCCCCAAATCAGGATCTTTGGGCTCTCACGGAACTGCTGGGCATGGCTGCTCTCAGGCACCCAGAGGGGACCAGACTGAGGGAAAGACAAACAAGGTGCCCCTCTGTGGGCTCAGGGCTGTTCCCCAGTGCAGGAGCCAATGCCAAGCATGAACCTGCAATGTGCTTATCTGCTGGCTGGGTACTGTGCTCCCAGGTCCAAAGTGCCAGAGTGGATAAGCTACATAGCAGAGACTAGAGTTCTTGGGTGAGTCTCTATGTTTCAGAACTGTGATTCTGTAAGAGTCTGCCTCAACCTGTGGGGGAAGAACAGCAGCCCTTCAGAGCAGCATTGCTCAGTAACCCAGCCCGTGAGGCTTAATAAAGACTCCAGACCACGTTCGTATGCAGCGGCTCCTCTGCTCAGCTGGACTTACTTCGTTCCAAGGCCCTGCTTCCCCTCTATATAACTGGCACGAATCTTTGGGTTTTAGAGCTGGAGGGCACCTTTATGGTCACCTGATCCAGAACTTTCAATTGTCAAATGGGAAAATGAAGCTCAGAGCAGGGCAGTGATTTGCCTAGGATCCTGCAAGTAATTGCGACCAGATTCAGAGCGGGACCTGTGCGTCCTGATTTCTGGTCCATCAATTTTTCTATTATTAGCACACTTGCCTCTCAGAAGAACAGAACAAATCCCAAACCCAACCAAACCCTCGAAACCTACAAATGTCTGCCAACCCCAGAAACGTATGGATGGATATGCACACACTGCATATTAGAGGAGACTGGGGGTGGTGAGGGGTTGGGTGTTTTGAGGCAAAATGAACCTAGACAGCATCTGCCTATCAAAGCATGCGCTCCTCCATACCAAGTATTAGTTCTCCCTGTTACGTATCCTTTTTAGGTCACTCTGGCTGACCGTTTTCTGTGGAGAATTTGGGGGAAGGCTGTCCACCAGAGCAGCAAATACTCACTGTTTATGGTACCTGCGAGTGCATTAATATTATTCAGTCCAACTGTGGCTCCTGCCAGTCCTTGCAGAGTCCCGAGAGAGGTCAAAGAGTTCATGGCCGCACCAGCAGTGGAGTTGGGAGTTGAAGCAGCCACTGAAAAGCAAGAGGAGGATTGGGAGAGAAAGCACAAGATGAGTGAGAGCCAACTGGCCCAGTAAGTCAGCTGTCAGCACAGCAGGGGAAGCCAGGGAGTCGTGCTAGTGTATTGGGTGGGAAAGACACAGGGGATTGTACTTGTGGCACTTTTGACCATTCGATTTGGTGATTAATAAAAAACGATTATAGCTCTACTAGTATTTGGCCAGTGCAGTGAACACCCTCATTGCTGGCTGAGGAAAATTTGAGAAGAGGGGGCCTGAGAGATGGGTAGTCCCCTTGTGTCCTGATTTCCAGTCCATCAATTTTTAAAGGCCCCAGTCCTCTAAGTCTCCTCCTCCAGGTTAACACATTAAGGAGTGGAGGAGTAAAATGGTAATGCTTGACTTCCTTATTGTTTCTGCTGCAGAGTTGGCACCTTCTCAATGAAGTTTAAAAAAAAAAATCACATCTTCCTGAGTATGACAGGAGACTCCAGGACCCTGGTGGCTGTGGTAATAGACAGGGTGGAGTATAGGAGAGAAAACCATTTTGCTCCAGACTCTCCTTCCCCTGTCTCCCACATCCCCCCACACCTCTTTTTATTTTTATTTATTCATTTTTAAAATTGATTTGAGAGAGAGAGGGAAAGAAGGGAGAAGAAAGAGGGAAGAAAGAGAGAGAAAGAGCCATAGATTTGTTGTCCTACTTATTTATGTATTCACTGGTTGATAATTGTATGTGCCCTGACCGGAGACTGAACCCACAACCTTGGTATATTGGGATGATGATCTAACCAACTGAGTTACCCCGGCCAGGCAACCCCCCTCCCCATCTCTTTTAAATGATAGCTTTATTGGGATATAATTCACATACCATACATTTTACCCCTTTAAAGTATACAGTTCAGTGGTTTTTAGTATATTTACAGAGTGAACAACCAGCACCACTATCTAATTTTAGAACATTTAAAAAACTGATTTTTACAGAGAAAGGAGAGGAGAGGGAGAGAGAGAGGAACATTGATGAGAGGGGAAACATCAACTGGCTGCCTCCTGCACGCCTGCAACCTGGGTTGGGCATGTGACTCGACCAGGAATTGAACTAGCAACCTCTTGGTGCATGGTCCACGCTCAACCATTGAGCACATTGGCTGGGCTAGAACATTTTTATTACTCCCAAAAGAAACCCGTACCCTTCTAACACTGGAAACCACTGATCTACTTTCTCTATGGATTTGCCTATTAACATTTCATATAAATGGAATCTTAAAATATGTGATCTTTTGTGACTGTCTATTTTCACTTATCACAATGTTTCCAAGGTTCATCCATATTGCAGCCTGGGTCAATGCTTTCTCCCTTTTTATTGCTAAACTAGAGGCCTGGTGCATGAAATTTGTGCACGGGGGGGAGGGTGTCCCTCTGCCTGGCCTGCACCCTCTCCAATCTGGGACCCCTCGAAGGATGTCCTACTGCCAGTTTACAGGGATCAGGCCTAAACCGGAAGTCGGACATCCCTCTCGCAATCCGGGACTGCTGGCTCCTAACTGCTCACCTGCCTGCCTGCCTGCCTGATTGCCCCCAACTGCCCCCTGCTGCCAGCTTGCTCACCCCCAAATGCCTCCCCTGCCAGTCTGATCACCCCCTACTGCCTCCCGTGCCAGTCTGATCACCCCCTACTCCCTCCCCTGCTGGCCTGCTTGCCTCCAACTGCCCCCTGCTGCCAGCTTGCTCACCCCCAAATGCCTCCCCTGCCAGTCTGATCACCCCCTACTGCCTCCCGTGCCAGTCTGATCACCTCCTACTCCCTCCCCTGCTGGCCTGCTCGCCCCCAACTGCCCCCCACCCCCTGCTGGCCTGCTCGCCCCCACCTCCCCTCCCCACTGGCCTGCTTGCCCCCAACTGACCCCTGGCTGGCCTGCTCACTCCAAACTGCCCCTTCCCCCACTGTTCTGATCACCCCCAACTGACCCCCACTGACGGCCTGCTTGCCCCCGACTGGCCCCCCTGTGGTCTGCTTACCCCCAACTACCCCCCCCCCCCCCTGTCCTAATCACCCACAACTGCAGTCCCATCCTGGCCTGATCACCCACAACTGACCTCCCCTCTTGGCCTCTAACCACCTCTACCTTGGCCCCACCACCATGGCTTTGTCCAGAACATCCAGAAGGTCTCCTAGAAGGTCTCCCCGTCTAATTAGCATATTACCCTTTTATTAGTATAGATAGAAGCCTGGTGCATGGGTGGGGGCCGGCTGATTTGCCTTGAAAGGTGTCCTGGATCAGGGTGGGGGTTCCCTTGGGGCATGGGGCAGCCTGGGCAAGGGGCCTGTGGTGGTTTGCAGGCCGGCCATGCCCCCATGGGGTGAGGGTCCCCGCTGGGGGGGCGTGGCCAGCCTGGGTGAGGGGCTGAGGGCTGTTTTCAAGCTGGCCACAGCCCCTTCAGGGTGGGGGGTCCTGCTGGGGTGCCTGGCCAGCCTGGGTGAGGGTCTGAGGGCTGTTTTTAAGCTGGCCACACCCCCTTCAGGGTGGGGGTTCCCACTGGGGTGCCTGGCCAGCCTGGGTGAGGGGCTGATGGCTGTTTACAGGCTGGCCAAGCCCCCCAGCAGGGACCCTCACCCCATGGAGGTGTGGCCAGCCTAGGTAAGGGGCTTTTTTTCTTTTTTTTTTTTCAGCGCCTCCTTGAGCGGAGGCCAGGGCCGGCTGGAAGCAGGTACCTGGGATTTATTTATCTTCTATAATTGAAACTTTGTAGCCTTGAGTGGAGACCAGGGCCGGCCAGGGCGGGCGGGAAGCTTGGCTTCCTCCAACGCCAGGGGCAACCCAAGCCTCCTGCTGGCTCCAGCTCCGTGGCTGCCGCCATCTTTGTTGGGTTAATTTGCATACTCGCTCCTGATTGGCTGGTGGGTGTAGTGGAGTGATGGTTAATTTGCAGGTTTCTCTTTTATTAGTGTAGATAATATTCTATTGTATGGAAACACTACACTTTGCTTATCCTTTCACCAGCTGTGGGCATTTTGGTTGCTTCCACGTTTGGGCTATCCTATCTAATAGAAGAGTAATATGCAGATTGACCATCACTCCAACACACAAGATGGCTGCCCCCATGTGGTCAAAGATCCTGCCCCCATGTGGACACAAGATGGCCACCACAAGATGGCCAGCAGGGGAGGGCAGTTGGGAGGGACCAGGCCTGCAAGGGAGGGCAGTTGGGGGCAATCAACCCTGCAGGGGAGGGCAGTTAGGGGTGACCAGGCCGGCAGAGGAGGGAAGTTGGGGGCAAACAGTCTGGCAGGGGAGCAGTTAGACATCAATCAAGCTGGCATGGGAGTGGTTAGGGGGTGATCAGGCTGGCAGGCAGAAGCGATTAGGGGCAATCAGGAAGGCAGGCAGGCGAGCAGTTGGGAGCCAGCAGTCCTGGATTGTGAGAGGGATGTCCGACTGCCCGTTTAGGCCCCGATCCACCGGGATCAGGCCTAAACAGGCAGTCAGACATCCCTCAAGGGGTCCCAGATTGGAGAGGGTGCAGGCTGGGCTGAGGGATACCACCCCACCCTGGTTATTCCTAACCAGGCCTCTAGTTAGGAATAATGCTGCTATAAGCATTGTGTACAACTTTTTGTGTAGACATGTTTTCAGTTCTCTTTTGTATACACATAGAACTGGGATTGCTGGGTCATATGATAAATCTATTTGTAGCTACACCAAACTATTTTACAAAGTAGTTGTACTCCCTATCCTTTTTTTTAGCTATTATAAAACAGCTATTATAAATATGTTAAAAAACAAAAGGAAACTGTGCTTAAAGAATTAAATAAAGGTATGATGATAACATTTCATCAAATAATAGAGATAAAAATTACAAAAATGAGCAAAATAGAAATTCTGGAATTGATAAATGCTCCTATAACATTTCAACTCTCATATTTTCCGGCATATAAGACGACTGGGCGTATAGAAGATTTTCCTGGGTTAAAAAGTCATCTTATACACCGGAAAATACGGTATCTTTCATTTGTATAGCTTTACAATCTGTTGACTTTTCACACAAATCATCTTTATCCTGTTGATGAAGGTAGAGGCTAAACTCAACCCTGATCACAGCTAAATGAAACCCGTGTCTGTTTCTAGCTGTGAAATCGCTGTGAGTATGGAGCTTCCTTTCCATCTGGCTGGGCAGGAACTTCCTCCTCGCCCTGGATGTTCCTGCCAGCGGAAGGCATCCTGCTCTGCCTCCGAGACCACCCAGCACTGCTTGCAGTGTGCCTAGCTTGGGATCCCTTTTGAATGAGGCCAGAGCAAATGTCTAAAAGTTGAATTCCCCACCTTGTCACATTTCTGCCCATGTACGACACTGGCTTCTGACACCTCATTATGTGTGTATCTTTTCTTTCTCTTTTTAAAAGTAAACGATATAGAATCAAACCACGGTTTCTAGTCCTTTGATATTATAAAACTTTTCAAATACAGACAAAAGCTGAGACAATAACAGTACAAACTCCCATAAACTAATATCCAGATTCTAGAATAGTTGAGAACCAACTCAACCCCCAAATCGAAGTGTATTTTATAGCAAATTGCAGACCTTATAACATTTCACTTCTACGTAATTTCATAAGCAACTCTTAAAACTGTGGACCTTTCTTTTACAACCCAAAAACAGTGTTAAATCTTACAAAATTAGCAAACTTCCTTGGCTTCATTATGTGATAATACCTTGTTAGGAGCCGAAACCGGTTTGGCTCAGTGGATAGAGCGTCGGCCTGCGGACTCAGGGGTCCCGGGTTCGATTCCGGTCAGGGGCATGTGCCTTGGTTGCGGGCACATCCCCAGTGGGGGGTGTGCAGGAGGCAGCTGATCGATGTTTCTCTCTCATCGATGTTTCTGACTCTCTATCCCTCTCTCTTCCTCTCTGTACAAAATCAATAAAATATATTAAAAAAAAATTAAAAAAAAAAAAAAAAATACCTTGTTAGGATACTTTTCATCTATGTGTGTGAATAAGATAGACCTTTATTTGACCTTCTTGTACTGTCCTTAGTTTTGCTACCAAATGACTGGGAGAATGTCCTCATTTTTCCATTCTCTGGAAGAGACAGTATAGGACTGAATACATAAGGAGACATATGTAAAACTTTAAAAAATAAAGAACTTTTTTAAAAAAAGATTGAATACGTATAATTTAAATGTTTGCTAGAACTTGCCAGTAAAAATGATCTTGACTTGATATTTCATGATGGTATGGCTTTAAAATATTGATTACATTCCTCTAATAAAGAGGATTATTCAACTTTTATTTTTCCTCTTGAATTAGTTTTATTAAGTTACAGCTTTCTAAGAAATTGTGTACTCTAAGATTTCAAATTTATATTGGCATGAAAGCCTAAGGTGCTGTTGAAAACACAGAAATCTTGGTGGTGAGACATTAAGAGACTCACAGCTCCATAACAGCAGTGATAGGCCAGCTGGAGGTTTAACAGAGAGAACCAGAGACAGAGACAGCTAAGAAGAGTCATCCTGGGGTCAGAGCAAGCTTTAAGGACTGGCCTTGAAGAGGCTCCCTGTGCAGGGGTCTGACCTGAACGGAATCAGGCTGCAGGCGCATTTTATGCCCAGGGCCAAACAACAGATCAAACAACTAGAAATTAGTGGAGGCTAACGGCTGGATGTGATAACAACAGAAACTGACCCAGGGAAGTTTAACAGGGAGATCAGGGAGAAAGACAGGCAGAGATCCATTTGGAAGAGTCATGCCATTTTAAAAAAGGAAATATAAGAATGTCACAACCTAAAGCTGTGTCTCATGAGGAGTGATGGCAGACTCATTCAATAGTAGAATAGGTCTCCTTGAACTAGCCTAGCTAAGTCACTAAGCAAATAAGCAAACAAGAAGAAATTGGGTCTGGGGGTGGGGAAATAGAGTGAGAAGGATCAGTGTCCAGAATTGTTATATTACCTAAAATGTCCAGTTGTAAACAATTAGGAGAGGTGTGATCTAAACACAGCAAGAACACAAGTGACAGAGACCTTTTGAGAGGGTTTAGATACTGTACTTAAACCAAAATACCAAGGCAACTATTATAAATATGTTCAAAGAAGTAAAGGAACCCATGTTTAAAGAAATAAAAAATGGATCCAGCTGGTGTGGCTCAGTGGTTGAGTATTGACTTATGAACCAGGAGGTCATGATTCAATTCCCAGTCAGGGTACATGCCCAGGTTGTGGGCTTGATCCTCAGTGAGGGGCGTGTAGGAGGCAGCCGATCAATGATACTCTCTCATCATTGATGTCTCTATCTCTCCCCTCTCCCTTCATCTCTGAAATCAACAAAAATATGTTTTAAAAAAAGAATTAAAAAATGTATGCTGACCATGTTTAATCAAATAATAGAGATGGAAATTACTAAAATGAACAAAAAGGACATTCTGGAACTGAAAAGTTAACTACAGAAACGAAAAATTCCCTGTGGGGCTTCAGTTGATTTGAGCAGGCAGAAGACTGAGCCTCAGAGATGTGGCACACCATTAATCACACTAACATACATGTAATGGGAGTACCAAAAGAAGAACAGAAAAATTGATCCAGCTGGTGTGGCTCAGTGGTTGAGTGTTGACCTATGAACCAGGAGGTCATGGTTCAATCCCCAGTCAGGGTACACTAACATACATGTAATGGGAGTACCAAAAGAAGAGCAGAAAAAATATTCAAAGAGACAATGACCATAAAGTCCCCAATTTTGATAAAACACATTAATTTATACATATAAGAAAGTCAACAAACTACAAATAAAATTAAACAAAGAGATCCATCCCTAGACATGTGATAATAAAAATGCTGAAAGCTAAAGATAAAAATCTGGAATTCAGCAAGAGAAAAAAAAAAAAAAGACTCCTTATGTATTAGGGAGTCCCAATAAGATTAACAGCTGATTTCTCAGAACAAACAGTGAATCAAAAGGTGGCAGGAAGGCATATTCCAAGTGCTGAAAAGAAATATCTATGAATTAAGAATCTTATGTCCAGCAAAACTACCTTTCAAAACCAAAGGAGAAACAACAACATTCCTAAATGAACAAAAATAGAGAATTTGTGGCTAGCAGATGTGTCTTGCAGGAAACACTAAAGTGAATTCCTCAGGCTGAAAGCAAATGATTCCAGACAGTAATTACAGTATACACACATACACACACCAGAAAAAACAAAACAAAACCCCCAAACAAGCCCAAAGAACACTGATGAAGTAATTAGCAATTATAAAAGACAGTGTAATTGCATTTTTCCTCTTGTCTTCTCTTAACTGATTTAAAAATCAATTGTCTAAAAACAATATGCATATAATTGCATTGGTTGGGCCTGTAACATATGGAAATGTAATATATTTGACAATAAAAGCACAAAGGCGGTTGTGAGGACAACTCTGGAGTGAGGAAATTATGCCGGATGGTAATCAAAAAGAAACGAAGAGAACCAGAAATGACAAATAAGAGGGTTACAAACAAACTCTATTGATATATACTTGCTCCCCTTTCTTCTTTCAGTTTCTTTAAAAGATAGTAGGTTGTATGGATAATAGTTATAACAATACATTGCTGGGTTTGGAGCATACAGATGTAATGTGTGTATAAAAAATAGCACAAGGGGAGGAGGAGAGAGTTCTGTGGGAGATTTCTGGATTTCACCGGCATGGAGTGAGCATAAATCTGAAGTAGATTCTGTAAGTTATGGTATCTGTTGCAAGTCCTAGGGAAATCACTAAGAAAGTAAAATTTGAAAATATTGAAAAAATCATGAAAGAAATTAAAATACTATATTAGGAAATGTTTACTTAATGAAAAATAAAGCCATAAAGGTGAAACTGAGGAACAAAAAGACGTGACATATAGAAAACAGAAGTATAAAGGCACATGGAAATGCAACCATATCAATAATAACACTGACTGTGAATGACTTAAACAATCCCACCAGAAGGCAGGGATTGTCAGATTGGGTTAAAAAAAATAAAAACTAGTCCTGGCTGGGTGGAGTGGTTGATTGGAGTGTCATCCCATGCACGAAAAGGTTTCGGATTTGATCCCTGGTCGGGATGTGTATGGGAGGCAACTGATCGATGTTGCTCTCTCTCCCTTTCCTCTCTAAAATCAATAAAAAACGTATCTTCAGGTGAGTATTTAAAAAACAAAAGAAAAACCAAAACCCAGCTCTGTTTATGCTGTCTACAGGAGACACACTTCAGATTCAAAGGTACAAATAGGTTGAAAGTAAAAGGATGGAAATATAAACTATGCAACCAGCAAGCATGGAGACTTCATAACAATTTTGGATAAAGAAAATTGGATCAACTGCTTGCATTGCAAAGGACCTTAACATGCCTTCATGAAAATCTATTTTTGTCCTGATGAAATGTAGCTAAAAAAGGACTCCAGTGCAGGTATACAATGACTGTCAGAAAACCCTTACATAGTTCAGGCTCTGTTCTTTACCTCTCTGTGTCAGACTCTTCATTTAGACCTGAGAGAAGGGAAAGGAGTGGGAAGGAACCCAGTGAGAAGATGAGATACTCCTGCACAGCACAGAACATGAATAGGAAGCAAACTGGGATGAGGTGTGGGAGGGAGCTAATAGGTAACTGGATGAGGATATTCTGGTACTCGTCTGACAAACACGTGGGAGCTGCTGCTATTGTCAGAAAGGCTCCCAGTCTTGGTCGTCACTCGCACCAGTGATGGAGAGGTATGGGTGCCAAAGCACTGAGAGCAATCACCTGGAGAAGTCGCTTATCAGGAAGGGACACCCCACCTTCCTAAAGTCTTATGGTGCTGTAGTTAGGATGATGTTGTGGAGTATTCAATGTGATTGCTGGAAACATAAAACCTGTGACAGGGTCTTACTACCTTAGTCTCTGCAGCTTAAACGTTCCAGATCTCATTAGTCTCTAATCCTCTGTGCTACCCCTTGGCTGGGTCGCCCTCCGTCTAACCTATGAGGTTGGTTAGCATGGGCATCCCTGAGGACCACAGGAAGAAGTGTCCTAGCTTGGCCCCAGAGATAATGAAAAATGAGCCTATAGCTCTAAATAAGTAACAAACATTACAATTTCGTATCCTCGTCTAAAAACAAAACTGGAGGCAAAATGGGGTTGTAGTGAGAACTGAGTGCTTTGGACTCAAACTGTTTCCTGCTCTTCCCAGGCTTCTGTTCCTTCATTTTTAAATGGTGAAAAAACAAAAACACAAAACCCAACTAAAAGGTACGAGGATTAAGTAAAGTAAGCTGTGTAGTGAACTTGGCATTGTATCTGGCGCCATTTGGGGATTTTTAGGTCATCAATTATTGGGTACAGATGAAACTGAGCCTATACAGCATATATTTCATAAAACAACAAAAAATTGGACAAGACTTTCTCCACTTTCAGTCTAAACACCTTCAGTTATTGATGAGTACACAACCAATGGTGTTTTTCTGTTGAATGACCCTCTTCTATCTCACAGGAAGTTCTAGAGGGGAGCCCACGTGCCAATCCATGAGGCCCTCTCTTCCTACAAAGGCCACGTTGGGCACCACTGGCCACGAGGCTGCCCGCTACTCTCTCATCCAGAGAAATCAAAGCAGCAGGAAGCAGACTCATCAGTCAGCTACTTCTAGCTAGAGTCTCACTCAAGAGGGACAAGGAGCTGGATGACATTAGAGCTGGCTCATCTCACGCTTCATGGGTGACTTTCACATCCTCCCAGTCTCAGACGGGGTCTGAGGAAGAGGCGGTTAAAGTCAGACTCCGTGCTTGTGTGGATAAGTCACAATTTTGATGGCAAACCGTGAGTTGGAGAGAGAATTCATTACAGACACATAAGTCATAGGAGCCCAGAGGAAGCCTGGGCTTGGAGGTGATGGGAAAGGTAGACGAGGCTAGGTAGTTCACTGGGCCCATTTTGGGACAGATAATAAAGAAACAGTATGCAGACTACAGGTCTCTGTGTCTTGGTTTTCTATTTATTTAAAAACTCAGGGAGACCAGTTACAGTGAACCAAGACTGAACAAAAGTTTTCTGCTTTTTTCTTATGCTGTTCTTAGGTAGTCCCCACAGAAACATGGGGACAGGGAAAGAACAGGAAGGAGAGGAATCAAGCATGAGACTAATAGCTTGCCTTAAGGTGAGAACATGCCTTGTGCTTCAGACCTTTGGACAGGACTCTGAAAATTTGCCCCAATTTCAGTCCAAGTTGGAAGAGACATCTCGATTGCATATCTAGATGCCTTTCAGAACCTTTTGATTTTTAACAAGTAGTTTATATAAAGCAAAAGAAAAACTCAAATTTGTCACATGGCCAACCTCCATCAAATACTTCAAAACTAAGTAGTCAACAGACGTACAATAGAGGAAACCCAAGACACAATAGGCAGAGACAAATTAAATGCCACCAGCACACACACTTGCCTATTTCTGGGTTGGCAGGCTAGCAAGGTGCTGCCTGGGTAATTGCATTCTGCCCACCTCAAATTCCCTCGTCTCCACTGAGAACTGTATCCTTTGCTTTCTCAATTAAACTGTTTACAGAAGGAACATTTCGGAGGAAGGTGGTACATAAATGTAGGATCATAAACGCCCACAGCAATCTCTCCGTGGAAGGCCGCTCCCTGCAGAGAAAAGGTTGCACAGCCCAGAGCAGAGCAGTGGGGGAAGCTGAGCCGCCTCACCCGCTCACGGAGTGGCAGACTAACTCGTCACATGTCGCGTTTTGTGCCTGTTTTACCACTGGTTAAAACTCCCAACCAACCCAAAGATGTTACGACCAGCTGGCTAACCAGGAATAAAATGGTCATGTGATGGCCGGAAGGCATGTCTTTTTACCTCACATGGTAACATAGTTCTGTGACTTTTTATGAAAAAAAAAAAAAAAAAGTGTGTGAAGGGCAGTGGGGTGTTAGTGAGGGGAGCTGGCGGGTAAAAGGGACACTGGTGGTGAGGATGTGTCAACTTTGACCTAGTTACAGAATTTCTTTGCTCCTCTGACCAGGTGAGTTCATACTCGGAGGACTCTAGGCTGAGTAGTCTCCAAGCAGCCACCCCGCTCTAGGGGCTAAGTGTTCCCTCTTCAGGGCTGAGCTGCATCTTAGAGGAACAATGTATCTAGAAGAGTTACACTGTCAAAACTGCACGTCCCGACAGTGCTTAGGTCATCAGGTCCCTTGCTCTGCAAGGGGGAAAGGAATCAGGGGAGGGAGGAAAGCAAAGAAAAAAAAAAAACACGAAGGAAAGTAAAGAAGAAAGGAAAGGAAGGGAAGAAAGAGAACAGTGCTCCCAGGGCCCTCGGGATCAGCGCTGTCTGATGGGGCGGAGCTGAGAGCTGCACTTGCCCATGCCACTCCACTGCCTGCTTCTCTTCCTGAGTCCCCATCAGTAACAGAGGACAGTAGGTCTTTCACACGTATTCATTTCAGGGAGGGTCCTCCCTGGCAGCCCGTGACCCAGACATGGAGTCAGCCCCGCTTTGGAGACGAGGAAGCACGTGCGTGGGCGCAGCCCTGAGCTGGGTGCGCAGCCGGGATGAGGGGCCACACAGAGCCTGCCATCCAGATGTGTAACGGTGTGGGGGAGGGGTGGTTAAGAAAACTTTCCTAAACCAACCCAAGTAACAAGCAAGCCTACTCTTACCTAACTTTAAAAGAAAGTGCCATTTATTTTCTTCTTAAGTTTATTTGTGCCAGAGATACATGCTTAGTTTTTTCCTCAGCTTTCCAGAGGAAAGGGCCTCACCCCACTTCTCTCTCTGCCCATGGGTAACTGGAGGGCACCCTCCCAGCCACGATCTCCCTGAGGGAGGGTAGTGACTAACCTGACTGGAGGGGCTGGAAGGACCCAACACCCACAGTGGACCAGGGGACAGGCGACACCAGTGGGTGCCTGACAAGCGCCATCCAGCTCTCTGGTCCTTTTCTGTCCCAACTTCCGCATTGCTGAGTAGGCAGACGACGCTTGTGTGGTCCTCGGGGCTGTGCTTGGAGAGGGAGGTTAGAAGTGCTGCTGTGCTCTCTGCAGTAGGCAGAACAATGATTCCTTCCCTATAGATGCCCACGTCCCAGTTCTGGAACCATGACTATGTTAGGCTACGTGACCAAGAGGAAGTCAAAAGTGCTGCTTGCTCGAGAGATGGGTGATGACCCTGGATTATCTGGGAGGGCCCGGGTCATCACAGGGTCCTTGTCAGTGGAAGAGGGAGTGGAGAGAGAACCAGAGCAGTAAAAGAAAGCTCAGTTGAGTGTAGCTTCTGCTACAGGAACAAAGCTAGTAATCATGGTAACTTACATTTATTGAGTACTTTGCATGTGCCTGTCATTGTTTTAAGGATTTTATGAGTATTAGCTCCTTTAATCATTTATAACTATCTTAGGTAATGTGTGGAAGGTCACACAGCTATAAGTAGTACAGCCAAGATCTAACCCAGCTGTCTGGCTCCAAAGAGTTAATGTTATGCTGATATTGAACTTAAATTCCTATTTTGCACCTTGCACATATCTTGTGGCTACTGGGGAGATTTACTGGCAGAAGCAATGCATTTGCAGTCACTCAGATTCACCCCTACTTTTCTGCCTTGTCTCTTTCTTCTGTAAAACCTCGGGCTTGACTTAGCCAGGGTTAGCAATTATCTGCCAAATGGGAATAATGTGACTCAGTTCCAAGAAATGACATGATAATCAAATAATCAAATGAGGTGGCATTGATGTCTGATAGCTAGTATATGATCAATAAGCATTTGTTGGGTCTATATCTGAAGCATGAGAATCTGGTTATTCTGTCCTCAGAAGGAGGTATAACATTGTTTTCACATCATTTTACAACACTTGAAGGTTCAACATTTCCCCCCTAGCGAGGCTGCTGCATGGATGACAAATTTTGCAGCCTCTCTCATTAGTCTGATCATCAGGAAACTCAGTCTGTGTGCATAAATTTGAGAGTGTCCAGGCCTGAAAGTAAAGTTGAGTGAGAGAGAAACAGTTGATAAAAAGGTACAATTTGGCCTAGAGAGGAAGAATACTAAGGGAAGAGACAGTCTTAGGTCCTAACACCAGAAAGATATTTTTTATAGCTCAAGAGACCAAAATGAAGAACAGTGGGTGACAGCTATAAGAGGCAGATTCAGTACAAAGGAAGTGTCAATGGGATTAGAATTCTTCCACAGTGAGCCCCACCGCCTCAGAGGCAGGTCCTCCCGTCTGTGAAATATGAAAGCCGAAGGCCTCTGATGGTCACGGATGGGGTTCTGAAGGCCCTGAGGCTATGCTTGGTAGCCTTGGAAGGCCAATAAACTCACTTTTGAAAAGCTCTTATTGTTTCTACCAGTGCCAAACACACACCGCCTGCATCTCCTAGAGGGAGAACAAGGTCTGCAAGAAGGCACAATTCTACTGGTTCAAGGCTGAACTTTGGTGAAGATTCCTATTTCCATTGCCCACAGCACAACTGAACAATAAGAAAACCTCAGGTCTAGTTAGAGACTGCAGACTAAACACAAGCCTGATCAGGCTCAATACATAGTGTAGCTTCTGCCTCCTCCTCTCCCTGGAATGCATATAGCAGCTGCCCCACTGAACACACCCAGCTCAAATCCTGAATGACTGAATCGCAGAGAAAATGATCACCAAGAGAAAGGCCAGACTTTTGTGGTGTGAACCTCTCTGACCCATGGCCAGGGGGGCTGAGATGCTCTGACGGCCATTTGATCGGAATTGTTTTGTCTGCTGGAGGCAGGGAACACAGTGAGGGCACAGTAACCATACACATATTTAATATCAAAGGTCACTTTTTAAAGAATTAACAGTCTAGGATTTCCTGCAGCAGGATTACCTGGAAGTAACCTCAGATCCTCTGAACTGAAATCTCTGGGGGTAGGACCCAGGAATCTGATTTCAACAAGCCCTCTTGGTGTGTCTGGCTCAATAAAGCCTGAGGACCACTGGTCTCAGGGCTGTCCAAGTGCAGTATCATCAAATTCCACCAGGGCTGTGGGTAAAATTTAGTTTGCGGCATGAGGAGATGAAAGGTTGCAGGGGGAGGTGAGGTTTGATAAGAAAAGGGAACAGATGCTAGGGGGCAGGAGACCAGGAGCAAAATACTATGCAAGAGTAGTAAGTGATGATACAATCTTCTATGCAAGAAAACCCCACCAGAAGACAAGCTTATTAGAGAGCAGGAGTTCTTCCTTACTTTCTATAACCTACAAGAGTAACTGACATATTGTGGGCACTAAATATCTGCTGAGTGAATAGATGAAAATTTTACTGGAGACTCCATGTCCAGTTTCTCTTAGGACGAGGCCAATCTGGAGGCCTGAATGAGCTGGACGAAGGGCATCCCATTCCACCTCACGGCCTCCCAGAGGGCTCCTAATGGCACACTGAGCCTGTGGCTGAGTGGACGAACCAGCGAATCATTCCTTTTTGCTTGCATGCCAGAGAAAGAGGGTGGGTATTTTAAAAAATAGAATCAGTGAAGCCAGTAGCGGCCTTGTCACCAGGATGGGGCGAGAGACCCTTCATGCCTCTGACATAACTCATGCAGGAGGAGCCAGGAGCATGCACAGGGCCAGGTTCAAAGACCAGCCCAATAACCTGCCTTCTGCTTGAACTGGAATCGGGGACACACAAAGTAAAGGCCAGGTAGAAGGTGGGGCGACGAACATGGTTCCCACTTGGGGGCAAGGCTGCCTGCTGACTGTGGGGAGCTCAGAGATCCCTCCACCCGTTCCCAGATCCACAAAGAGTAATTATGTGGCCCTTCGGGATTGACCACTTCTTCATTTACGTCCTCCTTCCTACGTGAACACTGCCCTCTCCTCCTTGTCTTTCGCTGCAGGTCATATCTATCATCAAGGCCAACCCAGAAGCGACTGTGCTTTCTAGGAACCAGAGCATTTATTTCTTCATATTAACTCTCTTCCCATTTCTCCTGGACAGCACGAGTTTTTTTTTTAAGCAATAATGAAACAACATTAACATAGACAGCAAGAATCTGCCTTCGGTGCATTCATTAAACACTTTCCACAGAACAATGGCGCGGTGAAAGCACAGTGGCTTTGTGGTTTAGGACATAAAATAGCTGTAAGCACAGAAAACTGCCTGCATCAACCAACCAGACTTCAGGACACCGGAGCCTGCGGTCGTGTTCTGCCTCAGACGAGCTCGGACGCTGGAGTCCAACAGCGCAGGGAAGACTGTGAGGATGCAGAATAATTAAGCAGCGACACAGGCACTATCGTTATTAGCTAATCACAACCATAGGGCAGTAACAGTACAGTTTCTCTTCTCCCATGGGGCCTAATTATTCCACAACAACCACACCTCTCATTTTAGTTCATCTCTAAAAGATTTATCTTTGAGGGGTGGGAGCGTGGGGAGAGGAGGGATGAGACAGGGTAGGAGGAGGCTGTTTGCAGTACAGATGGCGCTGATAGGTGCTGAGGTGTTCGATCTCACGGCCTGACACCCTGTAAAAGGCACACCTCCCACGCGGCAAGCACCTGCATTGCATGCTTTCACGCCACCACTTCCAAGCCACGCGGAGGCTGGTGAGCAACGTGGCGGCGCAACACAGGGCCGG
Source organism: Ia io (assembly GCA_025583905.1). Classification (NCBI taxonomy): domain Eukaryota; kingdom Metazoa; phylum Chordata; class Mammalia; order Chiroptera; family Vespertilionidae; genus Ia; species Ia io. Next base: position 91,632,878 of record JAJQQW010000002.1, on the reverse strand, counting down.
ACAAGCCATTACTGGTTCTCTAGAAGACGGGTCAGGGGGTTGCGGAGTGTCTGAGCTCTGAGTTACCCTAAGGCATTATTCTATGATGACAAACATTTTGGGAGGTGAGAAAGTGCTACAGAAATTGATGTGGATAGCATCACACTCCTAATGTCCAAAGCAGTCCCAGTGTTTTCTTCACTTTCATTTCCACTCGGTGGAGCTCTCACTAGCTGATTTTCTAAGACAGAAATCTACTTTATTAGTTGTCACTAAATCTGGGTACCTTCTTAATTAACCTTGTCTTTAGTAACACCTACCTCCCTCCCCCGGCCCCAGTCCCATAAAGGGCAGGCATGAGTTTGGGCCATGAGTTTGGAAAAGTCAGCTTATATAAACTCAGTATTTGGATCTAACAAGAATGGGACAAAGGAAAGAGAAAAGCAAACCTATTTTCTCTTCCAACGGTATTTTGCTTGTAATTTACCAAAATAAATAAAAGTACAAACCTTCCCTTAGCTGACCTCCGATGCTTGTTTTAACAGATGGTCATGGACACAGATTGAAAAAAAAAATGTTAGTGATTTCTCATGAGGGTGAGAACATATAAGTGCAAAAATCCAGAGGCATAGTTCCAGTTCCCCAGGAGTTCCTGCTCGAACCTCTCGTGGTGGTACCCCTGCGCGTCACCCCATGTGGGTCATGAACGAGGCACCTGGCTAGGTCCTGACAATTCCTTACAGCCTAGAATGTGATGCTGTGACCAGGCTCCAGACTCTGCAGAGAGAGTGAGAAACACGCACTTCCGCGGGAGGCACCCAAACCCGTCTGCATCCTGGTCTCAGGAGGTCCTAGAGAAGGGCAGTCTGCCCAGACGGATAAACACTCCTCTCTAGGGGGCAGATCTTTCTATGACGCCCAGGTTGGCAAAGGGTCGGGAGAGTGTCCAGCAAGCTCTAGCCTGGAGAGGCTGTGACCTGCAGGGCAGGCCAAGTAAGCCGCAGGCCAGCAGGGTGGCTGCCTCCCCACACAGCCCATCTCCCGGCGCAGCCCCAGGTGCTGCCGGACACAGAACCAACAGCTCCCTTGGCTCTGCGCCTGGCTCCCAGTGGCGACAGCCACACGGCAGCCCTGCCCGCATGTGGTATCTCGTTCGGTTTAATCTAATAGTGCCATTTGCGCCTTTGGTAAGTAGGGTGTGTTGGTCCTATAATCTCAAGTCAAATTTCCCACTGTAAAAGCAAACAACTTCACTTCACAACTGCAAAAACTAAACAAAGATGAAATGATTTGCTCCAAATCATATAGTCTTTCAGCTCTTAGTCAAGATGTCCACAGCCTCTAGAAAGATAATAAAACTGTAATTCCTCTCTTAATGTTCTTTAGATTAAGTATTTTCTAAACCTCTGCCCTGGGTATGAACTTGTTTTGGTTGTTTGTAGATACTGAAATTCTTTACCTGTATGTGATGTAAATACTTTCTGTCTTAAATTTTTTACATCCTTATCATTCCTGACTTCTGCTCATGCCTCTGAGGCAAATGCATTCCCTCTGTTAAGGCCACACCATCACTTGCTCAGCATTTACTACGGGTTTCTGGCCCGTCACATATATTAACATGTGTACACAATGGTGGGGACATGGTGAAGAGAGCTGGAAAGGCAAGGCCCGGGGGCTGCTGGCCAGGAGCTTGGGGCAGAGCCCTCCCGCAGCGCAGGAGACACACTGCAGGGCCTTACAGGCCTGCTCCATAGGGGAGGTTGACTCTAACTTCCAACCTCCTTCTAACTTCAGTCCATCAATTTTCATCTCTTGCTGGCCTATTCCTTTCTCCCTGTGCTCTGGCTTCTTCTCTTCACCTTAGAAATATGTTTACGTTTTCTCCATCTTAAACTTTCTCCTCCTATTCACCCTACTTTTATAGACTTAAAAAAATCACAAATTTCATGATAATTCCACATATCCTATATAATAAAAGCGTAGTATGCAAATTGTCCCCTTGACCGGGAGTTCTTCCTCGAGTTCGACCAGGGGACAGGGCCAGCCGGGGGATGGGAAGGAGGCCCCGGCGGTGGCAGGCGGCTGGGGGAAGGGAGGGAGTACCTGGCTGGCCACCGTCAGCCACTAGGGACCCTACCAGTGCACGAATTTTGTGCACTGGACCTCTAGTAAATATATAAATCTCACTTCCAGTCTCGCATCCCTTCTGTCTCGTTGCCTACAGAACTGTGGCATCTACTCCACAACTGTAGGGAACTGGCCACTCGTTAGGGTGAATGAACCCCGTGCCAAATTCAAATACAGTCCTCCCCCTTAACTGTGGAGGATAAGCTCCAAGACCCCAGTGGATGCCTAAAACCGTGGACAGAATGAACCCTATACATACTATGTTTTTTTCTACACACTTTACAGCTTCTCTTTGGCATATCCGAACTGCCATCATCCCCACTCTCAGGCTCTGGGGCCACTGTGAAGTAAAATAAGGGTGACCTGAACACAAGCACTGTGATCCCAGGTCAGATGAGCTGATAACTGAGACGACTACTAAGTGACTAACGGGTGGGGGCAGTATTATATTGTGGAGACACCGGACAAATGGATGGTTCAGGTCCCAGGCAGGATGGAGGGACAGTGCAAAATTTCATCCCACTACTCAGAACAGTGCGTAGTTTAAATTTATGAATTATTTCTGGAGTTTTCCATTTAATATTTTTAGACCAAGGTTGACTGTAAGTGAAACTGGATTGGGAGTAGGGGGTTGCGGGGGGGGGGGAACTACAGAACCTCTTTTCTCCTCCCACCTTGAGCACAGTCCTGCTCCAAGTTCTCTTGCTTGGTTCCCCTGACACTGTGCTACCTGGCAGCTCCTTCCACCACCTGGTTCTTCCTTCCTGTCCTGCAGACAGAGTCACGGCCAGACTGAACACCCAGTCCCTTCTGTTTTGTTTGATGATTCTAGCTTAACGATCTCACCCATCCCAAGAGTAACTTGGCCTGTCTCCCCTCCGCAGTTCATTCTCAATGCACTACTTCAGCTCCAGTCTCCGTGATAAACTCGAGGGTCAGATACCCAGGTGCCTGTTGGGTGCACTTAAAAGGAAGGCCTGTTTGCACGAGCTTCAGCTCAATATGTGCAAAACCCATCAGCTTCCACACAAACCTTCCCTCTGCCGCCCTCCTCTCCGCTAATAAAAACACTGTGCCACTGGCCCCTCAGACTAACTGCCCCATCTGCTTCACTCCTTCCACTTGTTCTCCCATATCCGTTTGGTACCCAAGTCCAGCACTGACATTCTCGTGCTCAAAGCCCTACGAGAGCGTCCCAGCTCCTTGGCCATGGCTTTCAGTGTCTTCCATGGCTGTTCTTCTCCACACCACTCATCCTTGGGAACAACTAAATTCTTTTTTTTGCATTTTTTTCATCTGTGACACATTTGCTATATCTCCTACTCTGTTTTTACCTTTTAAAATCCTACTGCATCTTAAAATTTTGGCTCCAAAGTCAGCCCCTCTATTAAAAATGTCTCCCATTTCCTGAAGATGAAATCTCTCCTGTCACTGACACCTTGTGCCTACCCAACATTCCGTTCTCCAACTGCACTGCCCAGGTTCGTGCTTTTTGCTTGTTTTTTTTATGTGGCCACCGCAAAGAGTTTGTAGCAACTCACGGGATTAAACCACATGTGAATGAAACATTTCTACTTGGCTGCTTTTGAGTCATCATACATGGGCCTTGGATCATGAACCTCGAGGGAATTGTGACCAGAATAAAGTTTCGTTGCTTTCTCAGCTAAAACACACGTAAACAATGAACACATGCCTTGTACCAGTGCGAGCGGTGATACATGGTTAGATCACACAGCCACACAGATAATTTAGGGGGCGACAACATGGAGTGGTCCTGTTGTAAAGAAAAAAACACCTCTGAGCTCATGCGCAACCCGAGGGCACCTGCTGTGGCTCTGCACGCGGCGCAGGCGACTGCAGGGCCCTATTTACAATGAATCGCCAGCACTCGGCACAGCGCAGACGCCATAGCCACTGAAGGCACACACACGAAGCATGAGAGCCAATATCTAAGCTTACTGAAAAGTGCACCCAGAACAAAGCATGGAGTGAGTGACAGCTCTCTGAACGAATGGCCGCCCACAGGACGCGGGACTCAAGCAGTGCTCAGGGCACAGGTGGAGTGGGCTTGTGTAACTCTTGAGTCCGGCTCCGCAGTGGAACGATGAACCATCAACCTCTTCCCCTCAGCTTCCTTAAGCTCTAAATCGGTTCAGGACTATTAAGAGACTCTAGGTCAGGGCATCTCATTGACTTTGGGGCCACCCAGCCACCATGCAAAGTTGCTCTGAGGGCAGGAGGTGGGGACGCTCTGGCAGGTCAGGACGTCAGAATGAATTCGAGGACCCGCTGCTTTTCTATCTGGACCAAGAGGCTTCTCATTTTCTTGACGATAAGTGAAATTTAAAGGCAATTCCACCCTAAAATGCCCAGCTCATGAAGGGGCCATCAAAACTCCTCGGGTTGGGAAGGATTTGCATGTTTTGTTTGTCACCCCAGAAGCTGGACGGCCAATACCAAATACAGAACCACTCACTAGAAAGCAGACCACTGCCTATTATTTTTTAAAAAATGTTTGAAATGCCTAGAACTTTTGAAATACTTGATTTTCATGAAATGCTTCTCTTAAGAAGCCACAGAGCAGAGTACCAAGCACGAGTCTCACTTTTCCCAGTTTTGTGACTTACCAAATACACCCTAATGGCTAATACTGCTCCCAGAGCTCCCGTTGCATTAAATGTATAGAAAAATGGGACAGTTTACACAAGGGGAAGAAAGTAGCGAGAGAAGGCCCCCTTCTCTCCCTACTGTGGTCTTACACAACATTTTAGCATAAAGTACACAAAAATAATGGTTGTGAAAAGTGTTCGCAAAGGGTGTAAAAGTTATTGTTGATGCTTAAAGGCCAATGAAATCGTTTTACTATAGTAGGAATTTAGCAAAATAATACTTTTTAAAAAGCTAATGCTAGAATATAATCTATACAAGGACAGGGATTTTTGTCAGCTTTGTCCACTGATACGTTCCAAATGTCCTAGAATATCTCAGGTACATAGCAGATGCTCAATAAATATTATTGAATGAATGAAAAATATATTGGGAAATTACAGTCACTATAGTGACACTTTATGGAACATTTTACATAATGTCAAACCTCCATTAACAGTTATGAAAATAAAGAACGAGTTAACATGTGGAAACCTCAAAAAGTAAAAAAAAAAAAAAAAAAAAAAAAAAAAGCACAAAATGCTGAAACTTTCAGGAAATGAGGGAAGAATGGGATGTCAGTTCTCTTTCGGTAGCAGTAGGGGTGTAAGCTATTTGACTGATTTGACCCCACAAATAAATAGCTAATTTTAACAACAGCCTGAATGAAACAATGAACCATCTAGCCAGTGACAGAGAAAACTGTTTTGAGATTTACTTCTTTTCCTTGAAAATAAGCAGTGAGACAAGACGGGCCTAAGGAGACAATGGGAGGTTCAGATAACTAGTCCTGAATTAGTAAACACTGAAGTGTATGTGACAAACACCCTGAAAAGTTAAATGGGGAGGTGCACCCAGGACCCCGTGCAGTCAGCGAAACTCTCAGACTAAGGAGTACTTTTGGGGGATAAGCTTTCCAAAGCCCACAAAGGAGTCAATGATTCTTTTGAAAATAAAATGCCTTCATTTGATATGAGACTCTTCCTTATTCCACATCACATGACCTCAGAACATTTTGAAAGCCAATCTTCCTAAAATTATTGGAATATAAAACCGCTCAGTTCTAATGTAAATTCCTATTGATTCATTCTTCAGACCTGAATCCTCACTGTGCGGGGTGGCTATTTTCAGGTTACTAAGAACCAAGTCTGGGGGTGTCAGGTGGGTCACTGACCTTTGCCGAAGGTCACTGTGACAGACTGGGGTTCCTTCTCAGAGATTCACCCTGGACTAGAATGAATAAAGGGCTTTTAAACATTTGTCTGAGAACATCTTCATTTTGCTTGTTAATGGCATTAGACACTGTTTGAGTGCCTGGGTGCGAGGTATTGTTCCAAATGCAAGGGGGATTCAAGTAAATAAACCGTCCCTGCTTTGAAAGGCCTTACTTACACTCTAGATGGCGAGAGACCAGGCGTGTGCGCAAACACGACCCCGCAGTGGGAGTATGTGGAATGTGTTGGTAGGGGTATAAGGAATGGACTTTGGTAGCAGGGAAGGGTAGAGCCCCCCTCCCCTGCGTGCCACACTCAGCCTCCCCTGTCTCTGCCCTCAAGAGCGCCTAGTGCAGCTGCTGAGGAAGGAGTGCGCCTCTGGCTCAGGTGCAGAATCAGGTAAGTGTTTGTTAGGAATGTATGACACGCTTGCCCTGCAAAAGCAGGAGGCTGGGAAACGGGTCACATCAGCGGATGGACCCCCTCTCTCCATGGCACGAGCGTGCGAATGGCACCCTGCAGGCACAGTTAAGGGGGATGGAAGCCTCTGGGAACACTGGAAGGTTTGAGGGTAATTTCTGGTGCCTCACTGCTCTTCCAGCCATCCGGCTGGCTTTTCTCCACACGGAAGGGGCCACTCCCTGACCTTCCTGTGTGAGGAGTGCGGGAGAGGCCCCAATCACAGGAATGCACCCCCAGACTCTCTTAACCTTGGTCCCCAGGGAAGCCACACCATTTCTTGGGACTTTATTGTGTCTGACACAGCTTTCAAGGAGGCAGGGAACATCTGGTAGATGAGGAAACAACATTGCCTAGAATTTCAAGTGAAAACTATTTGAAAAGTCAACGGTGGGAATGGAAAAATGATCCCTTAGTATTTTAAAATGCTTTACACTATCGAAAGAAATTACCTATTATCCCAAAGTGTGCACTTGATTGAGTGCACTTAAAGAGCATTTGGAGAATTTTAAAACATAAAAAAAAAAAAAAATACCCAAAGGAAGCAGAAGGTCAGTGAAACAATGTGGTATAGGAACACAATATTGTATTTTAGACAGAAAATGCCAAAGAAATGTTCATATGTGGCAAATAACAATGCTCTCACCTAAGTTCTCAAAATTACCAAGCAAAACAACGTATCTACAAATATTATCTTTCTTTAAGACCTAGATGCACACCGTAAAGACAATTTGCCTCTTTATACTAATACTGACATATTCCTCAAAACAGGTTCAAAATTGGATAAGAAGAAATGACCCAAGAATTAATTAAATAGGAGATTGAAGCAAACAAAGGAAAAATTATCATCTACATATATATAAAAGGCTAATATGCTAAGTGTCCAACTGTCTGATCTGTCGCCATGATGCGCACTGACCACCAGGGGGCAGATGCTCAACACAAGAGCTGCAGAGCTGCAGTGACTTGGCAGCGGTGGTTCTCGGGTGATGCACCCTGAAACCAGAGAGGAGGGAGCCCGATTCCTCATGGGCTGCACGATTTCACATCTGGCCGTGGGTTATGTTGCTGCTGGGGTACTGTCAGCCCCGAATCTGGTTTACTGCACACTTGTGTTTGCATTCCACACCCTGTATGACAGCAACTTTGCAGAGTGCCCTCTCGCACTCCGGGACCCCTTGGGGGATGTCAGAGAGCCGGTTTCGGCCCGATCCCCACAGGGCAGGCCAAGGCTCCCTCTGCAGACACCGGGGAGGGACCGTGGAAGGTTGGCTCCAGGGTGCAACCAGCCCATCTCGCCCAGTCCCACCCTGCTGGCCACCTTCTAATTAATTTCCTTTCAATGTGCACGAATCCATGCACCAGGTCACTAGTATCAAAATAAAAGACAAGAAACACGATTAAATTAGGTTTCAAAAGACCTGGGATAAACTTTATAAAAGGGATACTATGCATTTACCTGGTTTTTATTCTTTCATGATTTAATTTCTTATTTTATTCACTACCATCTGATAATTGCATGAAACATTTATTCTAACCATGGGCAATTTAGAACATTTTAATTTTTATTTCAAGGCCACGAGACAAAGGAACCTATTTATTGCCTAAGGGGATTTTTTTAACAAAAATTAAAGCTTAATCTTTCATGTTTTAAAGCATAGATGGTTTAAAATCATTTATAATAATGCTGTAGGGAGACTGTTCCTGGCAAAAATTGAAATGATAAATTTACAATTAAAAGAATTAATAGTTTAGGGGATTGAATGCCCCTTTCCTTTCTAGATAGATTTGTCTGAAGCATAAGAGACATCTTTAAAAACAGGGCAAAACCAAGGCCTGTACAGAAGTGATGCACTTCAGTTTGACGGAGTTGTTCATGGAACAATAGTAAGCCTCGCTTTTTATTATTTAAAAAAATAAGCAATGACATTGGCCTTGGCAACCATTTTTTTCCCCCATAGAAAATTGCTCTGATGAAGTGGAGAGCCATGAATTCTACTAACCACTTTTTCTGTGACTTTGAAAGAGTCCCTGATGGAAATTAGACAAATAATTTACTTTCACTTAAACGCTAGATTTTTTAGTTACACTTAAGAAAAATAATTGAAATGTAGATTTAAATCGTTTCTGCTGCTACACTTCAGGATTCTAATGAAATACTTTCAGCTATTATGCATAGCATTCCTCAGTGGGGGGAGAAAAGCCACTCTCCATGACTCCTGGTTAGCAGAGGCGGTGGGAGGACAGCTCTAAGAGCAAAGGGAAGGACACCTTGCTGGGGGTGGGCAGGAAGGGAGGGGACCCATCTCAGCACACAAGGACCCTTTCTGTAAGGTCCCAGGAAAAATCTGAAAAGGGTCAAACATATTTAAAGTTCCTTAAATACGTCAGCCATCTTCCTAGGCGGCCTAAGTACACTGCATCTTAACAAGGTTATGCCATTCCTGGCCAGTGTGGCTCAGTTGGTTGGACATCGTCTTGTCTGAGAGACTGCTGGTTTGATTTCCAGCTCTCCCTCTCTTTCCCGTCCCCCCCGCCTTCTCTCAAAACCAGTATTTTTTTTAAAAGAAGGTTATACCATATTTGTGCTCCTGACCACATTGGAGGGAATGGATGTGGAGCCATGAATGAGGATCTCGCCTCCACGCCCCGTCGCCTCTCACCCTGCTCAGCACCACGGTCTCCTTGCTAGTGTACGATCATGCCAAGCTCCCTCCTGCCTCCCAGCCTTTACACCAGCTCGGTCCTCTGATGCCCTGTCCCTAGATGTCAACATGGCTTCCCCTCCTCTTTACTCAGGTTTCTGCCGCAATGTCACCTTTTCAGAGAAAGAAAGCCTTTTTCAACCCCTTTCCCCACTCCACCTTGCTGCCTGGTCTCTCCTCACAGTGTGTGTCCATCACGTGCAGGGCACACACTCATTTGCTGCTTGTCCGTTACCCTGATGGGCTGGAAGTTGATAGACAGAAGGGGACAGACTGTCCCTTCTGCTCCCTGCTCTGCCCCAGTTCCCAGGGCAGCGCCTGACACCGTCCGACTGTACCATCTACCAGTCACATTACCACACGAAGCACCTCCCACCCGCTTTCGCGCTCAGCTTCTCATACCGACACGTCCTCTTATGAAGAATGACATAGGTGAATATTAATTTTGATCCCCTGGAACCAAGGCACATTCCAGCACAAATATTATGACAGAAGAATATATTTTAATAAAGTCAAATGAACCCTTAACAAGCAAACAATAGGCCACATACCCTTAGCCTAATTGTCAGAATAGCAGCATAATTTCAATGTAACTACAATAATATATCAAAGTTTAATGTAAGGACCCATGGTCCAAACTGTGGGCTATCTGGCTCCTTGTCATACAAGGAAGAGAGTTTTCATAAGAAAAAGAGTTTCCTTTTTTTTTACCTTGTTACCGGTGATTTGATCAGTTCCTGCTGGTTATTTTCAATAAAAGGGAGAGAAGGTAATTTTTCCAAGGTTGGAAAAATTAGAAAAATTTACTTTAGACAAAATAAAGTTAATATTGTTTTCTCTTTAAAAAGGTGCAAATCCTCGTCATTTTTAAATAAACAAAAAAGTGTTCAGATTTTGAGTGACTTAGTTTTTTTCTCTCCAATAAAATATAGTTAAAAATGTCAGCTTCTGACTAAAGATACAATAAAATGTGTGATGTTTTAATATAATAATTTCATAGCCTTCGTAGGGGAGATAAAAATTCTTATTTGAGAAAATACTTTTCAATCAGATTTATAAAACAGGTCAGAGAGGTTAATTTTAAAAATTGTTTTTAAGAAAAATCCTTATTTTTATAAGGGGTATTTATCATGTCAAAAATGTTTATTTCTTAAAAACAGTCACTACATGAATTATTTAAATAACAAATGTATCATCTATTGTATTAGAGCTATAACTTAATTGGTTGGAAGAAATGACAAAGTTGTTTATCAGGAATACCATTTGTTTCAGGAAATGAGGCCCACCTAGAGCAATGGTACATTTTTAAAGGCATTTTAGAGAATGAAGTCAATGCTCTATGGGCTGTTGCTATGAGATTACAGCACATTAAGGATAAATCCCCCAGCTCTTCCTAAATATCCCCTGGATTTCTCCCTCCAAACTGCGCTCAGAGGGAAATGTCTTACTCTGTTTTAGAAACAAACCAAGGGCTCTTGCCTTGCTCCCTGATGTCAAAAGCCTTAAGCAAGCTGGTCAGCGGTGTGCTGCAGCTTTCATTTTTCTCAAAGAAAACCCTGTGCTGTTACATAAAAGTGTTTTCAACACTTGGCGAGTCTTTTGGGCATAGCCAGTAGAGGGTCATGAGGTTTTCAGAGTTAGAGAAAGTTTGGAAATTATCCAGGCCAACTCCTCACTCCTCCACCCACCAGAGGAGGAGGTGAGGTCATTTATCAAGGTCTAGAAAATTCAGAGAGGAGGAGAAGCCAGCGCAACATTTCTTAACAAACAAATCATGGTTTCCAAGCAACCCCATTAGGTCTGGCTTGTATGAAAGAAAAATGGCATCTGCTTTTGAATAAGGCATCAACATATGTGAGGAAAGACTTTAAATGACACAGCCCAGGCATGACCATAGACCAGCAACAAAGGTGGTCCCTCTAGACTGTGGACTTTAAAGTCAAACGAGAAGAATGGTGGTGGTGAGAAATGTAACACTGCAATGATTAGGGGTTTTGAGATTGAACAGAGAATTCTTAAATTGCTAAAAAAAAAAAAAAAAAAAAAAAGACAGGAGAAAAAGCATGACTAAGAGATTGAAGCGCTTCATAATGGTGGAGACCTAGTGAGGATTGAGTGGACAGCACATTTTTGAAACAAAATGAATGTGTGAGAACCACTAGCACGGTGGATTCTCTCAGAGAAAACCTTTTTCTGTCGGAAAATAAAACACACACACATTGAAAAGTTTGGTTCTTCAAAAATAAAGAAACAAGTTCCCCCTGATGCCCAGGTAAGTTCTCTGGCTGCCTGGGCACGCCCACCCTGCACGTGGCACCGGGTGTGTGCAGACCTGGGTGCCCTTTCTCACGTCCTCTTACCGGGGCTGGTGAGGGCTCCCAGGGCGCTGCTCGTGGTGGACAGAGGGTTTGCGTTGGTGGTGGTGGCTGAGGTCTGGGCTGCGGCTGCAGCGGCCGCCAGCGTGGCCAGATTCTGTAACTGTAAAGCGTTCATGCCTGAGAAAGGAAGAGAAAGGTACCGTTAGCAACAGGCCCACTTTGCCGGGCAGATGACGGCCGCAGAGCCCTGGGATGTAAGTCCTGGTGACTTGTGTGTCCCCTAACTTCTCAGCCCAGTCACCTCCCTGTGGTGCTGCCTGTCCTACCCCAGGAGGCCCTTCCCAGATCAGTTCAGGGCTGGAGAGGTCATCAGAAAAGACAGGTGGAGATTGCTCTGTGTGCCCTGGCCACAGCCGGGCCTTCCACCAGAGAACGGTCAAGAAGAGGTGAGGTCTGGGCTTGGTCAAGGTGGGGGTCTGAGGGGTAAACTCTCAGTCTCTAAACTTGATAGCTGCATGTAAACGGTATTAGAGAGAAAATGAAAACTTACTGGGGAAAAGCTTTTGCTCTGAAGTTGAACTGATATGGCTTCCTGGCTCTGCCCTTTGTACATGCTGTGTGACTCTGGGCAAATTACTTAACCTCTCTGTTTCTTGTTCAGTGAGTGGTAATATTAACTGTATCTTACCTCAAAGGGTTGTTGTAAAGACTATATAAGATGGTGAATGAATGCAAATCACTCAGCACAGTGATTGGTTCAATGTAAGCCCCATTGAACAACCCTTCACAACAACCTGGGTTGTTTACAAGTAAAAATATAAGCCAGGGATTTTCAATAGAAAGATACTGGAGTTAAGTAATCAGCTTAATTTTACCTTCTTTTCCTGTCTCAAATACAGGTACTTAATGCATGTCCATTGAGCAAGTGTAATCTGCTTTGGAAAGAGTGGCCTAATGACAACTTCCATAAATGTTATCTCAAAGGGTTGTTGTGAAGACTATATAAGGTGGTGAATGCAAATCACTCAGCACAGTGATTGGTTCAATGTAAGCCCCCAATGATAGTGACGAGGGGCGAGAGAATGTTCTAGCAACCTACCTGCCAAGGCCCCAAGCCGCAGAGGTGGAGCATTCAGTCTAAGCAGCCTCTGCCCAGGACTGCCAGGCTCCCCCGCCCCTCTGTCCTGACCCCTCAGTCAGGACTTATCTACTCAGAAAAGAGTTCTTAATGTCTTTGCTGCAAAATGGGCTCTCATTTTGCTCAAATTGATACTCCACCTTCTTCCCGGAGACGCCCAGCTCTACTGGCTTAGGCGGGGAACCAACATCTGTTTTCCAAAACCCACTTGGTTCTGGGGATTCTGGGAAGCAGGACACACACAGGCTGGAGTCCTGTGAGTGTAACCTGCTGGCAAGCCCCGTCACGGAACAAGGCGCTGCAGGTCATGCTATGAGGATGTGGGAGTCGGGAAAGCACTGTCTTATTTATCAGGTTTGCTCCAGGAGAACAGAATCGGGGGAAGAACAGAACCAGGGGAGCTGCCTGGCTTGGGTGCAGACCCACCCGGACCCGGCGAGGGGCGACTCCTGAAGGCTGCATGAACGCACCTCACACTTGAGTGTGACGAGAGCTTCGTGCCTCAGGTGTCGCTGCCAGGAGTGAGGAACATGTGTATACCCATCTGTCCCCTGTTGGCCCTCCAGCAACAAATGTTCCCTCTAATGTTTTAATCATAGAAACCAGATGACCAGGCTACACTGCTCACAGCTGGCTGCGCAGCAAGAGGAAGGTTTAGTACTAAAATGAAAACCTGCAATGCACATCTGGCACCCGTTAATGATACAGAGATCCACTCTCGTAGGCCCAGGTTGCAGGGTCCTCCTCAGGGATAGCTCCCCCGACCTGCCCCAGGCAAGAGCCACGTGCCCGAAGGCAGAGTTCCCGAGCTTGAAGGAGCTCAGCCCACTCGCCTGGGTCAGAGGCTCAGGTCACAGGGCACAGAGCCAACGGTGGCAGAACCTCCCATCAGGGGCAGCCCTGCAGCCACACCTCACACGGGCATGCACTTTCTGTGTGTAACCTGCAAACTCCCTCATCTCCTTGTTCTTAACTCTGGTGTCACTCATTCACCATATCTCACTTTGATGCTATTTTTGTGTATTCCTTACCTTTATAACTAGATACCAAGCTACTTGAGGACAAAGATGAAAGATGTTGTCTTAATCATTATCAAGTCCACCTACGCACACATGCATACACACACATGCAGGCACACACGCGCGCGCGCACACACTGCTGTCTACATAGCAGGTGATGGGTGACTCCATGTAGGACGAGTGGACAGAGTAATGAACAATACTGTCCATAGACCCATTCAAGTTCTTAGCTTTCTCCAGTTTTGTCAGCTCGTTAGTATTGACAATGCATCAAGTATTGACTGTTTCCCTCAATCGTTAGTTAATCCGTTCTACAAATATTTAGTAGAGCCACTAACGCTCCTTAGAGGTCCTGGAGCCTGGCCACACCACTCAGCTGCGCTACCCCCTGCCCCCTCCTCTCGGGAGCCCGGCCAGGCCCTGTGTGCCCCTCAGGGCCCCCTCTGCATTCCCTCCCATGCTTCCCCAACGGGAGTGTGCCGTTCAGGCTCCCCCTGCTTCAGCTAGAAAAGCCAGGCAGGGGATTTCGGCTCTGGAAGAGCACCACACAGCAGGGGGGGGGGGGGAGGGAGGCGCTCTGTTCAACAATCACATGGAAAGGAAGAAAATATGGGCTGAAGCAGAGATGGTGCGTGGAAAGGAGAGGCCGCAATGATCCCTACCACCTGAAGGATTAGGGGGAGAGGAAGGGAAGGGTTAGATGGAGAGAACCAGCAGAGGGCAGCACATGTATGTGCCTGCCCATCTATATACCTGTCTGTCCATCCATGTGTCCACCCACTCACCCACCCACCCATCCGTCTGCCCATGCATCCATCCATTCATCTGTCCATCCGTTCCTGAGTGACCATATGAGCCAGACCCGGGTACCGCACTGAGAATTAAGCAGAAAACAAGACAGTCCCTGCCCGCAAAGAGACTGCTGCATATTGGAGCAAGGAGGAGCCAGGAGCTGGGGGATAACCCTGCTGTCAGTTTCTGGAACTCGGAAACTCTTTCCCACTGGTCTCTAGTTTGCTGGGGATGAGACAGAGCACAGGAAGGCACCGGGCGGCTGACGCGCTCAAGGGGGCGGGGTCATGCCCATCCTCTATCCTAGTCCTTTCAGGGCCTGGTGGGCCGACCCCGGCAGGTTTCGAGGTGCCCCTTCCCCACTCACTCCCAGACAGAAGTGCTCAGCACCCCAGAGGTGGTCAGGGCGGGTCCTGGCCACCTGTGCCTGTGGGGCCCCATCTCCAGCCCCGACTCCCACATTCCTCCGTCTCCATGCAAAGGCATCTCTTGTCTCCCTGTCCCGAGTTCTTTGGGCCTGGAATGCACAGGCTTCTCTGCTGGTGACAACGTGACCACTGCCACTTACTGGAGGCAGCGTGGCTGGTCGAGAAGAGAGCAGGCTGCCTTCTCAGACCCCTGTGTTTCCACCGGGGCTCTGCCTCACCTCCCGCCAACGGACCTCCCTGAGCAAACTGCTTGACTGTCTGTGCCGCGGACTTCTCAGCTGTGAAGTGGGGCTAAGACGGAGCCCATCCTGCCTACAGCATGTTTCCTTGGGGACTGTGGTTTTGGCTCTTCCTGCCGCTCACAACGAGGAGCCCTCATCCACGGTGTGGACTTCCCACTTAGGAAGGGGGCTCGGGGGCCATGCTGCTTCCGGAAACTCAGAAAGCAGCTTGGAATGCCCGTGGGGACCTGCTTGCAGCTCCTCTCTCTGCCTCCTTAACTGCACCAGACGTGCTGGCCCACTGACTGCATCTGTCTCTTCAGGCGTCACCCGCCGCAGGCCACCTGCTCCCGGCTGGAGTGAGGCCTCTTTAACTCTGTGCTGGGCCAACACTGAGGCCCCAGGGCCCCTCTAACAGGGGGTTTCTGCTTCTGCTCACTTCGAATTCACATTTCTGGTTCTTTTCATTTTTTAATTTTTTTTAAATATTTTTTTATTGATTTCAGAGAGGCAGGGAGAGGGAGATAGAAACATCAATGATGAGAGAGAATCACTGATCGGCTGCCTCCTGCACGCCCCACACTGGGGATGGAGCCCACAAACCCAGGCATGGGCCCTGATGGGGAATCAAACTGTGACCTCCAGGTTCAGAGGTTGATGCTCAACCACTGAGCCAGGCCGGTTGGGCTTTTCCGTCTTTTTTTCTTTGGGGGAGTCTGAGCGCGCATCCTTCCTCTGTCTCAGCTCCTTTCACAGGCATCTCCACCCGCCTAGTCCCACTTTCCCTTTCTCGCTGCTCCCGTCCGTGCTGCTGCCATACAATGATCCAGAAAGGGCAGCAGAGGAGAGCAGAGGGCGGCATCCCGGGAAAGCCGGGTCTGATTGGGCACAGGGCTCATTTCTAAGAAGAAAGCCACCACTGTGAACCTCATGAAGAACTCTGCTTGGATGGACACCCCTCAAAACAGGGGCGATGATCTGGGTGACTAGAAATGCAATGCATTTACATAAGTTTTATGAAATCCAATAGTGTGCCAAGATCAAGATGGCAGAAAAAAAAAAGTTGGGAATACAGGGATTCCCCGCTTCACTCACACTGGGGAAAAGAAGGTCCTTCTCAAAGGGAAGAAATGGTGTGGAAAACAGATGTGCAAATATGCCCACTCAAAACTTAAGATTTAAAAAGAAATTATAAGGAGAGGGCATGAAAATTTAATTTAATGTTCACCTTAGGTAATTTTGTGTCTTATTGTTCATGGCAATTACCATAAATCTGCATATCAATAAGCGAGAACAGATGTCAGTTGTTACAAGTGCTTGCCAATCAGGTCTGTTAGAAAGTGACAGATGGGTGGTTATAAAAGGTTCTCATAAGGCCCATTAGCACATTCGCAGGAAGTGTCTGTGGTGGAGGGTGGGGGACCGGCCTTGGGATGAATGGGAATCCTTGTGGATCCTGGATGGGGATGCACACCGCACACCTGGGCAGGATCTCCAATGTCAGGTTCTCAGCCTCCAGTACAGTTGTTTTTTGTTTTTTTTTTAAATATATTTTATTGATTTTTTACAGAGAGGAAGGGAGAGGAATAGAGAGTTAGAATCATCGATGAGAGAGAAACATCCATCAGCTGCCTCCTGCACACGCCCTACTGGGGATGTGCACGCAACCAAGGTACATGCCCTTGACCAGAATCGAACCTGGGACCCTTTAGTCCGCAGGCCGACGCTCTATCCACTGAGCCAAACCGGTTAGGGCTCCAGTACAGTTTTTTAAATACCTTTCCTCTTTCCACTCATCACAGATATTCTAAGTCAGTCTTCACGGGAATGGGCCTCAAACTGATGAAGAGCATCGCCTTGTTGTTGTTTGAAGCACATACTTGCACTCTATAATTTTATTGTTACTTTTAAAACGTAGACTAGATATTCTGAAACAGAACAACTAACAGCTTTACTGAATGTCAGAAGTAAAGTGAAAGCTTTCTCTTGTTTATCAAAGGATACTTATTCTTTGCCCTGGCCAGTGTGACTCCATTGGCTGGGCATGGTCCAGTGCGCCAAGAGGTCAACGGTTTAATTCCGGGTCAGGACACATGCCCAGGTTGCAGGCTTGATCCCAGTAGGAGACATGCAGGAGGCTGCTGATTGATGTTTCTCTTTCTCCCTCTCCCTTCCTCTCTCTCTCTCAAATCAATAAAAATCAATAAAAAAGATACTCTTCAGCCACTGATTGCTTCAGAATCTCTATAATTTTCTAGTAACAATTCCTCACCCTAGAAAACAAATTCCCCTGACAAAAGCAAACCACACTTACACACTTGAAATGTGGTTCAGAATGGGGGGAGACACTTTTCCTGTCTTTGAATTGCTTCTTTTTGAGCAGATTTGGGGCCCTCGCTGTATTACTTATCTACAGCTTGCCCCTGTGTGTTACTTGGCCTGCTAAACCCTGGGTATAGGGAGTCACTGCAGCTGTACCAGTGCACGCACACCTGCATTTGCTGAGACCCTGAGCCTTACTTCCCAAGCTGGGGGCAACAGAGAGCTCAGGTTTCAGGATCAGGTTGCAATGGATGTCAAATGTGGATCAGCCACTTACTTGCGCAGTAACTTTGGGCAAGTTTCTTCTCCACCTCTCTAAGCCTCAGTTGCCCCACCTGTGAAATGGGACACTAGCAGCCCCTACCTCATAAAGTTGTTTGATACTTGGGGATTCTGTACCCTAGTCCATTTTATGCCCTTACTGGTGCTATGGCCTCACATGATTTATTTAACCTCTTCCTACTTCAGTTTCCCTAACTTCCATGTAGTAACAAAGGGTTGCTTTTGTCCTGGGCATGCTGTGAGGATAAAGGGCATGGTTATTTCAAGGAGCTCTGTTAAAAACAAAGTTGTAAAATACTATTCTTGTTTTTCTAACAATCCTCTTTTGTTAAAAGGAATTAATGGCCTTAAGCCACTTTTCCTTTGTTCTTTCTTCTTCAGGAAAAATCCAGACTCTGAGCCCAAACTCAGACCCAAGTTTCAGAGATTTCAGAAATTCATGCAACAAATAACTGAGTGGAAAAATGGATAAGTTTTTTACTAGAAGTTTTCAAAGATGCACAAAAAGTACCATAAAAGCATTCAGTTTACTAAGATTTCATCCCAATCTCCTTTCTGCTTTTAAAATCCATATTTAATAAAGATATCCTTTAATAAAATCATGGAACACATTTACAGTTACTTTTAGTTTGATAAAAAAGTATAGCTGATGTCTCATTCACTTTTAGTGATGCAACTATTAGTAACTTCTCATCTAAAATTTCTTTTTCTGCTTCTTGTTTTCAGATTTACTTCATTTTTTCTCCTCCAGCGAGTGTTTTACTCGCTTAAATGAGACATTCAGACTGTGATAAACCTGAGTCTCCTGAAGGGCAGACCGCCATGCCTGACAGTGGTCCACAGCCGCATACTACTGGTTTCCGTGATGATATGTCACTCTCTTTGGTGAGTGTTCCATTCAGGAGTGATCGAACTTTACATGTGGAGTTCATGTATGGCACTGAAGACACACAAATGGCATCCAAACTGTGTGGGTGCCCCTGGCACTGTGCCACAATCTCAACCACTCCACGAGCATTTTAACCTCAGGTGGGGCCTGGGACCCATGACCTCCATGTGCCTTCATGGCCCTCCTCCCATCTGTGTTGCAGACCATCTGCACCATAACATGCGTGATGTTGTATGAACTCTCTAATTTCAATCCTCGATGACAACTTACCCGTGAACATACTGTCCTTAGTTTATACAATGTGTTTTGTCTTTTTTTTTTTTGGGGGTGGGTGGGGGAGGGGTCTTAGACGTAAGGTTAACACCAAACTTCTTAATTAAGAAAGCTTTTAACTTAAGCGCCATTGGGAATGTATCCAAAACATAAATTTGAGTTTGTCGGTTTATAAATTTATTTACTCAAAAGTAGTTGTGAGCACCTCTTGGAGGAGTGAGGGCTGAGTCCACCGGCCCGGGCCATGGCCTCTCGGAGCACTGATGATTCAGGCGTGTCAGAGCGGTGACGGAGGAAGGGAAGGCAGGCAGGGGTCAGGGGCACAAGAGAGAGAGGCACCCCTCCCACATCTGGCAAGTTGGGGAGGCTTTCTCTAGAAAGTGGCCTCTATCACAGGTCACTTTATAACACTGGGTGAGATGACTGGCAAAGACAAAAAGGAAGCCCTACTTCTGGGAGAAGACGAAAGAGCAGCAGGCCATTGAACTTCACCTTATTGAAAAAAAAAAATACCCCAAACCACAATGCTTCACACGATTAGGACCAGGACACAATTATGCTTATGAATGAAGGGCACCCTTTATTGAAAACTTGCCCAGCAGACAGCCTTGACATCTACATCCTTAACACTCTATTCAAGGCAGTGGTCCCCATGGACTTGTCAGCATTTGATTTCCTGGCCTGTGCAGACACAGGGTGCTGAACTTCATCTATTGAAGGTTCAAGAACGGGGCAGTTAGGGAAAGCCCAGTGCATTTACAGAGTGCCTCAAATTAGCCATCCGATCCATGCACCTTCTAAGGTGACTCCCAGATACCTGTTTGTAAAAGAGCACACTAAGCACGTGAACTCCATCCTGACCTGTGGCTGGCGAGCCAAAAAAGCACACAGCTAACAAGTGAAGGTGCTCTGTCCGCCCGCCCGGGAAGTGCGCTTGGCAGCAGCCTGAGCACCCGGTGACCTCTGCGTAATTCAGCGGTGGGAGAGGGAGAGCCTGAGGCTTCCTCAAAGCCGGGACCCTAACTGTGGATCTAGGTGCAGCCATACTTTCTATGAGAAGAAAAACAAACCTAGCATCGGGGGAAAGTGTGACAAACCTTAGCATTTACTTTAGCGCTTGCAATCTGGAGGTTTTCTTTTTTTAAAACAGAGAAAACTTCCTGAATGGTTTACTTATGTCACTCCAATTCCCTTCACAGAACTAAAAATAAATGAACCATTCGATATGGTTCTTAGCTCCAAGGCCAGCCTCCCAAACTGTATTCATAAAGATCCTGATGAATGATTTAACTACTTATCATTTGAACATACATTTTCCCGCATAATCCAAAAGCTGTAATTACAACAGAACAAGCTGGCAGTGCCAGTAGATGTAGAGCCCAGTGACTAATTCTGCATTATGTTTACTGTGGGCCAATCTGTCCCGTCAGACAAGCTATCGTTAGCCCGTGAGGCCGCCATGAAAGGCTGGGCTGGTGATCACAGCACACATGAGGGGAAACCTGTGTACGCTCATGGAAAGTGTTTCCAGATCCATTCAAAGTGAAACAAGAAAAAAACACCAAGGGTATGTATTTGGAAAGAAAAAAAAGAGAGAGAGAGAGAGAGAGAGAGAAAAAAAAAAGGAGTTTTCATCGTGGCAGATTAAGAAATCTGGCTTTTATTCTGCACATTGACTTAGGGTGTCCTTGATTAAAACGAACTGCCTGATTTTAACGGGCCAAAAACCTGTTCTTCTCCTTGCCCTCGCTCCCCACCTCTCTGGAAAGAAACGAGGAAAAAGCGCTCTCGCTGTTCCCCACAGCAGGTTACTGGCACCTGTGTTCAGGTTTCTTGCACAAGCGGCCTTCCCCGCCCTGTGGGAAGTTAGGGGACCAGCCTGAAGGTGACACAGCAGGAGTGACCCGTCACTTGTCACTGCACCTCCTCGCCACTGACACAGCTCATTAGAAAAAGCAACCCTTCGAGCACTGGCTTTCAAATCCAGCCACACTTTGATTTTCCTCAGGAACAAAGATTATGCTTTCACATAAAAGCGTCTGATGCCCAATTCTGTCAACTGGGGGACTACAGTGGAAAAGGCACCCTGTTAATTGTCTGTGGACATCAGGGGACTGCAGACCATTACAGAGTCAGGCCTGCAGTCCAGGCTTTCATTATGGAGGTCAGACTGTTTTTATTGAGCGCCTATTATTAAAATTTTAGAAGGACGTTAATCATTTTGGCTGCCCTGGATACAAGAAGCTTGCTGGAAATTCCCCAGTAACCAATCCCAATTTTAAAAATAAGACAACGGGTGTACTATGCAGGAATGCTCTGTGCCCCCACGTTACAACTGCTGGAAATGCCAGAGGCAGGAGGGCAACTTTCCCACAGCTAGTCTAATTTTAACACCCCAACCAGAGAGCGAAGAGGGCTGGTAATTGCTTTTGTTCTTCTTTGTCCCCGCTGCTTTCCTTTGCCCTCTGAACCCCCTCGATTCAGACAACAGCACAGTCAGAGGGAAGGCGTGGTTCACCACTCACCCGCCATCTGCTGAATGCCGCTGAAGGCGCCCAGGTTGCTGGAGGAGGTGGCCTGCTGCAGGAGCTGCGAACGAACGGACAGAGACACAACCGTTAACAAGCACCAAGGTGAGGGCCACGTGCCTTCCAAACTACACTAACACGTCCCATTTCTGTTACGTTTATACAGCTGGTTGCTGCTGTCTCTTAATGGACTGAAGGTTCCCAGAGTTGGGGCTGTAAATCCATAGCACTGTCTGATCTCTATTAAGAAACACAGACACTGGGGAAACTCAATAACACTGCTGCCTTAAAACAATTAATCAATTTATTCTTTTTAACAACCAGGTGTTCAATCTATTGAAGCCAACGTGGCATGACTAACGCGCTCTCTCGGCAGCCTGGTTATTACTGTAAGTCCTGTCAATCAGGGCCCGTGCCTCGGTCCCTTCCACGTCCCTTCACAGCTCTGTTCCCTTCATCCTTCATTAGATGCACACGGAGCCACTGATTCCTGGGCCAACAGAGAAATCATCATGATAACTACAGACATAACATATCTCTTCACAGCCACGACTACATGACCAAGACAGTCCATTTTAACAGGGTCTTCACTGCAGTGAGAAACATGCTGTTTGTCAGAACTTGGAACCATCTGGTGAGGCTGCACTTTGCATTACAATTAAGTCAGCATCACCTTTTCCCCACGTGGAATCAGTGGCTGCCACAAGATAAAGGCATGTGGCTGATGCCCTAAAATGCTCTTTTATTGGCCCAATTGACTTGAATTATAGGTTAACACTCAGGTGCTATACTAAGTATTTGACTAAATGTATTGATATTCTCTTTCTGTTAAGGTTGATCAATAGAGACACAGTTTGTATACAGGGATAAGCATATAGTTATCTCCACTACTCAAAATGTACATGAATACAAAAAAAGCAGAGATCCACACCAAATTTATTATTGAAAAGTTGTTACGTGCTTTGGAGGAAGAGATGGATTCAGTATATAAAAGAGAGCTTTCAGAATTTATTTGGAGCTCTGCGAAACAAAACGTAGAAGACCACCATTCCTTCGGTTCAATAAAAACAAAACTCCATGATAAATATGACTCAAAAATAGGCATGTATCAGTTCACTTGAAAGCACCAAGCAGAGTGGAGTATCAGTGGCTAATTAAACCAAAGATTTACTATTAGTGACAATGATATCACAGGGATTAACTTTAACCGTTACCAGAAAAATGTCTCTAACGTTCTCTCATCCTTCTTGACTCTCATCCTACTTTTGCCCAAGGGTGGGCAAAAGTAGGCTTATAGTTGTGAGTACACAAAACAGTTTATTCTTGTATTATCATTAATTTATCAATTATTGTATTTATTTGTCTTATCATTATTTCTTATCTTAGTTATGCTTTATCTTTTAGGCAATGATGGCTGGTAATCTAGCCTACTTTTGCTCACCCCTGTGTGTATTACCTAGGCATTACAGAAAGGAAGAAAGAGAGAGAAACAGACATACACAAAGAGAGGGAGGAAGAGGGAGAAGCCAGGGATCATCCATTTTAAAAGAAAAGTCCCTTACTTTGGTTTGATTACTTGGGTTTTTCATTCTCTTATGATAGCAACCCCTTACACCTCCTATTAGGTTTTGTAAAAAATTAAAGTAAAATTAAATACACTTTGAAGATATTTTGAGGAATTAATAGAGCCTACTGAGGTAAGCAGGCTCAGGCTGGAGTGTCATGAAACTACTGCTGAGGGCTCTTTCCACGAAAACCACTCTCTGGTGAGTCGGGCTCAGAATCCACCCCTCAACACAGAGGCAGGGAATGCCTCACAGGCCACGGGCCCTTGCAGACATGGACTTGCAATTCAGAGTTGAGAAAGCATAGTAAGGAGTGTACAGAAACATGTGTTAGACTTGAGAACGGGGCTAATTCTCTTCCAGGGTACAGAAATCACTTGCATTTGTGACCCAAGAAACAGCCAGAGACTTCTGTACGCCGTGGGGCATGGAGCTGTGCTGGGGACCAAAGACCGGCACATGTGCCTTGGGTTTTGGAAATGGTGGAGTGGGAAGCTGGATTCTTAGAAACCATGACAAGGTGAACTTGACTTCAATCTCTGATACAAATTCTTATATACACCACTGAACAGATGGTCTGTGAACATCTGAAAAGCACAAGTTTGTGAAAAACAAATTATTAAGTCAGGCTCATTTCTTTTTTCATGGCATTTCTACACTGATGGGACCAGAAGAAGACATGGCAGGTCCTGTATAGATTTTAGCAGGACACCTGGCAAAACCTCCCACATGCCTTCCTGGAGCAATGGCCTGAAAATGACAGCAAATTCGGTCAGTGGCTTTCATGAGGACTCAGATGAAGACCGGAGAAGCTGGCTCCTCCTTTATTAATCAAACACACACTAGAAGCTATTATGTGCAGGACCCAGTGGGCACTGGAGAGGCGTTGGGGAATAAAGGCATAGGAGCCAGGTCTCTTCTCTGAGAAGCAACATGGCAAACGGAGGGAACACACGGAGAGAACACACAGAGGAAACACACAGAGGGGCGCATCCCTGGGGCCACCAGCAGCACAATCCTGGAGCAAGTGATGCTACCCGTTTGAGTCTCTCTTTTCTCTCCTCCACAGACAATTGGTCTGACCTGTCAGGGCCCAGGGAGACTGTTTGGCAGAGCAGTACAGGTTCTGGGATCAAGTCAGTCTAGTGGATGATACAATCTTGAGAGGGACAGTTAGGTCCAATGACAGAGCTAGTGCACAGACGAACACACACATACAAACACAGTGACAGAGGCTGAGAAAAAGGCCCAATCTTACAACATGAAATTCTATTAATAAATGAGACCACCAGCATTTAGGTTCCAAAACAGAAAAATGGAGTAGGGTAACAAGGTTTGGCAGCAGTTCAAGCAAAGATAAATAAAAACTTAGAGGCGTATTAGCTGCCTTCCGTGTTACGACAAATGCTACTCTCGAGCTACATTAAGAGATTTTAGAGTCCATGCTAACAGCCACTGCCCTGTGCTATTTAGGTCTCACCAGGGGAATTGTCTTAACTTCTGGTGATGATATTTAACAAAGACACTGACAGAGTGAAATGGGAAAAACAAGAAAGTGAAAGCTTAGAAACAATGAAATGTGAGGGATGACTGAAAGAATTGGGTCGATGTGGCCTGAAATAGAATCTAATTTTTTGGTATCTAATAGATAAAGTAAGAAGTATTTGGTCTAGTCAACGGGGGTGTACTGGGGAGACCCAGGGCCTCTGAAGGAAAGTTCCACGGGGATTCCAGGTGAGGTCCTGACATGGAACGGACGAACCTCTGAGGCAGTGAGCTCTCCATCCACAGCTGCCTCAGTTTCCTTAACAACAGTCTATCCAGCGGAATTTTATGATGCGTCTGAAACAGGGATTAGAAATTCAGCTTTGTGGGACTTTGCTCAGTCTATATCAGTCAAGAATTAAATTAGTTCTGTGCTTATGCTAATCCATCTAACTTGGAAAAATATCCTGCATCAATGCTGAGTTCAATAATTCCCTGAGGTTCAAAGTGTCCCCCAAATGAATTCTTTAGCATACTCAGGGGACCAGTAGGTTGTAAGAGGTACAGTGGGCGTGTTCCCCTCTCTCCTGGGGACCATGCACTTGCTGGCCTCCGGCACTTACCGCCAGGTACTGTGGGGTGAGTCCGCCCAGACCCGTCAGGTTCCCCCAGGTGGCAGTGTTGAGCTGTTGCATCTGCTGCGCCAGCTGCTGTTGGAGGCGTCTTTGCTCTTTGTCCTTCTGAGTGTCAGCGAACTTCACCACGATAGGTGAAGAGCAGCCCTGTGGTCAGACACAGCGGAAAGTGAAGAGGGAGTTACAGCCTGGTCCAATCCTCTCATCAGACTCAGCCCTGGATCTAGCTTTCTGAACTACCTTGGAGCACATGGAATGGTTGAAACGGTTTTAAAACGGTTTGATATTCCTTCTTCTCTGGAATAGTACCATCAACAGAAAATTCCAGATACGGTCATGCGTTTCCTTGGGATCCGGTGGTCGGTGGAGCCATTTGCTTTCTTGCTCAGGTTATTAAACTGCCTTTCCTTCCTTCTTCGTGTGTCTTCTTCCTTCAGCCTTCCCAGAGCCTCCTCAGAGACAACAGACCTTATCTATGTTCTTTAACTGACCAGCACGGTTCACTTGTCTGAGACATAGACCTGTTCTGTGTGTCTACCTCTTTCCACATGTGAGCAGGGGACAAGGAAATTGGAATTTTTCCAATTTTCAGTTTATGTGTTTTTTAACTGTGGAACTGTGGGGATACTACTGATCCAGCAATATCCAACTGGGAGAAGTAGATTTGTATTGGAAACACGGATGAAGGGAGGAGAGAGTCAGAGAACATGGGCATTGACCAACATAACTGTTCCCAGGTTTTCAGAAAGGCCTCCCTTCCTGTGCCACGTCTGCACTATCCACAGTCCCCTGAGCTAATGTGAACCAAAATGTTGGCAGTGTGGTCCCATCCGAGGAGATACAGAATAGATAGCAGGAGGAGGAGTCCACTGGCTTCTTTTCCTAACAAATCTCACCCTTCAAGGTGCTGCTCTCAGTTTTCATTCCTTTAAAAGGCAAGGAGTAGGGGCAGTAGGCAATGGCCACGGGTTATAAAATAGGATGAGTTCATGTTTGATGCAGATAAAATCATAGGGAAAGGAACTCCTTGAGGCATGAAGAAGATCTCCGTTAGAGACCTCCGTTTAGAAGCCCTGTTAAACTCCTGCATTTGGTAAACATCTGCACAAACATTTCTCCTCCTTCCCCACTCTTTTGTCCTTCTTAGTATAGCTTGTCTACACATCCAATCACAATTAAAGTTGTTAAATTTTGCTGAGGTAAAAAGAATTCTACCCAAGTGATAAAAAAACAAAAACAAAACTTTATTGAAACTCAGCATGATGCCACACCTCTCTCACTCCTCTCAGAATTTTATTTTCCTACTTAAGTGAGTGTTTCCTTTCTCTTCCCTTGGGGTCACTTTTCTTTCTCCTAGAGAACTCCCTTGCAATTTTTTTCTTATCACCTTGGGTAGTTTATTGGGGAGGTAGCTATGACTACATGAGGCTATCATGTCTGTATTACCAAAAAAATGGGAGAAAAATGAGGTGACTGTTGAATTTCCAGCATATCAGTCTTTAGCTCTGGTAGCCATAGTCATAGGACAGAATGTTAAATGTCAGTAAATTGCATAAAAGTAGTATTTCCACCATTTAAAAAAAACTATGCTTCATTTTTCTTCATCGGCTCCATATTTCAGCACTTCATTCCTTAAAGAGGGCAAAATATTCTGAAGATGAAAATTATATAGACAAAGGGTTTTGCATGGAAAAGGGTTATTATTACTTTATCAAATTTGTTCTATAACAAATTATAGCATCTCCTCCTAGAAGTACATTCACTGTTGTTTTTTTTCTTCCTTAAATACCATAAGATGATATAAAAGTAGAAAATCAGGCCAATGATTATAGCAAAAAATTACTTGTTTAAGCCATGACCCTGAAAAATGGGATAGGGAGAGACTGGAGGAAAGTAGAAAAATAGAAGGTATAATATTAAAAATCAATTATTTTTAAAAACGTGTTCTTTTAAACTTTGACATTCATATCATTTTGAATTCGAATCTCTTAGATGACACATCTTGGTTAAAGATGTGAGCCAGAGTCCTGAAAATAATGTAATCTGTTAAAAAAAGAAAATAAACTTCAGTTGTATGACTCTAATGCAACTGAGTAATGTCTAATTTTCCGTTTAAATGCCAATATTTTTTAATTAAATGAGACATTTAAGTGTCTGAGGACCCTCTTCTCTAAGCAGGAATGTCCAGATTTCAAACAAGCGCACCAAATTTGATTTTTTGTAATAGATATCCGTAACAAAGGACCAGGGGCTCCTTAAGAAGCAGCACACCCCCTTCTCTATCACAGAACCTTTTCATTTTGAGAGCCCATTATTCCCGCGCTCGGGCTCACACCCAGAGGTGCTTTCTTTCCTTGTGCTCTCCCTCTGCTGTGACGCGGGGGGACCAGAGCCCCTGCCAGCCCCTCTGGCCTTCACCAGGGGGCTCTGAGGGAAGCAGCTGGGGCAGCAATGTTTCTAACAGAGATGAACGAATTTAGACTAAAAAATGATCTAAGATGAGACCAATTTAGGTACAAGTCACTAAACTACAGAAAATAAAAATAATTAAGAATGAAGCACATACATGGAAGGTAATAAATACAGGTAAAGACTTTCTTTTTCCTGATAGTACTTCCATTTTAATCTCCAAACTGACATGAAG
Organism: Ia io; assembly: GCA_025583905.1. NCBI lineage: Eukaryota > Metazoa > Chordata > Mammalia > Chiroptera > Vespertilionidae > Ia > Ia io. Next base: position 91,605,209 of record JAJQQW010000002.1, on the reverse strand, counting down.
CTGGAAATCAGACTGATCCAGAATGATGGAGCAGCCGAAGTTAGGGGACTGGGGATACAAAAACTGTCACATAGGAAACTGCAGGTTGTAAAGACTGGCTCCTAGGTATTTCAAATCCTGCTAATTGTCTCCTATCATGGCCGATTTTCACCTGAGCGTGCCTTCAGGTAGGGGGTGGGAGTGTCTTAAAAATGCATTGCACTGAAAGGAAAACACAGTGATTATATAAGATATGTTAGGAATATCAAAGTCAAAATGAAGTTCGAAAAAGACAATAGGCTTTGCAATGCTGATATCAAAACTTAGAAAAGTACACTAAACACTTAATGACAATGCCATGCACACTCATCCCCCCTCCCTTCCCACCCACCCTTTTGGCTCACTGTAAAAAAGTTGCCACAAAACATGACGCATAATGAGCACTTAGCTCCCAGCATGCTTTGGGAGATGCAGCATTGCAAAAAAAAAAAAAAAGAAAACAACAACAAAAAAACCCACACAAAACAAAAACCAAACCAAAACAAACAAACAAAAAATAAACCCCCCAAAAAATGGAGGCCAAAAAAGCTCAAACAATCAATTAAGAAATTTTTGCTAATTAAATAAAACTGAAAATATTTTTTCCCCCAAAGATAAAAAACGTAACTTCAGATAATGCCACAAGGCCACCTTTGGGAAAGATCACCCATACACAGAGATACAGTGTACACAATACAGCAGCACATGCACTCCCAAATGATTCTATCAGACAGTACAGAGTAAGTAACAGCATATCACTCTTGGAATGCTTTTGTGCAAAATTCTGAAAGGCCATGACCCAAATCACAGACTAGAAGCGTAGAGCCATCTATCTGCATTGGCGGGTGAGCACCCACGCCAGCATCTTTATTTTCCTCTAAAGCCACTATCTCTCATTATGGAACCAAATTTGAGCCTTTATGCTTCTGGATTATTGTTCATTTTTCAGTCAGAAGAGAAATCTAATTTTTTTCAGGGGACTCTCATCCATGAGCGTTTTCACTGGTGAAATGAAGTGGGAGAAATAGTAACTTTCTCCAACATTCTTGATGCAAAAACACAATTCATGTAACTAAAGATAACTTGATCCCACATTAAAAAACACACACAAAAAGAACCCCGTGAGTTAGCACAGGGCAAGTTGCAATTTGGAGTGGGGGTTGTTCATGCTTAATCCGTACCAACCCTGGGCTGAGGAGCGGATGGGACCCTTTGGGTGCAGAATACTACTTGGCTTCAATTGCATCGTGACTTCACATGGCAGGCCCTGGGCCACTGCAATAAAAGGCTCAAAAAATAATGGGAGCAGGCTTTCCTAAGTCCATTTCAAGTCATTAGGGGGAAAATTCAGAGAGAGAAGGAGAAGGAGAGAGAAAGAGTATGAATGAATGAAAAGAGAGGTGGTGAAAGTTTAAATCTGTGATTGTCATGGGAACAATCCACACAGGAGAGAATTGCGTTACCATTCCCCATCATTTGCACAAAGAAAACAAAGAAAGGGCAGATGATACAGTACCTCCATGGTCTGAGACTGATGCATGGCTTTGATTGCATTCTGTGCCATTGCCCTTGTAGAAAATGTGACAAACGCACAGCCTGTGGGAAACAAGGGGACAGGGAGCAGGAAAGACAAAAAACAACAAGACAAAAGGGTTGGACGCTTGTTAAACCAACACGGTCTACGAGAACTGCCACAGGACGACACTGTTCTCAGTAGTACATAAAGTAAACAACTCCTCTCTTTGGTTTTATCATAATCTGCTCTTTACGCACAGTGCTGACTTGCTAATCTGACCAGAGTAGAAAGATCTGTTGATTGATTAGTTTATTTTTAAAAAATGGAGATGAGGAGAAGGAAGTCGGGTACCCTTTTTAACCATGGGTTTGAAATGAGCAAGATCTCGTTAACATTTTCTAAAATAAAAAGTTGCTCTTTTACATTTTCTGTCTGGTTGATTATCTTTACTTAGGCATCCACACATTAGAGCTCTGGATTTCAAATTTTAGCATCGATTTTTAAGCAGCAAATAATAAAACCCTCACTCCAAGGGCAAATGAGCATAAAATTCTAAGAACTCAAAATGTCAGCAAATAAATATATCTAATCTCTTCTGGATAGTTAAAAAGTACATGTGTAGAAATATACATTGATGCTATTCAAATGCAAACCCATATACCAAATCCTGCACAAACTAGTATGTATTAATTATGAACAAAAACAAATGCTCTATTACTCTAAGGTCCAATAGTGCATATAAAGCAAACATTTTAAATTCGGATTGGATTTTTTTACTGGTATAGAATCTTCATGACTTTTGGAAGTTGTGACTTTCTGACATGTATCAGCAACCTGACCTACAATCTAACGTTCACAAGACAATGTACATTTCTCTGAATGTCTCCTGTGAGGCCTATCGAACTTTCCATGGCTATCTTCTTCTCATTCTGAAAAATAACTAGAATCTACAGTGCCTGCCCCGGCTCCTTGTCACAGTGTTGGCTAGCATGCAGGCCACCACTCCAACTACACGGCTCATTGCCCTTTGCACCAATAAAAACACTGCCTTTTGAAATTCACGTTTTATTCATCTTGCACCCTTGGGCTTTTAAGAGAAAAAGACTGTGAAATTAATGCAGATTCAGGCTGATTTTATAATAAAACCACAGCACACTACGACCTGAGCCAAAGCAAGGCGGACCTGGTTCACTTATGATCTCTAATGGCTATAAAAGTGCATTGATTTTAAGCTTGTTTAGAATTGCACAGTTTGAACGTAGGTATCAGAGAATAATTTAGTGTTCCACTCAATTAACTCAAAACTTTACTATTATTACTACTTAAAAGATTTCCACATGAAGCAGATCTGAACACTGAGAGGCTAAAGCCCATCGTCCCCTCAGAGTGAATCCAAGAAAGTGGAATTCTGGCATCGACAAGGCGGATGGCTGCCCCGTTGCCAGCCAGCCAAATAGAAGGTCCTACGTCTAAACAGCCAGTGGATTGTTTGGTTTACGTGAACCCACTTGTGAGCCATAAACCATATTCCTTCTTTGTTCTGCATGTGTACCTGTACCTGGTGAGATTATCAAGTCAATACTGTACTAGCACCTTTTAATCAAACATCAATGCCTGCCCATTAACCCCAAAGCACAACATCCAGTCATAAAATAAGTCAATGCATTTTTTTTTTTTTTGCATTATGCTGTAATTTTTAACACACAACATTCTCAGTGCATGGGAGATTCATCTCACATCCCCCTCCCAGTTCAGCGGGCCTTCTGAAGCCTGAGGGTAGCTCACTATGAATGCTGAGCTGTTTCATATCATTCTCTATTTCAACATGCTGCCCGTGCCTATACTGGCTGCAGGTTCTGTCATCAATGAAGGCCATTTGGCAACCTCTCTAAGGCACCTACATGACGGGCGGAATAGCGTGTGAGGCAGATGGCAGCACCTGTACTGGCTTCCATATTGATACTCAGCTCTAAAATAACAGAGTCCCAAATTTACCATCCATTTCAAAGTCATATCTCTTCAAAAACATTGTCATTATTAATGGAGGAAATAACACGAACAGATTTTTCTTTTCCCATTTTCTTTATCTTGAGAGTACAATGGAGGCAAAAGCAAATAATCTAATGGAGGCATCTCTGAAGCCATGCGAAGCCTGGACTAACTGCTTTGAACAGTCAAGAAGAACTGTGTCATTCACTTCATTTGCTCTTATTATCCAGGGACATGTGCCAAACTGACAGTTTCCAAAGCAGAAGTTAAGAATGCATAAAAAACATATAAAATGTCAACAAAAATCAATAAGGCACAGTTTATGCATTTACTACAATTTCAGAACAGAACTTTTGTAAATAACTTAGTGAGAGAGATATAGTCATCAACAGGTCTAAAAAGAAAAGCATTAGCGACAGAACAATAAAATTATACCTCTATAAGCTCAACCCATTGCCCTTTCCTCTGTGAAACGTGCAATTAAAGCTCGACTGGTGCTTCCAATTATATGATCCTCATCCCATCTGAAAAAAAATGATCTGACAAATCTGATGACTTCTTTAACCTTTTTATTCTATTGGCAGTGGTGCAGTAAGGGACAAGTTGTCTCCGTAGGGGCTCTGTCAAGTTTTGTACTGTGCGTTGTGTTCAATTACTCAGGAGAGAAAATTACTGTGTCATTTATAAAGTGAGAGCCTATGTTGAAATATTTCACTCTCTATGCTACTCTGGAGGAAGTTAAGCAACTTCAGAACCAAATGTTTCATGGATTGGTAGCTGTTTAACCTTTGTAATTTCTCTAAAACAGTAGGTCATGGTAGTGCTCTAGTTAGATTTCAATTTTCTTTTCAACACCACTGAAAACTTTGCGGTGGCTATTTAGGATTAAGGCCTCAACTCTGTGGCTTTTCACTAACATCAGCTCCTACCACCAAGATTGGCTGCTGGCTCCTTTTCTACAAGGTAACTAGATGCCTTTCCATTGGATAGCAGTAACTTAGGTCACAATTGCCTCCTACTAAATTATCTTCTACTACAAATGGCTTCTGGGTGTGTGTGTGGGGGGGCGGGGAGGGGTCACGAGATCCAGCCAGGACAATGGCTCTGGTCTTAAAGGGTCTACTCCTTAACTTCTCTAGACTGTTGTATGTGCTGTCTTAGCAGTCAGTTCTCAGGCCATTGAGAAATGAAAGAGAAAGTAGATTGGAAAGAAAAGATACAGGTACCCAAACAATGAAGCTACATTTTTTTTTTTTTTGGGGGGGGGGACGGAGGGTGGGGTTAGATAAGATAGCTTGTATGTTACTGTATTAAAGCCTCTAAATACATGACAGCAAAAGAAAAATTTGCATCTGTGAATGCAGCCAATCTTGCAATTATTTATTGTGTCCATTTTCAGAAAGTCAGAGATTGCTAGTAGAAATGAAAGAAAGTTGAATTTCTCTTATTTCAGTGAGGTTGCGTTCTTGCTAAAACAGATAAATGATTGGGAAGGTTTCTCAAAGTAATTTCCTCCTACAGACAGGATAAGGAAAGCACGTGACCCTGTCACAGAGGAGATTTTGGGACACATCTATTGCACTTGTCATTTCAGCTGAAAGGATATTTGAACTCAGGTGTTCTACCTTTTCTCTTGGCTGCAAGAGAATTTTTGGATAGCTAGATGAATTCTTGCTCTGTACATACAAAAAAAAAAAAATACAGGCGCTTTTTAAAAGCACCTACAATGCCTGGGCCTCTTTTCGGCTACTTCTTTGAAAGAGATGCAGCAGCCTGCTACATTTCAACAGAAAAAAGCATAATTTAAAATAACGTGTGCAGCATGAAGACTTCAACCTATGGAAAACTTGTTTATAAATTCCCATCCAGCTGAAAAAAGATCGTTATGCAGCCAGTTTTCCTCGCTCTATCTTTTTTAGCAGTGGCAGGGGTCACTAAACACATGTTATCAGTATAATAACATTTGGGCACAAAAATTAATACTCCAACGAATCATTCCCGATGTTGGGTCCACTTATTTAAAATTGGCATGAAGAGACCAGTCATTTACAGCACCTGAGAGTGACTGCAGACTACGACTTAATTGGCAAAATCTCATCTCTGAGATGAGATTGGAAGATTGTGTACAGAGCAAGATGATATGATATAGTTAATCCAGGGGCATCTGATCAAAGTCCCTACATTTCTGAATGTTTAGGCACTATGTGGGCAAGACTAAAATGGTGTGATCAAAACCGAGTCCCTCTCTGTGTACATGTTTTAAGAGCCAAAGGCCCTATCCTAACCTCCTGATCAGATATAACAAAAACAAATGAGGATTTAATGGCTGAGTCCAGTCTGTGCTGGCCAACATCCCTGATAATATTGCCAAATCATTTGTCAGGGGGTTGGCAGGAGAATGTTGGAACGCCTTAAACACAGCTGGAATATTCTTAAACAAGCAGAAAGTTACCTTAAATGGCAGTGGAGATTTGACTCTAGTTTTTGGGAAAGAAACATGAAATAAATTCCTTCATTGTCTTTGAGTTACAAATGTTGAGCTGCTACGGTGCAGAAAACCCTGTAGGTTGTACGCAAATAGTCTATTCTGACTGTGAGGTTACGGGGGTGAGAACAAACATGTGTATTTTAGGAAATCGACACGCTAAGGTAACACTGTCACGTAAGTGTACTGGCTCAGACGCCTCAGGCTTTGATTCTGAGAGCTACGATCTCAGTTGACCTGCCAGGTGTCGGCTCCGTGCATGCTGTCTGCTTTCTCAATGAAGGCTCCTGCAGCAGCCTGGGAGGTCCATCTGCCACCGCAGAAGGAGGTGAGTACCATGAAGGTGCTTGACAGCAGCTCAAACCAAACTTGCCAAATTAGAAAAGATGGCAGAATGGGTTACTGCTCCCAGAGGGGAAACGCATGCTTAGATGTGGGCACCATGCACCAGTTGAGTCCTGCTATTTGTTGAGTGTCTTCAGTGTGCTCAGCACTGATGCGACAGAGAAGAAATGACATTAGACACCTGAGGGGGAGCATCATCAGCAGGTGCCTGGTGCTGTCTGTGTACAGTCACAACGATTTCCTGGGGGTGGGGCTAGGGGTGGAGCTGGGGGAGTCTGTCCTGAAACATTACAGACTTGGGTGCTGGTTGGTGAGTAATGATGGGACTTTTAAAATAGTCTTTCTTGCCAATAGGCAGGACAGGCTTTTTTTTCTTTTCTTTTTCTTACAGACAGCGGTGCTGAGAGTATAGTGGCGCTTGATGGGTACCAAGCTGTGGGTCCTGGCAGCCCACTAGCCTGGTTCAGTGAGGGGAGCCGAGTCAACAAGCCTGGAGAAACCTCAGTGGAATTTAAGCCACTGATGTGACAGAGAAGAAATGACATTAGACACTTGAGGGGGAGCATCATCATTCTTGTAGCTGAAAAGCAAAAAAAGAAAAATGAACCACCCAATAAACACTTTTTTATTGACTAGTTTATACCCTGGCTTAGTTGTTAGAAGGCAGTTTTCAGAGCAGCCACGCTTTTGTTTCACTTAATATTTATTTATTTTTGAAACAGCTGAGCCAGCAACAGGCACTGAGACCAGAAGTGCTGAGCGCCCTTTTATCTGCGGTGCCACTAATGGGAAACACATTAATATTTGATTGAAAACTGCAATTATTTAATGAAAGCAGAATAGTAGCACGGAAGAGAATTGTTCCTTTAACAAATACACTGATTCAGGAGTGGTCCCCTGTACCCATGAGTCCCTGGGTCCTGCTAATTGAAAAATCTACCACTGTCTGCCTTTATATTTCAGAACAAATGGTTATAAATGAGTATTTTCTTCTTTGCCATAGGGAATGCTCATCAATTCATCAGAAATTACTTGTCTGTTCAAAAAAAGAGGGTGGGGGGCAGGAAGGAGGATTCTGCTGTTCACATGGAGCCAGCATTCGCATAAACTTGTGATGAGGGTCCTCCCTGACCTGTTTCAGAAACAGGCTGCTTCAGGGTCTAGTGCCCGTGTATGAAGGCCAATCAAACCGGCCAACTCTCTCGTCAAGGCCCGTGCACAGCTCTTTCCTATGTAGGTTCGGGCTGCTTTACAGTCTAATCTGCAGAAATAGCTCATGGCTGCTCAGGGAGCTCTAGACACTGCAGGAACCAAAGCCATTCCTGACTGTCCCCACTGGACATGTGCAAAGTGAGCAGGGTGGGGGCGGGGGGGGGCTGTCATTGGACCAACAGGCCCAGCCCTGCAGAGGGAGAGTGGGAGTCATGCCTTCCTAACTCACGGTCAAGGTCTCTACTAAACCAGGCGGATGGCATGCTTATACTAAAAACCTCCCATACTGCTCACCCATGACCATTATAAGATATGCAGGGCAGTGTTTACAAATGGGGAAACCGAGGCAGAGCGGTGGGAAGATGAAATGACTGACTGTAGTCACATTTCACGTCAGGAGAAGTTCTGAGGTGGGACCTGGGGGTCAGCGACCTCAAGCCTCTGCGAATTCCACTGTGAGTAACTGAAGGGCCTGCCTTTCTGTTCTCAGTGCCATGTGCCCTGGCGCATGGAAAACCCCGTGAAAACACAGAAGAGTGACTGAGAATAGCAACAGGAGAGAATGGTGGTTCCAATGATGAACTTGGCAGCAGAAAAGGGTGGGAAAAATGTGAATGTGTGTTTCCTACACATTCTACCCTTTGTTTGCCACCCTGCCTTTTCCCTCAGAATTCTCTCTCCTGGTTTGTCTGCCTGAGTGGGCACATGTGTGTCGTTAACTGCAGAAGAACCACTGACCACATACGATTCGAAGCTCTCATGGTGTGAATCTGCCAGGACGGGACGGCACAGAGGGCTAGGAGGGAAACCCTAGTGGCCTCCTGATGGGAGGCTGTACAGGAGCCAGAGGTTGTGTGCATCACCAGCATGACACGCTGCTTTGGGTGACGCTGGTTACGGCACAGGTGGCGAGCGACAGATTAGATGGAGGCGCTGGGCCTGCTGTTTAGGTTAGCCCTCAATACCACAGTCTTGTTCAGTTTTTAGAGAACCACATCTATCTCATCAGTGCGGGTTTCATAATGAGAGTTTCAGAATTGTTAGAGCATGCCTGTGATCTCCGTGCCTCCTCCCCGCTTCTCTCTCTCTTTTTTCTTTTAACCACCTGCAGAAGAAAATACAGGGATGGCAAGCTCAAGGCTGATCCGCCTCCTCCTAGTTTTGCTCCAGACCCCCTCCGTTTGGGGCCGTGGAGGTGGATGTGGGTGGAACACTTCTGTTCTCTGTGCCTGCCATTCTGACAGCTGACATCCTGAAGCGCTATGTCTAAACGTCAAAAGTACAAATGTGCTCCCGCACGTGATGCTGACTTCAAGTCAACTATGGAAACGGGTGAAAATCAGAGCTGTGATACTTGGTGCCCAGCCTTTTCTTCCACGTGCGGTTTGGGATGGCAGTGCTGCCCCAGAACCAGAGACTGGGAAGGAAAAGACGGTTCTAATTAGCCCCACGGAACTTGCGCTGATAACTGCATTAATGGAATGAAATCCTTCCAGTGTTGCAAAAATACGGATTTCTCAGAAGAAATGTATTCTACGTACTTGCTTTCAGCTGGGCCTCGCTGGACTGATGGGGAAACTGCCACCAGAAGAATGTTAACATTCAGTGACAGCCCTTATGAGTGGGTTAAAAAATTGGGGGGTGGGGCGTGTGTGTGTGGGGGGGTGGCCTTGTCACAGGGGACGGCAAACATGGAAAGAGAATAGTTTTTCCAGCTACTTTGTATAACTGCCTGCAAAAACACTGGCTTCAAAGTGCTCGAGCCGCAGCCTTGCTTCCACCACGGCGACAGTCTTCTGGATGGAGTCACTCCCGTCACTACAGGGGCTCCCTGCGTTCAGGACTCCAGGAGTCGTGACGTAAAGCCCCGATGTCCCCAGTTCCTCTGAGGGCCTATCTGCTCTGCTCTCCGTGGCAGCGTGGGCGGTATTCCTCGGTTTACATCACGGTCAAGAGGCCCACACCCTCCACATTTCTTTCAGGCACAGCCAGAAAGCCAGAAACTAAGATGAAAACCATCAGTATTCCTGCTCCTCTCCCACATTTACACCCCACCCCCCAGTATCTACTTCAATTTGCGACTGAGAAGGGATGTGTAACAACGGGCAGCCTGCCGGCTTCCCATCTGACAGTGATAACCTGAGCTAATATGTTGGCACCAGGACCTTCCCGACTTGAGAAATAAAATGTGATCATCTGAGCTACGGTGAAAAGTTCAGGTTGGATAACTCTACCACGCGGGGTGTACTACAGGGTGACCCTGGCCGCGTGTGGAAGCTGCATCTGCCTCGACCGTGACCCAGAGCTCCAATTAGCACCTAAGGAATGAGACCTGCGCGACAGCGCACTCACCTCGACTCAGCCCGTCGGGCCCCCGGAGGATCCGGCACTCTTCTATCTGGCCAAACGGAGAGAACATCACCCTGATATCATTCTCGTTACACTTCTTCGAAACCATTCCTATGAACAGTTTTCTGTCTTCCACAGCTAGGAAGGAAAAATAATGCATGAGCAAAGGCCACTGTCATGTTTTTCTTTGTCATCAATGTCTCACGACCACGTCAGACCGCGTGCCAGCCACGTGAGCCTGCGCTCGGGCCCAGGGCCGCCTCCGCGGCCCCACCTTGCCCTTCCCGCACGTGCGCTCTGTGAGCTCGCTCTTACTGATAAAGGGCCTCACAGGACACAGGACGCCAAGAAGTTCTCCCCCCCCCCCCCCATTTGGAAACTAATGGTAACGTGTTTACCAAAATGTTAAAGTTCCATGTAGTGGCTAAATATTACCATGCCACAGAGATATTTTTGGAGTCAGTCTATTTTTTTGAATGACAGGGAAAGAAAAAGGTCAGGAGAGGAAAAACAAAAGGAAGAGATGTAGCGGAACAGTAAACAAAACTCTGAACAAAGCATCGGAGGGAAGAAAACATCCTTCTCCGGTTTCATGTGGCTGGGTCCCCACAGATCCAGCGGAGGGAAGGCGCTGAGAGACGCCCGCTTCTCTGGGGACCTAGCCCCGCGCCAGAGCCCCGCATCCCTAACCAGGACAGCACCCGGGGTCTGCGTGCTTAAACGAGAGAGAAAGGCGAACCCAGTGAAGAGAATGGGGCTGCAGCTACTTGAGAATTACGTCAGGATGGCCCTATCCTGACCCCATGCTCGGGGTGAAGCCCTTACCGAAAAAAGAACAAGGAGGGAACAGTACTTTTCCTCCCACTTGGAGGCAGGGCTCTTGATGAACAGAAAGGCACTTTGGATGTCATGACAACATGCAGATTTTAACCTTGGAACCTGATGGGGGTAAAGATGAGGGAAGGTTTGCCTTAGACAACCTGGGAGATTGTCCTCAGAATCTACATGCCTGTGCTCAGGACGACCTGCCCACACTGAGCCTCAAAGGTGCCCTTATAGCTCAGGGCAGGGCCGGGAGTCCTTTTCCAGGAGGCAGCAGAGACTGTCACAGCACCCGCAGGGAGAAGGCTTGCTGCTCCCATGCTCCTTGCAGTTCATCAGCAGAACGAGAGGGAGGGGCCGTGGCTGCAGCAGCCCCTCAGAGCGGCCTGGCCGAGGGAAAGGCTCCGCCAGACATCACCGTGCAGAAACCTTTTGTACGCGCTTTATTATCTTTTATTCGTTTCTCTCATCCTTTTCCTGGAAAGTAAGTGTCTCTTTCACCCAACCCACAAGACTGTACTCTAGACCTTCTAGGCCAGTTACTTTGGGCGCGTCAGCCACACTCCACGGCCTCTGCCGCTGGCGGGGGACAGAGGAGCTGCATGTGCAGCAGTGACGTGGCTCGGGGCGCCGACGCCGAGGCTGTCCAGCAGAGCTCGCAGGACGGGCAAGTTCTAGCGATGTCGCTGCAGTGGCTGGAGCACGTGCGGCTCCTGTGACTGAGGCACTGGATGTTAATGTCATTTGATGTTAGCCGATGTAAATGTTAAAAGCCATGTGTGACTACCCTCTCGGACAGCGCAGCTCCGAGGGGTCTAGGTGAGACAGCTAACCGCTCAGGTCACAGAACCCCAGGATGGAAGTGAGAGAATGGAGAGGTGTGTTGTCTAGCTCTGAGAGAGATTCCGAGGCCTGGCAGGGGGCAGGGATTTGCTCGGGTCATTCAGCAAGTAGGTGGTCTAACCTGGACCATGACCTAATACCTTACGGCAGTCCAGGCTTTTTCCACTCTACTGTGTTGCCTGCCAGCCCAGAGGCGGCAGATGAGGCCTGAAGGGGACAGCGATGCTGGAATTGGGAAACTCGGGTCCTAGGTCCAGTGCAGCCATTCAGTTGATGGAGAATGAGCTGACCTCTGCAGACATGTTTTGTCATCTATAAAATGAAGGTTTAAACTCTATTCCTTTCCCTCTCCTCTCTCCTTTCTCCCCTCCTTAAATAATGGAGAGAAGTGACCCAGCCACAAGCTTTGGTTGACTGAAGCACACGGGGTGGGGGGCATGCTGGAGCCCAGAGTCCCTCTGCTCAGCCTCTCCCACCCTTGTGGTTGCTGCAAAGACCATGCAGAGGAACTCCGGGCTCCCAGGACCACGGGCTGAAACCACACTCCCACGGGGCTTGTCCACTGGGAACTGTGCCATGGTTTTTGAGAAAGGCCTGTTGGGATGGACGTGAAGCTGGCTTTCCAGACGCACGGGCAGGGTCCGGACAGACTGGCAGCGGGAGGGGAACAGCATGCTGGTGGGGCAGGGGCGGAACCAGGAATAAGGAAGGCCCGCCTGTGGGGCCGAGGGAGGAAAGCAGCCTGGCTTCAGCATGACAGGCACCATGACTTGCTTCTTCTGTGGAGAGGGGCTCAACGTATAAGGAAGGTAACAGAGGGTCCAAGGCTGCCACGGGCCCTGGGGTCACTGCCGATTCCTGGAGGGAGGCCACCGAGAACCTGACTTCCTGTATGTAGATAAAACATTTTTTAGCTCATCTTTTCTCCCTCCAGAGTAGTGAACTACCAATGACCTCCTGCGAACTGGTAAAGGCACAGGAAGCTGAGGGCGGCATTGGCACAACCGTGATCTGAGTGCTAGCTAGAAACATGGGGAGCCTGAGAAAGGAGCGTCCTTTCCATGGGGTGCTGTGAGCTCCAGCACCAGGATGCCCTTCACTGGGAGGACACGGCATTGTTCAGGCTGGAACGGGAGCGCGGTAACCGAATGATAGGGGCAGCGGGGAGGGAATCACCTCCAGGGGTCGTTCTTACCCTCTGTCCTCCCTCTCATCTCTGGGGCTCTGCCTGGAGGAGGCTGTGGCTGCTGTCTTTATGAGAGTAACAATAAATTCCTGTTCTATTTTTTCTAATCCTAAACACTCTGGTTTTAGTTCTTTTAGACAAAAGCAAATAACACATTCCCAGTCGGTCCTTGGTTTCACTGGTAAACCTATGATTATCGTATGTAGCTGAAACAATTTGTAGATTTTGAGCTTTAGAGGGATACGATAATAAACAAACATGCAGCTCCTCAGTAAGCTAAAAATGATATATTTTTTTTTTTACTAAGATGAGTATTAAAATAGTGAAAACTATTTAAGAAATTCTGACTTTCTGCCCTGACTGGTTTGGCTGAGTGGAGAGAGCGTCGGCCTGCGGACTGAAGGGGTCCCAGGTTCGATTCCGGTCAAGGGCATGTACCTTGGTTGCGGGCACATCCCCAGTAGGGGGTGTGCAGGAGGCAGCTGATTGATGTTTCTCTCTCATTGGTGTTTCTAACTCTCTATCCCTCTCTCTTCCTCTCTGTAAAAAATCAATAAAATATGTTTAAAAAAAAAAGAAATCTGACTTTCTCGTCACCATGAAGGGTCGATTCAGACAGGCAGCGAGATGGGCGATAACTATCACTTTTTTCAATTACACCTATTAGCTAAGAATAAAAAAAATTAGAATCTATACTATCCATGTCCTAGTCAAAATGCTAGTGTGTGTTTACACGCGTGCACGTGCGCATAAAGGGAGCTGGATGTTTGCAATCTTTTGCTAGTCAAGGTTGCTCTGTGGTTTTAACAGCTGGGCCATGTTTGCTTTGATGGCAAAATGGGGATAACTACACATACCCGCCCTTCCTCTTCCTTGAGTTTTCCTGACGAAAGTGAAAATTTATTCATATAAATTCTTCCTGGGATTTCCATGCTAAGGATCCTTCTAAACAGGCTTGTCAACATTTTAAATAAATATAATTATCTCCAATTCACTTAACTTTTCCATCAATGTTTGATGAACAGGCAGTAAGTATTTTACTTACTTTCTCAATCCACAAGAATGCTGATTGTTTAAATAAACCGACCATGTTCACCGTATTCTGCTAAGTGCTTTAGGGAAATTAAAAAAAAAAAAAAAAAGAAAGAAAGAAAGAAAAGAAAAGAGAAGCTCTTTGTCCTCTTGGGAAAAAGCTCGTTTTCCTTCAGGATAACCAGCGGCTGAATGAGGGGGAAGCCCAATGCACACAGTGCTGCACAGATGGGATACCGCCATCAGTTAACAACACAGCAGGACTGGAAGGGTCTCCAGACCAGGGACCACTCCAAGTTTTCCTTCCACAGTTTAAATAAGAAAGGGTTAATAGGATAAGTGGGAACTTTTTTAAGTTTTGGGAAGAGGAACTTAAATTAAAAAAAAAAATCCTAATTGTAAGCCTGTGCTTACACCCTGGTATACAACCTGTCAAAGTCACACCTGGATTTGGGGTGGCCTGAGTTAATTAACAACTTTTCAATGTGTTAGTACTAACATATGGCATTTAATTACCGCCTCCAAATCCGTGCGTTTCTCCACTTTGAATTTCAGAATTATTTCTTCATCTTCTAGTAAATCAGAAACGGGCTGGATGGGAATGTCCTGTATAACTATGCATATTGGAGCCTTGCTGGTATTTACCCTCCCGGGCAATATTTGGTTATCTTGACCCATGAGAGCTCTGAACTGGGCACATGGACACACTGGGGATTTTGGAGGCGTTGGGAAGAGAGACAAGGGTCTTGAATGGCATTTCTGGATTTGAGGCTTCAAGGACCCTTATAAGTTGTGAGGGCTGAGAGTGAAAGCAGGATGGATCTATGCTCTGTCCACAGAGTCAAGGGCAAGCCTCTCACCCACGAGCATGATGCAAGAGTGTGCACCAGCTTCGGCCATCAAGGCCCCAAGCACAGAACCAGAGGCAACTCTATGCTTTTCTTATCACTCACTGCTAGACTAACTTCAGATCTAGCAACTGCATTTAATTTTCAATATTGCACTGATGGTATTTTTTTCTGTATAGTGATGAAGGATTAAAAGTTGAAAAATAGGCCCTAATGATAACACGAAATTGAAAAGAGTAACTATGTTTGTGCTGGCATATGCTGGTCCCGGAAAGCCACACCTCCTCCAATGCCCTTCCCCCACCATCACTGGACTGTGTGCAATGGAGAAATAACAAAAAAAGTTGGATTCTATTGAAATCTGGGTATTGATTCAGTGTGTTCTTCTTAAAGGCTGAAGCATTTTATTGCTAATGCCGTGTGTGTGTGTGTGTGGGGGGGGCACCTTGCATAGAAGCATGAAGACAGGAGCAAAATGAGTTGGCATAAATGTGCTACAGGCTGCAGCATAAATCAGAGCCAATTAAAAGGGCAGACCAGAGGAAGCCGGGGAGATTTTGGAAGCCCGGTCAGTAAAATACGGATGTGCAGGGCAGATCGGAGAGCAGTCCAACATTTCTGAGCTCACCACAGAGGTTCCCTTTGTCAGAATCGCTGCATGGATGAAGGCTGAAAAGAGTGATTGCTTTTTTGGAATTCATTTGTCCATCACTAATTAATCTGTGATGAGCAGCCTGTCTTGCTCAGAAAATACAAAGTTTTAGAAATCGGAACATCCTGCTAATGAAGGCAGTAACTGTCTAACTGTGATGAGTCCTTTGTGTTATCCATAAATGTCAGCAAACTCAATAAAAGTGCAATTAGAGCTCGTTAGACTTCTTTCACAACCACTGGAGCTATTTCGAGCATCTGAGCAAAGCAATCTTGGTGCTCTCTGAGCTTTGGAAATGATGCTTACCTGTCAAAGCTGCCATGTGAAATCAGAGAAGGCATGCAGCTCTTATCACTTGCTTTGGAAAAATATACATTCCCCCTGATTCCTCCACCAGATCCAAGGAGAATCTTCAATTGTGGTCACATCTATGCAAGATGGCTCCACTGGAGCCTCTCCACAAAGAAGAGCAATTTAAAAGCAGATTTTGGTCTATTTATACTTCGACTTTTTTTTTTTTTTTTTAATTTTAAACTCAGGAAATAAAGGCCAATCTACAAAGCAAAGGGAGCACTGATCCAACAAGAAGGTTTTGGGAGGCTCCTTTGTATGTACAGATTTATGCTTGATATGAACAGCCATGGCTGGAAGTGCCAGCGTCAGCGAGCCGGACTCACATCGATAACAGCACTGTATTTACCATGTGCCAGGTTTTAAGCTCAGTCTTCGTAGATGGTGACTTATGTACCCCTCAAACACCCTTGTGAGGCATGTGTTACCAGCAGAATTCCAACTACAGATCACCGCAGCCCTGTTACAGCTGGACACAGGAGGCCCGGGGAGGTTGCAGAACATGAATAAGGACACAGCTAACAAGTGCAGGGTCAGGGGTAAAGTCCAGGCTCCTCAAACTGGTTTTTAACTGCTACTCTAGGTTGCTCCCTGAAAAATGGCATTATTTTTAGGTATTCTCTCATCTTAGTAAAACAATGCCCAGTCCTGCTTGGCTTTTGAGATTATGGCAGCTTTATTCTGTTGCTGAGGCTAACATTACCCTTAGCATGCAGAGTGGACAGCAAGGGCCATTCTGCGACCCCCTGCAGCTATTCTATGGAAGTCAGCGGTTGTGCCCCTGGACATCCGAAAATGCAGAAGAAGAAATCCCTTCATGGCTCGATTACCTGGGTATTTCAAGTCAAATGTTTCCTACTCAGTTCTCTAATTCATCACTTTTTTATAACTAGGACCTAAGGTTCAGAAATAAGATGATCCCTTTTCTATAGACTTTCATTCCTTGGTTGCTGTATGGACACAGTTTACAGAGTGATAGGGCCAGAGGACAGGGAGCATCTCTTTGGGCCAGAACTCTAAGAGGACCTTCACTGACAGAATTCATCCCATGAATGCAAGATTCCTCTCTCCCACAGGGAGCAGAACAGACTGTAAATGTGTACCCTGGAGCAAAGGGTTCTGGGAACTAGCATGGGTGCACAGCCTTCAGCCTGGGTGGACATGCCCAGGGACAAATCTGGATAGCAGTAGTCAATAGGTACAGAGGTGCTCCATCCTTTACAACGCAATGTGACAAACATCGCGTCCAAGTCTGAAAAAAAGGGCAACCTATGTGGGGCAGTTGCCATCATTCTTATTTTATGGATGAGGGCATTCAAGTTCAGTCTTTGAGTGACTAACAGAGATCAGTAGACTGAATGGAAGTTCCATGAAGTCAGGGCAAGCTTTTTCAGACTGTTCTTCTTTTTAGAATTCATTCTTGAAGCCCCAGCCAGTACTGTGCCTGGCACACAGTACATAATCAGAACTCACTGGCTAACATAGGAATGAAGGGACTTGACCGAGATCCCGCAACAAAGCAGTGGCAGGTTTGAGACCCTCCGACACTAAGTGCTGTGTTGGGGATGAAGTAGAGGAGGACATAGGGAGGTAACCCTCCGAGAAGGTGTGGCTGAGGAGAAGATCGTGGGCAAAGCACTGAGGTCTGCTCCCTGCCACACAAACCAGGTGCTAGCAGCCCATAATACATGGGATTCTCTTCAAAACTTTCTAGTCTGTGAAGAAGCCAGAAAATGGGATGCACTACACTTAGCAAATAATACCTTGTGGAGAGACTTAGAGCCCAATCATAATTTACATTCGCAGATATGCAGATTTCTGAGTGCATGGCTTCTGCCCTGATTACTAATGAATGAGGTGCAGAACTGCCTGCGGAAGGGAACGTGCCGATTCTGTCAGTCTTATGGGATGGGCAAGCTCTGAGGTCGAAGAAGGTAGAAGAGTCCTTTAACATACATTTCAGTAAATTCAAAGAATGAAACAGGGACAGAAGGCTCGTGTCAGTGGAAGCAAAAGCCAGAGAGAGAAACGTGGCTATCAATACTCTCGTGTCTTGGACAGTTAAGTCTCAATGATTCCACCACGGACCTCATCAAATACATATTTTTGCGCCGTGTGTATGTTTATTTAATCAGCAGACTGAATTCTGAATGAATTTGGATGCAAATGCATTGGAACAATTTAGAGAATAGTGCAGTAAGTCAGCCTCCAAGCCACAGAAGAATAAATGGAAGAGAGAAAAGAGGAAGCCTGGTTCTTCATGGGCGTCCCTTTCCCACTCACCTTCCCTGCACAGTGTAAGGTCATTCCTCCCCATCAGGTGTCCTGTGTTGCTGTGTGGGAGCAGATAAACAAGAGCCAGAGGCCACAGGGTCACCACCCAGAGCAAGTCCACAACAGAGGGACACGAAAAACCATTCCTGGTAACATCTTCACCGACCTTTACACACCAGAGATAAATGAAGCAAGAGAGTGAAGCTCAAGTTTCCCCAGATGAGCCAACTACAGGGCAAGTTTTGTCTCCACCCTTCTGAGAGAGAAGGGCCGGGGCTGGCACGTTCCTCCCCCAGCGGACCCTCTGACTCACAGACAGACATTAGATGAGACAGTCGGTCATCACGTACCGTTTGACTTCTCACTATCCGCAGGTTTCATCTGAATGGGATGATGCATCTAAAAGACAAAAGTGAGAAGGTAAAGGCAGATTGAACAACTGTATAACAGTCTCAGAAATCCCACACTATTAAACTTGAACACTGACATTGTTATAAGGACACATCCATAGTAACAAGACCTCTCCCAGGTAAAAGTAGCCGAATCCAAATGCAAGCCTGTGCCTTGTGTTCAGGAATGGAACCTGCTCAAGTCATGTGGACAGTCTAGAAAAAGCCTAGGCTCTGCAGTCAGACTTGAGTTCAAAACCTGGTTCTGCCACTCAACATGGTTTTCTCCTGTGTCTCAGCAGTGATTCTGGTCCTGCCTTTTATGATAGCTGTGTGATCTTGGACAAGTATCTTTACTTCTCTGAGACTTAGTTTCCCCATCTGTGAAATGGACATACCACTGGCACAGTAGGGCTGTGGGAATTAAATGAGAAATGCAAGTAATGTGTTTAATTAACAGGGCATAGGATGTGCTGGAGATAACACACGTTATTATTATTATTATTATTATTTATATATTTAATTGATTTTTTTACAGAGAGGAAGGGAGAGGAATAGAGAGTTAGAAACATGTATGAGAGAGAAACATTGATCAGCTGCCTCCTGCACACCCCCTACTGGGGATGTGCCCGCAACCAAGGTACATGCCCTTGACCGGAATCGAACCTGGGACCCTTCAGTCTGCAGGCCGACGCTCTATCCACTGAGCCAAACCGGTTAGGGCCACGCTATTATTATTTAGTGTTATTTCAAATTTGAATGCAGATTGTGTTTCTTCTGGCCATTCTGTCTGCTGCATGGATTTTTCTGAGGTCTCAGAGTCCACAGAAATTGAAGGTCTAGCAGCTGACTGATTTAGGTGCCATCATATAATTTTTATTAAACACCCAGTGTGGGATAGAATGGAAGGAAGGAGGGAGGAAGAGAAGGGAAGAAGGAGGGAGGAACAGGCTTTGGGGCCATGTCTGTTCAGTACATATGTGGGAGCAGAAAGAACCTGAGATGAATTGGGTGCCCTCGAGCCCTTTACTCAATGCCCATCACACCACTGTGCATGATCTGCAGAGTTTACGCCAAGCGCAGAATGCCGTCACCATTTCCAATTAAAATAAATTCCTCAGACTACTTTCAAAGGTTCTTTTGCTTCATATTTCATCCTACCCCAAGGAGCATGGGAGCCACAGGGTAGATGGAATCACTGGCGTTGCAAATGCTTTTATTATAATGGGTCCCATTCTCTCTGAACCTTTAATTTCCCCAGTGGACTTCCATCACTTGCAAGCCACAGCTCGGGTTTTATCTAATTTAAATGAAAGGGGAATGGTACTTGGCTCTGGCACTTAAATGATGGGAAATTATTATCAGGCAGTCAGGACCATGTGCAGCTAATGCCTGCCAGGGTCTTCCAAACACAAGAGGCAGAGGAAAGAGGGAGAACCACCAGGGGATGAGAGGCTAAGTAATTCAGAGCTGCTTTGTTTATGCTAAAAGGCAAGATGCTCTTATGCATAGAACATAGGCCCTGAGATGTGGTCTACGCATATTCCCACTCCATTCATTAGTCTATTCAATCTGTAGAAGAGTCTAGAATGAGAATGACATGTTTAGGGGTATGTCAGAATTTTCCCAAAAGACTAAAATATACACCTAAAAAGCAGGCAGAAGTACACTATGGAAATTCCTGATATAGGCTAAGGAATGTGGCCTCCATCCTACAGGTAAGAATGGAGAGAATGGCCCAACGTAAGTGTTGGGGAAGATGGGCTGAGTCTTTTGAGTACGCTTTTCTTCCCACAGGCCTTATTCACTCATTCAGCCAATGTGTGTGAGGAACCCACTGTGTCCCTGGATCTAGGTTAAGAAGTGAGGAATGAAGGCCAAGGGGAGAAGTTTAGACGTTTTGGGTGCTCCCTGTGCAGTTGGGGAGACTGGCACTTAAGCAGCCCTGAGCAACACGGGAAGAGCTATGGCCGATGCAGGAGCGAGGTGTGTGGGAGCCCAAGGGAGCAGGTGCTGGTGAGAGAGGGAGGGCTTCTCAGCAAAGTGGTATCCGATTTGTGTCCTAAAGGCCAAGTTGGACTTGTCAGCACAGGAGGGACAATGGAATAGCCCACGTACAGATGTAGTGGTAAGAGAGAGCACAATTTCTCATAGCAAGTCGCCCAAAATGAGTGGGGAGGGGCACAGAAGTGGCCGCACAGGGAGTGGGCATTCAGCTCTCAGAGGACCTCGTGTGCTAAGAAACTGAAATTTTGTCTAAAAGTCTATGTCAGGCATATAAGACTTAAGCAGCCAACACAACAAGATCAAATTTGAATTTTAGAAAAGGCCTTTTTGGCTACAGAGGACAGATTATAGAAGGGAGACACAGCAGGCAGGGAGAACAGCAAAGAGGCTACTGCAAACATCTGTGTGAAACTGATGAAGGTCTAACCTTCAGGGGAAACTGGATGGATGGAGGGAAGAGGGGGAGAGAGAACCCCAGGCCTGGACAACCAGATAGATTGTGGGATTATCACCCAAATAAAGAAAACACAAGAAAGTTGTTTCGGGGGAGACTGATGAGCATAGGGCTGCACATGACACACTGGATGTGACTGGGATGAGAGGGAGGTTGGGGATGTGTGTTTCAAGCTGTGCAATTGCTCTGGGAGGTGGCAGCGGAGGCCACAGGCATGGGTGACGCTGTCCACAGAGGGAATGCGAAGTGAAGAGAGCCAAGAGCCAGGTGCAGAACCATGGGGTCTGAGAGCAACAGACCACGGGGCAGTGGGAGAAGTAGGAGCAGGAACAACTCACGGGAGCCATGTGGGGAGAGCTTTAAGAACAAGGCGGCACTGCTAAATGCTGCGATGAAAATGCCCAAGTGTCCTTTTGGATTTGGCAATAAAAGGAAATCAATGTAGGGAATTAATCAAAAGACGTTTATGTGGGGGAGGGGGGACAGAATGTGAGCTTGTAGAGAGTCGGGGAGTAGCAGGGAAGATAAGAGTGGATACGATAAATATAGACTTCTATTTCAGGAAGAGTAGCTAACAAAGGGGGAGATTAGGAAGCCTGATGGAGGATGGGGTGGAGTCTTTCCTTTCCAGTAGCAAAGGCTTGTGCAGGTTAATGTGCTGAAAGACGCAGGTGAGACCCACAGGTTAAAGAGAGGAAAGAGGAGACACGTATGCCTACATTTTGCATGGGGCACAAAATGAAGTGACTAGGACTCCTGCCCTCAGGGAACTGACAATCCATCACGGTAGTTGATATTCACATAAAGAAGAAAAATGGGGGCCAACGTTAGAGCGCAGAGAGCACTCAATCTGTGACGTGCACGGAGGGCTGGAGGAGGAAATCCGGGAGCTTAGTTCTGAGGACAGAAGCATTCTACTTTCAAGCTGTAAAGCGCCCTGGCAATCATTTAGTCTAATGCTCTCAATTTACAGGTCTGAGGGAACTAAGCAACTTCACTGAGGACACACAGCTGGTTAAGACTGGGACGGGGTCAGAAATCCAAGCTCCCTGCTCTTACCCAATGCTGATCCCCCATCACACCGCTTCGCCACAGAATGCCCACAGGGGACTTGGACACATAAGCCCACGATGAAGAATTGCAGGCCGCACTCACTGAAGGCGCCAGGCACTCGTTTGAAGGCGCCTGCAAAATCCCCTAATGAAAGTAATCTTCCCTCCACTAAACTCCCCAAACTCTATCTCTGCAGCTTCACGACCAGTATTACACTGAGACTTGACTCTTGGTTTGCTTGCAGCTGCTGAAAGAATTAGCTCGGTCTGTGACCTGAGACTACCCAGAAGGCTCAGGAACACACAGTGGTGGTATAGTCATGCGCGCACACAAAGTTTGGTCAACGGATCACATAAACTAGAGTCGTCTCATAAGATTATAATGGAGCTGAACAACTCTTATTGCTTAGTGACCTTATAGCCATCAGAACATCTTAGTGTAATGCATTCCTCATGTGTTTGGGCGATGCTGATGTAAACAAACCTACTGCGCTGCCAGTCGGATAAAAGTATAGTACATACAAGTATGTGCAGCCTACTACTTGATAATGACAATAAATGACTGTTACCGGTTTATGTGTTTATTGTACTATACCTTTTACTACCACGTTAGAGCAAGCATGTCAAACTCAAAGGCTAACACGGGCCAAATAAATGAGGTATATGTATATGGCACACAGGCTGCAAATTTGACATGCTTGTGTTAGAGTGTACTCTTTCTACTTATTAAAAAAGTTTGCCGTAACACTGTATGCCCTGCCATGCTGGCAGCAGCCTCATACATATCCTGTATACTGTGTTTCTTGATTGCATCATTTGGTCTTGTGCTTGATTTAATCTCATGTTGTTTTGTACTGTGACATGCTGTACAGGCTGGTAGCCTAGAAGCAATAGGCTATACCGTTGGTCGGCAAACCGCGGCTCGCAAGCCACATGTGGCTCTTTGGCCCTTTGAGTGTTCTAACGCCACTTCTTCAAAATAGACTCGCCCAGGCTGAAAACCAACTTCTGCGTGTGGGCCACGAAGTTTCAATCGCACTGTACATGCGTGCCCGCACGTGGTATTTTGTGGAAGAGCCACACTCAAGGGGCCAAAGAGCCACATGTGGCTCACGAGCCGCGGTTTGCCGACCACTCGGCTATCCCATATAGTATTCTGGGGGTGTGGTAGTCTATCTCATCCAGGTTTGTCTATGATGTTCACACAACTATGAAACTGCCTAATGACGCATTTCTCAGAAGGTATCCTGTTGTTAAGGGACAACGACGATGACAAAGCAGCTACTACCACTGAAGACTTGAACTTTGTTTTGGTCTTTCCTAGGCCAAGAGGGGGTGAAAGTCAACTTCACAGAGATTGCAACTGTCAAACCCTGGTGAATTCTGAGTGGGTAGTCACCCCTACTTCAGGTATGTTCTTAGATAATATATGTAAAACACCATGACCTTCTTGGAGAGAGGTGTTCAATCAGTACTGTATTAAGAATGGCTCATTATCATGAACAGTTCATGTGAGTTATAAATTTCTGATCAGATACAGGATGTAAATGTCAAGGAAGACAAAAAATGGTTTGGAGGAGTCCTTCTCATAATGTTTCACTTCCTCGAAATCTCATGACTCCAAAGACCGTTGGGAGGTTTACTGAAGGGAGTACAGAAATTATTGTAAAGGATCAGGCATTCTAGTTTCAAGTTTCCAGTTATAACAGAGGGACCTTTCCCTAAACAGGAAATGGTTTCAAAGATTTGATACAGTGTGACACCAGGACTACTCATCCATTCCCTTATTTCTGCTTTTACCAGACACTGTCAGCTGCTGGGAATACAGCGGAAAAGAGTTTTCCTGACTGAGCCTGTCATGTAGTGGTAGAGAGAGATATGACAGCCATCACCCCCAGATGATGAGTGTTGTGCTAAGACCTACAGCGTGGGAACCAGGTGGAGAGATGCCCAACACAGACGAAAGAAGGGCAAGCTGGAGGAGGTGTCTCAGCTGAAGCAATGTTCCAGTTCAATCTTGAAGGAACCCTAATGCTAACCACCACATCAGTGAAGGGCACTTCAGGAAAGGAGCAGCATATTTGAAGGTACAGTGTAAGAGAAATAGGTCATGTCGTTATTAAAGAACTAGAGGCCCTTTGTGCACTGGTGGGGTCCCTCGGCGTGGCTTGCGGGGATCAGGTGGAAACTAGCAGTCCAATGCCTCCTGCTGCTCCTGCCTGCCGACCCCGCTTATCCCACTCATCCCGGTCCCACTGTGCCTGCCGTGGGCCATCGGGAGAGGCTCGCATCACCGCAGCGTCGCTTGCCAGCAGTGAACCCTGCCTCTGGCGCCCATCAGTCAGCTGAGTGGTGCTCCCGCTGTGGGAGTGCACTGACCACAGGAGGCAGCTCCTGTGTGGAGCGTCTGCCCCCTGGTGGTCAGTGTGTGTCATAGCGACCGGTCGACAGGTCGTTTGGTCCCTTAGGCTTTTACATATATAGAGGCTTTTATATATATAGATAGATGATGATAGGACATCTTAATCAACAGAAGAAGCAATAACGTCTCTAAAGATCATCCACCAAATTCAAAATACTCAAAGCACAACAAGACTAAGCAGTGAGGGATGTATTCATGGGTAGAAATATTTCAAGTGTACAAAGACAACAATGCAAGTTTACTCAATCCTGAATTAAGACTGCCACAGGAACCATGATTGGCAGCCAGTGGCCACACCCTCACTGCCCTCAACAACTAAAGACAAAAGCCTTGGTGTCAGAACTGCTGCTTCTTAGCACTGCTGCTGCAGCTACTAGGGACACTGGCCTTATCTGCGGCCAGGGCTGATGGAGCGGAGGCTGGCGCTCCATCCTGTGCTCTGCACTTAGAGGTCCAGTTGACAGCAGCAGGCCAGAGGAAGGGGCAGAGAACTTGACAGTCCCTCTTCCAATCTCCTAATGCCTCACCTGCTGTAAGGGAATTCAGAGTCAGGGTGGAGCCTAGTTCTCTGGGGGGTGGGGGTCCCTCCTCCTTCTGCAAGCGAACACATGATCTTCAAGAATTTTTGCAAGGAGTGTCCTAAGAGACATGCATTAATTAAAATGAAGCTGTGTCTCCAGAGCCATGCAGGGTTGGCTGTGCCTGAAAAACTCCTGCATCCTTGGAGCACAGTGAGACACAGGAGGGCTCGGGCTGTCGTAACCCACGCTCCCTGTTGGCAGAGTGCTTGTTCCAGGGAGATCCCAAGATTAATTGTTTTGGAAATAGGTCCTGGTTTATGGCAATGAATTTGACTTAACATATTTCATCAAGTTTACATTTGTATAAAGGAAGCCTTCAAAATCCATTCCCTTGAATATTTCTTTGACTGCATATGAATTTCCTTTTCATTTTATCACAGAACAACATTTTGTCTCAAGTTACACATTCAGGTAATGGTTAGCGTCTTGTTCCCTATTTAACCCTGTTTGTTTAAGAACCAATGAAGTCTAATGAAAAGGGAAATTTTAAGAGCTCCCTCCCTCCTTCCCTCCTCGTGGGGAGGAGAGGAGCCAAGCATGCTCCTTGGAAATGGTTGTTGAATGTCAGTTTCGTCTGTGTATGAAGCACTGCGCCATGTGCATAGTGAGGTGGGGCCTCTGGGGAAGAGTTCCGGTGCCTCGGCTGGCTCGCGGAGGGGTCGCCTCGGGTCTGATTAGGCTCTCAGTGAGCTGCAACTGCCTGAGGACAGGGACTGCATCTCACTGTCCCCTCTGTGCCGAAGCCAAGCGTGGCGCTGATGACCACAGATGCAGGCCTGTGACTGTCCCAGGCAGGATGCTGTCTGTGGGTGCTGGGGACACACCCTGCCTCCCGAGGCATGAGTGGCATTCGGTCCCCCTTTTGTCTCCCCTGCATACACACAGAGGGCCCCAGATCTGGTTTCCCTGGCTCTGGTCTGCAGATCTCTGATAGGACTGATGCTCCTCACTCCTGACTGCACTGACCTTCCATGCGAAGCCAAGAGCCCAGCTGCGGCCCATGAAAATGAAAAGGAGCCTACATGTGCACAGCAAAGCCATTCCGCCAAGTCTGTGGGGGTGACTTCACGTATAGGGGCTGTAAGTAAGCCCAGCAGCAGCTGTCCCTGCCTACACTGGAGTCCTGTCATGAGCGACAGCGCTGAGGCTGGGCCACCGAGCAGCAGTGCCCACGCTCCAGAGTTCCCGTTACATGCAAAGTCCAGCGAGTGCCCCAGACCCCTCTGCCGTGGTCCTGAGGTGAATACGGGACAGGCTGCACTTTACACAGCCAACGCTGACACGGCCGAGCCTCAAGACGGAGGGTCTGTGGGAAGGAAATGGGCTGAGGGGAAGGTGACGGGGCAGATTCCTGACACACAGGAGAGCTCGTGTTTAAACTTGTTTAACCCCAGCCATCGCCAATTGATGAGTGAACCACCTCTAACACGAGATTCAATAAAACATGCCATTTTTAAACGTGAAATGGGTTTTACAGAGTCACTGTTTCGCATCCCATTATTAGACCTGTCCTGACCCCTTGAGAGAGCAGCCGTGGTGGTACATATTATAAGCGTACTGCCCATAAAATATTTAAAGGGAGACAGAGAGGGGAGGGGCAGAGGTGAATTCACAGAAGAGTTCTGCACTGCATGAGAAAAGGAAGATTCCAGCCACACAGACAAACCGGAATTTTCCTTTCACTCCCTGACAACAATGCACGATGCACACAGAACACTTGGTGTCTTGCTGTGCAGCACTGGGGAGCACCCAAAGCGCCTGCACTTTCTGAACTTTTCTTTAGAAAGTTTTATAAATGGCAAAGATACTTTCAAAGGAATTGCCACCAACTTGGAGGCACACCGTCCCCCTAATGACCAAGTGTATTAAGGGATCTGCTATTACAGGAAGGCGCCCGGAGCTATACAGGTTTCCCCAGCTCTCTAGGTAGGCGTCTTTGCTGTTTCAGGCACTGTTACACCATGTCTCCCTGAGAAAGAGGGGGTGAAACAAGAGCAGCTGTAGGAATGCTGACTTATAAGCATTAGTAAGAACTTTTGAGTTTCTGATGTTTTAAATGGCAATAACAGGGTGGTAATCTTGCTAAGATATCAGGAGTAGAGATACCTCTGCAAGATTACTGATGACAAAAAAACGTGTTTGGTCAGTCAAAACCAGTTTTTATCCCCGGGATATAGCCAGATTCAGAGCTCATAGCTATACCTGTTAAGTATAGAATTTAGGCAATTTTTGAGAATACTGAGGTAAATTTTCCCTTCACTCTCAATATTCTTGTACCAAGCACTATTGTAGGCTCCTTAGGTATGTTAATAATTTAATTCTCACAACAACCCTCAGGCAGGGTTTGTATGAGGAACCAAGAAAGAGGGAGGGAGGAGCTAAGCCCTCGGAAATATCTGATACCTATGCTGATGAGAAGCAAGTTGATCATGAGCAAGATTAGCTAACAATTATTATGTGAGAGGAATATGACAGTTTTGAATTGCTTACATTAATACACTGAGTGGCCAGATTATTATGATCTCTGAACGCATAATAATGTGGCCACTCAGAGTGTGTGTGTGTGTGTGTGTGTGTGTGTGTGTGTGTGTGTGTGTGTGTGTGTGTGTGTGTGTGTGTGTGTGTGTATTAAAGGCCCGGTGCATAAATTCGTGCATGGGTCGGGTCGGTGCAGCCTGGCCAGGCAGGGGGAGGGGACATGGGCAGTTGGCCGGCCTGCCCGCTGGTCAAACTCCTGGTCGAGGGGACAATTTGCTTATTAGCCTTTTATTATATAGGATATACACTGAGTGGCCAGATTATTATGCGTTCAGAGATCAGAATAATCTGGCCACTCAGTGTAGATCCTGCATTTTGTGGTTTCTTCACAAACTGATAGTGTAAAAAGTACGCTGGAATCTACAGAATGAATCAGTGTGGACCACGCATTGTTGGCTGAGCCAATATTTACACAAGAAGGCCCTGGCACATGGTTGTATGTGAATGGACTGGATTGTACAATGTCCATTTATTCAAATACTGCTTTGGAAATTCTGGAGAAAACCAAGTGCCTCGCTGTCCTCTGAAGATGCAAATTCCTTGGTGGATGCTGAGTGCATGGGATCCGGCCATGCTGGGGGTCACAGTGTTATTCCAAACCGCTCTTTTGTGCATCCCCATTAGCTGTTTAACATGGTAGGTGTGCAGAAAACTTTCAACCGATATTTGCTGACATGTACTTTTAGAAAAGTGACCCAAGCCAAGAATAAAAGGGTATTTGAGTGTGATAACAACAAAGTGATGTATGTTATACTTTCTCTTCCTGTGGCAAATCACAACTAGTGGAGAAAAACTACCCTATATAATAAAAGCGTAATATACTAAGTATCCAACCGATGGGTTGACCATTTAGTCAACCACTCGACCATTCGCTATGATGCACACTGACTACCAGGGGGCAGATGATCCGACTGGTAGGTTAGCTTGCTACTGGGGTCTGTCTGATTGGGACTGAGAGAGAGGACCAGACACACCCTGGAGCCCTCCCACAGTCCCTCCCTGGCCGGCCGGTCCCCATCACCCTGATCAGGACTGGGGGAGACGGCCCCGATCGCCAGCCAGGCCGAGGGACCCCACCCATGCACGAATTTGTGCACTGGGCCTCTAGTAGTGAAAATAAATGACTGTTTCCTCTTCATAGACACTGATACAGGTGAAGAGATTACAGCATGAACTGTGTAATAAGTGCTCAATAAAAATCATCATTATTTTACTTAGTGTAAGAGTTTCCCTGAGGGAAAAGGGAAAAGGTCCCATTTGAAAGCTAAGAGAATATACTGGAAGGAATGGCCTTTTCTGATCATCTGAGAAGTAAACAGCTAGTATTGCTCAATTTCCAGATTTCTTCATATATACTAATCATCCAGGGAAGAAGAAAACCTATAGAACCCCAATTGATACCAGCTTTTGGCTTATCAGGCTCCAAGGATGCCTTGTTTTACCTAGAGTTACTCTACCTGTTCCCGTTTCTGTAACAATCATGGGGTATTGAAACCACTTAGACCTGGCAAGAATAAAATAAAATAAATACAGTAAAATATTACAGGAAAATTAGATTACTCTGGGTAGAATTCTATGAGGGAATTTTGAGCCTGCTATGGTGATTAAGTCATCATTTCTGACAGATTACTCTAATCGGCTGTCAAAGAACATTCCACAACCCCATCTGTAACTTGGCGTCCTAGTTACTCAGCCTGTGTTACCTTCTGCACATAAAAACACATACAGACAAGAGGGGTAGGTACAGCCCGGCATTTATTATACTCATTAGCTATGATTAGGTTCTTTGTTTTCATACTAAATAATAACACTGGCTTCCATTTTGCCTCATTTATTCTTTAAAATGAGAAGAAAAATGAGTAAGCTCAAAGTAGGAGGCATGGAACGTGAATGAAAAATAATTATTATAACAGAACATAATGCTTTTGGAAGCACTGCTGTTCAAGTAGAATGTTAATCCTTTCTTAGTTTAATTTTTCTTGGGACTATTGTAGCATAGTACACAGAGAGGTAAATGTATGATACTTTTTAACCCTCTAGTCATATTGGGTACTTAATTAGCTGTTACTTCAGTAGATTAGATAATGTTATTGTGTTTAGCAATGTTATTTCGAGTGGAAAGTGGTGTTTTGATAACATTTCAGTTATTCCCTCTCTGCCTCTGCATCTTTGGGATATAGTAAATAATTTATCCAGTCAGTTGAGCGCCCAAATAAATTTGGTGAAAAACAAAGCAAAGCTAGTTAAAACTAAAAGAGTATATCTAGGCTTTGTCTCGAATCCTCTGTTTAGAGAGATATGTTCTACTAACAAGAAACTGGAGGGTATAAAACAATTTTGGAAATGGAAAAGGCGTGTAGGCTCATTTCTTTGCTGTAGCAATACTATAATAGCAGCAGCAGACTACCGGAAGGTTTTGTGTGATGGATGGAAGATCACAATCACTGGTGATTAATGAGCCAAAATGTAGAGAAAGGTAATGATTTTGCCCTTCTCACTAATTGGGGAATATACAGATATCCTCTCTAACTGTAATTTCTTTTTGATTGTGGAACTGTCTTCCAAAATCAACGATGGATGCTCCAAGAGTCATTCTTCCAGATGTTACCCAGATGCTAAATCAGACATGCTGCCTCACAGAGCCATGCAAAATCACACTGGAATTATAACGTCTGGCCTGGCCGTCACGGAGTTGTTTAAGGACCCGGTAGTTCATTTCCATTTCCAATGCTATGATCCTTCTGGCTACAAACTTAGTATAATCTCATATTTTAAGACAAATGAGCCTGGTTTAAAATGAAAATGGTCCTTTTGACATTGGTCTCTTTCCGTAATGACTACCATTGGCCTCAGTTCTCACATGGCCTGAGAATAAACGAGAACCCAGCCTGCCCGGCTCCTGTGGCTCCTTCCCCAACCCCAGCTGCTCTCGGTCATTCACCCTGACCCAGTTCTCAGCGCCCAGTGAACTGGGATGAACCAAGCCCCGCATGCTGGTGAGTGGATGGCATTGCGCCTCTCTTGTTAACCTTCACTGTATGGCAATGACCGTTTGTTTAACTGTCCTGCTGCGTGGGTCTTAGCGAAACTGGGAGCATGTCTCCTCCCCTGGGTCTCTCTCCTTCTTCCCAGGGCTTGACTCCATTCCTGACAGGCCCTGGCACAGCTCCCAGGATTCTCTTTCCTTAGACTCCTTCAGCCACACCTGTGCCTCACCCCAAAGGAAATATCTGTGGGCAGTGAAACATGCCCAGGTTGCACTTGCATTTGGGCACTCCTTGGGCACGTGCGGTGCTTACGGAGCATCATCTCCCGGACGGAGCAGCTGTTGGAGCTGGGTTCCCAGAACCCTCCTGTAACACTCAGTCTTGGACTAAATTTGCTTCCTTTTCTTCCTCTGGGCATTCTCAGTTTAGAGCTATCTCCCTTAACTTGCTTTTTCTTCTACACTCCTTTCTATTTCCACTGCTGCTACCTTCCTGGGATCATCATTCCTGCTCACTCAGATTCCTGCAATGGCCTCCTCACCACTCTGGGCCTTGCCTTTTATACCCTCTGCCTTTTTAATCAGTCTAAATATCAGATCTAATCATTTCTCTCTGCTTCTCAAACACTTGCAATTTTCTGCCAAATTAAATTCCAGCTCCTTGGCCTGTCTTTCAAGGAACTCCATGGTTTGGCCCCAAATTACCTTTTCAGGGTCTACATTTCTCTTCTATTCCAGTCAAATTGGACAACTCCCTATTACTGTAACTTCTGCCATTGCTCATCTACAGAAAAGCATAATGATCCTTCTCATGCATATAAACACAGTATTTCCTTTGCCAGTATGACAGTTATTTGTTGGTTATACAGAAACACCTATATGTCAAGATTTTAGGTTGAATCGTGTGAAAGTGCCACATCTGCAGATTAAAAGTAGTTGATGATAGCCATTCTGACAGGTGTGAGGTGATACATCATTGTCGTTTTGTTTTGCATCTCTCTGATGATTAGTGACTTTGAGCATTTTTTCATATGTCTCTTGGCCATCTGTATATCCACTTTGGAGAAGTGTCTACTTAGGTCCTTTGCCCCTGATCTCACTCATATGTGGAATATAAGAAACAAAATAAGTGGATGAACAAAATAGATCCTGAGACATAGAAACATGGAACACACTGATGAATCTCGGAAGGAAGGCGGGGTTGGGTGGGTGGGTGGGAAGAGATTAACCAAAGAACGTATATACATATATGCACAACCAATGGACACAGACAATAGTGTTGTGAAGGCCTGGGCAGGCTAGAAGAGGTCAATGAAGAAAAACAGGGTACATCTGTATAACTTTCAACAATAAAGATAGATTTTTAGAAAAGTGGTTGAATATCAACAATTTCATATGCTTCTACCTCATATCTTGCAGAGCAATGGAACTCCATTATCTTCTTTTCACTTGACTCATAAAAAGTTCCCAAAGCTCAATTCATGTAGGTTTTCTCCTTTGTAAGGTTTAGACAACTTTCCAGTAATTCATCTGCACTATTTACAAACTGCGCAACTTAAATTAAACATGAACTTGATGACTTAAAAAAACACTGTTCCCTACACCAACTGTGTAACACAAGGTGCCCCCCATGGGCCTGCGGCAGCTTCAATGTTCTGTTAAGATCAGTGAGGCTTTACCCAGGAATCTATGGTTTCCTTTCAAATTTAAGGCAAACTAGAGCCACCACCAGAATACTCCTCTAACAAGCAAATCGTTAAAATCTCTGGTTCAAACATAACTTGGAAAACTTAAGCCAACTGTATTTTACCTTGAACCTTCTGACAGGATGTAAGGCGTTTCATCAAATCAACAAAAATGCTCCAGTGAATTCTGTATTCTAATGATCCCTCCATAGCTTAGCTTCTGAGTCTTGAATTGAGTTGCTTTGCCAGCCACGTTCATTAATTAGTGTCTAACATTTCCATCTCTCTGCAAGTTGCAACCTCTCATAAAATATGCATGATTTGATTGGCTTAGGAATGACAACTTCATTTACAACAGACAAATAAATACCATACCTCACTCAGCAGTCTTTCCTCATTTATTTATTTAACTACCTCCATGGCCTTTGGGATTTGTACTAAGTGAATGAAAGTAGATAACTAGTGTAATATTCCTTTCTTAATCATGTTTAAGCAAAAATAATTAAGTAGCACTCTCTCTTTTTTAAAACAAATGAGGCTAGCTAAAAATAAATAAATAAATAAAATAAATTCCCAACTAAAAATAGATGGCAAGTTTGAAAAAATGCCTTCAGGGCTATTTCTATTACCCATGTTTAAAATGCAAATCCATTAAACATCTGAGCAAGACATCTGATATTGTTTTTAGCAGCTATATTTATTCATCTCATCTTCCACAGTAGTACTAAACTTTGGTTGATATTTTGCCAAATGAAGATATCTCTTCCAGTGCTGCTAATTCTTTATGAGTTTGATTTTAATTTTACTATCTTATTTTGATTTCCACCTTCTACTCTAATGCAAGAGATCGTTTACCAGCTTTGGAGATTATTGCTGGCAGAGCTTAGGGAAATTATGACGGCTCAATTGTCCTATAAATAACCTTATTCTGAAGCTCAGTCTTCTGAAGATCAAATTCAAGGCTTGGGCCTTCAAATATGGCATGGAACCAAGGTTTAAATGGCAAAGGTTAACTAAGAAAGTGGATACATGGGCCTGGCCAGTGTGGCTTAGTTGTTTGAGTGCTGTTCCACGCACTCAGAGCTCCCTGGTTCGATTTCCAGTCAGGGCATGCATATGCCCAGGTTTCAGGCTTGATCCCCAGTAGGAGATTGATCTCCATGCAGGAGGCAGCTGACTGATATTTCTATCTCTGTCTCCCTCTCCATTCCTCTCTCTGAGATAAATGAAAACACACCAACAAAAAACAAATTAAAAAAAAAAAAACTATTAAAGAAAAGGAAAGGGGCCCTAGCTGGTTTGGCTCAGTGGATAGAACGTCAGCCTGTGGACTGAAGGGTCCCGGGTTCGATCCGGTCAAGGGCATGTACCTTGGTTGCAGGTTCCCCGGGTCTGGTCAGGGTATGTGCAGGAGGCAACTAATCAATATGTCTCTCTCACATCAATGTTTCTTTCTGTCTCTCCCTCTCCCTTCCACTCTCTAAAAATCAATGGGAAAAATCCTGGGGTGAGGATTAACAAACAGACAAACAACAACAACAAAAAAAGGAAAGGGGCTACATGGGCCAAGAAGATGGCAGAAATTTTATATTAAGGAAAGATAGTAAGAACCCTTCATTGACAGCACTTGACCTACAACAGCAAATCTACTTGGATGGTTTCCTATCTCTTTGGGCGTGCAGTATTGAATGAGGCTTTAGGAAACTAGAGCTGTTTTATGTTTGTTTTGTAATGTAAAGAATATCACAGTTAGAACCAGAAGATCTGGGTTCAGATCTTGGCTTTGTCAACTGCAAGTACCTACAGTCAGGCCACCATCTATCTGACCTCTTAAAGCCTCAGAAACTCCTACCATTTCTGATAGCAAGGATCATATCAGAAAATGATTATTTTCATGGATGTCTGGATTGAATCAGATAATATATGTGAAAGTACACAGTAATCTATAAAGTAAGATATGACTATAAGCTCTTACTTTAATTCATTTAAGGATTACAATTAGAGTGAAAAGTGCCTTGTGACTATACATGTCCATGTCTCACCTTGTGCTTCTAGTTTGTAGAGGTGGGGGGGGGGGTTGGTGTCTAACTGACCCAAAGGATTTCAATGGGGAATGAAAGTGTTGAGACCACCCTCCCAACTCCCACTTCTGCTCCACCAGTTTGGAAAGAATCCTTGAGATATTTTTATATTGAAAGGGCGTCTATAAAAATAAAAGCTACCCTTGAGAGTTCACTTATTCAGCAGGCATTTGTTGAGTGGCACCTATGGTGACTATGCTGGGCTTTCGGAATGGTCTGTCTTCTCAAGGAATTTGGAGCTTAACATGGAAAAGGCTGAGATATAAACAATCCTGGGGAATAAAACCCAGCAGGTGGCAGGGTGAATTTCAGCACATACTATAGCAGATTGCAATAAAAGCTTCTTCAATTCTACCTGCCTAGACACGTGAGACTGTACTTGTATGATGTCCCATGGCTGGAACACAGCATGGGAGCAAGAATGTCACAGAAGTTGGAGAAAAAGGAAGGGGCATAGTATGAAGTTCAGATCTCACTCCTTTTTTTTTTTTTTTTTTTTAAATCCTCACTAGAGGATATGTTTATTGATTCTAGAGAGAGGGGAAAGAGAGCTAGAGAGAAACATGGATGTGAGAAACATTGATCAGCTGCCTCCTATAGGTGCCCTGACTGGGGATCAAACCCACAACCTAGATATGTGCTCTGACCTGGAATGGAATCTGAAACCTTTGGGTATACGGGATGATGCTTCAATCCAGCCAGGGCAGATCTCACTCTTAAGACTCAGCAGTTGCATCCACTTTTTCTGCCCTAAGACGCAACACAAAAATGCTCACACATGCTGAGGGTGACGTGTAACTTTCAGTGTCCTGTGATTCGACCTGTCCTCTTCCATTCAAGAAAGCATCTGGAGGACTAGCAAGTGCAGTTATCACAGGGATAACTTCAAAAGCCCCCTAATCCCTTCTGTGCTTTTATTAGCTGTGATGACAACTGCTAAGTCCCAACTGGTAAAGAGGGCAGCGTTCTAGAGATGCTACCATGATAGAATCCAGGATTTCCTCAGTGACTAGAAATGGGCCATGGAGAGGGGAGGTACAGGAAGAGGAAGTGGAGGATGATTTCAGCTTTTTGTTTTGGTGGGACCACCCATCCAGCCAGACAGGTAACACCTGCTGAGGGCCTGGTTTGTGGAGGAACAGAATTAAGTATTGGAATTTCTTATGAACCATGTGAATGAAATTTCTCAATAACAGATACTGGATATCTAGGTTTGGGGCTCAGCAGGAAAGTGTGATTTCAAGATCAACACTTGGGAGCCAGCAGCCTACTGGAAGCCGTGAGGTGGTGGAGACCTCAGGGAATCCTACAGCCTGAGAAAGGGTGAATACAGAACCTGTAAGGCATAGTTCTTTGCTTGATACCCATATGAAAAATATCAAATTTCTTTCTATTGGGAGAAAGTACGTTCTTAATAATATCTCTTCATTGTCACAATGAAGGCACTGGGAAGGCACATATAGTATATTCTCTTTTACACTCAGCTCTACTCCGATCCAGTTTCCCCAATGTTCCAAGCTTTAGGCCAGGTCCAGCCTCCCCTTTCATAAGACAATATTGGGCCTTCCCAGCTGGTGTGTTTACTCCTTCACTATTTAGAATTTTGTTAAAGTCCAAGCTAAATTTTCCCTTTCCCAGTAAAGCTTTTCCCAGTTACCACTGGAAACATTTAATGTCTGTATTACTATGAACTTAAAGAGCATATCATGTTTAGAGAGGAGAGGCAAGATAAAATGCCTATGAACACACCCAAGAAATCCGAACTACAACATCAGCCCCACCAAATGTGGTCAGAGACTGAAGGTCCAGGTTCATTTGAGACGTTGGGATGCTATTTTGGAAACCGGGCACTTGGCACAATTGACTTTGAGAGACCTGCCACCCCTGAGATTCCTTGACTTGGATGCAGTGCTCTTGCATTTTCCTTTCCGCAGCCATGAATGTGAGTAGCTACACCTATGAAGCAAGTTACACAGAAATGTAACAAGGGTGTGTCCTCAAAATGCCGTACTTCTACTCAACCAGTGTCATCAAGGCACCTCTCAGGAGGGATGCCCAATGATAGCCACAGGGACGGAACCATCCTTACCATGGCTCTCTCCTTCCTTTCCGAGTGACAAGCAGACTACGTGGCTAGTCATCGAGGCTGGGAGTCTGGAGCTTATTTTCACTAATGAGCTCAGGTGCCGTCTACCACTGGATCCTGTTGCTCTGGAGTTACAGTCTTCTAATTCTTTTTAAGACCAGAGGGAGAGAACTTGGCCCATGTGACTCAGAGGCACAGAACACCCACGAGAAACAGAATCTATCCATCTCCAAAATGCATAATTAAGAGGCAGAAGCTACTTTTTAACCCTGATCCTATTAATTTAGCTCTAATCAGATACTGAAATAGAAAAAAAGTGGGTAGAGGAATGTGAGCATGAAAGGTGTCACCTGCATATGAACTCAGCTGACAGGATTTTTATGACTCAGTCATTTGGTCGTGATAAGCAAAATCAACACAAGGTGTGTGTGTGCTGGTGTAAGTCTTGGCAGCTTTTCGCTTCCATTCGATGGCCTCCTTCTGGATCCCTTTTCTGTTCAGGTCTCACACACCATCAGCAGCTGTTACACTGGATTTGCTCTCTGTCTGGGCACAGACTCTCTCTTGCCCTGCCCTACATCCCTTCCTTTCCCGTCCAGCTCCTCTGTTCACTTTCTGCTTCTTTTTTGGTCAATGAGCTGCAGTCTGTGCTTTGATGCTGGTCTGATAAGCAAAGCTCTCACTTAGGCAAATGCTGGCCATGGTTAAGTTTTATGTGGCAATAAATGATTCCGCGCTTATAGACTGCTACCTAGGATGTTGGTTGTACTTGAGGTGATGAGGAATAACCTCAAAAGTGAAAAATGTCTCCAGATCCTCAAGAAGTAAGGATGGGAAACAAGAGCCCATTCAAGGGGATATCTCACAACTATTTGGGGCAGATGACATTCTTTTTAAGCTTCCCAAACTGCAGAAACATACATGCATAAAACACCCCTTACTAGGAGATAGTACATTTTACCCTACCATTCATGCAAAGGTTAAATTTTCCTTGTTAGCACAAGTCTTGCCAGCTGTGAACAGCAAGAGAAATGGGACAAGCAGTGCTTTGCTTGCTGGGCAGCAACTCCACATGCCTATTGTTTCTGCAAGGTGGCCCCGGGCTGCCAAGTAGTACAGATGAATTCTTTGGGACAGAGAACTGCTCCTCATGCTTTAGAATGAGCTTATTCTGGCCAGAAAAACTGTGCTTAAAACAGCACCAACTCCGTTCATCCTCTTACAGACTGGGACGTATTAATTCTACATAAGTCTCATTCATGTGAGATTTCCCATCAGGTCTTAGACTGTTGATGGGATGGACAAATACCGTTGTTCATACAAACATGCTAGCAAACAGTACACCTCCTCATCTGCCCATCTACCTCTCCACCTGTCCCAGATGGTCAGGTCATCCCAGCGCACCTTCCGGATGTCCACAGGACACCAGGGGAGGTGCAGCACTGGCCTCCTGAGCACTCAGATGAGAGTACATATCATTTTGACAGTTGCTAGAGGAATGTATGCACATATATTCAATACTGCCTTAGAGGGAAATGTGACAGTTTCCCTGGAAAACAGGTGAGGTCTATGCCTACAGAATAGTGCTTCTTAAACTTTATTGCCTACACGCATCTCCCAGGGATCTAGCTTCAGTGCATTCCCGGATGACGCAACACTGCTGGTCCTCCATCCATACATTGAGTAGCGAGGCTCTGCTGTGCTTGTGGGCAGCAGGTAAGAGTACTTTGCTATGTCCAAATGAAGAGTGGGAGAAGGAAACAAGGTAATTACCATCTCCTAACCCTGGGGGTTGATGAGTTATTCTCCCAACAGTGGTTCTCAAAGTCGCCTGACCACTGCCACCACCTGGGGAACGTTAAAAATACTGATGCCAGGTTTCCGCCTCAAGATATTTGTATTTCATTTGCCTGAGGTGTGGCCGGGACACATGTACTTTTGGAAGCTCCCGGTGAGACTAGTGCATAGAGCTGGGGATCACTGGCCCAGCTGTAGATACAAATGGGCTTAATGAAATATGAAATATGAAGACCACCATTCCTTTACAAATTCATCTAGTTCATCCATCATTTTAGGTAAATGGCCAGGATAAATATTCGTATTGTCTTTCTGGGTCTTTCTTAGAAAATGGAAATGAGAAAAGGTATCACCTTGTTCCACCACCCTCACATCACAGACTGTATGCCACGGACAGACTGGCCTTTGCACTCTGAATCTCTAATTCTCTAAAACAATGTTGTCATAATCTTGTAGAAAAATTGTGGGGGGCATGATTTGTTGAAAAGAGCAACAGGCTCAGAGTTAGGAGACATGAGGTTTTGTGCCCCCTCTACCATGAAGTGGCTGTGTGGCCTGCAGCCTGTCACCTAACCTTCCCGGGTGTCAGTTTCTTCATCTACAAAGGGAGGGGGTTGGGCAGTACAGTTTCTAAAACCACTTTTAGCTTCTACAGTCCTTGATCTATAATAAGATCTGGCCTATTTTCCTCCACATGCCTTCTCTTCCTTTGCTGACCCAGAGAACAACATTCAAATAAACAGAAACCTACTGAAATTAGCCACAAGACTGCGTCGGCTTGTGACTCTTACTTTCATTTTCCTTACTGATACTGAGTTTGTGTTAATGACCTCCAGGGGCTTTACATTTGGAAACTTAGACTCAGGAGTGATTTAGGGAACTTAGTGATGAGATTCTCTAATAAGTGACTCAGAGGTACTTGTGAGATTTTTTTTTCCCCCCTAGGAGTTGTGATTAGAGTTAAGGCCTCCATAAGCGGAAGAAGAAATTAAGATAGAACTCATCAAAATCTTGGCTAAAGCTCCCCTTCCGGTTTAAATGATAACTTAAAAATATTAGTAAATCATAAACAAGACATTAGCAATGGATTAGGATGGCAGGGTGGAGTTAGCATTAATCAGCTGACAGTTCTCTTTTACATTATACTTGTGTCTAGTTGGAGGAGGCCAATTATTAGCCATAAGAGGAAGTCAGTGATTTGTCAGAGAAATTTTCTCTATAGTCATAGCGATTTTAACTCTCTCTTGGGTTTAGAAAGATAGAATTCTAGTTGAAAGGCAGCCAGAGTGTGAAAACAAATTATTACTTACTGCTTTATTTCCTAGTATACTGGTATTATTATTTATATGAGGTCAGGGGTATTTGAAGCTTTTGGTACCATGTCCAAGATATAGTAAGCACTCAATAAATGTTAACTCTTACTATTATATTTTTAATTGAACATTTATTGTTATTGGTTAAAATTACTGAAATTCTGAAAGCCATTGGGAAATACATACAAACATAGACAAAACATTTATAAAACCAAAATGTGCCAGAAACTACTGTTCTGATGCTATACCCAGCATTTAACATGCAACGACAGCAATCCATTCCCTATTTCCTAATCCTTATGACTTCTTGACAATTCATCTACTGTGCACTGGGCCCCATATACCCATTAATCCAAAGCATCTGGCACACTTTTCTGGTCTGTATATAAATGTACCCTCTTCTGAAGGAACTCTAATATAGTACATGTTTGGGCCAGTACAATAAAGCACTGAATTTTATCACTAAAATATACTTTGTTGACCCACAGTCACCCAGTTTAATCTTTCAGGGGTGAAGGTGAGTTTCCAGGGAACCTAGTCACTCTTACTTGGTCTTCCTGTCCCTGATGCAGGACAAGAATGTAGGAAGTGGCGGCCTGGAGATCACAGAACTCCTGGTCTGACCCATGAGCTAACTAACGGTCACAGAGCATCCTAGCTCCTGCTCCACAACCCAGACAGTGGTGGAGGGGACCCTCAGCCTCCACAATACATTCCCTTGTCTACATCCCATCAACACAGACGTCACAACGTGATGACCCCACAGGATTAACTGCAGACCTTGCCCTAGTATCTCAGTCAGTACTTCAGCCTTTGATCCTAACTTGCTTTTGACTAAAAGGGAGAACAGAGCAGATGGCTGGATGGGAGCAGAGAGAGAAGGGACACCTGAGCTCCCTGCTACCGCACGGGCCCAGTCTCCTTGCTTCAACTTTGCTACTTGGTGGGGCTGCCGAGGGGACTGTGCACAAATTTGCTGCCAATTTCTTAGTGCCTATGTTTGTGGTGGAGAGTTTGATCCCCCATTTTCAGAAGCAGAGAATTCAGACACTGATATGGCCACACAAGACTTCACTGCCCAGACCCTAGAGTCCCTATCAATAAAATAAGAGGTAAGCCAGTGGTTCTCTGCAAGCCCCCGGTCTCCTCAGCTCAGCAGGGTGTGGTGATGGAAAGTTGGGCTGGAACTCCTGGTAACCTCCCAATCATAGGCCACACCCACAGCCTTCTTGGGGTCTATTTTGTGTTTCAGGTGGCAAGTAATAGGGTTTGCGAGCTCAGCCTCCATCTGCCATTCCCTATGGACAAGAGCTGGGCTGGGGGGAGGGAAGTGGTGGGAGGCCAGCTGGATAGAGCCTGGACATTAGAATGCAGGTTGTGGATTGGGACCGAAAGCCTGTGGATGCAGATAAAGAAAGGCATCCTAATAACATGAATGCTAATGAGATGATGTTGGTAAAGCTATACTCCTCTGAAGAAAGGTGCTGCATTATAATCGTTTTTGCAAAGCAGGCCCTCTTACAGTACGAACAGCCTTTGATTTGGAGCTCCCCCTTAGAGCGTTCGGTGATGGTCACCTTGCACAGAGCGCCTCGCCTACCAGTGTTTTCGGTGACTTCTGCCTGTGCATGAAAGCATGGTTGCACATCGAGGGCAAAGCTGCACACCACGGGGCCCGGGCACACGTGCCATCAGGCCTGGCTCTCGGGGGAGGGCACTGACTTCTAGGAAGGTGCACTTAGCAAAGCACGGGGCTGGAGGCCCTGCCATCGGGAACCTCACCAGGTGACACCAGTGTAGTAGCTGAGGATCTGGATTTGCTTTAGGACAGCTCCTAAGGCAGGAAACATGGTCACTCTGAGCTTACCAGGAAGCAATGCGAGTCCCCAGGTGCAGGTCCCCTGAAACACTGGGGCTGGTGGGATCCAGGCATTGGAAGAAAGGGGTGTTGGTTTAACCCCGACTATTTATCAACTCACAGCCACCAGCTGTGTCACCCGGGACAAGTCCCTCTTTTCCTTTGAGTTTCTGCTTTCTCATCAGTAAGCGGGGCTTTATGACACGTGCCTTGTGGAGTTGTGACAATTCCAAGTAATACAGTCCTGGGGCCTGCACAGGTGCCTGATGGGCGGGCAGTCAATAAACAGTCACTTTGCCATGGTTTTTATTGTGCTGTGTTGACCTCCTGAGTCATGCTCCCCACTCCCTACATGTGGTGAACGTCATGCCAAAATCCACCGTCAGGAGGCCAGGCTGTTGGGGAGTGTTAGCAGCTGGGACTTCTAATTCAAGTTCTGTCACAGCGCTGCCAGGGGAGGGCAGAGAAGTTAATTTAATCTGCTGGCACCTCGGTGTCCTCAGTATAACAAGGTGAATGCTATCAATACATCACCTGAAATATTTTTAGAAGGGGCAACAAATAAATAGCACCATAAAGCCATCTACAAACACAGGCGACTCACTTATCCATGGAAACTGGGGGACAGGACTCAAACAGATAAAGAAAGCCACCAATAATCCTGAAACCTCATTAGGTTAAATGCCCTTACTTATCAAACCAAGGCTGTAAGCGAGGAACTGGACTGACTTGTTAGAGTCCATCACCTTCCCTTTCCTTTCTCTGTGCCCTGCTGGAACAATGATGAGTGCTAAGCTCCCTGTTGGTTCCCAGAGGGGAGAGGGAAGCAGCTGCTTCGCGATTCTCAAAAGAGTCAAACCCTAAATGGTTCAGCTTTACTATACAAAGGACTCTGAAATGACTAACCAATACCTAAAGCAAGTAAAGTCATGTAAATCAGTCCATCTCTATCCAGCATCTGTCTGTCTGTCTGTCTGTTTGTCTATCTATCTATCTATCTATCTATCTATCTATCTATCT
This sequence comes from Ia io, assembly GCA_025583905.1. Taxonomy (NCBI): domain Eukaryota; kingdom Metazoa; phylum Chordata; class Mammalia; order Chiroptera; family Vespertilionidae; genus Ia; species Ia io. The sequence goes on along the minus strand of JAJQQW010000002.1, from coordinate 91,563,018 downwards.
ATCTATCCGTCTGTCTGTCTATCTATCTATCTATCTATCTATCTATCTATCTATCTATCTATCTATCTATCTATCATCTATCTATCTAGATTTTTAAAAACTAAATGCGACATTCCTGTAGGCAGTGCATGGAAGGTGAAGAACAGTTTTGTGACACTGGAAAGGACTCTAAGAATCACTTACTCGACCACTTTGTTTTGCAGATGAAGAAAGGACAGACTGTGAAGCATTTTTAAGTACTGATGGAGGAGGGAATGACAGCACGGTATGCGTTTTGAGTACTGGTGGGAGGTAATGACAGTCAGGAACAAGAAAGTACGAGACATTTGTCACAGTGTCCCTTTCGGTAATCTCCCTCAGGTACTGTTTATTGCTCATCCTTTCATCTTGTGATTGGTGGGTATCGAGAGTGTAAAGATTGGTCCTCAAATATGGCTTTATTAGGAAAACAACGGTAATAGCTTATGTCAATACTAATGGGGCTTCATGAGCACCTGTGTACAAGGACAGTCTGTGGCTAAAACAAGCAAAGGATACATGACACTCTCTCCCTGCCTCTGTCCTTCCCAGTGGCCAGTATGCTTCCCCTATACTTCAGCAGATGTGGCCCAGGGGTGGGGTCTGGACTCCCTCAGATCCTGGCCTCCCTTCCCCCAGCGCTCTATTTCACCCTGGCGCTCATGTTATATACATTAAGTCTTCACTTCATGTCATCAACAGGTTCTGTGACTAAGCAAAACGACTCATAATGAAACCAATTTTACCACTGGCTAACTGATAGAAATAAGAGTTAAATTTTGACAGCATCTCATCCTTATAATGAAATGACGTCATCTGAGGACCTGCTATACTTTTTTGTGGCCTAGAGCTCGAGGCTCTGCACTGGCCAGCCGAGGTCAACTGGACGGTCTCCTGAGCTCAGCCCACATGTGAAGAGTGCGAGTTCTTTCCAGCATAACAGTCATATTTCTGGGTGATGAGTTCTCATGGAGACCACATACTCTAGAGGCCAAATGTGGACAATTTTCCAGCTTGATTTCCCCCTTTCATTTCACTGTCAACCAACCCGTTCTTCTGCAATTCCATATAGACCTTTATCATATTCATGAATATTTTTTTTCCCTTCCACAATCTTCTTTTGAAATCTTATTAACCTCTTGGGAACTGAAGTCTATATAAGTGAACTTAATATCCCCAATTTAAACTTGAGATACAAAGAAATGACGATTACTTCATTTGCCACTGTGCCATCCTACCATGTCCTCACATAACAATGCAGCACCAATATTCCTCACACATTGACCCAGCAATTTTGCACATCTGGCCGGGCACCTGTGCCAGGTCACTTTCACACATGCTCTCGTAAACTTCACAGTAGTCCTACTAATTAGGTATGTAGCAGAGACTATGTTATTTGCACAATAAAACATTGAGTTCTGTTTCCAAATAGTGGTGTAACTGCTCCCTGTTTTAGCCCTGTTGCTGGCTGGGCTGCTTAGCTCAGTCATTTTCAACATTTTCACCAGCAAGGACCCCTCTCATTCATTTTCTCTTATAGACTTCCTTGCATTAAGTCGTCCCCATATTAAAAGTAAATAGGTTTTTAATTAGTTAATCACACACACATAAATAGCTGTCATTCAAAGTTACTGCACTGACTGTCAGCCCAAAGCAAAAGCACCCCCTATTCAGGTGGCATGGAAAACTTCATCGTGGGTGAAACAGACAATTTTCAATGGCTTTTTATGAAACATTAAAATATACTTTCCCCGATCTCTGGTGCCTGGGTCTGAAGACTGGGAAGCACTGGACCAGACATTTCTTCATTCATTTTCTCTCTCTCTCTCTCTCTCTCTCTCTCTCTCACATCTCACCTGAGGAGCTAGCTGGCCAGCAATCCTGTCACCGGGTTGAGACCCATTTGGGGCTGCTTCTCCACTGGGGCCTTTCTCCTTCACACGCCGTGGCTCCCAGGGTGGGGGGGGGGGGGCAGGGGCTTCGGCACCCCCCAGAAGAGCTCCTCGGTAGCCTCACTGTGGCACTCCATCACAGTCCTTTAAAAAGTCATCTTAAAGAAAGGCCTTCCTTTTTGTTCAGCTTATTTTTCCTCCGGGACTTAAGTGTTGCATTATAACAACAGAGGCAGCAGAAGAATAGTTGCTTTGGGGCAGTACTATGAGGCCAAGTATTTCAGCCCAGACCAAATTCTGCAAATGCAAATCTGCAAAATGCCCCCAGATGGATGCTCTGAGTGGTACAGTCCACAGCAACTGCTTTTTGTATGTTGGGTTGTTACCAAAGGAGAGTGCACATCCACAGAAACAATGTTGTGGGAGCATCTTTCTTCAGGGGCTCAGAAAGCTTGACATGCATTATCTCAGCCAGTCCCAACCCGCCTGTGAAGAAGGTGGAGGCAGGATTATCATCATTCCAATGGCAGTTCTCAAGAACCTTGCGCAGGTACTAGAATTAGCCTTGATTCTGATTCAGAGCAGACACAAACAAACAGAAGACATTTCACTGAGACTACAGTCAGAAAGATGGCTGCATAGTAATTAGGGGTATGTTGGCAGGCCAAATAGAAAATGGGTTTTAAGTTATAATCTTCCTGTATTTATATGACTGAACTGATATCCACATGTAGATGTGTGCATTTAGAGTTGCACATAAATAAGTCACAACATTATACACACACGTAATAACAAATCCACATTCATCTTATATTTTGAAGCCTTGGGAATACCTGTGGTCAGAATTATGATTTCTTTGGAATAAAAATTGACTCTTCTGGAAATATTTTATAAAACTAACCAATTCCAGCATTAACTATTCCAGAGCTATTTATTAAACACTAGAGGCCCAGTGCACAAATTCATGCACCAGTGGGGTCCCTTGGCCTGGCCTGTGGGATCGGGTCGAAACTGGCTCTCTGACATCCCCTGAGAGGTCCTGGATTGCAAGAGGATGCAGGCCAGGCTGAGGGACCCCACTGGTGCACGATTGGGGCCAGGGAAGGATGCAGGAGGTTGGCCAGGCAGGGAGGGACCTTGGAAAGGCTTCAGAGTGTGTTTAGCCCATCTCACTCAGTTCTGACTGGCCAGACCCCAACAGCAAGCTAACCTACCAGTCAGAGCATCTGCCCGCTGGTGGTCAGTGCATGTCATAGCGACTGGTTGACTGGATGACTATCTGTCTCCTGGTGGTCAGTGCACATCCTAGCGAGCAGTTGAGCGACCTCAGCATATCATTAGCCTATTATGCTTTGATTGGTTGATCGGATGACCGGACGACTGGACACTTAACATATTAGGCTTTTATTATATAGGATGGTTTCCACTATATTCCCTAGTACCTAGAACAGTGCCTTGCAAACACTCAAACTCAGCAAATATTAGTTGAATGAGTCTATGAATGTTCCAGAGGTCCATGATTTTAAGGAGTTAAACCTGTTTGTCCAGAGAAATGTTTTGGCTGTTTTTCATAACAATCCTATCTAATAATAGACAAATATGCAAATTGACCATACCCCCGACACACCCACAAGCCACGCCCACCATCCAGTCAGAGCGAGTATGCAAATTAACCCAAACCAAGATGGCTACAGCCACAGAGAGTAAGGTTTCCTAGGTAACAGAGGAAGCCAAGCTTTCTGCCTGCCCTGGCCAGGCCTAAGCCTCCACTCAAGCTACAAAGTTTCCAATTATAGAAGGTAAACAAATTCAAACAAATGGCGGCAGAATGGAGCTTGAGAGAGCAGGCCAGGGTTGCCGCCGGCAACAGGGGAAGCAAAGCTTTCCCCACACCCTGGCCGGGCCCACCCGCTTAAGGCAACAAAGTTTCAATTATAACCCCAACACAAATGGCTGCCGCCCTGAGGGAGCAGCAGGCTTGGCTCCGCTCCAGGCTACAAAGTTTCAATTGTAGAAGGAAAATAAATTCCAGATACCACGGCCTCTGCTTGGGTTGCCAGGGGGCGTGGCCGGCCTGCAAACCACCACAGGCCGCCCCACACCCCAAGGGAACCCCCACCTGATCCGGGACACCCTTCAGGGCAAACCAGCTGGCCCCCACCCCTGTACCAGGCCTCTATCCTATCTAATAAAAGAGTAATATGCAGATTGATCATCACTGCAACACACAATATAGCTGCCCCCATGTGGTCAAAGATCCTGCCCCCATGTGGACACAGGATGGCCACCACAAGATGGCCAGCAGGAGAGGGCAGTTGGGAGGCACCCGGCCTGCAAGGGAGGGCAGTTGAGAGGGACCCAGCCTGCAAGGGAGGGCAGTTGGAGGTGATCAACCCTGCAGGAGAGGGCAGTTAGGGGTGACCAGGCCAGCAGAGGAGGGAAGTTGGGGGCAAACAGGCTGGCAGCAGAGTGGTTAGGGGGTGATCAGGCTGGGGTCCTGCAGTGGCAGCGCGGTGGGGCAGTGGGTGGGTGGGCAGGGCACATGTGGGTGGGCGGGGCTGCGAGCATGGCAAGGCGTGTGTCGGTGGGTGGTGCTGAGTGATTTTGCGCACTGGGCTTCTAGTTTTAAATAAAAAGCATCTGAGAAAATGCTTTCTCTAGCTTGACCTAGTTAGGCTTTGATTCAAATAGGATGCTTTGGGGGGAAATTTCCATGATAATGATGACATGAGGTTTTAGAGATCTGATGAGAGAAATAGATGACAATGATAATGATAAAATAATACCATCATGACTCTGAGAATAAAGACATTAAATACATATTAATAATTAGAAGAGGTGGCTCAAAGTAAGTGACAATGTCAAAATGCATTACTGTGGATAGACTGACTGACTTTGGTCTCTGTGAGAGCCACACTGTCCTGGTGAAAGGATAGTCAAGCCTGGTGAAGGGCACAGGGGACAATTCTATGGAGAGTGAAGTTAAAGTCCTCCTGGGAGGAAAGCACCCACCACCCCACAGGTAAATCATCTCTTCCAGGGCAAGTCAGGAAGAGGTTCATTCACTTCGTGTGGGTGAACACACTTGTCCCAAGAGGCCGTTTTATTTACAGCTTCTTCCCCTGGATCAGGCTCATTTGTTTTTATATCTCAAATCTATTTGCAGTTGGTGCTCATGTCGCATGTATTATTATAAAACACCTTTTGGTATGCCACCGCCAAAACGGAGTGCTCCAAACACATGTTCTCCTACGGCAATAACTCCTTAATATAAACTGCATTTAATAAAACTGGTAGAGACTCTAAGAGGGAACGGAGTAAGGCATATTCAGAGAAAATGTCTGGAAGGAATTTGCAATTAATATTTTACAAGACATTTAGATTCCACCAATTCCTTCTTGCTGTTAAAATTTAAGAGCTTTTTCAAAACTGTATTCCTCTCTGTTATTACATCCTTAATTAAATTAATTTATACAGTGAATGCTCTAATGATACTGCTGTAGATTTTCAATCAAAACGCCTTATTGCTAGAGACAATGTGTGTTAGGACCTTGAGAAAGAATGGCACAGGCACAGAGCCGTCACTGGCACAGGGCTATCTGGCCCGGACATCTGATTATTGAAAAGACTGTGGTAGTTGCTCTGCGCCGCAATTAAGGTCTTCATTTTATTTTTTAATTAAGCTAAATTAGGTCAGTGTAAACAAAATGAATCTTGCAAGTTGTCTTTCCAAGGATTTCTCTCTGGGAAATGCAATGGCAGATGATGACATTTCTATTGAATGATCCCACTAGTTATGTTGTGCCTACCTGAAACTCTAAACAAAGGAAGCTCGCCCTAAGGCAAAGGCCCACTGTCAAAGCACAGGCAACCCAACTTTGTCCAAGAACACAAATGGCCCAGCTAAGGAAAGAGTCAGTCTAACAATTTTGCACCAAACTCAATGGCTCCTCAAGTAGCCCGGCCTATGGCCTGTGCAGACACAGTTACAGTCTGCTCTGCAGGCCATGGAAGCATGATGCACAGGGAATGCAAGGGTGTGTGTGTGTGTGTGTGTGTGTGTGTGTGTGTGTGCGTGCGTGCGTGTGAGAGAGAGATCAGAATAGCTTAGTCCCCTTAGTACACAGTAGGCACTCAATATCATTAGTGATTTGTTCATCTGATGAAATGTCAGTCATAAGTAGGGCACTGCACATAAGATTTGATCTGTTGCTCATACTTCAAGCTGCCATTTCTGAAAGAGAACATGATCAAACCAGGGAAATGAACCCCCGACTCCCGTTCCTTGTCTTATGGGTTGAGCTACTGAATTTACTCCCTTTATTTTTAATATTCTATTTCTGGGACTCGTGTTGGGCATTTCAGAAGACGTACGGCTCAAAGTGCTCCCCAGTCCAGGGGGAGAGACGGGTCTCTAATGGCTTTGCACTGCTGACGGCCCTGACCCTGGACCACGTGCCCTGCACCCTCCTTGTACAGGGTCTCTATAACCCACACATGACATGAGGGGAACGGTGTCTGTATATAAAAATCTGAGAGCAGACACAGTCCACCGCGTGACACATAGACCCGCTGGCTTTTTTCCACCTCTCCCATAGCAACCAAGTTCTTTGTCTCTCTCAGCAAGGAAAGAAAGATGATCCCTAAACACCTAATTTTGGGTGCCTGACAGAGGTTCCATATGATACAAAATACCAACTACAAAAGAAAATAGAAAAACAATAAAACAAAAAAACCTAAACACCCAGCACTCTTTGATCTTGTTTTAAATGGAATGTTTTGGACACTTAAAAAAAAAAAAAAAAAAAGAAGGCGGCAAGTTCCTTTTTAATGGATTTTATCCGCAGGAAAATGATTACAGCAGGAAAGCTTTAAAGTGTCAGCTGGTGATGCATTTTTCTTTATCCCTTTTATTTTTATTCAGAAAGATATTAAAGGCATATGGCACAGTGCATCATTAATTTCTTATTAATTTCATAATATGAAGGCAACCAGTAAAAATAGTGGTGGTACAACTTTAAATTACTGAGCTCCTAGGTATTTAATGAGAGACCGAGCACAGCAGGGGTTCTGTTAAATTAAGTTGTGCCTTCACATCGCAGTGGGGAAACAGGTGTGTATTGGTTTAGAATTATGGAAATGTTGACTAATTCCAAGGCTTGTAATCAAACAGCAAGGCATCCTGTAATATTTTTTCCCTAAGAATATGCATTAATCTTTTATGTCTGGTCCCATTTCTTCCTGCCCACCAAAAGCTCACAGCTGAAAAGAAACCACTTTCATGTTTTTCCAGTCGCTGTTAAGGGTGATGTTTATCAGGTAAAGCTATACATAAATGCAAGACCGGGAACTCTGTTCCCATTTACCTAATTGGAAATGGCAAGTGCGGCGGCAGTGTGCGTGCTGCGAAGGCTATGAGCCTACAAATCAGACCCGACATCTCAAAATTTTCATTTAACCCGCCTCAAGTAATTGGGCATACGAAACTGAACAGGATAAAAAGAAAAACCAAAAACAACCCACAAACCATGTTTTCCAACCCCAGAATCATTGTCCTTAATGGGAGTCTCCAAAATCACCATCCCTGACTTCTGTATGTAGAAATTTCAAGAAGAGAAAAAGAGACATATGTGACATTCTTTTAAAAGACAGAAGATACTATCGGTTTGCTAAGAAAAGGGTCAGAGAGTAAGATGTCCCAAACAGAAGCACACTCATCAGTCACTTGTGTGTTTTTCAACATGGCTCAGTCACCATATTCACTCTGGGTTTCTTGAGAGCCCATTTACACATGAAGATGGCATGTTGAGAGCTGTGCTTCTACGAGACAAATGCAAACTAACCAAACTTTGCATTAATTTAAAATAGGATGTGATTTGGCATCGATATACCCTAAATGCCAAATGACCACTCAACATTTCAAGCATTTTTTTAAAACATACATAGAAGGAATTTGGTTGTGCTATTATGACATAACACTGCAACCTCCTCGAATTTACATTGGAAAAAAAAATCCCATATACATGGAAAATGGAAGCTGAAGTACTACTTTCCTTTCTAAGTCACTTAGACCTACTAAGATCCCCCTCATAAGTTTCAGAGAGAATTAGTTAAATTAAAGTGGGAGGGAGAATCCTCAGGCCACATGCTCACTTGCTGGACCTTCTCTTTGATTTGCTCACATGAAAAGGGGAACAGCAAAGTGGTGTGATTCAAGACCAAGGGTCACAATTTATTATTTTGGGGTGATTAAGGAGCTAATGTTGTGAAAACCTTTTGTTGAGTCTTGCCAGTACAAATATTATAAGCTTTTCAATGGATCTATGGTGAATTACACAAAAGCTCTCTTTTGTGGGTGTGATGGGGATAAAATTCAGACGTGTGGTACATGTACAGAGACAGCTAAGTGACACAAAGGTAGAATTACACCCTGAAAACATGAGGGGCATTCCGGCATTCTGTTACATTTCTTCTATTCTTACCAAAGCAGGTTTCAATAAAATAATTAGCAATACACTACTTACCACAGGTTCTTCATATAACCAATGCACATCATTATGATATTCAATGAACTCGGCACTGATATTCGAATCAATGGGAGAAATATTCAAACAGCATAGGGATAGTCATACTAGCATGCACTATATAAAATTGCCCCCAAACTCCAGAAATCATGTAGTCTCATAAAGTAGTCACATAAATCAGTTCATTTCTAGAGAATTGTACTCATCTCAGATATTATTGGGAAGGTAATGGAAAAAAAAGGTAAGCTTTGTATTTTCTGTTCTCTACCAACACGAAGCCACAAACAGGGCATTAAAACATTGACTTTGTTAACCACCATTGACTGCTTAGAAGCCATTATGAGGTTTAATATTATAGCTGTACAGGGTACATTTTGTTCTTTCAAAAGAAAAATCTGAAGACTAAATTTGAAAAGGGGCTCCTGGTGAGTAAAAGCTTTTCCTTTTCCATTTGCTTCTCTTGTGTGAGTTGGTTTTTTTCCTCCCTTTTAAAATCTTAGCCCACCCAATACCCTTTGGCAGCCGCTGTGACCCAGTGGGGTCACTCTGATTTTCTAACCAGGGGACACATGGTTTGAGAGCTCTTTCCATCGGCATTAATGCGGGCGCTTCTTTATGGGCCGGCCAGCTGGTTTGGCTGCCGCAGGGGAGCAGAGGGGTCAGCACACACTCCTCAAAAGACCAAAGTCATTTTTGGCACTAAGAGCCCATAACTAGAACCTTCAGTTGAAAGGACCATTTTCAAGCAATAAAGTGATTCTGGTACAAAAGTAAACCGACTCACCCCAGGTAAAGTTTTAATATTGTGCAGTGCATTCTGGGCCTCAAGTGCAGCTTTTCTTGTATAAAACGTTACGAAACAACAACCTACAGAGAGAAATGAAAAGGTTTTTAGAAACTTCTGTGAATGCTTTGCTTAGATATAATGGAGACTGTGGCGAACAAATAATCTACTTAAAAGGATGCACAATTTAAAAATAATAAAGTGCATGAGAACAGTAATAACAACATCCTAAGCATTTACACAGTGCTTTTCATTCTGAATCATATTTATTAGCTTTGCCTGTGTTGAGATAAATTCATAGCTCTGTGCATCAGCCGCCTGGAACAAAGCCCCTCGGAAATGAGGGTGGGAGGTGGGGGGTGAGCTGGCAATAGGACCGCACAAAGAAAAGTGTTTAATCACAACAATAGCAGAAACATTAACTATGATTTCCTTAAAGGGTATCTCTAGGACATCACACTTTTAAAACACTTTCTAAACTCAATGGTTTAGGCCAGTGGTCGGCAAACTCATTAGTCAACAGAGCCAAATATCAACAGTACAACGATTGAAATTTCTTTTGAGAGCCACATTTTTTAAACTTAAACTTCTTCTAATGCCACTTCTTCAAAATAGACTCACCCAGGCCGTGGTATTTTGTGGAAGAGCCACACTCAAGGGGCCAAAGAGCCGCATGTGGCTCACGAGCCGCAGTTTGCCGACCACGGGTTTAGACAACTGGATTATAAGCCTCTTAAAATCCTGGATAATGCTCTATTTTATCTCCACCACAGTACATAATGCAAAGTCCCGTACATGAGATGCTCAATGTTTGTTTACCAGAATGATAGACTCTATTTTAACCAGTTAGCAAGTAAGTTACAATACAGTTGGCCACATGCCCAAGCAGGTATCGGCACACTTGGTTCCACGGATTAAACATGGCTGTGGCACATCGAGTGGCAACCTCTTGATTCCCTATCTCAGAGCTGATGGGGCCCAGGCGGCATGCCCCTCCGGGAGAGGCGGGCATCCACCCTCCACACAGCCAACTCCCTCCACCAAAGAAATGGTGTCAGAGCCTTGGGCCATTCCTTCTGTGCTCTGAAGGATGGCAGACGCCTCCCTCAACATGTAGCTAAAAAGACTGGGTAACATATCTGTTAAACCAGATAAAGACACCAGTTAACAATCTGTTAAATCAGCACACAGTTTCTTAGCACAACCAGGCTTAGACAAAGGATGTGGACAAAAACTAAACATTTAAAGAAAAAAAGATGCTGCCTCTGACCTGGGCTGTCTTTGGGCTGAGAAAAAAAGGTGGAAAGACGCAATCACCAAGACAGTACATATTTTACCCCTCTTCACTATAGGATCCTAATTCACGGAGCCAGACAGAGATGGCAAGGACAAGCAAGCAACAGGAGAGACACACACGGCCCTTAGGCATCAACATTGGTTGGTTCTATTTGGGGGGGATGATGAAAATAAGACCAAGAGGGGAAAAAAGGCACAGCTGGAGGGCAGGGAGCTGGCACCACTGGCCATCTTTAGACTGCTAAGCTGGCATTCTGATTTTTCAAAACAAATGCTCGTTCAAAGGCAGAGGGAGAAATAAAAGTACAATACTGTTCAGACAGCATTCCTAAATGCATGAAAAGATGCCTCCTCCTCGTTTGGAAAGAGATTTGGAAATCTGTCATATATTTGATTTCATTGGAACCTATTGAGATTAAATATGCAAAACCTTTTACCTTGAGGACAAAGTAGAGTATGAGCATAGATTACTGGCATTTAAAAATACAAGCATTGATGGGAAACCCTTAATATATATCACTGGCATGACAGAAGAAATAGGAAATTAGGAGGCTTCTTTAAAGAATCACAGGTGGACAGACTGACCATATTTATATGAGCTTTCATTTCAGCTATATGGACTTCTTTGACCAGAGTTCATTTAGTCATGTTGCCTGATGATATATTTTTTTACTGAACTAATCCATTTAACGAGTGGTTTTAGTTTCTCTGGCATTAGGTAAGCCCACGAAAAGCTATAGCAATGGCTGTAGATCACGGAATAATAATACAGCCAAGTCAAGTCCCAGCTTTCAGTACCTATCATAATCGCTCTAAGAAGAAGAAAAACTACCAGCTATACTTTGCTAGGCTTGGCATAGAAAGACACGCAGAGAAATCCCAACCATTGCCTTCTGAAAGCTTCTAACAACCAGACTCTCAGTAAGTTCTCTCCCGGTCCTGGCTTACAGAGTTAGATGCCAGATAAGGATGCAATAGGGAAGGCTCTGAATTTTCCCCTCAACAATCAAAGCTTCAGAAAGAGGCAGAATCTGATACTTTTAAGCAGGTGGGTTTTGAAAGTGTGAAACTTGGAAAAAAAAATTAGGGCTGGGGTAGAAGTTACAGGATAGTTTGCTTGCCTGGGAAGAAGAAAGTTAAGGAAGATGAAAAACAAAGCCAGTCTGGCCATGCTCAGAGCTAAGAATGAAGCATTTAGATTGGTCTAAAGAAGTGACGGGAGCTAGAAAGGGAGAACTAAACATGATGCTAAGATAAAAGCACAGGAGCAAAGATGATGGAAACTGAGGTAAGCTTGTATGCTCGGCCAACCTGAAGAGCTCTGACTGATACGCAGTGGGCTCAGGAATAAAGCAAGCTCTCCTGCCTTAAACACCAAACAGAATGCCGACCATTTCCCACTGCCCGAAACCCACTGGGAAGAACAGTTCATTTCTTTTTAAGTATTAATAGGGTGTCCTTGAGGGTGGTAATGTTTCACCGTTCCTAGCTATTAACATCTTATTATAAATTTGGCTAAAGTGTTTTCCCCTTGAACAAAGTTCTTAGGATGGAAGGTGGTTTTTGAGAAAAGGCAAGTTTGAAGCAGAGGTCTGAGCACGGCAGGATGGGGATGAAGGGGGAAAGGAAATGAAGAGAGGAGTCTAACGTATAGAAGGGGAGATGGGAGGATGCCCCAAATCTCAAACTCTGTCCAATTTAATCGGGGGCCTTCCCTGCCTGTCTAACTGACAAGGTGAAACCAGGCATTCATGATGTTGGTTCTCTCCAAACTGTACAGCTCTTAACTCTCACTCCATGCCCATGTAAACAATGGTTGCTGTTTTTTTAAAATGCTGCCAAGATCAGCTCTAGTTCTGGTTGCAATGCATTGGAGAAGCCCTGGCATAACATTGGTGATATGCTTCCCTCACTACTCACTGAACCCAACCCAACAGCTTAGCACCCAACTTGGCACCTTTGAAGAAGGTGTCCCAGCTCCAGGTGGGCACAGCCCGTGGCCTGGAGAGCAGCGTGCAGGCTGAATTTCTGCTCCGACTTGCAGCCTCCACTGGGCCCCATCATGCAGTGAACAACTTGCAGAAAGGTGAGGGTGCTGGGGAAGATGATACAATTTGGAATATCACCCCAAGACTCTTCCCTTTGGTTTCATACATTTGGATCCTGAGTGACGCGGGAAAATATCTAACTTCCTCTGTACCTTAGCTACTTTAGCTTCATCACTTCTAAGTCAGTGAATAAAAACCAGGTCTGCCTAAAATCCTCCCCAAACTATATGGGCATAAAGGCAAAGTGTTTCATTCGGAACAAATTTTTTAAGTCAAAAGTCGAAAGTATTCTTTATCTAAAGAATGTCTTGCACTTCATTCAGCATGCAAAGCAATCCACTTGATAAAAACAGTGTTTGATTAAATTATCTTAAAATTTGCAGGGTAAATACAGAATTATAAATTTAAATAGTTCCCTTAAATGCAGCAATCTGTATTTCCCCCCGATGGGACTTTAGTCTGTATACTTCCAGCATAAGAATATGTTAAAGACTTGTTTCTGTGAGTACTCTCCAGAAACCATAGTCTTTTTTATCCATCTATCACTTGATAAGCTCACTTAAAATTTTCAATTCATTGACTCGCAGAGATTATTCCAACAAAGGAAGGGAGAAATACCATTATTTGCCCTGATATGGTAATTACCATGGAAAAAGTTCAGGGAGCTACTACAGATCCCAGAAGATCCATGAAGGTTCAGGAAGGATGGAATTTTCTTTCTTGCCTACCCCAACCGGAGGTACAGCTGTTAAGGGAACCACCTGTCTCTGAGATTCCCCCACACCAGCTGTAACTCAGGGCTGAAATTTACTGGATGCATTTCCAGGTCAGCTGCAGCACCAGATGGCTGGGCAATCTGATTATGGGGACAGACTTCTCCTCCAGCAGCTCTGCTTCCAACTTCATCATAAGGTGGGTGGTTAAACATCTACAACATCCACAGGTGCTCTTCAGTGGTCAGCAGCTGCCACAGGCACCAGAGGGGACAACTCCTCAGCTTTGGGGGGTTCCAGGAACATTCATGAACGTCAACCATGGGAAGTGACACCCTAGGGCCTCTGAGGGATTAGCAGAGGCTAATGCAGTTTGATGAGTCAGGTGCCTCAGCAAGCCTCAAACCTCCTTTTTCTGCTTAATGCTGCTCATTTTGTCGCTTCACATTTTTGTGCTTTGCTCGTTTGACACTAATAAGCACTTGGATTTTCTCGCCACCTTTATCCACTCATTCAGGAGTTCCTGCCAGTGGCAGTAGCCAACTTACAAAAGATGAACACGACCTTCCACACCCAAGCTCCTTTATGGCATCCTGCTTTTCCAGTTTCATTGATACAATCCATCTTTCACGCGTCTATTTATCGACCCCAGTCCACTGCTCCTTAGAAGGGCTTTTCAAATTCACGGGTGAGATTGGTCAAGTGAACCAAACACCTGTCTCAGGCCTACACAGAGCTCACATGTCCACTGCTGATGACTACTCCACTGATCATCAAGAGATGCTGATGAGTCTGAAACATCACTGGTAACACATTAAAGCACAGTGAACATTACATCTCCCTGAGAATTCATTTTGCTGCTTGAATTTGTACAGCTAGCAGAGCCGCTAGGGAGGCAATGCAGGACAGATCAAGTGTGATGGTCGGTGGAAGAGGCCTGGAAGGGAAAGACCCGGGGTGCAGAGGGCCCTTGGTGAAGGCCGGGTGCAGGACCTCCGGTGAGCATCTCTGGGTGGCCACCTGGCACTGAGGGCAGGCAAGAGGTACAGAAAGGCCACCTGGTTCCAGAGCTCCTTGTCTGCCACCCCTCTGTTGCCTCAGAGCCCCAACAAGGGGACTGGGAGCCTTTCACATCCAGGTTCCCACAAGTGGACAAGTTTAGCAATCTAGTTGCACATGTTCAGCTTGGAAAGCGAAATGTAATCAGTATTATAATTGTGCAGTAAGATTAGAGCATCTTGCATCAGAAGTTGGAGAGGCTGACTGCTACACAGTCCAGACAGGGGAGATGCATCTGACTGTATCTCCTCACAAACAGTTTCTGCTGTTACGAAGGGTTCCCTCAGGTATTCTGCAGGCTTAATTGCTGAATAATTTGGGACATTGTCTTGAGGTTTCTGCTGATTCCAAAGATAAAGCTCCAAACAAGACAGGACAACACACACACACACACACACACACACACACACACACACACACACACACAATGGTAGTATATTTAAAATCATAAAGAAGACACTCAACTTTACGGAAAGACTTTAATTTTAAATGATCAAGTAGATTTATCCTCAAAGAAACCATCTGGATTATCATAAATCTTTTCAAACCACAGCTGTTTCTCTTGAAAATCTCTGCTTGGAAATTCCTGGTAATACAGAATTTTTAAAAAATGCACTTCGTTTGTGGAAACAACCAGTTTACACCATGTTTTGCCCCGAGTCAAACAGCAATTTGTTTACATCGTCCAGTGTGGAGGGTGGTGTAGACACAGCCCCAGAGAATGATGCCAGAGATCAGATTTGTAAATTACCTCTGCCCCAAAGAAAACTGACATCATACTCATCACAGGGACTTCCCCCGAGGTTTCCAGACCTCACCAAGTTGGGGAGGAAGGGAACAAAGGTTTGAGGCTCTGAAGAGCCTTTGACTCTAAAATATAGACAACAAGGCAGTTTGTATCATATCTGTGTGCTTGTTGTAAGGAATCCAGGTTTAAGGACAAGAGGTCAGTGACCTGATTGGTTCTCAATTATTGAAATAGTCGCCCATCAGCTGTAGTATAGACATTTCAGATCACAGGCCAACGATTCGGGCACAGGAAGCCAGCCCTGCATGCGGCTCATCTAGTGACATTCCTCACACTTCAGCCTGGACTGAGCTGAATTCTTCTGGGAATGGTGCTCTCATAAATGGGAGAAACGGCCTTTTTATTATGTTCCGGCTCTAATGGCAAATTCTTTTTCCGATGCCACTCCAGTAATATCTTCATATGGAAAACTGTGGGACATTTTCTGAAGTACATAGAAATAACTGTACACTTGAGGATGGAGGAGAGAAGGTGAAAAAATGATTTCCCGCAACTCTGTGGCTATGCCACTAAAATAAAATGCACCTCAGGTTTGGAGCTCATGGTGCTGTGCACGTGGGCACCTATCTCCTCAGATGGACTCTGTCCACTGGATACAGAGGGGCCTGCCCATGTCTTCAAAGCCATTCAACATCATCCATGTAAGAAATTGATGTTACTTGATAAATCTAAGCAAATAAACACTTGAAAACAGCCACAGAATGACCTTCTGATGGCTGTAGCAGACAAATTCAATTCAAAATACATTTGAATTCAGGATGTCAACAAAGTCATCACATTGTGAACTGAAACCCCTTTAACGGCTGTGTCTGAATTCTAAGGGGCTGACAGATCAAGGGACAAAGGCCCTGGAAGGCTAACTTAGCCAACCCGCGGTGGCTTTTCTCTTTCCGTGAATGAAGACCTATTTTGTGCACATTTGCAAGCAAAGTAGGTGCCTGCACTACGCAAGTTGCATTGCAACTAGGATCTTGGCTTCTTGTCAAGTCAGTCGCATCCAGGCCAGCTGAAGTCAAAAGAGTACACACTCTTTCTTCACCCTTGATTCCCCTTGTGATCTATTTCCTCCTTCAATCTTCACCATTCTACTGAGAATTTAATACTTTTTCCTGAGTCCAAAGGTTGTTGATCTAAGTGGTGTATTTTGTG
Source organism: Ia io (assembly GCA_025583905.1). Lineage (NCBI taxonomy): Eukaryota > Metazoa > Chordata > Mammalia > Chiroptera > Vespertilionidae > Ia > Ia io. Next base: position 91,546,727 of record JAJQQW010000002.1, on the reverse strand, counting down.
TTCAAGTGAGTTTCCCACACACCAAGCTCTCCACTGTCAATCATCGGCCTCACCCCTGCCAGCACCCTGGACTCTCAGCTTCTACAAAGCAGTTAAAGGTTCAAAAACTCCATCAAAAGTCCCCTGAATTGTATATTTAAAGAAAACTTAGTGTTGACCTTAAAAAAAGAAGTAGTTTACCAGTGGTCTGGAAGGTGACCCTCAGCGCCTTGACGCAAAAGACAATGACAAAATGCCATTCTTCGCAAGTACACAGATGTGTCCTTTCCTTGGCCCAAAGTCCACCCACCAAGAACTGGTGCTGCCAGAGCAAAACCATGTCAAATATACTGCTATTAACTTGTGGCCTCCACGGTGCTAGATGTTTATTTCGTTTACTTTGTCCTCAAAACATGAGTCACAAGTATTGCTACCAACTACACCAGCCGTTGCCAACCTTTCGGACCTCATGGACCACCGGTTGGCGACCGCTGAACTACACGGTTACATTAAGATGCAGCTCCCATGCTGCACAGCACAGGCTTGCATTCCTGCTTCCATTTCCTTCCTGGGGCTCCTCTCACCTTGGCTACTGCACCCAGATGGCTGCAGTGACGCACGCTGAAAGACAAGAAGGCCAGGAATGAAAAAAGTGGCATCCAAGGCAAAAAATTAGCTCTGGGAAGAACCTACAAGAAGATAGAGTTTTGTTTTGCATGCCATTCACCGCCCCCTGCTCCCCACACACACTTTTTTTTTTTTCTTTAAACTCAGAAAAAAAAAAAAAATCGGAGGACGTGAACATGGCATTGCTTTCTCTTGGCTTCTATGCCCCTTTCACAGAATCACTGAGTTTTACAATTCGTTAACTCAACTACCCTAACAAGAAGCTAACAGAAAAGGCAAAACCATCCTAACAATTATTGGTTGACAGCACCCTTCAAAGTCAACGCCTCTCACAGGGGACTGTGCCCTGAACCACTCGACAATTTCTGTCTGGAACTCTTTCAACCTCCCTTCATGTCACCAAAAATGTCCTTTTATAACCGAAATCTCTCTTGTTTGAAACTTCTAACAGTCTCCTAGAACAAACCTTTCTTCTCTATCTAAAAGTTGGTCTTCCATAGCCAGCATTACAGCTACCCAACACAAATGCCACGTCCTGTAGAAATCAACTTTTAATGAAACCATATCCAATTAGCTTAGTTTTATGGAGTTTGATATAATTGGCACCCTGATGTAGAAAGTATTACCATCTGGCCACTACCTGGGAAGCAGAAAAACAACGCTGTCATTCTGCTCTCAGTGCTTGAATTACATGGCTGTCATCCTTTGGGTCGCCAAGTGCAAACCCCAGGGAATCCCTTGGGAATTTCACTGACAAAGCAGAAGCTATACTTCTTACTTCTGGCTGCCAGGGGCAGGGATTCTCTGTTCCTCCCAGAACTCTGACTCAGCGTCCCAGGCAGCACCACCTCTCTGCAGCGAATCTGATCCAACCTATCAACCAGGGAGAGAACAGTGATCTCACCGGTTCCCTGCAATCCTGCACTCTTTGCTCAGCCGCTGCGCCTGATGTACAATGACCACGTTCTGAGTGGCCACAGGTCTAGGCTACTGCCAGCCTCCTGCTGCCCTGGGGACTTCTCTCAGAGAAACCACCTCCTGATGCTCCATGGCCCCGTGAGGACAGGCTCACTCTCTAAATCTGCCAGGAAAATTGAGTTTGTTTCCTTCCTTCCTTCCTTCCTTTCCTTCCTTCCTTCCTTCCTTCCTTCCTTCCTTCCTTCCTTCCTTCCTTCCTTCCTTCCTTCCTTCCTTCCCTCCCTCCCTCCCTCCCTCCCCCTCCCTCCCTTCCTTCCTTTCTTTCCCTAGATTAAATCTACTGCATTTTCAAACACTTTGGAAAAGCAACTGAGGAGGAATGTGCACAGCTGTGTGTGTGCTGCAACACTCCTCACCCACTATTATGTAAACACAAGGAGAGCAGGACACAAGCAGAAAAGGTATCAAGGGCAAAACTGCTGGGATCTGCTTTTCTCCCTTCACCCTGGGCCTTTGAAATAAAACACTTATGTTGAACCATTTCAAATGTCCAATTTCTGTAAAAGTATCTGAAGAATTTTAATGTCACCCTTTTCCCTTGATACGACAATCATTGCATTTAGCCGCTTCTTGAACTCTCCCCCTCTGCTCTAAGCAGGGGACGGTGAGTTTACGGGTGATGCACGTGCTTATCACGGAGCCTGGGACAGGATAAAGGAAGCAAGCAATCTCCTTTGTTACAGAAAAGATCGCCTGAGCTTTGGAATACAAGGTAATAAGCAAACAGTGTAGTTATCACAATTTTATTTTTAATAAATTTTTTTAATTGATTTCAGAAACGAAGGAAGAGGGAGAGAGATATAGAAACATCAATGATGAGAGGGAATCACTGATCAGCTGCCTCCTGCATGCCCCACACTGGGGATAGAGCCCACAACCTGGGCATGTGCCCTGACCAGGGAGTGAACTGTGACCTCCTGGTTCATAGGCCCATGCTCAACCACTGAGCCACATCCAGCCGGACTATGATTTTATTTTTAAATATAATTCTAGAGTAGGAAGAAGGACCACATTTTTTCTCTAAAGGTAAAAAAAAAAAAAAAGTAACTTCAGGTTGAACTTGACAAGCCAACTAAAAGGCCTACTGGGCAGTATCACTAAACTTGGTGTGACTGGACAGACTCCTTAGGCCGGTGGGTCTCCCAGGAGTCTTGGTGATGAGGCAGAGATGGTACCCCTGAGGATGGCAGCAATGTCTCCTTCTCCAAGGGCCCACGGCTGCAGCAGGCCTACAGGCTGATTTAACCAAGGCACCTTCACACAGATGAAGGAAGGCAGCTCAGGGTTAACTGTGGGAGAAGGTACTTCTGCCTTGAATTCAATTAAAAAGGATTTAGTTTCTAAAGTACTGAAGAACCTCATTAAAAGGAAGTTTTTAATATAAGGTTATTTCATAGTATGGATTCTCTTGAGGATAGGTTGGCATTTTAATTAGGAGTTTGGTGGCAATGGGAAGTAAGTCAAAATCATGTCTATTTTGCTAGGATTCTCAGTTCGGCACACTGGGCTTTTAGGCCAATCTGTTGAGTCTCAACTTCATTGTGCTGCTTCGAGGGTGTGGTGATCTGTCCTTGGAGACTAGGAATATAGACCCCTTATTGTTAGTGTAAAATATGGCTCAGCTCTGTCCCTCTGTGGATATCACTGGTATTCTAGCTTTTTGCGGGCCTGATCTAGGTGGGGCTGAACTCTCCAGAGGCATTTCAATCCAGAGCAGAAGCAAAATATTTTTTCTGGAACTGGAGAAAGAAATCATATCCACTTCCTGACTCTAGTCTTCACAGCCAAAGTGAAATGTAGAGGCCAACCCTCTGGGCTATGGAAACGGTATGCTGGAGAAAGGAAAGCTCTACACTGACTTTAGCCTGTTTCCTGTGCTGTGACTCCAGAGAGTGGCTATTAAGACCACGGTAACTGCCTCACCCACTCCCACGATGACTGCGTCATTTTTCATGTGCATGTAGATGAGGGAGGGAGAGACTTTTATGAGTTTCCTGAAACAGCAGAACCCATGTAAGAAATGCACTTATGTAGCCAAGCATTAGTTGATGTTCCAAGGATAAGAAGTCTCAGAGTTCTCATGGCAGAGACCCTGACAGTTTTCAAAGTCACACTGGATTTTCTCTCTTGCTTCATTCATAAAACTTTGCAGTGAGTCTAGTTAGTCAGTCACCCCATATTCGAATTTCAGACTGACTGGGGATATGACACAGCTCTACCTCTTCAAGCTTCTGTTTCCTTATTTAAAAAATTGAGTTAGCAATAATAGCCGTATCATGGGGTTGTCACATTAAACAAAATAATTTGCGAAAATGTATGGCACAGCTCCTGGCATATCCATCAAAGCGCTTAATAAATGTTACATATTATTATCCACCTTAAACTTGTTACGTTCCTTCACAAACCCCAAGGCAGACAGGCCCTATACAGGTTCCCTAGGGGGCAGGTGAGGGGCAGGCCGTGTTACCCCGATGTTACAACAGAAGAACCTGAGGGGCCGAAAGGCAGCGTCAACACGCCTGCCACAGTGCTGCGCTGCTCCCCGCTGGCCTCCGCGTGGACGGGAGACACACGAGTCCCTTTGTAAATGATGGCCACCCGCCCTTTAATAGGGTTTGGAATTGATTTTGTTGTCTTGCTTTCTGAAGTGATTACTCAGAACCAGCCAAGTTCACCCATTTGCATGGCCTTTGAGGACCCGGCACATCCATTTACATGGCCTCTGAACAGTCAATCAATTTTAATGGAATCATTGTGGTGACTTTCCTGCTCAGGGTACGACAAAATTTTCCCCAACTGTACCCTTGATGGTACTCCCCCAAGAGCCCAGAATTCCCTAAAACAGTTTGTTCTTTGAAATAAAACCTGTTGCTGTCTAATGAGCACACCCAGGTTTCATTACTAAGAAAGGAGTTGAACCACAGATGTGTGTCACTTCCCCTTATTTCAGCAGCGAAGGAGGAGGGAAAAGCAATGACCTGGGCTTTGCGTGAAGAGGCGGCTCTCTCGATGTGCGGGACCGAGAGCAGAAAGGGAGGAGAACCGGGGTGCCTGTCCCCCAGGGGAATTCAGGAACTTGCAAATGGGGTTCCAGAGGCTGCGTTTCATGTTGAGAGTCACCAGCACACAGGGATAACACACAGGAAATATCACTGACTGCCTGATAGGTTGCTGTCTCCAATGGTAGTTCAGTTCCTGTTTTGCTATCATGCTACCTAGGACCACCGAAACTCTTTGCCAGCAGGGGCCACATCGAAAGGTCCCTTGGTCCCCTTAACAAGGCATGGCACAGTGCCAGGTATCAGGTGCTTTTTAAAAAATAGATTTTTATTGATTTCAGGGAGGAAGGGAGAGGGAGAGATAGAAACATCAATGATGAAAGAGTCTCATTGATCGGCTGCCTCCTGCACACCCCCACACTGGGGATTTAGCCTGCAACCCAGGCATGTGTCCTGACCAGGAATCTAACCACGACCTCCTGGTTCATAGGTTGACACACAACCACTGAGTCAGGCCATCAGGTGCTTTTAAAATACTTATTGAATGACTGTCCTCAGGGCATTTCCCCATCTGTTCACCCCAGAGCAACTCTGTTTCTTTTAGATTTCATGTTCTATGAGCCTTTCTGATGTGGGCTATTCGTGGTGGTAAAAATAGTCCATGTGACACTCTTTAGTCCATGTTCTGAGAAATTACTCTGGTATGGCTGACCAATTTCTGGCCTAAGACATACGTAGTTTGCTGGTGAGGTGAGCTAGATGTTTTTCAATCCACTTCTTAAAATAATCTGTACACAGTGCCAACCTTGGATTCTGGCATAGAGAAGTGAAGATTGGCTTCTTTTCTTCCTTCTACTTGTGATATAATTTTAGGGGTACCATGGAGGCTTCCTCTAAATCTAGGGTGAGCAAGTCACTCACCACGCAAGGGGGCACGCTTTGGAAAGTAGAGGGGAGATTATTAATAGTCATTCTGGGACAACAGAACAAAACGAGGGCTGTCACAAGCGAACACAAAGACCCTTCTCCTTCATTCTCTCTCTCAACTGTTTCTCTTTCTCCTGTGAGTTGCATCCTTATGGCCAGAAGCTTCTGATTTATATTAAAATAAAGACCCCTCAAAAGCAACACTACGATCTACTTTTCCAGTGATGTATACTATAGTATAGATAAATCTCCAGCGACAGGCTTTCATAGGAGTTTATTCAGTGACAAGGAGGGTGCTAGGGCATGAGGTGGCGTCATGAAAGAGGGAAAAAAGACAAAAAAACTGGGGTGGCTGCAGGAAAGAAACTTCACATATATCTTAATTTTCACAAGGGCTGGCCCTGGCTGACTGTGATCATCTCCAAGTGCTCGACGGAGGGAGTAAAGGGAACTCGGCAACTGTGCTGCTTTTGGCCATTCCCAGTTAAAGACACGGGGCCACAGCCCGCCCAGCTTGGCTCAGTGGTTGAGCATCGACCTATGAACCAGGAGGCCCTGGCTCGATTCCTGATTCTGGGTCAGGGCACATGCCTGGGTTGTAGGCTTGATCCCCAGTGGAGGGCGTGCAGAAGGCAGCCAACTAATGATTCTCTCTCATCATTGATGTTTCTCTCTCTCTCTCCCTCTCTGAAACGAATGAAAGTATATATATATTTTTTTTTTTTTAAAAAAAGGAAACAGAAACTGGGACATAGAGAGGTGGCATCTGGACAGAGCATCAACTCTCTGGGTACTGACAAAGGCTGGACTGGGATCCAATCAGGTGGGCTTGCTCTTGCCAAAGACTGGTATGTGGCTTGATTGTTCTGAATCTCAACCCAGGTATATGTTGAGCATGGCTTTCCACTTTCCAGGAAATTAAATAAACATAACTGATTATGGGTACAAGAAAAATATAATCATGGTCCTTGCACTTGATGTGTTTAAAATTTAGCTGAACAGTGAACTGCCCATTCTGCAGCAGGTAGAGAGAAAAAGATTCATCTTCTTTGCCACAGAATCTCTCCCTGGAAACCTCAGAGGGAAAGTGAAATATTTCCCTGATTTCCAGGTTTACAGAAAGCTCTACACGCCACACACTGATTAGGCGCTATGTGGCTTCACTGGAGGAAGACGCCATCTATCAGCCTTCCCCGCGCTGCATGCACACCGAAGCAGTATTTGATCTAAAAACTTTCATTTTTCTCAATCATTGTCAACGACACTCTTTCTTCTGTTAAACCTTTAGGAAAGAGAGACAAGAAATATCCTGCAGGCTCCCACTCTGTCCTCAAGATGACTGCATGAAGATGGATTAAAAGTCTTCAGCCCTTTTGGACTTAAGAGCCAGAACTTGGTGGATTTCTCTCTCTCTCTCTCTCTCTCTCTCTCTCTCTCTCTCTCACACACACACACACACACACACACACACACACACACTAAGATGGGGGTGGGAAGAAAGGCATGTTGGAAAACACTCAACAATGAGCTAAAGGGTTGGAGGAAACAAAGATCACTTACGCAGCAAAGCCTCTGCTGTACTCGATTGCTTCCTAATTGTGCAGATAACAAATGACAATAATACTTCCTTGTAGTCAAAAGAGGTTCTCCTGCCACTGAAGGCCTCTTTATTCTAAAGTTCGTCCTATCACAGGAAGACCAATAACTCAGGCAATCTAAAACAGTAGGTATCCCAAATATTTTTTTCAGGATGTCCTGGAATACTTTGAGAGAAAGAATTATATTCCTAAATATTAACTGTCATAGGCAAACATTAAAGTTGGTTTGAATTCCCCGAGCACACCCCAATTTGTCCAAAGGGTCTTGGTCCACACCGCTGTTGTGTAGCACAGAGACTAGGATTCCAATGTGCTGTGAAGAGCATATGAAACGAAAATTTCACACATCTCCTGGCGTTCTTCTGGCATGTTCAGGAGGCTGAGTGGAGCAGCTTTCTATTTTTCAGTTTGGGACAGAGATCACCGATAAATAATTCAACCCATTATTTGTCCAATATAGTTATGTTTTTAATTTCCATGATGATAAGCTTCAAAAGGATTCAACATTATGACGGGGGGTAGGGGGCCAGGGAACTCCCAATATTTCATTCCTAGTCAATCTCATACACTGACCTACGTGTTAAAGAGCTGTCAAGAGGTGATATGTTCCAAGTGTTTGATATGATCCATAAAACAACTGTATGTCAAAATGTCTGCTAACCTTGGTCAACTGAATGAAGCAATGAGCTAATTCAAAGAAAAATTCAGGTTTGAACGGACATATTAGTGTTACATGGTAGAGACACAATATTACGCTGCCTCTAAATCTAAGAACAGAGATAGGTAAAGGGCTGCCTCTAAATCTAAGAACAGAGATAGGTAAAGGGTGCCAGGAACTAGGTTTCGGTCTAGTCTGCCACCCTTCCTTACAACATGGGATCCTAAGACTGCAACAAATGTACACTACCCTCCCCAAATTTCATTACATCTTACAGTGCTTCTCAAACTTTCCTAAGACAATCACCTGGAATGTTTGTGAAAACACAGATTCCTAAAACCAATCCAGACATATTGGGTCAGGATTTTCAGGGGGAAAGGCCTGGTAATCTGTATATCAGGGTCCCTAGTAAGTCTCATCCTGAAGGAAGTCTGGGGAACAATACAACCTGTGGCAGAGACTAGCAGCCGTCCACGCTGATCTCCTCCCTTCTCCCACAGCGCCAGGATTGAAGGTGAGTGCATGGCAAAACCACATCCGCTAGCTTCTTGTCATGTCACTACGTACAGGACAAGGAAATGTGAATGGAAGTGATATTTGCCGTGTTAGGGCCAGGGCTTGCAATAGAACAGATATTTTCATATTTCCTTTTGGATGGATGCAGATGACAAAGAAACAAAAAATATAAGGAGGAGGTAAGTGCCACAAGATGAAGAAGAAGGCTGGATCCCTGTAATATCACATGGAGGAAAGCCATTCATCAACCGAACACCCAAAAAGGATTACTGACATGAGCAAGAAAGAAACGTCTACTAGGTTTTTGGTTGAAATACAATTTTGGGTCTATTTGTTGCAGCAGTTTAGTCTACCCTGATTACTATAGCACCACTAAGGTGATACCTGGAAAGTCTGGGTGAATTTGAACATTATTCTTTCTGTTTGACCACAGGAAACCCAGAAAGCCGTCAACATCTGTCCCTGGAAGATCTGTCCTGAAATAGATTCTCTGGTGCACACCTCCCATGACCCAGTTTTGTGACATTGGTGTCGGGGAGGTGCTGGGTGCTGGCTGCTCTGGAAAGCTCCCGGGTGAGAAATTCAGGCCAAAAAATCAGGACACATCTAGGTTATCTGAAGCCTGAAGACTCTGACTGGGCTACTCTTCACCACATCCCTTGCTCTTTACTAAGCCTCCCCTCAGTAGTGCTGTAGAGAAGCAATGAGTATATCTTATAGAGTTAAAAAATCCCTCTAAATTTCTAGCCATCCAGGCTAACTTCTTGCCTGTCAGCAGCTTTTAAAATATTGATGGCTTTTTCCTCATAACAGACACGCCAACTGGAGTCCGGAGGGCCTGCTCTTAACTGTGACTAGAAATGGACTCCATGTAATTAAATATATTTTTCAAGAGAAAGTACACTGAGAAAGGCGGGGGCAACATCCATCAATCCCCCTTTGCAGGCCCCATCTATCTATTCCGGGCTCTAGACAGTGCAGTAATATGTGGGGCTGCTGGCAAGCTTGACACCCGCTTCTGACACCTCTGGCCAGGGAGCGATGGCAAGCCGGCCCATGTATGACACAGGAAGAGTTTGGCTGGAGGGATACGAGTCTGTTTGGAAGTAATTTGCTATATATTCAAGAGGGAAAGAAGAAGGGCCAATAGGATGATTAGTAACTGAACTGGGGAGAGTAAGAAAACATCACAGAAACAAAGAGAAAACATCTTGTACTGTTTTCTTAACCGAATGGCTTCTCACTAGTCTCCAATGAAGGATGTTGGTGCCAGAGATAATATTCTTGGGTTCTAATAAAACTATCATTTTGCCCCTGATAATCTGTCACCTGTGAAAAATAATCATACAACTGTACTCCCAGTTTCCCAAATCCCTGGAATCCTTGGTTACCTGATAGGTAAACTGCGCTTGGTACACAAGATGAGAACAACCTTACAAGACAATTCACTACATTTCCTCCCTATAAACTGAAAAACACTTGCTAGACTGAAAGTAGACTTTCAGTTCAAAGACAGGCTGTGTAATCTAATTGGCGGACCTTTATATACAAGATTTTATTCTGAGTCTTGGGTCTTCCTTGAAACATCAATAAGTCATATATGGATTGCTGCTAACTTCTTTGTAAGCAGGAATAATTATCTCTAGAGGAGACAGAGTCTATGAAAAAAAATCTATGATGCTTTTCCTTCAGACGAGCTTTGTAGAAAAGGTGAGGTCTGGAGTAGACCGAACGACCCCTCCCTTTCAGGCCTTCTGCGGTAGCTGGGTATGAAAGAAGAATGTTAAAAAGTGGATACTGGCCTAGAATTTTTTTTTTTTCATAGTCCACATAACCTTAGATTTTTTTTTTATTGTACTCAGAACAAAAGAAAATTCTAAGCACCAGCATCCTTATTTCTAAGGGGCCTATCCATGTCTAGATGAGTGAAAGTCTAGTCTAATCAAGTTTATCTAAAAACAAAAGATCAAAGGTAGGAAAAGACATTGACAGCAGATTAAGTGTTCTGTCTCCCAGGTCTTGCCCTAAGCTTGCAGGCTCCTAGGAGGTCTGACCATCACAACCCATGTTTTTCCTCTAAGAAGATAACAAAATACCGGTGAACTACTCCATTCAGGCAGGCACTAGCTGACTGCAGTCTTTATCAGTTACTGCATTCTGCTCCCATGTCTTAACCACAGCAGAATAATTAGTTTTGAGATTGTACACTGCTGTACGGAATAAGCTGTAACACTAAGAGATAACTGACTGATTACACAGCCATGTTTAAAACATTTCATCAGTCTTAGAGCAGCAGATAAAACAACTATTTCATGTGTACCAGCAGGTTCCAGATTAACCCTGTGGAGTTAAAAACTGTGAAACCAAATATCAGCTGATTCCAATTTAAAGCAATAAATCACTGGCGAATGTTGACAGAGTTATATGGGGTCTGGTTACCAGGTGACAGTTACTGTATGTTTTAATCCAACTTCCATATTTTTAAAAAAAAGTATTTTGCAACTGCCTCAAAGCTTCCACAACAATATACTTTTAAAAGAGTAATAACACCAAAATGTAAAGAAATAGCCTTAATAAAACTCAGCGTCAAAAACGATACAGAAGATTCTTCATGAAGACATGAATTAAAATCAGCAGTAAATACACACCAATACACTAAACACGCAGGAATTGGACAGAGCTTGTGTACAATCACCTAAATATCAGACATCCATTTGGAAATAAAGATTTAAGAGCTGCTTCTCCCGCGCCCTGCCATTAACCATGGGAGTCAAACAGCAGTGAGCTTCTATTCAGTGTCCCGCGCAGGGCAGCCCAAGGCCAGTCTGTTACTTCCACGGTGCATTGTTGAACAGCAAAGTGGTCGGTCCATTGAGAGGCCGCCAATAAAGGCTGCTGCTGCTTTCTTTGGAGGCATTAGGGCAACCTGGACGCTAAATTGTATTCCGCCAAGTACAGAAAACGATTTTGGTTTTCCTTTTCCCCTGTGACATTTGGTAAGGGATCCTTTGAGACCCTAGACTCAGTTTATTTTATGGGAACTGAAACTTGAGATGAAAATGGACCCATCTGAAGCCTTTTTACATATGTGAATGGAGAAGAGCTGTCCGGCGTCCAGTGGACGGACCCTGGATTAAACAGTCTGCCTGGTGTAACAAAGGGCACCGGCCTGAGCCTGAGAGGGTGGCTTTAGACCCAAGTCTCCTGGCGGGGGTAAGTCACGGACATTCGACCACAGAGTCCTACGTAAAAGCAAGATGCCCGCCCCACCTGCCTATCCGGGAATCAGTGAGAGGATGATGTGAGAATGCACCACAAACAGGAGTCTATACAGATGGAAGTTATTATCAAACAGGGCATCAAAACTCTCTAGTTTATAAACCTGGATTGGGGGTAGCAGAAACTGAGCAGCCTTTGGCAAATTACTACTTCCCATGTTTTCTCTCCCTCTGCAAAGAAGCTTACTACGCTCACGAGTTTCACAGGGTTACTGTGGGTGATTGGTCTAAATGACTCTCAATTACATATTCATGGTTTATATGATACTACAGCTAACCAATAAAAATAACCCACTGATGAATTCAAACTGCCCTATGAAAATGTAAAGGACAGTCATTTCCAAGGGGCTAATTTTTTCCCCACGAGGTGGACAGAGGAGGTTTAAATGAAGACTCTGTTCTGCTATGTTTAAGAAAGAGCATTAGTATCTTGTGTGACTGCATCTGTGAATGAAGACATTCAAGAAACCATTATGTTTTCAACGTAGGTTAATAATAAGGCTATTCTTCCACCCACTCGTTGGCACAGCTTGGCCTCAAGTGGGAGGCAACGTGGAACAAGGAGTCAGAAGATGAATGACATAAAGCATACCAGAACCAGTTAGTATAAAATATTACCAGATTAGAAATGACTGATTATTGTCTTAGTGACTGTGACTCCTTTCCCCCCTTTGTTTCCAGCAAATGTGGAGTTGTGGCACCCAAGCCTGCCAACGGAGTACCCGGGGAATGATCAATTAATTTCTGTCCTATTTCTAAACAGTTGCCAGCCAATACTTCAAGCACCATTTATCTGCAGCCCTCTTTTTCTTAGGTGACACTGCTGTACGTGTGCATGGCTGTGGGCCTGGATGGGTTGTGGCAGGTGTAGAACCAAGTTGGATGATGAGGGAGGAGGGAGGGATACAAAGAAGTGATAGCTAAGCATGGCTATGGCTATGAGGACCTGGTGACCGGCATAGGAAAAACGGAGGGGTTGGGGAATGCCAAACACTGCTGTTTGGAACCACCTACTCACTGTACCCTCAATCTCTTGGTGTCTGGTGCGTTTCTGCTCTCCCCGGTACAGAAAAGTGAGCCAAATGGCAGTTAACACTCCCAGAAAGCACTTCGGGGATATTCTAGGAAAAGGACAGTGAAGGCGCCAAATGTGACATTACTCTATTGTAGCAGAATGAGCAGTATTATCACACCTGGCAGTGCGATAGGCGGTGATTTGAAGTTCATAGTGGAACACTGACAATAAATATCACAGATTTATACAGCTTCCACAAGGGCACTTTCAAAGCTCCTTCTGAACTATGCACAGGAAAGGCATTACGGGCCCCATTATCCTGAGATGGGACCCGTGCCAGGGATGCCTAAAAGTGCCTGTTGAAAACGATCATTTAGAGCAGAGGCCACCGAGGTCAAAGCTCACCTCCATTCTTCCCTGAGATTATGGCTTGTCTAGCAAAGAGCCACCAGTATTTTTGTAACCCACATGGCACTATAAAACAGGATGGTTTCTTGTTTTCTGTGAAATAGAGAGCAAATAGAAACTGAGTTGAACTTCTCCATGAAAAGTGATACCTATGGGTGTTTGCATCTTCTGTCAATTTCTTCCAGTCAGAAAATGCTACCTGACTCTGTACCTATTAACATTTGACATTATATTCCTAGTAAAAGAGCATATGTTAACATGTCATTGATCTTTGCTAATAATAGCAGGTGGTGGGGGGTGTGGTTAGGAAAAGCTTATTTCAAGGATCCAGGCAGTTGGCTATACTTTTGCTCCAGCCCTTCTGTAGTCTATATTTGGACTGTGAATGTTTCCGGGTAGCCTCTGCAGAAACAGGACTTAGTGATTCTAAAGGGCTAGATCAATGCAAAGATGGAGACATATCTGGGTTACTGGACAAAGGCTAATTTTCTCATTTCAAAATCTTCAGTTTTCTCAATTCAAAATGAAAACAATCTTAATGTCTCCACTTTTAAAGCTCCGAGTAAAAGAAGTGAAAACTCATAAAATAGAAAAAGCATCAAAAGGAGAATCTCAAGATCACGAGTCAAGCCTCCAAATGGCCAGATTCCCAGCCAGGTGACCATCACCGAAACTGCCAACCTCAGTTTTCCCACCCACATCTGAGGATGAATGAGTGCTCCACCTCCTTCCCAGGAGAACACTGCGAATTAATACTTGACAGACCTGTCCATGTGAAGCACCGTATAAACACGTGTGCTTTAGCATTTATTGGAAGAGCTATTCCATTGACAAAGTACTACAAACACATAGAGAATCAAACAGTGTTTTAACTGATCATACCCTTTCCATGAAACTGGCATTACTTTTTTCCTTGCAGCAAAAACTGTATTGGGCCCTCAGAGGGTATTCTCCCTTCTGATAAATATCCACCGTTAGGCAGGTTTGGTTCACACCCTAGCCCAGTCCTCTCTGGAAGAGGAGAGCTTTGCTAAGGGTGGACCAGCCCCAAACAGAACCCGCAGGGCGTTAGCAGGAACACAGGCAGACCTTAACGTTAACTAAGCTATACTCTCTTGCAAGTTCAGATTCCAGTGAAATTTTCTTCTGTACTCACTGAAATGCAATTACTGCACTTATCTTGTCACTGAAACTTTTGAGCTGTTCTCTTCACGTTCACATAAACCTGTGATTTCCTGCATACCCCTCGCTGTAAGGTTTTGAGAATCTTACCCATCAAAACCGTTCTTTCCCCTACCCTTACATTTGGCACCTGCCTCGCTGAAGGAGCCCGAGGGGTTTCCAACCAGAAGGCAGTTATTGCCACCTGAAGCCCGACGTCTGCGAGGCCGGCCTGGTTCTCACAGTCCCCAGGAAAACCAGGTTCTCCCAGGGAGAGGCTATTATGAAAGTCTGCGGCAACGTCACTGCACGCCCAGCGAGATTTGTGTTCAGGGAGGTGCACAACGGTGTCTACCTCTCTCTAAAAACGGCCTGGGTGGGTGCTGGAAGCAATGTTAAAAGACAAAACAAACCAGGTCATGAATGATTTCAGTATCTTCCCGTTGGCAGGGTTAAAGCTGTTAGACATCGCCCAAATGGGTGGGAAACATAAAGACTGCAACCACACTACATTTACGGAGTGGCTTACACTTTCTCAGGCATTCTTGCCTTGTCTGCCTTGAGCCCTCTGAACACTGGCTCTGCATCCGAACCACTGGAACACATTAGATGCTGACGGCGCCCTTCCGCGCAGGAATTCAGAATGCCTGAGGGTGGAGCCCAGGCACTGGCGTTTTTGTTTTTCAATCCCTCTAGGGCAGTGGTTCTCAACCTTCCTCATGCCGCGGCCCTTCAACACAGTTCCTCATGTTGTGGTGACCCCCAACCGTAAAATTATTTTCGTTGCTACTTCATAACTGTAATTTTGCTACTGTTATGAATCGTAATGTAAATATCTGTGTTTTCCGATGGTCTTAGGCGACCCCGCTAGCGGTTCTCAACCTGTGGGTCGCGACCCACAGGTGCTGCTCTAGGTGATGCTCACCGACAGAGAGGGCTGCAAACTACTGTGTCTTGCTTGCACCTCACATCAGCTTTACGAAAAGGGCTCAGAGCGGGTGGGCACCTTACTCCAGGTCACTCAGGAGATAATTCCAAGTCCAAAGTCAGAAGTCAAAGTCCGTGACATCTTTCCAATATAACTCGGCTCCTTGTAACTGCTGCAACAGACTGTCACAGGGCAGTTGTGATTGGGGGAAGAGGGGTGAGTTAAAGAGTAGAGTGGCTGACTTCCATGAACTCCTGGCTCTCCTGAAATCTAGTCTGTTTATAGTAATGGCTGACAGTCTCCCTTTCAATGGGTCAGCCACAGGGCAGCAAGGCCAGTTAGGGCTGCGGCAGCACATTCTGCCTCGAGGTACACGGCGCGTGAGCAATGACTTGCTGGGAATCAAGGCCAGCTGGTGCCCCGGAACCGCCATGCACTAGCATGCACGAGCAGCCTTGCTGGGACCAGGGGAGCTAATCAGGCGGTGCTTCCTCGGGGCTAGGGCCGGGCCTCCTGGGACTGTGCTGGAAGAGCCCCACCTAACCACAACCAGACGCCAGTACCCTGCTCAGAGCCTGTGACTTACACAAGATCCCAGCCCAAGGGCCTGCACATCTGTACACGAGGGACAGATGGCTCCTTAACACTGATGGACGTGCTCACACGAAGGCACGTGAGGAGCAGATGACAATCCCTCACTATTAACTGGCTCTTCCGGGCAAACAGCAGGAACCCATTAAATGACACTGACTCCATACTTCCCCAAGAACATTCCCTGTTGTCAAATTCCAAGAAGCCAAAGTGACACAGCGCCTGGGACTCTGAGGACAGGGAGGGCGTGCAACAAAAACCAGAGAAGTGGGATCTGCACACAGACACCCTCCTTTCCTTTTCACTTGAGACTCGCTGCTCTACATTCAGACTCCGGATCATCGCTTTGCTCAGAAATCTGAACGCTAATGAAACAATCACTTTTTGATTTATAAAAGAAGTCAAGTCTGATGATTTGGAAAAGATCTAAGCTTTGAAAATGAGGATGTTTAGGGGACTATATCCTGGGGGGGGGGGGGGGTCCACACTGAAATGAAATGCAAGAACAGGCAGAGTGTTACCCCGAGCTCTACTTTCCTGCACTCAGTGACTTCAGATTTCAAGGTGTATCCCCATATTTTTTTTTGCCCCTAATGGGTCACTGTCCTGGGACCACCAGGTTGGCAGCTGGTCTCATGGTGGGTCCTGGCCCAGAGGTCTCTCCCCACAGCAACATCAGGAGCTGGCACACCTTTAAGTCTCCCTGCCCAGGGACACCTCCGAAGACTACAGCCTCATGGTCCTGGCGGTGTGCTTCAGCCTCTTATAACAGGAGGCCAGGATGAGCTACACTACACACTGCTCTTTCCCAAGCCACCAACCATGCCCCCGTCACTCTCCAACCCTGCACTGGGCAGGATTTTCCAGGTAAGAAGACAGCCACTGTAAAGCTGAAAAGGTGGGAACAAGGTGAGGGCCCACTATGTTACAGGCACCGGGTCAGAAACCGCTAGATACATTAGGCCCCATTGATAGGTGAGAAAACAGACTCAGAGGGGATGAGCAGCTTACCAAACCTCACACAGCTAGCTAGTAAGTATTGAGAACTAGAATTTAAACCCAGATTTACCTATAACCTTTCCCTAAATATGACCAGGACTTCAACGCTTTCTTTTTTTTTTAAATTTTTTTTATTGTGGTAAAATATATGTAACTTAAACTTTACCACTATAACCATTTTTAAGTGTTCGGTTCAGTGACAGTAAGTGCATTTACGCTGTGCAAATATCACCACCATCATCTCCAGAAACCTTTTCATCATTGCAAACTGAAACTCTGCCCCCGCTGAACAACAACTCCCCACTCCACCTTCTCCCAGTCCCTGGCAACCCCATGCTATTTTCTCTCTCTCATGACCTGACTACTTCAGGCACCTCATATAAGTAGAATCATATCAATGGATTTTTAAAGGGCAAAAACCCAGGGAGTCACAGTGTAGTTTTACGCTTTCCCCTTCTTTGAATGCTTTCAGTATTTCAGACAGATTTTGAAAGATAAAAGCTCTCCATACCACATCCATGGGCCACACTACTTTGTGGCTTTTTAAATTTTATTTTAAAGAATAATTCTTTTGAGAGGACCTCCCATTGGGAGTTACTGCTGTGACTAAAGGGCTATTTCTTGAACCAGGTACAATATTGGGTTGTGGGAATACAGATTCCCATATAAAAACCTCTGCCTTTACAGTCATTCTATCAAAGGGACAATGGCAATTCTCACTTGCAAAGCAAGATAGAAGAAAGAAGAGATACATCAGCTAAATTGGGAGTAGGACTGAAACATCCTGTAGACAAATGCATCTCTCCAGTTGCTTTAGCCTAGTATATTCTTCATCATTGGGCTAGAATTTCATTAATACCTAGTTAGTATTGATCTCCAATAAATGTGTTTTGACTGTACATGTATGGATTCCTTTAAAATGTACACACTGTATGTTTCTAAATGAATCATAATGAGACATAAATTTTGTACCCAAGAGAATTTTTGATAATTAGAAGAACTAAGACATGTGGCTAAATGAGTTAGCACATGGTGAAGGTGACAGGATGAATTAAAGAGGCATATGTAAGTCTTTATAGGAGTTTGGAGAAAGATGAGATTATTTTCAACCTGGAGATTTGATAAAACTTTGTAGGAAATGGTAGGTCTTGAAGAAATGCAGTCTGTTGAGAGAAAGAGAGAGAGAGTATGGGAATTCTAGCTTATAAAACACAGATCTGAAGGAATGGAGAATATGAAGTGAATTAGAAAAAATCAGGAAGGATTATGGAAGATCTGGAAAACATGGCCATGTACTCTAGGCTTTATTTACTGGGCCATATGGTGCCACTAAATGTTCATGTACCACAATCAGTACTGTGATTCTTCTGGATAAATGGAAGGCATTATGAGAAAAGAATTAGAGATAAGAAACATAACCAGAAGAGCAGACCTCTGCTTCCAGTCTAGATGGATAGCCTTACAGCCTGAAAAAAGCTGACAACCCTCAAGAGTTTCAAGGCCACAGCAAAGGAAGAGGGAAGCCGAGGAAAGCTGGTAGACATCCTGAGTTGAGGGTCTGGAGCTGAGAGTCTGGGGAGGTAAGACAATTTGTAGGAAAGACTACTAGAGAGGAGAGAGCTACATGGAGAGAGAACCCTAGAGAGATGCACATGGTCCCTCCGGAGTACTCAGCACAGTACTGATCATACATGTGAATAAAGAAACTACCACAGACCAAGGAGAAGTGGGGGGGGGGGGAGGACCATCCCAAAGGATTACAGGCTAGGAATAGTGCTGTTCTACATCAGCCAGACTAGAAAAATTTATGATTTGTAGCATATTGGGTGGAGAACTTGGAAAGCCTAACTTTAGAAGTAGGAAATAATGATGCAGACCTGCCTAATACATAAAAAAAAAAAAAGGCAAGACTCAAGAGGATCAAATTGTTTGGAAGTATCTTAACTGCACTGCAGAACAAAGCTCAGAAATTTTTGGAAGAATACAAAACTATCTAGCACCCCAAAAGACGGAATTGATAATGTCTGGCATCTCAGTAATCAAAGATTTCTAGGCATGCAAAGAAGCAGAAAAACATGATCCAGAGTGAAAAAAAAAAAATCAACGAACTGAAACCTATCCAGAACAAATATAGATATTAGAATCAGCAGACAAGGATACTAATATAGTTATATAATCCCTGCATTTGGTGTGCCCCAAAAGGTAACTGGGACTTAGAAGATAATAAAAAAGATCCAAATGGACTTTTAGAGATTAAAAACTATATCTAAGATTAAAAAGACAACTGGATGGGATTAATGGCTGATTAAACAGTACAGAAGAAAAGATTAGTGAGCTGTGTTTCAAAATAAAACACAGAGAGAAGCAAACATTTTAAAAGAAGAAGAAACAGAAGCAGAAGAGCACATTAATGAGCCACAGGACAACTTCAAGTGGCCAAGTATGCGAGTAATTGGAATCCCTGAAGGAGAGGAGAAAGGGGACAGAAAACATGTCTGAACAAAGTAAGGGCTTAACATTTTCCAAATTTGATGAAAACTATGAAATCACAAATGAAGATGCTCAATGAAGCCCAAGTTCCAGAACTATGAAGAAAACTAAATCAAGACCCTTTATAATCAAATTGCTTAAACACAATAACAAAGAGAAAAATCTTAAAATCAGACTGTGGATAAAAGGACATATATGGTGAAACAAAGATAAGGTTGACATAAACTTTCTTAACAGGAATAATAAAAGTGAAAAGACAGTGGATCTTTAAAATACTTTAAGATACAGAGAACAGATTAGTAGTTGCCAAAGGTAGCTGCAAACTATCAGTTCTAAAATAAATAAGTTCTGGGGATATAATGTCCAGTATGGTAACTTAAGTTAAAAATAATATACTGTATATGTAAAAGTTGCTAAGAGACTAAATCTTAAAATTTCTCATCACAAGAAAAATTCTGTAACTATGTGGATGATGGATGTTAAACTTATTGTGGCAATCATTTCGCAATATATATATTTTCAAATCATGTTGTATACATAAAAATGATGCAATGTTATATGTAAATTAAATCTCAATAACTAGAAAAAAATAAAAAAATAAAACATGGAATGAAAAAAACCCTGTTAACCTAGGGTTCTATATTCAGTGAAAATGTATTTCAAAAACAAAGGTAAAACAGGCAAAATAATTTAGCAACAAATGACCTACTCTATAAGCAATGTTAATAAAAGTTCTTTATCAGAAAAAAAATGATACCAGAAGGAAACAAGAGGTCTCCACAAAGGAATGGAGAATTCCAGAAATAGTAACTACATGGGTAAGATATTTTTCTTATTATTTAAATCTCTTTAAAATAAATTTAACCATCTATACAAAAATAATAACTATGTATTATGGGGTTTATAATATATGTAAGTGAAATATATGACAATAATAGCATAAAGTCTGGCAGGGTGGGGAATGAAAATTCACTACTATAAGATTAACAGACTATATGTGAAGTTGTATACCATCATTTGCAGGAAAATAATCTAAGGTAAAGATAAATACTATAAATCCCAAGGCTATCCCTAAAATAAAATAAAAGTTTTATTGCTAATAAGCCAAGAAAGGAGATAAAATGGAAAAAATGATCTTAAGAAGAAACAGAAGAGACAAAGAACAGATGAGAGGAATAAAAAACAAATAGTGAAATGACAGTTTTATACCCAACTTTATCAACAATCAATTAAATATTAATTATATAAATACTTCAATTAAAAGGTAGAACTTTTTACAGTGATTTAAAAAGAAGACCCAACTGTTTGTTATCTATAAGCAATTAACTTAAAATATAAAGATACAAATAGATTAAAAGTGAAATAATGGAAAAAGATACACCATTGTAACACTAGTTAAAAAACCCTTGATTGGTATATTTATTAGTTAAAGTAGATTTCAAAGTAAAAGATAATACCAGAAATAAGAAAGGTTATTTCAAAATGATAAAGGGGTCAATTCATCAAGAAGACATAAAAATTCTAAACATCTATACAACAGATAACAAAACTTCAAAATACACAAAGGAAAAACTAATAGAACAGAAAAAGCACAATAACATTTGGAGATGTCAACAGCTTTTTTCAATAATTGATAGAACAATTATAGAAAAAATTCAGTAAGGATACAGAGTACTTGCATAATACTATCAACCAAATTGACATTTGCATAACACTCAGTCCAAGAACAGCAGGATACATCTTCTTTTCAAGTGCACATGGAACTTTTACCAAGATAGGCCAAATTATGGGACATCAAACAATTATCAATAAATTCAAAAGTTACATTCACTGACCACAATAAAATTAAATTAGAAATTAGTAACAGAACAACCTCTGAAGAATCCTCAAATATTTAGAAACTAAATGACATACTTTCAATAACCACAGGTCATAGAAGAAATAAAAAGAGAACTTAGAATGCATTTTGAACTACATGAAAATGAAACTGTAACATATCAAAATTTGTGGAATGTGGGTACAGCAGTAGTTAGGAGAAATTGTATACCATTAATTGTGCTCATTAGAAAAGAAGAAATATTTCAAATCAATGGCCTTAGCTTCTACCTTAAAATCTATAAAAATGAGAGCAAATTAAATCCAAAGTAAGCCAAAGAAAAGAAGTGATAAAAATCAACGTACAGCCGAAACCGGTTTGGCTCAGTGGATAGAGCGTCGGTCTGCGGACTGATAGGTCCCAGGTTCGATTCCGGTCAAGGGCATGTACATTGGTTGCGGGCACATCCCTGGTGGGGGGTGTGCAGGAGGCAGCTGGTCGATGTATCTCTCTCATCGATGTTTCTAGCTCTCTATCCCTCTCCCTTTCTCTCTGTGAAAAATCAATAAAATATATTTTAAAAAAAAACAACAACAACGTAGAAATCAATAGAGAAAAGAAAAACAATAGAGAAAATCAATAAAACCAAAGGCTAGTTCTTTAAGCAAAAAAATAAAATTGAGACACTTATAGCCAGATGAAGGAAATAGAAAGAGAGAGAGCACAAATAATCAATATCAGGAATGAGAGAGATGACATCATTACAGATTCTACAGATATTAAAGAGATAAAAGAAAATTATATATAGTTTTATGCCAATAAATTTGACAACTGAGGTGAAACAGATATATCCTCTAAAGGAGAGAAACTCAAGAAAAATATATAATCTGAATAGACTTATAGGTACATATAGGTACACATATGTACATAGATTTAGTACATGTAAGTCTGTATGTACTAAAGGAATTTTAGTACTTGTGCTTAACCTCACAAAGAAAACCTGGGTCCCAGATGACTTATGTGATGAACTCTAGCAAACATTTGAGAAAGTAATAATACAATTTAATACAATTTTTTCCAGGACATTGAAGAGGAGAGAGTACTTTGTAAATCACTCATGACACTGGGATTACATTCAACCAAAATCAGCCAAAGAAATGAGAAGAAAACAATATAATAACACTCCTGCTGAATACAGATCCATAAAATGTAAGCAAAAGAGAATCCAATAACGTAAGAGTTGTACATCACAATAAAGTGAGGTTTATTTCCAGCAATGCAAGGCTGCTTTAACACAGAAAACTGATCAATGTGAGTCACCATATTTACAAACCAAAAATGAAAACCATATGATCTCAATCAATGCAGAAAAAGCATTTGACAAAACCCAACATCCATTCCTGATAATAATGCTAAGCAAAATAGGAATAAAAGGAAATGTCCTCACTTGAGTAAGGGCATCTATGAAAACCCATAGCTACATCATACTTAATGGCAAAAAGCAGAATGATTTTCTTCTAAGATACAGAACATGATAATGATGTCCACTCTCACCATGTCTATTCAACTCTGTCCTAAAGGCTTTAGCCAGTGTAATCAGGCAAGAAAAAAAAAAAAGGTACCTATATTAGAAAGGAAGTAAACTGTTTGTTTGTTTGTTTGTTTGTTTGTTTTATTTTTGCTTGTGACTGTGTTAGCTTTTCTTTGATACAAAACCAACGACTTAAAATGAAAAACGTCTGCGTTTTAAAGACACTGTTAAGATAATAAAAAGACAAGACACAACTTGGCAGTGATATTGGCAAAACATGTATCCTATAAAGGATGTGAATATCGAGTATATTGAGAATTCTCAAAACTCAACAATAAGGGAACAACCCAGGTAAGAAATTGGCAAAAATTTAATAGACACTTCATCACAGAAGATGTACGGGTATCAAATAAGCACATGAAAAGGTGCTTAGCATCTTTAGTTGTACGAAAATTAGTGACACATACCACTATACACCTATCAGAATGGTTAAGGTTAGAAATACTGATTATATCAAGTGTTTTTGAGGATGTGGAGGAACTCCTATATTGCTGGAATATAAAATGGTATCATCACCTTAGAAAATAGTTTGCCAGTTTCTTAGAAAGTTAAATATACACTTACCATATAATTCAGCCATTCCACTCCTAAATGTCTAGCCAAGAGAAACAAAAGCATACTAATACTTGTACATGAATGTTTATTGAAGCATTATTTATTAATAGTCAAAAACTGGAAACCACCAAATGCATACGAACAGGAGAAACAATAAACTGCAGTGCACATATCCATTCAAACAACTGCTACTCAGAGATGAAAAGGAATGAACTACCAATATAAATGAACTATCGGTATTGAATTTTGAAATAATTATGTTGAGTGAAACCAGCCTGACCAAAATAAAATAAAATAAAATGCACACGCTCTCTGACTGTATTTATATAAAGTTCTAGGAAATGAAAACTTACAGTGACAGCAAGTGGGTGGGGAAGGGGTGAAGAGAAGGGAAGGATTTGCAAAGGAAAATGAGGAAGTGTTTAGGGGTGATGGATATGTTTGTTATTTTGATTGTGGTGATGGTTTCAGAGGTACAGACATGATAAAACTTACTAAATTTTATAAATTTAATATGTGAAGCTTATTGTATACCAGTATTAATTATGCTTCAATAAATCTGTTAAGTAGAAACAACCAACTGAAAGGCTACTTAAATATCCTAAAAATGTGGTAGGAATGGGAAAACATGGCTGTAAGAATACAAAAGACTCAAACTCACAAGATTCGGGTGTGAGGGCAAGAAAATGTAGGAGTCAGGTATAACCAAGATTTGGAGACTGGTTGATAGGAAGGCAGGTGGCACCCTTAACAGCAACAGGGGTGACCAAAGGAAGAGCAGGTAAATTCAAGTTTTGAACAGGCTGGATGCTGGCAGACCATCTCATTCCAAGGGCAGCTTAAAACCTGGGACTAGAAGTGAGAGGCAAGAGACAGAGCCTCTGAATTCCACACTTGCAACTTCACATTCCTCCAGCATTCCCTTGGGTGGATACCTTGCCTTCTGGGCTACAATCTGCGTCTCTGAAGGGAGAAAACCCAAGTCTGGAAGAGTTCCATTCAGTTACATGTGACCTTCAGGAAATTTCTAGGATCACGAAGAGAGGCAAATCTACCAGGTCCTCATCTTACAGAGTTTCAAAAGTGCATTCAGCCAAGTGGAGCTTTTGTAGCCTCATATAAAAAGGCTGTGTGTGTTGGCACCAAGTGAATAAAGTGATGTATGAACACTGGACGGGAAAAGGTGAGGTGCACCACAGGCTATAAGAAACTGGAAATGTAAGGCCTATGAAGTCATTTCTCTGTTTGCTGCCCCACTCCCTGCTACACCAGTCCTGCCAGAATGGCACGGCTCCTGAGAACGGCAGTGCGCTTCTTCACCCCAGAGCCAAAGGAAACATCTGTGAGTCTGGCGGGGTTTCAGGTGAGCATGCTGCTCAGAGGGCTCCAACTACAGAGGGAACTGTTTTTCTCCTTCCTTATTTTATTTTAAATGTCAAACTTTTCACACTACAGTGACACCCTAAAATGATGCTCTTACTTCCGTTGCTTCAGTTGAAACAATATTTTTTCATGCTCCATAGAGTGCCCAGCAGCTGGAGTGCAATGGGGCCCTCTCTTCCAACATGCCATGAAAACAAAAATAAGGGAAAGAATGCAAAATAGCTGGTGGGAAAAATACCCCTTTCTCTTGAATGTTCTGTATTCACTCACCCAATCAATGTTTATTCCAGTTTTAAGGCACTGTATGAAGTTCTATGAGGTTTTATAAGTCATAGCAATGGACTAAAATAGCCCAATTGCAAGAGGTTTCAAGTTCAAGACCAGTACATACACAACTTCAGTATGACACAGAAAGAATCGCAGGGTAAAGGAGGGGCATGATGCCATGGGAGTTTCGGTAGAGTGGAATTTAATGGAGTGTCCCAGAAGGAGCCCTTATGAATGAAATGGCATTTGCACTAGACTTTTAAAGGCCAGGATATAAACAATCAGAATTGGGAAGAAGAAATAATCCTCTAGGTATAGGAAATGGGCAGGACTCAGAGCATGGGAGCCAAGGTCCAAGGAGTGTTCAGGGAATCCTATATAATAAAAGCCTAATATGCCAAGTGTCTGACCAGTCGTTTGACCGTTCGACAGTCACTATGAAGTTCACTGACCACCAGGAGGCAGACACTCCAACCAGTAGGTTAGGTTGCTGCGGGGTCTGGCTGATCGGGACTGGGCAAGATGGGCTAGACACGCCCTGGAGCCCTCCCGTGGTTCTTCCCTGGTCCTGATCATGCATTGGTGGGGTCCCTCGGCCTGGCCTGTGCCCTCTCGCAATCCGGGATCCCTTGGGGGATGCCCGCAGGCCAGGCTGAGGAACTCCACTGGTGCACGGTTTGTGCACCAGGCCTCTAGTAATTCAATATAATTCAACAAACATTATGAATCCCCTGTTGGTTACTACATACTGTGCTAAGTGGTAGACATACAGAGATGTCACAGATAACTCTTAACCCAGAGGAGTATAGATTTTTGAACTGAAACAGATAATTTCAGTGCAATAATCATAAATATTTAGAATAGAGATATACCCAGAATGTTGTAGGAACCCCAAAGGCAGGGCATTGTAATAGTTAGGAACACAGACTCTAAAAACCAACTATTTAGGTTAGAATTCCATGTCTGCCATTCATTTGGATGTATTTGTTATCCAAGTTTCAATTTTCTTGGCTATAAAATGAGTGCAATAAATAGTATTTGCCACATAGAATTGTGAGGATATGTTATAATAAGATATTGTGTATTAAATTCTTAGTATAGAACCTGGCACATAGCAATTATCCCATATAAGTATTAGTTGTTGTTATTGTTGACTAGAGGCCTGGTGCACGAAAATTTGTGCACTTGGAACAGGGGGTGTCTCTCAGCCCAGCCTGCACGCTCTCACACTCTGGGACCCCTCCGGTAGGGTCCACTACCATCGCAGCATGGCTCTGGTTCCCCGGGCCTGCGGGTGGGGAAGGGACCCAGAGGCCAGTCCGATGGCAGCATGGCTTCGTTCCCACAGCTCCCTCCCGCCACCGCGCCATGGGCGGCCGGGGCCCACAGCTCCCTCCTGCCACTGCACCGTGGGCGGCTGGGACCCAGGACTGACTTCTACTGTGCCAGCCAGGACCCTAGCCTGGTGTTCGGTCATCCGTCCAGTTTTTTAGGTCGTGATGGACCCTGGCTCTTTATATATTAGGATACTACCAAGAACTGATCCCGCTTTTGCTGAAAGGTCAATTTGTCAGGAATGCAGGCTGCACGCTGAGCTGTTGCTGGGGTCAACGTTAGACTATAATGGCTCCACTAACCTCTGTGACTTCCAGTTTTCTCATCTAGAGTAAAGGGGGAAAAACCAGCCTCCTATGTACCAGCCACTTTTCTGAGTGCTGTGTATAAGTGATCTCATTCAATCTGTATAACAACTCTACTCATTTTGCAGATGAGGAAACTGAGGCACAGTGGTGTCAGGTGACACAAAGAAAGCAGGTGGGAGAGGCTGGTCAGACACTTAGGCACTTTGTCTCCAAGGCCTGTTTTAGAACATGCAGTGTTTAAGCTGGCATTATATCTGATAGGCGAAGGGTAAACAGAGGCTCAACATGCAAATGAACCTAAACCATGAAAGCACACACCTAAACATCACACCTCACATTCGTACGGAGTTTTACAATTTATAAAACGCTTTTAACTTATTTGATCCACTTTTTTCCCCTTTCTGGCCCCAAATTATAGGCTAAAAAGCACAGGCTCATGTGAGAAACACCTCAGCTCTGGGTGTTTGAGGTGCTGACAGAGAAGACTGGAGGGAAAGTTTCTTGTTTTCAAACAGTGCTGAGGGCTAAGGGTGAGTCCAGCCTTCCTCAAATGTCTAACAAGCTTTCCTAGTTGAAGGCTTGATTTTCAGCATGTACAGTGGGGCCTCGAATAATGTCGTTGCTTTATGACATTGATGAGATGCCCTAGGAACTTAACTCTTGTTTATAAATCAACTAGGGGCTCAGTGCACAAATTCGTGCACCTTGAAAGGAACTGTGGGCTGTGAGGCTGTGGTGGGCACAGGGAAGGATCTTGACCCATCCTCCACGTCCCCACCTGGCCCCTCCCGTCGTGGCCCCCAGCCCCGTCTGCTGGCAGCCCAGCTCCCGCTGCTGCTGCTCCCACGCACTGATGGCGCCAGTCCTGCTTGCACCTGCTGACGTCGTGGAGTGATTGGGGCTGGCGCCAGCAGGGGGTGTGGGTGGCTGCTGTTGCCCTGATCGCCCCTCAGAAGCAGGGGGAGGTAGAGAAGCCCTCAGGAACAATCAGGGCCGGCAACCACTGCTTGCACCTGCTGATGGCGCCGAGTGATCGAGACCAGCACCGGGCGCTGGCAGCAGGTGTGAGCGGCAGCTGTGGGTGCGAGTGGGGCTGGCACCGGCAGCAGGTGTGAGCAGTGGCTTCAGTGCTGGCAGTGGGTGAGAGCGGGGCTGTTGCCAACAGTGGTTGCAAGAGGCGGCTGCCAGCCCCGATCACCCCTCAGGAGCAGGGGGAGGTGGAGAAACCCTTAGGAGCGATTGGGGCTGGCAGCTGCTGCTTGCACCTGCTGATGGCACCGAGTGATTGGGGCCAGTGCAGAGCGCTGGCAGCGGGTGTGAGTGGGGCTGGTGCTGACAGCAGTTGTGAGTGCTGGGCGGGACCGTGGTGCGTGGGAACAAAGAATTTTCAGTAACCACCAGAGGCTCACCCTGATGACAGCGAATAGTGCCCCGCCTTGGTCTGGTGGCCCGCTCACCTGCTCCACTATCCCACCACGGCTGACGCCCGCCATGTTCTGCATTTTGCTGCCTGCTGTTGATGCCCGCCATGTTCCACATGCCCCCTGATGGTCTGCGCATGTCATAGCGACCGGTTGTTTGGTTATTCTGCCGTTCGGTCTATTTGCATATTAGCCTTTTATTACATAGGATTAGCCTATAGTAAAACTGGTTTCGTTATACATTATTTTGCCTACAGTCACAGAACCTACCAACTACGTTAAGTGTGGCCTTACTGTACTTAGCAGAACACTATGCAAGTTGAACAACTCAGATGTTCCTTTCCCCTAGATATACATTGCTGTTGTTCTTAATCTTTATTGGGTCGGAGAGCTTTCAGGGAAAAAAGGAAGACTATGATAAACTCCTTCCCCAAACCTCCCCCCCCCCCCCCCCACCATGGCCTTGGTGTGCCCCACCCCGGTAGGCTCTGAACACCCTGTGGACAAGGGCCACACCTTTTGTCTATGTATCCCTGGTACATTGCACACTGCCTAGCACATACGACTCTCAAAACATGTCCTAAGAATGAATGGAAGCCTCTCTGCTTCTCAGCAGCAACTCTGTAAAAATGGGTAAGCAGTAGTTACTTCATTCATTCAATCCACAGCGAATTTTGAATGTCTGTTGCCCTGCCAGGCACTGAGCTAGGCACAGAAGTTCATAGATACAAAAGGCAAATTTTTTTAACAAGCAATTTAAGCTACTCACATGAAAGATACCTATGAAAATAAGTGTTATAAATTCTAAAAGATTTTCAAAGTGTCTGGAGCTTTGATTTTTACAGTACAGTATTTTGTGCCTATTTTTATTTGAATCAATGCCAGCAGAGTAAATGGGAGACTCAGTTGTCTTTTGAACTCCATATACAATATTAAGGCTTAGAGTTAAGGTCATATGGAACTCACATGGTGTAGGTAAAAGAAGAAGAAGCATTATAAAAATTACTTGAAGGATGTATTAGGTTTTAAGGCTAGATCAGCAATTTTCCCAGGTATTCCCAGCCTTGCTCAAAATATCACTTAATCTTTGTCTTAGGTTCCCCTTCTTTAAAGTGGGGGCGATTCCTGGGGGTGTGGGGGAAGTGGCCGGAGGGCAAGGGAGGATGTGATAGGGCTTAACAGTTTCCTCACTTTGAAGTATTCTAAAAACACAGCGTTTTCATTGCAAACGTGTGATGGAATATGTGTCAACACAGCATTTCGTGTTGCTAGGGCGATCCAACCAATAGTTTTACATATCCTCATGCAGCTCTTCAGCTAATGCAGGGAGAGAAAGCCACAGAGAGGTGGGCCCCTCTTATCTTCTGAGCATTCTCGGCATGGCATCCTGAAGATATGTGGCAGGATTAGTTTACGGGCAACAATCAAACTCTGCCACTTGATGCAGGCTCGTCCCTTCTCCTCTTAAACTGTCACAATTTCATTTGCCTTGCAGTTTAATCTGTGGTGTAAAAGCCTGACATGTCCCACTTAAACACTGTGCTCCTAAGTACAGATTAGAATACCATTAGGTAGAGAGGAAAACCCAAAAGACCTGATTTAAAAAAAACGTGTCTTTAATTTATTCATTACCTTTTCTTAAGTCTTTTTTCTTCCTTCAAAGAGATTAGAGCAAAGCCTTGGCTCTTGGAAGCACTGCCCTATGCAGGGACATGGGCTTAGTGGAGGGACCCATCACTTTCCCACCTCTCCAGAGGGACACAAGCCATGTTGGACTTGCAAAACAGCTCAGACCTGCCACCATCTGGCAGCTGTATGGTGGCCTGCGTAAAAGGAACTGGTGGTCGCCATCCAGTTCCCATTAGACAGATGTCCACTTCACAAAGAGAGCATCACACTCAGCAGCCTACTTGGCAAAGAGGAGACAGGACTGGGCATGGAAACTGCATGGACTTGTTCTGCCCAACCAGGTTGCTTACTCAGTCGGACTGAGGCGAGCCGGAGGGGTAAGGGCAGGCAGTATGTCAGCAGCTCCTGGAGGAGAGCTCTATGTTTACTGATCCATCGGACTCCTTACAAAACACCTCAAAGCACTTCACAGACATTGTCTCGTTTATCCTACCACAAAGCCATGTTTTTCCAAACTAGGTTTTGGCTCACGGAGCCACGCAGCGGTGGCCTTCTAAGATCACCACCAGGATACTGACTTCAATCAAGGACTGACAGAGCTCCCAAGGGCCCTGGTACGCTCCCATCAGCTTCCATCTCAGCAATGGGAAAGCACTTGGGCAGAGAAGGCCAAGAAAGGTCCCCTTTAACCTTTCTTGGGCTACTTTGCATTCTTACCCCAAATGAACAAGTTATTGTTGAATCCTAAAAAGAAGGGGCAAGAACAATGGTCCAAAATGTCTTATGTACCTGGACACTCATTAGCATACTATAGAGAATTAAAACAACGAAAGCACTATTTACTGCTTTCCCATTGAAGTATTTGATTCAATCAAGACAGAGAAACTAGGAGGGTCTGTTTCCTCCCTCCCAAACGGAAGTGCAAAAGGAAGGTATGTCTCCTGAGCAGCAGTGGAGTGTACAAATTAAGCAATGCTTTTTCATTTTCTTAACTCATGCAAACGTTTTGGTTCACATCCTCTCTTTAATAACCTACCATTATTTTTATAAAATTTACACACATAAACAACCAACTAAACAAACACCAACCAACCTGACTTGGAGAATCTTTAAGAAGCAACATAGAAAGTGAAAAGTAAAAACTCTACTTCTTTATTAGATTTCATTGACTATATAATGTTTTGAAAAAACTACTCAGAGTTGGTATCAATTATTACAATATTTCTTTACTAAACAGACTCTAAGTCCCATGTAAGGGCTGCCTTCATAATAAAACTATTTTTTTTTTAGAGAGAGGGATGTTCATGTGTACAAAAGCTGATGTTAATGTGCAAAGTTCCTTTTCACACTTGTGACTCTTTTAATGATACTGTGTCCAAAATGAGTGACCCCGCAGAGGCTTCTGAAACCCGAGGTGATTCTGGGTAGGTGCAGGGGAGGGTTAGGAGCTAGCCTCTGTGTGGAAATGATCTTCATAAGAATGGTTAGAGTTCAGGAGGCGGAGAGAGTCCTGTCGTGGAAGTGAGTAAACTTCACTCCCTTCATGGTCACACAATGCTGCTCTAATTCCAATCAGCCATCTTCAAAACTGAGGGCAGCTGAGAGTAAGAGAGGCCACGTAAAAGAATGGAAAAAAAAATTGATACCCTTTCAAAAATAACTCAAAAGTAACATCTTGTTGATGGGAGTTTAGTCAACTTGTCCACAATGTCAACTTGGAACAAATCATACAGAAAGCTCTGTGTGCTGAAGATAAAAGCAAACCACACCTGAAAATCCCAAACAGGAAGTCTAGTGCAATATTAACAACAGTCCAGTGTGCTGTGCACCATCACATGAGGCCTCCCGTGATTATAGAATGTCCATGGAAGTTTGGGCCAAAGCAAGATAATCATAACATGTAATTATTCTGAAAGAGTCCACTGTCCTCAGGGCCAGGGACACTAGGATCAAAAATTCTGAATAATTACTGAGGTTTGGAATCTCCAGGTGTCTGATTCTGAGTCTTAAATGTTGGTTTTGCCAACTCTGACACTCTTTCCCCAGAGACCACTGTTTTTCTTGACTGCCTATTCCCCTGCCTATTCTACCAGGTCTTTCTCTTTCCCCATAGAGTGCTGATTTAAACTGTGTAGGATACAGTAATGTTTTCTAGCAAACTAGTTGAGAAAGAAGCACTAGAAGGTTTCTGTGAACAAACATTTAAAAATAACCCTTCCTAATATACACTTCACAAAATCAAGATACCATTATGCCTCAGCTAATTTTTCACCTTTGTCTTCCTCTTCTACATCTATCATATATGACTTACTATCCTTCAGTCAGTTCCCACCATCCCCCAGGCACTGCACGAGGCAAATTAATGTTTACTATTCTTTAAACAATTTATTCCTCACAAGTCTGCTATGTGGACACAGCCATTTGAAGAAATGAGTTGCAAAGAAATAAAATTCGGGGTTACCACAAAGTTTGAAAAATATGTATGAGCACATGTACGCAAGTACCTCCCATGAGGGGTAAGGCTATTGGTGTCAACTGGATGGAGCTCTATCTGGTAGCGGCCGGACTCTCTTCTTCAGGATCCTGTGCCAAACACTGTTTCACAGGAGGAGGGTAGTGAGGGCCAGCTGACACATTACCAACATCCTAGTCATGCTAACAGGAGGGCTGCAAACTATACATCCTTAGATTTAATGGAGAACCCCAAGAAAGATTTGTTTCGTGAAACTGTATCCTCTTCTTATCCTATACTCCCTAAAACAGGGGTAGGAAACCTTTTTTCTGCCAAGGGCCATTTGGATATTTATAACATCATTTGTGGGCCAAACAAAATTATCAACCTAAAATTCAGACTGCTATATTTGGTCAAACATTTAATCAACTCACCCTAATGCGTTGGTAGGGTCAGACTAAATGATCTTGTGGGCCTTTTAGGGCCCACAGGCTGGACGTTCCCCACCCCTGCAAAGGGAGGAGAATGAAGAAGGAAAAGGATGTAAGGGGCATGTTGCTGAAAGGGAAAGGGGCGGACTCCTATCTTACATGATCTCGGGTTCTCTTAACACTCTCATTTCACCTTTATTGTATGAACAGCACTGGATTCTCTGCCCCTGAGGCCTCTTGAGTATATTTTCCAAAGCAGAGAACACACACACACACACACACACACACACACACACACACACACACACACACACACACACACACACACACACACCCCCCCCCCCCCCAAATAGGCACTGCTAACCCAAAGCTGGCTCTCCATTTAAAAAAAAAAAAACACAAAAAACGGCAGTCCTGTTTTTCATAGAACTCAGTACCTTCTCTCCTTTTGGGGCAAAGAACATGGCCTGTTCACCTTTATATGCTCAGCACTGAGTACAATGCCTTCGCACACTAGGAGCTGATAAATATTTACAGCCACATGACTGGTACTTTGGTAAATACTTAACTTTCTAGGTCACCCCTTTCATTTTTTTTTTTCTATTCTACATGAAATTCAATATTAAATGGAACCCAGGGCTTTTATGGCTACCCTGCCCTCCAAATTCCTCTTACAAAAGAGCTGGGCATTAGCCCTGGGAGAGCGCTGGCCAGAGGTCCACTCCTGGGGATCTTTGTTAGCTGCCCCCACCATCTCCGTAACTTTCATCAGGTTCTCTAAGTTCACCACCTCTTCTGTGTAAAAGTTTGGCTCAAACTCTACACTTTGCCTGCCATTCCAACACTTTAAGTATTAGCAGCAGAATGCTAGGGTTTAGCATTAATTTAAAGAGCTTATCTATATATAGCCTCACACTGTACTTTAGCATCTTCAAAACTTCAATCATATTCTCTTCTAACTTTTTTGAAAGCACAATCCCTCCTTTTATGTTTTGTTACAGCTTTTCCCTCTTTTCATTCTTGTGACTCAATGCTCTCAGGCCTTTTAAGTTAACCTCCTGACCTTTCCATCTGGGCTCACCTTCCCAGACCTTAGAGACTCATGCTGCTCTCCCTCAGAACACCTCCATCTCCTTTATATATCTTCAGTAACGTGTCCTAATATTGGGCACCGTGGCCTACATAGGAGTGAAAAGCACTCCGTGACAAGTGGTGAATTACCTGCTCCTTAACGCTTGGTGTCTGGTATCTTCATTTGTAATATTTAGCATTATGACCATTAACTTGTCTGAAGCCTTGTTATGACTCTCACTCTCCCTATTATTATGTCTCTTTCTCTCTGTACATGTCTGGGATGCTGGGTGCTGTTTCCATTAAACCATAAGAGTTTGGGGAAGCATTTTTTTTTCTTGCCTTAAATTAAAAAGAAAGCAACAAAAGAGCAACATTTCATGGACTCATCTGCCACAACCCTGAAGATGACTATGGGGAGACAGGTCTTGATCCAC
Organism: Ia io; assembly: GCA_025583905.1. Taxonomy (NCBI): domain Eukaryota; kingdom Metazoa; phylum Chordata; class Mammalia; order Chiroptera; family Vespertilionidae; genus Ia; species Ia io. The sequence goes on along the minus strand of JAJQQW010000002.1, from coordinate 91,512,879 downwards.
ATACAGGTCAGGCTGTGAACTTGGCCTACACAGGCCTAACAGATCCCAAAATACTTTAAAATGAACAGATTCTGGGTCATTTATAGATTGTAATAAGTGAATATTCTGTTTCAATCGTTTAATTCATTTTTCGAATTTTAATTTATGATCCTCTAATGGAAACAGAGAAATTCATTCCATTATTCTTCAAACTGATTACTGTCCAGAGTATATGTCTCCAATTTGGTTTCTCCAATTTGAATTAATGCCAGAATGTGGGTACTGGATTAGGGACATCTTTCTCAGTCATTTACATAGAAAGTGAAAAAATATTGATCCCAATACCAATTCCTGTGGTGTTTCAATTGCCATTCCCATTCTCCTTGACCCATTAGTTTTTACCATTATAACCTGCCCGTTTAGCTAACTAGCTCCCTTTTCCATTTATAGTGAAACCTGTTTTATTTTATTTATTTTTGCTATCTATGTGTCAGTGTGACTCAGCAGAAAGGGGCCTTGTGAAATCCAAGTACTTCATAATCCATCATGCCACATGTGCCTTTTTTTCCAAGTTCCTTTCTCAATCACATGTGCTCACCAAAGCTGATCTGAAAATATCCTTAGATATTTGAAGAACCAGATTCTTTCATACATTTAATTGATCTAATTCACTGCAAATTTCTCTAGTGTGGTACCTAATGTAGCACTGAGATACCTAATGGCTAAGTGATTTTCCATTGATTTTCACAGTTTGAGCCAGAACATTTTCAAATCTCTTGACCAATTGTCTTTAAAGCCAACACACTAGCATCGTTTCTGTTACTAGAGCATATAATCTATACCAATCTGTTGCTAACTCATATTATTTCAGTTTAGTTTTTACTTTTTCCCATTTGGCCAATTCTCTCTTCACCCCTTTTTAGCTTCCAATGGTGTTGAAGATCATAATGACTGTTCTGCATTTCACGGTGGTACACCCTGACACACACGTCTCGCAGGAGAGAGAGTTGCTTAGTAAGAGGTTTGGGCTAGCCAATATTAGAAAACAAAGCATGAGAATGAATGGGCTGAGGACCAGTGAAATTTGGACAAGGAACAAGGAACCAGAGACCTCAAGGTGAAATCTCTTTAGCATCTGTGGCCACGTGTCCAGGAATGAAAATTCAGACCTTTAAGAATCTATGAACACAAGATAAGAAAATGGTACTAACTGGACTAAGAGCATTGTGCATTTTACTACGGTTGTAATTTTTACAGATAATAAACTTCTTTAAAAGGTATGTGATGATTTTATTTATATTTTTAATCCTAACCTTATGAACACTTCTAAAATATAACTTAGCTATGGTTCATTTTAAATTTTAATTAGAAGCAAAGTTTGAAGAAGGAAGGAAACCTTGCAACCCCTGTGCCTGATGATCTGGGGCCTCTGGAGTGGAAGTGAGGGAGGGAGAGCAGGTCACGCTAAGCCACTTCCCAGGTGAAGCACATGTGTTCAGAGTGTCTAATAGCATTAGCCATTGAAACACTTCTCTTTCTGGGTAGGAAACTGGACCTCTCATTGCTAAAGGCTGGTTTCACAATGACCCACAGGATGGCCACCCAGAGTGGTACCATTGTGTAACTGAGGGTGCAGCACCTCCAGTGTCGAGCAACCTCGTTGGGTACAAATAAAAGGAGACTAAGACTTCTGAGCAAACTATAAATGCGCCAATGAGAAACACACATGGTGAGATGCCCCAAACGAAGCTCTTTCAGTCAACCTGTAATATGTGTTGGAGGAATTCCAACAGTCTGTCCTCCTTTTGTCCAGAGCCATTTTCTTTATTTTTTGCTACTTTAATGCCAGAAATGCAGGTCCACCTGGGACAAGAGGACTGGGGACCAGCTGATGTCCCCAAGGCAGAGGAGAAGGAAACAAAATGGTTAGAAGCAGCCTTAAGTAATTTCTTTTTGTCTTTGATTTGGGCTCTATTGGTGTGTCCTCTCTATCTCCACCCCCTGCCCCCTTCCATTTTTTCTCCCTAGAGATGTAAGACTCAAAATGTGCCAAGGAGAGATACTCTGTGCCAGGTTAGAAACTGTTCTTTGATATAAACAACAGAAATCTAGCTCTGTGCAAGACAGACGTGGTCCAGTCTCTAAGCACCAGGTGTGGCGTATTTAAAGAGATTTGTTCTCACTATAACTTAGAAGAGTTATTTAAAATCTCTCTCATTTATCTCAATCAGTTCTATGAGTGCAATCTGTGTAAGTCGAAAGAATTAAAACCTCCATTTTGAAAAAAAATATTAAATTTTTAAAAATAACTATATAATGTAACAAATGACTCAATCTCTTCCAGGGATATGATAAGGATCCTGCATGAATACAAAAATTCTGACTGTGTTTCTGTTAACTGGTAGGACCTGGGTCAGCCAACAAAGAAAGGATGTCATAATAAGTTACATAGTGATTTCTGTTAACGTAAAATTAATCCAGGATGAAAAGCATCCTTCCTGTAGGCCACGGAGGCAGCACCAACAAAATTGGGACTGTCCCAGAAAATCTAGGGCAGCAACCCTAGTTTTCAAGAAATTCAGGGCAGAAATCCCATCCCTTGCTTGTATGCATTAAGATGTAAAATTGGCTCATCTGCCTACATTTTCAATTCTTCCTCAATTACTGATTTCAAGATGACATTGCCTTAAAAAAACTGGCTCCAAGTCCATTTCTACTACTTAAGGGAAGTTTCTGACAGTGCTTTCTTTTTTTTTTTTTAGAAATAAAGGGAAGACAGAAAATATGAAAATGAACCTCTCTGCTCCCACTGCACTCCTCCAATATGATTCCATTAATAAAAAGGTCAAAAATGTTCTTTACAAACCTTTCACATTTTAAAGAAGAATAAAGTTTATAAGATTATCAACTCCCTTTAGACTAGCAGCATTTGCATTGTTCTCTCACAGAATATGTCAAACAACTCTGAGGTAGGTATTACTGTTATTGTTAGGATAAAAAAACTGAGGCACGTTCTCTAAACTAGCTTGTGATATAACCCTTCCCGACTTTCCAGGGCCTGCTCTCATTCTACCAGAGCACAGAAGAATCTCCTGCCCTCAAGGCCGTCCTCCTGCCCAATTCTGAAATGAGTAAAATTAGGCTTTGGTGCCTTTCAGCCTCCTCCTCTTCCCCTCTCCCTCTTAATTCAGGCCATCTCATCTCATCCTCCAGAAACGTTTCCATTGTACTGAACTGGGAAGAGATTAGAACAAACTCAGATTTTATTAATGAATTCTTGAAGACTGAAGTCAAGCCTTTACGATGGAAAGAAGGGACTCATATTCTGTCACAGTCTGAGCTCAGTGGAGGTGGGGAGAAGCATCAAATTACGGAAGGCGAGCTGCTGTCTAGTCCAGTCCCCTCGTCCCCCTAACTGCTGCTTGACCATCAGGAACAAGAACCGGTAACAGCATCAGAACCACTATAAAAGGTGTTTTTGGAAATTTAAAGTTAATAACCCTTCCCAGAGGAGCCTTGAATTTAATCTTTGTTCCACCCAGAAAATTCTGGGCTCCAAGCACTGTAAGGGCTGCCTGCAGCTGCACCGCAGTTACGCCATGACCTGAGCACAATTCTAGAAAAAGGGAAGTTTTGTCCTTCAAGCCTGTGGCACGCAGTGAGAGTCGACACAAGCCACTTCCTATTTCTGGTTTTCTGGCTGAAAAGTCACTAAAGAGAGGGTAAAATGGGATCAACGAAGCAATAGGCAGGACTGAGGGTTGGTTTCACCTCCCAATCTGAAATGCCAAATGATTTTATTCTAATCACTCAGCACGGGCTCCTAAGTGTTCCCTTCTGCAAAACCAGATGAGCAATGCCTAGCCGACTGAGCTTAGGCAAAGGTAACTAGCAGTCATTAGAGTAAGCTTTTACAGGGTGCTATGAACCTGGGTTCCATATTTGATGAAAATTAAAATATCAAGAGAGTGATGATCCACGGCACAGAATTTCCCTACCACTTACAGGTTCTGAGTTTGGTCTCACTGAACACAATCTAGACCTGCCACCTCTTCCACTGTCCCTTATCCACGATCTCCAACTCCTCAACCTCTCCTTCTTCTCCAGACCAGGAGCTATCTTCTGTCTTCATCAGCTTCCTTACCTTAGACCACAGAGATCATTCCAATGCTTTCAGCACCCTTCCTGACCTTCTCCACATCTATCCTGGTCATCTCCAACTCAGGTTCCCTATGATTCTGTTCCTCTGCTCCCCCACTGAGGGACAGTCACAGAGCCACACTACTAGGGCCCACTCCAAATCCACACAACCCAAGTGTAAGTGGGTCCATCCTGGTGCTCTTTGCCCTATCAGATTTTTCCAAAGCTGTCATTTTAAACCATTTCCATTCTTCTTAAGTCTTCAACTCCACCCGACCTTCTTAGAAATGTACTATCTCCTGAGAAGACTGAAGGCATCTGTATTGAGTGTCTATTTCCCGCCCCCATTAGACTGACGTTCTCTGTTACTTCCTCCGAACTGCCCTGCTGTCTCAAATGTCGGATCTTCCCGCCCTTTCACATGTGCTCTTCAGCCACTTCTCCGGTCTCAATAAGGACCCTGATTCCTATCATCCTTACACTTTCACTATCGCTTTTTGCTCTGCCTTATCTTTTGTTTAAAAAACAAGCTGTATCTAAGCTCTCTTTCTTTTATGACCAGACTCCCAGAAAGGGCAGCCTCCACTCACAGGCCTGCACGTAAACCTAGCAATCCTCTCCCAAGCCTGACCTCCGCCATTCTCAAGCGCTCTCAAGTCCTCTTAACCACCAAGTCCAATGGCTTTTCTTGGCCTGCATCCTTCTTGACTTTCCTGCGGCACCTAGACTCAACACAATCAAAACTGAATTGAGTTGTCCTCTCCTTCCCTGTCCCCACCATTGCTGACTGCTTTTCCATTTTTCCCAGTTACGCCAAAATCTCTTGGTCATCATGGCCTCAATTTAGTTATCAAGTCTCCTTCCTTCCACCCGGTCAGGTCTGTGTCATTCAATTCCGCCCTCTCTGTTGCCATGACAAACAGCCTCCCTGTTTAACTCCATGTACTTTCAGATAACACACTGCACCAATCTCCCAGCCCCTCCCTTTGCACAGACCCGCAATCATCTAGCAAATACAATTCAAATATCTTAGCCTGAGACTTAAGGCCCTCTAAGAACTGGGCCGAGCCTATATTTCTAGACACCATGACCTTCCCGTCTTCCATTTCATTTCATGTATTTCACATTTCCTCTGGACTCTGGGAGAATTCATAGTTCCCAGAAGCCACCCTGCATTTTCTTACCTTCATTCCTGAATCAGGCCAGTCTATCCATGTGCAATGTCCAAGATTGTTTTTACTTATTGAAATATTTTTTTTTTCATTCAATACGTGGTAGAGATGCCATCTTTTCCTATCTCGGTAGTTTTAAGTTATTCATTCCTCCCCTGAACTTCCAGAGTTCAAATATGCTCATCTCTTTCTTGCTTCCTCTTATTTCATATTCTTTTAGGTTCTAGTTACCTGTGTGCTAGCTGGCCTCTTTGTCCCTATTAGATTTCAAGTTCTTGAGGACAGTGATGATCATGATAATAATTGTAATACTAACCACCACCACCATCACAAGCTCCTACCATATTCCAGCTCTGTGAAAGCATATAACTCCATTTCAGCAACCCTCTGAGGACTGTTTCCACTTTCTGATGTGATTAAATAATGTGCCCAAGGCCAGCACTCAGGAATGGTAGAGCCAGGAATTGAAGTTACGCTTGTCTGACTTTAAAAGCCGTGCTCTTAACTACTATGTGGTATTTCTCATCATCTATATACTTGACCAATAATCATGGAATAATATCCTCTCCATAAGCCCTAATAGGTGGGATAGTTGACTTAGCCAGGTTCCCCGGAGTGGCTGAGCCTACATGGTCAACAAATACACTTATAGGGAGAAGAAACAGATAGCTTAGGCTCTAACTCTTAAAGGATGATTTCAAAAATGGAACAAAGTTTTTATGCCTCAAGACTAAACAGAATATCAGAAGCAATGTGGGAGAAACATCTGTTTCACCTGGATTAGGTAATACCTCGACCTGGTCTCCTTCCTTGGAATCATTGATATCAGTAAGGCAATGAACCAAGGCCACTCCAAAAAGCCCTACTTAGATAATTTAAACTACATTTAGAGAATGCCTTCAAAATTCTAATTTCTGAATCTCTGATATCAGCCATGAGAAAACATGATAATTGTGCTGTGCTGGTATTGTCAGGACAAACGTAAATGCGGGGTCCTATTTTATACACACACAGGTAAATGGCATATGACGCACACAGGTATCAGTGTAATGTAAAATGGTGGTTGTTGCTCTCTACACGTAAGCGGCTAAGGCCTGTAATCCTCCAAGAGGAATGTCATTATACAGCTCAAATCCCATCACAACAAATACCGTTACAACAGAGATGTCTGTATAACAAAAACCCTTTCAGGCTTTGGCTGACAGCCCACGTACTTCAAGCAATATTTGATGTGAGACTTGGAGTTCACAGTAATGGGAATTGACCTATCTTTCCAAAGGTAAGATTTGAATGATTTCATCTGTAACTTCTATTCCATGATACCATGAGTTGGTGTGATGTACAATCTAAACCCATGAGCATAAAAACTAAACACAAAGACAAAAACAAATCAACCCTGCTCTTAAAGGGCAAAATTCCCTTTTGTTCACCTGGGGAACACTGCGGTCAAGGAGAAGGCCTCTCACCAACCCTGAAATGGAGCAGAGCAAGGCTGGTGTGTGGCCTTACCTCATGGAGAAGCAAGCTGGTGTACGTAGCACATGAAAACGGATGCACTGTCCTCAAATTTCTATGTAACCTCTTTCTAGCTGCACAAACTGGGCTAACATTTCTTTACTTTTCTGAGCCTCCTCTGCAAAATGTGACTAATATCACCACTTTCAGGATTTCAGTAAGAGCTAAGGAAGAGAACCTATGTAAAACATCTCACATAGGACTTGGTACAGAGCTTGGGCTCACAAAGCCCGTACCAGGTGTCCCTTTTCCTCCAAGACCATGGCTTATGCAAACTATTTGAACTAACTAATGAAGTTAGTTACAAAACCCAGTGAAAGAAGTTAATGAAGTGTATAGTCTCAAATATACCCTGATGAAGAGATTGCTCAGAGGAACATGAGGAAAAAAGAGAGAATATGGTAGAAGAACGAGGCCGTGTACAAGTACTCACTTGACTGAGAGAAAGGTCTTTCTGGCTAAAGTAATAAATGTAGAATACAAAGATAAAATGCAAGTAACCAGGCATCATAGCAAGAAATGAGCTTCGAGCATTCTACCAGAGGACATGTTGAAAAATGCGGAATTCACTAAAATTTGGAGGCACATTTTCCTACCCAAGGATGAAGGATGGCTGTTGCTCTGAAGCACTAGTTTCCTGCCTCTGGCCTAGTTCCCTGTGGATGTCATTCTGCACGGTAGGGGGGCCCTCACTTGCTAAGTCCAGTCCAGGGCATTATACTGTCTTTCCTAAGTAGGATACTGTAGGGGTTAAGTATCAAAAACCAAATTCTAGTATTTTCCATTTGGGAAACATGTAGGTAAACAGTGTAGGAATATAACTCATAAAGGCTCTTTCAACGTTGTCCTAATTTGTGATGGGTTTAATCCTTTCTGTTTTATATATCTAATTTCCTATTTTTCAAGTTTAGGGACAACCAAGTGTGTGGTGACAAAATTTTATGTATGTTCTTTTGAAAGTACGCTTGGTGTTACTGTACATGATTATATTTTGAGATAGAAAATGAGAGCCTTATGAACGTAATCAGAAGTTATGTCTGTTCACCATTATAAAATACGTGTTAGCCTTTTAAATTTCTTAAAAGGTTCTAAAAAGTCCTATCAGACCTCTGCAACTATAGGGCACAAGAGATGACCCATTTCTCAGAGTCACGACCATCAGCGTTTTCATCATTACTTAGTCCCATCCCTTCACCTTGACAGTAAGAAAGAGGCTCAGAGAAAAGTGTGTGCTCATGTTCATGTGCTCACTAATGAGCTTGCAGGAGCTCTTGTGAGAGGCTACATAGAAATAAAATAACAGGCCGGACAGAGATAGGAAGATATGGAGAGAAAGGAAATGCGGACCCACAGAAAGACAGAGGAGCCCTGGGCAGAAAGACCAAGAGATCAAGAACAGAGAAAGAACAAAATTACTAAAGCAAGGTTAACATATCAACAGAGACCAAGTGGCAGCAGAGGAGTTAAATCCAGTCTGCACAGAGCTTGCAAAGGACGACTCTCATACACTGAAGCTTCAATGTGGTGCAGAGGCTTCTGGCTTCCCTCTATTTTAACAACTGTCCCCCCACCCTCCCAACATCACCCTCATCTTAAAATGGAGGCAGCAGAAACCACCAGATTGTACACGTGAGTCTTAGCACTGGTAAGGGCGTAAACCACAAGCATTTGGAAGGTGTGCTAACTATCTCAGGCCACTAGGGTGTTACTTCCCGCCCCCAAAGGCATACTTCACCTAAAGATGTCCATCTAGACCCCAATAATTGATGTCCCTCCTGCAAGTGTACCCTTTAGTCCTTAGACCCGAGGGACCACACTAACTGTTTCTAAGGCATGTCAGGATCCCCACAGGCTATGGAAAAGTGAAATGCAGTTGTAATTACGTGAGCAATAATGGGAAGGTGGGGGCAGCAAGAGTTACTCCTGAAATGCAAGACTAGAAACACTATTCCTTAGAGAGGCAGGCTCTCCACCGGGGAAGAGGAGCCTGCGCTGCCTGGAAAGTGACCTCGGGAGAGCCATCACGCGCCTGGACAGCGGCGCGGCCGCGCCCCTCCCTCCGCTCCTCCTTCCCTGCGTCCCAGGCCAGCTCCGTCCACCTGCCCGGGAGGCGGGCGGGGGCGCGGGGAGGAGCCGGGCTGGCCTCGGGCACGGGGGCAGCAGGCGGCTCCCACTCGCAGTTGTCCCTCCCGCGGCGCCCAGGACACCCAGCGAGGCCGCCACCCTCGCACGCCCCGCGGACTGTACCTTTGCTCTGGGGAGGGTTCTGACTCCGGTCCCGGAGGACGTTGATCTGGTAGACAGCTCCGTAAGGCTCAAAAAGTTCTTTCAGCTCCTTTTCCGACCAAGACCGGGGGATCTGCCCGACAAACATCTTAATGGCATCTGGGTCTGGTTGGTCCGAGTGATCCAAAGCGCCGTTCATCTTGTTGGCTGTGCCGTTACTGTCAAAAAGGGAACCGGGAGCCAGAGTTAGGGCTGCACGGTGAGGGACAGGAAGAAAAAAACAGGGGGGTGGGGGCGGGGAGGCGGAAGGAGGAGGGAGAGGAGCGTGGGGCAAAGTGCCTAATGAGTCGTAGACATTTGATGAACTAAAACAAAGCACAGGCACCATGAGGTTGCTCCTCGGTGGCAGGGCGGCGGGCTCGCACGCACTGCAGGCTGCTGCTGCTCAGCACCCAGCCCGAGCCCAGGGCAGCGCCCCGCCGGCTGTCACCCGGGGCGTGGACATCTTGAAACCCAGCTCGGAGGCAGCTGCAAGTTAAGTGCAGGTCTCGTTCTGCAAGGCTGCCATCAATGCATCTGCAGCCTTATCAGCCTCACACTGGCTCTCTTGTGAAAAGAAAGGCAGGGCTGGATTTCTGCTGGCTTTCTCCCCTTCCCCTCCCCTCTTTGGAGATTTTTTTGGGAGGAGAAGAGAGGTGATAATGATAAAGTCACATGAAAAGAAAATGAAACACTTGGCAGTCCGTCAGATGACTAATGCAAGATGCTGAGGATGAATTTGCAGAGTGCGCGAGGCATCCATGTGTGCATCAAATTAGTACGTTGTTGCTGCTCAGAATGGAAAGTGCTCCAGCAATGCGGCTGGCTGCAGCCGATTGGCTGCTTGTGCTGGAGAAAAGGGCCAGGGCGGGGAGGGGGGCTCCGTTTAAAAAGCACATTGTTTATGGGACCCAGGCACAAAGGGTTTAATTCAGAGAGGCAAAGGCGATCTCAGAATTGCCTGCTTTGTGCTGGAAAAAAAAAAAAAATGCAGCCACAGAAAGTTGAGTTCCCGCTAAAGGACACTGAATATTTCAAATCTTTCACACTCCATAAATTGCTCTCTGTGTGTCTGACTTCCAGATGTTGCACTTGAGTTCTAAACAATCACACGTTTGGAAGAGAGAAGAGGGAAATCTGCCTTTCTTCTCCTAGCTTCAGTAAATATTTGGGGATGATACAAAAAGCAAGAACATAAGCCTTTACATATCCATCTTCCTTAAGACTTAAAAAGCCCCCATTTGGAAGAGAGCCTGCCATTCTAGTCACCATCATGAAACATGATAATGAGGGTGTTCATTTTTTAATTGGGATTCCCCCCATTTGACCTTCAGTAAATAATAAAGCAAAATCACATATCCTCTTTGTCTTCCATCTTCTGAATGCTCCCTAAACCCACCTACTCTGCCAAGAGACAGGGCTGAATGCTCTGAGCAGCATTCATTTGCAGTACTGTGCTCTTGGTTTAGCATCTCAGCCCGTGAAAATAAAATGCACCTAAATAAGGTCACACCTGGCAGACAAAATATCTACAGAGTCAGGTCCATGATCACCCTCCAGCCCCTAGCCCAAGAGGCAGAAAGGTAAAAAAAAGGCCCACATAACTAAAACTTCACTGCAATTGGCAGGTGTCATTTCCATGTAGTCTTGGGGTTATAATAATAAGGTATTCAAAATGATGACAAATACTCTTCACTAGGGCCTGGCTTTAATTTCTACTTCTTCCGTTCACTCTATTTTACCACTCTATTTTTTTCTCTCCGTGAGATAAACAATCAAACTGTGTAGCTTGAAACACTTTCAGAGGTTTCTCTAATCAACCTTATTGTTATAAACTATGTTCTGCTAAATAAAATATTGAGCACAAAATCTTCTTGCAACAATTTAGGTGTAACGTGATGCTTGTTTATATTACAGATCAATCGTTTATCTTGTTCCTGTGCACCTTTACTTCTTTTCAAATCACCCTCTGAGAATTCAATCAACACTTTAACCCCACAGAGCTAACTCTGGTGGGGTGGAGGTGACAGAGCCCTACACAGAGCAGAATGTAGTGTTCACAACTCTGTGAGAGCTTAGAGTGTGGCAAGACTCGTTTCTGGGGCAGGAAGGACTTGTGGTTAGTGCTGTTCACAATGAGCTAGAATGAAAAGAGGAAGGCATTGCCACAGGTCTCAGCTAACAGAGAACGGAAGTTCAAAAATGGGACTGTTGCATTTTGTCTGCACAGAGCAGTTAGTACAACGAAGGAGCTAGGTGAGAGTATACCAGTCCCAGTATCTAAACTTAGAATTCTAGAGCATGCATTCCGTGATCTCTCTCCAAATGAGAGGGCATTTTTACTTTCTCAAAAAATGCACCCATAGTGGCGCGTAAAGGAGGAGAGATGGAGGATATCCCTTATGCCTTTGGTCTTTATGTTGCTGAGTCCATATTTATAACCCCCTTCCCATTAGCCATACTTCAGAAATGCCTGGAGACTTCTGATCACCCTGAGGCAGTGGGTATTGGAGCTCATGGCATGGGCTCTGAATCATGGCACCACCGATTCCTAACTGGGCGACTCTGGGCCTCAGACTCTTCGTCTGTAAAATGGGAATAGAGACTTCATCGCCTGCAGTCATGTGCTTTGTACAGGAAATGGCCCAGAGTAAGTGCCTGATAAGTGTTAGCTGTTTCTATTTTTAATCTCTTCTTTGCAGTTGTGACACACTTGAAATGTCTACTTTTCATTCCAAATTTTCTCATAGAATAGGCTCAAACACAACTCATATCCTAAATAATAATAAGTATCTTTTAATGAGCATTTATAAGCTAGATACTGTACTAGCTACTTTACACACATTATTTCTAACCCTCATAACAACTGCAGTGAAAGTATTATTTTCAGATGCAAATATCTAAGAAATAAGTTCCTTTCCTAAAATTACCAGCTCATAAATTATAGAAGCAGAATTCAAACCTAGGCCCAAAGCACAAAATATTTCTAATCCATCATGTTGCCAAATATTACATCAGGTCTGCCTTTGACTGAGCATGTACACCTCACAGCAAATCTATGAGAAGACAATGCCAAGAGCAAAACATACTGGGCCCCTAGAACCCCAGTGCCAAATTAAAGGTACCACTGCAAGACACACACCTGTCCTCTTTCTATCAGTGAGACAAGCTGAACTGAAGAGTCTGTTAGGAGTACATTACAGCCCACATTTCCTCACTAATCACATAGCTGTCTCCATCTGCACAGATACCCTTCCTCTCTATTCCCAGTCACCTCAATGAGTGCCTCTCATCCACATCTAAATCCCTTCCTAACTACTTGCATTTTGCAAACAACCATCCCAAATATTTGCATCATATTTTGCATAACAATTCCTTCCTTAAGTAAATCCAAGGACCTCTAGCTGTTATACAAATTCAACAATGACTACAACAGTACAACTTCCTCAAGGAAAGCTTCCCTGCAGGACAGGTGGTCCCCTACCCCTCCCTCCCCATCCATGTGATGCGGAATCCTATTCCCCCCCCCCCCCCCCCCCCCCCCCCCCCCCCCCCCCCCCCCCCCCCCCCGGTACTGCAACAGCCTAGTTAACTGTTCTAATGCACACAAATTCCTGCTTTGGACTCCCAACTTTCTGCCTGGCTGAGGCTCATTTCTAGCAGAGACTTACTGACTTCTTTTGTCCTCACGGGGCTGTCAGCACTGACACTTCTAAGTAAGCCAAAAACTGTGTCCCACAATTAAACCTTTGGGGGTACTTGCCAGAGGCCATGAAGAGCCGATGTGCTATTCAGAGGAATAATTATGGGAACAGATACCACAAATTTCAGCAAGACTCTCAGTAAGATCTATTTACTAGGATCTGATATCATGCTTAGAAAATTAGACTAGCTCTCTTCTCTGCACTCCCCTGATCTCCTCAGCACCCACTACAGTACAGGAATTAATTCAAATTCAAATAATATTTATTGAGGGCCTACTCTTTTCTAGAAACCTTTGCCAGGTGTTTGACATCCAGTATCAGGACAGCTCCAGGAAGTTGAAATCGTTATCCCCATTTTGGAAATAAAGTAATTAAGAGTTGCTGTGGAGGTAAAGTGACTTTTCCTATGTCATCCCCCTTAGAAGAGGTGCCTGCAGAATCTGGACACACGCAGATGTGAAGGCCAACTGTCATTGCTCAATATTCCATAAACTGGGTTCCTCTAGGGCAGTGGTCGGCAAACTCATTAGTCAACAGAGCCAAATATCAACAGTACAACGATTGAAACTTCTTTTGAGAGCCAAATTTTTTAAACTTAAACTTCTTCTAATGCCACTTCTTCAAAATAGATTCGCCCAGGCCGTGGTATTTGTGGAAGAGCCACACTCAAGGGGCCAAAGAGCCGCATGTAGCTCGCGAGCCACAGTTTGCCGACCACGGCTCTAGGGGGATGTTTCCTATGGACTCAGTGGCCACATGCAGGCCCTAGGAACAGGCACATTCATCTCCGCTGGCACCAAGCCTACAAACTGCAACAAGATCCCGAGTGCCAATTACACTTTTGCTCTTGGCAAAGAGCCAACTATAAGGCTCCTCCCGGACAGATGCCATATGGAACCAGACCACAAGTTAGAGAGCGCCAAGCCAGTGGGCACTGGCGGTATCCTTCTCAGAGCCAAGAGAGAAATATAACGATGTTTTGGGGGAGAATGAGATTGCTTACTTTCTGCTTTCAGCACAGGCATTGACCTACTTCCCTACTCCATTTTGGAGTAAAGAGAAGTAGATCAGCAGAAGATATGCAAAATCCTTGGAGGTTCCTCTAAGCAGTAAAATGTTAAAATTATAATAACTGATTGAAATAAATGCATTATTATTATTTCCAGGACAGCAAGCTTTTATAAGGCCCAGAGAATTGCACGTTTTCTTTTGGAGAATGGAAACAAAAGAATTGATATTTTTATTCTTTTTTGAGTTCCTTGGATAGCAACTTTCTGCATCACATCCCCTTTATTTACATAAAAGAACAACAAACTTACAAAAGAGGTATGAGAAATGCCAAGTGCCTATAAATAATTATATTAATGCTGAAAAAAATACATAAAATGCCACGTCCTGAAGATATTCAAACCCAAAACCAACACACAAAGATGCCTTGTCTTGAAAAAATGCTGTAGAAAGATAGCTAATCTCCCTGGTACTTAATAGTCCTATTATTCACATGCTTTTTTACCCTTTGTACTTTTTTTGTTCTGTGGAATATCCTGCATCAGTTCTGTCCTACTCTGTGCAATGACGGAAATGTCTTATAATCTGTACCGTCAATATGGTAGCCACTAGTTACATGTGGCTCCTAAAGACTTGAAAGTGGCTAGTCCACCTGGGAAACTGAATTTTTAATTTTACTTCACTTTAAATCTAAATAGCTCTAAATGCAAATATACCTTAAAAAAACTAATCAGAGTTGACATTCACTAAAATATTATTTCATCATGAGATTGTTTTGGGAAAATGGGAATGAGGGGCCAGGAAAATGACATGGAGGCTTGAAGCACACGACAGCACGTTGGTGGGACAGTGGGTTGGCAGGCCTGGGCTCTTGTCATGGTTCAGCCTTCAACTAACTGTGGAATCCCACGCAAATCATATAGTCATTCTGTGCCTTGGTTTCCTCACTTATAAAACAAAGAGCAAAACAGTTACCATCTGGCTCTTAATTTCAGTAATTCTACAGTTATGGTTTGGAACCTAGATGATGATATATGGAAAAGATAATTTACGTAACATGACCAGCTGCCTGAAACCTTGGGATGATTCCCTGTCTGTGTCCAATTTAGCTGACAAGTGACTAAGGCATGGGCCGGGGAGCTGACAAGTGTCACCTACACTGTGGAGAGCAGCCTGCAGGCTCAGACAGAGACACTGGGTGGCTGGTGGCTTGGGATTGCTGCCAGAGCATCATCTCTCTCAATTTGTGCTAATTCTTCCTAATATCCCAACCGCAGTCCCACCATTTGAGTCAGCTGAGAGGCAACTCTTTCACAGGGCCCGGGAATTGTTTCCTTAAGACCACATGAAGAAGCAGGCTTTGTCTGCTGATCACAGGAAATTGTCCAAGACTGAGCTGAACGAGGGAAAAGCGGAAAGAAGCTGGTGATGGGCCTGGTGCCTTCTAGTGGGCAACAGAATGGGCACAAAATCCAATATTGTGAACCATCTACATTGTCCATGTTGTTGTTATTATTATTTAAGAACAGAATTCTCTCCCGACTGGCTGGCAATGTGGCACCTGGGGACAGCAGCAGCTCCTTCCCACGCTGCTAAGAATATTCCAGAGACTCCTCCCTCTCCTCTCCACTCACCACAGCCTCTCAGCTTAGAAGAAGGAATCAGCTGGCATCCAACCTCCTGCTCTGGGAACTGCACCTCCCATTCCAGAAAGCCTCATCTGTCTGCCTTTCAACGGAGTGCCGCTCGCAGCATGGACGCAGCTACATCTTAACCCAGGGGACTCCTGGGTTGCTGAGTGACTCTGGCAAGCTCCACAGAAATCTCTGGACAGTTTTCTCACCAATAAGAAGACCAAACCAATGCTATTCCTGTATTTACCTGGAAGATATTGTTATCATTTATCAAGTGTAGCAAAGCCTTGTGAGTCATGGCCACTCTGATACAGAATGGGGCCCCAAATCTCTGAGACATCTGTGGATTTGCTGAGTTCACAGATGATTCTCTGGCTCAGATGATATCCTAAGTCAGCGATTTTCAATCATTTTCATCTCATGGCACACATAAACTACGAAAATTCTACAACACATCAAAAATTATATTTTTGTGTGGATCTGACCAAAAAAATGAAAGGTATCATTTTGACTCATTCACACTGGACAGCTATTGTGTTGGCTGTTGTCAATTTTCATTTGACAATTTAATGGAAAAGAGGTCAGTGCCCCTGACTAACTAGTCAGGTATTGCTGTTAAAAATTCTTGCGACTTACCTGTGCCTGCCATGGACACTGGTTGAAAATCACTGCCTAAGTAGCTGGAGGAGGCAAAGGCTTTCTCCAAGTGCTCAAATTGTAAATAAATTAGTTTGTGCTCCTCTGAAGAAGATGTTCAAGTTTCCTACAAGTAGACTTACATGCAATATGTTCATCCCTATGCTTTGCCAAAATTTGAAATAAAATTTCATTAAGAATGTACAGGACATCAGTTTCATTCACAGACAGCTGGGAAAGAACACATATGTGACAGGCATTCTGGTGGACTGCTGCAATTAAGGTTAAATTGTATTTGGTTGGAGGTCCAAAAGCTATATAGATGCTCCTCAACTTATGATGGGGTTATGTTCCCATAAACCCACTGTAAATTGAAAATCTCATATGTTGAACATGCATTTGCTATACCTAACCTACCTAACATCACAGCTTAGCCTCGCCTACCTTAAATGTGCTCAGAACATTTACATTAACTACAGTTGGGAAAAATCATCTAATGCAAAACCTACTCTATCTATTCATATAAAAGGCTAAGTGTCCATCCATCCAACCGGTAGCTATGACGCACACTGACCACCAGAGGGCAGACACTCAATGCAGGAGCTGCTATGACACACACTGGCCATGTAAAAAATAAATGGCACGGCCATAGCCAGTTTGTCTCAATGGACAGAGCATCTGCCTATGGACTGAAGGGTCCGGGTTCGATTCCGGTCAAGGGCACATGACTGGGTCATGGGCTTGATCCCCAGTAGGGGCCTTGCAGGAGGCAGCCAATCAAGGATTCTCTTTCATCATTGATGTTTCTATTTCTCCCTCTCCCTTCCTCTCTGAAATCAATAAAAATATATTTACAAAAAAAAAACTAAAACTAACTAACTAACTAACTAAATAAATAAATGGCACCACGGACCTGGCACCAACAAACCAACACTCGGCTTCCCCCAAGTGGGACACAGGCCCCGTGACCACCCTGGAGCGACACCCTACCAAATCACAGCCAACGCTGCTAAGACCCAATGGTGCAAAATGTGGCCCACAGGCCAGCCCAGCCTGGAAACGGTTGCTGTGGGCACTGGGTAATGACATCACATAGCAACGCCTGGCTCCCTCTCCTTAGCAACTAGCCTCCTTGGAGTTTCTTCAGCCCAGGAACACGACTTGCTTTATAGCCAGCTTGTAAACATTATACAGTTTAACAAATGTTTGTGAAGTGTTTTCACGTGCCTCATCTCATTTGAACCTCACAGAAGTCCTGGAGTAGGTAGATAGGAGAATCATTAGAATCCTATTTTCTTTTCATTAGCCAGAAAACGGAGATTTAGAAAACTTAAGAAACTTGACCTGACTGAAAAAAAGTAAGAAATGGTGGAACTTGAAAATGACTTCAGGTTATCTCACTGCGCAGAATATAGTCAAACACTGCTGTAGTTAAATATTTTACCCTTAGTTCTCCCTACGTGATCTTCAATAATAATCTGCTTCGTGTTGATATTTACTGCTGTGTTGCTGACAATTACCTGAAAGAGAAGTTGGGATGCTTCACTGGTCTGGAAAAAGTTTAGCTAAATCAGAAAGCAGGTCTAATTAAGCAAGTTTATTCTCTATCTATAACAGGCTAAGTTGACTCGCGCATGTGTGATACATATAAAGCTCTCGCTGGCGCCAATTGCATGCGTGTGTTTTGATCTGTCATTGTCGATCGTGAATTTGGTTGACACTTCTATTATAGAGAAAGAGCAAATAGCAATATTAAAATATTTCTTCTAGTTAATTTCCTTCCACTGTGCACAAATCTGTGCACCAGGACAATAGTTTATAATAAAGTGTTAAATATCTCATGTAATTTATTATGCATATTGCTTTCGCATCACCAGAAAGGTGAAGAATCTCAAGTTGAACTGTCCTGAATCAGGGGACATCTGTACATTTGTTTAACAGGGTGAAGCATAACCTTATTCCTGAGGAAAAGGCTGCAAAACACAGGCCTTAGAGTTCACCAAGCGAAAGAGAAACCTTATTACCTTACTTCAACTTGACTGCGAGTGAAAGGCATAAAGCTGGAACACCCCCACAAAGAAGTAACTGTGGAGGCATCCAGGGAGGACCTGGAGTCTGAACACACAATGACCCGCGCTGGGAAGGCAGCGGCCCTGGATAACCCCTGTCTGGGGAACTCATTTCCTTCAGTGATTTATCAGAAATAGTTCAGGGGACTTCAGAGCAGAGCAGAAGGCATTTGCACAGGGAGAGGCTTCTTAGATGAACTTTTAGAAATGGCAATGGGGAAATAATAATCACACAGAAGATTTATATCAGCTTCACATTTTCCAAGAGCTCCAGGAGCGCACATTAATTAATCCTCCCCTCGTGGCTGAGGTCAGGATTACTGCCCCAACTTTACCGATGGGGAAAGGAAGGGAGAGGGGGACCCACCTAGCTCTGGTGCCCACGGCTAAATGCTGCACAAGTCACCTGTTTGTTTGGGCAAGTACTTGTAGATGGCTTTCTGGATGAGGGAGAAGACACTAGTTTGCCCCCATCAATTAATTAACTGAAATGTGAATCCTATGAAACAAAGACACATGTGGGAGGAAACTAAGTAGTCACCTGAACTTCCCAAACTGAATACTGATTTTCACTAAAATTCCAATTCTTATCAGCAAATGATGAAAATAAGAGATGTACACTGAGAGCCACAAACAAAACACACAGTGCCAGGTACCCTGGACCTGGGTTTTAGCAACTGTGCTTCTCAAAGCAAAGAATCCCTGCGTTCACAGCTGTCTAAAAGAAAACATTTTGCTGGTACTTATTCATGCAAGAGAAAGCAACCAGAGAGGATTCACAACACTCTCCACCCATTGAAGAAATACTAAACCCACCTAAGTTTTATTCTCACATGCAGTCCTTTTCTTAAATTCGTATTATAGTTATTGAGACTTTATGTCAGGCATGGTGCTAGGTTTGAAGGAGAGAGTTGAAAAATAAATAATTAATGCCCTTAAGCTACTCAGCCAATGAGAAGAGACAAACGTGTGCACAACATAAAACCAAAATACAAAGGGATAAGGCGCGGAACAGAGCAATACAGGGCCTGCAGAAAGCCAGCAACAAGTGACTAATTTGGCTGCGGGCACTGGCATTCAGCATTCTAAACCACACTTCACCCCTGTGGTCACATTTTTAAATGGAATGTGAAAAATTCAGAGGCAACGGATGATAAGCTGTACTCTTTTATTGAGTTGACAAGGAGGTTGAAAGAAAGTAACTGAAGAAAAAAGTAGGCTGACTTGAGAGAAAGCAGGTGCCTCTCTCCCACGACCATGCACTTGAGACAGGGGACCTGTGCAACAATGGACAGAGTGCCCGCACAGACCCATGGACGACCATCCTGTGCACTGCTGGCCCTCACACTGGGGGGCACAGCCCAGTCCCCGACCTACGCTGGCTTGCAATGCCATACATTGGGAACCTACTGCCATCCATAAAGCCCCACCCATCTCTAAGCTTTACTCTAAGCTAATTCCTCCAGAGGTGACCATCTCTCCAATGTTCCTGTCACTCACTACCACTCTTGTGAAAATCACTTCTCTGGGCATGTCCATTCAACCCTCCAATCTGATCTTCTATAGCTACAGCTGACAGAGAGGTCTGGCCCCACCTCAAACTCAGCATATCCAAAAATAATCTTGCCCTCCAATTAGGTTTCATGTTCAACTTCCCTGTTTTTCTTACTGGCTCAAACTGTACCCCTGCCTACCCCAAGTCTGAAAAGAAGGACAGTGCCTTCCACAGAACACACATTCAATGCCGAGTTATTGCTAGTCTAATCTCGATTCTTCTCTGACCACTGAACCTACAGAAACAATATTACTGAGCTCCTGATCAGTTACATGGTGAGAGAATGAAACTGTGAGGACAAGGATGTCTTAATCATTAATTCAGTACGTATTTATGAAGTGATTCCACAATCCAAGCATTATTTAAGTTGCTAGGGAATACAGCAATTAATAAAATGAGGTAAAATTACCTGCATGGAGCTTATATTCTAGAGGGGAGCATAAAATGAGGGAAATAAGCAAACCTAAGAGATTAGAAAGAAATCATTTCAAAGGAGAAAATTAAAGCAGGAAAGAAAGACAGGGAGTATTGGGTGTAGGACTGCAAAGCTAAATCAGGTGTTCAGAGAAGAACTCATTTGAAAGGTGAGCACGGTGCCTTGAACTCAGGATATCTTCAGTACATATTTCCTGAATGAATAGATTTAATACAGCAAGAAGTCTTACAATTTGTAAAAATTAAGTCACACATCACGCAATTTGTCACCATTATTATAAAGAACTGTGTTGTCCCATCTAGTGCTGTTCCATTGAATCTGAGGGTCAATACCGTACACCTAATTGCCAATGAGTTACGTGCCCATTCTTCTCTAAACACCCAGTGAGTCCACTTGTTCCAATACAGCCACTGTCGCGATCCCAGCTATCCCGATGTGAAAACCACTGCAAAACTGTTCAGGGAGCACTGCCTCCTACTCTGCACCAAAGGACAGACTTTACTGAGCTTTGTGCTCACCTGGCATCTCGAACTCTATCTACCCTTCCCTTAAATATTGATTATCTGTCCATTCACTATTCATTTTATCATTTATCAATGGCAGAATTGAATCTCAGGCTGGTCTCTCCTCAGGCTGATTTTTGGCCAACCTTCTTCCGTCATAAATGATGTGTAATCAAGGAATACAACGTTAATTGAACGCCAGCCCAAGGGATGCAGCCAGCAGTGTAAGGTTTGATACAAACGTGCGAGAGATTATTAAGTCACTGCTTCTTCCAATGATCTGGAAAATCAAAAGTTGACAGTAAATAGTACCTAATTACGTCATATTAATGACTGTACCTTAGGTCAGAAAACAGAATCCATGTGTGAAGAAATGTGATTCTGTAGACTAACCTAATTTATTAGGTTCAGATGTGTTTCTTTTTTTTTTTTTTTGATAATGCCCTCAAGCTCATGTGTTTGTGAAATGCCAACAACAGAGTTAAGACATAAAGGACTTCAGAGCTGTCAACATGTGTGTCACCAAGTTCCTGCCCTGATGTCATGCCCTTTAAAACCTCTTGGGAACTTCCCAACCCCTTCCTCAAAGATTTCTCATGTTATGCTGGTTTTTCAGCCTCTGTCACCTGCATTTTAAACCCACATGAGATCAGAAGGAGCACACAGGATGGCTTGTAATAGGAGGCCCGTGGAGTGATGGCCAATGCACATGAGAATCTGAATGGGCCCAGCAGGGAAAGCCCACTCAGAGCTGGGCCAACTTACTAGTATATTCCCCAGACCTTCCCAAGGACAGCAGTGTAGCAGAATAATTAATTTGCATAACAACAATCTTGTCTTAGCTAAAGGGTCACATTGCGCTCAATACATTGTTTAAGGAGGCAGGGAAATATATAATTTATTATTAAGAAGAATTCCTTTAAAATGAAACAATAAAGAGAATTGGTGCCATAAAGGATAAGCTTTCATCTCTACTGCAAACTTAGCTAATAAGCCTATTTCATTCCCCAGGGGCTCCAGGTATCTCAGATTTTACTTTCTCATTCATTCTAACACTCCCCTGAGTATCAAAATTTAAGCTTTGTGCAACATCTAATTTGTTGTCATTAAATGCAGCAACCAATTTTGCCAAGACAGCTTTTGGGAAATAAATCTGTGCTAAGTATTCTGCTCTATTTTTACCTCCTGTTATCATTGTTCTTGCTGTTTGTTGCTTGGCTAGCGTAAGTGAGGGAGGTGGGTGGGGGCCTGTGGAGAAATGAGTTGTTGCTGTTGGGGAGCTTGTTTCCCTAAAGTAAATTATGCTTGTTCACAGATCAAGAAGTAAACTTTAATTCATTCTCTTCAAGACATTACAAAAGATGATATTTGAGGTTTAAAAACTGGAAATGAAAGGCCCATAAGAGATGACTGTGATACCATTCAAGAGACTAATCATGAATCCTCTAGACTCTTTCTGTCCCGATATAAGAAAAGGCAATAAGATGTTCTACAATGATTACACTAAATTCCTAGATAACAATCCAAAAAGTTGCCTCTCTGATAGTCTGGTTAAAGAAATTTGCAAAATAACAAAAAGGAATTGTGCCAAGTTTGTAGATTGACTCAGAGAAGACTTCCAGAATTCTATGCATGTCAGCTCTGTGTTTGGTTCCCTATGATACAAGCATACAGTTGTCATGCTACAAAACTACATAGCAAAAGGCAAGGTCCAAATGGCATTCTACTTTGCTAGTTTTGAAATCCCTAAATCACATCTTAAGATGAAATCAATACCAAACACCACATTTTGATTCATATAGTCTTGCCTCCCCACCTTGTGAGTATGTCATAAATTTCATTTAGCATCTTAAATCATCAATTAAAATAGGCTTTGACATTTAATTTGCTTATTTAAAAAATACCCCATCATATCTAACCCCCTAACAAATAAGAATAAAAATAGGATTATGTGCTACATTATAATGGTTGTTATTCTAAGAGGCTGAATATCATTATATCAAAATTCCCATAGCTGATTTTTTTAAAGCAATTTCTTCATTTTTTTGACACTACATCTGGCACAATGAATATAGATTTGTTTATATATCTGTCTAACTGCCTTTCCCAAACATAGCCAGATGGAGTCTTTCAAAATCAAATTAATTTCAGATTAATTCACTCTGGACCCACTCCAGTTTCATGACTCTTTGCTTTGAGGTACCAACCAAACTGATGTGAAATCATGAACTTAGAAGAGCACAGGTTCCTCTATATCAAGGAGGAACAATGAGATTGCTCCCCCTGTCCAGAAAGAAATCCTTCAGGCACCATGAACCACCAGTTTAAGGTCTGACCAACATTTCATAGTGTCAAAATCATCCAGGAAGAATTTCCTTTGGGATCCAAATAGAATCACAGTTAATTTTACATCCAATATTCATAATGCTTTGAGATGATTCCAGTAAAGATGAGCGACCTAATTACTAACTTGAGAACGAACAGTATTATGGTAAACTTGCCATATACACAGAGTCAGGTACCACACGTGACATGAGAGTTATCTTTTTTTTTTTTAATTTCTAAGCACCCAAAGTGTGTATTCTCTATCTCTAGCTGTAGCTACTGAAGGAACTATAAACAAATGTAGCCAGGCTTTGCATGCTGTCAATCTCAGTGGATGCCTTTATTATCCTACTTATTTCAATTGCAATTTGGGTTTCCATGGAGACACAACAGTCAGCTCTAGAAAATTATAAGATAAATGTCAGGCAGTGATAACAGTGTTAATGAAGCTTCGGTGACAAGCAGCTCTGTGCTTCAAATAATAAGCTTATTTCTATTAGCATATGTATAACCTGTCAAAAAAAACCTGGAAGAGAATATTAAAAATTAAATATCTTTCTATTTATACTTAAGAGAGGGGAGAGACCCTCTCTAGAGTGGCTTAACTTTGGTGGGTCAACCTGAATAAGAAAAAATGAAATCACTGGTTTCTTGGGAAAATTAGGCACCAATCATGGCTCTCAACGATGCTTTAGCTGACATCCAGAAATACCTTACTTTACCCAGTAACAGACAGAAGTTTTTCTTATAATGTGGTTAAAGTAATCTATTTTGTTTATGGAAGCTAAGAGCTCACCTCATTAAGTCTGACCATGGCAGACGGTGAATTTCAGAGAAATAAATGCTACAACCAACCTCAGGTAATTGGATTGAGTAACCCATCTCCTCCCCTCTCTATGATGCTGGATAACTATGATTCAATTGCTAGAATCCATAATCCAGAACCACCTGAAATACTTTCAGGTAAAAAAACCCCCAAAACTGACAACTATGGCTTTACATAAGTTTGATGCATTTTGAATATATAGGTTGAGACAGTGGAAATGTGAACTACATACAGTTCAAAGTTAGGTTCTACAAAAAGAAAGTGAAACAAAAATAAGTTTTATTGGGAGAAGATGACTTAATAGAAAAAAATTGTTTTCTTCAAGAACATCCTTCAGAACCCTGAACAGTTAAAAGGGGGATAATTCTCCAAATCAAAGTCTCTCCAGAAATACAAAAGAAAGACCTATACATATTTACTCCTCATTTATAGTAACTGCTCTTTAACCTCGCCATAGTATCCATTATGATTTCACTCACTGCATATTTTTTCTTTATTCTTTTTTAAATATATTTTTATTGATTTCAGAGAGGAAGGGAGAGGGAGAGAGAGATAGAAACATCAATGATGAAAGAGAATCACTGACTGGCTGCCTCCTGCACACCCCTCTACTGGGGATCCAGCCCACAACCCAGGCATGTGCCCTGACCGGGAATCAAACCATGGTCTCCTGGTTCATGGGACGTTACTCAACCAACTGAGCCACACCGGTCAGGGCTTTTCCTTTATTATTAAAAATCTGTTTATTGAGTGCCAGGTAAGACATTGTCACTGCCCTTACATCTCTCATTGTTAATAGCTTGTCCAACCAAATATCCAAGGTCTTGAACAAGGTATCACACTGTGTGTGTGTGTGTGTGTGTGTGTGTGTGTGTGTGTGTGTGTGTGTGTGTGTGTGTGTGTGTTTTCTGTCCAAAGTCTGGTCCATTTTGAAGTGACTACCTGACTAGTTTTTTCTGGAGTGAGACAACTCTTTTTGCTACAGCTCTGCAGTGGGAACAGCTGCTGCTCAAATCCGCCTCTACCTACCTTGTTTTTCAATTGCTGTAACAAAAATACCATAAGAGTGGGTGGCTTATAAACAACAAGCATTTGCTTCTCACAGTTCTAGAAGCAGGAAGTCTAAGATCAAGGCACAGCAGACTCATGTTGGGTGAGACCCACTTCCTGGTTTACAAACAGCCATCTTCTTGCTGTGTGCTCATGTGGGGGTTGGGGTGAGGGAGCTCTGTGGGGTCTCTTTATAAGGGCACTAATCCCATTATGAGAGTCCTACTCTCAGGACCCAATCACCTCCCAATTAATAGTATCACTCTGGGTGTTAGATTTCAAATGAAATTTGGGGGGAACCTAACATTCAGTCTATCACAGCACACTTGCTACCACTCTTGATTCCTACTCCATTCTTCAGAAAGAAAATGAATGGGGTCAAACCCCAGGCCTGGGATATAACTAGGCCATGGTGTTGGGGTAGGAACTTCCAGTGCAGCATTTGAAGAAGCTCACACAGGTTTGTATTTCCCCATAAAGTGTTTCTTTTTCTCTTTGGAGTGCTCCCTTGTAACTCCATATGGCTGGCTGGCGCAGAATGTACTAGGGCTGCGTCCCACTCTGAGAGGTGGGTGCCTCACCCACCTTTGCACATCTAGCATGGCAGAGTGAAACCCAGGGGAGACTGGGGGAAATGGCCGCAGCCAGATGCTCTGGTTTGAAGGATAAAGGCTGTTCTGCTTTTCCTAAGAGGCCTTCCCTGCATTCTTTGCTTTCGGACTGATTTCACCATGAGGTTGTGAAGACCCAAGGATTCAGGTTAGGGTGTAGTTAGAAGAAACAGCCCCAGGCCTCCTTTCAGTTTCGGGCTTAGCTCCCAGAGCACAAAGAACTTCAGGTTCTCCTCTGGCCAAGAGGCATGGGTTCCATGCCTTGGTTCCTGGCCACACCCAGTGAACCCCCAAGCATTCATTACGGTAAGTCTGCAGGAGTGGCAAAGCTGATAGAAGGCTCCTGGAGTTCAAAATGCTATTCACCTCATTCAAATGCAAGGAATTCATATCTCCTTCCCTCCAGGCAAAATGAGAGCACACACATAAATCAAAGACTATCTACAACAACAGCAGCCTATAGTATCTTCATGTATGCTCATGGCATCATTCCTTGTTATCCCAACCATGGAAAACACATGAAAAAAATACAATTCAAAAGCACACAAAACTCAAGGCATTAGCAAGAGGATTCTTTACTAGGAACTATATGGTCCTTGGGATCCAGGGAATATATAGGAAAAATTACGAGGTGTAAATTTAATAACTCAACTTGGACTATGAGACCCGAGTTTGAAAACTTTTCGGTTGCAAATGAAAGCTCAATACTCTGTTACTAAAAACTGGGTGAGTCAACAGCTGTGGTCATGGAAACAAAGAGATTATAAACAGCATGCCTTTGTCTCATCAGTTAAACATCTTCATCTTTTAAAAACGTTCTTTTGATCAGTACTCCTCACTTACTGTTGCTCCTCTTAAAACTTTTCATGGCTGCTCTTGAAAGGTGTTGGGGAATCAAATATAGACACTGAAAAGTCACCTGCAATTATTATTGTTGGTATTTTTGAATCATTGAAATAATTACTGTTATCTTTAATAACAACAACACGAGGCATATTACGACTGTTCTTCAATTTAAAAATGACAGCTCTAAACTGGGGCAACCGAAATTAGAATAATAATTTTCCAGAATTGACAATATTTGCTAAGTAGTCTCCTTGAAGGGAAGGAGGTTTTACACATGGGAAATAAATAGGAGATTGTAATTTAAGAGTGGCACAGCTTTAGTAGTGAGTTTAATAGTGAAAGCCGAAAACAAAGCGCTGCCTGGGATTTTTGTGTTCCTCTTGTTTAAGGTTGAGAGATTTGATTAAGTGGAGACACCTCGGCTTTTGCTGATGGGAAAGCAGGGAATAGTTGCCCACCACGATTACACCGCTTTGAAAGGCGTTATAAATACCTTTTAGACTTTAGGTTTGTTATGTTTATTTTTACAGAGAATGTTATAAGGACAATCAAATCAAATAAATTGAAGAGGAATTCTCCTATCAATGGAGTCATTAAAATAACTACTATGAAAGAAGTAGTTCCAAAATAATGTAGAATAGATAGTAAGCTGCTCTAAAATTGGGATGACAGGGTCACATTTGTGTATAAAACGGACACACTTACTACAATGGAAATAGTGTCACAAAGTTAGTAACTGCCAAAGCACAAAAAATATAAAACACTAAAAGTGTGGTATAGTGCCTTCAGCTCCATGTTTACTTTGAAAAATCATTATGATTGCTTGTTTTCCATAAGCCTGATTGAGGGAAAGCAAAACGACTTGGATTATGTATGTTGTTGTTGTTATGTTGTTAGTACTGAAATCAACAATGAAACGGAAATACTAATGACACTGAAACCTCGCAACTCATCCAGGACAGGAAGACACAGGAATATTAAAAACAGCAAACCAAATAGCTATAAAAATGATTCTAACTCCCCTCCCAGAGTCATATGGCATCAATTTTGGAAACCACACTTCCCCTGGGAAATATAATAGTGGAGGTTTTCTGTGTCCATAGAATTAGGAACGTATTTAACAGCAGAAAGGGCTGGGATGTTTGGAGATCAGCTGGCTGGAGGGTACACGTGAGTGAATGAATATGGAGGAACAGAGTGCACTGGTCAGGGAGAATCCAAGGTGAGGTGACGTCCTAACAGTGGACCTACAATGCACTCATTCTATCAGGTTGGCTTGTTTTTGAAGCTTCCACACAGAGCTTTCATTAGCAACCCAACACATCCTGATCTCTGCGGACAGCTTGGCAACGGTCCACCTCGGGTCACGGGACCCCGAGTGCAGTGCAAGCATGGAGAGATCTAGAAATAATAGGAACGCCAGATGTGTCCCAAGGCCACACTCAGAAAGTGCAAAGCCCCGTTGTTTATATCAGACACTGCTTCTGGAAATCCCACCTCCGCTGGCCATATATTCGCGTATTGTATTGATAGAATTTGTTCTTTTAGAATTTTCATCTAGATGACAGAAAACCATAAACTGTGGTTTCAGTGGTGTGGGGAAATCAAATTGCATCAGTGGAGGAAGACAGGGGATCTCCTTAATATCTGTGTTAATAATTTAGGAGTGGGTGGAAGGGATTGGGCGTAAATCAGTAGAAAGTTCCTCTGGTACGTGGGTTACTTGTGATAAATGGGTTCCAGCGCCAAGGCAGTTCACCTGTGAACTTGGAATGATGAGATTTACTGAGGCAATTTTTAATTCACTAACTGGCCATTATTGACAGGCTACTAGGGCTGTTTTTTTGCTTTGTTTTTAAGACAACAATCGATAAAAACAAGGGCAACCAGCTTGAATGGCTGGAGGGAGACATTGTACTCTCTTTCTCTCTTTTCCTCCTTAATTAACAATAACATTCAAAACCCTGACAGAGAATAATGGTGAAATAAATTATGGAACCACTTATGTATGAAACCATACATTATTAAAGCTACTCCAAATGGGTCCTTAATCTAAATAAAGATGGTCATTTTAGGAAGCCAAGCATCTCAAGAATTAGAAAGGACACAATAACATGACCCAAGATATAAAAAGTGTGTCATTTTGCCAGCTGGCCAAAGTATCAACTGCCCTTGGATTTTATTAAAATTCCTATACGTCTCTACTGCTGGCTGAGTCTCAGCTTCAATTATTTACAGCCCTGTATTTCTGCTGGTTAAAGATAGGAGAAAGAAGCACATGGAGCAAAATTCAGGTCTAATATTTACACTTTGCCCGTTTTAACCAGTCAGCAAAAGCAGTCCCACCCGCTCTATACCGCGGAAAGGAGCCCAGGGACCACCTGGGCACACTCTGGATGGTGCACAATGCGTCACAGCGCGCGAGTCTCTTTGTTGCTTATTATACCGATTTTTAGTGTGGTTGGAATACCTTTTATGTTATTAAGTTTTAATACAGGGATCTTAAAGAATGCCGTTAGGAAAAGCATAGGAGCCCCTTCCTTATTAAACCAGGTCCTTGGCATACAATTCCCACGTTCACTGCTGCTTAACTTACTCAAATAAACAAGAACATGGTTTTTTTTGGCAGCTTCCATGGTGCTAAGCTCTAGTCTGCCTTTGATGTAAAATTTATTTAACCTAACACATAAATAGTATTTCTGACACCGGCAGGTCAGTCGTCATTCTGATGTGTTGCTCTCCACGGGGGAGAGTGACCCTCTTTGCTGCCACGGTGGCCACCGCCCTGCTGGGAAGAAGGAAATCTCACCGCGGGAGAGGCCCGGGCACAGCTCTGCTCGGCAGCCTTACACACGCATGGTCAGGCGCTCATGAAAATGAATTTTCAAGTGACACAGTAACTTGAAATCTCTACTCTGCACCACGGAGATCTTATAATCAGAGCAATTTCCTCCTCATAAAATTAGCAAACAGTGGTTATGTATGTTTCTATAACTTATAGTCTACCCTCCGTGCAAGAGAAATCCACTTGCCTCTCAGCTACTGCCATGCGATTATGAAACACTGAGCTCAATCGTTTTAACAGGCTTACCCTACTTAACAAAGACATCCTGGTTTGTATGCATGGGGGGCCACCTCAAAAAGGCTTATGGGGACAAGCTTTGCACAAGCATTTTAGTTTTTAATGACTACAGAAGCTCTTGGGGCTCACCATATTAAAAGAACAAAAAAGGCGGGAAGTAGGATTGGTTTTTAATTACTGCTACCTCTGAGGCTAACAATCTTAAAACGAAGAGTTCCTTCAACATGCCAACATCAACTAAAATGCGACTTTTTTGACAGTGCCACTACTGCTGGCATGAATTCATAGATCAGGATAAATAAATAGGATATAGTAATCTGTCTCTTAGTTCAAGTACTCACCTAACATTCTAATCATTTCTAATCACTTTCATTAAGGCACCATTCACTCGGAATACCAATTTAGAAAACTACATTTAACATTTTGGTTCCATCCTTTTCTTTTAAATGAACACATCCATTCCCATCTAGTTCTGTCTTCATGTGCCATGGCCTTGGGCTGGCTGCCACACCGCCTTCCTTCCTCACCCAAGAGCTATCAGGAGATCAGACAAAGATGTACTGTGTGGATAAAGACACTGAGATGTGGCTGTGGGTTGTAAGTGAAAGATGAGCTATTGAATGATAAGGAGAGTCAAGGTTGCTCTGGCTTCAGAAGGAAAGAATTCTGAAAAGACCTCTTAGATTATAGGAAAGATTCCATTATTTAGAAATGTGAATAACAACAACTCACAGATAGAATACGAGAGCATGTGGCCATCGGGGAATGATGGAATGTGGTTCAGTGATCCAAAGACATTCTTCCCGAATCCACTTTATGTGTGATTTCCTTCAGCCAGCTAAGGATGGATGGTAGGTGCGAAGGCCACTCACGGGATTATCATAAAGTGAAGGGGGCAAAACAAAGTTTCTTGTTTATATTGTAACAAGAATGTTTCTTCCCCTTTTTATTTATGAAAGTTTGATTGTTCAAATCATCACAGTATGCACCTTAAATTTATACAATGTTATATGTCTTGAAGCTGGAAAGAATTAAATTTAAATTTTAAAAAGTTTGACTGTTCAAACCTAAAACATACTTTTTTTTTCCTTTCTTTCTTTCTTTCTTTCTTTTTCTTTTCTTTTTTTTACAATATGTGTAGAGACAGACATATTCCTGAGGTTTAAAAAATATACCCTGATAAGAAGCTTGTTGAGTCCTTTTGGAAAACTTCATACAAATGCATTTAAAATACTACTAATAAAGTAGTATTATTCAAATCATTCATTCATTCCATATTTGCTGAATGTCTATAAAATACTACAAAATATTTCTAGGAAATGTAATGAATGGAAAAGAGGGAAGGTTTGATGCCAGCCAGATTCAAGTTCATACCCAGCTCTGCACCTTTCTTGAGACATAATCCTGCGCAAATTCTTCAGCTAGAGAATAAACACAGTAAGGCCATTGTAAGGATCAAATAAGATATTTTAAATGTTTAACAGCACTTGGAAAGAGTATAACTGCTCTCAAAGTGTTCTCTAATTTTAAGTAATAACTGAAAAATTTTAAAAATGCACAAATGAGGAATATAATTGTTTCTCATACAAGATAAGCAGCAGCATACATCAGCCAGATTTTAAATGGAAGCCACATGGCCTAACACAATCCCAAGCACTCAGAATGCTAAATAAAGCTTAACCAATATTGATCATGATGCTAAAGGAAGAACAATAAACTAAGCAACTTCTTCTATCCTGCCGAGGTCTGGCTGAATTTTCTAAACCCTACTTGGTTTATCTGTGGTTGAAGGGAGTTCCCTATTTACAATTCTCTCTGTAGTCACCATGCATCTACCCACAGCTCACTTCTCCCTCTTCTTCCTGCCTCAGCATCCCCACCTTTCTTCAGAGGCTGATTGGAGAATATAGATTTCCCAGAGCAATTCTATTCTTTAATATCTCCACCCCACCAATTGGTTCTGTGCAAACAATTTTACCTGATTCTCATATTAAATGTAATCACTCACCAGGCACTGTGTTTGCAAACGTGGGAGTCCTGCATACAACCTGCTATGATTTGCCTGGTCAGCACAAAACGCCTTTCGGAGCCGCTTATGAATTCTGATGCCCTGGAAAACCTATGTGAAGCGCAGCCAGCTCTCTCAGAGATACATAAAAGTATCTCTGCCACACAGATGCCTGAGACTCATTTATAGACCAATTATAGGACTGGAGCGGCAGCAATGTTTTACATTTGTTCTGTTTTGTATTTTTAGCCCTGGCGTTTCCCTCTCGTGGATTATGGTAAATACAACATTTGCTTCCAGAACTGGGACTTGCTGAGATCATAAAGGAAAGTGCCTAACAAGCAGATTACCTTTGGCTATTGCATTATAGGGATACAGACAGCTACGCTAAGTGGCTGGATTTAGTCATATTCAAATTCTATTAAGCTGCCTTGCCTTCAACATACAAATAAACAAGAGAGGCTTAGTGTGTAGTGTATTTTTCAATGGCCTGTTCCTCCGTCAGCACGTTCCTGTGAGGGCTTCACCATAGGGGAGGGTAGAGAGGCCTTTAAAAAGATCACCACCACCACCACCACCACCACCACCACCACCACCACCAAAACAGTTAATGTTTCTGTAAGTTTGTTTCCTTAATTTCTTTCCTTCAACATTTTGTAATCTGCTTTCCCAACATTGAGCCAACAAAAGAGTCAGTAGAACAAAGTAAAGAAACACGCTAATTCATTGGGAGTACATACTGCCCATCCTGAGGAGCCAAATAGTAACAATTTTGCACGCGGCACTGCGCTGTGTCCTGAGAAGGTGACATTCCTTATGACTGTATCCCATGGCTAAATCTATTAATACAGCATCAAACTACAATTTGTATATTTTGCCTAATTGCCCACTGCACAAATCATTATGAGCATGAAGGACAGGTTTTTTTGTGTGTCTTTTTTCTCCTCTTACTCGCAAGCCTGCTGCTTTTCTGACCTTGCCATAAATTAGTGAGATACTGAGCTGTAAATCCAGAGCTGCGAGTGTCTTTCAGAGGCAATTACGGTGAAACTTTGTTCCAGCATTATGAAATGTGGCATTTTCACTAGATAATGTCCATATTACACACACCAACCAGAGGCCTTGAGAGTGGACCTTAGAAGGAAAAGAAAATGTAACGTGCGGCCCCGCGTTAACTGTGACGATGCTGCAGGCAGCTCAGTCTGTGCAGTGGATGGCAGCTGCGGATACAGCATAGAGGGCTGTCTCCTGCAGGTCTGTGCATTTTATTTAATAGTTTCCCCTTTTTTTTAAGGAATACGGTAAAGATGTTTTACCACTCTAAAAAGAATTCTTTTTAAAAAAGGTCAGGTCTGGCCTTTGAAGAGAAATATCTTTTAATAAAAATGATAATTTTCTTATGTCTTTGTTTAGTGGCTATCTGTTGTCACAGAATATGTGCTCCATGAGGATATGAATTTGTGTATCTTTTGTTACCTTGATATTTTCCCAGCTCCTCGAATTGTGTCTGATATATAGTAAGGTGCTCAGTAAATAGTTAAATGCATGAATGAATAATAAAACAAAATATTTAGATAAAAATGGCAATAAATCTCAAAGATATACCTGGAGACTTGATGTTTATAGAGCATAAAAGGTTAATGCAGAGCCTAGAGTAAGATGGGTGCCTTTGGTAGGAATTCTGAAATGGGGAATAAAACATTTCAGGACATGTTCAACTGTGTGTGGGACTGACATAACCAATGTGAGGTATGCAAGAGATTAGAAATCAGGGGAGAGGAAAAAATTACATGTTCATTAACACCTCCAACTAATGCACCCAGGGTGAAAATCATCCAGAACCTCCGCATTCTAAGTGCTGATGAAGGTAGGAAGACAGCACTGGGAAGAATTGTCTGACATGAGGGTAAGGAAGCCAATGCCCAATCTAATGTGGAATGAAAGGAAAAGCCAGCCCAGCCGGTGTGGCTCAGTGGTTGAGCATTGACCTATGAACCAGGGGTCACAGTTCAATTCCCCGATCAATGATTCTCTCTCATCACTGATGTTTCTATCTCCCTCTCCTTTCCTCTCTGAAATCAATTTTAAAAAAAATTTTTTTTTTTTTTTTTTTTTTTAAAAGAAAAGCCAGCAGAGTCCCCAGGAACTGGAGAGAAGTGACCGTGTTTTTCTGCAAATCTCTAGCATTTCAAGGGTTTGGAGATTTTCAATGTTCTGGAACCACAATTATTAAAAATCAGCAAAACACTTCACTGAGCTGGATATTAGAATCATGAAAAGGTGACAGAAAGAAGACCCTTAGGAAGTGATGGGCTGAGGGGTGGGTGACAGAGGGATGTGAAGGAGAACAGGAGGGACTGAAGAAGCAGGAGCTTTACAGCTATTTCTTTACAGTTATTTCTTCTTAACTGGCCAGGCCTCACATCTCAACTGCCCATTCATTCCATGCACCATGGCCGACTTCTTTTATCTAATGACTAGAGGCCCAGTGCATGAAATTCATGCACCGGGGTGTGTGTGTGGGGTGTCCCTCAGCCTGGCCTATGGCCTCTTGCAGTCCGGGAGCCCTGGGAGGATGTCCGACTGACGGCTTAGGCCCACTAAGCCATCAGTCAGACATCCTTGGCATTGCCACGGAAGCGGGAGAGGCTCCCACCACTGCCGCTGTGCTCGCCAGCTGTGAGCCTGGCTTCTGGCTGAGCGGCGCTCCCCCTGTGGGAGCACACTGACCACCAGGGGGCAGCTCCTGCATTGAGTGTCTGCCCCCTGGTGGTCAGTGCGCATCATAGTGACCAGTCATTTTACCATTTGGTCATTTGCATATTAGCCTTTTATTATATAGGATACGCTGTAGATGAGGCCCCCTAGAACCATAAGAAATGCAAAAAATTCACTGATAACTCATTCTCGAATTGCCCCCACTTAAAATCAAAGTGCCCCCCTGTGGGGCATGTGCTGCACCTTGGGAACCAGTGGGCTTGACACTTTTCCTCTCTGAGCTTCATTTCTGAATACATACGCATATACCACGGGAATTGTAATCTCTTCTCCGCCTACCTCACTGGGTTGTCATGAGGAGGTTCTGAGCTAATAAACCTAGAAATGTTTCATCAAGTAAGTGATGTCTAAACGGGAAGGGATTATTATTTTTAAGCCCACGGGTACCCTCACAGATAGCAGATGCTGATTAGGGGAGGAGGGCATGATTGTTTCCTGGGACTGTAGCTATGGAAGCTTTGCAGAGGGTTTCGCAGACCTAGGAGGGGCAGGCTCTGGCCAGCAGCCCTGTATCGGTGGTCATCCCTGGAGGCGCTGGCCGGCACGGGGGGGGGGGGGGCGGGGGGAGAGCTAGGGGGGCAGTGAGGCCAAAGGGGGAGTAACTGTCAAACCTCCCTGCTTGGCGCCATTCTTTAAATTGTATGTGGCCATTTTGCAGCTATATGTGCTCAGGGTGGGGCTTCAATATCCTGGAGCGGGGTGGGGGATTGGGCCAGGGTAGAGCCAGGCGGGCTAGGAGGGTGGGTTTAGCCATGGCCCCTGGTGAGGTTCAGTGTGCTTCCACTGTGGAGACAGTGCAGCTGCTGGGGAGGGGGCGGGGGGCGGGGTCTGACCCTGGGGGGCCTCTCAGGCCTGCCTCCACCCAGGTCTGGAGTTGTAGGGAGGAGAGGTGTGCCCGGGCCCAGTGGAGGGGGCATGGCAGTGGTGAGCTGCGGGCCCGGGTGCCTCGGGGACACTGACAGGTCATCGCCAGCATGCTATTGTTGTGGGCGCCCCTGTTGTGGGGGTGGCAGGGGAAGAGATTGGGAGTTGGAGGTGTGGACTGTGGCCACCCCCGAGGCTGGGTCTTCTCCCTGTCCAGTCAGCCTCCCCGTTCCCCCAGGGGTACAGGGGCTGGGGTAGGGTGTCCGTGCAGGGGGATTGGAAGAGCTCCCTGTGGCCACTTCCGCTTCCTTCTTTCCAGTTCTGGCTCCTGTCAGGCACTCTCCTCAGACCCCGGGGAACTTAGCTCCCTGCCGCCCTGCCCTACTTGCCTCTCCCCAGAGTCCCGCCCTGTGGCCCCACAGCCCCGCCCACCCTGTTGAATGGTTGTGATATGACGGCCTCCCAGATAATTTGCATATTCCTCTATTATTATATAGGATATTTCTAAGCCCCTGTAGTCTCCAATCTCTTCAGGATGGCCCAAATACTTTTAATCCTGACATTCAAGTTCTTCACATTGGATCCAAATGGTCCGTCTGGTTCTATCCCTATTTCCCCTACAAGAACCACTGCACACAAGGGTTCCTGCCGTCTGCCCATTCACTTCTCATCCTAGAATTAGCTCCCTACCACATCAAGAAACACACTACAATTCAAGACACAAGAAGGGATCAATTCTTCTCCAAACTCTCTACATACTTATTGCCTATGTAAGCCATCTGATGACTAATCACATTTTATGTAATCTCATATATTTTCTTTTTATATACAGCTACCTAATTATATTATTTAACAAGTGGGAGAGTGTTGCCTAGTGGAGTCCAAAGACCATGGTGGGAGCTGCAGCTCCATTACTTACAAACTGGGCCACAGAACATGGATAGATCTGGGCTGCAATATTCCAGTAATAAAATGTCGGCTGTAATAATGTGACATATCACTGTTGATTTAAAAATCAAAAGAGGTATTGTATGTGAAGTACTCTGTAAACTGTTAAAACACAATATACTGTACATGTTTTTACCTTTCTTCCCAACTAGACTCTGATTATCTTAAGGGCAGGAACCAGGTTCAACAGTTCTTTGAATTCCCAACTTCACCTGTCAAGGCAGCATCAGGATCTAAACAAATGCACCAGGAACTAAATGAATATGCAGTGATTCCGTATTTTGCACTCAAAGTCAACAGCAAAGGGTCTGAGGAACCAGGGCCTGTTGCTCTGCACTTCCCTCACTCTAGGGTTGTCTAGTTTCCATCACAGTAATTCATTTTCCACTTGGCTCCCAAGAAATCTTTCAAAAATGTAAATCTGCCCCTGTTACTCCCTTCCTTAAAAATTGTTTAAAGGTCCTTTAAATAATCTGCAAGCTCTTCTGAATGACCAAGGCTTTTTTTAGAAATTGGCTTGTGGCTAATTCCATACTATTGCTTTTACCACCCTACCCCTCAAAGTCTCTGCTCCAAACCTGCTGCTCCCAGAACGGACCCAACACACTCTTCCACCACCGCCCTTCAGTGTGGGGCTGCCTCTCAGTTCCATTCATTTGGCCGAATCCTATTTGACTTTATAATAACCTTCAGGGAACTTCTCTTTCACTCTAGCCCCTAGCTCTAGAACTGGTTTGGAGGCACTGTGCTAAGTGCCACAGCAACACAAATATGACTTCAATGGTAGGCTTCCTGATGAAGGGTCATGCCTTCAGATTTTTATTCCCAGAGATTAGCACAGGCCTGGCACATGGTGAGTGTTTAACATTTAGTACTAAATAAACACCTCTATGGATGAATTAAATAAACAATGTTATCAAAATCTATCTTTAATGCAAATAAGCGATGGGTATTATTTCAGAAAATTATTTGGGCTCAACAAGTGCAAAGACATTCAATGTCAAAGAACTAAATGTGACAAAACGAAAAGAGCTCAGTATTCCATTCACTTTTTCAACATTTCAAAATATTTTTTCATGATTAAAAGTATGTTCTCATATAATGACATGAGTCTAGTCAAAGCGAATAAAACCACTGAAAAACTGAGGTGCCTGAGGCTAAAAGGCAGCTGGGGCAGAATGGAAGACTATTCTAGGTTCACAGTATTTCCTAGAGAAGCATACCAGATTGCTGAAATGGGCCACTCATCAAAAAATGAAGTCTAGCCTGGCCAGTGTGGCTCAGCGGTTGAGCATCAACCCAGGAACCAAGAGATGGCTGGTTCCATTCCTGGTCAGGGCACATGCCTGGGTTGTGGGCTCGATCCCCAGTAGGGGGAGTGTAGGAGGCAGTCGATTGGTGATGTTCCTCTCTCATGGATGTCTCTATCTCTCTATCCCTCTCCCTTCCTCTTTCTCTGAAATTCAAAAAAAAATATTTAAAACAAAAAGTCTAAAATATAATTCCTGTCCTGTTGGGTACTTGTCACTGGGGAACCGTCCAAACCTATCAGCTAGATTTCTGTTAAGGCAAGTTCAGTTCCTGTTCAGTAGTTTTCATTAACTGACTGAGCAGTGAGACTGCTTCCCAGAATATGTTGGGCTCATCATCCCATAAGAAGTAAAAGTTTTTACTTTAAATGAAACCCCAAGAAACTGTCTACCTTTAACCTTCTAGAAATAATGATGAGAAATTAAAGGTGATAACAGTGGCCATGAGGAGAGGAAGAGGACTGGTATATATGACTTGAGGGTGGGGAGTTGTTGAATAAAACATAATTGAATGATGAGGCCTAACTTAGGGTGCTAGGAATGGAATGGGGGATAAGTAAAGAATAGTATAGCATTTGTAGAGCTAAAATTTGTGGGATAAGGCAAGTAACCAAATGTCGGGTGGAGGGGAGAGAGAAAGGGAAAAAGGTAAAGGTCTGATAGGTTTTATAACCTAGAAGACTGTTAGTTCTGTGACAGAGTCATGGTGCTGTAGGAAGCTTCCAGTATAACAATAGGGAAAAGTATACTAGTATAACAGTCACACTGAAATAATTCACAAACTTGGGTGATAACTTCTTCCCTGTAGGTTTCACTTTTACATAAAAATCACATAATCGCATAAAGGTTTCATCCCAAAAGGTAACTGAAATATTTATAAGGAAACATTAATATGGCTCCTTTTAGAATATAATGCCATTATATAAATATAAGGGTTTTTTTTGTCATTTAAAAATATTCCTCAAAAAAAAACAATGATTAAAAAATAATCCTGAATTTTAACAGGATTTCTTTCTTCACTCTTTTAAAACTATTTTAAAGTATATTTCACAAAGATAAGGCTTCTTAAAATGTAACTTTTATACTTAAAAAAATTAAAGTTATAATTAAAGTGGAAGTTTCATAAAATATGTAAAAGGATTTACAGGTAACCACAAGCTACAACATTCTGATAATTTTTTTATTGTTTAAAATGGTACTGCTATCAGCATAATCTCAGCTTTTATTCACTGCAGTTTCTTTACAAGTAATATTCTCAGAAGCACTAGTATTTCTATATTTGGCTCTATACAGGATGGTTGGAAAAACTCTCAATGTGATGATGGTAATTCATTTTCATGACTTAAGTAATTGAGCCCATCTTCAGAGTTATTAATTATAATTACATTATGCTGTATTTCCAGAGGAAAATAGAATAAATATAATATAATCACTACAACCATACTGTAAAAAACAGTAATTACATATTAACTCCCATCAGTTCAGTCACATACCATTGCACTTAATGCCTCGAATATGTTCCAGGCTTCAGTTAAATGAGAAGCATTAACTTCCTCTCTTAGACTTGATAAGTTATGGCCTTTTTCAATCACAGCACCCAAGGTTCCATCTTAAACCATTATAAATTGCTAAGGAGGGAGAACATGGCTTTGTTTAACACACCTAAGAGATGGTCTCCTATTGAAACATGCCATTCACTTTAGTATCCTGGCTTCCTAAAAGAAAACAAGGTTTGATATACACTGAACAAAGGCAGTTCATGACACCTGCCCAAAATGTATTTTTAAAATAGAAATGTGGGAGCATGTCTTCAGGCTCATTATTTGCTAGACTGTAAATCCTTTGAAGGTAAGTTTCCTTGTGTTAATCCCCATGACACCCAGCACAATCCTGCACGCGCTACGCTCTTGGGATGTGTGTCTGCTGAGTGGATAAAGGAAGAGACACAGGATGAGACTGTGAGAGTTGTGTGGCTTTTACAGCACTGGTTGCTCAGAAGTCCCCTATGTGTCCCCTGAAAGCTGGGTCTGGATGGTCGAGAGCCAGGGATCCAACACATAGGCAGTGTCATCACCCAGCATGGCTAGGTCCCCTCTGAGTCCATAGGCCTGTTAGCCTCAGGAAAAAGGTCATTTGATTTTGTGTCTGGATTTCTTTTTTAGAAATGTTCTAATATTTAATATGTAAGCAGCTCCAAAAAACAATGGCTGCTGGGAAGTGGAAATTCCATCATCATCACTGTCAATATTTCCAGGCCTGTTTTATGGGACCTGTCAGATTCTGCTTCAGTGCCATTTCATACAGGGCTAATTTTGTTCAAATGAGTTTCACCATCCTAAATTGAGCGTATACTAGTTGGTATACGCACTATGAGCTACTAAATTACGCGTCTGTAAATTCATACCCTTCTTTGGGTATAGATTACAAAAACACATTTGAAGCTTGTCTCCATAATTACAAGATTTTGGATAATTGA
Source organism: Ia io (assembly GCA_025583905.1). Classification (NCBI taxonomy): domain Eukaryota; kingdom Metazoa; phylum Chordata; class Mammalia; order Chiroptera; family Vespertilionidae; genus Ia; species Ia io. The sequence continues at coordinate 91,473,139 of JAJQQW010000002.1, read as the reverse complement.
AAGAATATGGATAATTCTATTTTTAAAAAGTATACTCACTTGCTGAAATACGTGGAGAATCAGTTGTTGAAAAAGTCTGATCAGTTATTTTGTAGAACCTAGTTTGTCTTACTTTTAAGGCAAAGGCACATAAATGATGATACAGTGGGTTCTTCCAACGAATAATAAATAGTGATGTAATAATCAGAGCTCATATTTATTGAGAGCTTAATTTCGCCAGGCCTTTGACTAAGTGCTTAACATCTATTAACTTTTTTAATATTTCCTATATCTCTATTAGTTAAGTACTCTGGTTCAGGCCATCTTATAGTTGGGAAAACGGAGTCTAAGAACTTAGTCCCATTGCCACACAGTGAGAGAGCCTGCCATGAACAGACAAGTGTCTGATTCTATACCAAAGCCCTTAGACACAGCTGTACTGATGAGGTCTCCACCCTCTGCGATTTACAAGCATCCGACTTAAAACATTTAAGTGCCTTAAATTCCAACACTTACATCCTACAGGGCAGACCCCAGAACATCCCAAGAGGAGAGTTATTGGAGAGTATGACAAAGAACATTTCTAACTCACTGTTGTCTACTGACCTATTAAAAATTCCCTAGAGAGGATATTCCAGTTTCCTCTACAAAGTCAACCTGTAGCAATCTTTAATATTGCAAATAATGAAAAATGTTCTTATATCATAACTTTTAGGTGAATTAATGTATTCAGGGACACATATTTCCCAAGCAAATCTTCTTTGTCCTTGGATTTTTAATGTGTGTATACACTTAACAAAACCTATCTAATAAAAGAGTAATATGCAAATTGACCGTACCTCTGCTACACCCACAAGCCGCTCCCACCAGCCAATCGGGAGCAAGTATGCAAATGAACCAAACCAAGATGGCTGCAGCCACGGAAAGAGCAGGAGGCTTGGGATGCCCCCAGCAATGGAGTAAGCCAAGCTTTCCGCCTGCCCTGGTGGGCCCCAGCCTCCGCTCAAGGCTACAAAGTTTCAATTATAGAAGATAAATAAATCCCAGATACCAGGGTCTCTGCTTGGGTCACCAGGGGGCATGGCTGGCCTGCAAACCACCACAGGCCCCTCGCCCAGGACGCCCCATGCCCCAAGGGAACCCCCACCCTAATCTGGGACACCCTTCAGGGCAAACCAGCCGGCCCCCATCTGTGCACCAGGCCTCTATCCTATCTAATCTTATCTAATAAAAGGATAATATGCAAATTGACCATCACTCCAACACACAATATGGCTGCCCCCATGTGGACACAAGATGGCCACCACAAGATGGCCAGCAGGGGAGGGCAGTTGGGAAGGACCAGGCCTGCAAGGGAGGGGAGTTGGGGGCAATCAAGCCTGCAGGGGAGGGCAGTCAGAGGAGGGAAGTTGGGGGCAACTGGGCCTGCAGGGAAGGGCAATTGGGTGGGACCCAGGCCTCCAGGAGAGGGCAGTTAGGGGTGACCAGGCCTGCAGGGGAGGGCAGTTAGGGGTGACCAGGCTGGCAGAGGAGGGAAGCTGGGGGTGACCAGGTCTGCAAGGGAGAGCAGTTGTGGGCAATCAGGCCAGCAGGGGAGAGCATTTGTGAGGGACCAGGCCTGCAAGGGAGGGCAGTTGGGGGCAATCAAGCCTGCAGGGGAGGGCAGTTAGGGGTGACCAGGTGGGCAGAGGAGGGAAGTTGGGGCGACCATGCCTGCAGGGAAGGGCAGTTGTGGGGGACCCAGGCCTGCAGGGGAGAGCAGTTGGGGGGGACCAGGTCTGCAGGGGAGGGCAGTTAGGGGTGACCAGACCTGCAGGGGAGGGAAGTTAGGGGCAAACAGGCTGGCAGGCGAGTGGTTAGGGGGTGATCAGGCTGGCAGGCAGAAGCGGTTAGGGGCAATCAGGAAGGCAGGCAGGCAAGCAGTTGGTAGCCAGCAGTCCTGGATTGTGAGAGGGATGTCCAACTGCCCGTTTAGGCCCTGGGATCGGGCCTAAACGGGCAGTCGGACATCCCTTGAGGGGTCCCAGATTGGAGAGGGTGCAGGCTGGGCTGAGAGACACCCCCGTGCGTGCATATACAAATACATACACTTTCAAACTGGGTGGCATTTTAAGAAAAAATTCCCGTTTTATCTAAATACACCTTTACATAACTAGGTAATGAACCTTTGCTTTATAGTTAGACAATGTTAAGTCGGCAGAATGATATGGAACAGAGGTTTCAAAAACTCCACATATTCTCTGGTAATATGCACTACTTTAAGAGTGATATTTAATATTATACATTAATTTTTTTTAAATACTGGAAGTAGGATGGACTTGAGGTGGGGAAAATTCCAGATGGAAGCAGATGCACAGGGATGAGTAACATCCAAGACACTGACGTTATCATTAGTACCAGTCGGCAATCAGTCACGCATCAGTTCGTGGTTCTTTTGCATTGTCCTACTGAATGACCTGACTTCTCTCCTCTTGTTTAACTTTTCATGTGCTGTTTTCCCAAACAGATTAGAAAACCCTCAGAGCCCAGGAACACTGGTATATTCTTTATTATCTCAAGTGCTCAGCACAATGCCTTTCTCCTAGGAACTGAATAAATATTTGTTAATTGGCTGATTGACTGAAAATGTCCCCCCAGGTTTGCAGGCATTTCTCTGAACCTCTCCATCTGAGGCTCAGTCACATCTCAAAACAAGTGTAAAGCAGCACATTCAGACTCCACGTCTGCTTTTGAGCATCTCTCTATTCCCAGCATCCACTAGTGAAGTGCCTGGGACATCACCAACCATAATGAATAACTGCTGCATGGCTGTAACTGATCTCAAATGGCCAAGAATCACCTGGGAGCTCAGCAGAAGGGCGAACATCCTGGGCTCCACTCCCCAAGTTTGATTCCGCAGGTCTAGAGAGAGATCCCAGCATCTGCACCGCTGCGCCCCGTGACATTGGTACTGACAGATTACCCCTCTGCTGCGAGAATAACGCTGGGGAAGGTCTTTGGCCAGGGCCACCCAAGCTATTGGACTAAAATGCAGGGGAACAGTAATGATGAATTTTATAAAGCAGCTGAGAGCAGCCCTTTCCGATGACCTTAAGTTTTACGATCTCTTGAGAAGGAAGAAAACATGATTATAGATATTTAGAATATTTCTCAGGCAAGGGTCTTTCTTTTTCTTTAGAAGATTTTTTTTCATTGATTTTTAAAGACAGAGAAAGGAAGAGGGAGAGAGAGAAACATCTATGTGAGAGCAAACATCCATTGGCTGCCTCCTGCTCGTCCCCTACTGGGGATCAAGCCAATAACCTGGGCATGTGCCCTGACTGGGAATCAACCAGCAACCCTTTGATGTACAGGATAATGCCCAACCAATTGAGCCACATCGGCCAGGGCCAAGGATCTTTCTTATAGCATATTTTACAGGTGCTGACTTGAGAAAATCTGTTTGCTAAGTTGTGAACTATAATGAAGACATGTCAGAGAAATGCATGCTTAATAAATTAGAGTTCAATTTTTTTTTTTTGACCAGGCAAAAGAAACATAATGTACAAGCCATGCACTTGATCCAGGCTCCTGACCTCCACCATGTAAGAGAAGGAAGAAATTGCTAAAAAGAGGTGCACAAGTTTAATATAGAAACTGCATATAGATTATTTTAAAACAAGAACTGAGACATCAATGGCACTGTGGGAGAAAAATTAGGCAGTATTTTCATTGAGAGGGCACAAAACAATGTCATAGCACATTACACCAGCACTGGCTGGCGTAGTTGACTTCTTGGGAGAAAAAAGGCACGGGAGTCAGACCCAGAGATTCCAGTCTTCCTCTCGGGGTCACCCTTCTCTCAAAGCATCCTATATAATAAAACCCTAATATGCAAATTGACCAAACAGCAGAACAATGGGCACTATGATGCACACTGACTACCAGGGGACAGATGCTCAGTGCAGGAGCTGCCCCCCTGGTAGTCAGTGCACTCCCACAGGGGGAGCGCCACTCAGCCAGGAACCGGGCTCATGGCTAGTGAGCGCAGCAGCGGTGGTAGGAGCCTCTCTCACCTCCTCTGCGGGCAGTGGTGGGCAGTAAGGAGCGAGGGGTCCTGGACTGTGAGAGCCCCGGACTGTGAGAGGGATGTCTGACTGCCGGCAGGCAGACATCCCCCGAGGGGTCCTGGACTGCGAGAGGGCACAGGCCCGGCTGAGGGACCCCTTTCCCTCACCCCCCCAGAGCACAAATTTCATGCACCGGGCCTCTAGTCAGTCAATATAAACACTTAACCTTTAAAAATTTTGTGCTGCTGCAGAAATGGGCATTTGAGGATCACATGAAAACCTAAGACTTCCAACAACACTGACTTGTGTGATTTGGATGACACCCTCTCAAGCCACTGGCAAGAGCTATTTCAATTACTTAAAAGAAATGTGTTTCAATTCAAATCACAGTGGAATGCACCTCTTAGGGTCCCAGGTCACCCTACCTCTTCCAACCAGGAGGGCTCTGCCTGCATGGGGAGAGGCTGGGAGGAAGGCAAGTTACCCAAGAATCCCCATTCTCTCCTCCTGCCCTACTTTTCAGACCCCACAGCCAGCGGAAGCACTAATACTTAGGAAACAAGCATTCATTCATGCAGTCACTGAACAGGTGTTTGCTGAAGGTCTGTGACATAGCGGGTATGCTCTTCCAGGTGCCGGGTCGGTGGTGAACTAGGGGCACTTGGTCCTCGCCTTCATGAACACCCCTAGCATGAAGGACTGGCTCAGCTAGTGGTAATTTCAAGAAAGGGGAGTGCTGAGAGGGAAAAAGAATACGTGCTAACTTGGGAGTCTCACAGTGATGCCCACGGCATTCATCAGGTAAGAACTAGTTCTACTTAACTAGTGACCATCCCCAATACCCAAGGGGCTGCACTTCTGAGGCCACATTTAACTATCTGCTCTGTCATCACCAGTGCTTTCAGAGCGCCCAACAGGAAACACACCACACCTTTTCACTATGAATAAGTAGAACCGTGGGATCTAACACAGCCCTGAGAACAGTAACCTTACACTCACAGGAAAACGGGAAAATTCTCTTTAAGTGGAGCACCTTTGCATCAGGCACGGACGCTAGACTTGACTGCAATGCATCCCTCAATCGGGCTGGAGAGAGGGAGGACAGCAGTGCTCACTTCTCTTTAAAAGAGTGTCCTGTTATCCTTGGTCCAACATACGCAAGTACTGCTGTGCTAGTGATTGCACACTGTAGAAAATAGCCGATGATACACAATGCTAACCAAAAAGTACACAGAGAACCTATTTGTGCAGAGAAAAGGCAGCTGTGAAACTAGCACAAAATTTGTTGTGCATGTGTTGAGTTTTTCAGTCTCTGGTTAACACTTGCTAACTTGGGGAGGGGGCATTCTTTAGCGATTTCAAGGTCTTTTCCAGTCCAGTCCTAAGGAATTATTCCTCTTCTGAGAGAAAGCCATGTCTTTTACTGCACCTCCACAGAAGAGACTAATGAGCAGAGAGCAAGAAGTCAGGCAAAAGTGACAGGTGTGACAGGGGCAACAGGTGGGGAATAGTCTCCAGCACAGAAGTTACTGGGCCCTTCTGAGATTCAGATTTCCTGTACTGGATTGGAGTGAGGATTAAATAAAGTGATATGAATATGTTTTAGGGAGCCTAATACACATTTCTCTTTTTGTTTTTAAGGAATATGTTTGCACTTTTTGTTCAGACATTAACAACATATTCCATAACTTGTCCATATATACACAAGACTTCCCTTTCATAATTACTATTGTTGTCACAATTAAATGTAGTATCATTGCACAGGCCTCTCAATTATGAAACTTGTAGAAACCTGTATTTTTATTGTTCTTCTTGGTCCCACAGCAGAAGCTGTTGGATCAAAGAATCAGTATGTCAATGGAGGGGACAACATTTGAATGGGGGATCAATATTTGAATGAGGGGATCAATATTTGAATTGGAGGACACTTAATGGATCTAGCTTCTTAGAGTCTGTTTAGTAAGGGTGGGGAAGGTCCAGCCCATATAAGGACTGAGAAATTATTTGGTCTGGCCCTGCCAAGGCATTAGGGGTGAGTTAATTAAATGTTTGACCAAATAAAGCAGGCTAATTTTTTAAGTTGATAATTTTGTATGGTTTGTGAATGATGTTATATTCAAATGGCCCTTGGCAGAAAAAAAGGTTCCTCAACCCTTGTTAGAGAATTCTGATATAAGGCAAGAAGTCTAGGTTTTTTGTATCTGTCCACTCACAGCTCCAAAACCTGTTATTTGACCTGGCCCCTCTCTACATTAGGGCTCATTACGCACACAGGATCTCTTTAGGAAAAATTAGGGGTGTTTTCCTTCTTTCCTAAACTTTTACGTTTCCTATTTAATGATGGAAAGCTCACTGGTCTTCTAGAGTAGACCACACAGGTAGCCCAACTGTCTTCTTTAACCTCCTTACAGTTTTATACTTTCATGCTTTAATTAATGGTATTTTCATCACTCACATCTGGCCCAACAGTTCTGCCATCCCTTTCATAACACTGTAGCTTTGCTACAGATAACCACCAGCCCCGCCCCTGAGATTATTCAGTCCTTATGTGCTCTGTTGTGGGGCTGGGAAACTCTTCTGGTGTCTAAACAAAGCAAATTCCATTGTATAAATGACCAACATTTTGGATGCACGATGAACGGTGCCCTAAGGGTCCCATTGGTGGCCCTGTTCTCCTGTGTTCTCTGACACCCTTTGGACATGTGATTAGATAACACTGTGCCACTTTTTCTCTTAGGCGGGCATTTAGCATTGCTCTTCATTTAAGTCTTTTGCCGGTGGAGTGATTTTGCTGCTGTCAGACTGCATTATGGATATTACATCTTGAATGGGCTGTAACTTTCTGCAATTGAAAATTTATAACACCAAGACAATTGCATTGGGCCCTGTCACTGTTTAATACACAGTCCCTGATTACTCAGGATCCTGTGGGTTTCTAAGGTGCTGCCTCTACTGCCACATGTGCTGAAAGAAGAAGGTGGTTCATTTTCATTCCTTTCCTGTGCTCTTGAGCTGATTCAGCTTCACCGTGACCAAAGTATGTTGATATTTCCTTCCCTTGACAGTCTACCTTCTAATACACCAGGCTTCTGCCCTCCTCAAAGCATGTCCTGCTTGTAACGACTGGTACAAATGAAGAAAAAGGAAAACAATACTTAATATCCACCCAGAAGCTCATTTTAAATATTAGATCTTTTGCAAAAAGCAAATTTCTTGCAAGAAGTAACATGGATGATCTTTCCCTTTTCTTCCTTGGTCTTGACGACACAATGGTGGACATATTTAATTGGTAGCAAAATTCTTCAAAACAAAGCAGGAGGGAGGGAGAAACCAAGAGACATGGATAAAAGAACAGGATAACCTGAGGATAACTAACCTGGACACACATTTGGATAAAGATATAGACTATACCTTGTGTAAAAAAAAGTTTAAATAATTACTAATCTCCCGCTCTTTTAAATTATAGTTTAATCCATGAATGTGAGACTTAAAATTTAACATCCACCCAAAATATTACTCAAACTCTGTTACAATTATATCTATGAATTAACAGAAAACCAATTATTTTACTTTGCTTGATATTTTAGGAGTGCTGGCTTTAACCAGCTGCAAAACTAGATTCCTGAGAAAACCTTTTAAATGATCTCTCTTTCATCACAAATTCTTCTTTTTCCCTGAAGAAATCACCAAGGCCAACTTATTACTGAGCTGCAACTAGCTGCAAAGTATAGCCTGTGTACAACATTCCGACGGTAGCCTATGAATGCAGGCCATAGACGATGCTGGGGAAGAGGCCTGAGAATGGTAGAAAATCTGTTCAAGGAACCAAAAATATACAAGCCTCTTTGGTAAATTTTCCTGGGAAAATTGGAAAGCCACTTGCAAAAGAGTGAAACTATACTACTCCTTGCCCCTATATACAAAAATTAACTCAAAATGGATCAAAGACCTAACTATACGACCAGAAATAATAAATCACATAGAAGAAAACATAGGTACTAAACTTATGGACCTTGGTCTTAAGATTTTATGAATTTGATCCCAAAGGCAAGGGAAGTAAAGGCAAAAATAAATGAATGGGACTATGTCAAACTAAAAAGTTCTGCACAACAAAAGAAACCAATAAAACAAAAAAAGCAACCAAGTAAATGGAAGAAGATATTTGCAAAACACAGCTCTGTCAAGGGATTAATATCCAAAATATATAAAGCACTCATACAACTCAACACCAAGAAAAAACCAATCCAATTTAAAAATGGGTATAGGATCTGAAAAGACACTTTTTTCAAGAAGACAGGTAAATAGCCAACAGATATATGAAAAGATGCTCAAAGCTATTAGGAAAATGCAAATCAAAACTACAACGAGATACCACCTCACACTTATTAGACTGGCTATTATCAAGAAGACAAGTGTTGGAGAGGTTGTGGAGAAAAAGGAACCCTCATTCACTGCTGGTGGGAATGTAAACTGGTACAGCCACTGTGGAAAACAGAATGGCAGTTCCTCAAAGAAAGAATGGAGTTACCAGCTGACCTAGTAACCTCTCTTCTATCTACTTTAAAAATTTGAAAACATTTATTTGCAAAGGTATATGTATCCCTATGTTCATTGCAGCATTATTCACGGTGGCCAAGACATGGAAACAACTGAAGTGTCCTTCATTATCCATCAGTTGATTGGATAATGAAGATGTAGTACATATGGACACTGGAATACTACTGAGCCATAAAAATGATGAAATACTGCCTTTTGCCCTGGCCGTGTGGCTCAGTTGGTCGGGTGTCATCTGTACACTGACAGGCTGCCCGTTTGATTCCTGGCCAGGGCTTGTGCAGGGCTGTGGGCTCAATTCCCAGTGCGGGGCGTGCAGGAGGCAGCCGGTCAGTGTTTTGCTCTCACATAGATGTCTCTTCCTCTATCTCCCTCTCTAGAAATCAATAAAAAAAAAAATCTTAAGAAAAAGAAAGAAATATTGCCATTTTCGACAACATGGGTAAACCCTGAGAATATCATGCTAAGAGAAATAAGTCAGACAGAAAAAGTTAAGAACTGTATGATTTCACTCATGTGGGATATAAAGCTAGAAGCAACAAATAAAACAAAGAAAAACAAACAGAATCTCATGGACACAGACAACAGTTTGGTGGTTACCAGAAGGAAAGGGGATGGGGAGTAGTAAAGGGTAAAGGGGGCAAATATGTAGTGACAGGAGATGATTTGACTTTGGGTGGTGAGCACATAATGTAATATACAGATCATGGATCACAGAAATGTACACTTGAAACCCATGTAATCTTGTTAACCAATGTCACCCCAATAAATTTAATATAAAATTCTCTGTCCACAAAATTTGTGGTGGTTGTTATTTGATATATTTGGACTTTACAAACCAGTTATGAAGACTGGGGTTGAAGTCGGCTTTCAGAACAGGTCCATTAAGTGCAGGATAAACCCTAGCCACTAACTGAAACCTTTTCTCGGCTGAAATGATGAATCTCAGAGCTTAAAATTGGGCAGCAGAATCCTATAAAATTGCCACGGCACTTCTTTTGTGACCAAGTGTACCAGGTCCATAATGAGCCCCGGGGGTCTCATGCTTCTTGGTACAGTGTACCCTTCACGAAACCAAACACAGACGAGAGCGGCTTCCTCTAGGACGCAGTTAAAGGGCACTGTGATCTTTGAAGCTATCTTCTTGTCCTCAGGTTTCTGAGGCAGTGTGTCAACATTACCCCCAATTCAATTATGGTCCTGCCACCTTTCTGGAAAAGTCATTCAAATTTCCAAGCTGTTTTACTGTGAAGCCTTTTCAGTGAAATTGCAATTTGAGGCATTTTAATTTATTTTTTGGTTAAGAAACCACAACTAACATGTAACAAAGGATTTAATTTTGAATGGTCAATGAATATCTCTGTTAATAAGCAAATGCACTAAAAATGCAGTTTCAGGGGTTCCACAGATTTCTAACAATAAATGGATCGCCTTTTTCTAAGTTTCAACATCTAGTGCAAAGGTAGAGCAGAAAAAGAAAGTGACATTTCGTGAACTAATAACAGACTGGGTTTCAAGTACAATTATTTATTTAGCACTTACAAATACACATTATACAAGTATACAGACATATAAACTTAGGAATGTAAAAGATTATGCTAGTAGTGATGTGGGGAATAAAGATAAATCAAACACACTGTACTCTCAAACACATGTAATCTGATTAGAAGAATAAAAAAATGTATACTTCAAGACTCAGGGCCATTAACACAAATACATATTACAAATAAACATATACATATAAATACATTAAGTATTAAGGGCTTTGGAGCATCAGAGTAAGAAAAAACTTCGTGATGGCAAGTGAAGAGGGAAGAGGGGGTCAAGCTTAAACACTTGATGGATATGATGGCCATGGCTCCTACCTCCTCACTGGTCTCATGAGACAACTTTGTCCCCCTAATTTTAGTATTAGGGAAATTTGAACTGTAGCAATGCTGGCATAAGGAGTTTGTTGAATGAATGGTTTAAGTATGAATGAGAATGGATGACTGAAGAGCAAGAATTTTCCTTGGGGTGCATAATAAACTATGCAGGCAAACACTCAGATTATTACAAGGCCATAACAGATAAAATGCTAGCCACTAATAACATGAAATTTGCCAAACCTCAAAGACTCATTCCATATCCACAGATACGACTGCTTTCTTCTACCCTCTTACTAATATATTACATTTTGTGTCTCAACATCATTGCTTTAGCTCTGTAAATGATATTAATTAGCCGCAACCGAAGTTAATGAAGGGAAACCAATTTTTTAATACATATCACCAATATTTCAATGTTTTATTGAGAGAATAGTTGTAAAGATCATCACTGTATTCTGATATAGCTACAAATACATACACACATGTATGTGCATCTCCTTGTATGCATAATGCTACCTTGGAAATTTGGGGGGCTATGTTAAACCCCTCTCTGACACTCTGCAAAAGCTATATTGACAATGTTGTAAGTATACTGGTACATTGCTGATATCTTGAAACATGAGTAGTCTTGTGTGAGAGAGGAAAAGCAAGTGCTTAACAGATGCAGGGGTGACATCTGGTTCTGAAAGGATTCAAGATTCCTTGGTTATTATAGAAAAATCTATGAAAGGTAATAGAAATAAATATAGAATGGAGAACTGGAAACTTAGGTACAGATATTACTCTTTTCTAAGACACTGGCCATTATCGATGAACTGTCCTTCCGTGGTCACTGTTTTCTAGGTGGCACATCTTGGTTACTCAAAGGAGATGAAAAGTGGCTCAAGCCACCAGAGTTGAAGGATTTAATACCTCTGTCAAATGGACAGAAAGATGTTACTCTAAGCGATGGGAAAAAAAAATTTGAGGACATAGACCGAAAATTAGAAGCGGGGTTTTGACAGAGGAATGAGATGGACGGTTTACATTGGTAGAAGCCACACAAACCCAAAGGCTGCGATTTTAAAAATGCAGGAAATTAGAGCAAGCGCAGAGTATTACTCTGAAAAACCGTAGACATATAAATTAAGTTGCCAAGAAGGACATCAAAAACAAACAGTATAAATGAGTTTTAGGAGACAAGTAGACACTTTAATGGGGACAGCTATAGTGACAAAGTAAGGAGGTAGGACAGCGAAACAGAGAGGTGACAGGCAGTGTGACAAAACGCTACCATCACTATTTTAATAGCATCAACTCTGGACCACTGTGCCATTTTAGAGCGACTTAAAATGAAGAAGGCGCTTTATTAGATAATAGATCATCAGTTTATTACAAAGGGGAGTGAATGGGGGAACTCAATCCTTTACAGGAGTATTTTCAAAATTTAGTTGTGAAGATTGAGCTATCTGTTCTGAGCTGTTCCGTTGTTTGTGTAAAACCCTCATCTTTTATCAAGTTACCCATCCTAAGCCTGTCTCTCTTTACCAATGTATCATATTCAGGGGCTTTTTGCCCCATGGTCACACTACAAATAACAAAGGCCATTGAATAATTCCCATTCCTGGCTCACAAATATTTAGATTTATGTCCTAGCCAAGTTAGTTTTACATTCAAAAGAAAAATGACTATTCTTTCCCACCCGGAGCCCTGAGTGTATGCCAGCACTGGAGTTTGGCTTGCAGACACCTGTTGTTTAATGATCTGCACTTGCCTGCGGCCCCAAGGTCCTCACACTTCATTTGTGTAAGTTCCTGGCCATTTCCACCACTGATCAGGTCAATTTCAAGAGAGAGCCTGTTGAACCTGAAACCATCATCCTTAATGGTCCAGCTAAGTGGTTCCCATTAGAGAGGAAGTCATGTACATGGAAGTAACTTGTAAAACAATGTCATGCATTAACATGGGAAAAGTCTGCCTATACAGATTGGTGACCTTCCTGTTGTGGCAAGAAAGATAATTTCAGTTGGTGTTTTCCTCCTCTATCCTGGCCTATAGGAAACAAGCTCATGCTCTTCTTTAAAATGAGCATATGTGAATCAGAGTGAAATATTGTGCTGAACACACGCTACAGAAATTATTGGAGGAATTTATGAAAACATATAAAAAGAATTTGAATCTGTTGAATACCTTTTCAAATTTCATATAAGATGACAGATTGTTAGCTCCATGAGAGGAGTGACCAAGAATGTTGTGTGAACCACTATAGACCCAGGACTTAGGACAGTGCCTGGAATATAGCGGATCAACAAATGCCTGTTGTATAAATGAATGATAACGCGTTTGAAATTTCCTATTCACCTGACATAAATGGTCACTAAATTTTGGAGAATGTTAAACACTGTCATTTAATGTTACATTTTAAAATGCTGAGTCCCTTTCTCTGTTAGATATGAAAAACAGAATTGAATTATATGCATATTTATATTGCAATTTATTTTCAACAGAGCAACCTTTATCTAAACCCATTTCCCACTTTACCAGGGATAAAGAAGCTAAGTGATATGATCCCTTTCTCAAATGGGTACACAGACAGTTACAGCCAATTTCATTGCACAGGAAAGTCATCAAGAATGACAGGCACGGCTGCACTGAGTGTGTGTCGGGAGGTGTGTTCACATAAATGTCGAGCCTTTCAGCATTCAGAGAGAGAAAGGGGCGGGGAAGGGGAGAGAAAAGGGACAGAGGGAGTGGAGAGAGAAGACACATGTTTTCACGTTTCTGTATTTATTAGCTTTCTAATTGCTTCCATGTCTTTCTGCTTTGTCAGAGCGAAGCACTTCCAGATTTCGATCTGTCTGTGCCCTCCCTGAAGGAGGCGGCCACTGTGCTGCTTGGCAGGAGCAGCTGGTTCTCGTCTCCGTGAGCAGCAAGCTTCCCACACTGTTACGGAATTGGCCCAATGTGGTTCGCAGCACCCGAGACCTTGCCAACATTACAGGGTATCACCACCAAACTCTGATCCTTGGCCACCCATCAAAACCCTGCCTCTGAACTGAGCTCCCCAAACCGTGTATGGTTTTAGAGTCACGGCTGAGTTTTCTCAGGCCCATTGCTCTTAATGCATTCGCTTCTGGTGTAGGATAGATTTTATAGTGGATAATGAGAGGAACAGTGTCAGAACATTAATCCTAAAGGGCTAATAAGAAACGCTAGAAGATAGGAAGTGTGGTTCAGGAAGCCCTGGCCACTTGGATAATGGTGTGTGGCCTTAGAAACTGCCCATTTCCTGTATTTGAAGGTGGCCTCGCAGAATGTGCTTATAGACAGGGACACTTTGGAGACCATGACCCTTCCTGGTTAAAGGAGATGCCTCCTCCTTTCACATCGATGACTTTTACTCCATGAATCTCCACCTGGAAACTGAAGGCCTGGGGAACGAAGGAGAAACACCAGAGGTCACACATATACCCTTTTCTGCCTTTCTTGTGACTTCAGGGAGACTGGATTTCAAAGTTGTAAGTTTTGGCCCCAGATATTGCCACTGCACTGCCCGTCTTGGACAGATGCTGTCCCCGCTCCTCCAATTCTCACCCTACACAGACCAGGAGCCTGCTTCCAGGTCCCATAGATCAGTTATTAACTTTTTGCCAGCAATTTCAGACTCTAAAATAACTTCCTGTATTTGTGTCTAAAATAATAAGTTTCCTGAAAACAAAAATTACATTTTGTAAGCCACTGCGCTTGACCATCCTCAATACTTGATATGCACAAATCAAGCTGTAACCAATCTGCTGCGCGAGACAATGTTTTTCTCCATGACTGCTTGCTCCTCAGCGGCCCATTCCTCCTGACTTCAAATGAGCAAATCCAAGAGGAGGAGGGAAAAGGAGGCTCCACTCCCGCCTCCAGGTTATGGAGTCAGGAAGATTTCACAATACTACCTATGACGGGATTACTTTCTGAAGACATTGGAATGAGCATGAAATCAGAGGCTTAGTGCAGTCACTGTTTGGAGGGTACAGCTGGTTGGAAACTGGCACAAAGAGTCAATTGATTTTACCATTAGGTTTTTTGACTTTGTCTAACAGGCAATTTCTGAACATCATAAAAGCCTTCTTAATTTGGCTCCGTATTGTGTAAAGCAGATGTCCTTGGTTACTAAACTGATTAGTAAGTGGTTTATATTATTCTAATGGTTGCCATCGTTATTACAAAAAAAAAAAAAGGAAAGAAGAGAGAATAGTTGAGTAAGGCTGCAAAGCAAGCCTTCTTTGCTCAGTACTAGGGACAACAGGATGCCACATTCAGAAAGGACCCATATATACAGCCTTGGACTGACTGCAAAGATCCATTTTCCAAAAACACTGCCCCTCATGCTCAACAGTGACGTGCGTTTCAAAAATGGATGTTTCATTCACTGGCTTCTTAACAACTATGACGGAAGGCAGGAAAGAAGCCAGAGGCAGTATCCAGAGATGCCTGAACTGCCAGGAGCATCTCACCTGCATCTGAAATGCACCTGGCCTTTACAACTCCTCACACTCTGCCATCCTTCTAGGCTATTGTTACCTTGCGAATGCGAACAGAATAACACCCCTCCCCCACCCACTCCCATCAGTCTGTATGAGCCCTTCCTGGCAGAGTGGACTTCCTTAGTAAAAAGCATAATAATTTCCATGGAAGTCATAAAATCTTTATTCTCCTCTGTTATCAGAGCATTTCTCTCATCATGCTGGGCCTGCTGTACTTAGAATAAGACCTCCCGAAAACAGTGCCTGTAAAAAGCCCAGTGGGGGCAACCCTTCATTCAGAGACAGACACATGGCACAACCATTTCCCCCCAAGTGGAAGGACAGACACTCTCTCACCACCAGCACATGTTCCTCACACACTAACCAGAGTCTGTAACTTGTGCTTATTTTCATGATGATTTGGCTAAGTCTGTCTCTTTGAGACTGTGAACCAGCTTTGTTTTTGTTGATTATTGTGTGCCAAGCATTACATGGAGCCTGGCACTGTAGTAAGGTCTTAAATATTTGTTGAGGAAGGAAGGAAGAAGGAAGAAGAGGAGGAGAGGCAGAGAGGAAGGGAATAAGGGAAAGAGGTGCTTAATGGTTTGGCATTAGAACAGTTTGCCTAATTTCTTTCATGCAAATAGTCCTGACCTACAAATACTCAGACATCTTACATGACCTATATATTCACAAGCCCACAGAGTGGCTAGCCTCAGAAAACACTGAGCTAGCTAGGTCTTTAAAATTTTATACCAACCATGTAATTGGACCCATCAAGGGAGAAATTGGTTTTCTATGCCTGGAAATTGGTGGGAATTTTATTATTTCTGAATTTTCAGAATAGCATTTAGTTGAAAAGTCCAATCGTGCAGACTCACCAACTTTTGAGGCCAGATCAGGGTCTATGCTGGTCACTTCCGTACCCGACAGAAACATGCGTTAGGGGTCTAAGTCAAGGGGGAAACCGTAGGCACTGAGCTCATTCACAGGCTGCACATCAACCTGCAAGCTTTCGGCATAGGCGCAAAAGGACACGCTTAAAAGCTGTTGATTTGAGAGGCACTGGTTGGCCAATCCAAGCACTGTTTGAACCACACCTGCAATAATTTTGCCCTTAAAGGACTGCAGGCTTCAGAGAGGAGCACCAGTGAAGTATTTGTAAGAGGCCGGGTGCTCTCTGCAGTGCTGCTGCAGGGCTCTCAATGGCCCTCTTCCTTCTCTAGACAGTAATTTGGAAATCAAGGGCCCACAGCACCAAGTGGATGGAAGGGTTGGGAGGGCTGGGGAAAGGGTGGGCAGGGGGAGAACCCGGGCCCAGGTGCAGGAAGGGCAAAAGCACAGGCGCCTCAAGGTCTCAGGTCTGAAAGGAGTACCCAGAGAGAAAGCTGATACTTGGAGGTGGGTCTTTGGAGATGCTTGATACTTCAATTTCAAAGATGAATTTCGATTTCAAAGATGATGGGGGTTAGCATGTTTCCAATAACACAAAGTAAGCTTCAAGTCTAACTTTCTCTTGGTAAATACCATCTTCTTTAACAATGGTGGAAATATCAGAAATGAAGTCATGTTAGAATATGAAGTATCTAGAGCAAAACCCAGGAAAGTTTTTCTTTTTCCTGAAAGTTGGGGGGCAAGGGGTTGGGAGAGGAAAGGGGTAGTATAGGGGATGTGGACAATCTGGCCACCTGAAAAATTGATTATTCTGGGAATATGTGCTTCCTGGCATTACTAAACTGCTATCCTTTACTTCATCAATGTGTAATTAGTAACTAAACTAGAGGCCCAATGCACAAAATTTGTGCAAGGGGCTCAGCCCTCGCAGCCCTGGCTTTATCTGTTAGGTCGTCCGGAAGGTCGTTCAGCTGGCTGGTCTAATTAGCATATTACACTTTTATTATTATAGATATGCACTGTCCAACTGCAAGTGCCCATACCTCCTGCTACCGAAACTCCTTGAAGACAGTATTCCCTGCACCTGGCAAAAGTGCCTGACATATGACAGGTGTTCAATTAATATTTGCTGACTTGAATGAGCCCATTCACCTGTAGAATTAGCACTGTGCCTGCATCTAACCAAATTCTGCATATGTCAGGAAAACTGACTTCTGGGAAACTAAAGCATGAAAAAGAATGAAATGGACTTGGTGGCATTACAAGATTGTACACAATTATCAAAATGCAACAAACTGCACACATAAAATAGTATATATTATACCTTAATAAACAAAAGAGAGGGGAGAAAAATCCAACAGCCAAGTAAATAGCAGTTTCTAAGGCCACACACCATTATCCAAGTGGGTCAGGACTTGAACCCAGATATAGCTATCCTCTTGACCATTAGAATGTTCCAGTCCCTTTGATCATTACAGAATCAGGCTGAAGGTTTTTTGCATGTGTATATTAGAAATTTTTTTTCTTTTGAAAAAAGCCTATTTGTATCCCTTATCCATTTCTTTATGGGGCTTTGAATTCTGAAATATAATCTGTAAAATATTTTAAATATCAAAATATATGAACTCTGTCAATAAAAGAACTAAAGATTTATAGTACAAACATAACTTTTCTGAACAAGACATTTCTCCTGAAATTGATAGAGTAAGTTATTAATGGTTAGACTATGTTAGAAGAAACCATAAATTTGATTGGTTGTATAACAAAATTTTAAAAAAAACCACACACCACGTTTTTAAAACTCTATGAAAGAGTCCATGAAGAGTGCTTGTCACATGCTTTCACAAGAAATTACATTCGCTCTCCTGAACTACAGGACATTTCCTAGCTTGCTGTGAGGCAGGTGGCTGACACTGACTGTTCCTTAAGAAAGATGGATGGTAGTAAAGTAAAATCTGACTTTTAGGAAGCATGTCCCCTGAATTTCACCAACTCAATGTATTGCTCTATTTTATCAAACACTCTCAAATTTATCTGTTCAAGTTTATTTAAGATATCTAGTTTCAGGGGGGAAAAATCCCCTTATCTTCTAGACAACCATACCTCATTAATACAAAGAAACAGGTGACAAGGTTATACTGCCTTTTTGATGCATCTTCTTACTGAAAAATTATTAGTCCCCATCTAATTGCAGCCTCATTTGTGTATCTGGTCAACCAGAGGGTGGCTCAGGAAAATGCCTTCAGCAGTCCATTGTCTGAGCCTCTCCACTCTCCTTTCTTTATGAAGTCACCTCTGGGACAGGCAGGAGACCAGGGCTCCTCTATCCTCATTTCACAGAGAGTGACAGAGAAGTTAAGTGGCTTGTGAAAGGTCAAACAACCAGTCTTTGGTCAGGCTCAAAATAGAATCAAGGTTTGCTGACCTCCTTGTCTCCTGCTCAGACGAATCAAGGACAAGAGAAGTGACTCCTGAGCTGTAAAATAACACGACAGGCTTTTGATTTTCTTATCCTTGAACAGGATGAGCTAATGCATCTATCTGGTTTAACATCTATCTGGACACCCAAATGAGAGGCTGTTGAATTGGTGGGGAAAACTGAAGGCCAAGAATCCAAAAGTTAACAACGTCAGCTTTTACCTATAACCTTATGCAAAGATGAAAGCTGCTGTGTCTCAGTTTTGCTCTCTCTGAAATTGGGGACATTATGAACTCATTGAATATACTGATCTTTTAATAGAAGTAACAGATCCTTGAATATTGTTACTCAAAGCTTTGGGAATGGAAGATATAAATATGGTTTTTGAGCATGCCTCTTACAATGGCAACAAGAATCAAGAGCTGGTGACATCCTGAAAACAGTACACTGCACCTTGAAGCAGGACCACTGAGAACAAGGATGAAGAGTAAACACTCACTTAAAACAGGGCTTACTCATCATGCAACTGGGCAAGGAGCCCTCAGTTTGGCACTGCAAAAATATATCACCTTTGCTGTGCAAATCAGGCTTGACATCGGGCCTTATTTAATTCACAGACATGCTTATACTTCTGCAAAACTGAGAGCTTTTAATTACTATTTGTAGAGCATCTAAGACAATTAAATGCTTCTGATTACCCTTTTGTTTTTTAAAAACATAGAAGCAGAGTGTAAACACTTCTACACAACCATTAGAGCAAAATGCCTTTTGAGGCAGAATGCTTTGAATACATTCTGCCTTATAAAAAATGTATAAAAGGATAGCACAGAAAAGGGCTGAGGCGTGACATGGCCTATCATGTTGTGCATGCATGAGTTAGCTTCTTACAAGATCAAACCAGGAGCTAAGATGAATACCATTCAACCTGAGCTGATGCATTGGAAGTTCAGTATCACATCACTTGGGGTCAGTGGCAGAGCTGCTCAAAGGTACCCTCTCTGGAGAGTCATGCATTTAAAAAATATTTGAGCAAATGTGCTATTTATCACCCAGAATGAAGACTCCGTTCTCCATTTTAATGTGAACAGGAATCGTGTTTATTTCATGATTGTGTCACAGCCTGGTCTTTGTTTTAATCATGAGTGTCCAGCATGTCCTCACATTAGTCCTAGGTCTAGAGGTGGCCTCCTGAGCACCTACAGGGAGTAACAGGAAACCTGGGGCCACAGGAAGACAGCAAGGCCCCTCTGGACACCATCATCACTAGAGAATCAGTGGTCTTGCTGAATGAGGGCTGACTTCTAGTGTTTTACATTTTACAGAACATACCGTTATACTCTTCTGGCAATGAAAGTGACTCAGAGAGGTAACTCTCCCAAAGTCACATAGCTACTACATGTCAGAACTCAAAGACAGGTCTTCTAAACCAGCACACCTGGCATTCAACAAAGTCTCTTAATGGTCTTTAAAAAGATGAGTGGTGCCCTAGCCAGCTTGGCTCAGTGGATAGAGCATCAGCCTGCAGACTGAAGGGTCCCAGGTTTGATTCCTGCCAAGGGCACATGCCTGGGTTGCAGGCTCGATCCCCAGTAGGGGGCATGCAGGAGGCAGCTGATCAATGATTCTCTCTCATCATTGATGTTTCTATCTCTCTCTCCCTCTCCCTTCCTCTCTGAAGTCAATAAAGAAATATATATATATTTTTAAAAAGGTAAGTGGAGAAATATGCTATAAAGGAGTAAAAGCATCTCTATCTCTGGTTGTCGTGTGATTTACAAATCATGCATTGTATTACTTGATAGAAAAAGAATTCTCATTTAAGCACAGTCTTGAGCCAGACTGCCCAGATTCAAATCCAAATTCTGTCACTACCAGCTGTATGATCCTGGCAAGTTTCTTAACCAATTGTGGCTAAGTTTCTTATCTTTAAAATGAGGGCAATAACAAAACCTACCTCATGTGACTCTCATGTGAATTAAATGGGTTAACATCTGTAAAGCATTTAAAATAACATCTGCCATATAATAACTGTTATATAAGCATGGGCTAAGTGAATGAATAAATTACTCTACTATGATATGGAGGATTCTTCTCCAACTGTCATAAACAACTTACAGATAAATTTTTAAGGCACAGCATCTCACTGACATCTTCTTAAAAGTTCCTTTTAACTAGTCCTGATACTTTTTCTTACCACATGATCAAAAGGAATACAGGCCTCTTTCCTCAATTTTAAAAAGCAAAACAACCACTACAGGACATCCAACTTATTTCCCAGACTCACTAGGGTCTCTCTTCTCTCTGAGGCTTGGAAAACTCTTGATCTCACCAAATAATTACGTGGGTTGATCAAAGATAGAAACTCTTTTAGCCAAAGTGGTTACCAACTCCACCAGTACACTGTGGCTTGAGACCTATAGCCCTGACCACCAGGCTTAGGTAATCACCCCACCTTCTGGGACCTTACACATATAGTATGTATGTGAAAGGGATCTACCCTGGATAAGATCTGGCCACTTCCTGCCAGTTACAATTGCATATGGCCTGGTCTTTTGCTCTTCTGAAGGGATGATCTACAAATATCTGTGGTGAAAAGCATCAATTAAAAAGGTTTTATCTTCAAAATTACTAATACCATCCCACTGAATGATGGCCATTTAAAAAACTATTTTCTATTTTCCTGCATTCATGTTTTGGAAACCAGGATATACTAGTACCATACTGGCTGCTGTCCAGAAGACAGCAAGGCCCCTTTGGACACTGTCATACTATAGGGGAAAGGTCCTTTGTGCTGTCTTCACACACCAATCGTCAAAGCAGAAACGTCAAGTATCTTTCAAAGGAGGGCGGTGCAAGGCGCAAAAAAATCAACCTATTTTTCACTCTCTGACAGGGTGAAGAGACACATAAAATCAATCTTTTTGAAAATTAGATTTTTTTAATACCACTGACAACTAGCAGCACCAAATTGGGTTAACAGTAGTGATGAGCTACTTGAATCTACCTATATTTTCATCACACATTTTAGTATTTTGTTTCTTGGGTCTATTGTTTTTCCTCCGCAGCTCAGTCAAGTGTCAGCTATGACTTTTTGAGGAGCTCTGAGTAATGGGATCAGCTAATGTTCTGTACATGAAGAAATTCCATATCATTCGAGTCTCTAAAAATACAGCTGCCTGCCGCCAGAGCCAATCCACAGTGATGAATAGCTAAAGGGACAAGTAGGTCTCTAAATTTACTTCATATCTGACAGCCCTTCAGCAGATACGGATAATGGATCCCTCTGACTCACAAATTCGGCTCCCTCCTACTACAAGCAAGCCTTTTCTTTTCGATATGAGAAAGGGCAAGGATTCTTAATGACCCAATACATCCGTCCCTTCCGCTTCACAACCACCCAACAAAAATTTATTAAATGCCTGGAGTGCCAAGTTCTCTGCAGCTGCGTGGCTGGATATAAAGACACACATCCTCTTAACCCATGAAAACCCATTAGTATCTGATTTGATGTGACCAATGAAAATGAAGCTAGGGAAAAATGTTAAAATGTATATATATATACATCCCACTGCTCTAGCTTCCTAACTAACCCCCACAGACTCACGTGGTCAATCTGCATATTGAACAATTTGCAACAAGTTCGTCTGCACAGGTTTATGTAGGAAAAAAAATATTCTCTGGATGTGTAGCTTGAATTCACTGGTTCAAAAATGTTTATTAAGCCCCTACTATGTGCCAGAAGCTATATGCTACATGTTGGGGGGCGGGGGGAACCCAGTGGTGAGAAAAAATGGACAGAAATGCATACAGAAAGTCAATTACCTACTGAACTGATAACCTGAAGTAAAAAACATAATTCTGATATACTGGTTGTATGTTTTAACTAAGCAAAGCTTAAAATGTTATGCTTTATGCTAAGATTACTGCATATTCTGCTGTGGGTGTTTAGACAAGGTAATGGGTCTTTCCAGAGTATAAACATCTTTGTGAAGTCTAAGTCTGTAAGGTACACTTAAAATGTCTCAACTCTAAAGAATTAAAGAGCTTTTGTCAACCCATTACAACTAGACAATCATTTACTAAGAATCTTTTAATTTCAAAACCCACTACGATCACCCTCTCACTCAACCTCACATAAAGAGCAGAGCTTGACTGTCCTGAAATTCCATCCATGTGTCTTCAAGTCCCCTTTTGATTTATGACTCTGAAAGTATAGCTAAGTAAGAGCGTTAGCTAGTTTTAAATAGCCATGAAGTGACGTGTGACTTATCCAAATTTGGTGTGATCAAAAGATTTGATATAACATCTAAAACTGTCAAATTATCTTCAATATGCTGTCTATTTACTGATACTTTCAGTGTTTCTCATTAATATCCCTTCACATCTGTTTCCCCCCTCCCCCCCGCCCTGGTATTTTACATAAATACTATTGGCCTATTATGTTTGTGGATATAAAGAAATTATTTCATATTCAAAACACTTTTAAAACTTTTTTTGGATCATTATTCACACTCCTTCATTATATTTACTCCCAATATGTTCTGAGAGCCAGGCCCTAGGACTAGAAAGACAAATGAGAAATGGGGAATTTGTAATTGAGCTATCATATCATATTTTAAAAAATTAAGCAGGAGAAATGCGAGGGACATAATAATCAAAGCACAGAGGCATTTGCCAGAATTGGATTTCTTAGGAGCTGTTTTTGCTCAATTACTACTTTAATTGAACCATCTATAATTCTTTCCACTTATATTTTTAGTCTAGAGGAAGCCAGACACAAGATATTACACATGAAGCCAGAAGCCAGTGCACTTTCTGACAGCAGGGACTTCCGAAAGTCTATCAAAATCACTAGAAGAAAGAAAAAACAAGAAGGGATGGTACAGAAAATGACAGTCTAATCCAGAACCTTGATTTCATTTCTTATGTTCCTGGGCCAGCTGCACAGAGTGGCCAAGCCAGCACCCAAACTCAGTCAACTCTACACATGGGGGCCTGCTGGGGCCCAGGTCAAGACAAACTATTGCGTTTAATGAGGGATTCTCAAGAACCCAGCTACACCAGAAAAGCAGAAGCCCTTTCCAACTCTGATTTAAGGAATATTCCTTCCAATACAGGACAACTGTTTCATGTAGACATCATTCCCCTACTTTAGTATTCCATGTATATTTGCAGATGCAGATATGGAAGACGTCCTCTCCTGCCACACCTACCTCCACCACTCTCTCTGCAGCATAATTTTAATTAATGAGACAAGTCCATTGAATGTTATTACCCCCTTTCCTTCACCCTCTGATACATTTCTATATTCCCTGATCAGCCAATTAGTGACAGCATACAGGAGAATGACTCTTATAATATTCGGTGCCCCCAATTCCCCATGCACCATCTAGTGGTGATGATAATTATATTAACAGTAATGATGATGCTGATGATGGGAATCTCGATGAATTTTAAAAACCTAATAAGGCCATTTTAACAATGAGTAAAGGATTTTCCTTTTGGAAACATTTCCCAAGAAACATAAAGTGCTCATATTACCATGACAAGAATCACCATGGCCTCCAGGTTAGAATGCAAGTTAAAACCATCTGTATTTTAAAATAAGAAGATACTGATTTACTAAGCAATTGAAAATTGCATTTCCTTGTTCATTGGCTTTCCAAATATTGATAGTAAGCCAATAAAGTAATTTTAAGTTGGGGCACAGGCTTCAGCTATGAGCTACACATTTGGAAATGCAAGGTTTTTACTTATTATGACTCAGTTTCAAAACAATCTTCCATCATAATTTCATTTACACTTGCCCGGTTTTTGTCTATAAATCATTTCTGTTGCCCAAACTTCTCTTGCCTCACAGATGTCTAACATTAAAATTGATTATTACTACTGCTTTCCCCCAAATAAATATTGGTGTCCATAGTTTACTGCCACTTGAACTCTTCCTTAAATAAACATAAAGGCATCTCTCTGGTTATCCACACTTGGCACTTCTATTTTTTTTCTTTCTTGTGTTTTTGTGTGTGTGTGTGTGTGTGTGTGTGTTTTATTCTTTGTACTTCTATTTAAAAAAAAAATATATATATATATATATACTAGTAAACTAACAAGAAAGCCACAAACACAGCTCATTTTGAATCCTTCCTTTCCATTACCAGTTGGAAAATTGATGAATCAGTACTAGCTCAACCAGTAACTATAGTCTTTCTAATTTAAGTGTGTGTGTGTGTTTGTGTGTGTGATTAGGTTAGGGACACATGTATATATACACTTCACTAGCAATCAGTTTGGCCTCATCTTTCTTCAACTCCTGTAGTAGTTTCAGATTCTCTTTCCCATATCAAATAACCCATAATCTCATATTTTGTATGTGTCCCTACTTAATGATCTCTCACTGATGCCTTCCACTTCCTGCACTGTACCTTAAAGAAACCAAAAAGCTTACTATAGATGAAGTAGTACATGAAATAGCCCACAGAGCAAGATTTTCTTGAAAAGATATTAGAGGCCAATACAGAAGCCGTACGTCAAAAGGCGTCAGCTCAGAATCTGCACTGATACAGAGCATTTCTAAAATTCTGCTCCAGGATTCCAGGTACACTTAAATGCGTCAATATGGGCCCTTCCCCTTAAAAGCCAAAAATGGATAAAAGAAATAAACAGGTAAGTAGACTTTTAAAAGTCACTCAGGGGTATTCCCAAAATACTTAGCGTGTTAGCTTTTATAAAAACCAGGCCTACCACACAGGTTGCACTGACTCTTTTCGTCAGAGAATTGGCCTCTCCCATCCAAAATATTTGAATATTACAGAACAACCAAATTCACACATTGCACCTTCCACTGCTTTAGTTGAGAAGTCTCTTCCTAAAATGTATTATTGTCTGAGGTATTGATTTGTTCTCAAGTTGCCTGTGGAAAAACTGAGCTTCAATGTGTGCACCACAAACTCGGAGCATTTTGCCTGTACTACAGACACAGCCCGGGAAGATCCAGTCCTGTGATCTCAATCATTTTTCATCCGTAACCTCCATGACATGAGGGCAAGCTGCTTAGTAAAAGGGAGAAAGCTTTCACATCAGACAGACAAGCATTTGGAATCTTTTTCCACCCATAAACCAGGAACCGTTTCCCATTTAAAGAAAGAGAAAAATAAATCCTCTTTATAATTGAAAATAGCTTTCCTCAACAACTCTGCTAGGCTTTGCTGGGAGGAAAAACATTTCCTAGTTTATGAGGCAGATTTCACTGAAGGTGGATCAAAGAGAAACTAAGCTGATTCTTTTCAGGAATCCATCTCAACCACATTGACAAACGTTCACCACGAACAAAAGCCTCAAAATGTGGCACCTATTGTCCGGGGCTACCTCCTTCAGGTTTCTCTAGGTGACCTACCTAGTGGAGCGGTCAGGTGTTCAATAGTTTTGTTTGGTCATATTTTCCCAACTTTAACATGAAATTTAAAATAAATAAATAAAATATCCAGCAGAAAAACGAAGATTAATATTAAGAAGCCCAGAAGGTTTTTGAGCTCCTGAGTCAAAAATTATTCCACTAATGCTACATATTATTTCATCAAAGGGGTTCAATTCACTCCCAGATGGCAGCTCCCACTTCAGAGGCAGACAACAGCAAAGCACAACCTAGGCCAGTGGTCTGCAAACTCATTAGTCAACAGAGCCAAAAATCAACAGTACAACGATTAAAATTTCTTTTGAGAGCCAAATTTTTTAAACTTAAACTTATTCTAACGCCACTTCTTCAAAATAGACTCGCCCAGGCCGTGGTATTTTGTGGAAGAGCCACACTCAAGGGGGCCAAAGAGCCACATGTGACTCACGAGCCGCAGTTTGCCGACTACAGTCTAGGCGAACGTTTGCAGCATGGGGGAGGCTGAACTGATTGTCTTCCAATCTGCCAGCCCCTCTCCCAGCACCTTGCCACACACCCCAGTACTTATGCAGTTCTGAAAATAGGGGTACAAATGTGTGTGGCTGTACTGTATTCTCGGGGGCCTGAGACCGAGTTAGTGGGGGGTCAAGGTATTACATGGGGCGGCGGTGAAGGCCAGGCTTGGAGATCTGAGCCATGAGTAGAAAGAGCACCAGATGAGACTCTTCCTTTGGCACACTTGAGTCTATTGTTTGGGAAGAAGTAGCCCTTTGTTGGTGCACTGCTGAGAAGGCAATGACCTCGGAGGACCCCATCGAGGTCTCACTGGCAGCCTCACTGCCTTCCTCCCTCACTAGTCACCAGACAGCAAACAGCAGTCACCGAGCGCCCCTCTTCCCTCTCTTCTCTGACTTCTCCGCCGTGGGACACTACTCCTTATTAAAGGTCCTCTGTTTCTATTACGTGAATTAATACACTCATGAACCTACCAGTGTTGAGGAAGAGCAAGGAAATAATGCTGGTGCCCAGGCAGGGTTTGTTCTAGACGCAGGCCTAAGATGGGGGAAAGTGCAAGGAGTTGCATGGCTCCTTAAAATTCTTTCCGTTTCATAACAATTTTTTTTTTCTGTTCCACTCAATAAGAATGAGAGAGACAGTGAGAGATTTTCACACCGAGAAACCTATCCTCGTAATGCATCTAGGAAGCAATGCCAGGGAGATGTTTTTTCTGAGACACACATTAAAATACACAGCACCAAGAGGCTGTTCTGTCACCTTTGCTCTCCAGTCTGCCTTGATTCTCAACTGCTTCTTAGACTGGTACCAATAAATTCCCTTTTTCTACAAAAGAAGAAAGGAAGGAAGGGACGGAGGAAGAAAGGAAGGGAGGATATGAAACATCTGCACCCAGCAGTTAAGGAGAATCACCAGCCTAAATAGAAAATACACTGGTCACTGAAGAAGGTCATTGAACAAAGTCACTGGAAACCCACAGAACTGTGACATGCAGTAGAGAGGGAGGCTGAAAACAGCCTGCTTTGCCCTGGAGAGCAGGGAGGCAGCCTGGGGAATTCAGAAGACACTGGGCTGTGCAGGAGGAAACCGGATAACAGTTCTGCATCTGCCACTGGGCTGTGACTCTGAGCACTTTGATCTAAATTTCAGACTCTGTATGTAAAAATGAGAGCACACTCGGCTAGTGTGGCTTAATGGTTGAACGTCGACCCATGAACCAATAGGTCACTGGTTCGATTCCTGGTCAAGGCACATGCCTGGATTTCGGTCTCGATCCCCAGTAAGGGGCATGCAGGAATCAGCCTATCAATGTTCTCTCATTGATGTTTCTATCTGTTTATCCCTCTCCCTTCCTCTCTCAAAACAAACAAACACACACACACCAATAAGAACATATTTTGAGAGCATGAAGTAGATTATATTTAAAGGTCTTTGGGCTTTAAAATTCTAGATAGAAAACTCCTCGAGTCCATTCCTCAGATGCCTGAAGTTCTAGGGATTCCAGCGCTAAGATACCTAAGTCTGTATGCTGTTCTAGAAACAGAATCAGGCTCCTAAAATGGATCCATGTATATGTGGCAACTTGTTATACAAAAGAAGTAGCAATATCAATTACAGGGAAATAGATTATTTAGGGTACTGTATTGTAAAAACTAGCTTACTATAGAGAGAAAATGTTGCGTCAATACCTCACTGCCATAAAAACAAAACAAATCCCCAACACCTCCCCTTAAATGCTGTGAAGATCTAGATATGAAATACAACTATGAAGCTAACAGAAACAGCTACTGGAAAACATTCTCAATAGCTTGAGATAAAGAAAGATTCCTTAAACATGATTTTTCTAAGTCATAAAGGAATACATTGATGGGTGTTTTTACAACAAAATACGATAGAAAAAAAATGGACAGAAGGTATTTATCTCTAAAAATGAACAAAGGATTCACATCCAGACTAAGTGAGAGATCAATGAGAAAAAAAGAAACCCAACAGAAAAATGTGCATAAAATATGTACAGGCCATTCAAAGAAGGACAAATCCAAATGGCTGAGCAGTATGTGAGAAGTTCAATCTCTCCAGTAATCAGAGAAATGCAAAAATGACAATGATACAGCTATCTGATTAGAGGTAGAACGTCAAACACTGCCATGTGGAGATGTGGGTACACAGCAAGGCTCATTCCCAGCTGTTGGGAGGATAAACTGGTTTCCTCATTCCGGAGGGGATGAGGATGAACTGGTTTCCTCACGCTATAGAAGTACAGTAATCTTCTACTCAGTGCAATTAAGTGTGCTCATGCCCCACTATCCTGAGACTATCCCCCACAGGAACTCACTCTCAAAGCCAGAAGAGGGCATGGGTATTCAGCACAGCACTATTTGGAACCCCTGGCAATTGGAGGCAGCTGAGGGTGACTATTACTAGGGAAATGAATGAAATGTGGAGGATTTATGATGGTATACCACATAATTGTCAGAAGAAATGAATAAGACTCACATCCAGCAACATAAGTAGCTCTAAGAGCAGCACTGACCGAAAAAAAAAGAACCAGAATCTATAATACAATTTATGTATATTACAAAATTCAGTCATGCAAACCTGTGTTTTTCAAGGACACACATACATCTGAGGTAACACTGAATGCAAGAGGGGAAACAAAACGAAATGAGGGGGTCCTTGTATGGCCTGATAACGGGATGTGCCATGCGGAGGAGAATGACTCTGTGATCCATCTCTGTGCACCTGACCAGGGTGGGAAAGGGGAGAACCAGATGAAGAGTGGCCTTGCTTGCTGCCTTTGACACTGGAACGTAGACAGGGTCAAAGGCTAAGAGGCAAAACCATTAAACTAAAAGACTTTAAAAGAGGATACATGAGAGAAGATAGCTTACTTTTCAGAAATGTATGTCCAGTTAAAATATAGCATGACATTTGCCCTGGCCGGTTTTGCTCAGTGGATAGAGGGTCGGCCTGTGGACTGGAGGGTCCCAGGTTCGATTCTGGTCAAGGGCACATGCCTGGGTTGCAGGCTTGATCCCCAGTAGGGGGCATGCAGGAGGCACCTGAGCCATGATTCTCTCTCATCATTGATGTTTCTATCTCTCTCTCCCTCTCCCTTCCTCTCAGAAATCAATAAAAATGTATTTTAAAAAAAGATAGCATGACAGTCAACTAATAAGTATTTACCAGATAGCCTGGCCAGTGTTGCTCAGTGGTTGAGCATCAACCCATGGACCAGGAGGTCAGGTTTGATTCCCGGTCAGGTCACATGCCTGGGTTGCGGGATCTCTCATTGATGTTTCTCTCTCCCTCTCCCTTCCTCTCTCTGAAATCAATAAAATCATATATTTTTTTTAAAGACCCAATCATCTTAATAAAAAAAAGTATTTACCAGATAAATGGTGATGGAAGGAGACTTAACTTGGGGTGGTGAACACACAATGCAGTGTACAGATGATGTGTTGTAGAATTGTGCACCTGAAACCTGTATAATTTTGTTAACCAGTCTTACCCCAATAAATTCAATAAAAAAGAAAAAAAAAGAACTAGTTAAAAAGACATTAACCCAAAAGGTCCCAATCAGTGCTAGGAATTTGATAAGGCTTCTAATGAAACCAGCAGAAGAGGATACAAAGACTTTTAGTACATTATTCTTCTAGTTGGGACCTTTCTACTTTAAGTGTTGGAATGTGGATGGATATAAACAAGACTATGAAGATCACTTTTTCATAAAGCAATTCAGTAAGTTGTTTATCTTGTGGAAATAAGAAATATTTCTTACAAGACAATGAAAAACAACTGTCTTGATGTTTCTCACATGGCTATTATTCTGTTTTTAGATAAAATTCTCAATTATTGCATCATATGCCAAATCAAGGTATTCTTATTCAAAAGACAAATTTGGACAATTGTTAGATGTCTCAAAAGGTGAGTCTTGCCCTGGCTGGTTTAGCTCAGTGGATAGAGTGTCAGCCTGTAGACTAAAGGGTCCCAAGTTCAGTTCCAGTCAAGGGCACATGCCCGGGTTGCGGTCTTGATCCCCTGTAGGGGACGAGCAGGAGGCAGCCAATCAATGATTCTCTCTCATCATTGATGTTTCTATCTCTCTCCCTTCCTCTCTGAAATAAATAAAATATATTTTTACCAAAAAAAAAGTGACTCTTCCGAAGATGAAGACATTGCATCAAAACATAAAGAATTTGAGTAAAATTGTTTCTGAAATGAGAAGTGTTTCTAAATTGACATATTATATAAAATAATTTTACATGATCATGTAGCCACAGTCATATTACACAGTTCAAATAAACATTGGCTATCTTATTAACATTCATTATGTTTATATATTCATGTTGATCAAAAAGCTTTTGGTACCTTTTCATTATGAAAACAGGATCAGCTCACATTTAGGGCTGCTTTTTCATCAGCATATATAATATTTTTTAATATTAACCCTCATTAACTTATTATCCTTGAGTCTAAATCCATGAATAACATAGTCTATGTTTTTGCTAAATTGATTTTATTTCACTTTGTGTCATGTGAGAGCTAATACTTATTTTTATGGAGTAAATGCATTGTCAATATGATTAATCTTTGAACACAAGCAACCCAATACAGTCCCCTACACTCAAAGACCCATTCAACATAGATTCCAGTTGGTCTAATGAGTACCACAAATAAATGATAGGACCCTTGGCAGAAAAATTCTCTTGTCTGTGAGGTAGCAAGAGCCCAAACATGGACCATGGATGCACCAAGTCATATCCTGCTATCTGCAAAACCCAGATCCAATATACAGTCTTCTGTTGGAAAAGAACTACAGCTCACACACCTGTGCAAACTCAAGTAACACCATAAGCTCTTCTGTGTAGATTTGCAATTTTCTCACGCTGAATTAAATTGTTATTCTTATGCATTTTAATACATATGTATTGTTTATATCTATTATAATGAAACTAAAAAAATACTTTATTTTTCACTGCAATGTTAGAATTTAAAAGAAAAATACGCCTTTTGGCTCACAGGTAGTGGTTATGTCTAATGTTTCATTTGTCCCACACTTGTATTCTCAAGCTCTAACTAATGAACCGTTATCCTACTTCGTTATTCTCCATGGTGCCCCGAATGTTAGGAAGAGCAAATGCTCAACAACTCTGTGGACTGACAAAAGTAGTTACTTGTTTCTAAAAACAAAGGGATGTATGTTTTCTGTTGTGGTTAAATGTTGACTTATTAGTTGGTTTTCACTAGAAAACTGTATACATAATAATTTACTACTCAAAATAGGTAGGTATCATTATTTCTCTTTGAGGTGGAGAATTAAATCGAAGCTGAATAAATGTCCTGAATGAGAATGATTTAAGAAACAGGCCAGATTAAGATATCTTTGAAAGGAGAAGTGCTGGTCAAAGGGCACAAAGTTCTAGTTATACAGGATCAATCACCTGAGAGATCTGCTGTACAGCATAGAGCCTACAGTCAGCAATTCTGTATTGCTAAGATGTTAGATAGATTTGAGTATTCTTAACACCAGTGTGTGTGTGTGTGTGTGTGTGTGTGTGTGTGTGTGTGTGTGTGTGTGTGTGTGTATGACAAGAAAACTTTTGGAGGTGATTAATATGTTTGTGGCATTGGCTGTGGTGAGGATTTCACTTGTACATACTTATTTCTGAACTCGTCAAATTATATACATTAAATACATACAGATTTTTAGATGTCAATTATACCTCAATAAAGAGTGTTTTTAATTGGTAAAAAGAATATACATCAGACACTTGAGATTGTAGTAGGGGTAGATGCAAACTAAAACCAGCTCTACTATGGATATGTTGTGACTCCTACAGTCTCTGATAGGCTTGCCACCTCAGCTCCCAAATCCATGGGACACTTGAAAAAGGAAAAATAGCTATTGGTGAATGGGAGAAGATTCCTAGAAGCTCAGAAGTGTGAGTGTGTGTGTGTGTGTGTGTGTGTGTGTGTGTGTGTGCGCGCGCGCGCGCATACATCTAATAATGTATCTATTCATCTATCTACCCGCACATGCACAAATGCACATGTACACACACATATATTTGCTTATCCCAAATCAACTTTCCTTATCCTAGGAGTAGCATGATGACCTGGAATACTTTGTTAGAGTGAACCTTAGACAAAGTGTAACGTCTACTCTCAAGAGCAAAGGTCACAAGTTTAGACCATGTTACTGAACTAGCTGCCAATACTTAGGCTTTACATTAAGTCTAGGTTACTAGTTCTCAAGGAAAACTGGAAAAGTCTGATACAATGGCCCACCTATCAGTTCTGCCTGGAACTGCTGGAGCTGCCTTCCCACAGCAGGTGTGGCATCGGATTTGCCGCAGGTCCAACCCAGCCCTCCTTCCTGCTTGCACTGCCCACCAGACCTTTCTAGACAGCTAAGATGAGGACACTGCTGTTGTCAGTCACTCACTGTCAGGTGGGACAGTATGTGAGGCTACCCTGAGCCACAGAAGAAACTGGTCATTGGCCAATAATGAGAACAATGTAAGTCCCACCTTAAAACAAGCATGAGTCCAATTCAAGAGGGACCTCTGGAGGGCTCAGCTCCCTTTGGAACCAGCAGAGGAAATGGGGCAGGGGAAGGAGAGTCGCCGGTTCACCTGTGGTAGGAAGATATTCAAGCAGGCAAGGACCCAACAACTTGTGTGAAAGAAAGTTTAGAGTGAGCCAGACTTGAGAAGATGCCTGTGTCGTTGGGTAGTCATGGTCCTGAGGGCAATTACTCCCTTCAAAGTGAATATACCTATAACTCTGACTCCTGGTTCCCTGCTCAGATGTTATCTCCTGCTAAGATGACAAAAACAAGCAATGACTGTCTGCTCCATACAGTATTCATGGTTTAATTTACATTAACTTCCATATTCTTGCTTAAAACATTTGCATCAAATACTCTGAGGATAACTGTCCTTGTCTTCGTTCCATAGTTCTATGGAAATGAGTATTGCTCATGTTCTAAGATTAATATTAAAAGTGCCAAAATAATTTAGTTCTGAGTCTAAATGTCTTTTTTCACTTAAGCCTGTCTTTAAAGTGGCTAGGACCGTCCTAAAATGATCAGGGCATATGTGATAAGGTACATATGTAGGATTGATAAGGACCTTATGTCAATCCTTTGAAATATAAAGACAGAATTTTCTATCAAAACAGGTAAGGTACTACTTTTATATGTTTTGTTCTAGGTTGTTTTTTTTTCCCCATGAAAAAGAATCTGTAAATGAACAACATATTATAGCAGGTAATAGTTCAGGTTATAAAAAAATATATAAAAAAGGGGCAGGATGTAGAATGTGACTGGGATGCAATATTGTAGAGAGTAGTCAAGAAAGACCTAACATTGTGACGGAAATCTAAACCAAGTGAGAGAGCCTCCAAGCTAAGTGTTATGTGCGGAAGAGCACTGCAGGCCCAGGGAAGAGCATGTGCAAAGGCCCTAGGGCAGACATGGGCATTAGGTGACTGAAGAAGCACAAGAAGCCCAGTGTGCGGGAGAGTGACTGAACTGACTAAAGAAACATGGGAGAAAGAGAACATCTAGAGTGGACCAGAGGAAAGAGAAAATGAACTAGGTAGAGGTATACAGAGCCCAAAAGAAAACAAAAGTGTTGACCTGTAGTGGGTAGTTGTAAAACACAACTGGATGTCAAAAAGGGCAGGGGCTGAAGAGGTATCCGGGGGTCATTGGTATTTTGGAGATAAATGAAGTCATGGCTGATCCACCTTGAAAGGCAATAGAAAATTCAGCTCCCACTTCTGATACTGTGCAAAAGCTACTGCACAGTTTTACAAACACATAATCTCACTTAATTTCCACCACACCTCTTTGATAAAGGTAATTAATCATTCCATTTTACTGATGAGAAAACTGAACCCTGAAGAACTGAACTGACTCAAGGTCACAGCTAGAAAGCTGCAAGACCTGAATCAAACCCAGATGGTCTGGCTCCGGAAGTTGTGCCCTCCTCACTGCTATAGACTTTTATGTTTCACCCAGTTGAAATTGGGAGGTGTCTTGATTGCTCTGGACTTAAAGTTTTAGCCCCCATCCCATAACCCAACTGGATGGGTATTTTAATTACTGTCTTAATTTGGCTAGAATGCATAGGGTTGGAAAAAAGATGCTTGGCTCAACTCCATCTCAGTTGGATCAGGGTTTTCATTCTTTGAATGTGGAACTTCAGAGAAGGTGAACCTGGCACTGGCTCCAATCTCTCCTGTTCCATATTCCTCACTAAGTCACCTGTGCCTGCCCCATGCTACGGAACCAATACATATACCAACTACACACACCGATGCCAAGGCTCAGAACATCCCATTATTTCCTCAAAAGATTCTTCTACATTTCAACTCCAAAGAACATTATTACAAAATAAACTGTCACTTGTTTTTAATGATCTTTTTTCTTAGTACATTTAGTGGATTTTTTTCTTAGTTCAAGGTTATTTCTTAGGTCTCACTATTCCTGGCAAATATGTAAAGTTCATGAGGTAATCCTCATCAGAACATTTTGCATGTCATTTCCTGGAGAGTGAAAACCAGATTTTTTTAAAATCTGAAGATTATAGCGTTATTAGGCATCTGAAAGAGGATTATTATAGTTTATAGGGCATGACAAAAGGCAAGTAAATAAGTAAGAAATACTAGAAGAATTAAACTCTTTCAAAATTACTTTCCTCTAAATATATGGAGTTGTGTAATCTGATATAATTTATGGCATATTAAACATGAATAGCAGTCAACATCAGCGATAATCAGATTAAAGTTGGAGATCAAATCCTAAGAGCCAAAGGTGAGGTCAGTCCATATTTCTTTGTCAAAATATCCCCCAGGCTTTGCTGAATGAAAATAGAGTGAATGACCATAAAAATCATAACCCAAATTTCTCACATTTCAGGAGGGTAAATTTAGGAATTATTACAGTTTGCTCATCCAATTTTAAAGTACCCAATAATTTTAGCCTTCTGATCGCAATAATATTATCATGCCTTAAAATGGTCCTTATTGTAATATGTGGGCCTACAAAACTACATTCATATGTGAATTCACTCACTTGTTTTCTATTCATTGAATATTTATTGAGCTTCTATTAAGGACCAGTTATTGGAACCCACAATCTCAAAAGAAAGAGAAACGTCACCACCACTGCAAATAAATATGCTCCAAGCACAGTATTGGATTTACTGATCCAAGTGCTTTATTCAATTTATCTCAGATAATTATGATCACCCTTTGAGATAGGTATTACTGGAGTCTCATTTTACAGATGAGTAAATGAGGTTCAGAGAGGTCAAATGACTTGAGATTCAGAGCTCATGGTGAAATCAGGTTTCAAACAGATTAAAAATCTTATGGTTTTTAAAAGGCACCAGGCTATATTGCCTCTTGTAAAATGTTAATTAAATGTATTAAAAATGTATTCACTCTGTGCATACACAATATCACGAAAAAAGATAAAGGGGAAGTTTAGTTCTGAATGTATAGGAAGCCATCAGGGCAACATTACATCAGAGGTGGATCTTAAGTGATGAACAGAAGCTCCAAGATGGAAGCATGGCTGTGGGGTTGACTGGGACAAGGTGTGGACTTCTTCACATAGTGACACATGGTGTTGTATAGCTGGGTGAGGAGCATATACAAGTTGCTAACTAAGCAGCTGGAGCCTAACTGGGGAGAACCTGTAGGACATGCTAAGAATTTGAAACTTCATCCAGTAGACAAAGGGAAGGCACTGCAGAATTTCAAATTGGAAGTGATGTGATGGGACCCACATTTTAGAAAAATCAGTGACTTCAGTGTGGAGGCAGGGAGTGCAGATTACTACCAATGTGCAAGGAAGAGGTGGTCTGTCCATGCACAGTGAAAAGAAGGGGACTGATTTTTTATAATGTAATTAGGAAGAAATATATATAGGACCAAGGGTCTCATGAGCTGTGGGTACTGAGGGAGAGAAAGGACTCTTATGTATTGCTTGTATGATTTTGTAAAACTTCCGTAGAAACAAATTAAGAGAGGGCAATACAAATTCCATTTTACATGAAATATGACAGTTTGTGGGAGATAGAGGTAGACATTTCCAATTGAGAATTACTAAAATTCAAGCAAAAAGTGGGGCTTGCAATTAAGATTTGGAAGTCAGTGCAATATGGATGATGTCTAATGCCACAAGGGTGGCTGAACTTGGGGCCGGGGGATAATAGTGCCCGGTTTCAGGTGAAAATAGCACCTCCCGCCTCCGAAAAAGTTACAGGCAACCATCTGCTTCTAATGCCAGAAGTCCACATTTTTTAAAATCTGAAAACTCTTTAGCATTAGCAAGATTCAAGAGTAAGACAGAGTTTAACTTGCCAACAGAATCAATAGCATATGCTTTTGTCCTATCTTCAGCTATAGCAGATTGTTTACATATGGAAAAAGTAAAGTTACTCCATGAACTGACGATTGCTTAGACATCTACTAGTACATTTTTTCTTACCTCATATCCCCCCAAACAAGCAGTTAATGTCTTTTTCTTTTAATCGATGATTTAAAAATGGGCGTGTTGGGGAAAACATCTTGCAATCTACTGAAGTTATATTTTGTCATGGACTGAAAGCTTCAGTAAACAATTGATATTCTCATGAATTTATTTCTACTTATGCAATGGATTCACTGGATTACAGCCTGATGAACTGTATCGAACTTTGAAACTTCAATGAGGTAAGTAAATTGAGGGAGGATATTCATTTTCCTCAACCATAATAGCTCTAGTAAGAGTCCTATCATTAGAATTAGTTCACTAAAGGCCCAATTCTCTCTCTCTCTCTCTCTCACACACACACACACACACACACACACACACACACACGCGCGCGCGCACACACATATATATTCTCTGCCCAACACCACTCTTAAAATATATTTATTAAACTTGGACTCTAACTTTATTGTGGGAGTTTGATACTTTCTCCCAGGAAACTGCTTTAAACCAGGATACCTCAGCAATAATAGTATTTTCCTGTCATTATCCAAATTGTCAACAAAAGGGAAGATCATTATGATCCCATATAAGATAGGAAGAATGGTGCAATAAACTAGATAGATTTCCCACCGGGTGATGTTAAAGCAAAATTATTCCAGTCAAGGGAGAAATGATGCTTGGTATTTAGAGGTTGGAAGGGTTTCTGTTGTGTCACGGTGGTAAAAACATACCAGCCAGCCATGGTGAATCTTTCTGTTTAGAAAGCACCGCTGATTTTCTACAAAGGAGTTTAGATTCTGATGTTGCCAACATCTATCTAACTATGTGTGAATTAAAGGAGAAAGCTTCACATTCCATTGTCTGGGCTGCCAATTCCTCTGGCCTTGAAATATTCTCCTGACTTGGGTTCTATGACATACCAGTCCTGGAACTGTCCCTACTTCCTGGGCTATTCCTCTATCCTCTGTGCAGGCTCATCATCTCCTTACCAGCTGATGAGTCATTTAGATCTCATTCACACTTTACTGAAATTATTCCTATATACACATAGTCACAATCTATATCTTCACCCAGGCCTTTGCCTTGTAGTCCAGATCCATACACCCAACTCCTATTGGACATCACCACTGAAATGTCTTCAAGTATGGCATCTCACTCCTCATATCTGAAACCTAACACTCCTGATCATTCTCGTTCAAACCTGGTTCCCTCCCAGTGACTAGCCTTCTACTTGACTACCACAATCATTCATTCAAGGACACAGAAACCCTCCTTTACTAGTATGCAGCATCATTTATGCCTCCCACTCTCACCTGCCCTATGCAATCCATCACAAAGTCCTATGGACTTTTCCTTCTAAATCTCTCTCAAATGTCCAATTAAAAGAGATGTAGGATTCAGCAACAAAATATTTTAGAAACAATCATCAAGCCTCAAAATCTAACAAGACAGCACCAAGGGTAATTAGTGGAAAGAGTGCCTTCTTTCTCTTTGCCCAGTTTTTCCACCATTTTGCCATCTACATTTTCAAAAAATTTATCTTTATTGTTGAAAGTATTACAAATGTCCCCCTTTTCATGCCCTCCCCCCACTATTGACCACCTCACAGGCCTTCATCGCACTATTGTCTGTGTCCATAAATGCAGGTTTTCACTGAATGAAATTTCCATTTCCTAGAAGAGAAGAAACTCCAACAGCTGGTTTATGAGACCTCCCATCACAGTAAACAAAGAAGAGTTAGCTTTATCCACCTGCCCTAAGGTACCTGCTCACTGGCTTTGAATGTTTATATGTATGTGCTAGCAGCTTTTTCCTTGCTTTAAAAAATATCTCATATTACTAAATGCTATGGGACCTCTTTCTGGGCAGGCACATGTTTATTATTATATTCATAGACTTAAATTCAAGGTTTAATAGGTAGTGAGGGTGTGAAGAATGAAAGATGGGGTGAAGTGTCATCTTTTCTTTCAGATATTAGAATGAATTTCAAGGACTTCTAAAAGTTCCTTTTCATTTCCTAGACAGTATAATCTACTTATATTTATTAGGAACTCACATCTGGCTGTGAACAAAGAAGACTCCATGTCACTTATTAACAATATTGTGTTAACATCTTAAGAATGAAACAGGGGAGAGATTTTCTACATATCACCCTCAGCTGCTATTCTACAGCATTCACTTGTTGACTCTGGGCAATTAGGCACTGTAATTCTAAGTTCTGTTTTTTAAAAAGTAGGGATGGGTAGTTTCCATTAATAGGGATAACTATGTAAATATAATAAATTCAGTATTCTATCATTAAAAATGGTAGTAACCTACCTCTTGACAAAAAAGACTAATTTACATAGCAGTAAATATAAGTAAAATATTTCTCAAAGAAAAGCCAAATATATAGGCAATAACAGAGCAAGGTGTTGAGAAATAATTTTACCTGATCATGAGTAACAGTGACTATAAAATTTCAGTAAAATTTAAGTGACTACATTGGTGCTAATTCCATCACAACCAAAAAGCAGAAATAGAAGGAAACTGGGAATTCTCTGCCCATGCCCTAGTCCTCTTTTTAATCGGCTCTGAAGTGTTATTTGTCTTAGGCAGAAACCAGTAAAAAGCCAGTGAACAGGAAAAAAAAATCGACCCCAAGATAATTTTAAATGAGAAATAAAATCAGGAGGGAAGCCATGCCAGAATTTATTGAAAAACAGATTTTTCTCCTTCAAAAATGTTATTAAAAAATACGAATGTTTTCGTGACTTATTGCCAAGTATATTTTATAAGCTCTCTGCTACTCAGATGTACCATACCATACTGTACAATGTGATGGATGGGGGCTATTAATCATTTTTACTGAAGAACAGAACAG
This sequence comes from Ia io, assembly GCA_025583905.1. Taxonomy (NCBI): domain Eukaryota; kingdom Metazoa; phylum Chordata; class Mammalia; order Chiroptera; family Vespertilionidae; genus Ia; species Ia io. Next base: position 91,433,622 of record JAJQQW010000002.1, on the reverse strand, counting down.
CCCATGCAACATACTGCTATTAAAAAGGTGAGGGTATTCTGAGAGTACATTCATTTCCTCATAAAGTCACATTTCACATATCCCTTGGTTTTCAAACAGTTTCTTCCTACTGACTAGCATACTCTGCAGGTTGTGAAAAATGGGCTGACTTGTGATAGAGGATTATCACATTGCTTCTGGAAAGTCCCAATTCTATCTCCAAACTTTCACCTGCAGTCATCCCTGTGTTTCATATAGTACAACACTATATGCACTTCTGTCCATTATCTAGATTTTAAACTAAGCCCAGTTTTATATATTCTGTTCCTGGACTGTACTCAAATTGAAGGGATGGGAGAAGCATGAAGAACATGCAGGCTCTCACCTCTAGGCAACTGCCCAGGTAATATTATCACCCCAGGCAGAGTCTAGCTTCAGTGAAATCAGCTGCCTATTGGTTCAAAGAAATTAACCACACAGATGAGGTAGAGGGAGGCCCAACCTACAGAAAAGAGGTATCAGACAAGTGAATTTCAAATGGTGTGCTGTAAGAATTCTTAAACTATTCAGGGGCACTGACCTCTTTCCCTTAGATTGTCAATAAAAAAAATGACAACAGTCAACACAATAACTGTCTAGTGTGAATGTCCTGCCTTGAACCATAAATATATAGGACATGTAATAGAGCTGTATCTTATTGGTCACGTCACATAATAAGGTTGTGTCTGATTGGTTAATTCTTGGTACCAGAAATAAGTATAGGCACCTGATTTTGATTTTTTAAAAAGTCACTTTTGAGCAATAAGAGTAAGTAGTTACTACGATTATTATTTTAAATCAGTCAACATCATCCCTTTTTTTGTCAGATTTGCAAAAAAAACATTTTTTGGTGTGCCACTGAATTTAGTAGTTTGTGTGCACCATGAGATAAAAAAAGGTGAAAATCGCTGAGACAGACTATTTTAGATAGGACTTTTATTATTTTCACAGAGAAAACAACATAATTCTTATACATATTGGTATATCATGAGTTATTTGCCTTAAATAGAAAAGTAACGAGAGCCCATCCTATATAATAAAAGCCCAGTGACCATAACAGCAGAACGATTAGAACAACCTCTCGACCAGTCACTATGAGATGCACTGACTACCTCTCAGTCCCTTCCCCAGCCATCAGGCTCCCATTGCCGGATGGGGAATGAGTAACCCGGGTGGGTGGGGGTGGGGGTGGGGGTGGGACTGGCGAGCAGGCAGAACAGGCTGACCTCTTGGTCCCTCCTCCCAGTCCACAGGCTCCAATGGCTGTCGATGGCAAATGGGGAACTGGGATGGGTGGTGGGGAATGCGGTGGTGCCAGGCCGGTCACCCCACACACAGAGGGCAACCAGCGGCAGGGGTGGGGCCGGTGAACGGGCAGGAACGGGTGACTTCTCGGTCCCTCTCCTGGCCTCAGGCTCCCATCGCTGGATGGTGAATGGGGAACAGGGTGGGTCATGGTGGGGGGTGGGGCCGGTTGCTGGCAGCCCGGGAGATGTCCCTGATCACAGGCTAGGCCTAGGGACTTTACCCACAATTTCATACACTGGGCCTCTAGTTATAAATAAAAGTCTCCATTCTAAAGAGATAGACATGTTTTCAGTGTTAAATCATCTCCTCTTTTATCCTCTTCCCTATCCATTTTCCTCTTTCTTCGCCCCTATGTTCTCCTTCCTCTGTACTTCCTCCCCCATTCCTCTCCAGTCCACTGGGGTTTGAGCTGATACCCAGCTGCTCCTGATCCAGGATTGAATGGGCCAGAGAACATGGTAGCATTGAACATACACCTTTTCTTATTAAGATTTGTAGACCCCCGTCTACTGCTCCTGGGTGAAGCAGAACCAAGAGCAAGCAAGATCCTGACCCTTCACAGAAAGAAAATGTGGTGGCTCTGTCCACAGCAAATTCCACTAACCAGCTTCTTTCCCCCCAGTCCTAAGAGCTCCATTCAATCCAAAATACACTTTAACCTTCAAAATGACAAAACTCAAACCTTCACTAATTCTGCCTTTCTTTGAATAATTATCCTGAATTTGCTTTTCTGACTAGTACATGGGGAAGCATGTGGTTCACTGACAAGGTCTCCTCTGGCGAGTGTTCCATGCTTGTCAGACTTTAAGGACTGAAGTGCAACACCCAGCTTCATGTGGCTCACTACGTGAGAGTTTCACGTGGTCAGTGGCAGGCTGAGTGACGCCCCGGGAGGTCAGAATCTGGAGCAAGACCCAGCCTACTGTGATCTGGGAAGGCCCCTATGATAGTAATCCTGGTGGCACAGTTTTACCAGCTAATAAAAGAGAGAGACGCACCATTTGAGGGTGTCCCTAGTATGCTGAGCATAGTATTAGAAAATTCCATGGAAATTTAGGATTCTAAAAGCAGAAATGGATGAATGAGCTATGCTACATGGAACATGTGGGAACCTGTTTAAAACAAACAAACAAACAAAAACGGAGGCAAAGACTCAGATTTCTGAATTGAGGCATAAGGTCCAAGACAGACAGGCAATAAAGGTGACATGAGACCTAGCTACTAAATCAGAACACTGGACTTCAAGTCGTATGGTCTGGAAGTTCAGGGTAGAGTGGAATCTTCTAGGAGTGGGGGTGTCAACTGATTCTAAGTAATGAATCATTTGACTAAGCAGGTCCGTTTATTAGGTATTTAAATTTTCCCAGACCAGACTTCCATCTCCCACCCATCTCTCTTCTCCTATACCCTCCAAGTCAGAAACTTTAAAAATTTCTGATCTTTCTTCATCTATATCAAGAATAGGCAAAGAACTTGAAAAGCAAGTGGAAACTATTTTATGGATACATAGTTAAAAGATATAAGCCTTTTTAACGGCAAGTGTCATATATCAAAGTTTCAATAAAATAATTCTGTTTTCTTAATTTTTATTATGATACCCACAGACATACCACAAAAAATGAATGGAATGATCACCCCTACTTTTATGGAGATACATATAGGAAATATTATAAATCAATAAATTACACTAGATAGAAAAATATGGAAAGTGTCAAATTAAAACATGATCAGGAGAATTTTGTAGGAACAATAGTATTCCTCAGACCACATTTTTTTAAAACCTTCACTTCGTTGTTGGTGTTAACATCAGAAGATTGGCATGCATTTGAAGACATAGTAGGTAGTTCTATAAAATAAGGCAAGGAGGAGGAAGATTTGGTTAGTAACAAGCTTGTTTAAGACCTTTTCAGATTAAAGTCAAGTATAATATTCTCATTCGTTTTCAGTTTATTTAAATTAGGGTTACAGTGATTTGAAAGTCATTTCCATCATCCTGTGCTAAGAAGGAAAAGAATGTGTGATAGGTCCATAGAGCCAAACAGAAAGGGTACCTGAGGCTTTCTAATTTTCAAAAGATACTTATAAATGTTAAAATCTACGATGGTGGTATGTTTTGTTTTTGGTTTTTCCTTTTCATCATTTTGGATCAATGCCTCAATAAGGGGTTCCATGGGGAAAAGCTTTGCCAACCCCGTTTGGCCATCCATCCAAACCCAGTGGACCTTCAATTAGCATATGACACAGACTTGAGAGATGGTAGAACTTTGACTCTTTGTAACTGCTTTTACTTTCCACATTATTTAAGACTAGAGGCATGGTGCACAAAATTCGTGCATGGTGGGGGTCCCCTCAGCCCAGCCTGCACCCTCTCCAATCCAGGACCCCTTGGTGGATGTCCGACTGCTGGGTTAGGCCCAATCCCAGGAATTGGGCCTAAACCAGCAGTCAGACATTCCTCTCACAATCCGGGACCGCTGGCTCCTAACTGCTCACCTGCCTGCCTTCCTGATCACCCCTAACGGCCTCTGCCTGCATGCCTGATCACTCCTAACTGCCCCCCCTGCTGACCTGATCGCCCCTAATGGCCTCTGCCTACCTGCTTGATCACCCCTAACTGCCCCCCCTGCTGGCGTGGTCACCCCCAACTGCCCCCCGCTGCCAGCCTGGTCTGTCCTAACTGCCCCCCCTCTGCTGGCCTGGTCACCCCTCACTGCACCCTCTGCCGGCCTGGTTGCCCCACGCAGCCTGCTGTTCGGTCATTTGGTCACCCTCACTGCCCCCCCTGCCAGCCTGGTCACCCCACGCAGCCTGCTGTTCGGTCATTGCGTGAGGGCGTCCCAACCAATTTGCATATTACCCTTTTATTAGTATAGATAATTTGTTTTTAGTGACTTACTTTACTTGGTAATTAGATGTAGCAATTAACTATTAGCGAGCATATTTTCCTTGGCCATGCAGCTTTCCTTAACAGAAATGAGCTTAAGTCAATATTACAGTTGCAGGGATTAAGTGTAAGGATTTGTGAAGGGGAAGCAGCCAGCTAGATACCCTCTCTTCTGCTTAAGTGATGCAAATTAGAAGACAAAGAAAGAAGTAATTAGTGGGAGGGAAGCAACAAAATGGGTATTTTGAATGCAGAATCCATTCATAACATAACACTTCTCAAGAGAGCTGTTCTAATAGATTACTTGCTAAAATGCATTATTTAAGCCTTAGTTGTTTCGAGTTAGAAGTAACTGCATCTACTCTGCATTTGGTGCATAAAGCCATTGGAACAAATGCAGGTCAATATGAGGTTACTGATTTGCCTTTGCAAAATCAGAACTGATTATCAGTACAAAGGCCAGATGCCTTAAAAGAAACTATTAATGCCTAAGAATGTGATGTGCAAACATACTGCCAAGATAATATGGAATTAAAATGGCAAAATGTTCAAACCAATTGTGAATACCAAGGAAAAATTTTTTTTTTTTAATTTAAAAACAGTTTTACTCAACAAACCAGCTAAAATAATGCATCCCTTTTCACTGAAGAGTTTCACAAGCTGTTTCATCACAGGCTTCCTGAGTCTAAGTGTTGGTCTCCTATTTTGTAGGAACAGCATTTCAAAGTGTCTCCTGTTATGATGGATGCTGAAGCCTGGCTTCTCCGACTGAAGAGTGTCGCACTTCTGCCTCTGACACTCTCCTTTTCCGGTCTCCAGACAAAAATTCCATCACCACCTCTTTCAAGTTGAAAGGCAAAGGGGCCTTTTCCAAGCTGAGAGGCTGTTTCCAAGTGACAACCCCCTGTCACTGTGAAAATGTGAGCAAAAGACAGAGAAGTTTCCGGGCCTCTGGTAAACCTCCGCTGCCCCGACCATCTGCAGGGCATAGATTAAAACATCCCTGGGCTGCGGCCTGGTTACAGGTAAAACCATCACAAGGGAAAGGAGAGAATAAACTGAACACGGGAGGATTGAAGCATGGGGAACTCTGTGACAGCACTCAGATTCCAATCCAAGTAACAGATTCCGGAATTACACAGCAGACAACCAGACAGTTGGCTACTTCCACACGAAACCAAGCGTTCTCATTTTAATTAAGTCACAAGCTCTGCTTAATAAGCCTGCGTGTGTGAGTGCATTTGTGTGCATGTGCACTAGTATTTTGCTAACAAGCCCAGGAAGAAACGCCATCACGTCAATCCCCTGCACAAAGTCTTACTGGGCAACGTGTCGGGGCCGGTGCCAATCTCAGTGCAGAATTAAAAAGAAAAACCGCAAATGAATATAAATGCAATTAAAAAGGATGAGTGATTGATAAGAATAATAAATAACTTTCCAGATCAAAAGCACATCGAATCTAGTTATGACTCTTCCAAAAATATCAAAATGTAATTATGCTGTTTTCACACATCATTATTTGCCATTTCAGGAAATTAGAACGGACACATTAATTAATGTACAAATGATATTCAATTAAAACAACTGCCGTGTATCCTTCATGGTTTTGCACTAGAATTCTTGCCAGCGTCCCCTACTCTAGCAGTTTATACCTAAAAGTCTCACATGTGTTTATCTGATGTTTAAGGTTTATCTGTCGGAGCCATATTCTTCCTTGGGAACATTCAGAAACCAAGTGACAGACAGACATTCTGGCACGGACACTTTGCAGGCGGTCTTTTCCCACAGTGCTTGAAACGCTGCCTTTTTTACCTTTCAGAATAAATCAGCAAATGTATTTAACACAGAGGTATGGCTCTTGCTTTCCTTTGGCTTGTTTCCCTTTCCAGAGAAAATGTTTTCAGGAAAAGGCTGGTTGCTATGGAAGCTTTACTGTCAACCACTTCAGTATTAGAAGGTTGGAAAACATTAACCATTTTGTGTCACCCGATCTACTAAACATTCCCAAGTTCATTACAATAAGAATGAGGAAGAGAAGAGACCCACAAGGTGATTTCCAAAAACAATGCAGCTCTTTGCCCACAAATGGATGGATGCATAGCTCAGTAACTGGAACCTGCATAAAAGACAGCTGATTCTCACACACTTTTCTTCCAAAGCTACTCTTCCAAATGATGGCATTTTAGAAAAACAAGACACATTCCCAGGTTTCTAAAATAACACACCATTGTTGTCATTGGTGTGTACTTAGTGTAAAGTTACTACTCTCAATTCAATTCAGTCAGGCAGCGAGGTGTCCAGCAAGTTAATTTGCAATAAAGACGCGTTTTCATAAACTTGAATGCAAATAAAGCACCGGAATCCACCAGACGCAGTGTTCCACACAGGCCTGGAAAATGGAATGGCTTCCAATCTACCACTTGGACGTCCAGTCTCTGAGAACTCACGTGGACTGTCCCGTGGTCCACAGGATCTCATCCTAATACTATTAGCCGAAATGAACTGTAACCAATCGTAAGTGGCTACTAATTGCCCATGACAATGATGGAAAAGACTAACTCAACCTCAGAAGAGTTAATTTAGTCTGAGTGGTAGAGATACAGTCTGAGGCTATCATAATCATATCACAGGTTGACCTTATTAATTAGCCATCCTGGGGTTCGAGCTGTAAAACAGGTCAAGAACTGAGTGATCACACTGACAGTCTGGGCCACGTTAACAAAACTGACTGGCTGATTCAGCTGGAAAAAAGGGCCTGGATATGCAGGTAAGGAAGTTGTTTCCCTGGTCAATACAAAACCATTCCATTGTTTTACATATGTGGATTATTAGGAGTATCAGGTTTGTTTAAAAGTTTGCTTGATGTTTGGAACAGCTCCACTGTGATGCTCAATGTGATGACATTAAGGTAGAGATTCCCTAAAATTATAAAGTTGAGATATGCATTGTGGCTGTTGGTTTTATTTTTAACCTCACTCATACTTTTCTTCCTCCTCTTCCAGGCCTCCCCGCATTCCTAGCTTGTATGGCAGATATTTTCTTTAAATATTGATATAACTTCAAATGATTACAGTTTTAATTTCACAGTACCCTTTGTGAGGCCAGGCTACTTCTAATTGCTTCTACCTTTTCACTGTCTCCTTCCTCCTTCACCTTTTGCTATCTGGCTTCTACCTCCAGCCAGCCACCAAAATAACTCCCTTCTACAACTCTTCCTCCATTCAGAGTCCAGGACTATATTCTCCTGGGTCCACTGCCCTTCCTGGGCTCCTCATCTTGCCTTCTCCATGCAGGATGCCAGAAGGAGCCAAGCTTGTCCTTGCCACCTTCGAGGCACACACCCTCTTCCTGGACATTCTTGATTATCTCCAGTCTAGAGCATAATTGCTCCATTTTAAATTACTATGCCCTTTTCACCTCCAAAGTCCTATGGATACCTCAAACTCAGCCAGTGCAAAACTGAACTAGTCATTTTTGCTGCTGTCAACTGCCAACCTCCACCATGACACACAGTGTTTGCCAAAGGTGGCTGCAATCCCCTGAAACATGACCTCCCACCACCCTCCGAAGAGGGAGCCCAGTTCTCCCCCTGGAGCTGGGCTGGCTTTAATGACTCTCTTATAAGTAGCAGAAGTGGCAGAAGGAGCACTGTGACTGGAACCTGGGTTAGATAAGCCTGAAGCTCTTGCCTGGTTGGTTCTACTGGAAGACCTTCCCTCCCTCCCTCCCTCCCTGCCTCCCTCCCTCTCTTCCTCCTCCCTCCCCAGAAGCCTTGCTGCATAGAGGGGCCATGCATGTGCTTCAATTGCCAGGTCCAGCTGAGCCCAGCTTTTGAGTTATCACATCCTGGGTCAGATGACAAAGATCCTCTCCTGGAGCAAACTCCAGCCAGGCTCCTCTGAGCCCTTTCTCCACGAGGCCCTATGTTGGCCTGTGAAGACTTCAACAAGCACTAATGGAGTTTCTAACACCTCCATCCCCAGGATAACTCCTGTCCCCCCCGCTTAAATATCTACCTGGGAAACCTCAAGGATACCAAAAATATGCCTTTTTTTTTTTTTCAGGCAACACTTGAAGATAGGGTCTCTGTCTCCCAGTCTCAGTGGGAGGTAGGGGGTCTAAATTCCGTAAAAACCAGTTAACAAACCCAGATGGGTTTTATGTGGACCAAACCCTCCTTCCTGCTTTTTGTAATTTTCAATTTCCCTGACTCTGTGAGCTGCCTCTCACCCCTTCCCTGTTCCCTCACTCTCCCTTTAAAATGCTCAGTCACCTCCTTACAACAGGAAGTTGAGTTCAGTTCACACTGGACTCTCTCCGTATTGCAATAGTATATTCCTGATTAAAATCTATCCTGACCTCTTTAACGGGCACTATTTATCTTTGACACAGACATGTGAATCTGAAGAAGGCTCCAGATGATCCCAGTCCTCAACCTTGAGTTGCCACCAGTCACTTGATTTTTCCAGCAGAGGTCCCAGTCCTCAAGGAGCAGAGATAAGCCCTCATAGATATATCCTGTCCAAATTCCTGACCCTCAGATTCCATAATGATGTAGTTGTTATTGTCAGCCACAAAGTTTGAGATGATTTGTTATGCAGCAAAACCACCGATGCTGCATGTCCCCTGCCATCCAATGCATGTCTTCTATCCATGACGCAGCTGCGCTGAGGCAGGTAATCATTTTACAAGTTTAGGTGAGCACCGATATGCTCTCCCTCCATTCTGTATGTTGCTGAACTAATCTTTTTTAAACCACAGGTCTAACCACATCATTCTCCTGTTAAAAACTCTTTAATACAGTGGTCGCCAACCTTTCAGACCTCACGGACCACCGGTTGGTAAGCACTGCTTTAACAGATCTCCAACGTTTATGGACCAAGTCCTCTATAATGTGGCCTAAATTTACCTTCTCTGACTTACCTCCCATTTTCACTGCTCGTTCCAACCCACCTGGTTAGTCACTCTACTCCTGAGATGTCCAAGATGTTTTCATGGCTTTGCCTTGCTCATGCTGTCCATTCTGCCTCGAGTGTCTTTTCCTCTCAGGGACATCAGCTTACGCCTCCTTCAGCACACAGGCCTGCCTCACTGGATTGTTCCCAGCACATAATTACCTTTACTCTTGCGTGCCCCATCTTTCCTCCTGTACAAATATTTGTCTTTACATCCCCTCCACTACTGGACTGCCGAGTTCATTAAGAGCACAGCGCATGTCTTGGATATCTCTCTTTCCCCAGCACCTGACACGCTGCTGTGCCATTAAAGAACATTCAGCCTTTCTGTCATTGCTGGGAAAATACCGGAAACTCCAACTTCATTAGCAGGAAAAAAGTGTCATCACCTGTCTGGAAATTCTTCTGCCTTAACACTTAATAAATGCGAATAGCGTAGAAGGCCATGGAATGACCACCTCCACTTCCTCCTTTGGAAGGTCTGAGGAAGAAGTACTTCATTTTAGGTAAAAAGAGGAGTTTATAGTTAAATTTTAACCGTAGGTGCCTGGAGAAGAGGTCTCTAAAAGAACAGATATTTGCAACCCAAAGGTGGGTGGGAGGAAGGGACAAAAAGCTCCCAATGACCAGCTCCCATTTGGGGGAGGCAGAATAAGGTGCTACATCTGGTAACGTAGTTGGGTTTAAAAGACGTGCATTACCAGACCCTGTTTTTATTGGTATGTGTTGTTCTTATAGGTCAATTATTCCTGCTGACTGAATAATGAGTCAAATCCCATAAAAAATGTGGCACATCTCATTCCAGGCCCTGCTACAATTCACTGGCATTTGTTAATAAAGTGATGGACGGAGCAGCTCGCTGTTGTATGATAAAGTCTTTCCTTCTCAATCCAAATGCCTCCAGAAAGTCATAATTGAGGATGGGAAGCTGGTTGCTAATGTCCTTTGCTTGGGCAACTTTAGTTAGCACTCTTTCCAGCACTTAATTTTCCCCTTGCCGAAAGAGCTGGGAGCTTTTAGATGTAAGAGAAAATAGTCTCACCTGTTCAAAAAAACATGCTACTGTCCACCCCCTACCCAAGTGTGTCACCTATAAGCCCTTTCGTAGTTGTGCATTCTGTTTGGTGGCTGGAATCTGAAGACAACTCCTATGGTAATCTTGTCTACCCCGTGAAGATAAATGAATTCATCATACCCAGCAAAACTCCTGAAATCCAAGTGCCAACTTTACTGATACAGGATGTCCCTGACATCCCTGCACTTCTTAATGGTCCTTGAGAATTCTTCTTGAACTCCACCTGGAGGCTGGAACTGCCCAATTCTCTCATCCCCTGTCACCCAGCCTCTCAAACCCACCTCACACTGATTCAGTGAGACACACAGGCTTGCTGGCATCGCCAAGAAAATCAAACATACCTAATTCCTTATAAAAGCCCAATCCTCAAGGATCAATTTCTCTTTTGGTAGTTGCTTCCCCATCTCCTCTGGCCCCTTTAAGAAGGCAAAAGAAAATACCTTTCCCTGGAATTTGCAGAAATATATTTTTAACTGAAATTTTATTTTGGTCTCGCCATGCAGGAAGCTATTATCTGTCCGCTATCTTTATGTGCGTGATTAGGAATAATAGCTGATTTGTGAAGTTATCTATTCCGGGGAATAACCAAGATTAATGAGCCCTGTGGCACTTGCTGAATGCCTCGGAGATTTATTGCTCAGGCTGTGCATTTCTCTCCTTGTGTTGTTGGTGCTGTCAGGAGTTTTTTTTACAAATGCAAATGGAGATATGGATTAACTGTGGAAGAGGAAAAAAGCTCTTTCAGTGTTATCAAACATTGTGGATTGCTCAGTCCCACCTCTCCCAATTATGTTTTATTCCACATAATAACTTTGGAGTCCAGTCCCTACCCTGCTTTAGACCCAGTTAGGGAGTGTTTAGCTCACACCCTCCATGGCCCAGGGACCACAAACAAATAATATTGCCCACTTAAGCATCCTCTCCCAACGTCAAGATTAAGACGCTATTGCTGCAAATGCCAGGGGAGTTTCTTCAATCACTTGCCCAACCAGGGAGGTGCTGCTCTCTTCCTCTGTGGAATTGCCCTGTGGCTGATAGAGATGTTGTACGTGGCAAAACTGTTGCCACCATGCAGATTTACCTCTGTCCCAAATTGCTGGATCGACTGAGGACATTTCTGAACCCTATGCATCTCTGCAAATGGAACAGTGATCCACGATGCAAAGGAAACCTGAGTAGTATTGCCACTGTAGTGTACAAACTATGAAGTTAATAATGAAATTACAAAGCCAGCTTCTGACAAAAGATGGATGGGAGGAAGGGACAAAAAGCTCCCAATGACCAGCACCCATTTGGAGGAAGCAGAATAAGGTGCTGGGCAGGGGCAAAGACCCTAATCCCCAATGCCTGCATCCCAGCTATGGAACACACCCCACCTCTGGCCACATAAACCCTTTGCACCTCACCATCTGTAAACCTCAGAAAGAGTACCAATGTCACAAGGTCATTGTGATGGATTAAATGAATTAAAATATGTATAAGTGTTTAGGTAAACTTCATAAATGTTAGCTGTTATTATTTTTAAATAACCATGTGTCAGTGGAGATGTACTTAAAATCTCCTGGACTCTTAATCCATATCAATCTATAAATTGCCAGTTCTGTCAATGGACAGAATCAGGGTATAATGGATGAACCCCAAATTCAGAGCTAAAAGGTATGGCTTCTAGACCCAAGTCAGTCACTAACCAATGAGGTATGATGTTGGTCAAGGCACTTTATATCGTTGGGTCTGGTTTTCTTACCCACAAAATACAGAACTAGAAATTGATCTCAGATATCTTTAAAGATGGTATCACATAAACAGTTACACTTGTCTTTCTGTTAATTTAAGGGGAGGAACAGTACCAAGAGTGATTGCAAACTTAATGCAATCTATCTGAAATGTCATGCATATGAAAGAAAACCCTAACAAAGGTATATTTGAATATTTAGAAAATCACAGCATTATCAACTAATAAAGACACAGGGTGTTTACTTGTAGAAATTATAAAAAGTCAAAGAATCTAAAAACATACTTTGCAAAATATAGGAATAGCAGAGCATCCCAATAGGATACTTTTAATGTGCTGGAGCCTGCCATTTCCATAATGATATAAAGAGAATCACTGGGTTTATGTAAAAGCATATATACTGATTACCTTAGCAATTAGTTGATAATGAACTTTTTGGTGAAGAGGTTTATACTTCCTAGACCATAATTTTTCCATTGTCTTGGCAGAACTTAGTCCCCCGCCCCTTTTATTCTTTTCCCCAAGACTTGTGAATTAATTATGTACAGTCTGAGATTACTATACCAACAGCAAACTGGCTAGTTGTTTTTCAGCAATGCATTTTCCACTTAAAAGCAGAAATTAATGCTTGTGAATTATATCACTTGTGAATTCAAAAGTTTGATTTCTTGATTCCTTTCTCCCAATCCTACCCTTGACTCTGATCATTAACATACCATCCATTTTTTTAGGCCCAAGTCAAATTCCAAGTTGTTATCTTCCACCTTTCCAAATGACAGTCATTTTCCCCTTCTTGGTGTCCCAAAGCCTTCTGCACCTCTAAGGCACAGCCTGCACATCACACTTAGCTGTGTGCTGGTGTGCCCCTTCATTCAGCCCAGTAAGAGCCTAGGCATGGAGGCCATCTCTAATCCCTATTTACTCAGAAATATAGTCCATTCCTCTGTTTATCCAACAAGATAAAAAAGACGATGTGTATGTCTTAATTAATGTTTGTCCCCACACACACACCTTTATTCCCAACTCTTTTTATAACAAATATGTAAGGAATTTATGTCTGAAAGGGAGTGTGGGAGGTGTGGTGCAGGTTATACCATCCATTCACAAAGCTGCTGCTCAATGTAAGTTATTTAATTATTTCCTCCTTGGGGTTATATCCAATTAGAGAACAAGAACATGGGTCCTTCTGGATTCTTCACTGTTCTGGAGGGAAATGAATGATCTAGGTGTCAGTTTCTTTTCTTTACCCCCAAACTATTTGCTCAGACCACTGACAGCCAGCACACACTGGATCTTCACGATGGGCTGGTAACTGCTCTGAACCCCTAGCACAGAGTTCAGCTCACTGGTGGGGATAATGGTAAGTACAGTCTCAAACGGCCCATGTTGTATTTGTTGAGATTGGCAGTGAGAAGCACGGAGTGAAGATGTGGTTACTACAGGACAGGGTCTGCCTCCAAGCACTCACCATCCATTCCGATTTAATCCTCCTGGTCACTAAATGAGAAAAGCGTTACTCACTCCCCTTTCAAAGATGAAGAAACCGAGGTACCTCGGAGTGCAGTGGCTTGCCCAGATAGAGAACTGATGGAACTAAGAGTTCATTCAAGCTGTCTGACCGCAGAGCCCTTGCTCTTAACCACGAAACTTGGCTGCAGGGTCAAGGGACAAACACATTTCTCACCCACTTCAGGAAAAGTGGGGTCGGACACGTGGGAAAAGCAGAGGGTTGAGAGAGGGCACACAACAGCACCCTCATAAAAGCTTTCATGTAAAACTCAAGTCAGTTTCAGTCACTCAGGCTAATTATTTGGCACTTTCTCACTCATGTCAATGACAGAAAGAAATACACATGACAGTCATCACACTACCCTTAACACCAGTCTCCACTGGCCTCCCCACCTCTCTATTATTTAAATTCAACTACATTTAAGTTCACAGGTTCCTATAAGCCATTCACAAAGTGAGAAAAGAAGCTGAAATACACATTTGCTTTTTATTATTAGGAATTTACCAGTTGGCACAGTCCCCAGTAATGCGTATCTGTCAACATGACAATAGTCCTTTTACTAGCTAGTTTTTATTTTCCCAACAGAGGTGTCAGCTGTCAACAGATTCCATGGTACGGACAGAAGGGCCCTCTGACCTCACTGCCAGTCAGGAAAGAATAAAAATCACAGCTGAAGGAAATAATGCATGTTGGGATAGGACCTGGTGTTGGGATCCATCTTCACAAGTGCCTCTTCTGTGAGGAGGAACATTATTTTTTTCTTGTCTAAATGGAATTCTTTACTTGGCATCTATTTGGAGACATTAATATAAAGTGAAATTCTGTTCTAAATAACATTAAGACAAGAGTGATTTCATAAAAAGCTAGTCGTTAGATGCAAAGGGGCTGTTCAACACACACACTCCAAAGGACAGCAAGGCTTTGATGTGTTTGCTTGGAGGTCTGGCCTCCTTTGCTGCTACAATAAACACCTGTCATGATGCGACAACCAAGCACAAACCACGCCACTCCTCAGAGCCCGCCATGCGCTTCTTGCCGAGAATGGAGAGAATTTTTTCAGCTTAAATTTGGAAATGTGAGGTAACAGGCTCCAGAGACTGGTAATCGGAAAACCACAGCGCTTTAAGACCCAGAAAGGATCCCGGGGCTCAGCGAGGTATTGCCTTCATTTAACAGGTGAGCGAAGAGAGCCAGGCAGGTCTGACTGACATGCAGTTCCTCAGCTGCTCACATCTAAGTGGAATCTGGAACCCAAGTTTTCGGTCTCCTAGGCACTGTGTTCTCCACTCTGCAGAGAAACCTAGCACACTGCCTTGACTACATCAGCCACCAAGACTTTGCTGTTGAATACGCAGCTAAGTGATCTGGAAATCTAGAAAACATGGAGGGAATAGAGTTTAGAGAGAGACCTGGGCAGGTCATGGGATTCATCGCTCCCATTATTTCAATAAAATTGCCTGAAAACGGACAGACTTTTCTCTAGGGTCCTCTGCTCAAGGAAGTAAATGATGGATATCATTTGGGGGAAGTAACTGGGTTTGAACTCTGAGAGTGCACTTGAGGGTTAAGTGGGGGTGGGGAGGGTAAGAGGGTAGACAGGACTAAAGTCCACAGTGTGTTACCTTCTTTACTCCTCTCTTCCATAGAACCCTGGCTATGACTAGGGCCCCAGCCCCCAGTTTAATGGTATATTGACCATTTTGTGATAAACTGGCCAAAATTACAGGGAATTTTCAAAGTCCCTTCAGGGAAAGCAAAGTAGGTCAGGGTGGTGTACTATTGGCCCTGGAATAAAGCTTGTTCTGTTTTTCTTCTCTGAGTTAAAAATGTATGAAAGAAAAGCGCCAGGATAAAGGGAAATTAGAATCCAAGGAAATGCATCAGTAAATGCTTGACGTGCCTTAAAAGCCTTTCTTTCCTAAGAAAAAAGAACAAGGATGCCTAGTTGATGCACAATGGAAACCCTTTAACAGTACTTATTTACCCGAGTGGGCAAGAGGATTGTCAGTACTTCAGAGAAAAATAAAACCAAGCAACCCAATACCTTTGTCCACATTTTCATCTATTTCCAAATTAATCATCCATGAGAACCTTTGAGAGGTTCCAATGTGTCAGTTTAATGAATTCTCTTTTTTCCTATCTCAACCCTCTCAGGTTCTGGCTGGTATTTGAACCCATAGTGCCAAAAGAGTGAAAGAGGGTCTTCTAGTAGAACTTTCCTGGGAACAAATGCTATAGGGAATGTAAATGCTCTTGTCCCAACATCCATTACCCAGTTTTTAAGACTCGAATTGTCCCAGGTGTTTATCAAAGCATCTGACTTTCCAGCTGATGTTCTTAACATGAGACCATGCCCTACTATATAAAAAATCTTGTGTTTTAAAAAAGATAAATTAGTGATTCTTCTCTTTACTAAAGTATTTATTAAAAGTTGAGCTGCCCTTCTCAAAAATAAGTATCTTTCTATTTCAAGAATGATTTTCTTAAAGTTTAATTTCTATGAAATGGCTGCTGAAACAACATTTCAGAAATTCAACAAATACCTTTTCTCCCTCAAATAACTGCTAAGCTAACTCATCTAACAGAGCCAACTTAGAAACTAAAAACAAAAGGCAGCTGAAGCAGACAGCTGTAGCCCGCCTCCAGGAACTGGCAGCAACTAGACTAGATTCTAATGACAAAAGACCTGCATCAAATCAAGGTTCACACAATTTCCTTTTCACTAAGTGAACATTACGACTTTGATTCAAATTGAACACTGTCCCAGCGAGGGCCATCCACCACTCTCCAGAACAGCACTTCTTCTCCTTACCCAGACGTTAAGGGAAGCACACAGGTGACCTTCTCTGGACAACACATGCTGCACATGGTCGTCCATATCTGACTCAGGGCCATGTACAACTTTCCTCCCAAAATGAGTGTTTCACACAGAGGGAGGTAATGGTTAATACATATGGAAACTTTTGAGGCTAATACCGGCTTTGCCTACAATTTACCAATTTATACATTTCTAGATGCCATTCCAGGCAGTTAATTCATTTTCTGGGTAATCCTGGGTAAACTGCAAACTCTAAGTTCCTTGTCTAATAGAGGAAATAATAGCCACATCCACTCACTCAATCCACGAACATTTACTGAGAAATCAAGATGGACTAGAAATGGGCACAAACTAAGGCATAGTCCATTAATAATGGCAAAAGACTTGTAAATATACGGATTTACCAAACAGAGACAAAAAAAAAAGCAAAGTGAACATCAATGGGGCCCCTACTTGGACCTTTTAGACATTACCCCATTTAATTACCATAATAAGCCTGTTATCTCCATTTTTTTAGATGAAGAAATTAAGGCTGTGAAAGGTTAAATGACTTGCTTAAGGTAACATTTAATAGCAAAGCCAGCATTTGAACTAGTGTCTGCCAAGGGCAAAACTCTTTTTATTCTATCTTACTAGCTCTCATAAATGTGGCAAAACATTTACAAATCAGGAAGCAATTGATAATGGTTTATAACCTTGATTATTCAGCCAGATGCTTTTTTTTTTTTTTTTTTTTTTTTTTTTTTAGTGTTAGGAGTGGTACAAATAGTCTAATTTTTATTACGAAATGCTATTGCTCTTTGCACTGCATTGTGGTAATTCTGATCACATACAATGATACAGCCAGGTGATAGCAAAATGCTGACTCAAGAAAGAGGGCTGGGTGACAACTTTTCTTTCTACTTTGAATAGCTAAATTACATTGACCTGTATTTCCCCCATACTTTTGGTGACAGCTGTACATCAACCCATAAAACTGGGTGTACACTAAAACCAAAGTCTGCAGAAATTATTTGGAATAAGAGATCATTTATGTGACATGACTTTATTTCAATTTGATCCTAAAATACTATGAATTTACATATTTTTCAGATGTCCTTCCCTCCCTGTCCTTCCCTCCCTATCCCTCTGAACAAGCTTAAGAACATTTTAATTTTTAATTTTAGGTCAACAGATGCAAAGAGTACCTTAATACCACAGTGAGGGCAGGGAGGCAAAACAGAGGAGGAAGGGTGGTTTTATACATTCAGGACATGATGGACACACAGCACTATCACACCTCCAATGTATACTCGGAATACAAATAACAGTTGAAAGAAGGCTGTCTACTCTAGTGAATTAATCAATTGTAAAACAAATCTCTTTTGGTCCAAAAGTGTTTGCTTACTTAATTCTTTAACCATATCACATTTATACTGAAGATAGGAGCAATATGATTCTCTGAAATGGACATGCCCAAAAGCATCCTCACTTTCAGATCTTATCTACTGAGCATCCAAAGGTTTACCATCTTTTCTGCCTAGGTCAGGAACACATAAGAGGTGAGAGAATAAAGAATGGCTGCCTTGGATTATTTTTCTTTTTTTAAGTATATTTTTTTATTGATTTCAGAGAGGAAAGAAGAGGGAGAGAGAGATTGAAACATCAATGATGAAAGAGAATCATTGATTGGCTGCCTCCTGCACTCCCCACACTGGGGATGGAGTCTGCAACCCAGACATGTGCCCTGAACAGGAATCAAACAGTGACCTCCTGGTTCATAGGTTGACATTCAACCACTGAGCCACACTGGCCGGGCTTGGATTATTTTTCTATTTTCTGCAGGCAGTGCATGAAGAGACAGAACGAGCCACACTTCTGTGATCTGATAGAATTATTCATTCAACAAGCTTTTCATGGGTATATAACACTGTAGTGTCACATTTCTGAGTAGTAAGTTTGTAGTGGGTATGGGTAGGTTTTGAAGATAGAGAACTTAAAAAGGAAGAAGATTCAAAACAAGTGAAACTGGTGTCTAGAAAATGGGTCAGGTACTAGAGTGGGGCCAGAAAAATACACAATGAGGGAATTTCTCTCTTCCAGTTATATCTGGTTCAACTCTGGAAAAGCAGTGAGTTCATCCCCTTTGTAATCATTTTCTCTGAGCAAAGCATACATTTATGAACGGTGAAATTTGTAGCACCCAAGAGAGCAATGCTGTTGAACTCTGTTTCCCACTGCATACATTCCCCACAAACTCCTTTCAGGATAATACGAGGGAAGAGCAATTATGTAGAAATTGGAAGAGGAAATTAAAAGAAAATTCAGGCTGAATGTCTTAAAAGAAACTCCCAAATACCTCTACTTATTAGACTGTGAAATTGCCCTCCAACGAAGGCATTCAAAACTTAAATGGATGAAATGTAAAGTACGTAAGAGGGAATGACCTTGAACGTGAAGAAAATGGTCTGCCCCAGTCGACCTAAGCAGGCTATTTCCCAAACACGAATGTGTACTTTTCATTCCCTTTGACATGCTTTTCTCAAGGATTACTTGGGGCTTCGATTGCAAAACTCCTAATGTGCTTTCTCAAGTATTATTTATGTCTACATCCTGACCTAACAGTTTGAAAACCAGACCTGTCTACGCTTTTCTTCTCCTCTCACCACTACTTCTGGAGCTATGGGACTGGATTCCGTACAACTGAAATTAACTTTATGTTTATGTGTACGGGATGGTTAAGACGATGCATGAACCGTTCATAATTCATCTGTCAAGAGGCTTACCTTGTATTTCAATATATCTCAGAGGGCAGGAAACTGTTTAACATGCTCAGCAATAAATAACTTAGAAACCAATGACTTTCTGGGTTCAACTTCAAATTTTACTAGTAGAATAATACATATATATATTTTTTAATACAGCTCAGAAGACTTGCCTTATTTTCCAGGAGGGAGAATACACACTCACAAGTACTTGGAAGACAGAAGTTTCTAATGCTGACCCGTTGCCCTAATTATTTTTGGTGTTTTGCTCGCATTTATAGCTTCAAATCTCTAGTGATACAAACCTTATCAGAATACCTTAAAAATGGAACTGATCAGAACTGACCCACTTGGGATTGTTTAGCTTTTTTTTTTTTTAAGGTGTAGTATGTCCTTACTGCTTCTGAACTTGGCTGTAAGATGAAAGAATATTGGCAATCAGTCATCACAAAACCTTTAATCAAATAAGACCAGTGCAAGAGAAGTCTTTTGCTGTGGCTGTGGGCACATCCACCTCCCATCGTATCACACATTGTTTCTACAACCATTCTATACAATGAAAATCTGATATTTATAACGATAACCCTAGGCATCTATGAACTACATCACCAAGGAGACATTAACACATCGCAGAGTTAATGGTTTTTAAAACTGCAAAGGACTTGGGAAATCACCATTTTATAGGTGAATAAATGGAGGCCCAGAAAAATCAAGTGACTTGCCTAAGGTTACGGAGCATTAAATGGCAGAGCGAGAATATAAAGCCAGATCAAATCTGCACCTTCAATACTTTTTCACAGTCTCTCTTGTTACTACAACCTTTTTTTCTGTAAAACGGCATGCTATCAGTAACCAAGTTAGATTTGCAAGGAAAATTGTCCTCTGGTCAATCCCCTTTAAGCTTGAAATTCTACCACTTGACTACCAATGCTTTGATTTGTGGAGCTCACACCAGGTAATTTAAATTTTCCTCAGGTTTAGGAAGCTGAAAACAGACAATGCCCACCATCCAAGCAATGCTTCTTGTCTCACAAACTTCTGAATGAATCCACATTTTTTTGTACATACCAACAGAGGTTCAGTATGCCATTTCATCTACAGCCAGTGTTCCTGTAAAAGAGAATGCCAGGTACTACGTGTTGTTGCATTGCTAACTCAAACTTATCCATCACTGCTTAACTTAATTCTGGGTTGTAAAACATTCTCATAAGGTTCACCTAAGAAAACAGTCAAGCATTGGAAAGCAGCTGTGGATCCAGATCTGTTCCCAGATATTAAAGCAGGCAGTGCACAGTTAAAGCCCTCTGGCCATATTTATCCACTTCTTGCTGTATAATACAGCCAGCCTACCTCCTCGCAATGCAAATGAACCTCGCAGCATCTGCCTTTTCTTTCCACTGTGCAGATGAAAAATTCTGTTCTTTTTTGCTTGCTGCTAAATATGGACTCTATCACTTAGGATTCTAAGATAAAGGCCCCATAGAGCATTACCTTTATCCTCCAATATTCTTCCTCAGCCAGGAGTCAAGCTTGCTTGAGTTAAGCTTGGTATATCTGACCACCACTTTTTTAAAAAACATCTCTCTGCTTTTTTATGTCTATCAGCAATCTAACTGGACTTTTTTTTTTTAACAAGGGATCGTGACTTTTCTTTCTAAATAATTCAAAAGTTTTCTTAAACAAGCTAATTCTGAATTAATTAGTGTTTTCTTACATTAAGAATATGCTACTGCATCATTTTTTTACATGCTTTTTAACTAAAAGAGGGAGAAGAAAACCTTTTCTGTTTTGCTCATTCTTAGATGTTAATGTGAGCAGTAAATTAAAGATGTCAGATAATTGAGATTTTGCTCTAATATTAGTAAAGTTTTTCTTGCCTACAAAGTTCCTGACTGGAACTTCATAGGATCTACCTGCCTGGATCCTTTATAAATGTCATTCCTTGTTGCTAAGAATTTCTTACTAAGAATTTCTAAGAATTGAACTGAGGGGATGCTAAAAGCTCCAGGTGAAGTGGGCACTATGCTTTCTTCAACTACTTTGTAAAAGAAATATAAACATGTTCAGGTGACTTATGAACGAACATCCCTTATAAATGGAGACCAACATGATGGTGGCTCCTCCATGCTTCTGCCACGCAGACGTAGTGGCAAAGGAAGGGGACAGCCACGCCATGCTTGGCAAGGAAAGGAAGATCATTCACTTTTAGGGCTGAGGTATTAGAACAGAGGAACATCTTTCCTTAGCAACAGCAGCAAATGAGAATATTATCAAAAATATCTTCCCATTCCCCTCTAAGTCAAAGAGGGTTTTTAAAGTAATCCAACTGGGAACCTGAATGTAAAGCATTTCTATGAGAAATTACGTTCCAAAATTCAAGTAAGTGACTTAGACTTTTGATTAACTTGCCCTTTAGAGACCAAACTGTTTTGTTTTGGATATCTGACCATAGAATGACCCACTGTTCCTCTCGCTGGGCAAGATCACAGTGAGTTTTTACTAAAGAAATGGGTGTTTTCCTAGGCAGAGGTTCAAATAGAGCTATGCCAATTGGATCATTCCGATCTGTAACGCACAAGTTATGCCTTTTGTGGCATCCAGAACTGCTACTGCATTTGATATATCTTTGTACCACATGCTTTCTCTTTACATACACAGTGTTGCCAATCACATGAGTGCATAGAATGAGGGCTCTTTCAGCATGATGCAAAGACTAACAGGTAATTTATTTTATACTTATTACTTAGGGAACCAAAGAACAGCAACCAGACACTGGCTGAAAATCTTTCCCTTTAATTCCAAGTTGCTTCTAAGGCAGTGCTAAGATATTTTGAGAACTGGGTTATTCATTTCAATGACAACATTTTACTTAGAAAAAGCTGGTTTACTTTCTAAGAATGGAGAACCAGGTTAGAAGCCAAAGTCACTAAGTCATTTCCAATCTTTGGCTATTTTTTAAAAACTCCCTTGAATGGTAATTCCCACCCTTTTTGAAAACATATATATATATATTTTAAATTTACCCCTTTATGTGATAATACTTGAACTTTTGGTATCAGATGACTGAAGAAAATACAAAAGGTTATAAAGCTACTTTGAACTGAGCATTGTGATTCAAAATTAGTTTTTTATTTTACTAACTAGTGGCCTGGTGCATGAAATTCGTGCATGGGGGGGGGGGTTGTTCCTCAGCCTGGCCTGCACCCTCTCCAATCTGGGACCCCTCAAAGGATGTCCTACTGCCGGTTTACAGGGATCGGGCCTAAACTGGCAGTCAGACATTCCTCTCACAATCTGGGACTGCTGGCTCCAGCTGCTCACCTGCCTGCCTGATTGCCCCTAACCACTCTGCCTGCCAGCCTGCTCACCCCCAACTGTCCCCCCTGCCAGCCTGATCACCCCCAACTGTGCCCCCTGCTGGCCTGCTCACTCCCAATTGCCCCCCTGCTGGCCTCCTCACCCCCACTTTGCCTCCCCACTGGCTTGCTCACCCCCAACTGCCCTCTGTTGGCCTGCTCACTCCAAACTGCCCTGCCCCCGCTGTCCTGATCACCTCCAACTGACCCCCACTGACAGCCTGCTCACCCCCAACTGGCCCCCCTGCTGGTCTGCTTACCCCCAATGGCCCCTGCCTCCCCATCCTGGCCTGATCACCCCCCGGCGACCCAAGGTTCCACCCCCTCCTTTTTTTCTTTTTTTTTTCCCGGCGTCTCCTTGAGCGGAGGCCAGGACCGGCTGGAAGCAAGTATCTAGGTTTTATTTATCTTCTATAATTGAAACGTTGTAGCCTTGAGCAGAGGCCAGGGCCGGCCAGGGAAGGTGGGAAGCTTGGCTTCCTCCATCGCCGGGGGAAACCCAAGCCTCCTGCTTGCTCCAGCTCCGTGGCTGCCACCATTTTTGTTGGGATTTATTTATCTTCTATAATTGAAACTTTGTAGCCTGGAGCGGAGCCAAGCCTCCTGCTGGATCCATGGCTGCCGTTTGGATTTGTTTACCTTCTATAATTGAAACTTTGTATCCTTGAGTGGAGGCCTGGGCCCGCCAGAGTGTGTGGAAAGCTTGGCTTCTTCTGTTGCCAGGGAAACCCCAGCCTCCCTTCTGGTAGCCATCTTGGCTGGGGTTAATTTGCATACTCGCCGATTGGCTGGTGGGCGTGGCTTGGCTGGTGGGCATGGCTTGTGTAGCCGAGTGATGGTTAATTTGCATATTACTCTTTTATTAGAGAGGATTATTAAGATAGCAACAAAATGGACTGGACAAATGTTATAACAAACATATACTCACATACACTTTCATCTATAGAAAATGCTTAATGTGTTCAAGGAGTTTAGAACTTGTGGTAGTAACTCTGCAGGCTCCTCTGGGGCCTTGGGCTCAGAGGCTGGAAATAATTTCTCTGAAACAGTCTTTCAAATCCCAAGTTTCCAACTCTATGACACAAAAATTAATTTCTCTCACTTATTTTACATTTGGTTACATTTTAAAAATATTTTCTTAATTATTTTAAGTTTAATTGCCAAAATAATGACTGTAAATAAATTCCGAATTAGATCATAACTTTGCTTCACAAAACTATGTAAAACACCAAGTACACGTGTGGGTTTCCATGTCAGTACTCTGTCACCTTCTCTTACCTGCACGGGGGACAGCTCCCCTCTTCAGCAAGGTGGGTGTGACTACGATCAGTAGGCTGAGGAGAGCAAGGCCATTTAATGCCATGATAATCTCTAACCAGAAAACTACAGCAGAGTCAAATATAAACACTTTTTCATTTGAAACCAAACAGTCTTCATATTAAGTGTGTAAGCACAGTGCCTGATAGAGAGTAGGTAGCAAATTTGGCTATTCCTATAACATATCACAGGCTACTAATTCATTAAACTTGGGTATTGTTGAAAACAAGTTGACAGGCTCAAAATGGAGTTGCTTATACTAAGCCCCATATCATCAAACCAAGTCTTCATTATATTTTTGGCTTTTCCAAAAATGGAATCTTAAACCTGTCAGTCAGGAATGGCCTGTTGAGGTAACCTGCCTGACAGACCCTGCCATCCCGCCACAGGAAAGTGACTCTGCAACAACCAACTGCCTTTTCAGCTCCTGTGGCTTCCTGGCTCCTGCTGCCTTCTGCCTGTAAAAGTCTTTCATCTGGTACAGTTCCTCAGAGCTCCTTTCTAGATGCTAGACTGAAAGCTGTCTGATTCATGAATCATTGAATAAAGTCAATAACGTCTTTCAAATTTACTCAGCTGAATTTTGGTGTTTTTGTTTTTTTTAGCAATGTATACCAAATGCTAGAAAACCTTCAGTACTGATATATGTTGCAGAGATTCCTAAAAGTTCACTGAAATTTTCATTCTTTGCTTCTATTTTCATCCCTTGGTTTTAAATAAATGTATCATTATTCCTAGTAAAAGTTACCTGAAAAAACAAAATCATGATAATTGGGGGAGAAGACCCATTCCCCCCCTTCCCTCCAAAGAAAGCCTTCTCAGGAATGCTATAGGAATTTGAAAACAAATGGCCACAGTTCTGTTCATAGTGAGAGCAATCTGTGACACACACTAAAATCACACTGCTGGAGGGCATTATACTTTATTCTAACTTTTGAGATTTTAAATGTTTTGTAAGTATCATGGCTATAAATTGTATACTAAATTATAATAATTATATTAATTATATTATAAAGTGTGTAATTATATAATTTGTAACATATAATTTATAATTTGTGTGATATATTTTACTTAATGCACATATAAGGGTATTATAATTTACATCCTATATAATAAAAGCCTAATATGCTAAGTGTCCAGTCATCAGGTCGGCCGTGCAACCAATCAAAGTGTAATATGTTAATGATATGCTAAGGCCCCTCAACCGCTTGTTATGATGTGCACTGACTACCAGGGGGCAGAGAGTCGACCGGTTGACCAGCTGCTATGAAGTGCACTGACAACCAGGGGTTAGACGCTCCGACTAGTAGGTTAGCTTCCTGCTGGGGTCTGGCTGATGGGGACTGAACAAGATGGGCCGGGCACTCCCTGGAGCCATCCTGCGGTCCCTCCCTGGCTGGCTAACTTCCCACTTCCCTCCGTGGTCCCACGCAGGAGCTGCCCCCTGGTGGTCTGTGCACTCCCACAGGGGGAGGGCCACTTTGCCAGAAGCTGGCTAGCGCAGTGGCAGTGGTGGGAGCCTCTCCTGCCTCGGCTGCACCTTGAGAGCCCCGAACTGAGAGAGGGGTGTCTGACTGCTGGCTTAGGCCCTAAGCCGGAAGGCAGACATCCCCAAGGGTCCCGGACTGCAACAGGGTGCAGGCCGGGCTGAGGGACCCCCCCCGACTCCGCTACTCCCCCCACCAGTGCACGATTTTCGTGCACCGGGCCTCTAGTAATACATAATGCAATATGATGTACACATTTAAACGTATTTTAATCTAGTTATTTTAAATGTTATTTTCTTTCATTTTTATGTTTTAAAATGAATTTTATGTATTTCAGGGACATTTGCTTCCACCCCTAGTTAACGTACCTCTGATTTATAATGGGAAAATTAATTCACCTAAAAGGATATCACCCAAATGGGTATCAGTCTCATGATACATACTAGTGCAAGGTGTCTTTTAAACTTAGTTACCATCTGTGAACTCCATGGGGGTAGAAAACTACTGTAGTTCCTCCTTATCCATGTTGTTATTCTCCACAGTTTCAGCCACTAATAGTCAATCATGGCTAGAAAATACTAAATGGAAAATTCCAGAAATAAACAATACTTAAGTTTTAAGTTCCACGCTGCTGTGAGTAGCATGATGAAATCTCTCACCATCCTGCTCCATCCCAGCTGGAACATAAATCATCACTTTGTCCAGAGTCTCAAAACTGTACAAGTGCCTCACCCCTTAGTCAC
Source organism: Ia io (assembly GCA_025583905.1). NCBI lineage: Eukaryota > Metazoa > Chordata > Mammalia > Chiroptera > Vespertilionidae > Ia > Ia io. Next base: position 91,407,675 of record JAJQQW010000002.1, on the reverse strand, counting down.
TGAGGAGCCACCTCGGTCACCAGATCGACTGCCCTGGGATCACAGTACTTGTGTTCAAGTCACCCTTATTTTACTGAGTAACGGCCCCAAAACCCAAGAGTACTGATGCTGGAAAGTCAGATATGCCAAAGAGAAAGGTAAAGTGTTTGTTACGTATTTTCAGAAGGTCAGTAGTAGCCTAACACTACATCACAATGCCTTCATGATTCGCCTCACTTCATCTCATCACACAGGCATTGTATCATCTCATGTCACCAAAAGAAGGTGAGTGCAGTGCAATATAATATTTTGGGAGGGGAAAGAGAGACCATATTCACATAACTTTTTTACAGTACATTGTTACAATGCCCTTTTTTATTATTGTTGTAGTTAATCTCTTACTGTGCATAATTTATACATTAAACTTTATCATAAGTATGCATATATAGAAAAACAACCTACCTAATAATAGACAAATATGCAAATTGACCATACCTCCAACACACCCACAAGCCACGCCCACCATCCAATCAGAGCGACCATGCAAATTAACCCAAACCAAGATGGCTACAGCCACAGAGAGCAGGTTTCCTAGGTAACAGAAGAAGCCAAGCTTTCCATAGCCATTGCAGGCCTAGGCCTCCACTCAAGCTACAAAGTTTCAATTACAGAAGTTAAACAAATTCAAACAAATGGCGGCAGAATGGAGCTTGAGAGAGCAGGCCAGGGTTGCCGCTGGCAACAGGGGAAGCAAAGCTTTCCGCACACCCTGGCCAGGCCCACCCGCTTAAGGCAACAAAGTTTCAATTATAACCCCAACAGAAATGGCTGCCGGCCTCAGAGGGAGCCCCAGGCTTGGCTCCACTCCAGACTACAAAGTTTCAATTGTAGAAGGAAAATAAATTCCAGATACCAGGGCCTCCACTTGGGTTGCCAGGGGGCATGGCTGGCCTGCAAACCACCACAGGCCCCTTGCTCAGGCCACCCCACACCCCAAGGGAACCCCCATCTGATCCGGGACACCCTTCAGGGCAAACCAGCTGGCCCCCACCCCTGTAACAGGCCTCTATCCTATCTAATAAAAAAGTAATATACGATTGATCATCACTGCAACAAACAATATGTCTGCCCCCATGTGGTCAAAGATCCTGCCCCCATGTGGACACAAGATGGCCACCACAAGATGGCCAGCAGGAGAGGGCAGTTGGGAGGCACCCGGCCTGCAAGGGAGGGCAGTTGAGAGGGACCAGGCCTGCAAGGGAGGGCAGTTGAGAGGGACCAGGCTTGCAAGGGAGGGCAGCTGGAGGTGATCAACCCTGCAGGAGAGGGCAGTTAGGGGTGACCAGGCAGGCAGAGGAGGGAAGTTGGGGGCAAACAGGCTGGCAGGGGAGCAGTTAAGCATCAACCAGGCTGGCAGCAGAGTGGTTAGGGGGTGATCAGGCCGGCAGGCAGAAGCAGTTAGGGGCAATCAGGAAGGCAGGCAGGCAAGCAGTTGGGAGCCAGCAGTCCTGGATTGTGAGAGGGATGTCCGATCCCGGTGGGATTGGGCCTAAACGGGCAGTCGGACATCCCTCGAGGGGTCCCAGATTGGAGAGGGTAAAGGCTGGGCTGAGGGACAACCCCCCTCCGTGCACAAATTTCATGCACCGGGCTTCTAGTAGTATATATGGGGCTCAGTACTAGCCACTGCTTCAGGCATCCACTAGGGTTCTTGGAACATATCCCCACGGATAAGGGGACTACTGTACATTTGTGTATCTATGGCAGAGGCTGCCTCACTACAAATCTTTGTTTTAAAATTCAGTCGGAGTAAAGTTCAGATTTAGGAAAGAACATCAACATCATTTTGCCCCCAGGCCCCAGTCGGAAATACCACCAGGACGGGGGTGGTCGGTGCTCAGACCTGAATATGCAGAAGTGAAGCTTATAAAGAACAGAGGCCAGTGTCACGTTCCAGCCTCACAGAGTGAGTGCAGGCATCAGAAGTTTCACTCTGACAGTGGTCTGGGTAACGCGCAGAAAACAAATGCCTAAGTCCTAACACCATTTACTGTGACACCAAAATTTTCCCCGCAAGGCAAAGTAACACCTTGTCACATGCAATTAAAAGAGATTCTGTGAGTTACCTTCAGAGAGATGCAGAAAAGGAACAAAACTCTAGGAAAGAAAAAGGCACACTTCTTTCAAAATAGTGCCTTCTATAGGCTTAAAATGGGTATTAAACAGGGACTCTGATCCTGAAGAAAACCCTAGAAAAGAACCAAAGAACAGTATGGCTCTACCTCACCTCTGCCAACTCTTTCTTCTGTTTTACTTGGAATTTGTGATCCAGCTATACATGGGTGGGCCTGATCCCACTGTGAAATCAAAACAATGTAACAAGCAAGGCCGTCTCTAAGCCATAGCTGTCTTCATAAACGCAACATTTCTTTCAGTGCACTCTGATTAACACGGAAACAAAATCTGCCTTGATAAATAAAAACAAAAACAAGATTAAAATGAGTTAAGTTCACTGTCATAGTTACTATCTGGCTATTTGACATTTCTGTGTCTTTTCTCTCTGTTCCCTTCACACAGCCACATTTCTTAAAGCAGTTATCTAGGCTGTCTCTATTTCCTCACTTTCTATTCCATAACTAATTCCATCTGGCCTGTCTGTTTTACTGAAATCTCTCTCACTAAGATTTACCTAAAATCTCTACACTGTTCACTTCAAAAATAATTTTTAAAGCTTACTCCCACCCCCATCCCAGCAGCAATCAATGCTGTGGACCCCTTGCTCATGTAACATTCACTTTCTCCGTCTTCCTTCACACAACGCTCTCCAGGTTTTCCTTTAGGTCACAGGTCCTCCTTCCCCTGCCTCCTCTACAAGCTCATCTTCTCTTCAGGGCCAAAAATAATTGGTCGTCCCAGAGACTGGGTCCTGGATCTCCTCTTGCTTCATTCTCTCCCTTAGCTGATTTCACCCTGATCAAGAGATTAGTAATTAAAGATTTTCAACTGAACTAATTGTAGATGAATCACACCTTAAAATGTCCAGCCCGGAAATCTCTTGTGAGGTCCAGTCTCATATACATGGCTGTCTACTTGATATCTCATTTTGGATACTTCAAAAATCACCTCAAATGCAGCTTCATTTATTGAAATGCTGATGTGATAAGGTCAGTCCTCCACTTAAAACCCTTCGTTGGCTCCTTTGCTCTTAGGATGAAGAGAAAATGCTCAATAGGCCTACAAAGCATGCATCATAAGTCCTTACTCCTTTCTCCAGCCGCACCTCTCTCACCTGCTATCCTGCGTTCCCTGAATTCCAGCCACGTGGCTTTTGTTTAGTTCTAACCTGTCATTACTCCTTGAAGTTACATCATCAAAACACAGTATCCTTACTATTCTGGTGGCACATAATCTTTTATTTAATATACTAGAAGCCCGGTGCACGAAATTCGTGCACGGAGGAGGGTTGTCCCTCAGCCCAGCCTGTACCCTCTCCAATCTGGGACCCCTCGAGGGATGTCCGACTGCCTGTTTAGGCCCGATCCTAGGGGATCGGGCCTAAATGGGCAGTTGGACATCTCTCTCACAATCCAGGACTGCTGGCTCCCAACTGCTTGCCTGCCTGCCTTCCTGATTGCCCCTAACTGCTTCTGCCTGCCAGCCTGATCACCCCCTAACCACTCCCCTGCCAGCCTGGTTGATGCTTAACTACTCCCTGCCAGCCTGTTTGCCCCCAACCTCCCTCCTCTGCCTGCCTGGTCGCCCCTAACTGCCCTCTCCTGCAGGGTTGATCACCTCCAACTGCCCTCCCTTGCAGGCCTGGTCCCTCTCAACTGCCCTCCCTTGCAGGCCGGGTGCCTCCCAACTGCCCTCTCCTGCAGGCCATCTTGTAGTGGCCATCTTGTGTCCACATGGGGGCAGGATCTTTGGCCACATGGGGGCAGCTATATTGTGTGTTGGATTGATGGTCAATCTGCATATTACTCTTTTATTAGATAGGATAGAGGCCTGGTGCATGGGTGGGGGCCAGCTGGTTTGCCCTGAAGGGTGTCTCTGATCAGGGTGGGGGTTCCCTTGGGGCGTGGGGTGGCCTGAGCGAGGGGCCTGTGGTGGTTTGCAGGCCAGCCATGCCCCCTGGCAACCCAAGCGGAGGCCCTGGTATCTGGAATTTATTTTCCTTCTACAATTGAAACTTTGTAGCCTGGAGCGGAGCCAAGCCTGGGGCTCCCGCCAAGGCCGGTAGCCATTTGTGTTGGGTTTATAATTGAAACTTTTTAGCCTTAAGCGGGTGAGCCCGGCCAGGGTGTGCGGAAAGCTTTGCTTCCCCTGTTGCCGCCGGCAACCTGGCCTGCTCTCTCAAGCTCCAATCTGCCGCCATTTGTTTGAATTTGTTTACCTTCTATAAATGAAACTTTGTAGCTCGAGTGGAGGCTTAGGCCTGCAATGGCTATGGAAAGCTTGGCTTGTTCTGTTACCTGGGAAACCTTGCTCTCTGTGGCTGTAGCCATCTTGGCTAGAGTTAATTTGCACACTCGCCCTGATTGGCTGGTGGGTGTGGCTTGGCTGGTGGGCGTGGCTTATGTAGCGGAGTGATGGTTAATTTGCATATTACCATTTTATTAGAGAGGATTTTTTTATTGATTTTTTACAGAGAGGAAGGGAGAGGGATAGAGAGTTAGAAACATTGATGAGAGAGAAACATCAATCAGCTGTCTCCTGCACACCTCCTACTGGGGATGTGCCCACAACCAAGGTACATGCCCTTGACCAGAATCAAACCTGGGACCTTTCAGTCCACAGTCTGACGCTCTATCCACTAAGCCAAACCAGTTAGGGCTGGTGGCACATAATCTTGCTGACAAGAGGATAGTCACATTCTTGGCTCAATAACTGTAGAACAGTATATATATATATTTTTTATTTAGTAACACCAATGAGAAGCCAATCCAATGGGTTTTTTTTTTCATTTCTATATTATCTGTTTCTTTCGACCACCTTTGTATATACACTGATTTATCCAGTTATGAACCACATGAAGTAAGTTTTCCACTTATAAACATCTTAAAAGGTGAAAGAATATTGTCAAATGTGCTTTCTGAAAAATAGAATAATACAGGCTTTTTTTAAAACTGATTTCAGTTGTTTAGAGAGCAGAAGGGAGAGGAATAGGTAGAAACATGGATGAGAGAGAAACATCCATCAGCTGCCTCCTGCATGCCCTTTACTGGGTGGGGCTACGGGATCAAGCCTGCAACCGGGCATGTGCCCTGACCAGGAATCAAACTGGTGACCTCCTGATGCATAGGATGATGCTCAACCAACTGATCCACACATGACAGGCTGATGCAGGTTTTTGCTGCACATGTATGTTGAAGCACTTCCTATTGAATTACTAACTGGATAAGAATACCACATTTCCTTTTAGTGCTTTGATGTGTACTATTGAATCACTGAATCCTGAAGTTAGGGAAAATTCATCTAGGATACCTTTTTATGAAGAATCAGTCTGAGATGTCACTTACGTAATCAATTTCACCATCATCATTAGAGTCTAGAGTGCCTCTATATGTCTTTTTGCATTTATTTCCTGAATATGTAATACTCGTGAGATATCTTCCTATTAACTTTCTTTGCTATTATAGAAGAAAATTCTAAATGAGTAACTATATTCAAATAAAGGTTTTAAAAAGTACAAAGTCTCTAGACTTCTTTTATATCTTCTTGAAAGATGAAGCAAAACTGTGAGTAATGCAAAAAGAAAATTCAGGGATAATATAATAGTGAAAATTTATTTCAATATTGCATCATCTTTATAGATGATTCCATCATTCTTTGCCTTTCTTACCATTCTTACCAATTTTGTGGGTTTGTTTGTTTTAGCATGGTTGGGAATAACTAATGAGTAAGGGTGAGCTAATCCTCAGATGATAAAACAGCAAAATGTTAAGATACAGGAAAGATAAGATTGGTATGATTCTACGATGTATCTTAGATTTACAAGAGTCCAATGGAACCATGTGTAATGGTACAACAGAATGAGTTGTTTTCTGCTTTAAAAGAAATAAATAATTTTTCTTTGTTCCTTGGAAGACCTCCAAGAAAAATAAATTTATGAAATAGCAATCGGTAAGAATAGTTAAGACTGTTCAAACAAGAAATTTCAAAATCAAAATGGGGCCCAATGGACCCTGATAGGGTTAAAGGCACCTACTCACATTTAAGTTATCAGCATTGTTGCTCTTTTTTTTCAGGGAAGGTTTTCTGAAACTCTCCCCAATTTGTCAAATGTCCTTATTCATTTTTATAACATCATTTTCCTCTTTCACAGCACTAAGCACAGTTACAATTTGACATTTATTGGTCTCATTAGTGTGTAATCCATGTCTGCTCTCTCACAAATGGTACAGATCATGAGGGCAGAGACTATTTATGATTCTGATCTCTAGTGTATTCTCAGCACCTAGAATCAAACATGGCACATAGTAGGTTCCCATGGGGAACTTAGGAAATGGATCCCAACTCAGTTGTTTTCTCTCTACACTATGAGAAATACCTATAATTACCCATTATTGTTTGCTAATTTTTCCCTTTCATATTATGACATATTTTCATTCTCTCCCTCCCCCAAATCCCACCAACCACATGATCTAAGTATCTACTGAGGTCAGGTGATTTACACATATTGTTTTGTTTTTAAATTTTCAGTATTTTGCAAAGTGAATATTATTTTCATTTCACAGATGAGAAACTGGGATTTAGAAGGTTAAATAATTTGCCCAAAGTCATAGCACCAATAAACAGAAAAACTAGATTCAAATCCATGCCTGATCTGACTCTGACCTGTGATCTCTCCATTCCACCCAAACACACACCAGGGAAGCATTTCTATCCTATATAATAAAAGGCTAATATGCAAATCGACCAAACGGCAAAACAACCAGTTGCTATGATGCGCACTGACCACCAGGGGGCAGACGCTCAATGCAGAGCTGCCTCCTGGTTGTCAGTGTGCTCCCACATGGGAATTGCTGCTCAGCCAGAAGCCGGCTCATGGCTGGTGAGTGCTGCAATGATGGGAGCCTCTCCCACCTCTGCGGCAGCGCTAAAGATGTCCGACTGGTGGCTTAGGCCCGCTCCCCAGGGGAAGCAGGCCTAAGCCGCCAGTCGGATATCCCCCAAGGGCTCCCAGACTGTGAGAGGGTGCAGGCCGGCCTGAGGAACTGCCCCCCCATCCCCCGGGTGTAAGAATTTTGTGCACCGGGCCTCCAGTTTCTTTTATAACTATCCAGAACACAGACTTTCTTGCTTGGGAAACAATGCGTTTTAAGTGGTGTTGTCTAAAGAGCTATGATTTCATTTAAATCAATATTTAGATTTAATTAATCTCTGTGGGGTTTTTTTGTTTGTTAGTTTTTAATATTTCTGCAAAACTTGTACTCTCTTTGCCTTGTGTGTAAGATCTTATTTAAAACTAAATAAGATCCGATGCATGAAGATTTGTGCAAGAACAGGCCTTCCCCTGGCTGCCGGCATACGGCAGGTTCGCTCCGGCAGCCTATGCAGCGGCGGCGGCAAGCCCTGCACACTCCTTCCCTGGGGAGTTCCTCTGTGCAACGCTGGCACTCCCAGGAAGGCGTGGAAGGAAAGAGGTGGGGGGAGGGAGGCAGGTGGGGAGGACCGGAGAGGTGGGGTGCGCTAGTGCGTTTCACTTTCCCATTGTGACAGTGGGATGCAACTGGCCCCCTTCCTCATCCTCTTCCTTCTCCGCCTCCTGCCCGCCCGCCCTCCCTCCACGCCCATCGCCCCTCCCCTCTTGATTTGGCGAGATAGGTAGGAGGGAGATCTGATAATTTGGGTTACTGTGTAGGTGGCCTTTTTCATCTATTCAAAACAAAGCTGAGGCGCCTGCCACTGCTGCCATGGTCGCCACCATTGCCCCTTGGCTGGCCTGGGGCTCCCGGGGCACGCTAACTGTGCACCGAGTGAGATCCTGCATGCATCCACGCCCACGGGGCTGCTACAACGCTAGGGTTTTATCAGCAGCGGGGCAGGGGTGGGTAGAGGGAGACACCAGACACCAGGAGCTACGACCTCAGGCATCAGAGGGTTGCCTCTGAGGCTGGGGGTTAGGCCACAGGGAGGCTGCAAGGATGGTTGACAGATGTGGAGTGCAGCAGGGGGGCCCTGAGGAGGCGTGCTGCCCAGAGGCCTGGAGCAGCTGGGGGGCAGGGCTGCCACCATCTTTGTCGGGTTAATTTGCATACTCAGTCCTGATTGGCTGTGGGCGTCATGAAGTGACAGTCAATTTACATATTTCTCTTTTATTAGATAAGATTGGAATCTATACCACACAGACACTAACCAGCATTTTCATTTTCCTTGGAAAACAGGAAGTCAGCTCCAATATATTAGTAACAATGTACTTTAGATGCCATACATTTGTGAGGAAGTTTTCCTTAGCAAATTCAGAAAGGAAGTTCCCCAATGAGGGAATTGCCTTTTACCAGCACCTCAAAAATATATTTCCACTGGCTATCATAATGCTTGTTTCCATAAAATATGACAACGGAAAGTAAGCCCAGTGTTTCTAAATCTGTCAAAAGTGTACCCATTTATGGCCTCCTGTAAGAGGTTATAATGGTTCCCTCCTTAGAACTCATTTCACCACATACATTTCTATTAGATGCTTTGGTTCCTCCTTTCAAGTGCAAACACAAATTCATGAGACAATATCATTAAGGCCTATAAAAAGGTTACAGCGACATTACATGACTAATAACTGGATATAGGAGGCAATTGAGAGAGGAGTGAAAGTTGCAAATTTAACTCCCTCATGATAATGTTACCTGTAGGCAAGAGTATTCATCATGCCAGATGATGGTTCCTGCAGACCCAAGAAGAGGGTCACCCCACGTGTTCTGTTTGCAATCCAGCTATGTCTACACCAGTGACTCAATGGAGAGGGACCCGGCACTACTGAGCTTCTTCATTCACTATATATACATGGATCTCTTCATCTTCCCCTTTCCACATTCTGGCACATAGGAAACTTATACCTGGGAGATTATAACTTGATAAAATCCCACAGATGACTTTGACACGAGCAATAACAGCTCCCACTTCTAACTCCTGACAAACACAGAGACCCATATTTTACAACCCACGTGCACCCCTAGGTTGGCCTTACATGGTCCTCAGCCAACCAGGTCTGTGGAGTGGAAAGGCAGGGGGCTGATGAATCATGAGCTGCTCAACAGCAGGTCTGTGGCTGACTTAGGGCAAAGGGGCACAAGTATTTTACCACTGTGGTTAAGTACCAGGACTCTGGAGAAAACTGCCGATCTTGAGTACTAATTCTGCCACTTACGTGACTCAAGATCCTTGGGTAGGTCACTTATGCTATGTCTCAGTTTTCTTACCTATAAAATGGAGATGATGATAACAGTTGCTTAAACTTGTAAGGGTTACAGGGGTACAATCTACATACAGTGATTGGCAATTTACCCAACACAGCAAATGTTAGCCATTCTATTTTTTTGAGACAAAAATGAAGGAAGAAGTGTGTGGTTCCATAAATGATATGAAATCCTATATAATAAAGCCCTAATATGCAAATCGACCGAACGGCTTAACAAGTGGTCGCTATGACGCGCACAGACCAACCAGGTGGTCCGTGAGCTCCCACAGGGGTGTGCAGCTCAACCAGAAGCTGGGCTCATGGCTGGCGAGTGCAGCAGTGGTGGCGGGAGCCTTTCCCACCTCTGCTGCAGGCGGGCAGTAGGGAGCAAGGGGTCCCAGACTGTGAGCGGGTGCAGGTTGGGCTGGGGGCTCCTCCCCCCTAGTGCACAAATGTCGTGCACCGGGCCTCTAGTTTATGAATAAGAAGCAATTACTAAACTTCTGATGGGTGCTAAGACACACAGGACTCCCTCTACTCAAACACTTCCAAAGGCTTTCCACCTCACTCATCACTCAGAGCAAAGTCAATGTCTTCAACAAGGCCCACCAGGCCCTAGTGGTCTGGACCCCTTCAGCTCTGTGACTGATCTCCTGGTTCCCTCTACTCCCTCCAATCTGGCCACACTGACCTCTGGCTCTTCCTCCAACCTGCCAGACACACTCTGGGTCTTTCCACCGGCTGTATCTGCTGCCTGGATTGTTGATGCCACATGACCACCTGGTTAAATCCCTCATACCCTACTTATTTTTGTTCCAACATCTTGATGAAGCCATTCTGACATCTTATTTAAGATTGCAACCCTTCCTCTACCAAATCGGGCATTCTCAATCTTCCTCCTCTGATTTTAGTCCCCAGCCCCCCATGGAACTGATTGCCTTCTAATATAAATTAGTTACTTTATTTAGAGTCTAGTTTCTATTTCTCCTACTGGATTTTATGCTCCAAAAGGGCAGGGGGACTTGTCTGTTTTGTTCACTGATGCTCCATAAATATTTGTTGAACAAATAGAGTCCCAGCTTACTATTTTAGATTTCCTTTAAGTTTTCCATACTGGTTCAAAGAAAAAAACCTCATTCCTGCCCTTTTCTAGTTCTGACATGGATACATCAAAACAATGACTAAAGTCCTTTATGATTTAAATGACCCAACAATCCCCTAACCATCACATTACATTGTTTACCAGAGAGTAAATGAACTTGTGCATTGAATTTATCTCTACCCATCTCTGTTGGGAGAAAAAATCTGAGATTGTTTCAATGGTAAGGAATTTCCCTTTAGCAATACACTAGAAGAAACCTAATTGAACAAAAAGATAATTTCCATTTTTGCACAGGGAATCATCATGATTAAGAAAAATACACTTGTATACACAATGTACTTGTATACACAATGTACTTGTATACACAATGTACTTGTCCTGGTTTCTAGGACAAGTACAGATGCTCTGGTAATGACAACGATAGTCAAACTTGTGCCCATCCAAAATTCCCAACATACATTGACCATCTCCAAAGAGGAAACTCTTTCACAGAAGGTGTGATTCCCTCGTTATAAACAGGAGACTAACCTTAAAATATATAAATTGCTTAATTGCTAAATTCCTTTGACACCAAGGCTCTTCATACTAATAAGCATGAGCTTTAAGGATTACCTGGGATAAACTACATACACATCTTGAGAAAAAGATATTCCTGAAACTGAGACCAGGCCTACAAAGCTTTTGCAGTATTTTTCTGCCTGATCTAATTTTAGACAATTCTCTGAGCACTGTAGAGTTTGCACTATGCCAGGTTTACCCCAGCTCAAGCAACAGATTTTCGTCTCTATGACTGCAGGACACATTATCTCATGAATGAACTGCTATTTAGGTCAGCTAAGAGTCTCTGCCTAATTGCATGTGCATTTTATCTCCGGTGTTCATGCTCTATATATCAAGATTGTAGATAGTTATTGGAGGGTGGGGAAGAGAGAAAATACTGGTATCAGATGCAGAAGGAACTATAGTAGTTACACTTGGTTTGAAGCAGAACAACTTAAAATACCAGAATAATTTAAAGTCTCACTGGAATGATGGGTTTACTTATACAATGAATCACTATCATTTAACTGATATTACTGGCTTACCTACTACTTATTCCGCAGTGTTAAACTTTAAAAAAAACCAAAAAACTAAGAGCTGCTGTTTAATTTTAACTCTGAAGCTTAGGTTTCTAGAAAAATAAAAGCAATGCACTCTTTCTTTCTTTACAAACAGGCAAACAAAAATGATTCTTTGGTTAAATGACCACAGAACAGTGTGAGGAACGCATAGCACAGAGTGACTTGCTGGAAAGTGAATTCATCCAAATACTGAATGTAGTTGAGAAGAAACAATATCCTAAAGTCAGAAGTGTCAAGCGCTATGAACTGATTCTGACAACCTAGCCCAGACTTGAGAATGAGGTTAAATCTACCAATGGAACAAGATGATCCTGTGAGTGCTACATTCAGACTTTGAGAAGATAAAAGAAACGATCTTTTGCCAAAATAAAAAAAATATAACCTCCAGGAGGAGGGCATCAAGTCTTTCCCAGCAGGGGCTGGAATAGTGTCTGATACACAGTGACCCTTAACATATTAGTTGAACTGACTCGTGAATAAAGGGTTCCCTGTAGTTCAGTTGAGTGAATGCAATGCCATTAGATGAACACTTTTCTTCAGGAGCAATTATCTCTATGGAATACAAAAGGTACAAATCCCCCTAAAGCCCCCGCTCCCCCAGCCCCCCACCCCAAAAAAAGATGTTCAGGTTCCACCTTTCAGATAGCTTAACTTAACTGGTCAGAGCAGGACCCAAGCACGAGTGTTTTTAAAGACTTACCCAGATCATTCTAATACATAGCCAAAAATGAAGAACACTGATCTATATAACACTAAATTTGTAAATGTAAACATCCTCTCTAATAAAATGGTAATATGCAAATTAACCATCACTCCGCTACATAAACCACGCCCACCAGCCAAGCCACGCCCACCAGCCAATCAGGGTGAGTATGCAAATTAATCCCAGCCAAGATGGCTACAGCCACAGAGAGCAAGGTTTCCCAGGTAACAGAGCAAGCCAAGCTTTCCATAGCCATTGCAGGCCTAAGCCTCCACTCAAGCTACAAAGTTTCAATTATAGAAGGTAAACAAATTCAAACAGAAATGGGGGCAGAACGGAGCTTGAGAGAGCAAGCCAGGGTTGCCGGCGGCAACAGGGGAAGCAAAGCTTTCCGCACACCCTGGCCGGGCTCACCCGCTTAAGGCTACAAAGTTTCAATTGTAGAAGGTGAATTAACTGCACAGAAATAGCTGCCGCCCCGGAGGGTGCAGCAGGCTTGGCTCCGTCCAGGCTACAAAGTTTCAATTGTAGAAGGAAAATAAATTCCAGATACCAGAGCCTCCGCTTGGGTTGCCAGGGGGCGTGGCTGGCCTGCAAACCACCACAGGCCCCTCGCTCAGGCCACCCCACGCCCCAAGGGAACCCCCACCTGATCCGGGACACCCTTCAGGGCAAACCAGCTGGCCCCCACCCATGCACCAGGCCTCTATCCTATCTAATAAAAGAGTAATATGCAGATTGACCATCACTCCAACACACAATATGTCTGCCCCAATGTGGTCAAAGATCCTGCCCCCATGTGGACACAAGATGGCCACCACAAGATGGCCAGCAGGAGAGGGCAGCTGGGAGGCACCCGGCCTGCAAGGGAGGGCAGTTGTGAGGGACCAGGCTTGCAAGGGAGGGCAGTTGGAGGTGATCAACCCTGCAGGAGAGGGCAGTTAGGGGTGACCAGGCCGGCAGAGGAGGGAAATTGGGGGCAAACAGGCTGGCAGGGGAGCAGTTAGACATCAATCAGGCTGGCAGGGGAGTGGTTAGGGGGTGATCAGGCTGGCAGGCAGAAGCGGTTAGGGGCAATCAGGAAGGCAGGCAGGCAAGCAGTTGGGAGCCAGCAGTCCTGGATTGTGAGAGGGATGTCTGACTGCCCGTTTAGGCCCAATCCCAACAGGATCGGGCCTAAACGGGCAGTCGGACATCCCTCCAAGGGTCCCAGATTGGAGAGGGTACAGGCTGGGCTGAGGGACAACCCCCCTCCGTGCACGAATTTCGTGCACTGGGCTTCTAGTTTTTACATAATGTTTTATCCATATTGACAAGCAAAAGAAAAAGCAGGCATTTGCCACACTCATGTAAGACTTAGAGAGTATCTGAATATTTATTTTATTTTAGTAAATATATTTTTATTGATTTCAGAGAGAGAGAGAGAAAGAGAATGAGAATCATTGATAGGCTGCCTCCTGCACACCCCACACTTGGGATCGAACCCATAACCCAGGTGTGTGCCTTGACCAGAATCGAACCATAACCTCCTGGTTCACAGTTTGGCATTCAACCAATGAGCCATGCCAGCTGGGCCAGAATCTGAATATTTAAATTTAAAATCTATAAATATGTTCTAAGACCATTTTATTTCCTATTAAGTCAAGAAATAAACCTTATACCCATGATGCTTACACTTAAAACGTGATCCCAAATTACTTTGAAGTAGAAATGCTATGCGCAGTACCTGACATACAATGGTGCTTTCAAATAAAAATTAATAAAATCCTCCAGTTCATATGTCGACGTTTTCATGTTTCTGCCTAGATTTTATAGATAAATCACAAGTGTTATATAGTTGCCTGACCATCTCAAAAGAGCATTTCTCATTTAATGATTTCAAATCACTTCATAGATATCAAATGGAAAGCAAACACATAAAAGAGAGCTCTCCTTTACATGTAGCATGTTCCTAAATATTCTATCCCAAATTACATCAAAGAAGGGTGGCACTCGAAGTCTAAAAATGGCGAAGGAGAAATATCAAGGCAGCAGGTCTGAGTTTATAAAATGCAGAGAACATTGTAACATTAAGAAACCCCAATAAAATACTTCTAAATTATACCTTGCCTATATTTATTTGATTGTAACAACAAATCTTATATAGGGATAGCTCACTCCTCTGCAGGTGCACAATGCTTTTTGGATCATTAAGATATGGTGGTAGGAAAGTGGATTCGTGGGCTTCCCAATTCAGTACCTATGGGCAGAATTCAATTACAAGGTGTACTCCGTGATATCACAGGCATTAGAAGAAAGCAAACCACTGGAGGTACCTCTGAGATCACAGGGCTGTCTAGAGACTTGAGACAATGTGGAATTTGAGTCTTCAAACACTCTGTGCTCGTTCACAGGTGGCCAACAGCCTCCACCCCTGACCTTGACTAGATCTCTCTTCCTCTTCCATTTTGAGCATGAGCCTAATTGCAAAGGTGTGTTTCAGATAAGATTTTAAAGGAAGAGAATCCAAGAAAAAGAGCTATGGCCAAGTCAACTATTTCTAAGCATCTATTCTGTGCCAAGCTTCAACATCTGAAAGCTGAAACCTGTACTTAATCAGATAAATTCAAATAATTCCGATGCTAAGGTCTGATGCCCTCACTTAGGCACACTGTCAGAAGATGAAAACGTTTCATGTTTGAGAAATGTCACATACTCAACACAATGGGTTTGGGAGGCCTAGAGTTAAGTTTCCTTACGTTGAGGCCAGGTTCCTCCTGGCTGGCCGAATTCTTGCAGCCTCCCTCTGTCCTGACTGCTGTGAACTTGGAGAGTGTGGCTGCATGCTTATTGTAGTTGCACAACTCTTTCTTAGGACTCTGCCTTCGTTTCAAGATTTAAAATCCTCAATGCAAGGGAAACGAAGGCCATCACAGGGGATGCGTTTCCACCATTACACCTGCGTTCTCCTTCAGACTCATCCTTAAGAAGGACTCGCTATGTAAGCAAAACACGCCCCCGGCTCTGAGGAAAGGGCCCACTTTCCAGCGCGTCTATTCAGGAAGGGCTCTCACTAATTCACTAATTTGTTTTTCACTATAGTGAAATGGCTCAAGACTCCCTAGATTTCTATGAGGCAGGCCACATCCTTGAACCCACAGTAAAGACAAACTCAAGCACAGGACCTCCACCTAAAATAGACTTTAGATTCACATCAAGTCAAAAAGTCACGGATTAAGGATCAGAACTCATATTATGTTGGCTGACTCAAAAACAGCAGCATCACCTGGTGAGGCCACATGAAGGAAAAGCAGTGAATGAGGCTCAGACACCTAGTATTCCAGCGGCCGTTCTATTCACTGGTGTCTGGAGCTTCATTTTCTCAGGTACTAAATATGGTAAGCCTCACCCAATTGGCTCAGGTGGGTGGTTGAAAATAATGCTCTACCCTTTAATATAAAACACTGAAACAGCACTGAAAACCAGCATAGGTGAAGTGGGAAGGAAATATAATGTAAACCACTGCAATAAATTCTTTCAAACTTTTCACTGAAGAAAAGTACAGCAGAGCCGTAGCAGCTGAATACATTGCACCTACAGGGCAATCTGCAGACAGTACTTCACACGTTATTACACGGCTGAGCTGAGGCGAACCCGGTCTCTGTTTTATTTATCCTCCTTTGCATTGTATTTAAATATTAAACCTGAGCCTGGGCATGCAAATTCTCTGGGGATTTTAAGACTACATTTCAATTTTCCCCCCCATCAGATAATATGTTCCCATTTGGTTGGGAATAAAGTATTTTCACTTGTTTAGCCTCCTTTTAATTTCCAGACAATCTAAGATCTAGACAAAAAAAGGAAGAAAATTCAGTCTAACATGTCTTGCTAATAGTAAAATGCAGAATTAGTCCTGCTAAATATAATTGTTCTTTGTGGTAGGCTGCAAAAAAATGTCATAATTGTGTTGGATGCAATACCTAAAAATACATCTTTCTGATAACATGGGGTTAAGGGTGTCAGGCTTACTCCCCATGGAATACTCTGACACTCATCATCCCTAGTTAGACACTTACAGTTAAAAGCCAACTTTAAGGACTTCATCAGAAGCAAAAAAGGGGGGTAACATTTCAATGCTTTGAGCATATAATTAGTGCTTGTACCCATAAAGGCCAAGCATTCTTGGATTAACACTTTCTCAAATGAACTTCCCACAAGACTGTCTGGGGCTTATTGAGGATATTTTTTCCATTGTTTCTTTTTTAGAGAGAGTGGAAGGGAGAGTAGAGACAGAAACATCAATGTGAGAGAGACATCATCAATTGGTTGCCTCCCTCATATGCCCTGACCAGTGCTGGGGATCAAGCCTGCAACCAAGGTATGTGCCCTTGGCCAGAACTGAACCCACGACCCTTCAAGTCTGAGGGCTGATGCTCTAACTGCTGAGCCAACCGACCAGGGCTGTCCAGGGCTTCTTTATAAGAGTTCCACAGTGAGTAGTTGTTTATCATGCCATTAACTTGTTTCTCTTTTTTCTCTGTTCTCTCTACAGATTAACATTTAGCTAAATGAAAATTTCCTCCAGGTAATTGCCTGGCTGTATTTCAAGGCATTCATAAAAATGGCTGTTTCCTCTGGTAAGGGGTTCCTCTCACAGAGCACTGGAATCAGAGCAGTGGATTTGGGTGTGGGGGGCGGGGGGAGGTGGCCCTCTGCACCTTCTCCTGCCTGGGCTTATTAGCTCCATCTGCATCTCACCTCAAGGCAGGTCTGGGACCTGCTGCCTCTAGAAATGGTGTTTTCATCAGGGAAGATATTTCCCTGTTCTGCAGACGGTTCCAGAGCCTCCTAGCAGGTCTCCCCTGGGCCCACCCTTCAGGATTCAGTTCAGAGCAGGTGACTGGACAGCTCACTCAGTGGTTCGAAACCCTCTCCCTCTCCCAGAGGGGGGCTCCCACCATAGTGTGTGGTTGGAAGCTTGGACTTGGGACAGGATTGTCCTCCTCCAGGCCTCCCTCTCGACTAGGTAGGAAATTCCCCCAGTCCTGTGACTTCTGAGTTTTTTACTTTAAGTTACAGAGTCATTTCTAATATCTGTGCCTTGCAGACTTTTAATTTTTTCTTTGACTGAAATGTCCTGATGGATCAAAATGATTCACTCTGGCACTGGCTCTTAGTGTCCCCTCTGATTCTTCTTCGATGTTTTGCAATGCTTCCATCGAGAAAGACACCAGCACACTTGGTGAACATTTCATCCTTACTGTATAACCCTTGACTCCCTTCCTGTACAATTCAAATACTTTCCCTTCCTGCACAAGAGTTCCTCTGAGATCCAGACTCCCCACCCCACCATCCCTGTCTGTGTGTCTCTATCTCTCTCTCCTTCCCTCTTTCTCAATTTGCATCATGAGTGCATTTTATGGAATTTATGCTGATAATAGAATCATATACTTCTCTTTATCTTGTACAGAGACTGCCACAGTACTGAGAAACTTGTACACGTTTAATAAACCATTATTACCTAATTGATTACAAACTACAAGGCATGCTATTAGCCACCTGTTCATTTTAGAAAAGGCACAAGATCTAACTATTCATATCCTATAGGAACATCAAAGCCCCATTTACATAAAGACCCTAAAAATAACACGGAGTGTGAAAGGGCACATTCTATATGTAGAATGTATGATCTGTATGATTATAAAGTGCATTTTAATAGATTTATATTATTGAGAAATATAATGTACCATGGTGCATATATATTTCTATCAATAACAAAAATCTCCAGTTTCCTTCCAATTTTTAAAATCTGTACAGGAGCTCAGTATTCTCCATTTTCAATGGACAAACATGCTGAAGCAAATTCTGTTTAAAACAAACAAAAAATCTTTCTAAATGCACCTCTTGAATTTAGGCCACTGTCACAAAATCACTCCTCTTCTGTGTGGCTCCCCTGGCTACTTTTAAAGCTTTGTTTTCAAAGACAAAAGCAGATTTGAGCACTGCTTACAGTGAGTGCTGGAGATGGATTTAAGTAATACAGCAGTTGGGACTGAAAAGGAACCTTTAGAAATGGCTGGACAGGGGATCCTCCAGATGAGAGAGGGGAAAGGAGGCAAGAGCTTTCCAGGCGGGGGCTGGTTTCTGAATGAGCCATGCTTTCTAAATGCCATCAAGAGTTTGAGTAAGCAAGTAGGATCAAAACAAGGTCATGTTTAGCAAAAAAAAAAAAAAAAAAAAAAAAAAGCTTTTCCACTTCAGAACCTATTCCACAGGATATCAGTGTTAGAACAGATCTTTTGCAAAAATATATTTTATTGATTTCAGAGAGGAAGGGAAAGGGAGAAAGAGATAGAAACATCAACAATGAGAGAATGATTGATCAGCGGCCTCCTGCATGCCCCCTACTGGGGAATGAGCCCGCAACCCAGGCATGTGCCCTGATTGGGAATCAAACCATGACCTCCTGGCAGAACAGGTCTTACAAAAACATTTAAGACCTGCACACCTATCCCACTCATCCACTCGAGCGCATGAAAAATGAGGGCACATGGATGGCAGAGAAAATGTTCTTGCATGAACTTGCATTATCTGTACCTCTGTTAAAGCTATTCCATATAAAATTATATTTTGTCAGTCAAATCATTCCCTTTGTTTTTCCCTTAGTTATTACAATTTAAAAACTCAGTAGAAACAGGAATTTGTCCTATTTATAAAGTACTCTTATAATGGAGTACTAAATATAATAGAGTAAGAACGAATATCAACTTGGACTCATAAAGGCACTTTACAAATGTCGGTACTACCTATTTGTTTTGTGTGAATGTGTGTGTATCTGTCTTTACCATATTCACTCTGCACTAGCAGAGTACACGAGGAGAAAACACAGATGAAACATGACACCTTTCCTAGAAATATTTTCTTTTCAGTTATTTTGGGCAACAGAAAATTTGTATAAATGACATATAAACACATGAAATGTAAGTTATGACCATTATGGTAATATCCACAATTCAATCGATTTTCACCATCTACTATAGCTCATGGATTTATCTCTCATACAATAAACCTATGGATAAATATGTAGTAAAGGGAGTTTATAGTCTTCCCTGAATAGTATCTTAACTCTCTTGTCTTGACCTTCATTTGATCTTTACAGTTCATTTATGCAGTGCCAGTCCACAGTTTCCATGGTCCGTTGTAAAATGAGATCAATTAAGGATAATGCAGAAGATTTTTCAAAAATTGAAATTATTTAAGTTAAAAGACAGCCCTACTAATACACACTGAGGTTGCCTCCTTTTAGAAGTTGATAAAAGCTGATGACAGGTTTTTAAAAATGTCCTCCTTTCCTGTCAAAATATAATCTTAGCACCAATGCACACCCCTCCTAGTATAAGAACCACTGCCCTAAGTATCAACTGCCTCTTGTTAATGACACCAAAGTCACTAGGGGAGGGTAAAATATGACAAGGAAAGACGAACACTGAGAGCACTGGTGAAGGACAGGAGTAATGGAAAGAAAGGAATCCCACCACTTAAATATGCACCAGGTTTGTAGGACTCATCAGAGCCTTTAAGGCCTCCTTCCCATGTGTTAGACTCTGTACTGTTTTATGGACATTACCTCCTTACTTCTCAACCTTTTGAGGAGTTGAGTTAAATAATTTGTTGCTTTCTAAAGACAGCCATTATACATCAAAGGTAAGATTGTGACTATGTTTGAGCAGTATCAAAATGCAGCATTTATTTTTCTTTCTTTTCAAAATTACCCAAATGTGGTTCCATTACTATAATAATATTACTAACAAAAACTATAAACAGAACTGCCAAAGTATATTCAAGATGAATATAGACAGAAATCAGAATATGTCTATGACTGCTCAAATAAATTGGTTGTCTTTTTGTTTGTTTGTTTTTACTGATTTTAGAGAGAGAGGTGGTGTGGGGGAGAGAGAAAGAGAGGGAGGGCAGGAGATAAACATCGATTGGTTGTCTCCCATATGTGCCTGACCGGGGATCAAACCCGCAACCTAGTACCTAGTTATGTGCCCTGATCCGGAATCCAACCCACAATCTTTTGGTGTATGGGATGATGCTCCAACCAACTGAGCCACCCAGTCAGTGTTGGTTCAGTCTTTTTTAAAACACATTTCTTAGAACAAAAAAGACAGAAATTTGTTGATGTAAAAGAAAAAATTCTTTTAGTCTACAAATGGGAGAGAAAAAAAGATAACATGAAATGTTTCCTCCTAATCCAGCCACAAAACATAGTTGAAATTGATTTTGAATATGTCTGAATACATTTTATTTCCCTGGGTGTCTCTGGGGTGAAATAAAAGGACCAACGATGACTTTAGGAAAGGATCTGTGCACTAGAAAATCCTGAACAAGACCAGAGCATCTATCTACTTAATTGAAGAGATGGTCTATTGAAGAAAAACTAGCATTTGATCCAAGGAACAAAACAATGGTCTTGTGTGACATTTTGTTGGGTAAGTGACTGTATTAATAAAAATAATGCTTAATGTCCAGAGAATGTGTCACATAATTACAGTGTTTTTAGTTGATAATTTAAAGGCATAGATGAATTGGATTCTTCTAAAGGACTGCTCCAACCTGTGAGAATACAACTTACACTATTATGACCTTCGTTTTTCCATAAAAAAAAATCTTTGAAATAATGAACCCAATTCCACAAGATGATGATGAAAAAGACAACATTGAAAAAAGTAATAGTTTGGATTCCAGTCAGGAGAAGAGTTAAATCAGACAACAAGGAATTTCACTCTAAGAAGAGGAACAAGCTCTGAAGAGTTAGGGTAGAGAGGTTGTGTGACATTGTGAGAAAAATACTGTATTTTAAAATGAGAAGACCTCTGCCACGTGACTTACTATCTGTAGCACCTAAATCCACTTACTCAGTCTCCCTGGGCTCCGCTTTCATCCTGTAAATCCCACTGTAATAACAACATTGTCTAATTCACAGGGTTTTGCTTGGATCAAACAGAACGCTGATGTGTAAGAGCCTTCTTTGTAAGGAATCTGTCTTTGTAAAGGACAGCGTCTAATAATAAGGATCCAGAGAAGTGCGAACCAGCAAGGCCAATCAATTATGTAAAGTGAATTGTATTTTACGTATCTGCAGTTTGCTTTTCATTTTTAAACATAGCACTGCTTGGCTCCAAACAGTTGTAAAGGCCCCATCGGATAAACTCACAGGGCAGCACCCCAGGCCCTTGCAACAATGACCATCTCCTCAGAAAGCGTGGGTGTGGACTAGCACTTTCTAGTCTGGTGGTTCCTAGGACCAAAGAACAACCTAGAGTTTGGCTGTAGTATTAAACAAATGTCTATCCTAGGTGCCTGGGTCAAGCAAGATTGGATCAGAGCAACTAAAATCTAGGTTATCCGAACTAAATTTTGCAAGGTCTTTGAAAAAAGGGAATGGTCTCTACTGGTTAAGTCTTCTACAGGCCTAATTAAGCAAAGCAGAAAATATTAACAACAAACACACACATATGTGCACACAGCACACATGCGATCAGAAATCTTAAAAGTCTAGAAAGCGGTTAGGGCCATTAAGTTGTCTGGCAATCCTATATCATAGGCAACATAGAGCTTTTTTTATAGGAAGCTTAAACATTTCATCTCCTTGACCAGTTCGGTCACCAATGAAGACAAATCCCTTGTTTATACATCCTAAACTAGTTTTTAATTACTTATTTGTGTGAATATTTAATAGCGGGCTTCCCCTCAAGTGTAAGCCTTGTCTGTTGTGAAATTCTAGTGTGGAGCCTGTCACACTAGGTGGGTGTTCAATATACACTGAAGGGGAGACACCAGGTTGAGTTTCATAAATGTGCACCATTTAGTTATTATGTTTTACCGAAGCCAGCTGAGTTGGAGAGACAAATACAAAAGAATATAGGCTAGAACCCTGCTGGATTTAAATATTTCCTATAAGTAAATGGTTATTCAAAAGGGAACTATATATGTTTCAGTTATTTTCAAGATTCAAAGTATAAGTAAGCATTTCATGTGAAATGTACTAGAGAGGATGTTTTCCACAGAACATCCACCTCACTGTATAGCCCCTATTCAACCCAATGCAAGTCTTCTTTTACAAAGGCTGACCTTTTTGAGGAGTCTTTGGTAGAAAAACTAGAAAACAAAGATGCCAGAGATGTAGCTCAGAATATTTACCTCTCCCACACCCTTCCCCTCCTGCATCTAACAACTGTCCTGTGCTTTACAGAAGACAATGCCAGTCTATCAGTGTCCTCAGTCAGCTGGCTGCAGAAAGGGGACACAGCCCTGGGAAACAGGCGAGGTTCTATCATAGTGTGGGGTTTTGCTCAACTCTCCTTCCCTCACAGGTTGGAGCTTTACCAGAAGGGGTCAGGATGGAGGCCAGGAGGCAAGTGAGAGACGTGGTTCCTGGGTTAGTGGGTAAAGAGGCGACAGATAAGATAGTGTGCAGAGCTCTGAGTGACAGAGGTCAGGGCAACCACTTGTGTTCTGAGAAGAGGCATGGCCCCACCAGACGGCCTTAAGACAAGTGATCTGGCCATGCTGTGCGGAAGGGCCTGGAGATGGGCACAACAGTCTAAGGGACAGAGGGGTGATGTTGGGAAAGGGATGTGAGGAATGATGAGACACAGGCCTATGGAACCCAGTGCTCAACCCACTACTAAAGAAGACATACAGGCTGGGATAGGAATGCATAAAAGTGTCTGCACACAACTGTGAGTCGGTGAGAACGGGTGCCACAGTAGCTGACCCAGTCCACAAGAACCAGATTAGACCTAAACCCAGGCTCAAGCAGGGCCAACTGCCCAAAATACAACCGTCTCCTATATGACCATTTCTGCTGTAGTGCTGAACATCTCACGCATGACGTAGAAGTACCTGAACCCCAAAACCAATAAGATCATAAAACAATGTGCTATAATGATTTTTAAATGTGGCATTTTCTCTCGCCATTCAAAAGAGATCAACACAAGCAGGATGGTGTTAAGGTCATTACACTGGATTTCTCTCTTCAAAATGCAGGGATAAAGAGTTTGAGACACAGACTACGTTCTGTTCTCTGAGAGTCACATTTTCTGTGGCTCATTAACTCCTCCCCTTCCCACGCGGTTCCCTGCCCTCAGCAGGAGGCCCCTTGGTCAGCAAACCCCAAGGGAGGGACTGAGTGTGACAGCCAGCTGAGCCTCAGATCCTGAGGAAGCCACTGAAGCACCCCGCACCTCACCCACAGGTGGCACAATGGAGGGACCAGCAAAGTTTCTTACAAACCACAGAGATCCAGGAGGACATCAGCAGTCCACTAGATTGGTCATGTTCTCATGAGGTTCCCTTTATGATAATCTACTCTCCTCCCAACTGTGCAGAGATATTTTGTGAAGGTTATCACATTTAGCATTTTTCTCCCCATAACCCCCAGAGTGTATATACAACCCATTCAAAGAAAACGAAAAAAAAAAACAACAACCCACCACGAGAAGAAGGCAAGCAAGACATTATGATGAAGAGTGTCTCCATGGACCTTTCTAGTCTAAATTCTTGGAGTCTGAGTATGTACTGGAAGCATGGAATGGTGCAGAAAAGGAGAAATGCAGAAACAAAATGATAAAGTAAATTTTGTTGTTTTGGAAAGGAAAAAGAATGAAAAGATCAGAACTAAAACAGAGAGGGAGGACCAAAAAATGTCAACTTGTTAGAAAAAGGAAAAGGGAATGAAAAGCACAAAAATAAAGGGCAGTTTACTGAGAGATTCAGGCTCTGGAAAATCCAAGTCCAGGTACGCTGTGTTTTCACAGACCGTGCCCTTAACCTCTCCCATCTATTTTTGCCATAAAATGATTAGATACAAACAAGGGCACCTGGACCAGCACAACCTATTGACATCAGATTGCAGCAGTGAAGCAATGCTGGAACTCCACACATCTGAACACGCTGTAATCTTCCAAATAATTAAAATATTGTTAAAAGTCAAGTTGCTGTGACTCTCAATCCCGGCTCACATCTGTGATCCGACACTTGGGAAATTGTTGGGTAAAAGCATATGGAGGGATGCAGTCCAAAAACAATGAAAAAGCACACCAACCAGTGCAGTTATCACAAATAAGGCTGGAGTTGATTTTTTTTTTCAGCAAAGGAAAAGTAAAGACTTTTTTTTTTTTTTAACAGAACAGTCTGTTCACAGTTACATAACACACAGAACACAAGAAGTGATTTCCTTCTTGCCAATTTTTCAGGGTAATAGGTTACACCCGAGATCTCACTCAATTCTGTGCATATTTTGCAGTTCCCCCAGCTACTAATACACCAAAGCAGCACGAAGAGATAAAGAAAGGGCCGTAAAACAGCTAATGGCTGTTTCCCTGACAATTTCAATAATGTTGTGCTCCCTGTCGTTTATTTAAATTAGGTATTCTGTACTCAAACATTCACATGCAACCCGTTGATGTCTGTGTGCATTTTATCGTTTTTGAGCAAATAATTCATATACCTGCACGTGTAACTATAGTCATGGAATAAGAACCAGATTGGCTGAAACAGACAATAACAGTGCTCTGTAATACATCACAATGAAGAAAGTTTGGATCGCCCCTCAAGAAGAGAGGAAGGAGACTGTGTTCCTAACGTCTATCTTCGATGTTTTATGGATATGTTTTCACAGTTCAGTGGCTCTTTATAAGCATAATATTGCTGGCAAATGGGGGTGATCTAACTCCTTCCAGATGCCAGTATTCCTCACGTGGGGGTGTAAGTGGGGGTAACAGGGAAAATAAGGGTTGGTGGCACTGACACATTCACTGTCACAAATAACCACCCTGAAAGGAAAAGTTCGATTGCACAAGGTAACTGAGAATGCTCTATGTTCAGAAAGCTAACATCTCTTTATAAAGTGTAGGCTTGGTTTCATCTCTCACCACCTCTATATGCACTACTGAAACAGCTACAAATGCATATTCTGTTCATTGCCAATTTAAAAAAAAAGAACAGATGAAATGCAACGGAAAAACTATGTCCATTTTTCTATTGTCAGTGCTATTAACAACCTACAGCTATAAAACTCCTTTCCTTCAACAGTATCCAGAGAGTAACGGCCTTCACCACTCGAACTACACTTCCTTGACATTTTCTGGTGACTGACAAGAGCAACGTGACATGTCGAGTATTGCTAACCAGAATATAGCCCTAAGGGTGGGTCTTAAGAGGCGGGGTATGGGAAAAACAATGAACTTGAAATAGTACAAACACAAAAGCAGCAATTCTTACATTTGGATACATTGCATCATGGGCTTGTTTAAATTATGAATGAGTTTCAAATTAATATTAAGTTGAATGTTCCATAATTTTGAAAGCTGATACCTGGGAGAAAACAAACAAACAAACCCATGACCTTTCTTCAGTATTTCATCCTGGAGTACTGGAGAAAGTTGGCCAACAGAATGCTGGGTGGATTGGGCAGTGAGATTTTGCCAAATTTAAAAATATAGAATGTAAATGTCTATCCTTCCAGGAAAATTTAACCCCAAATCAGCAGTCAGTAGAAACATGGAGCTCTGAAGGGAATGACAAAAATTATTGACCATCATGATCTTTTCAGTAAATTTTCTAAAAAAAAAAAAAAAAAAAAGAATTGTTTTTCTGCTTCAAAAAGGAACCACAATGTTGTCCATTATATCTGATTACACAGAGAAGAGGAGCTAGAATACCTCTGAGGCCTCTTTAGGAATCAGAAATGACGATACCAGGATAGTGTCATGCGATCTTCACACATGTTTCCCCAAGTCTGTCAGCACCGCTGCCACGAGAGGCTCTGCTGAAGCTCCCGGGCCACAGAGTTCAGGAGCGCCCTGCCCTCTCTTTTATCCTCAAAGCCTGATGGTCCTGAATTAAAAAATTCAAGACACCTGCTTAACTTTGTCTAAACCTGTGTTTGTAAGATTTCTTCATTTTTTGCCACAGAATCCTTTTCATTCATTTAGCACCCTCCTTGTGTTCCATAAAGTTTCTTTGCAAAACACTAATCTAAAAACTGACCCCATATGTTTGTTGGCTGAGAGCAAAGAGTGAAAGTCATACTCAGAAACCGTGGAAAAGATATTTAAACGTCTTTAGTATGTTTGCAGAAAAGGCTCTCTTGTAAATAATAACGGGTCAGTAAAAACCAACTTACAGAGACTATTTTTTCTATTTTAACAAAAGAAAACATCGCTTTTCTTTAAAATTTGTTGATGCTCAAATAGAAAGCATCCAAAGCATGTGCAAAACAACACCTCCCCCAGCAAAACCCGCCAAATTCTTTTCTGGTGAGGAAATATCCACGTGCTCACACTCAGAAAAATGTGAGTGAAATAAGCAGTGAGTTTGGCAATATCATAATCCCAAACAACCCTTCCTCTACAAATTCAATCTGTTTTGTATTGCTTCTCTATAAATCTTTCTCTTCTCCCCAGTGACTCCATCAGATGTCAGCTTAGTCAAGGCAACTGCAATAACATTTAACATTTTAGAAAACAAAGCCACAGAGTTTCAGCTCTGTGTGAATAGGGTGGAGAGACAGAGTGAAATGAGATTAATGATGAGGGACTTCTACAAACTCTCTGGGAGGAATAAGGATTCTCATTCACGTATTAGTCCTGAGGATTCTGTTCAGTCTAAAATGAGTCAAGAAAGGAAGGGGGGTCAATGAGGAGAAACGTGGTGTAGATGAAAACAATGGCACATCAGGGACACAGACACCATGAAAATTAGCACTGCGCCCACATGCCCAGGACATAAAAGAAATCAGGACAGTCTTAATGAGAATCATGCATGTGCCTAATGAGAACCTTAATATACTTTATTTTCCCTTTGTATTTCATTTCGGTGTCATTAGATGCAGCAAACCAACAAGTATTTATTGAGTGCATACTCTGTGCCCAGCTCTGGGCCCAGCACTCTGGGGACATCTCAGCTTGCGAGCTGTGTGCTTCGCAATGCCTGATTTCCTGACCACGAGCAGCAGAATCATCTGGGAACTCATTCAAAACGCAAATTCTCAGCCCTGCTTTGGACCCAGGGCATCAGCACATCTGGGAGTGGACCCTGCATCCAGGCTTTACAACAGCTCCGTAGTGATTCTCGGGCGAGGTCATGTTTGAGAACCAGTGGCAGCCAGGCTAGTCCAGGAAGCATGAAATCATTAAACAGTGCGCATCACAACACCGCGCCAGAGTTTACAGCGCTGTCAGTCTCATGGAACAGGCAGACTCTTTCTTATCAGGTACTGCCTTTGGAAAAAAACCCAAGGCATTTTACATTCTATTTTGTTTCTCTCACCTCCATCCCCAGAGGCTTTCGTAAGAAGAGGAAAGAAGGTGAACTTTCATTATAACAACTAAACCAGCGCAGAAGCTAATGAGTATTCGGAGCATCTCAGCCAAGATTCAGTGCTACAGAAAAACCCATTTTTGTTCTTTAAATAGGCTATAAACATATATGGTACCTTAAGGGGGTCTCTATCTGTGTTATATTTGTTATTTCCAGCCAGCCGGAATGAAATACAGTTCTGGGGAGGAAAAGCAATGGGAATACATTTGCATTTTATTGCCCTATTTAAAGCCCTTTTACTACTCTTTACCTGATAGTCATTCTAGCATCACTTTGCTGAAGAATATTTATTTCTTCACACAGTGTACAAATGTTTTAAGATACCAATAGTAGTAATAATCGTAGTTAACATTGGTTGAACATTTTATTAAGTGCTAGGTACTTGGTATAAATAATCTCATTTAATTCTCATGCAACCTTATGAAGGAGCTACTCTTACTCATCCCATTTGACAAGTGAGAAAATCGAAGATAAAAGACTTAGAAAGAGTACACCTCACTGACACACAGTGCTTACTCAGGTTAAGATCCAAGCTTAGGTAACCCTCCTGTAAAAAGCAAGGACTCACCCACTGCATCCAATTCTCTTGAGTCATTTAGTGCAGTGGGCGGCACTAGAACATTACTTTCAACGAAATTAATATTAGCTTCACTTATTTTGCTCAATTTCATGAAATGGAATAAACAGACAAGAGGAAGGCTAGAAGGCACCTGAACAAGAGAGAGTTGTAGGTAACAATGTGCAGCATAGCCAGAGGAAAGAATAAAACTATGAATGTACAACATACGTATGGACATATTTTGTTGATATCCCTTGTGCTGTTGTACGTTTTACACAAGATTCTCAACAGCAGATTCTTACCCCTGGATATTTATTATAAAACTAGCAGAGCTCTATCTGTGTAAAAGTGAGATTCTTATTAGAACCACGGTAATAACACATTATTACATTACAATATTATATCCTAGGGTATTATAATATAAGGCAATTATCATGTACTTGGCTGATAGGGGCCATACTGTTATAATGTATTAAACCCAGATTGAGTAATAAAAATGACAATAATATAATCATAATCTTTGATACTTGGGGGGAAAACATTTTTCAAATGAGGCCTCAAAGCACCTGCCTTGCATTATTGCAAATGTGTATATGAAGAAACTGTGTTGCAGAAAGGCTTACACACATGTATATATATAAAAACCCAGTGACTGTTACAGCCGAACAACCAGGACGACCAGTGGCTATGATATGCACTGAGGCAACCAACCAGCCTGATCCAGCTGGACTGCCCCCAACACCCCGATCAGGGTGGGGCCAGCCCACCAACCGCCTTGGCTGGCAAAAATTTGGGGTCCAGGGACCTTGGAGGTGCTCAGTCTCAGGCAGCTGCGTGGGCAAAACTCTCCTTTGGTAGAAGTGGACCCGGGATCAGGGTGCCGGAGTGGGGGATGGGGTGGGGGTGAGGAGGATTTTCTGGTGGTCACAACAGTCCCTGTGGGCCACACACAGCACTTGGGCATCTGGCCCCAGTTGGAGGGGCAGAAATAGGCGCTGCAGGGCACAGGGGGCAGCGGCACACAGGAGCCAGGAGGTGTGAGGCCCAACCTGGGCTCTTACCCCGCCTGCTGGGCCCAGCAGCACCAGCAGATGGGCCACGGTGTGCAGCAAAGCGCTGGGCTGCCACCAGAGGGGGAGCAAGCCAGGAGGGCAAGGCCCCCCGCCAGCCAGAGCCCAGAGCGGTGTGGGTGGGGCCGGAGCTGGAAACCCTGGCAGAGTGGGCGGGGCTGTAGCTTTGTGTCTTTCAGCCTTGGCCTTGGAATTCTGCAGCAACCAGTATACTGGCTACCAGCGCGTCACAGGTCAGCCCCACTTCAAGAGAGAGGATGTGGTGGAACTGGCAAGGCCACAGGAGGGATAGGAAATGTTGTGGCCATCTTCGGGAAACACAGCTGCCACGGTCTTCAGTAACTATGAACAGATAAGCTTTGGCCTCAGTTCTACAGAAGAGGAAGGTGAGACTCAAAGAAGGGAGCCTTCTGCAACACCTCACCCACGTCTCAGACCTGACCCTGTGCAGCACTGTTTTCGTTGAAAGTAGAGGATCCAAAATGTTTTTAGATCTTTGCTATTTTAGGCAGGAAAGAATCTAGCACAGGGAATTGGTTATTGGGAAATCATCAGAGAGCTGGAGGAGTGGGGATTAGGCTGGGCCCCCAGGAAAGGCTCCCTGGCCAGAGGGAGGAACTGCCCCGTCAGCCACAACTGAAGTCTAGGACACTCTAGCACAGCTGTGACCTGGGGATCGGGAAACTGCTGCCCCCACAAGTGCCCTCCAGCTCCCACAAAACAGGTCACTGGGCACTGCCTCTGCCACAACTGCCTGTGCACAGCCTGGATTCCGCTGCAGAAAACCTCCACATCACTGCCAACATGATCACCAGCAGCAAACAGTCCAAACTGTGGGAAGATGCCTCTGCCCCACTTCTGCCTTCAGAATATTGTGCAAACGCATCCAATCGACAGAAACAAATTCATATCCAGAAACCTAGCTGCAAAGGAGTTTGGGCAATTTCAGACTTTCATCTAGGAGTGAGATCTTGCCAATGTACCTCATGTGCCTGGTATTGATAAAAATGGGGCCTGGCTGGTGGGGCTCAGTGGTTGAGCATTGATCTATGAACCAGGAGGTCACAATATGATTCCAAGTCAGGTTTCAGGCTTGATCCTCAGTAGGGGCATGCAGGAGGCAGTTGATCAATGATTCTCATCATTGATGTTTCTATCTATCTCTCCCTCTCCCTTCCTCTGAAATCAATCATTTTTTTAAATGGGGTCATGCTGTATATATGTGTTATAGAGTTTTTCACTTCATAGATCACTAATGTCTTTCCTGTTAAAACCATACTTATAGAATATTATTTATCATTCATTTTAATTGATCTCAGAAGAAGGCAGAGAAAGAGAAACATTGTTCCGTTGTTTTCTGCACTCACTGGACTGGGTGTTGAATCTGCAACCTGGGCATGTGCCCTGATTGGAAATCAATCCACCACTTTCTGGTGTATGGGACGATGCTATGCTGGTATCCTGACCCCAAATTCCAGCCTCCAGAACTGTGAGAAAAATATATTTCTGTTGTTTAAGCCACACAAATTTATGATATTTTGTTATGGCTGTCTGAGCTGATTAATCCTATAAAATAAAAGCCCAGTGACCAAATGGCAGAATGACCAGAACAACCAGGACAACCGCAGCCCTTCGCCCCAGCCAGCCCCACCCCTGATTGGCCCCCATTGGGGTGGGCTGACTGACTGGACTGGATGTGGAGAATGAGGGAAAGAGAGTTAAAAATCATCCAGGGGACAAATTTGTGCACCGGGCCTCTAATGTGTGTGTGTATATATATATACATACACACACACACACACACACACACACACACACACACACACATATATATATGTATGTATATGTATATGTATATATACACACATACATGCATACATATATATGTATATACATACACACACACACACACACACACACACACATATACATATATATATGAAAGGCTAATATGCAAGGTGTCCCATCGGGAGTTCGACTGGGAGGCCAGGAGTTCAACCGCTTACTATGACATGCACTGACCACCAAGGGATGGTGCGGAATGAAGGAAGGCCCCGGCCAGCAGCCAGCAGCCAGGAAAGGAAGGCCCCAGCTGGCAGCTAGAAGGCCCCCATCAGCCCTGATCGCTGGCCAGGCCTAGGGACCCTACCCATGCAAAAATTTCATGCACCGTGCCTCTAGTTGATACATAAATATATGGAAGTCATTGGCAAAATGTAGGAAAGATTCAAAGCTTACCTAATACAGTTGACAGCAAAGGATCCTGAGTGATGCCAAAAGATAACCTGCTCATTCCACAGTCATTTACTGAGTGCCCAGAGTGTGCTAAGCAAGTGCTGTTACAGGCGATGAGGACATGGCAGTAAGCCAAATCTGCAGAGGTGCTACCACCTCAGAGCTTACTTCCCAGTAGATAAAACAGAAAATAAACAAATAAGCAACTAAACTTACCATGTATATTATCAAATAGTGAAAACTGTCATGTAGGTGAGAAGCTAGAAAGGGATGGGGCTGCTCTTTTTATAACAGAGGTCAAGGGCATTCTTCTGATGAGGTGACAATCCAGGTAGGCAGAGGAAGTGAGGGTGCAAGCCAGTGCCAAACATTCCAGGGATAAGGGTTCAGGACAGAGCGGACAGCAAGTGAGAAGTGCTTACAGGAGAGCGGGGTGGCATTTCAGACAGCAAAGAAGCCACGGCGGGGAAAGTGAAGTAAACAGAAGGTGACAGGAACTGAGTGCAGTGGGGCATTCAGGGCTAGGACAGTGCAGGGACATCGGATTTATTTCTGGATTTGAAAGGAAGCTGCTGGGGGTGGGGTGTGGGCAGGGAATCGACATTCTCTGAAGTCCAGGTGAGAGGACTATGATGTGGTCAGGGTAGTGAGAAAGAAATGGTGCAGATAGGAGTAAAGATGAGATGAACACAGAACCCACCATGGGCCTTACTGATGGACTAGATGTGGAGAATGAGGGAAAGAGAGTTAAAAATCATCGAAAGTTTTTGCGTGGAGCAGCTGGGTACCATGGAGTGAGATGGAGACAGGAGGAGATCTAGAGTTGGGATTGGGACAAGTCAAGTCTGAGATGCCTTAAACACATTGAAGTTGGGGACAGGAGGAAGTGGTTGGGAATTCGAGTCTGGTGTTGAGAAAAAAGGCTGAGGTCAGAAACACACCACTGGCTCTCTTCTTACACTGGGGAAACAAAAAGATAATTCCAGAACAATTTTTATTGTCTCATCCGGTTATTCCTGAAACAGTGTGGCAAAAAGAATGGTGAGTATGATCAGAAGATGAATTCCATCCCTGGCCCTGCCTGCAACCTTGGTTTACCTTTGCTATCTTACCCTTCTCACCTACAAAGTAAACATAACTAAGAATGATACTGTGACAGACATTAACAAGTGCTGTCAAAGATGTGGACAAATTAGAACGTTAACCATACTGCTGGTAGCAAGATAAAATGGTGCATTCACTTTGGAAACAGTTTGGCAATTTCTCAAAAAGTAAAACATAGAATTA
Source organism: Ia io (assembly GCA_025583905.1). Classification (NCBI taxonomy): domain Eukaryota; kingdom Metazoa; phylum Chordata; class Mammalia; order Chiroptera; family Vespertilionidae; genus Ia; species Ia io. The sequence continues at coordinate 91,374,856 of JAJQQW010000002.1, read as the reverse complement.
CCATATGACCCAGCATATACCCAAGGACTAAAAATATATGTTCCCACAAACTCTTGCGCATGGATGTTCATAGAGGCAATATTCCTAACTACCAAAACAACCTAAATGTCCATCAACTTATGAACAAATGAACAAGCTGTGGTATATACATACAATGTAATAATGTTCAGCCACATAAGGAATGAAATACTGATACATGTTATTACATGGTGAACCTTGGAAGAAGCCAGTCACTAAGGTCCACATATTGTATGATCACATTTATGTGAAATGTACAGAACAGACAAATCCATAGGCAAAGAAATGGGTGAGCGGGCTGCCCAAGAGCTAGTGGAATGGGAGTGGGCCCTGGGAAGTGACAACTAAGGAGGGGTGTATGGAGTTTCTTTTGGGGTTAATAAAAGTGTTCTGAAAATAGTCATGATTCTTGCACAGTGAATATACTTAAAACTGATGAATTGTACACTTTAGAAGGGTGACTATGATGGTATGCAAATTATCCTACCTAATAAAAGAGTGATATGCAAATTGACCCTAACTCTGCTACACCCACAAAGCCATGCCCACAAGCCAAACCCACCAGCCAATCAGGAGCAGATATGCAAATAAACCCAACCAAGATGGCTACAGCCACAGAGAGCAAGGTTTCCCAGGCAACGGAGGAAGCCAAGCTTTCCGCCTGCCCTTGCCAGGCCTAAGCCTCCACTCAAGCTACAAAGTTTCAATTATAGAAGGTAAACAAATCCAAACAGAAATGGCGGCAGCCACAAAGCTGGAGAGAGCAGGCCAGGGTTGCCCCCGGCAACAGAGGAAGCAAAGCTTTCTGCACACCCTGGCCGGCCGAGGCCTCCGCTTAAGGCTACAAAGTTTCGATTATAGAAGGTGAATTAACCCCAACAGAAATGGCTGCCGGCCATGGAGCGAGCAGGAGGCTTGGCTCCGCACCAGGCTACAAAGTTTCAATTGTAGAAGGTAAATAAATTCCAGATACCAGGGCCTCCACTTGGGTCGCCAGGGGGCGTGGCTGGCCTGCAAACCACCACAGGCCCCTTGCTCAGGCCACCCCATGCCCCAAGGGAACCCCCATCCTGATCCGGGACACCCTTCAGGGCAAACCAGCTGGACCCCACCCCTGCACCAGGCCTCTATCCTATCTAATAAAAGAGTAATATGCAGATTGACCATCACTCCAACACACAATATGGCTGCCCCCATGTGGTCAAAGACCCTGCCTCCATGTGGACACAAGATGGCCAGCAGAGGAGGGCAGTTGTGGGCGATCAGGCCAGCAGGGGAGGGCAGTTGGGAGGCACCCGGCCTGCAAGGGAGGGCAGTTGTGGGCAATCAAGCCAGCAGGAGAGGGTAGTTGGGAGGGACCAGGCCTGCAAGGGAGGGCAGTTGGGGGTGATCAAGCCTGTAGGGGAGGGCAGTTAGGGGTGACCAGGCCAGCAGAGGAGGGAATTTGGGGGCAACCGGGCCTGCAGGGAAAGGCAGTTGGGGGGGACCCAGGCCTGCAGGGGAGAGCAGTTGGGGAGGACCAGGCCTGCAGGGGAGGGCAGTTAGGGGTGACCAGGCCAGCAGAGGAGGGAAGTTGGGGGCAAACAGGCTGGCAGGGGAGCAGTTAGGCATCAATCAGAGTGGTTAGGGGATGATCAGGCTGACAGGCAGAAGCGGTTAGGGGCAATCAGGAAGGCAGGCAGGCGAGCAGTTGGGAGCCAGCAGTCCTGGATTGTGAGAGGGATGTCCGACTGCCCTAAATGGGGAGTCCGGGCCTAAATGGGCTGTCAGACATCCCTCGAGGGGTCCCAGATTGGAGAGGATACAGGCTGGGCTGAGGGACAACCCTCCCTCCGTGCACGAATTTCGTGCACCGGGCCTCTATTATCCTTATAAAATGAAAAACAACAACCAAACAAACAAGAATGAGACTAGGGGGATGAGGGAAGGACAGCCAGTCACAGGTCCTCAGATAAAAGGAAAAAAAAAATATATATATATATATACACACACACACATATATATGGAGAGAGAGAGAGAGAGAGAGAGAGAGAGAGAGAGAGAGAGAGAGAGAGAGAGAGAGAGAAATGGACTGTGAACATACAAATACATCAGCTTACTCACTGCAAACTCTCCAGGATGCATTCCATTCCAAAGGGATTGCTATTATGTTCTAATGAAAGGGCTCCAGAGAACCCGCTGGGCAAACGTCATGAGAAAAGGCCCAGAGAAATCTCTTTACATGAGGTACTTTTCCTAAGAAAAATCTTCTTAAAAATCAAATGAGAAAAGTTTGTGTGATTGGAGTGATCAGAAATTAAAAATGTGCTGAGAGAACTAAGAAATACAAGTCCTCGTTTCAATATGAAGTCTTACGATGGTGATACCAGCTATATTTGCAATTTTAGTTATTTTCTGAGTGTCATGAAATGACAGTTTGGGAATTTTCTCTGGTATGGCTTTCTGAGTACTCCTGTTCCAAGTTTGAAAGGGAAATCCCAAAGAATGTGTGTTTAGAGTAAACCACTATTTATATTTATAGCTAGTCAGTCTTGATACACTACCACTGTCCCAACTCCATTCTGCTTAGGAGTGTAGATTGTGGTCCCTCCATCCCTCTCTTGGGGTGTTCTCTGTGTCTTGAGAGCATCATTCATTATTCCTTATGGACAGAATGTTTGTGTTCCCCTCAAATTCATCAGTTGAAGCCCTAACCACCCCCCCCACCCCCGCCTCAAGTGATGGTTTTGGAGGTAGAGCCTTAGGAAGGTGATTATGGTTGGATGAAGTCATGAGGTCATGAGGGTGGGGCTCCCATGATGGGATTGGTGCCCTTGTAAGAACAGGAGGAGAGACCAGAGTGTTCTGCCATGTGAGGATGGAGCAAAAAGTTATTTGTGTGCAATCCAGGAAGCGAACCCCACCAAGAACCAAATGTGCAGGCCCCTTCATCTTGAACTTCCCAGCCTCCAGAATGGTGTGACATAAACGTTTGTTATTAAGCTGCTCACACTATGGCATTTTGTTTTAGCACCCCGAATAGATTGAGACACTATTAGTGACAGAAGGCACCAAGGTGAAATGTTCGAAAGAAGTGAACACACAAAATAGGAGGGAAATACAAATTTATCTTTTTTATAAATGGGAATACAACTTTGAGGATGCAGGGTCTTCCCAGCACCAAGATTAGTAACTGGCACACAGGCAGGCATTTAATAAATGTTTGCTGAACCAAGAAATAACAACTAAAATTATTATATTGGAAAAAGGAAGAGACCAACTAGACCAGAACGATAAATAACTGCAACAAAATAAGTTATTACACAGGAAATACAGGACACAATAGCTTTTGCCTAGTGGCTCCGAGTTCTGTTGCTCCATAATTAAAATTCTGTACAAATTATACCTTTAGAGTTCTATAAATTATTGTTTTACTATATGATGTAAATTATCAGTGAAAATGTTATTATACAAAATTAAGATCTTATCAAACACTAAACTTAAGTTGGTGTGTTTATATAACCGAGAACCTATTTTATTTCTCCTCCAACACTCTGTGACTAAGTCTTATTGATGCTTCTTTTGAATTATCTCCATCCTGTTGGCGACAAATCGCAAGGAGAACATACTAGTAGTGAAGACACATCAGGTACATGAATGCCATCCCCTTCCTTCTGTCTTGCACTGGAATGGAAATTCTTTCCCTTTCTCCTGTCCCAGTTCCCTTAAAAGAATCATGTGTTTCCCTTGTCAATAACTTGAAAAGTATAAAATGTTTAAAAATTGACCATTTCCCTACAAGACACTGAACTCCCAGGAAATGAGAAGTCTTCTATTAAAAATCAATTGGTAATACAGACTGTCAACACATTTTGTTCTTTTCGGTCCATAGGATGTTTCTGTAATCCTTTCCGTAGAGGTGATAGGTGACATAGTAACATTAGCTTGATGAAAGCATAATAGACACGATAACACTACTCTCCTCTCCACCTCAGCCCTCAACATATACTACATTCTAAATTTAAAATATCTCTCTGTATATTTAAAAGGCACAGGCCCATGGTCTCCTCCAGGAGCACAGGCATAAAACTGTACAATGTGATAAATTCACAATTATTCCTTATTTTTTTATAAAACTAGCAAAAAAAATAAAAAGCAAACCCTGATATTTAAGTTCCTATTTCAATAACCAAAGTTATGAAGCACAGTTAACATCTATTTTCCACTGAGTGGCTTTAAATAAAGCTTTAAAAATAAACATGTGATTCAAAAGGTTTCCTTCAATAATGTGCATTTAGAATCTTATAAAGCTTACATAAGGAATAAAACATGTACGTGGACAAATATGGAACGAGCAGAGCAGTGTCTCTTGAGGTAAATGACTAAGCACTGAAGTCTGGTGTCAGGCACTCCCGGTCCTCAGAGTTTGAATTTGAGGATTTCAGTTAAGTACTGATGTCAGGTTCCATGAAACACTTTTTGTCTTTGTGTCCTACATCCCAGCATATGGTAGGAGCTCCATGGGAATTTGCCCAGTTCATTTTAATACTAGCAATGTTAGTTCTTGACTTTCTCCGTCCTGCACCTACGCTGGGACACGTGCAATGCTAGGTGCTGTGGCCATCAGGCTCACTGAATCTTGGTTTCTGCTTTCAGGCCCTACAGTGCAATGGGAGAGAAAGAACAGAACTGAGAATGCTCCCATTACGTGCGTGGCATATGCCATTAAGAGCAGCATGGTTCATGTGTGCGTGCACACACACGTACAGGACATAGTGGAAGCAGAGCGCACTCGGCTTAGGGTGGTGGGTGGGAGATGGAAAGAGAAGACAAGGCAGTTGGCTTCCGACAGAAGGCCCTACCTATCTCCGTTTCAAATAATTTGTAAAGTTTTCCATTTTTAATTCCAAAATCATGTTTAATAAGTGAGTTTTACTGGTGTTAGAAATATTTTAATAAAAATGAACTCAACCTGTATAATTTGAAATAATTATCATGACTTCAAGCCCACACACAGGGTTCCAAATATTAAAATAGTTTTTGTGAGATATTTATACAAAGGTTATAGCACACTTTAAAACGATAATCCTTGAGATGTCTTCTTCCACCTCTTCGTAATTTCTGCATGATATGTAAATTTATACATGTAACATGTATGAAATTGTGCTGCAAAGGATATTGTATGTTTCACTCCAGAATGCATTTTTATAGCTGTGGACTGCATAATGTTTGGTTCATCACAGAAATCCTGTCAGAATTCTCACTGTCCCAGCACCATAACTACTACTCTTTTAATGCATTCTGGTAGAAGAGTAATCACTTTCTAATAGGATTATCTTCCCGCCTTGCCTGACTCGACAACCATCCATCAATAACTTAATAAGCACTACAGTTTGAAAGACCACTCAATTTCACACACCACATACCTCCACCAGCACAACCCAGCTATATGTAACCCAGTGCATACCACCTTACACAGGTTCTCCCTAGAAGAGACGCACTTTTCTCTTAGGGAGATAGGCCAGAGGCTATGCAAGAGAACTCAACAAAGAGGAGCCTGGATCTGGTGGGGGAAGGGCTGAACTGTCCCTCCTGAACCCTGGCCTGTGCTCATCCTTGCTAGTGTGGGTTGCTCTTCTCAGAGGCAACCCCCTCCAGGGACAGAGGGACACACAGCATCCCCCATGCAGGCTTTGGCTCCTCTGCCCAATAGAACTATCAGAGATGGTAGGCTTACAACTTAACATGGCTACTGACCTGAAGTTCTAGGCACTGTAGAACATTTTTACAAAACCCAACAACAACCACAAACTCAAATTACTTTGATTTTGCTTTAAACCTAAACTTCCCAGTAGTAACAAGGGTTCTAAAGCTTTTCACTTTGCCACCATCCGCTAATTCAATCTATATCCTGATTCTTGCTCTTTGCACCTTTATGTTGTTGTTTTTTTAATTAAAAGTTTTAGCACTATGTAACAGGAGTACATCACAATACAAAAGCCAAGTATCAGCAGATACATTTCAAAGCAAAGATTAAAAGGTCAGGAAGAAAATTAAATAGTCCAAGCTGGGCTGGGAAGTAATTTCATCTTGTGAAATACTGAGTCAACTAAATGAAGAAACAAGTCTTGCTTGTTCTTTCTGTAAATTATAAAACCCTTCCTGGGATTCATAATGCTCTTAATAAATTGCTGAAATGGGACTGTGGCGAGCCCAAGGGCACTCAGGAAGTAGCCATCACTGATGGACAGGCTCCATCCACCACCTCCCAGGACTGACTCTGAGCCCAGACTACTGAGGCAGAAACACATCCAGACAGAAATAACATTCAAATGTTGAGGCATAGCTTCCCTTGCCCCTACCCCGATCAACTATGATATAAGCTTTCTAGAAAGGGAAGGTTGAGAAGGACGAGCTGAGAGCCAAAGAGTGAGTAACAGAAGGTGCCCACAGTCAGGAGGCAGGAAGAACTGGGTGTGGGGAGATGAGAGATAAGAAGAAACAGAAATAGAAAAACAACCACATAACACAGAGGCCAAGTGAGGAATTTTAAGGAGATGGTCAAAATTGCCAAACATCTAGCACACATGCAACGAATACTTAATGACATAAAAAGCACCAGGCCATACTGATGCTTCCCTCCCTCACCAGTGAGGAACAAGGCTAATTTTAAATCCCCAGAGAGGTGGTGGGGTGAAACTAGCAAAGCAACAGACCAAGGGATACCATCTTCCATTGAGAAACTGGTCTGAGGAGGCTAAAAGAGATCAAGACACCACCAGATGGCGACACAGAGCCAAATATGATTCCCAATCATTCTCAAGGTTCTCTAACAACGTTGGTACAGAGGAATGGCCAATGTCATTAAAATGTCTACTTTTATGTTTTAAAAAAAGATCAGATTAGAGAAATAAAAATTGGCCCCCAAAGAAAGGTAAATATTGAGAGTGAAGAAGCCGCTGGTCATTGTACAGAAGGACCCTCAATTAGTAACTGTACCTTTGCTGCATAAATGGCAAGGGAAAGTAATTAGCAATTAATAGACCTGCCCTCAATTTAAAGCCTTGAAGGGAAGTAATTAAATTTAGTAGAAGCTGTAGCCTCTAAACAAAGACTCATCACACCAATACAAAAGGAAACACAGATCTGAATAATAAATGCAAATGAGAAACAAGGTTTGAGTGTAGACTGAAGAGAAATGATCCTAAAGTTATTTTCCTTTAGAAATCCTCTGTTCAAGAGACTAGTTTATGAACCTATTTTAATCTAGGCCAAGGTTGGATATGAATCCTGGCTGATGTTTCTTGAGTACAAGCTTGCTGTATGCATGCAGATCAGATAGCTTCCTGTGGTTTGAATTAGCTGTACAAGTACCTTTCATAACAGTGCAGATATACTTGATATACACAATGTCAACATTACTACCAGGGAAAGAGATCACAAACATTGCTCTGCTTGTTGGTCATGAAATACAATTGCCATGCAGAATTTGTGTAGCTCCAGAGAGTAAATTAATGCAGGCAACTCGGTTATCAGCAGTCTCTAGCCTGCCTCTCTAAGCTTCTAACGGAAACATTTAGGAGCAGAAGCGTTACATCTGGCTACAGCTGCACATTACATGGTCCGCTGAGACTCACATGCTGATGGCTGCACTGAATAACAAACAGCTGGGTATAAATGTAAAATCAGGAAATCGATTTTAGATGCACACATTTCACCAATCCTCTGAAATTCCAGCACTGGATGAGAAAGACCAATGAGCAATGAAGAGAGTGAAAATAGCCAGAGTAAAATTCAAGAATCTAGCTGGGCACCCTGGCGTCCTAACACTGGGCTCTTCTGTTACTGCTCCACGAAGGGCAGTGTGAGAACAAACAAAGGCCGCATCACCAGATCATTTTCTGGCTCTGGTCACACTGCAGTTTAAAGTTAACAGAAGCAACAGAGCTTCCTCCTATGTGAGCTTTCCAGAATGGAGTCGTTATTTCATGAATGTAATGGAATGAATGGACAGGCCGCCCTCAAAGTCTCATCCCAGAGTCCTCCGATCGGGAACCCATGTGCTAGGGAAGAGTGTTCAGACAAAGCTGTCGACAGAAATTTCCAGCACAAGAGATATAGGTCAGAAAGAAATGTAACTTAATTAGACAGCACATCCCAAAGTGCCCGGCAGGGTGCCAACACATTAGAAACACCAACCAGACCTCTGTCACATTTTGAGTAGTTTTTCTATTTACAAGGATTTTGGTAAGGGAACAGGGTCAGAGAAGGCGAGGCTAGAAATTACTTTTCCTGGAAGTTTAAAAGCATGGATAACCAACCATGTTTGTAGAAAAACTGGGTTAGTCCTATGCGTAGTCATTTAAAAGCTGGCAAATACATTTATACAGGGTGGGGGGGGGGAAGAAAGTAGGTTTACAGTTGTGAGTACTCAAAACACAGAGTTCATTCCTATATCATTATTTATTGATGATTGTATTAATTATTGTGTTATTTTTCATACAAACAACTGTAAACCTACTTTTGCCCCCACCCTGTGTTTAAGAAAGCTAGTGATACAGGCATGAGAAGGGACCACTTCATTCATTCATCACTCACTTTTTAGAGTGAAAGGGGGCACCGTTAAGGATGATGCCAGGACAACTGGTATGAGAAAGTATTACAGGAAACTAGAGCACAGACTCACTGTATCTTGAGTGCCAAGAGTATGAAAAAGCTTGAGGTCATATCTGCAATGCCAATCAAGTAGCTGCTACCCATCAGCTTCCTCTCATCCTGCGTACCTACTTGTTCTCAGGATTCTAGATCTAGTATAAATTAAAGAAATCATCGAAAGGGAGTTCAGGAAGCAAAAGATGTCTCTGCCTGCACAATAAAGTCGGTGGATCACACCAGATCCCGTCTGACCTACTGAAGTAGGTAGGGCACTACTTGTCTTATAGCTTTTTAGGTGGGAAAGAACTGCAATATTTCCAACTCTGATCAATGTTGATTTTTCTCCCATCTCTCAAGCTACCTGGATTCTACAATCCAAATGGTCAAGACTGTAAAAGTGTTCATGTACACGCACATCCACCAAGAGACTATTTCCTCTACTGTGTTCTGAAAGAACACATGAAATGTTATTTTAAGGAATCTAGGAAGGATCTAGAAATGTCAAAAAATGGATGAGGCAATATTGCAATGTTCATTTCATCCAATGTACAGGATGAAGAATGAAGGTCTTTAGAAAGATGGAACGGTTACATTCTTGTTTCAAGAACAAGAAAATCCTTTATTAATCTAACATAGCCCAAAACAACACAACAGGGCAGATCCTTCATGTTAAACCTGTGTTTCCCCAAAAAAGAAACAGTCAATAGTGATAAACTAAAGCTCACAGAGCAACAAATGTCGGATTTAAAGTAAGACTATTTTGTTAACACTTTATAAAATGTTGCAACCTCTAGCATAGGCAACAACCTGTACATCATGATACATTCAATATTTGTGTTGAGAATGGAGCTTAATATAAGCTGCAACTCTTGATCACTGGCAGACACATTAGAGTGAAAAAAAGGAACCTGACTTTCAGCACAGAAAATGTCTAGGTGGTTTCCACATGACGAAAGAAGAACGAATCGATTCCGCCAAATAACAGGTCAGTGTGACTCATAAATCCTCAACTCCTCAGCTGTCCAACTTAATTTTAACTATTGAATCTGTGTTTCAAACTGTACAACCGCCATGTGCTTACACCACAGTGGAATCAATTTGCTATTGGAGAGGCAAACAAGAAACGCCGGGAATTAGATAACCTTAAACGCTAATTTACTTTGGTCTCGGCTAATTACATTTCTTAAAGTGAGTTGCTGATTGGTTAAGAATCCAAACTATCAAATGCCCAGGCACTTAGAGACATAAACACATAACCTGTCAAAAACAGTGCCCTGAACATCAGAGAGAGTAGTGGTAATTCACAGAGGGAATTCATGAAAGAGACAAATTGAGTTGCCCTCATTTATTTATAACTCACAATTGGGCAATTATATTATGGAGACTGGCTATGTCTGCAGAGGCCTTGTTTCAAAAGCTCCAACAGTCCATTTACATTAAAAAACAAAAAAAACAAAATCCCACAACTCTTGTTGATGTGTTGATTGCAATGAACCCATTTTACTTGGATCCCAAAGTTATCTAGTCATCTATGAATGGTACAAATACTGAATATGGTTGGTAACTTTCACAGTACTGTATAAAGTGGCCTGTCAAAATCCCAACTACATTTATGCTAGAAAAAGAACTAAAAAGTAACTAGGTATACACCAAAATGGATTTCAACTGTTCACAATTTCATGAGGACCCGCTCTTCCGTGTTTGCTAACATCTTTGTCCTACCTGTCAGAGCAGGACTCAGCAGAATCTGAGGTGGTTTGTGGGTTTTCTTAGCAACCTTCGTCAAGTAAGGTTCTGCTTCTGTTCAGTTCAAACCTTCACTATGATTTTTCTTTAGTTTTTCAGAGTTGTAACATTGTGAACCTTCACGTGTGACAAATTTAATACCTTAGAAACAGAATAACACTCACAAGGTCATCATCATTTTCCCCCCATCTGCTTTCCGCCCAAAGCCAAGGAGCGTTTCCATCACATGTTCCTTGGGTTTTAAAATGCTAATCAATGATGAGCAAAACACTAAGGCATAACAGCTTAGGCTCTCTAAGTGGTTCAAGCTCTCAGTGAAATTAGAAATAAGATCTTATCTAGTGTCTAGAAGAACAAAACTGTTCAGGATATTTTTCTTGTCCCACAGCCAGGATTTAAGACCAAGGGAAGAGTCCACATTACTGCAGGTTCCCGCAGGAGCAATCGTTTTGTTTTCATGGGAGGGGGGCATCATAAAGACAACGTGCTGTCACAGGGTGCAACAGCCCCTGCCCCAGGGCAGCAACAGTGTCTGGATCCCAACCAACTCTCTCAGCATGGCCCATCATGCTTGGGTCTCAATCAAATGTCCTTTCCTGTTTTACATCCTAAAAACAGAGGGTTTGTGAGAGGAGGTGCAACTGAAGTGCTGGAAGAGTAATAGAATCTTTCTCCAAGTATATGATCCTCACTGAGAACCCAGTACTTCAACAAAGTGTTCAAACACCAGAGAATGGAGTTGGTATCACGTAGTTGAGAGACATGGTATTGGGCCTTATCAGCTGATTTCAGAAAGCCTTATAATGAGGATGGAGTGGATATACATTCCATTCTTTGGCTGTATTTTTGTTCAACAAAGCCTGCAATTTTCAGTCACTTGAAAATGTAATTATAGATAATGTTTGCATCAGTAGCAAGAATACAATAAGCACACAGGGCATGAAAACTCCACTCAAATCACATCCTCTTAGGTTATGATTCTTGTCTCCTGCCAACACATTTCGACAAGCTAATATTGGGAATGGCTTGTGGATGAGGCCAACCCATACATGAATTCTACTCTACCTTTTCTAGTACCCCTTCCTTTACATTGGGTGTCTACACATGAAACAAATATCTATGATTTGCTGAAAACCCAGAATCCTATGGAGTGTTCAAACATGTACTGACATTTGAAATGGATTGGGTACCAGAACGGAGTGGGTCACAACTGTCCATCACTTAAATCCATTTGTCATCTTGATCAGAGACTCTACTTACTTTGACCCACTTATGAGGAAGGGGGTAGAAGTGCATGTAACTCTAGAAAGGATACTGCACAAAGTCACCAATCGAGGGGGACAGAGGAGACCTAACTCCACCTGAAAGCCTGGAGGGCCCCTGAGAAAGGCCAAGTGTTCACCTAAATCAGATGCAAAAATTAAGCCCGGGGAAGTAAATGGGAGGAAATCCAGGTCTTCTAAATGAAATCCTTAAGAGAAACCTCTTCATGAAATACACAGTTATCTTAAATGAAGAATGGGGATTCACCTTAACATTCCATGTTAATTGCTTCCTTATCTCAGCAGTCAAGTGAGAGTCTGCCTCAGGCATTAGGAGATCTTGACATCACATTGCTACGGTGCCTCATTCTATTGACATCTCTTACAACAAACACTCTTGCCTCCTAGACTCAGAAAGTGGTCTGGCTATGAAATAAAAAACCAAGAACAAGCAATTTATGTGAAAGAGCACAGAAAAAAGCAGATTATTAGGACACAGCTAAGAAACTATATTTCACACTCAAACCCACCCATTCACAGCTGCCAATTCACCAACATCTCTACAAATTCAACCTGTTTATGGTCTTAAAAGGACCATAAAGACTTACAAGCAACCTCCTGGGCCAAACTGTGATCTCAGGCTTTGCAAACGGACAGAGACAGACAGACAGAGACACAGGCTCGAACATTCAGTTCTACCACCTTTTAGAACTGGATTTCCCCACCTGCAAAATAGGAGTGATACAACTTACCTTGCAACATGTTTCTGGAAATTACCGATAATTTTATATAAATCCCTTAGCCTAATGGCTGTCCCACAGTATGCTCTAAAATCAAGGACAAGTGATATTATAAAATATTTCAGAACATGAACCCATGGGAAGGCAAGTGTCCCTTAAGTGTGAGTCATCAGAATTAGGAGAAACATACACACCAAAAAATCTTTGGTTGTCAGTGAATTACAGTTCTGTTGATGCGAGAAAACATTTGTTGGCTTCTGGGTCTACATCGTTTTTATCGAATAGACAACTAGAAATCAATTTGGATCAAAAGTATTATGTTCTGCATAGGCCTGAAAAACAAGACCTAGTTAGAGGCCAGGAAAAAGGCTTTCTTTCACGTGGCTTGTGAGGCTGACAACAGTCCCATTTCAGTCACCTTCCGTAAGAGCTGAACACAACACCGTGGCTCACTGAAAGAATGCCAATAAACTTGGACTTCTTAGACACTGAAATGTGCTGATTACAAAGAACCAATTAATTTGTACAGAAACATTTCTAGTATCTGGGTGGCAGACTCCCGTCTCTAAGATTTTGCCAACTTTGCCAGACTTGGCTAGTTTTCCTTCCCATCTCAGAAACAGCAGTAAATCTCTGATATTGCTTAAGTCCCCACTGCCTTCAGTGCCGGCCCTGGTTCCCCCTAACGCAAAGTGGTCTCTTATGTGAGGCAAGGGATCCTTAAGCTTGGAGGTCACATTCATGGCCTGGGGATTTTCTCAGAGCCAACATCACTCTCTTAGCCGGAGTAGATGCTGAGTGTTCCCCTGGCCGGCCAGGCAGGGAGGAAGTTCCTCAACAAAGACCTCCGATCATGCTTTAAGCTTCCCAACTGAATCTCATCGCGTCTGATCTAACAAATCAAAGGACTTTTACGTGAGAAGCAAATCTTCCTACTAACCATGGTGGCTCTGATCTCTTAGATTTCAAGGACCCTAATGGCTATGTCAGCAGAAATAACCACCTGCTTGTTAAAGCACAACAACAGAATAACTGAGATGCATCCTGCAGCTAGGCACCACCTGGATGCATACCTTACACCCCCTGTGCCACCTCTTAAGGCAAAAATCACTGATTCTTTCTCCAAATGGTTTCCTTGCTCAGAGACTCCACTCCTCCTCCTCCTTTGTTCTCCAGGCTTTGTGACCTGAGCTCCCAGTGAGGCCATTTGGAGGCAGGTCTATGAAATTCCCCCTCCATAGTCATACCATCAAAATTGTTCTCTTAATGGCCTAGGAGTTTCTATGGGGCTAGGAGTCCCGTTATGTGAGAACCAGCTGTCATGTTCTGTGGCTAATTCTCATCCCATAAGAAAATCAAAATCAGTTTCAGCTGGTTAGGGATGGGCTTTTTCAGAACACGCATCAGGGGACAATGGATGGGGAGATATTGCTTTTTGTTTCACCTCATCCCAAAAGGGAAGGTCTGGCCACAAGTTCACAATTGTTGGCCCACAAACGGCATTTTATTTCTCAATCGCCATGCAGAAAGAGGAGAAAAAAGAAAATCCATCTTCTTAATGTTGTCCTGGGGATGGAGCATTTTCTGAGACTTTATATGGGAGCAATACTGCGTTATGGGTTTTCGGCTGAGACTTTATAAAGCACGAATGTTCCAGGGGAGGAAACATTAGCTGGCCAGTTGTAATGAAGTTCCATTGTATTCGATTCTCCCAGGCAATGCAGATGAACTTGTGGTCACTTGTAAGCACCATGAAGCCATAAAATATTTAGGTTGTCATTCCTTTCCCAGTATGAGCTTCACAGTAATACAGTGGGACAGGCAAGAAGCTTATCTTATTATCCTTATTTTCTAGATGAGAAATCTTGACAAGTCACCTGAGATCTGAAGGGGGCATGGAACAAGTCAGAAGACAGCCAAGAGAACGCACGAGGCTGCTGCTTGGTGAAGGATGCTCAGCCCTGAAGATCTACCTTCTGACCCTGTGCTGGAGAGGCCTTGAGCAGTCTTCCCAGTGATTCCATTCTGCTGCACACAAGCAGCTCCCGAGGCAGGGGGAGTGTCCCCCGCAAGCAGAAACAATCCAAGAGGAAGTGATTTCTAGCTAAAAGCTAAAATTCACCAACAGCCCATTGACTTGATTTCTGTATGAAGAAAAAAAAATGTTTCCTAGATTCTCCCTGAGAGAAAGTAAATTCAATGGCAAGTGTTTCATGAAGAGGAAAAAGAATGTTTTCCCTCAACCTCCTCTGCACACAGGGTTTATAAGGCACCTCTAGCAGTCAGAAGGGAAAGCATGCTCCGAGGCCCTCATCACACAGAAAAGGAGGGAACACGGCCCATCACTAGATGTCGGAAGTGACTTTTTGACATCTAAGAGTAAGAGAAAAGGAGGAAAAGAAGAGTCAGGGAAATCGTGGCTTTTTGTGAAAAGAAAGGATCCTGACAGGGAGCATGATGATGTAAAATAAAGATGACTTCATATGAAGAAATCACCTTGAGATAGAGCTGCCATGGTGTTAGCCAGCATTTGGGCTTTTCAAAGGACTTGTGTGTTGCCTTTAAATCCTGACACCGGGAAAGATGGCTGGGTGGACAACGGGAGTCACAAGGAAAGATGTTACCAGCATGACGGAAGGGAATAATTGCAGTTGGAGGCCTCCTGGTGACAATTTTGAGAAAGCAAACACAGCTGCAGCGGAGCCAAATATAGCCGGCCATGACAATGACATCCATAAAGTTAATCATTCTGAAATATGCTACCCTTATGCTCAACCAGAAAACTCAACACCCCTTCCATAATGTAGGAAGAAGTCAAAATACAGTTTTATGCGCAGAATCATGCAGCTGCTCCAGTGGAATTTTACTCCCAGGGGTGACGGAGCTGTTCAGATACCGCCCCCCTCTCAGGGCTCCAATGCTCAGAACTGTGTGGTAGACAGATGTGGCCCCTTCTCTTGAAATTTAGAAAACTACTCAGAAACGGATAATAAACTGGGCTTAGAGAAGTCCATTTAATCTTAGAGAAGAGTGAAAAGATACAAAATCAGTAAAATATAAAAAAAAGGCAGAAAGAAAACATCAAAAATAGCTATACTCATCATGACCTAAAGGAATCTAAGCTGGGACACAAAGACTTGGGAGAGAAGAAGAAAAAGCAACCTAAGAAAATACACATACATCCTTTATACCAAAAGCTTTCCTCCTCCTTTATGCTTTTTCATAGCAGCTTTCCCCTTTGTTATCCCTCTAAGAATTTTCAAGGGGAAGATGATATGTCAGATCTCAACCTGTATTTGTTCACTTGGGTGACACCCAATGTCTTACTCTGGAGATGCAAAGAGAAAAGAGCCGGGTGAACGTGATCGTGCGTGTTTAAGTTGGTTTACGCCAATCTGCCCCCTTGTAGGTCCATCAATCTCCTTTGACTTTAGCCTTTTAAGAGGTTCAGTTTATGTGCTGGTTGCCCATTAGACACAATCACAATTTCAAGGATTCCTTTCAATAGTGACAGGAAGCTATGAGTTAATATAAATAGGTCACATAAAACGTGGCAGCAGCCAGAAATTTGGTCTGGCCAGGGCCAGCTGTGTCTACCCAAGAAAGAATCAATTTAAGGTCTACTGTCCAGATTTTCTTTAAGGTCTACTGTCCAGATTTTCCTGGGAAGAGTCTTTCTTTCTTCCTACTCTAAGCCTAAAAGATCTCAACAATAGCAACATCTTCATTGTAACTGAGAACTAGAAATGGCCCCAGGTTCAGGGAGTTTGCAGCAAGGATAGACGGGGTCACTACACTGGGTCAGCCTTGTCATCCAGTCAGGTGTGACAGGATCACCAGAGTGAACTACTTTTCACACCTGTGATAGAAGCCACTCTGAGGGCCTGGGCCGAAGAGTCAAAAATCTAGTCCTGAGACCGATTTTCTGCTGTACCATTAATTTGAAGCACACCTTTGGTCAAGATGTTAATCCTTCCTGAATCTTTAATTTTTCAGTTACAAAGGTAATAATATGTAAACACATACTATGATGGGCAACAGTTTCATAACTTTTATAGCCAAAGACCATTAAATGTAAGCTATTTCAAGAAAGTAAAGCATTATGCCCAATAAATAGTTTTTCATACATTTTCCATATATACATGTGTGTGTGTGTATACTCATATTTTATGTCTGTTGACCACAGCCAGGTCAATAAAAACATATTTTGCTCTTTTAGCCTATAGGACTGAGTCTGTATCAGATAAATGTGTTACAACTTTCCTGCTTCAGGGGAAGACTAAGAAATAAAGGCTTAGTTTATGGGAAAGGATATAAAATACCACCTTAACATTTAATGAGCCTAAGCCAAGCTATGCACTTTCTTTAGAGAAAGCCTGGAAAAGAAGCCTTTCAGCATAACATCATAGAATGTTTTATCCTACTATGGAAGCTGAAGAACTCTTCACTCCTATGGTACTAAAAAATAAAAAAGTTTCAAGCTGTCCAAAGTTATGTCAAAATGTTAAATAAATCATCTGAAATTAACTGTATTCCCTCTGAGGACTGAGTCAACACCATCACATGCAAAAGTAGGAAATCGCCAGTCTTATTTGAGCCTATAAATGTCAGACAAAGCAGCTGGTGGGTGGGCTGTGGGAACTTATTTCTGTGGTCCTAACAGAGAGGACCATACGGTTTCATTAGAGAAAAAGCTCCTTGATTTCTTTCATTACTAAGGCTTAAAATCAAAACATTCGGCATTGCCCTCTTTTAAAGCACTATTAGTAAAAGAAATCCTATGCATAGGTCATCTAGCTGTACGACTCAGACTGAGGTCTCACCAGAGTAGATTTCTTTATTTAAAATCTGACCTTATGTAAAAAGCCAAATGAGTCTGGTGGAAAAGTCCAGAATAATAAAACTGAAATGGTATTTTAGTCCACATGCAGCCTAAACTTAATTTACATACATCTTCAGGAGGGGAAAAAAAAATGGGTCTAATAATTTGCTGGCAAGTTAGCTTTGAGGCATTCATTCCAAGGAGTAATTAAAATTTAACCAAAAAACGAATTTGTACTCATCTGTCATTTTGAGAGCCATATGATTACATATTTATTAGCATTCCATTTTACATCATCAGCCGATTTGAAAGCATCGCTCTCAGTCTCAGAGCATAATATACAACCTGCACTTCCGAAAACAGACCGTCCATAAAGCTCTGGGTGTCGCAGAGTGACGGTGGAAATCTCAGACACGCTCACTGGCATTTCAGCTGCATAACTGGAATTGCATTTCCATAAAGCTAGTTGGAGTAATCACTTTCTGTTGTGATTTAGGACAAATGGGAAAAGGGAAGTGGTTCAAAGTCTCCCCCTTTCTTTTAACAGTCCTTTAAGAGGAGTCTAAGGCTCTCAGTAAATGAAAAAGGAAATCCCGGGAGGGAAGCGAGGTTTCCATCCCTTCCCATCCACATTCAGAGCAGAATATTGGATGGCACAATTAAACAGTGATGACGCTGAAGGGGAATAATTATTTGACAATTACCTGAGAGCGGCACATTTACTGAGCTAATTGGTTTTTGTTTCCCTCAAAGGTTTTTCCAGGAGTGCACAACTCCATTTCTCTTAGATTGAGCAAGAGCTTTTTCTTAGGGAAAAATAAAAATACATTTTCTGCTCTGCTACACAAGTAGCACAGGCCTGATGTTGGCTTTGTTAGATTACCATCCTTCCCTGATAGTGGCACAGCCACGAGGGCATGAGCACGTGCAGGTGCTGAAGAACTGGCAATCATTACAACCTTCCCAGCACTCCCTTCTGCAGTTTCCTGGAACACATACTAGAGGGACAAATGGCTGACTCCTTTGTCAAGCCCTCATCTGCGAACAAACAGCAAAATGGGACCCTCCCCTGAAAAAAAACAGAACCCGCTGGCATTAACACGCTAAGCTGGAAATACCGACGAAGTTTGGGTGAAGTTCAGCACAGAAGTGCAACACATGAATGACTTAGTAACTCCTCTCCTTGAAAATATCAAGTTTCCACTGAAATGCAAATACGGTAAGTGATGTTCATAGTATTGTTTAGCAGTTGTGAGGTTTGTCTTTCATTCACTACAGTGACATCAGACCCCTGTTGATATCTGATCTCCTGAATCAACCCATAAGCCTCCCCAAGGAAGTCCACCCAAATTTTGGCATAATACCTACATCATGTGTGTGCTGGTTGTCTGAGAGCTTATCAGATTATTGTGTAAGCCCAAACATTACCTGTCTTTTTATAAGAAATGAATGAGTGTTTAACTTGTAAGAAACAAGTAAGGGGTAAAGAGAAAGAAAAGCTTGGGGATTTGTGTTAAAAAGAAAAGGCGGGGGAAGGAGAGTAAGAATGCAGTCTTTCATCAAAGGCCAAATATACTGTTATTATTGCTGTTGTTGGGTAGGAAAAATACTGAGGTGAAAAACATTCCAAGAGGTCCCAAGAAATCTTAATTACTAGGTTCATATCTGAAAATCCTATATCCTTTTAATCTTATTTTTGTAAGGTTCTTGTTCCCCCCAGTTCACTGCATCTCCACAACAGATGCCAAAGTAACCTCAATCCAGCAAATTACAATTAAACAGCAAGACTTAACAAGTAAAGTAATACCTCTTACCCAGATCAAAGCTAACATTAGAGTTCTAAATGCGGATGTGGGGTGAGTTTTGGGTCTCAGGAGGCGGCTGATATTAAAATATGCAGTGTTACCTGAGAAATCCCACCTGGAAAAAAATGTTTTAAATATCTTTAAAGAACTATATGCATAGATCTTTTCTTTGGAGTCTCCTCGTTTTAATTTTCTCTCATGATCATCATGGATTAGGTGATAAATCTCAGTAATCTCTGTACTTTATTATTTGTAATGGCATTTTCCAAAAACACTTTAAATGCCATCTTAAAAAAAATAAAAGGATACACTGCTTCTGACTTTCATTTTGCTGGTATTGTATAAACAAAAATATATTTTTAATTAAAATAGATTCTCTTTAGTTAACTGAAATATGGAATAACAGTGCAAATTTGAATCAAATCAGAGAATAATAAACTCAATTTAAATAAAATTAGATAGTGAAGTCTGAAAACTTGGTATTTCCTATAATGCTCAATCATTCCCACGTAGCACCATTTTGTTTTTCTGACAAAAAAAAAGAGTCATGTTTAGTTCACTGATCTCTCTTCTCTCGAATTAACATGTGAGCATGCATTTATGTAACACACACACACAAGCCAACCACAGCTTTTCCACTTCCTACCTATGTGGCACAGGCAAGCGTGTAACCTCTTTCAGGATCACCTGTATAATGAGTGTAATAACCACTCTGCAGATCTACTGTGAAGGTTAGAGACTATAAATACAATGTCTTGAGACATAGCAGGCATTCAATTAATGACTCATGCTTTTGGCATATCAGGGGAGAGAGGGGGAAGGCAGTAATTATGTTGCCTTCTTGGACTGGTCGCATTGTCCCTCTAATAATTTCTTAATCTATAAAACAAGGGCCAATGAGATGGTCTCTAATGCCCCTTTCAACTTTTAACAATGACATCCCTAGAATCAAGTTTCAGTTCAATTAGACACTGATAGATATTCCTAGTTATCCTCACTTGGGAGGATTTAATGAACAGCAGGGAATTCACCAAATTGATGAATTTACACTCAGGATAACTTTTGTCATTTTCAATAAGGTTACTTACCAATTGTGGGGGGAAAAACAAAATTTCATTTTAATTTATTGGTAGTTTCTTCTCAGCATGTTATTTTAACATCACAATCTGAACTAAAATTTTTGCAGTTGCATTTATAGATTTTCCCATCTGTAATTTCTCATTTCCAAGATATTATTTCTTATATTTTTGTTCAAAATTTTAAAAAACTTTTAGGAACCCTCAATGCACATATGACCATTAAAAAGGTGAGACAAAGGAGGAAACCCCCAACGCCAATCCAAAACCAGATACCCCAGTTTAAAATAGATTTTTAAAAAATCAGTTCCTATTTTATTTTCATCTTTGTTACAAATGATACAACAAAACTTTACTAGTTAAGATAATTTAAAGGGTCCATTTCCACTTACAGTTTATTAATGCATATTAAAACCCCAAGACTTAGGGGTTTTTGTCCTAATAATTCCATAACACTACAGAACCTTCATGACCTGGGCTTTTTAAACACTGGATGGCTTGTGGGGCCACAAAGCGTAATAATTCATCTCCAAAGCTATTTGTTCATCTGCCTCCAGGACTCAAACATATTACATCTTATAAACTTATCTGATGTATTCATTCTCCTGGGAAAATGCCATCGAAAATACATCCTACTGCTTTAAAAGAAATCAGCACAAGTAAAGCCCCTATGCTTTATTTAACTTCCTTATAAGAACCGGCCAATATCTAGCCAACTGAAATTTCATGCAAAGGGCAATATACTATACATGGTAACCAGTCCGGAAAATACTAAAGCCACACAGCTATCATCTCGACTGTGTGAATGTGGCGAAAGTATTTTCAATTGGTCAATGCCCTCCCACCCACCCTTCTATTCCCCCAGTTAGTCTCTAATGTGAGTTAATTGCAAACGCCTTTGGAAAACATGGTACAGTATTCTTAGGGCTAAGGAGACAAACAAGATCATCATTTACATATCCTCTACTCTTCCTCTATTTGTAAAAGGTCAATTAAGCAATAGTTGACAAACCCTGAAAACAATTTAAGTTTGATTCCAAAGGACATCATTTGGAAATAACTAACATCTGGAAGAGAAGTGGGGTAGAAGTGACATTAGGATTTGTATGGATATTCTGTGGCTAAAATACAAAGGCTCTATTCAGAGCAAATACTTTGAACAAGCCACCTTTATCCACCTAAATGAAAAGGATAAATTAAACTTTCATAATTTAACGGACAAGAGACAGCACCTTTCAGAGGCCACTAACACTTTAAATTCACAGAGCATTCATTAACAAGATACATTATGGCCACTTACATAGCAGGTGACCATAAATTCAAAATCATGATAAGCCAATCCTTCAGTTCAGCCCGACATTCCTCTAGACTAGAGAGGAGAAAACACACAAAACTTTCAAAAGCTAATGTGCAAACATCTATTATATAGCTATATAGCATACACACACACACACACACACACACACACACACACATTTAAGGAGGACAAGACAGAAACCTTTTAAAACAAATATCATGGGAATGTTACTAATCAAGATTAATTTCTCTGCGAAAACTGCCAAAGAGAAATTCAATATTTTAATTTATATTATCTGATTATCTTAGCTGAGATAATGAACCTGATCGTGTGTACAAGCAAGTTAATGTTCTTAATATCGAGTGAAAAGACAATTCTCATTTAACAGATACTATCATCCCCTGCCCCCATTAAAAAAAATTCTTAGGGGCTCAAATAATTGGCCGCTGCGGAGTTTCTCAAGAATCTCTCAACTCATAACATTTAACATACAAGAAAAAGAATCTAGCACCGTAGGGGAAAGTTAGTTGCCAGGGAAATGGATCATAAAGCTCGGAATGGCATGAAAATTGCTATGAGTACAGTAATGTGCCAGAAAGAATATGGATGTTAAGTCTTAACAGTGTGCAGAATAGGGAACATTCTATGTGGACTCTTACCAAGGATAGCAGTCCTTTTTTCCTAGATTAATTGTAGCCTGGATTCACTACCAAAATTCTTTCCTGATAATTGACAATTTCACATATTCCAGTTATTGGACACAGACCTTTTAGACCCACTTCTGGCAATCCCTGTTCTCTCTCTTCAGGTTTTCCTTCCACAACATGCCTGACACACAGATAGATCCTGCTGAGGTGATCAAAGTTTCTCTTACCAGCTCAGGCACCATCAAGACTAACCAGATAAAAATGAGGCATACTTCCCTTTCCCCAGGAATCCCAGCTCTCCACTTCTCCCAATAAACTACCCTAGTTTGACGACATGTAAAACAACCAGAAGCACATTAATTATTAAATTATAGGCTGTATACCAGACAAAACCACCACGATTACATAAAAATTACCACTCCTTTCTGCAAGAGAGCACACCTGGCTATTGTAATGCTTTACAATTAACCGCCCCCTCCCTTTTTTCTTTCTTTCCTCTTCTCTCCTCCCACTCCCCCACCACAGGAAAGGAATCTCTGCAAAGGGAAAGTCAGATGAGCGGCTAATTTGGTAAGAAGGGATCTTTAAACGGGCCACCAGAGCGCCAACAGCCCCGCAATTCCAATGGCACGAGCGTGCACGCGCGCTCGCCACCCCGGGACGCCGCGCCCCGCGGGCCATCCCCCAGCCCAGACCCTCGCACACCGCGCCCCGCGGGCCGTTCCTCGCTGGCCTGGCTTGCCGGTCCCCCGAACCCCATTCCGGAGCCCTGTCCCCGCGCCGCCCGGCCGGTCAGGACACTCTCCCTCCTCCCCAAGCCCAGCGCCGGCTCCGAAGCCCAGAGGAGGCGGCTGATCCGGGGTCTCCACTCGCGTTCCCGGGGCAGAGGAGCCGCCCGCGCTTGCCTCTCCCTCCTCGGGGCTTCGGGAAGGCGACTTGGCAACGGCCGCCCGGTCGCGATCGCGGGGAGAACGCCCGCACGACCACCCGTCCCCCTGGGCCCCCACTCACATTCGGTCCGGAACTAGCAGGCGTCCCTCGACCATCATGTCCGGGAGGAAATCCAGCTTGAAGGCAGAAGTCATGTTGGCGGCGCACGAGGCGCTCGGAGGGCGGGCGGCGGGCGGGGGGGGCGGCGGCGGTGCGCGCGTCCGAGCGGCCGCGGACGGCGAGACGGGCAGGGACAGGTGCGCGCGGCCTCCCCGCGGCGGCCGCCCGAGCCGGCACTTGTCACATTCTCTCCCTCCCGTGCTCGCCAATCCCCTCCGAAACCCAGAGCCGAGGCCGCGGTCTGCCGAGCGCCAGGTGCGGGGAGCGGAGGCGGAGCTCCGCGCCCGCGCGCCGCCGCTTAACCCCTGAGGGCCCGCCCGGGGGAGGGACCTGCCCGAGGCAGGCGGCTGGGACTGCTGAGCTCACCGGCTTTAAAAATAGCCCGACTTTTCCTAGGGTCCCAGAGCACCTAGAAATACTCAGCGCACTGAGTCTGCCCTGTTCCTCTTAATCCCCCATTTCCAGTCGCTTGCAAGAGGCCCAAGAAGCGATGCTAGGTTTCGTGCCACTGGGTGGCCAAAGCCTAGTTCAGGTGCCGGTCAAAACCAAATTCCAAAGTCACCAGAGACAGAATCATCCCAAGTGTTTGTTTAAATGCTCTGAGTGTGATATGCTTGTCTGTGTATGAACTAACCAAAAAAACTGAAATAGGATTCGTGATTTAGCCAAAGTAAATATCTCATCAATGACCCAAGTGACATTTCGGGACACACCTCAGAGCTTTAAGGAGAAAGATGAATCAATCTCTGTACAGTTATGATTCCTTTTGTATCATCGTGAAAACACGAAGAATTATAAAGGAATGGAAATAAGAAACACCGTAGTAAATCATGTTTTCTTTTAGAAAGATAAATCATGAATTTGCCAGTTCCTAGTATTTAATACGAGGATTAAAAAGCAACAGTGACTTAATGGAAGAGTGTCAGGCCTATAATGGCCATGAAGCTTAAATACCTACTTAAGATTTGTGACTGATTTACTGAAAGGAATTGAGAAAAATGACAACACACTTACAAATAAATAGAAGCAGGTGAGTTTGATTTTCCCAGGTGATTTGTCAAATTCTTGAAAGACAAATGATTTATATGGTGGCATTCTAATTTAGCATTCTCATTATTGTTTTATTGTCTGCTTATTTGGATGAAACTGAACTTTTCACAATGTCACAAGTATGTAAAACTACTTCATGGACTAGTTCACATTCTAAAGCAACATCATAAATTGCAGAGCTCACGTTAATAGTTTACTTCTTGGTGATCACGGTAGCCAGGGGGTTAAACAATTCAGTCACGTGTGAATGTACCGCTTGTAGCTAAATGTATCAGACATCACAATATGGGGGAAAAAATTATTTTTTTCTCACCAATTTCTTGTGTAGTAATGAGAATTGACCATCTTTAGAGGTTATGAAGGAAAATAAATACGTACATACCAATTTAAATTCACATAGCAATTTAAATCCAGGCTTGATGCATTGAGCAATATAGAGTAACAGGCCTGGAGTATTCAATTAAGGCCAAACATACATAATTCACTCAATTGCCTTCTTCAGCTGAACAGTATATCTGGCTTTTGACCAAGATAATTCCAATTCCAAGACCATTGAATGTAGGGCTAGGACTAACATTCATTTGAAAGCATTGCCTTTCTGAGGAACCAGGTCTAGATTCATAAGGAATTGAAAAGCAGGTGCAATAAAATGAATTCGTACATTCAAAATGTACAGACCTTTCCTAATAACACTAGGTTACATTTACCCTTCCCTCAGCTACTGCAGGCTACCTTTAAAATTTTAAGAATTCTGTTGGTCTTTCCATGATTTTAATAATTAGCTGGATAAATGAGACAAATCTTGACAGTTCTTGGTTTTCCACACATTATTTACATAAATCCCAAATGTATATAATGAGCTGGCTATATACCAAATTTATTTTAAAATGAATAAAAAGAAGCAGAGCACAACTGCAGTAATCAAAAGAAAAAATATTTTCAAATCAGCTATGGAATAAAGCTCCATCTATGTCTACATTCCATAAGGTAGAAAAGGCTTCATTAACATGTACACTTCTGAAATATTTATTTTCCCCTTAATTGCATGTGAATTAGTTGGGAGAAGCTGTAGGGAAGCCCTCTTACTGACTTAAGCCTTCTCAGCAGTTTGTTAAATTCTCGCCTCCAATCCCTGGAGGCGATCGTGGATTCAAAGAAGCTTTTAATCATACTATAAGGAGGGTGAAGTAGTGTGTAAGTAGGTCATAGAGAAAGAATTACAAGTGCATAGGTTATTGCCTTATTCAACAGCTAGTGTACCAGAGTTTTCAAAGCACACTTGCTTTACCATTTAGAGTGAGAAGCAAAACTGGGGTCAAATATAAAAGATCACTCTTATGTGGGATACAGTGATGGCATGAGCCAAGGAAAGCTTATGGGATACGGTTGAGTTTAAATAGTTTGGCAGCCAAATACACAAGTAACGTAGCGAATGCACTTGATGTAGGTGCCAGGGAGAAACAAAATACACACACACACACACACACACACACACACACCCATCCCATAGGGTTTTGCTTCCATGATATAAGCACATGTACACAAATTTCAAAGGTTCGAGCTTAAAAACAAAAACCCAACCAAATACCACCGGATGAAAAGCTTAAATTTTTCATTTCACTGCTTTGACAGAAGGATATATATATATATGACTACAACTCAATGGGATGAGCCATCAGGTATCATGTTTTGGCAGTTGGAGTTATTTGGCAGACAGCTTCCCTGGGCGCTGTGGAACACTCGGTTTCAATGAAGCTACTTTATAGCCAAGGATCTCACTAACAGCAGTGAGAGAGGATGGGGCCATTAGCAGGCTCTTCTTGTGGATACCACCTGGCTGGTGACACCAGGAAGGACAGAGCTGTTGGGAACCATGACGTTCCTCACAGTTTTAGCTTCGTTGCAGAAAAACCTCAAGCTCTTCCCTAGGCCCATCCCCCTACCTTCCCTAATTGTCTCCTTTTTTTTTCTTTTTTTAATCAACTTGCTATTCATTTTCCCAAACAAAAGGCAATTCAAGAATTGGACGCTCTTCAAGGGAAAGTTTCTGAATGACCTCATTTTTATATGAGGCCTTCCAAGGCAATGGGGTGTGCTGTGCTGTTTCAGCAAACCTCTTTCCCCCTCATGCCTCATCTCAAACTGAGTTTTGTCCAATGGTCATTGTCTGAGCACTGAATTATCACTGGCATTTGTTAAACAACAACAAAACCCTCAATAGAAACAGAATGCTAATAAATGCATTTGTACATAGAGTGCACATTGCTTGAAATCAAACAATCCTATTCCTGTCACCTCCTTCAATCAATGAACCAGAATGTAGTCCCTCAACTACAGACCTTTCAGCATCTTTGTACATGTATATACTACAACTTGGAGACTGGTGTTTCATCTATAGAGTTTTCTTCTCCTGCAGACAACCCTGTATATTTTATGACAAATCTCCGTTTAAAAAAAAACCACAAACTATCCATACACATAACTTTATGCATCGTAATCTTTAAAAGCAACTTAACAGCTATGTGACTATAGATGAACCAGCACTGTTTTGTCTACTCAAAAAGCCACCTTCATAAAAGGGTCCCCCTCAACCCACTTCTGGCTCATCATTACAAACTAGAATCCAAAACATTTTTCCCCTGTCCCATTTTCAAATTCAAATTTTATTAACATAGCTATTTGGTTTTTGTAAAATAAAAAAAGCCCACTGTGCTCAAAGCCATTTGGAGCAGGAAATAGAGGCCCTATAAGGGGATTTCCCATCATTTCCAGCCAATAAATTTGAAATCTGCATGAATTTTAAGTACCTAAGAGAGCATCTGACTTTGTGGCCATGGGATTGTTCTGGGTTTACCCAGTTTTATTAGCAGCTTGGAAACAAACAAACAGATCCTTAAGTGAGACATTGTAAATATATATTTTCTTAGCTCCATAAAAGTATCATCTAAAAAATAAATACTTACATCACCAATCATAAGTTTAAAATTATCGCCTTATTATCCCCCCCCCCCCCCCCCGCACCTTTGAAAGCTTCTGGAATGGAGATTTTATCACGGTCTTAAAACAACTTAAGTGAAATTAAATGCCAATAAAGATGAGATCGTTATTAAATTCATATTTTACATTTTTACGGGAATTTTAAATAGTCACTCTCCCTTGAGAACAGCTGCTACTGGCTTTCTGCAATATTGTGTTTTTCTGAATCTGTTTTTAATAGAGCAAAAATACATACTGGTGAATTTATCTCCCTTCTGAAGAGGCCCTCAGACTGAAGATCGTTCTTTGAATACATACCTTCTCGCTCTCAAATGCAGTGCCCTTCTAGGGTTTTCAGATGCTTCCATTCCAAGGGGATGAAAGGTTAACACTGGGGATCTGACAGACCCAGAGCTTAGCCAGCTCATCACTTCCCTCTCTAACTTGCTTTTCCTTTTTCCTTCTTTCTCCATTACAGTGCTGCTGCCTTCTTTGTTCCCCCCACCCTCGGCTTTCTCTTTTCTCTCTCTCAAATGGAAGCCAGACAATACCAGAAGCTTCCCTCTACAGCTGGTGTCTGAAGAGGCAGGTGACTACAAAAGTGAAATGAGTTGTTGTTGGCTGCTTATCTGCCAGAAAAATCGAGTTTGCCTTAGCCTTGACCAAGGCTGATTTCTGACCTAGGAACAGCTGTCTCTGGAGTTGGGCTTCCTTCCAGACAAGGGGTGGGAGGGGGAGGCTGGAAGACTGTGTCCCACGAAGTGAGTAAGTCTCGGATGTGAAAGTTGGGAAGGAGAATGGAGAAAGGATGGGGAGACGAACAAAGCTTGTCTGTCCAGCATGGCGATTTGTACACAAAGGCACTCAGGAAAAAAAACAACTCTGAAGGAATGTTTCAGTGGCCTCTTGAAGATGCCGAGATTTTGCAGACTATACCAGGTACCCTTATCTGGTGCCAGGCTGGCGGCAGGAACAAAATTTATACCTATCAGAATGAGGGTTTTAGTTCTTGGCAATCTGCCCTTCAACCTCCCACCCCCACAAAAGGTTTTCCCCTACTGGCCCAAAGTTCTCATCTTACTGTCACGTGTTGTTAAATTTAAAAAGGAGAAATGGTTGCTTGACGGAAGACAACAGCTGAGTGGCAGCAGCTGGGTGGATACAGTAGCAGGCCTAACACGAGGTCCAGAGAGAAAGCAGCAACAGGTGGGGGTGAAAGAAAGAGAAATGGAAGTTTTAGCCTAAGGGTGGGGGTTGCTGTAGACAGCCCTTGACAAGAATCACAATCTCAACTTAAGAGGAAATCTATGCAGGCATGACAACCCCATTTGCCTGAATGTCTCTACTTTTCCTGAACAAATGAATTAGAGTGAGGATTAAGAGAGCAAAAGCCTGGGGTTCTGTAAAACAAAATACATGAATCTGCTTTATCCACACTGATGACAGAGCCCCATCAAAGAGCTTCTGGTTACGGGGATCAGAAGTCATCTGATATGGTGCATGCACGCTAGACTCTTTAAGGCAAATGCTGCTTTCAAACTGAGTGAAAAGATTATACGATTTAAGAACCACACCTGTTGAATTCTGCCACAGAGTTGATGGACACTGGGAACACCATTTAATTTTCTGATTCCTCACTAGACCTTTGTCACATGTGTGGCCCTCATTTCCTTGTAGGGATGACTGGCTGGAATATCAACACCTACCATGATCCTCAGATAAGAAGTACAATGCGTTAGCCTAATTATTCCCACCACAATTATATAACCAAGCTATTAATGTGACATGGAGGTTGAAAATACATTAAGGTTTTGAGCACAGGAAATTTATTTTTTCCCCTATAATATGGTTCAAATCTCTAGCCATTTTTAGCTTATGATAGAGGTTTTCAAAAATCCCAAGTGGCTTTTTATTTAAGCTTGCTTTTGATGCTAATTCCCATGAAGTCCATTAGGAAAAAGATTTTTTGTCCTTTTCTCTTAAAAAAACAAACAAACAAAAAAACCTACCTAAAATCTTCATGGAAGAGTGGTGTAGCTACCTACCCAAGCTAAATGGAATGTATTCTCTCGTCTTGTCTCTACTGCTGAGTGTAAACCTTTGTGTTACCCAATCGCTTAGTTTCCCCATACTCTCTGGAGGCTAATAGCTACATTTGTCCTATTTCATAGGAATGTGGCAAGGTTAGAGAGAAGGAGAGATGTGAATGACCTTGAGAATCTGAAAAAGAAAGGTGACGAGGCTGAGGATTTTGTTTTGCTCTTTTTAATAGAAAGATAAGACCAGGGTGTTCTAAGAACACCTTCCCTCTCCTCCTCACCATCGGTCCTTCAAGGCCTAGTTCCATGTCCCCCTCCTCTGCATTACACCACTTGATACCTTCTTACCCACTGCTCTGTCTCATAACTGCTGTGAGCTTCTTCATGGCTGAGGCTCTGTCCTATATTGAGCACAATATGTCTTTATTGCCAGATTGGTTATGATCCCAGCATGACATATTTTGGCCATGTATACAGATAAAAAGTCATGTTTCAACTTCACAAAGCTTTAAAGTACTCCATTATTCCTTCCAACATTTGTTCCCATTATACAGATTAAAGCCTGAGAAAAGTGAGGCTTAGGACGCTTTAATTCAAAGACCTCACGGACAAGCAGGGACACAGAGGGGAGTTGTGGTCAGAACTCAGAAGCAAAACACTGCTGAGAGTTTTCTTTTTCTTTTCCCTTTCTGACTTTATAGCTTACTCAGTGGCAAAACCAGGAGGTGTGTACCAATCAAAGTCCACAGTGGGAATGCAGCCCCAGAGGAAGACTTGACTTTAATGTGTCAAATATCCAATTGTTATACTTTCAAGTTGGCCAAGGAAGGAGTTGTTTGAGCCTGAGTTAGAATCCCTTCCACTACAAGCTGTGTCTCTAGGCCTAGTACTTTACCTTTCTCAAGCTCAGTTTCTCCAGCTTTAAAATGGGAATAACAGACCTCTTGGATATATGTAAGAATTAAATTATAAAAGATAAAAGAAACCACCTAGTATAGTGCCAGGCATAGAGTTGACTGTTACTAAATTTTGATGTTATTTCTTACCTCCAATCATTAACACTCCCACCCTCCAATCTTTGTTTAAACCTGGAACTGGCAGGTGGGAAGGAAAAGAAAGCCAGTCTTAATGTTATTGTTCTGTAGCAGTGGTCGGCAAACTCATTAGTCAACAGAGCCAAATATCAACAGTACAACGATTGAAATTTCTTTTGAGAGCCAAATTTTTTAAACTTAAACTTCTTCTAACGCCACTTCTTCAAAATAGACTCGCCCAGGCCGTGGTATTTTGTGGAAGAGCCACACTCAAGGGGCCAAAGAGCCACATGTGGCTCGCGAGCCGCAGTTTGCCAACCATGGTTCTATAGCATTAGAGTTTCCACTGACACTTCTACGTCTGAGACCAGCAGTCTAAACCAGAGGGAAGAGGAAGATTCTGGTTTATGGAGAGTAGGTGCTGGGGCTTGGAACGAGGTCTCCATCCCTTTTTATCAAGTCAGTTTCCAAAGAGAAGGTCAAAGGAATCCTAACTGCTGCCACCAGGAACTCATGCCAACCACCCCCAACCCAGTGCACTTTTCATTTACAGAAGCGCTTCTTAAATCACCTCTGAATGAACAGTGAGCCGTCTCATCTCACAGAACCCAAAAGAGGGCTGGGGTCCCAGACCAAGATATTAACAAAGGAATACCATGACAAAGACAACCACATTTCAGGGCCCTTGAATTACTGAAATGTGCAGCGTCCCGGGAGGGGTGAGAAGCATCTGATCCATGTCTGCATCAGACACAGCTGTGCCCATTCTAGTCTGTTCACACGCCAGCTAGAAGCCAGCAATGCCATCCATAGGTTTCAGCAGAGTTTTACGGACTGCAGCTGCCACCTTTCTCAAGACAGGCATTTAAAAAGCCCCGGACAGCTCTTCTTGGCCAAGACAACAAAGCGGGTTGAACAGAATGATTTTACAGGAAAATTCTAGTGTTTCTTTTGCTCCGAGGGTATGTTGGCACGTCCTGCTTCATAAACTCCAGTGATTCATCACAGTCCTAAGCAGCCAGTCATGGGCGGGTCAACTTGGAATGGGCTGAGGTGGCAGCTCGAGCTGTCCTGGTAATACCTGTCACTCTGGGCCACTGTCATCCTCTGCCCACAGATGCCAGTTTCCGTTAACTCTGATGGCCTTGACATACAAGGAAATGTGCTTGGGATGAGTCCCACAGTGAGGAGAATGCTATGGAGAAGACAAACATTCCTGTGCGCGATAATCCTTAAAGATATCACGTGAAGCAGAAGACTGTGTACCTCATCACAAGTCAGAGTTAACCACACACACACACACTCTCTCTCTCTCTCTCCCTCTCTCTCTCTCTCTCTCTCTCTCTCTCTCTCTTTCACGTATGTCTGGCTTCCATCTCAGCCCCATCTCTGTAGATTGGTGTCATGTGATCAGAAAGGTGCTACAGCTCTAGGACACTTCATTTCCAGTCTTAATGGGCTACAACATTAAAGCCTCACATATGTTTCCCTTCCTCTGACACCCTCTTCCCCATGTCCGTTAAGGAAAATGCCACAGGTCTTAATCCTCTCCAAACCTCTGCTGCCTCATCTTTCCTACAGAAAAAAAAGTCACTGTGAGTTCAGAAAATTCCCAAAGCCAATAAACATTACAGAAGCAATCAATAGTTTTATGAAAGGGGAAATCCCCCAGGAATCACCAAATTGTAGAAAGAAATTCAGGAAGGCTAATAAGGATGATCGAAGGCATTATTGCAACTGAATAGACTGTACTTGTTCCTGTTTGAAGCGGTGGAGAAAGATGCTATGGATCTGGGCAAGATGCCACTAAACAAGCGGCAGTTCCAATGACTTTTACAGAAATCTCTGCACGAGGACCTAAGTTGGAGATTTCTAATTTCCTCACTACCAGATTACACCAAATCAAGGTGTGCTTCGCATCTACGAACCCTGACCCCTCGAGTCGGAGCAATCATTCCCACACAGCACTCTTCCTTTTGCATTCTGCCTTTCTTTTCATCAACCTTCGTATTTCCAGGGCTCTGAGCAATGAACTTCCCATCAGCCACATTCTCACCTAATTAACCCCCCTGATTACAATAATTAGTATTGATTCACTCTGGGAATGACTTCCTACCTATTCAAGCACAATTTGTACTTGCTATAAAGTTCCAGATATGAATATTAATCAAATGTTCTTCTTTGTTTTTCAGTCCCAGAAGAGTATTTTGCTATTGTATACAGTAATGTTTTTTTAAAAAAGAAAATGGTGAGGATTTATTTTAACAAATAAAGGAATACCAATACATCGAGGTTACAGATCTCAGCCTGTGGACTGCTGAGCATGACTACGTGGGTATTCCGGAGGCTTGTGTTAAGGGTGCGCTGGTTACTCTATTGAAAGGAGCCATTTTCCCAGTTTGAATCTTTTGCTATTCCTTTTCTGCAAGCCTTGGCTTAGAATTAAAATTTACATTGACATTTCTTTAGGTCACTATGGAGCGGGATCATCACGCTGATGGCAAGATACAGATGACATGTCTTGTGACTGTCGTGAAAATAAACGTAGACAAGTTTGCCAACTTTAGGCAATCTCCTACCTTCCCCATCAGGCTAAAGGAAAAGAGAATATGTATGAGGAATGCTGAAAAGGGGGTCTCCAAATTCTGGCTCATAATGGATCAGACCCAGGAGAAGCAAACAAAGTGAGAAGGGACTTCCCTCCTTCTTAAACCCAAGACTGCCTAGAAATCCAAGTGAATAGATCTCAGGGAAATAATTATAATTTAGTCAAAAATTCAACATGGAGGTTCCCAAGTTGTCTCTTTATTTCAGTGTGCTACTGACAGGCAGCTAGGGAGCACAGGGGACTATTTTTCTTCCAAACCACAAAAAAATTTGCTTTGCAACCTTTGTTTTGGAATAAAAATTTCCCATAAAAGCAGCATCTAGGTGTGCTGGTAACAGTGGGCCAGCTTCAGTTATAAAGCTTCACCAATTACCTTTTATGAGCTCATCCTAAAAGCAATTATTGGCATACCCGATGGAGTGAGCAGTTCAGATCCCATTGGGAGTAAGAGAACATAATAAGTATGCATTTAAAATCCATTCTATTCACAATGGATAACTTAAAAAATATCATTATACTGCAGATAGGTTTGGGTCCACCCAGGCTCTGAAAATATTGTCCATAGAAAAATCTATACTTGAGAAGGCAATTTTTTAAGCCTGTAACATTAATTTAAATTATTCTGAATTAAGTATTTCATAACATTTCAACTTAAGTTTAATAAATTAAAATGTAAGTCCAAACTCTAAAAAACAGTTACTATTTCATAACTGTGTTTTCAAAACTAATACATCTTGTTCCTTTTTTACCTGTATTTTCACTAATTTAAACCACAATATAATCTGAGGAAATAATTATAACTAAATATTTTTAAATTTTGCCCTTTAAAATGACTCTCCTTCTGTTTTTAAAAATTAGGTCCTTAATCTCTCTCCATAAATTTACTGATATTTTTCAAAATATTGTTCTGGCACAAGCAGATAATTAAAACAAAACATTAAAATGTTAGGTAAAAAAATATTCTTTATGGAAACCAACCTCAATGTGATGATTGTCATGTGAATAAATTACCATTTAATAATATTATTTTTTAAATATATTTTTATTGATTTTAGGGAGGAAGGAAGAGGGAGAGAGATAGAAATATCCATGATGAGAGAGAATCATGGATCGGCTGCCTCCTGCAAGTCCCCCACTGGGGATCAAGCCCACAACCTGGGCATGTGCCTTTGTCCGGAATCGAACCTGGGACCTTTCAGTTCACAGGTCGACACTCTATCCACTGAGCCAAACCGGCTAGGGCATCATTTAATATTATAAGGTCCATTCTTTTATATCTAGTATGAGAATAAAAGTGATTTTAATATAAGAAGTTCAAAACAGATTTTTCCATTTTCTCTTTTTGAAGTCTCACTGTTTTCACATTAGAAATAGATGCTTATGGCATAAAAAGAAAAACATTTCTTGAGGATGTAAGAAATGTTTGCCCTGCATGGAAATGCATTTTATGAGCACATAACCATATATCAGAAATCAATATGTTCCACAGAGACATTTAACTTAACAACTTAACAGACTATATAATAATAGTTTGTGACCAAAATAATAAGGGCAAAAGTTCTCACTTATCTTTGAATTTCTAAACTATTTCTCTATTTGTATGCCAAAAGAGGTGATAAGGACTAAAAATTATAATTTACTTCAACACAGAAATATTCCTCTTAACTTCTTTCTTGCTACATTCTGTAAGTCCACCAAATAGACAAATTTTAAATCCCCAAGCATAAATACTGTAGAGGCATGTCTGATAACAAGGTATTTGCCAGAATGATAATGGTATTACAAGCAGTCTCAATCAATACATTTCTTTCTGTAGTTAACAGAGAGGTAAGCAATAAATCTTTAACTTAATCCAACCAACATAGCTGCAAAATGCAAAAAGCTCTATGAACGGCAGATATTAAATTTTTTAAAAGCACAAAACCACAAACAAGCAGTACCAAAAGCTATTCATTCCGTATAGTCTATACAAACAAGATTATAGCAGATAAAAAGGGCGTTGAGAAAGAAAAAGAAAAAAAGAAAAAAAAAAAGGGCCCAGACATGCATTAAGCTAGTTTGACAGCTCCATTGTTCAACGGGTCCCATTGTCAGACCCAAAGATGTATTCAGTGCTACAATGTCTGCTAGCAAATAAACAAAAGACTACATTTTTCAAAGCAGGATGCCAATTCTCTCATAATTCTTTCTCTGCTTTCCAAAAGGTCAGTGGTGGCTCATTCTTGGTATGCGATAGAACCCTAACACAGATGCAGGAAACAAATATTTGTTTTCAATACATAGGGACCCAGGACGCCATGCATGAACAGAGATCTTTAAACAGGTACACATTTTGTCAAACAGGATAAAGTGATCCAAACCTGGTAACACAGAAGGACTATCTAGGTAGGCTAAGTCCAGATTAGAGCGGAATTTGGAACGGAAGTCTAATATGGGGTCTCTCTAGCTCCTTTTTCGGTCATTACTCCATGCAGAGTGCATAATAAGGAAAGAGGCTTAGACATTGCAAAGGAAAAGACAAACCAAGAGCCAGATTCGGAGCCTTTAAAATGAGCCACTGGCCACTCACAGATCCCAGCGAGCAAAAACATGATATGCTTTCAAAAGGCAACTCCTGCAAATAGAACTCGCACACAGCAGTCCTTGTCCTTTCTCTCGCTTGCTCTCTCTTTCTCCCAATCTCTTGGTCTCGATTTTGTTTCCCTCTCTCTCTTTCTCTCTCTCTAGATTTTTTTCCCTCTTCTAAGCTACTTGCTTCAGAGCAGGATTATTGTTTCAACCAGCTCTGGAAACGAGAAAAAGACACATTAAAACAAAGGCCACCGAACATACCTTAAAAGCAGCTCCTCATTTCTCATAGTAACAGCAGATTTGGGACAGCGCATGCTTTCTGCACTGAGACACTGATAGTCTCAACAAAGCCAGTTCAGAAGTGCGCTCAAACATCAATGCCACAGTAGCTGTTCACTAATGCGCGCTCTCTCTCCCTCTCTCCCTCCCTCTCTCTCCCTCTCTCCCTTTCTCTCTCTCTCTTGCCCCACTCTCTTCTCTAGTCAAATTCTGAATGGTGGAGCAGGGGCTCCTGCAGACTCACTAAGTAGAAATAATCCTCTCTGACAAGTTATGTTGTCTAGGCATATTTTTACATTAATACACTGCGCTTGCCTATAGGGGTCTTGTTTGTATTCACTCAGGCCTGCCTGGTGCTAGTTCTCCTAATTACCATCTTAAAAATTTGGAAAGGAAAATAAGGGGACTCATTTACCTTTCTCCTATACATTTAACAGCAAAGCCAATTTCACGTTTTCTTTTTGCTCTCAGCTACCAGCAAGCATCGTGGATGACTAAGAGAAGATTTGGATCAGTTGTTGTGCTGGAAAAGATTTTTGCTTCTTTTTTTCTGGGACACGGAATTCACAGTTGGATTCATCATTTCCTCTGCTCTTGTCCTCAGGAAGAGTGACAAGGTCAAGACCCTTAGCCCTACCCTGGGTCGTGGATGCGGAGGACAGGCATTGGGGACCTCGGAAATATTTTAACTCTGTGGGCACCAGCATTCCTGCAGATCGGAGACATACTCGACCTGAAGCAGGGCATCTAAAGGAGGCAGGCGATGCAACGATTGTTTGGTCACACTGAAGTCCTGCCTGGCACTGGAGCATCTGCCTTAAAAGACCAACTAGGTGTTCTTTTCCCAAATAAGAAAAACCTGCTTCCCTACTTCATTATACTCACTGGGCTTAGCATATTGTTAGCCAGGGAAATACACATTGCACTGCTGTTTATTGGAATTAGAAGAATTCCATGCAGATTAGCCAAGAAAACAGCAAGTTAAACACACACACAGAAAAGACGAGATGCTACAGACAGAATAGGCAGTCTTCCAAAAGTGCAGACTAAGGCACCACTCCAGGAGGTGTGAACTGACGGGAAGCCAAGAATGCTCTCAGCTTGGATGGAACAACGCAGAACGCAGCTCGAAACAGATCTGCATCAAAGTCCTGGTGTCCTCACTCCCAGGCTCCACGTGCCTCACCACAATCAGGCTCCTCAGTACTAACCTGGGGTCCTTTCGTGGGAATAATAGTGGGGTAGGGAAATAAGGGTGTGCTCTGCTTTTTTTCCTATTTGAAGACCTGAAATACACCCTAATATCTTGCTAGATCTCTGACCTCTGAACTTAGTCTTGACCCACAGCTAGGGAAATGGAGTCCCCCTGGAGGGGAATGAAGGTTCTTTACTCTCCACTGCACAGTAATCTTGCTTAGATTATCCACTGAATTGAGGACAATAAGCCAAGTGACTGGTAGCAGTCACCACCGCTATTTCTGGAAGGAAGGAAGATAACATGATGAATAAGCAGGCAAAGGTCAAATAGGGAAATGAAAGTCCTGTCCCTAAAACAACCATATGTTTACACTTCCTAATTATGGCATATGAAAGTTATGGAGTGGACATCCTACCTAATAAAGAGGGAATATGCTAATTGACCATCACTCCATCACAAAGATGGCTGCACCCACAGCTGAGGCCAAGTTCCCATAAGGAGCCTTAACAAGCAATCAGCAGGGACCTGAGGCTATGCCCTCCCCCGCCCCCATGGGGCTTGACAGGAGACCTCAGGCCGTACCCCCCGCCCTGGCGTCAGGCTGTGGGACCTTAGGCCACACCCCCCACCCCAGTGCCAGGCCAGGGGACCTGAGGCCATGCCCCCTGCTTGGCAAGGCTTGATGGGGGACCTTAAGGTGCGCTTCCAGTCCTGGTGCTGGGCTAGGGGACCTCAGGCTGCTCCCTCCGCCCCAGGGCCAGGTCGGG
Organism: Ia io; assembly: GCA_025583905.1. Classification (NCBI taxonomy): domain Eukaryota; kingdom Metazoa; phylum Chordata; class Mammalia; order Chiroptera; family Vespertilionidae; genus Ia; species Ia io. The sequence continues at coordinate 91,337,237 of JAJQQW010000002.1, read as the reverse complement.
GGAACCTCAGACCACACCCCCTGCCTGGCAGGGCTTGACAGGGGGCCTCAGGCCATGCCCCCACCCCCCCCACCCCATCACTGGGCCAGGGGACCTAAGGCTGCGCCCCCCTGCCTGGCTGGGCTTGACAGGGGATCTCAGGCCATGTCCCCCCACCTGACAGGGCTTGATGGAGGACCTCAAGGCACGCCCCCCGCCCCAGTCTTGGCTGGAGGACCTCAGGCCACGCCTCCTGTCCTGGTGCTGGGCCAGGGGACCTGAGGCTATGCCCCCTGCCTGGCAGGGCTTGACAAGGGTGGGACTGGCCGGGTCTGGATCTAGCCCAATGGGGCGGGGGGTGGTGGTGGCCGGATCTGGGTCTCACGCGATTTTGAGGTGCATGTGGGTGGGTGGGGACTTGACTCTGGGTCTCATGGTGAGCCCCAGACTCTGACAGGAGGAAGGTTTTCATATACATTTTACTAATTTTCTTTCATCTCTGACACTTCTATTATAGAGAAAGGGCAAATAGCAATATTAAATTATTTCCTCTAATTAATCCCCTTTCAATGTGCACGAATTTTTGTGCACCGGGTCACTAGTATAAATATGAATGACCTTGCCTGGAAAAGACAGATCTAAAATCTAAGTTGTTCTTTGGGAGCCAGATAAACCTCACGTAAATGAGTTTAGGATTAGAGAGACCTTGGAGATAAGGGGTTCGGCTGCTCCCGGGGGTGGGTGCTGAGACAGCAGTCCCTTCACCACTCTGTAGCTCTCTTTGCCCCAGCAGTTAAATGGGGGAGACAAAAGCCATTATGTTTGAAAGCACCTGAAGAGCTGGTAATGACACTGGGTGTGTTCTGTCACCACCAATATTAATAAAAAGCAGAATGAGTGAACTGCCATTGGCCACAGTTTTGTCTGTGATAGAAAGGTAAAAATATGCTGCTCCGACAGAAATCTCTTTTCTTAACATTTCCATCCAATTTCTAGTGTGGCCTGAACTATGAGGCAAGTCCTGAGATAACGATAATGCTCCTGCTTACCCATAAATAGAGTCTTAGCCTTAGAAGCCAGTGCTACAGGACATGAGGCTATTCCTATGATGACATGAATTATGGTTCCATAGGAATAAGGACAGGAATTGAGACAAACCATTAAATATTTTCTTTTCTCTCCACTTCCTTTTTAGTCTAGGTACCTAAATAATGAGAGAGCTATTGAGGTAAGAGTGTAGTACTTGTCTAAATTCCACTATTGACAGATTGAAGGTCTTACACCCACCAGTTTTATGTGCTGCACTTGTGCTTATAAAGATGAGTGAATAGAAAGAAGGTATGTCATTTCTAACATTTACATATTGTATTGTAAGTCTTTGATTCCAAATCCACATTCATTAATCTTTGTACTTCTTAATCCACCCAATCAAATAACTTTCCTCTAGCTGGTGCTTAATAAATATTAATTTAAAAAGAAATGAATTTATTTTTAACTATTGGAACTTTGGAGAGAGGCTACAGTTGACCCTTGAATAACAAGGGTTTAAACTACATAGGTCCACTTATTCGCAGATTCTCCCACCTCCCCAATAAATACAGTAATGTAAATGCATTGTCTCTTCCTTATGATTCTCTTCACAACATTTTCTTTTCTCTAGCTTACTTTATTCTAAGGATACAGTACATAATACATAGAACAGTAGGCTATTAGTAGTTAAGTTTTTTGGGAGTCAAAAGTTATACATGGATTTTTGACTGTGCCCCTTACCCTCATATTGTTCAAAGGTCAACTGTATTTTATTTTCAAAATTCCTTTTTGTAGTCTTCACAACAGCTATGCAGAAATAAAAAAAAACTTTTTATTCTAATTCAGGCATATAGTTGGCACAGCGGAGAACACCAAAAATTCCTTTCATAGTGTTATGTTTTAAATTTCAAGACCCTTTCACATTTGTCAGCTCATTTAATCCCCATAACAATGCTGTGGGGTGGATAGAGCTGGTGCTATTACTTCTCAACTGAAAAAGTTCAAGTACAGAAAGATGGAGCAACTTGCCCACAGAAGGTGCACCTTGAAAGGAACTGTGGGTCGCTAGGCTGCAGTGGGCACAGGGGCGGTCTCGGCCCATCCTCCGCACCCCTTCCGGGTCCCATCTGTCAGCAGCCCCGTTCTCACCACTGCAGCTCCCACGCACGGATGGTGCCGTCCCTGCTCACAACCACTGACGGTTTGGAGCGATTGGGACCGGCACCCACAGTGGGTGTGAGCGGGCTGGCGCCATCAGCAGGTGCCAGCAGTGGCTGCTGCCCCAATTACCCCTCAGGAGCAGGGAAGGTGGAGAGGCCCTCAGGGGCGATTGGGGCCGGCAGCCGTCGCTCACACCCACTGACGATGCTGAGCGATCAGGTGCCGAGCGATTGGGACTGGTGCCTGGTGCCAGCAGCGGGTGGGAGCAGCGGCTCTGGTGCTGGCTGCAGGTGCGAGTGGGGCTGTCACTGGCAGCGGGTGCAAGAGGTGACTGCTGCAATGCCCCTCAGGAACAGGGGGAGGTGGAGAAGCCCTGAGGGGTGATCGGGGGTGCCAGCCGCTGCTCACACACACTGATGGCGCCGAGTGATCAGGGCCAGAGCCGGGCACCAGCAGTGGGTACGAGTGGGGGCAGGGCCAGAGCCAGCAGCAGGTACGAGTGCCAGGCAGGACCACAGTGCACCATAGCAAAGAATATTCAGTAACCACCAGAAGCTCACCCAGATGACAGTGACCAGCACCCCGCCTTGGTCTGGCACCTCCGCTCACCTGCTCCACCATCCTGCTGTGGCCGATGCCTGCCATGTTCCACGCGCCCCCTGGTGGTCAGTGCATGTCATAGTGACCAGTTGTTCAGTTGTTTGGTTGTTCTGCCACTCCGTCTATTTGCATGTTAAGGTTTTATATATAGAGACTAGAGGCCCGGTGCATGAAAATTCATGCACTTGTGTGTGTGTGGGGGGCATCCCCTCAGCCCAGCCTGCACCCTCTCACAATACAGGACCCCTCGGGTAGGGTCTCTAGGCCTGGCTTGAGATCAGGGCCTATCGGGACTTTCCCCCCGACGGCTGCAGGCAGCTGGCCCCACCCCCACCACTGCCGCTGCTTGCCATCTGTGCAGCGCTGCCCCCCCCCCGCCTCCCCTGCCACCAGTGGCTTCCCTCTGCAGGTGACAGGCATGGGGTGCAATGGCTTGGCTGGCCTGGGCCTCCCTCTGCGGGGCAATCGCTAGCTGGCTGCACACCTGCCACAGAGTTGCTGCCTGTGGCCTGGGCCTCCCTCTTTGTTTGTTGGGGGGGGCGGGGCCAGCCCTGGGAGGGGCCATCTGCCTACCTGATCACCCATAACCACTGGCCTACCTACCTGATCGCCCCTAATCACTCTGCCTGCCTGGTCACCCCTAACTGCTTGCTGGGGGGTGGGGCCAGCCCAGCTAGGGGCTGTCTGCCTACCTGATCGCCCCTAACTGCTTGCCTGCCTACCTGATCACCCCTAACTGCTTGCTGGGGGGTGGGGCCAGCCCTGGGAGGGGCCATCTGCCTACCTGATCGCCCATAACCACTGGCCTACCTACCTGATTGCCCCTAATCACTCTGCCTGCCTGCCTGATCACCCCCTGTTTTCTGAGGGGCGGGGCCAGCCCACTGAGGGGGTGTATGCCTACCTGATTTTCCCCTAACCACTGGCCTCCCTGCCTGATCACCCCTAACCACTCTTCCTGCCTGCCTGATCACCCCTAACTGATTGCTTGGGGGTGGGGCCAGCCCTGCTAGGGGCCATGGTGGTTCTGGTCTCTGCTCCTTCTGGTCATTATGCTTATGGTGGCTCGTCTTTTATTATATAGGATTCCTTTCAAAAAGTTATTTTAAATGAAGGGTGAATTAAAAGTAGATAGACTAAGAACTTTTGAGAACAAATTATTATTCTTTGGGACTTATCTACCATAGTTTTTAATTTTTAACTATCCTGATTACTAACTTTGTAGGGGAAATTTTTCAAAAAGTATTACAGAGATAATTAGCAAAGGACAACAAAAACTCAGTTTATCTCAAAGTTCTCTACATACAAAAAGATGTTTTTAACTTTGTAAATTAAATGGTTAGCTATGAATGCAAACTTGGTGAGGGCAAAACCGGAAAAGTGCTACAGGGGTGAGCTGAAATCAGCCAAATTTCTTGTTTCCTAAAACACTTTTAAAGGTATATTACATGTGCACTCACATGTTATAGGTAATTTCTACAATAAAAAGCTAAATTTCTAAATGCAACATTAACAATGCCAACTTTTCTGCCTTGTATGCCTATCTTGTCTCGAATTTGGACATTTATATTGCCAGGGTAATAGAAAGTATCGTTTCAATGGAAGTGCATAACATGAGGTGCGCTGGAGTAGGGTCGAGAAGCACAGATTAGTTCTTTGATGGACAGAATACTAAAAAAATCTAGAGTGCCTCTCAGATTCCCACCCCAAAAGAACACTCTTGGAATGTAGAGGTACCAAGGACATTACATCCTTTTAGTTGTTCGTTTCATATACTGTCTTAGTCCATTCAGGCTGCTATAACAAAATATCACAGACTAGGTGGCTTATAAACAACAAATATTTATTTTTCACAGTTCTGGAGGCTGGAAGTCCAAGATCAAAGTGCCAGCTGGCACCTTCCTGCTGAGTCCTCACATGGCAAAAGGGGCTTGGGAACACTGTGGGGTCTCTTTTATAATAGCACTAATCCCATGAATGAGAGCTTCGCCCTCATGATCTAATCACCTCCTAATACCATTACCTAAGGCATTAAAATTTCAATATATGAATTTTGGGGGGACACCATAGATACCAAGAATTGCCAGGTTTAATGAAGAAAAATGCCCTGTTGTTATGAAAGATGGGAAGAATACGTAGAGAATTTGTGAAGTAATATGAAGCAATGACTGAGGTCTACAAGATATGATTTCCAGCATACTCAGTACTTGACACACAGTAGGTGCTCAGTCAAGTTGATAAGTCTGTGTGTCAGTGGATAAATTCCCACCCAGAGCTTGTATTGAGCAGAAGATACAAAGTTCTTCTGACCATCTTTGACAGCCTCTGAGGAAGGGTCTCAAAGGGCAAACTGAGGCAAGGCAGTGGTGTGTGAGCGCAGGGGCAAGCCCAGAGCAACACTTGACAGGAGATGGAATGAATGGAATATGGAGCAATCCTGTTCTTCCAGACTTCAGTGCCCCCCCCCCCACTTGCCTCGAGTGGAAAACCCTCCAAAGCCAAAAGGATGTAGGAATCACAAATCACAACCCAAAACATAGAACTGACAGGTGGCTTAAAGTGAAACCTCAGCAGCATTAGTAAAGAGAAGGTTTGATATAATCTGATGATCTGTGTAACATGAATTCCTTGCACCTGCACACTCAGAAAATTACCCCCAAGTCACATTTAGAAGGAGGAGGCCACTATCTTAGTAACAATTCCATGGGCCCTAAGTTTCAAACAGATATTCCTCCCCTAAGTCGTGGGACTACTTACTCATCTTCAAAATGGTGATGTTTTCTAGAATGAGTGGGGCATGGGGATGAGTAATTAGCAAGAATAATTGTAAAGCCCCTCAAAATTATAAAGTGTCATCTTTATCAATAAGTAGGTGTAAATAATAAGCCATAAAGTACTTACAGCTCCAAGAAGCTACTTGAAAACAGGCACTAGATAAAATTTAAGAGGTATTATTATAAAGAGTAATAATGACTGCTTGCTATATAAAGGAAAGGAGTTATGAAAACAGAATCCATGAAGTGGGTTTGGAGAACTCTTTCTGTGTACGTAGGGAAAGATTTGTTGAAGACAGAATGAAGAAAGTAAAGGATTTCCCATGAAAATAGAACAACATAAATAGCCTAGTTGTTAAAATAACTAATTTTGGTCAGTGAACTCTTACAACTTAGCAAATAACATGTTCACAATTGAGCGATTATTTTTGGCCTAATGCTTTGCCAACAGCCAGCCTCAGGCAAATGGGAAACCCTGAGAAGGCTACAGGTGACTGGCTATACGTTAAGTTAGGCAACAGTATTTGCATGGGAGATGGACCAAGTTTATTACTGCTATTTTTAAGTGAGACAAATGCACACACAGCCACCTTTCTACCTGCTCAAACTGCCATGTCAGAGAGATTCTGTAACTTGACTATTATTTGCGATTCTTCAATGGACATGGAGAGTTTGGTGCACTTGGGGAATCCCTGTTTCCTGGTGGTTTTGATATTAGGGAATCCTAAGAAGTCAAGAGCACAAGTGTGATGAAGGCTGTGGGTGGAGGAAACGAGTTTTCCTTGCAAGCAAGTGGACCACGATTGGAATTCATGTGCTTTTATGACAGAGATGAAAGAGAAGCCCAGATGGTCTGGGAAAGATGCTTTCAAAACAACCATAACATGTTCACAGCTCTTACTGAATGTGCAGGTGCTTTAAATGTTATATTTCTGTTTGTATCACTCTCTGAAATTACATTATCTACTTATATACTTGTTTATAATCTCTTTCCTGCATCTGCAGTTAAGTCGCATAAAAACAGGAACTTACTCCATTTTATCACCACTTTAGCATAATGTGTGGCAAGTGGTAGACACTTAATAAGCATTTGTTCAATGGCTGGATTTCTCTGTGAAACATTCTTTTTGTTAAGTGACCTAATATCAGTGGCTTATAGCTACCTACATATATAAAAGCCTAGCCAACCAAACAACTGAACGACCGGTTGTTATGATGTACACTGACCACCAGGGGGCAGACGCTAAATGCAGCAGCTGCCCCTGGTGGTCAATGCACTCCCACAGCCAACCTCCTGTGGGTGGCCAACCTCCCGCCGCCCTTCTCCCCAGCCAGCTGGTCCCAATCGGCTCAATCAGGACTGGGCTAGATGGCCCCAATCAGCCCTGATCGCAGGCCAGGTGGAGGGACCCTACCCGTGCACGAATTCGTGCACCAGGCCTCTAGTATAATATAAAGGGTAAAAAATTTACCTTGCTCAAATATGAGCAGTCATTAGGCTAGAAGGTATGAGGACAGGAAGATCAAGAAGATCTTGTTCCTGACTTTAAGGACTTTATACATTCCTTGAGATGAAATGTTAAGCTTGCCGCTTTATTTATTTATTTATCTTGAACTTTAAAGCACCATTTATATGGGCACACAGAAAATGAAGTAATAAATTGATATATTCCCCTTATTAATTTCTATAATGCTGAAGTTTGGGAGATGATGAACTGCAGGTAGGTAGGACAGGGCACTGAAGATAAGACGAGTGGAAAAAACTTCCAGAATTAGGGGCAATGTTAGTTGGAGGGTGAATTTTGTGATATCTTAGAAAAAGCCAGTGTCCTTATGAGCAAGGAAAAAGAACCAGAAGTTGGTCTAATTTTTGCTTTGCTCATTTTCAGGAGTAGATCTATGCGATGTGTAGAACTCTTTAGTTAATGGTTCCATAACTTCAAAAGTTAGTGAGTCACACTCTGGCCAGTGTGGCTCAGTTGGTTGAGCATCTCTCCCATGCACCAAAAGGTAGCTGGTTCAATTCTGGGTCAGGGCACATGCCCAGGTTGCAGGCTTGATCCCCAGTAGGGGTCGCGAAGCAGGCATCTGATTGATGTTTCTCTCTTTCTCTCTTTTTTCCTTCCTCTGTCTCTAAAATCAATAAAAACATATATTTAAAAAAGTTAGTGAGTCACTCCCTTTCTCCTAGAGATGTCCTGCTTACTCCTCTCCCCCCTCACTGGGATCCCCAGGGACCTACAGCAAGTTATCTTCTTATGAGTTCCATCCTCTGCCTGCTATTGAAACCAAAACAAAACAGTAAATACTATTAAATGCCATACTTATTGCCTTAAGTAGGTTCCTAATGAGATGCATCCTCACTTTTAAAAGTGCATTAATTTTATTTTGTTTTACATTGCAGGGCTAGACATTAAACATTACTTTGACTTCTTGATTCCTATTACATATGTATTGTTATGGTGTAAATGGAAATGCTTTAAAAATATGAGTAAGTCATGATCTTCAAAGGAAAGTTCCTAGAGGCCAAGGGGTGATGGAGATGAGGCAGAAAGTAGCTTGTAGCTGAGGGAGAAAAGACATGGCAATCCACACTAACACTGGCAATAGAGGCCATAAAAGTTAACTAGAAAGTTATCTCTGGTTTCAGATGAAGCATGAATGGAGAACAGAGAAAGTCTGGAATCAGGGAGGCAGTGGGGAAGCCATTGTACACTAGGAGATGGTGTAGCCTGTGAGGTCAGTGCTTGCATTCATGGACCACTGCCTACTTGTTGGCCTTAGTTTTAGACTCTCCATTAATAACCCCATCACCAGAACAATCCAGTAAATCAGTATTATTGTCCATATTGCACAAGTGAGGACACTGGGGGCCTGGGAGATGAAGAAAGGGTCAAGCTGATTTGCAGTAAGTGGCAGAGATGGTTGTCATGCTTATCTCTCTTCCTTGTGCCTCAGAAGTAAAGGGGTAAAAATGTATTTTAGTGGCAGAATCACTATATAGACAGCTGAATAGGTAGAATGGAGAAAACAGATGAGTTGAAGATAATTCTGATGTTTCTAACATGGACAATTTGGCAAATGATGACACTGATGAGATGAAAAAAACAACAAAAAAGTCAAAATAGGGTAGATGGGGAAGGTAACTGATTCCATTGGGGACAAACTGAGCTTGAGATGCCTGCAGGCAGGTATTCCAAGTAGAGTAGGCAGCTGAACTACTTACTACATGGATGAGATCAGCCAGGAGGAGTGCTGAGGGGGAAAAAATGAGAAAAACCAAGACCAGAACCCCAGTGCAAATCAAAAATTGGGGAGGCAAAGGAAGATGCTCCAGTGAAAGAGAGGTCTGAATACATCACGGAAGGGCTAAAACTTAGCTGAAGGGAGAAAACATATGCTTATCAACTTTTGAGCTACCGTGGTGTATATGGGCTCATGAATTTTTTGTTTGGATGCTAAATGAAAAAGCAGGGCAGTACAAATGAGAAGCAGGAAAGTTAAGAAAGTTTCAGGAATCAGTCAAGAACTGTGGCAATGACTCTAGAAGGCAGCCTAGTCTGAAAAGGTAGCAGACTACTTCCACACCTGCATCCTCACAGGCAGCATGCAGAACAGGAAGGCAACAGTGCAGAACAAGCTCATGTGCTTCCCAAATTCTGGCTGGGTCCAACAGTTCAAGAAGGCAGCAACAAAGGTCTTTTGTTTGTTTGTTTTTTAAATATATTTTTACTGATTTCAGAGAGGAAGGGAGAGAGAGAGAGAGAGAGAGAGAGATTGAAACATCAATGATGAGAGAGAATCATTGATTGGCTGCCTCCTGCATGCCCCACACTAGGGATTAAGCCTGCAACTTGGGCACGTGCCCCAACAGGGAATGGAACTGTGGCCTCCTGGTTCATAGGTTGATGCTCAACCACTGAGCAACACTGGCTGGGCCAGCAAAGGTAGTTTTTTTTTAAGGTGTCTGAGAATTTTTCCAGATAAGAATTCTAAAAGTTATCAGGAACTATAAATTCTAGACTTGGATAACATCTCCTGGATCAACTGTTTTAAACTTTTTAATGAAGTATCATATACTTAGAGAAAAGTATCCAGAAGTATATTCACAGAGAGAACATATCCACCCAGATCAATACAACCTTGAGTCTGTTTTTCATTCCATAATCCAAGCATGACTTGATGTATGTTCTATATACATAAAAGCCTAAGCGACCGAACGACCTAATGATCAGTCTACTGGTCACTATGATGTGCACTGATCACCAGGGGGCAGATGTTCAATGCAGGAGCTGCCCCTGGTGGTCAGTGTGCTCCCACAGTCAACCTCCTGCGGTCCCTCCCCTCAGCCGGCTGGCCCTAATTTGGACTGAGCCAGACAGCTCTGATGGGCCCTGATTGCTGGCCAGGCCGAGGGACCCCATCTGTGCACAAATTTGTGCACAGGGCCTCTAGTAAATATATAAGAACTAGAATGCTTGTGAGTAAAAACTGCCTGAGAGAAAAAGAGCCAGTTGAACAATACTTTCTCTGGAACCCACCTACTTTTTGCCATCTATGCTATCCTGAGTCAGGCTCTCAGAGTTCCCAAGGAGTCTCTCTCTGTAGTTTCACTGGCTCTGATCCATGCTACACATTTACATGAGTTATGTCTCTAATATGTTCATAGTTGCCTCCTGCTTAGAACTCATTAGAGCTTTCCCCCTGCCCTGAAGATGAAGTCCAAGCCACATAATTTGGTTCATAAGACCTACCCACATCACAGGTTTTCTCACCTGGCACATTATGCTTTTTCTCCATAAACCTCTTTCAAGTCCTCACCTACCTGATTACTCTTGTCTCTGTGCATTTGTTCATGTTGTTTCTTACTCATGCAAAATTCTCCTGGTGTTCGCCCCTCTTTCCCTCACCAGATTTATTTCTGCATATCCTTCAGGATTCAGCTGAAACATCAAGTGCTGAGCACAAAAATACGTGCTCAAAAATGCTTGCTGGCTGAATACATGGATAATTTGAGGACATCACCTCAGAAGCAAGGAAATACAAAAATGTCAAAATATGGGCCCAGTTTAAAAAAATGTGATGAAAGAAATCAACTTCTTCTTCTCCTTCTCCTTCTTCCTCTTCTTCTTCTTCTTCTTCTTCTTCTTCTTCTTCTTCTTCTTCTTCTTCTTCTTCTTCTTCTTCTTCTTCTTCTTCTTCTTCTTTCTTTTTAGGGACAATGTTAGTTACTTAAAGTTGAATTCAAAAGAAGGACTAGTCATGGCCCCTTCCCTCAGGAAACAATGATCATGTTAGAAATACAGAATTTATCCATATGAAACAAAGAACAATACAGTGTTTACTACTGCAGTGGTTAATGAGCCATAAGAGTTCCAATGAAGGAGAGGTAAGAGTTGGCTGGAGTAATCTAAGAGTCTTTCATGGAGGAGTAAGATTTGAGGCAATCTTGAAGAGTATGATTCCATTTGGGGAGGCCATGGAGGTTAAGTGTGGGGATACCCCAAGCAGGGGAGACCAGACTGAAGATAATTTATGTGGGAGACAGTGAAAAGAAAGTATAAATAAAGTAGCACAAGTATTGACAAGTGTCAATAAAAGAAATTAGGAAGACTGAGGCCAGACTGTGAATCTTGTAAACTGAGCAAAGGAATCTGGATTCAATATAATAAGCAATAGAAATTCAGTATCATTTCTGGATCAGCAAATGAGAATCCTCTCCAAATATGCCAATGAGAAAGTTAGAAACAGCTCTGGCAGCTGGTAGATGATGAGTAGGACATAATGTTTCCAACACATAAACAACTCTTACAGAACATAGAAATAATCAGATTTTGAGACCGCTGTAGAACAAGAGAAATACAAAGACATTGCACTACAAAAATAATGAAATATCTCCAACTGCTTATTTCCTAATGATGTCCAGCTCTGCTTTAATCTCTCTAATCTCTAGATAAAACTGCCAAAATGCCTGGATTAGTCAGCTAGGGCTGTAATACCAAAATAGTGTGGATGGGGTGGCTTAACAGAAATTTATTTCCTCACGGTTCTGAGGCTGGAAGCCCAAGATCAAGATGTCAGCAGGTTTGGTTTCTCATGAGGACTCTCTCCTTGACTTGCAGACAGTCACCTTCTCTCTGTGTCCCCACACAGCCTTTCCTCTGTGCACGTACATCCCTGGTGTGTCTTCCTCTTCTTATAAGAACCCAGTCTTATTACCCTTATGACCTCATTAACATTAATTACCTCCTTAAAGGCCCTATCTTCAAGTACAGTTATATTATGAGATACTGGGGGTTAGAACTTTAATATATGAATTTTGTGAGGTGGAAGAGACACAATTCAGTCCATAACAATACTCTATGCTTCTTAAAAACACACAATTGAGAACTAACTCCCACTTCCTTAAAACTTCCTTAGCACGTGCACAAGCCCTACATCTACACTAAGCCCCTTCCCACTTCCTTGTTCTAAGATGCCCCATCATACCCTTGGTGCGCATGCTCCTTTGCTGGGGCAAGTTAAACATGACATTGACTTGTGGTGTGTTCCTGGTGGCTTTGGCTGTTGGGCTTCCACCCCAGGACCTTCCATATTCCTGAGCCTTACCTGTCCCATGCCTTTGCCTGCCTGAATTGCCATTTCTCCTTCCTGGTTACCTGATGCTCATCCTTAAATATTCACTTCAGTTCACATACCACCTTCCCTTAAAGCATTTCCTGATCTATGCTTCCTCATACTGAAATTAGATTTCTCTTGTGATGGCTCTGTAATGTGTAAACTTGGATAGGCTGAGCCACATTTCCCAGAATTCACTTTATTTCTTTATTTTTTTAAATCCTCACCTGAGGATATGTTTTTATTGATTTTACAGAGAGAGGAAAGGAGAGGTGTGGGGCGCGGCTACAGTGTTTGGACCTGTCCAAGCCTTGGACTGATGAGAGGGCACAGTCCTCTCATGGCCACGTGCAAGTCCCAGCTTGGAGGGCAGAGCCCTCCCAGCACAATTATGGCCAACAGCTGTAGTTGTAAGCTTGAACCTATGGTCTGAACACATGGCCCCATGTGCCTAAGTGATATAGGCTGCAAGTAAACAAAGCTTGATCAGGTGCATGTAATTGAGTAGGGTGGAAACCCACGAGAATGTTATAAATATCTTGACAAAAATACGTGCTCAAAAACCCTTACTTTGCCTTGTGGCATCTGCTATAAAATAAAGACACGGCTTGTGGGTGTCGGTGCTGTCTCGCAGGAAGCAGCGTCCCACCGAGATACAGCTTTCATTCTCTTGTCTGTCTTTTCTAAGCCTTTCAGCCGCCCCCACTCAGGGTCACTGAACCTGGCTGAGCTGGTGTGGCACATAAGGGGCCCTGGGGCTGAGTATGCCATGGCCCTGCTGGCTCGACACAGTGAGGTAGAGAGAGAGATACATCAATCATCTGTAACCCACCTCCCCCTACACACCCCAACCGAGGATCAAACCTGCAACCTGGGTATGTGCCCTGACTGTGAATCTAACCTACCACCTTTCAGTGTATGAGACAACACCCCAACCAACAGAGCCACTCCCGCCAGGGCTTTCTCTTTTTTTTAATGTTTCTGGTGAGAGTACGCCACAAGGAAGATTCTTGGGAGAGGTAAAGTACAGAAGGGAAGCAATTGCCATTGTTGCTGATGTGCTGGGCCTGCAACTACTCTACCCTTCCCTGATCCTTCCTGAGTGTCTCTGATTTCTGGGCCAGGTTTTGTGTGTTAACTCCTATCACCAAGGTCCTCAAGGCAGAGGCAACAAGAACTGACATGTGTTTCAGTCCATCTTTGAGGGATTCTAGCTCATGTTTCTGAATTTTAGCCTGCCCTTGACCTCACCCCACTTGACTTCCATCTTCTTTTCTTGATTGTTTGGCCTGTGGACATCAACTTCCAGCATCAGATGCAGAGAAAAAACCTTTACAGAGGCTTCCTAACCTACTGCCATAACTGTGTGAAGTCAAATCCCTATAACAACTTCCTATCTATCTAACTTACTTGTCTGTCTGTCTATCTATCTATCTATCTATCTATCTATCTATCTATCTATCTATATCTACCATCTATCTTCTTTCCATCATCTATCTGTCTATCTATCTATCTATCTATCTATCTACCTGCCTATCTACCTATCTACCATCCATCCACCCACACATCATTCATCTATCTATTCTACTGCCCTGATTCTCTGGTTGACCCTGACTAATTTACTCCTCCTCTTAGATATGTCTCTGTACTTTTTCCAAATTTTAACTATAATTCTCTTGTACCATTTATCATACTTTATTGTCATAATTTGTGTGGTAGACTAGATTATCTTGCCAATTCTTCATGCCCTGCCTCTATCATCTGACCTTGTAGTGCACTAGCATAGGTGAAATATATTTCTCTACTCCATTGACATTAGGTTTGACAATGTGACTTGCTTCAGCTGTTGAAAAGTTAGCAGGCATGCCCTGGCTGGTTTGGCTCAGTCGATAGAGCAATGGCCTCCGGACAGAAGGGTCCCAGGTTTGATTCTGGTCAAGGGCACATACCAGGTTTTCTACCTCAATCCCTGGTGAGGGCCGTTCAGAAGGCAGCTGATCAGTGACTCTCATCATTGATGTTTCTATCTCTCTTTCCCTTTCCCTTCCTCTCTGAAATCAATAAAAAAATATATTTTTAAAAAGTTAGCAGGCACTATATTAAATGTGCTTGTGTGGTTTAGTTTGGGTTTTTACACTATGTGACCTGCCATGAGAAAGGCATGCCCCAGGGAATCTGCACCTTCCACCAGGGCCTCAGAACAAACATATGCAGAAAAGATCTGAGCCAACACACCCTCCAAAGCCAAGCACAACTGATTCAGCCTGAAAGAGAGCCTCCCAACTTAATCTGTCAAACCACAATTGACCCACAGACTCACAAGTGTAAGAATAAGTGTTGTTGCAAAACATTATACTGTTGAATAAAATAGTATGCAGCCTTATCACAGCAACTGACTAGTAAATTACTTTTCTTCACTGTGCCCCATTTCCAGTGTTGGTTCCTTAAGACCAGGGACCACAGTGACGATTTCCATTTCTTCAATGCCTACTAAGAGGCCTGATACATACATAGTATGTGTCCAATAAATGTTTGTTGCAGCCCCAGCCAGTGTGGTTCAATTGATTGATTCCCTGTCAGGACACATGCCTGGGTTGCGGGTTAAATCCCTGGTGGGGGAGTACAAGAGACAGCCCATCAATGTTTCTCTCTCTCCCCCTTTTCTTTCCTCTCTCTGTAAAAAAATCAACAAAAAAAAATCTATAAAAAACTAGAGGCCTGTTGCATGAAGATTAGTGCAATAGGCCTTCCTTCTCCTGGCTGCCGGCACCAGTTTTCCTCCGGCACCCGGGACCTGGGCCACAGCGGAGCCAAGCCTTCAGCCTTCAGGCTTGGATCTGGCCACAGTGGAGCCAAGCCTTCAGCCTTCAGTAGAGCCAAGCCTTCAGCCTTTAGGCTTGGCTCCGGCCTCAGCAGAGCCTTGAGTCTTCAGTCTTCAGTTTTCGCTCAGGTGGAGCCTTCATTCTTCACTCCGTGCCTGCATATGTAAATTAACCCGCCATTTTGTTGGGTTACTTTGCATACCCACTCCTGATTGGTTGGTGGGTGTCACAGAGGTACGGTCAATTTGCATCTTTCTCTTTTATTAGTGTAGATAGATGTTTGTTGCATACTAGAATAAACACATGACCAGATGATCAAAGAACCACATGGAGGGAGGCATTGCACAAAGGGGTGTTAGGAAGAAGAAACTGACAGAGATGCATAGGGTGGGAATGAGGGGAGCAAGTCTAGAAGCAAGTATAAGCAGAATGTGGTCCATGTACAATCATACAATAGAATATCTGCCCTTTATTTTCTGATGATCAAATGTTCAAAAGGCCACAGAGTTTCCATGTGATTCTAGTAATGTTCAAAGAGTATTTTTTCCTACTCTGAACTTGCATGAGTTTTGGGGGGCAGCTGGCATTAAAAGCTGCAGTGCCTGTCTGTAGTCATGTATAATGTTAGGGAAAATGACAAAAGTTGAAAAACCTGAACCTCCTTCAGAAAATATTAAGAAAACAAAATTCCTGGGAAGTACTAGTAATTCCTATTCTTCCTTCAGGTGATCATGTCTCTGTAATCATCTGATCTGATGTGGTCAGTTTATAGCCCCCTTGACCCACTGATCGTTTTAATTTTTTGTTGTTGAAAGGTTGATGTGACACTGTATCTGAAGCTCCCAGCCTGGTCACCAAAGATCTATGCATCCTGGGCAAACACACTTGGGAGATGAAAGCAGTTCTCCTCAGCAGCAGTCCTCCCAGCTGAGACCCTTGTCACATTCCCGTGGAGCATGTGTCATGGACCTGCCATGAGAATTGCTCCTCACGAGAAATAGCTTGAAGGATGTCAAATTCATTAGTGTTTGCAGTTGAACTTTTCAAACTTTTGTCTTACACTGAGCAAACAACACAAGTGTATACATGCACATCCAATACCACAGGCACACACATTCCACTGCGTTTTGGAGAATAAAAAGGTGGTTGGAAATTGTTTGGTGCCAATCATAACATGAGATTAAAGGTGCTGTTTTATGTATTTGAAAGTTACACCCACCAAATTCATGCTTTCTCTGCCTAAGCTCTGAACTTCAAAAGGAATATTTCATAAGAAAACACACACGCACACACACCTCAGAAAGATTCTGTAAGCACCTGTTCATTCCAATTTCTATAAATGAGAGCATTTCCCAGGAATCTGTAAATGAAGGCTCAATGGCTGAACATCTGCAAAGCCATTAGGGTTGAACAAAGCCACTGGGAACATAAACCACCCCGAATGATACCCAAACCATGTTGACATACGTAGAAAAGTGTGCCAGTTGGGGTATTTGTGAGCAATGTACTGAATCCTATTTCCACGCTGTTTCAGTCTGAAACAAAACTTGTCTTCTAACAATTATTTATCCAAATATTTCTGGAAAATAATTGCCTTGTTTTTAGCCTATATTTAGCATCTCGCTACAAATAAAACTTATCAATATACTATACTGAATTCCCACTGAGCATATAATATTATACTATTAAACCTTTACTATTAAAATGTTCCTAAATTAGATGCCATTAACTCAAATTTAGTGAAAATATGGACACAGCTTGTGATACTTTTAAAAATAACATTTTTAAAAATTGATTTCAGAGAGGGGTAGGGAGAGAAAAATAGGAACATCAATGATGAGAGAGAATCATTGATTGGCTGCCTCCTATAAGCTCCCTACTGGGGATCGAACCCGGAACCCAGGCATGTGCCCTTGACCAGAATGGAATCCGGGACTCTTGAGTCCACAGTCTGAAACTCTATCCATTGAGCAAAATCAGCTAGGGTGTGTTTTTACTGATTATAAAAACAATTCATATTCACAGTTTTGCTAGGAAAGGTAGATAAGTAAAAAGAAAAATGATTATTACCTAAATCCAACTGGAAAAAATTTATTCAACTATTGATATATTTCCCTTAGGTAATTTTCAATTAATAAATTTCATCTATTTATATAAAATTGGGGTTGTATAGATCATATAGTTTTTAGACCCTTTTAAAAACATCATTAGCTATTTTTCTCCCATAAGTAATTATTTTTGAAAAAATGTTTTCCAAGGATTACATGTTATTTAATTTATGTGCTAAAATTTAACTACTTCCCTAAGATTATATATTAACAGTGTTTATAAATTTTCATTTTTATATGTAACATTGAGATGAAACTTCTTTAAATATATTTTTTCAATTACTGTTTACATGCATTATTATTTTGTATTAGTTTCAGGTCCACAGCATAGTGGTACATGAACTGACCATTCATAAAAACAACAACAAATGACAGTAAACATTGGGAAAAATATTTATCTTCATTAGGAAGAAATGCAAATAAAATAGTGAGGTAACATATTTCATTCTTTACATTTTCTTCTGAGAGAAAAAAATAATGTGAACTAAGTCTTAACATATATTACTAAATGCTTTGCAGAAGATTGGCAAAGGCTGACACTCTCCCACAGGATAAGAATGAGTGACTTGAAGGAAGATGGCGGCGTACATAAACATCTGGATTGCTGCTGCCCACAACAATTTTCAAAACTACAACTAAAAGACAGAACGTCTATCACCCAGAACCACGGGAAAGCTGGCTGAGCTGAACCTCTACAACTAGACCGAAAGAGACGGGAGCAATCAGGGCATAAACGCTGAAAAACTGAGGTACAGGGGAGTGCGCACGCGATACGAACTGGTGGCAGAGCCCAGCTGGAGGCGAGCGTTGCTTTCTTCAATCCAAAGAGAGACAAGCCCCCAATCTCTCTGAAATCCAGTTTCTGGGGAGAGACTGGGCTGTCTGCCATTGGGTTGGAGAGTGAGGGCTGCTTACTAGCAGAGCTGCGTGGAGGTAAAATTGTTGGCTGCGCCGGGGCGCGAGACTGTGGGGATGCAGTTGCGGGGACGCGGTTGGAGGCGGCTCACTGCCAGCCATTGCTGTTGGCCACGCCCTAGCCTAGTGAGGACCTGAGACTCCGCCCCGCACAATCTACAAACACACCCAATCTCCTAGCAGCAGCTTTTGCATATGAATGGCCTTCTCTATTGCAGTTTAAACTAGTAAACTTGCAACCCACTACAGGCAGCTCCAAGGCCTCCAAACTCCAAGCAGGGAGGAGAGGACCGCAGTTCTCGCTGTAGCTCCTGCAGGGTAGCCTCAGACAGCAGCTGAACTGCACCCCATTGGAGATCCAGAAGCCAATGCACCTAGTGGTCAGTGTGAGGCACCAGATTTCAACTCCTCACACCCATAAGTGACACACTCGGGAGGCGGACTCAGTGAGCACCAAAGCCCCACTGAAACAAGGCCTGCACCACAAGCGTGTCTCCAGCGCAGCAGCGCTTCCGTTATAGACACAGCAGGTCCTCACAGCCAAGTGGCCTGGAGGTCAATTCCTCCCAGTGTATCAACAGCAATCAAGGCTTTTAACTACACCAAGACTTTCCACTCAGCCCACAAAGGGGTGTACCAAGAGCGACCACCTAGGGTGATTGGGGAAGCTGAGCTACCGGCCCCTATAGGTCACTGACCACACAAAGCCACTCCATCAACACAGGGAGACAGCCAAAATGCGGAAACACCAAAGTATGTCACGAATAGGAGAGATGGAGGAAAGTAAACTAATGGACGACACAGTGTTCAGAACCACATTTATAAGGTTACTCAAGAATCTTGTAAAAACCGCTGAGAAACTTGAAGAGACCTTCAAGGACCTTAATGAGAATGCCAAAAAAATGGAAAAGGACCAGTCAGAAATTATGCATACACTGTCTGAAATAAAGAATATACAGAAACTCAACTGTAGACCACCGTACCCAAAGAGTGAAACCAAAGATCTGGAATATGAGGAAGCAAAAAACACCCAACCAGAGAGGCCGAAAGAAAGAAGAATCCAAAAGTGTGAGGATAGCGTAAGGAGCCTCTGGGATGGCTTTAAGCGTACCAACATCCG
Source organism: Ia io (assembly GCA_025583905.1). Classification (NCBI taxonomy): domain Eukaryota; kingdom Metazoa; phylum Chordata; class Mammalia; order Chiroptera; family Vespertilionidae; genus Ia; species Ia io. The sequence continues at coordinate 91,318,111 of JAJQQW010000002.1, read as the reverse complement.
AATTTTTGGGGTGCCAGAAGAAGAGAGAGAGCAAGATACTGAAAACCTATTTTAAGAAATAATGACAGAAAACTTCCCCCACCAGGTGAAAGAAATAGACTTACAAGTTCAGGAAGCACACAGAACCCCAAACAAGAGTAATCCAAAGAGGACCACACCAAGACACATCATAATTAAAATGCCAAGGGCAAAAGACAAAGAGAGAATCTTACAAGCAGCAAGAGGAAAACAGTTAGTTACCTATAAGGGAGCACCCATACAACTGTCAGCTGATTTCTCAACAGAAACTATGCAGGCCAGACGTGAGTGGCAAGAAATATTCAAAGTGATGAACAGCAAGAACCTACAACCAAGATTACTCTACCCAGCAAAGCTATCATTCAGAATTGAAGGTCAGATGAAGAGCTTCACAGACAAGAAAAAGCTAAAGGAGTTCATCACCACCAAACCAGGATTACATGAAATGCTGAAGGGTATTCTTTAAGAAGAGGAAGAAGAAAAAAAAAGGTAAAGGTATAAATTATGAACAACAAAAAGACATCAAATACATACCTACCAACATGTGAATCTAAAAATCAAGTGAATAAAAAATCTGAAGAACAGAATGGACTGGTGAATACAATAGAATCAGGGACATAAAAAGGGGGGGGGATGGACAATGATCAGGGGGAAGGGGGTCTGAGGGGTGCAGGAAGAGATTGGACAAAAACCTTACACCTATGGATGAAGACAGTGGCGGGGGGGTAAGGGCATGGGGGGGGTGGGGAATCAGGTGGAGGGAAGCTATGGGGGGGGAGGGGAAAGAGGAACACCTGTAATAATCTGAACAATAAAGATTTATTAAAAAAATAAAAAATAAAAAAAATAAAAATAAACCTAAGCAAAAAAAAAAAAAAAAGAATGCGTGACTTGCTATGTTTTCAAACATATTGACTTCCAACTTAATTTTATATTTGCAACTGTAAGGAATGAAGCCTGTTATCTCAAATTTTATTTGCATTTCTTTCTAATGAAGATAAATATTTCCCTCCATGTTTACTGTCATTTGCCTGTCTTCCTTTATGAATGGTCAGTTTATGTGCCTTAGACAATTACTAGTGATTTTTTAATTCAGTTGTAGACGTTCTATATATTTCTTATTTTAATTCTTACAAAAGGATTTATACATTTTTTCATGATTATAATTTACTTCTAATTTAAAACTATTTTTCTGGTACTGAGTTTTAAAATTTCTATGTGTCTAAATATTTCAATAGTTTGCCCTATAATTTTCTTTTTTACATGAAATAAAGGTCTTGCCTACCTTGTAACTAGATTAACCCTTACCTTTGTATTTTGTTGCTTTTCATTGTTACTATTTCATTCATCTAAGATTATTTTGGAGAGAAAGCTTGAACCTGAGATTTCCCTCTTTCACAAGTAGGCAGTATTGTTTATTAGGTGACCCATTCCTTTCCCGTGGTTTTAGTGTATGACATTTATGTTGAGGCATTAGACTCAGTGCTACTGAATCTCTTGTCATTTGTTATGTTGGTACCTCACTGTTTTAAGTAGAAAAACTTGGTAGCTGTGTTTTATACATCTAGTATGGCAAGTTACCCTAATTATTACTCTCCCCTTGCAAAAAAAAAATTCAACTTGAAGTTTCAAATAACCTTGTCCATTCAAAAAAATTTCTAAATGTTTTAGTGACTGGTATTTAATTGAACCCTTGGATTTATTTGGGAAATTTTGATATCTTTATAGTACTTCTCTTTTTATTTTTTACACCCACCTTAAATTTACTGAAATCTTAATTTCTTTATCTTTCTAGGAGGACTTAACGTTTTCTTCAAATAGTTTCCACATCTGTTACTACTGATTTAAAGGAAAGTTATTGATCTAAAACATTTCAAAGTCTATTTTATTGATTTTTGGAGAGAGAGAAAGGGAGAACGGAGAGAGAGAAACACTAATGTGAGAGCAGAACAGCTGCCTGGGGGGCATACCCCCTACCAGGGATTGAGCCCACAACCTGGGTATGTGCCCTGACCAGGAATGGAACTGGTGACCTTTCAGTGCAAGCGACGCTCCAAGCAACTGAACCACACTGGCCAGGCCTAACCTAAAACGTTTTTATTACACACTCCTTACATTCTTAGAGATTTTTAGTTGATTATTTTGTTGCTGTTTTTCATGTTTATATCATATCATGTGCAATGATCAATTTTTTATCTTTGTGTTTCCTCTGAGCATATGTGTTATTTCAGTTCCATATCTTATTGCTACAACCAGAACTTTCAGACAAAATTGAATGAATGATGATGATTTGCACCCTTTCTTATCTCTCATCCACTGGTTGGTTTAAGATAGCTCTATCTTTTATTACATGTTGAAAGTTCCTTTGTATTCCTAGTTTTCTAAGAGGTTTACCCCCTCTTAGGCATAAGGGTTGAATTTTATTGAGTGTCTTTTGAGGTCATTTTTCTTTTATTGACCTTGTAAGGTGATGGATGCATTATAGGAACACATTTTATAAAACTAAAATATTATCTTATTCTTGGTATACACCTGTTGGTCGACAAACTGCGGCTCACGAGCCACATGCGGCTCTTTGGCCCCTTGAGTGTGGCTCTTCCACAAAATACCACAGCCTGGGCGAGTCTATTTTGAAGAAGTGGCGTTAGAAGAAGTTTAAGTTTAAAAATTTGGCTCTCAAAAGAAATTTCAATCATTGTACTGTTGATATTTGGCTCTGCTGACTAATGAGTTTGCCGACCACTGGTATACACCATAAATAGTTATAGAAAATGCTTCTCCACATGTGCTCTATCTTTGAATGATGTCAAAGACCAAAGTCAAAACACCATATTAAATTGAAATCCCAAAGGACTTGTTATTATATTTTAGTAAAATGTTAAAAAGTAAATTATGTAACTTGAAATGTTAAAAATTTAGGAAACACAGTTGATATAGCTCTGACATATTTGCTTTCATTTAACACACTTAATTCAGCTAAGTACTATATGCTTCCCTTAGTTTATTATAATATTTATAAAATAGTTTATATTTGGGAATTTCTCCAGTTTTAGGAAAGACTGTTTTGAATTAGTGATGTTTTAGTGTTCTATCAGAGATGGGGAAATAGAAATCTCTGAAGACCCGTTATAATATTTTCACTATTGACACACCAGATATTTTAAAGTGCTCAGCCATTCTGTTGCCTGATGTTTGCAGTCAAATATCTGTACACCTTGCCAATCTTCATTAATGCCTTGAAGCATGTTTCAGTAGTAGAACCAAATTGAGATGGCGAGATTTAAAAATTAAAGATCACCTCTGCCAAAAAGTCTGTCCATGGCTGACCTTCAGAAAATCTCTCAGTGACTTTTGGCTTCTTCCCATGAAAGAAACAATTTACCCACCTCTAAAGCATTCTGTTAACATTTTCATCAGTCACCCCATGGATCTGCACCTTCCTCCTACTGCCGAGCGTCCTTAGGGCCTTCTCGGAGTGCAGTGTCCCCCCTTTTACTAGTATATGTCCATATTACCCATTTTATACGGCAATACAAGGCCATGAGGTCTCGCTGCTCACACTTACTTCACACATTCCTCCCGCGAGTCTGGCCTCACTGCATGAGGGAGACGTGGAGGTCTGTTGAATTACCCATTACACTTTGTGGTTTGAACTCCTTAACTTCATTAATTCAATTTAATTTTTTTAAAAAAAATCACTGAGCCCAGATGGTGGTTCAGGTGGTTGGAGTGTTGGCCTATATGCCCAAAAGTTTGAGGGTTTGATTCTAGGTCTCAGGACATATACCTAGCACATATGGGAGGCAGCCAATTGATGTTATTCTCTCACATTGATGTTTCTCTCTCTTTTCCTCTTTCTCTAAAATCAATAAAAACATCCTCACATGAGGATTAAAAAAATAAATAAATAAAGTCACTAAGTAGCTGTTGTATGCATGGAACTATACTACAGTATAAAATACTTAATCTGATTATGCAAGACTCCTTTCTCCTTTCTGGCTAAATCAAAATTTTAATTTATTCTAATTGGGTATCAATATGTAACTAATTTCAACATTCTAAAAACTACTTTAAAATAATCCATTATCCTTTCCACCTTTAATGTGAAGCATTTATTTCACATTAAAACTCATAAAAATATATACATTAAATAATAGCAGGAAGATATAATAAAGCACATACATCTTTATAATAGTAGTCAACCTCACATAATTGACAATGACCATATTATAAAGTATTTCTTAGATATTAGAGGGAATAAGCTCTATTGGTACTTTGACCTATCTCAGAGTGTAGCAAATTATATGGAAATTAGTCTTTTTAATTTTTGTTTTTATAGTTTGAAATACAAATTCTGTGTTATTTAAGGTTTACGCTGAATGGATAGTTCCATTGTTGTTGCATGGCATAAGGAAATACAGAAAAGTGCAAATTAATCAGTAATCTATTAAATATTTAGAATTCCACCCAAGGAAGAAAACTATATGAATAATTAGAATTCCCTCTCAAATGGAGGTATACTTCTGTATTTTGATCTCAACATAGGCACTATTTTAACAATAATTTATAGATGCTGCATCCACAATCCTAGGACAAAGAAAAAGAGTCCAAATTTAACAAACAAATATAATCTGCAAGCTTCTTTTATGGTTCCACAGGATAAGGGCATTGCTCATTGGCTGCTCAGGAATGGACCATCCCCCATCAGTGTGGCCATTGTCATGGTAACATTGAGATGTAGCCTCCTTAGTACACATTCATTGGTCTTTAAAGAGAGGAAGGAAAAGGAGAAGGAAAGAGAAAATGAGGAATCTGGGCTTTCAAAGAGTAAAGCTCTAACTATTTTAAGTATCATGACAATGGCAAAGAGGAAGGTTTAAAGGTGGCTGCTGGTCATTCCCAATCTCACCAAGGACACTGTTTCTAGCATGAATCAAACTCCCACACACAGCATCAAAAGCCTTACAAAAGGAAACTTGTAAAAGATGATTACCAAGCACATATACGAAGACAATGTGCTCTTTGTGATCAATTAAAATGCAAGAATAATCTGCAGTGGGGTGTCTTACAAAGGGGCTCTTTCTTCTCAGCACTTCTTAAAAAGGCAGACCTATCAAACTTATGATAATGCGTTGCCATGCTGATTTAATTGTCAATTTTAAATTACTTAAGTGTACTTTAATGATCTATATAAAGCCTTATTTTTTTTTTTTTTACCTCTAATAGCTATTAATGGTTGTTAAAGAAAATGAAACCACTTCACAGAATTGTAATATGGGGGTCTACTAAGAATAAGTTTCAAAATGATAAAATATTATCATAAAAGTGTGAACCCCTATACATTTTAATATTCCTGAGTAGGTCAATCATCATTCCATTGAAAGAACATTTCCTTCAAATAGCATACAATTACAATTTAAACACCTTCATGTATAATATGTATAAAATAAAGTTTATCTAATTCCCAGTCAAAGTGCTTCTTCAGAAGTTGGAAAAGAAGTATGAGCAACATATTACATTTCCTTCCAAAGTTTTAGAAGATTTGAAATAACAGATATATTTCCATAAGAAGTGTATTTGACATTCATATGCTAAAGTAATATTTTAAATATACTAGAGGGTCTAACTAATGAAATGAAATGTGGGGTGAATACCTTTAAGAAAGAATAGTGGTTTTGTCAGCAAATGATTATTTCCTAGTGTAGGTCTATGAGTCTGACTTTCCTGAACAGAGTTTTTTAAAGGGGGCACAGCTGTCCAGCTCTAAGGACTAGTGAGCACACACAACTGGAAGCATCCCCTCTAGGACACCAACTAAACAAGGAGCTATTATAAACCTAAAATTAAATATAACTAGTCAGAATAAAACTGCATCAGGCCTATGTCCACATAAACTAAAGGAATTTAGGCATTTTACAATGATCTGTTTATCTCATAGCTGTAGTCAGTTAAATAAGCCAGATAGTCAAAGCAAAATAGCTAGTTTAGAGTCTTACTTATTCTATTGGGCCACTTGCACTCATTCTCTTAAACAGGTATCTAATCTTTAATTTTATATTTTATGATTGAATGTGAAATATACCAGAAAGAACAGGGTTTCAGAGTAAGTTTGAGTTTGGTGTCAATTTCTGATTCACTGACCCTCTGAGTTTCCTTGAGCAAGTTTCTTCTCTGAACCCATCTCCTCATCTGTAAATCAGGGATAATGCATACCTTACATAAATGTTGCAAAGATAGAATAATAGAACAGATGTCAAGAACCTGTCACATAATAGATACTTCATAAGTATTATTGTTCCTTTGTATATCTCTCCAATCCGGAGGCCTTAAAAACATCTGCAAACTCACATAGATGAGTTTTCTATTCTTTTTGTTGTTGTTAATCTTCACCCAAGGATATTTTCCCCATTGATTTTTTTTCCCCATTGATTTTTTTTTCTTTTTTACAGAGTGTGGGAGGGAGGGATGGTGGGAGGAGAGAGAGAGAGAGAGAGAGAGAGAGAGAGAGAGAGAGAGAGAGAGAGAGAGAGAGAGAGAGAGAGAGAGAGAGAGAGAGAGAGAGAGAAACATTGATGTGAGAGAGACATATCAATTGGTTGCCTCCCAAAAGCTGGGGAATGAGCCTGCAACCCAGGTACATGCCCTTGACTGGAATCGAACCCATGACCCTTGAGTCTACACACAGGTCGACACTCTAACCACTTAGCAATGCTGGCCAGGACAAGTTTTCCATTCTTAATGTAATAGCTCAGTAATTGAAGTTAGAGATACATGCAAATTGAAATGCTGGTCTTAAGTCCTTGAGCACAAGAATAAACATCTACATTAACAAAATTTGTATCTATGTAGCCCCTACCACAACACAGGGCACTCAGTAAACACTGTAAATTGAATTGGTAGGTCCAATAGAAGAACCATACTATGTATGTATTTACTCTTTGGTTGTTAAGGCGAATTTTATTTTTTAAGAGTCCCTAATCAAGTTAACCAAGTAAATATTAGGTTAGGAAGGATGTATCAACTTAGGCTCAAGTTACTTACTGGATATCATCTCCCAAACACCCTTAGTTTATTGTACTATGATGTGTACATATACTGCATGTGGTATTTAAGTAAAAATGTTTAAAATACATTGTTCAAATGTATCACTAATTTTATTTAAGAGTTCCATCTTGTACAAGCCCATGTATCTGAAGTTACTTTCTGAAAAAACTGGGACAAATGATTTTAAAAAGGAACTAAATCATGGAAGGTGGGTGGGTGGCAGGGGAGAGATCAACCAAAGAACTTGTATGCATATATGCATAACCCATGGACACAGATAGTAGGGTGGTGAAGGCCTGGGGTGGGAGGTGGGGGTGGGCTATAAGGGGTCAATGGGAGAAAAAGGGGACACATGTAATACTTTCAACAATCTATAATAATAAAAGTGTAATATCAAATTGACCAAACAGCTGAACAGCGGAACGACCATCGGATGACCTTCTGGATGACCTTCTGGACAAAGCTGGGGCTGTGAGGGCCGGGGCAGCTGCAAGGGCTGAGGCAGCAGCCGGGGCTGTGAAGGCTTACTCTTGCATGAATTTCGTGCATCAGGCCTCTAGTAAAGATTTAAAATAAATCAGTACCTCAGCTAACCTGCTGAATTAAGAGGTAGCCCTGAAGTCAGTGAAGGGTTAATAACCCCATTAATACAGCAAACTGCTGGGGTAAAGGACTTCTTCAGCATAGAATCCTGACAACACACTTTTTGACAATTAAATGAATAAGTCCAGAAGTACAGTATTCCCCTAAAATTTTAGGCATGAAAAAAGTGAGGAAAGCTCTAGCAGACCATAGGAAATGAAATAAACTTCAAAACCAAAATCATTTTAAAAATTGAAGATTTGAGGTAGTTGTGAACAAGAATGAAAAACCGGCAAGTGCTTGATAAATTAATTAGCTTTAAAATAGCTGTGGGAAAATGTAACACTCAAGTTGCCTGAATGAATATGCCTCAGGTGAAAAAATGAATCTAGTCTGGAGACAGAACCAACTTCTTCCCTTCAGATCAAAGCTGAAAGCACAGGTTAATAAGCTGTTATATATTCTTTCTTAACATCCTCTGATCTGATGAGGAGCTCTTTCCGGGACCTCATTCCTGTTTGCTCTGGCCACATCTCCTTATTCTTGGGCCTTGAGCCTGGCAGGGTTGGGTTCCATTCAGGGACCCACAGTTGATTGATTAACCTCAACTATGGCCCCAAGATAGCCAGGTTCGGAAATTTCTGTAGCAGCTAATGATTCCTTTCCCAAGTTACCTTGAAACTGATTTTCTTTTGTCAGTTTAGAAATATAACATGAGGAGCATGCATGTGTGTGTGTATGTGTGTGTGTGTGTGTGTGTGTGTGTGTGTGTGTGTGTGTGTGTGTGTGTGTGTAGAGGGAGTGTTTCTAGGTCATTATAAGACCTCTTACACCTCCACCTGTAATTTCTATGTGGCTTCACGTGCCAAAGAATTTTGATTGCCAGGGTGACAGAAAGTAGAGGTGGTGGTCCACAAAGCAGTTGGAAGCAGAGGCTTAGGAATGTGACAGACCAGTTTGAATCCTGAGTAACCGTGTGGCTTCTCGACGTCTCAGTTTTCTCATTACTAAGATGAGAATAATATGACTTTACCTGCCTAATAGAGTAGAGAGGATTAATGAGGAAATGTATAAAAAGAGTGTGGACAATGCCTGGCCCATAGAAAGTACACAAAAATGTTAACTATTTTTATTTCTATAATATGTCAGTGGGAAAGGATTAGTGTAGAATATAATAAAATTAGCAAAGTCCTAGAAAGGGGAGTAGCTATGGCCAGCATTGTTCAAAATACCTACTTTTTATAAGAATTTCACCACCATTGACCATATATATATATATATATATATAGTTATTTATAAAACAGATATAGAAACTTGATATTTTAAAAATATAGATGCCACCCTGTGAAGCACTTATTAACTTGTGCAAATTACTGTAGATGCAGATTCTCCAACCTTGAATGTATTAGATTATATGCACCCTACTTCTTCCAGCTACAGCTTTTCAGTGCTTTCAAAATGCAGCTTCAGTAGGGTATTGCTGAGTGTGTGGTAAAAGCCAATGAATGTTTTGACAGGTGGGTATAGTCTAGAGACGTCATTCCCCACTTGACCTCTCAACAAGTCACACCATTCCAACATCCACACTGCCTAAAGAAAAAAGACATTTGATTACAGGTATTCTATAGAAGTGCATATAATAAAGTAAAAGAAGGGAATGAAATAAGTGGGAAACATTCCTTCATGTGACAATATTTTTTGGGCATCTAATATATACAAGCTCTGGAAATTCAGTTAATATGAATATGTCACAAGATCCTGGGGGCCCTGATGTGCCACCAACCCAGAGCCCCCATGAGCTAGTAGATTAGGATTCTGATATATACTGGTTAATATGTGATTTCATGATGGGTAATGAATGAGAAGTGGAATTAGGAGAAAAGGAGAACAAATGATGAGAGGAGTGAGGGTGGGTTAAGGGACATTTTATATATGCTGATAAAGGAAGGCCTTTCTGAAGGAGTGACATTACAGCAGATACTTGACTGACAAGTGTGTTGCGGCGGGGGGGGGGGGGGGGGGTTGATGGGGGAAGAGCACCAGAGCCATGGGAATAGCATTCCAGTCACAGGGAAGAGCAAGTACAGACTCCTGAGGAGGGAACAAGCTGGTGATTTCTGAGAACCAGCCAGATGGCCAGCACAGCTGAGCAGAGGCAGCTAGGTAGAGTGTGGGAAGTAAGAGACTGGGCCACAGAGAATGCAGACTTTGTAGGACAAACAGAGATATAAAAATAGAGATATACCTGAGTCTAACATCCAAGAAAGACTTTGAATATAATAATCCTTTTAAAAATGATGGGTCCCATCTTGGGAGGGAAGAGGAAACAAACCCACCCAGCTTCTTTTAAATAAACAATCCTACCTAATAACAGACAAATATGCAAATTGACCATACCTCTGACACACCCACAAGCCGCGCCCACAAGCCATGCCAACAAGCCAATCAGAGCAAGCATGCAAATTAACCCAAACCAAGATGGCTACAGCCACAGAGAGTAAGGTTTCCTAGGTAACAGAGGAAGCCAAGCTTTCTGCCTGCCCTTGCCAGGCCTAAGCCTCCACTCAAGCTACAAAGTTTCAATTATAGAAGGTAAATAAATTCAAACAAATGGCAGCAGATTGGAGCTTGAGAGAGCAGGCCAGGGTTGTAGCCGGCAACAGGGGAAGCAAAGCTTTCCACACACCCTGGCCGGGCCCACCCACTTAAGGCTACAAAGTTTCAATTATAACCCCAACAGAAATGGCTGCCGGCCTCAGAGGGAGCCCCAGGCTTGGCTCCACTCCAGGCTACAAAGTTTCAATTGTAGAAGGAAAATAAATTCCAGATACCAGGGCCTCCACTTGGGTCGCCAGGGGGCGTGGCTGGCCTGCAAACCACCACAGGCCCCTTGCTCAGGCCACCCCACGCCCCAAGGGAACCCCCACCTGATCCGGGACACCCTTCAGGGCAAACCAGCTGGCCCCCACCCCTGTAACAGGCCTCTATCCTATCTAATAAAAGAGTAATATGCAGATTGACCATTACTCCAACACACAATATAGCTGCCCCCATGTGGTCAAAGATCCTGCCCCCATGTGGACACAAGATGGCCACCACAAGATGGCCAGCAGGAGAGGGCAGTTGGAGGCACCTGGCCTGCAAGGGAGGGCAGTTGACAAGGACCAGGCCTGCAAGGGAGGGCAGTTGGAGGTGATCAACCCTGCAGGAGAGGGCAGTTAGGGGTGACCAGGCCGGCAGAGGAGGGAAGTTGGGGGCAACAGGCTGGCAGCAGAGTGGTTAGGGGGTGATCAGGCTGGCAGGCAGAAGCGGTTAGGGGCAATCAGGAAGGCAGGCAGGCAAGCAGTTGGGAGCCAGCAGTCCTGGATTGTGAGAGGGATGTCCGACTGCCCGTTTAGGCCCAATCCTGGTGGGATCGGGCCTAAACGGGCAGTTGGACATCCCTTGAGGGGTCCCATATTGGAGAGGGTACAGGCTGGGCTGAGGGACAACCCCCCTCCGTGCACAAATTTCGTGCACCGGGCCTCTAGTAACATCTATAAAAATAAAACTCTATAATATGGAAAGAGAAACTAATGTGCAGCAAAATAGGGCATCAGCATTGGAAAAGGCAGAAAATGAAATTCAACTAAGGCTTGATATAGTCCCACATGCCTACTTTTGCTTTTGTTGCCTGTGCTTTTGATGTCATATTCATGAAATCACTGACAAGACCAATGTCATGAAGCTTTTCCCCAATGCTTTCTTCTAGGACTTTCACCACTTCAGGTCCTATGTTTACTAGTAAGTCTTTAATCCATTTAAATTGACTTTTGTGTGTGCTGTAAGATAAAAAAGGTCCCAAAACTTCTGCACAGCTAAGGAAACAACCAACAGAGTGAAAAAGTAACCTATGGAATGGGAGAAAAATCCTATATAATAAAAGGCTAATATGGAAATTGACTGAACTGCAGAATGACTGGTCTCCATGATGCACACTGACCACCAGGGGGCAGACGCTCACTGCAGAAGCTGCCCTCTGGTGGTCAGTGCACTCCCACAGGGGGAGTGTCGCTCAGTTAGAAGTCAAGCTCACAGCTGGCGAGCACAGCAGCAGTGGTGGGACCCCTTGGGGGATGTCCATCTGCTGGCTTAGGCCTGCTCCCCGCTCCGTCAGGTGGATATCCCCCAAGGGGTCCTGGACTGCAACAGGGTGTAGGCCGGGTTAAGGGACTCCCCCCGCCCCTGCCATCCAGTGCACGAATTTCGTGCACCGGGCCTCTAGTATTTAATAACCATGTATCTGATAAGAAGTTAATTTCCAATAAATATATAAAAGGAACTCCTACTGCTCAATAGCAAAACAAACAAATAAAAGAAACCCCACAAAAAACCTAATAGCTGGATTAAAAATGGACTAATGACTTGGATAGTCATTTCCCCAAAGGAAACATAGAAATGGTCAATGGGTACATGACAAGATGCTCAACATCAGTAATCATCAGGGAAATGCAAATCAAAACCACAATGATATATCACCTCCCTCCTGTTAGTATGGCTATTATATAAAAAACCAAAAGACAACAAGCAATGGAAAGAATGTGGAGAAACTCTGTAAACCTTGTTCACTATTGGTGGGAATGCCAAAAGGCACAGCTGCTATGAAAAACAGTATGGAGGACCCTAAAAAATTAAAAATAGAATTATCATATGATCAATCCAGCAATCTCACTTCTGGGTTTATATATCAAAAAGAATTGGGCCCTAGCTGGTTTGGCTCGGTGGATAGAGCATCAGCCTGCGGACTGAAGGGTCCCAGGTTTGATTCCAGTCAAGGGCACATATCTCAGTTGTAGGCTCTTCCCTGGCTTGGGCCCTGGTTGGGGCTCGTGCAGAAGGCAACCAATTGATATGTTTCTATCACATTGATATTTCTCTCTGTCTTTCCCTCTCTATTCCACTCTCTCTAAAAATCAATAGAAAAATGTCCTTGGGTGAGGATTAAAAAAATTTGAAATCGGGATATCAAAGAGATATTAGCATTCCCATGTTCACTATTCATAATAGTCAAGACATGGAAACAACATAAATGTCCATTAATGGATTAATGGATAAAGAGAATATATGTACACACACACACACACACACACACACACACACACACACACACAGGAATATTATTCAGCCTTAAAAAATAATTCTACAATATGTGACAACATGAATCAACAACTTTGAGGAAATAAGCCAGTCACAAAAGGACAAATTCTGCATGATTCTACTTATATGAGGTATCTAAAATAGTCAAATCATAGAAGGAAAGAGTAGAATGTGGCTGCCAGGCCCTGGGGAGAAGAGGAAATGGCGAGTTGCTAATCAGTGGGTATAAAATTTCAGTTATGCAAGATGAATACCTTCTAGTGATCGGCTGTTTGACACTGTGTCTGTAGTTAACCATGCTCTGTTGTACACTTGAAAATCTAAGTGCAATCTTTGATTGCTCATCTGATGTTATTGTTCTTCGGCATTTGAAGCTATTACAATTTCTCATTCTCTCTCCTTGTATTCTTTTTTCTTCCGTCTGTTTTTATCAACTTATTAGAAAAAAAGTAAGATATCTTTTAGTTGGCTTATGGGGCCTAGTGTTCTGGCTTGCTGAGTGCTTACTTAACACTGCCTTATTTATCACCTTCTGCTTTGCCTGGGCAAGTGCTGTCAACATTTTCTCTGAATGTTTCTTAAAACAACCATGCTAACAAAAAATAATCTATTTTTATCAAAAAGGGACAGAAACATAGTTACTAAGATCTTTGCAATCATAGAGTTTTCCTCTCTCAGTTTATTAACAATACTCCATTATCCCCCATTTCAGAAGTTTCAATAGGTATGTTCTGATGTTCTGCTTGCTCTTACTAGCATCATAAAGCTTGATTTGCTTTTTTTAGCTGAAGCACTTTGCAAATTGTAAAATTATAATCCAACTTGGTTTTCATTATAATTGTTATTACCATAAGGATTATTTAAGCAATTCCCATGACTCTCCCCTATCATGCCTTCTTGGGTTGACAATCTGAAGTCTGCCAATCATATCTTATCTGGAGGGTTGGAAGGCACATGCATAGAGCCAAGAGAACAGAGATGATACCCTCACTTGTGAAAGACGTGGGAGTGCAGGAGGGACTCAAGCACTCTCCATCTCCATCTCCCTGGCTCGCAGGCTGCTGTGTTTCAATCACCTTTCTCCTGGAAAATGGTGACCAAAGTGGAGCCAGAGAGCGAACAGAAGAACTTCAAGGGCAGAAAACTGGTGAAAGTTGGAGCTGGAGTCTAGGTTTCAGGATTTTGGAAATAAGAAGGCTGGAATCCTGGAAATGAGTCATGAGGAAACCATGAATTGATTCAGGCAAGGAGCCAAAACTGTCTAGTGTTTGATTTCTCAAAAGACATCAAATATGCTTACATAAGGCTCTCCTTGCTCATGAATGTTTGTGTTAATTTTTCTCTTATGCATCAGTAATACTGATGCTATTGGACAGTGGCATTTAAAATGGTCCCTTTCTATTTTTATAATTCTTTTTCTTCTCTCTTCATAGTCAGGTTCCAGGCTCAGGGTAATAGCCTCCAACATAATTGGAAGTGTTGCGTCTTGCCATTTTTTCCTGCCCCCTTCTTCCTAGGCAATTGCTAGATATGGCTCTGGTATTCCATTCATAAGCTACTATAATATTCCAAATTGTTTTTATTGCATTCTTGGCATGTGTAATACAACTTTTCAGTTCCAATTCAGACAATTATTCTGGACACTGATTCACTTGTAGTTGCCAGTCGCCCATCACCTTTGTGTCTTGAAAATATACAAAGCACCTCAGAGGCCTAAGGGCTATACAGAATGCTCTACTCCTTGCCTCCCTAATTGGTCACCAGTCGATGTCATCAATAAAAACATAAATACAATCAAAACATCTTGAGGTAGCTTTTTAAAAAGAAGCAAATCAAGTTTGATTAATGTTTGAATGCTTTCCCCCAACATTTGCATTATCAAGCTACAAGTAGGTTATGAAATGGTTAAGCTATGCCAGATGGATTTTGCTAAGTACTGGGTATTTGTTTCCTAAATAACTGAATATGATATAAAACTGGGTTTCCAGAAGTCTAGAAGTGTTTTGAGAGTAGCGTTCTGCTTTTTTAACACTTTCAAATCTTATAAGTATGGTGATTGCATAGGAACATTTTTGTAAGTCTATTATCAACATGAAAATATCATCTAAAGTTAACCACCTTTCTCTGAAGAAGATAAAAAATCACTTATGCCTTCTTTAGCATATTCACTTCAGAGTAATAGCAAAATAGTAGCTAACATTTATTGAGCATTTCCTATACCAGAACACTGGTTTTAACTCTTTGTAAGTAAGACATTTATTGCTCACAGCAATTATAGGGGATGGGGACTGTCAAGATCTCCATTTTACAGAGGCAGAATCTGAGCCCTGAGGATTTAGACATTGTGTTCAAGGCCATAAACCTGTGAAGCAATGGAGGCAGAATTTGAGTCTAATCCATTTCAGGACATACAACATTCAACTGCCAAGTATGCAATGATGTACCTGAATAAGCCCAGGGAAGTCAATGTATAAAATCCTTCCATTTTTCTCCAAGAAAAATTGCGAAGTTTTCCCCCATAATTTCAGAATGGGATGACATTCAGAAAAATGCATTCTTTCCATTTCTGTGCTTCAGAATATCTAAATCAACTCTCTCCTAATCTTTAAAATTTGTACATTTCGCACCAGGAAAGACAGTCAGGGAAGGGAACATTTTATTCCCAAGTGACATTCTGGGTTTAAATATCCTTTGCAACAGTTTTGTTTTGAAAGATCTCTGTGGTTGCATGTAAACCAGGCAGATGTCAATGATAAGTCTACCGTGCACAATATTCACCAGAGACTAAAAATATTCCTCGTTGATACAGTCTTTGGAAATATCACACAAACACCATTGGACCTGCTGCATCACTAAGTGTCTGTGTAAATGCATCTGAAACAACAGATGTTCTGGGCTTTTGCTGCTGTTCCCTTTGAATAATAAAATGACTTGTGGGGAGCTAAAGTTCCCCTCAATATTCCACAACAGTTTCAGAAGAATGGGTGAGTTTGCATCCTCACTTAAACTTCTAAAAGGAGCTTTAGACTTTGTGCAGATCCTGGAATTCACCTGTGGCTACAGGCGGGTTTCTGCAGGTGTCTGCCTGTGGGAAGCTGTCAAGAGTTGGTCCAAATCAGGCCAATGCTCCTGACAGAAGGAAATTAACCAGAGGAACTTTTTAGTGTCTTTCCAGGACACAGATCTGTAGGTGGAATCTGCACTCAAAAATAACTCAGTGACGGGGACAGCAGCAAAGACTATGGCTGCTGGAATAGTTACAGGGCAGGAAGAATAGTTACCTGGAAAATGCCCAGTAAATGATGAGAACTGACACATACATGTCGGGGCCCAGGGAGAGAAGCAGGGTTGCAAATGAGCAGCATTTTTAGTTCCCTTGGGGGAAGAGAAGGGGAATTTCTAGAAGCCGGATTGTAAAAGGCGAGAGAAAATAACATTCAATAATTACAATGTTAGTCACAACGCTGATGATCAATACCTTATGTCTACAAGCACTCTGCAATTTCCAAAGTCTCATTAGCTTCATTGTGTCATTGGATCAATTAGGAACCCTGGATTGGAAAGTAGGTCTTGAACCCAGAAAAGGGAATGGGAGAAAAAGGGGGGAAAAGTAAAGGTGATTTCAAATTCCCCTTCCTGAAACTAAAGGCATGGAAAAGGGGAAGGGTAATATAGCTTAACATAAAAAGAAACACCAAACCTGACATAAGACATATTCATTTCATGGAGATAAATGCAGACACAGACTCTGTGTGCAATATTATTTTCTAACATGCTTGGAAGAAGCATTAGATTGTACTCAGAAGATTCACATTGTAGACATGTCTCAGTAAGTGACCAAATATGTAACTGTGGCCATGTCATTTGCCATGTGTCATTTAGGAGGTATGAAAAAATGTTAGCTTCAAATGATAATCAAATTCCCTTTCATCAATCACCTACACGTGTTTTTCAGTATAACAAATTCAAGTCTAAGATCTCCATGAGTTAGATGTTGTTCCCATTCTACAAGGAAGGCAAATTGAAATTGAGTGGTCAGTCTGTGGACCTGACCTTAGAAATTAGATCTTTAAACTTCTGATCCCTGGATCTTTTCACTGGGGAAAACAAATCACTTAAATAATGTCTCCAAAGCCACACAGCTAGAAAGGAGTTGAGAAACAGCATCGTCTATACATTTTTACCATCCGTGAAAACTAAAACTTGCTGGCTTTCTTCTTCACCCTCAATCCACTGTTAATTACAAGTGACTTTTACTCATTTTCAGATAAATATCTAGTGTTCTGTCAATATGAGAAGATAAATTTTTGAGTCGGAACACTTCAAAATCACCATATATTTTGCCTTTATGGTAAAAACAGAAGCTTGACTCTACAGCATAAACTGAAAATTAACTTCCGTCTTGGTTCATGAGAATTTCACTAGACAAAACCCAGTGTTTCTTGAAAATAGTATTTGCAGCTTAGCTACCATAGTTGAGAGGTGGGACTAGAGAAATATCACTACAGCAAGCATTCTTCTCTTTTCATGGACATTAGCTTTCTATATATAATCACATAGCCAGAGGGCATGGCTTAGTGCACTAAGCTTCAGGGTTGCTATGCCTAGGCTGCTTAAAACCTCAAGTTCAAATCCCAGCAGAGTCTGTATGACTCTTCATCTCCTTGAGTTTGATCAATTACATTTCATAGATTTTTATTATGTGCAAGACTCAAATAAGGCTTTAAAATCCAAATCCGGTTTATCTTATGGAGACTCTAAATACCTTGTACGTTTTCTTTATGTAAGTATTGAATTTCAGGCTTACTGTCTCTAACACCTCCCCAGCACGTAGAGAGGAAATTATGTGAAAACTTTTAAGTACGATGAGAATATTTTTATGGAATTATGAGCTATATTCCTTACATGTGCAATCTGCCAGTTCTGGTGAAGGAAGGGATATAGAAAAGATCCAGTCCAGGAAGTGAATCCAACATAAGTGATAAAACCACTAAGTATTGAGTGACCACCCTGTGCTTGGCATGTAAAATGAATTATCTCATTCAATCCTCTCTGCTCCCCAGTTTACAGAGAATTCTAAATGCCCTGTCCAAGGTCACATGAGCTGAAGTGGGAGGGCTGGGATATAAACACCAGTGTGTCTGACCCCAAGTCTATGAGGTTCCATTTGTCTACAAAGTCCTGCAATCACTGCACATCTGATGAGAAAATAAAAATGAAGTGTGGGGAAGGCACCAAAAATGGAGTTGTAAAGCGAAAGCCCAAATCAGGATGGCAGTGGAACCCAGGGACTTAAGAAGAAAACTTGGGTCAAGCTGTCATCATTTTATATCAAGCCTGTCTTTAAGGAGCTGGTGGCTTATCTTCCCACTCCCACCAGGCTTTATCCACATGGTGAGTAGGCAGGCTTATAAGGATGGTCTCCAGAATAGCCGGGCGTGGGTGGGTGCCAGGCTACAATACCCTTTTAAAATGTCATGGGCTAAATTCTTACACTTAGTGGAATGCGCACTCTACTAAGACGGCAGGTCAGGGTGAGCTGGGGCCCTTGGAGTCATCCCATCTGGACGCACGCTCTGTTTTCTTCTGCTTTGTCTAATTATCTCCTTAGGTTTCTGAATTCTTTGCCATTAAAGAAACTCTCCATTCTCTGTTCCCATATTCCCATGGATCACATGATCACCCTGTAGTGACAATCTGGCAGTGTTGACTGAATTGGGAATAAAGCCACAGGAGAAATTAACTGTGCGCCCCACCCCAAGTTTTCTGATGAGGGTGACTCTGTGAGTGCCATTAACTGATACTATATATTCAGGAACAGAAACAGGTAAAAAATGAGGAGTGGAATGAAAATAGACATATCAATTGAGACATGTTGAGTGTGAATTGCCTGAGGAGCTTCCAGGTGGAGCTGTATGGTTAGAAAACTGGATATGTGAGTCTGAAGACATAGTTTGGGAATTATCAATATTTAGGAGATAATTAAAACCATAGATAATGAATGAGCTCACCCAAGAAGAAAATATATAGAAAGAAGAGTACTAGATCAAAGTAGAATGCTGGGAAGTACCCATAACAAGAGGAGAATTAGGAGGACAACCAGAGGGATCAGAGGACCAGGAGAGAAGAGAAATGGAGGAATCAAGTTTGAAGAGCAACATTTCCCAAAGGATATTCTTAGTTTTATAATGAGTTTTACAAATTAAAGTAAAATTGGCTTGCTAATTTGTATTGCAAATCTTTAAAGGGGATTATTGTATGCAGAGCTTTCTAAAATTATTTGACAACAGAACTTTTCAATTTACATAAAACCTATTCCTGTCCCTCAAAACTTATGTTCCTTGGAGCACACTTTGGGAAAACCTAGCCTGAGTTACTCTAAACCAGAAATTGTCTATGATATTGGTACCACAGAAAGATCCACTCTATGAGCACTCATAAAGGACTGTATTTTGACAATTAGCACGTCACTGATTACCTCTAGCAGAGCACTTTTAGTGGAGCAGTAAGGACAGAGGCAAGGTGGCAAAGGACTGACTAGTAAATAAGAAGTGAGGATGTGAAAACAGTGCATGTTGATTACTCTTTCAAGAGATGATTTTGAAAGATACACAGGATAGAAATTAGAGAGGATGTAGCATCAGTAGGACATTCAGGAAGAGAGAGCTTTGTGCAAATTTATAGCCTGAAAAGACAAAAATCAGAGAGAAAGAAAAGCCAAAAATATGAGGGGTGAGAGAGTAGGGTAGAAGGGAGAAGTGCTGGAGCAAGGTCCTGAAGATATGGGAAGGAATCCCACGTTAAGATGGAATATGAGGACTGTTCACATGAAAATAGAGTACCGACCTATGAGAATACAGAGGAGGAGGAGCTCAGAATTGATTGGGGGGTTGGGGAGGAGGTTGTTAAGGCTTCTTGCAAGAGGTAACCTTTGACTTGGGCCAGGAAGGAGCCAAGGAGCAGAGAAGAAAGTTAAGCAGGAAATGAAAGCCACTGTAAAGGGACAGGAACCAGAAGAAAAGGTACGAAACACTAAAGAAGAGTGTGTCTAAGGAAGGACATTTAGGACTGGAATCCGAGCACTTTTCAATTTTAGCCAATTCTCTTCTCATTGCACGTAGTTGGTTCCATGGAATGGGATGTCTAATTGACTACAGGATCCTTAATACCAACACACCTCATCCATGGGTTCATTTGTAATTTGGGGCTCTGTTTTATTATCTAACTAGTAGCCCTGTGCAGGAATTCGTGTGCCAGTAGCTTGCCAGTAGCTCGCTGCTGCCCTCCGGTAGCTCTCTGCCCACTGCCCCGCCCTCCTGTAGCTCCCCCGCCCTCCCTTCTGCCTGACCCCCCATAGCTTGCTGCCCTGCTCCTCCTGTAGCTCTCCGCCAACTGCCTGTAGTCAGTAGCTCGCTGCTGCCCTCTTGTAGCTCCCTCCGTCCCCAGCACCCTCTCATAGCTTGCTGCCCTGTCTCCTCCTGTAGCTCTCCGCTGCCTGCTTGTAGCTTGCTGCCCCACCCTCCTGCTGATCCGTGATCCGGTTGTTACTGGTCGGTCATTATGCCTCACCGCATAACGACCATTTGCATATCACATCTTTATTATATAGGATTCCCAACATCTAAAGTTTCACAACCCAAATTTTCTAGTACAAAGAAAAAAGAAACACACAGTTAAATTTTAGTGAATTGAAGAGTATAAGCACACAAGCCAAGCCAAAACAAACCAAAATCTTATGAGTACATGTTGTTCATTTTGCTAATCTTGAACTGAGTTGAGTCAAGCGACTTATGCAAAACCAGAATCTTGAACAGGAAGAGTGGAATAGATCTGAACAAGATGGTGTTTTTCACTTTGTTGAAATCACATCCTTTTCTAGACAAGAAAATGAGAGTTGTTCTGAATGATTACTGTTTACCACTTAAAGATATGAATTAATCAGTATTTTGGGGGATAGTTTTAAAGACAATTTTTTAAAGTGGTTTTCTTGCCTGTGCAATTCAAAACAACAATCCACAAGCTACTTACTGTTTTTGGAGAAAGTGTCAATGTTGAGGTTTGGACATATTCAAAAGACATGTCTGCAAAACATTTTGTTCTAAGTGAACTGCATAAACAGAAGCTCCTCAGCTGTTTTCCTCTATAAAATTACATTTCAATTATTTAGCTAAAGTCATATTAAAAATAATAACAGAAATGGAAATTATTCCACTTTAAAGATGTAGTTTTAATCAGGTTTAATCAGAAAACTGCCCAACTCAGCAGCTTGATGACCCCTCCTTGTTAGTTTAGACTACAGACGGGAAAAGTTGGTTCCCATCCCAAACAAGTGTTTAAACAATTGTTAGGTGGCCAAACAGCATCAGACAACTTCCTATTGAAAACAGGACCATTAAATGTACATTTCTTTAATTGCCACAGATAATTAAGCATCTTCTATGTGGGAAAAGCTTATGTAAAGCTTATAAAAGCTTATAAATCTCAAGTAACTATGCATTAGTTCAGAGGTATTAACTGTATTTTGTAAGTATTCTGTGACAAAAAGGTATAAAACATTTCTTGTTTTAAAATTTAAAAAAAATTCTCACCCAAGGATATGTTTTTATTGATTTTCAGGAGAGGGAGAGGGAGTAGAGAGAGAGTAGAGAGAGAGAGAGAGAGAGAGAGAGAGAGAGAGAGAGAGAGAGAGAGAGAATGATGTGAGAGAGAAATATCGATTGGTTGCCTCCCTGTACATGCCCCGACCAGAGATCAAACCCACAACCTGGGAATCAAACCCTGGACCCTTTGGTGCACAGGACAATGTGCCAACCAGCTGAGCCACAGTGGCCAGGACCATTCCTTCCTTTTTATACAATAGCTGCATAAATGAGTGTGTGTGTGCCTCTGAGTGAGAGAGTGTGCTTGCCTGCACCAGAGGTGGGGAGACCAGGGAAGGGAGTGCTCATTATTATGTAAATTAAGGGGATATTCTGGTTGATCTACAGGCAATTAATGGCTCTATTTAATAGCTAAATCTCCATTTCACTGAGAAAATGAACCTCCTGCAATACTGGAAGCCCATCCTAGTTCCAGTTCTTCCAAACACCTCATTGCTTCCTGCACCTGGACCCTGAGACCCATTGGCACTCACTCCCAGCTTTTGGGGTATGACAAGTCCCACATGTTGAAACCGTCCCTGGGTATTTTTGTCATAATAATTATCATTATCTTAGCTGTTCTCCATCTCAGATAAACTAAAGTCTTTGTTAATCTCATTTGTGTATGAGTAGAGCTGGTTAATGTACTTTCATTCTGAACAAGAAAAAAGAGTATTTTATTCTGAGTCATTTCTTACCATTAATTTTTAACTCCAGTCTTTAGAAGTGTATGTATTCTTCTCCTCCTGCCCCCAAATAATACTAAACATTAGGCAACTGTCCCACTCTGATGGTTGAATGTCTTTTATCATGTTTTCAGCAAAATTCATTGATATGCTGTTATTTTTGTTCCACATTATTTTAAGCTTAAAAGAACAGAGTGAAGGAAATAAAAAGAATAGGATGAAGTGTGATACAATTAGAATACAATGCACATGCATCATCACGGGGACCTTCCCGTTAGTCAAGCTTTTCAAAAATTATCTCAAAGGAATCCTATTCCCCCTGCATCTTCACCTCTTACAATCAGTATAAAATATACACTACCCATTGGGTTTTGGAAATAATAACTCCTCATTTCTCCATTTCAACATCAGAAGAGACAGAAAGAAAATTATTTACATAATTTAAAATCCAGCAGGATATATGTATATTTCACTTTGGGAACATCGCTAGGTGGCAGCTGGTATTCTAAACATCATTATGCATTCCACCCAGTGGAACGGATCACAGATTATTTATAAAATGAAAAATTAGGTGCTCCATATTTAAAGGCCAAGATTTTTTTCTGGGTCAAAAGAGTGAAAATTTTAGCAATCAAAAAATAAAAAATAAAAGATGCACTGCCGATTCTTGATTATTAAGCAGCAATTATTAAGTTGGTGCTTTTGCCAGCCCTCCCTACTCCCATGCTAACCCCCTCCGTCTTATTTCAAACTCTGCATTTTCTTGCTCTTTCATTAATCACTGAGAGAAAATGGAGGCCAAGGGAGTTCATTTTGCTCTTCTTAACCAGCTCTTAATACCAGTCTAGAGATATTAAGATTGGCTTACACTAAAATTTTCAGAATGGTGGATTGTAATGATCTATGTTCTCTACTTTCTAAGAACTAAAGATAATGAAACATCTTTTGTTTTCTTTTAATAATCAATAACATACCACTCGCATTGCAAAGCACAACTTCTACATTTACCTAAGACACTTTAGCTATTGTGCCTCACACAGATGAGAGGTGTCCTCAGTGGTTTATGAACTCTTCAACCCCTCCGTGGTACTCTCATTGACCCATTCTCAAAAATGAATCTAAAGCAATTATTCCCACTATAGGAGGCAGAAGGACAAGGGCCCCAGCAGCTGTGCTCTGAAATCCATCAGCACTTTTGCTCCTGGTCATGTGTTCCACTGGCTGCTCCAGCCACTGATAGCACAGAAGGGATGTATGAAGGCAGGCCCATTCCTAGGGGACACACAATGGCTCTGGTGGTCAAGTTTGCTCAAGGACTTGAGGAACCTTCCTCAGACTGCACTTGGGTTTCAGATGCTTTTCTCCAACCTTCTCTTCCTTCAGGGTCTGGCATTGCAGTCTGGCCATACACTCAGCCTTTTCTGGCTTCTTCCCCATTTTCTCACAGTGGTATTCCCCCTAATAAAATCCCTACATGTTTATTTCCCTTTTGGTGCTTACTTCTCAAAGTACCCAGACTCTTACGGTCTATAATTCTATGTGAAATCAGGTATAGGAAAGTATGAATTAGTAATCCATGAAATCCATTCAGGCGAGATAGAGAGAGAGAGAGAGAGAGAGAGAGAGAGAGAGAGAGAGAGAGAGAGAGAGAGAGAGAGAGAGAGAGTTTTCTCAGAAATTCCCTGGCTCACAAATGGCCAATTTGGAATAGCTATTCTGGTACACCCTAAATAATGTGAATAAGGTGTCTGATTTGACAACAGTGATTCCTTTCTTCTACTCTTTTCCCTTATCCTAAAATGATAGAGAACTGGTACTTCCTGGAATTCAGTTTAAGTTTGGAGGAGGTTCATGCACTGATAGGACTACAGGACTGATGCTAACTCATTGATACACAGCAGCTATCCTGGTCACCTGGTCCTGTCACATTCCTTAATATTCTAATCCCACACATTCTGCTCCTTCTCAATGTAGAGCACCTGTTCAAATCCAGGTGATTGTGGTTTCCCCTAAAATATAGGTGAACGGGTATCCCCAGAACCTCTTTATCTGCTCTAAATCCTTTTGTAAATCTGAATAAGAAAGGTACAAGGGAAGGATTGTCTTGTAGGAAACCTATGGCGAAGGTAAGAGAGGGATTAAAGGTATGGTTGTGCTGAAATATCTAAGTAGGCCTGTTTATTACTGGACCTTTGGAAGCAAATATAGGGATTATGAAAAAGATGAGAGGTGTCCTCAGTGGTTTATGAACTCTTCAACCCCTCTGTGGTACTCTCATTGACCCAGCCATGGAAGAAAGGCAACATCAGTCTCCCCATCACTGTCTGGGTGACAAAAAGGAAACCAGGAGTTTGTGGCACTGAGGTGGAGATATCGCCATAATGCTGCATAGTGGGCATCACCTGAGGAGGCAAATAAAACTCAGACTTAGTGTGTCCAAATGGAACTTCCATCTCCTTCCTTCCTGGTCTTCTATCCCGTACCCTATTTAGTTGCTGGTGATATAAACCTGTAAAACCTACAGTTTCCCCTTAGAAATCCAGGATCAGGAACCATGGTACTATTTTCCTTGGGTAAACTGAATCAGAGAGACATCTGTCACGATTGCTTATCAAAATTCTATGGCAAAACACATTTTGAGTTTCAGACAACAGACCCCCCAAAAAGCCTGTGGAATATGATCTATTCATATGTTGGGTAATAGCTAATGATGTGGGATACATCCTCATTTAGAAAATTATCATTAATCAGTTGGAATTATTCATTCATAGCCTGATATATCTGAAGCCCAGCTTAATTTCTTTTAGGTCTTTTAACTTGTGGATTTAGCAGTAAATTCCTAACTTTTAACTTTCCGGTTTAACTGCATTTGTTTTTATGAATAATGTTGCTGTGCACTCTTCAATCCCAATTAAAAATTGGCACAAATCTTAAATATCATCAAGTAAAATTTGAAGGAGACCTTAAAAATGAATCTAATGCAATTATTCTCAAATTGTGGTCTTAGGACCAGTAGCATCAGCATCACCTGGGAACCATTAGAAATGCAAATTATCTGTCCCACTTCATTCTTCCTAAATTAGAATCTTTGAGGTTGGGGCCCAGAACTGTGCTTCAACAAGCCCTCTGATCCATGCTCAAGTTTGGAACCAGTGATCTCATGTATCTACTATCTTTAGGCCAGAAATTGGATCAATCATGGTTGTTTTAAAGCTGTTCTATTTGCCATAATCCCTATGAAGAGTACAAAAATAGCTCCAAGAATGAGTCTTGTCTTTTAAGAGTTTTCCATCAGGTTGGGGAACTCACACACATGAAATGAACAGAAAACTGATATGTAATAAATAGTTAAAATTGTGGAAATCAAACAGTACCACAGGACATTCAAGAGAGAGCCTCATATTCATTGGATTATATCTGTCGGGGTATGATTCAACATTTGCATTAGAAATCCTATATAATGAAGAGGTAATATGCAAATTGACTGTCACGCCCTCGCACAAGATGGCTGCCCCCATGTGGTCACAAGATGGCCAGTAGGGGAGGGCAGTTGTGGGCGATCAGGCCAGCAGGGGAGGACAGTTGGGGGTGACCAGGCTGGCAGGGAAGGGCAGTTGGGGGTGACCAGGCAGGCCTGCAGGGATGGGCAGTTAGGGGTGACCGGGTCAGCAGGGGAGGGCAGTTAGGGGTGACAAGGCCTGCAGGGGACGGCAGTTGGGGGGGGGGGGGGGGACCAGGCCTGCAGAGGAGGGCAGTTAGGGGCAACCAGGCCGGCAGGGGAGGGCAGTTGGGGGGGACCAGGCCTGCAGGGGAGGGCCGTTGGGGACAATCGGTCCAGCAGGGAAGCAGTTAGGCATCGATCAGGCTGGCAGGGGAGTGGTTAGGGGTTGATCAGGTTGGCAGGCAGAAGCAGTTAGGGGCAATCAGGCAGGCAGGCCGGTGAGCGGTTGGGAGCCAGCAGTCCTGGATTGTGAGAGGGATGTCCGACTGCCGGTTTAGGCTCACAGGGATTGGGCCTAAACTGGCAGTCGGACATCCCTCAAGGGGTCCCAGATTGGAGAGGGTGCAGGCTGGGCTGAGGGACACCCCCTTCCCCCAGTGCATGAATTTCGTGCACCAGGCCTCTAGTATATAATTAATATTGATCATGTTGCAGGAGAAATTATGGGGTCCAATTTCCCCAACACTAGTGGAGTTCTTGGGGTACTGATTAAATAAGCATTTTCAGAAGCCCCCACAGGAGAAATGTGGTAAAAGAATTTATTTGCATGGAGTTATATCCTTGGGTTTCCAAGTCCCATGCCCCTTAACCCAGTCCTGAAAGCGGGGCATCTGGAGTTCTAGTAGAGCCAAAAGCAAGGTCAGTGTCCATAGTTTCCGTTCCACACTGCAGCTGGGTTTAGTTCAGCATCAGTTAATTAAAGTCCATTAGTCTACTGTGTGGAGTCTGCAAGGCGATGTGGCACATGGGTGCAGGGGAGCCAGGAACCCGGTGCTCCAGGGAGAGTGAGAACACTTGTTTGTTCAGAAGTTTAAATAGTCACATTTTCATCCTTGCAGTGGCCATCCCTATTCTGGCCACTGACTTGCTCCCAGGTGTGACTGACAGATAAACACCTTCCCACATCATTCAGACCTCACTGGGCATGTGTCTAAACTGCCTTTGTCTAGTCCCTTCCCCTATCAATCAGTGGGGAATAGACATGGAGAATGTTAAATTAGCAAAACTGTGTAAATGACATGTTTATATTTTCTAGTCTTCTGTTTACTTTCCTGTTCATAACTAGATTACTATAACAGTATCAATGGGAAGGCAAGATGTTCTTATAGTAAATGAAAAATAAGAGGTTATGCCTTTTTTCTTGGACCCCAAGAATTGGGTTGAGGTAAATTTAATTGTGTTTCTGAATGTGCTTTGTTTTTAACATCAAAGACAATGACTCCACAGCCTTTTTCAGGAAACCCGGCCAGTATTATACCACTGTGAGGGCTAAGAGAGTTTTTTCATGCCTAACTAAAATCTTTTCTTTCCCTTCCCCCACTTTTTTTTGTTAATTCTCACTGGACACATTTTTTGGGGACACATTGCCTTTCCAGAAAGAGAGAGTGACAGAGAGAGACAGAGAGAAACATCAATGTGCAGGGAACAAACCTGCAAGGTATGTGCCCTTGACCTGGAATTAAACCGAGACCCTTCCATGCATGATTTAACTCTCTGACCATAGATTAACACCAGCCAGGACTAAGCTAAAATCTTTTCTTATTGACCAGGAAAAAGCTCTTCATAGCTAATTCATAATTGACACTGCGAGATAGTGGGCTGTGAAAGCATTTTGTGAGGTTAAAACATTGTATGAAAGAAAGTTAAATATGTTACTATTATCATTGTTTGGTCTTTCTGCATGAGAGGTATAATGATTTTGTTGACCAGGAAAGACAATAGGAGAAGGGGAGGTTCACCTTCAGTTTAAAATTTTAAAAAATCTATTTTCTTATTCCTTCTGTAGATTTGTCTGGAAAATGTCCAACAGACAAATCAAAAGCCCCAGGCTTTTTTGCTCTCAAGATAATATTTTTTAACTTGCTGCAATGACATAAAATCAACCCCCTTTGAAAAGTGAATGGCCTCACATATAATTCTATAAGCCTAATCCTAAAACTAAAAAAGGAATAATGTGCTCACTTTGGGAGGTCATTAATTCTTTTAAGTTACAAAAGTGTCATTAACTGAATTACCATTTCCAAGGTAGTAAATGACATCTTAAAGCTCTGAATGTGTTAAATCACCTTCAAAAAGTGGTCAGTTTATCCCTTAATCACTGATAACATCAGTCCAAATAGCTTCAATTTCTTTAGCACTAGGTTCTGATAAACATAAAGCACTTTTATAGATATTATAAAATTCACCATTAACACTGCATTTAGGATGGGGATGAGGGAGCCCAAATAAAATATTTTAGAATTTCCGTAACAACTTAAAGAAACATCTTTACTTTCAAAGATTTTAATTATAAATGTGTGCAATAATTGAAAAGAATATTACCCAAATGTTGCTATTTCTTTTCTACTAGCCATGCATTATGATGCTAATGAAGACATCTAGTCTAGTATCTCCTTGATTCTAATTTATACTTTCAGGCTGAGTGGGAGCATATGACATTAGAATTTAGATTTCGGTCTCTATTAGAATTTAGATTTTGGTGTAGAAGAGAATATTTCTAAAATTTTGAAGACAACTGTGAATGTGGTAGGATCTCAATACCTTGTTCAAGAGGAGTGTCTATGGGGTAGGTAAGTATATTGGAACAGGAAAAACTGAAAATTAATTGTTGCATTAAATTGGGATCAACATGATCAGGGTAACAGCTTCAGAAACCTAAACCCCTTTCTTCACCTTAGATGGGCACCTTTATCTACTTTATCTATGTATATGACATTCACTCTGACTTCAATTCAGCACTCTTCCCCAAATTCATAAATTAAGTCTGAGCTTTATCATTTTCCAATAAACCAATGATTAAAAACTTTCCAAGAGTAATAATTCTCTCTCTCTCTCTCTCTCTCTCTCTCTCTCTCTCTCTCTCTCTCTCTCACACACACACACACACACACACACACACACGGTGTCCCAAAAACATGTATACACACTTTAATAGCTGATAACTGAATTAATGCTTCTTTCTTTTCAGCCAGACTAAGCTTTGAACAAAGGAAATTCATCCTAAAATGCTACTGGAAGTTTGAAAATGCAGTTGAAGTACAAACAATGCCTTTATAATTATTCAAAGTGTATATACATTTTTTTTGAGGGTACACAGATTTAATTGATTTGAAATAATGGGTGAAGTTAGACTAAGCATTGAACAAAGAAAATTCATCCACTAGATCTTTTTAAGGGGACAGATAAAAGATAAAGTTTACAGTACAAATTGGCAATAGTTGATGAATTGAGGGTGCACAAATACCAAATAAAGTTATTCTTGATGTTTGCAATTCCATTGCTCTGTGTCATCAGAAGTGCCTGGACCAGTATGGTCATCAGTATGAAAACAGGCATTGCAAAAAAATATATATCCATTTCTGTAGATTCTTTCAAATTTTGAAAATGAACTGTGTGTTAATAAACACTGACTTTATAATCATTCAAACTGTGTATACATTTTTGAGACACCTTATATACATGATACAAAGAACCTATAAATAGATGTCCACACATAGAGGAACTATGTAGAGATTTCACTTTCTGGGAAAAGCTAGCCAGTGTGTGCTCCCCTCCAATTCTTTTAAAAAAATTTAACTATTGCTATTATTATTTTTAATCCTCATCTGAGGACATGCCTTTCCTATTGATTTTAGAGAGAGAAAAGGAGAGGGAAAGAGAGAGAAGAAAACATCGATGTGAGAGTGAAAGGTTAGTTGGCCTCCCGTGCATGTGCCCCAACCAGTAATCAAACCTACAACCTGTGTATGTGCCCTGACTGGGAATCAAATCTGCAACATTTTGGTATATGGGACAACACTCTAACCAACGGAGCCACACTAGCCAGGGCTCCCTTCCAATTCTTCACATAAGTTTCTCGTTTTCAGCTTCATGGATTGCTTGTATATACACTTCTGACAAATTTCAAGGAAAAGCTCTAACCCTTGATGGTGACAAATGTAAAAGGCCCCATTAAGCAAACAGGGCTAAAGATGACAACCTTAAGTGTGGAACTGAAGGAAATTCTCCATGTAGACTAAAACAGAATTTATTTATAGAGAGGGTAAATCCATTTGACTTACCAAGATGGCATTTCACATTTGATGAGGACATGACACTTGAAACACAGGGTTCAGACACCCATGCAATGGGGCAGAACCTACTCCAGCATTAGCCAAGGGTTTGACTCACTTTTGGAAGCCTCCTATCCTCTCTCCTCTTCCCTCCATTTTCTCACTCTAGTTGTTGAAAAAGAGATTTCTTGTTACATTCTATTTTCTCTGTTACTTCAAGCAGAAAGCCTCTTATGGCAGAATTATGGTGTTATCCTATAACAACTAGTGGCTCCAAGAGCACTTCAGAGTAGAGCTCTGGGATTGGGGACAGAGCAGGGCTATGGGATTGATACCCACACCCCATTTTGTTTCATCTGAAATCTCTACCATATCATACCATGAGGCTTGTGGGTTAAAAATGGGAGAGAAGAAAGAGCCTTATCTACTTTTTTTATTAGATTTTGTATTTTATTCATACTTGAGTTGGAAAAAAGATTGGGGAGGGGAGGAGGGAGAGGAAAAAGTATATTCAGGAAGACATTAAAGATGAACTTAAAAAGCCCCAATTAAATGATGTGTAAAAAATTTCAAGTATCTTTAAAAAAGAAAACTAAACTAAATCTTCAGTATTACTGGCATCACTGTTAAATAAGTCAAATGAAAAAATTTACCTGGATGGAAATGTCTGGCTTTAATATGGTACCATTTCACAATGTATTTTTTGTGTTTTTTTTTTCTCTTCAAGAAATCAATATTTCAAACTATAAATACACAGTGTAATCTTCTGTCAATAAAATGAGGTCAGCTTTCCTCTGGGTCTCCTTTAAAACTAGAGATCATTATCTCCCTACTCCAAATCCCCTCACTTACTTAAATAACTTATTTTTTTTTTTTGAAAAAGAACAGGAGCCTCTCAATTCCAAATTAACTCTTTGGCCTTCCTCAGGCCTAAAACAATTACTTGCAAGAGGATCATATTGGGATTCAAAGTCCATTGAGCATCTGGGGCTATGCTACAGAAACAGGCAGAGATCGAGCAATGAAAGAGAGTCCCATCCTTGCTATGTGCTCTTGAATTCCATTAGCCAAAGAGAATGCTATACATTGAGAAATTTAGAAGCAAGGAGTCATCTGGCTGGGGGCACAATAGTTACAATACCTCCCTCCAAAATAAGCCTAGTGTACTTAAATCAGAAAGCTAATGCCCAATTAAAAAGAAAAAGGAGTCAGATTCTAACTCTTACCTATTAGGTTCTCTATAACAAATGAGAATGACCTAACTTTGCCTTGAGCAGTATAACCAGCCATATATAGCAAGATGTCTCTGCTACCCTGCTCTGTTAAGAAGTGAGACGTTAGGTCAAATCAAACATTCTGTTTAGTAAGGTACTACCAAAAGTGTTGGGTATGCATTAACAATTTGCAAGATATGGAATGCAATGAAACACATTTAAGACTAAGACAATGCTAAACATATTTGAATCTTTCCCTGATGAAGAAATTTTCTAATGTTTCCTTGCCTTCTTGTCACCATTATGATCCTCAGTTTTCACTATGTCCAGTGAAGTATGGTTACATCAATTAATAGAGGTTTATATTTGACAGGATAGTCTAACAACTGCTTTAACAGTATATTGTTTCTGCTGTGTGGGTAATTGACAAAACAGGAATACCAATTAGTTGGGTTTTCTTCTTTGCATTTTACAGTCCATTGGTTCAGTGCCTCAAAGAGTACTGGCTTCAAGTGGTTTGAATGATATAAAGATTTAAGAAAAGAAGACTCAGCCACTAAAGATGGGTAGGAATGAAGTGAGAAGTAGAGTTGCTTTCCATTCTTCCATCATTGTTCCTGCAGCACACGTAACAGAAAGCCTTCCAATTACAAACATCTTCGGCTTTTAGACCTCCAGCATCCCCCGGGAGGAGTGTGCGCATGCTGAAAGGTTGTCTAAGAAGCTTACTATCTGGCTACAAAATCCAAAATGCAGTGGTTGGAGAGTTTTGAAGCTGGTAGCAGGAATCCTGACAGCTTCATGTGTATGTAGGTAACCACTGTGTTGGAATAAAAGCATGTTGATGATAATCCTCTTTCAGTTTGGGTCACACAAGGTGACAGCTACTGGTGCTAATTGAAAAGGAAAACGATAATTTGATTCTGTAACAGTTTGCACCTACCTCATGCTTTTTCATCCAGAAGACTGAAAAACATTTTTTTTACAAAGGAAAATAATCTAAGGTAACTCCTTCTGGGGTATGGGGTCATCCTCTGTCTCTGAAAAGGCCAGACAATAAAGATGCGATGACAACACCTTCTGCAGATGGCCGAGAAATATCCAAGGAGGAAAGATGTAATATTTAATCTTAGGAAGACGGTAGAACTGCACTGAACAGCACAGGCTGGGAATTTAAGAACACCCCTGGAATCCCAGCGTGGTTCTCCACGTTGGACAAATCATCCAGTTGGAGCCTTATCAGTCTCCCTTGTAAAATGCATATAACAATTTTTAAAATATTTGTTTTCTTCTGAGCAGAACTCAAAGTATTTCAAACGTTCAGTAAATATTTATGAAAGATGATCACAGTCTCCCATCTCCCATTAAAAGGGAAATGCCATAGAGGAACTAGGGGGCCATAATAACATGGATGGCCTTGATGAGTGATATGCAGAAAGTCATCGTTGTGAAGTGCCACAAAACGGGTTTGTCTTGGTCCATTTGGGCTTCTATAACAAAGTCACCACCAATAGGGTGTTTTAAACCACAGACATTTATTTCTCAGAGTTCTGGAGACTGGAAGTCTGCGATCAGGCTGCCAGCAGGGCTGGGTCCTTAGTGAGGGCCTTCTCCCTGGTTTGCAGATGGCTGTCTTTGTACTGTGTCCTCACATGGCTAAGAGAGATCATCTCTCACTTGTCTTTTCTTGTAAAAACACTAATCCTATTCAAGGGGGGCTCTACCCTCATCACCTTCCAAAAGGCCCCACTTCCCAATACCAACATATTGGGGATTAGGACTTCAACAGGTGAATTTTGGGTGGATGTAAACATTCAGTCCATGGCATATTAACCTGGATCTGAGAGTACTTGGGACTAGAAAAATGTATTGGCCCAGTTTCTGACATGCCATGGAAGCACAGTACCTACTAGTACATGCACTGTAGTGATATTGTGGCCCTATTCTTTGTTTTCTAGCATATTTGAAAGACAGAGCAATGAGGTGACACTTTGAGCGGAGGGCAGGGCAGTTTGGAATCAGAGGCCCTCTGTCGCAGGTTTGCCAGGACGCTCCATGTTCCACGTGCTTGCTCTGGAGAACCTCAGGTTGGGGAGCAAAATATCTCAGGCAGATGGCTGGGTTTCTCACTTCCATCTCCCTGGCTCCACTGTTTGTTCTGTGTTCCCCTTTTAAAATGTGGTTCTTTCTAGAAGCAGATGGACTGGTACACAGAGTACCTCTGAGGAGAGGTCCCTGAGAATTCAGCTGCAAAGCCTGGGAAAAGCACTAACTGGGAAGAAGCCAGGCACAGATTTCAGTGAAACATCTCTCTCATGCTTGAACGAGCTTCTCTTTCTTGTTGAAACGTGCTCAATTCCCTGTAAACACCCCACTCTCTAGACAGATGGACAAAGAGACAGATACATGCTTATTTTTGTCTAAACATTTCTTTGATGAAGTACAGCTTTCAGCCAGCCTCAACGAGTTACTCCTAAAGAATCATTCACGTTTAATCTGTCTACTTCATCCCAGCCGGCTGAACACTTCATAAACATTCCTGAAGTCCCCACACTCCTCTGAAACACATAATGAGCACAGTGACACTAACAATACTTCACAAAATAACTTTCTTCTGAACCATTTGAAGTGATTCTAGTGTTTAGTCTCATCATATCTCCATGCCATGGTGCAAAGTAAATGAAGTAGAAAACTGTGATCCCGATATGATCTTCCAATTAGGAAGTTGAAGAAAACTGAGTTTGTGTGGAAGGGGTTTCTGTCCCACAGCTACAAACTCTTTTGAAGAGTTGTATTGCATACAGATAAAAGCTGCACAACTTGATCAATTACCTGTCATTTTACTATGAGGTGGGAGAATAGAAGTCATCATTTAGAGTAGTCTCCTGGTAAGAGGTAAGGGAGGATAGAGTTTTTATACCTTTTTGGAATATTGATTATTTTAAGCTGGTTATTAAAAAATATTTTTATTGATTTCAAAGAAGAAGAAAAAGGGAGAGGGAGAGGGAGAGGGAGAGAGAGAGAGTGAGAAACATCAGTGATGAGAGAGAATCACCGATAGGCTGCCTCCTGCACGGCCCCCACCGGGGATTAAGCCCACAATCCGGGTATGTGTCCCCAACCGAAATCAAACCCAGGACCCTCCAGTCCTCAGGCTGATGCTCTGTCCACTGAGCCAAATCAGCCAGGACTAAGCTGGCTATTTTTAAGAAATAAGACTCAGAAAGACTCTCCCCCTTATTTGTGTAAAGGAATTCAGGTAGAAAAACCTGCTTACAGGAGGGGAGCTATCACCTTCCTATAATATGAACTAAGAGGGGCAGACAGGAGAAACCTGCCAAGTCTGTTTAGTAGAGTCCCCTCTGTGTTCCATTGTTTCTGGGTGACCTGGCAAAATTTGTTTACCAAATGTTTGCTCCTTCTCATCTGTCTGTGAATTGCCTACTGTCCCTTTGAAGTCTTAACCACTATCCCCCTTTCTTCTTAGCTCAAGATGGCATATAAGCCTCAATTGCCTGATTTATGTACATATGTAATAGATTTGGTTATTTTTTCCAGTTTGTTTCATGCCACTCTGATCATTAGACTAGCCAAAAGAACTTAGAAGAGTAGAAGGCAAATTAGTTTTCCTCCTCCACAGAGGTCACTCACTGATCTTGACCTGTGACCTGTCTTATTCCTTTCTAGGGAGAGAAGGATAAAGAAAATGGGAGGAGAGAGCGAGAGCGAGGGCGAGGGCGAGGGGTGGGGGGGGCGGGGGGGGGAGAGAACGGGCACGATTCAACAATCCACTAGGCCTGAATGGTTGCTTAAAGCACAACCTGGTTAATCTCAAGGGGTTTTTCAGGCTTTAGCTCACATTGCTTCACAGGTGAATCAATTCATCCTTTTACATTCAAACAAAAGGCATTCTGGGATCATCCTTCAGAGAGTGAATAGCTCCCTGAGGACACATACACACAAAAAGAATGCTAATTCTATCACAGCCCTAAGGTAGCATTACTAGTAATGAACTTCTTTCAATAAATTAACCAGTATCTTAGGTCATAGCTAAATACATAAACCAGTTTGTGTGAATTAATGGGAAAGCTGGTTAAGTGATAAAGAGACTAATTATCATACACAGAAAAAGTCAAGAACTCCAGAGTACTGAAGCAAAGAGGTAATTTGAAGAAGATGGTTGCTTATAAATACTGGGAAAGTGCCCTGTGAAAGATTCCAGACTCAATCCTGAGTGCTCAGAGAATGGAGCTGGGGCTAATCACTGAGTTTGTGTCATTAGAAGAGGATCTAAAATGTAAGGGGCATCTATACAATGCACAAAATGCTTTGGTGGGTGCTTGACAAGTGGCAGACCACTGAACTGCCTGCCTCAAGCCCTGCCCTATAGATAGTATTTAATACCATGGCAGAGAAGTTTAACAGCTGCAGTTCAGAGAAGTTAAGACAAGTGCAGGTCACACTGCTTAGAGGAGGCAGAAATAGGATTCATTCCAAGTGTGGACTATTTCCAAGATTGGGCCCATTTAACAGCCACCACCCAGGGGAAAATTACTGCCACAAAGGGAGAGAAATATGCAAGTACATATGGCACCCGGAACATTGTGCACTTGTGACAGCAAAGCATTTTCTCTAAAAAGAATCTTAAAACTCTAAGATTTTAAGTATGGATCTCTTAGGAGTAGGGTGGAAAGACCTAAGCTTCCACTCCCCTTTCTTTCAATTCTTATTAAGAGCAGTTTTGTGGCAGCCATAAAGTAAAATAACACAGTATCGACGTTTGGTAAGCTCCCCATCAAACACAGAAAAAAAGGAAGAAGGATGTTGCTATAAAAATGTCTGTAAACTGATCCATCCATGGAAGACAACTTTAAACGCCAGGGCAAATAGATTCTCGGTTGCCCTTTCCCATTTCTTTCTAACAAGTGTAATCTTTCCTAAAGTTGGGCAGAACAATTCCAAATGATGACTTGATTTGCAGTGATGGACCTGGTAGGAAGCAGGGGGTTCTGTTAAGTGTTTAACTATTGTCACCCTTTGCCTCTCTGAGCCTGGTTTCCTTAGGAGGAACAGGAAGAAACCCCTGGGGTCCCTTTTACCTCAGCCCACACGAACACCAGCATGTCCCTACAACAATATCCCAATGTCTTATCTTATGCAATTACTGTATAGGAGCACAGCATGTGCTTAAGAATATAGTATAATGGATAACAGCCTGGGAACCAGACTATTTGGCCTTAAGTCTCAGACTCCATCCCATTTCTAGCTGTGTGACCGGGGCTAAATATTTAATCTCTCTCTCTAAAATATATATATATATTTATTGGCTTCAGAGAGGAAGGGAGAGGGAGTAAGAGATAGAAACATCAATGATGAGAGAGAATCATTGATTGACTGCCTCCTACATGCCCCCTACGAGGGATCAACTCACAACCAGGCATGTGCCCTGACCAGGAATCGAACCTGTGACCTCCTGGTTCATAGGTTTATGCTCAACCACTGAGCCACACCAGCAGGGTTAATTTCTCTCTCTAAGGGTGAGCTACTGCATCTACGACAGTAGCTACTTCACATGGCTGTCTGACGAATAAATGATTGAATGTGACCGTGTGCTATTATTACTATTCCTGAATGGCAGTGGTTCTGAACCTCCATGCATCAGGCTCATCCAAGGAGCATGAAAAAGCCCACTATAGCCGAAACCGGTTTGGCTCAGTGGATAGAGCGTCGGCCTGCGGACTCAAGGGTCCCGGGTTCGATTCCGGTCAAGGGCATGTACCTTGGTTGCGGGCACATCCCCAGTGGGGGATGTGCAAGAGGCAGCTGATCGATGTTTCTCTCTCATCGATGTTTCTGACTCTCTATCCCTCTCTCTTCCTCTCTGTAAAAAATCAATAAAATACATTAAAAAAAGAAAAAAAAAGAAAAAGCCCACTATAAAGGCTCTATTCTGGTCCCATCAATAGATTTGGGAGAGGGCCTAGGAAGCTGCAATGTCCACCAGCCAGAGGTGAAAACTCCAGTTCCTCAGTGCACAAGGGCCCCTGGAGACAGGCAAGGCATACTTGCTCTGTAAGGTTGAGTGAGAGGCACACACGCTTTAGACTCAGACAGACTTAGGTTCAAACACAGGCTTCGCAATTGCTTAGCCATGTGGCCTTGAGCAACTCACTTGTCTTCTCTGAGTCTCAGTTTTCTTATCTCTAAAATGGAGATCATACCATCTTTCCGAAAGCGCTGTGAAGCTTAAAGATCGATCTATGAAAACTCTAGCAGCCAATCAACAAATGATGCTTTAATAATGTATACTTATCTTTATGTACGTAGATTGATCAAACCAAGAGGAAAGATAATAGAGATGGGAGAAATGCTGGCTATTTAGAGCCTTTGGAACAGGGAGTTAATTTTTTAAGAACTATAAATTACTATTCACCTTTTTATTTTTTCTAAAGTATATTTTATTGATTTTTTTACAGAGAGGAAGGGAGAGGGGTAAAGAGTTAGAAACATCGATCAGCTGCCTCCTACACGGCTCCTACTGGGGATGTGCCCACAACCAAGGTACATGCCCTTGACCAGAATCAAACCTGGGACCTTTCAGTCCACAGGCTGATGCTCTTTCCACTGAGCCAAACTGGTTAGGGCTCTATTTACCTTTTTAAAACAACAAATACCTGTATGATATTTTCCCCTTTTGAACAAAACGTATTTAATTTATGTACTCTTCACTACATATTGCCTTTGGTTGTTTTTTTTGTTTTTTTTTTTTTTTTACTTAACAATGTATCTTGGGGATGTTTTTCCAAATCTGCACATAAAGATCCTCATTTTTATTCTACAGAAACATACTATTGCACTGAATTGATGTCTTATGATTTAACCAGTCCCCATTGAGGGGCACTTAGGTTGTTTTCTAGTATTTCCTTTTACAAACAATGCAGGAATGGATAACTTTTAAATAAATCTTTTCACACAAATGTTTCTGTGAGTTATATTCCTAGAAGTGGAATTACTGGATCAGAGGGTTTATACATTCATTATTTTGTTAGAAATTGCCAAATCGCTCTCCACAGATTTTGTACCAATTTATATTCAGATCAGCAATGAGCCTGTTTCTCATGCGCCTATCAACACAATCTCTTGTCAAACTTTCTGATCTTTGCCAATCTGATAATCAAAAGTGCTATCTCCATGTAGTTTAATTTGCATTCACCTTATTATGTGAACAATTGTGCATATTTTCATATGTTTTGGAACAATCTGACTACCCTTTTCTGGGAAATGATTATTCACATCCCTTGCCTCCTGCTTCTCTATTTGTTTGTTAGTCTTTGTCACTTTGATTTATAGCAGCTCTTTATATATTTGAGATAGCAGGCTTTGGTCTGTCATATGAATTGCAAATATTTTTTTTCTAGCTTGTCATTTATTTCTGACTTTGCTTATTGCTATTTTGTTCTGTATTTATTAGTTTGCAGAATTTTCTTTTTTGGAGTTGAATTTTTCTCATATTTCTTAAATGGCTTTGGGTTTTGAATCATGGTTTTAAAAAAGCTTTTCACTCTGATGTTACCCCAGAATTCTTCATGGCTTCTTCTGAAAAATGTATTGTTTTATATTTTGCATTTAAGTCTTTGATCCATTGGAAATGGTGGAAGGTATGGATAAAACTGTTTTTTTAATTGGCTGAATTCTATTTCATATATTTATAGAGGAACAATTTATAAGGAGTTATATGTAGGGTAGGAAAAAGACATCCTTAAAGATTTCAAGTAAAGAGAAAATGAACAATTATTCTTGTTATATAACTTCAACAGCTGAATGTCTTTCCATTTTCGTAGTGTGAAAGCACACTCAATATTCTCCCTCTTTTCAACAGTTGTCACTCATTTACTAAAAATATTAACTGTGAATTGAATTAAAAATTACAGATGGTAACAGTGAGTGAAAATTTCTGAAGATGATATGGGTGATGGGGCATTATTTCCTCTTCTCTCGATTAATTCCTTTTTTTGTGGGCATCCTATCTCCTTTATCTTCAATGCTTTAAATGCCTCAGTGCAATAACAATATCATCATAAAGGCTAATTAGTAAAGATTTTGTGTCTTGTTAATGATGTACAATTGATTATGGCTGGAGGACAGAATGAGACTAACCATTCATCTGTGATGAGCATTGCATTCTATCTTCCTACAAGATGTAGATGATGGCATTTTTATTACTGTTTTTCTATTATGTAGACATCTGATACAACTCACCAATCTGTTTTTTTCTCTAGCACCAGCTTTTACCACCACCAAACCTGGGCCCTGCAAAAGTGTACAGATTATTCTAGATGCATGATTATCGGAAGAATGAGGAAAATTATTACCTGTGGACCAAATGGGGAACAACAATCAGGGCATCACTTCTCCATTCTATCTTCGCTTAAAATTTAACCCTTTTAGTGCCAGCGGGCCGATCTATCGGCCCATGGGGTATGTGCAAAGAATGCCACGGGCCAATCTATCGGCTGGGTGTTTTTACGCTCACGCCTTTTCTTTTCTGTGCGTCGCATAGGTTTTGTAGACATATTTTTAGTACCTGTCATGCTTCCTAATCATTATTGACTAATTTTCATTGTGAAAATTAAATATATGTTCGTTTTTTTGGCTAGAAGAACATAAGGTATTTTCTGCTTTGTAGCGTACCTGCTTTTACTGCGTAGCGGAATTTTTCCACCTAGCCGATACTACAAATCTTGCTCAACCAGGTGAACCTGGATATGACCCATGTGTCAAAATCCAACCTCTCATAGATCATGCCAATATCTTGTTCAGACACCATTATACTCCACACATGCAGTTGAGTGTTGATGA
This sequence comes from Ia io, assembly GCA_025583905.1. NCBI lineage: Eukaryota > Metazoa > Chordata > Mammalia > Chiroptera > Vespertilionidae > Ia > Ia io. The sequence continues at coordinate 91,278,160 of JAJQQW010000002.1, read as the reverse complement.
GAGCTTGGTTGGAACAAAGAACCATACACAACTCTTGCAGTATCTACCAAATAAGCGGCACCATCGGTGGGTATAAAATTTTGAATGTTGTGCGACTCTGTCGTTAACTATTGTTTGGCATTTTTTGTATACAGAGGAGCAAAATGTGATGTAGATAAAACTGAAATCCAAAAGAACGGCCTAGGATATGGTGTAGTGATTAGATTATTAAAAATGGGGAATTACCTAAGAAAAGGTTATCATATTTTCATGGATAATTTTTTTATGTCTGTTCCACTGGCAAAGGACTTGTATGAGCTAGGTTGTTATGTTACTGGTACCATTCGTAGAAGTAGGAAATATTTACCCGAACAACTGACACAAAAATTTGCTGTAGGAGTGAAGAGGTATTTCCGCCAAAGCCCTATTCTCGCTACTGCCGTGCGGGAGAAGGAGTCACAACGTTTTCCAGTAATATTATCCACCAAATCAAAAGCAGAAAACAGTAAACACTAAGAAAACGTAGAGGTCAGAATAAAGAGGTAGTGAAACCATCAATTATACAATCGTATAATGATTACATGGGTGGAATAGACACATCAGATATGATGTTGTACACGTATCTTGATGAGAGACAGACTGTGAAATACTGGAAAAAAATGTGTTTCAACATATTTTCGCAAATGATCCTCAACAGTTACATAATTTACAAAGAAAACCTCCCCTCTGAGAAAAGCCCTATGTCTCGTTTGGATTTTACTATTAGTATTGTTGAAGATCTTGGGAATGAATGGCTCCTAGAGAAAAATAACAAATGTGGGAAATCGGAGGAACATGTGAGATAAGACAAGAAGCCGTTAAAAACATTACCTGGAAAAAAAGGAGAAGGACTGTTGTGTGTGCAGCGAAAGGTATGAAACAGGGAGAGGGAAGCGAAGAAGAAGCCATCCAGTGTGTGGTAAATGTGAAAAAGGTCTTCATGGTGCATGCTATCCTGAACATAAGTGCGCATGTTAAATTGTGTGTGGGACATTTTAGTAAATTCAATGTTGCCATTTAAAAAATAATGGCAAGCTGCAGATGCGCGAACCCTGAGACCTCCACCTCCAAAAGTGTGCTGCTGAAAGCAGTAAGTACAACCTCCCCCTCCCCAGCGCCGGAACTCAGGATCCGCCGCATCCCCAGCCCATAGGCACCCAGGCACTTCACTACCCAGGCAGTGCTTGGGAACCACTGAGAGCCCCCGAGGGGGTGATTCTGCACAGTCAAGGGTGTGCGGACCTGCAGTAGAATCTCTGAACTGCCTCTTCCTAAATAACTGCCCACGGACACCCCTGCGGTGCAACTTCAGGGCCAGGGTACCTCAGAGCGGTGTGCCGGCGGGAGCGCCACCAGTTCGCGCACACTCAAAGGCGGGCAAACTCACGGCCACAGCAAGGGAAGGCACCCTGAGCCCATATATCCACAGGGTCCTCTGGGGAGCTCCTTTGAGCCCCTGCTGGGTGTGATTCTGTACAGCTAAGGACGCGCTGTCCCACAGCAGAAACTCTGAACTCCTTTTTCCTGAATAACTTCCCACATACACCCTAGCTGTTTAACTTCAGTGCCAGGGCCCCTCAGAGTGCATCAAAGCTCTGCACCTGCAAACACACCTCCACAGAAGCAATTTACAACAGGCAGGCACCCTGAGCCCATCTACACACAGGGCGCTAGTGGGAGCCACTGGGAGCTCTCCCAACAGACAGTTCCTGGGTGCCACTGTGAGTCCCTACTGGACACACGCAATTTCAACTAAGGGTGCAAGACAGCAAAAACTGGGACACTCCACTCCATAGCTGCTGACTTTTAAACACCACAGTTGTGCCTCTCAAGCTTGCAGGCCTACATCAAGAGAACCCAAGTAGCTCAAGTAGGGAGCTACACTAGATTACCAAGCCCAGGAGAACTGAGAGATTACACCTGTAGCACCATCCCCAAAAGAACCTGGGTAGCAAAGCAAGCGGATCTACAATTAAAACATTACAGGAAAACATGGGGAGAAAAAAAGGAAATTCCCAAAGGGAGGAAAAAGAGGAATCACCAGAAAGGGAGTTAAATGAACTTGAGGCTAGCAGCTTAACAGAGAAAGAATTCAGAGTATTCGTTATAAGGATGTTTAAACAGATGGATGACAAATACACACAACTCAATGAGAACTATAAGGAGCTGAATGAAAATGTCACCAACATGAAAAGAAACCAAGAAGAGATGAAGAACGACATAGCTGCAATAAAGAACACAATGGAAGGCTTAAAGAGTAGTGTAGAAGAGACTGAGGACCACATCAGTGAATTAGAAGACAAGGTAGGAAAAAACACACAAACACAGCAGCAACTGGAAAGAAGACTTAAAAAGCAAGAGGAGAGCCTAAGGGAGCTTCGGGACAACACAAAACGAAACAACCTTCGAATAATAGGGATAAAAGAAGGAGAGGAAGAGAAGCAAGGAATAGAAAACCTGTTAGAAGAAATAATGACAGAAAACTTCCCTGATATTGGCAAGAAAAAAACTATCCAAGTCCAAGAAGTACACAGAGTCCCAAACAAGTTGAACCCCAAAAGACCGACACCAAGACACATCATAATTAAATTGACGAACACCAACGACAAAGCAAGAATCTTAAAGGCTGCCAGAGAGAAACAGAAAGTTACCTACAAGGGATCTCCTATCAGAATATCAACTGATTTCTCAACAGAAACACACCAGGCCAGAAGGGAATGGAATGAAATATACAAAGTGATGCAAAACAAGGGACTGAATCCAAGAATACTATACCCAGCAAGGCTATCATTCAAAATTGAAGGTGGAATCAGAAGCTTCACAGACAAAAAAGGGCTAAGAGAGTTCATCACTACCAAGCCAGCAATGCAAGAAATGCTAAAGGGGCTGCTGTAAAAAGAAGAAAGAGAAAGGCAAGAAGAAACACAAACACTAAGGAAAAATATGTCAACAAACAGGTACTTATCAATAATAACAGTAAACGTAAATGGATTAAATGCACCAATCAAAAGACATAGGGTAGCTGAATGGATAAGAAAACATGACCCATATATTTGCTGTCTACAAGAGACCCACCTTAGAGCAAAAGATTCACACAGACTGAGAGTGAAGGGATGGAAAAACATTTTTCAGGCAAATGGAAATGAGAAAAAAGCTGGGGTTGCGATACTTATATCAGATAAAATAGACCTCAAAGTAAAGGCCATAATAAGAGATAAGGAAGGCCACTACATACTACTAAAGGGAGCAATCCAGCAAGAAGATATAACTCTGGTAAACATATACGCACCCAACGCAGAAGTGCCCAAATACATAAAAAATCTGCTGGAAGATATCAAGGGAGAGATCGACATCAATACAATCATAGTAGGGGACTTTAATACACCACTGACATCAATGGATAAATCCTCTGGACAAAAAATCAGCAAAGAAACAGCAATTCTAAATGACACACTAGATCAAATGGACCTAATTGACATCTTCAGAGTATTTCACCCCAAAGCCATAGAATATACGTTCTTCTCAAGTGCACATGGGACATTCTCAAAAATAGACCACATATTGGGTAACAAGCAAAATCTCCCCAAATTCAAAAAGATTGAAATCATATCAAGCATTTTCTCAGACCACAATGGCATAATATTAGAAATAAACTACAATAAAAACATTCCAAAAAATTCAAACACTTGGAAACTGAATAGCATGCTACTAAACAATGATTGGGTTATCAATGAGATCAAAGAAGAAATTAAAAACATCCTGGAGACTAATGACAATAAAAACACAACATTGCAAATCCTATGGTACACAATGAAAGCAGTCCTGAGAGGGAAATGTATAGCTCTACAGGCCTACCTCAAAAAACAAGAAAAAATGGTAATAGATCATCTAACTCAACAACTCAAAGAATTAGAAAGGGAGCAACAAGAAAAGCCCACAGTGAGCAGAAGAAAGGAAATAATAAAGATCAGAGCAGAAATGAATGACATAGAGACCAAAAAAACAATACACAAGATCAACAAAACCAAGAGCTGGTTCTTTGAAAGGATAAACAAGATTGATGAACCTCTAGCCAGGCTCACCAAAAAGCAAAGAGAAAGGACCCAAATAAACAAAATCAGAAATGAAAGAGGTGAAATAACAACAGATCCCACAGAAATACAAAGGATTGTCAAAAAATACTATGAAAAACTCTACTCCAACAAACTAGACAACCTGGAGGAAATGGACACATTCCTAGAAAAACACAATCTTCCAAAACTTACTCAGGAAGAGACTAAAAATCTCAATAGGCTAATAACTATGGAAGAAATTGAAGCAGTCATCAAAAAGCTCCCAGCAAACAAAAGCCCGGGACCAGACGGCTTCACAGGGGAGTGTTATAAAACATTCAAGGAAGAGCTAAAACCTATCCTCCTCAGACTATTCCAGAAAATTCAAGGAGAAGGAACACTTCCAAGCTCCTTCTATGAAGCCAGCATCACCCTAATACCAAAACCAGATAAAGATAACACAATGAAAGAGAATTACAGGCCAATATCCCTCAGGAACATAGATGCCAAAATCCTCAACAAAATTCTAGCAAATTGACTCCAGCAGTACATCAGAAAGATCATACACCACGACCAAGTAGGATTTATCCCTGGGATGCAAGGATGGTACAATATCCGCAAATCAATAAACGTGATACATCACATAAACAAATTGAGACATAAAAACCATATAGTCATATCAATTGATGCAGAAAAAGCATTTGACAAAATCCAACACCCTTTCTTGATAAAAACTCTCAGCAAGCTGGGAATAGAAGGATCATACCTCAACATAATAAAAGCCATATATGACAAACCCACAGCCAATATCATACTCAATGGGCAAAAACTAAAACCATTTCCCCTAAGAACAGGAACAAGACAGGGATGCCCACTCTCACCACTCCTGTTCAACATAGTGTTGGAAATACTAGCCATTGCAATCAGACAAGAAGAAGAAATAAAAGGCATCCAAATTGGAAAAGAAGAAGTAAAACTGTCCTTATTTGCAGATGACATGATACTGTACATAGAAAACCCTAAAGACTCCATCAAAAAATTACTAGACTTAATAAATGAATTCGGCAGAGTAGCAGGATACAAAATAAATGCTAAGAAATCTATGGCATTTCCATACACCAATAATGAACTTACAGAAAGAGAGACTAAAAAAGCAATCCCATTTACCATCACACCAAAAAAATTAAGATACCTAGGAATAAACTTAACTAAGGAGGTAAAAGACCTATACGCAGAAAACTACACAACACTGAAAAAAGAGGTAGAGGAACACATAAACAGATGGAAGAACATACCATGCTCATGGATTGGTAGAATCAACATCATCAAAATGTCCATACTACCCAAAGCAATCTATAATTTCAATGCACTTCCCATTAAAATACCAATGGCATACTTCACAGACCTAGAACGAACTTTCCAAAAATTCATCTGGAATAAAAAAAGACCCCGAATAGCCACAGCAATCCTGAGAAAGAAGAACAAAGTAGGTGGGATCTCCATACCAGATTTCAAGCTGTATTACAAAGCCACTGTTCTCAAAACTGCCTGGTATTGGCACAAGAACAGACATATAGATCAATGGAATAGAATAGAGAACCCAGAAATCGATCCAAATCACTATGCTCAATTAATATTTGACAAAGGAGGTATGAACATACAATGGAGTCAAGACAGTCTCTTCAACAAATGGTGTTGGGAAAATTGGACAGATACATGCAAAAAAATGAAACTAGACCACCAACTTACACCATACACAAAAATAAAGTCAAAATGGATCAAGGACTTAAACATAAGACAGGAAACCATAAAAATACTAGAGGAATCTACAGGCAGAAAAATCTCTGACATATGCCAAAAGAACTTCTTCGTTGATACTGCTCCTAGGGCAATGGAAGCTAAAGCGAAAATAAACAAATGGGACTACATCAAAATAAAAAGCTTTTGCACAGCAAAGGAAACCATCAATAAAACAACAAGAAAGCCCACTACATGGGAGAACCTATTTGCCAATGATGTCAATGATAAGGGTTTAATCTCCAACATTTACAGGGAACTCATGCAGCTTAACAAAAAGAAGATAAACAACCCAATCAAAAAATGGGCAACTGATCTGAAAATAGACACTTTTTGAAAGAAGACAAAAGAATGTGGAAGGCCAAGAGACAGGATGCCAAAAACATATGAAAACATGCTCTAAATCACTAATCATTAGAGAGATGCAAATCAAAACAGCAATGCGGTACCATCTCACACCTGTCAGAATGGCCATTATCAACAAGTCAACAAATGACAAGTGCTGGCAAAGATGTTGGAGAAAAAGGAACCCTCGTGCACTGCTGGTGGGAATGCAGACTGGTGCAGCCACTGTGGAGAACAGTATGGAGTTTCCTTAAAAAACTAAAAATAGAACTCCCATTTGACCCAGTGATCCCACTTCTAGGAATATATCCCAAGAAACTGGAAACATCAATCAGAAAGGATATATGCACCCCTATGTTCATAGCAGCACAATTCACCATAGCTAAGATTTGGAAACAGCCTAAGTGCCTATCAGCAGATGAGTGGATTAAAAAACTGTGGTACATCTACACAATGGAATACTACGCTGCGGTAAAAAAGAAGGAGCTCTTACCATTTGCAACAATATGGATGGAGATGGAGAACATTATGCTTAGCGAAATAAGCCAGGCAGAGAAAGATAAATATCACATGATCTCACTCATTTGTGGAATATAATGAACAACATAAACTGATGGGGGGAAAAATAGATCCAGAAACAGAGAAACATCAATCAGAACGTCAAACCTCAGGGAAGAAATTGTGAGGTAACCAGAAACCCAAGAATGCCTGAGAACGCCTTTCTAGCCACGCTAACAATCATCAGATGTACGGTAATTTTACCTGGGACAAGAGGGTAAGTATTTTGGTCTTATGCTACTGACCCTTCATGGGTAAGAGCCCTTACGTGGGCCGATCCCCTGACTAATGTAGTTACCAACAATACCAAACACCTTGGTCATCCAGGAGGTCCATGGGTGGGGCAAGAAAATATAAATACACAGGTCTCCACCCAGCTTCCCTTTTGTATGACATGAAATCAAAACAATGTTCCTATGTGTGTACAATTAAAGAGAGGTTTCTGGCTTGTGTGGACACCAAAAAAAGGGTGTCACTACTATCACTACGTGCCCCCAGTAGAGGTGCAGAAAATGTAACTAAGACCTTGTCTATATAAAAAGAAATGGACAGCCAGTTTGAAAGGGAATTGCCATGGACTAGAACAAAGAATATCCTTACATGATATTATTCTACACTATCATTAAAATTTTTCCCAGATTTGGATCACCCCCAGTACTTATAATAGTTCCTCACACCCTTGGGGATAAAAAAAAAAAATCATCTGTTTGGTGCTTGGAGGCAAACTTAACACGTCTCTTGATACTTTAGAATTACAACAGCATAATATACAATTATCCCAAGCAAACGTACAAATTCTTTGAATGTCTGGCAGCAATTTAAAAAGGACATGTAAGCATTTAATCCTTCTCCTTGTGTAGAGGGCCTCCTTAGAAGGCACCTGAGCATTCTATATTGGTCCCTCTTACCCTTTAGGCCAAGAGAGACCCTCTTCTCACAATTCAATTGCTCACAGCTGTTGCATGAGCTCTCTGTTCATGTTGAGGTTGAAGTCTCGTGATGACGGGTGCCATGGATCTGTCTCTCACCCAGCGGGGCGAACTGAGCCTTCTCTGGAGAAGAAACCCAGGTTCCACAAGACATGCGATCAGTGCTGGGGCCCCACCAGCAGGCGAGGGGATCCCAGGTTCCACAAGACATGTGATCAGTGGGGGGCCCTGCCAGCAGGTGAGGGGATCCCAGGTTCCACAAGACATGTGATCAGTGCTGGGGCCCCGCCAGCAGGTGCTGGGCATGGAGGCCACGGGGGCATAGGCTACCAAGGAGACAAAACTGAACCTCACCTCAACCTGCTTGGCCCCAGAAGATGGCTGGTTAGCCAGAGACGGGTAAGATTCCTCAAGGAAGGAACAACCTAAGACAGGCACAGTCACAGAGGGGCCATCAGGAGAGAATTTGGGGATCAACAGAGGTGGGGCACAGACCCTCACCCCCCCCAACATTGCAGGGGCCTGAACCCTAGCCCCTTCTGAGGAAGGTCTCCTGCCCCCATGGCTGCTTCGTGCTTCCCATGCCCAGCTCAGATCAGGACCCAGGTGACGGATAGAGACTTGGCCGACAGCAGCTGCCCTCTCACTCCAACAAGAATTGTTTGAGTTGTCTTGTACCCATGGTGTGGGGAAGTGGATTTACGATATCTAAATCCAGCCTACCACCAGGAATGCTCAGGACCTACTCAAGAAGGCAAATAATCCCTTCCACCAATATTTACAGGGTAAAATAAGATTATTGTTAGAGTAATAAATTTGACGGTAAAATAGTAGTCAAGTTTTCAGGCAAATTTAAATTGGCTAGTTAAAACAAGCGAATATTCTAGAAAAATTAATTGTACTGGAAAAAAAGGTGTTCCTAAAGTGTTAACTAAAATTTTTATTGGTACTTCATCTCATGATAAAATTGCACACCATGTAATGAACCTAAAACAGTAATATTATAGTGCAAAAAATTAAAATTTAAAAGCCATCAAGACTACATTATAAAATTTTCAAAAGCCTCCTACCATTTAAATCAAAAAAGGAGGGGATAGTAGAGGAATATCATGTAAGGAAAAATATCCTGTAAGTAAATTACATCTAGAAAATTAATACTTTAGAAAATTAATTGTAAGGCTAAAAGAAGACACCCATGAAAAACACACAAGATGTCAAAACAAGCCAGAGGAAAATCATTTGGGCAAAAAATGAAATAGGATCCCAAGTCAAATTTATAGAAAATATTCTTTTATTAACTTTTGGTTGAGAATATGTTTGTATATTTTCAGAAAACAACTCCGAGACCATGTGGATTCCAGCAACAGAGAGGAATCGACAGGACTACTCCAGCCATGAAGACAGAAGAGAAGCAGGCCAGAGATGGAAGACGCTGATGTGGCCTTCCCATACTAGCAGTTAGCAGCTGTGCATCACTGCAGGTTGCCCAGGACCAAACCAGAGAGAGTCGGACTTGCATTACCACCATTTGTCCACCATCCAGAACTGTAATGTCAGTGCTGACATGTACACATAAGGAACTGTTGGACATTGAAATTGGGTCTCAAAAGAACTGTTGGCCCAGAAAGAAACTCACTACAGACCGATTCATTTGTCTGTCACCATAACCATTATTGCTTGTCTCATTTTCGGTTCTTATAAGTGTATTTCTAATAGCACATGATCTCACTCATCTAGGGGAAATAATGAACAACATAGACTGATGAACAAGAACAGACCCAGAAACAGGGAGGCATGGATCAGACTGTCGGGCCTCAGAGGGAGGGTAGGGAAGGGTAGGGGTAAAGGGGAGAGATCAACCAAAGGACTTGTGTGCAAGTATATGAGCCTAACCAGCGGTTGACAACAAGGGGGTGGGGGCATGTGTGGGGAGGGATGTGGGATGGGAATGGGGGGATGAGGACAAATATGTGATACCTTAATCAATAAAGAAATTAAAAAAAAAATAATGGCAAAAGCATAAAAATTTGTTGGTGAGCTAATAAATAGTAGTAGAAACTAATGCTAACAAAATTAATACTGTCAAAAAATATTAAAGAACAAATTTTCTAATTTGAATGTAAAAGTTTAAATTTTTTAATAGTAAATTTTAAAATTTGCTTTTTTTTCATAAATTTATAGAAGAGATAACAACATAAATGAACTTTTTAAATCATACCTGAAAATATTAAGAGTGTATGTAAAAAAAACTAGATTCAACAAATAAGTATTAAGCTTAATATAAATTTCTTAGTACAAACGTGCAAATTCATCAAAAAAGCTGTGGCATTTTTCACGTATACCAGGCCTAAGAGGCTGGCACTAAAAGGGTTAAAACTATACTTTTCTCCCATTAAACCATAGGCCATAATTATATTTTACAAATAAATGCCTGATTAAAAATAACTTTAAAGTAGCCACTTAAATAACCTTTTTTCTAGCCCATCTCACACTCATTAATTCTTTATAAATAAATAGATGTAGCTAGACAGCGATTAATGTTAAAATATTTATGTAGAGAAAGGAACAATAAACAGACTCTGGGACTCCCCAGCGAAGATCACTTCCCAGGGGATTCTGCCCACCACCTTTCCAATTCCTGTCTTTCTTCTTCCCTCTCTGTCTTCCTTCTCCAACAGTTGCCTTCTTCACATCAAGAGGCTCCAAATTCGAAGTCATGTGCAACTGTAGCTCTTTTATTTGGGGTCTGGCCCAACACCTCATTTTTCAAAGGGATGGGAGTTTGGCTCTTTTCTGAGTTGGTCTGGATTGCACAGCTGTGATGAGAAAAGTATATAATAGGTGCAAAACTCTGACGGGTAAGGATTAAGAGTTTGTTATGACATGGCTCTTTCCTCGGAATGTATAGCCCAGACAGTAATTCGGACGCAGTACTCGTTGTTGCTATTTCCTGATGTGGGAAAATATCCACAGATATTCTCCTTGGACTCCCACAGAACAGCTCTGAGGCCTTGGCTCCCATGCCTGAGGGCAGCCACACACCTGGAAAACTGCTCTGGTTTGGTGCTGTCCTGACTCTATTTGCCCTCCACTCTGATGGTGGAGCCTGGGCCAGTAAGTAAACCCCAGAAACTTGAAGTGTGAAGGATGAAGGGGAATCTGGCATTTTGGAGATTGGTCCCAGACATCTCTGCATACAGCATGCCTTTTCCAAGTGTTTGCTTGGCCATGGCTTCATTACAGCTGGGCTGCTGGGCCAAAAGGGAACAGATGCAGGGTCAGGTGGGGGGTGGGGAGAGAGAACAGAAGACAATCTCTTTATTTTCTCTCTTCTCTCTCTAGGCCACTAGAGTGTGATTTCAATGGAAAAGCACAAGCTGCCTTCTTTCATCTGTGCCCAAGGGTAAAAGGGTGGGTTTTATGGGGGAGACACCAGCTCAACTGGAAAGACTGAACAGAAGGCATGGAATTGGAGGGCTGTGGTTTCAACCTTCACAACTCGAGTCCTCGTAGGAGCACAATAGCATGAAGCTGCGCTCACCACCCAGTCACCCTGCTCCTCAGCGGGTGGCTGTTCACTGAGCAAAAACTCATCTTACAATTAGGGCCTACCTATTGGGAACTATTCAGCTCACTGAAAGTGAGCTACCAATAGACTTGGAGAATTTCTTCTGGTGGTTTTGGTAACTGGCTTTTATTTTTTAATATTTTTTAATTTATTTCAGAGAGGAAGGAAGAGGGAGAGAGAGAGAGAGATAGAAACATCAATGATGAGAGAGAATCACTGATTGGCTGCCTCTTGCATGCTTCCCACTGGGGATCGTGCCCTTGACCGGAATCGAACCTGGGACCCTTTAGTAAACAGGTCAACCCTCTAGCCACTGAGCCAAACCACTTGAGAAGCACCCAAGGTCTAGCTAAATAGCAGATCAGGAATACAGAAGGTCAGCAATGGGACATGAGCTATTTTTACAAGTTACCATTATACTATTGTGAGATAATAACTGCTGCTACATATGCATAACACCAAGCTAAAATCTGACTATTCTCAAACTTGATTTATGAGGAGCTGTTCACGGAAATTCTTCTTTGTTCAGAACAGGCCTACACAGTAGAACGCCATGCGTGACCTCTCTTCATAATAAGCCTTCTTGTTATGAAGGTAGGTATTTAAATATGTGCTGATAGCTGATGCTGTTCTGTCTTATATACTTTAACTGAACTTTTATGTTTTGTACTTCTGCCCTGAGGCAATTTAATTACATAAGTTGCAATTTTTATACAAAAATGATAAATACGTAAATGGTATCCAATTTCCAAAAGAGGATGGCATTAGTGGGAAAGCATAGAAACAGTCTCTCTTTATATCTCCCTTGTGAGATCCTTGCAATTCTGCCATACTTTCCTGGAAAGGGCTGTCCCTGGTGGCCTACTAGTATTAAAGAAATCATCCATGCTCCCCACTCCCAAACAAACTGAGCAGTGTATTACAAACCTCACGCATCTCCCCCTGAGGCTGCTACTGTTTACAAGAACATCACATGGTTCTGCCCTTAGTCCAGGCTCCCATCTGAAATCTCTACAGGTTGAATGAAACCTCTTGCCCCAGTGACTCGGATCCACTGTTTGCTGATACCATGGACAGAAACAGATGATCCCACCACGCTGTCACCTGCAATATGTTGCCTCTGTGTTCCCTCAGTAATGTCCTCTGAGGCTCTAGTAGTTCAAAGATACAGAGTAGTACTCTTACCGTTCAGATCAAGCTCCTTACCCAGCTCAATCTTCCACTCTGTTCAAGAACACAAAATGAAGGCAGAGGCACATGGAGCCTGGAAACAATTAAGATAGACAAGGATGTCGACCAGTCCACCCCTGGTCCTTCCCCAAACCCCTGCTGCAGATGGGGATAAACTCAGGAGTGACGAGGCGGCTCCCTGCACCGTCAAGGTCATCAGGGACCTTCTTACAACCCAGGGACAGAAAAAGGAGAACTTCAGCATAAAAATGTCCAAGTTCTGCCAACCTGAGTCTCTTATGTAGGCAAGAGAAGCGCTTTCAGCCAGAAGTTGAGCCTTGTGGTGTGAACAGAGTGAATTTCCAGGTGGGGTTAAAAAAAGAACAGCTGTCTGCACCCTTGAGTGAGATGCCTCCTGCCATCCCCTGTCCACTCCATCCTGTCCTCCACTTTACAGCCAGTGTGCCCTCTCTCTTGTCCACAGCGGTGAAACAAGGTTTGGGAGAACTCCCTAAGAGTCACAGTTCATGCGGAACTGAGAGGTTGTTCCAGAAAATGTAGGGACTTTGGGAATGGGGCAGAGACTAAAGAAGAGAGAAAGAATATGGAAAGGAGAAGAATTTGGAGAAGGCTGGATGAGGCAGGTTCAGAGAAGGAGGGGACACCTGTATGGGGCACCCTCAAATTCTGGGAGGGGAGCCTTCTCATGCTGGCTTAAGTCTGTTTTGGTTGCTGTGACAAAATGCCACAGGTACTTGTTGGGTGGCTTATAAGCAATAGGAATTGATTTCTCACAGTTCTGGAGACAGGGAAGTCCAAGTCCAAGGTGCCAGCATGGTCATGATCTCTTAAAGTCCCTCTTCCTGGTTCTTAGATGACACCTTTACACTGTCCTCACATTATGAAAGTCCTCGTAGGAGGGCCCCTCTGGAGCCTCTTTGATAAGGGCACTAATCTCATTCATGCAGGCTCCACACTCATGACCTGACCACCTCCCAAAGGCCTCACCCACTAGTATCATCACCTTTGGGGATTAGGATTTCAACACACAAATTTGGGGGTGGGACACAAATATTCAGGCCATAGCACATGTCAATTATTTTTCACCCCAAATTTCATTCTCCTCCCTTTGAAGACTGTCCCTCCTGCCCCTCTGATTCTCTGTGAATAAGTACTGGTTTTTACCTACTGTATGCATGTTCATTTGGAGAAACTGAACAGTAGTCCAAGTAGTAGTTGAAATACATAAAGGAGTTGCTCCCCCTTTGGTCACCTCCTATTTTAGAGAAGTATAGAGGCAACTTCCTGAGAACATCTGCAGGAAGACAGAGCCAGCAAGTGCCTGGGACAGAAGGAGTTTCAACAGAGGTCTAATCACATTAAGGACCATGGGGAATTTGAAAGGGCCCATGATTAAGAAGGTAAAATGTGACAGCCTTGTGAAAGATAGTTTGCTTATCTTAGAGAGGGATAAGACCAGGTATAAAGGGAAGGGGACATGCTCAGAGGTTCAGACCATTGGCCACAAAGTATGTGGAGCCAATGGAGAGAATAAGCCCCTGATCTCCAACTGAAAGATGGCTGACTTAGCCTTGGCCTCTGAACGTTCTTCAGACCCTCTGAATTTTTCTAAAAACAGCTAACTCAGTCAAAGGAAGAAAAGGTTGAAGCCCATAAACATAAAAAGGTTGATAAAACAGCAGGATATCAAGTTTTATGGCCAAGACAGAAGGTGCCATCACAAGACAGTGTAAGGTTCTGGCAGCAGCCCCAAAGTTTAGGGATCACCTGACTCTTTCCTTCAAGGGAACAGAGGTCTATGCCTAATTTACAGAGCATCCTTCTGAGGCTATTCCGTTTTCTGCTTCTACTTTGGACAGGACATTTAATGGCAAGATGTAAATGCAATCACTTCCTGGTGGTAGAGAAACTGAAAGCAGCATGAGCTCTGCTGGAGGGTAAGGGCTGTTTCAGGCCTGCACAAGAATATGTCATTGTAGGACTATGGGCAAACAAGGTGGAGCCAGGCTATGCTCTGGAAGTGGTTCCCCTAAGTCCTTCCATGTGTGTTAACTTGCCCACTTTCTTGTGTTTTTTGATAACATGCAGAGGCTCACCCCCAGTTGGAATTGAGAGAAGTGGGCACCATAGTGGTAGCAGGCCAGAATCTTGGATCTATACTAAGCCCAGTCCCTTCTGATTGTTAGCCTAGTGTGATCAAGTCAGTGATCAGCATCAGGCTTACTTCCACTGCATATCCCATGTGCCTTCTTTAGTTAGAGCCAGATGGAGGCTGGGAGCAAAGAGAACTGCCTTCCAGCTTGCCCCTACTGGTGAGGCCTAGAGCAGTGGTGGTGAGACTGTGTTCCAAGCTTAGTGCAGAGCCAGGGTCTTCTGCATTATGTTGAGAGATGGGCAGAGAGGCGTGAGGAGAAGAGACTAGCACTCTGCACGTGGAATTTTTCCAGTTAGAGAGGATGCCTCAATAGGTCCCATGGCCTGTGCCGCCTTTCAGCCTCTTGTGGAGAAGATAGTTGGGAAAATGAACTATTTGGAGGTGCCTGTGTTCTCTAACAAAATATTAGATTTAGAGGGACTTTCAGGGAGCATGAGGAATGGCGCCTTAATCAGGTACTGAATTGTCCCACAGGGGGATGTTTGAAACTACCTTTAGATATGTGCCAATTTTGTGGCACTTCAGTGAATGATGGAGAACACAGTACATACAAAGGGAATCACAGATCCAGAATCTACTTCAGTCCTATCCTCAGCCCCATCCTACCAACCCTGGGAAACAATTTGTTGTATGAGGGCTGAGAGGGTATTGTCAAAGATGATTGCCAACCAGCTCAGTGATATCACCTATGGCATGAGGCAGGCCCATGAATGAACAAATGAATAAGAAGGTTCACAGTGGTTCTGGGAAGCACTGGGAACTGAGACATGGCATTGGGGAAGCTAGCAGACCCAATGATCAAAGTACCAGAACGGACTTACACATAGAACCATGTTTTGAGAAGCGGGAAGCAGTTCAGTGTCTGGAGGGCCCTCAGAGAAGGAATTGTATTGCAATGGCTAGTTAGAATCTAATAGCAAAACGCTTACCCAGACCAACTGATTTTGTCAACTTATGAGTTCTACTTTTTTTTAAAGCCAACGTCAAGCAAACCAGACACAATATTTGTTCATTATTAATTCAACCAATATTTATTGAGTAATTAGTATATGCCAAGTCCCATTATAGGCCCTGACAATATGGCCGAGAGATAAAAATTTCTGCCTTAGTGGTGCTAACATTCTAGTGGGAAGAGATAGACCAATGAATACAATTAAGCTCATAAGTATTTAGTGTGCCCGGTGGTGGTAAATGCTTTGGAATAATAAATGCTACCTCTTCTAGAGAACTTTTGTGTGTCAGACAGTGCTCTGAGCACTTCATATATGTGAACCTCTCCTGTTCTCCCTAAATATTATTATTATATCCCCATTTTATGGATGAGAATACTGAGGCCTTGTGAGATGGATGTCACCAACCCACGATCATGCATCTGGGAAACAGAAGAGCCAAGATCGCCCCCTGTGCAGTATAGGCCAGGGTCTATGCTCTAAGTCATTGCAAGAGGAAGTGGGGAGGGGAGGGGGAGAAAGAAGTACTTGGGGAGGTCAGGGTGCCAGTGTGATTTTAAATAGGGGCTTCTTGGAAAATCCCACAAAGAGGTGAAGATGGGAGATAGGAGACTATTTGAGGAAAGATTATTCAATTATCAAAGCCCCAGGGCAGGAGGGAGAGAGGAGCAAGGAGGACAGAGGGGCTGGCCAGCTGGAGTAGGGTGACCAAAGGGAGACCAGCAGGTGATGAGGCAAAGCTTCCTGGCCGGACTGCAGAGGGCTCCGAAATGCTCAGAAGTGCTGTGGCTTTTAGTCTGGTGAGTCTGAGGGGAGGAGTGACTTGGTCTAAATTTAATAACATCATTATTCTTGTTGCTGTGTTGGGAAGAGACTAAGGAATACAGGGCAAAGGCAAAGCTAAACCAGTTAGAGGATTGTTGAACTCCAATAACCCAGTAACTGCCACTATGGTCACCAAACAGTGGGGGTGGGCAGGCCTGACCTCCCACCTAGAGTCATTCTGAAGTCAGTGTGAACATGTGCCCTGAGCTGAGCAGCTCTGCAGACCTATGGGGGAGGATGGGGGTAGATTCTGGTCACCACTGAGGGAATGGGAGTTTCTGTTCTCGGCTGCCTTGTGCTCACAAAATATTAATGACTGCTATTTTTCTTAGCAGTCATTAATGGGAAGACTGACTTGTATACAGTTCATCCCCACATAACCTCACCTCACTTATTTTCCCCCAGGATTGTGATTCATTCTCTCAACTGTTACTTCCATGGAGATGAGATGACTGTGGGCTCCGTAACTCTGGCCCATAGCTCTCTAACTTCCAAGAGTGCAAGTTACGATTTCCTATTTCCCATCCACCAAACTCATCCACTTCTCTCTCTTCCTTTTCGCCACTCTATTTCTTAATCACCAGCTACCCTGGTTCAGATTTATAGTTGTAACTCAATCTTCCTTGGATTTTTTTTCTCAACCAAATAATTTTAATTCCTATAAATTATGCCTCAATGACTTCTTCCCATTCCCACAGCCACCCTCTTCCTTGCAGTTTCCCTTCCTCAGGACAACTCTGATAGCCCCCTAACTGGTCACAATCCCCAGACTTGCCCCTCACTCCAGACTCCTCTGAGCTCCACATGCCAGAGCAAGCTGTTATCCTGGCTTCAAAATCTTCAACTGTTCCTGTTGCCTGGTATATCAGACACAAGGGCCCCAGTTTGTAGTCACTACACCCTACAATGTGTCAAAACCTGGCCCCAGCTTCATTATTCCCTTGTATAAGCTGTACATATCTAACTCTCTGACAGAGGATATGTAAACTTCTGACTACATTCTGAGCCTTTCTGTCTCAGCCATCCTCTCCCAGCTCTCTCTAGTTCTCTCTGTATGAAGCTTGCTTAGTGCTCCAAACTGGAAGCATTTTCTGTCTCTTCTAACACACCACACTTGTCTTACTCAGTTGTGATACAGATGTCTATCTCTGTCCTATCTCAGGCCTGGCACATGAAATTCGTGCACAGGTAGGATCCCTAGGCCTGGCCTGCGATCAGAGCTGATCTTCCCCGGCTGTCAGCAGCAGGCCCTGCCCCCCCACCAATGCTGGTTGCCCTCTGTGTGTGGGACCACCGGCAGGGCGATCAGGGCCCTGCTAGCTCGCACCCAC
Organism: Ia io; assembly: GCA_025583905.1. Taxonomy (NCBI): domain Eukaryota; kingdom Metazoa; phylum Chordata; class Mammalia; order Chiroptera; family Vespertilionidae; genus Ia; species Ia io. Next base: position 91,260,441 of record JAJQQW010000002.1, on the reverse strand, counting down.
CTTGGCCTGGCTCCACCCACATTCGCTGCCACCCACCTCTGGTTTCCCATTCCCCATTGTCGACCGGAGCCTGCTGGCCAGGGGGGAGGGACTGAGAGGTTGGCCGGGGGTGCCGATCAAGTGATTGGGGTCTGTGGACTGGAGGCAGCTCCTGCGTTGAGTGTCTGCCCCCTGGTGGTCAGTGCATGTGATAGTGACCTGTCATCATGCTATCTGGTTGATTTGCATATTATGCTTTTATATATAGATGACCTTGAAAACATAAAGTTAAAGGTATCCTTAAATCTTTCTAGAAGGGAGGACTCCAGTTGCTAGGGACTAATTTATTCATTAATTTCTTTATTCCACAACTATTGAAAGTCAGACATTGTTCTAGGCACTGAGGCCACAAAGATATTAAGATACAGTTACTTCTTCAATATGCTTGAAATAATTTACACAACATGAGATAATTTACAAATTACAGTAGTGATAATCCAACCATACTCAGTTAACAATTATGTTTTGTGCTACCTTCTACTCCCACCCTCATAAATCAAGGTAATTACTTGACAATCTGGCTAGGCCTTGTAAGGCGAAAGAGCTGTTCATGTCTTGTGTCAAATAGTGAACAGGGAGGGGGAGGAAAAGGGTAAATTACCCTGCTTCCATCTGTGCCCACTCAGCTCTAAATCTCCAGGAAAAAATATGCTCAGGATGGCCAAAGAGAGATCCTCCCAACTGTGCATATAAAAGTAGAAAGGGAGCTGGCTGTAGTAAGTGTGTGAGCACATATGAAACTTTAGATTGATCTTTTATGTTTGAGAGAGAGCATGGGAAATCCTAATGGATTTAAAAGGTTAGTCCACCTCTTCTGACTGTACACAAAGCAAGTAGAGCAGGACTCTGAAGGTCTCAATGTGACATGTGCTGCACATTTTAAAGATGCCCCATGATATGAAAACACCATGGTCTGCTCAAGCTAAAGTGCAATTCTGGTATCTTACTGACCCCTAATGCAACAATATCTAACATGCTGAGATTTTAAAATGTGTTTTTACCAGAAGAGAGACTCAAAGAGAGGACAGGTGAATAGTTTAAATGACCCTTAAAACTGAAAATGAGCAAAATATGTCCAGTGCAGCCAGTGTGTTGTAGGAGTTGGGAACATGGCCTCTGGAGCAAGTCTGCCTGGGCTGAAACCCAACTCACTGGCTGTGTGACCTTGGACATGTCACTGCAAATGAAGACAATGACAGTATTTACTTTAAAAGTGTTCTTGTTAGTGTTAAATTAGTTAATATTTATAAAATGATTAGAACAGTGCCTGGCAATAATTAGCACCATATAAGAGTTTATTAAAATAGAAAATAATTTCTTAGACTTCATCCTTTTTTTTTCTTTTTAAACTTCACCTTAAAAAAAAAAAAAAAAGAAGAAGAAAAATAGGGCACACAGTCCATCAGTGGCCTCACCTAGTATGGGAGCCCTTCACAACCTCATCATTATCTGGAGGCAACACCCAACATGCTTTGTCAGAAAAGAAGAGGGGCAACTTTTGTCATATACAGTACATTTTTATACTTGCTACTCTACTAAATGGAAGAAAAACATCCAAAGAGGAAGAAAATATTTCCCAAATGATAATTGAATAAATCTGAATAAATGAAAGCTCTGTAGGAATATAAGCCTCTGGATAGAGAGACACAAATGCTACGCCGTTAATGAGTATCACATGCAGTCCTATGGGCAGAGGGATCCCCCCAGTTGGCCCTCTTTATGCCTTGTTTCCTCCTTTATGTGCAATTTCATCTTTCTGGGGCCTATATAAATCTCTCTCTGCCTGTATTATCTTCCCATTATGAGCGAGCAGCCATAATGACAGCCACCTGTTTTAATGGCAGAGCCAGGATGTCATCATTTTCAGCAGAGTGTTGTTAATCTAAATAACCTTTCCCTCCAGGAATGCCACCCCCACCCTCATGAAGTTATAAGCCTTTTCCAGAGCACCTGTTCCCCCTCTAGTTTTAAAAGGTAAATTCCTCCCAAAGGGGCCCCCCTGCTCATAACCCAATTCCCCGCTATGCGATCTGTATAAATCTTAGCACTTTTGGTCGCTATGGTTTTCTCAATCAAACCAGCAGGGAGAAAGGGGGGAAGATGGAAACATATTGTTCCAAAATGCACATTAACATACTGTAATAGCCCCATCAGAAATTTGTCAACATAGTGAACTGCCACCTTCCTGGGCTTCTATTCTGGAACAGCTGCTGACGCTGCTGACAGTCCCTTGCTGCCACTAACTCCTGGACATCAGCTATGCAGCATCCACAGTGACTGCCACGAACACCATTAGCCACTCCGATGCACACAGAGGTTCACAAAGATCGCACCAACTCTAATGTCACTGGAACGACGTTTCCATTGGGTCAGCGAGGCACAGATTTCACCACTATGGAAGCTGTTCTGGTGAGCCCAGCTATGCCCAGGACACATGGCTCTCAATTTGCCCAAGGTCCTCCAGGCTACACAGGCCTCAGGTCTGAAGCTGGCCCCTCCTCTTGACAGCCAAAAGACCCCAGACAGATCTTGCCACTTCTCTGACAAAAGGCTCTGGTGAGGACAGGTGACATGCCAGAGTCTGCCGGGATGCAGTTTTGCAGCACCTGTTACCTGCTTTCCTCCGTTCCCTGAACACCTAAGTCCTGAGTATTTCCAAAGAGCAGAACAAGCCCTACCTCCTCCATGAAGCCTTCCCTGACTTGCCAGCTCTCACTGCTTTCTTCCTGGCCACTCTAGGACAGAGTTCCCCTCTTCCTCTCTTCTTGTCTGTGCTCCTACATGCACGTGTCCCTATATCCTACTGCTACAGTGCAGGTGGCAAGGTAGGAGGGAGGGGATATGCTGTCAACTATCCCCATCTGCTACCCTCTACCTGTTCTTCCTGCTCCAGTGTCAGGCTCATTAGCAGCATCCCCTGCTGCTGGGCAATCTCCCTACTATTCCCGTCTCCTTTTGCCCTGAATGTCTTGGAGAACTATTGACACCACCAGTCCCATAGATTTATCCTGAATTCTCACGCACCTTTGCTTCCTTCCATTCTGTTTAAATGGAAGCGTTCCTTCTCCTCTCTTAGGCTAATCCTCTACCTCTGCTCTGTGTTCCATGCCTTCTTACCTTCTTGGGGCTCCCCCTCTTTTCCTGCCCTCTCTACTGATTCCTTATATGCATTTATTTTTTTATTTTTATTTTTTGCTGGAGGAATTTATTTTTATTTTTTTAAATTTCTTTATTGATTAAGGAATTACATATGTGTCCTCATCCCTCCATTAACCCCCCAAACCTCCCCGCCCCCACTCATGCCCTTACTTCCTTGGTGTTCATGTCCATTGGTTAGGCTTATACTCATGCATACAAGTCCTTTGGTTGATCTCTCCTCCTTTCCCCCACCCTCCCCTATCTTCCCTCTGAGGTTTGGCAGTCTGATCGATGCTTCTCTGTCTCTGGATCTGTCCCTGTTCATCAGTTTATGTTGTTCATTATATTCCACAAATGAGTGAGATCATGTTATATTTATCTTTCACTGACTGGCTTATTTCACTTAGCATAATGCTCTCCAGCTCCATCCATGCTGTTGCAAATGGTAGGAGTTCCTTCCTTTTTACATCAGCATAGTATTCCATTGTGTAGATATACCATAGTTTTCTAATCCACTCATCTGCTGATGGGCACTTAGGCTGTTTCTAAATCTTAGCTATTGTAAATTGTGCTGCTATGAACATAGGAGTGCATATATCCTTTCTAATTGGTGTTTCTAGTTTCTTGGGATATAATCCTAGAAGTAGTATTACTGGGTCAAATGGGAGTTCCATTTTTAGTTTCTTTGAGGAAACTCGATACTGTTCTCCACAGTGGCTGCACCAGTCTGTATTCCCACCAGCAGTGCACGAGGGTTCCTTTTTCTCCGCATCCTCTCCAGCACTTGTCATTTGTTGATGATAGCCATTCTGACAGGTGAGATGATACTGCATTGTTGTTTTGTATGCATTTAAACATGTGTACATTTATTCTGTCTTTAAGAAACATCCTACCTCAAAGTCACCAGCCACCACTGCCTCTCTCTTGTCCCCTTTGAAGCTGAGCTTCTTAAATGAATCATCTAGACTTGCTCACTTCCAACTCATGTCCAAGTCCACTCCAATCTGGCTATCTTCTTACCACCCCAGTTTGGCTTACTTACTACTCATGTCTTAAGTCCACTCCAATCTAGCTACCTTCTTAATTCTCAGGTCAATACTTCTCCTGGATACACCTCTTCACTGCTTCTCAGTGATTGTAATTACTAAGATGCCGAAGTGGTCAAAGGTATCAAATGCTACCAAGAGACTAAGCAATATACGTACTGACATGTCTACACATGGGATTAGATTTAGCTACACCTTGGTCACTGGCAACCTTTGTAAAATTTTATTGGTGGGGGAAAGGGGCATATCTCTCATTCAGCAAATCAACTACATGCACTCCATAAGGCAAAGTGACTGAAGAGGCTCCAAGTCACACACCTAGATAAATCCAGTACTAGAACAGGAACCCTGACCTACCAGTTCAACATGTGCCCAAGACATGCTGACAGTTGTTCCATAGTGAGTATAGATTGAGCTTCCCTTCTCCTTTGTGGGAAGAGCACTTCCCTTAAACCTATTCACAGAGGGTCAAGTTACAGAGTCCATTCAGGAGCCATCTTGGGTAGGGAAGAGAACTAGTTCATTGAGAAGAGTGTTTTGCCCAAGGCTCCAGAATCCTACCAGAGTATCCCACACTTCCTAAATCCAGACCTATGTCAGTCACCCACTTGTTCCCCATCATAATTCACTCAGTCTACTAAGAAGTGTACACTTCAGCTTCTGCTCCTGAGATCTTATCTAGGTTCCAGATCCGAAGGTCATTCTCCTTTCAAAACCTAACCAACTCTTCCTTCAGCCCCAGGTGAGAGCACTGCCCCTCACAGGTAGACAATTGATAGTGACACCTGTCTCTTCACCGTAAGAGCAGACTTATGGGGCCTGCCCTGAGCCTACCATGGGCTGCAACTCCAGTTCCTTCCTAGCCACAGTGGGACAATTTTCAATTATTGAAGAAATAATTACCACATTGTTTGTGACTCTACGGCTTTTCTTCTTTACCCTCAAGGCATGAATCCACGTCACCACAAATAACTGAGAGTTTGTCTTAGAGCACAGCATTTAACTGCAGCAAAAACACCTCTCCACCAGGTTGCAGTTGGAAACCGTACCTATATAAGCAGCCTATGTAATGACCCACAATGGCCCCCACACTTCCTACTCCTGTCCTTGCATTAACCTTCCGAGTATGTATTGGGCCTTGTGGCTCATTTAGGACAAAGAGGACACAGTCATAGGCCATTAGGGTTAAAAAAGACTGTGACTGCCATCTTACTCGTTTGCTACAATGAAAGCCAGCTTCCTTGCGGAGAAGCCCAGATGGCAAGGAAGCAGGGGCGGCCCTGGCCCACAGAAAACCCGGAACTGAGGCCCTCAGTCTAATCGTCGGTAGAAACTAAATCCTTCCAACAATCATATGTACGAGCTGGGAAGTGGATCCTTCCCCAGTTGAGTTTTCATATGAGATTGCAGTTCCAGCCTAGTCCTTGATTGTAGCTTTGTGAAAGACCTGGGAGAATAAGCCCTCAGCAAAGCCATGCCCAGATTCCTGAACCAGAGACACTGAGATAACAAATGTTTGTTGTTTTAGGCTACTAAGTTTTGGGGTGATTTGTTACATAAAAACAGGGTCAAGGGTAGGGAGAAAAATATATCCAAGACAATTGTTCTTTTTTAGTCCTAAATCAAAATGAAACAAGAGAAATACACTGAAATTCAAACATGATGACAAATATGGTGTTTGTGAGGGTCATTTGACTTTTGATTTCCAAGGTTAACAATTAAGAGGAAAATAACCCACATGTTCTTCTACTCCCACCTTCCCAACAGAATAAATGGAGAAGACAATTCATTGCCACTAGCTTGGTGTCACTTGCTTCTTTTATGTAGCTGTTTTGGGCAGATGGAAAGTGAGTCTGGCATCCAAGTGCAATGTTAGCCTTAATGAATTCCCCAAATCCCTTTTTTTCCTGGGGTAAATTTACTTTATAACCACCACTATCACCAATGAAAAGTTAAATCAATAAATCAGTATGAGGAAATTGTCAGGAGGAGCTAGGAGTCCTGCTAAAGAAAGCAAGTATTTATGGATGAATTCCCACTCACTCTGTGACTGGTCTGCCACCCAGTGCCCGGGCCACGGGAGGCCAAGGGAGAGAGACAGTATTAAGCTCCTGGGGCATGAAAACACTTCAGCATTTTGGGTCCAGGTTGGCCCTGTAGCATATTTCTCTACTCTTTCAGGAAAAAAGAAAGTAATCACTGCCAAGCTCTTTCTGCTCATATTTCTGGCAAGGAATACATATTTCTAACTAATTAACGCTTTGATAGTGTCAAACTCTATAAACTTGATGCTGCTTTCTCAGGCCCTTCCTCCTCTGGGGTGATTTCTGTAGAATGTCACTCAGGCCACAGAAAAGGGAACAAAAGACCACCCTGACTGTAAGTTATGAAGTTAACACAGTTGTTGGCTTGACAGAAAGCCAATGCTGGCTTTTCCAATTCTATTGGAATTTCGCATTTTTCTCCCCCTTTCTCTCTCCCACCCTTCTTTCCTTCATTCACCAAATAAATACTAATTAAGCATCTGCTAGGTACCAGGCACTATACCAGTTCCTGGGAATATAATGTAATCACACTGATAAAATAGGTACTATCAATGCCATGCTTTTATGTCCTGAGTTTGCCCTGAAGGTCAATGGAAAATCCTTCCCTAAAAGTCTCTGAGTTCTTTCCTCTTTCAGCCTTTTAGAGAGGGCTTTCTCTAGCTCTAGGAGTGACTGGCCTGAGCATGAGGAAGACAGACTGCCCGGGAACGAACACACCTGGAGCAATGTCAACCATTGAAGGATAAGGCATTATCAAAACTATTGTCCCTCAGTGGAGCAGGTCCCAGTGGGCTCCAGTCCCTGTTGCCAGGCAGTAACCTACTCATGAAGATATGTTTCCTAGCTGCCCTCCCTTCCTGCCTCACTTCCTCACTCCCTCATGTCCTTGGACTCCAATCCTTGTCTCAGAGTCTGCTTTTGGGGAAACTCCTTGAATTTACAAACTCATTGGGGAGATATAGGAAAGTAACTCCAAATTGTCACAAAACTCCATTTTTTTTCCAACTAAGAAAATAGAAGAATGTGAAGATTTAAATCCAGAATCATCTAAACCTAAGTTGCCTGGCCTGTTTGCAATGACATTTTAATATACCCCTAAGAGTCACAAGCATCCATAAAGCATCAATTCAAGGGAAATTTGAAAAATGTAGAAAACACAGGCATATTTTCTGAAAGAATTATGATGCAATGTCTTAAATATCATGCATATGCATTTTTCATTCTCTAAATGTAAAGATAATCCTTTGTTATTTGGGTCTTTGAATTGGCTGTACTGTTCAGCTTTTTGTTAAACCTAAATAATATTTCCTATTCTGCAAAACAATATAATAACCTGAATCAAATGAATTCTACTTGGTAAAGTTTACTTGAACGCTATTTTTCATCAATATCACATGCCTATTAGAAAACAAAGAACAGCTGGCTTTTCACTAAAGTGATTATTTTTCATTACTGAATTCTGAATAGTCAATGTTACCTGTCTCTCTTCCTATCTCTCGAGTCATCCCAAATTAGATTGCTGTAACAAGACACCCCAGTTTACTTGAGTAGAGGGGATAGTATGAGATAAATGGAAATACAGGTGAAAAGAGAGAAGTAAAATTGCTTCTATAACACTTTTCAGTTTCATACAGAATAAATAAAACAAAGATAATTTTAACATCTGTCTAGTCCATAAATGTCAGTTTCCACAAATCAGCTATATAGCCTGTGAAATGACTATAGTTTGAAGCTGATTCCTGAATATGCATATATATGTATAATATATGTGCATTAATATACACTTATATAATAATATACATTCTAAAGGTGTGTGTGTATATATATATATATATATATATATATATATATATATATATATATATATATATATACACATACTGTCATACTACCTAGACATATACTGTCTGTCTATAGTCACAAATACAGAATGAGAACACCTGGAAACTCAATTACTTGACATAAATAAGACTTCATATATGTAAAATAAAGCTTCCTAATAGTCAAACTGTGGTCTCTGCTTCAATGATAGCTACTCATCATAAAATCAGAATTGAAAGTCAAACCTTGATAGATACTGTATTCTAAACTTGTACCAACTCAATAACATAATATTGCCTTTTTATAGTTCTTTTCAATCCACAGATGTCTACAGCAGGTTTACAGTAACTCAGAGTTTGAAAAGAAATTACTCCTGCAGTGGCAGTTTCCAAAATGCTTTGTAGCATCTTCAGAAAAAGTAAATAATAACAATCCAACCAGAGATGTAAGGTAGAATAAGATAAATAAAAATAGTATAAATAAAAGCATCATATTCCTAAAGGTATGGATGTAGAACTTGGAAAGCAACTGTTATATCTTTTGAACAAGATGTGACTGGTGGCTTCCCAGTCCCTTTCTTGCTCATAGGGTGGCCCAGAGACCAGAATTCTCAGATCTCCTATGGGAGCTGCTAGAAATGGAGAATTTTGGGTCACACCCCAGACCAACTGAATCAGAACATGCATTTTAATAAAATTCTCTGCCCACTTACATGCAATTAAGATTTGAGAAATACTATTATACATCATCATATAACATCAATACTTGTTTCAGCACTTGGCTTTCATTTAGCAAGAACAAAGCTCTGCTGTGAACACTTGAAATGAAGTTTTTGTCCCTGGGGGCAGGTGTAGAAGGAGGACAGAAGTTACCAAAGAAAGGGGGGGTAGGTGCAGACAACCAAAAAGTAGCTAAAAGGGTTTCTGGTTCTATGGTCTCAAAATAGGCCCTGAAATAATAACTGAACTCCACCTACACCAAGCAAATTCAGCTTGTCCAGCAAGAGCAAATTGTGTAGTTTGAGGACTTGCTTTTGAGTCTGTCATGCTCAGTCCAGTCATCTGTAAAACGTGATGATACAAGGTAAGTTCCATCTAGCTCTAAAGTTCAACATACAAGAAAGAAATCCGGGTGTAAATTGGGGGGAGAGATTACATTGTGTTCTTGGACAATTTTTATGTTAAAATGTAATTATTACTCCTCTGAGAGGAACCATTTCTTTCTTTCTTTCTTTCTTTCTTTCTTTCTTTCTTTCTTTCTTTCTTTCTTTCTTTCTTTCTTTCTTTCTTTCTTTCTTTCTTTTTCTTTCTTTCTTTCTTTTTTTCTTTCTCCTCCCTCCCTCCCTCCCTCCCTCCCCTCTCTCTCTCTCTCTCTCTCTCTCTCTCTTTCTTTCTTTCTTTCTTTCTTTCTTTTCTCCCTTTCTTTCTCCCTCCCTTCCCTCCCTCCCTTTCTTTCTTTCTCTCTTTTTTCTTTCTTTCTTTCTTTCTTTCTTTCTTTCTTTCTTTCTTTCTTTCTTTCTTCTTTCTTGCTTTCTCTTCTTTTTTTCTTCCTTCCTTCCTTCCTTTCTTTTTTATTTTTTTTAGGAAAAGCATTTACTTATTTAAAAATTATATATTACATTACATTTTTTATTGAGTGAGAGTAACCATTTCTTTACCTTTGTTCCTTCTAACGGTCTTATTGCTTCTTTCTACTTTACAAATATCAGCTACAATGTACATGTATATCAGAGAAGGGAGAGATTCCCATGAGAGAGTAAGAGGAAGAAAGGAGTGAAGCATATGAGAAATCTTTGCAGAGTTGCTGGTTGTGAGATTTCAAGACAACCACCTTGACTTCATCTTGTTCTCCAGGCCTTAGTTCCTTTCACAGGGTCTCATTTTCTAATTCTAAAGTAGTATTGTCCCTTATTCTAGCTAGAAACAGGAGTATAACCTTTTCACCCTCATAAGCATCCCTGTATGATTGTCAACAAAATTTAAAATATAGATGGCTTAACAACCCCTAAGCTAATATGCTATACAAGCTACCAGGTACTGCTTCATGGCCTATATTTCCTTAACTATTACACAGAAAATTGTTCAAAAGCATCCCCAAAGTAATCTCTGCTCTTTCATTTATAATATTTAAGCAATACTGGAACTAGCTTACAAACTGAAGAGGTAAAATGTTGAATTCAACTTGGGTTTCAATTACCCTGGTATTAAAGGGAGACTCTTGCATCATGGAAGTTGAACTTGGATAGGACTTTCTCAACTGAACGCTGTCAGCTGCCAGAGCTTTAGGCAAAAACCCAGAAGACATGAAACTTCAGACATGATGGATTAGCCGAGAAGCACCAGGCCAAGATGAGAAAGGCCAAATGAGAGCAGGCAGCAAACTCAATTCTGTTGCCAGCAGAACTCTGCTAACAGAGTCATGTACAAATTTTCATCGTGAAAGTCAGGCACAAGATGGCAACTGAGGAGGGCATTTAAAGGGGAAGTAAGTCACCCCAGAGAACTCCTTTTTTATTCTCCTGAGAAATTGCCAGAATGAACTAGAAGCCATTTGAGTATTGCAGTCATTATTGCTTCAACATTATTTGTCCTAAAGAATTCCCTTCCAAATTTGCATCTTGCCTAATTTGGCAAAGGATACCACCATGAAAGACAACTTCAAAACCCATTTATGTGGACAAAATGTCTTCAACAAAACTTCCATGCAAACAATTCCCAAGATGCTTTATTCCCAGACTCTCAAACCTTTAGTTCCATGTCCACAAGTGCCCCTCACCTCCATCAGAAATATTCATCTAGATATCTGGCCTTTGCCTCTAACTCAATATAAAACAACCCTCTTTCTAGGCCCATATTTCCCAGTAAGCTCTTCTGCCAGACCTCCATGATTTGTGGTGGAATTATTATGACACTAGAGGCCCAGTGCACGAATTCGTGCATCAGTGAGGTCCCTCGACCTGGCCTGTGGAATCAGGCTGAAACCGGCTCTCTGACATCCCCTGAGGGGTCCTGAATTGCGAGAGGGCCAGAGAGGGATGTGGGAGGTTGGCCAGCTGGGGAGGGACTGCGGGAGGGCTCCAGGGTATGTCCAGCCCATCTTACTCAGTCCCAATTGGCCCAGACCCCAGCAGCAAGCTAATGTACCCATCAGAGCATCTGCCCCCTGGTGGTCAATGCATGTTATAGCGACTAGTCAACTGGTTGACTGCCCCCTGGTGGTCAGGGCACATCATAGCGAGCGGCCTTAGCATATCATTAGCATATTATTCTTTGATTGGTTGAACAGACCACTGGACAACCAGACACTTATCATTTAGGCTTTTATTATATAGGATTTCCAAACTGGAAACATGACCAGCATTTGGACTGGTTTTCTCCTTCATCACCTAAGTTTTATTGATTTGTTTTTTCCCACAGTTTTCTGTAATCAACCAGTGCTTTTTTCTTTCTACAGTGACCAGTTTACTTCATGTATTCATTATCCTCATTTGGACTATTTAGAAAAATCCTTATCTCTCAGTTACTCATTAATTTATGTGGCCAATATTTGAGCATCTACTTTGTGCTGTAGGCTCTGTTGTAGGTGTTTAGGATAAAAAAATTAGCAAAATGGACTTGGTCCTAGTCCTTAGGGGGTTTCTGTGCTGGTGGAGCTCTTCCCATTGCAATGCATTCTGCAGGACACCATCTGATTAACCTTGCCAACACACTCTTTGAATAATATATTCAATGCCTCCAATGGCCTCCTGAAAAGAAAACAAAGCAAAACAACAGCAAAGCTTTTCTATCATTTTAAAGCTTACAAGCTGGCTTCTATAGACTTCACTAATTTCATATTTCATTATTCTCTCAACAAACCATCTGGTTGAAACCAGCTGGCTGAATCTCTACTTCAGGACACTCCATAGTCCTTGCTCTTTGCTTTGTTAGTGCTATTTCTTTTCCCAGAAGATCTACACCCTCCATTGCGATATTTTTCATCGTGATATTGTCATACAAAATATATTCTCCCTCTCTCTCTCTCTTTCTCCTGTGAATTTAAGTATTTAGGAAATTTATATGGTACTTAATGTACTCAATAAAAATGTTTTCACCTTATCATGTGACAGATTCTGTGCTTGCACTGGGATTCAAGGAATAACATACTTTTTCTTACTATAAATTAGATCGCTACTTTTAGAATCTTTGGTTCTTAAATACAGGGATCAATGTACCTTATATCTTCCATATATTTCCTTGTTAATACAGGTTCTCAAAGATGCAACTAGTAATAATGACATTGTTAATGTCCACAGATTCATTTTGAGGTTTCATTATTTATTATGTCCAAATACATCTTCATTATTCATTAAATATTTAAATTAGTTGTGAGCCAGTCGTAGAAACCTATTTCAATAAAAGTATAATTTGGGAATGATTTCCTTTTACTTCGGAAGAAGAACTCTATACACTATAATGAATTGTAAGTCCTTAGGTAACATGCTTACAGATACCAGCCTGAGAGCCATAGGTCTGATTCTGGTGAGAGAGCGTCTCAATGCTGTATTATGTTAGTAAACAATTTTCCACTTATTCACTGGATAACAATGCTCCCAATCTGGATTGCTCTTTATAATCCTTTATATAGCTCAGCAATACGCCTTAAAGTTAAATCTAGTAGGTTAGGGATGAATAGGGATGAACCCATACAAGTAGAGGGCTAAGGATGAATAGTCAGGCTAAACGGTGAATTTATTTTCTCTGTTGGCTGTGCCACTGCTTCAGTTTGGTTTTATAAAGTGCTATGTGAGTTTAATATTGCTTATTTGAAAAATGAAAACAACATAGGATGCTTGAGTGGTTTGGGCCCAAAAGGATATCTGTATATGTGCCAGAAAGAGGGAAAAGGGAAATACATAATAGAAACATTTACAAAACCTAATCTGAAAAGAAAGGTTTACAAGGTATAAAATTAAGTATGCATAAATGAGAATGAATGTTATTAATTTATATGCTCTTGGTAGCTTGACAATTCCAAACACCCATGGAGGCAAATGCAGAAAGCAAACCAACCCTGAACAGGAAGAGGAGCTCTCCCACCTGGTGCTGTCAGAGCTCAGTGGACAGTAAAATCGGAAATCCTTCGAGGAGGCCAGAGAAACTTTCATATAACAAAGTGGTATTAAGTTAACATAAAATAGCTGTATGTAACACAGAATTTTATCTTTGCAGGGCCCCTTTAAATACAAAAGAAAATGAATGACAGGAAGTTATATGATCCAAAATTATTACCCAAGAGATTGTAGTAATGGCTGTTAGAATGCTCAAGCCATGAATTCTCCTTTATTCTGCCATTGGTTCTGCTTTCTGCAACTTGTGTGGGTGCGCTCATGCATGTGTATGTGTGTGTGTTCCCTTGCATCCTCTCAAGAGGTGCAACTTTTACATAGCAAACAAGAAATTCTAATCCTAAAATTATATCTTCCACAAAAACCATCTTTTATTCCCTTGCTCTAGGAACTCTGAAGATATGAATACTTCCACAAACAATTACTAAAACTCCAGTTCAATACAGTAACAAATTCAGGATATGGCAGGTTTTATCTTAAAGGAGTCTAACTGCTATACAAATGCTCTTCACGCACAAATAATGAAATTCTCAAACTGTGATAAATGTGTTTAGAGTCTTTATTTTGACCATTTATTTCAGGTAGCACTTGTGGATAATATAGCATAGCTTTGGATTACTGAGCAGATGAGAAAAATCTAAAAGAAAAAAAATTAGGGCAGGCCTTTATTAAATTTTAAAGTATGCCTTTGCTATACTCTTATAAAGAGCCAAACAGGGTATCAAAATCTCTAGAGATCACCAGTATAATTTCTTTATCATGTTCCATTTAAAATTTAATTATGCAGTCTACAACAAGAAGAATCTGAGCAGTTTAAATAGGTCATGCAGTGAGTAACTTAATATTCTAAAGTTTTCCTTGTAAAGATCGTTCCTTTGATAGTCTGTTACACATCTGAACACTATATTACAAAACAAGTATAATTTAATTCAGTCAATATGGACTCATATACATCAATAAAGAATGAAATGTTTTGATTTAGGTAATTTGGAGAATTAATGAAAATCATGTTTCTGATAGAACTGGCTATGATAGATGGGGAATATTTGCATACATACTTTCTTTGGTAATCGTCATTTTCATGTATTATAGCAAGGTCAAGGGAATTTTATATTTAATGTTTGTTTATTTTTGTTTTAAATAAAAAATCATTCATAGCAAAGCAAAAATGTAGCCACTGAATAATTAAAAGCTGAATTAGAGGTTCATATAGCCTATGGCTTGATACTCCTTCATTGCCCATATCAAATTTCAATTAATATACAACTCGAATTTCTTATACTAAAATAACAAAGTAAGCACTGTTTTGAATACTTTACATGTATCATCTCATTTCATACTCAGAACTTTTGGTCCTGTATTACCCTTTATTAATTTTATAGATGAAGAAAACAAGGCACAGAGCAGTTAAAAACTTACCAAGTTCACAGAACTAGTTAAGTGGCCAAACTGGGATTTGAACGCTGGAATTAGGCTCCAGGGCACATGTGTGGAACCACTTCACTAGGCTGTTTCTTATAATGCAATCAGGTGTCTTGTCTTGGACATAGACACTACCCAAGTGTTAATAAAAATAAGTAGCATAAAGCTATCTTTGAATGAACCACTATAATAGCTACCTTGTATTAATTTCCTTGTTGTTTGCCAGGCTCTGAGCTAAATATTTTATATAGATTGTCTTCTCATTGTGACACTATAAGATGGGTATCACAATTTTTCCAAATTCACAAATGAAACATGGAGACAGAGATATTAACTAACTGGCTCATGGTCACATGACTAAGAAATGGCAGACATAAGATTCAAGTGTGTCTGAGCCCACAGCCCAATGCCTTAACCTCTATAACAACATACACTCAACAACAAAGGATCCAAAGAGCTTGATAACAAATTTAGGTTAATTGCTTTCAGCCAATAAGATGAGTTTTTCTGGATGCCAAGAATATAAAGCAGTGAGCAGAGTGGGAAGGGTGATAAAAGAAAGACATCATATATCTGGTCTACCACTGGCTCTTTGGGAGAAAGTTTCTTCAAAGCTCCCTCTCTCCTTCCCTGTTATGGAATGAATGTTTTTTGTGTGAACCTCCCCCCACAAAATTCATATGTTGAAGTCCTAACCCCCGATGCCTTTGGGGGAGATTAGGTTTAGATGAGGCTGTAAGAGGAGGTCTTCATGATGGGATTAGAGCGTTTATAAGAAGAGAGTTTGGTTGATGACTACTGCATTGCAACAGAGGAAATGAGGAACCGGTTGGGGGACATTTTTACAGTTACAGGGGACTTTATGATGGCTTAGAGAGAGATAGGGAAAGTGGACAAATTAGAGATAAATTTTGGAGATTGAGCCAAAGGCTTTGCTGATGGATAGTCTGCTAAGTGTGAGAAAAAGAAAGGAAATATAAATAACTCTAGGTTTCTCATTTGAGCAGTTGGGTGCATGGTGGTAATGTGAGAATGGGTAGGATCCAAAACTTATTTTTTGGTCACATCAAATTTAGGATATTATATCTAAGTATTGATGTTAAATTGACAGCTGGGTATTCAGATTTGAGGCTCAAGGAAGAAGTTGGGGCTAGAGATATAAAAACGGAAACTATCCATATAAGATGATCTTTAAACCCATGGAACTAGATGAAATCTCTCTCCACAACCTCTCTACAACTAAAGAGAGAAGTGGGCAAGGGAAACCTGGTTGCCTTGCCATTTAGAGTCAAGTAGAATTGGAAGAATAGGCAGAAAGTCTGAGAAAGGAAAGCCACTGAGAGAGGAAGGAAATGGGAAAGTTTGGTACCTCAGAAATTAAAGAGGCATTTCATGGAGAAGGAAGAAGTTCCTATCTTGAATGAGTAACCAAATAAGAGAACAGATAAATGGCCTTTGACTTTAGCTAGATGGAGGCTACTACTGACCTTTACTAGGCCTGTTTAGTAGAATCAAGGGGTCAAAAGTCTGGCTGGAATAGGCTGAGAAGAAAAAGAAACAAGAGAACTGTGGCAGATACATTCCTCAAATATGTACAAGCCACTTTCCCCCTACCCAGATTCCTACCTTCCTCCTTGATGGCAGAATATACTTCTCATTATAATGGCTGCAAATACCAGAAGTCCAATTTTCATTCTCTAGGAGTTTAGACATGGGCAAGAAATTCTTCCCTAAACTAGCGATACTTGAGAAGAGATGCCTTTCTTCACTAGATGTGGTCAGGTCTCCATGTGATAGCTGGAGCTGCTGCAACAATATTGTGAACTTGAAGCACACCATGCCCAACATGCTGAGGATGGCGGAGAAGAAAAGGGAATGTGCCAGAATGCTGAATTAACATTTTGCCCTCTCCAACCTCTTGAACTACAGCTACAAACTCAATTTGCATTTTTCAGCTTAATATAGCTAGAGTGCCTTTTAGATAGATTCAACCTGAGAAAAATAATAAAGAAGAATATATATATATATATATGGCAAGGTTCAAGCAGGAAAGAATTCAGTCACTGACCAGGAGTGAAGGATGTATTAGGATGCGCTCTATAAGGTTAGGAGGTGGGGGGGTCTAGGCAGGATGGAAGAGAGAACACATCTTACCAACTGTGACTGTGGCCTCAGAATCAGTATGCAATATGATGGTTTGGTGCTGGAAGCAGGAAATTGAATAGTGTAAGGTGTAAAGGTTTGAAAACCAATCACTTAGGTCAGAAGGCTTGTATTTTATTATTAGCCAAGTGGTAAATCTGAAGAGAAAGGGGCTCTGAGGATTGTAAGGCCCTGGGGTACCATGAAGTTCTATATGAAGAACTTCAAGCCTTTTTCTTTCCCCAAATCTATTCTATAGATTTGCCCAGATTACTATTCTTAAGGGACAGTTTAGAACATTCCCTGGATGAACAGTATCAAAGAGAATAATACATCCTCACGCTGGTGTCTAAACCCTTCACATCATCCAATCATCCCCTAAACTCTTCTTCCTGCTTCTGCACTCCATCCAACAAGATGGTACTACTTCCTGTTACATACACACATTCCCTGCACAACACCCCTAGGCATTAATGATGAAATTTCCTCTGTGCCCAGCCCCCTTCTCTGCCACATATTTAAACCTGACCCATCTGCTCAGGTCTGCTGAGAAGGTTGATTCACGATGCTGTCCTCCAATCAGAAGTGGCCCACTTTGTTGCTGAAATCCCTTAGTGCATTTAGTTTACTTACATGTCTTTCTACTTAGGGCATTAAGCACTTTCCACCTAGCACTATGATTGCCTGTATCTGTGACACTATATCAAACTATTTAGGGGAAGGGCTGATGTTTTGTTTGTTTTCTACCACAGAGCCTACAAGCATTCTCAGCATATAGCTAATGCTCCATGCCCCTTTGTTGAATTAATGAATAAATGATAAATTCTGTAAATATTGAACCAGAGGGAATTGTTCTTTCTTAGGGATTATAAAGGATTCAGGAAATGTTCATCTGATCTAGATTACATAGTAAGAGATTGGCCTGGAACTAACAATTTATTTTTTTAAAGATCCCACATACAAGTTATACCATGAAGTACTTGTCTTTCTCTATCTGGCTTATTTCACTTATCATAATGCCCTCAAGGTCCATCCATGTTGTCACAATGGCAGAATTTCTTCATTCTCAAGGCTAGTACTCCATCCTATCTAATAAAAAGTAATATGCAAATTGACCATACCTCCGCTACATCCACAAGTCATGCCCACCATCCAAGCAGGAGTGAGTATGCAAATTAACCCAACCAAGATGGCTGTGGCCACAGAGCGAGCAGGAGGCTTGCGTTTCCCCGGCAATGGAGGAAGCCACCTTCCCACACACCCTGGCTGGCTCAGGCCTCCACTCAAGGCTACAAAGTTTCAATTATAGAAGATAAATAAATCCCAACAAAAATTGTGGCAGCCACGGAGCTGGAGAGAGCAGGAGGCTTGAGTTGCCTCCAGCGATGGAGGAAGCCAAGCTTCCGCAGCCCTGGCCTGCCTTGGCCTCCGCACAAGGCTACAAAGTTTCAATTATAGAAGATAAATAAATCCCAACAAAAATGGCTGCGGCCACGGAGCGAGCAGGAGGCTTGGCTCCACTCAAGGCTACAAAGTTTCAACTATAGAAGATAAATAAATCCCAGATACCAGGACCTCCGCTTGGGTCACTGGGAGGCATGGCCAGCCTGCAAACCACCACAGGTCCCTCGCCCAGGCCACCCCATGCCCCAAGGGAACCCTGATCTGGGACACCCTTCAGGGAAAACCAGCTGGCCCCCACCCATGCACCATGCCTCTATCCTATCTAATAAAAGAGTAATATGCAAATTGACCATCACTCAAGATGGCTGTCCCCATGTGGTCAAAGATTGCTGCCCCCATGTGAACACAAGATGGTCGCCACAAGATGGCCAGCAGGGGAGGGCAGTTGGGAGGGACCAGGTCTGCAAGGGAGGGCAGTTGTGGGCAATCAGGCCAGCATGGCGGAGCAGTTGGGAGGGACCAGGCCTGCAAGGGAGGGCAGTTGGGGGTGATCAAGCCTGCAGGGGAGGGCAGTTAGGGGCAATCAGGCTGGCAGGGGAACAATTAGGCATCAATCAGGCTGTCAGCCAAACCCATAACTGAGAAATGTGTTTAGGGGGTGATCAGACTGGCAGGCAGAAGTGGTTAGGGGCAATCAGGAAGGCAGGCAGGTGAGCAGTTGGGAGCCAGCAGTCCTGGATTTTGAGAGGGATGTCTGACTGCCTGTTTAGGCATGATCCTACCGGGATCGGGCCTAAACGGGCAGTCAGACATCCCTTGAGGGGTCCCAGATTGGAGAGGGTGCAAGCTGGGCTGAGGGACACACACCCTCTTGCACGAATTTCATGCACTGGGCCTCTAGTTGTATATATATTTGCCACATCATTTTTATCCATTTATGTGCTGACAGACAGGTTTTTTTCCATATTTTGGCTATTGTGAATAATGCTGCCATGAACATGGGAGTGCATATATCTCTTCCATAACCTGTTTTCATTTTCTTTGAGTATATACCCAGAAGCTGGATCCCATTGTACTTCTGGTTTTAATTTTTGAAAAACTTCCATATGGTTTTCCAAAGTGGCTGCACCAATTCATTCCTATCTACAGTGCACAATGGTTCCCTTTTCTCCACATCCTTGCCAACATTTGTTATCTCTTGTCTTTTATATGATAGCCATTTTAACAGGTGTGAGATGATATTTCATGTGGTTTTTTTTTTGCATTTCCTTGATGATTTGTGATATTGAACATCTTTTAATGTACCTGTTGGCCATCTGAGATGTCTTCTTTGGAAGAATATTTATTCAGCTCCTCTGCCCACTTTTTAATCAGATTGTTTGCATTTTTTGCTATGGAGCTGTATAACTTCCTCATATATTTTGGATATTAATTCTTTATTAGATATATGATTTGCAAATATTTCTCCCATTCATTAGGTTCCCTTTTAATTTTGTTGATGGTTTTCTTTGCTGAGCAGGAGCTTTTTAGCTTGATGTAGTCCCACTTGCTTATTTTTGCTTTTGTTGCCTTTGGTTACCAACATTTTTATCTTCTAATTTTTAAAGGTCTTTCAGAAGTCATCACTTCATATTGAGGACAATGAGAAATATGAGATTATGTTAGCTACTAAAGGCCTCCACAGGAGACTGAATATCTAACTTAAAACCCCTCAAGAGCCATAAGTGGTGAGTTGAACCAGCACAACTTACTTTGATTCTCCTCCTTTTCCTGTTGCTGATATTTGACCAGCCAAACCCATGACTGAGAAATGTGGTCAATCAGAAACTTCATTCTTGCCCTTCCACTACATGGAATCTGTTCAGTTCAAATTTTGGATAACAAAGTTCAATAATTAAAACAAAAACCGCATATGTGAAACAGCAATGTAATGAATTAATTTGTCTCTGATAATCACACAAAGCAAGCAGTTCATATCTTTTTGGTAGATATGAATATCAATATGTCTCAAACAGTAATCCTATGGTGAATAGTGGTAGTCTAGGAATTGGGAGTTCTGTTTCTTATACTGAGTACTTATGTTCCCTAACCCCCTCAAAGAAGGCATAGAAAAAGAGATCATGTTATTAGATTAAAATACAAGGAAAAGAGTCTAAGTTTTTCCTTCATAACTTTACTTTTTGTCCTCTGCCTCCACTGTTTTATGCTAAAATTTAGTAAAAGATGATATCTTATTTATACACTTAATTACTTTAAGCTTCATTTACCGATATTTCATGTTTTTCAAAAATCACCCTGACTTCTCAGTGGTGTGCTTTAAGAACCAGCTTGTAGATCTCTGCTGTAATACATAAGCTACTTCTATTAAGGTGTATTAAGCCACTTTATTTTCCATACTGTTTAGTTTAGGTTGAGAAACAGTGGACTATATTAAGAAGGAATTAAAATGCTCTCTCTTTTTCAAAAACAGCCACTAATATTGCAAATCACATTAAAACCTCTGTTAGTATAAACCTTGTTTGTACCTTTAATCTGCTATCCAAAATAAAGTTGTATCTCTGTATAGACACCATCTACGTAAAAAACCAAGCTCATAACAACTAATTTAATGCCCGATTCCTTTTGAACAATTGGGATATTATCATCATTTAATTAAAACATATCTACCTAAACTAAACTCCTCACCATTAAAAAACTTCTTGAAAGACATGCTTGTAATGGAGAATAAACAACAACAATTGTTCTAATTGCTAAATTGTTCTTTGCCACAGCAAAACAGAAGTGAGGAATTACATGTAAGATTGAAAATGATAATTTTCCCAGTTCAAGAAATGTAACCATACAT
Source organism: Ia io (assembly GCA_025583905.1). Classification (NCBI taxonomy): domain Eukaryota; kingdom Metazoa; phylum Chordata; class Mammalia; order Chiroptera; family Vespertilionidae; genus Ia; species Ia io. Next base: position 91,239,432 of record JAJQQW010000002.1, on the reverse strand, counting down.
CCCATTTCCACAACACTTCCGAATAAAGAGGACAGCATGAGCACTATCTGCATCCAGTTTAAATATTTGTTTTAATCATGACAAGATCATTGGTTTTAATATATATAAGTACAATGCTTAGTGCATGTTGCTCATATAATCTAATTTTCCTGGTGACATATTAGGACTATGCTTTAATTTCAGCAATGGCAAGAACTCAGAAACACTTTAGGTTATCATTAGTAATGGAAAACAAACCTGCTGCCCGTTCATACACCTTGTGCACATATCTCATTTCAACTTCAAAGATGTTTAACTACCGGACACGATCCACTCGATTTGGTCAGTTTCACAGAATATTATCAACCAGTGGCCAGCTACTTTAAATTAAGGCTTCGTAAAGCAATTAAAGTTGAAACACTCCACCCTTGTGCAATATTTGTAAATGGCCTTTTGGAAAATTTCAAGACAGTCTAAGCTAATGAGAACCAAACCACTATAAAACTGCTATAAAACGCCATTGTCTTCTTTCCCAGCCTCCTATCACTAGTTAGCAGTTGCCTGAATTGCAATTTTCTGTTTTTCTTAGATGTCACAGCATAAGCATACTTTATGACTAAAAGGATAAAAACCCCAGTGTCATGTTCCACTAATCATTAACTACAAAATAACAAACCGAATAACTACAGGTGCCTTGCTCTTAACAGCACCAAGGTTTTTCGGGGCTCACTTGCACTTTCCCAGTGATAAGCTGAAGAAATTGGAAGAAAAAAGGCTGAAAGCTAAATAACTGATTGCATTCCATAAGAGTGTACAAACAAACAAATGCTACCAAAAAATATTCCAAATGCCAAGAGAAGTATTCATCATTAAGTAATTGCATTATTTTATGTTAATGTAAGGAAAGGTCATAATTGTGAATGAATATGTCCTAAAGTGCCCGTGGAGAAAGTAAAAAGAATACCTGAGGTTCCATTAGAAGCCAACTGAGAAATAACTGACATATTTGTCACACCCTTATTGTTATGCCATTACCACGACTGAGAGTTGCAGCTTGAATGGGATTGTTGTCATGTTTATTTTCAACATGATCCAACATTAGAATAACAAAAATTCATGAAAAAAAATAAGTAGTCTCATTACTAAAATATCTCCCACCAAACTCAGGAAGAGAGAGAACTCTCCCTGGAGTAATAAAAGAGCTACAAAATAAGATAATTCACAGCGAATATAGGAAATGCCACTTGGTATTCACAATAATAAGCATTGCTACTTAATAGAATTCAGGGTGCACACCAGATTTTTCAGACCTCTGAGTAATTTATCTGCATGTTACAGCTCTGTGTGGGTCTCATCTGAGGGTGGTCTGCTGCTTAGCCATTCTAGAGAAGTTTGAAAGTCATTCTTTGTTCCCTTATTTGGGGATTAACTTCTTCACCACAATCATGGGCAAATACACAACTCTCTCTTTCTCCCTGAAAATGATGGGATGCTGAAGCCTTCAGAGTGGACCTTCTCCATAGGGAAAGCACAATGACAAACAAACACAGGGGATACATACACCAGAGCACACATCTGCTTTAACCCTGTAACCAGCACACAGTTGAAATGTTTCTTTGGGATGTTATCCAAAGAATTAAGACATGGAGTAATTTAAATATTTGGATCACAGTAAACAGTTTTTTGGCAATATTAATCATGATCCTATAATCAAAGATTTTCTTTACATAAAAAAGCAACCAAATGTGCTTATCTCCTGTAACAGATGGTGACGATATGTACTGTTCCTATTCCCTGTTCATTATCATAGTCTGTTCACACTTCTTTTTCTTATTCTTAGGATTCTCTTGTTTTTCCATTTCTAATAGTTCCCAATACCCTATGCCTTATTTATTTGTTCACAAATGGTTACTGAACATCTTTAAAGCTAAGGCATGATGCTAGATGCTATATGCAATGCTCAGCAAAATATCTCTTAAAGTATTGCCACTCCTTGACTTTCCTTTTTTTCCTCTAATAGATAGTGGTAATCATTTTTTATGGAGAGCTCTCTATAATTTGCATCTAGTTAATCATATCTTATTTTATAAAGTGACAAAATATAAAAAAATATGTAAAATAGACTGATTAATTTATATATTGATTTCTTTCCTTGGTGAGATAATATTACTAAGTGTTTAATTCAATGATGATAAGAAATACAAATGTATCTATATTATCATCAAAACTATGATGTAAATGCTTTAGAGGAAGCTTAGGATTATTTTATAAATCTACTAGTGGCCTGGTGCATGAAATTCATGCATGGAAAGGGGTTCTCTCAGCCCAGCCTGCACCCTCTCCAATCAGGGACCTCTTGGTCAGACTGCAGTTGGACATCCCTCTCGCAATCTGGGACCACTGGCTTCTAACAACTCACCTGCCTGTCAGCCTGATTGCCTCTAACCTCTCTGCCTGCCTGTCTGATCACCCCTAACTGCCTCTGCCTGCCTGATCACTCCTAACTGTCCTCCCCTGCCAGCCTGATCTTGCCCCAAACTGCCCTCCCCTGCCAGCCTTATCTCTCCCCCAACTGCCCTCCCTTGCCAGCCAATTTGGTTCTGATTGGTTGGTTTCTATGCCAGTCAGCATCAAAAGCTCTGCCGCTTAGGCAGCCATTGGCTCCTCACAGTTCACCCAGATTTGGTTCTGATTGGTCCCTTTCTATGCCAGTCAGCGTCTCTGGGCCTATCTTCAGGCCTGTTCATAGAGGTGAGGCTTATCAGCAGCCCTGCAGAGGCCCGGAGAGAAACAGAGGTGCAGCTGCTGGTGAAGCCCAGAGAGAAAAAGAGAGGCAAGGGCTGATCAACAGCTGCCATGGAGGCTATGGATCAGACCTGCCTCTCTCTCTGGGCCTCTCTCTGGGCCTGATCTGCAGCCTCCTCGGCAGTCAGTGCTGGGTCACTGCGCCCGCACTGGTGGCAGTCAGTGCTGGGTCTCCACGGCAACCCAGTACTGACTGCAGGACTGACTTCTGGTGTTCATTCGAGCCTTCGGTCGGTCGTTCCGGACCCTGGGTTTTTATATATTAGGATAAATCTTTGAACACAATAACAATAATGGATATACTGAATGAAAAATCCAATTCCATGAATATAATAAAGGAAAAAGCATGTTGATGATTTCTGTGAAGAATATAGCTCATCTATGCATCCCCAGGTATAGGATCTATTCTAAAGGAGTGAGAATTTTTCTAAGTCATATGTGGACATCACCCTCATCACTTCTCTTGGTTATATCACTTCTATGTGACTCATACACAGTTTTTGTCATTAACATAGTGAAATAGGAGGTTTTAAATCTGATGTGAGGAAGATAAAATGAAGAAGTCCTCTCTAAGAGCACACAGCACTTCTTTCTGGGAACATCAGAGATCATGCACAGAATAAGCATAGCATGTCTACTCACCTTGGTAGGCTTCCAGCTAACTCTGTGGTTGTCTCTCTAGAGGGGAAAAAGAAGATATGTATGAAGAGCTTATTTTGTTACATTCTAAAAACGTGTTTAATAAAACCATAATATAATGTTCCAAGGCATAACAGTATCATATATGTGCAAAAGATACTGTATATGCAGCTGTTCTGGAATTCAATATTGATTAATCACATTTCTGATTAATTCCCATAAATGTTTCAATGGTTATTTTCAAAGGAAATTTTACACACATGCAAAATATCTGCCTCTGCTTCCTGGTGGTAGAACTTAATTCAGTTTAAAATAATAAAATTTAAAAATGCACAACATATAGAAGGAAACAGGAGGGGGAAAGTCCTAAACCACCTTTTTAGATATTTTTCAGTTAAACAAATCATCTGTCTTCTCTTTCCAAGAATCATTTAGGAACATGTTCTTTTAAGGTTGTGTCTTTGTGTTGATGCTGTCACCTGAGGTTTATGAAAGAACACATACAGCACAAAATCCAATTCTTTTAGTAGCAAATTACTGCTTTTCACGTCTTTGTTACAATGTCTTACCAGTTGGAATTATTGAAGGCAGATGCTATGATAATTCAAATGGCACAAAAGACAAGTCACTAGACCAGACACAAATTTAAAAACTGAATTTTTCCTAATTGCAATATCTTGTCCTATCAGAGATGTGCTCTTGAGAGCAATGTGAAGTTATGATGAGGAGAGCTTGATGTTGAGATATTTTAAAAGTGGAGGTGGGCTCAACTTTAGATGGAGGGATTAAAGGTGTAATTCTTAGGGCTTCTGGATTGAACTTGGAGGCTGCTGTGCTTGGAGAGAGCATGGAAGCTTCATATACCTTATCCTAGGCATCTCTTCCATTTGGCTGTTTCTGAGTTCTGTCCTTCATAATAAACCAGTAATCTGGTGTGAATCATGTGACACAGTGACAGATGGTGATTTACTGCTTTGATGGGGCGTAGATGTGTGTGATTAAGGGATGCCTTTCGTCAAGAGACCTCTGGCAAAACAGGAAGATAAAACTCAGATTTCAACAGGAAGAATATAACTTTGGCTACTCTCCAGACACTTCTTTGCAAGCAATAGAGTCTAGCATTTTTGTTTTACTTTTTCAATGAGATTTCTATTAAAAAGGTACAATCATCTGGTGGTGTTACTCCATTTTCATATTCCATGGAGATCTAGATCTTGATTTGGAAGTTTTTGACAACATGTTCAGTGTATGACTTATTGTCAACATTATCATTGAAGGTCATCCTGGTGTCTTCCTGAACACCCTTCCCAACTGCCCAAATCCATGAATAGCTATTCTAATTGTCCATTCTACCAGATGTCCTCAAAACTAACAGACAGAAAAGGGAAATAAATGGCTAATGAGTTACCACCACTTTTTTTCCCCCTCTCCAGTGGTGGGCTGTTGCCAGCTTCTACTTCCTGCTCCAGCCCCAACATGGACTGAGGATTTTCTCTGAAAGCAGGAGTTCAACACGTCCTTTTGATTCAATATCATGTTTACCTCTTACGTACTGTTTTTCATGTGTGCGTGTGTGTGTGTGTGTGTGTGTGTGTGTTGAGAGAAAAAGAGTTATCCTACAGTGCTTGAAAACAAAATAAAAGTACAACTGAAATTGAGTTGTAGTTTTGATACTCTTAAGTTGTCTTTGAATAGAAGGTGCTACTCTGAACATGATGCAAAGTATAGAAGAAATCAAAGAAAGAGCTACCATCTTTGTCTGAGTACAGTATTTAAGAGGTGCACCTAGACATTATAAAGGAGATATAGGGAGGGAGGGAGAGCTGCAAAGAGGAGTAAATGGGAAAGGAGAATAAAGAGAAGAAAAGAGGAGAGATAGGCTGTATATCCCATGGAGTTTAGGTCTTCTGGAAATATTAAGATCCAAAATAAAGTTGACATCTACTCTTCTTATAAAAACCTTCTTAGAAGAAAACAACAATGAAAGGTCTTCTAAAAGTCATTTCTTGTGGACAATAAAATACGGAAGGAGCAATTCTCTATATCATCTTTATAGTCATACAGAGTCCCAGGGTTTAGAAAGGGAATTTGCTTTCATCTAGGAATTAAGGCTTTAGCACTAGGCAGCTGAGAGTGGGGATTTCCTTCACTTTCCATGGACAGCTCTTTTTAAATATTATTGGCAATTAAATGTTTATATTTCCTTTTCAATATCCAAATATGATTTTGAATTATATAGTAATCCATTTTTTGTAAAAATTTTGAAAATACAGAAAAAAATAAAATTAAAATAACCTGTAATTATATGATAGAATTTCAGTTTATCACAGTTCAGTATTTATTTATATGTGCTTATGTCTATATGCATTTTTATATAAGTGGAATCACACTGTGTACAATTTTGAATTCTTCCTTCCTGTTACAAAAAAATAAAAATGATATTTGATGGTTGTATTGTCAAAAAAAAAAAGTATAATTCTTAGAAACAATAGTATAGCCACTTCTTTGGGTCATTTGATCCCTTTAAAAGTCTCATTAAAAATATAAACACATTACCTAGAAAAAAATAACAATATACCTATTCATACACACACAAAATGTGGTGTACAAATGTAGATGGTTATGAACCTCCCCAAGCTAATATGCCAGCCATGGGTCAGAAATATCAGCTTTAAACTCACATTATCTTTACTCATCTTGTCAATTCAAATAAAGGACCTCCTTCATGAACTGTCTGGGGCCCTCCTGGCTTCTAAAACTTTCTCTTACTTATTGTTTGTGATAGCACCTGGGTATTGTAGGGATGTTCTAGTTTCTGTAGAGCCATCTTGCCTTAAATAAATGAGTGATTCTAAGTTCAGCTCCTATAGAAATGTTCTTTCTTAAATATTCATACAATATTAAACCTTCAGCTTTTATTGATATAGAAACTGGTTTTTGAGAGAAAGTATTCATTCATTCAGCAAAAACCACAGTTGGAAGCTTTGTCCACTGCAATGCTGAATGTTTCACCTGTATTCATCTCTTCTAAGAATCCAGTGCCTGCTTAAGCCTAGAATTGTGGACACCTCTGCTAAAGAGACACCCTTCCTTTTTGTCTGCCTTTATGACATTTATCACAACAGAACTATCTTTTAAATTTCATTATTCCTCATTTTGTCAACTGAGACCAACATCTATACTAATAAAAGTGTAATATGCTAATTAGACCAGGACCCCTTCCAGGAGACCTTCCGGACAAAGCCATGGTGGCGGGACCGAGGCAGAAGCAGTTAGGGGTGATTAGGCCAGGAGGGGAGGGAAGTTGGGGGTGATCAGGCCGGCAGGGGGGGCCAGTTGGGGGCAAGCAGGCTGGGAGGGGGTGCAGTTGGGGGGTGAGAAGGCCGGCAGTGGGGGGCATTTGGGGGCCATCAGTCCAGTGGGGGGGCAGTTGAGGGTAAGCAAGCCAGTGGGGGGGCAGTTGGGGACAATCAGGCTGGCAGGGGAGGCAGTTGGGGGCGAGCAGGCCAGCAGGGGGGGGCAGTTGGGGGTGAACAGGCTGGCAGGGAGGGGCAGTTGGGGGTGAGAAGGCTGGCGGGAGGGCAGTTGGGGGTGAGCAGGCTGGCAGGCAGAGTAGTTAGGGGTGATCAGGCAGGCAGGCAGGTGAGAGGTTAGGAGCCAGTGGTCCTGGATTGCGAGAGGGATGCAGACCCCAGAGGGGTCCCAGATTGGAGAGGGTGCAGGCCAGGTTGAGGGACACCCCACTGCCCATGCACGAATCTGTGTTCAATTTGTAAGGAATAATTCATGAACTTTTCTGACCTTCTGTTGCCCTTGAGTGTTAAATCTATGTTTAGAACTTGATCACAGTAACAGCAGCAACCTAGGGTTGAGGTACAATTACCTTTCTTTCTAATCTTTTATCTCTTTATTTTTGCTTTCCAGATTATCTATATTTTAATATTATGAGTCCCCTTGGTATCTTTTTAAACTATTTTCGACATATGTTATTATAAGCCCACTTACATCATTTCTCAGCCTCGTACTAGTACTAGACTGACATTTTGGGCCAGATATTCCTTTGTTGTGAGGGCTCTTCTGTGCATTATAGGGTGTTTAGCATCATCCTTGGGCTCTACACACTAGATGCTAATAGTATCTATTCCCTTCCTTTTCCATTTGTGACAATCAAAATGTCTCTATACATTGTCATATGTCTCCTAGGATCAAAACTGCTCTCAATGGAGAACCACAGCAATAGAGCAATAAAATTTAGGATTCATAATTGACTTCTGTTTCAAAGCCTTACTGGATTAACCAACACTCTTCCACGCCCATGGAAAAACATAGTGACAGCCTTCTCAAGAATCCGGTCTCATTGTGGCTCCTGCCACCTACATTTGCATGCTCACAAGGAGTATGTTGTTTGTTCCCCAATCCATTTATGTTAGTGGTACTCATGCTAATTTTTAAATCTAATTAAACATGATGTAAAAATGATAAACTATGATTTTGAAAAACTTTGTTTTTTTGAAAACTAAGTTGGACTCTTTGAAAAGATTCTTAAATCAGTTTAAGAAAAAACTGATGCTGAATTGGGTCTAGGGGCAAGACATCTATAAATACTGGGAAAGAAAAAAAAAAGATTTTGACCACTGTCTTTTTCGGTTTTTGTTCCTCTTCACAAATAAGCTAGAAATTCCTAGATAATGAATTGTGGGTGTGATTTATGCACAAAAGACAGTGCCTAACTCCATTCAGTAGATCCACACATGTAAAGGAAAGGTGCTGGCCTGATCTTTATAGCAAAAAAAATTATGCTGTCACATAGTAAGTACTAGCAGAGGAAAATTCTTTCATACAACCATGTACTCAAAAAGTTACATTAGAGCCTGGTTGGCATGGCTCAGTGGTTCAAGAGCACTGACCCTTGAATCAATAGGTCACAGGTTGGATTCTGGGTCAGGGCACATGTCCAGGTTTTGGGCTCGATCCCCAGTACAGAGGCTGAGCAAGAGTCAGCTAATCAATGATATTCCTCTCATCGATGTTCCTATATCTCTATCCCTCTCTCTTCCTGTATCTCTAAAAATCAATACAAACATGTTTTTAAAAAAGTTACATTAGAGTTATAGACATTACTTCATAGGAAAAGTAAGTATTGGTTAGCATAAGTGAATGGATGAACACAGTTTAAGTGATAATATGTTACCTAAAAATGTGGTGATTCCATTGGAGCATGTAGCTCCATGCTTTAAAAAATTACAAAGAAAGCAGCTAGGATTCACCAACCAACAGGTACTATCGAGATCAGCAAAACATTAAAGCTTTTAAAATGATGAATCATTCACTTTTACCTGTTTACTCCTGCTAACAAATCTGAGTTATTCACATTTTCATAAATTTATATCTTTTATAGGAAAAATAAATCCCTGAGGAAAGTAAATTTAGAAGAATGTGCTATGCTTCACCTAGACAAAGCTCCTTTATAACCCAACTGAGAGAACTTACAGAAGGTGCCATACACAAAATTGTAGGGCAGTGAAACGACTCTGTGTGATAATGTAATGGTAGATACATGGCATTATACATTTGTCCAAACACACAGACTGAACAACACCAAAAGGGAACCCTAATGTCAACTGTGGACTTTGGATAAAAATGTTGTGTCAATATAGGTACATCAATTCTAACAAGGGTTCAACTCTGATGGGAGATGTTGATAGTGGGGGAGGCTGTCCACATGTGATGACAGGGGGTACGTGGGAAATCTCTCTACCTTCCCTTCAATTTTGCTGTGAACCTTAAAATGCTCTAAAAAATAAATTATATAAAAAAGAAGGTTCCATAAGACCATGCTTTTTTTCAGTGAATTTTTATAGGCTGCAATGTCCACTATTAACATTGGTTTCTAACCATAAATGATCTTTATCACTAATACTTATTTATCCAACATACTCATTGAGCCCTCCGAATATGTTCAGCACACACCATGCTTGGTGCTTTGAAGTGAACCAAGATAAATCAGATCCTGACCCTCTTTCCAAGTGTTTATACTCCAATAAAGGTTATTATACAAGGTATTAAGTGGTGAATACTTTTTATTTTCCCACAACTGAAAGCTCCCCTAAGCCAAAGACCATATCTTGTTTAAATATTTAAATACTCAGTGGCTGGCACACACCAGGCACACAGTAAATATAAGTGCAATAGAACCATGAAACATTTTCTACTTGAAGGTAATTCCAATCTCTTAAATTCATTTTTTTTAAAAAAAGTGCCTGCTGTTGTTATAGCAGTATTCGAGTTTAATTGCACTAATTTCCTTTCCTTAGTTATCATTGCCAAGATAATCTGATTTCAAGAGGAGAGCAGAATGCTAAAAATTGAATGAAAACAATGATGAAAAAAAAATGACAAGGAGAAATTATATGTTCTGAGAAACAGAGTTGTCCTAGGGGTTAAGAAGCAGACCAAAATGATGGAGGGTGTGCGCTTCTGATTGGTTGCGTATCCTTGGGCGATTCCTTCTGCCTCTCAGATCTCCAAGTCCCCGACTATAATAATAATGCTGCCCTTTGATCTAGAGTGGTTGGATCAACCATCAATGGGAACAAAGAGCAAAGTTCTCTGCATATTTGAAATTGTGCTATAAATTTAATTTTATCAAAGTTAAAAACACAGTAGAGCCAAATGTCTTTCTAAAAGCAAACAAGTGTCCCATGCGTATTACACAGTTTTGTAGGTTATTTAGAGCTCCTTAAAAAACTTTAATTTTAAATATGTAGACTGTTTGCCGGTGCAGTGATGCCAGTTTTGATCAGCTGTCTGAAATAGTTTTCTTCCTCCACTGCTCCTTTCCTTGCCATTCCTGAACTATTCAAACAGTTCTTTTTTTAGGAAGTGTTGAAGCAAGGGCACACCATCTATTTCTGTGCAGCTTGCCAGTTTCCAAAATTAGCTGACAAGTATAAAACAGAGGACATGAGCCCCCATGCTAATTGTGTGTCAGCCTGAGAAATATTTTTAAGACCTGGAATGTTTCTCTCCAATGGTACCTTCCAGTCTTCCAAAAGTACAAAGACTTTTAAAAAGTGTTAAGATATGTTGTTTTTTCTTGCCTGTCTTGCAAATGATTTAACATTCTGGTTGTAGAGGACTGAAATTTTCTTTAACTTTGTTAAGGGTCAAATATTACAATCAAGCAGATTTTTTTCTTTCCTTTCTTTTCTTTTTTTTTTGGTCACCAGGCTTGGGGGAAATTGTGGACTTTTAAAATTGGATATATTGCCAAATAATACAAAGGCAAGAAGACTAGCTTAGAGGCATCATTACAAATCCATATGTTAACTTAGGACAGATCACTTCTTATACGGTGAACCTTAACCCTGGGAAATCCTAAACACCTCAGAGACTGAAGTTCTTTCTGACATAGGGAAAGCCCCAGACACTGCTCCTTCCTCTTGCTCCCACTCTCCCTCTCCCATTTATGAGTCCCTACGTTCTCTTTATTGTGGCTGTTCTTTATTTCTTCCCACTTTTATCCTTCCTCAATTTTCACTCATATGATTACACTATTAGTGTGTGTGTGTGTGTGTGTGTGTGTGTGCATGTGCGTGTGTACCTGTGTGTATGCCTGTATATAGATACAAGCAATTACATGGTGGCCTGTACACACACACACACATACACACTTGCTGGGTACTTACTTAATACCAGCCATTTACATGTGTTCACTCACTTAATTCTTATAAAAGCCTTATGGAGTTGTCACTATGATTAAAACACAATAGAGATGAGAAAACACGAAACAAAAATGTTAAATTGCTTCCCAAAGCCACACAGCTAGGGACAGATGGAGCCAGGTTTGAACCCCGGCATTCGGGCCCCAGAGCCCTTGCTTTTGCTAACTATTCTACACTGATACTGAGTACATACAAGATATAATAAATGTGTTACACATTCATTCCTTTGTCTGGGCTCTGTGCTAGAGCAGTGAAAAACAGCAAAAAGCCATGGTCCTGCTAGTAGGAACTTTACAATCTGGAAAGGGGAGATAGACGCTACCTTCCACAGTATATGTTAGAAAGAAGAATAAAGCAAGGTGGGGCTAGAATGGAAGCGTGGGAGTTATAGGAGGCTATTATTTTCTATAGGGTGGTCAGAAAGGGTTCTCTGATAAGGAGATTGAGTGAACACATGACTGCATGAAACACCTGAACTCCTCCCACCTTAAACCTCATGCTCGTTCTTTCCTTTGCGCTATTTCACTTCACTCTTCTCTCCAGCAAGTACTCACCCAATACCCACTGCATGGAGCAGACAGAACTAGGTGTTGCTGTGTCTTAAAAAATGATAGGCCTGAATCTGTACATTCAAAACACTGACAAACTAAAAGGGGAGACAAGACCCTCAGATAAACTCCCCCAATCTCTTAGAAAACTGTAGGTTTAGACAGAGACACTTCACATCACTACAGAGGCTGGCCAGCCTCTCAAATCCACTTGTGTGTGCAAATGAATGAGCTACCAGCCAAGGATATTCACAGATGTGATCCTTATTGCAGACCAACTTCATAAGAGGGACCCCTCCAGGTTCCCTCTGCCTACCCTGTGTTCACAGGGATTAACCCTTCCACATCCCTTAGCTAAAAAATTAAGTCTACAAGGTGATGTTTATCTTTAAACCATGTTTGGTATTTAGTTCAGGCTGAGGGTCACCACTGTGGGGAGATGGGACTTCTGTCTACCAAGTCTCTCAGGAAACAGAAATGTACTGCGCAGATGGGGGGGTGGGGTGCGGTTAGACTAGTGACCTACATAAGGCAGCAGGGTTCCCTTGGATTTGGGGTGTCAGGAGACTTGCTGCATTAATATTAATTTCACCGAATCACTGACGTATCCAGCATCCTTCTGAATAGTTCTTTCAGAGTCCTTGCTAAGTTTTTACTTGACTTAAGACTTCTTTAGATTATTTTAGTATTCCTTATATAAAACAGCCACTATTATGTGTCTGTGTTCTTGTGCTCAACTGCCTTGAAAAATCAATTGCCAAAGATTTCTCTTAATTCTGCAAAACAGCCCACTGGCCCTACTGTCATCTCTGAAGGTGGCCACTGTTCAAATAGCACTGTTGTCCCATCATTTCCAGGTGGTGTTTTGTTTTCTTTCAAAAATGTCATCTTGACACTTAGCTCAGAAATGCACCTGAAGAGGAGACACTGCTGGTAGCATTAGGAAGAGAGGAGTATGTCTCCATGAACATTTTAGTTTACCTATTAGTCACCACAATCATGTTCTGTGAACCTACCACGGTTAAATGATGTGATCCAGGAAGAACCTCAGTTTGGACATTAGGAACAATTCCTGCTCATTAAAACTCACTTATTTAGACTTTAGCAATGGCGAACTAGCCCTGAGGGACAGTTGCAGACCCTAGAAATGGCACCTTATATCCTATTGACCAACTTGTGCTCTCAGAGACAGAAAAGCAAAGGCAAAATTAACCAAAAAACCGACGATGTACACGTAAGACTGCATGTGTGTTTTTTAAAAGCATTGTTAACAAAAACATCTCCCCCAAAAATAAAAATAAAAAGGTGTATTTTCTTCAAATACTATGTTTCTGCATGGGGATGGGTACCAGGTTACTAAAAGGCCTCTGCATTTAATAAGGCTTCATTATTGTGCTGGAAGCTGTTCTGCAATTCATAAGTGGGCTTCTTAAGGGAACATATTCCAAACATCATTAATCAAATTAAAAATTTTCTTGGATAAATCACTTTAAAAGGAGGCCCATTTTGCTATAAAGAGTAATTTTTCTCTATTAGCTCCCAGAGACATAATATCACTAATAAGTTCATTTAATGAGAGAAAATCATCCCCATTCCAGATAATTTCTGGATCAAAGAGGGATTTGCAAATACCAGCCTGCAATGTAATGTTTGACTAATGGCCTAATCCATCAACTGAGAAGTATTGGTATTGAATTCACTAATGTTCATTATTAGCATTTATTTATTCATTTGCCCAATGAATATTTCTATAGCTCCTACTATGTGCCAGTTTCCACGTGTTGAGGACTGAGCAGGGAACAAATAAACATAGACTCCTCTCTCAGGAGGTTGGGCATCTGGTGGGGAAGCCATCAAGCAAAAGCTTACACAAGCGAATGTCTAATTGTGAGGTAGCAGAATGAGATTTTATCCACCCCATCCAGAATCAATCCCCTAGTGGAGAGGCTTTTAATAAAACAAATCCAGAGACTTCAATAGTGTAATAATACCAAAGTCATGATTGATAAAACATAGTTTAGCAAGAGGAAGGATGTTTTTTTCTTACAGAATCTAAAATGCAAAAACTGTCCAGTTTGAAGTAGATGTGAGAACTTCCAGGACTTTCTGCACTTTTCCAGGATGGGGTGTGGCCTGGGGGAGGACAGTAGTGGGCCAGGACACACGGAGGACTGAGGGAGAAAAAGGTGGCTTCCGACAGCCACAATCAAACTCCATATGTGATGAGGTGACAATGAAAGAAATGGAGATGGGTTATCCCAGCTCCAGGACTCCTGCTCTGTTTGAGATTAGCTGAGTCTGATTCCTTCCTCTCTGTTCACAGAAGGAACCTGCAGACCCTGTATGGCTTTGAGGAACACAAGCTGGAACTTCCGACTTTTGTTTATTTCTACCTGATACCCAAAGTAAGGAACATACATGCTTCTATTTGGGGAGTAGTGTAGCCATAACCTCTGCCAAAAGGACAGCCCCTCAGAGGGCTTCCCTCTATGTGGTCCCAACTTCCAACCTGTAGCCAGGAATGGGGTTCAGACCCCTCCCGTTTTTAAATTAAGAAATGAACCAGAAATTATGCCAAAGCTGACTGGCTATGGGGTTGAAAGCTCATAGCAGTCATCCATGGAAACTGAACAGTTATAAAGATTGTTCTGATGTGATATGGGGGAATATTTTTTTTTGGTTCCTTATTTTTCACTTTTCAGAAAAGTGGCTATAAACAAATCACAAAATGCCTCTTTCTCCTGAAGTTGAAGAAGCTGCTTCTTTTCTACAATAGTGTGTTCACTGTTTTTTTTAAACCTATCCTTCTCAGTTTTCAGTCAAGTACAGGATGGGTACTATCACCTCATTTTACAGAAGAGTTAAGTGGGTTTCCATGAGATTCAAGAATTTTTATTGATTTCAGAGAGGAAGGGAGAGGGAGAGAAACATCAATGATGAGAGAGAATCACTAATCCGCTGCCTCCTGCATGCCCCCCACAGGGGATTGAGTCTGCAACCCGGGCATGTGCCCTGGCCTGGAATTGAACAGTGACCACTGAGGAACACCGGCTGGGAAAGAGTTTTTGGTAAAACCTTGGGGACTCAGGCATAGCCTTTTTCACCATAAAGATAGGCAGGAACATCAGAGTATGGGCCAAAGCACAGCACTCAATTTGAGTTCTTAGCACAGGGGAGTCAGATGAAAAAAAACCTCTCCCATTCACAGAAGCCATCACCCTACTTAAATTTACCCATTTGAAATACCATGACTCTGAGAGCTATCCACAGAGGGTTAGTTAATGCCATTTTAGATCCTTCATATTTTTCAGGTCACTTCTTGGACCCTGCTGGATAAATTAAACGTGATATTCATCACTACCTCTGAAAATTCAAATCTGTGTATTCAACCATAGTGGGTCATATCAATATTGCTCATTTAACAATTGCAAAAAATATGTCATTTTTGTGTCAATGGGAATTTTGAACAAACCCCAGATGAAATCTCCAACCTTTCACACATTCATAGATGACAATTATATCTCTACAATCACTAAAAAAAAAAAAAAATAAATCAAACCAATAGAAATGAAATCAACAGTAAAAGAGCTAAATTATAGATAACAGAATATTCAGAAAACTACGCCTCATCTCATGAAAGTGGGTGCACTGCCTGTATGCCAGGGTTTCTTGAGCCATTGGTGATAGTCAGCATATTGCAATTGAGTGCAATTACGTTAGCTATAATTAAGAACAATTACAGCTTTTTATTTCTCTACTTGTTCTTTAAAAGCACATTTGTAATAAAACTTTTTTTTAAAGGTGAAGAATATAATTATACATCCTTATAACGTCTCCAATAATTAGTTTGACTAAAGTTTCTTCAGGAACAATTTTCGTTTTAACTGTCAGATCTGCCATTTATAGTCAATGGAACAC
This sequence comes from Ia io, assembly GCA_025583905.1. Classification (NCBI taxonomy): domain Eukaryota; kingdom Metazoa; phylum Chordata; class Mammalia; order Chiroptera; family Vespertilionidae; genus Ia; species Ia io. The sequence goes on along the minus strand of JAJQQW010000002.1, from coordinate 91,223,819 downwards.
ACTTAAAAAAAAATTTCAACATTAACCTTTTTCACCCCATGTAGCTGTATATGAATTATTGGTACAAATTGAAGGTTTCAGTATTTAAATCTCTAGGCCTGCTGCAAACTATAAAAATTTTTTTCCTTTTAGTTGTATATGCGTGTGTATGTACATACATGTGTGTGGTATCTTTTAATAAAAAAATAAATTCTGTATTTGTAGAGCATGTTTTCTTGCTCAAGATTTTAGGCAAAAAAGCCTGCTTGTGTTAGAAAGGTGTGTTCTCTAGTTCTATAATAGAGAACACTACCTCTTTGTTTACTTAGTACATATTTATGCAGGGCCCAAACTATCAGTACCGAAACTAAGAAGCCCCTGGATTGTGACAAATCTGTCTCTCATTTAGTAAGTGCACAGTTAATATTAGACGTTTAGGATCAGTGAAATGCTACCTGCTCATAATCTAGCCTCTGACTCAGTGCCACTTCATCACTGTGTCCCCTGGTAGACTGTAAAGGACCTGAGGGCAGGGATGACTTCTTGTCCATCTCCACCACCAGCACCCAGAACAGAAAGTGGCTGTTGTAAAATGCTCAATAAATTGAATATGTTGGATTAGTGTAGAGGTGTGGTTTTTTTTTTTTTTCAGATTTTTCTCACTTATGTTGTGAATAATTGAAAATTAATCACCTAGTTGACTTTGAAGATAGAAGAAAATTGGGTAATACAAGTCTGGAAATTAAGGATATTTTCACCACTTATCTGGTTGAATTAGCTGTCCTGGGAAATTAATTGTTATACAAAGGCTGTGCACCTGGAAATGGAGTGGGGGGTTGGAACAGATCACCCCCTAAAGTCCTTTACAACCTCGAGATTATTGAATAGCTTAACACACTTAGACCAAATCTTAAAAGCAATAAGCATAAGCCTAAAAGTACAAGTGTAGTTGTTTGGGGGTGGATAAGTGCAATCCCATCCATTAGTATTAAAGATGCTAATACACTGAGAAATTGTTCCTGTGAAAAAGCCATCAGTATTCAAAATACTGAAATAGACTTGGATGTGATTTATATTATAAAAATTTATCATTTATCCCATAACACCCATCAATTACTAACTACTTCCTATATTTAATCACTTTGCTTAGTACTTTACAGAAATTCTCTTTTATTCTCCACAACTATTAGATAGTTATAATGATGCCTATTTTTCAGATAAGGAAACTAAGACTTAGAGAAATTACGTGTATTTGAATCCAAGCCTGTCCAACTCTAAAATGAATGCTTAAAACAAGAAAACAAAATAGCACATGGCTAATCATGTTCAAAAGACACAAAAATAGGATGATAATCTGTGTGGATCTCTATAGCACTCTAACAGCCACAATAAGAGGAACAAGGATCTAAGAAAAATAATGTCACTCCCCAAGTTCACTTATAGATCTGTAAGCTTTTCTCTTAGTGGTTCTCAGACATAGATACTTTCTATAAAAAAGATCTGTATGTAGTGGTGGTACTGAGAGCAGAAACGGGGGTCAAATGGCATTTCTCAGGTTCAAGTCTAGGGTTCAGGGTTATTTTAAACTACTTCTGGTATCCATCCTTACCCAAATGTACAAGAAGGGATGGCATGGCCATTCATTGCAGCATAGTGTGTAACTGAATAATCTCAATGCCCACAAGTAAAGAAAGGGGTAAATAAACTGGGCCATATCCACACTGTGCAATATCTATGGGGCAGTTAGGAAGAATGAGGTGGCTGTCTGTGGATAGACATTCTCAGGCATGGATAGAACGGATAGAATTCTCAGGCCTGCTGAATGATAAAAAGAATGAGTTCTAGAATAATACTTTGGGTTTTATGCAGTTGATGTTCAAAACAATCGCAGAACAAGGTGTTAGGGGTTCATCTGAGTAAGAAATGTCTAGAAACCGGCCTGGAAGGAAATTCAGCAGGTGAGTAAGTAGAGCCTCTGAGGAAAGGCGGGTGGCGGGCATAGAAAGTTTCAGTCTTACAGGTAGGGTAAATTTTTTTTAAAGGGCCGCCCAGCCAACCTGAGGGCCCAGAGGGTGGGAGTGTCACTTCCAGGCAGCAGCAGAGCCACAGCACTCCAGGGACGGACGAAGTGCCAGGGCTCGCTATGGTGCACCAGCTGACTGCATTCTCTCTGAAGGGCGGCAGGAGCTGTGCAGCCACCCTCTGTCAGGTTTCCCGGGAGTGGGGGTGCGGGGCCTCTGCAGGCTTGGGCCCAAGATGGCACTGCGGCAGCAGGTGCTTTGTGTGCAACCTGCCTCCCCCTGGTGACAGTCACCTGTGGGGTTGGGGAGGACATACTTCACGCGCAGCCCAGCCAGGTCCAGCCACAGCCCAAGCCAGTCGCTCATTGTGCTGGGGCGTGCAGAGGCCTGCGGATCAGCACCACTGGCAAGGCCACAGTGAGCAGGTCCCTCCCAACAGCTGCGCATTGGCCTCCTGTCCGCTTGGGGCGCTATGGAACTCCCCAGAGGCCCCCTCTGCAGGGGCGCCAGCTCTACTCCCAGGTGGATCTCCACCAGGAGCTGCCAGGCGGGAGTTTGGGGAGATGTAGACTGGAGACCTATGACCAGCGAGGCCCACTAAAAAGAAATGCAGCTTATTAAAAAAAATCATTTTGCTTGGTAAGTCTGGTTTAAGAGTATGTAGGTATTGTTTGTAATGGATAAACTTCAAGAGACAACCGGTATTATCATCTATGACAGTTTATTTCTGCCTCTGATATAATATTTTTAAAAATCTGCTTTTATGTCTTTTTATTTTAACTCCCTACAACTGTATGGACACCACTTCTTAAAAAAATAACAGCCTCTCTCCCCCCCTCCCCCCGCCCCCACCAAAAAAAAAGATGTAGTTTATAGTTCCCTGTGAAAATCCATTAAAAAATGTATTGAATCAATTTTAGATGCCCTCAAGAAGCTTTCGTATTTAAAGGAGCCCTTTGGGGACTGTTTTGGTAATGAATGTTATCAATCTCTTACTTGTTTTATAAATTTGTATTTTCATAAATTGGGTTTGCTTATTGGAAATCAATTCTCTACAGTCAGGATTCAGCAGAGAGTAAGGTGGTATTTATACTAATAAAATAATAAATTCTAGATGTCAATCGTGGCCTGGGTTCTAGATGTAGTCATTCACTTTTTCATCTAACCATCTGGAATAGATAAAACCCTGATGATCCACACATATCACAGAAAAGTTGTAAAAAAGTAAATTTGAATGCAACCATCTGAGCAAACATTCCAGTGGAACCTGTCAGTTTGCTTATATGAATAGTCAGATTAGGAAATGATGGCAGGGAGCTTCTCCCTTTCCTCTTACCAACCTAGTCTCCCAAACTGCTTCTCTGAGATCTGAAATTTCCCTCCCTCTTCCCTTCCCTCCTCCTCCCCCCTTCTTCTCTTCCTTCAGGAAGAGTTCTGATCTGCCCTCTTAATGTATAATTGACATGTAATAACCTGCATATAATTATAGTATGTGATTTGGTCAGATTCAACATATGTAAACACCCATGAAACTATTGCCACAATCAAGTTAATGAATGTACCCATCAACCCCCAAAGTTCCTTTTTGCTCCAGCCTGCCTCATCCCCCAAGTAATCCTGATCTGCTTTCCCTCACTCTACACTAGTTTGCATTTCCTAGAATTTGATATAAATAGAACCATACATAAGTTTTCTTGGTCTGGCTTCTTTTACTTAGCATAATAATTTTGCGATTCATACATGTTGAGCCTGTATCAATAATAGTACATTCTGTTTTACTGATGAGTAGCATTCCATTGTACAAATAGGCCACAGTTTGTTTATACATTCTCTTCTTGATAGACATGTGGGTTATTTTAATTATTACAAATAAAACTGCTATAAACATTCATGTACATATCTTTGTATGAACATTGTATGATTTCCTTCCTCTTGGGTAAACATCTAGGAGTGGAATGACTGCATCATATGGTAGGTATATTTTAACTTGTTAAGAAACTGCCAAACTGTTTTTTAGTGACTATAACACTTCACATTCTACCATCAGTGTATGGGAATATATGACTGACAGTTTCAGTACTTCCCCTCTCACCATAATTTGGTATGATCAGTACTTTAAATTTTAGCCATTCTAAAAGGTTATAGTGATAGTTCATTATAGATTTTATCTGTATTTCCCTAATCTCTCTCTATATAAAAGCCTAAGCGACCATTACGACTGAATGACCGGAATGACCGGAACAACCGGAACAACCGGTGGCTATGATGCGCACTGACCACCAGGGGGCAGACACTTAATGCTGATGCTGCCCCCTGGTGGTCAGTGTGCTCCCACAGCCAACTTCCTGTGGCTGGCTAACTTCTCCCGTCCCTCCCTGCAGCCGGCCAGCCCCGATTGGCCTGTCCTCGATGGGAACCATCACTGGCCAGGCTGAGAGACCCCACCCGTGCATGAATTCATGCACCAGGCCTCTAGTAACTAATAATGTTGAGAATCTTTTTATGTGTTTATGTGACATCTGTATATCTTCTTTGGAGAAGTTAGTTACCTGTTCAAATCTTTTCCCCAATTTTTTAAAAATTGGTTTGTTTGCTTTCTTATTGTTAAGTGTCCAGTGTTTTTTCTCAAATTATAATTTACAACAATTTTCCCCTATTCTGTGAGTTATCTTTCCATTCTCTTAATGTTTCTCTCAAAAAGAGTATTTTTAACTTACCAGTTTTTGGATCATTCTTTTTAGAATTATATTTAAAAAATCTTTGTCTACCCAAGTCACAAAGATTTTCTCCAAAATTTTTTCTTAGAGGTGCTATAGTTTTAAGTTTTATATTTAAGTCCTGTGATAATTTTGAATTAATAATTTTATGTAGTAAAAGTATCAAAGTTTATTTCCTTTTTACTTGTGGATGTCTAATTGATTCAGCACCATATATTGAAAAAGCTATCATTTTCCACTGAATTGCCTTTGCACCTTTGTTGAAAATCAGTTGTCTATATATGTACAGATCTCTTTCTGGGCTCTCTTTTCTGTTCTCTTCATCTATTTGTCTATCTTTGTGTCAATTTCATACTGTTTTGGTTACTGAAGTTTGATAATAAGCCTTGAAATTGTGTAGTGTTAGCCTTTTAACTTTGTTCTTTTTTTAAAAAGTTATTTTGGTTATTTTAGGCCTTTTCAATTCCACATGAATTTCAGCCAATTTTTCTACCAAAATATTCTGCTGGGATTTGGTTGGCTTTGCATTAAATTTATAGATTTATTCAGAGAGAATTGTCACCATAACAATATTGAGTCTTCTGATCCATGAATTGATGTTCTCTCCATTTATTTAGATCTTCTCTAATTTCTCTCCTCGATTTTTGTGGCTTTCAGTGTATAGATATTTATCTCTCTTGTTGGACTTATTCCCAAATATTTAAATTTTTGGTAGTATAATACATGGGCTAGTTCATAGAAATACAATTTACTTTCACATGTGAATCTTATATCCTCCCAAATTATAAGCTTATTTATTAATTTTAGTAGCTTCTTTGTAGATTCTATAGACAATCATGTTGCTTTTGAAAAGACAATGTCACTTCTTCCTTTTCCATACACATAGCCTTTATATTGCCTTTTCATAGTATAGTTTTCTTTTCTTCTTTTTTTTTCTAAAGTATATTTTTATTGATTTCAGGGAGGAAGAGAGAGGGAGGGAAGGGCAGAGAGAGAGAGAGAGAGAGAGAGAGAGAGAGAGAGAGAGAGATGATGATGAAGGAGAATCACCAATTGGCTGCCTCCTTCATGCCCCACACTGGGGATCGAGTCCGCAACCTGGGCATGTGCCCTGACTGGGACATGACCTCCTAGTCCATAGGTTGGTGCTTAACTTCTGAGCCAAGCTGGCTAGACAATAGTAGAGTTTTCTTGATTGCACTGGCTAGAGTCTCCAGTATAATGTGAAATAGAAAGGGAGAGGCAGACATCATTGTCTTGATCCTGACCTTAGATGAAAATCATTGTCTTTCACTATTAAGTCTGATAATAATGGTCATTTTTTTCATAAGAGATTGAGGAAGTTTCTGTCTATTTCTAGTTTGCTGAGAGTTTTTTTTTTCTTTCAGGAATAAATGTTGAATTTTTCAAATACTTTTCTGTACCTATTAGATGATCAATACTTTTTTTTTAGTTTGCTAATACAGTGAATTACATAAAATTACTTTTTAAAATGTTTTTATTTCTTTTAATCCTCACCTGTGGATTTTTTTTTCATTGCTTTTCAGAGAGTGGAAGGGAAGGTGGGGGGACAGGGAGACAGAGGAGAGAGAGAAACATTGATGTGAGACACATTGATTGGTTGCTTTCTCCACTTGCCCTGACCTGCAACACAGGCCCTTGACCTGGAATAGAACCTGTGACTCTTGGGTGCACAACCACTGAGCACACCAGCCAAGGCTACATTAAATTATTTTAAAATTTGCAAGCCTTGCTTAAAATCCACTTTGTCATCATGAATTTTACTCTTTATATATTGTTGGATTCAATATGCTAAAATATTGTTTAGCATTTTTGCAGCTATGTTCAAGTGGATATTGATCTTGCTTTTCTTATAGACTTTGTCTGGTTTTGGTACTAGGGTGATGCTGGTCTTATAGAATAAATTGGAGAGTATTCCCTCCTTTCTAATGTTCTGGAAGAATTGTATTGAATTGTATTGGTTCTTCCTTAAATATCTGATAGATTCTTACCAGTAAAACCTTCTGAGTCTGGAGTTTTCTTTGTGAGAAAGTTTTTAACTACAAATTCAATTCTTATTATATATGGGGCTATTCAGGTTATTTATTTCTTCTTGAGTTTGAGGAATCTGTCTTTCAAGGACTTAGTCTATTTCATCTAAGTCAGCAGTTGGCCTACAGCCTGCAAACTAAGAACTTGTTTTTTACATTTTTAAAAATTGAAAAATAAATATGTGACATATACCATATGTGGCCTTCAAAGACTAAATTTTTACTGTCTGGCCTTTTTCAGTAAACATTTGCTGGTCCCTAATCTAAATGTTCAATATATTGACTTAAAGTTACTAACAATGTCCCTTATTTTTCTGTTAAGTATCTATAGAAAATTATGTCAGATCTTTCATTTTTATCATTATTAAATTATTTTCCCCTTAATTTGTCTAATTATAAGCTTAGTAGTTTTATTGATCTCAACAAACAAGCATTTGGCCTCAATGATTTTCTCTGTTGTCTTTCTATTATCTATTTACTCTCGTCTTTATTGTTTCATTTCTTCTACTTATTTTGTGCTTACTTAGCTTTTTTAAAATAGTTTCTTAGTCTGGAAAGTCATTGATTGAAGACTTTTTTTTGTTTCTAACATAGGCATTTAATGCTAAAAAGTTCCCTATAATACTGTTTTAGTGGCATCCCACAAATTTTGATATGCTGTGTTTTTATTTTTACTCAGTTTAAAATTTTTTCTAATTTTCCTTTTGATTTATTTGACACCTGGATTATTTAGAAGTATGTTGCTTTCATTTCAAATATTTGGAGATTTTCTGTTATTTCTAATTCAATTCTATTTTGTTAAAGTATTTTTTTTTTATCACTTGAATACTTTAAAACTCATTGAAAGCTATTTTATGGCCCAGAGAATGGTCTGTTTTGTTAAATGTTCTAGAAACATTTAAAAAGAATATGAATTTTGTTGTTTGGTGTAATGGTCTATAAATATCAATTAGGTCAAGTTGGTTCAAGTGTTGTTCACTTCTCTTCTACTGTCACTGACTTCATGTCTATTCTACCCATTTTGAGAGAGGATTGTTGAAATCTCTGAGTAGTATGGACCTATTTCCCCTATCCATTTTTAATTCATGTACTTTGAATATCTGTTTTTAGTTGTATAAAAGTTAAGGATTGGCATGTCTTCTTGATCAGTTATGAATTTACCCCTTTATCATAACCAAATGATCTTCTTTATCTCTGGTAGTATTCATACTAGTGATAGAGCCATTCCAACTTTCCTTTGATTAATGTTATCATGGTGTATTTGTTGTTTAGGTGTGATGTAACAAAATACTAGAAAATGTGTGGCTTAAAACAACAGAAATGTATTCTCTCACAATTCTGAAGGCTAGAAGCCCAAAATCAAGATGTCAGGAGGGCTGTGATATCTCTGAAGACTCTAGGGGAGAATTCTTCCTTTTAACTTCCTAGTTTCTTGTAGTTGCCAACAATCCTTGGTGTACCTTTGCTTGCATCATTCTAGTCTATGCCTCTATTGTCACATGTCCATCTTTCCTATGTGTTGCCTCTCTTCCTTTTTATTTTTTTTAATCCTCACCTGAGGATGTTTTCATTAATTTTTAGAGAGAGAGGAAGGAAGGGGGCGGGGGGAAGAGAGAGAGAGAGAGAAAGAGAAACATTGATCAGTTGCCTCTTGTACATGCCCTAACTAGAAATTGAACCCAAAATCTAGGTATGTGCCTAACCGGGAATCTAACCCACACCATTTTGGTGTACAGGACAATGCTCCAACCAACTGAGCTACCTGGCAAGAGTGCCTCTCTTCTTTTTATAAGGACACAAGTCATATTGGATTTAGGGCCCACACTAATCCAGTGTGATTTTATCTTAACTAGTTATATCTTCAAGTATCCTATTTCCAAATAAGGTCACATTCTGAGGTTATTGGTAGACATGATTTTGATGGGACACTCTTCAACGCAGTATAGTCTGCCTTCTGGACCCCCAAATTTATATCTATATCACTTGCAAAATATATTCACCTCATTTCAACACCGCAAAAGTCTTAAACCATTCCAGCATTAACTTTAAATCTAAAATCTCATCTAAATATCATCACCTCAAAAAAGTTCTAAATATAATCATATGAATACTGTAAATTGGGTATAGGTGAGATTCTGGGTATGATCCATTCTAAGGAGATTCCTGTCCATGTGTGGACCTGTGATACTAGAAAATAAATTATCTGCTTTCAAAGTACAATGGTGGACAGGTGTAAGGTATTCATTCCCATACCAAAAACAAAAAACAAAAAACAAAAAAGAGAAAGAGAGAAAACAAACGAAGGAATAACAGAGGCCACTAGTCTAGGTAAGTTTGCAATCCATTAGGGCAAGTTCCGTTAGGTTTTAGGGCCTCAGAATGATTCTCTGAGGCTTGATCCACCTTCTGGGCCCATGAAGGCTGAGCCAGCTCCTGCCTTTGGGCTGTCAGAGATCCCATGAACCCGCCTCTGAGCCCGCGGAGGCTCACTGGCCTCTCCTCTGGGTCTGCTGCTCTGCCCTTTGCATAGGTAGCTGCATCCTCAGAGTTATTCTTCCATTTTCTGGAAGAATAGAGCACGTTTGTAGTGGAGTAGTTCTATCAGCCCGTTACCTGCTTGTGGGATCGGGGAAGTCTGTCAGTCTTCCTCCATTTCATCTTGTCACCTCATTTGTTTGCCATTCCTTGAGGATCATTGTCTTGTGCCTTGCAAGCTGTTTCTCTTTTTCAAAAATGTATTTAATTTTTTACTATTTTTATGAAATATACTTTGTCCTTTTAAAAATTGCTTCATCATCAGACAGAAAGGTAAATCCAGTCTGTGTTATTCCAACTTGGTCAGAAGCAGAAATCCTCCTACAAACTTGTCTTTAATTAGAAAATAAGCTTTGAATTTCACAATTACAGTTCAAATTAAAATGTGTAGCGAGGGTAACACTTTCAAATTCTCATCAAGATGACTAATATTTCTTTCTTAGGAAAATAGCTTTATAGGGAAAGTCCATGAAGGATGTTAGGAGGAGGCACAATAATGGTCAAGAGTCCAACCACCTGGAGTCACATCTTGGTTCTGTCTCAGCTGTGTTACCTTGGGCAAGTAATCTCCCCTTTCCACCTCAGTGTCCTCATCCATAAAATGTCGGTAAATCTGGAGTATTGTGAGGACTCAATGTGATATCATGTGTTAATAAACTCAGCACAGTGCTAGGCAGATAGCAACCATCAATGTTAGCCATTATGATTACTTCTGTGGTATTGCCTAGAGCCGTGGTCGGCAAACTGCAGCTCGCGAGCCACATGTGGCTCTTTGGCCCCTTGAGTGTGGCTCTTCCACAAGATACCACGGCCTGGGCGAGTCTATTTTGAAGAAGTGGTGTTAGAAGAAGTTTAAGTTTAAAAAATTTGGCTCTCAAAAGAAATTTCAATCGTTGTACTGTTGATATTTGGCTCTGTTGACTAATGAGTTTGCTGACCACTGGCCTAGAGAATACAGGTGTGAGCAATGTAGGAGAAATTCTTTAAAAATACAACTTTGTGTTTCTCAATGGACATATATTTTCTAGCTTCTAAAGGGAGAACATGAAATCATGTTAGATTTCCAGTGGATTGGTCATCAGAGTGGATTCACCAGGGATAAGACAGGGCATTCACCACCACAGGGTAGCAGAATAAATGTGGGAATTGACTTAGTACCATTTAACAACATTGTGTCTGACAGGTTGTCCATATTTAATACAGATACTTTTTCAGGCAGCTGATTTTATATTTCATCAAAGTAGATTACCCTTTTTAGTTAATCACCCCTTTCCTAAGTTCAGACAAGCCTTTATAACCAACTGCCTATCAACTAGACTCCTAGTATGACTGAAAGGTGATATAAACCGGTAACTGTGAAGTCTCTATGCTAGAGGAATTTTCACATTATCTTTTAAACTGCCCCTTGAATCTGTGGCTTTGATAAAGAGTATCCAATTTAGAACAATACCAGCAAAATCAAATTACTCTTAGACTCTCACTATGTATTCAGGCTACTTACAATATCAAAGCTTAGCCATTTTAGACATTACATTAAAACCATCATGTTGGTGCTATTGACCTGGTCAGATGATTCATTTCAGGAAACCCAGTAACATGCTACCGACTCATACTCAGACCCCACTTTTATTCTATTTGGCTCTTTATAATCCATTTTAACGCTCACATTTATGCTCTTTTTTGAGCTGCAAGTCTTGGCCTCTGACCCAAAAGTTAGTTAAGCTTCCAAGTTTACCTTCAATTGTTTTTGGCCCCAAATGAAAAATCTGTCACTTGGACTTTCTTTGCCCTGTGAGAATCAGGTTAAAAACATATTTTGTTGAAATTATCTTTGGTTCTTATTCATATTCATTATAGTCACCACAGTCATTCTGTTCTAAGAGCTCTGATTCTAGAAACATGAAGGGCACTCAGTGCTTACGTTCCTAGCCTTGGTTTGCTCTGGGAACCCTGTGTAGTAGACCAAGGCCACAGTTTTATTTAGGTTCTGCAGCTATGGACAAGAATGTAGTGGGGGTTCAGTACCCTTATAAATCTTGCATTCTGGTGGCTCCCATCCTCATGGCAGTTGATATGGCAACCGCTGGGACCACAGAGAACTGCAGGATGCCTCAGAAGTCATGACTCTTCTATCATCTTAGGGCTCAACTAATGAAGATCATTCTGTATGTGTAATTGCTTCCAAGCTGCTCAGTAACTTGCTGTGTGGCCTTGAGCAAGTAATTTACCTTCTCTTGAATCTCTGTGTGAAATATCCATATCTGGGAAATAAGAATTTGACTGACCTTTGTCATTGGGACTTCGGCTGGATTAATTTGTTACTGTATTTAAAGGGCAGTTCATTCTAATCCTTGCTTCAAGGCACAATGTTAGAATCTTCTGTTCTCCTGCTATCCAGGATGCCCCAAAGGAGTCGGTGTTTGAAAGGAAATAATCAAGATGAAACAGTCATAAGAAAATAAGGACCAGGAAAAATGACACCCACATTTTACTTTTTGGCCCTTGCTCTGTTCTTTCAAGACTAGTCCCTCCACTAGAAAGTAAGGAATGACTAGACCTAATCCTCCTCTTCAAACACAACATTTCTCTGTGTTTGCCTTACACGATAACCATTAAAATCACCTTCATGTGCTTTTTTATATTCTATAATCCTGCACAATGCTTTCCTCTGTGATGGATGGATCTACAGAATTTCGTAGTGTGATTGGCAGTTTTCTGGTGAATTTGGGCAATATGCAGAGCCAAATATTGCATCGTGAGAATGACTAATTCAAGTTCATTATGTGTCCCAGACAGTTCAAATCACCATGTGAACTTGTTTTGCCATTATTATATAAGGCAAATAACAACGATTTTAAAAAGAAATATGAATGAAACTGTTTGAAGAATGGAACATTTTGATAGATTTCTATTTCCAGCCTGTGTGGTTAAAAGTGTTTATACAATGAACCAAGTCACCATGAATAAGCACAATCTACAGGAACAGAAACGTCTGCCTCCCCATGCGGATGGAAAGGATCTGGAGCGCAGTCACTCTGAACATCTGTGGGGGCTTAAAATCAGGCCAAGGAGGTGGGACAGGAATCTGGGGGACATGACAGAAAGCTCACAGGAACCTGGCTTTCAGACTTCATGGCGGCGAAGAGACATTGGACAAGTGACTGGACATATGTGGTCTCTGGGGAACAGCCTGCTCTAACAGTCTCTGATTTTGACCTTAGAAATACCTGAGAAGCTTTTTGGATTTTTAGCAAACCCATGCTATTTACTTATTTTCTTACTAATTGTGTCCTTACTCTCAAAAGAGGAGTTCAAGGAAAACAACAACAACAAAAAAGTGTAGATTATTAAGAGTGCCTATTATGTAGGCTCTAATTAAATAAAGGTTTCACTGTATATCATTGCTTCTACTCCTTGATAAATGCCCATGTCTTAGAATAATACAAAACCTTTAAGAAAATGCATTTTTAAGAATAAGCCTTGCAAACAATACCACTGTGAGGGAAGATTCACCAGGAGACCTTTTATCTTCTTGCACTCATTGTACATTGCATCATGTGGCCCTCCCAGTGATCCCATGAGGATTGAAGGCCCAATAATAACAACACTTTACAAATTAAACAACAGGGTTAGAGTGACTAAGAGACTCTTCCAAGACCACAGAGGTAGTAAGTGACAGAACTGAGATGTGAAGCCAGAGGTTATTTGACCTTAAGATGTGTAGCTGTGTAAATCCACCCATCCAGCTCATCTAGCTAATAAACACTGAAGCAGCATGAAGTAGTGGATAAAGTGAGGCCTGAAGTTGGATCTGGGTTGAAGTCCCAGTTCTGTCTCTTCAAAAGCTGTCCACATTATATTGATAACATGAGCTGCTGTTCATTTGAAAAATGGGGAGTATGATACATACCTCTCTGGGCTGTTAGGATGAAATTCCATGAGCTTATGTATGTAAGTACCTGGGGCTGCATCTGGCACATAGAAGAAATTTAGTAAAAGTTGCCTGTTGCCTGTTGCTATTATTATTATTATTATTATTATTATTATTACTAGAGGCCTGATGCACGAAATTCATGCAAGAGTAGGCCTTCCTTCCCCCAGCTGCCGGCACTGGCTTCCCTCTGGCACGTGGAACCTGGGTTTCCCTCCGATCACCAGCAGGCACCTGGGCCCCAGGCTTCCTTGCAGCTGCAGCCTCATCCAGAATATCGTCCGAAGGATGTCTGGTCTAATTAGCATATTATGCTTTTATTATTATAGATTACTAGAGGCATGGTGCATGAAATTCATGCATGGGGGGGTCTCCTTCAGCCTGGCCTGCACCCTCTCCAATCCAGTACCCCTCGGGGGATGTCTGACTGCCCGTAACCACTCTGCCTGCCTGCCTGACCATCCCTAAACACCTCTGCCTCCTGCCTGATTGTCCCTAACCACCCTGCCTGCCAGCCTGATCCCCCTAACTGCTCTCCCCTGCTGGCCTGATTGCCCCTAACTGCCTCTGCCTCGGCCCCGCCACCGTGGCTTTGTCTGGAAGGACATCCGGAAGGTTGTCCAGAAGATATCTGGTCTAATTAGCATATTACCCTTTTATTAGTATAGATTGATGATGATGATGAAAGAAAATGCTTTTAGATTTTATCTCAGGTTTCAATTTCCAACACTAACAGCTATTTCCAAATCTCTTTGAGAGGAAGGAATAGCAATTATTTCATGGAGTTTGGCTAACAGGGTCAGGTAAGTCCTGTTTGCTCCCCACCCAAATGGCCTGCCTGCTTTGGTTAAGGATTTCTATCAGAGATGGTTACCACCACAATTAATTCCCAGTTGCTCTCACTAATGTACAGGAAAAGCACTCTGAATAATCCTAAACAGGTCATCCAAAAATTATTTACATTAATTACAAAATTAATTATTTACAAAATTAGGTATGTCTAATCTTCTGGAAATATTTTTAAACAAAAGAGAAAAATCACTCTGAATCTCAAGCTTCCCCACAGTGCTCTTTTCTGTCATCACTTTCTTCTCCCTTTTCTGTGGTGGAAATGAAAGGTGCCTCCTTGCACAATGTTGTGCAGAGCAACCAAAAACAGAGCTCTCCTCTCTCAGTAAATATCCCGCCTTCCAAGAAAGAGAGGTACTTAGGCTTCAAGGTGTTTTCTTTCAACAAATGGGCAAGTAGTACACAAAATCACATTTGTGGTAATCAGATTGGTTGGAAAAATCAGTACAATTATAAAGCTACATGTTCAAGGATTAGTTGTAATTATGAACAATTGAATGCTTTTATATTATGCTTACAGAGCACTTTTAATATTATGTTCACAAAACACTTTTTCCAAGACATCCTATGGATCTCAGCCAGTCTTGTATATTGCTCTAGCACAATGCAGCTGGTGAGTGGCAGAGGGGATGTGCAGTTCTATGTCCTCAAACTCCAAACCTGTGGTCCTTCCCCATACCTCATCCCCATGATATGGATAATTCTCCCTGAGTATTCCAGATCTAGATATAAAGCTATGTGGGAATACCACCGATTTCCAGAATTCTGGACAATAGTTGATTGAATACTATTTAATCTTTAATATTACTTTCATTTTGAAACCAGATAGAAAAAAGTCATGAAAATCAATCACATTTATATTTCATTTGGGATTTGGGGAAAAATGAAACAAAGCAAAAACAAACTTCCTTCTCATCACTTTGATCTCATTCTTTATATCTCAGAAATTCGTGTTCTTCTGATTTTAGGAGGATTAAATTTAATGTTGATCAGCATTTGTGTAGGACTCTCCTTGCTGTAACTTCCCCAAATTTATCATGCATAGAAAAGACTCTACATTCTCTAAGCACTATTGAAGATTACAGATGGGCTATTTACTTTTGTTATAATCAGGACCAGGTTTGAAACCCTGGTACTTTGGAAGACTCTCTGTGTTATACTCTTCTGCTGCAAATCCAGAGGGGAGGGTGCTTATGCTTTCTTGGCCAGCAAGTATGTGGTTGGAGGTAGCAGAGATGAGTTCTTGATCTCAGGGCTCAAGCTCAGGCTAGACCTGGATATTTGTCCATTACTTATAGTAGGAAGCAAAGGTCAGATTGACATGAGCCTAAAACTAAGAGAGGTTTTGAAATAAAATTTATTATCTGGATCTTTCATGTTTCTGTTGCTCAAAAATTCTCCAGTTTTGACAGAATATGTGCAAAACCTCTAATTTTGATGAAGAAACCACTCTCAACAATACATGCTTGCTTTGGGGATGGCAAAAGAAAAGTAAAGTATTACCAACAGTGATAAGCATCAGCTTATTTATCACTGTTTTGTATTATGCTTCCTAGAAAGGAAAATCCCTGGGGCTTGATCAGTATAGTACAGTTTATGATTTCTTTGAAACTTCATTACATGTAGATTAACCCCAGCAAAATGCCTCCATCACATGGAATTACTGGGAAGAGGTGAAAACAACAAGAAAGCAAATCCATGGATTTCAGAGTGAAAATCCCCTAGGCTTAGTTTCTTCTCTGTTGGATCTGCCCACATGAACATTTTATATTAGAGGATTTTAAGTTCTACAACCTTTTCCTGCTTTCTTCATCAGGGAAGATTTTATAATAACAGTTTTGCATTCTTTGACTAGATAAGAAATGTAAGGAGGGTGACGGGCTATCCCATTTAGGGCCTGGTGTCTCTTCTCTGGGCAGCTGGGGGAAGGAAGGCCTACTCTTGCACGATTTCGTGCATTGGGCCTCTAGTATTGTAGATAAACAACAATGAATTTGTATAAAAGAAATATGTACAATGCACTAATGGACTTCAGAAAAGGGATATTCACTAGTTTTAATGAACTCTTTGTTCTGGGTCTTAAAATATAAATAGATGGTCCAAGGGAACGGTTCTAGCAAAGGCACAGAGGCGTGAAAATATTCAAGTGTGGGGCATGCAGGCTTTCTAGTGTGGCTTCCGTCATGGGTTCATGGAACATAGATGAGAGCTGCTGGAGAAGGCCTTTCAAATACAAGGCCCTGCTCTCCATGTGCTATAAACCTCAGAACTCATTTACATAACTGGTCCTAATAATTACATGCTGCTCTATAACCAAATGATTTTTAGCTGTGCTTGAAGTTATAGTTCAAGATGGAAACTGCTCCTCCAACCCGCCCCCCGCCCCAACAGACTTCAATTCACTGGGAAAGCCTTCTCTGTGCCCTATAATACCCGGTGTGCATAATTAAATTTCCTTCAGAATGTTCCCAGTAAACAAGTCATGCCTTGAAGGAATTTTCTTTATGCTTACATAAATCTGAGGTGATATTTTCCTACCACTTAAACCTCTTGTCATTTAGAAATTTAGTAACCTAAATAATTTTCCATTTCATCCTTAAATCTTATGCACATATACAACTTCACATGCTAACCAGAGCCCCCCATACACAGCTGGAGCATCACGAGTTGAAACAGAACAACTGCATCTGTCTTTGCTCCCAGGACTTTCCTAGACAATTCTTAACTTTTCAACTTTGTGTTCTACCAGAAGGTTTGACATATTAATAATAGCTAAGAAAAAAATTAAAAGGATGCCTAGAAAAGCCTTTTCAGCATGTATATAATACTCAGGAAATGGTTCTAAAAAACCAATGTACCAGCAGCCAAAGAGTCTAATGTCTATTGTGTTCATATGGGTTTCATACTAGAAGTACTTTTTAGCTTCCCTGTACAGAAGCTTAGCAAAATCAATGGAACAAGAGGCCTTGTCGATTCAACTGAGTGTTGCAAACTACCACCATGTCATAATATGCACTGAAATGCCTGCCCAAACTGCTTATATAACACAGCTCTTATCATCTGAGATTTATCAGCAGCCACATTTTTCTTCGTAGGCTGGAGCCCAGTGAAGTCAATGGTGAGAGAGTCCTATTAATCACAGTTGAACTTCGTGTGCTATCTGTGATACCTTGTAAAAAGGAGGGTGATAAAAAAAGATGCATAGTGACACTGACTGTCAGAAATGCTTTCGGGATGATGTGCTCTTATCAGATGCCTTTGCCAGTTGGATTGGCATTCAACATTCCACAAGTGGAGTTTAGAAAAAATAATATCGCTACAAATCCTGGAAGGAATAGCTCCAGGATTCTGCCAGTCCCCAGTTATTTTAGACCTGGCGACAGGAGTTTAAGGCTTAGGAGAGGCTGCAGAGGCATCAATTCTAAACTGTAAATTCAGGAAGCTGTGACAGCCAGACAAAAATCTGTGTCCTGCCACCACCCACAAATCCCACCCTGTCTAGAAATGCAATTCCAGTGACAGCTTCTTGGTTGACATGCCACAAGCAGATTGTAAATAACGGCAACATGTTCCTCCTTTACTTTTTTAATGCACAGCAATGTTTGATGCTTGTTTGGTTGTCAAACTATTCTTTGATTATCTCTTTGCAACAGTCTTTTCTGTCAAGAAGTGTAAGTATCAGGAGGGCAGCCCCTCTGTCAGCACTTTGCCATAATTCTGGATTTTGAGGTGTTCACTAAGTGTTCTCACACAATGATGCTCAAACTTGTTTACAGAAGCCTCCTACAAGGAATTCTAAAGTTGGGTGGCATCTGAATCCTAATATCTTTGTCTTGAAGGGACAGCCAAAGGGGAGTTGGCCAAGTGACTTCTGTGGGTACTATTAAAACAGTCCCTGATCCTCAGGAGGGGCTCAATAGGGTCTACAGAAAGGGGGCAAAGGGAGGAAGAAAGAAAGGAAAGAAGGAAAGAGAGGAAGGAAGGAAAGAAGAAGGAAGGAAGGGGAAATGACCCTGGATATAACATTGATTTGCAAATATAAAAGACCATCTGCCCAACTCATTACAATACCTGGAAAGAAAGTTCTTTCTGAGGTCATGAGATGTGGTAGGCAGGATAATGGCCCTCCAAAAATACCCATACCCTCATCCTTGGAGCCTGTGACTATGTTACTTTACATGAAAAAGGAGACTTCAAGATGTGATTAAATTAAGGATACTGAGAAGGGACTTTATCCTGGATTATCCAAGATCAACATTATCACAAGGGTCCTTACAAGGGAAAGAAGGGGGCAGGAGATTCAGTCAGAGAAAAAGTGAGGTTGGACAGAAAAGGAGATTTGAAGATGCTTCTCCGCTAGCTTTGAAGATGGAGGAAGGGCCATGAGCCAAGGAATGCAAAAGGCCCCTAGAAGCTGGAAAGGGAAAGGAAATTGATTCTCAACTACACAAATTCCTCAACACAATAACACTTCTGTCTTCTGCTTGTTTCCTGTCAATCCGAAGCCTAGATTCTAGATTCAGACTGGAACTATACTTCTGACATTTCTTATGTAATTTTAAAGAACCACCACCTACTATTGATAACTTTGTTTTAATTCATTTGGTAGTACTCCTAGAAAACATTTTTCTTTAATATATGCCTTAGTGTAAAGCAAATACTTATATATCATCTGTAAATATCTATTATTTAATGTTAAAAATCACTTACCATGTGCCAGATCCTGTCCCATGAGCAGAGACTGCAACAGTAAATAACCTTTAGGTACATGCATATATATCGATAATCACTTGACACAACAAAGACCAAGTGTTACTGTGTATAAGTAAAGATAGGACTTCATCTGTATCCTAATTTATTTAGATTTTCTCAATTTCAGGAAAACATTATGAGTAAAGAGTTGTGGTTATTTAAGTACAAAAGCATGTTCTAGAAGTGGCAAGGACTCAAGAAATGATTAGAGCACTGCTCACACACGTGTGTGTGTGTGTGTGTGTGTGTGTGTGTGTGTGTGTGTGTTTTGAGAGTGTGGAATAAGGGTAGGATAAGTTCTGTTCATAGCCTTAAATATCACACTAAAGAAGGTATTATTTGAACATAATAAAATTAAAAAGTAGGGAATTCTGAGAGCGCACTGCCATTCAGATTTGTGTGAACTGAGACTTTGACCTTCAACGTTTAAAAAAACACTGCAGCATTAGCAATGGACAGTGGTTAAGTTAGGAACAGGGGTGAGAAACATCACTCCTCACCATCTAAATGGCCAAACTTCACTGCCAGCAGCAGGCATGCACTGGCGCTGCTTTCCCATCAGCCCTGGGAAACACAGCTCCCGCTCTCAGCAAACTCCCACTTAGTTGTAGTTCTTTTTCATGGAGTCACTGTTACAGACCTGTGAAACCAGAAAAGGGTCCTGGAGATGATTGCTTATTTTTCAGCCTTGGCTGTATTTTCACTGTTTGTTTAAAATATAATGGGGGGAAAAGAGAGAGGTAAAGGCTGTAGGGTTCCTTGCTAATTCCTAAATCACATTCCCAAACAGCCATGACAAGAAGAAGAGGAGCGGCATGAGAGGAAGCAAGAGAAAAAAGGTGAGGGGAAGGAGGAGGAGGAGGGAAATCATGATGAGAGAGCCCTAGCCCATGTCATCTCTTTCATACTGGCAGCAGCAGGGACTGTATTAAGTTAAGCCATATGAAATAGTCATCTTTGCAGGTAAAAATGGTCAAATATCAGCAATTTGATCTGGTTTAACCTATCCTTCTCCCCCCCCCCCCCTTCCTTCCCACCAAGACAAGACCCACTTGGACACATCTGGGCTCAATGTCATCTCAACTACAGCGACAGGGCACGTGACAGCACCGAACAGGCCACCTTCCCATCACATGTCACAGTAGCCTCCTCTCTCACTCCCATCCCGGGACTCCTGTGAATGACCCAACAAGAGGAGCATACAGTTCATTGCAGATGCACCTAGAAATGCTCTTCTGGGCAGCAGCCCCTATGATGACTGATGGTAACGGGTCGGAAAGAACAAAGAGTGCCAGCTCATATGCAGAACACACATCTAAAACAGGGTCCTCTTGGGCCATCTCAACATCGCCACCGAATAAAATATTTTCTCTTCTTTATAAAGCAGAAAATGAAATTTGGGAAAATGAAAAATGCTGTACTTCTTAAATTTTATTTATTAATGTCCAATTTCTATGAGTAATTTTGAAACTAGAAAGAAATACCACGAAACTCTGTTAAGATCCAGCCTCATGTATTGCTTGGCAGTTTGTTATTTTTAATATACATTTGCTCCTCTTGTCAGTATTTAAATTTGCAAAGCTTTCTGAAGGTAAGTGCCATAGGTATGCATGCTGTCTATGAAAGAGTGAATGTATCTGTTACTCTTTAGCAAAATGAGTGTATTGGTGGGTATCTTAAGATGGCCTGTTAAAATATAAAAATGAAAGTAAGCTACTTTTTACTCCCAGTACCATGTTATCTTAATAAAAAAGAGTGGAACTAGCATTTCAAAAAACAAGGAGAATGACAATAAGCACTTTTGCCATCCTCCAATATCCAGAGTTCATAAACTAGAGGTAAAATGAGCTTTACCATATAGTCACATGATCATATATCAGAGCCTACTTAGCCCAAGATTATACTGAAGGGCAAGAGAATGGTCCAAAGTTTAGTGTTGTACCTAGAATGTGATGACTTTAATTTAATATTTTAAAATTTGGAATAATAAAATGATGAGAGAATAATAAGAGTAGAATAATAAAATACACTTCATTTATATATTAAAGGCCCAATTCACAAGAAATCCTCAAGAGAGAAAATTCACATGAGGGCATCCTTGTCATTAAGAATTATATTTTTCTCTTTTAGTATATTATAGAGTCTTTCTCATCAATTGAAGGAATTGCTAGAGCAATAAAACCCAATGGAATCATTCAATTTGTTCATGTTAGCAGTGGGATTTTGCAATAATGAATATCATGAGAAAGAGAGGGAACATTTTCATAGCTATGAATGAAAATTAAAGTAATATAAACTACCTTCCCTGCTCAGGCAAGTAATGTAGTGACAACGGAACACTTCCCCTTTGTGGTCAAGTAATGAGAGTGGAGGCAAAGTTAAGAAGACAAACTGAGGGAAACTACACTTTCACTACCTTATTCAATGGGAGTTTAAGCAACATGAGGGTCACCCACAGATTCTGTGCTTTCTATCTTCTCTCCCCCTTCTCCTCATTGAGTGTTCTTTCCTTTTCTTGCTCATGGCTTTATTTTATGAGACAAGACTGAAAGTGTGAGAATGATGATGGTGATCTGCTCACTGTGCCAGGTTCACTTTTTGCTTGTTTCTTCTGCAAGTCCTTCGAAGCACATGAAAAGATGCAAAAGTGCAGCAGCCCTAGCAAAGAAAGCTATCAATTGAAAATATCACTAATTTTTAGGATAAATTATTCAAAACTGCCAAAGAGGTAGACCATATTGAAGAAGAAATAATGTCTAGTCATGCCTAGACTTAGGAAGCTCAATGAAGTAGGATCATATTGGATACATGACTGTTAGGCAGCAAAAATGATGTGTGGCATATACCCAACAACTGGCTATCAAGCTTCAGATCTGGAAAAGGGATTCTAGCAGCACCAGGTAGACTCTGGACTATAAATCTGTCAGCAGACAAACACTGGGTATAGGCACATCTTTCTTTCTTTGAGAATCAGTATTCAAAAACAAAATAAATATTTAATGTGCGGGGTCTATGAAAAAAAGCGCTAGCATAAAAAAAAGAATCCATAGTCCTACAGATGGAAAGCATTTCACAGCGTGGCACTCATACTATAGGTTCATGGTTAAAAGTGGGGAGTTGGATGCCAAATTTATGGTCTCAAATTCTAGCTTTTTCTTCTAGTAGTTATTTAGCTATTTGGATTCAGATTTCTCATCTATGAAATGGAGAGCATAATAGCACCACGTGGTATGAAGATTAAATAAATTAACACACATAATGCTCTTCACAAAGGAAGTGTCCATTGCTTGCTGTCATTATCATCATCATCATTATGTGAAACTATACACTATGGAACTAAAGGAAGCATGTATTTTATAAAATAAGAGATTAAAATATTAAAGGGGAGGGATCTGGACAAAGTGTGAAAAGGCAACTGAGAGAGAAGAAAGGCATGCACAAAAATAAACATACATAAAAGAGTAAATGAAAATGTGTATTTAATGCAATGAACAAACAGAATTGACTGAGTAGGAAAGCACACTGATGCTGAGAAAAAAAAAATACAGATAATTTATAGGAAAGCAACAACTAAGTAAAAAATATCAAATAAAAAACCTGATAATTCTATAAATTGTAATTCCATATATCTAAGAAACAGAAAGAAAAAATAGATATGTAATGCCATAGCTTTCTGATGTTAAGATAATTTCCCCTCTTCCACATAGACTTTTTAATAGTTCTTAAAGCAGAGGTTATCTTCTTATGCATTATATATCCTATCTAATAAAACAGTAACATGCAAATTGACCATCACTCCAACACACAAGATGGCTGTCCCCATGTGGTCAAAGATGGCTGCCCCCATGTGGATACAAGATGGCCACCACAAGATGGACAGCAGGGGAGGGCAGTAGGGAGGGACCAGGCCTGCAAGGGAGGGCAGTTGTGGGCCTTCAGGCCAGCAGGGGAGGGCAGTTAGGGGTGACCAGGCCAGCAGAGGAGGGCAGTTGGGGGTGACCGGGCCTGCAGGGAAGGGCAGTTGTAGGGGACCCAGACCTGCAGTGGAGAGCAGTTGCAGGGGACCAGGCCTGCAGGGGAGGGCAGTTAGGGGTGACCAGGCCTGCAGGGGATGGCAGTTAGGGGCAATCAGGCTGGCAAGGGAGCAGTTAGGCATCAATCAGGCTGGTAGGGGAGTGGTTAGGGGGTGATCAGGCTGGCAGGCAGAAGCAGTTAGGGGCAATCAGGAAGGCAGGCAGGCAAGCAGTTGGGAGCCAGCAGTCCTGGGTTGTGAGAGGGATGTCCAACTGCCCGTTTAGGCCCTGGGATCGGGCCTAAACGGGCAGTCGGACATCCCTTGAGGGGTCCCAGATTGGAGAGGGTGCAGGCTGGGCTGAGGGACACCCCCCCTTCCGTGCACGAATTTCATGCACCGGGCCTCTAGTATGTGTGTGTGTGTGTGTGTGTGTGTGTGTATATATATATATATATATATATATATATATATATATATATATATATATATATATATATATATATATATATATATATATACAAAAGTATATATGTATCACATATTATGTGTGTATATACACATAATTCAATTATATATGATTGAATCAATGATGTATGTATATTACATTTTGTGGCATCTTAAAATGGACCAAAAAATTAAGTTAACACTTTTTTGAAATAAGAAAAATGAGTCAACAGAAAAAGATTCATTTGTGTTCCAGAAAAGAATATTGAGGTTAAAGGGACATATACCAAAATTTTTACAATGTCAAGACTAGGGCTACCTGGTTTGGTCATTGCATAGAGCTTCGGCCTGTGGACTGAAGTGTCCCAGGTTTGATTCTGATGAAGGGCACATGCCCAGGTTGTAGGCTTGATCCCCAGTAGGGGGCATGCAGGAGGCAGCCAATCAATGATTTTCATTATAGATGTCTATCTCTCTCTCTCCCTCTTCCTTCCTTTCTGAAATCAATAAAAATATATTTTTAAAAAATAGAATGTCAAGACTAACACATTATATTGCAATAAAAAATCAGATTGAAAATTTAGCTAACTCTTAACATTTTACTTCCTTAAAAAAGGAAACAGAACTAAAATATATATGAAAAATTTTTAATTATATTTAATGTGGATGATGAATTTACTTTTGTCTAATTTTACTCATCTTTGGACAGTGGTTTGAAATATTTGCTATTCTAATAAAAGAAAGCCTCTTTTGATCAGACTTCTCTTTCTCAAATGCAAATTCTAGGAAAAAATAAAGTAGAACTTTTTTTCTGAAGGAAATAAGTGGTTACTCAGGAATTGTGAACATAGCCAGATGGCTTTCAGATTTTAAAGTAATAGTAAGTCATCTTGGATATGCAAGGCCTCTGAAAATATATCATCCATGTACCAGTTCTAAAAATTTATGCAAATCTATTCTAGTTATAAGTGAGATGAATCTAAGACAAGAAATTCAGCATGAGAAAGTCAAGGTATGAATAGACTGTGGTGAGCAATTAAACAAGTTAAACCCACTGAATACAATGAAATAATAGTGATAAAGTTGCAAAATTAAATATGAATGTTAAAAATAAATTTTGAGCCTTGGCCAGTGTGGCTCATTTGGTTGGGCATTGTCCTGTGCGCTGAAAGATTGCCAGTTCGATTCCTGGCCAGGGTACATGCCTGGGTTGTGGGCTTGATGTCTGATACAGGGTGTGCAGGAGGCAGCCAATTGATGTTTTGCTCTCACATCAATGCTTCTCTTTGTCCCTTCCTCTTTTTAACTCCCTTTGTAAAAATAAATTTAAAAATAAAAATTTTTGAAAGAAAAAATATATATTTATTGTAACTATTAACAATTTTAAAATAAAAGTTATAAATGAGTAATTATCAGGGTCTGGAATTCTATATCCCATAAAGATTAGCCAGAAGGTGAGTGAGAAAAAGTAAAAGCACTATAAACTTCTCATTATACATGGGAAGAAACGAAAATAATAGTTTCTGAATCAGGCCATTATCCTATCTAATAAAGAGGGAATATGCTAATTGTCCTCACACCATCACAAAGATGGCAGCACCCACAGCCAATAAGGAGGGAATATGCTAATTGACTAATACACCCTCAAAGATGGTGGCGCCCACAGCCAATAAGCAGGGAATATGCTAATTTACTGTCCCACCCTCAAAGATGGCAGCACCCACAGCCAATAAGGAGGGAATATGCTAATTGATTGCCACGCCCTCAAAGATGGCAGAGCCCACAGCCACAAGATGGCAGTGCCCAGTCCCCTCAGCCCCACTGGGGTGACAAGCTCCATGCACCTGCCTCCAGAGTCCCCCAGCCCCCTCAGCCCCCCAGCCACCCAGGGCCACCCTCGGCTCAGGTAACTAGGGCTGGCCGAGGCTTGCGCTGCCAGCAGTGGTAGCAGCAGAGGTGTGATGGGGGCGTCGCCTACCCCTGATCGCTGGGTCACCTCCTGCCCCTGAGGACTCCCGGACTGTGAGAGGAGGCAGGACAGGCTGAGGGACGCCCCTCCAGTGCATGAATTTTCATGCACCAGGCCTTTAGTAGTAAATAAAGCTTTTCTACCTTCCATTAATGTACCTTCCTTATCACTGAAAAAAATTAAAAGCAAAAAGGCAGCAAATTATGAAAGAATAAGGACATAAACATGGAATATATAAAATAACACAATAGAAATTTGTTCAAACATTTTGCTTAAGACAGAAAAAAGCAATGTTTGAGCAAAATTTGAGATCCCCTTTAAAAATGAAGACTGTGAATCTGTTAAAAAAAAATATCCAACAACAAACTGCTTTTAAGGGAAACAAAAGGACAGATAAATATCTAAAAGACAAAAAAGAAAAGAAAAGAAAAATGAGCTAATATATACCAGGCAACCACAAATAAAAAGAAGTAGAGGTGAAAATAATAATTCAAGCCAAATCTGAACTCAGGACAAAAAACATTAAATAAGAAATAGCCTAATTTTCATTATTAAAAGTTAAAATCCTCAAAAAACTTTTCAAACACACAGATGACAATTCAGGTAGCATTTCAATAAGTGAAAAACTTAGAAATAAGAGAAATGGACAAAAACAAAATTCTGTGAAAATTACATCTCTCTTAGTTTTTGTCAGGTGAAGAATAAATAAAAAGGTAAGGAGATATGATTTAAATACCATAAAATAGATAGAATTGAGTAAGTACACCTATCCAACTTTATATTATATAAAGCAACCATTACGGAATTGTAGCAAAAACCTTAATCTAATAAACACATTACCAAAAAATTTAAAAATTCATTTAAAAAAAAAAATTTAAAGGTCATAGATTCTGCCTATAATGCAATAAAACCAGAAAATAATGAAAATTTAAGCAAACATACCAAATCAGTTGGAAATCTAAAACAAAACAAAGCAAAATGTCTCCACTAAATAATTCTTAGATTAAAGATAAAATATTTACAAACCATTAGAGAATAAAAATGTTAAAAAGAACATAAAAAATTGCAAATGGGGTAGATTTATTAAGTAATGAATGAAAATAAATTAAGCATTGCATCTATGAGGATAACAAAAAGATGAGAAAACAGAAAGATATAAAATATTAAAAATTATAGAAAGAAAAAACAAAAATTAATTCGGAAATCAATGAATGAACTGATTATTTGGGGAAGGAAAGCAAATCAAGAAAGGCACAAATGCAACAAAAGCAAAAATAAACAAACGGGACTACATCAAACTAAAGCTTCTGCACGGTAATGAAAACCATTAATAGCCACATGCAAAAGAATGGAACTGGACCCCATCTGACACCAAACACAAAAACCAATCAAAGTAATTAAAAACTTAAGTTTAAGACTGCAAACTGTAAACCTCCTAGAAGGAAACAGGTGGTAAGCTCTTCGGCATTGGGATTGGCAATAATTTTTTAATTTGACACTAAGAGCAAAGGCAACAGGCAAAATAAACAAATGGGGCTTCATTAATTTTAAAAGCTTCCACACAGCAAGGGAAACAAAATGAAAGGTAATCTACAAAATAGGAGAAAATATTTGCAAACCACTTATTTGATAAGGATCTACTATCCAAAATATATGAGAAACACAATTTGATGGCAAAATAAATACATAAATAAATAAAAACAATAAAAAATGAGCAGAGGACCTAAATAGATATGGTTTAAAAAAGAAGAGATACACATGACCAAAAGGTATATACAAAAGTGCTCAAAATTACTAATCATCAGGAAAATGCTAATCAAAACCACAATGAGATATCGCTCATGCCTATTGAAATTTTTATTATCAAAAGATGAGATAATATGTTGGCACAGATGTAGAGAAAAGGTGTGCTGTTGGTAGGAATGTAACCTGTTATAGCCACTATGGAAAACAGTATGAAGGTTCCTCAAAAAATTAAAGATGGAACTATCATATGATCGGGCAATCCCACTTCTAGGTATATATCCAAAGGAAACAAAGTCATTATCTTGAAAATATATCTATACTGTCACATTTATAGCAGCCTTGTCACAATATCCAAGGTATGGAAACACCCTAAGTGTTGATAGATGCATAGATAAAGGAAATGTAATATATATACACAAAGGTATATTATTTAGCATTTAAAAAAAGGAAATAGGTGAGGTGATGGCTGTATTAAATAATTTAACGTGGGGAATCCTTTCACAATATATACGTATAACAAATCACCACATTGTACACTTTAAATACCTTGCAATTATATTTGTTAATTTTACATCAGTGGAGCTGAAAAAAGAATGAAACCAAGAAAGAAGTAGGAAAAATGTCCTTCTTAGGCTCCATTATCAGTTTTACTGGTGAGGTTTTTCTTTCTTCCTTAAACGCTCTGCCTTTTAACAAAACCAAACTTTTAGGAACCGATGGAATTGAATGAAGAAAATAAGCAAACAAAATAGAAACAGACTCACAGATATAGAGAACAGAATGACAGTTTTCAGAGAGGAGAGGGATGGGTTGGGTGAAAAAGACGAAGGGGTTAAGCAAAAACAAAACAAAAAACAACACAACAAACCACACAAATTCATAAACACAAACAATAGTATGGTGATTACCAGAGGAAAGGAGGGTGGGGGGAGGTGGAAGAGGGAAAAGGGGGGATAAATGGTCATGGAAGGAGACGTGACCTTGGGTAGTGAACACACAATACAATATACAGACGATGTATTATAGAATTCTACACTTGAAACTATATAATGTATTAACCAACATTGCTCCAATAAATTCAATACAAATTTTAAAAAAAGAAACAGTTATTTAAAAAAGAACCAATCAGTTCCTACAATATAATTTGTTCTAAAAATAGAAAAATGTAACATATAACCAGTTTATTTGGTGAAGTTACCATACTCTACTATCAAAATCTGAAAGAGAAGGAAGGAAATTAAAGACATTTTCCTCATGAGGATAGATGTAAAACACATTTTAAGTAAAGTCACAGGAAATCACACTTAATATAGAATAAAGGAATCATAACTCAAGAAATTCGTATGGTTTGCCATCAAGAGGTAAGGATGTTTATATTTGGTAATCTATTAATTCATAGATTCCATAAACAGGTATTAAAAATACTTTAGGTAAAAGGGGATCAAAAGTAATCTTCCTTAACACGATGTAAAAAAAAAAAAAATCTGTTTATAGATCTTAAACCAAAAATCATCACCCAATTTAAGTACAAACATCAGAAGTACTGTGCTTAAACCAGTATTGTGCGAGAATCCTCTGTGGGTCCTGAACAGCCAGCCACACAGCCCTCTCAGGCCCCAAAGACATGCTGCTTTGTCCAGATTTCTTCACTGGCAGTCACCCTTTGTTTGGACAGGAGGTGTTATTCAGATCTGCGTCTGTGGGGTCAGAAGCAAATGTCATTCCCCCCTCTTCCAAGGCATCTGTTCCCTCACAGCGCTCAAGGAGACCTATTTCTACTTCTGGCTTTGGCCCGGTTGCAGCTCCTCTGAAGAGTGGTAATGTCAGGGATGTGTAATCTTATAGGTCTTCCTTTATTTTTCCCCAGTCTGCTCTTCATGCTTCAGAAACTGGGCCCTCCTGTGCAGGTGCAGGTTAGAATCAGTTTTGTAAAAGTATGTGGATAAGGAGATGTGCTCCTCTGAATCCTCCTTTATTTGAACATCCTAAGAAATGAGACTCAAGAATTTCGAGAGCACATCTATTACCCAAACTGTCTCTTTGTTCTGACAATTCAGGCCTAAAATGCAAGTGCACCTACCTTTCCACCTACTTATAAGATAAGACAGGAGAAACCACAACGTGTGTCCCATTACCAGTAGGCATGGAAGAAAATAACTCTGCCCAAACCCAAATCTCATCTTTATCCTTCCTGGTATGCCCAGCCCCTGACAGTCTCCATGGAATTTATAAGAGACCAATCCTTCTTCAATGAACAGGGACCTGCCTTTCCTTGTGCTACTGCTGGACTCGTGACCATGTTCTTTTATTTAGCTATTCACAGACTCAGGATTTATGGTCCTTGAAGATAGGAACCTTATCTCACCCTTCCTGACTCCCATTAGATTGAGCACATTTTCTTCTACTTAGAAGTCTGAATAAATATTTGCCAAATGGATTTAAAAATGAAAATTGAACTGCTTGAGTTTATTCTGTGTCAGATTTCTCAGGAGGTTAGATGTCAGGTTTTCTAATTACGAAGATGGTCATCTCTGTGGCTAGACAAGAGAGTCCACAAAATATGTGGGGTTGGCGGGGTGGCAGGTGGGAGGGGGCAGAACAACTGTTTGAAAACATTGAAAACATTCAACCTGGTGAAGAGAAGGCTTAGGAAAAAATGATTACAGATATTGAAGGACAGTTGGAGAAAAGCAGCATTTATTTGCATGTAGAAGGCAGAATGGGACGTGAAATAGTGGGGATTTCATTTGATTGGAAGGAATTCAGATCAGGCAGAAGGAGAGATTCCTGAACTCAGTACCAATTGATTTAAACAGTTGTCCCATAGACCCTTTTCCTAGAGAGATTTAAAAAACAGAATTGCCATCTATCCATTTAGGATGGTTTCAATGCTGGGATTCCTGGGAAAGTATTGGTAAATTCAATACCATATTTTATGGACAATGCTGAGAACCTATGATAAGAACCATGTCAAGAAGGAGATTTGCAACAATTCAGCTCTATCCAATTTAATTCCCCTGTTTAAGTGGATAGGCCAAAGTGAAGTTCCAGTTAAGTTTGAGTCTGGGTTTAACCAGGTGGCATTAGAAAACATTAGCCAGCATATAGCACGGCTTCTTCTGTAGAAATGAAAAGTGTTGAGGGGAGGGTTCTGGGGGGAGAGAGGAGCTGCCAGCATAATTTTTCTGTCATTGGAGTTAGATTTGCCAGCCTCTTTTCAAAATGTTCAGCTGTGTGAGAAAAGTGGCACAGTGTTTACCTTCCATTATGAGGAAGAACATCACCGTGCAGGCTTAGAATTAACTGTTTTCATTTGATTACCTAACGGATATCTACCTTTGGGTACAATTTCCCGTTATTCCCCTGGATATAGAGGAACAAGTAATTAATGGCCCCTGGTGCATCTTTGCAAAAACAAAACGGATGTGGGATAGCTCTGGGAGTTAGTCATGTGAAAAGTAAAGGATAAAAATCTTTATTTATTTTTCCAGACAATGTGTTTGAGGGACTCAGCGGCAAAGCGGTTGTAGCTCTTCATTTCCCCAGACCCTGAACTTCACCTAGAATTTGAAAGAGACAGGAGATGCTGGGACAAAGCTGCTTTCATCTGTGTGTTTGTAGAAAAAAATCATGCTTTCTGTCATAAACAATTATGTGATTTCAATTATAATTGGAAACAGACACTTTCTCCTCCACAAGTGGTTATGTCTTCTTACTCAGAAAACTCTCCACTCACCCACGGTAAGGAAAGTCTGGTCAGCACACACCACCATCCTTAGAGAACTCGACCAAAATTGAGTACATCTGTACAACTGCAGAAGGTGCTTTTAGGGCAAGACACTGGTCTAGGAAGGCCCATTTGGACATTTGCCTACAACATCTTCATGTACCATCGACTCAAAGAGGGAACAGAAGCCTGAATCTCAGAGTTGTGAAGGTGAGCAGACAGTACTGTAGCACAGAAGAGGAGGTTAGACTCGAGGTTTCATTAAAAGGAACCAGTACACACACACAGGAAGTGTTTGCTCTGTGTCTTCCTTTCCTTTCATTGGGTGGGCAAAAGTAGGTTTATAGTTGTGAGTATGTGAAACACAGAGTTTATTCTTGTTTTATTATTTACTAATTATTGTATTATTTAATTGTATTAAATTATAAACCCACTTTTTTCCACCCCATATGGTAAGTGTTTTTTTTTTAATGGCTCTTTGCTCCAACAGAGATTAAAATGAGCCTCTACAAAAGCCATAGGAAAGAAGTATAAAAATGATTCTTAACCTCACCTATGCCCAGCTGACACCTGGAAAGCACAATTGTATATTAATTATAACACTTTGGAATGGCTCCGGTAAATATAACACCATATGCAAAGCTTTCAGATCTCCACAAATGCCACCAGTACTTATGATCCCAGTGGGTAGGTTTTCTCTTGCTGTGTTCAAGTTTGAAAGGAATATAAATGCACCATTAAATCTGCCCTAGAACTACAGAGAGCGGCTGTCACATAGTTAAGTGAAAAAGGCAGCATTTTATGTGTGATAGAGCCATCATCTTGTAAAGAGCAAATTGGTAGAGAGAGGCAGGTGGGAGAAATGTATGGAGAGTGGCCTCAACAGGATAGGCAGATGGAAGCCTGAGTTCTTTTATAAATTCCTTTAAAATGACACATTTTATTGAGCTTTTAGAAGAAAGATGCAGATTATTTCTGAGGCTTAGAAATAAGACGCTATCCCCAACCTCCCACTCCAACACACACATCAGAACCACTAAGATCACCACCACCATTGTTAGTAAGAAGGGAGAAGAGGAGAAGCAGGAGTAAAAGTCATCTTTCACTACAGTAAACAAAGCGAGTTTTGCTTGTCACAGTGAATGATGAATGGCCACCTATCACTTTGCCAAGGAGAGAGAAACCAAAGATTGTGTATCAATTTTTATAATTTTAAGGCTGAAAGATAATAACTGCAGAAATGGAGCAGATTTTATAAAAATCCCCTCTGAAAATGTGATTACACATAAAAATCCATAAAAATGTACAAAGTGATAGATGAACCAAAACTAAACAAACACAGTTTTTTATCCTTTTGGAACTGAGCAGAAATAGCATATGTAGAAAGAATGATTTTATTTTATATTTTTAAAAGAAATATTTGGAACTTAATTGAATTATACTTCTGGTGGGAATTGAAATTTTCAGATGGAATATCAGGTTTTATTTTAAGTTGAATTCTATATTGAAGAAATGAAGAACGAACCATCAGTGAAACATTAGCAATAAAGTTGACACCTTTCAATAAACAACTAAGAAAGCTGAGCAAACTCTAAGCTTGCGCACTTTCTTCCCACATTATCCTAAACCTCTGAGGGTCTATATTAACTATTCTTGATCATTCTGATCAGGGAATCATCTTTGATCTATTCTAATTAAATCCAGTTTATATCTGATATTTATTTCTTGAGATTTTTAAAGCAAACCAAAATTAAACCCTTTTTTGTGGCTTCCCTCATAAATCTACCTTGTCCCTCACACCTTTAATTTCATATTATTAATGAATTTAGAACATTTATCCAGATTCACGTCCCATTCCGCTTACTCCTTAGAAGTTATGAAGTTAATTCCAAATCCTGCATAACCACATTATAGCAATATATATTATTTTTTATTCATTCTAAGTTATTTTGTTCACATCGAGCCTTCAGGGATTTCATAATGCCCCCACCAGGTAGATTTTATATTTAATTGACACGAATCTATAATAATAAAAGTGTAATATGCTAATTAGACCGATGTCCTTCTGGATGTCCTTCCTTCAAGACAAAGCCACAGTGGGCGGGGGCCGCGGTGGGCAGGGGCCAGGGCCAAAGCCCTTGCACAAATTTCATGCAATGGGCCTCTAGTGTATAATAAAATGGGTCTAAATTTTTTGCACTTAGAAATTATACCAATAATTTGTGTTTTTCTAATAATTACGGTTCATGGAATAAAATGCCTTTTACTCCTTCAACCCTTGAAAAGCCTGTGTCAGAAGTCTTTAGTCAGTTTTCAACTCATGGTTAACAACTAGGAAGGACACCATTGTATAGTACAGGAAAGGTATTTTCTTTCCTCTGCAATATGGGTAAAGTGTATTTTAAATACAGTGATATGGTTTTGAACATGCCATATCAATGAACTGTTCAATCAACTTAGTTTAGGGAATGTACAGAGGCTGGGTTAACATCATGCCAACCAAACCTATATTTTGAATGGCCATAAGAAAAAACATTGTACCACCAGGTACAATGCTCTAGAACACTGTTT
The DNA here is from genome assembly GCA_025583905.1 of Ia io. Lineage (NCBI taxonomy): Eukaryota > Metazoa > Chordata > Mammalia > Chiroptera > Vespertilionidae > Ia > Ia io. The sequence continues at coordinate 91,190,512 of JAJQQW010000002.1, read as the reverse complement.
CTTCTACACCCTCAGAAAGAAGGCCAGATTAAGGAGTGAGAATGTGAAAGTCAACAATTAGGAAAGGAGAACTGGACAGAGACAACATGTGGGGAAAATGAGTGTCACAATAAGGTAGGGGTGGAAAGATGAATAAGCCTTTGGTTTATTTCTAACTTCTTTAACATATGATGGACCTAAAACCTTGGTTAAAAAACCTACTCATGTTGTATAAACTTCTGCCCCTCAGCTACCCCCATTTCTTATTAAAGACACCTGATGCGAACAGACATTATGCTATGAGCATGGAGATACCTGTTATAAACACTCTGAACTGCAATTCATCTTTTTAAACACCTTGGCCAGCATCCAGCTTCAGACTCATACAACACCTCAGAATACAAGATGTTGTCACTGAAGAAACCCTGTTTGCTTATCAAAGCAGGGCAACCAATTAAGAGTTTTATTACTAATACCGTCACCCCAAGGGCTATAACATTAGATTTATTTATTTATTTTAAGTTCAACCTACTAAATTCCATGCTAACACACAACAATGTACAGCTCGTATTACAAATGAATAACTTAATTAAAAAACATTGATTTTGCTCATTGACTGCTGCAAATTTTATTAAATATTAATGATAACATTTTGTATTTTTTATACTAGTCATGAAAGTTTTATGTGCTCTCTCCCCTACAGCAGGCTTAGATTTTATGACAAAATCTTAGGCAGCTCAAAGTACAAACATAAATATTGCATTGGCCAGCTTGGTACAATATATGTGTATACATACAGCAATGTGTATGGATGTGTGAACATTTACACAAATGCGCACTGAATTAGGAGAGCTGACTCAATGCAAGTGGGAGAGAAATTTAACTGGTTTAAGTTTGTGTTTTATTTTAGCTACCCAAAAGGGTCACCCAGAAATTCTTGGAATAAACTCCTTGTAAGGGGGAACTCAGAGTCCTTCCCAAGTGCATTCTCCCCCAGGTTCTGTATGTGTAATACAAAACACAGATATCATTCCATAAACAACATAATTTTCCATGTTACAAGTCCTCTTTGTCAAGAGGTTTCACCAAAAGGACAAAATTCTCCCCTTTCCTCACGCCACGTGCCCAGAAAGCCAAAAAGCCTATGAGCCTATGGAAGAGCTTTTAAATGTTGGTAGAATTATTTTTTTTGTTGTACTGGTTGTTTTTGTGAGTTCATTTTACATGTTTATAATAGAGTCAACACAGCCTTAGACTTTTATCAGTGTAGATGGACAAGAAGTACCTCTTATCTCATTCCTCTAAGGTCTTAATGGGAACCATAAATGTTTGCAGTCAGCTGACAGCTGAGCTGTGTGGCATGAATCAGATAACATTATTTGGAATGATTTTCCATGATTTGGAAAAATGGACTTAAAATTTGTAAAGTGTTCAGCAGAACATTACTACTTTGAACTTCTGCAGTGACTTCCTTTACTCGCTTTCTCAAAGTCATTTTGAAACAATTGAGAAGTTAATTTGTTGAAGTCACTTCCTCAAATCACCTCAGAGGCCAGAGGGACAGGTCCCAGTTATATAGTCTTTCCAAAACTTAACAAGCTTCCTTAAGAATACAGTCATAGCAACCCAGCCTTGCAAACAAAAGCTTGATATTACTAAGTACTTGTCAAAAAGGCTCCAGTCATACTCTACATAGTTTGCAAATGCCCTCATAGTGAACACTGAGGGAGGGAGGAAGAGTAAAAGGCATACTTTCCAAAAGGAAATACTTCACATGAAAACCATTAAGCAGTTTCTAAAGTGAGGAATTTGAAGGCAGGTCAGAGATCTTTAAAATGCAAAATATTTTCATAAAACATCGATAGAAGGTTAATGTGTAGAAATCAACTCATTCAATTTTGTACTTAATAGTGACGCAAGTATGTTTGGGTGTTTTAGTTGTGTATCCGTTATTCTTTGTCCCTGACCCCCAGTTAATCTGACCCCCATCCCATTGTCACCAGTCAACCACATTAGAATATGTGCATACATTTTTTCTGTGAGCAAAATGCCACGCAGTTCTATCAGTCTTATTTCCCTCTATGTTGTAGAATAAAGTTTCTTCCCTTAATGGTGAGCACTCAGGAAAAACAAAACAAAACAAAGCAAAATAACCCCCAACCATTCTTGCAATGAAGCCCAGTGCTAGACCTGAGGGCATGAGCTCTGTAGGTTTGACACATTTTGAAAGAAACTACTGTCCCCAACTGAGCTTGACTGTGAAACGGATCTATATATCCACCTTTAGTCCTCCCAGGGAATAAATTAAATCTGCATCTTGACTGTGTTGCCTGGAAGAGGTTTTTAAATTATTTATGGTGCAATAGCAGGGAGTTGCTCTCCTCTGCAAGCTGGGGGTGGGGTGAAGTGCATTCTGCCTCCTGTCTACTCTGGGCCACTGCTTTCCGAAGTCCAGCAATGTCTAGAGAAAAACGAGGCTGGAGGCAACCAAGATGCATTGACAAAAAAGAGGCAGTAAATCACTTTTCACGCTGTGGAGACTGTTTTCAGGCTGGCAGGCTGCACTTTGCTCTGGTTATGCCTGGGATGTAGCAGATGTATGCTGATGCCTGGCTGGGCAGGTGATGGGTTAAGATAATGTGGATCTAAGGTTGAAGTTTTAAAAATGGAAATAAAAGAAAACAAAGATTTGTAGGAGGGATTTTGCTAATTTGGGAACTTCTGCTTCTGAGCTGTGGCATATATATATATATATATATATATATATATATATATATATATGTGTGTGTGTGTGTGTGTGTGTGTGTGTGTGTGTGTGTGTGTGTGTGTGTGTATATGTATATGTATATACATATATATATACATATATATATATATATTCCCTAAAAAATCTATACACACTTCACAACTGATAACTCAATTGGTATTTCTTTCTTTTCAGATATAAAGCCATTAGAATTAATCATTAGTCAAAGTGTGTGTACATTTTTTGGGACACCCTGTATACATATACATATATATATACACACACACACACACACACACACACACACACACACAAACATATACATACATATATGTACACACATGCACATATACACTGAGTGGCCAGATTATTATGATCTCTGAATGCATAATAAATCTGGCCACTCAGCAGTATATATATATGAGGCCCAGTGCATGAATTCGTGCATGGGTGGGGTCTGGCCAGCCTGGCCAAGGAGAGGGGACACAGGCAGTTGGCCAGCCTGCCTGCTGGTCGAACTCCTGGTTGAGGGGACAATTTGCATATTAGCCTTTTATTATATAGGACAGTGGTTGGCAAACTCAGTCAACAGAGCCAAATATCAACAGTACAACGACTGAAATTTCTTTTGAGAGCCGAAAACCGACTTCTGCGCATGGGCCACGAAGTTTTAATCGCACTGTACGTAAGCACCTGCACATGGTATTTTGTGGAAGAGCCACACTCAAGGGGCCAAAGAGCCGCATGTGGCTCACGAGCTATGGTTTGCCGACCACTGATATAGGATATACACTGAGTGGCCAGATTATTATGCGTTCAGAGATCATAATAATGTGGCCACTCAGTGTATATACACACATACATACATGTAGGTTGAAACAGCTTTACATTGAGAATCAGAAGATCTGAATGGTTCACACAGGGTTGGTTCATGCATGAATTCCTTACAGCTTCTCAGTGACTTACTGGTGTTCTATAAACCACTGAAGCAGAGCCACATGTAAGGCCACCTGGAGTTGCTTTAGTCACACCCCAGCAGAGCTCCTAGCCTACAGCCAACATCGATTGCCAGCCATGGAAGGTACCATCTGGGATATCAAGTTCATTTAAGACCTCTGATGATTTTAGCCCCAGCCAAGATCTGACTTCACTTGCATGAGAGAGCCCAGTAAGCAATGCCCAGGTGACCTCAGTCAGCCCACAGAACCACAAGAGATAATAAATGATTTTAAAGCTACTAACATTTGGAGTGGTATACTAACCAGGAACAGATAACTGGAACTGGTACCAAAACACAGATCGAAGAATTTGGATTTGACAAGAAGAAGGCAGAAAAGAGACAAAAATAAGTAAGATTATGGATACATTTACAGATTGAATGATTGAGAAATGAGAAGACAGAATTTGGGAACAATATTGTTTGGTAAGAAAGAGGAAAAGATGGGGTAGTGGGTTTTAAAAGGGGATTAATATTTAGAGTATCACATATGTGCAACTGGAGACAGAACCCAGCAAAAGTTCACTGACATATTTGAAGGCCATGGTGATACTCTTAGTTATAAATTGCAAGAAAACCATCTGCCTTGGGTTGGGATTTTCCCTATCTGTGCTCAGCTATTCCAGTTAGGAAAAGAGAAATCATATGAGTGGACTGATCTTCATTGCAGTTTTAAAGAGTAGGTGGGGAGGGAAGAGAGCATGACATAGCTGTGGGTTCTGGTAGGTATTAGTTGAAGCAATGGACCATGGATTTTAGCCTGTGTAGGGAAAGGAAATGGAACCAGAAGAGACTTGATAATAGAAGTGAAAGAAAAGGAGGTGTAGAAATTAGAGGTCAAAAGATGAGCTATGTGAGAGAAAGGACTGAGAAAGTCTCTAGGGAGATACAGAAATAGAATATGAGTGAATTCTTTCTTATGTTTGGATATTTATAATCTTACTAGGAATTAAGTGTTTTACCTATATAATATTTAAAGACTAATAAATTAAAAAATCCAAACCAGTTATTTCCATTTGTGAGTAATTTTTAAACATCCCTGGGTGGGAAGGTAATTCACAATGGAGGGTTAAACTGAAGATCTATTTGTTCAGTGGTGTTCTGGAGCTGGCTCCTTATCCACTTGTGAGAGCTAATTGTGAACATCTCTCTTTTTATCTGTGATCAGTGACATCACCTTGATAGCTTGAAATTGGTCATGGTGGTACAGTCACAGCACAGAAACCTGCAGACACTGCACATCAGGGCTTTTGTTTGCCCAGAGAGTGGGTTGTTAAACATTTTTCCGCACACCACTTCTCATTCCTGCTCTATGCTCAGTTTACCTCAAGAAAGAGAATTTAATTTTGTTACATATTTTATTAACATATGCCTTATTCTGCAGAGGACATGAGTAGAACATCATTTCACCACACTTTTATTATCTGCATGAAGCACAACTGTTGGATTCAACATAAATGATTTATTACATGTGAAGATAGAGTTTGCCCTCTTTCCTATGCCAGAACATTGCAAGACCAAAGGAAAAAGGAAACAAAACAAGCTGAAGTAAGCAAAGTTTACTCCATTTAAGATGGAGGTTCTGCGGCAACTATGGAATTGAAAAAAGGATGAACTGTGAGAAGATTATTTTAAGAGGGGAAAACTGGCTGTCTTCGGTCTCTTCTCAGTGAGCTGTGGTGAAGAGGAATTGAATTCCCACACATGCTCCTCATGCTCCTTGAAAGTTACAGGACCTGAAATTCACCCCAAAATGTCCATATTCTTTCCTTCTTTAGTTTGCAAACACTATCATATTGGCACTGAAAAGAATGCTAAATAAATCAACCACTCAAAAAAAGGATTAACCTCCCTACGTGCCCAGTAGTGTAGCTAGTATATTATAGTCTAAGGCCAGACAGGCCCATCCTCCCAGTTCATCTTCTTGCTTTTTTTTTTTTTCAATTCAGTTTTCAAATACTTCCTGCATTGTTCTTTCTCCCTCGTTTTGCCTTAGGATAGTAACACAAATTAATGAGTTATCACAATGAAAGAAAATGTTACTAGGAATATGAATGAAAACATAATCCTCAGAGAATTTCAACCTAGTAGGTTTGAAATAAGACACAAAAATTTTATCTGCCTAGGCAAGGCAAACTTGGGGATTTTGAACTGTTACTTAGTACACTAAACTATATTAATATTTTTTCCATTCATGCACTAAAAACTTACTGAGAATGACTTAGATGTGAATATAATGGGTAATAAAACCCTTTGAGTCATCTCAGAATTGTTATATAGATTTGGAAGGTTTCATTAAAATTAGAAGCCTTTTATCTTGTTCTGTATCTATTAAATGGAAACACATAAATGTGTTTTTTATATTTTGGGGAGAATTTAAAAGAGATGAATATGTAATAACTTGGTGTTGGGATGCAGGGTGATATTTTTGAGGCAGAACAAAAGCATGAACAAAACCTATGCACCACTAGAACTCTGTTTTGTGACATTCTTTATCAGGTGGCTTAGGTGATAATCCCATTAAACATTAGCAGGTGTTACGTTGGTCACAGAAGCCTTCCTTGCATATTTTCTTTAGAATACAGTAGGAAACAGACCTTATTTCCTACTGAGAACAGATGAAAGTGAGGCACATGGTAAATTCTGTTTAATGGTTGCTCTGCTTAGTGAGTGAAAATTACCTAATAGGGAAAAATAATTTTCTAATTCTTTCCTTCCAAGGGCACTTATTAAAATGGAATTGTTAAATGAATATGCAATGATACAGCAAATTAAGCTTCCTTATATCAAAACAACACCACACTATGATATTTTGAAAATACCCCAGGTTCTTTTATTTTATATAAGGGGAACCTACCATATTGTGGATATATATTTTTTCATTACTTTTAGATGATAGAATTTGGGGACAAATATGGGGCTTTAAAATTTCAATAAGCTTCTCCTGAGGAACAAATGGCACATGAAGTCCTGTGGACATAAAGATTAAATCTAGTCTGTTATGGAAGGAATGCTTATTTTCTCCCTAAGTCCATACATGTAAATTCTAACCCCCAATGTGGTGGTATTTTAAGATGGGCCTTTGGGAGGTCATTAAGGTTAGATGAGGCCTTGAGGGTGAGGCCCTCATTATGGGATTCGTGTCTCTTATCAAAAGGGAGAAGACAGAGCTTACTCGCTCTCTTTCTTTCTCTTGAGAACACAGTGAGAAGGCAGCCATCCGCAAGCCAGGAAGAAAGCTCTCACTAGGAACTGAATCTGAAGGCACCTTAGTCCTAGACTTCAAAGCATCCAGGACTATGAGAAATAAACATCTGTTGTTTAAGCCACTCAGGCTGTGGTATTTAGATATGGTAGCCTGAGCTAATTGATATGTAGTCTCTGCCCTCAAATAGCTTAGTCTAGAGGGGAAAGAAGTACACACATGATTTCAATAAATACTGTGGCAGAAGTATATGTGACTAGACATAAACTAGTTCTTCTCTGATATCTAATAGGCAACTGGGTGAATAAACTGTGCCCAGATGTTAAAGTGATTTGTCCAGAGTAAAAAGTGGTTGTTGGCAGAGCCGGAATAATAGACAAGAGTGTGTGTGTGTATTGCATGTGTGTGTGTGTGTGTGTGTGTGTGCATTTATATAAATAAACACTTTTTTTCTAATCACTCAGCAAGTTTTTATTGAGTCCTTATTGTGTGCTAACTACTATAATAAATGTTTACACGAATATCTTCCTTTATCCTCACAAGCACCCTGGCTCCATTTGACAGATGAGAAAATGGAGGTTGAGAAAGATTTGCAAATTTGCCCAAAGTCACATAGCTAGAAAAATCAGAGCTGGGCTTTAAACCCAGATACCTGAAATATCACTGTTTTGGGAAGGTATTGTCTTTCAAATGGATAGAGAACTACTGCCCAACACATGGGGTGCATTCTCTTTCAGCCTCTTGTCATCACTTTCCTGTTAAGTCAGCTTAAATTCCATGGTCCTGCAACAGCACCATTCTCCTTGTCTTTCCCTCTTCTCTTCTCCTCCACATGGCCAAAGGGAAATTTTCCTATGTACAGAAGCCCTTGCCTAGGAGGTATCAAAATAGAGTGCTGTGTTTACTACAACTGGTTCTAACAGCTGAAGCTGACAACAAATTTTGAGTGACCTAGAACAGCAGACTTTATTGGACCTACTTGAAATCTCTTTCCTGATGAATCTATATATATAAAAACCTAATATTCAAATTGTCCCCTTGGGAGTTCGACCGGGAGACCGGGAGTTCAACTGCTTGCTATGACGTGTGCTGACCACTATGGGGCGGCGTGGAACATGGCGGGCATCGGTGACATGGTGCTAGCAGCAGGCGGCAGTGGAGGCGCTGCTGGCCCTGATGGGCCCCAATGAGAGCAGGACCGCGGCAGGATGGTGGAGCAGGTGAGCGGGTGGTGCAAGGACAAGGCAGGGTGCCAGGCGGGGCTACATGGCTGTGAGGCTGGGGGTGCAAGCTGGACTGCCGGGGTGAGACAGGGCTGGACACACCCTGAAGCCCTCCTGTGGTCCCTTTCAGGCAGGCCATTCTCCTGCATTCCCTCCCTTGCTGGCCCACTCGAATTGTACCTCTGCAGCCAAAAGAAGCTGGTGTCGTCACCAGAATATGTCTGAAGACCAACTATTGGCACAACATACCTCTGCGACCAAAAGAAAGTGTCATCGTCGACAGAATATGTCTGAAAAACTGTCATTGACAAGTACTACCAATGCTGGTAGGAATTGCCTTCACAGCAAAAATGAAGTAAATGAGGATGCAATTATCAAACATAATTGTGGTGGAATGATGGTTAGATGTCAATTTTGCCTATTACTAAATTTTTCCACTGAAAAACCATCTGATGGAAAATTTACTTGATCTTGCAGCAAAGATAAAGTTTGTCTAAATGATATAAATTTTCCAGAATACTGGGCATATTTAAAAAATTAATAATAAACGAAGATTCTGACAGTAAAAATTTTATGGAAAATATGCATTCCATAAATTGTTCTTTTGCTTTTGCTTCAATGGGTGAAAATATTGCATCACCATCAGGATACTTGCCATACTGTTTTAGAATACACGGTCAAGTTTATCATCATACTGAAACTTTACATCCTTCAGATGGTGTTACTTGGAAGTTTGCTCAACTCTACATTTTAGAGATGGCTGAAGCAACGAGTCAAAGATTAGCAATGCCAGAAAACCAAGGTTGCTCAGAAAGACTCATGATCAACATCAACAACCTCATGTATGAAATAAATGAATTAATAAAATCATACAAGATGCTACATTAGGTAGAAAAGGAAGCCCAATCTGAAGCAACAGCAAAAGATATTGCTCCCACGGAAGTAATAATGGCGATTAAATATAATCGTAATAGTGATCTGGGTAGATATAATTATCCCCATTTCACCGAAGTTGCTGTCATACTCAGAAACGAAGATGGAGAACCTCCTTTTAAAAGGGGCCTACTGATTCATTGTAAACCAGATTCCAATAATATGAATGCCACTAAAATGAAACAATTCAGGATCCTGTTTCCTACATTAGATGCAATGACGTATCCTATTCTTTTTCAAAATGGCGAAAAAGGCTGGGGAATAGATATCGCATTAAGACTCAGAGATGACAATGTAATCAACAATAATACCAGACAAAATGTAAGTACATGAGTCACACAAATGCAGTATTATGGATTTCATCTCTCTGTCTGGGACATGGTCAATCCTATTTTAAATGCAGGAAAATTAACTCAACAGTATATTGTCCATTCATATTAAAAAATGGAAGCCAATAGGATAAATTTCATTAAAGCAAACCAATCTAAGTTGAGAGTTGAAAAATATAGTGGTTTGATGGATTATCTCACATCTAGATCTGAAAATCACAATGTGCTGATTGATAAAATGATAATACTTCCATCATCTTTTGAGGGTAGTTCCAGAAATATGCAGCAGTGATATCAGGATGCTATGGCAATGGTAATGAAGTATGGCAAGCCTAATTTATTCATAACCATGACATGCAACCCAAAATGGGAAGATATTACAAATAATTTACAATGCTGGAAAAAAGTTGAAAACAGACCTGACTTGATACCCAGCGTTTTTAATATTAAGCTGAATGCTCTTTTATTTTTTATTATTTATGTATTTATTTTTAATTGTTTAAAGTATTACATATAATAGTACATATATCTCCTTTTTTTTTTTCCCCCCCCCATTGACCTTCCCCCAGTCTCCCCTACCCCCTGTCACATGCCCGCATCCCACTCCCCCAGTGTCTTGTATCTATTGGTTGTGCTTATATGCATGCATACAAGTCCTTTGGTTGATCTCTTTCCCCCACTCCCAACACTCCCCAGCCTTCCTGCTGTAATTTGACAGTCTGTTCGGTGCTTTACTTACTCTGTATCTATCTTTTTGTTCATCAGGTTATAATGTTCTTTATTTTCCATAAATGAGTGAGATCATGTGGTATTTTTCTTTCATTGCCTGGCTTATTTCACTTAACATAATGCTCTCCAGGTCCATCCATGCTGCTGCAAATGGTAAGAGTTCCTTCTTTTTTATAGCAGCGTAGTATTCCATTGTGTAGATGTACCATAGTTTTCTAATCCAATCATCTGCTGATGGGCATTTAGGCTGTTTCCAAATCTTAGCAATGGTGAATTGTGCTGCTATGAACATAGGGGTGCATATATCCTTTCTTTTCTTTTTTTAAAAATAAATCTTCTTTGTTCAGATTATTACAGGTGTTCCTCTTTTTTTCCCCCATAGCTCCCCTCCACCTGATTCCCCACCCCACCCCATGCCCTTACCCACCGCCACTGACTTCATCCATAGCTGTAAGATTTTTGTCCAATCTCTTCCCGCACCCCTCACCCCCCCTTCCCCCTGAGAATTGTCAGTCCACTCCATTTCTATGTCCCTGATTCTATTATATTAATCAGTCCATTCTGTTCATCAGATTTTTTATTCACTTGATTTTTAGATTCATTTGTTGTATTTGTTGTCATTTTGTTGTTCATAATTTTTATTTTTACCTCTTTCTTCTTCTTCCTCTTCTTAACCCTTTGCACTCTCTTGCTTTTTTCTTGATTCCTTTATTCTACTTGGGATTTAATTTTTTAAATACCCCAGATTTTACAAAGTGCGGCAGTAGAATAAAAAACTGGAGTTTCTTTTCATACAAACTTATTTATTTGGATTTTTTTATATTTCAAATTATTGATACATTCAATACAATTCGACATATGAGCTGCTACTGATGCTAACTGTGTCAAGTCACACTCGATATCCGAGTGCAAAAGGTTAAAGAATACCCTTCAGCATTTCATATAATCCTGGTTTGGTGGTGATGAACTCCTTTAGCTTTTTCTTGTCTGTGAAGCTCTTTATCTGCCCTTCAATTCTGAATGATAGCTTTGCTGGGTAGAGTAATCTTGGTTGTAGGTTCTTGCTGTTCATCACTTTGAATATTTCTTGCCACTCCCATCTGGCCTGCATAGTTTCGGTTGAGAAGTCAGCTGACAGTCGTATGGGTACTCCCTTGTAGGTAACTAACTGTTTTTCTCTTGCTGCTTTCAAGATTCTCTCTTTGTCTTTTGCCCTTGGCATTTTAATTATGATGTGTCTTGGTGTGGTCCTCTTTGGATTCCTCTTGTTTGGGGTTCTCTGTGCTTCCTGGACTTGTAAGTCTATTTCTTTCATCAGGTAGGGAAAGTTTTCTGTCATTATTTCTTCTAATAGGTTTTCAATATTTTGCTCTCTCTCTTCTTCTGGCACCCTAATAATTCGGATGTTGGTATGCTTAAAGTTGTCCCAGAGGCTCCTTACACTATCTTCATAGTTTTGGATTCTTTTTTCTTTTTGTTTTTCTGGTTAGGTGTTTTTTGTTTCCTCGTATTTCAGATTTTTGGTTTGATTCTTGGGGTCCTTTGGTCTACAATTGAATTTCTGTATATTCTTTATTTCAGACAGTGTATGCTTAATTTCTGACTGGTCCTTTTCCATTTTTTTGGCATTCTCATTAAGATCCTTAAAGGTCTCCCTAAGTTCCTCAGAGGTTTTTAGAAGATTCTTGAGTAACCTTATAAATATGGTTTTGAACTCTATGTCCAGTAGTTTGCTTTCCTCCATTTCTTTCATTTGTGACATGTTTCTTTGTCTCCACATTTTGCTGCTTCCCTGTGTTGATGGAGTGGAAGAACTGCTGTGCTGGAGACACACTTATGGGGCAGGACTTGTTTCAGTGGGGTTTTGGTGCTCACTGAGTCTGCCTCTTAAATGTGTCACTTATGGATCTGAGGAGTTGAAATCTGGTGTTGTCTCACACTGACCACTAGGTACACTGGCTTCTGGATCTCCAATGGGGTGCAGGTCAGCTACTGTCTGAGGCCACCCAGAGAACTAAAGTTTTCTCCTCTTTGCTTGGGGTTTTGAGGTTTTGGAGTTGTCTGACCAGAGCTGTAGTTTGTTAGGTTAAGCTGCGATAGGGCAGGCCATTTCTATGCAAAAGCCACTGCGTGGGGCTTGGGAGGGTTTTTAGATTGTGTGGGGCGGGGTCTCAGGGAGTCACTAGGCTAGGGTATGGCAAACAGAGATGGCTGCCAGTCAGCCGTCTTTGCATCTCCGAGTTTCTGCGTTCCCGCGTCCCGTGCCCCTGCGCAGTAAACAATGATTGCTGCGCACACCTCTGTAAGAAAGCCACCCGCACTTTCCGACCCAATGGCAGACAGTCCAGTTTCTCCCCATAGGAGTTTGGGTCCCCAGCGTCTCCCCAGAAACTGGAGTTCAGAGTAATCAGGAGCTTGTCTCCCTTCGGGTTGAAAAAAGCAGCGCACCCAGTCGCCCGCCGCCAGCCTGATTTGTGCGCCTCTGTACCTCAGCTTTTCAGTGCTTGTGCACGTCGCAATGCTCTTTTCTCTTTCCTTCTAGTTGTAGAACTTCCACTCAGCCAGCTTTCCCGTGGTTCTGGGTGATAGACATTTTGTCTTTTAGTTTTAGTTTTGAAATTGTTTTGTAAGGCAGCAGTTTAGGTGTTTACCTATGCTGCCATCTTGGTTTTCTCTCTGAATGCTCTTTTAAATGTTATATGTAAACTTGACTTATTTGGCAAAGTTACAGTGAAAATTAATGTCATCGAATTTCAGAAATGTAGACTGCTTCACACTCACATATTATTGATAATAGATAGTGAATCCAAATTACAAACGGAACATGACATTGACCGTATACTTAAGGCAGAAATTTTGAATGAAGTCCAATGTCCTCGATTTTTTCAAATTGTAAAATCAAATATAGTACATGGACCATGTAGAATACAAAATTAAATGTTAAATATTAAAATATTTCTTCTAATTATTTTCCTTTCAATGTGCACAAATCTGTGCACCAGGCCACTAGTAAGTAATAAAACTTTTAAAATTAATCCTGTACAGACCTATGGATTCATTCCATTCTCTCTAGAGTGCTAGTTTTCAATTTTTAATTGACATAATCACTATGAATGGTCCCACTTCCAATATTTAAAGACTACTGACATTTTCTTCCAACTAACTACTCAAAGTATTTCTTCACTGGTATATGTTTTCTTGCCTGAAAAGTTAATACAATTGGCTTTGCATCTCTTTTAAGTCCTGGTGTTGTTTTGTTCTTTGACAATGGAAAATGCCACCTATAGAAAAGTTTCATCTCTCTCTTTATTTGGGTTCATCTGAACAGCTGAAAAATGGTGAAGAAAAGTAACACTAACTCACATATTATTCTCATTATAATATGTATACACACCACCCCCTGTGGGTGGTTTCAGTAGAAGGTTCTACTGAAATTATTGTGGTTGTTCATGAAGAGACTCACTGGTCATCCTAAGGCCCCTTGCTTTTACCTGGAAAATTGTGACACTGGCTTAGGCTTGAAAAGAATCATTTTGTTGCCCAGGGTAAAAAAGCATAGAGCATAGTTAGGAAGTGATGGCAAGAATCCAGGAAAAAGGTAAAGGGGAACTTTTGATCTAAAAATTCATGTGGGGTTTTATTTTCAAGTTTTCCTTATGACAATTTTTTTGCATCTAAAATAAAAGAGAAGTATCCTATTGTCTCTATAAATTACTATGAGTAATTTATAGAGACAATAAATTTATAGAGACAATAAAAAACTTAACTTTGCTCTAATTCTCAGTCCTATCTACACTAATAAAAGAGAAAGATGCAAATTGACCATACCTCCACGACGCCTACCAATCAATCAGGAATGAGTATGCAAATTAACACAACAAAATGCCGGGTTAATTTGCGTATGCAGGTATGGAGTGAAGACTGAAGGCTCTGCCCAAGTGGAGACTGAAGACTGAAGACTGAAGACTGAAGACTGAAGACTGAAGACTGAAGACTGAAGGCTCCGCTGTGCTGGAAGGCTGAAGGTTTTGCTCTGCTGCGGCCTGAGCCAAGCCTGAAGGCTGAAGACTTGGCTTCGCTGAAGGCTGAAGGCTTGGCTCCACTGTGGCCAGAGCTAAGCCTGAAGACTGAAGGCTTGATTCAACCCATGGCCAGAGCCATGCCTGAAGGCTGAAGGCTTGGCTCCGCTGCAGCCCGGGTCCCGGGTGCTGGAGGAAAACTGGTGCTGGAAGCCAGGGAAAGGAAGGCCTATTGCACGAATCTTTGTGCAACGGGCCTCTAGTATTTTAATATTTCATTTCAATTTACCCTAAATTCTGTCTCCACTGTGAATCTGTCCTGGATCTGGTTCAACTCTGGGACATTAGGACAACATAGTTTCCAAAGCCCTTACAGTGTCTTTCAACTCATAAGTGATGTTCACTTTTGGTTTTGACTTACATTTATTGTCAACATTTGGAGTGCTTGTAATTCTGCATGGAGTTTTTGTTTGTTTGTTTTATGTTTTCTTCACTGTCCCTTTTTATTTCCATATAGAAAATGAGGCTATATTGGTCAACCTTTTGTTGACAATATACAAATGTTCCCTTCATGTGTATGTGTTCATCAATTAGAAGAGTGAAATATCTTTCCCTCAGAAATTTCCTGACTCAGAGCTTATCTGAACAATTGTTAACACAATAATACTTAATTTAACAGTGACTCTATCAACAGCCTAATAATCTTCAGCTTTTAACACATTAGCTTTAGAAAAAAAATAATTCTTTAGAATGTTTTCTGAAAAAGGTTGCTTCCTTTACATAGAATACAAAATTTTTAACAGAATTGAAATAAGAATTTTGAACATAAGTTGTTTTCATATGATCATAAATGTTTTTAATTATAATAAAGATATAATGAATATTACTCACATTACATAGTATTCATGGGACATATTTCTGTTAACTTAAAAAATATTAAAATTGGCACTCTCAGCCTTATATGGTGTATCGATTTTAAAGCATGTCTGCAAATTATTAAACACTAGAGGCTCGGTGCATGAAATTCATGCATGGAGCAGGGTTCCCTCAGCCTAGCCTGAACCCTCTCCAATCCAGGACCCCTCAGGGGATGTCCAACTGCCTATCGTAATCCAGGACCGCTGGCTCTTAACCTAAGGTGACCAGACCATCCCGCTTTTGGCGGGACAAAACCGATTTTTAACAATTTGTCCCGCATCCCACAGCATTTTAAAAAAGTCCCTATTTTTGGAAAGATTCTTTCCAAAAATAGGGGCTTTTTTAAAATGCCGTGGGATGTGGGACAAATTGATAAAAATCGAGACTGTCCTGCCAAAAGCGGGACGATCTGGTCACCTTATCTTAAGTACTTGCCTGCCTGCCTGCCTGATTGCCCCTAACCCCTCTGCCTGCCTGCCTGATCACCCCTAACCACCTCTGCCTGCCTGATCACCCCTAACCACCTCTGCCTGCCTGATCACCCCTAACTGCCTCTGCCTCGCCCTGTACCTGGGACCCAGGATTCCCTCCTCTGGCTGTTATAGGCACCTGGAACCTGGGCTTCCCTCCCTCTGGTTGGCCACAGGCACCCAGGACCCGGCTAGCTTTGCCTGGGCCGGCCACAGCTGCAGAGGACCATGGGCAGGCAGCTTCACCCAGGCCACAGCTGCAGGCACCTGGGACTGCGGGGAAGGCAGCTTGTCCCTCTCCTGGGCCACAGCCCTAGCCACTGGCACCCAGGACCACAGCATGTGCGGCTTGTCTCTCTCCTGTGCTGGGCTGCAGGCATGGGCACAGCCACTGGTGCCTAGGACCGTGGGGCAGGTGGCTTGTCCCTCTCCAGGGCTGCAGCCTGGCTGGTCCCCATTCCTCTCTTGCGAGCTCATTTGTGCCTGGCTGGTCCCCATTCCTCTCTCGTGAGCTCATTTGTGCCTGGCTGGTCCCCATTTCTCTCTCCTCAGTGTTGAGTGTCTGATATGGCATGATGGCGTGAGGGCGTGACAACCATTTGCATATTAGCTCTTTATTATATAGGATTACTCTCATTGAAAGGTAGGGTCCATGCCCTTTGCTTGAATCTGGGCTGACTTTAATGACTCTCTTGTAACCAATAGAATACTATGGAAGTGATGCTAAGTGAATTCTGAGGCTGGGTCATAAAAAGCCAAGGAGCTTCTGCCTAGTTCTCTTAAGATGCTTGTTTCAGTGGGTGGCAGGTGGGGGGTACATAAGAAGTTTGAAGCTGTCACACTGGAAAGTCCACATATAGGCATTCTGATTGACAGCCTAGGTGAGTTCCAGTTGACTAATATCAACAGATGAGTGAATCAAATTGGTTTTTTTCCCACCCCAGTTGAGCATTCAGATCATGTTTCAGCTCAGCAAATACGAGAGACCGTCAGTGAAAACTACATAGCCAAGTCCTTCTTGAATTCCTGACCTATAAAATTGTGAGCAAAATAAAATGATTATTTTAAGATGCTAAGCTTGGTGATAATTTGTTCACAACTAGTAACCATAACACAGAATATTAGAGCCACTGCATGCTTAAATGTCCTCTATTCATTGTCATCTGGTTTAACTTATTGCCTTAAAAACTCCATATGAATGTTCCCAAAGAAGTATATGCTCAGGGATAGAAATTATGTGCTAATATGAAGCTTTATTTTCATTAAAATATCCCAAGAACCTTGACTGTAAACATTTTAGACAGCTGGACACAATGAGAATAAAAATAATAACAGGTTTACTCTGCCAACTACTTTCATTAGACCTATTGTATTTTAAAGATTATTTCTAATTAAGAATGGTTAGGGAGTCAAGAGCCTTTGCCTACCTTTGAGCATGCTAATTTTCTCTGTCTTAGTTTCACAAAAAATGTAATTTTTATTTGCCTTGCACATGTCTCCTAGGAGAATCAGAATTTTTAAGAGAGAAAGCTTGAACACTTTCCACTTTAGAAGAAAGTAATTTTATAATTTCTAAAGGAGGAAGTTCTGATTCTTAAAGATATTAGGACTGTACAGGTAAGGAGGGGGATTGGGAAAGCCCAGAGTTATTGATTGGTGGTTGAAGTGGCTAGAGGCTAACTCTTCTGATGGACTGACCTATAGCACCTTTAAAAGCTGAAACCTATTCCAGGGACCATTAGCTTTTACAACACAATGCGGATATATTTTTTGTTTATAAAAATGTACCAAGTCTCATCATATAAATTTTATCAAGTGAATTAAAATTGACATTTACCATAGAAACCAAATGAATAAAATTTACTTTTTTCTCTTATACTTTTGATAACATTTCATTCCTTTTTTTTTTTTAGTCATACAATTGCCATCAGGAGACTACCATCAAAGAGAGCAGTTCTTTGAACTGTTTAGGACAGACATTCTGAAAGTGTGGCCAGAGGTTGCCGGTGGGTCTCAGACACCCTTTTAGGATGTTTTTGAAGTTAAACTATTTTCATAGTGATATTAACATTTGATTTGCTGTTTTTCAGATCATTCGGTCATGAACACACTGATTTCTAAAGGCTGCATGGTGTGTGATATTGCAATAGAGCAAATGCAGAACTATACGTGATGACCCAGTTGTCATATTATATAAAATATAAAAAAAGTTTTCCAAAACAGTAAAATAATGTCACTTTAAACACAATTTTCTGAAAAATATAATTATTTTATACAAGTATCAAGAAATAATACTTTTCTTAAAAAATCAATATGTAATGTAATTATTATATTGAATGAATTAAAAAACATTTTAAATTTCCTGTTTTAATTTATAAAGTATATATTGACAGACATAACAAATACTCTTTGGGATCCTCAAAAATTTTTAAGTAAAAAAGGACTGAGATTAAAAACATTTGAGAACTGCTTGATTAGAAATTTATCTTAGGGAATAACATTATTTTACTGACAATAACTAGTAACATTTATACTTCTATGTAAACCAAAATGATAAACTTCTAAATGCATGTATGCTACAGATATCAACAATTCTAGTAAGAATGAGAAACGTTATTATGTAACATATGGCCTAACTGATCAACAGAGATAGGTCATACATACAGTTCTTTGGAATTCTCTGAATCAAGGACTCTGGCTAGTATAAAAAGGTGTGTGTGTGTGTGTGTGTGTGTGTGTGTGTGTGTGTGTGTGTGTGTGTGTGTTGTGTGATTATTTTCTAGGATGGCAGATTAACTAGAAAAAATGTTCTGTATGAAATACTATCAATTGAAGAATTAGGTCCTCTTCTCTCTAAATTTCTCTCCCTTTCACTTTTCAGTCCAGGTAAGAGTCATACTATGTTGGCTAGTCATAATTTCCATGTTTTCTTAACAAAGTAGGAAAATAAAAAATGGTGAGGTCTTTCTGTTCCAAAGGATTGTTAATACTCACTTCACAGAACTGTGAAACCCCACTGTTTCACAGTGGACACTCTGGGGCAGCCAGCACGGGCACAGAGACCAAGCCATCTTGAAGAACAGGACTGCTTGCATCTAGGATCCTAGCCTCACCACCACACAATCTGGTCTCTGGTGTAAGCTGGGACCCTACAACCACTTGGGACAGAGACCTGCAGACCCACAGACACCAAGGCTCCAGACATCCCGGCTGCAGATTACTGTGAGTCACAGAGCCCATTCCCCCTCCCCACTGGTCCTCTGCTGAGGCATAGGACCTGCTAGACCCATGCCGCATGAGCAGGTTTCCTGCCGATACAGGGCAGCTGTGCGACTTTGACTCTAGGAAGGTGGACACGGGGAGTCTGTTTCCCGTGGCACAGGAGTGGCCTCTCGCTGACACAGGGCGACTGTGCAACCCGGCCCCCCAAGCAGACCGGGGACCCTGATTCTCCATGTGAAAGGCAGCACTGAGCACCAGTGACTTGACTCTTGGCATACACACGTGGGGACTCTGTTTTTCATCTTGTGCACATGGGATCCCTGATTCTCAGTGCATGCACACTAAGCACCTGTGACTCCAATGCTTAGTGCACATGCACACAGGGATCCTGATTCATGGTGTGAGGCCGCACCAAGCAACAGTGACTCCGATACTCAGTTCTTGGTGTGTGTACATGGAGTCTCTGACTCTTGGCGTGCAATAGGGGACTCTGATTTTCAGCGTATGCCTGTGGGGACTTTTTTTTAGTGCAGCGCATGCAGGGTCCCTGATTCTAGGTGTGCACACAAGGCTGCATTGAGTGCTGGTGACTCTGATTCTTGGGGTGCATGGCTCCCACTGACCCACAGCAACCACATCTCTCAGTGTCAGAGCTCTTTAGTGACACTCGGGTGGCACGACGCTCCCACTGCACATGGCTCTGGCCCCCACAACTCGGCATTTGGACCTTTTGGTGATAGTTAGAATGGGAGACAACATAACAATCCCCAGAGGAAAGAAAAGGAAGAATCGCCAAGAAAGGAAATAAGTGAAACTAAGACATGCAATTATGACAGAAAAATAATTCAGAGTAATGGTCATACAGTTCATAAACCAGATGGATGAGAATATTAACAACCTATGCAAAACTCAGGAAGAAATCAAAAGTGATATAGCTATAACCAAAAACACTACGGAAGATTTCAACAGTAGACTAGAAGAAGTGGAGGACTGAATTAGTGAGTTAGAAGATAAGGTAGAGAAACAAGTCCAATCTGAACACCAACTGGAGAAAAAAATTAAAAAGCAGGAGGAGAGACTAAGGGAGCTTTGGGACAACATGAAATGAAATAACATATGTATAATAGGGGTGCCAGAAGGACAAGAAGAGCAGCAAGGATTAGAGAATCTATTTGAAGAAATAATGACAGAAAACTTCATGATATGGGGAAGAAAAAAGTTGCACAAGTACAGAGAGTCCCAAGCAAGATGAATCCAAAAAGACCCACACCAAGACATGTCATAATTATAATGGGGAATGTTAATGATAAAGAGAGAATCTTAAAGGCTGCAAGAGAGAGACAGAGAGTTACCTACAAAGGATCACCCATCAGATTATCAAATGATTTCTCAACAGAAAGACACCAAGCTAGAAGGGAATGGAATGAAGTATACAAAGTGATGGAAAGCAAAGGACTGAATCCAAGAATACTCTATCCTTCAAGACTATCAATCAAAATTAGAGGGGAAATCAGGAGCTCTGCAGAAAAAAAAAATGCTAAGGGAGTTTATCACTACCAAGCCAACAATGCAAGAAATGCTAAAGGGAATGATGTAAAAAGAAGAAATAGAAAGGGAAGAAGGAACACAGGCATAAAGCACATAAATGGCTAAAAACAAGTACCTACCTATCAATAGTAACATTAAATTTAAATGGATTAAATACTCCAATCAAAAGACATTGAGTGAGTGAATGGATAAGAAAACATGGCCCATATATATACTGTCTACAGGAGACACACCTTGGAACAAGGGACTCACACAGACTGAAAGTGAAGGGATGGAAAAATATCTATCAGGCAAATGGAAATGAAAAAAAAAATCTGGGGTAGCAATACATATATCTGACCAAATAGACCTCAAAGTGAAGACCATAACAAGAGACAAGGAAGGCCACTTCATAATTCTAAAGGGAACGATACAACAAGAGGATATAACTCTGGTAAACATATATGCACCCAATGCAGGAGCACCCAAATACATAATAACAAACACACACAAACAACAACAACAACAACAAAACTTCTGGAAGATATCAAGGGAGATTGACAGCAATATGATCATAGTAGGTGACTTTAATACCCCACTGACATCACTGGATAAATCCTCTAGACAAAAAATTAGCAAAGAAACAGCAATACTAAATGACTCACTAGATTAGATGGACTTAACTGACATCTTTAGAACATTCCACCCCAAAACTACAGAATATACATTCTTCTCAAGTGCACATGGGACATTTTCAAAGATAGACCACATATTGGGACACAGGCTAAATCTCTCCAAATTCAGGAAGATTGAAATCATATCAAGCATTTTCTCAGATCACAATGACATAAAATTAGAAATCAACTACAATAAAAACAATCACAAAAATTCAAACACTTGGAGGCTGAATAGCATACTATTAAACAATGAGTGGGTTTCCAAAGAGATCAAAGAAGAAATAAAAAACATCCTGGAAACAAACGACAATGAAAACACAAAAATCCATAATCTTTGGGACACAGTAAAAGCAGTCTTGAGAGGGAAGTTCATAGTATTACAGGCCTACCTCAAAAAAAACAAGAAAAACTGGTAATAAACCATCTAAATCTGCAACTTGAAGAATGAGAAAGAGATCAACAAGAAAAGACCAGTGTGAGCAGAAGAAAGGAAATAATAAAGATCAGAGCAGAAATAAATGACAGAGATAAAACACACACACACACACACACACACACACACACACACACACACACACACACACAAAACAATACAAAAGATCAATGAAATCAAGAGCTGGTTCTTTGAAAGGATAACCAAGATTGATGAATTTCTAGCCAGGCTCACTAAGAAGCAATGAGGACCCAAATAAACAAAATCAGAATTGAAAGAGGAAAAATAACAACAGAGCCCACAGAAATATGAAGAATTGTAAAAAAATACTATGAACAACTCTATTCCAACAAACTGGTCAACCTAGAAGAAATGGACATTTGACTAGAGAAATATAACCTTCCAAAACTCAATCAGGAGGAATAAAAAGAATCTGAATAGGCTAATATCTATGGAGGATATTGAAGCAGTAATCAACAAACATTCAACAAACAAAACCCCTGGACCAGATGGCTTTACAGCAGAGTTTATCAAACATTCAAAGAAGAAATAAACCTATCTTCCTCAGACTATTCCAAAAAATTCAAGAGTACGGAACACTTCCAAGCTCTTTTTACGAAACCAGCATTACCCTAATCCCAAAACCAGAAAAAGACAAAACAAAGAAAGACAATTACAGGCCAATATCCCTCACGAACATAGATGCCAAAATTCTCAACAAAATTCTAGCAAATCGAATCCAGCATTACATTAGAAAGATCACACACCATGATCAAGTGGGATTTATTCAGGGGATGCAAGGATGGTACAATATCTGTAAATCAATAAACATGATACACCACATAAACAAACTGAGAGATAAAAACCATATGATCATATCTATTGATGCAGAAAAAGCATTTTACAAAATCCAACACCCTTTCTTGATAAAATCTCTCAGCAAGGTGGGAATAGAAGGATCATACCTCAACATAATAAAAGCCATATTTGACAAACCCACAGCCAACATCATACTCAATGGGCAAAAACGAAAACCATTTCCCCTAATAACAGGAAAGAGACAGGGATGCCAACTCTCACCACTCTTATTCAGCATAGTACTGGAAGTATTAGCCATTGAGATCAGACAAGAATAAGAAATAAAAGGCATCCAAATTGGAAAAGAAGAAGTAAAACTGTCCTTATTTGCAGATGACAGGATATTGTACATAGAAAACCCCAAATACTTCATCAAAAAACTACTAGACCTAATAAATGAATTCAGCAATGTAGCAGGATACAAAATTAACACCCAGAAGTCTATGGCTTTTCTATACACCAAAAATGAACTCATAGAAAGAGAAACTAAAAAAGCAATCTCATTTACCATTGCAACAAAAAAATTAAGATACCTAGGAATAAATTTAACAAAGGAGATAAAGGACCTGTACTCAGAAAATTTCAGGACACTGAAAAAAAAGATAGAAGAAGACATGAACAAATGGAAGAATATACCATGTTCTTGGATTGGTAGAATCAACAAGATTAAAATGTTCATACTACCCAAAGCAATCTATAAATTCAATGCAATCCCCATTAAAATACCAAGGGCATACTTCAAAGTCCTAGAACAAACTCTCCAAAAATTAATCTGGAATTAAAAAAAGACCCCTAATAGCTGCAGCAATCTTGAGAAAGAAGAACAATGTTGGAGGGATCACAATACCAGATATCAAGCTATACTACAAAGCCACTGCTCTCAAAACTGCCTGGTACTGGCACAAGAATAGACATATAGACCAGTGGAACAGAACAGAGAACCCAGAAATTGACACAAGCCATTATGCTCAATTAATATTTGACAAAGGAGGCAAGAGCATATAATGGAGTCAAAACAGTCTCTTCAATAAATGGTGTTGGGAAAATTGCACAGATACTTGGAAAAATATGAAACTAGACCACCAACTTACACCATACACAAAAATAAACTCAAAATGGATAAAGGACTTAAATGTAAGATGGGAAACCATAAAAATCTTAGAAGAAGTCATAGGCACCAAAATAGCAGACATCTGTCATAGCAATATCTTTACCGATACAGCTCCTAGGGCAATGGAAACTAAAGAGAAAATAAACAAATGGGACTACATCAAAATAAAAAGCTTCTGCACAGCAAAAGAAACCATCAACAAAACAACAAGAAAGCCCACTGCATGGGAGAACATATTTGCCAATGTTATCTCCGATAAGGGTTTAAACTCCAACATTTACAGGGAACTCATACAACTTAACAAAAGGAAGATAAACAATCCAATAAAAAAATGGGGAAAGGACCTAAATAGACACTTTTTGAAAAAGGGCATTCAGAAAGCCAAGAGACATATGAAAACATGTTCAAAGTAATTAATCATCTGAGAGATGCAAATCAAAACAACAATGAGGTACCATCTCACACCTGTCAGAATGGCTATCATCAACAAATCAACAAATGACAAGTGCTGGAGGGGATGCCGAGAAAAAGGACCCTCGTGCACTGCTGGTGGGAATGCAGACTGGTGCAACCACTGTGGAGAACAGTATGGCATTTCCTCAAAAAATTAAAAATGGAACTGCCATTTGACCCAGTAATACCACTTCTAGGAATATATCCCAAGAAAACAGAAAGGATATATGCACCCCTATGTTCATAGCAGCACAATTTACAATAGCTAAGATTTGGAAACAGCCTAAATGCCCATCAGCATATGAGTGAATTAGAAAACTGTGGTAAATCTACACAATGGAACACTACGCTGCTGTAAAAAAGAAGGAATTCTTACCATTTGCAACAGCATGGGTGGAACTGGAGTGCATTATGCTAAGTGAAATAAGCCAGTCAGTTAAAAAAACAATACCACATGATTTCACTCATTTGTGGAATATAAAGAACATTATAAACTGATGAATAAAAGTGGATATAGAGGCAAAGAAGCATAGAACAGACTGTCAAACTATAGCAGGAAGGCTGGGGAGGGTTACATGGGTGGGGGTGGTGGGGGAAGTAAGAGATCAACCGAAGGACTTGTGTGCATGCATATAAGCATAACCAATGGATGCAAGACACTGGGGGAGGGGTGTGAGGGCATGTGCCAGGGGGATAGGGGAGGTTGGGGGAAGATCAATGGGGAAAAAAAGGAGACATATGTACTACTATTTTGTAATACTTTAAATAATAATAAAAAAATACTTTACTTGGTCCCTTGCCTCTTCACTGACAAAATAAGAATATTGAATCACTTTTGATTAAGGAATCCTGAAATTATATTCTAATCAGGGTAATGAAAATTAGTCACCCTGACCAACCTGAGCCCTCAACCAAGTCTTGGTCTGACTATTACTTTTTAAGGAAATGCATACTTTGTTTTTTCTTTTATTGTTTAACCAGAGGCCCTGTGCATGAATTTGTGCACTGGTGGGGTCCATTCGCATAGCCTGCAGGGATCCGGCTGAAACCAGCAGTCCAACACTACCTGCTGCTCCTGCCAGCTGCTCCTGCTCATCCCAGCCCTTTTGTGCCTGCTGCCACCACTCAGTAGGCTTGCTGTGGTCTCCAGGCTGCGGTGGCCAGCCGTGAGCCCTGAGTCTGGTGCCAATCAGTTAGCTGAGCGGTGCTCGCTCTGTGGGAGCGCACTGACCACCAGGGGGCAGCTCCTGCATTGAGTGCCTGCCCTTTGGTTGTAGGGTGCATCATAGCGACCAGTCAACCAGTCATTCAGTCATTTGGTCGCTTAGGCTTTTATATATATAGATTACTTGCTTTTAGGTCTTTAAAATCACATTTGTTGTCCAAACCAAGTGAATAAGTGTAGCAAAAAAGTAACAGTAACCCATATATTTGTCATAAGACTTTTTGAAAAAGCTCAGTTCTTACAGTGCAGGCTCATGATTTTGAATTTTCTCTCAGAAAGTCAGTCCTTCAAAGAAAGATAAACATTTACTTATTATTATTATCTTTTAGTTATTGGGCTTTTTTGTGGGTAGATAAAATTGTAAAATAAATAAATAAATAGACCACATTTTCCTAACCTAAGTTTAGGTTTCTAAACTCTCCTGGCATTCTAAATCATTTAATTGATTTAAAGGGATGATATAATTTTGTGTCCTCTTGAAAAGTACAGACTGTACATCCTATGTATTTCTTAGAATATATGTATATTCCTGCATTTTTTCATTCATTCAACTACTATTTGTTGACTATGTACTATGTGCCAGCACTGGAAATAATGTATTGGAAAAGACAGAATGTCATGGATTTTATATTCTAATAAAATAGATAAATTAAAATTTAATATAATTTTGATTAATTGTAAGTGCAAGTCAGGAAACTAAATAAGAATATAAAGTGTGATGAGATGTGAAAGGGAGCATAGTTAGATGGGATGGTCAGGAAGGCTTCTCTGATAGAGTGACTGGGTAGATTGCAAATAGCCATTTATTCTTTCTATCTCATTATAGCTTTCTCTTTGAAATGTGACTTTGCTTTTTCTCTCATCAAAAGATAGAGTATAGCCCTGGCTGGTGTGGCTCTGTGGTTGGAGCATTGGCCTGCACTCTGAAAGGTCATGGGTTTGATTCCCGATCAGCTTCAATCCCTGGCCCTAGTCAGAGAGCATGCGGGAGGGAGGCAACCAATCGATGTCTCTCTCCCCTCTCCCCTCTGCCTTCTAATTTTGCTAAAAAAAAAAAAAAAATCAATGAAAAATATATCCTTGGTGAGGATTAACAACAGCAAAATAATAATAAAAAGGTAGAATATACTTCTTTAGCCTTTGACTATGACTTGCTGTGCTAATGAAACATTAGAAAATGGGGCACAAGCATAATCTTAAAAAGTATCTATAAACACTGGGATTTCCCCTCTCTCTTTACACCTTCATTTAAACAAGCCAGGAATAGTCTACTGGATGATGAAAGACCAGGTAGAGAGAGGCCTAAAGCAACCCTCCCATCTCTGCTTGGTATTTGTGACATTCTTCGTTTTGTGGGTTTGTTTCAAGAATTTTCACTCATTATTTCACCAACTATTTATTCTACCCTCACTCCACTCTGATTCCAAATTATATTTAAGGCCACTTAGATTTGGTCCATGGCTCAATGGAGCTCTGTTCACTTTTTTTTCCAGGTATTTATTCTCTCTGAGTTTCTCTCTGACTTTAGATAATTTCTCTTTCAGTGCCTTTTTTAAAAAAATATATTTTATTGATTTTTTACAGAGAGGAAGGGAGAGGAATAGAGAGCTAGAAACATCGATGAGAGAGAAACATCAACCATCTGCCTCATGCACACCCCCCACCGGGGATGTGCCTGCAACCAATATACATGCCCTTGACCGGAATCGAACCTGGGACCCTTCAGTCCGCAGGCCGACGCTCTATCCACTGAGCCAAACCGGTTTCGGCTCAATGCCTTTAAATTCATTGATATTTTCTTTGATAGTTTCCAATCTGCTAGTAAGCCCATTTAGTGATTTTTTTTTTTTAATTAGAAAGTGTGTTTTTCAAATTTAGAAATGCTCTTTGGTTGTGATTAAAATATTCTGTTTTTCTACTTATTACAGTCATGTTTTCCTTTAAATTATTGAATGTACTTATAATAGCTGTTTTGAAGTCCTTTCCTGTAAATTTATCATCATTGTCTTCCTGGGTACTTTTCTATTGGCTAATTTTTCTTTTGACTGTGGATTATATTTTTGTGCCTCTTTGTACATTAGTAACTTTTGATGGAATGTAGGACATTTTTAACATTGTTCTATTGTCCTTATTTAAAGTGTGTTTTGATGAGCAACTATTTGTGGGCCTGCTTTATCCTTTGAGATTTGTTAGTTAGCGTTATTAGGGTGAGTCAACAGTAGCTTTTTACTCCAAAACTAGTTTGGTTCTAATACTAAGAAGTAGCCCTTTTGGGGGTATCTCTTGAATAGTTTAGGTGTTCAATAAGGTCTCTCCACTCCATCTGGTTGGAATTCAAACAATCCCAGCCTTCTAAGAACTCTGTAAATTTTTTAACTTATAGGATACCTGGTTTTTCTTTTCCTAGCCTTGTGGAAATTCATCCAATATATGAGAAGTTTAGCATTCAGCCAAAGACTCAGAGCAATTTAATAAATGTTGGGAGCTCCTTCTCTGCAAAGCTCCTTCTTTTCTGTATATTTGTTTGCTTTTGTTTTTGTTTTTTTTTCACCTGAAAATGTCAGCTACCTATGTGTCTCCAAACTCAAATCTTTGTCTTCTCAACTCATTGAGACTGCTGTTCCCTACTTGGGTTCCCCATCCCTGCACTGCAGTCCACAAAGTGCCTACAGGCAGAAATCTGGGGTGATCATGGGGCTACCTCACTTGATTCCATCCTCTAAAGAATTATAATCCTGTGATACCAGTTTTCCAATATACAAACGAATTTGATTAATGTATTTTGTCCAATTTTCTAACTCTTTACGATGGGAAGCCAAGTCCATTACTAATTTTCCCTTGAGTATGCAGGTGGATGTCCAGAAGATTATTTATTTATTTGAAAATGGAAGATAATATAGTCATGTCATATGCCAATGAGAATAATCCAATTAAGAAGGGAAATCTGGGGATACTTGAAAGAAATGATATTTTGAAACCAAATCCTTTGAAAATGTAAGAATGGATGTAAAGCAGTACATGAGTAGAGGGGTTGGCTTTAATAAAGAGAATGGAAACTATCTTTTAACTCAGAGTTAAAGGTGCTAATAATTCAGAATAAAAAATAAAATATAATTAAAATTAATAATAAAGTAAAATTAATAAAGTAAAAATTAATATGTAGTGAAAAACTATTTCCATTATTTATTCTTTGATAAAATGATTTGACTGAGCAAAATAGCAAATACAGGGTTGGGCAAAAGTACATTTACAGTTGTGAGTACACAAACACAGGGTTTATTCTGGTATTATTATTTATTAATTATTGTATTATCTATATTAACAACTGTTAATCTATTTTTGTCCCACCTTTTATAATAAAGCATTTGTTCTTTACCTTTGGTAAAAATGGAGTCATTTTTTTCTTACTCAATTATAAGCCTTTAAATATTTAATCTCTCTGTTTCACTATGCAGAAATTTTCTTTTGAGTATTTCTATATCCAGGAGGATCAAATAAAAGGTAAAAAAAAAAAATACTATTTTGAATGACCATGGAGAAATTCTGAGTTTTGATGCTGGTCAACTGATTGCTTTTAAAAATAAAACATTAGCATTCTATTGTTTTCTAGTTTGGAAAACCAATGCAATTTTGTATATAAATTGTGATTGATACCACAAATAGGGTTAGTGTTAAGATTAAATAAAATATAATTAGTTTGTCAACAATAGCTGTTACTGAAATACCAACTTCCTTCTTTTCTCCTCCCCAGGTGGTGGAAGTCCTGGCTCACATATTTGTGTCTTGCATTTATTCATTTTAAGTTCTCTGAAAGATTAACTAAGTAGGAAGACATTAGATACCATCCACCAAAGAAGTCTAATGAATTTAGTTCTTTTTTTCCTCCAAATACCCTTACTAGAATTATTCTTACATCCAGTTTCCCCAAACTGAGATTTCCTTATCATCTTTACTTATTTTTGTCTGTTTTGTTCATTGATGGATCTCCTGAGCTTAGAATCATGCCTGGTACATAATAGGAAAGGAACTCAGTAAATATTAAGTTGGAATTAATGCTGAACATTAGTGCCTGTTAATACCTCCAAGGATTCTAGTATTCCATGAAACAGATTTTGGGAACTGTTGTCGTGGTAATAAATGAGTTAAAGTCAACCACCTTGATTCTTTTCCTCTCTATTGAAGCCTCTGTAGCACAATGAACGGGAAGCTTTCTTTCTTTATCTATGTCAGAAACAGGCTGTGTCCAAGTCTGGTAGCTAAACCTTTTAAAGTCACAATCTGTGTAGGATTATGTGCCAGGGATATTGAAAGGATTAAACCTTTCTATTCTCTGCTAGTCTTTGATGACAGGGCACTATATTTCCAGTTATCAGAGACCCTGGCTCTCACTCTGGTGCCAATGGATTTAGATGAGCAGACTGTACTTTGCTGTTGTGTGTACACATGTCAGCTGCAGGAAGTCCATCCTAGGTGACAGCAATGTCACTTTGGTATCCCATCCTCTTTTACACCTGATCACACTTGCAGACGGGAAAGCCAAGAGCACCTCTGAATTACAAGGCTGGAGGAAGTGACTGGGAGAAGAGATGCCAAATGGACATCTTGACGTGCAGAGTGGGCTTGAAGATCTTCGAAGTGAGCACTGTGAAAATATATAAACCTTGTGCATCGTGCACAGATTCTCACTGTGACTGGAATCCAGTTGCACTAAGTGGTAACAATTCAGGAACCAGACAGAGGCAGGTGGATCTACAATTATGACCCAAAGATGAAGTATCCTATTAAGGGACAAAGGTCTGACAAGACTTTTGTCTACTCGGCTGATATTTGACCCTCATTGTGTTGATGATGTGAACTTACTCTTGCCTGCCTGAAAGGAGGACTCTGTTGCTAATATTCCTCACCTGGAATCTACCTTCTGCCACTTAGATATGATTAAATCCTCACGTAAGAGGACCCGAAATTATTATGAGTGAACAAGGTTCTTCATTCTTCTTGTTCCCCAAGTGCCCTTGGCCCTTAAATCAGCTACTGGATTTGGGTGGGATGAGGTGAGCAGTGGTGATAACTGGTTTGCATTTAGATGGTTTAATATCTATATATATAAAAGCCTAAGTGACTGTCTGACCATTCAACTGTCCGACTGGTATCTATAATGCGCAATGACCACCAGGGGGCAGACGCTTAATGCAGGAGCTGCCAAGCTGCGCTGCAGTGACTTGGCATCTGGGGTTCTTGGCTGACACACCCAGAACCAGAAAGGAGGGAGCCTGATTCCAGGGGATGTCAGAGAGCCGGTTTTGGCCTGATCCCCGCAGGCCAGGCCGAAGGACCCCAACAGTGCATGAATCCATGCACTGGGCCTCTAGTATATATAAAAGGGGGAAATCAATTGACAGAGAAATGAGAGATGAAAATGGATTTGGATTTGAGAGTTGAAAGTTAGAGAAAGAGTGCTCAGGTTTGCTGTGTAGTGGAAAAGTAGAGGAGAGAAACGAGGAAAGGAGTTTGGGGAAATGTTGTGGGTTATGAATTAAACACAATTCACTTAATCTTTCTGAGGGAAATGCAAATAAAACTGGAATCATTTTTCCAGTAATTCTTTTTGATTCCTGGACGGTGTTCCTTTGAATGAGTTATTGTGCCAAGAATAGGCTATGTGGACCCTAAGGTTTATTTGGATTATGTTTGAATCAAATCAATTTCTTACCTGTGGCCTTTTAGCTGACTGGTACTTGAATATTCATTTCTAGAGTAAATGGTCATTCAGAAGGAGCTATTTGTAGGTTTGGCACAATATCGTGTTTGTAGTCATATCACACGACACAAAGGAATTTGGGGTAGAGAAAAGATGCCTTTTAGCATTCTTTAAATACCACACTTGTTTTATATACAGGGAGTGGCAAAAGTAGGTTTATGGTGGTAAACTATGACTTGAAACACAGTTTATTCTTATAGTATTATTTGTTAATTATTATATTATTTTCCATATGAATAACTGTAAACACACTTTTGTCCCACCCTGTATGTGTAAATCTAGTTCTCCCCTTTAACATCCTTGTTAGTAGGCATTCATCATCACATGGTCAGCCAGCACTCATTTCCCCTTTCTAATTGCCTCCTTATTGTTTCTAGGGAAGCCACCCACCCCACCTCCTACACAATATTAAATTCTGGTGCCCACCTCATTAAGAAGACCAAGAGGGCCAGGTCCTTGGTCTCACTGTCTCTATGTGGCCAGGAGGAGGGCATGTGACAGAAGTCCTTCAATGGGAAGAATTTTTTGCTAGACTTTGACCATGAGTAAGTGATGTTCTGACTGAAAATGCGTGGAGTGCATTCTTCCCAGCCACCATGTCACCCAGCTACCTATTCCTACCATGAGACCACTGTATTTATGAGGTTCTGTTTCCTCAATCTCCAGAACTGCTTTTGTTTCTGCTCAGAATTCCCAAAACTGGTTTTGTCACCTTCCAGAGAATTCTCCGAGCTTACCAGATCCTTTCACTAAATATCCTGTTTTGCCTGATAATTACACCTGTTCTTATTATTGCAACCAAGAATCTAAGACTGATAAAGGTGTTAAAGACAAAGTGAAAATGATGATTGATAGTTGCATTATATATGTACAAACTATCCTGCATCCAAGTAAAATTAAAATGTTAATCCTATCCTACCTAATAAAATAGTAATATGCAAATTGACTGCACCTTCGCGACGCACACCAGCCAAAGCCATGCCCACCAGCCAATCAGGAGGAGTATGCAAATTACCCAACAAAGATGGTGGTTAATTTGCATACACTGAGGGAGGGAGGAGTGAAGACTGAAGACAACTTAGAAGGAAGAGGGAGGAAAAGCAGAAAGCAAGGTGGCTGCCAGAGGGAAAGCCTGGGCGGGGCAGAATGGGGTGGAGCAGGGCAGAGCAGGGTGGAGTGGGGCTGGTGGCAGCAGCCCTCGGGTGTAGGTGCGGTGGCTGCAACAGCGGCAGCAGCAGCGGCAGCACATGCGGCCACAGCGGCCGCTTGCAGGATTCTTCCTGCAAATGGGCTACTAGTGTTCTAAATAAAGAATACACAAAAATAACTTGTATTTCTCCTGTCCTGCTTCCAATGTCAGTTTCTGAAAACTGAAGACCTGTATAAAGGTATTTCATCTCATGCTGTTGTTTGCATATATATACATGTGTATGCTTTTTAAATTAATTTTTTTCACTTTGTAATAATTATAGATTCATATCCAGTTATAAGAATTAATACAGAGATCCTTTCCCCTTTAACTATCCTCCTCCAATGGTAACATTTGCAAAACTTAAGTACGATATCACAGCTCTAATATTGACATCGATACAATCCATGGATCTTACTCATATTTCCCCAGTTTTTATCATTCATTTATGTGTGTATGTTTAGTTTTATGCAATATTATCACACATGTAAGGTTGTGTATTCATCACTATAGTCAAGAAACAGAACAGTTCCATCCAACAAGAATTTGTCATGTTTTTCTTTATAATCTCACACCTTTCTTGTGCCTCTTCCTGTCCCTGAGTGGCAATCATCAATCTGTTCTCTAATTCTATAATTTTGTCATCTCAAGAATTTATATTAATCTAATCATGTAGCATATAACCTTTGGAATTGGCTTTTTTTGTTCAGCATAATTCCCTTGAGATCCATTCAAATTGTTGTATAAATAAATAATCTATTTATTTTTGTTTCTGAGTAGTAGTATTTCATGGTATGGATGTAGTACAGTTGATATAAACATTCACCTGTTGGAAGACATCCAAGTTATTTCCAGTTTTGGCTATTACAGATAATGTTGCTATGAACATTCAAGTACACATTTTTGTATGGAAATATAATTTTTTTTTCTCTTGCATTAACACTTGGGAGTAGATGATTGCATGAGATGGCAGCTGTATATTTAACTTGTTAAGAAACTGCCAAACTATTTTCTAATTTACTACATCATTTTGCATTTCCACCAGTGGTGAAAGAACATTCCAGGTCCTTCACATTCTCACCAACACTTGAAATAGTCAGTTGTTTAATTGTAGCCGTTCTAACAAGTGGCAAGGGTAGTTCATTCTAGTTTTAATTGGCATTTTCTAATGACTAATGACGTTAGGAATAATTTCTTTGGGGATGTGCCTGTTAAAATCTTTTGCCTGTTTTTAAAAACTGGGTAATTTGTTTTGTTATTGTTGAGTTTTGAGAGTTCTTTATATAATCTGGATATAATTCCTTTATCAAAGATACGATCTGCAAATATTTTCTCCCATCCTGTTGCTTGTCTCTTCCTTCTCATAATGATAACTTTCAAAAATAAGACTTTTTAAATGTTGTTATGCTTTATTTTGATGAAATCCAATTTACCAACTTTCGGATTATGGTTTTAGAGTCATATCTAAGAAATCTTTGCCTGCACAAAGCCATAAAGATTTTCTCTGATGACTTTTTCCAGAAGTTTTATTGCTTTAAGTTTCATATTTTAGACTGTGATCATTTTGAATACATTTTTAAAATTTGGCATGAGGATCAAAGATCAGTTTTTGCATATGGATGTCTAATTGTTCTATCATCATTTGCTGTTTATGGTGGGAGGGCAAGTCTGGTACCAAAAACCTGCTATGAACATTTGTTGTGGGAAGTTAAGTTTTCATCTTCTGGGATAGATGCCCAAGAATGTAATTGCTGAATTTTATGAAAAACTGCCAAACAATTTTGTAGTACATGTTTTCAAAAGGAAGTTATGAGGCTTAAGAACTTGTATGAATTTGGTTTCTGCTTCTTACTTTTTAGTAATTTGGGGCAACATACTAAATATCTCTGTGCCTCAGTTACCTTACTGATAAACTAGGGACAATACTATTGCCACCTCATTGGGTTGCTATGAGGATTCATTGCATTTAAAAAGCAAAATATTTCAAAGAATGTCTAGTGTGTAAGGCACGATCAGTCATGTTAGCTATTATTGTTTGCAATTGGTGTTGCTACTATTATCTTTGTCACTGCCCAACATCTTGAACACTCTTCTTACATGTTGTTGATAATTTCCCACATTATAAGATCACAGGAAGAAAACTTGCATTCCCATCTCTTCTTAAAGCTGGGATAATGACCTATGACTTAGCTTTTACCAATCAGGCATTGCTATGAAGGCCTTGAATTCAGAAGTGAACAATAAAAGCAGATGGCCATGTATGAGCAATTCACTCTTCCAAACATATTCTGGGGGTAGCCATAGCAGCATTCTAGAATTCAGTCCCCAGTGCTTGGGTGCCAAGCAGTGAAGCATTGTTTTTTCCTGTCATTCATTTGGGCTCTTTTCCCTAGTTGTACAGCTTCAGAGTATAGCTGTCTGGCCTTTTTGGAGATTATAAAACTGTCTTATTATTTAATAATTTCCCTTGTCACTTAAATTATCTAATTTTAAAAAGCTGTGTGTGTTGCTTAAAAAGATTAATATCTTTAGACATAAACACATATACCAATACAGAAATATTTTAGCCACATATATTAGATAAAACACATTTTTTTATATGTGAGACATTATTCAGACAACTGGAGAATTTTGAATAAGGCAGACTATATCATAGTACTGTTTCACATTAATTTGCTGATTTTGATAATTGTACTATGGTTATATAACAAAATATTCTTGTTGTTAGAAAATATACACTGAACAATTTAGGAGTAAAGGGATTTGGGTTTGTAACTTATTCTCAAATGATTCAGAAAAATACATATATGGAAAGAGTGATATAGCAAATATGACAAAATGTTAAGAAACAGAAAATCTGGGAGTCATGATATTATTTGTACTAGTCTTAGGATTTTTCTACAAGTTTAAAGTTATTAGAAAAAATAAAGGGGAAAAATGCCCTAATGGATTTTCTTGTTTGCAATTATGAACTCTATGAATACAGAAGAATAACGAGGAGTCAAGGATAGAGACTGTTTTAGTCAGCTCGGGCTGCTACAAATGGGCTGGGTGGCTAATAAACAATAGAAATTTACTTCTCACAGTTGTGAGGTCTGGAAGTTCAAGATCAAAGCACCTGCAGATTGGGTGTCTGGTGAGATTCCTCTTCTTCTCAAGGCTCCCTTCTTGCTGTGTCCTCACATACTAGAGAAAGCACAGCGTTGCTTCTTCCTGTAAAGTTGATAATTCCATCATGGGGGCACTGCCTTCCTGACCTCAGCTAACCCTAATTACCTCCCCAAGGCCCCACCTCCAAAAGCCAGCACCTTGGAGATTAGGGCTTCAACATTTTGAGGAGGGGGGTGCACAGACATTCAGTCTATAGCAGACAGGAAGGTTGTTCTGGTGATTTTTCCCCTTTCCCCCCCACACCTGGGCAATCTCTACTGAGACAATGTGAGGGCAGTCAACAGACGGACTGGGGAAGGGAAGGACTCCTTAAATATGGGGCTAAGCTGCTACCTGAAACATTGTGGCACCCCCTCTGACTCCCTCTGAAGCTCATTGCTATAATAACCATTTCCTAGATGGTTGACAAAACTTGATAGAGACAAATAAAATGGCTTTTTCAATTTACTTGATTCATAGAGGCAGGAATAGGAACCTGTTCTTTTTGATGTCTCTTTTCTGTCTCCCCCACTAGCCTGGGAGGATGACCCAGGCCACAAGAAGTCCAAAACAAACATTCCCCCTCCTACTCTGAAGGGAAGAGACCAGCAAAATCCCACAACACCATGGGAGCCTCCAGAAGGTGGGAGAAAATACAACTCTTGCCAAAGCTAGCCTTCTGTTATGTGCGGCTCTGAACTGCTCTAATTAAAGACTTCTGTCTTAATCTCATTCATAAACGTAAGCCAAGCTTTAATTTCTCATGAAGTGTCTTCCTGTGAAAAACAGTATTTCTAATCTTTAGCAATTTTTAAGTTTCACACGTCATGCTCTTAAGAAGTGTGATACATAAAATAATTCCATCTCAACATTCAAGGCACTGTTGCTAATTTTAAACTTGCAATACACAAAGGGGAAATGAATCAACATGAGTGTTAGGTGTACAAAATGGCTCCACTCCCTAACTCAAGGGCATTCAAACTTATTCAGAACCATACTATTTTTACTGTAATGAAGAGATAGTCAACAGATCAAATAAAAAAGCTTTTATCTAAAATGCACTTGTTTAAAAGGGCAGTTCCATAGGAAAAAGAAATAAAATTTTCTCTAAAGGATTTAATATGAACTGATATGCACAATATAGCAGGAAATCATAATCTCCAGCTATCTGACAGACTTGCCTACCTGTAGGGTAAGGAAAAGTAGAGAAAGAATGAAGAGTTAGGGAGGGGGGAGGAAAAAAGGAAGGAGGAGAGAGAGGGGAGGAGGGAATAGAGGAGAGAGGGAGGGAGGGAGGGGGGGGGAGAGAGAGAGAGAGAGAGAGAGAGAGAGAGAGAGAGAGAGTGATATCATCCTATATAGTATACATATAGTATGTGCTGTGATAGTGTTCCTGCTGGTTAAAATTTGATGCTTACAATATTGACTTGAGTGTAGTCATTTCAATGTAGTCACTTTTCCCCTGGATATGTGTTAAATATTCTATCTTCCATTCAGACATAATTCCACTATGAAATATGGCTGCCCATTAGAATCCCAAAGGAGCTTAAAACTGCATCATACCTGAGTCTTAGCTGAGACCCAGTGACTGAGAATTTCTGGGATGGGGCCTAAGCAATTCTGTGAAAAATGAAGGACAAGAACTATTGCTTTAAAACATACATTCTGCTTTCTACAATAGATATGCTTCTGAAAATGGAAACCTTTCAAATTTCACTAGAACTTGATAGTGAAAGTCATTCTATAATGGCATTATTTTTTCAACAAGCCACCCTCCCTTTTAGAAACATGAATCTGAAATTTCTTTATGTTGTATTTGCTTAAAATCCTGTGAAAGTTTACAGAGAGAGGTGCCTGTCCTGGAATATATGTGCATTTCTTCAGACATGTGCACATCAAGGGGGGGTACCACCCAAGCTTCACATTTACATTTTTCCTTGAAACATTTTCTCATTTGAGCCTATGAAGTAAATAGGTTAGACGGTATCATCATTATTTTACAGACTGTTGAGGGAGAATTGAAATAACATTTAAAAATTATCTTTAAGACAGGATTAGCATAGTTTACTTTGCACCTAATGCAGTGCTTTTTTTTCCTTTTCTCTTTACCTATAAAGATATATAAATATAAATTTACTAGAGGCCCGATGCACGAAATTCGTGCACGGGGGGTGGGGTGTCCCTCAGCCCAGCCTGCACCTGCTCCAATCTGGGACCCCTCAAGGGATGTCCGACTGCCCGTTTAGGCCCGATCCTAGTGGGATTGGGCCTAAACGGGCAGTTGGACATACCTCTCACAATCCAGGACTGTTGGCTCCCAACTGCTCGCCTGCCTGCCTGCCTGATTGCCCCTAAATGCCTCTACCTGCTAGCCTGATCAATGCCTAACTGCTCCCTGCCAGCCCAATTGCCCCTAACTGCCCTCCCCTGCAGGCCTGGTCACCCCTAACTTCCCTCCCCTGCTGGCCTGGTTGCCCCAACTGCCCTCCCCTGCAGGCCTGGTTGCCCCCAAGTGCCCTCCCCTGCAGGCCTGGTCACCCCCAATTGCCATCCCCTGCAGGCCTGGTCACCCCTAATTGCTCTTTCCTGCTGGCCTAGTCCCTGCCAACTGCCCTCCCCTGCAGGCCTGGTCCCCCCCAATTGCCCTCCCCTGCAGGCCTAGTTGCCCCCTACTGCCCTCCCCTGCAGGCCTAGTTGCCCCCAACTGCCCTCCTCTGCAGGCCTGGTTGCCCCCAACTGCCCTCCCCTGCTGGCCTGGTCCCCCCCCTCCAACTGCCCTCCCCAGCAAGCCTGGGTCCCCCCCCAAATGTCCTTCCCTGCAGGCCTGATCTTCCCCAACTGCCCTCCCTTGCAGGCCTGGTCCCTCCCCAGCATGCCTGGGTCCTCCCCAACTTCCCTCCCCTGCTGGCCTGGTCCCCCCCAACTGCCCTCCCCTGCTGGCCTGGTTTCCCCCAAATGCCCTCCCCTGCAGGCCAGGTCCCCCCCAACTGCCCTTCTTTCAGGCCTGGTCCCTCCCAACTGCCCTCCCCTGCTGGCCTGATCGCCCACAACTGCCCTCCCCTGCCGGCCATCTTGTGGTGGCCATCTTGTGTCCACATGGGGACAGCCATCTTTGGCCACATGGGGGTGGCCATCTTGTGTGTTGGAGTGACAGTCAATTTGCATATTATTCTTTTATTATATAGGATATATAAAATTATTTGTACATAATAATACTCCTATATAATAATATATAATATATATCATTATATTTACATAAATACTAGAGGCCCAGTGCACGAAATTCGTGCACAGGAAGGGGGTGTGTCCCTCAGCCCAGCCTGCACCCTCTCCAATCTGGGAACCCTCTCACATTCCAGGACTGCTGGTTCTCAACCACTCACCTGCCTGCCTGCCTGATTGCCCCTAACCACTTCTGCCTGCCAGCCTGATCACCCCCTAACCACTCCCCTGCCAGCCTGATAGACCCCTAATTGCTCCCCTGCTGGCCCAATTGCCCCTAACTGCCCTACCCTGCCACCCTGGTTGCCCCCAACTGCCCTCCCC
Organism: Ia io; assembly: GCA_025583905.1. Classification (NCBI taxonomy): domain Eukaryota; kingdom Metazoa; phylum Chordata; class Mammalia; order Chiroptera; family Vespertilionidae; genus Ia; species Ia io. Next base: position 91,151,815 of record JAJQQW010000002.1, on the reverse strand, counting down.
TGCTGGCCTGGTCCTTCCCAACTGTCCTCCCCTGCAGGCCTGATCGCCCCCAACTGCCCTCCCTTGCAGGCTTGGTCCCTCCCAACTGCCCTCCCCTGCTGGCCTGATCACCCACAACTGTTCTCCCCTGTCGGCCATCTTGTGGTGGCCATCTTTGACCACATGGGGGCAGCCATCTTGTGTGTTGGAGTGATGGTTAATTTGCATATTACCTCTTTATTATATAGGATTACAACATATTATCACATCTTCCACTTTTGTTTATACATATACTTACATGTTTATATAATACAATATAATATATATATATATATATATATATATATATCTTGCAAATAAAATATATGGTACTGCTTAGTGTATTTAGACTATCTTCTTCAAGACTAATAATGGACTTAGCTATCAAAATTGTACATAAAATACGTAGGCAATGAAAGAAATCACACCAGATATAGCTTTCTTAACCTTAGGCGAGGAGGCACAATGAAATTGCAAGAGGGAATTACAAAGAGAAAACTAAAAGTTGCCATCACTTGAAAGTGCTCAAATCTTACTTAAACAGCATGGACAACAGTTTGATGCCCAAACTCAATTTTTATTTTACGAAAATATAACTTTTCTTTAGATTGCTTTCTAACCTCCTTACAGCAAAATAGAGCTTGATCTCAAGATTCATATGCACCACACTCTGCTTGCAGGCAAACTTACAAGTGTGTCCTTCTGCTTTGTGTTAATGTTAAACTCAGCTCTGAAACATCCAATACAGATATGGACCATTCAGGGTTCCACCTGGCTTAGCATGTTACAGTCAACTCTGAAGGCTATTATTGTTTTTTCTCACAATTTATGGATCCCTTTTAGATCAGATGATAAAAACATCAAAGTGAAGACAAATTCCTGAACAGAAAGTGACAAGGAAACTATCACATTCATAGATTCTTCTGGGATTTTTGGAAAGGTATTTGCTTATCCGAACAGTATTTGCCAAGATGAAAAGACACCAGCAGATTCCTTAGACTCACACTGTCCAGGCAGCATCTGCTGCTCTGTTGATACAGGGAACATCTGTGAAAGACTCTGGGTGGCAAGTGGAAAGATTTCATTGTCAGTCAGGTCCTGGAAAGCATAAAGGAGCTGGGACACAACACTGTAACCTCAGGATATGAGCAGTCTTTACTATATACAGAGCATTCCCCCAAATGTATACACATTTTAACACCTAATAGCTCAGTTTTGAAAATGAAATGTATTTTAATAAACACTGTCTTTATAATTGTTCAAAGTGTGTGTATACATGAAAATGCCTGGTGTTAGCAGAAGAGGAGGTGAGAGCAGATTCCTCATTGTATATTCACAATGGTTGTAAAAGGAAATGCCTGCTTCTATGGGAGGATCTGTTCAAATCAGAATAAACAAATTTACAGATGGGGAAACTGAGATACATGGACACACTTACATCTTGACTTACTCTACTGAATTAATGAATTGCACATCACTGAATCAAATGGTTAGATATATCCAATTTTATATCCTGCTTTTAGAATCCCTCTTTGACAGCGTTTCCCAAGACAGTATTTATCTTGGAAGATCTAGCTCAGAAACGCATGGCAGGCTTTTAGCCACAACTGTGTGTGTGTGTGTGTGTGTGTGTGTGTGTGTGTGTGTGTGTGTGTGTGTAATTTTGTTTTGTTTTATTATTTTATCTTGTTTTAAAGTTTTAGGGAGTTTCCACAAATAATATCACAATAATACAGTGTTATTTGCAAAACAACTCCCATTTCTTTGGAGCAATAGCTGAAGGCTAATGGACTAGACACTAGGAATGTTTTTTTTTTTTTCTTTCTCCTTTTAAGAAAGCTAATTTGCACTTGGACACATGTTTAAAATAGATTTCTCATTTGAGGCCCTCGAAGAATAAGGCTACCCTCTCAGAGACTCTGGTTATTCAAGCAAGAAAATGGCCAAAGCTATTTCCCATCTATGATGGCAAAAGTCACTCATCATTAAATAAAACATTTAAGCAGTAATTTAAATATTACAGGTTATAAAACTGCTTAGGCAGTGAACAGGAACTGGAATTAGAAGACCAGTCCTATCCTTGAGGAAATAATTACAACCTTGCTGTTTCTCATTTTTGTCTACAAGAACAGAATGAAAATTCCGGTTATTCATCCATATAACATGAAGCTCTGAGAACTAATGAGTAGTTACAAGGCTCTTTCTCAAAAGGAAGTCCTTGTGGGAGAGGGAGGTGAGCAATAAATAGCACCTGTACTTTCCTCAGTTTCCAAGACAACTCTGATTGCAGATTTTCTTTCCTTTTGTCAGGTCATATGTCAGGCTTTGTGCCAAAATTTTATGCTAACCCTAACCAAACTCCTCTTCCTCATGGCCATAAGACATAGTTAAAATTTCCGAAAGTCAGAGAATCCCAAGAAAACTCAACGAAGAGTACCTACAGAGAAAAGGCTTAGGAAATTTCTTTACCATTAGGCATATGTTAATTTGTATGACTGATTTGCAGACATTATAAAAGAGTCTCTGTCAATGTTTCCCCAGGCTTCTCATTTTTATGGGGACACAAGTGCAAACAGCAGTAGATCAAGTCTTCTCTGCATGATTTCTCCCCACTTAGCAGAATCTTCGACAGAAAAAGTTCAGGTGTCTTAGAAAGAGTCTCTCTCTCTCTCCCTCTCTCTCTCTCTCTCTCTCTCTCTGAGAAGGCAGCAGTTTGGGCCAAAAGTATTAATAAAGACTCCTTATTTTTCTCCAACTTTTACAGACTATCCACTTTGGCTCACAGGAGGGTATTAGCTTGCTTTCCCCTTGGTTTGAATGTTTTCAGACAGGCACTCATATAGAAAAATATTTGACACATTAGGTCTCCCAATAAATGTACTCTTGGATATTGGTCAGAGGTCTCAGATTAGGTTTCATTTAACAGATAACTTCTACTTCTGAAGAGAAAAATAGAAAGATTGTGAAGCAGGAATAAGAATGAGAACAAAGAAGTAGAAAAGTCAAGTAATATCACTAAGAGAATCCAGAATCCCAGAGTGAGAGGGATCTTAGGAATCATATAATTCAATTTTGACCTCATTTGTGATTCCCTTTCACAGTATCCTCCACAAGTGGATGTTCAACCTATATTTTCATAACCCTTATGCCAAGGAATTAACTAACATCATTTGTCAAGGATACTAATTTTTGTAATTCACGGAAAGACAACTGAGTGGATCCAAAGAGAAATTGGATCTGCAGTGTTAGGGGAGGGGTGACTTTGTTTCAAATATCAAAACATGGTCATTGATTAATATCCTTCTGTCAATAGGTGATAGATCAAGCAAGCAGAAAATCAGTAGAGATATATAGATGATTGGAACAGTACTATCAGTCAACTTGATCTAATTGACATTTATAGAATACTTCATCCAGAAACAGCAGAATACACTTCCCAAACTTACAATGGAACATTCACCTAAAATAGACCACATTCTGGGCCATAAATTACACCTTAAATTTAGATGAATAAAAGTCATAGAAAATATGTTATCAGACTACAATAGAATTAAACTAAATCAATATCCAAAAGATAGCTATAAAATCCCCAAATATCTGGAAATTAAACAACACACTTCTAAATAAGCCATGGGCTGAATAAGCAGCCTCAATATACTTTAAAGTAATCTCACTTAAATAAATATACAACTTAAAAAATTTCATGGTATGCAGCAAAAGCACTTCTTAAATGGAGATTTATAATACTAAATGCATATGTTAAAAAAGAAGAAAGATCTGAAAATAATAACTGACTTCACTTTATGAAACTAAAGAAAGAAGAACAATTTAAGATGAAAGCAAGCAGAAGAAAAGAAATACTACAAAATTTAGGCTAGAAATCAATGATTGAAAATAGAAAACAATAAAGAAAATCAATAAAACCCAAAGCTGTTTTGTGTGCTTTTTTAAAAAAATAAGATTATTTATTTTATTAATTATATATATAGATATTAATTTAATCAAATGTATTGAAAATATACACCATAACCAAATGGATTTATTTCAGGTGGAATAAAATAGAATAAAAGAGAGAGGACACAAATTTCTAATATCAGAAATAAAAGATGGATCATCATTACTGATCCCATCTACATTAAAAGGATAATAAAGAAATATTTCAAACAACTCTATGGCTACAAATAAGATTACTTAGATCAAATGAACCAACTCCTTGAAAGACACAAGCTACTAAAACTCACATGAGAAACAGATGCCCTAAATAGCTATATATCTATTAATGAAATTTAAACAATTATTAATCATCTTTTAAAAAAAATCAGGTCCAGGTGGCTTCATAGGTGAATCCTACCAAGCATTTAAGAAAGAAATAATACCAATTTTCCACATTATTTTCCAGAAAATAAAAGCAGAGAAAACACTTCCTACCTCATTCTAGGAGGTCATCATTATCCCAATATCAAAGCCAGATAAACACATTATAAGAAAGATAACTATAGATCAATAACTGTCATGAAAATAAATACAAAAATCTTCAACAAAATATTAACAGATGAAATTCAACAATGTGTTAAAAATATACACCATAACCAAATGGATTCATTTCAGTTATTCAAGTCTGGATTAATATTTTAAAAAATCAAGCAATGTATTATATTATATTAAAAGGCTAAAAAAGAAAAATCACATGATCATATCAATTGGTGTGTATAAAGCATTTCAAAATTTTAACACTGATTCATGTTTTGAAAAACAACAACACTCTCTTGAAAAAGAAAAATATATATTGGGAAACTTTTAACTTGATAAAGCACATCTACAAAATACCCCTGCAGTTAACATCCTTCTTAATAGTGAAGATGTTCGTGAAAAGTAGACACCTTCATCCTAAGATCAGGAACAAAGCAAGGATATTCTCTCACATCATTCCAATACAATATAATACTGGAAGTCCTAGCTAATGGAGAAAATGACAACAAAAAGAAATAAAAGGTATACAAATCAGAAAGAAGAAATAAAACCATTCTTATTCATAGACAACATGATTGTCTATGTAGAAAATTACAAGGACTCTAAAAAAATATGGAACTAAGCAAATATAGCAAAATTGTAAGATATAAGATATACAAAAGGCATTTTTTCCTATACACCTACTAAAATTTGAAATAAAAAACATTTGTAATAGTACCAAGAAAAATGAAATAGTTTAACAAAACAGGACCTGTATACAGAACTACAACACACTGATGAAAGAAATAAATTTTAAATAAATTGAGAGACAGTCTGTGTCCATGGTTTAAAAGTCTCAATATTAAGATGACAATTGCTCTCAACTTGATCTATAGATTTAATGCAATCTCAATCAAAATCCCAGCAAGTTATTTTGGGATATCAATATACTGATTCTAAAATTTATATCAAAAGGCAAAAAACCTAGAAGAGCCAAAATGACGTTAAAGAGGAAAAACAAAGTAGGAGGATCCATATTATCCAATGTTAAGACTTACACTGAGTGGCCAGATTATTATGATCTCTGAATGCATAATAATCTGGCCACTCAGTGTATATCTTATATAATAAAAGGCTAATATGCAAATTGTCCCCTTGACCAGTTCGACCAGCAGACAGGCCAGCCAACCGTCCATATTCCCTACCCCTGGCCAGGCTGGCTGGACCCCACCCATGCACAAATTCATGCACTGGGCCTCTAAAATATATATACACTGAGTGGCCAGATTATTATGTGTTCAGAGATCATAGTAATCTGACCACTCAGTGTATAATTAAGCTACAATAATCAAGATAGTATGGTACTGGTGGAAGAAAAGACTCAGAGATCAATGAAACTAAATTGAAAGCTCAGACAGACCCACACAAATATCAGATTTTTTTTTAAGTTACAAAGGCAATTTAATATAGAATGACTATCTTTTCAACAAATGGTGTTGGAACAACTGGATATCCATATACACAAAAATGAATCTAGACCGAGTCCTATACCTTCCAAAAACTCAACTCATATAAAAAAAAACAAAACTATAACACTTCTAGAAGAAAACATAGGAGAAAATTTATATGACTTTGGATTTGGTGATGAGGATTATTTTATAGATAAAACATGAAAATCACCCATGAAAGAAAAAAATAAATAATTTGAATTTGATTAGAATGAAAAACTTCTATTTTAAGAAAGATACTGTTAAGAGAATGAAAAGATAAGCCACTGATTGGAAAATATATTTGTAAAATATACCCGATAAAGGACTTGTATCCAAATATGTAAGAACTATTACAACTTAGCAATAAAATAAGCAACCTAATTACAAAAGGCAGAAGATCTGAATAGACACCTCATAGAAAAATATCTACACATGGGAAGTAAGTACCCAATATCATTTGTGATTTGGGAAATGCCAATTAAAAAACATGAGATATCACTATACATGTTTTAGAATGACTAAAATCCAAAGAACGAAAATTTCCAATTGCTGGTGAGGATGTGAAGCAACAGAAATGCTCATTCATTGCTGGTGGAAATGCAAAATGGTACAATCATTTTCTAAGAGAGTTTGGTAGTTTTTTACAAAGCTAAACATAGTCTTAGCTTATGATCCAGCTATGCTCCTAGTTATTTACCCAACTGATCCAAAAATTATGCCCACATGAAGGTTTATAGTGGTTTTATTCATAATTGGCAAAAATTGGAAGCAAACAAGATGTCCTTCAACAGGTGAATACATAAACAAACTGTGGTACATCTAAGTACTGGCATACTGTTCAATGATAAAAAAGAATGAGCTATCAAATTGCCATGAAAATACTTGGATGAATCTTAACCCTTTGCACTCGCTTGCTTTTTTCTCGATTCCTTTATTCTAATGCTAATCGTGTCGAGTCACACTTGACATCCGAGTGCAAAAGGTTAAATGCATATTGTGAATTGAAAGGAGCTAGTCTGAAAAGTCTACATCTACATTATGCATAATATTATGTATATAACATTCTGGAAAAGCCAAAAAATATGGAGATGGTAAACATATCAACAGTTGTAGGGATTGTGGTGGGGAGGTTGACTAGGTGAAGCACAAGGGAAATTTTGGAATGGTCAAACTATAATGCATGATGTTGCAATGATGGATACATGACACTGCATTGGTCAAAACCCTTAGAAATTTACAACAAAAAGTGAACTTTAATTTATGCAAATTTTAAAAATCACTTAGGAGTTAAGGGGATCCCAGATGGAATTTAGAATGTGACAGAAATGATGTAAATGAGTGGAATCTGCAAGACTAAAGGCAAAAGGACCTATATAGAAGCATGGTACTCTAGTTGCTATAGTTGTTTCCCAAGGAGTACAAGTATGGGTTGACATCCTGAAACCACTATACATGTGAAATTGAACATTTAAGTAAATGGAAGGCATAAGGTGAGAGCCAGGTGTCTCACTGATAGAGTGGGAGTTTGCAAATAAACAAGGGTAGAAGGTAAGATATTAGAGGTGGAGGCATCAGTATGAACTTATGTTTCACTTAATAGAGATATGGATAGTTACCTATAGAAATATTTAGAGATAAACCAAATTACTTATATACTTATATTCATAGCCCTTGGACATGGGCAATAGGATAGTGAAGATCTGGAGGGGGGCTATAAGCTGAGAGGTGAGGGGTAAAGGGGAGAATAGGAGACATCTGTAATACTATCAATAAAAATATATTTAAAATATATTAAAAATATATGCATGGGTTAAGATATACACATATTTCTTTGTTGTCACCTGAGGCCTAGATGCAATGACAACACAGTAGCAATGAGCATACCTAGTGCCCTTATCTTGTTTTCTAATCCTATTCTCCCATAAATGAAACCAGGGATTCTTAGAGAAATGGCTGATTCTAGGACTGGGGCAGGAAATACACACAATATTAGTACACACGGAACATTTTGTGTTTGAACAAGGAAGTATTCAAAATACAACAACAACAAAACAAAACAAAACATAAAACACAAAGAAGGAGATATCTCAAAGGACATAGGAGACAACTAAAAGAACTCCCAATGGCCAAAGTTGGAACAATTTTAGCAACAAAATAAAGTCATATTGAATTATAATCCAAAGTATAAAATAAATATCCATGAATCCATCCTGATATAAATAAATTGTTTAATAACTACTAAATGGAGAATAAGAGACAAATCTCCCATGCAAAAGAATTCCAAATAATTTCTTAGATAACACTGCCCTCAAGTAGGTGGAGCATAACTCTCTACTCTTTAAGTGTGGGCTGCACATTGACTTTTTTCCAAAGAGCACAGTATAGAAAGGGGGGAAAGAACAAATTTGTAGTGGAGAAATGTGGCAAACACTAGGTGATCAAGGTCAACATCTACAGTCACAAACTTTATAGATAGTATGTACATTTGATATGATATGATGGTAATGGTAGCATTTTGCCTATGTAGTCTTCTTCCCCCAAACCCATAATCCCAGTCTCATCATGAGAAAAACACTAGACAAATTAACAGGGTCACTCTACAAAATACCTGACAAGTATACCTTAAAAGTGCCAATGTCATCAAAAACAAGAAAATCTGAGAAACTTTCAGTCAAGAGGAGACTAAGGAGGCTTGATGACTAAATGTAATGTGATATCTGAAGTGGGACCTTGGAAGAGGAAAGAGGCATTAGGTAAAAACAACAACACACAAAACACAAAACAAAAAAACAACAACAAAAAAAACTAAAGAAATCTGGATGAAGTATGGACATTAGGTAATAATAATAATAATAATAATGTATAATAATATTGGCTTATTAACAAATGTTTCATACTAATATAAGATGTTAATAATAGTGAAAACTGGGTATGGTGTATATGAAAACTCTACGACTATCTTGGCAATCCTATCTAATAAAAGAATAATATGCAAATTGACCATATCTCCACTACACCCACAAGTCATGCCCACAATCCACGCCCACCAGCCAATCAGGAGCAAATATGCAAATAAACCCAACCAAGATGGCTGCGGCCACAGAGAGCAGAAGGGAGGCTTGGGTTTCTCCAGCAATGGAGGAAGCCAAGCTTTCCGCCTGCCCTTGCCGGCCTAGGCCTCCACTCCAGGCTACAAAGTTTCAATTATAGAAGGTAAATAAATCCCAACAGAAATGGCTGCTGCCACAGAGCGAGCAGAAGGCTTAGCTCCGCTCCAGGCTACAAAGTTTCAATTGTAGAAGATAAATATATCCCAGATACCAGGGCCTCCGCTAGGGTCGCCGCGGGGCGTGGCCAGCCTGCAAACCACCACAGGCCCCTCGCCCAGGCCACCCCATGCCCCAAGGGAACCCCCACCCTGATCCAGGACACCCTTCAGGGCAAACCAGTCGGCCCCCACCCATGCACCAGGCCTCTATCCTTTCTAATAAAAGAGTAATATGCAGATTGACCATCACTCCAACACACAATATGGCTGCCCCCATGTGGTCAAAGATCCTGCCCCCATGTGGACACAAGATGGCCACCACAAGATGGCCAGCAGGGAAGAGCAGTTGGGAGCGACTAGGCCTGCAAGGGAGGGCAGTTGTGGGTGATCAGGCCAGCAGGAGAGGGCAGTTGGGAGGGACCAGGCCTGCAAGGGAGGGCAGTTGGGGGTGATCAAGCCTGCAGGGGAGGGCAGTTAGGGGTGACCAGGCTGGTAGAGGAGGGAAGTTGGGGTTGACCGGGCCTGCAGGGAAGGGCAGTTGGGGGGGACCCAGGCCTACAGAGGAGGGCAGTTAGGGGCAAAAAGGTTGGCAGGGGAGCAGTTAGGCATCAATCAGGCTGGCAGGAGAGTGGTTAGGGGGTGATCAGGCTGGCAGGCAGAAGCGGTTAGGGGCAATCAGGAAGGCAGGCAGGCGAGCAGTTGGGAGCCAGGAGTCCTGGATTGTGAGAGGGATGTTCCAGATTGAAGAGAGTGTAGACTGGGCTGAGGGACACCCCCCTTCCCCCATGCATGAATTTCGTGCACCAGGACTCTAGTTTTTCTATAAATATAAAACTATTTTAAAGTTTTTTTAAAAAAAACGTTTATTAAAAACAAAACAAAACATGGTCACTGGATCAGGATCTTGTCACTTTTCCAGTATTTTTCCTTGGGGCAGAATCTGGGAGGTATATGGGTAGGTCCTGTTTTCCATAGCATTGACTCCAAATTAGGAGTTGATGAGTGGCAAATGCCACCACCTTTCAGACAATTAATACTGTGTACTAATATTGTAATATTTTGTGTTGGGAAAATGCTAAATGCAATGTGCTTTGTAATTTGACCATTTAGGTAAGATAAGGAATGAAAGATAACATAAATAAATGCCACAACAGGGGTTATAGATAAAATGTACTATAAAAATTCAGGGGATAAAAAAAAAAATCAAGGCAATCATGAAAGACTCCATGCAGGAAGTGGGTCACACAGAAGTGAGCAGGGAATTTCTGAGATAGGAATTGATTGTGGGCAGAAGCGGAGAGGAAAGAAAGTAGTAAGATTAAGTCAGCTTAACCAGAATGTAGTATTCTTATGGAAGGCAAATTGAAAATGAGGCTAGGGAATGTGGACATTATGTACAGGCAGTAAGTAGGGAGCCATCTAATGTTTCTCACTCCAGAAGTGACAGAATAGAATTAAATAGAATGTTAAGCAGTGATTTGCCTGTACACACTGTCTCCTCTTTTCTCTCTCACACTTTAGTCCATTCCAGAATGGCTTCTGCACAGCCACCTCTCCACTGGTAATTATCTACCCTAGTGTTGTCATTTCTAATAAGTCACACTTCTAGTTTTAGTTCCAGTTCCTCAGCAGCATTTAACTCTGCTATTGATTGCTCCCCCATGAAACAATGTTTTCCATTAGCTTCTGTAACACCACCCTTTCCTGATTTTCTCCTCATCTGTCCAGCTACTCTTCTTTGATTGATCTTCTTTCTATATCCAATCTTTAGATAATGTGGTTCTTCTTGTCCACCCTCTCAGTTTTCTTCTTTCTCTCTGTACTCTCTCCCTAGTTGACCTCATTCATTCCCGTGGGGTGGTTCATTTCTATATGTTTGATTTTTATGCCACAATTTATATCTCTAGCCCAGAATTCTTCTCTGAATTCCATTCTTACAGATACAGCTACCTACCTGACACCTTTGTGTGGATGCCTAGGAGTTATGTAAGAGCTATCTCAAATTTAACACATCCAGCTTTGATCTCTTGGTCGCCTCCTCTTCAAATTGTTTCCCAATTTCCACATTTTCATAAATGGCACTACCCTCTTCCTAGTTCTATACAGAAACCTGAGCATCATCCTTGATACTGCCTTTTACCTCACCACCCAGACACAGAAAGACAAATCTTCTATGATCCCACTGATATGAGGAACCTAAAATAGTCAAAAAGTCATAAAACCAAGGGCAGAATGGTAGTTACCAGGGGCTGAGTGTGGGAAGAATGCAGAGGTATTGCCAAAAGGTACAAAGTTTCAGTTATGCAGGATGTATAAGTTCTATAGATATGTTAAGTACAACATAGGTTATATAGTTATTAATATTGTACTGTACACTTAAAATTTGCTAGAGAGATTGTTTTTCTTACTACAAAAGAAACATATTTAAAAAATAAGTAAATAAAAAACTTGTGAAATCACCTTAAATGTGTCCACTCTTTTCCATTGCGCTAGTCTAAGCCATTATGTTATCTCTGGCATGAATATCTAAAACAGCCTCCTAACTGGTCTTCTTACACCCTCCCTCTTATTTACCTCAGTCCTTTTCCTCTGCCATAACAAATCTGGTCAAGTCATCTCCTATTTAAAATATGTCTGTGGCTTCCTGTGGCTCCTAGGATAAAGGTAACAATGTTTAATGCACCCTGCCTAGTCTTGTTCCATCACCACTTCTGGCCTTACCTTGCTTCAATTTCCCCTTGCTCTTTATATTTCAACCATACCAGCTTTCTTTCAGAACCTAAAACATCAGTCTCATCATACAGAAACCCTTACTGTCAATGACTTCCATCTCACATGGAACAAAACACAAACTCTGACATGAACTACAAGGCCTTGTACAATTGGACTCATGCTCACTTTTTCTATTTCATGTCATCATACATTCCCCTTTGTCCATCAAGATGCAGACAGACAAGCTAATCTCTGTCTTGGAGCTTTTCACACACTGTTGTTGCCTTTAATACTTACTCTTGACTTGTTATAAGATCAGCTCCATCAGAGCTTAAATATCACCTCTTCAGAGTTGCCTTCTCTGGCCTCCTTATTTAAGTAGGTTTCTTACTGTTCTTTATCCCAACATCCTATTTATATCCTTTAGATCTCAATGGTCATGTAATTATGTATTTGTTTACATGTTTTTTGACTCTTTGCCCTACTAGATCATAAACTTCAAAAGGATAGGGCTACTATGGCATATGAATTCAGGGGTTGATGCATGGGAAGGACTCAAACACATAAAAATTAATCTGGCCACAAGGCATAGGTAGTCCAAGATGCAAAGCTAAAGTTAGGAGGCTAATACAATAGTCCAGTGACTTGTATTCCATCCACTTATATAAAGAGCACAAATGTGAGAGATATTAAGAAAGTAAAGCAGACAGAATTTAAGGAAAGCAGGATAAAAACACCCTGAACTGTTTGGCTATTAGGAATCTGATAGGGATGATTAGGGATATATCATAAATATATCAGGTTTCCTTTTGGGCTGTTAATGACTTCTATAATTTTATTGTATATCACAGAAAACCAAATTTGACATTTAAGATGTTTGGTGAGCTTCCTAGTTCTTATAAAAAAAGGAAAGGCTTTGGGATCATGTAAAAACTTGGGTATAATTTCCAGATCTGCCACTCCATAGGTACATGCGTCCTTGGCATGGTAACTGACCTCTCAAATTCTTGGAATCTTCTGTAAAATGGGGATAAGAACTCCATGCTGTTGTGAAAATTAAAATTAGGTAATACTCAAGGTCCAGAAGGGCCATGGCCTCTGCGTATTTATAATCCAACTGACTCTTCATTATTTTTAACTCAGGTCTGTTCCCACACTTTCCATGATCTTAGTGATTCAAAATCCTTGCTTATATTTCTACCTAGTTTCAAGGGGTAGTGTGAGAACAAATGAGATATGCTATCTGCTCCTAATTACCCATTTTGTAGCTTATTTACAGCAAGTTCTTAATCTTGGTTTGGCACCATCCTGGCCATAGGAGATATCTTGGCAGCTTCTTTATAGTCAGTTGCTGTGTGCTATGGAGGAGTTCAAACTGAACATCAGTCTAATAAACACAATTGGGAAGGAAAAAATACCATGTGCATTCTAGAATCAAGCATAAATGCCTTTTGAAATTATTTGTGGTTTTGAATTATGTCTTCTATTGCTTCAGTTACATTAACCAGGTTGATTAGGATGGGCTAACTGCCATAATTCAGAAAAGACAATGATTTTTGGAGAGAAGACAAATCATAAACATAAGGCATTATCATGCATGAAAATGGATCCTCAAAACTCTGAAGGGTAAGAAGTAGCTTCACTTTTTCTCTTTGTTCCATTTTTATTCTTTGAAGAACTCATGTTAAAAGTATTTATTTATATATTTCTGTTTTTATATTAGGCTAAAAACTCCAAGATTGGATATATTGTTAATATATCTGGCATGGAGAACTCTAAAATTGTGTCCTAGGATGATTCCTAGATAGTTGAGAGAGCTAGTCGTTATTATCCAAATGTCTTATCCTTTACTATTTTTAAGTAAGAGGCTGAATTTGCATTTCTTCTTTTCTCCCCACCAATTCTAGCGCCAGCCATGAATACATATTTGCAGAAGGTGTTTTGTTTTTATTGTTGTTTTTCATTTTTTGTTTTTAACAATATTTCCACTTTAAAAACAAGGCATTGGGGAAGAAAGAAGTAACTTTGAGGCTATTAGCAAAGACCCTAAGGAGAAGATCCTGAAATCAAGATGGGTCCATGACCCTGAATTATGGACTATGTAGTCAACTGATTAATTGGCCACCACTGTTTTATTGAACTGATTCACCTGCATGCCCGTCATGAAGCTATACTCACTCTTAGAAAGGGTTACTCTCCCCTTTCTTCTACAGTCAGAATGACATTTGTAAAGTAGTTGAGTGCAACATGACACTGCAAAAGTAGACCCTGGGCCTATTTTGTTGCTTTTTAAACATTATTATAATACTGTGCTGCTAGTGATCCCTTTTGTCTTCATGCCTGGGATATTACAAGAGGCCTCGAGGTCATTCACATGTATCTGTGAGTAGCTGTAGAATTCTTGTCTTGAACCCATTTGTACAAAGTTCCCCAGAGTATTGTACATTTAGCAAACACATCAGACACTGTACTCATTTCCTTGGGGAGATATTGCTATGGGATACGTCATCTAGGCAGAGGTCAGCTTTGAGTATTTGAGTACAACATCACAGGTCCCTAATGCGTCTTTTTGAGTTGGATCCCTTTGTACAGGGTAGAATAAATAGTTGTCGATACCCCTACACTGTGGACATGCTAAGTCCAAGAAAACTGAGCTTGTTATCACATTCCCATCCTTCTTCTAGCACTTTCAGGCCCGGGACCTTGTAAGAAGCTGGGCACATGAAACTGTGCCCACCACATGGCACAGGGAAGACAGAGTGGCTCTGTGAACCCTGTTCCAGAAGTGCCTTTGTGTTAGCCATGACCCTTAGCCAACCCTGAGGAGGTAAACAGCAGGGAATCTGGGATCATGTTCAAGTATCTCAGAGTACTCATTACACCATCAGAAGTCAACACTGGAGCAATTTGTTCTACAATAATGCTAACATACTTGAAATTTGCAATTGGGAATTTAATTCATCTCAGCATATAAGAACATTTATTTCTTTGTTCTACTGGCTTCGGGTTGGGGGAGGGAAGTTCTTTCAGGATACCACCATTGCCCATTTCCAGGTCTTTAGGTTTATTTTGTGCAGTTCTCTCATGCAGCCTCAGAGAAGCCCAACATTTAAGCTACAACAGGGATCAAACAGAAAGTTAAGCAAGGTTGGAGTAATCAGGGATTTGGAATTTGATATGGTGACGTCCATTGTTTTTAACATATTAAAAACAAGTTAGGGGAGTGGATTCCTTGACAGATGGGTACAATTGTGTTGAAAAAAATAGTTTTGCAATATATTTGTGTTCTGCAGCTAGGCAACGAAAAATGACTAACACACAGGAAGTATGTACTTGTGTGGTGCTTCTAGCCAAATAATGGGAATTATAAATCTCTTGATTTCTCTATGTGAATATTCTTTATATAAAATTAAAAAAAAATTAAAAGAATAAAGCCCCTTGAGTTTAGAGGGCTTGTTTTTGAATGACTTCTCTCCCACGGTCCCTTTATTATTTTTCTTAGTCTTTCTCACAGGGCATCAGGAGTGGGAAGTTCTGTAAAAAGAAAAGGGAGTGGATTGTAAGCTATTAATTTAAAAAAAAATCCTACAAGGACTCAAGGAAGAATAACATAAAATGAGGAGTCAATTTTGCTTGGCTTCATTATGGGCTGACACAGTATATGAACTATGTTACATTTTTTTAAAGCTTTCAGGAAATAAAATGGAATTGAAGTAAAGACTATTGCTATGAAATAGCTATGATTGCATCCTAACTCAGACGCTAACAACCTGCAATAAATACTGTTTGTATTATTATTGTAATTCTACAATACCTTCCTGTTGATCTTTTTTTTAATCCATGCCATTGAATAGCTCACAATTTGTATTACCCTTTGGAAACCTTTTCACAGCCTAGGCTAAACAATTGCTTTTATGTATCCAAGTGGGAAGACTTCTATTACTATAGATCACCCATGCAGTTTTAAGAAAGGAGTCTTAGAAAATTTCTCAGTGAAAATTGCCATATCTTGACCCTTGTCTGGCTATCGTTCAATAACCTTTCTATGCTGATGCCAGGCAGGCAGAGAAGTAAATAAAATAGAAATCATGATGGGGAGAAACAATTAGAACTTGGCCAGTGGGTTATAGGTTGCTCCGATTGTATTTTACAAAAGGCAATTGCACATTAAGACGATATTACATAGTTCCAAAGATTAACCAACCACATAGGAAGTTGAGGAACTCCATTCAAACATACACATCACATCCCAGGAAGTCAACCTCTGCAGGGCTAACAGTCAACCATCTCAGCTCTGCCAGGGCCTCTGTGTGTACCTATGTCCCAATCATCTCAGTCGCTCCCTCCACCCTTTTTTTTAACCTCTGGCAATGTTGGCTGCACAAGGCTTAGAAGCAAAAGTACATTTTAAAAGATTTTAGTAGAATGGTAATCAGAAGAAATCCTTGAACCTGACATCCCAAAGCTTGTTGTACCTATAAATCTGACAGGGCAATCCCTTCGGATTAACTTCTGATTAGAAATGAAGATATTAAGTCCAAATTCCAGAAAATGATTAAGGATTTAAAAAATATATCTATATATACCTATATATCTCTATCTCTATCTCTATCTCTATCTCTATCTCTATCTCTATCTCTGTCTCTGTCTCTGTCTCTGTCTCTGTCTCTGTCTCTGTCTTTATCTCTATCTCTATACCAATCTCTTATGCACAAAGTGCTTAGGAGCAACCAAAATTTCAAATTCATTAACTAATAGAAAGTCTTTTCTGGAAAGAACCTTCTCCAGAAGGTGAACAACATGATGAATCCTAAAATGTGTCTCAGTGTGGTGATGGTCAGAGGGAAGGGGGGTTAGGAGCTGGGTGGAGGTGGGCAAAGGTGGGGAAAACGGGGACATCTGTAATACTGTCAGCAATAAAAAGAGTTAAAAAAATAAAAAGTCTCAGAGAAAATGTGTTATATCCAGTCAAGGTCTACAGCTTGTTAATAATTAGGTGGAGTCAAAGATAAACGTTTCCTGACTCCTGAATTAGAAACTGATTTTCAATGAAAAGTACTTTTAAACAATTCTGTTGGTAATAAACAGATAAAAAGGACTATTTTGTAATCATATAATTCTTTTCTTGCTTATTTTAGCTTCATAAAAAATGAATCAGCCCTGCTAGTGTGGCTCAGTGGTTGTGCATCAACCTATGAACCAGAAAGAAGGTCATGGTTTGATTCCTGATCAGGGCACACGGCCAGGTTGTGGGCTCGAGGGGGTGTGCAAGAGGGGGTGTGCAGTAGGGTGTGTGCAGGAGGCAACTGATTGATGATTTTCTCTCTTCATTGATGTTTCTATCTCTTTCTCCCTCTCCCTTCCTCACTGAAATCAATAAAAATATATTAAAAAACAAACAAATCAAAAGTGGACAGCATGGGCAGGTTGAAAAGTCATTATTCAAGATAAATATTAGTCTGTATACACTGATAACAAAAATAAGAAGATGAGATTGATAATAGTGAACCATTCCTCCATACAGGAGATATTTTTTACGAGTTAATTCTGAGTATCATAACTTGTAAATTCACATTACAATTTCTTTGTGATTTCAATTTTTACTTCCTCTTATAGACTTGGAGTTTTTGGGAGGCAGGTGCTACCTTTCATTTTTGTGATTTAGTGGACCCTGATGAAAGGCAAATACATAATAATTGCTGAACTTCTTCAACCTCCCTTTCTCCTTATGCCTATGATAAACACAGCATCATTTCCAGTGAGCCTATGTATTTACTTATTATTTAATTCATTCATTTCATTCCACAATTATTTACTAAATGCCCACCACTGAACCTCAAAATATCAGTCTTAGTACTGGACATTCTTGGTGTAGAATATTGTTTGGCACATAATAGACAGATGTTCAATAAATATTGGTTTAGTAAATTTGTAAATGACCACATTAGACTTATTTATCCACTTACTTATTTGATTAGTTTTAATTATGATAAAATGTACATAACATAAAATTCATTATCCTAACCACTTTTAAATATACAGTTCAGTAGAATTAAGTACATTCCCATTGTTGTGCAATCAATCTCCAGAACTCTTTTCATCTTGGAAAACTAAAACTCTATGTCCATTAAACAGCAATTCTCCATTCTCCTCTCCCTGCATCTCTTGCACCCACCTTTTCTGTTTCTATTAAATTGACTATTCTAAGTATTTCATATGTCTTTTTGTGACTGACTTATTTCACTCAATATAATGCTCTCAAGTTCACCCATAGTGTAGCATGTGTCAAAAATTCATTTTTTTCAAGGCTGAATAATATTCTATTGTATGTATATACTAGATTTTGTTTATCCATTCATCTCTTGATGGATATGTGGGATGCTTCCAACTTTTGGCTATTGTGAAAAACACTACTATGAACATGCTTATAGAAATATCTCTTTCAGTCCCTGCTTTCAGTTCTTTTGGGTACAAACCAGAGTGGAATTGTTGGATCATTTGGTAATTCTATTTTTAAGTTTTTGATGAATTGCCATACTGTTTTCTATGGTGGCTGCACCATTTTACAGTCCCAATAGCAGTGCACAAGGGTTTGAATTTCTCCACATCCTGGGCAACACTTGCTATATTCTTTGGATAATTCCATCCTAATGGGTGTGAGGTAGTATCTTGTGGTTTTGTTTCATATTTCCCTAATCCAAATAAGTTTTCTTTTCAAAGGTGTTTTGTTATACTCTGGAGAGACATTTGCACTAGTGACAAATGATATTTGTAATTCACACTTTTCTACTCATGATTTTCATTCTTTGCTTAATTTCATCTTTGTAATAAACACATACACATTCATTAAAACACACACATGTTTTTGGGTAACAATATTCTCGGCATAGAGAAAAAGAAAATCAATGCTAGATATGACACATGAATACTTTTGAAAAATGTTTTAAGAACTATTATTCTCAAGCATAATTCAGTCCCACTGTGGTACCCTAGGGACCATAAATGACTTCTTGTCCAGAGGTAGGGCTAACATACCCATCTTCGGTAGCTAGGGTCAGGACATGATAAATTATTAAAATCTATAGATAAATCCTGTTTAGCTATTTTTTAAACACTTTCTCTTACCTAATGCTTTTCCAGAGTGGTCTGTTCTCAGGGTTGCAAATGATTTAGTTTTGTTATCTATTTTCCCTGTTTTCTGAAGGAGACATTACTGAGAGGTTAGAGTAATGGCTATGAAGTAATTCGTATTATTAGTAAAGCATGTTAGTAAAATGAGGGAAGAAGGGCAAAAATATCTGGTTAAATATTATTTTGCTGATATTTAGATATTTAGCTCCTGAAAATTCATGGGTGGACAGTAGTATCTGTTCATGAAAATATAAAAATATCTGCAAAATGAAGAAAAACTGTCCCTCACTGGCCCAGGGATCTGTGTCAGGATAGTAGAATTTCCTACTTAACTACCTACAAAGACAGTTTGATCACAGTAACATTTCCAGGAAGTCATGCCATTATAGTTCTATTGATTAGTCTCATGCCACCTAGAACATTCCTTCACTTGCCATTCCCTGAAAGGTTCTAGGGAAGGGAATCAGGTCTTTGTATTTCAGTCCCAACTAGCTTTGACTTTGTGTATAGTGTGTGTCCTCACCTATAAAATAAGGGATCTGAATCTATGGATTTTTGAGGCCACCCACTTCTCAACACTGAAATTCTACAAGTCTGCTTCTCATGATTATTTTGTACAAACCGCCCTGGTGTCTATAGCAGTACAAATTCTAGACCCCAAAAGCAAAGATCCAAAAGAAGGCTCTAAGGTGAACAAGTGTTCTTTATTTTCTAAGGCTAGTCAGATGCTCTTGTGAATACTTCCATATTCACTCTATTTATTGTTTCAGTTTCATCATCCAGCTTTCAAACTTTCCAGAAATAGGGCCTCCTCCTGTTCATCCTCAGTGCATCTACCAAAGCATGGAGATCAGATTCCATCAGAGAATTCTGTCATAGATAGGGTTGCCCAATCAAGACACAGGATGCCCAGTTTGATTTGAAATTCAGATGAATGACAAATATATTTTTAGCATAAGTATGCTAAAATGTTTGAGACATACTTATACTAAAAAAATATTTATTACTAATCTGAATATCAAATTTAACTGGATGGCCTATATTTTTGTTTGCTAAATCTCATAACCATGAGAACATGAGTCCTGTGGGTATGAAGCCCATCCTGGCCACATGTGGATGAGTGACTGAGCAGGTTACACAGCCTCCAAGCTCCTTGGTTTTCTTACCTGTCCAGTGGGAATAATGATGATCTTTCTCAAAGGAGGACCAGGCTCAAGAAAAATGGGGACCCTGAAAGATTAATGATTTTTTCCATCCAATTAATATTTGTTAAATATTTACATGAAATTTATTCTGTGAAAGTAGGAGTAAAGTGTTTAATTTTAATAATAAATTAATGCTCAAATGAGAGGTTTTAATTTATCAGAAACCAAACCTCTTGTGGTTTGATTACCTTGGCATTTGTTTAATTAAGCCCCTTAATCCGAATCAGTAATGATTAATATTAGAGACTGTACAGAGTACATGCTCATTAGAGGAAGATAATACTATTGTTATTCTTAAATCATCTCTGTATGAGCAACCTACTGCCTAACCTTAAGATATTCTTTGGAGATGAGTTTATAAGCATCATATAATCAGAGCTCCAGATCTGAGAGATGATTTGGTTTCAGGTGATCATTTTACAGATAAAACAGAGGCAGGGAAGATAAAAGGATTAATTCCACGTTTCCTAGCCGGTGTCCTCAGCGCTCTTTGCTGTTCCATCACGCAGCCTTCTGTAGAGGTACACTAATGCTCTAGATAGCGAGAGAGCTGCCATAACTCCTGAAGGCTTTACCGCTACAAAGTAAAAATATCAGGCATATTTAAACACACTTGCAAACATTAACTATACTGTTATGAAAGTTTATAGAAACACAGGAATCTTAATATCACGGTTGGGAGCATAAAACATTGGCATCCTTCCCAAAAAAGACCCATTGAAATCATAGAGGGAACACCAGAGGGATGGAAGCTAATGATCCTACTAGAGCCATCTCCAAATAAACGCCACGTTCCAATTGCGAAACAGCTCAAATGAGTCTCTGAGTCTCTTTGGAAACTATTAAAATGCTTGTGCAGATTAAAATTACAAATGCTTATTAAAACAGTATGCCCAAGAAAGCAGCAAAGACAAACAATGACAAACAGAAAGGTCACTGCCTGATGAAATATTTCCATTAGGTGGCTCCGTTCCATGCTATTTTCCCGACTTTCCCTCTTCATCAGAGGTGGGAGTGAGTGCTGGAGAGTTAACTTTCCATGAGAGCTGAAACCTTCGACTTACAATTCATTGTGCTAAACATTTTCTTATGTTTTTTGGCAGCTTGAATGAGCAGGCACATATCTGAGCTGACCTCCGTCGGCTGAGGTTGGCTCACAAGTCTGTTCTGCAACAGAGACTAAATATTTCTGACATTGCTTAAGCAAATGGTCATTTTAAGTGGCTTTATACTTTACATTCTTCCTAAAAGTATGGCTTTACATTAAGAGTGTTAATACTCCAGTAAAAGACTCTGCATAATAATCATCCCAAAGTCATGTGTGGCTACGGAAGTGGGAATATCTGAGATGTGAAGGCTGTTTTGACAAAAATTTCACATCCTTAAGTTTAGTTTACTTTTATTCTTTTCTCTCCAGAGTTTTGGCAAAGTATCTCAGGTTCCAGATAGGCATTTGAAATGTT
The DNA here is from genome assembly GCA_025583905.1 of Ia io. Taxonomy (NCBI): domain Eukaryota; kingdom Metazoa; phylum Chordata; class Mammalia; order Chiroptera; family Vespertilionidae; genus Ia; species Ia io. The sequence continues at coordinate 91,130,079 of JAJQQW010000002.1, read as the reverse complement.
GGGGTTCTGTTGATACAATTGAGAGGTGAGAAATATAGTAAGATGAGAGAAAAAGAAAATTCTGGGAAATTCTGTCTTTGCCAGCCAAGTAGTTATTGTTCATTTATCAAAAGATCTGAAATAAGCATACACACTAATGGTATGAGTTTGGGCAAGTTTTGTGCTTTGTTTTTCTATATAAAATGTGGATGATGACGGTACCTGCTTCATGAGTTGTTGCAAGGATGAAAAATGATATTATATATATATTTTAATCCTCACCCGAGGACATGCCCAAGAGAAAAGTATGGAGAGAGAGAGAGAGAGCGAGAGAGAGAGAGCGAGAGAGAGGAGACATCGGTCAACTGCCCTCCACATGCTCCTGCTCCCTAACCAGGGATCAGCAACTCAGGTAAGTGTCCTGACTGGGAATTAAACTGCAACCCTTTGGTGCATGGGAGGATGCTCAACCAATTGAGCCATTCTGAATGGGCTGAGATGAAAATTTAAAGTGTGGAGAACAGGGCTTAGCATGTGATTATTATTTAAACTAGGGGCCCAGCGCACGAAATTCGTGCACTGGGGAGGGGTCCCTCAGCCCAGCCTGCCCCCTCTCACATACTGGGAGCCCTCAGGGGATGTCCTACTGATGGCTTAGGCCCGCTCCCTTTGCTGGAGGCGACTGGGCTGATCAGGGGAGGGCGCCAGCCCCATCACCCCACTGCTGCACTGCCAGTCACCGCAGCCACCAAGGTATTTCATCAACACGGACTCTAGTCCCTTCACCATGAAAAAAATGACAACTTTCTTTAAGCATTTTCAAGATGTGTCTTTCATAGGATATGACATTTCTTTCTTTATTTTTCTTTTTATCCTCACCTGAGGATATGTTTCCATTGATTTTTTTCCCCTTCCCTCCGATCCCAGGCTCGGCCCCTGCCCAAGCCTAAAGCCTCCACCCCAGGCTTTAGGCTTGGGAAGGGGTTCTTCCCCCACCCCCCCCCCCCCGGCACCTCTGATCCCAGGCTCGGCCCCTTCCCAAGCCTAATAGCCTCCGCCCCAGGCTTTAGGCTTGGGAAGGGGTTCCCCCCCGGCACCTCCAATCACATGCTTAGCCCCTTCCCAGCCTAAAGCCTCCGCCCCAGGCTTTAGGATTGGGAAGGGGTTCCCCCCACTGGCACCTCCGATCGCAGGCTTGGCCCTTCCCAGCCTAAAGCCTCTGCCCCAGGCTTTAGACTTGGGAAGGGGCCCCCCAGCCCCTCCAGTGGCCAGCTGGGAGTGATCTGGGTGCCGAGGAGGTTCCTGGGACCCAGGTATGTATGCGAATTAACTGCCATCTTTGTTTGGTTAATTTGAATACTCACTCTGATTGGCTGTGGGTGTAGCAGAGGTACGGTCAATTTACATGTTTCTCTATTATTAGGTAAGATGGCAGGTGATACTACAATAATCAAGGATTAATTATTAATACTATTATATCCACTATGTTTAGTTTAATATTTTTAAATGCATAAAATTGTTTTGATGGATTTTATAGACATTTAATACAACTCAGTCACTCCACATTTGTCTGTAGGAAAACACACATAAACATTTGATTTTCAAATCAGAAAACTATACACACGTACACACACACACACGCACATACACAGATACACACATATAGCTCAGTTAAAAAAGTCTCTAACTTTATTTCTCTTGCCTATAGTTTAAAATGCATTATGTGTAGAAGAAGAGGGAAATTCGTAAATCTGGAAGGTCATAGCATGAGATGAATTGTGTCTCCTTATTTCCATAACCCAGATGGGGTTCTAGCCCTATAAGCCAATTCCATCCCTGCCTGTACTCTGATTCTTACTCTCCCTTCCTCATCCCATAAGACTGCCAGAAAGGTCTGTGATTGCAGAATTAGTGCAATTAAATTGCTTTAAGGCAGTGCTTAGATAGTGAATTTTGACATAATATGTAATTTCAACTATAGGCTAATTATACATTTGTTTTTATTAGAACTCTAGAGGACACAGGATATACATATGTATATGTATATATGCTTTTTTTCTTTATGTTTCCGTGTACCAAAAATATGCTTTAAAAAGCGCTATCTGATTGTGATTTTTTCTTCAAGGAAACAACAAGAATAGGATTACATGTGTCGTTTTTAAGGGCCTTTTTGTTTCAACTCAAGAAAATATCTTATTTTCAAGAGCCTGCATACATGTAAGCTCTTATCAAGTAAGTAAATAATTTCTAAAATTCCATTTTGGATTTATCTGTATCCATCATTGCCTCACAAGTGAAAATCCTAGAAATGGACAAAAATTTTCTTTCTAAGTAGATCTTCCAAATGCATCAATCCTAAGCAACCAGCTCTTTTTCAATCAAGATTAAAAAATAAAAATATTTAGTAAGTAAGTAATCTAATTTACTTTATTCCAAATAACTAGGCTTCAAATATATTTAAAAATGTTATTTATCTCTCTGTGTGTCTCTATCTCTAGTTCTGTCTCTTGCATATGAAAAGAGAATAAAGAATCTAAATTGGGAGAAATAGTAAATTAGTAAATTGGTTCTACACACAAGTACAAATAGATAATTGCTTAAAAAAATCTTTCTCCTAAGGTTCTTCAAATTGAAGTTGAACTTTTTCTCACTGAACCCATATAATTTATCTGTGGAATTTAATCTGATGGGGTTTTGAAGGCATTTTATTTTGAGTAAAAATAATGTCATGCCTAAACTAGTAAAGCAGCTTTAACTATTGACTTAAAAATGCATGATTGCAAATGTATTACTATTATTTCTTTTAAGCATGCTTTTATAACTCCACTCCTTTAGGCAGGGAGAGCTCTTGAACTGGCAGCAAAATGTGCCTCTGAGGTAGTAGTTAAAAGGCTAATAGCTGTTATATACGTTTGTACAGAGGAAAATGAAGGCAGAAGTAGATGACAGGATTTTATTTGGTCAAAGTCAGAGGGCAGCAGAGTTCGCATCACTGTATACCTCTTAGATGCCAAATTCCTTTTTAGGCTTTGCAGATGCAAAGGTGGGTAAAGTCCAATCACCTCTATCGGAGAGCTTGTTGCATTCCAGCTGGGGAGGAGACAAAGGCTCTTGAATAAGTAGCTATAGTACAATGTGATTCTTGCTGGACAGATATTTAAATAGTGTGCTCCAAGAGCACGGGAAGCCCCGGAAGCTTTTAGTGAAGAAACAAGGTCACATTAGTCTTTTAAGAAAATAACTGGGTAGCCATGTTAGAAGGTCTGGAGTCTGGAAGGAAATGCCCGTAAGCCCTGTTATAATCTAACGGCATTTGAGAGTAATGATGAGGACCTCCATTATGGCAGGGGGAGTAAGGAAGATGAGAACCTTAACTTAGGAGGTACTTCCAAGAAAGTGAATAAGCTATTGGTGATTGGCATTTTTCAGGCCTCTGTCTTAGGTCCCCTTCTCTTTCCATGCCAATGCCACATATATGCATCCAACTATCAGATATGCACTCGATTTCCTCTTCTACACAAATGAATTAAAAGTAGATTTCTCCAGCCATCTGCTTAGGACTCCAGATCTATACATTCAGCTCACAGCTTGACATGTCTTCTTAGGTATATTAGATGTACCTCAAACTCAGATGTCCAAAATCTACCCCAATTTGATTCTCTTACAGGAACCAATCTCAGTAAATGACATTTCTACCATGCCAGAAACCCATGAGGTGTCCTTGGTACTTTCATTTTTTTCTCACCCTCATATCTAATATCACTCAAAATCCTTAGATTTTATTTCCTAAGTATCATTTGAATCTGTCCATTATCTCCAGTCTCCTTGCTATTGTCCCACCCCAAATTACTGTCATCTCTGGCCTGGATATCCACAATAGCCTCCAAAATGCTCCTCCCACATCCATCCATACTCACTCTCCCTACTACTGTGGGAATGAACTTTCAGAAACATAAATCTCTTTATGGCATCTCTTTCCATTGAAAACTGTTTGAGTGCTTTCCAGTGTTCTTAGGCTGAAAGAACAAAATCCTCAATGTGGCCTAAAATGGGTCTTAACATCTTCTCCTACCCTCTGTGCCACATTGTGTTCTGACCTCAGCTTACCATAGGAGTGCCTTTCCTGACATCCTTACCTGGGTCGGAGGCCCATACATAATTCTCATAGCACTATATAGTCTCTATTTCCCCCTTAGCACAGGTGCAATTTTGTATTTATTTTTGTATTAGCTCATAAATGTTTTTCTGACTAGATGGTTGTCATGTTTGATCAAATAATTGAATCAATACCCCTCACCTGGAAACTAACCTTTAGGCCACTTCACAATGGACATTTCCTTTCACTTAGATCACATTCCACTTGCTAAAACCATTATCTCTCCCCTCTGGACCTTCCCAGAATCTGGACCTGCCAGTGACTTCTCCACCCAGAAAAATCCCACCTAGAGTTCTTTAAAAAACTCTGACTCCCCATCTTTGGATGCTGATGCCATTTTGGGGGCTCAGCCCATCTGGTTTGCAATAAATTTATAATCTCTCACCACTTTGGCCTCGTGCATTCCTCCTCAGGCAACCCTAACAATTGTAAATGCCATGATGCAGGGCTAGGTCTTTATGATCACCACTGAATTCTTTAACACACAGCCTGGTACATACTAGGTGCTCAATAAATGCTTGAGTAAAAACAGACTAAATGAACAAGTTCATGGTTTCTAATGAGGAAGAACAAGGAGATGGATGAAGTCATTGATCAAAGTTGAGAAGAGAGTTGGACAATGTGAAAAGTTGGGCCAATGAATTCAGTTTGGGACATGGTTAGGCTGTATTTTCAGATACCTATAGAATACCCAGGTAGGTGGTGGAATATACTAGGTACAAAATACTTTTCAGAGAGAAGTTGAAACTGGGAGTCATTGTGTACATGTACTTGAAACTTTGCAGTGCTAAGAGGGCAGGTACAGAGAAAAACTGCAAGCTCAAATGCCTCCCGGGACCACCCAGAAAAGGTATGAGTGAAATAATGAAGTAAGAGACAAGAGGCTGTAGGTGTGAACTGGAGGATGTATGCTCTGCTGTAAGGTTTGCAGAATCAGATTAAAACAAAACATTCTAGCAGCAAAACAGAACACTTCTGCAAATTCCATTCAGCCTCTGGGAGAGCTGATTGACATCATGGTGAATGAAGGAAAACAAAGTCAAAGATAAAGCCTAGGTATATAGAGGAGCAGTTTGTGAAGGAGAAGAAGAAATAATGATCATAAAAGAGAGACTGGTGGAGGGTAATCTCTTGGAAGCCAAGATGGAGAACTCTTTAAGGGAAAAGGGGTGAATCAACAGTGTTAATGCTTCTGAAGAGCTCAGTACAAAGAGGATTAAAATTAGGCCACTGGATTTGGCCGTTAGGATTCAGCAAAAGCAGTTTCATGCTAAACTCAAGCTAAAATCTAGTTTTCAGCTCTTGAGCCAGGTTGATTTTGGCACTTTTTCTGCAAATCCAGTTACCACAAAGCACTGTTTCTGGTCTTATTTTACTCAAGTCCCTTTTGCTAAACATAAATATTTCACATTCTCATTTTTTAAAAATATATTTTTATTTATTTTAGAGAGGAAGGGAGAGGGAAAGAGAGATAGAAACATCAATTATGAGAGAATCATTGATCTGATCGGCTGCCTCCTGCATGTCCCCTACTGAGGATCAAACCTGCAACCCAGGCATGTGCCCTTGACTGGAATCAAACCTGGGACCCTTCAGTCTGAATGAAGGCTGATGCTCTATTTACTGAGCCAAACCAGCTAGGGCTTCACATTCTCCTTTAATGTTATTCTTAAAATAAAAATAAAATTTAAAATACAACTAAAATAAAATCAAAGCAATTGTTATTTTGAATATGCTTCATATTATTATTATTTGAATATCCAATAACCTGGAGTGGTACATAGAATAGTTATTATCTCCTTTTTATAGGTAAGAGTAAAAAGCTCAGGGAGTTCATGGATTTATCAAGGATCACACAACCAGTTAAATGCTCCAACCACAATTAGCTCCAATCTGGGCTCCTCCCATATTGCTGATCTGGAACCTTCCTGGTTAGTCTACTTGGTAGTATGCTATTACCAATATCAACCAAGCGTACCTCTACCAAAGGAAACACCCACCTCCCCTCCCCTCAAGCCAACTCTACAGACAGAGCAAGCCCAGCAGTCCATGGTTCAGAAGTTCAACTTCCCACCTGGAAAAAATCATGCTGCTTGTTGGAGCTCTGAATGTTGGGAACTTCTTCAGATTACAGGAGATAGGCTGACTGCTTTTTTATTATCTGCCCCTGCAAGTAAGTAGTGTCTATGGTTATGTCTTTAATGGAAGCTGAACCTCATCTCTAGTGAGAAAGCCCTTCTTTTAGATATACAATTTGAATGGTTGGGAAGTGGGATCTGCTTGGTACCTGCTACATGGAATCACTATGCCCGTGTCTGCAATTTAGCAATCTCATTCTGGCAGGTCAGATGTCAGGGTCACTGGATATGTACCTACAGGTCTTAGGACTTTTTATTGACACAAAACTAATGGCACATGATTACCTCTTAACATTTTGCCTGGTAGCCTCAAAATACAGTTTCCGAAAAGATGCTGCCAAAACAATGTTATTTACTCCAAAGTAAACCCCAGGAATATCAGAAGTGCTTGATTTTATGTATAAGTGATATTGATAGCACTACTAGCTTGTTTATTGAGTGGGTGAGTGAGTGAGTGAGTGAGAACAGTGTGCCAGGGGTTTTATAAAGATCACCTGTGAGTTAACAGCACACCTTCAAGGTAGGCCACCTCTGACCAATACTTGCCTCAGGTCACAGAGCTGTTAAGTGACAAACTGGATCTGAATTCTGGTCCATTGTGCTCTGCAGCCCACTCTCCCTCCACATAGTAGGCTTCAGGAACAAATTAGTCATGCTGAAAAAGGGAGCAGGTTCACTAACATTATTTTACTACATAATAGTGTCAATGCCCACAATTCAGGACAAAAATAAAAAAAGCCAGGCAGATGTGTCCACACTCTCTGACTCATGAGAAACATCAATTTTCCTCACCAGTCTCTGCCTCCACTGCCTGCCATGTTTGTTGTGTACCATCTGGAAACTTCCAGAACCAGTTTCCAGGTCACCTGTCTGAATTGCTGACACCACATAACTCTGACCTACAGACTTTAAATTTCTTTTCCCAACTCCCAATTTTCTTTCTTAAGGAAGGGTCAGAGTAGTGCATATTAACATATTTTATCTTTTCCATACTAGAGGTTTTCATGTTGAAAATTCTAGTACAGACTCTGGTTACATGCTGTCTTTTTAAAAGAATATCTGCTTAACTTTAATCCATTACTTAAAATCTGGAATACACCAAACCCAATTGTTATATAGAATCACCTAGGGAGAGTTTAATGGAAAAGCAAGGCAGCAAATTAGTATCATATGATTAGCTTGACTAATACTAAGTTTGTTTATTCAAGGCCCCTCGGAAGAATGGACTGTGTTTTTAAGATATGACTTGTTTTCAATATCTGTACAGAGACTTGTCGCTACTGAACTGGACATTTAATTTTCCACTTATTCATTTCCCCCTTACAGATAGCTCTTTGGCTATTCAGTATGTGCATAATGCAGGGAAAAATAATGATAACAAAAGGGACACAGAGACTATCATAATTAAACCGTGCATTTGCAAAATACACTCACTACATCCAAAACATCTTGATTGCTATAATCAGGTAGATTAAATTTTCAGCAAATATCTTTTTAAACAGAGGTTTATTTAAAGTCATAAGCAGAGAGGCAGCTTTCAGAATCATCTTATAACACAAAATTAACTAAATTTACCTTCGATTAGTTTTTAAATCACATATAAAGAGAAGTCAAAATGTAAATCAATAGATTTGTGAAACATTAGGGCATCTTTCCTGACCTTCTAGGACAGGTTTATTTTTTCCTTCTTATGAATTCTCAGTAACATAAGCCTATGAGTGTACCACTGGCAAAGACAGTAACTTACTGCCTCAAGATATGGTTTAAACTTTTATTTTATGGTTGCAAGATTAAAGTTCTGAGCAAATACAGTTGCAGGGGTCAATGAAAGTAAAACATCTATGTAAGAGAATGCTGTGACCACAAGTTAAAAAAAATTCATTGTTTTTATAAAGAAAAAAACATTGGCAAAAGAGTTAGAAATGATGATCAAAAGGGATTTAAAGCCAATTACCGGAGAGAAAAAACCAAGCTATGAAATAGAGTTCAGGACTTCAAATCCTCTTACTCTCCCTTTTTCTACTTTATGATGTTGGAAGTTTATATGCAAAATATTTCTCTCTGACCCCCATCTAATGGGCTGGCTGAGAGTGCCAGTGATAGTGCTGATGTACTGAATGGTGACCTGCAGAGAATAAGCAAAGACAAGGAAACCAATTTCATAGCAGCAAACAAACAAAAAAATTTACTAGAGAAGTAAAGCTTAATATAGCTTTCTCCTCTAGAGAGCTCTGTCTGATTGTGGACTCAAAACCAGGTTTCAAAAGCATCACAAACTAGTTCCATTATAAGAGCTCTGCCCAAGATACCTTCAATAAATGGAAAACGCCTTGGGTAATGAGAAGATAGTGATGCAAATACTCCTCCAGGAATTGGGGACACAGGTTTTACAAAATCCATGTCCTTAAGAGCTGTGTTTCTCAAACACACTCACTCCACTTCCAAAGATGAAAATAAGGACCCTTCCTTTCCTACAGAAATATTGAGAAAACTGCTTTATGCAGCGCTGCTCCATCCTGCCACTTCCTGTCCCTCATCACCAATGCCAGTGCCCAGAGAAGAAACCTGCCTCCTGCTCCAGGAGGGGGGAGGGGCAGGAGGGAGACAGAGGCCATAGTCAAGAGGAGACCTGAGTGGCATCTGGGCCAGGGCAGGTGCTTAAGAGGGTTTTTGCCATTTGGGAGGATGATATCATGAAATTAATGTCTTTAAGAAAGAAATTCTGCCTCAAACCACTTTCCTCTCCAGTGATTTTCTTGAAGTCCTTTCTTATATAATTCTAGTTTTTTGACAAAGGACACTGACTCTTTTGATCTAATAATTTAAGGGTAATTTATTGTAAAGTGGTAATTGATTAAGATTCAAGAGTAGATAAAGCTCTCCAACTCAAGCTCTCTCTCTCTCTCTCTCTCTCTCTCTCTCTCTCTCTCTCTCACTCACACACACACACACACACACACACACACACACACACACAGACACACACGGAGGAACTTGGCTCACACCTGAGTATTCCTGACTCAGGCCTTCAAGATAGAACCTATGGGGCCGTGACAGAGGAGGCCTCACCAAACTTCTGATCCCTGTATCCTTCTGCTCCCCGCCCTCCCCACTCTACACTAGAAGTAAGTCTTAAAATGTAAGTTCCCTGATGTCAAATTATGTTGGCTTAAGTTCATAGGGAGCTATAACTGCTTGACCGATCTGGAGAATCTTCTAAAGTAGGAGGAATTTGGAAATGCCATGTTACTTCATTTGGCCAGGGGAATCTTAAATATCTTGAAAAATTCTATTTTTGTTCTGTGGTGATTATGATGAATGACCCATCACCATGGGGGCAAAGAGGTACCTGTTATAAGCAGAAAACGGGGGCTTTTATGAGATGCAAAATCTCTTTGCTTGTTATGATCATGCATGTTTTCAATCTAGCATTCAATCCAGGAATGAGCTTTCTTTTTGTTTAATAATAAAATGCCTAATCACATCCTAAAGAAGAGGTTGATTTGCTAGTAATGAAGATGGCCATTGTGGACACAGACAAAAGGCATGGAGAGTCAAGTTTTATTTCCTCAGAAGTCATTTTCTGGCCCTCCCGGGCATTGGGCAATAAATTATCCCAGTTGCCTTCATTCCACAACTCCTATAATCCCCTTAGGCCAGGTTTTTCATGGGTCCTGTTTTCTTCCCTCCCTCATTTCAAAATCTGTCCCCTTCCCCAGTGGGATGAGTTCCTGCTATGCCTGGATGAGATTCCAGGTCATTGTCAAGGTCAGATGGGTTAGAAGATTGGCTCTTCCTTAAAAGGCAGTGTGCTCTTGCCTCCACATAGCCAAAGTGAAAGGTGATCCTGGGTCAGAGAAAGTCCAACTGTCCCTCCCTCCCTCTTTGTACACTCTTTTCTCCCCAGGGTCTAAAGCCCAGTGCAGTTCAGGTCAGATCAGTACATAACACATAGGGAACATTTTCTCTTGCTGCTTTCTCTGGTCCAGTTTCCCTCTTGCTGACCTGGCTGTTTGGCTCGGAAAGGTCTAAATCTCAATGGAGCATACATGGTCCATTGGCTAACCTAGTAGTCAGCAAAGTGGCCTATGGGCCAAATCCAGACCTCTGCCTGTTTTTTTTTAAGTAGAATTTTATTGGAATCCCATCTTGTCCATTAATTTATATATTGCCTCTGGCTGCTTTTGTGCTACAATGGCAGAGTTAAGTAGTTGTGACAGAGACCATGTGGTTTGTCAGCAAAGCCAGACATATTTACTAACTGGTCCTTCATAGAGAAAATTTGCCAACCCTTGGTTCAGATCACTGTAAAAATGGACCTGAAATATTCAATGGTTGGTTACATACAACTGAAACATTCCTAACTAATAGACTGAGGTTTCAGCGTAAAACAGAGCAGAAATTATTTGGGACCATCTAGATTAGATTAAGGGGGAAATGGTTGTCCTAACAGTCCAGCCAAACTCATTCAATTTATATATATTGGGGTTTTGAACCAATGCACATTTAATTATACACCACGAGAGGCCCAGCACGCATGAAATCATGCGCGAGTAGCTCACTGCTGCGAGCCACCATGCAAGCCGCGGGCCCCACGGCCCAGCCTCGCTGTGCGAGCCTGGAGCCCTGCTCTGCAGTTGTGAGCCTGGCCCTGCTGCCCCGCCGAGAGCAGCTCGCGAGTGGGGGTGTAGGAGGAGGGGGGGACACCGAGAGGTGCTCCATGCACCTCCTAGTGATTGATCATTTGGTTGTTACAGCGTTACAGTCACTGGCTTTTTATAATATAGATTACTTCTCAGTTTGCCATTGTTTCTCTCAGGCCATGAGAGTCAGGGTTTGGCAAAACTGGCAGTGGAGAAGGCTGGCTAAGTATTATAGAATGTTCCAGTGCCTCCAGAGATTCCCAAACAAATAGTTTTCAGAATCCTCAGTTAAGAAACTGATGGGCACCATCTTGGTCCCTCTATCCTTAGTCCCTCTGAAAATTTGTACATGAGGGGTCTACCTCAGGACCAAAATATTCTTGGATTCCTAAGCAAAATGCCATTTAATAGTAGCCAATCTTACTTCTTCCATCTCTGTGTAAATGAATTATATTTTTTATGTTTTGCAAATGTGCACATTTCATAAACACTCTACCAGAGTGGGCATTCTAATGTGGTTCCTGCTTTCATGGAAGTTACTCTGTAACCCAAAGAAATAGGTAAGTAAATAAAAAACACATTCCATTTTGTACTGCAAAGGAAACTATCAACAAGATGAAAAGGGGACTGACTAAATGGAAGAAAGTATTTGAAATCATATATATAATAATATATATCCAAAATATATAAAGAACTCATACAACCCAAAAGCAAAAAAACCCACCAAACCAACAAATAATCCAATTTAAAAATGGGCAGATAGCCCATCTAGTGTGGCTCAGTGATTGAGCATCAACCTATGAACCAGGAGTTCACTGCTCAATTCCCAGTCAGGGTACATGTCTAAGTTGTGTGCTCGATCACCAGTGTGTGTGTGTATGTGGGGAGAGGTGTAGGAGGCAGCTGATCAATGATTCTCTCTCATTATTAATGTTTCTGTCTCTTTCTCCCTCCCCCTTCCTCTCTGAAATCAATAAGAATATATTTTTAAAAATAAAAAGAAAAATGGGCAGATAATTGGAATAGACATTTCTCCAAGGAAGACATACAGATGGCCAGCAGGTACATGAAAAGGTGCTCACCATAACCAGCCATCAGGGAAATACAAATCAAAACCAGAATGAGATATCACCTCATACCTTTTAGAATGCCATTATCAGAAAGAAAAACAAGTGTTGGTAAGGATATGGATAAAATGGAACTCTTGTGCACTGTTGGTGGGATTGCAAATTGTTGCAGCCATGGAAAACATTATGAAGGTTCCTTAAAGAATTAAAAATAGGACTACCATACATATAACCCAGAAATTATGCTCTGGGTATTTATCCAAAATAATGACAACACTAACTCAAAAAGGTATATGCACTCCCATTCATTGCAGCTTTATTTACAATAGTTCTGGATTCCTCCCTTGCAGCCATGGCAGCTTCCTCAATCCCGCAGCAGCAGCCCTGGCTTTGTCCCGAAGGACGTCCAGTCCGGTCTAATTAGCATATTACACTGTTATTATTATAGATTATGTTGTATACCTGAAACTAAGATAATGTAATGTGTTAATTATATCTGAAAAAAAAAATCCACATTCCAAATAGTTACTTCAGCTACATCTCTGGAGAGTGATAACTAAGAGTTGAGGAAGTTGCAATGAGGCAAGTGGCCAATTTGAATAGAATTGTTAGGCCAAGTTACACCGAGGAGCTCAGGTTAGTACAAACCTTTTAAACATGTGTTTTCATGGAGAATAAAGGAAGAGTATTTCAGCTTTTGGACACTACTAATGGCTGTTATGGTCAATAATGAAGATAATGATGGTTAGAAGCCATTTGCTAAGGCTTGGAAGAAGCATGAGGTTCCATTTATAAATGCCAAACTTAAATGAGGACAACAATTTTCCAGTTTATAAAATATTTCACTTATCCACCAGGAAACATGATAAAATATATAGAATTGCAGTTTCCATGGGCCTTTAACAATTCTTTCTGGCTTAAGTATTTGTGTCTCCATAAGAATGAAAAACTAGTGCAATGAAAAACAAAATAGAATTCCAAAGCCATGGTTAAGGATAACACCTGCAACCTGGTTAGATTGCAATACTCAGCCCATAGGAATAGTCACATGACTGCTAATGTCAGTAGGTGTCAGCAGAATGCATCCCTGTAACAGCTGATTTACATTATAGCTCTAGTTCAGAGATAGAACATCTGAAAACGGGTTTATAGTTCAGTCTATCAATTCTACAGAAAGATTTGGAATAAAAGATCTTTGAAGGAAAATGAGGATCAGTATAAAGATAATTGCTTGGCTTCCAGAAAAACTCTACAGTATGGGCTTCCAGAAAAACTCTACAGTAAAGGATGCATGGTATGGCTCAGAGGTGGGACTCAGAATCTGTGGGAGAATGTTTCTTTGTTCTATCTCACTGATCATATAATTTATGAATGGAAATCCTTAGATATATAATCTGGTTCAATCTCTCATTTTATAATGAGAAATGTGCTAATGTCCATTCAAGTACTGGCTGGGCAAAATGCAGTGTCTAGTGATATGAAGGATGCAAGTGGACAAAACAATGAATTGGATATGGACCTTCTCTATCTTCAGAGAGTTTACAGCGTACTAATGGAACAAAGATATATATCTACTAGAGGCCCAGTGCATGATATTTGTGCACTCGGGGGGGTCCCTCAGCCCGGCCTGCGCCCTTTCACAATCCGGGAGCCCTCAGGCAATGTCTGTCTGACTGACGGCTTAGGCTCGCTCCCTCCGGGGTGCAGGCCTAAGCTGGCAGTCAGACATCTTTAGCACTGCTGCAGAGGCAGGAGAGGCTCCCACCACCACCGTTGCTTTCGCCAGCCAAAAGCCTGGCTTCTGGCTGAGCGGCGCTCCCCCTGTGGGAGTGCACTGACCACCAGGGGGCAGCTCCTTCATTGAGCGTCTGCCTCCTGGTGGTCAGTGCACGTCATAGCGACCGGTCGTTCTGCCATTCAGTCGATTTGCATATTTCCCTTTTGTTATATAGGATATCTATGTCTATATTTATATCTATACCTATATCATCTATATCTATATCTACATCTACATTTACATCCTATATAATAAAGAGGTAATATGCAAATTGACCATCATTCCAACACACAAGATGGCTGCCCCCATGTGGTCAAAGATGGCCACCCCCATGTGGGACACAAGATGGCCGCCACCTGATAGCCGGCAGGGGAGGGCAGTTGGGGGTGACCAGGCCAGCAGGGGAGGGCAGTTAGGGGCTACCAGTCTGGCAAAAGAGGGCAGTTAGGGGTGACTGGGCCAGCAGGGGAGGGCAGGCCTGCAGGGGAGGGCAGTTAGGGGTGACCAGGCTGGCAGGGGAGGGTAGTTAGGGGCATTGGGCCAGCAGGGGAGCAGTTAGGCATTGATCAGGCTGGCAGGGGAGTGGTTAGGGGGTGATCAGACAGGCAGGCAGGTGAGTGGTTTGGAGCCAGCAGTCCTGGATTGTGAGAGGGATGTATGACTGCCCATTTAGGCCTGATCCCACCTCTCGAGGGGTCCCAGGCTTGGCTGAGGGACACACTCTGCCTCCCGCCATGCATGAATTTTGTGCACCGGGCCTCTAGTCTATATATATTACAAAGGAGAAAATATGCACTTGCATTTGAAGATCTCAGGTTTAGATTCAGTGCTATAAGCATTCAGGGGAAGGACATCTTCCTTCTTTTGGAAGGTGGGATAGCAGCAAGAAAGGTTTAGTGAAAAGTTCTCAGCTTAAATTAGGAAGTAAAAAATCTGGAACAGGACTAGACACTGCTGGAGACAGAGTGACAAAAAAGACAGTCCAAGTCTTCATAAAAAATTAGGGGTGTGGGGAGTAGAGATTTAAAAAAAAAAAAGAATTGAAGAAAGGAGAGTGGATTAGTTGAGCTCTTGATGTATCTCTTCCTGTTGCATTAAAATACAGAGAGGTGGTAAACAAAGAGGCTCTGCATGAGAACACACAGGAAACCTGAACACAGAGTCCTATCCTACAGCACACACTATCTATAGCATATGATTCTAGTATTCTGGGACTTCGAGCCTAAACACACACTTGGAGAGTGTAGGGAAGCAAGGGGCACATTCTGGTTTTTATTCCCAAGTAGTGGAATAAAAGTGTCAGGTGGTTCTCTGTTTTGGGAAAATAGCTTCACTGTGATCTCTGACCTTTGGGAGATGTTTACCAGATTACATGAGGAATTTCTTATTGTGTTTCTTTTAACAGAGAATTCAAATGATCTGAATTTGGTGATATTGTCCTTGATACTGTGCTGGTTCAGCCCACTAGGGAAACAGACCCAGTCAGGAGGGGAAAAAGTAATCGTCATGTGAATATTTTTCTACTGATTATTTGTGTCAATGGAGCGGAAATAACTCATAAGGGCATTTTTTTTTTTTTTTTTTTTTTTTTTAGAATGCTGGAATGAGATGAAAATGCAATGGCATTTTTATGTGATCTTATAATTTTTGTCATTATTGTTTATATCATGTGCTACATTAGTTATGCTTTGTGAAAAATAGATTATTCTCTAATATAACATATTATTTAAGAGACCCAGATCTTGTATTCACTTTCATAAACATATACTGTAATTCATTCTACCTAGAGAATTATTATAGAATCTTCTCTATATTCTCATAGCCTACTTCCCCCCTGCTTTTGCAAAGTTTTTTTAAAAAAATACCCTGTACTAAGTAGGTCATGATTCTTCAGACTTTCCTGTGGGAAAAGGAAGAATAATGTGGTGCAAATTTTTCCCACCTGAGGCATAGTTAAGGCAACATGCTTCGTCAAGTTACCAATGTACCAAGGAAAGGTGGAATGCCAGAATAGTATCTAGTATCATTTTTGGTGCTCTGGCTCAGTAAAGACCAAGTCCACATTGTGACAAAAGGGAGCACCTACTTCATAGGGTTGTTGCAAAGTTTAAATGACATATTAACTATAAAGCACTTAACACAATACCTGGCATATAGAAAGCATTCGTAATTATTATCTCATCCTCTAAGAAGACTAGCACCTGGACTTCAGATTGCAGCTTTCCCTCAGACACCAACAGAGCTTCCACATAACCTCTCCTTACTCCAAGTATCTCCAAGTTGTCATGCAATGTGAGCCGAAGAGTATCCACACATGGCATTCATTCAAAATTACACAGCAAGCTTTCCTCTGTGAATTTTGAATTTATCTTGGGAGATTTATCAGGCATGTGAAAGGGAAATGTCCCCTAAATGAGCTAGGGAAAGCAATGAAAAACAAAGAAAGAAGGCCAAACATGTCAGGGTCTGGTCTATTTTTTCCCATCACCATGTGCTGTTCTCATTAATGGGAGTTTCTCACACACCCAGAAAGGGAACAGCAAAGCACGTTTTGTTATATAGCATTAAGGCTCATCCAGACATTTCAGGGATGTAGTAAGCCATAAATTTTCTCCAGACCATAATCATCTTTGGGAGATTAAGTACTCATAATCTAAAACATTTTTGACCTTAGAAATATTATCAAGATCTTTAAAATCTTTTTTCCCAATAACAAGGCAAATTACGAAATGTACTTTGTCATGTGAAATTGAAAACTTCTTTCCAATTATACACCAAAAAACACTTCTATTTTCTTGTTGGTCAGATAGTTAGCCTAGATAATAGATGAGAGGTAGACAGTGGCACATGGGCCTTGGCCAGCCCACTGCCTATTTTTGTAAATAAAGTTTTATTGGGTTGCACCTAAGCTTAGTTACTTACATATTGTGGCTACTTTCACTTTAACTGGCAGAATAAGTGAATCATTGCAATAGAAATTCTGTGGCCACCAAAAACTAAAGTATTTACTATCTTGCCTTTATAGAAGTTTGTCAAGCCCCAATCTAGATCATTCTCTTGTGTACAAGGAATTAATTCTGCTTGAATAATAGATGCCTATCAGAAAATTTAAAATTTTTCCATGTTATCAAATTCAGACACTTTACTGATTGGAATGGAAATGAGGACTTGGAGATAGAAATAGTAAGTTGGGAGTTAGGAGTGAGTCATTCATTCATTCATTCATTCATTCCACATAACATACCACCACTACTGCGGTAAATACTGGCATTAGAGTGTGAACAAAATAGGTAAAGCCTCTGGCCTTAGGGAGGGTAAATTTGATGAGAGAGACAAATAGTGAGCACTTCATTAATTCATTTACTCACTCATTCAGTATCTGTTATGTGCCAGGAAATATTTTAGGTACTGGGTATATCCAATCAATCACATGAACTATATACTTTCTAATGAGACAGAGAGATAATAAATAAGTACATGCGAAAATAGGTATTGGTAAGTGCTGTGATGAGAATACTAATTAAATCATTTGAGTCTGATGGTTTTTTTTTAATAAGTCAAAAATGGTTGAATATTGGCAATTGTATATGGTTCAACCTATCAGGGATATATGCTAGAGAGTGGCTTTTCAATGACTTTAAATTGTGGGGTCTGGGACAACTTCACCGAGAAGGTGAATCTGAGCTAAGACTTGTATGACAAGCAGCATCCTGCCCTGCCAATAGCAAAGATTTCCAGGTAGGGAGAGGAGTAGCTTGTGCAAATATCCTAAGTCCAAAATAAGCTTGACTTGTCTGAGGAAGAGACAGAAGACCAGAGTGGCTGGAGCAACATGGTCTGTGGGGAGAGAGGGAGGAGATATGGCTGGAGAGGTAGTCAGGGCTAAGTCAGATGGAGGTTAGAATAAGGATACTGCCTTTTATTTGAATAGCAATGGGAGGCTTTTAAATAGAAAAGCCACACCATATTACTTATGTCTTTTGAAGTTTTTTTTTTTCATTCCTCTCGTGTGGAAAATAGACTGTGAGAGCAAGAACTGAAGCAGGGAGATGTGTTAGGAAGTTGTATAGAGATGATAGCAAGGAAAGGTGGAGAAAGTGACGAGTCTGTAGATGTTTAGGAGTTGAAATCAACAGGAGATAGTGACAGTGTGGATGTAATTAAGCAAGAAAGTGGGGGCTTATGGAGGATGCCTAGGTTTCCAATTTGAGCACCTGGCTAGATAGCTGTGTGACTCATTAGCCTGTGAGCACCAGAAAGGAATCAGGTCTTGGGGAGACTATATATACATACATACATACATATATATATACATATACATATACATATACATATACATATACATATACATATACATATACATATATATATATATATATATATATATATATATATATATATATATATATAGTTTACAGCCTGTTGAGCTCCAGTCATCTTTAAGACATACCATTGTCTGTGCTGAGAAGTCTGGGAACTCAGAGGAGAAGCCTGGGTTGAGCTGTCTTAAAATATGGGAGGAGAGATAGAAAGGGAAGGGAAGGTGAATAAAATCCCTCAGCCAACATGATGGAGTTCAAGAGAAGAGTATAGCAACAACTTGTTCCGTTAATGAATTCTATGACCTCATCTAGTCTGTGCCCAATGCCTTCATCTCTTAATGGTAGAGTTAAACTAGATTTGGGGTTTTCTAGACTCTTCCAAAGAGGTGATGCAGGGGCTGGAAGTGTATAGCAAAGGCTAGGTATTCAGAGGTTCATCCCCTGTTAACTCTACCTCATTGTCAACTATTTTCCCCTCAAGTAATACCCATAACATTCAATCTTGTATTAATCATATTGCCAGGGTGTTTTTTTTTAATTATTTTAATCTGAGGTCTAAATTGTCATTTCCTGTTTCTTCTGTGCACTAAGAATACTTTTTATTGATTTAGCTGATTTTGAATGTTTTCTTTGAGTGAAACTTTTGTGTTTGTCCTTTCTCAATGGTTAAGAGGGGAGTCTTACTGTTGAAAATTATTGGCATGTTTTCAGGTGGAAGTTAGATTTCTTTAATGCCCTTAGCATAGACATTACATTAAAACAGCCAATAGCATGATTCTCTGCCTTTTCTCATTTGACAAAATATACCTAGAAAGATATATATAGTTCTTGAGAAAGGTTTATGACCTGAACTTGTATCCCAGCAGCAGATCATATCTTAAAACACTAAATTATGGTGTCAGCAGATTTAAAAAGTTGTTCCTTGCGATCACTTTTCAAGAGCAACAGGTTTGGCAGAATTCCAGGCTGCATACCTGGAGGCAACATCGGAAAACATTCCAGGTTTGAAACCTTTCCACTGTCATAAATTAAGCATTCTGCTCATTTATTAATCAGACAAGGGCAATAACAGTGCTCCTTTTCCTGACCGGAATGGGGTCTCTCCCCTCTGGGATGTCTAAAGCATTTTATTGATGTAAATCATATTACATACAATCCTGTATGGCATCAGCACACACATCTTCATTCTCCTGCTAGTTGTCCCATTTATAAGGCCATGTTATATCTTTGATTCTCTCACATATGATGGCAGAGACTCATTGTCAGTGACTGATTGGTTAGCCCCCAAAAGTCCTCATTGTAAACAATGAAGGAATATAAAATGCAATTCATAAACACTATCCCCTTTACAATTCCCTACTTCAGGAAAGCATTACACACAGTTAAAAGGGTGATAAAATTATGCTTGCCAAGAAGAGGTGAAGACAATGAGCCTGGTGTACCCAAAGTGGTCAATGTAAAAATTTATATCTTTGCCAGGTCTTGCCAATCCAAGTTTGGGAAGCTTTACTTACTATAGCCATAAAGTAAATTTTACTTATGTTAGGGACACATTAGGGAAAAGGAAACATTATGACTGATTTTTAAATGGGTTAAGACTTAGGATTATCATCCAAAAAGGACTTTTAAGGGCCACATCATCAAAAGTTGTGTTGTCCCGCACATTCTTAAAGCTATGGCCTACCTTATCCACTTGTGCAATAATATTAATAAGGTAATCACCAAAAACGATTTTAAAAAGCATTGTTAAGAAATATTTTAATTTTAGAAATGGACTACTAATCCAGTTAAAGAAAAGAAGAATAAAATTCATTTTAATAGCAGTATTATAAGAACATTTATAGAAGTACTTTACCATCTCTCAATTACAAATAAAACTTAAACCTATAAACAGAAAAAAACATCACTGGAAGACCCATAAAACTGGGCCATTTCACCTAGAAATCCTTGGAATTATTTAATGAAAGCAAAAATCTATATACATAAAGATGTTCACTGAGTTGTTGTTAATACAAATCAAGGACTGGAGCCAATCAAAATTTTCAACAAATGATAATTTAGTAAATAATGTACACCAACATTATGGTGCTTTATTTAGCCATTAAAATCATAGTTATGAATGGTAAACAGAAACATGAAAATATGTTTGATATTTACCTGGAAAAACTAAGCAGATTAAAAATGGCACATACAATATGATCTACAACACATATATACATAAAGTTCTAGAAAGCAAGAAAATCATTAAGATGGATATTGGGTATTTTTTTTCTATTTGCTCTTTTGTATAATATTATTGCTTTTAAAAATAAAATAAAAAAGTAGACAAACAAAAAGGCAGACTTCATGAGAGGGAAATAAGAAATAGCTAAGTAATCCTATATAATAAAAACCTAATATACAAATTGTCCCCTCAGGTGGTCATTTGACCTGGAGACTGTGAGTTCGACTGGTTGCTATGACATGCGCTGACCACCAGGGGTCAGCGTGACACATGGCGGGCGTCGGGACACGGCGCTGGCAGTGGGCGGCAGTGGAGGTGCTGCCTGCCCCAATGGGCCCTGAGGAGAGCTGTACTGCGTTGGGATGGTGGAGCAGGTGAGCGGGCAGCACCAGGCCAAGCTGTTGCGAGCAGGGTCCCAATTGCTGTGCCAATCTCCCCACATATGGTGACCAGTGGTGGCAGTGGGAGGGGCCACCACCCAGCTTCCAGGTGCTGAGGGAGCTGGGTGGGATCTCCGCAGGCTACCCCAAGGGACCCCACCTGTGCACAAATTCATGCACCGGGCCTCTAGTACAAGATTAATGTCAGGAAAAAGAGATCCCAGACAGACACATACTTCTAATTCTATATTTAGTTCCAATGGAACCATGTTTTGGGGTAGATATTTAGAACAATTTGATATTTTATAGAATCACTTTTAATAAAAATCCCTTAATTTCATTTTTTATATATTAAAACTTGTCAGAAGTGCTTTTTTGCTGGGAAATACCATTTGGTGTTATGCTAAACCTTTGAATTCATTGTGAACCCTACAAAAGAGTAGGCTGAGACTTGGGTGAAGGGAATACGTGAATTTGCCACTTTGAGTTCATTGGTTTTAATTTTCCTGGGCTACTGAGCAATGCCAAGGTCAGAGTTCACATTTTTTAGGAGCATTCAGAGAAAGACCTCATTTTATAAATTCTACTCATTCAGTTTTAAGGTCAGCTGAGTTTTTCAAGCTTTTCCAAATTTGACCTGGGGAGAAGGAGAGGACATAGGAGGAACATATTTCCACAGATTGTAAAAAGAAGAGCAGGAATAAACAATGCTTTCTGGAAAGCGTTTGCTTTTTTTTTTTTTTTTTTTTTTTTTAAATCTGAAGTCCCCAAAAGTTTGCTGCATCCCATCCACTCTCATCTCTTCAGGGCCCCATGAAACACAATAATAAATATGAGAACAGGTTCCTGGGACTGAGCTGGTGTCAGGAATCATTTCAGTAAGACTGCACACACGCTCATTAAAATGCACCGCATTCCCCGCTCGGAGTGAGACTGAGGACTTCTCACTCCTCGCTTTACACAACTGCTGGGGTTGTGGCCCTGAGGAAAAGGAGTGTTCCTCCACGCAGATCTGGTTGTCACTGAAAGCCACTACAGGCATTTCGCTTCTCATCCAGCGCTCCTTAATTGGGGTGGGGGTGGGGAGGAACTTGGCCCTGAACTGAAACAGCGATGGGAGAGAAAGAAAGCAGGCCTACCTTAAAACTTTCCAGTCTTTGAGTGGATCCAAGTCAGAGATTAAGGAAACCATTGTCTAAGAGGCAGCTGAAGGCGAATCCAATCGGAGAGGAGGGGAGAGGGGGTGGGTGCAGGGGAAGAAACCAGCCAGCCTGCTTCTTGGCTCAGGCCAGAGCCATGGGGCGCCCAGCACAGCTCTTCTTACTTCTAGGATTGATAAGCACTTGTCCTGGCTTTTCTCCACCCCCCAAGTCAATCTTGTGCTATATTCCTTCCCAGCCCCAGCTCATTTCTCCACACCACCGTTTAAAGCTCTTGTAATCTGCTCCAACTGATCAAATTTGACCTTTTTGTAGCACACTTTATTCCAAGCACAGCTCTCCGTTAAATCTCTCTTTATTAACACCGTCCTCCTTGGCTTTCTTTTGGAACAAACACAGATCAAGCCTGAAGCCTCCAGACTTTACCCGCAATCATTTACAGATTACTGCAAGCTGCAGCCCTCTCCTCCTTTGGGGCATTGCTGCTGCCTCAGAGATTTTGCTTTCAGATTCCTGTCAGAAGACTGGTTAGGTTTCTTCGTGTGTGTGTGTGTGTGTGTGTGTGTGTGTGTGTGTGTGTGTGTGTGTGTGTGTGTGTGTGTGTGTGTGTGTGTGGTTCTGGGACACCAGCCTTGGGCTTAGAGCTTCCCTCAGAAGCTGTAACTACATGACTGTTAGGATTTGTTTTTTAAAAATTGGAACTGGGCTGCTAACAAGCTAGAATTTACTGTGTTTTCTGGCAGAGATTTTGCTACACTGCTTTTCTCCCCTCCTCTTTTTCTTGTATTTTAAAATAACATGAAGGAGGGAGGGTGTAGAATCTAAACATTAAGAAAAAAGGGCGTGGCTTTTTCTCCTTCAACCTGTGTATCTTTTGCCCTTTATTTAAAACTGAACATCCTTTGGGTAATCATCTGAAACCGTTCATAGCAGATATTTTTAAAATATCAAGAGCAGGACTGTTTGTCTTCAGTGCCCACAGTGCTGCCGGTGCTGATGTAGGTCCTTCCTGAGTGTATGGATTTCTTATGCTTTCCAGGGCCCTACCTAAGACTCCTCAGCCCAGGCGCTTCCCCCTGTCCTCACAGGATCCTGGAATTTGAAGACCGTGAAATCAACTAGTCCAGGCACGGACAGACCTTGGTTTCTCAGGTCATCAAGATTTTCATTACATGTGCATGCCACAGGTGCTGTACTTGGTCTGGTAGTCTGTCTTGGTAACAGATTCCTCTTTTTATCACACTTACTTTAAAAGGAATTTTTAAGAGTACCACCATACATGGAAAGTCAGCTTCACTGGCCTAACACAACAATTATGATTTACCTAGACACACCGACCAGGTAAAGGCACTGATCTTTGCTTCTCTTGGTTAAAAAGATTCTAGCGAGTGTTGGGGGTATTCAGGACACCCTTGTACTATCCGGAACTTTGCCTCAGAGGAAGAGTAAAGATTTGAAGAGAATATGGTGTGATTCAATGTTCTGTAATGACCTTACTAATCAAAATCGTCAACTGGGAGAAAGGGTTCCAAGTTTTTGCCTTCAGGCAGAACCTATCAAGTAAGAGAATCTGTTCCTTCCATAGGCAAAAGAGGTGGTGACAGCTTAGGGAAACATGCTGCTTTTATTGCCAGGAAGCTCTTCCAGTCAATTCCAAATGCCCCTCACAGCATTTTAAATCCAGTCCCTATTTCCCTATTAGCCTTTTCTCTAAGAACCCTATCCTTAAATAATGGAGCAAATCCTCAATTTAGATGTTTTCTCTTATACAGCCATAGGTACTTTCCTTAATGGCCATAAATTACTCTTCGGAAATGAAACTATTTTTATGCTAAAATTAAAGAGAATTTCGTACCTTTTACAAAAACCATTGCCTTTCTGGGGCTTCTTGCTTCTTTCCCGGCTGTCTTTGCTGTCCCACTGTGGATCTTGGGCCACAGTGTATAATGTGTAAACATTTACATAACGCGTCTAATCCCCAAGTACTTCACCGACTGTGGGTGATAATAACCGCATTTGTGCAGAGTGTACCTCCAAAGGGTTCTGAAAGCTTAGATAATGAATAAAATGTTTCTCCCTTTAAAAAGTTCTCAAGAGAAAAACAACAAATTATAATGCAATAGTTTCTGTTACTATAATGACATCATCCTTATATCATTAACCACCACACCCCTGAGCCCACATCTGGGAAAGGAAGGGGATATGTCTTTAACCCTTGGAGTTCAGGGTTAATGGATGAAAGGGGGAGGTACTTAGCTTTCAGCCAAAGGACGAAAGGACAAAAGCATGCTCATAAATTATGAAATACTGCTTCGAAGCAGTAGGCCTTCCAAAAACTTTTAAAAGGCAGTAGAAACTTTCCCTTGAAAAAAATCTTGTACCAAGTCCAAGAACCGAAACAAATAATAGTGAAAGTTTATTACCAGGTACTAGGCACTGTTCTAATTTCTTTGAGTGTGTTAACTGTTTCACTCTTAGTAACTAACTTGTTAATGAGGCGAGTTACCAGGAGCACCCCCATTTTGTTAACACACATTAGGACCTTTGCACATGTAGAAGAAAGCAACTGGTCTGAGCTAGTCAGGCACAGGGTATATGTGAGTCCTAAAAGGTCTGTCTCTGGGACCCCACTGGAGCTACCACTGCAGAAATATTGAAGCAGAGTGAGTGTGTCTGTTTGGGAGTAGGACTGGGGTTGGGATCAGGTTCAGGGTGAGTAAGAGGGATTGCATGAATCTTGTGCTTTCACTCCTAAGGAGGACACACTTTGAAATCCACTCCCTAAAAGTACTTGATGTGACAGAGTTAAATGATCTTTTAAAGGTTGTGTTAAATAGGCTGAATATTTTGCTCCTCTTCTTCTTATTTTTGAAGATCAAGTGTTTTCTTAACATGATGTAGATTAATTCCATGCTTTATATCTTGCAGATTTCCTTCTCCTGTTCCCCTAAGCATTCCCTGATTCTGAACAGCTTCAGATCTTTTTCTTACCAAGAAAAAGACAATCAGAATGATTCACCACTCACCTTCAACTATGAGGGTGATCACTAAAAACAAACAAACAAACAAACAAAATACTGCCCTGTCCAAAACAGGGCCAACTGTTCATTTGTAACTCAGGAAAAGCAGTAATAAACTTTCTATACATAAAACTCAAAAGTTAGGACTAACCTTCAGAAACTTGGGCTAAAAATACATAGTTTTCCTCTATGTTGTGATATGAATTACAAGATTTCATTTCATTTGTCTTCTTTTTCTTACATTTGATAAATTTACCCCTTTAAAAATCTAATTTTGTTGTTGCTTATAAAGGCTCAATACTTGGCTTTTCTGAATGGTCCCAATGTGTTAAAAAAAGAATCAATAAATTTAAAGCAACATTCATGATTGTCCTGCTATTACCATCAGCAAGACTTATAATTCTCCTTTCCATGTAAATGAAATCTGTGATACCCTTCTTTCTCCTCAAATACAGAATCCAAAACCAAAATCCAAATCCAAACCCAAAGCAACCCCGCTGTTTGTACCTCTTTCATCCAAGCAAACAACACCCTAAGCCCTGAGCCACAAACGCTATGAGCCTGTGAATTCCACATGTATTGAGATTAGAGTCACCAGGAAGCAAATTGAAATGCAGAATCTCAGTGAGGAGACACCAGCAGGAGCCAAGGCATCTGCATTTCCTAGCAGACCCAGGCGCTCACAGAACACCCTGGGAAATGCTAAGATAGAGCTAGCAAGCAGAAAATCTACCCTGGTCATGCAGCATCCCAGGTGGGTTTTCATATGGTTGTGGGCAATGTCATTGGAGTCAGAGGTGTGGATCTGTGGGAACTCATCTTATAGGATACAGAGGAGCAGGAAGCACCTGGGGGTATGAATTAGCTGAAGAAAGAAGGAAAACTTGGTTTCTGTTGGACAAACTATTAAATAGAGCTTCAGAAAGAAAGGTATGATGTCTCAGGAAATTTCTCTCCCATAAAATGTCTAACTTTCTGATCATCAGGAATTAAAAAAAAAAAAAAAAAGCAACCTTTTTAGGGAATAATGGAAAATGTTTCTCTATGTCCTATTTTCATTTTCTCTCTCTTCATCTCCAGTTTCTGATTCCTAGGAATATGATTAAGCTAAGTGTTTTGTTTTTTTGTCTCAAACTTATTTGTGCCCAACTCAGTTACTTCCTGATGAAATTTTCCCTCCTGCTTGTTCCAGATTTTTCTTTTTCTTACTTGCCAGCCTGTAACCTTTTTCTCAAGTGGGTAGGGTCTCTCTCTCCCTTTAAGAAACGGAAATGACTAATTGGAAATGCATTCTACTTCTGTTAAAGAAGCGTTCCTGGTCTTCGAATGTGCCAGAGTTTTAAAGTTGGCAGATGGAGTGAGCTCAGAAACTCCAGCACTTGTTCTTGACCCTCGAAATAGGATCCAGCTTTGCATACTTATCATAGCACACCACAGTGTGGCAAGGATGATAAACAAGGGTTGCCAGATAAAATGCAGCACACCCTGTTAAGGTGGGATTTCTGAAAAACAAGGAGTGCATTCTTAGTGTAAGTATGCCCCGAATATTGCATGGGACACATTTACAATAAAAACAACAACACCACCCAATCATTTGTATATTATCTGAACTTCAACTTTAACCCCATGTCTTGTGTTTTTACTTGCCAAATCTGGCAACCCAATGCTAGACTGACTTTTAAATAAAAATGGCAACATAACTGTGATTATTATTTTTCTTTTATGGATTGTTGTAAAGGTGTTCCAATGTCATTAACTAGGCATCAAAATACATTTATTTAAAGGTTCTTAAAGCTTTACAAAAATTGTATTAGCTGTGATAAGTCAAACATAAAAAACCCTACTTCAGGTTGCTTTTTCAACAATGCAGTGATATGATTAAAGTATGTCTGTCTTCCAATATTGGAAATAAGGAAATGACACACAGCCTTCTTGTCTTTAGACTGGCTAGCTGTTTGCATTTTAAGTGTTGATAAGATTGATGTGTTCAAAAGCACTGAAGCTCATGCTTTATGAAATTTGGGAGCATCTCTATATTTATTTCATACAGTGACTTGACAGTTAACTCAGCTGCTGTGTTTTCTTGTTTTTGAACCAAGCATCAGCTCCTACCATAAGAAATTTGCACCTGAACAGTTAATCATTCATCTTCAGTTACATAGAATGTGTATTGTACATATTTTCACTTTAAGGATGTCTATAGAGACACACTTCCAAAGATGGTGTTTTTCCTCCCTTTAAAAATAAATGCATTCACTTATAACTTTAATGGGATTTCAAGTGCTTTCCTGTTTGACTCACAAGAAATGATATGATGAAAATGCTATGAGCAAAGGTCTGTATTTAGGTGCTTTGTCAATGAGTTGAGAATTGCTATTATGGAATACTAAAAAAAATGCTATTATGGAAATTTAAAAAAATCTACAGGGTCTCTAAAGAGACAGCTACAAAACCTGCTAAGCATGGGGAAGGACCAAATGTGTTGTTATTCAGCGTCTACATATGTATGGAATATTTTCTACCAGGCGAAGGCCCTCCTAACAATTGAGAAGGAATGCATCTTTCATTGAGTCTTAGTCAGCTGAGCAGGAGGGCAAATGGATTGGAGCTGAGGGAGGGGGAGTGTTGAGTCTTTGCCAGGCATATTTTAAAAGTGAGAAAGGAAGAGAGGAGAGGAGACTCACACCCAGCCTGCTGCTTTTCATGCCATTCAAAGGAATCACAGGCCAAATTTGGTACATACAGTGAAAAAAAAAAAAATAGAGCTTTAACTCCTGTATTGCCAAGGAAAATGAGATTTTTAAAAGCTGTGTAATATCCTTCTTTTAAGATCCAGTCTGTTTTTGTTAGCACTCAGGGCTTACACCAAGAGGGACAAAAAGAATGCCCAGAAGGAAGATGCATTGTTCAGATAGACCCCATATCCCAGGCCAGGGAATAAAACCTGCAACATTGATTTTATAATAGTTTTTTTTTTGTTTTTTGTTTTCTTTAAATGGCAGTTTCAGATTACTCTGGTGTTTGTGTGCCTAAAGACAAGACTCCTCACAGGGTTTTAAGAGGGAAATCTGAGTTTTAGAGCAAAATCAAACAGTGTTGCCAAGTCTCCAGTCAATGCAGCAACGTCAACATCTGCTCATGGGGAAGGACTGACTAACCACAAATACTGCCCTTGAATCACTAAACAAAATAGATAAGCTTTCCATTGTTACCCTCAAAGAAAAAACCAGCAGACCTAAGTGGAATTAAAGAGTGCAACAAATTCACTATTCAGATTTAAATACTCAATGACTTGCTCATTTAATTCAAAGTGGTAACCACAACAAACAAAAATATCGATTATGGGTTGACTGTATAAAGTATGTATTTGGCAATCAAATGCTCCATTAACATGCCAAAGCATTTTCCAATTAGTCTAATAGGTAAGGCAGTGCCTCTCACCACGGTGAAGGAATCAGGTTTCTTTTTCTTTTAAATTTCTAATATGTTGCTCATCAATACTTTTGCAAAATACAATAAAATTGAATTACAAATTTATGTGTAACCCCCAATTTTTATTTATTTTTATTATTTTTAAAAATTGATTTTTAGAGAGAGAGGGATAGAGAGAGTGGGAAACATTGATCTCTGCCTCCTACATGCCCCCTACCGAGAATCAAGCCCACAACCCAGGCATGTGCCTGACCAGGAATCTAACTGGCAACCTTTTGGTGCATGAGACAATGCCCAACCAACAAGCCACACTGGCCAGGGCCCCATTTTTTACATTATTGGATTAATAGACATAAAATTACTCCCTAAAATTGTTATGTGTCTAAATTCTTACTCTTAATTGTTACAAATTTGTTATACACTGAGTGGCCAGATTATTATGATCTCTGAATGCATAATAATCTGGCTACCCAGTGTATATCCTATATAATAAAAGGCTAATATGCAAATTGTCCCCTTGACCAGGAGTTCGACCAGCAAACAGGCTGGCCAACCACCCATGTCCCCTCCCCCTGGCCAGGCTGGCTGGACCCCACCCAAGAATTCATGCACTGGGCCTCTAATATATATATATATATTGAGTAGCCAGATTATTATGCGTTCAGAGATCATAATCTGGCCATTCAGTGTAATTTATTATAAACAAACGATCCACAGACCAGCATTGGTCTGCTTTCCACACTCTAAGGATTACTGATGAAAAGTATCCAACAATAAGAAAACAATTTATTGAGACTTTTAAAGAATAGTTTTAGGGTCTGTATTGAACTAAGCCTTATATGAGCCAAGGTGAATAGGAACTATATCCATTTATATTGTTGATAAAAAGAAAAAAACCACACTAACTATTTTAGTAAATAATGAAAAATTAAAATCAATGAACTTAAAAGCCACCTAATGTTCAACATTCCTAAAGTCACCATTTAATGAGAAATTTTTAAGTCATTTATTAAATTGGGACTCGAGTTCACTGAAAATACTTCTTTGTTGACTGTTAAAGTGGTAATTAGTAAGTGTGACATAGCTCCAACTGGTTCCTCTCATTTCTATTTTATTTACTGATTCCTATTCTACTTTAGAGAAAGGAAAGCAAAACTGCAGTTTGCCACAATTTAAGATATCTCACTAGGTAAAAGTCCAAATGCATTTTTCCCAAAAAACCATTTAGATTACAAAATATTTTGGAGGGCTCCTATTTAATTTTCTCTAGTGTACATCAGCATTTTTTTAGATCACTATCACTGAACAATTGAGACACAGTTGTAAATAGAAGGGCCTAGACATGAAAATAGAGGGAAATTTCATTGATTAAACAAACACGTGGCATTTACTACGTATCAGGAACTGTTTAAAGGCTTTACAAAAATAAACTCACATAATCCTCACAGCCACCTATGATGCACACTCTATTTTTATTGTACAGATGAGGAAACTAAAGGACAAAGAGGGTAAATGATTTTTGTAGTGAGGAGGTGGCATGATCTGAAACTAAGCAGACTGGCTTTAGAGTTGCACATGCTCATGCATACACAAGGGGCGTCCTCTCATGGGCAATCAGAAAGAAGGGGAAAGCATTATTAATATCATAAATGCAATCCCACTGGACAATTCAATTCATGAGTGTCGTAATTTAAATAAAACTTGACCATGAACATATCAAGGCAGAAGGCAAAACCCTGGGTTTATTCTTTTTAGATCACTGGAGATGTATTGATCATCCATTCACCTCCCTTTACAACTGTCTTTTCTGAGTTAGGTAACTATAGTAATACTAGAGGCCCATTGCACGAAATTCGTGCACGGAGAGGGGGGGTGTCCCTCAGTCCACCCTGTACCCTCTCCAATCTGGGACCCCTCGAGGGATGTTCGACTGCCCATTTAGGCCCGATCCCACCGGGCAGTTGGACATCCTTCTCACAATCCAGGACTGCTGGCTCCCAACTGCTCGCCTGCCTGCCTTCCTGATTGCCCCTAACCGCTTCTGCCTGCCAGCCTGATCACCCGCTAACCACTCCGCTGCCAGCTTGATTGATGCCTAATTCTCCCCTGCCAGCCTGTTTGCCCCCAACTGCCCTCCTCTGCTGGCCTGGTCACTCCTAACTGCCCTCCCCTGCAGGGTTGATCGCCTCCAACTGCCCTCTCCTGCTGGCCATCTTGTGGTGGCCATCTTGTGTCCACATGGGGGCAGGATCTTTGACCACATGGGGGCAGCCATATTGTGTGTTGGAGTAATGGTCAATCTGCATATTACTCTTTTATTAGATAGGATAGGGGCCTGGTGCAGGGGTGGGGGCCAGCTGGTTTGCCCTGAAGGGTGTTCCGGATCAGGATGGGGGTTCCCTTGGGGTGTGGGGCGGCGTGAGCAAGGGGCCTGTGGTGGTTTGCAGGCCAGCCATGCCCCCTGGCGACCCAAGTGGAGGCCCTGGTATCTGGAATTTATTTACCTTCTACAATTGAAACTTTGTAGCCTGGAATGGAGCCAAGCCTCCTGCTCACCCCGTGACCGGCAGCCATTTCTGTTGTGGTTAATTCACCTTCTATAATTGAAACTTTATAGCCTTAAGCAGAGGCCTGGGCCTGGCCAGGGTGTGCGGAAAGCTTTGCTTTCTCCATTGCCAGGGGCAACCCTGGCCTGCTCACTCCAGCTCCGTGGCTGCCACCATTTCTGTTAAGATTTGTTTACCTTCTATAATTGAAACTTTGTAGCTTGAGTGGAGGCTTAGGCCTAGCAAGGGCAGGCAGAAAGCTTGGCTTCCTCCATTGCCTGGGAAACCTTGCTCTCTGTGGCTGTAGCCATCTTGGTTGGGTTTATTTGCATACTCGCCCTGATTGGCTGGTGGGTGTGGCTGGTGGGCGTGGCTTAGGCATAGCAAAGGTGCGGTAAATTTGCATATTACCCTTTTATTATGTAGGACTAGGGCCCAGTGCATGAATTCATGCACCTTGAAAGGAACTGTGGGCCTCGAGGCTACTGTGGGCACAGGGGCGGGTCTTGGTCCTTCCTCTGTGCCCCTGCCCCATCCCTCCTGCTGATGGCGCCGGCCCTGCTTACACCCACTGATGGTGAGGAGCGATTAGGGCTGGTACCAGCAGCAGGTGTGAGCAAAGGCTGCTGCCCCGATCACCCCTCAGGAGCAGGGGGAGGTGGAGAAGCCCTCAGGGGTGATTGGGGCTAGCAGCTGCTCACACCTGCTGATGGTGCCAAGTGATTGGGACTGGTGACAGGAGCTGGCAGCGGGTGCAAGTGATGGCTCCTGTGCCAGCTGCAGGTGTGAGCGGGGCCAGTGCTGGCAGTGGGTGTGAGCACTAGGCAGGACCGAAGTGCGTGGGAGCAAAGAATTTTCAGTAACCACCAGAAGCTCGCCCCAATGACAGTGACCGGTACCCACCATATTCCATGCTCTGCCACCCACTGCTGATGCCTGCCATATTCCACACGCACCCCTTGGTGGTCAGTGCACATCATAGTGATCGGTTGTTCAGTTGGTCCGATGTTCAGTCTATTTGCATATTAGCCTTTTATTTTATAGAATGATGACTACTCACTTGCCTTCATACTTTCCTTTGTAAACATCCATCCCTAATTGTTCATTTAAAGAAGAAAACAATACCCCCTCTAATACTCATCTCCGTATGATTTATACATACTCTACCAAAGCTTACAAAGGATCAAAGTCTTTGAGTGTGTTGGCAACAAAAGTCATACAGCTCTTCAGGTGCTCAGAGGGAAATTATTATTCACCATATAAACTAAAACTTACGTCTATAATACTCTTAACAATAAAAAAATAAATTAAAAACAAACAAACAAAAAACTTACATGCATGTAAGTACAATTGTGAAGGAGATATTTCCAAGAGGAAAAAAGGAAAGAAGACATACCCAGACAATAATTATCATAGGATTCTATTGGTGCAAAATTAAACATAGTATTTATACTTTTCCATGAAAAGAAAAATAATGAAAGAAAACATAACAGAAGAACTAGAATAATGATTCAAATAATATCATTTGAAAAACTGTGAAGACTATATGGAGGTAAAAATATTGGGTTCTCAATTCATATTAGAAACAAACAAACAAAAATAGTAGATAAATAGAAGAACTAAATGTAAAACTGTAACTACAGAAAATTAGAGGATAATCTACCGGAGGCAAATCTTTGTCTTAATAAATTTCTCTGCTTTTTAAGTAAAATAAATTATAAAGACAATTTTTAAATAAGAGCAAATATTAAAATATGAAGAAAATTTTTACATTTTACTACATAAAATTCCATTTATCAAAACATACATAACATTGAAATATGAAAACAAATTAAGAAACATATGCATGTATAATGGAGCAAAACCCTGTGAATGTAATACTAGAAAAATGTGGGCAAATGCCAAAAACAAAAATGTACAGAAGGAGAAATTCAAATAAAAACATGTATGTAATATCTCTATAAGAATCCTAGAAATAAAAGTTTAAAATGAGATATAGTGTTTTACCCCTTGAATTTAAACACCTTTAGAAGATTATATTTAATGGCAGAATGAGATATGATTAAATGAGTCCATTCATGTATGAATGTTTAATTGCTGTCCAGAAAGCAATTTGATGGTATGTATTTAAATGTTTAAATATTTCTTCCATTTGATACTGAAATTATGTTTTAAAATTTTTGTTTTTAAGATTTATATAGAAGACAATTTATTGTAGTACTAATTCCATTAATGAGCTATTAGAGACAACTTAAAAATCTAACAATTAAAGGTGCATTAAAAAATATGTCTATATACAATTGGGATATTATGAAGCCATGAAAACCATGTTTTGGTGGAATAAGTTTGAAAGATGTTCACAATAAAATAAGTGAAAAAAACAGGCCATAACATGTTGTATATGATGCATTATCAATATTTGGCATTGCTACCAGGGTTGTAAACTCAATCGCCAAGAGTCTACATTGGTATCATAGTGAGTAATGCTGGCAGGGAAGATGCCTTTTAAAATCCAATAATCTTCCTTTCTCCAGTTTTTCAAGAAACATTCTGCCTTCTTTGTCTAGCTTTCCCTTTTAAAATTATCTTTGCTCCCCCCACCACCCAACTTTCCTCTTTACTGTAAGAAAGAATAATCACTGGCAATGAGAATTCAGCATCAGATTAAGGAATAGGATGCAGAGGTAGGAGTGGGGCTTCCTGGAGAAGGAGCCCTCTAAGGACAGGTACCCTATCTAGTTCTCATCTGTTCTTGCCATGGCAGAGTGAGACCAAATCTGCACTTGATTCAGAGATGACATAAATCTTATTTTTATGTGAATTCTAATTTTTTGTTTTGTTAATCCTCACCTGCGGATGTTTTTCCATTTATTTTATTTTATTTTATTTTTTTTAGAGAGAGAGTTGAAGGGAGGGGGAGAGACATACAGAGAGAAACATGGATGTGTGAGAGATGCATGGATTAGTTGCCTCCCATATGCACCCTGACCGGGGCCTGAGATCGAGCCTGCAACCTAGGTACCTGCCCTTGACTGGAATCAAACCCAGGACCCTCCAGTTTGAGGGTCAATGCTCTATCCACTAAGCCAAACAGGCTAGGGAATAAATTCTACTTTTTAATTGTTGACTCAACATTTTCTATCTATCTTATCTATCTATCTATCTATCTATCTATCTATCTATCTATCTACCTATCTATCATCTGTCTATCTGTCTATCATCTATCATCATCTTCCTATCTATAATGTGTATATATAGGGTGTTCCCAAAAATGTATAAACACACTTAGAATAATCACAAAGGCAGAGTTTATTAAAATACATTTCATTTTCAAAATTGAGCTGTCAGCTGTTAGAGTGTGTATACATTTTTTGGGACACCCTGTACATACTGTGAAGATGAAACAAAGCACATCAAGGGGCTTCAAATATGTGACCTCCACCATTCACGCTTGTGTGTATGAATGCAACAATGATTGGCAATGAAAATACAAAAATAATACATTATTACATAATTTCATTTTCTTTGCACTTTTTTCTATTTTCTTAAGTTCTCTCCATCTATTTCTTTTTATAATCAGAAAAGTATGACCTACTGTCATATTATTTTATCTATTTATTAATCCTCTTAGGAGGTATAAAGTTGTTTTTAAAAATATGAAGGGTCCTCTTCTGCAGTTTGTCTCTGATCTTATATTTCTAAATATGTCCACACTTCTACATAGTTATAGATCATGTTATTATTTATGAAATCATTATTTCTAAGCTTCTTTGGAATATAGGAGTTTAAACATTTATCTTATTTTTTACTCCCTTGTGACATAACCTAATCATTTTGCCCTAATTTCATCTGCATTTTTCGTTCGTCCTTTAAATCCTATCTACCCTTCCCAATTATAGCTAGGTGATATTAAGCGTTGTTTTTATTCTAGTACTAGATTCCATTGCTGGTACAATTTTAGCAGTTTACTGGGCAAAGTGTCTTTTATTATTTAAAATATTAGAACATCCCATAAGTGTTTGGACAGGCATGGCTTTGAGAGAATAGAAAGCTTTAAGGTTTAATTAGCACTGTCATGCCATCTCTCAGACACAGGCTTCTCTGGATAGTCACCCTACAAAAGGGGATTAAAAAAAGGAGAAAGGAATGTAGGTACAAGTATAGTACTAAACCTAGAAAGGAAAGAATGTAATAGGCTCACCCGATTGAGGGTTATGATAAAATAAGTGGCAAAAAACACAAAGCCCTCCCTGTATGTGAGGACAAAGAATGCTTTTGACAAAGCTCACAACAAATTAATTACAGAATCACTACTGCACACATACAATAATCTTTATACACCCGCTCCCGGTGTCTTATGTCTAAAGGGCGAGGCTTCTTAGAAACAAGATGGTTGGACCATTTCTCTTGTTTATAAAGCTGGTTTGTTAGAAAAACTGGAAAAACAGAGAACAATCTGGCTTTCATTTTTAGCTAGCTATTTTTTTCTAATTCCTCTATTTTACTGGAAGCATATTGTGTTTTGAAAAGTATTAAGTAAAAAGAAAAAATGTTCAAATAAGTACAGCATCAAAACAAGTGTATCCTAGCTATTAGGTTGACGACATTGGACCAGGACATAGTATAATTCATTTTCAAAGAAAGGCTTGATATAACCTTTAAAATGAGATTTTTTTTTTTTTTTAATGTGTGATATCAAACCTTGAGGGCTTTCTTCCTACTGAAGCATTCAAAAGTGAGAATTCTGATATCTTGTTGACAATGTTTAAATGAGTATGTCAGTTTATAATTACAAATGCAAGGAGGAACTTTTTATAACTGAATATTTAACACATATTAAAGTTATAACACAAACCACATAATGTAATTCTTGCCCCATTTTGCTCATGTTTTCTTTCTACAAAGTATGTATATAAAAATTTCTCTCTTTAAAACTTGAAAATAGTTTTCTGAGGTGATGAGTTTGTTGTGAAAATGGGGGTATATTATAGCCTTTCCTTTAATGCATTTTAATAATATAATCCTTATAGGAAAATAAAGATGGAAAGGAAAAGAGGTAAATATTTCCTGAAGCGGCAGAGGGTGCAGAGAGGTTAAATTCACTGTGTTTATCATTGAAACTTTGCTTAATTATAGATTGCTTCCTACTTCCATTCACCTTTCAGGTGAGATGGCAGACCATCTGATCCGTATGGAAATGTCTTTCCCCAATCCTCTTCCTCCTTCCCTGTGACCTCCTCCAAATAAGGTCAGAAAACAAATGTTTTCTGTTAACTTGATTTCCATTCTTTGAGTTGAATCACAGAGTATAGAAAACTTGTTATAACCGATTGAGAAATAGAGCAATGGTTCCAGGGTTTCTACTCTATAACTTGCTTTTAAAAAATTAACCCTTTGTAGGGGTTTATTTTTCAGGTAAATCAGAAGGTATGATTGAAGACACCATCCTTGCCCGGCTAGCATGGCTCAGTGGTTGAGCATTAACCTATGAACCAGGAGGTCATGGTTTGATTCCTGGTCAGGGCACATGCCAGGGTTGCAGGCTCTATCCCAAATGTGGAGTGTGTAGGAGGCAGCCAATCAATGATTCTTTCTCATCATTGATGTTTCTATTTCTCTCTCCCTCTCCCTTCCCCTCTGGAAAAAAAAAAAAAAAGACATCATCCAGATCTAAGTTTTATGATTGGCCAACTGTGTGCCTTTGTGATGTGGTAGCTTAGGATCATTTTTACTGCCTCTCTAAATTTCCAGCATGACCACAAATCCATTTGTAGACAGTTTAAAGGGGGAATGTTTATTCTTGATAACACTTAATATGGGCCAAGAATTTTATATGCATTACCTCTTTTTATGCTCACATAAGCACTACGAGGTATGTATTATTATAGCCCTTATTTCAAATATTAGGGAATGGGAGCAAGCCCAAAATAGCATTAAATAGTGGAGCAGTGATTCAAACTTACCTGTGGCTGACCACAGAACCCACCCTTTACCAGGGGTTCTCAACCTTGGCTCAGAACTTTAGCATTCCAATGTCAGGACACCCTCCAGATGAAACTGGAACAGAATTTCGGAGGGTGGTACCATCCAAGCATGAGCATTTTAAAAAACTTTCAGGTAACGCTAATGTGTGGTTGGGTTGATAACACTGTGCCACATGGATTTCATTGCCCACTACAAGGAGTCAAGATGAGGACAGGCTATAATTCACACTTGAGTCAAGGGCACAGGGAAGTTTTATGAATCTAAACTTTATATTTGACAGTAATGCTTCGTAATGGTT
The DNA here is from genome assembly GCA_025583905.1 of Ia io. Taxonomy (NCBI): domain Eukaryota; kingdom Metazoa; phylum Chordata; class Mammalia; order Chiroptera; family Vespertilionidae; genus Ia; species Ia io. The sequence continues at coordinate 91,092,952 of JAJQQW010000002.1, read as the reverse complement.
TCAGTATTCAAATGCAGTGGAATTCTACTTGAAAAACTTAAAATTATGTAATTAAACATTTTGAGTTTTGGTTGCGTGTATTCACAGATCCAAGCCTGCCAATATGACATCTGGCGGAGGCAGTGAGGTACCGGAAAGCAGGTGAAATGAAATGGGTGTAGGTGTGTGTAGCTAAATATCTTAAGCCATTGAAACCCCAGAGACATGGCCCCAAGGCAGCTAGTGTGAGATCAAGACCTTCAGTTCTTGTTTTGTTTTGGAATAGCCCTGCTGAAGACTGAAAAGATTGTTACCCAGAACTTCTGCTGCAGTGCCTATCAGTCTTCTGGAAATTAGCAGGAATTCATTTCCTGAGGCTTCAATAACAAAATACTGCAAACTGAGTGGCTTAAACAACATAAATTTATTGTCTCACATTTGGGGACTGTAAGTTTAAGATCAAAGTATCAGCAAGGTTGGTTCCTTCTAGGGCTGAGAGGGAGCATCTGTTTCAGGCTTCCCTCCCAGCGTCTAGTAGCCTCCCGCATTTCTAGTTTGTAGATGGCCATCTCCTTTCTTCATGTTTCTCCATCTCTACATTCAAATTTTCCCCTTTTATTAGGATGCAGGGATATTAGATTAAGGCCCTTCCTAATGATCTTATCTTAATGGAATAACCTACAAAGACCTTATGTCCACAGGTTCTAGGAGATAGGAATTTAATATTTTTAGGGGGACACAATTCAACAAATAACAAATACTTTATGCCGACTGAAAGAAGTTATCATAAGCCAGAAATTGCAAAAAGCCCGAGAGAGAGGACATTCCTTATTTTTCTGGGGAAAAGAAGATAACTATACCTTAAATGTGCATATGATTTTAAAACTTATAACATTCATAGACACTCTACTTCCCAGTCTTCACAGTGGCCCTTTAGATTTAAATAAATTTTAAATCAGAGAGTTTCTTTAAACACTCAAGGCCACAAAACTAAAAAAGGGGTGTATCTTTGGTTGAAGTTGAGGCATCCACCTCCACCCATACCTATGGTTCTCCCAAATAAATTAAGGGCTCAGCCGGACTCATCACAGCCCTTGAGGGTAGCATGGCTATGAAACCTCGGATTTACTGAGCTGATGCCATAAAAAATCTGAATGGTCATCTGGCTGCAAGAAGGCAAAGGAAGGTGAATATGTTCTTCCTCACGAAGTGGAGCATTCAAGATGGGATACTGAGGTAAAAAGAACAAAAAAATGCTACCATTTTATGTGCTTCTGTCAATGCTGTTTACTGGCAAGGGAGAGGACACTGAAGACTAGCTGTTTTGGTATGTGGGTTCTTTTTCTCAAAATGCTTTCATTGATGGAATTACTTGATTTCTTAGTGTTTCTGTGATGACTCAAGAGGAATGGAATGTTTCCTCAACAAGGTGTATTGCTTTTTGAAACCTGCTGAGCCTCAAGTGGAACAGTTATTCAGAGTTTGTAATAAACCCATTGACAAGTTAAACTTGATAAGAGTTGTATTGATGTGTAGGATTCTAGATAATGGTGTCATGAGCACAGAAACCCTTGCAAATTCAGCCATAGATGTTTGGACTCCTTGGCTTTCCAGGTGTTTCCCCTCCATTATCAAACAACTTTCTTAGGTCTGAAGGCAGATCTCTAGAGTAACTGAGCTGGATTGCTGACCTGGCAACACTGAGAAGCATTGGGTTTCTACCATCTGATTAAAAATGGCAAGAGCAATCTAATGAACATAATAAACTGACAGAAAAAATAGGTCCAGAGGCATGTAGGCATGGAACAGACTGACATTTCTCAGGACAGGAGGTGTGTGTGTGTGTGGGGGGGGGGAACGGGAAGAGATTAACCAAAGGATTTATATACATATATGCATAACCAACGGACACAGACAATAATGTGGTGAAGGCCTGGTTGGGGCGAGGGCTCAGTGGAGGGAAATACAGGGGGTGGGGTGGGAGGAGAGATTGGAGGACATCTGTAATACTGTCAACAATTTTTTTAAATGCCCAGGGTAAATGCCTCCAAGAATCTTTGATTCTTGCCAGATATTCAGATGCACAGAATTTGGGTGAGATTAGGAAGTCCCCCCAAAATGGCTATTTGGCTTTAGACTCTAGTAAAACAAAACAAACAAAAAACAAACCAGAATGTTTAAATCATACCAGATGTCCAAATATATGATTTAAAAGACACTCTTTCAAAGGAAGTGTTATTCCTCTTGAGAAAAACTGAACAAAGCAAAACAAAAACATAAAACCCTCTATTATAAAAAATATCAGGACTAAAGGTGGACAGAAAAATTGTCAGAATCCACCCTTCTCTCCTTTTCTTCCCATGTTACCTAAAACCAACTTCATCTTCTCATCCTCTCTAACTCCCTACTCTTGACCAAACTTTTCCTCAGGGACCCACCAATATAGACCCTTGGGAGGAACATTGCATACTGGAAAGGTGAGAGTTTTCTTAAATATCATTCAGACCAATTTTACAGAAAAAGAAATTAAGGTAGGGAGGAAGAGTTCAGGTCAGTGGTTCTTGACCCTGATCGCACTTCAGAATCTCTTGGGGAAGTATTTATTTATTATTTTTTAAAATATATTTTTATTGATATCAGAGGAAGGGAGCAGGAGAGAGAAATAGAAACATCAATGATGACAGAGAATCATTGATTGGCTGACTCCTGCAAACCCCCTACTGGGGATTGAGCCCGCAACCTGAGCATGTGCCCTTGACTGGAATCGAACCCAGGACGCTTGAGTCCACAGGCCAACGCTCTATCCACTGAGCCAAACCAGCTAGGGCATCTGGGGAAGTATTTAAAAACACTAATGTCTGTGCTTCAGCCCAGAATATTTGAATATAAAACTCTTGAGGACATGAACATCTGCCCTCCTCCCCCTCCACCCCCCCCAATATCCTCAGATGAATGTGATGAAGATTAAGTGTGAGAACCACTGGGATACCTAGTCATGATCATTCAGTTTGTGAATCATTTCACAGCTGGGACCAATGCTTGCTAATAGAAAGATTCATGCTGCCCAGGAAAAAAGGGGTGCAGAGGCTGAATAAAGGACAAGAGGAAGAGAAAGAAGAAACCAAAACAGAAGGAAAAGGAAGAAAGGAGACAGGAAGGTGGAATGGTAGGGGCCAAAGAATGAAGGAGCTTGCTGCTCCTCAAGTCAGGCTTTGATTTGATTAAGGATTTTACATTTTCAAAGTGCTTGGCCTCATTTTTATTTTTCACACTAACAGGAAAAGAGAAAATAAGGTGAAACTAGCTTAAAAATATTTTTGGCTCCAGAGAATAAAATCTATTCCTTAAACCTTAGCCATATTATATCACATGGGAGGGTAAAAGGAATACAGTTTGTGAACTGTAGCCCATGATACAAATGTAAGTTATGGAGAGATGACACAGTAGAAGAAGGAGAAATAAAAGTTAAGATGAAAGAGTGACTCACACTTGGTCAAATGCATACCATTCTGTTAGGTTCTTTCCAAATACCTCTTCATGGGGTCTGTACACTGTGCTTAAATGGTCCATCTTTGTTCTTTTGTTTTTTGCACTGACCCTCAGAGGAGATAGTGTGTACCAAATTATGAACAGGTGATTTCATTACCTAGGCCTGATATTGGATCCAAATGGTTATCAAGACCAAGCTCAAAAGTCATCTCCTCCATGAAGCCTTCCTGGATTCCTAGCAAGAATTTTAGTTGTTCCCTCCAGTTTTCCCATTACCCCATTTATGCATCTCCACTAGAACACACTGCTCCAGAGTTACTTGTATTCTGTCTTTCTTGCCAACCGACTGTAGTTCTCAGAATTTTTAACTACGACTAATTTTGTTCTAAAACCTGTATTCATTTGTTTATTCTTTACATGCAGATTTACTGTATTGATCACCCATTATTAGCCAGATTCTATGCTCTAAATAAGGCAGGGATTATAACACCATAAGGCACTTATGGTCTGGTTAGAGGGACAAACAAATAAATAGGTGAGTACTCTTCAGAGTGATTCAGTTCATAACTCAGGTATGCAAGAAATATGTCTTTATTTTTCTTTAACTTTTTTTTGACCTCCTATTTCATCAGGGCAACTTGGTTAACCCTCACTTAAATATCAATTAACCCATAATCTCTCACCCTTTTCCTAGACTTTGTCTCAGTTCTGGGAACTTACAAATTACTGAAGTTTTAGAAACAGGAGAGTCATCTGCTGCTTGAGCTATCTGTCTATGCATGTGTGTGTTTTCATATCCACGCAGAAAGGCACCTACACACTTCATATTTTTGCCTCCCTGGCCCCCTCCAGATTTGATAGTTCCTTCTCTCAGTCACTCTATTAGCTTAAAATTTCTGTCAAATCTTCCTTGGGAACTTGACTTCTACTATCACTATGCCCAAGAAAATAGGATACATTCTTTATGCCCCAACACCCCTTGCTTTCTCTCTAGTCTCAGAAACTCAATAATCATTTTGCTACTACAATGTTGGCCTCTTTCAGAAAATGGGGTACAATGTTTCTTTCTCTGGACCCAGCTGTGTTAATTCAGCTGTGCCAATATCTATACTCATCAGGAGGCAGATATGGGTGATCATGGTGTAAATGGGGGGGGGGAGGAATGCTCTCTTTTCTCTTTCAAATATTTGGAATATGGTGCTACATCAGGAGGGGAGAAACTAATTTTGGAAGTAGGGGATGAGTTTGGAGAATTCTTGCAAGGAAGTATCTTGAGGCTGAGACCTAAGGTTGCCAAAGAGAAAAGATATGTGATCCAAAGACTGCTGTGCAGGCAGAGAGAAGAGCTATGAGGGAAGTGAGAGGGAGGAAGTCAAGGGAATGCCAATGGTTACTTATGAATGGGGTGCGGAGTTCAAGGCAGGAGTGATAAGAAATAAATTTGGAGAAAGGAGTATGCAGGGGTCAGATCATGAAGGGCTATGAAGTCATGTTTTAGTGTTTTGGTTCATTCTTAAGACAAAGGGAGCAAGGGTAGGTGAATACTTAAAATTTTTAAAATTTGAGTGCAAAATCTATCTGAATTTTAGAGACACCACCCTGACTGTAGTTGAGAAATGGACAAAAAGGAAGTGAGACTTGAGGCAGGAAGACCATTCAGGGAGTGTGGGGTTGACAAGGCAAGAGATAAGAGAGGATCAGAATTGAGGCAGTGTGGGAAGAGGAAAGGAGGTTGGATAGAAAGTTGCTATGAAGGTAGGATCAGACTGAACTAAGGGACTCATCAGATGTTAAGGGTGAGGGAGAGAGAGGAGTCAGGTCTGACATATTTAATTCCAGCCTGAGCAACTTGTTAAATGGAATGGCATTCTTTAAGGAAGTGCAGAAGGAGGCTCTGCAATGAAGAGACACTTTTAAATTCAGTTTGGGATATGAGAATTGCATTGCTGGGGACATCCAGGTGAGGATGCAGATAGACCAATTGTACACACTGGCCCAGAGCCTGGTAAGAAGGTCTGGGCTGAAGCTATTACTCAGTTGTATTTAAAACCTGTGGAATAGAAAAGATTTTTTAAAAAATAAGGAGAAATTAGAGCCCAGGACACAATACTGAGGAATACTAACCATTAAGGGTGACTAGAAAAGAGAATTCCACAAAGCAGACAGAGAAGTCCAACAGTGGATAGAATAGATAGATTAAATTCTGGAGAGGGTGATGTTGTGGAAGTCACAGGAGGGAGATTTCAGGACAAAGGGGCTGGGTGACTGGGACCAAGGCCATGGAAGGAAGTGAAGAGAATGAGGTAGATTCAGCCTCAAGGAGGATGCAGTGGTCTTTGCCAAATTATTGTGAGAAGAATGATGGAACCAGAGCCAGAGGCCAAGAGTGAATGGGACATAAAGAAGCCATCATCTGATCATGTGGGGCCCCTGCTTAGAAGCCCCCCCTGAGCCTCCCAATACACTTGAATAAAATCAGACATTTTCCCCATGAGCTAACAGGTCTCCATGATCTGTCCCTTGTCTATCTCTATGACGCCATTTCCCTACTTTCTCACTTGACCACCCTGTTGCCACAGGGGCCTCCTTTCTGCCCTTCAAAAATACCAAGCTCATAGTCATTCCAGGGTCTTTGCATTTGCTGGTCTTTGGCCTGGAGTGCTCTTCTCTAGGTATTTTTAGGCCTGTCTCCTCCTATTTCAGGTCTTAACTCAAGTCACTTCACCTAAAAGTCTTCCCTGAGCAATGTGGAGACACACCACCAAATACAATCCACTGTCACCCTCTTACCACATGATACAATTTTAGATTCTTCATAGTGTGCACCAGCCCTCCATATCAGCAATCTGTTTGTCTATATTTATTACATGTTCTTTCATGAAATATAAGCTCCCCTGTGGTGTTCGAAATTACATTTTCAGCACCTAAAACAATGTCAAATATATGTTCAATGAACATTTCTTGGTTGATTGAAAAATGGAAGCAACACATAAAGATAACTTTTAAAAGTTTCCAAGCAGTATTGAAGGCCCAGTTTATGGGACTGTGACTCACTGGTAGCACGTATCTCAGCTAATTCTGTCCATGGAAATAGAAAATGGTGAGTGTGGGACTGAACTGAAAATGCAGGTTTGTTGTAATTCTTGGGAGGAAAGCGATGGAAAAGATGGGCAGTGGGGTCTGGGCCAGCTTGGGGAGGAAGTGAAGATAGGAGAGCACTTATTGACAGAGGAAAGGTCAAAGCCAAGGATGAAGAATCACAGAATGGCAGGATGGGGGTCTGGGTTTTAAAAAAACATTGATGTCTGTGCCCCACTCAATTCTAATATGCAGCCAGGTTTGCAAAACCACTGAAGTCAGGGAACAAATGTATCAGACTGACCAAGTTAAAACCCAGCATTCTGCTCAAATAGTGAGCCTTAAATTGTTCTAATGGCTTATTTTTACTGATGCAACATGCTAAACTTTAAATCAAAGGAATAAGCCCATATGGGTAAAAATGCCTATAGGAATTTTCAATGTCATAACTAAACCAAATCAGCAAAAATAATGCTGGAGCCTAAACTACAAAATGAAGCAAAAGGCTTTCAGTTTATGTGTTTCAGTATAAAAAGCTGTATCAGAATTTCTCACTTTCAATTTTCATACCTTTGCTTATGCTTGTAATAATGCCTGCAGTGATGGGATCCTTAGAGAGACTTGTGCACGCACATGGGACACAATGGGCCATGTGATTGAGAATAGTCTTAAAAAGTGGGCAAAATAAAAGGTGGGGTTATTTTTCCCTTCTTTGTTTCATATTCTTTTGAAATCTACACCATATTTGTGTTTAATAAGATGTTCTACATAGTTTTTACAGCAAGTGATAGATACTAATTAGCAAAATAAATGCTAAATCCGCAAATGTAAGACAATTTAAACTACCTAATGCTATCTTCCCCATTCAAATCTATACATATAAAGCCCTAATATGCAAATAGACCAAACAGCGGAACAACCGAACAACTGAACAACCAAACAACCAAACAACAGGTCACTATGATGTACTCTGACCACCAGGGGTTGTGCACGGAATATGGCGGGCATCAGCCGTGGCAGGATGGTGAAGCAGGTGAGCAGGGGCACCAGACTAAGGTAGGGCGCTGGTTGCTGTCATCAGGGTGAGCCTCTAGTAGCTACTGAAAAATCTTTGCTCCCACATGCCATGGTCCCATCCAGTGCTTGCACCTGCTGCCGGCACTGGCCCTGCTCGCACCCACAGCCGGCACCAGAGCTGCCACTTGCACTTTCTGCCAGCGCCCGGCACCAGTCCCAATCACTTGGTGCCTTCAGCAGGTGAGAGCAATGACTGCTGGCCCCGATCACCCCTAAGGGCTTCTCCACCTCCCCTTGCTCCTGAGGGCAATTGGGGCAGCAGCCACTGCTCGCACCCGTTGTTGGCACCAGCCCCAATTGCTCCATGCCATCAGTGGGTGGAAACGATGGCAATGGGAGTGAGGATGTCAGCAGACAGGGGACTGGGGGCCATAGTGGAAGGGACTGGGTAGGGGCGCGGAGGATGGGCCGAGACCCACCCCTGTGCCCACCGCAGCCTTGCAGCCCACAGTTCCTTTCAAGGTGCATGAATTCATGCACTGGACCCCTTGTTTGATAATCTAAATCTTTAAAGGTATACCTTTTAATGAAATGGTATTCATGTGCCAAATTTTTCTCTACTGTATAGAAATTAAAAGCAACATTTCTCTGGCCTAGAGCTAACTTTTCATGACTCCCTGGGTATTCTCTTTTTTACCTTGATTTTTTAAGATGTTCAAATAAGTGAGTTTTCTTTTTACTTGACACATTTTCACATATGTTGTCTTGATCTTTCACATCTTTTACCCATGTGGGAGACTTCCTAGGAAACAAAGGATCTGTGTTTAATTATCTCATGGGGACAATTTAAAGGGAAATCCAGAGCATCTCCTCTATAGCTCTGCCTTAAGGAGAAATAAGAAGCAATGGTGAATTTATAGCTTTTGGCCATTGATAGAGATTTCTCAGTTTTCTCTGTGATAGCACTAATTCCACCTGTTCACTTGGGTACATCCCAAGCTTGTTGATTCAGACTCTAATTTGTGGATGTTCAGTTTGGGACTAGGCTGACATATACTGTGTGAGTATCATAAACATTTGCTTAGCAAATTAATCCTATCTAATAAAAGAGTAATATGCAAATTGACCATCACTCCAACACACAAGATGGCCGCCCCCATGTGGTCAAAGATGGCTGCCCCATGTGGACACAAGATGGCCACCACAAGATGGCCAGCAGGGGAGGGCAGTTGGGGGTGATCAGGCCTGCAGGGGAGGGAAGTTAGGGGTGCCCAGGCTGGCAGAGGAAGGCAGTTGGGGGTGACCAGGCCTGAGGGGGAGGACAATTGAGGGGGACCAGGACAGCAGGAGAGGGCAGTTGGGGGGACCAGGATGTCAGAAGAGGGCAGTTGGGGGTGATCAGGCTTAGAGGGGAGGGCAGTTAGGGGTGCCCAGGCTGGCAGAGGAGGGCAGTTGGGGGTGACCAGGCCTGAAGGGGAGGACAATTGGGTGGGACTCAGGCCTGCAGGGGAGGGCAATTGGGGGGGACCAGGCCTGCAGGGGAGGGCAGTTGGTGGGTGGGTGGGGGGGCAGGCCTGCAGGGGAGGGCAGTTGGTGATGACCAGGCCAGCAGGGGAAGGCAGTTGGGGGGGACCAGGCCAGCAGGGCAGGGCAGTTGGGGGGACCAGGCCAGCAGGGCAGGGCAGTTGCGGGGGACCAGGCCTGCAGGGGAGGGCAGTTGGGGGAGACCAGGCCTGCAGGGGAGGGCAGTTGGGGAGGACCAGGCCAGCAGGGCAGGGCAGTTGGGGGGCCAGGCCAGCAGGGCAGGGCAGTTGCGGGGGACCAGGCCAGCAGGGGAGGGCAGTTGGGGGTGACCAGGCCTGCAGGGAAGGACAGTTAGGGGCGACCAGGTCAACAGAGGAGGGCAGTTAGGAGTGACCAGGCTAGCAGTGGAGGGCAGTTAGGGGCAATTGGGCTGGCAGGGGAGCAGTTAGGTATCGATCAAGCTGTCAGGGGAGTGGTTAGGGGTGATCAGGCTAGCAGGCAGCAGCGGTTACGCTGGCAGGCAGAAGCTGGCAGACACACATCAGGCAGGCAGGCAGGCGAGTGTTTGGGAGTCAGCAGTCCTGGATTGTGAGAGGGATGTTCGACTGCCCGTTTAGTCCCGATCCTGATGGGTCCCAGATTGGAGAGGGTGCAGGCTGGGCTGAGGGACACCCCCCCCCCCCTTGTGCATGAATTTCGTGTACTGGGCCTCTAGTAAAATATAAAAAGATAAAAGAGTCCTACACAGTTTTGCTCAGTGGATAGAGCTTCTGCCCGTGGACTGAAGGGTCCCGAGTTTGATTCCTCAATCCCCGGCCCAGTCGGGATGCTTTCAGGAGGCAACCAATAGGTAAGTTTCTCTCATATTGATGTTTCTCTCTAAAAATCAATGGAAAAATGGCTTTGGGTGAGGATTATCAAAGAATAAGTAAAAAACAAAACAAAAAAAAGATAAAAGAGGTAGTGTTTGAATGAGAACCAAACTACTCTTATGCAACTTTAAACACAAAATTATTTAATGTTTCTATTTATATATTTTATATTTAATAAGTTAAAGCTGATTAAAAATTTAGACTAACATAATTTACATTTTACAGTTGAAATCAGAGTAGAGAGCTCAAAAGATTTACCTAATATTATTTATCTGAATTATAGCAAAATCAAGATTAGAAAGCAATTTTCCAAAGTCACTGCTATGCCACGCTATCTTTCTATTTATCCACTAAAAACAGGTCCTCAGGAAACTCTTATGCTAGTTCCAGTTGTTTTTATTCTATGTATACAGGGTGTCCTCCAAAAATGTATACACACTTTGAATAATTAGTAATCCCAGTGGGTTAAATCTGAAAAGAGAGAAACATCAATTGAGCTATCAGCTGTAGAGTGTGCACACATTTTTTGAGATACATGTATATATATTTTAGAGAGAGGAACAAATTTGTTGTTCCTCTTATTTATATATTAATTGGTTGATTCTTGTATGTGCTCTGATCGGGATCGAACCTGCAACCACAGTGTATCATAGCGACTCTCTAACCAACATAGATAACTGGCCGGGGCTGTTTTTGTTCTTGAATGTAATATTACTTCTCATAAAATCTGCTCTACAATCTAGTACTTTTTCCTAATTTCCATTCTTGTTGGTTAGTCACATTAATGAGGGTCTACTCTTTCTGCTCTAATAGGATTTGTAATTGTAAAAGTCTTCCCATCCATGCAGATAACTGAACCCAGAGAAGTGAATGGCAATGATGTACTTAGGAAGGATTTGCCTTGCCTATATTAATCAGGGCTTTTTTGGTTGCAAGTGACTAAAATTGATATTTTTGGCTCCCATAACTGGGGAGGATATTGGGACAGCACACAGGATTAAAGGAAGAACTTCAAGAACCATAACCAGGGCCAGGATTAGCAACTCATGTAATTTTGCTTACCTCTGCTTGGCTTCCTTCCGTAGACAGACTCCTACTAACATCTGGGAAAGTGGCCATAAGTGGCCTGAGATTTATGCTAGATTAGCTATATTAACAACACCAGTGTAAATAATGACTTCCAAATCTATTTCTGAATCTAAAAAAATATATATATATACCTGACTGACTCCTTTTTGTCAGTATGTCTCATTGTATCCAGAGAAAACGATACCAAAGTTTCCTAGGCTACTGCAAGTTGGGTCAGGAGAAGATAAAAACTGGAGGAGGGGGCATAGAAAAGCTTCATGAAGAGACAAGAACAGTAACTACCAAAGTCAATTACATATACATGTTATTGATTTGAGGAGCTGGAGAAAGGCTCATCTACATCCCAGTCGCTTTTCCATTGACCTACAAGGTGCTTGTGAAAATTCTTATGTCTAGTTCTGATCCCAGAGCAACTGAATCAGAATTTCTTAGGATGAAGCCCAGGATGGGAAAGTAGTATATTAATAAAACAGTACCAAAGAGGACTCTCTGCTCCATCTCTAGTTATTTTCTTAATTTTATTTTATTATTTAAAGTATTACACATAGTAGTACATATATCTTCTTTTTTTTTCCCCATTGACTTTCCCCGGCATCCACTACCCCCTGTCACATGCTCTTATCCCCACCCCTCAGTGTCTTGTGTCCATTGGTTGTGCTTATATGCATACATACAAGTCCTTTGGTTGATCTCTTTCCCCCCTCCCCAACACTCCCCAGCCTTCCTGCTGTAATTTGACAGTCTGTTCGATGCTTTACTGCCACTGTATCTATCTTTTTGTTCATCAGGTTATAATGTTCTTTATTATCCATAAATGAGTGAGATCATGTGGTATTTTTCTTTCATTGCCTGGCTTATTTCACTTAGCATAATGCTCTCCAGTTCCATACATGCTGCTACAAATGGTAAGAATTCCTTCTTTTTTATAGCACATATTATTCCATTGTGTAGATGTACCATAGTTTTCTGATCCACTCATCTGTTGATGGGCATTTAGGCTGTTTCCAAATCTTAGCGATGGTGAATTGTGCTGCATATGGGTGCACATGTCCTTTCTGATAGGCGTAGGGGTGCATATGTCCTTTCTGATTGGTGTTTCTAGTTTCTTGGGATATATTCCTAGAAGTGGGATTACTGGGTCAAATGGGAGCTCCATTTTTAGTTTTTTGAGGAAACTCCATACTGTTCTCCACAGTGGCTGTACCAGTCTGCAGTCCCACCAGCAGTGCACAAGGGTTCCTTTTTCTCCACATCCTCACCAGCACTTGTCATTTGTTGATTTGTTGATGATTGCCATTCTGTCATGTGTGAGATGGTACTGCACTGTCATTTTGATTTGCATCTCTCGGATAATTAGTGACTTTGAGCATGTTTTCATATGTATCTTGGCCTTCCTTCTGTCTTCTTTTGAAAAGTGTCTACTTAGGTCCGTTGCCCACTTTTTTATTGGATCATTTATCTTCCTTTTATTAAGTTGTATGAGTTCCCTGTAAATGTTGGAGATTAAACCTTTATTAGTGATAACATTTGCAAATATGTTCTCCCATACAGTGGGCTTTCTTATTGTTTTGTTGATGGTTTCTTTTGCTGTGCAAAAGTTTTTTATTTTTATGTAGTCCCATTTGTTTATTTTCTCTTTAGTTTCAATTGCCCTAGAACCTGTATTGGTGAAGAAATTGCTTTGGCATATGTCTGAGATTTCTGTGCCTGTGGATTCCTCTAGTATTTTTATGGTTTCCTGTCTTATGTTTAAGTCCTTTATCCATTTTGAGTTTATTTTTGTGTATGGTGTAAGTTGGTGGTCTAGTTTCATTTTTTTGCATGTATCTGTCCAATTTTCCCAGCACCATTTATTGAAGAGACTGTCTTGACTCCCTTGTATGTTCATGCCTCCTTTGTCAAATATTAATTGAGCATAGTGGTTTGGGTCGATATCTGGGTTCTCTATTCTATTCCATTGGTCTATATGTCTGTTCTTGTGCCCGTACCAGACTGTTTTGAGAACAGTGGCTTTGTAATACAGCTTGAAATCTGGTATTGAGATCCCACCTACTCTGTTCTTCTTTCTCAGGATTGCTGTGGCTATTCAGGGTCTTTTTTGATTCCAGATGAATTTTTGGAGAGTTCTTTCTAGGTCTGTGAAATATGCCATTGGTATTTTAATGGGGAGTGCATTGAATCCATAGATTGCTTTGGGTAGTATGGACATTTTAATGATGTTGATTCTACCGATCCATGAATGTGGTATGTTCTTCCATCTGTTTATATCTTCCTCTATCTCTTTTATCAGTGTCCTATAGTTTTCTGCATATAGGTCTTTTACCTCCTTAGATAAGTTTATTCCTAGGTATCTTAATTTTTTTTGGTGCGATGGTAAGTGGGATTGATTTTAGTCTCTCTTTCTATAAGTTCACTATTGGTGTATAAAAATCCCATAGATTTCTTGGCGTTAATTTTGTATCCTGCTACATTGCCGAATTCATTTATTAAGTCTAATGGTTTTTTGATGGAGTCTTAAGGGTTTTTTATGTACAATATCATGTCATCTGCGAATAAGGACAGTTTTACTTCTTCTTTTCCAATTTGGATGCCTTTTATTTCTTCTTCTTGTCTAATCGCAATGGCTAATACTTCCAATACTATGTCGAACAGGAGTGGAGAGAGTGGGCATCCCTGTCTTGTTCCTGTTCTTAGGGGAAATGGTTTTAGTTTTTGCCCATTGAGTATGATGTTGGCTGTGGGTTTGTCATATATGGCTTTTATTATGTAGAGGTATGATCCTTCTATTCCCACCTTGCTGAGAGTTTTTATCAAGAAAGCGTGTTGGATTTTGTTCAATGCTTTTTCTGCATCAATTGATATGACTATGTGGTTTTTATCTCTCAATTTGTTTATGTGCTGTATCACGTTTATTGATTTGCAGATATTGTACCATCCTTGCATCCCTGGGATAAATCCTACTTGGTTATGGTGTATTATCTTTCTGATGTGCTGCTGGATCTGATTTGCTAGAATTTTGTTATCTATGTTCATGAAGGATATTGGCCTATAATTCTCTTTCATTGTGTTGTCTTTATCTGGTTTTGGTATTAGGGTGATGGTAGCTTCATAGAATGAAGTGTTCCTTCTTCTTGAATTTTTTAATCTGAGGAGGATAGGTTTTAGTTCTTCCTTGAATGTTTGGTAAAACTCCCCTGTGAAGCCGTCTGGCCCCGGGCTTTTGTGTGCTGGAAGCTTTTTGATGACTGCTTCAATTTCTTCCATAGTTATCAGCCTATTGATATTTTTAGATTCTTCCTGATTGAGTTTTGGAAGGTTGTATTTTTCTAGGAATATGTCCATTTCCTCCAGGTTGTCCAGTTTATTGGAATAGAGTTGTTCATAGTATTTTTTTTTCTCAACAATCCTTTGTATTTCAGAAGGGTCTGTTGTAATTTCTCCTCTTTCATTTCTGATTTTGTTTATTTGGGTCATCTCTCTTTGCTTCTTGGTGAGCCTGGCTAGAGGTTCATCAATCTTGTTTATCCTTTCAAAGAACCACCTCTTGGTTTTGTTGATCTTTTGTGTTTTTTTTTTTGTCTCTATGTAATTTATCTCCACTCTGATCTTTATTATTTCCTTCCTTCTGCTTACACTGGGCTTTTCTTGTTGCTCTCTTTCTAACTCTTTGAGTTGTAGGGTTAGGTAATTTATTACAATTGTTTCTTGTTTTTTTGCAGTAGGTTTGTAGAGCTATGAACTTCCCTCTCAAGACTGCTTTTGCTGTGTCCCATAGATTTTGGATTGTTGTGTTTTCATTGTCGTTTGTTGCCATGACGTTTTTTATTTCTTCTTTGATCTCTCGGGTAACCCAGTCATTGTTTAATAGCATGCTATTTAGTCTCCATGTATTTGATATTTTTGGATTGTTTTTATTGTAGTTGATTTCCAGTTTTATGCCCCTGTGATCTGAGAAGATGCTTGATATGATTTCTATCTTCTTGAATTTGAAGAGACTTTGCCTGTGACCCAATATATAGTCTATCTTTGAAAATGACCTGTGTGCACTTGAGAAGAATGTATATTCTGTGGCTTTGGGGTGAAATCTTCTGAAGATGTTAATTAATTCCATCTGGTCTAGTGAGTCATTTAGGATTGATGTTTATTTGCTCTTTTTTTGTTTAGAGGATTTGTCCAATGGTGATAGTGGGGTATTAAAGTCCCCTACTATGATTGTATTGCTGTCATTCTCTCCCTTGATATCCTCTAGGAGTTTTTTTTTTTATGTATTTGGGTGCTCCTGTATTGGGTGCGTATATGTTTACCAGAGTTATTTCTCTTGTTGGATTGCTCCCTTTAGTATTATGAAGTGGCCTTCCTTATCTCTTTTTATGTCCTTCACTTTGAGATCTAATTTGTTAGATATAAGTATTGCTACCCCAGCTTTTTTTAAATTTCCATTCACCTGAAAAACCTTTTTCCATCCCTTCACCATCAGTCTGTGTGCGTCTTTTTTTCTGAGGTGGGTTTCCTGTAGACAGCAGATATATTGGTCATGTTTTCTTATCCATTCAGTTATCCTATGCCTTTTGATTGGGACATTTAAACCATTTACATTTAAAGTTATTATTGACTAGAGCCCCGGTGCACAAAATTCGTGCACAGAAGGGGGTTGTCCCTCAGCCCAGCCTGTACCCTCTCCAATATGGTACCCCTCAAGGGATGTCTGACTGTCCGTTTAGGCCCGATCCCACTGGGATCGGGCCTAAACGGGCAGTCGGACATCCCTCTCACAATCCAGGACTGCTAGCTCCCAACTGCTTGCCTGCCTGCCTTCCTGATTGCCCCTAACCGCTTCTGCCTGCCAGCCTGATCACCCCCTAACCACTCTGCTGCCAGCCTGTTTGCCCCCAACTTCCCTCCTCTGCTGGCCTGGTCACCCCTAACTGCCCTTTCCTGCAGGGTTGATCACCTCCAACTGCCCTCCCTTGCAAGCCTGGTCCCTCTCAACTGCCCTCCCTTGCAGGCCTGGTCCCTCTCAACTGCCCTCCCTTGCAGGCCGGGTGCCTCCCAACTGCCCTCTCCTCCTGGCTATCTTGTGGTGGCCATCTTGTGTCCACATGGGGGCAGGATCTTTGACCACATGGGGGCAGCTATATTGTGTGTTGCAGTGATGATCAATCTGCATATTACTCTTTTATTAGATAGGATAGAGGCCTGGTACAGGGGTGAGGGCCAGCTGGTTTGCCCTGAAGGGCATCCCGGATCAGGTGGGGGTTCCCTTGGGGTGTGGGGCGGCCTGAGCGAGGGGCCTGTGGTGGTTTGCAGGCCGGCCACACCCCCTGGCAACCCAAGCAGAGGCCCTGGTATCTGGAATTTATTTTCCTTCTATAATTGAAACTTTGTAGCCTGGAGTGGAGCCAAGCCTGGGGCTCCCTCCGAGGCTGGCAGCCATTTGTGTTGGGGTTATAATTGAAACTTTGTTGCCTTAAGCGGGTGGGCTCAGCCAGGGTGTGCGGAAAGCTTTGCTTCCTCTGTTGCCGGCGGCAACCCTGGCCTGCTCTCTCAAGTTCCATTCTGCCGCCATTTGTTTGAATTTGTTTACCTTCTGTAATTGAAACTTTGTAGCTTGAGTGGAGGCTTAGGCCTGGCAAGGGCAGGCGGGAAGCTTGGCTTCCTCTGTTACCTAGGAAACCTTGCTCTCTGTGGCTGTAGCCATCTTGGTTTGGGTTAATTTGCATACTTGCTCTGATTGGATGATGGGCGTGGTTTGTGGGCGTGGTTTTTGGGTGTGTCGTAAATATGGTCAATTTGCATATTTGTCTATTATTAGATAGGATAGGTACTTGTTTGTCATCATTTTTATTCTTTATCCCTGTGTTCCTTCTTTGCTTCCTATTTCTTCTTTTTACAGCAGACCCTTTAGCATTTCTTGCATTGCTGGTTTGGTGGTAGTAAACTCTGTTAGTCCTTTTTTGTCTGTGAAGCTCATGATTTCACCCTCAATTTTGATTGATAGCCTTGCTGGGTACTGTATTCTTAGATTCAGACCCTTCCTTTGCGTGACTTTGTATATTTCATTCCATTTCCTTCTTGCCTGATGTGTTTCTGTTGAGAAATCAGTCACTAGTCTGATGGGGGATCCTTTGTAGGTAACTTTCTGTCTCTCTCTGGCCACTTTTATGATTCTTACTTTGTCGTTGGTGTTTGCCAATTTAATTATATTGTGCCTTGGCATCGGTCTTTTGGGGTTCATTTTGTTTTGGACTCTGTAAGCTTCTTGGATTTGTGTGGGTTTTTTCTTCCCTATATCAGGGACGTTTTCTGTCATTATTTCTTCAAACAGGTGTTCTATTCCTTGCTCAGTTTCCTCTCCTTCTGGCACCCCTATTATGCGGATGTTGTTTCATTTCATGTTGTCCCAAAGTTCCCTTAGGTTCTTCTCCTGCTTTTTAATTTTTTTTTTTCTAGAAGCTGCTCTGTTGGGTTTTTTTTCCTACCTTGTCTTCTAGCTCACTGATGCGGTCCTCTGCTTCTTCTAGTCTACTGTTGATGCTTTCTTTTGAGTTCTTTATAGCAGTGATGTCATTTTTCATTTCTTCTTGGTTGTTCTTCATTTCCTCTTGTTTCTTACACATATTGTTGTATTTGTCTTCCATTCTTTTCATCCAACTTATGAGCATTTCTCTGAATTCTTTCTCTGACAGGTTGCTTGCCTCCATTTCATTTACTTCCTTTTCTGGTGATGCCTGTTTTTCTTTCATATGCGGTCTGTTTCTTTGTCTCCCCATGGTCTCTCTTCTCTGGGTGTTTGGTTATGTAGTTCTCTCTCTCCTTATCCCAGTCAAAATCTGTCCTATCCGTGCGGAGGCGCAGAGCTCCTCCAAATCTGTGTGCTCGTGCCACTTGGGGATCGGTGTTCCAGGGTTTGCTGCTGTTCACTGGGTGCTGGTGTTGTAGTTTCTTGGGATTTTCAGGCTTCCGACAACATCCACTTTCCCCTTCAAGATGGCGCAGTCTCTGCATCAGAGCTGGTTGCTCCAGGAGCCATCTCTAGTTATGAACCACTGTTTTAAACACTCATTAGGAGTGTATTTTCTGGGATGGATACATATCAAGCATTCATCAACCATCAATATCTTATCATGAATTAGTTCAACAGATTAGTCTAGTTCTTTTAGTTGGGTTTTAAAAGCATGAAATACAGGAGGATAAATACAATTTGATGAAGAAGAGAGGAATTGGGGCTGGCACTAATGGGGTGTACGATGTGGGGTAGAGTGGTGTAATATGGAATTACAGTGGGGCCCTGTCTAGTTAAGGATGATTTTAAACTTATATTTCATTTTCTGACCATAATCTATTCCACATTCTCAGCTTTTCCACATTCTCATTTTCTTATAACTTCTCTTCAGTCTCATTCTTCTATTTCACCATTTCTTCATTTTTTCTCAATCTCTTCCCCTACTAGGCTAGAGCACAAAGCTGCTTGTACTACTTTGAAACCTCATCCTACTAGTTCCCTAGCTCACTAGACCTCAGTCCTCCATCATTCCCATATTTTGCTTTATTCCATCTGGCTTGCCAGCTGCTGTTCACTGTTGAGGATTTTGTATAAAGACACTCCAAATCATGTTGTATATCATCAGTTTGTCCTCAAGGCTGCCCACTAACCTTCAATTTATCATGCTATCACTTTACTCCATTACCATCAGAGACTAGCCATACCTGTCCTGTTCTCATGAAGCTACCCACTCAACCCTCATGCCCATCATATCCTTCATTCCCTGCTTTACTGAGAAAACTGGGGCCATCCAACCTGCCAATTCTAATATCAAATGTATCTGCATGTAAACTTGAATTCCTACTTATCTTTCTCTATTTTCAGAGAGTGATGCTTTCCTCTGCTTTTTCATGGCTCACCTCTCTACTCTCTTCAAAACTCTTCCTTGAGCCCTAGCTGGTTTAGTTCAGTGGATAGAGCGTCAGCCTGCGGACTGAAGGGTCCCTGGTTTAATTCCAGTCAAGAGCACATGCCCGGATTGTGGGCTCAATCCCCACCGTGCTGTGGGGCATGCAGGAGGCATCCAATCAATGATTCTCTCTTATCATTGATGTTTCCATCTCTCTCTCCCTCTCCCTTCCTCTCTGAAATCAATAAAAAAATAAAAATAAATAAACTCTTCCTTGGGTCCTGTTTAATCTCTCTTCACTTTCCCACTCTTTCTCTTTGTGGGTAGCTTTTTGCCTGCCCACTCTTTACACATTGGATCCAATAAAATATATTTATGACCCAATAATCTCCTCCCTTCTGATACTTATTTTGGGTGATCTCAATATTCTTACACTTTAACCACCAAATTTATACTGATGGTTCCCAAATATTTCCAACTTGGCTTGCTTCTAGACATTCATTTGGATATCCCATGGGCATATCAATCTTAACAAATCCAGAACTAATTGCATCTTTTCTGCCAAACTATATCACTTCACTTAGGAACCCAAGTGAGAAACCTTCAAACTACCCAAAATACCTCTGTTCTCCTCAATCTCTATATCTAATTGCTTATAAAACTTTGCTGATACTACTACTTAAATGTATCACTAACCTCATTCTTTCTCTCTAACCCTCTGTAACCTCATTACTAGTTCTGACCTTCATCATCCTTTGCTTGGGAAATTGAACTACCTCTACAATTAGTCTCCCGGCTGCTGCTATAAGTTGATCCTCTACTGCACAGTCAGAGTAATGTATCTAAGGGTTAATTCTGACTGTTACCCTTTCTGTTTAAAATTTAACAGTGGATTGGCACACTTACTGAATAAATGCATAGTTCCTTATTATGATATGAAAAATCCCTCATTATCTACTACCCATTAGCCAGTCACTGTATCATATTTTATGTGTAAGTAACATAGAACTGATTCCAGTTTTTTTCTGACCCTGTGCTAGCCTCTGTGCCTTGGTCAGGTGACCCTCTGTTCTTGGAATACATTTTCATTGTTATTTTCTGGATCAATTCCTACTCATCCTATAAGATTCAGCTCAGAAGTCACCTTTTCCAGGAAACATTGGTTAGTCCTCCAGGTTAGGAGAAATGCCCTACTTTTGTAGTGTTTCTCCTCATAGACTGTAAACGGATCAGGACAAGGCCCACATCTTTAATCTCTACATTCTTATTCCATAGTACAAATGCCAAGCTTGTAATAAACTTACATATCTGTTGTACTGAACTATAGATATCTTGGTGAGACAATACCAAAAGAATGAAAAGAACACAGAAAAATTAAGAAGTGAGAAGAAGACAAAAACTCCCTTTGCTTATTTTATAATTTTGTATACAGTAGAGCATATATTGGGGTTGAAGGAAGGATAGATAACAGCAATTTGTAGGGATAGAGACTCTGTAAGAAATCAGGGTGGGGCTTGGAGGGGAATAAAAGTGGGATCTAGAGAAGGGAAATGACAAAGGTAAAAAAAATTCCTGTACCAGACAACCAGAGTCCTCAGTTCCTCTTGACCTTACTGGTTCCCAGAGCCTTTGGCCACTTGTTCCTGCCCAGTCGTTGCTTCAGCAAACTCTTTATGAGCTCCAATCAAATTCATGGAGCTTCAACTTGTTAGAACTCTGCCTCATGTTCCAACCACATTACCTCTTATCCTCCACCCTGGAGCTGAGGTGTAAGATGATCACATGCATCAAGGACCCATGCATGTGCAACCCCAGAGGACTAGAAGCAACTGCTTTGAGCAATTGGATATGGGAGCTGGCAGATAAATTCTTACCCCCTGCATCCCACAGATGGGTTGTATGAAGATGAAACTTATGAGACTGAGAAATCAATCATACTGAACACCAAACAATGGTCTGGTGATTAACACACTCTGGGTAGGCTCTCTCTTTTTCTCTGCTTCACTCCCTCTATCTCCCTTGCATTGTACTTCCTAATAAAGCAGTGACATATAAGTTTATATTTATTTAATTACTAGAGGCCCGGTGCACGAAATTCGTGCACGGAGGGGGGTTGTCCCTCAGCCCAGCCTGTACCCTCTCCAATCTGGGACCCCTCAAGGGATGTCCGACTGCCCGTTTAGGCCCAATCCCTGCCTAAATGGGCAGTCGGACATCCCTCTCACAATCCAGGACTGCTAGCTCCCAACTGTTTGCCTGCCTGCCTTCCTGATTGCCCCTAACCGCTTCTGCCTGCCAGCCTGATCACCCCCTAACCACTCTGCTGCCAGCCTGTTTGCCCCCAACTTCCCTCCTCTGCCGGCCTGGTCACTCCTAACTGCCCTCTCCTGCAGGGTTGATCACCTCCAACTGCCCTCCCTTGCAGGCCTGGTCCCTCTCAACTGCCCTCCCTTGCAGGCCGGGTGCCTCCCAACTGCCCTTTCCTGCTGGCTATCTTGTGGTGGCCATCTTGTGTCCACATGGGGCAGGATCTTTGACCACATGGGGGCAGCTATATTGTGTGTTGCAGTGATGATCAATCTGCATATTACTCTTTTATTAGATAGGATAGAGGCCTGGTACAGGGGTGAGGGCCAGCTGGTTTGCCCTGAAGGGCATCCTGGATCAGGTGGGGGTTCCCTTGGGGTGTGGGGCGGCCTGAGCGAGGGGCCTGTGGTGGTTTGCAGGCCGGCCACACCCCCTGGCAACCCAAGTGGAGGCCCTGGTATCTGGAATTTATTTTCCTTCTATAATTGAAACTTTGTAGCCTGGAGCGGAGCCAAGCCTGGGGCTCCCTCCGGGGCCGGCAGCCATTTGTGTTGGGGTTATATTTGAAACTTTGTTGCCTTAAGCGGATGGGTCCGGCCAGGATGTGCGGAAAGCTTTGCTTCCTCTGTTGCCGGCGGCAACCCTGGCCTGCTCTCTCAAGCTCCATTCTGCTGCCATTTGTTTGAATTTGTTTACCTTCTGTAATTGAAACTTTGTAGCTTGAGTGGAGGCTTAGGCCTGGCAAGGGCAGGCGGAAAGCTTGGATTCCTCTGTTACCTAGGAAACCTTGCTCTCTGTGGCTGTAGCCATCTCGGTTTGGGTTAATTTGCATACTCGCTCTGATTGGATGGTGGGCATGGCTTGTGGGTGTGTCGGAGGTATGGTCAATTTGCATATTTGTCTATTATTAGATAGGATTATTGCTTTAAACCCAGGCTATACTTTCTGGGGGAATCTAGGATGAGATAGTTGGTGCCAGGTGTGGCCCTTAAAAAATACCCTCAGGATGGTATTTTAGAAACTCTAGATTTGGGATGAGGTCTAAGTAGATCCAGAAAACATGATTTACATGAAGAGGTGGACCATTCTACCTTATCATTTACTTCTGAAGTACTGATACCTGTCCTTCTATGTACACCTCCAGCATTATGGTGGTGGTGATGTTGGTGGGTGTTTGTGGTCAGCTAAATGTGTTGAAAGTAAATTTACAGTTTTTTTGCTAGGTCAGCAGGATATATTGGTGTTAGCAAAAATTAGACTAGTGTTACATTTCAGTGCCAATCAAGCACACCCACAAAACATAGTGATGAAGGGAGATGCCCTCGCTGTACAGAATTTTATGCACTACACTTAGTTGCTCCTGTTGTACTGATGGAAAAATGGTCTGAGATATGAATATATATGGACTATTGGGAAAGGCAGATGAATTGGTTGATTAGTCAGGGGCTTAGAAGGGAAAAGATTGGAGTGTCAGGGACATGGAGTTCTAGGGAACACACATGCGGATGGGCATATGTGTGTGGGCACAAAACGCGCAGATGTTTGTGTCTCATGGTCATGCCCATGGGGCAGTATCTCAAAAATCTGGGGGCAGGATGACTCCTTCTGTGATGTCACCCAGCATCTGCATATTTGGCAACCCCAGTGAAGGTATAATGGGCCCATGAACAGAGTGGCCATGGTGATAGGAATGAAAATTAAACATGAGCCTGATGGCATGGGGTCCCTCACCAAGACTGACCTAGCTATTGATACTACTGAATACTCAGCCTTCTAGCAGCAGATACTGATGCTGAGCTCTCACATGCACCATTTCTCAAGGAGCCTCGTTAGATGGTTGTAAATGCGTAGAGGAGCTAGGAGGGCTATTGCACAATGGGGCAGTCTCTTACACCAGACCCTTCCATTCTGATGAAGACGGCAGTTTGCCCTTCTCGGAACCCATATTCTCCATATCTGGTTCACCATCCCTCTTCTCAAGGCCTCAACCTATCGACCAGTCCCATACAAGGTCATCTCAGACACATTTTATGACAAAAGAAGTATAATGATGGACACACAGCAAGATAATCTTCCTGTTATTCTGTGACTCATCACCTCAAAAAGCTGGCCTTATAGGATTGGCCTATCAAAGTCTCAACTAAAGCACCAGTTTAGGGAAACACCCTACAGGTCAGTGTGTGATCCTATATAGATTAGTATACATGCAGTTCATACTAACAGGTGTCACATGTATTGTGTTCTCAGTAGTTAGAATTTATATTTCTTGGAACCAAAGCAGCAGAAATAGAATTGGTCCCTCTTATCATTACCCAATCACTAAATTATAAATTTATTTTTGCTGTGCCTGCAATATTAGCTTCTACCAGGTTAGAAGTTCCTGCTTCCAGGATTGGTAGTTGGGACACTTCCACAGGGCACTTGGTTTCTCAGGTCAGTGTGTCAGAGGCCATTATAGCAGTTATTGTAAATTCATAGTTCTATCTTTTAAGAGGATCTAGGAGGGCTGCTGCACAATGAGGCAGGGAAAGTACGTCTGAAATCCAGGATTCACTGGAGTATCTCTTGTACTTTGATGTTGAGTGATGGTGATGAAAAATGGACAATTGCAGCAACCACAGCCTGACAAGAAAAAGACAGCTGTGTGGGTCAGTCCTTCAGGTAAGCCACACAGAGAAGTCCCAGTGCTGTCTGAGCAGAAGGGAAATGTAGAATGGGTGGTGGGGGATGATCAGTCATTGCCTCTAGATCAAGTGCAGGAGTGAGGACTGGAGTTCGCTTTACCTACTTTTTAACTTCAGGTCCTCAGAGATTGAAGCTGGCTGCTACCTTGATTGGTTTCATATGTATTCTCAGGGAATCTTGTTCTAGCAGTGAAGCCCAAATTGTAACAGGGAAGTCAACAAAAGGCAAGGGCATGGAAAAATCTGACAGACTCCCTAACTCTAGGGCCTAGGCCACTGGCTCTGGCTTACCTACTGTTATATAATCAGCCTTGCTGGGATTCTCGCCAATTTCATGCAGGAATAACCAAAAAGCACCTTCCACCATTGCATCAAGCATTCTAGCCTCCTGCCCTGGGCCTTTTATTTTTGTAAAAACTGAAGCAAGAGAGTTTTTGATATCTGCTCAGTGCTACACTTGTGCAAATCAGAAGTATGGGGCGGTTATCCCATGAAGTGAACATTGACCAGTGGGAAGTGAGACCTGGCAGATAAATGTTTCCTTCCTCCTCCCCCAGACACAGGGTCTGAAGTTACAGTTGTTCATATGACTCCTTGGACAGCAGTCCTATAAGATCAAGCCATCAGTGACACTCAATCCCCAAAGGTGGACAGCTAGGTAATGATCACCTGTCCTTGTATTGAGTCTCACCTTCCCTTGTCACTTCTCTTTTATATCAGTCCTGCCTTCCTGGGAGTGTACTCCCCAGTAAAATACTACACATAACCTTTTGCCTCAGGCTTTGCTTTCTGGGGGAGCTCAGCCAAGGTAGAATTGAAGAAATGATTCAGAGATCTGAAACAGATATTTAGTTTGTACAGAAGATCTAGAAGCAGATGACTAACAGGCAGTGGGAGTGAGACAGACATGACTGAAAAATGGGAGATGCCTTTTTCTTCCTGACTGCATTTCCCAATTAAAGACAGTTTAAAGAAGTATTGGCACAATAATTTATAATATTATAAAAGATCATTAGAGGGAATGGAAAAGTCAGATAATGAGACATGTGAAGCATTTTATAAGCGCTTCTTCTGACATTAACATAAACCCGGTGCCTTTCCCGGTGATCTCCAGCCTCCTTCCTGTTCCTGAAGCTCTTGGCCTTGCCTCTTCTCAGAAGTCACTTTGTGCAGAGCACAGAGCTCCTCTATTGTTCGGTTAGGTTTTCGTGAGCAATTGTGTTGGAGCTCCAAAATATTCTGCTATAAGCATGTTTGTTTATACTTGTGATGTACGTGGAAGCCCAGGTTAGGCCAAAAGAAATGGCTGAGTGTGAAGGGACAGTATATGGCCAGTGCCAATTTGCCAAATGGATTGTTTTGTGTGGAAAGGACACCTCTTAAAACAACTGATTCAAAGCAGCTTTGATTTGAAATTTTCAAAGGACACATGACTTCCCTTTCAAATATGAACTATTGGGGTTTTATTGTCAATGTACCCAATACAGTGAATGATAAACAGCCTCACAGCAAAGCATGTTAATCTTCCTGAAGTGTCCCACTGACATCTACTTTCCTTTTCTTTCTTTTTGAAATTTTACATGAGCCCAGAATTGCTCTGTTACTAATAGGAGCGAATGGCTGAGTGAACACTAAAAGCATGGGATGCTGCTAGTCTGTGGGTTACCATTTAAAACTCTCAGACAGCAGCACAGCATGAAATACTAATTCATTACATCTACAATGCCATATCCATTAGTGCTTTCTCATCCTGGAACTTAAATAGTCCAAAGCTCAGAGAGTCACTAAAGAGAGTAATTAATACAATAGCACAATTCTCCACGGTTCAGGTGATATGATGGACTGGCTTACCTGTCACAAATAAATATTAAAGGAGACAGTTTCCTTCTGTTTTGCATTTTTAATCTTCTTCCTCCTTTCTCCATATTCTAACAGTCTTTTTCCAACTGGATTTTATATGTTTGTCACCTTCTGTTCCCATGCTTAAGCTTAATTCTATTTAAAACAGGTCCATAGTTTGAATAACCACACAATTGCAGAAATGACTCAGAAGACAAAATGCTATGTTTCAGTTTCACCTGCCATTATCTTCTTTTTGTCTCCTCTTCTGCTTCCTTTTCTTTAATATTCAGGTCAAGTCTACAGAGGAACAAGATTCCTTATAAAAGTGCTATTCAGCCCTAAAACCACTTGGAGAGGGTTTTCCTGACCTAGGGAGCCTGCCCAAGGTGTGTGAGCTGGGGGCTCCCTCTCATAATCACAGACTCTTGGACTCTTCAGGGATTTTAACTTCCACATCCAATATCAAATACATATCTTTCATTAGCAACTTCATGGAGTTCACTACAAGGGAAATAGTTAAACTTTTGTATACTAAACGGGGTGGGGGGTGTTAGAAAGCTTTTAAAAACTGTTGGAACTGCTCCAATGACTAGTGCACAGGAGAAAAACAGTTGTTCCATAAATACCAATTAGGCCAGTATTTTATACTTAACACTATACCTTCTGATACACTATCCATCAGATTCCCACAACCTCTCTCTAAGTTTCACAGGGCAAGTATCATCAAGTATATTTTTTAACTGAAGCTCAGAGAGGTTAAAAGATTATATATGAAAAATCTTGGGTTAAAATCTAAGACTTCTAATACAAGTTCTAACTTCTAACATGAAGTTCTAGTATTCAGTAACAACTAGAGCTCTGAAAACATTTTTTTTAAAATCTTCCTTTGCTTTATCCTTCTGGAATTGTTTGTTTGAGAAGGTAATAGATTGTACTAATATAGAAACCCATTGGCATAGATATTGTGTGTGAATCCACTATTCCTGAGACCTGAGAACTTCCCCCAAAAGGTTAGAGGTTAAGCTTTTCTAGATATTCTGGAATGTTGTCTCATTGCCTGAGCACTAGTTTGAACTTTATTGACATGTAAAAATCTGTCATATGTGACTCCTTTCCAGGACTCCATAACTCCATAATCCCATGAGTCAACTTCTTGTAATAAATATCTTCATATATATATATATAATCCTATATAATAAGAGAGAAATATGCTAATTATCCATTACTCCTTGAGGCGTAACAACCAACCGCATAACGACCAGATCACGGATCTCCAGAAGGGTGGGGCAGCAAACTACAAGTGGGCAGCAAAAAGCTACAGGAGTGGGCAGAGCAGCAAGCTCTGAGGGGAGGAAGCGGGGAGGGGGGTGGGGGAGCTACAGGAGGGCAGCAGAGAGCTACTGGCACACGGATTCGTGCGCAGGGCTACTAGTGTGTGTATATATACTGTCTATACACACACACACACACACACACACACACACACACACACACACACATATATATAGTACATATGTAATTTGAACGTCAAAATTTTGAGCATATATATGGTAAATAGTGCCATTAGAATTGATGAGATAGTCTAACATTGGAAAAGAGGGAAGAGATGCTAGAGCTACAATGTTTTCTCTCTTTTTTCTCTTACAATAAATTCTCAGATGATTTTTCTACACAATATCTCTATTCCTCATCTCCAAGTCATGCCTCAAATTACTTTCATTTGATATCTGGTAGCACAGTTCATAATTAGATACTATTTCAAGCACTGAGTTTTATAAAACTCAACTCAACTAACAATCTGCTGGTCATCTCCTTAAGTTCACTATAATGCATACCCATTCACTCCTTCCTTGTAGCATTCTTCTCCTTCATTCCATGAGGGCTCAGTCTCCTACTTTGCCTCCTGTCTCTCAAGTCACTCCTTCTCTATTCCTTTTATTGAATTTTCCTTCTCTACCCAGCTTCTAAAGTCAAAATGCCTCAGAGCTCAGTTTTAAGATCTCTTCCCTCTCTTCCAATTTTAGGCTACTTCATCAGTCCAATGACTCCATTTACCATTTACACTGAGTGGCCAAATTATTATGATCTGAACGCATAATAATCTGGCCACTCACTGTATATCTTTTATAATAAAAGGCTAATATGCAACTTGTCCCCTCGACCAGGAGTTCGACCAGTAGGCAGGCCGGCCAACCGCCCATGTCCCCTCCTCCTGGCCAGGCTGGCCAGACCCCACCCATGCACAAATTCATGCACCAGTGTGTGTGTGTGTGTGTGTGTGTATACACACACACACACTGAGTGGCCAGATGATTATGCGTTCAGAGATCATAATAATCTGGCCACTCAGTGTAGATGCTCAAAATTTTCAAGTTTAAATTCTTATATATATTAAGAGATTTATTATAAGGAATTTATTTGTGTGATTATAGAGTGTGAGAAGTTCCATGATCTGCATTTGGGAATCTGGAGACCCAGGAAAGCCAATGGTATTGTTTCAATCCAAGTCTGAAGGCCTGAAATCCAGTAGAGCCAATGGTGGAAGTTCTAGAGACTCAAGAAGATCTGATTTTCAGTTCAAATCCAAAGACAGGAAAAGACTGATGTCCTAGCTCAAGCATTCAGACAGGAGGAGTTCCCTCTTATGTTCTTTTTGTTCTATTCTGACTTTCAACTAATTGGGTGAGGCCCATTTATATTTAGGAGGGCAACCTGCTTTATTCAGTCTACCAAATCACATGTTAATTGCATCCAAAAACATTCTCAATGATGCACCCAGAGTAATGTTTGTCCAAATAGCTGGGCTCCCCATGGCCCAGGCAAGTTGACACGTAAAATTAACCATCACAACTTTTCAGAAGCTTTTATCTCTAATGACCTATTTACCATGTCTACTTGATTTTACATAGGTACTTCCAAGTTAACCTGTCAAAAATCAACATATCATCATTTTCAAATTTATTCCAAATCAAGTATTCCCCCCAATAGCAAAATAATAAAACGACCCATTCAACTACTTATGTTAGAACCTGAAAGCCATCTTTTTATACTTCCTTTCCCCACATTTCCCAAATCATCAATTTC
This sequence comes from Ia io, assembly GCA_025583905.1. Taxonomy (NCBI): domain Eukaryota; kingdom Metazoa; phylum Chordata; class Mammalia; order Chiroptera; family Vespertilionidae; genus Ia; species Ia io. The sequence continues at coordinate 91,064,095 of JAJQQW010000002.1, read as the reverse complement.
AGCCAATTTCAATTCTTAGGTATTTATTGCAGCTGTTTACTTCTTTCATGTATATTGTTACTTAATTCAGGTCATCATAATATTAAGACTCTTGATCAAACTGATTTGCAGCCTTTTAATTGTCACCACCAAAGCCCATACTACATAAAGCACTGAGTGATCTTTTAAAATGCTCATTATATCATACTAGAGGCCCAGTGCATGAAATTTGTGCACTCAGGGAGGTCCTTCAGCCTGGCCTGTGCCCTCTTTTAGTCCAGGAACCCTCAGGGGATGTCTGACTGATGTGGAGGTGGGACAGGCTCCCGCCACTGCTGCTGCACTCACCAGCTGTAAGCCCAGCTCAGGGCTTCTGGCTGAGCAGTGCTTCCCCTCTGGGAGCACACTGACCACCAGGGGGCAGCTCCTCCATTGAGCGTCTGCCCCCTGGTGGTCAGTGCGCATCATAGAAATTGGTCATTCCACCATTTGGTTGATTTGCATATTAGACTTTTATTATATAAGACTAGTGGCCCAGTGCACGAAATTCATACAAGGGGGTGGGGTGGTGTCCTTCAGCTCAGCCTGCACAATCTCCAATCTGGAACTCCTCAAAGGATGTCCTACTGCCGATTTACAGGGATCAGGCCTAAACCAGCAATCAGACATCTCTCTCGCAATCCGGGACTGCTGGCTCCTAACCACACACCTGCATGCCTGCCTGATTGCCCCTAACCACTCTGCCTGCTGGCCTGCTCATCCCCAAATGCCCCCCCCATGCCAACCTGATCACTCCCAACTGCCCCCGGTGCCAGTGTGCTCACCCCCAACTGCCCCCCCGTTGGCCTGCTCGCCCCCATCTCCCCTCCCCACTGGCCTGCTCACTCCAAACTGTCCCCAACTACTATCTTGATCACCTCCAACTGACCCCCACTGATGGCCTGCTCACCCCCAATGGCCCCCCACCAGCCTGATCACCCACAACTGCCATCCCATCCTGGCCTGATCACCCACAACTGCCCTCCCCTCTTGGCCTCTAACCGCCTCTACCTTGGCCCCACCACCATGGCTTTGTTCAGAAGAACGTCCGGAGGTCTCCTGGAAGGGCTCCCAGTCTAATTAGCATATTACCCTTTTATTAGTATAGATAGAGGCCTGGTACACGGGTGGGTGCCAGCTGGTTTGCCCTAAAGGGTGTTCTGGATCAGGGTGTCCTGTCCCTTTGGGCATGGGGTGGCCTGGGCAAGGGGCCTGTGGTGGTTTTCAGGCTGGCCACTCCCCCATGGGGTAAGGATCCTAGCTGGGGGTGTGTGGCCAGTCTTGGTGAGGGGCTGAGGGCTGTTTCAAGCTGGCCACAGCCCCTTCAGGGTGGGGGTTCCCGCTAGGGTGCCTGGCCAGCCTATGTGAGGGGCTGATGGCTGTTTGCAGGCTGGCCATGCCACCCAGCGGGGATCCTCACCCCAGGGAGGCATGGCTAGGCTGGGTAAGGGGCTGAGGGCCGTTTTCAGGCTGGCCACACCCCCTTCAGGGTGGGTGTCCCCACTGGAGTGCCTGGCAAGCCTGGGTGAGGAGTTGATGGCTGTTTGCAGGCTGGTCACGCCCCCTGGCAACCCAGGTCCCCAGCCACTCCTTCAGCAGTGGCCAGGGCGGGCAGGAAGCTTGGCTTCCTCTGTCACCAGGTTCAACCCAAGCCTCCTGCTTGCTCCAGCTCCGTGGCCAGCACCATCTTTGTTGGGTTAATTTGCATACTTGCTACTGATTGGCTGGTGGGCGTAGTGGAGGGACGGTCAATTTGCATGTTTCTCTTTTATTAGTGTAGATTATCACAACTTAAAATTCTTCTACGACTTCTTATTGCTCTTAAGATAAATTCAAACTCCTTCAGGAGCAGGAGAAAGCCTTGCATGATGTGACCTTTGCCAACATCATTAGCCTTATCTTGTTGATCTTTCTCATTCTCTATGCCTGCCTGGGAGTTTTTTCTCAGTTCCTCCCACACATTGGGCTCTTTCTCTCCTCAACATTGTTCTTTTTAAAAAAAATACATTTTATTGATTTTTTACAGAGAGGAAGGGAGAGGGATAGAGAGTTAGAAACATCAATGAGAGAGAAACATCTATCAGCTGCCTCCTGCACACCTCCTACTGGGGATGTGCCCACAACCAAGGTACATGCCCTTGACCAGACATGGGACCCTTCAGACCACAGGCCGACGCTCTATCCACTGAGCCAAACCAGTTATGGCAGACACTGTTTTTTTCTGATAAATTGCTCTTGGCCTTTTTCTGATAAATTGCTCTTACTGCCTTTGCCTGGAAAAGTTCTATAGAGGCTTCAGGACTCATATGATATGTCATTTCCCTTGGGAAGTCTTCCTGAGTTCCTGTATTCCCAGACTCACAGCACTCCTGCTTCTCCATTACAACTCTAATTGTTGGCATTGTTAATTTACTGCTTTTGTAATTACATTTAATGCTCTAACACCCTTCTCCCATACCATACCATAAGTTTTATCCATCTAAATTATTTGCATCTTTTACGTTAAGCAGGGCTTATATGAGGTATATACCATTTAGTAAATAAATTAATAATAATTTTGTAAATGAATGAATGAGCCAATTAAATGGCTGGTTCTTCCTATACAATCAAATACCAAACCAAGTAACAGTAGCAGAATCTCTTCCCCATCCATCAGTCTGGGTCATGTGGAGGATCAAAGGTCAATAGCATATGATACCAATAGTCCCATGTTCTCAGGGAGTAGGAGGAGTTCTGATGTGCCAGGTCAGAAAGGGTAAGAGTCAGGCAAACAACAGTAAAGATGATAAAAAAAACTTGGTTATTTTAGCTACTATTTCTATTTGAAATAGCACATCTTTTCAAGAATATAATCGGTTTGCTCTGTGTGGTTTCCCAAGAGGCATATATTTAGGAAAAATATGGTATCTCATATTGAATACTCTTACTTTTCATGAAAAAGAAATAATAAATTGTTAGACTTGTAAACTACTGGAAGAACTGTAGCCAAAAATGCAGGCTTGGCTGCCTATCACAATGAAAGCCAACTCATGAGACAGGTGTTGATGCAAAAGGAAAGAGGTGTATTCAAGTATTATGACCTGGGAGAATGGTGGACTCTAGTCTCAAAGACCATCTCACCTTCTTGCTCAAGCCTGAGGTTCTTATAGGAATAGGGAGAAGAGGGTTTTTTCCTATCCAATTATTTTGCTAGCTTTTGGTACCCCAGGGCCCATCCATTCATCTCTCTAGCTCTTGGTTCACTGGGGCCCTATTTTTCTAGCCATTTTCCTGCTCAGTGTAATCACCTCCGCCTGCACTATCTTGGCCAGTGCGGGAGACTCCCCAGCGCACCCCCACTGCCTACAGTAACAGAACCATCTATGATAATGGTAATTCTCCTATGTGCTGCTAAGGCCATGTGACTTCAGTTGGGGGTGAAGCCCAGTGGGAGCCATGATGGCTGTCGAGTGTGGTGACTGAGTTTACTCAATACTTACTGATATCTGCTTTATTGTAGGGGTGTGTGTGTCAGGCTTAGCATTTTTACGTTCTTGTTTCATCTTGGTTTCATTGAGTATTATGCCTCTGGGATTTGGCTTTAATGATGAATTTGTATGTTATGCTCAGGCTCAGAGAATGCATGGCAAAACCATGTTATGAAGAAGTGGGATTAGATTAGATTCCCATGTCACTGTGAAGCAAAGACCCATGCCAACTGAGGAGAACTTCAGCTTTTGGCAAGGTTATAAACATTCAGAGGACTGTCTGACACGTAAGGGATAGAGAAAGCTTTCTGAGTAGCTTTGTTCAACAAAGACAGTATTAATCAAAAGACAAGTGAAATTAGAAGGCAAGCTGTATAGATTTTAAGGAAACCAAGTGAGGCATAAGTTAGAACAAGAAATGTATGAAATAAAGGAAAAAAATGGAGACACTTATTTTGGAGTGGGTGGATTATTTCATTCCACATTATTTAAGTGCACTCAAGTCTGTCAGTTATGGCATACATGCCACATTATAATTCCTTGCTTACAGCCATGCCATGTCTGAACTATCTTTTCCCATTAAGGCACCAAGTTCAATGATACAGATAATTAACCAACTAATTTAGCCCATTAATTTTCCCTGAAGTTCTAGCAAGGATCGCGCTATCCAGCCCTGAGATCCCCACTCCATGTAGACATTGGGACAAGGGTCAACTCTATATGGGACACTGATGTCATTTATGGCTGAGGTTTTGTCCAGCAACATTGTGTATCTACTTAAACGATGATGAATGGTATCTTTGTTCCAGGCAGGAAGATGTCATTACACTGGCTCATATCGCTGACCTCCTAGCATTTCTCACTAAGTGTTGCCAAAGGGTTGAGTTGCTGATAATTCCTTCTAGAGCTCTAAAGAGAATAAAGCAGAGAGGCAAACCTGATGAAAGTAGATAAAGAGCCTAAGGTGGATTGAAGCTTAATACACCAATACATGGCTGTTTTCTTTTCCCTTCCTCTTGTTTTTCCCTTCCACAACTGTAGTTAGCCATCCAGTTGTTATTTTGCCCTCTCAAAGTGTTCTTCAATCACTTATTTCTAGGCCAGTATTTCACCTATCAATAAAAGGAATTTGAAATCTTTCAACACAGAGATATTATTTCTGCTTCAACTTATTCAGGATGCCACAGTTCAAAATGAAAATCCACAAATTGCTGATAGCTCTGTCAATATCATTCAACTGTTAACAACACTTTATTTGTGATGCCTGTAGGAAGAGTGTAGGCATCTGAACCCATCAATAAATGGAAAGTCCTGGGGCTCAAACAATTTGTGCCTACAAGGGGCCTAGTTTACAAACTTTGCTTCCTCAAAATTCTTTACACATTTTAAACTATATAAAACAAAACGGTCTTATAACAGATTCAATGGCAGGATAACAAGGGCAAGAACTGTGCCTTCTATTTCTCTCTACATTGCTTTCAATTTATAGCAGAAAAGTAATTTGCCATTATGCATTACTCTTTTATATCACTGGTATATATTCAATCATGTAGCTTCTTTATATAGGATGTTGAATCTCTTTTCATATATTTCTTAATCATTCCTTTTTCTTTTTCATTTGGTTTTATCTCCTTTCATATACATACATACATACAGACAGACAGACATGCATGCATATATGCAAGTGTGTATGTATGTGTATTAGTTGTTGCCATTGCTGACTTCAATGAATTCATAGTTTTTTATTATTATGTATATTGGCATTTTGTCTAGTGATTAACAAAACCTATTGATTCTTCTTAGTCAATCTGATTTATAGGGTCTTGATATTCATACTATTCTAGGACAATGATTCCTAGAAAATTACCAATCAAAAATGAAATTTATTAAAATGATAATTCAAGAAAAGAAAAATGGTTAAAAGAAAAAAATTGATAAAAATATTATCACGAGTTAATTTAATTTGAATCAATATAACTGAGCCATTAAAAGTCAACATATCAGAGAGACATATTCACTAAAAATTTACTTCCTGTGAAGTACCTCTGATGTTCACTAAAAAATTACTAAACACATATAAAATAAACCTATGTAATATAATATGTTTTATAAATCAAGATGTAATATAATATTAATTTAGGAGAAGTGAAAATAAAATCTCCAGTTAAAAAAATTGTATCCTAAACATAATAACTCTATTTTAAATATCTAATAATGAGACTATTTGATATTATGAGCTAATGCTTATAAGCATAGGGTTTTCTTTTGTTTTTTGTTGTTAATTCTCACCTGAGGATATTTTTCCCCCATTTTTTAGAGAGAGTGGAAGGGGGAGAGAGACAGAGAAAAACATCAATGTGAGAGAGACATATCGATTGGTTGACTCCCACATATGTCCTGACCCGGGCCTGGGATCAAACCTGCAACTGAGATACATGCCCTTGACTGGGAATTGAACCTAGGCCCCATTGCTTGGCGGGCTGGAGCTCTAATCACTGAGATAACCAGCCAGGGTGGTATTTTCTTATTTTATCCCTTATAAATGAAGAGATGAAAATGAAATTTCCTTACTATGAAAAACTATCATGTCAATAGTGAGGGATTACTTTCATCATTATTAATCAATGAACTAAATGTTCTTAAATACTTTTAACACAGGCTGAGCAATTTTGATAGGGCTGCTGCATCAAAATAGGAAATGATTTGTAAAGTATAAAATTTTTCCAAAAGAAAATACATATGAATGGGAAGAAACAGCATCAGCATTTTTGGTGAATCACCATGTTCCAGGTACTATTTTAGGTTTGCTGAATACAGAGGAAATATTATTATTGATTTTATATGAAATGGGTTCCTTCAAGATAATTATTTATTAGTTTTCCCCAAGAATATGTCTGTGAAATTATTGTGGGAAATACAGGAAGCATTTATATTTAACAAAGCCAACACATACACTGAGAAACAGAGAGGTGATCATTAGAATGGTATGTTTTGGTTCTACTTGGAAAGTAAAGACTTTCTGAAAAATTGGAGTAGGGATATTTTTTGGTTGCCTTTTTAGCATCTTTTTTCTCATTTCTTTTTTTCAAGAGAACCCAGTTTTGTTACCGTATCTTCTTATTTCCCACTCAGCTAAGGTCTCTTAGGTAAATCATGGCCCACTCACAGCTGCAAGAGTGGGTGTGATTGGTCTGGTTAAGTTCCTAGGAGGTGCCACATGATATAACTTGACACAGTAGCACTGGGATATCACATGCAGGATCATATTAGGAAAGTTCTACCCTGTTGTTCTGGGAAATATTATAAAAGTGTCCCATTTTCTTTTCCCTTTGAACAATTTGTCATGTGCAAATATTGGCCATGGAACTATTGCCACTATCTTAAGACCAATCTGAGGGGAAGTCAGCAGACACAGGATGGCAGAACCAAATGAATCCCAGGAACATCTACAGAGTCAGTAGATTAAGGCAAATCGAAACCTGTCCTGCTTCTGGATTGCCAGTGCTTTAAGCCAATGAATGCCTTTATTGTTGGCACCAATTTCTATTACTTGCAACCAGAGTCATCCTAAATAATTCCTAAATAACTGGAATATTAGTATATGATGAAGATGAGGCAATAGAAGATAAATATGAGAATGAAAGAAACACATACTCTTACTCTAACTCCAAATATCTGGTATACTAGTAAAATGATAAAAGGTTACATTCATTATCTGATAATTATCTATTAACTAGAGGCCCGGTGCACGAAATTCATGCATGGGGGGGGGGGCTGTCCCTCAGCCCAGCCTGCACCCTCTCCAATCTGGGACCCCTCAGGGGATGTCTGACTGCTGGTTTGGGCCCGATCCCACAGAAATCCCTGCGGGATCAGGCCCCAACCGGCAGTCAGACATCCCCCTCACAATCTGGGACTGCTGGCTCCTAACCACTTGCCTGCCTGCCAGCCTGATAGCCCCCTAACTGCTCCCCTTTCAGCCTGATGGATGCCTAACTGCTCCCCTGCTGGCATGATCATCCCCAAGTGCCCTCCCCTGCTAGCCAGATTGCCCCCAACTGCCTTCCCCTGTGGGGCTGACAGGATTGGAGGACTCTGGCTGGATAAGGCAGAGCTGAAGGGACTTGGCTCTGCCATCTTGTGGCTTGGGTGTTGACATCTTGTGAGGGTGTGACAGTCAATTAGCACATTTCCTCTTTATTGGCTGTGGGCACCGCCATCTTATGAAGGTGTGGTGGTCAATTAGCATATCCCCTCTTTATTAGATAGGATTCTCCATATATCCTAATGCGAATATTTTAATGACTTTTGAGATTATAAACCCATATTTTATCACTCCTTATGTTTTCTTTGTTTCTCTTTTCAATTTTCATCCCAGTGTTTATCTTTTTTAGACATGAACTTGGAATAAATTTAATGTTATTGATTAGTATTATCTTTGAATTCAGTGAAGAGTTAGTATTCTCTTTGCACTCACTGAAGACAGTGACTGCTCAAAGGAAGTAATTAATCCATTTAGGGAAACAAAGTAAGTGTTAAAAAGCAGTAATAACTAGCACAATATACAAAGTATATTCCTATTGTCAATTGATTGAAGTAGATAAATTCATGGCTCAGGAATTCAAGAGGATGTTATCACTTAAGCCTTTGGTAATCAGGAGAGGCTTGAGAGTGGCAGAGAGACTTGGGGCTTCGAAGAACAAGTAAGAGTTCAGATCTGCAAGGAGTGCTTGGGCTAGAATGTAGCTGGAGACTAAGTTTGGCAAAAACGGTTGATGCCTAGAGACAAAGATCTGAAGAACCCATGAACAACAAAAATAGACCTGTGACTAAGCACCCCTTATCTCATCAAATTCTAAGACAGCAGAATTCACTCCAAAGCCATTTATTTATTATCCTGCTTGCTCATGTCCATCACTATAGGCTGGTCTAGTGTCCTCATTTCTCCTCTAGTATCTTAAAGAAGATGAAGAAGAATGATTCTACTTTATAATTTAAATGGTTCATTTAAAATGCTTTTCCAGTCAAATGTTTAAAAAAAGCACAATTCTCCAAACGAACTTTATGTTTTAATTTGGTAAGTCAGGGGCATGTGACTGCCTCCCCAATGTAGGGCCCTCACAAATTTTTTTTTTATAGTTTCTAAAGTCAACTGCTCATCCTATAAGTTTTTCCAAAATAATTCTGAATGTCTTTATATAAGAAACAGAAATGCTACTCTTGTTTAGTTGCCCAGGAATAAAGTGGCAATCAATAAATTAACATGGTGGTGTGTTTCCCTTGACCACATTTCTTTTTTGGGAGTGGCTTCACTTTTCTTTTTTTAAAATAAATCTTTATTGTTGAAAGTGCTTCATATCTCTCCTTTTCCCCTGCGTTGCCATCTCCCCCCTGCTTCCCCCAAGCCTTCACCACCCACTGTCTGTGTCCTTGGGTTATGCATATACATATATGAGTTCATTGGTTGATCTCTTCCCCCCTCCACCCTCCCCTGCCTTCCCTCTGAGGTTTGACAGTCTGTTCAATGTTTTTATGTCTGTGGGTCTATTTGGTTCATCAGTTTATGTTGGTCATTAGATTCTACCTATGAGTGAGAGCATGTGATACTTATCTTTCTCTGACTAGCTTATTCCGCTTAGCATAATACTCTCCAGGTCCAACCATGCTATTGCAAATGGTAAGAGTTGTTTCTTTTTTATAGCTACATAGTATTCCATTGTATAGATGTACCACATTTTTTAATCCACTCATCTGCTGATGGGCACTTAGGCTGTTTCCAAATCTTAGCTATTGTAAATTGTGCTGCAATGAACATAGGGGTGCATATGTTCTTTCTGATGGGTGTTTCTGAATTCTTGGGATATATCCCTAGAAGTGGAATCACTGGGTCAAATGGTAGTTCCATTTTTAATTTTTTGAGGGAACTCCAAATTGCTTTCCACAATGGCTGCACTAGTCTGCATTGCCACCAGCAGTGCACAAGAGTTCCCTTTTTTCTACATCCTCACCAGCACTGTCGTTTGTTGATTTATTAATGATAACCATTCTTACAGGTGTGAGGTGGTACCTCATTGTCATTTTGGTTTGCATCTCTCGGATGATCAGCGACTTAGAGCACTTTTTCATATGCCTTTTGGCCTTCTTTATGTCCATTTTGGAGAAGTGTCTATTGAGATTGATTGTCTATTTTTTAATTGGATTGTTTATCTTCCTTTTGATAAGTTGTATGAGTTCCCTGTAGATTTTGGAGGTTAAACGCTTACTGGATGTATCATTGGCAAATATATTCTCCCATGGAGTGAGCACTCTTGTTATTTTATTGATTTCTTTTGCTGTGCAGATTGGAATGGGTTCACTCTTTATAAGACACTGTTCATCAGCAAATTTCCATAACACTACCAGAGAAGAGGATATTCTGCTACTTCTAAGTGGACAGGACTGGAAATGATATGGAGGTAACTGGAACTCCATGGTAACATATTTATTTTTTGTGTGACTTTCTATTGCATAATCTCTCTCACACACAGGCATACACAGGGAGCTTTGGAAGTTAGAATTCATTTTTAAAGAGAAAGTTTTAAAGTGTGACTTGTTATTATCAAATAAACATAAATTTCCTATGATAGTGGCTTTAAATTTTATTTCACATTGTGATATAATATATACATCTACCCAATACATACACATGAAAACAAGCATTTTATTAAGCCATATTTACTTTTTTAAAATAAGATGCACTCTGATATATTTTAATTCTATAAATCTATTTAAAAATAAAAAATGAAAAGTTTCAGCTCACAAATTGATTTCACAACTCGCTAATGGATCACATAAATTGTAAAACACTGTCTTTAGGTACATTATATTATGTTTGTGGTCAACTTTAATGTATGTAAACATGTAATGTTGGTTTGTTCATATGTGAACCAATAGTCTTCTAAACCAGGAATTACCAATAGGATAATTTTGAAGTCAGTATTTCATTTTTAATGCCTATCGTGGTGGAACTATTTTTACTACCAGCACTTTTCCCCTCCCTGGGTAACACGAGTAAATTATTTAGCCCGAATTCTTTTAGATCTCCAGAAATATCTTGACACATAGAGAAACACTGAAGGATCTCATTCATGCCATGTCCTATTTCTAGAACCACTTTATTTAAAACTCCAGCTGTCCCCTTGCTCCTAGTGGCATCTTAGAGCAGGAGTATTCCACAATGTGAAGGATAGATTAGCAGTGTAGATAGTGACAGATAACATCCAGCGTTATTCATGGGTTGGGTTATGGCCAGAGTCTCTCCAAAGAGAAGAACAAGTAAAATGGAGCAGTGTTTGGTTTGGTATATGCCCTATTGTTGCAGATGCTGATACCAACACTTCCCTGCATCCACTTGAGTGTTTTCAGTTAGAGCACCAGTGGGTTAGGTAAAACCTCACCTTTGTCAATTCAATGATCTAAGGCAGTCATAATTTGTTGTTACTAGCACATCTTTTCTCAGTAATAATATTGGCATATTTGATTTAGGAATGTATTTCAAACTTTAATCAAAGAAAATGAGGTCAGGAAAGCAACATAAGAATATATAAGTACTGGAAACAGCACTTGAGTATTTAATTTCTCACTCAATTAAAAAAAATTCTCTCACAAATTGGAAATATTATTCTTTCACTAACACACCTAATTTGGACTCATTAAAGTAGAATATTAAGCTAATTTTCACAAAATTTGTGCTGATCTATTTTCATTGTATTCCTTTCTGAGCAGGGTATAGAAATTAATAAAGCTTAGTCCTGAAGTTTTAGCTCTGAAAAGGAGGTACTTTGATCAGCACTGACAGTGAGTTCAATGCTTTGCCTCATCACCAATAAGCTCTTCTCAAAGGAGCCATGGGAGGAAAAGGCAGAAGGCACCCTCTGGGAGGAGTTCCAAGATGGCTGATACAGAGGGGCTCTGTCCATGGTGGTCTAGTTTGCCCCTGAGGGAGTTATATTTTAACTAGAGGCCCGTTGCACAAAGATTCGTGCAATAGGCCTTCCTTCCTCTGGCTGCTGGCACTGGTTTTCCTCCGGCACCTGGGACTTGGACCACAGCGGAGCCAAGCCTTCAGCCTTCAGGCTTGGCTTCAGCCACAGCAGAGCCTTAAGTCTTCAGTCTTCAGTCTTCAGTCTTCAGTCTTCGCTCTGTGCCTGCATATGCAAATTAACCCACCATCTTTGTTGAGTTAATTTGCATACTCACTCCTGATTGGCTGGTGGGTGTCATGAAGGTATGGTCAATTTGCATCTTTCTCTTTAATTAGTGTAGATTCTGTTCCTCTCAGATGCAAACTTGATTCCATCTCAGACATGGATTTATATCTGAATTGGAATTACGTTCTTTTAGTTTCTAGAATGTTCATTCCTACACCTTGAGACTACAGTCAGCAGACCTTGCTTTAAAGCAAATGTCCTCTGAAAGCACAGTCTCTCCATTTGGTGCTATTGTTTGTAAGGCAGTGACATTTTTTGTTTTAAATTTATACTGATGGTGGAAAGTATTACAGATGTCCCCCTTTTACTCCCATTGAACCCTTCCCCCCAACCCCTCTCCCTCCCCAGGTCTTCACCGCACTATTGTCTGTGTCCATGGCTTATGTATATATGCATATAAGTTCTTTGGTTAATATCTTCCCAACCCTGGTCTCCCTGTCTTCCTCTAGGATTCTGTGGTCTGTTCCATGCTTCCATCACTCTGGATCTATTTTGTTTATCAATTTATTTTGTTCATTACATTACACATATGAGTGAGATCATGTGATCTTGTCTTTCTCTGTCTTATCATAATACTCTCCAGCTCCCTCCATGCTGTGTCAAAGGGTAAGAGATCCTTCTTTCTTACAGCTGCATAATATTCCATTGTGTAGATGTACCACAGCTTTTTGATCCATTCACCTACTGATGGGCACTTGGGCTGTTTCCAGATTTAGCTATTGTAAATAGCACTGCTATGAACATATGGGTACATATATTCTTTCTAATTGGTGTCAAGGGTTCTTAGGTCCTAAATAGACACTCTTGAAAGAAGACATACCGATGGCCAAGGGTAATATGAAGAAAACGTTACTAATGATTACTAACGTTACTAATGAGAGAGATACAAAGTAAAACCACAATGAAGCATTATCTAACGCCTGCCAGAATGGCTACCATCGAAAAATCAACAAATAAGTGCTGATGAGGATGTGGAGAAAAAGGAAACCTAGTTCACTGCTGTGGGAATGCAGACTTGTGCAGCCATTATGGAAAACAGTGTGGAGTTTCCTCAAAAAATTAAATATGGATCTGCCATTTGACCCAGTGATCCCACTTATAGGACATTTATTTTTTAACAAAAGAAGAGGGGGAGAGGCTCTCAGAAAATCTGATTTATAAATAGACCCCAAAACAGTATTATAAGATTACAGAAAAATTCCCTACAAACTCAGCACACCAGCATTTCTTTGTGAAGAAGATATTCATAGCACAGTGGAATCATAAGCCTGCTAGGTTCTGTAAAGAGCAGATAAATATTCAGGGATTTCTAGATATCACTGAAATGCTTCTGAAATTTGAAACAATTATTTTGAAAAGTGATATTTGTTATTTTTGTATATATGCTTTAACAAAGGGACTTGGATTTTATAAATCTAGTGTCTAAGTTGGAATGAGAATGGGACAAATTTATAGACTCTAAGGACCTTACTGTCTGCACCCATGACAATTACATTGGAGCCTTTTCTCACTGCTTCAGTTTCAAGGACATCTTTACCACCTGGGCTTTAATTAATGATAAATTAACAGACATAGAGGTGACAACCATTATATTCTTCCACCTTATCATTGCAGTTAGAATTAGTGACAAAATTTTAAATTAAATTTTAACTTTGTCTTAATTAACTTAATATGTAGATGGAACACGTATATATTGCATGCATGTATTAGTTTAATAATTAAATTTTTCTTTTTTTTTTGTTTTACATCAGAGAAAGTAAAGAAAAAGAATGGTGTTTTATCCAAATTAATTTAGTGTACATTTAATATTCTCCAATTTTCTTTATTAAAGTAAAATACTTAAAAGAGTGCCTGATACATAATAAGTGCACAATAAATGTTAATTAACAATAACAATTTCACATGTTATCTTATTTTCCTGCTCTTGTGAAAAATACCTCTCTAATCATTGGTATACTTTCCCTACAATGCCTTTCCATATGATATCCTGTCTATAATATACAGAAGTGCTGATCCCTTAAGTGACTTAAGAGGAAATAATAGACCTGTATTTCATAGATCTAGTCTATTCATATAACTTAAGATAGGAGTCATATTGACTTGTTCCTCCTGTTTCCCAAAGTTCCTGTCATGGCCCTCTTTTCTCTCAAATAAACACCAATGCATTCCATTTAGAACTGTAGAATAGGTTCATTATAAAACATTTTGAAAATATTTAACAGCATAGAGAAAATATGAAACTCATTTTACATCTCACCAGCTATTGATAACTATAATTGACATTTTTACTTATTTTCTTCATCTTTTTTTCTATGCATATATTACTTTGTCTTTAAAGAAAGCTGAAATTACATTATAAATGTGACTTACTAGCTTGCTTTTCATTTATATATTTAAAATATTATTTCATGCTATTAAATATTTTATCTTGTCTCATTAAATATTTTTCCAAACACATTATGTGTGGTTACATTATTTTATTTATTTAAATATATATTTATTTATTTCAAAGAGGAAGGGAGAGGAAGAGAGAAACATCAATGATGAGAGAGAATCATAGATTGACTGTCTTGCACACTCCCACTGGGACCAACCCCTGAAACCAGGCATGTGCCCTGACTGGGAATCAAACTGTGACCTCCTGGTTCATATGTCAACACTGAACCACTGAGCCACACAAGCTGGGCTTAACATTCTTTTATAGGAATACTAGGGGCCTAGTGCACTAATCTGTGCACCTTGAAAGGCACTGTGGGCCAAGAGGCTGCGATGGGCACAAGGGCAAGTCTCAGCCCATCCTCCATGCCCCCTCCCAGACCCTCCTGCTGCAGCCCTCCTCCCCCAACCCCTGTCTGCTGGTATCCCCTTTCCCACCACTGTCGCTCCCATGTGCTGACAGTGCCAGCTCCACTCACACCCACTGATAGCACAGAGTGATTGGGGTTAGCATCAGCAGTGGGTGCAAGCGGGGCTGGCGCCGTCAGTGGGTGCTAGTGGCAGCTGCTACCCTTATCACCCCTCAGAAGCAGGGGGAGGTGGAGAAGCTCTGCGAGGCAATCAGGACCAGCAGCTGCCACTCGCACCCGCTGAAGGCACGAGTGATCGGGGCCAGTGCTGGGTGCCAGCAATGGGTGTGAGCGGGGCTGGCACCAGCAGCAGGTGCGAGCACCAGGCAGAACTGCGGCATGCAGGAGCAAAGAATTTTCAGTAAACACCAGAGGCTTGCCCAATGACAGTGACTGGCGCCCTGCCTTGGTCTGGCACCCCCACTCACATGCTCCACCATCCTGCTGTGGCCGACGCCTGCCATGTTCTGCGCTCTGTCACCTGCTGCTGATATCCACCATGTTCTGTGCATGCCTTCTGGTGGTCAGCGCACATCATAGTGACCGGTTGTTTGGTTGTTCCACTGTTCGGTCTACTGGCATTTTAGGATATATCCTTTTATTATATAGGATACCCTACTTAATCTTTCCTTCTGTGCTTCATATGTAGAGTGTATCAATATTTTGCTATCCTATCTAATAAAAGAGTGATATGCAAATTAACCATCACTCTGCTACATCCATAAGCCATGCCCACCAGCCAATCAGGAGTGAGTATGCAAATTAACCACAACCAAGATGGCTGCGGCTACAAGAGAGAGCAGGAGGGAGGCTCGGATTTCCCCAGCAATGGAGGAAGACAAGCTTTCCGCACACCCTGGCCTGCCCAGGCCTCCGCTTAAGGCTACAAAGTTTCAATTATAGAAGATAAATAAATTCCAACAAAAATGGTGGCAGCCATGGAGCTGGAGAGAGCAGGAGGCTAGGGTTGCCCCCGGCAATGGAGGAAGCCAAGCTTTCTGCAGCCCTGGCCTGCCTTGGCCTCCTCTGCTCAAGGCTACAAAGTTTCAATTATAGAAGATAAATAAATCCCAACAGAAATGGCTGCCACCATGGAGCAAGCAGAATGCTTGGCTCTGCTCCAGGCTACAAAATTTCAATTGTAGTATATAAATAAATCCCAGATACCAGGGCCTATGCTTGGGTCGCCGGTGGGCATGGCCAGCCTGCAAACCACCACAGGCTCCTTGCCCAGGCCACCCCACGCCCCAAGGGAACCCCCACCCTGATCCGGGACACCCTTCAAGGCAAACCAGCTGGCCCCCACCCATGCAGCAGGCCTCTATCCTATCTAATAAAAGAGTAATATGCAGATGGACCATCACTCCAACACACAAGATGGCTGACCCCATGTGGTCAAAGATCCTGCCCCCATGTGGACACAAGATGGCCACCACAAGATGGCCAGCAGGGGAGGGTAGTTGGGAGGGACCAGGACTGCAAGGGAGGGTAGTTGGGGGCAATCAAGCCTGCAGGGGAAGGCAGTTAGGGGTGACGAGGCCGGCAGAGGAGGGAAGTTGGGGGCAAAACAGGCTGGCAGGGGTGTGGTTAGGGGGTGATCAGGCTGGCAGGCAGAAGCCATTAGGGGCAATCAGGAAGGCAGGCAGGTGAGCAGTTGGGAGTCAGCAGTCCTAGATTGTGAGAGGGATGTCCGACTGCCTGTTTAGACCCGATCCCGGTGGGGTCCCCAGATTGGAGAGGGTTCAGGCTGGGGTCCCAGATTGGAGAGGGTGCAGGCTGAGCTGAGGGACAACCCCCCCCCCCCCGCACCATGCACGAATTTCATGCACTGGGCCTCTAGTTATAAATAAGTGATAATATTCTTTGCACATTGAGTAAACATTGTTGACTGACTCCAGTCACTCAGGTGCCATTTAATCCACAGTTTGATGGGTAGTACATAAAGCTGTAACTTATCTCCTTCTTCAGGAGTACTTAATAACTCTTGGCTGGTCATGACAGGTCTTACGTCGTAGCCTCTTAGAGGGGCAGCAGAAGGCCATGTGCATTTCTAATGAAGCCAGCATTAAGCATCTCTAAATTGATTTTTTTTAATCCTCATCCAAGGATATGTTTTTATTGATTTTAAAGAGAGAGAAAGGGGGAGAGTGAAAAACATCAGTGTGAGAGAGAAACATTGATTGGTTGGCTCCTGCATGTGCCCCAACTGGGGACTGAACCCATAACCAGAAAATGTGCCGAGTGGGAATTGAACCGGCAACACTTTGGTGCACAAGATGATGCTTCAACCAACTGAGTCACACAGGCAGGGCTCAGTTGATTGTTTAACAAGCCCTAACTTCTCCTACATGCAAAATCATCTTCCTCATAATTGAACATTGTATGACACATAGTCGTTATTAAATAACTATTTGTAAACTGAATATCCAAGGGTCTATTTGACATTTTACTTGATTATCTTACAGTCATCTCAAGCTTAGCATACCCTCATACTGAACTCTTAATAACTGCCATGAATCTCCCATAAAATAAACAAACAAAAAAAATCACCTGTCTCTCTCCCTCTTCCCCATCTTAGCAAATTGGGCCACAGTTCACACATTTTGTCAAAGCAGAAACCTGGGAATCATCCCTAACACTGTTATCTCTATCACTTGGAAGTCCTGTTGATTTCTGTACAGAATCACTTCCAATCCATCCACTTTTCTCATCACCGCAGCTACCCCCTGACCCAAGACACCATCATCAGTTCACTGGTGAGTCCTTCCTTCTGAACTTCCCACCTGCATTATTGGCCTCTTCCAGGGAGAGGCTCATGGCCCTCCTCTTTTGAAGACAATACAATACTGACCTTTGCACTTAGCATTTTTAATAAAACACAATCTCATACTCCTTACCATGGCTTATAAGGCACTACCTAATTTTCACACAGGCCCTTTAGTATCCTTTTCAGAGCATCACCTACGCTATCCTTTTTGCTCTGTGTCTCCCCCTTCACTGTTACCCTTCACAAAGATGATCCTTCTCACATTTCAGGTCTAAGCATATGTCACTTTCTACAACACCCATCACTCTATCAATGAACTATTTTCATTTCCTTCACTGCACTTACCATACTTTGCTAATATATTTATTTATTGATTTACTTGTTTATTCTTTGTCTCCCTCACTTGACAGAAAACTATAAGAGACCATACTATCTATTTTATTTATACATGGCATGTAGGAGACCTTTCAATAATATTTGTTGCTGGAGTGATACCTTAGAACAAGCCATCTGTAGGTCCACCGGCTGACAGACACTAAAAGATGGATCTTTTCCTAGTTGGACAGCACTAGAAACCATTCCAGTGTTTTCCCAAAGTTCTCTAAAAGCATTCTCTCCCTGAGAAAAAGTGATTACCATTAATAAATTCATACAGTTTCTAAACACTTCAAGATAGCCATAGCTTATGGAGATGCTGCAGTCTGATGCCACCCAGCTCTCACTTAGAGATTGACACAATCATTTACTTCTCTTACACTTATCTGCTTCATGCATGGTGATACCAGGCAGCAAAGGCTCTACTTGTAAAACTGTTAAGGAACATGATTCAGTGGTAATATGACAGTTATCTATTTTTTATGTGTGTGAGATATTTACATTATTATTCTAATACTTGAATAATATAATTACTTTATTTTTATTAAGAACTAGTAGCTCTGTGCACAAATCATTGTGCGAGTAGCTTGCTGCTGCTTGCCTCTGCTGGCCACCTGCCCACCGCCACTGGTAGCTCTCAGCTGCTCTTAGCTCACTGCCCCGCCCTCCTGGAGCTCTCTGCCCACTGCCCTGCCCTCCTGTCTCTCTCTGCCTGCTGGTCCGCCCTCCTGTAGCTCTCCTGCTGCTGCTCATAGCTCACTGCCCCACCCTCCTGTAGCTCTCCACCACTTGTAGATTGATGGTGACATTACGGCATAATGGATAATTAGCATATTCCTCTCTTATTCTATAGGATAGCAACTCTAAAATCAATATCATCCCAATCCCCAATTTTGAGGTCTAAGAGATTTAATAACAGGTTTTGAAAATTTAAAAAAATAAATGCTTCACAGTGATTGTTGCTTTCTATTCAGTTCTGAACAGAGAGACATCATTAGAAGGATAATGAGAATTCTCTTACAACATGCACTGAAACTTATTTTTCAGGTTTGTTTAAAGTTAAAATAATTCACTTAAATTTCTAAATTTTTTTGAATTAGAAAGCTATATAGGATGGCTAATTAGTCACAAACCTAGGTCCCTTTTCTGGCTAAGTTTTTTTAAATTTATTCTACAGAGAGAGAAAGGGAGAAAGAAACATTGATTTATTGTTCCACTTATTTATGCATACATTAGTTGCTTCTTGTATGTGCTCTGACTAGGCATCAAACCCACAATTTGGTATATCAGAACGACGCTCTAACCAACTGAGTTACCCTACTGGGACAGGGCCTTGGCTGAGCTTTTTGATGCAGCGTCTTTCCAAGAGGCTGCCAGCACTAGTCATATTCTGGTATTCTTTACATGCAAGCAGAATGATTATAACACATTTTACCAAATAAATGTATAATCAAATATTAAATATCTTATTTTTAAAGTCTGTGTCAATATTGACCATATTCTCAGTTATCTGGTTTTTTGCAGATTTCCTTGTTGCCCTTCAGGAACACAGATTACTCAGTTTTCATAATAACCGATCCTGCTGCAACAAGATTGAAAAGTAAGACAGTGAAAGAAAGCAGCAAAAGGCAAGGCAGCTGATTTGCCTTAGATGAATGGCTAAAATTTAGGTGACACAAGGATTTATGCCCTGGACTGGCCCTCTAATTAAAATGAGAAATGGCACAGGCAGATGCTAAGCAGTTTGGGGAATTAATAATCAGTCACTAATGCAAAATAAGGACACTATCTTTAAGAATATTCATTTCCATGTGTATGTCATCCAATCCGAATGACAGGCAGGAAATAATATCACCATGTTGCAGGCAACATTAAAAAATGTTTTGCCCTCCTTTAGCACAAAATAGATGGGATGACCAGAATATCATCCCTGTTCAAGTATAAAAGTATTAAAAATTACCAAGGGTTATGAGACTTACCCAAAGACACCTACATCAAGGTCAAAGATAGGAAGCATTTATGTTCAGGGGGAAGTTCCATAGTCCTTTTAGAGGAGTCTTTCTCCATTCGACAGAGGCCAGCAGAAAAAAAAATCCATAAACAGTGAAGCAGAACCAAGATAGGTGGTCTTTGTGAGGACAAATATATTCACTGGAGGGAAATGAAGCTGGTTTAAAATTATACTAAGTTTTGGCAAGCAGGCCAGTTAGGAGGAGGTTAAATACACACACACACACACACACACACACACACACACACACACACACACCACTCAACCCCCCAGGAGGAAGCATGCTGCTTTGCTGGGAAGGATCTGCCAAGTTCTCCACATCAAAGAGAGCTCAGTAGGGGTGTAGACAAAGAAGAATTTGGATGAACATGTGAAAATGTTTACATGGATCTAGAAGCAGAGATTGAACAAATTCACATGGGCTAGAAATTTGAAAACTATAAAAAGAGATATGAGTAAAGAAGGGGAAATAATTTAGCAAGAAATCAAGGAGATGAAGCAGCCATTTTGACCAATATAGTGTTATTTTGCACATGAGTTTGAACCCCATTTCTGTAACTTTTCTGCTCACTTGCTCAGTAATGATAAGGAAAAAAAAATCACAAGTAGGCCATATCTGCAAAACAGGCCTCTTTGCAAATGTCTCTTCAATTTTTATCAGAGTTTTTTTCCCCCTATAGCTTTAAATGGCATACTTTTGACAGATTTGACAGCAAACACATTCCACATGACTTTTATGGAGAAGCTTCTCCCACAGGAATAAACTAATATTCATGTCTCTGCATTGGCTTTCCTGAGCCCTGATGCTGTGGTCATGTCTGGAGATGAGTGGAGCATTTTGAGTTCAATGTATGAACCATAAACCAGGAAAGTTGGTGATCTGAAAGCAGGAAAGGTTGCTAATTGGTTTCCAATTTAGGTAGAGGGAGAGTTTAGGTAGGAAAAGATCCCTCCTCTTCACTGAGGTCCTCTCTGGCTTACAAATCACTTGTAAGTCAGAGGATGAGGGACAAAAATTAACAACTGTATTGGCCAGCTAAATGTCAGACTACAAAGGACCTAACTTATAGTAAGTACTCAATAAGTAGTTGATTAAAAAAAAAAGGATCATTTTTACTAGCACAACAGGCACATATATAAATGCAGATTTTGAAGTAAAAAAATACAACATCTCATTACATAGGCTTTTGGGAATTGACATGGAGGGTGAGATGCTGGATGGATGGGATGAGATATGCGTGCCACCCACAGTGGTATTTAATGGCTAGAGATGGTGGGTATGGATTAGGAAAAATATAATCACTGTGCCAACTTTCCCTTAATTGGGAAAGAGTAAATATCATGGAGAGTTGCTTTGAAAAGTAGTCTTTAAACACTTTGGAAATACACTAACATAAATAAGTGCTAAATTGCATATCCGATTACTGCTAATTTATGACCAACAGATTTCTTCATGTCTCTTGCAAATGTGAATAATTACACCTAACGTTTTCAGGCACTGAAATTATATGCATTTGAATGATTCAGGATGTAAAATAACACTGATATTTTTAACCTCAAAGAGAATAAATTTATTTAGGAGAGAGTGCTGCTTCTAATACTATTTTCAATATGTAGCTGGTGGAGTGAGCTGATAATATTTGTAGGTACTTATATGAGCTTGAGATTTTAGAGTATCTTTGAGTAGCTTTGGGTCATTTTCACTGTATCAGATATTTGTAAAACTATCTTATCTGAATTATTTAGAAAAAACAACAACTTACAAACATTTAAAAAACTGGGTAGAACACAATTAATGTGAATAAGGAAAAGGAGTTACTAAGAAAAATTTCACCTCTGTATGTCACACCCTAGGATTATCAGAGCTAACCAACAATACTGGACAGGAGCATTTTACTTATATCAATAGACTTATGATTCCCCAAATCGATTTTCTCTCTAATTTCTCATTAGAATATTTCCATTAAATAATGCCCTTTGGGTTGGGTACCCTGTCTGGAAGGTATCCAACCAAAGGCAATAATCCTTTGTATATGACATTCTAATCATTTCCATAGCAACTGCTTATGGGTTAAAATATCACAAACAGAATTAAGACTTCAGGTGTGAGATAAACAACAGGAGTAGAACATCACGAAGACAAAGTTACTGCTTCCACACTAAAAAAAATGAGTGGGAAAGAGACAAAATGGAACAATAGTATTTTCCAATTAAAAAATTTACTGACCTTGGAAGTCGCCTGTCAGTGAGGGAATCCTCAAATATGAGTTTGGGCAGATGGTGTCTTCTCATCATGGTGATAATGGGCCAACTATATGTAGCCACTTAGAGATTAGAGCTATTCTCAGTTTTTCAAAGGGCAGTCCTCTATCTGGCTGCATACCATAAAACACTTTACAGAAAAACCGTATTATTGTATACACCTGTAAGTTGTCTTTTTTTTTTCCCCCAGAAAAAAATGCTCCAATTTCTTCCAGTCTAAAGAAGCTTGCTTTGCCTCTAAAGATCCCAATGGAGGCTGTCGGTGCACTCACACTAATCCCAGTGGGCATCCCTGGGTGCTTTCCAAGTTTGGAGGAACTTTTTTTGGGAGTAAGACTGAGACTACTAAGAGATCCGAGGAATCTAGGAACTGTGGGAGTCAAGACTGTTTTCTTCACCACTTACGTAGAAACTGAAACAGTCTTAAATAAAAGTATTTAAATCAAGGCATTAATTAATGTAACAGTAGATTCCATAAGAGCAAAGACAGAAATACCTAGTGAATAACTTTCAGAATGTTTCACCACAAAGTTAAGATTCCAACTTCAGGTCAAAGAACATCAACTTGAATCTCTCCTTTGCAGGAAGTTGCCACTCTCCTTTTTTGCTAATAGAGATCAGAAGTCTTGTCATAATGTACATTTACAGTGAGGTACAAGACCCTGGCTAGGGGAGAGAAATGGCCCTGCTTTTCCAGAAAAGAGGCTGAGAGGCAGGTAGAGACTCAACCATACTGTGAGTTGCAATAAGCACTGGTTTTGCCTCTAACAATTTCTCTTTCTCTATAGCTAATGCAATGCCACACCTTTCCCTAACCTGATTTATTCAAAGGTGATTTCACTTGCATGAAAACATTCTTAAGAGATGCTGGAAAAGGGGTGTGTGGCCACACATTGGAATAAACTTTAACTTGAATATGGGTCTAAATGTAAGCATAAAACCATATAGGCATGCTGTCGCAAAAGCTAAGATTCCCTTCTTTTTTACATGTGTGTAGTATTCCATGGTATAAATGTACTACAGTTTTTTAGCCACTCATCTATTAATGGGCACTTGGGCTACATAAAAATCTTGGCTATCTATACCGTTAGGACTGGATGCCTGGAACAACTGGTCAACCGGTCACTATGATGTGCACTGACCACCAGAGGGAAGATGCTCAATACAGAAGCTTCCCCCTGATGGTCAGTGTGCTCCCACAGCCGGCCGATGGTATGCATGTCCATTCCTTCTGCGCCCGGCCTAGTGACCATTGCCTCCTCTCCCGACCCCGCTGGGGCCTTCAGGCCCTAGGCTGGGACAGGGAACCGGGGGTGGGTGGCTGTGGACATGGCCCCTTTCCTGGGGGACCAAGGGCTGGCTCCCTCCTTGGGGCCAGCGGACAACCTCCTGGGCCCCGGCCCTCCCCACAGCTGGCAGGCGCCGATTGGCCCATCACCCACCTGGTGCGGTGGCAGCATGGTGATGAGGGAAGGAGGAGGGAGGGAGGCGGGGAACCATGCCGTGGCAGGGCACCGGTGTCAGCATCTGCGTCCAGCTTCCATTCTTTCTGCATCCAGCCTGGGAACCATCACCTCCTCTCCTGACCCCGCCAGGGCTTTTGGGCCCTGGGCTGGGCTGGGGAACTAGGAGTGGGTGGCAGCAGACCTGGCCCCTTTCCCAGGAGGGCCGAGGGCTGGCTCCCTCCTTAGGGCCGGTGGTCAACTTCCTGCACCATGTCCCTCCCCTGTCCAGCAGGCCCTGATCAGCCCACAGTCCCTCCCCCATCCCTCTATCCGGCCAGCAGGCCCTAATCAGCCTGGTCCTGATCAGCCCTGATTGCCAGCCAGGCCTAGGGACTCCACCAGTGCATGATTTCATGCACCGGGCCTCTAGTTGTAAATAATGCTGCAATGAACATGGGATATGCATTTATCTTTTGATCTGGCAGTCCTACTTTCTAGGTATTTACTCTGGAGCTATACCTACAACAATATGGAAATATATAGGCCTATGATTATTTCTTATAGAATTGTTCATAATTTCAAAGTATTGGAAGCAATCTATATACCCATATATCAGAGAATAATGAATAAAGTATTGAATAACCATATGATGAAGAGCTATACTTATACTAATATAAAAAAAGATTGAGGGGGATTTTTCTGAACTGATAGAAAATTTCCAGAATATACTGTTAAGAGAAAAGAGCAAAGTATAAAAGAGAATCTATAGTATGCTACCTTCATGTAAAAAAGAGGGATATATAAGAAAATACACAAGTATCTGCTCTACTGAAAATTACAGTAGAGATAAATATATTTCCTAAGTTTAGAGGTCCTAGAAGCAATGATTTTCCAATATTAATAGCATTATCTTGGGTCTAGATTTTGGTTTCTAAACACTATTTTCCAATAAAAGAAACCAGGGTTCCTTGGAGAGGTGGGTGATTTCAGGGTTGGAGCAGAGAAATATAAGAGGATCCTGGAACATCTTGTGGTGCCATAAGTAAGCAATTGCTCTAGACCTGGTGGAAGCATATCAAAAGGACAAAGGAGTCAAACCAAAGGAGCTCCTAATGGCAAAGTCTGGAACAATTTGAGCAACAGTATTGGATAATAACCCATAGAATGGCACAAGTTCATACCAATTTAACTATATAAATAGGGGAAAAGAAATACTTTTTCTGAAGAAGTAGAGATAGCCAATTATAAATACAGTTACAGGGATATAGAGTACAACACAGGAAACATAGTCAATAATCTATACTAATAAAAGGGTAATATGAGAATTAGAGTGGATGTCTTCCGGACGTCCTTCCGTACAAAGCCACAGCAGCTGCCTGAGGCTCAGGCAAGCTGCAGATGGCGGCTGCCACTGCCAGGGTCAGGCTGAGGCTCAGGCAAGCCATGGTGATGGTGGCTGCGAGGGCCAAGGCTCAGGCAGCCATGGCGGCTGGCAGTGGCAGCAGCAGAGGCATGATGGGGACATCACCTTCCCCTGATGGGCCGAGGCCAGACTGCGGCTTAGGCCCGCTCCCCAGTAGGATATCATCTGAGGGCTCCTGGACTGTGAGAGGGGGCAGGCCGGTCTGAGGAATCCCCCCCCCCCCCCCGCCAAGTGCACGAATTTTCATGCACTGGGCCTCTAATACAGTAATAACTATGTTTGGTGTCAGATGAGTACTCAATTTATTGGGATGACCACTTCATAAGGTTTATAGAAGTCTAATCACACTGTTTCACACCTAAAATTAATATAATATTGTATGTCAATTATAATTGAAAGATAAATTATAAAAACAGACCTTAATTTCTAGAAGGGTTTTAGATTTATGGAAAAAATGAGAATATAATACAAAGAATTCTCATATAATCCACACCCAGTTTTCCTACTATTAACATTTTACATTAGTATGGTACATTTGTCACATTTAATGAACCCATATTAATACATTATTACTAACTAAAGTCCATACCTTATTTAGATTTTAAAAATTTAGCCTAATTTTCTTTTTCTGTCTCTAGATCCCCTCCAGGATACCACATTACATTTACTGATTATGTCTCCTCAGGCTCCTCTAGACTGTGACAGTTTCTCAGACTTTGCTTACTTTTCATGAATTTGACAGCTTTGAGATTTACTAGTCAGGTATTTTGTAGGAAATTCCTCTATTAGAATTTGATATTTTCTCAAGATAAGATTGGAGTAATCTTATCTTGGAGGAAGACCACAGAAGTAAATTGCCATTCTCATAACATATCAAGGATACATATCATCAACATGGTTCATGTCAACATATAAGTATTGACATTGATCATCTGGCTGAGATATTGTTCATCATGCTTCTTCACTGTAAAAATTACACATTTCCCCATTTTTCATATGGTACTTTTTGGAAAGAAGTCATTATGCATATTTCACACTTAAGGATACAGTTTAATTTTAATGGTTTCAGAATTATGAATGTATTGCAGTTTAGTAAAATAATTTCTTTTTAGGTAGATATGTAGAGGGTTTTAAATTTTTAATTACTTAAAAAAAAACCTTGCAGTACATTCTAACCTAGAATATTTATCTCTGAATGTATCACTGATTATTTCTTTGGGATAAAAAAACAACAACAAGGAATGAATTGTTGGTCATAATATACAAAGAGCGAGGCTTTTGATGCATAGTATAAAATGGATCTCCAGAGTATCTATGGCAACCCATAGTCTCAGTAGCAAGCATTTAACAGTGAGAGCATGCCATTTCTCTACACCACTTTTGTGTAGCTGGAGTGATTGAGCATGATATGCATGATGCAAGACAATGTTGGAGAGGAAGGGTGAATAGAGGCCCAATTGTGTAGGGTGTGCAAAGAGTTTACCTTTTATTCTCAATGTAATGGGAGGCCATTGGATGCTTGCTAACAGAGGAGAGATCCAATCTCCTTAATGTGATATGTGCCATGTCTTCATTTCTTAAAATGGGCTGTTAGATTATGGCTGGGTGTTTCTCTTTTAAGCTTGGCTCAATGTCATCAAAACAATAAAAAGGCAACATGCAGATGACATTCCATTCTTTCTTACACCACTCTAACTTGCTATCAAGTGGGGAAATGCAGAATGTAGGACTGGAAAGAGAAGAGGAAGTGCTAAGATCATTTATTCTGAGGGAGGGAGTTGGGTGATGGGAAGGGAAGGGGCAATGAATGGGAAGACCCTCTGTACTGCTAAAGGCTGAGTAACTGCTAATGAATTTAACCTTGCCTGCTATACATAGAGTCCCACCTTGACATGAAGAGCAATGGGGAGATAAAAGTAACAACATTTAGACAGCTGACAGTTTTCTGCTAGTTTTGAATACTGGCAGAAATACATTACAGAGGATAAGGAGAACATAAAAAAAAAAGTATCAGAAAGAGCTGTTCAGAGATAATTCTGTGTGAGATACTAGATCTATCTTTTGATGTGACTTAGTAATTCTTCATGCAAAGATATTTATCACACTTGAGGTGACAAAGGACTGATATAAAGTACAAGAATCTCCTAAATCTTCATATATATATATATATATATATATATATATATATATATATATATATATATATATATATATATGGAGGATTAAAGATAATTATATGATTACATGAACCATTACAGTCTGACCAGAAAACTTTGACTAGGCAATAGTTAGATGGGACAAATAAATACATTAAAGAACAAAATGCTAAAACTTCTTGCACTTTTTCTCTTTTAAAGGTCTTGGGACATATAAGTACCAAGGTTCTTTAAACATCTCAGGAACAACCAGATGGCCAATCTGTCAGAGGGCCTACTGAGATTTGGAATTAATCTTTAATTACTTATTTGTAATTTATAATTACACAGATAGGGGCAGCTCATACCACTTGAGTAATTTTCTCTGTGGGATTCAGTTGTGCCATTTGAAAGGCACATTGACTTGTTTTTTTTATATTTGATATTTTATTTTGTCTTAAAAATGTTCATTGTGACTCAGTTAATTTTATGATACATAATGTGAAAACATTGATATATACATTTTCCTCAGTTGTGTTGGTAGCATGAGTATTACTGCTTGATGATCAAAGAAACTAGCTCAACTGCAAAACTGTTGCAGGTACAGGAACTTACTTGAAGTGGTAGGTATATATCTGATTTTCATTCTTGATACTTTCTGTTGGGAAAAGTTTTTAAGAGCTGCAGTTATAGTCTGATCTAGTGAGGCTCCAGTGAGGTTTTCCATGGCTAAGTGATCTGCCATGTTAGAGCTGATAACATTTTTAGAACCTCCTTGGAATGAATCTTTGACCTCTAGTTCAGCACGGGGAGTCTCGTGTCTCACCTGTCCAATGACAATTCAGCTTGCCCTCAATTACCTCCCCTCTGACTTCTTACATCCCTAGAGTATTAGAAACTTGTATGCCAGGTGCTGCATCATCCTGCTCAAAATTATTAGCCAGTACTCATATAAAACTACTAAACAGATTGATTTGGGTGGTTTCTTTTTTTAAATGATTAAATCATCTTATTAACTGAAAAGACTGAGAACTGTACATCTTAGACCCATATAATTTTATTAACCAATGTGGTCCCTATAAATTCAACAACAAAAAGACTGGGCTTAAGGTTATTTCTCTTCCTTTTCCTCCAAATAAATCATCTCACCCTATAGGTATGACTTTGTGAACCAAAACAAGCAATCAGGCAAAAGCCCACTTTCTCTCTCTTAAGTTATTATTTGCTACTATGGAGTATTTTTATCAGAAATTTCAGATTTTGTTAATTTGACATGCTTGATAGATCTCTGTAACCAAGGAGTGCAAAACAGGAGATTGGCAAAAGAAAAACAAACTAATTTTAGAGAAAGAAATTCTGAACTACACAGTGGACTATATTCCCAACACTTTTAATTTAAAAGCAAGTAGGCTTTAATGACCTTCTAGTAAAATAACACAAAAGGCAAGGATAAAGCCCTGTCAGTACATTGGACTGAGTCCTTTTTTTAGGGTTTTGTATTTTGTTTTGGCTGTCCAGAAAGAATCCAGGACAAAGAATGAAAAAAAAAAAAGATTCTAAAATGGCAGAACTTCAGGAATAGGAAAATATATTCAAGAAAATTTAATCTAATTCCTTTATTTAAAAGATGAGAATGATTAATCCTATTTTGGTTTGATGACTTACCTAAATTCATACATTGAGCTTTTGGCTGGCTTATTCATTTAGCAGGTGTTTATTGGCTTTACATTGGGTATATATCGAGTATTATTGAATTTAAGGCACAGAAAAGATAGTGGCAAGTGAGCCATCATACAGCTTATATTCAGTCTGTCACCCTGCTTCTCTCATAAATATTGAAAAGACACAGTATTGTTACATTTAGACTAGGACAGGCAATGGGGCAATAATTGTCCACAAGGGTATGAAACGTTCTGAGGAAGTTGTTGACCATTTATTGTCACTGTAGGGATGCAAGCAATACAAATGGGTTCATGTTACAACAGAATAAAGTTTAGTTAAAAATACGAAATGACTTCTTGGATGGCATGGTATTAAGCATTGAAATGGTCAAGGGCAGTGGTTGGCAAACTCATTAGTCAACAGAGCCAAATATCAACAGTACAACGATTGAAATTTCTTTTCAGAGCCAAATTTTTTAAACTTAAATGTCTTCTAACACCACTTCTTCAAAATAGACTCGCCCAGGCCATGGTATTTTGTGGAAGAGGCACACTCAAGGGGCCAAAGAGCCGCATGTGGCTTGCGAGCCGCAGTTTGCCGACCACGGGTCAAGGGTATTTGTTGATAATATAGAATGAAATACATATTCATCATATTCAACTCTAGTTTTCTTGCAAATTATTAATTTTGTATGTCATGAGGTCCCTTTCAAACTACTAGTTCCAAGGGTTTTAGTTACAAGGTTGTTTTTGATATAAAAGATAATCATGGTCGCTCTCTCTGAGGTGATAAATTTCATAAAAACAATTTAGCTCTTGTGTTTCTGTATTTATACTGGCATTTTTACCACAAAATACTGCTACATAGAAATAGTTCATGAAATATCACACAGATAGGATTCTGAAAAGTTTACTGTAAAGTTAAACTCAGACTTGAACTTTTAAAGTTTTTTACTATTGACTTCACACTAAAATATTGAAGTCATATCCCCATGGAAGTCAGTTGGGCCCTGATGTTAATAATAGACTGTAATAATAATTGCCAAGACAAAGGAAATGGCAATATAGAAGTGAAGTGAAACTGTACATCAAGGTGTTGGGAGAGAATGCAGATTCCTTTTCTGTGACTTAGAGAATTACTGACTATTAATAATCTACCGGACATCTGGGTATAATGGGACAGGTTACAAATGTTGCTTTCTATGAATTCTAGGCTTGTGTTCATCACAACATGCAAGACAGACGCCCTCATACACAAAAAGGACTTCAAAACACCTGCACAACAGCTTCCATGATATGGTCAGGGTTGAGCCTCACAGTCTGCCAGCCTGAAGGGAGATCTCTCCCATGAATAGGACAACAACAATTTAGACCTAATTACCCAATAACCTACACATGGAACATTCCTAGAGCATCCAGTTCAGGAGATCAAAGAGACTACAGCACTGGGTCTCACAGGATACTTACTACATAATACTATGCCTTGGGAGGCATAGCAGTCCTATCTAATACATAAAAACAAATACATTGAGATAGTAAAAATGGGGGACAAAGAAACAACCCCCAAATGAAAGGAAAGGAGGAAGTTCCAGAAAAGAGCTGAATGAAATGGAGGCAAGCAATTTATCAGATATAGAGTTCAAAGTAATGGTTATAAGGGTGCTCAATTAACTTAGTGAGAATTACAAGGAAATTAGTGGGAACTACAAATAATTTTGCATGAAAAATAAAATAGAAACCATGAACAAGAACCAGTCGGAAATAAAGAATACCTTATCTG
Organism: Ia io; assembly: GCA_025583905.1. NCBI lineage: Eukaryota > Metazoa > Chordata > Mammalia > Chiroptera > Vespertilionidae > Ia > Ia io. Next base: position 91,033,656 of record JAJQQW010000002.1, on the reverse strand, counting down.
ACACCAACAATACTCTGGAAGGAATTAAAAGTAGATTGTATGAAGCAGAGGATCAAATCAGCACATTAGAAGACAAGGCAGAGAAACAACTCAACTAGAGCAGCAAAAAGAAAAAAGAATTAAAAAGTAGGATGATAGTTGAAGGGAACTTTTATACAACATGAAATGTAATTATATCCTCATCAAAGGGGTACCAGAATGAGAAGAAAGTGAGCAATAAATACAGAACCTGTATGATAAAATAATGACAGAAAACTTCTCTAACCTGGTGAAGGTAAATGTCACACAAGTACAGAAAGCACAGAAAGTCTCAACCGAGATTAACCCAATGAGACCTATAAAACACATTATAATTAAAATCACAAATGGTAAAGACAAAGATAGAATCTTAAGGAAATAAGAGAGAGATAGAAAGTTACCTACAAGGGAGGTCCCATTAGACTGTCAGCTGATTTCTCAACAAACACTTCAGGCCAGAAGGGATTAGCATTAAGTATTCAAAGTAATGAAAAGCAAGGACCTAAATCTGAGACTATTCTATCCAGCAAGGCTATCATTTAAACCTAAAGGTGAAATAAAGAACTTCCTAGACAAAGAAAGAATAAAGCAGTATATTACCACCAAACTAGCATTGCAAGAAATATTAAAGGGACTGTTTTAAGAAGAAGAAGAAGAAATATAGAAAGGCACAAAGAAAAGAAATGGCAATAAGTAAGTACCTATCAATAATAACCTTAAATTTAATGGACTAAACGCTCCAATCAAAAGACAAAGCGTGGCTGAATGGATAAGAAAACCCATATACATGCTGTGTACAAGAGACTTACTTCAGGACAAAAGATTCACACAGATTGAAAGTGAAGGGCTGAAAAAAAAAATTCAATGGAAACAACAATACAGCTGGAATAGCAAATGGAAACAACAATACAGCTAGAATAGCAAAAACTCAGATATGACAAAATAGAATTCAAATCAAAGGCTATAAAAAGAGGCAAGGTCACTACATAATTCTAAAGGGATTGATCCAACAAGAAAATATAACCCCTGTAAACATATATGCACCCAATATAGGACCATATATATGGGAGAGATTTAAGGGAGAGATTGATAGCAATACAGTCATAGCAGGGGACTTTAACACCCCACTGACTTCACTGGATAGATCTTCCAGACATCATATCAACAAGTAAACAGCAACCTTAAATGACATACTAGATCAGATGAATTCAATTAATATTTACAGAACATTTCATCCCAAAGCGGCAGAATATACATTCTTTTCAAGTGTACATGGAACATTCTCAAAGACAGACCACATGTTAAGACACAAAATAAGTCTTAACAAACCAATTCAAGAAGATTGAAATAATACCAAGCATCTTCTCACATCACAATGGCATGAAACTAGAAATCAACTACAATACAAAAGCTTAAGAACATTCCCACACAATGCAGCTAAAAAGTATATTATTAAACAACGAATGAGTTACCAAGGATATCAAGGAAGAAATAATAAAAAAAAAACTTCCTGGAAACATATGAAAGTGAACCCAGCAACCCAAAATCTATGGGACACAGGGAAAGGAGTCCTGAGAAGGAGGTTCATAGCATTACAGGCCTACCTCAACAAATAATAATAATAAAAAAGCACCCATTAGTAGATGAGTGGATAAAAAAGCTGTGATATACTTATGCAATGGAATAATATGTGGCTGAAAAAAAAAACAGCTCTTACCCTTTGCAACAGCATGGATGGATCTTGAGATTATTATGCTAAGTGAAATAAGACTGTTAGAAAAGGACAAATATCACATGACCTCACTTATATGTGGAATCTAATGAACAAAATAAACTGATGAACAAAATAGGTCCAGATGTGTGGATGCATAGAACAGAATGACAGATCTCAGTAGGAAAGGGAGTGAAGAGGACAGAAAAATATTAACCAAAGAACATATATGCATAAATACATAACCCATGGACACAGAGAATAGTGTAGAGAAGGCCTGGGTTGGGGCAGGGGCTGGGTGGAGGAGTTCAATGGGGGGGGGCTAGTGGGGGACATTTGTAATACTGTCAACAACAACAAAAATAATTGCCAATAACAATCCCACTTTGTTCAAGATACTGTATACTTAAAAATTCTTATACTCCTCTCAAGAAACTTTTTTATACCTGTTAAAAGAAGAACATTCAGAAGATAAAGTACATTGCCCAAGGTCACACCCTGATAATTGGCAGGATGATGTTTGGAACCAGGGTTAGCTTAACCATGAGGTCAGTGAAGACTGAGCTTCTGGACCCTTCACTTGCTCAACTCACCCCCCACCCCTTAGGCCCTGGGAAGTGTTCTGGAAATGTGTTTACAAAATAGGGTGACCAATTGTTGTTCTTTGCCTGGGACTAAAGGGTTTTTGGGATGCAGGACTTTCAGTAATAAAATTGGGACTGTCCTGGCAAACTGAGATGATTGGCTACCCTATTATACAGGATCATATGTTTGTAAAATTTTATTTAAATGAGCCCTTGCCAGTGTGGCTCAGGTGGTTGAACATTGTCTCATGCACCGAAAGGTCGCTGGTTTGATTCACAGTCAGGGCAGATATGAGAGGTGCAGGTTCAATCCAAGGTCTGAGTACATGTGGGAGGCAACTGATCGATGCTTCTCTCACATTAATGTTTCTCTGCACCCCCCTCTCTCTCTCTCTCTCTCTCTCTCTCTCTCTCTCTCTCTCTCAATAAACAAACAAACAAACAAATAAATACATTAAAAAAAGAGGAACATTTAAAAACAATTTTTAAAATGAGATGTTATGGTGACAATGATAAAGAGAGAGCTACCTTTTCCCACTCAGATTTTCTTCCCTTTTGTTTTATTCACTCTTGTGTTGCTGGGATAGCCCCATATACTTTTGGGTCCTAGTGAAGGGGAGGTTGAGCTGCAATTAGAGGGATGTACTATATTTATGTGGTTCACAGTTACTTCTGTGGACAGTTACTTTGCCAATAATTCCATATTAGGAAAGGTTCCCAGGACTGCTCCTATGCCCACTTGGCCAACCCATCTCACACTGCAACATACTGATGCATGGACAGAGGTCCAATCAGGACGTAACTATTTCTTAACAGCACCCTGCACCCGAAGTATGTGGGAGCTGGAGGAAAAACAGGATGTGAAATGTGCAGATCCAGAGACTCTGCTGTAGAAAATTCTTCCAAGTCTCACACCTCATTAGAAAAGAAAATTGAAGAGGTTCTCCCAAATTGAACTACAATCCTAAATATGTACACGCTGTTACCAATGACAAGTTGTAAGGCTGTAAGAACTCACATTAGCAATAATAATCACCACCAGTTTCTGATCAGTCATCCTGGAAGATTGGATACCTTTCCATTTTCTTCATAAAAAAGAACACAAGATTGTTATCATATCAAAAAGTGATCAAAGACTATGAAGCCAAAAAATCATATAGGAGAAATGGTTTTATTTAGGTATGTCCAACAGTTATAAATAAATGTACATATGTTATCTTTCTGGGTTTTTAATACTTAAATTTTTAAAATTTCCTATGATTGCTCTTTCTAAATAGATACTTTTAAGTTATTTAATTTTTGTCATTTTGTATTATTCTTATAGAGGGTCTACCAACTTTAAGTTTTAGATCCTTACAACACCTAGAAGCATCCCTGGATGACCTAGGCCTCAGGTGAGATGTTTTCCAGGGGCTGTGCCTGCTTCCTGCTGCTTTCCTAGGTGCGCTTCCTAATTCCTTACATGCTCCAAGTTGGTTTCTTTGATGACTGAAGTTGAAACCAAAGTGAAGGAAAAAATATAAATTATGGATCTGTTACATGCAGATACAGACAAGAATAGCAAATTTCTTTTTATGGGGGCAGGGAGGGGGGAAGTATTTTATTTATTTTTAAAAAAATCTTTATTGTTGAAAGTACTATGTATGTCCCCCTTTTTCTCCCCATTGATCTCTTCTAACCAGCCTCCACCTCCACCCCAGGCCTTCACCACCCTATTGTCTGTGTCCATGGGTTATGCAAATATGCTTACAAGTTCTTTGGCTGATCTCTTCCCACCCACCCACCCATCTGCCTTCCCTCTGAGATTCGAGTCTGCTTTATGTGTCCATGTCTCTGAATGTATTTTGTTCATCAGTTTGTTTTGTTCATTATATTCCACATATGAGTGAGATCATGTGATACTTGTCTTTCTCTGACTGGCTTATAAATTGACAGGCAAAATAGGCTTAGGTATATACTCCACCTTGGGCAAACAGACACAAGTGCTTCAACATGCTTTAGGCTCTCTCTTTTTCCCTGAGGAGTGTCGTCTCCATCCTTTGGTTGTTATTGGATTGCACTCTGATGCTGTTTTTTTGTTTTGCTTGTTTTTACAGTGTAAAATTTTTATATTTAGAATTGGGCAGTTGGCCTCAGTTTAGATGATTCCAATTTTGTTGGCAACATCCAAAGCATCATAGTCAGGAGCTAGTTGAACAAATGCCTTCTTCTCACCATCAGGCCTGATCAGGGTGTTGACTTTGGCCACATCAATGTCATAGAGCTTTCTCACAGCCTGTTTAATCTGGTGCTTGTTGGCCTTGACATCCACAACGAACACCAGTGTATTATTGTCTTCTATCTTCTTCATGGCTGACTTGGTAGTCAGGGGGAGCTTGATGATGGCATAGTGGGCAAGCTTGTTTCTCCTGGGTGCGCTCTTCCGAGGATATTTAGGCTGCCTCTGGAGCCTTAGTGTCTTTGGCCATCGGAAGGTGGGTGACGTGCAGACCTTCTTTTTTTGTGGCTGTGGATGCCTTTCAATACTGCTTTCTTTGCCTTCAAAGCCTTTGCTTTGGCTTCGGCTTTGGGAGGGGCAGGGGCTTCCTTCTTAGCTTTTGGCACCATCTTCGTAAAAAGGGTTTTCTGATGCTGTTTTTGATATTAAAATAATGGTCCTAAAGTTAACTTTTAGGAGATAGTTACAGTTGGCCCTTGAACAAGATGGGTTCCAACTGTGAGGATTCATTTCTATGAGGATTTAAAAAGAAATACATATAGTACTATAAATGCATTTTCCCTTATGATTTTCTTAGCATTTTCTATTCTCTAGCTTATTTTATTGTAATAATATAGCATATAGTACATATAACACAAAATAAATGTTAACTGACTGTTTGTTATTGGCAAGGCTTCCAATCGACAGTAAATTATAAGTGGCTAAGTTTTTGGGGACACAGAAGTTATACACAGATTTTTGACTATGTTGGGGGGGGGGTGCCCTAATCCCTGTGCTGTTCAAAGGTTATCTGTATTCTATGCTACGTCACATTCCTCATTGCTGGATGTTTCCTTCTTAATTTCCATTGCTGGTGAAATGACCCCTGTCATGAGTTCTTTCTTTCATGGGGATTTTGGGTATAGATTCCCTGGTCCTGACCTGCCTGCTGAAATATGGTTTCTTTCACACAGTCCGGAGGTTACATATATGTACTGGTACATTCCTTCTTTCACACAGTCCGGAGGTTACATATATGTACTGGCACATTCCTTCTCTGTTCTTTTTGGGTTGTCTTGGGGTGTTAGGTTTGTAGTATTGAATGTTGCATGGAAATATGAAATATATCATTTACTGGAAATGTACTATTGGTGGCAGTATTCTGAGGGGTAACATTTTTAGGTGGTTTTCTTTTTGGACACGTTATTTTGACAAGCAAGAATCCTCAAATATGGACTAACCACATTTTATCTCTTATTTCACATTTCACACTGCATTTAAAAATATCAATTTCCATATTTCTGTAACAGATGCTAGGAGAAGTTTTCTACCCACAACTTTCAGATGGCAATGTCATTTACTAGTATGTTAAATCCTCATTTCTTCCCACTTGTATAATTTTGTTATTTTTTGCTGTTAATTATATTATGTGAAATATAATATAACCATCAATTTTCATTAGTCATGGAAACTCAAGAAAATAGTATCTACCTGAATGACCATGATAATCCTGCTATTTATATCATCATGTTTTTCTATTTTGGCTAAGAAGAGAGCGAATAAAGTTATTTAGGATGTAGTGTGTGTCTGTGTGTACTAGTATGTGTATTCTTCTGCAGAATCATCCTTATCTCATTAGCATATAGCCCACTTTGGAAAGAGTTTTTCCATGGTACAAAAATCTTCAGGTATGGACTACTGCAATATTTAACATTCAATCAAACCTGCTATTTTGGAAATAGGATGGAAATTGGGAGTGAGGGTAAGATATTGGCAAAGATGTGGCTCCTTTTAAAAACTTTTTTAAATTGATTTCAGTGAGAGGAAGAGAGAGGGAGAGAGATGCAGAAACATTGATCGGCTGCCTCCTACACGTACATCCTCTACTGGGGATCCAGCCTGCAACCTGGACATGTACCCACACTGGGAATTGAACTGGTCTCCTTCTGGTGCATGGGACAAGGCTCAACCAGCTAAGCCACACCGGCCAGGCTCATGTGGCATTTTAATAGGAGAAGCAATGTTTCTTGGGAAGTATTAATGGCCACTTGATCGTTGCCTATTGTACCACCCAGCATAATCTCAGGGACAAACAGTTATTTCTCACTAATGCATTGTGACAAACAGTTATTTCTCACTAATGCACTGTGTCCACCCATATGTTAGCTTGGGCTTAATTAACCTGGGATTCAGGTTGAGGGAGCAACTGGCAAGAGCACTGAGAAAGGGAAGAACACTCTGCTGGGTCTCACACCAGCAACGAGAGAGTACAGACTGGAAGTGACTCAGGGCATTTCCCCTTACAACTGATTGGTAGAAGTGCTGCTCATGCAGCTCCAATAAACTATATGGGGGCCAGAATTACAACCCTCCCAAGTACCTGGAACATGAAAGGCAGAATTATTTTACAAACAGGATTAATGGTTTCCACTTGGGAAATATTTTAACCTTATTTCTTCTCTGCCTTTATCCATCTGTAAGTTACTTAAAGATGTGTTTATTTAGTTACTACCATGTGAAAGTTACTGTGCTGAGTGCTAGAGGACAAAATGATGAATCTACTATTGCTTCCCAGGATTAGTGGGCGTAGTGGAGAAAAATAAAAGTGGAGGGTTTAGAAAAGATTGAAGAAGTCCCTTAATAAATCTCATTGGTGTTAAAATATTCTAATACTATTTGTATAATCTCAGTATATGTCATGTTTACCATCTTTATCTATAGGTGATGCTGAATATTTTGTAAAAGCCACCACCAATGTTTTCTACTGCTTATATTCTATTACTCTGTCCCAGCCTTTAATATTGAGAAAAGTGTGGGTGCACCTATTTTTCCAGCTATGGATGTTATAAATCTGAAACCCACTAGCAATAACCATTGTAGTTGGAGTATAAAAGAAGATTAATTTTCACTTGTTTTACTATCCAAGTAGAAATACACAGCTTTCATAGTAATAACAATCAGCTTGCCATCAATAACTGTGCTGCTTAATTTTTATACTTATCTTTAAGACTTTCATATAATGTAACAGTGCTGCTATTGTTAGGAATAAATAACCACAACTACAAAAATGTAGGAAACTGTGGCTTTTTGGCATGTTGCATTCTAAGGAGAGAAACACAAGACAAATTCTGCTTGAAGAAGCCCTGTGAGGAAGAACCTGGCCTTCCCAATCTAACCTAATTTACTCTTTCAAATGAGAGACATGAACTACATATTTAATTGGCTTTATTCTTTTATCATCACTAACCTACTTTATTTGGATTTTAAAAAGTTAGGAACTGTCAGCATACCCATCTGTTAAAAAAGGCCACAGTGAAGGTCTTAGAACATCTGGTCAAAAGACTGAATTTTCCTCTCCCGTGAAGACTGGTATTTTTATCTAGTACTCTCAGTTTGTCTGCATAATTTCCCCCCACAAATTGGTATTTAAACCTCAAAACCTTTAGCTAACTACATCTGTCAATGATATTTTATTGTTTAATTTTCTTTTTATGGAGCCAAATTACCTCTCTCCCACATACAGCCGGCACTTTACATGTCTAATTTGTCGACATGTTCTATAATGATAATTTCATTGATTTAGAAAGTGACATTATGAGCAACATATGTTCAGTTTAGCAGTAGACCTTGTTATGGCAATCAATTCTTTTCTCCTCCAGAACTCAACTATATTCCACATTTAGAAGCGACAAAATAATTTAACCAGTTCAGTTCTTACAACTTAGAAAAAAGAGATAAAACCTGCTTATAGTCTGCTTTTCTAAGAGAGTAAATTTTCACTTTGTGCAGTTTGCAATGTGCATATATTATGACTACATATCTGAGGCAGGTGAAAAGAGAGAACACAGTAAAGGTGCTAAATAAAGTAGAAAAAGACAAAGAAGAAATGTTTTACGAAATTCTTTAACTGTGTCCTATCTCTCCTATTCACCGTGCAACCTTAATCAATACCTCTGCAAAGACCTGCTAAGAATCTCCGGAGCAGCAGGCACTGGGCCAAGCCCTGAACTTATCTGGGTGTTTTGCTGTCCCTGTGCTCATGCATGCATTTTTTTGTTCTCTAGCCCTTTACTCCTCTGAAACATAATAAAAATCCTCCTCATATTTCTAGATCCAGATTAAAGGTCACCTCTACTCTGAGGCTCTCCCAATCCCCTTCTCCCAACCCAGGCCAGCATTAGTCATGCTGTCTTTACCTGGCCTTAAGTGTGTGTGACCTCCTCCTCAGTCCTCTGCAGACAACTTGGGGGAGGATCGTATTCATCTTCGTGTCCCTAGCAGCTCAGGGCCTGGCTTATTGTAGTGCCCCATAAAAATGAATTGGATTAAATAGAAAATATTTTCTATTTGACAAAGTTATTGTAAACCATAAAGCAACCTTTAAGATTGCACCCTGTTGTTGTTTTTATAAAGCAATCAAGGTGTTCTGTGATTTTGCTGATGAGGATTTATAAAGCCAGCTAGGAATTTAGTTCAATATTTATACATAGTGGAGTGGTTTAGAAACAATGTGGGAAGGATTGGGAAGGAGGTATAAAATCCTCTAATAATGTTGGAATAAGTGGATGCATAAAAAAACAAAAGTGGCATAGGAAAATGCAAGCAAACAGATTTAACTACTGCAGGAAACTATTTTTTGTCTGAAATAACTTTTTGGATTCAACTTATAGTGGGAGCTAATCCCTGACAGCATCTGCAGTTATGATAGACAATATAGTATTATTTGTAACTAGAGGCCCGGTGCACGAAATTCGTGCACAGAAGGGGGGTTGTCCCTCAGCCCAGCCTGTACCCTCTCCAATATGGGATCCCTCAAGGGATGTCCGACTATCCGTTTAGGCCCGATCCCACCAGGATTGGGCCTAAACGGGCAGTCGGACATCCCTCTCACAATCCAGGACTGCTGGCTCCCAACTGCTTGCTTGCCTGCCTTCCTGATTGCCCCTAACCGCTTCTGCCTGCCAGCCTGATCACCCCCTAACCACTCTGCTGCCAGCCTGTTTGCCCCCAACTTCCCTCCTCTGCTGGCCTGGTCACCCCTAACTGCCCTTTCCTGCAGGGTTGATCACCTCCAACTGCCCTCCCTTGCAGGCCTGGTCCTTCTCAACTGCCCTCCCTTGCAGGCCGGGTGCCTCCCAACTGCCCTCTCCTGCTGGCCATCTTGTGGTGGCCATCTTGTGTCCACATGGGGGCAGGATCTTTGACCACATGGGGGCAGCTATATTGTGTGTTGCAGTGATGATCAATCTGTATATTACTCTTTTATTAGATAGGATAGAGGCCTGGTACAGGGGTGGGGGCCAGCTGGTTTGCCCTGAAGGGTGTCCCGGATCAGGTGGGGGTTCCCTTGGGGTGTGGGGCAGCCTGAGCGAGGGGCCTGTGGTGGTTTGCAGGCCGGCCACACCCCCTGGCAACCCAAGCGGAGGCCCTGGTATCTGGAATTTATTTTCCTTCTACAATTGAAACTTTGTAGCCTGGAGTGGAGCCAAGCCTGGGGCTCCCTCCGAGGCGGCAGCCATTTGTGTTGGGGTTATAATTGAAACTTTGTTGCCTTAAGCGGGTGGGCCCGGCCAGGGTGTGCGGAAAGCTTTGCTTCCCCTGTTACCTCGGAAACCTTGCTCTCTGTGGCTGTAGCCATCTTGGTTTGGGTTAATTTGCATGCTCGCTCTGATTGGATGGTGGGTGTGGCTTGTGGGTGTGTCAGAGGTATGGTCAATTTGCGTATTTGTCTATTATTAGGTAGGATTATAAAAAGATCAACTTATGTTTTGTATCAGATGCTTATAAAGGTAGAAATCAAGGCAAATGCTTCAGAATTTTTTTTTCCCCAAAAAATTGTCAGAGAAAAGATCTGTTCTCTAGCCAAAAGACCAGGAAAGGAGCAAATTGGCAAGAGAAAAAAACTTGTAGACAATAACCAGCCAATACAATGGAAAAGAGTCACAGCCCCACTCTCAGTCCTGAATGCCAATTCCTTACTTTCCTCCCTCAGGAATGATCACATGTGGAGCATTAAAATACATACCAGACAATCCAAATATTGTACATCACTTAATACTCATAACATCCCACCAAGACATTCATCATCTCATCTTGCACTTACCCCACAGGGACAATGCTGCTCACAGAGGTTGTATTCTTGACCCAAGTTTATAAGCTCATAAGTGGAAGAAATGGGGTTAGAGAGCCGGTTCATCTGGCTCTAAGCCTGTGATTGTCTCATTTGAACATACTTTCTTAACACTGCATCCAACATGGAAACACGAGCGACTACAGGTGAATCCTGTTACAAGCAAATTGGTACTTTTTTTCTGGCAGTCTAAGAGGGACCACCAGCAGTGGATATACATTCCATAAGGCAATAAATAAAGAAACCGTTTTTGTTCTTTACCCTTCAATCTTGTACCGCTGTGGACTATTTAGTAGCTACTACATTTCACCCTAGGAGCTTGAATTCATCACTGTGATTGGGTTTGTTTATCACCCTGTCAAACAGAGATGGACACTATCCTCCTTTGATACAAATAATATCCTATATAAATGTAAGCACTTACCAATGTAGTTATTATCATCCCTGTTAGTGGCAGATAATTAGAGTCACTTTTCGATTCATATTCAGAAACAAAAACATTGATTTTTCAGTAATACAAAAAGAAAGCTACCCTTAGGGAAATTACAGTCGATAATTGAGCTAAGGATTGGACTTCTGGTAAAAGCAACAGTACACCCAAGAAAAATTCACAAAAGTTAGTGCTGAGATTGAACATGTTTTCAAAGCAGCACAAAACAGGGGTTGAGAAGTAGTTCTATTAGTCAGGACAAACTGTTTTTAAGTAGAGCTGTGCATTTTAGGATTAAACTAAAAATTATACATCTTTCTGAGCTTTCTATATCTATATCAAAATTAATGTCTCTTGTACATATCCCAAAAGACACAGCCATTAAGTCAATTTCATGGGGCCACTGTGAGCCACTTATATAGAAACTGCTGAGCTAGAAACATTCACAGGAGGCAAGAATCCTAGGGAGATGGCAGCAGGGTAAAAACTTGTCACGATTACTATCCAGGTGTTTATATCTTTGTTTTTGATTTGTTTTCACTCAAAATAAAAGGAAGATAACTTTTTTTTAATATATATACAGAGATGAGGTGATTTACTACAGTTGTAAACTTAAACGGTGGGGCTAGATGTCTCTGCAGCCCTAAGTCAGCCATCATAGTTCTTGGCTTGGGACAAAAGTGAGAGGAGCTCAAATTTTCATTTACTGAATATATCAATACATTAATTCTAGGTTGCTTTGACTTAATAGATTGACATATAATATTACTGGCTCTTTAAAGATCAAGTATCATGCTAGCTTTAAAAGAGAAAAACAAACAAACCCTTGTCTTCATCTTTTTACTATCCTTAAAATGATATTTAGAGCAACTATCTGACCAACAAGTGAAGAATACTGCCAATGAGATGTGGGTTTAAACAAATATAACTAGTCATTTGCAAATGCCTTGGCTGTTCTTGAAATATACACTAATGCTTTTAGTTTTCACTTCCTTTAGAATTCACTCTCTCTTTTCCCAAACAGCACACAGGTCCTTTCCAGGGCTCTCTGTGCTTTGTTCACTTTTTCTCCCTAGCATCCCCCATTCTCTTTTTCATATAGATAGTGTGGTTTTGTGCTTTAAAAACAAGGATTATATAAGATGTAGGACACTCTAGATGGCTTAAACATGTTCCAAAAAACTGATTCACATTTCAAGGTACATGTTAATTGGTGAACAATTTCCAGCAACTCAAACATTATTCAAAAGATAATTAACTAAGAACTGAAAACACATTTGCAAAATGCTGAGGAGTCCTTACCAATTTCTGATATAGAATCTATCTCTCTTTCATCAGATTTGTTTGGGTAGCCACTGAGAATTTCCTTTCTAGGATGGCAGGGACATGGCTTAGAAAATCTTTTGGACCAGGAGCTCTCTTGTTTCAGGTTCCCAAAAGTCAAGAAATATTGGATCTTTTTTTGAGAGAGCTATACTTACTTTAATATATTCATCATGCAATGCTTCCCATGAAAACAATAAGAACAACTATCTGGAGGAAAGCATGAACCAGGTACAGAGTCACATTAAAAAAGAAAAAAAAGGTCAATCTAGGGCTGTTTAATCTTTCCAATTGACAACAACTGGGTCAAAAAATATTGTTCCTCTTAGACAACATTCAATTAAAATACAGAGAAAAGGCAAAACACATGACTGTCATAGTACACGAAGATTTATGAGGAAGGAATCAATTGTATAGTACAGTTAAGACTTTAGCTTTTCCTTTAGGAATAATCAAAATAAGATTAATATCAACACCCAAAATTGAAGAAGAGAAGTATCATTTCTTTGTCAGGACAGAAAGGGCCTTGCTTTATTATCTTTTAGTTTGTTTCCAAACCTCACTACTGCTGTCACCTTGCTCAAACCTAGATAATCAAGGGTATTGTAAAGAAAATGCTAACACTTGCTTCTGGAAATACAGTGAGGACATTCAATTAACTCACACAAGTTATTCTTAACTTTTCTGGTCATCATAGAATGTCTGGTTATGGCAGATCAGGTGTCATGCCTAGACTATGCCTTGTTTAATCATTGAAACCACCTGTTCAATCAGCAGAATGGACTCCATTATCATATAAGGAGGCTCATTAATTCAGTCATCAAACCCTGAACCTATAGCATGTGCAAGGTGCTTGGCTGACCCTGGAGATTATAGCATTCACCTGAAGTAATGCAAGGAGAGGCACCAGGAAAGGAGGAATGCTGCTCTCTGTTATAGCTGACTGTCCTTAGTGGTTGTGAGAAGGCAAATGTAGTGAGAAGTGGATATGTTAATCTAGAGTGGATTTTGAAAAGGTGATACATCTGTTGTCCAGGGGCAATGCAAATTCTTGACAGAAATTAAAAATTAATTCAAGAAAATAATCATTGTGGTCCATTTTCAAAGGATTATGTAAAACAGCATCGGGAGATAAGGTACTGATAAGTAGAAGGACCATCAGTGAGTGTGGAACACTGATGTATTTTATTCCAAAACTTCAACTTGGTAAACATTAATCAAACAGAATAAATAGTAGCTTTGCGTTCTCCCAATTACTTTTCCTAAACAGACACTAAATGTTTGATGGTTGAGTATAGATTGTTGTTAAATTCCAAGTGAGATTTCAGTGCATTTTAACTCCGGGTAAAATATATTAAATAGGGTTATATAAATGATTAATATTTCAAGCTAGATCTATTTGGCTATTTTTACAGATTGACCTCACCCTGCTCAAAACCTCTGCCAAAACCCAGTATTTTGGTTTTCTTTCCAAATAGCACAGGAATAACTTTTTGTCAAATGTGGTTGTATGTGACATTAAGGCCTTGAATTTGAAATAAGAAATGCTTTTAAAAACTCATAAAATGCAAATGTTTATAGTCTCTGAGCAGGAATTGCAGTCTGTGCTAGAGTGCTTTACCCACACTAAATTGACAAAAACATTACCTGTTTAACATGGCTTAATTATTTTATTAATCTGTTACCAGGAAGAACATTTTGTTTTATATCCAGTGGGGTTTATATTTTTAATATTATTATTAAAAATATTTTTATTGATTTCAGAGAGGAAGGGAGAGGGAGAGAGAGAGAAACATCAATGATGAGAGAGAATCACAGATCAGCTGCCTCCAGGACTCCGCCTACAGGGGGTTGAGCCCACAACCCAGTCATGTGCTCTTGACTGGAATCAAATCCAGGACCCTTCAATCCACAGGCCGATGCTCTATCCGCGCAGCCAAACTGCCTAGGGACATTCAGTAGGGTTTTAAATGATAGTTTTAAAATTTTCACGCATTTCCCCTGCTCCCAACTGGCTTTCATAAAATTTTATTTCTGCTTATTTTATTGTAGTTTGGCAGCAGTTGCTCGTCAAGGTGACTTGGGCCCATCACCCTCTGTCCCACAGTGAAGACTGTGGAATAGGGGAAGAGGTTGGGTTTCTGTGTCCATGGTTTGAATACAGGCTCTGCCATTCAACCCCTGTGTGAGCTTGAGGCCTATCAAACCTCTCTAAGCCTTGTTTCCTCTTCTATAGACCAGGGACAATATATAATCCCAAGTGTGGTTGTGAGGGTGGGAAACATGATATGCAAAGAGTCTTCTGGCACATGGTTTATGGTAGGCTCTCAATAAATTGTAACTAGTTAAACAAAAAAAAAAAAGAAAGAGTACTTGAGTACAGATTAAATGATGACTGAACTCAGGATTAACAGGGCTACTTTGTATAAAGAGATTTATATTGTGTGATTTGTTATTTATCCATTCAGATGACCAAAATATATTTCTCATGTATATCTGGTCTTTGTCCACAATTCCTGGCTCACAGCTTGAAATTTCCTAAGTGTTGAAAGTAATCAAGGTAGTTTGTTATGTTAGTGAAGTGAGTTTTGGAAAGTACCTAAGAACTGGGGGATGGGTGCCAGGAGAACCAACCATGTGATTAGAGGGTTGGACCTGTCAGTCCCATCCCCTCACCCCCACCTCCAAGGAGGGGAGAGGGACTGGAGGTTGAAACAATCATCAGTGGCCAATGAGTTTATCAAATCATACCTATATAATGAAACCTCCATAAAACCCAAAAGAAGGGAGTTTGGGGAGATTCTGTGTTGGGGAACCAAAATACTTCCATGTGCCACTGTCTGGGGCCCCAAGCTCCCTGAGGACAGAAACTCCTTTGTTTGGGACCTGTCTTATGTACCTATGTATTTCTTCATCTGGCTGCTGATTTGTATCCTTTAACAGTCTTTGTAATAAATGGTAATCTAGTCAGTAAACACGTTTTATTGAGTTCTGTAAGCCATTCTGGCAAGTTAATTGAATCCAAGTAGAGGATTGTGGGATCCTCAATTTATAGCCAGAAGCACAGGTAAGAGCCTGGACTTGCAATCAAAGTCTGACCTGTGCATGTGTGGGTGTGTTGGGGAGGAAGGGACAGTCTTCTAGGACTAAACCTTTACCCTGTAGAAATTGAGTCTATCTCAGGGTAGATAGTGTTAGGGTATAGTTGAATTCTTGCATACCATGCTGGTATCTGGGGATTGTTTGTAGGTTTGTGGGGAAACCACTCCTTCACTCCCCTCCTTGGAATTGAATCCAGGAGTCAATTTAGAGACCTCAATGGCACTCTTCAGCTTCTCATATTATCTCCAGATTTCTTTGTTATTTTTTTTTAACCAAGACCACCCAGTCAACACTACATGCTATGATAATCTAATCCTTGGCCTTGCCCCTGTCTTCTCAAAATCTGTGTGCCCCAGATTCTGTACCATTGTTCCTCCCAAGGAAGGGATACAGGTGTAGGTGGACAAGAGAATTAGGGAAGGGATCTAGTATCTGAAGATGCTGTCCTATTATTTGTTAGTTATTTTACAAAAGTGATCTCATGTAATCATTTGTACTATGGTTTAGTAGGGTTTCCAAGAGTGGTGTTGGCAATAAAGACTATCTCAAGTCATTGGGTGTTGAGGACAGTTTCAAAAGCAGGGAGGAAGCAGGCAAATTAGTGGTGGGCAGGCAGTATGCTACTGTAGAAGGTAACAGACTTTTATCTTTGTCCAGTATTCTACAGTTAATATAATCATGCATTACCTTTTTGTTTACTAAACTAAACCTATAAGATAAGTAGGATTACTGCCATCCCTGTTCACAAATGAGTTACTTGCCACATATTCTTCCCAGTGGTTAAGCCAAAGCTGGAGTCCCAGGGCTTCTGACTACCCAAGGCCCAGTACTCACCATCACATTTTCCTGTCTCATTTAATGAAAAGAAGACTGACTGTATCACTCCACTGGGCTAAATTGTATCCCCTTAAGATTGAACAAGCTCCCCCAAGATGATGAAATTCAGGCAGATGAAGGGGCTAATAATAAGGCTGTAACTGTGACTAACTGGATGGCTGTCACTGGACTGCAAATAACTGCTCCTGTCCTTTTCAGATGAGGTTATGGATTGCTGTAATGCCTCTAATCAGAATCAATAGCTAACATTTATTGAGTGCTTACTGTATGTTGCTTCATGTTATGCTAACAATTTTGCCTCTATATATCTTTTTAATCACCCTATGGAGTGGGTACTACTTAAATTCTTCCTCTTCAGATTACATGAGACTAAGAGATATTAAGGTCACACAGCTAGATAATAAAACTATCTGGAAAGGAGTTCAGAAAATTTGGCTCTGTTGCCATAATTCAGTTCATAGACTTGAAGGGAGCTCTTGGCCATTGTCATACAAAACACAAAAGCAATATAAAGATTCCAATAATTCATTATTCTGAAAAGAAGTTAGTCAGGATTCCTTAGAATCAATGGGAATCTACACTAATAAAAGAGAAAGATGAAAATTGACCATACCTTCGCGACGCCCACCAGCCAATCAGGAGTGAGTATTCAATTAACCCAACAAAGATGGTAGGTTAATCTGCATACACAGGCGTCGATCACCCCTAGCAGCTCCAGGCCTCTGGGCAGTGTGGGAAGGTGGAAAGGTGGCTCCAGGCTGGAGCGAAGGCGGTGCTGGCAGTCAGGGAAGGAAGGCCCATTCTTGCACGAATCTTCGTACATTGGGCTTCTAGTATTTAAATAATTATTTAAATACTTTTTAAAAATTTAAATTAAAAAAAATCTTCAAATATTCAGGCTGAAGAAATCTGGGGAGTTGGTATAGAGGACAATCTAGTTCACTAACCCAGGGTGACAAGTTCCCTGGTATTTACGGGAAACCTGCTGCTCTGGCCCTTTCCCTCAGTGTGAGGAGGATACAGCAAGAGCTGCAGGGAATAGTCTTTGGTGGCCTAACTTTGGTTGGTTTCTTAGAGGAGACTTCCTAGTGGCACCCAGGTTTCAGCCACACTCTTCAGCAGGGGTATGGTGAGCCTTCCATACAGCTGCTTTTTCAAAATTAAGTGAGTGGAGGGTGGGAAAACTAACCCAACAGCTGCCTTGAGCAAGGCACCACTCAGTTCTTATGTGACCATGATTGCGTTTGCAGCAGCATGTTGTCTGCACTCCAGCTCTGTTTGCACATTTAACACTGTGTTAATTGTGCAAACACAGTCAGCAGAGCTGCTCCTACTCCACTTCTGAGGGTCCTGCAAATGCTACCGGCTGGATTGCAGGAGTGTTGATATTGCTCCTGTCCTGTCCCCTTGGTCTGGCTGGTCTGAGAGGTGCACCTCACTCTGCAACCAGCCCAGAGGAGGAGGGAGACAGAATAACATGAAGAAAGGTGAACTAAGCAGAACAACTGAACAGGACTGTGATATTGATTAGCACCACACAGTGTAGTGGATTTTTATGGCAACATTCTCATACCTATGCTGTTGGGCACTTTAAAGCTTTTCCATCACATAAAAATGATTGGTAAGACATGGGACTAATGGGTAGGATGTGAGGGCAAAAGAGTAGACAGAATAGAGATGTCTTTAGTTCAAATTTGCTAGTGTTCTCTTGGTTCCTGTTACGAACAAGATAGCACCCATCTTTTCAAATATGGCTCTCAGATTTGTTTATTTAAAATCTTAGAAATTAAAAAAAAAATGGATTGGTTTTCAGGCAAGAAAGCATTTATAAGAGGCTTCTGCTCCCAGATTTCATTTTCCATATTCTAGAGTTAACAATTATCTTCTCTCCCTGTCTTTAATAGCAAATATAAAGTCATAATTTAAATAAATGCATCTGGTCACTGAGGACGAATAATCACAATTTATAAATTTGACAGTATAGCCTCACTAGGATTCTTCCATTATTTTAATTATTTGTAATAATTGGGAGCCCTGGGGTAAGGTCAGGGAGAAGCAAGTTTTCCTAGCAAATTAATATCCGCAAAGACACTCACAGAGACCTGTATAATAGTGTTCCCTTTGGAGAAGGTTGGGAATAAACCTTTTGGATAGAACATACTTTGATGGATCAAATAGAATATCATATTATTTCTGCCTTCTTCCCCCAAATGACCCTGGTTCCTTTGTCTTTGCATTTTCTTGCTTTCATTTAAATGCTCACATAAAATGGTGATTCATTCTTTTTGCATTTAACATGTGACTTAAAAGGTAATGAAAGCTCTTAATTTGGGAGGCATGAGGTTAACTATTTTATACATAAAATGGTTCATTCTCATTTACATGAAAGAACTAAATATAAATTTATTTTTCATATAATGGGCTGAAATTTTCTTTCTTGAGCAAAAGTAATGGCTTATAAAGTAGTTTAAAAAGCCATTTAAGAGGCTGTTTTGATTAGGTGTCTGTGTTTGGCTAAGATACATTATTTTCTTAATAAGTTTCATTGCCTTTGGTGACTCCTCTCTCAAAGGGAAGAAAAAAACCCACAGTAAATTAAAGGTACATGCTAACACAGTAAAAAAAGTTCCAGTGGCAGGACACAAATTATTTTATTACCACACCAACTGAGCCATTGATACTTCACGATTCATGAACAAATTTTCCATTACTATAGAGTCATGCTTTTATTGACTGTTATAAAATCACCATTTGTATCTTTTTTTATCCTGCTGTGTTTTTATTTTATTGGAAAAGTCCTGTAGCAAGTATAACATCAGCTCAAATTACCAAGAAATCTATAAAATAGCTTCCTGCTACCACCTTTGGTACAGAATGAAAGAATACATTATGGTCCCACTGAGTCTCTGATAAAAACTGATTCACATGCCCCATGATTTATCCTTATCTGTAGACATCCAGGCTTTCTCTGCTTTATTAAATTATGGGACCATCTCACTGACATTGATTAGTTATGGTACGCATAATTAAAGCATTTGGGCCATGAGATTTAGGTATGAACTTTGGGCATGGTAATAAAAGCAAAAAACAAACAAACAAACAAGCAAACAAAAACCCAAACACTGCAGGAACGAGGAAAGTTCCAACAATAGATCTTCTTTGCTAGTGTTTTATCAGACTCCACAGACCACTTTGATCTGTGACATTCAGTATGGTGACCACCTGGGCTTAAAATAAAAACAGGGAAGAGAACTTGACCTGTCTCAAGAAAGCAAAACCTTGAAGGAATTGTTTTTTAAATGATTCCTGTCAATAGGTTTTCAAAATAGAAAGTGCATATACTATAAAACTTTCGTGAATTCTAATCTGCATCTTTTGAATACTAATAGAAAAATGTCATTGATCAAAATTGCTCTTAAGTGCTAGTAGTAATAGAATTTCTATCCATGCTCATATCCATGGGCCAGGGAGGAAAATCAGTTAAATACCTTCTTATTTCCTTCCACATGGTTTCTCATGATGTTCAAATAGAATTTCTCTAACTAATGAAGAATGAATTTTGTTTTTAAGATACAGAGCAAATCTTATTTGGACTATATTAACTGTAGCTGGTTTCAAAAGAACAAGTCACGTGGCAGAGATAGTGAGCCATCACCACAAATGAGGACATGCCAGAAGATCAATCTTTTATGGACTCCATGGAAGAACTTTCTAATCATCTGTTGCTTATAAATATAAATCCAATATCAGTGTTAGATATCACTATTTCTCCTAGCTTTATGTATAGCTATGTATGCTTCTCAGAGAGTTTCCATATAGCTCAGTCCACCTGATTATTATAGTAACTCTATCAGGCAAACTGATAGATGAGTTATTTTACTGCTGAGGAAATGATGGTTATGTAATGGGATTCAAATTCAATCCTGGTCATCAGCTTTTCTATCAGAGTTTTTGACAAATGTGTCAAGTGTGTTTGGTTTCATAGAACAGTGCTATAGTGATTTATACTGACTATCTGCACCCACAAATTTATGTAACAAATTAATAAAGGTAACTAGGATTTTGGACTTTTAATTATAAAGATAGTTAATGGTAAATATTGAAAAATATGCTTTAATAAAACAGTGAAAAGTAATCTCTGGCCAAAAATAAAATTTAGCCTTGGGGAGGGGGTGCATGTGGAGTTGAGGGGGTCAAAGATAAATTTTAAAAAAATATAAGGAGATTACTGAACAATGAGCCAAAGAGTTTTGATATGTGAAAACTTATTTCATACTAGAGGCCTGATGCACGAAATTCGTGCATGAGTAGTCCTTCCTTCCACTGGCTGCTGCACTGGCTTCCCTCTGGCACCTGGGACCCAGGCCTCGCTCTGGCCCTGGCTTCATCTGGAAGGATGTCTGGTATAATTAGCATATTACATTTTTATTATTATAGATATGCAATTTTATTGTCTGGCTTATGTGTTGGAGGCTGGAGTGTTGAAAATTCTATAGACATAGTATGAAAAAATATGTTTCTTTGGTTACAAGTTTCTGAGAAAGAGAGGGTCTGTTTTCTCTGCTTCTTGGCTTTTGATGAACTACCAATATCCTTTTTTTTTATATCATATATTTTTTTTAAATGATCTATCAAGTTTTTTAAATGTTAACTTACTTTCCTATTGACATGTTTAAAGATTTTGGAGGAGCTTTATTTTTATTTTTGAGAGCTCTCCAATTGGTTATGCCTTCTAGAATGTGACCTTTAAATTTCCTCCTTTCTGTCATCTAGGTTCAGTCATAATCTCCAACTGAACACTTAAAAACACAGGAGAGCTCCTTACAAGTCATCCAGAGATGAATCTTTTACATGGAAGAAATAAAACCCTTTTGTAATGTGGGGATTTTAGAACAAGTTACCCCAACTTGTGCCTCTGCAGTATGCAAACTTGTTTGAGCTAAACACAAATTTAAACATGTACCCAGAAGAAACTTCTGTGCCCCCACCCTTATCTGCCTAAAAGAATTTGAATTAGAGGTCTTGCCCATAGAAAATTATCAGATATAACTTTTCCAACCCACTTGTATGGCAGGGCAAACTTTTATGTACTAAACTAGAGTCCTGGTGCACAAATTTGTGCACAGGTGGGGACCCTCGGCCTGGCCTATTGGGGCGCCAGCCAGCCGGGGGGAGGGACCCTGGGAGGTTGGCCGTCTGGCCCCCTGATTGGGGCCTATTGGAGGGGCCTGCTGGCAGGGAGGAGGGGCCATGGGGAGGTTGGCTGTGGGAGTGCACTGACCACCAGGGGGAAGCTCCTGCATTGAGCGTCTGCCCCTGGTGGTCAGTGTGCATCATAGTGACTGGTTGATCGGTCGTTCCGGTTGTTCTGGTCATTCGATCGTAACAGTTGCTTAGGCTTTTATATATATAGAAATAGTCATCTGCTCTTCTTATAATCCTGCAGTGACCCTTTGAAGCCCCTAAGGTGTATTACCTCATCTCTAGCTTAGATGTCTTATATACTAGTACCTCCATCCCCTTTTCTATCTCTGAACCTCTCCTGCATGTGGGATGTCTGACTTTTTCATGTATGCAGGATTCCAATACATATGTATACATTAAATTTGGTGTTTTTTGTTTTTTTTTTGCTAATCTGTCTCATGCCTATTTGAGTATTAGACCAGCCAGATGAACCTTCTGTGACATTTAAAAATCATTTAGAAAACAATTGATTTTATTACCATGCTCAAGACAGTAGAGAAAAATTTGTTCCTCCGATAGTAATATAAATTATTTTCAATAAGTTAGACTTTTTTGAATCTGTGACTTTTAAAATGTTTTTGATTATCTGGTATGGGGATAAAAGAGGAAGAGCACATTGTAGATCTAAGCTAACATAATTATTTGCCAATTAAAATATAAGCATGTGGATAAAAAAAGAAAGCATTTTAACATGCCTACTTTCATATTTTAGAGAAGTTATTTTCCCTATGCTTAAAAGATATCCCTTGTAAGGAACTCATCAAATATTCCCTTTCCTTCTAGTACTGAAATGATTGTAATTCTGTCAATGTGTCATATGGGCATATAAAACCTTCCTTTATTGTGTCAGCCTACAGGCATCCTTGATCTCAATTGGTGTGAATTTCATTTATTTGCCAAACTGTGGAAAGATGCAAGAAGATTATGTGATTTCCCCGCCCCCCGCCCTAGTTCACACTTTCTTTTCTTCTTAAAATTGAACATGCCTAACCAACAGGGCATCCTAATTCTGATGGCTAGTCTTTAATTAGTTATAATTTAGCTACCATCTTATTTTTATATTTCAGGTCAATATTGGCAACTCTGCAATATGCTTTCTTTGTTTTCCCAGTTCAAAATTTCTTTTTAACAACAATAATGCTGATGATGTTGTTAATAACAAAATAACTAGAGACATAATAACATTGATATAAATGTAAAAAATGAGTTCAATTTAAAGGCTGCCTTAAAGGAAATTTCATATTTTCTAGTGCTCCAAAATAATTGATATTGGGGAGGAGGGTTTACATTTTTAATCACTATCTAAACATTGCCTGAAAGTAGTCTTAGGTTGATCTCTTTGCTCTCAAAGTATCTATACCCATATTTTCTTTTGGTGCTAGTTTGATTCATTCGTGATGACTCATCCTTGATCAAATTGCATAAGAGTACCGACATCACTGGGTCTTAGAAATAAGCAAAATTATGAAAGCAGAATTGCATAACACACCAAGCATTTGAAGCAAGCTGTCTGGAAACAGGAGTTTACCTGATTAGCTAATATATGGGTCTTAAAATGACTGAAGGGCAATTCAGGATTATCTCCAGGTCTCAAAATGGGCAAATGTACTCTGGCGGTAGGTAGGTAGTCATGTGATAGAGCCAAGCAGTTGGCTTATTAGACAGCATTTAACTTTCTAGATAGTCAGCCCACAAGTATTTACTTAACCTTTCTATGTGTCAGGCACTGTTATAGGCTACAGGTATATAGCATTGAAAAAATATATAATCACTTCTAGCAAGGGGCATGTATTCTACAATAGACATGGGACCAAATAAAAAGGATAATTTCAGGAATACATACTATGAATAAGATAAAAGAGGTGAATGTGCCACTTGGATGGAGGTGGGAGCTGCTTTAACAGGTGGCAAGGCCTTTTGAGGAGGGCCCACTGGAGTTGAGATCTTAATGATGAGAGGAGGGTACCTTAAAAGGATTTGGGGAATGAGTGTCACAAACATGAGGAACAGCAGGCAAAAAGGCCTTGTGATCAAAACCAGATGTGTTGTGTGTTGTGAGTGAGAGGAAGGGAGAGATGAGAAAGGTGAGGGCCAGGTTTTGGAGGCCTTGCAGATTTTAGTAAGGGTTGGATTTCATTCCAAGTATAATGGGAAGCACAAAGGATTTAAAGCTTTAGAAATACTCTGTTGACAGAGCAACAGTTTCAAAGACCTTTACCCAGAGGAGAGGTACTAGAGGTTTGCACTGGGATATAAGAGTGTAGAAGGCCAGCAGTGGTTGGATTAGTATTATATTTTGGAGAGCTCAATATGAGTGTGAAGCAAAAAAAGGGACTTGTAGATTTGGGAGAACACTGGAGTGTGAGTGGGCTAGAAGATAGTAGTGAATACGAAAAGTTAACAGTTGCACCTTGAGCTTGTTATGTTGGAGATGCCCGCTAGTTATTTAGATGAAGATGTAACATAGGAGTTGGATAAATGGGGACAGAGCTCAGTGAATGGTCTAGGCTGGGGAAGTAAATCACTGATATATGGATTGAATTTGAAACCATGGGACTGGATGAGATCACACAGGAGGGGTGGATATAAGGAGAGGAGGCCTGAGGGCAGAGTCCTGCAAACCCTGAAATATTTATAGGTTTTGTAGAAAGAAGGATCCAGTCAAGGAGCTTAGGAGAAAGGGGCCTGTGGTGTAGCAGGAAAACCAGGCAAATGTAGATCATAGAAGTCAAGAGAATGAAATGATTAGAGAAGAAGAGTATACTCCCTCAATCATGACAAGTGCTGAAATGTTAAGTAAGAACGGTCCACTTCAAAAATTATTGTATCTTGTGAGAATGCAAATCTTATCTAATGGATTATCTAGGAGGTTTATCTATAATGTAAGCCTGAATAGACCACCATCAAAAAGCATTGCACTTTCCCTGTCCTGATATATTCCAGTTCTTTGTAGTTATATCTTACCAATCTCGAAGGAACTTGCTAAACTATGGAGGCATGCTAAAATCTTTTGAAATGAGAAAAGCCAGAAAATTTGAGGCCAGCAAACTGTTTTATAAACAGGAAAATGAAGGCCTTGAAAAGTCAAGGATTGCTTAAACTCAGTACACCTATCACATTCACTTCCTTGCAAATCCAGAGGTCAACAGGTTGGCATCCTCCCATCAGGTAAACCAGAAGTAGACTAAAGACATTCATTTTCCCCGTTATTTTCATGGTAAAATGGTTAGTCATTATAACTAACCCCAAGGTGTGCAAATTAGAGCAACTGCTCCAGGTTGTCTCTGCTCAGGGAAGGTTAGGGGTGGACTGGGCATCCAGACAGCAGACGCTCCACTGTGACTCAGAAAGGCAACCCTGGGATGAGCACACACAATGCCTTTCATCCTTTTCTTAGGAAAAGAAGCCTGTGAGTCAATAACAGTATAAATTCCATAAAGTTATAGCTCCCTGTCTATGAGATGTCTTGGCTAAACTTACAGCAACCATGATATATTGACTTCAATATTTTCTCTTATGGCCAATAGTGACTCACACAATTAGACATCAATATACAGCAGAGGTTCTTAATGGGGAAGGGATGGTGCTTCCAGAGGATATTTGGCCATGTCTGGAGACAGAGGCAGTTTTGGTTGTCACTGGAGGGACTCCTGTGGCATTTTGAGGGTAGAGGTCAGGATATTGCTAACTCTCCTACAACCCACAGGACAGTGCCCCACAGCAAATAATTACCAGAAACTAAATGCCAATAATGTCAAGGTTGAAAAATCTGATATAAATAAAACTAAAAATCACTTAATTTTCAGCATTAGTCTTAATTTTAAAATGGATTGAGAATACCACCCTGTTAGCTCATTTTCTCGACTGTAATACCTATATAAACAATATCAATGCCTCAAATTTATGCTATTGGTTTCACATTTGAAAAAAGAAAATGGAAAAGCTGTTCCATGAGAAGTACACAGAAGTGCCCATAGATTACTATCAATATTCCATTAATGCACTTTAGCATTTATTGTGAAGCTTTTGTGTCACTGATATTGCTAATAAAAACAAAATAGATCCAGAGTCATAGAAGCATGCAACAGACTGAGGATCCTCAGAGGGAAGGAGGTAAAGAGGGGAGCGAAGAGATCAACCAAAGAACTTATATACAAATATGCATAACCCATGGACACAGACAATAGTGGGGTGAAGGCTGGAGAGGGATGGTAATGGGGAGGAGAGGGGAGATCAAGGGGGAAAAAAGGGACATCTGTAATATTTTGAACAATAAAGATAAGTAAAAACAAGCAAGCAAGCAAGCAAACAAACAAACAAACAACAAAAAAAACCCTTCTGCTCCTGAGATAAAATTTGACATTTTAAAATCATTCTAAAAAAGAAACACAAGAAAACAACCCATAATCAAATTCAGATTTGAAGCTCACCAGGTAGTAGGTATCCAGTGCAATTGATTTTCAACCAAACAGTTATTTCCTTAATCATATTACAAGATCAGAAACATACTTCTGTTGGACTCAGTTATGCTTATAAGACAGTGCTAACGTGCAGCACATGCTTAGTACATGCTTCTTAAATAAGTGACGCTCTCCAATAAAACTGTTCTTCCTGTGTCCTTGTGATTATTTATAATTAAATATGAAATTCTAGTCTTAGAAAAATTTTGCCTGGGACACTAATTATCCCAAGACAATGAAGCCTTTTTCAAATATATTTCTATACTCCACTTTATTATTGTAACAACCATAACTTTCCTGAAGATTTTACTTTGAGAAATGCATTTTCCCAGCCACTATTCTGTTTCAAATGTACTTTTCCTGTGCCTCATACCCTGGAGAGGAAGACTGTTCTCCATTTGCTATATAAAGCATTCTTTTAGTGTTACAGGAGCCTGAGTCCTTGCAAAGGGGCAGGTTGGGCTGTGTGAGTTTTCATGACTATATTGTGGAGTCCTCAGTCAAAACATTGTTACAGGGTGGTAGAATCCAGCACAGAGCTAGGAGTCAAGAGGGAAGCAAAGAACAAAGCAAATATTCTTTGCAGTATTATTCACCAAACCCCAAGCCATCAGCTTCCTTTTGGGGAGACTTATTTTCCTTGTAGAATCCTGTGATTTGGAGAGGAAATTGAGGACATCCTAAGATATATCAACCAATCATATTTCAAGCTAGTAAAAGCAGTAAGGTGTCAAAGATTGATTTCAACTAATTGGAATCAGAAAAACCTGAGTGTTTGATTTCAAAAATTTTTATAATTACTATTATTTATTTCTTGATGGATGCAGCTGTGTCAGTTGGTTTCCTTTGGAAATAAAATGGTCAGCCATATTCTTGCCTTCCCTGTTAAGCAGTGATCAGATATGACAAAAGGCAACTTGTCTCCCCTTGGATTCAGAGGAGCTGGCACAGTAAGTCTTATTTTAAAAATTGAGTATCTCAGAGATCTTTCCACACTGTCCTCATCGGGACTCCTTTTATTGCTGGTGGGGAAGTTAGAAGAGAATAGGCCCAACATTGAGTTGCTGGTGCTAAGCCTCATATCAGCAAACCAAGGCTTACTACCTAACCTAATTTCAGTTCCAGACTTTCCCAGTAATGTAACCTTTAACCAGTCAATCTGGAGTCACCTGGTCTGCAGAAGTGAGGTAATGTGCCTGACTGACTCTTACCGCCTATAGGAAAGTGACCTAAGCCTGAAACGATCTAACTTTTTGTGCTTTTTCGTAGAAAACGTCCTTGTCCCTCTCCTTCTCTGCCTTTATAAAAGCCTTTGCTTTTCTACAGCTCTTGGGAGCTCCTTTATATTTGTTAGCTAGGATGATGCCTGAGTCATGAATCATTGAAAAAAGCAATTAGAACTTCAAATTTACTTAGTTGAATTTTTTTAACACTTCTTATTTCCTAACTTTTCTCAGAAAAGAAGTAGCATTCTTTAAACACAGGAATTTCACTGGTTTCATAATTGAGGATAATAGCTGATAAATAGATAAAGCAATGGGAGGAGAGAGATAAAAAATTTAAATAAAGAATTTTGAGAGCAAAGAATTCTAAGAAATTAGGAAGAGATTTGGAAAAGGGACAGAGGAAACTAGAGATTTATTTTCTAAGGCATCCCCATACTCTGGGCCTACATTCTTTCTGAATTTTAATTACAGTCGTTACCTTGGCATTTTGCTCTCATATCAGGGAAGCAATTACTGGCCTAATTCAAATTCATAGCAGCCATTAACAATGAACAAACAGATACATTATTTTAATTCCATTTGCTGCTTTCTTTCTGCTGATGTATTGATCCATGAAGCTTTGACTGGATGTCCTGTAATTGGCATTTGGCAAAGGTTATTATCATCACCATCCTTTTCATATATGAGTATTTATTAAACATATATTATATCTATAACACCTTGCAGGGCAGGCAGTTTAAAGACCACAGGACAGAAATAACCTTTGCCTTTATAGAGTTTATGTAATGATGACTTCATTTTTAGGTAAAAATTTAGTGTGTGTGTGTGTGTGTGTGTGTGTGTGTGTGTGTGTGTGTGTGTGTAAGGTTCAAGGTGAATACTGATATGCTAACAGAATTATTATTTCTTAACCTAAATATCATTTTAACCACTCTCAGGATCTTATTTAAATCCTGTGTGTTAGATTTTATTTTTGGCTCAATAATACCATTTATATAAGATTCCAAGGAATGATCTCACAAACAGTTAACAAAAAGAGAAATAGCTCTAAAATGAAATAATCTATAACTCCTTTCCTATGATTTCCTCATCTTTCTTGAGTTGACAAGTTTTCTTATCATGAAGCTCTATAACATTTTCTTCTTTCTTATGAGTTATGTGCACTGACATGATTTTTTTGCTATGTTTTAATTTGGAGGTATTTTATGCGTGCCAAGTCATTTGTTTGTTTTTCCTTCTTCAGAACTACTTAATTCCATTGTCTTATGTCTCAAGACATCAGCCTTTACATAAATTAATTAGTTTGGCTAGAAACAGGAATCAGTCCCTCAGCACCATAATAATGCCATGAGATGGTAGGGAAGTCATTCACCTTCTTGAGTCTTAATTTCCTCATCTATAAAGGAAGATGATGGGATTCTGGAGTTTGTTCTTTCTACCTATGAGATTCTACCTGTATATTTATTTAGAACATATGTTCATTATAGTATCTAATATGATCCTGTGTTTCTTGGCTTGTGGACCAAGCCAGTGCTATGAAATATTGTGCAACAAGAAAATTTTATTTAACAATGATATTTCTTTTATTATGGCATTTGATTTTGCTCCCTACTTCAAATACTCAAAGTTTTCATGACTTCCTTCCCTTAGATGATCCCAAAAGCATAAAATGTGAACTCATACCTATCTCAATGTCTGTGTGCATATATCAGTTTGTAAGGATTAGGTCCATGTCCCTGAAGCTTTCTCTCTGTACAATGTCTAGCAAAGTACAAATTTAGCAACTTAGGAATGGTTGATTAAACTAATACTCCAAACCTGACTAATATCAATGGATAAAAGCTGAATTGTATAATGCCTGCTATTAGAAGGGAATAAGTGAAAAGGAGATCATCTTGCTCAATACAACCGCCCAATGCAGGAGTCCCATTTACACCACCTTGACAGGTAGTGATCCAGTATGCTTCTGCTTCTGCTTCTGCAGTGGCGAGTTGCTCACAGATTCTTATGGCTGGTCGTTTATGTTGTTGGTCAGTTCTTATCAGGAGGGATTGTGTTCTCCACATGAACCAAACATTTATCTACCTCTATGTCAGCCACCTTTTAAACTAGTTTTGCCTCTACATTAACAAGAAATTCATCTAACATTCTCACCATTCAAGTATTTAATGACAACTATCACTTTACAATATACAACATTAACCTCATTTGGTTGACCAATTTTCCTACCTTAAAAAAAGAAAGAAATTCATTTTCACCCTATGTGACATTGTCAAATGCCCCAACTAATATCAGATGTCTAGGATTTTGCTGACATTAAATAAAGTATCTAGACAGAGGATACATACTTCATTGGAGGATTTCTAGATCAACTTGTGCGCTGATTAGAGAGTCTGGCTTCTGCAATTAGTGCCCTAAAGCAGAGTTATTATTTATATTTCAGCCAGAGCATTATAATCAAACAGCCAGTATTTCCAATGATTTTGAATATTTAACCAACATTGATATATGGGAAAAGAGTCAATCAACCCAAAAGTCAGAACTCATGATTTTAGTATTGATTCCAGGATTAAACTTTATTGTAAAACTGGTATGTTTTTGGAAGATTAAAGTCTGACTTGTAGATCAGTATTGATGAACTAGTTGCTCTCTTACTTGTAAAATTTTGAGTTTTCTCTTTGATATTTTCATCTGCTTTACTGTTAATTCTTTCATTCAAATCAGTAGAAGACCGAGGAAATCTTTATGTGGCTGGCAAATCTCTCTGCCTGAAGTTTTGGTGAAACTATAGTTTAATATTGTAAAATATAGGCAGTGAAAGGTCACTGGACTATATATCTGGAGACTTGAGTATTATTATTGACTGCTTCTGTGAGCTTTGACAATTTACTTGAGTTCTTTGGATCTCAGTTTCCTAATATCTAATCTGAGAGAATCATCTAGGTGGATATCTTTAAGATTCATTCATGCTCAACAGAAATATACTTAAGGAAGGATTATGAACTACTTGAGAATTTTAATACATGTGCTCACTTGATTCCCATTATCAGAAATGACTAAAGGTTTGTTTGCGTTTGTTTGATATCTTGTTAAATAGTGCTTATAATTCAGGTACCTTCCTTCCATACAAAATTGATGTCCATGACTTTGATTACTGTAAAGGTAGAAGCTGAAAAAGGGAGTGTGCTCTAAATGACGTGAGTCTAGTATGAGGGTGGGTGGGTTGAGGTTGATGATGGGTTGGTTATGTGATTAGCTCCAGCTAATTTTGGGCTTGGTTTTCCTAAAAGATCTAGCTGGGGTAGGAGATATGACAAAAGTTCTCTATTTGCCATTTACAAAATTGATTACATTAGAAGTACTCATTTATTTTGGTTGAATTAAATTTAGATAAGTTAAAGGTAGGTCCTGACAAAAAAGTTTTGTCAGTTGCTACCACTTTATTTCCAAATGGGCAAACCATTTAGATAAAGATAATTTCATTATTTAAAACATTTAATGATTCAAAATTCAACATATGCATAGATAGTCAGATTTCTCCATAGATTTTTAAAGTTGTGAGATTTGACCAAGCTAAATTCAGATAATTGAAGAAGAAGAAAATGTATGTGTTGGGTTTGTCATTCTACTAATAAAAGGCTGACCACAAGGATAAACATTGACTTATATATTTTGATAAATAAAATTATTCTTTTACTGCATCATGTTTAGGCAAAATTTGTAAGCAATTTATGCAAATTTGTGTTATAGCCACATAGCCAATCTAAGTTTTTAATACATATTTTCTAATTTGGTCAATTTTAAAAGTATCTATAGTTAGTGTCACTAAAGTCACTTGATTCTATAATTCCATGGGCTAGTTTCCCTTCTTTTATGCCCCCCCACCCTTGCAACCAATATAATTTTTAGTATTTGATTCTGACATCTGGCTCTTTGGAAAACCTGGAGTCCTGCTCCCCATTTTATAGAGGATCCCATGAATTTTACAATAGTCTCTTATTGGGTAGATTCTTTCTATTTCTGCACATGCTTTTCCTTCCCATCCTTGAGTGTTCTGAAGGCTGGAGGCTTCATTCATAGAAGACACTCTGAGCTAAGATACTGTAAGTGGAGGATGTTGATGGAAGGCTCCAGCAGGATGAGAAGGGCTGCAGGGCTACCTGGACCAGGGGTAGTGGTATGAACAGGGAGAGGAAATCATTCAAACTTTCCCTGCATCACTGTCATTCATCTATTCATTTACCCACTTTCATGCAACAAAAATTTGATGAGTATTATGCTAGGTACCAAGGATAAAGAAGAGCAATCAAATATGGTTCCTGTCCTCAGAGTGTATGGCCCACCTGGAGGATACCATCAAAGCACCATGACTCATCAAGCACCCCTGGGATATGTGCACTAAGAAGGGACCCCAGCCCAGGCTTGGCTTCCTAGAGGAAGAGTGAGAGTATGTAACCTGATGTGGCCAAAATACCAATGGGGCACAGGAGGAATGGAGGAGACAACACCTAGAATAATTGGAAAATTAAACAATTAAAACAGGGATCAAAAACAATTCAGCAGGGGATCAAAACAGCATATCCAAGGTACTTTGCAGGATAGATCTGAGCCAAACTCATAGTCTTTTTCTAATCTCCAAAGTGCTAAGTGAGTAAGCAAGAAGTTTGAGGCTCCATGTTAGATTTTTGTGTATATATTTTTTACTCTCCCCCACCCTGAAGTTCAAATATAGCCTTTCATTTTGTAGCAGGGACGCAAATGTTTTGGAGCGTTACACAATTGATATGGAAGAGTTTCCTCTAGAGATGCGGAGCAATAGAAGAAAGGAATGCGTTGCACATATCCACACAGAGAGTGTCACAAATTTATTCTGTAACTTTATGTTCACTCATGGAAGAGTCTGGAAGGGAAGTAGGATTGGATGGATAAGGGGGAAAGAAAAAAGACATGAATTCTTATATAAGCTTCTTCATATCTTCTGGAATGGTCAGGAGGGCATTTTAAAGGGAACATTGGCAGTTTCTTAGCATTAAATGCTGTGAACATTGTTGAAACTTCTATTTCATGGTTGAGAGCCTGTGCTGAGACCCAATAGACACAAAGTGCCAGGACATCAGCAGGATGAGGGAGATAGTAGGGTGCCTGCCTGGGAGTTAACTCAGCCCAAACTCTCCATCAGGTTCAGATTACAGAAACCTGGGACTGATCATCACCATTTTAACTCTGTAGTAGGAAATACAGTACTCCTTGATGTTTGATTACTAATTATTATATTATAGTTCACTATTTCTGAAAAGTAATAACGTGTTTAATAAAATCTGAGGTCCGGTAATGAAAATCATTTAGATAATTTCAAGCATTTCAACCTCCTGAGGACTTCACTTTGATTTCTAAAATATAGTAGGAACTTACTAATTCAGACTAATGACAGAGAGCCCCATTGTGAATTACCAAATTTTGTAGATGAATGGGTAGGCAAACAGACAGAAAAAAATCAACAAAAGTAAATCGCACAATATACTTTATCCATCTGTTTTGACAATGGTAGTTCAGACTTAACAGTTTATGATAAAACTTTCCTGTACACCAGTAAATGGATTGTTGCTTGTTTCATAAAGATAATGAAGTCTGGGTAATCAGAAATCTCAATATGGAACTCAGGCATTAAATATTTGTGCAGAGATAGCTTTGGGACTGCAGAGGGTTTCAAATAATTATCTGACTTACAGAGTACTGAACTGAGAACCATGGAAGTTCTACTGTAAATGCAGGGTGAGGAAGTAAGAAAAAAAGATAGTTTAACCCATCTTCTGGTGGTCATTTAGCATTAGCATAATATTTTTTATCTGCAATCTCAGGTCCTTTGAAGCAGAAGAAAACTCACCATTTCCCATCTGTTGACATTCTGCTGTAATTAAGGATTGAGAGCCATTGCAAGATCACTGATAGTTTAAAGGACCCATGAAAAGCTGTGTTTTGTGTTGAATCTTTAATATTGTAGTCTGGGTCCTTAGTTGGGCCACAGTAGTGAAGATAAGTGTAGATTCCAGGGCAAGGTAGGGGAGAGTCTCACTGTTAGGTGTAGGTATAGAGTAGAAGCATGAGCCTTGGAATAAGCATGCTGGGTGTGACTTTTCACTCTATCCCTTACTAGCTGTGCTCTGTACTAAAATTTACTTTAATGTCTCACTCAATACTCAGTTTTCTCCATCTGTAAAATTCCCATAACAAAAGTATCTATAGAGTTGTGATGAACTGAGTTAATCTACATGAAGGATTCAGTTCTCAGCACTTGGCAAGAACTATAAACTTGTTAGTTGTTATTCAAACGAATCTGAAGGGTAAGACAGAGGATGCCCAAGGTAGTGCTTTACAATGTCTGTAGGTTCTGAGAAGATTGGCTGGGCCTCCCAGGAGAGAACAGAATTGCTGGAGCTCTCAGGAAGAAAAGGACAGTCATTCTGGGTAAACACCAGACATGGTTTGGAAAGGAATCAGTTTTAGTAGATCTTTTATTTTGTACATATTTAGGGGAAGAAAATTTATGTTAGAAAATGGACAGAAGAATAAAATTGCTCTAATGAATTCTATTCACTACCAAAAGTGGATCTGGAATGGTTTATAGAGGGAAGACGAGTTCTTAAAAATGCTTGCTTATCTGTGGAACTACTACAGAGATGTAATAAGGGTGGTGAAGATATCCCCAAACCAGAGTGCTTTATTTGAGCTAGTGCGGGTGGTGTGTTTACCTTTTAGCAAGGGTCAATTTCAAAGGCTTATTGTAGAGAGACACATAAAGGATTCCGTCAAGTGACAATGAAACTTCTGGCAAAAATAACAAATTAAACATACCACCACCACTGCTCTCTCTAAAGTTAAACCTATATTTATGGGCAATTTGTGACTTGTTAATTTCATGTATATTTCCCCTTTTAGTGGCAAATTTACATTTTGGGCATCTCCTTCCTATTCCATATCTTTCTGTTTCAAGCAAGGCAGGGCTCACAAAATAGAATACGTACAAGTTTAATACTGGATTAAGCTAAAAGTAATCAGGGAAGCAAACCCTCTGCTCCCCTCAAAAATCAAACATTGCCGATTGGAATCAAGTCAAAACAACTTTTAAATTGTTTGATATTTGGGGATATCTGTATGCAGCTCCTCCAATTATCAAGTCTAATTTGGAGTTGACTGCAAATTTAAGCACATTTAGCAGGAGAAGTTCATGAGTCCTTCAGTCTAACTCTCATTCATTTGTACAATATTTGTTGGCCAAAGGTGGGTAGCTAGGAATTCACCTAAGTATAGAGAAGAGGGAAAATGCAGTCTGGGGGACTTTCTAAGGTCCCTTAGTGAGGTGGTGGCAGAAATGGAAAATGGGATGTGGCTCTCTCTCCCATCTTCACCCAGACCTGCCTCCTGGTTTGCCTAACTTGCCTGACAGCAATTGTAACTGCTCCCTGCCCCCCCCCCCCCCCCGCCTTCTCTCTCTCTCTCTCTCTCTCTCTCTCTCTCTTTCTCTCTCTCTCCAAACAAAACGAAGTCTATTTGGGTGGGTGGGTGGAGGGCTAGTTATAGCAAAGTTTACACATATTATGTCTCTGTGTGTCCCATATCATGCACATTCTGTGCAAACCTGGAGATGCTGGTATCTGGATATAATTGAAAGGGCACATGCTAATTTAGACCCTGTGACAGCACTGTAACCAAGATTCACAGTTGCAAATGGTTGACATCTCAGCTATTGGGTAAAAAGAAGGTGATGGGAATCTGATTTGATGGGATGCCCCTTTCTGACACGTGAACAAAGAAACCTGCTTATCTATTTTTAACCAGGCTCTGGAGACTTCCAGTAATTGACATTTGGAGCTGAGACTCATATGTGTCCCAGTTCCTGGGGACATTTGCATCTTTCTCTCTGTTTAGGTTTTGTCTGTCTAATCCTTCTGAGCAGGTCGGAAGCAGCTCTAGTCTGCTTATGAGGCTCACAAATGCCTCCCCCCTTTTCTATTCCAGGAGAATAGCAGAGACTACTTTGAGCTTTAATGAGTTGCTATATCTGAGTGCCCCTGATAAATCTTAGCTTAGGTTTCAGAGTTGTTATTTATTACGGTAGGAAAAGGGAGAGCCCAGCTTGTATCTTTGAGTTGTGGAACAACAGAAGGAATAACGATGCCAGAACTTGGAATTTGGAAGCTTCTTGCATGCTTTCTACACACAGGGTGGTGGGTGATCAGAATAAACACTACAGTCTGTGAATTTTGTTTTTGGGCCTTCTCATTTTCTTCTTTTCCCTTCTCCAGCTGTTACTCATTCCACCCTACCCATCTTTCTATATTTATTTTGTCTCTTCCTAAACAAAACCTCTTTCTATGGAAGGAGTCAATAATCCTTAATAAAGTATAATTGACAGATGGGGTTTATGTGCTACCTTTTAAAAACTTGATTTCTTTATTTTTAGCATTTTATTTTTTATGTTATTTTTAAATTAAATCTTTATTGTTGAAAGTATTATATATGTCCCCCTTCTCCCCACCATTAACCCCTTTTAGCCTGTCCCCAGGAACAAAGCCTTAAAGCCAAAGGAGTAGACCTCTTGTCTGGAATATCAGATATCTAGCAGGGACCATAATTTCAGTTTAAGGTATGGTTGAGGTTTTTTTCTGGAATTATTGAAATGTCAACATTTAATTATTTAGATGCCATTTCTATATATTTAAGACTAGTTTCCCCTAAGATGAAGGTAAAAATGTGAAATCTGGAAAAGATTTGAAGATACCATTCTATTCTCCACAATCACTTGCCAGAGCTGCCATTTAGAAAACACAGATCTCTTCACTCCAGTTGAAAGCCAGAATCAGTTTATCGTTCCCATTCATCCACCATGCAACCATTCTGCCTCAAGCAACCATCTCCTCCAAAAGGGATGCCTAATGCTCCCTCTGCCTGGAAAGGCAGCCCCTCTCCCCCTACTTCCTCTCATCCCCGGCCCATCTTTCCAGCTAGATGACTGCAAATCATCCTTCAGATGTTGGAGCAAATGTCACTTCCTCAGGGAATGCTTTGATGATTAGGACCCATTCCCTCGTTATGTGCTCTATTCATATCCATTACAGCTCTGAGACAATTTGGAATTATACATCTATTTGTGCCGTTATTTACTAAACGTGTAAGTACCCATCTCCACAAGGACAAGGACTGCATATGAATCACTCATCATTGACATCCCCTTCTCTAGCATCCTGCCTGGCTCAGGGGCTTCAATAAGAAGTAGTTATAATATCAACCAACTTATGTACAGGACTGACAAATTATACTGGATCTCTGAAAAGTTTTGTAGAAATTCCCTTTTATTCTGATTGATAATTATTATTATAGTTAATTTATTGATCAGAAAGAAAGTAACTTAAACAGAATTGTCTTAAAACGCATAGTATTTTTTGGGTAAGTTTGATATGTATGTGTGCATATTTATACACAAAGAAATGTGCAGCATAATTGGGATAATATTTAATATTTCAAAGGATCTTTTGCAACTTCTATGATATTTGCACAAAAAATCTGTGAGGAAAGTAAGGACATTTTATTATGAAGAAATTAAGATGTATATAGATATCTTACAAGAGGTTAAATATGTAACAGCTATTTACTATAGATAATTAATATAATATAGCAGATACCTATATAAACTAGAGTTTATAGTAGATATATTATATATGTAGTATATATGATGTAAAGTAGATATATAATATATACTATTTTAGTAGTATATTATACTTATACATTAAAAATACATTATAGATATTATGTTATATGTATAAATTTACCAGCATATTATATATATTTACCTAAAACCACACTGCATGTTAGTTGCAATGACAAAATTCACTGTTGAATTTTATAATCAAGAGTGATGCTTAAAATGGAGATAGCTCTATGTGGGTGCTGTTGAAAAGACTGACTTCAGACCACACTACTTTGTGTTGGCGTGTGTGAAAATGGCTCTTTAATTTTAGCACAATCTTTTGCTGTTTTCTTTAATAATAAATAGATGGATGCTATGGAAAGTCTTTCATTGCTACCTCTTTTATAAAGTAAGATAGAATAAGACAGAAATCAGTTGGGAGCAGTGAGCTCAAAACGCATTTGTTGCACAAGCATGTTGTTGGGCCAGAGCCCCAGACCTGTGGTTTACTGAGAGGGCTGCTACATGGTTTGAATGGGTTATCCTGAGAACTAATGGGTATGTAATTCTGCAGAAACATAGGGTTTCTCCTTTTTTTAAGTAGACGGAATGATGAAAAACACACACACAATATTACATGTGTGTATATTTATTTTGCATGAAGTACTTTCAGGTTTTATCTTTGTTATTTAACCCTCCCACACCTTGAGAAATGGAGGTACTGTTACTGACATGTTATATTGAAGAAGTCAGTTAATTTGAATTACGTAACAGGTATAGCCTGATTTGCAGAACTGTTCTACCATTCTGAGCTCCATGAATAATTCCACTGGCTTAAGATAGTTTCCTAGACATCTTCCAGTTAAAGTGAATGTTACACCATAGATTCACTGTCATATTAGACAAGTTTCTAGGATCTATGAAATGAAATGACTGGTACTATGCTGGGGCTTGAGGTTGCCTCACCAACCCTCATAGATAGCTAGAGAGTTTGTCTGTCTCTGCAAATACCAGTTCTTACACCTACCCTAAGCAGTGCTTGGGAGCACTCTTAGTGAGAGATGGGTTTTCTGTGGTCCTCCATATTTGCAGTGAACAGCTGTCATCCAAGAGCTGTTTGGTAGTTTATCACCAATTCTCCACACCTCTGTGCTCTTGGAAACATCCTGCATAAAACCACTACCATGTTGGAGATTCCCAGGCCTTGTTGGTGTTCCCGTCTTGACATTTATTATGCTCTACAATCAGGTGTGGTATTCAACTTCCCTCAAAACTCAACAGGATGCTTGCTCCAAGTTGATAGCTACTTCTTTTGCCATGTTCTAAGGCAGGATGTCATAATAACATGTCCCAGTGATGATACCAAGCAGCATCTTAAATATACTTTATTATCTAATCCACAAAACCATACTATGAGATAGAAAAATACTGCGATTCTCTTTTATTTATAAAGGAAATTGAGACAAGAAAATAAAATTTCCCCAAGGACACGTAGCTTTAAGGAGGTTGATCTGGGATTTTGCATTCTGGTATTCCGTCACCACTGCCAACCAGTATAGGGTATACACTGATGGGAGGCTTGATGGGAACAGTAGACATTCTTGATTTAGTTTGTTACTTTTATTTTGTCAAATCAGCATTTTATATAGGATACTGCTTTGTCATAGACACGAATGACTCATTAAATAAGATGAATTGACTATTTTAATTATACAGAATTGATAGGCAGGAAACATACTTGTTTTATATAACTCAAGTCTCCAACATAAGGGAATTTGGGACTGGACAACATTCTACATCAAGGCTGACACCAGAAACACAGATATTGTAAGCAAACAGTCAAAAGACGGGAAATTGTAAAGTTCTGGAAATTTCAAATATGAGGTCAGAGGATCTTCTGGAAATGCTTACAGTCTTGGAAGATAACGAAGAAGAGGAGAGAGTTCAAGTTTGTAGAAATGATACAAAGAGAAACCACAGTATTGACTAGAGACTGCAGCACCCAGCAACCTTGTATGTATGTCACAACTCTGCTGCCTAGAGCCACTCACTGTTTAAACCTCTATTCTGACTCCTGCCACTAAAATCTGTCTGGTGCTTAGATTGTTCTCAACTTATACTTGTTGAATGACTCAATATTTTCTATGGGAATTCATATTTGATTTTAGTCAGATTTGACTTGATTTGATTTAAAATTCAATAGAAAAATGTTCTGTATATATATAGAATTTTGTTAGAATATATGTATTTCAATGAATCTGTAGCATAATGTGGAAACAACTTTCATCTGTTTAAAATCGTTGGCTGAATATAGGGTGTTTTTTTTGTGGAGGTTGGGGTACACACTCAACTATTTGCTAATATGGGTTCTTTGCAAACCTGTGCCATCGTGATTTGCATGCTTTCTTGAGTGTTTGCTTAGGAACAAACTCACTTGCATAAAACCATCTTTGAGTAACTGCTGTTAATATCACTAACCTATGTATTAAAAAATTTTATAGTAGTATTAAGTATGTTCAAATGCTAGTTTTAATTATTCATGTTATGGTTTTCTTAAATATACAAAATCATGTAAATATACAAAATGTTTTTTGACCTGATATACTACAAAGGTGATTAAAAAATATGGCACTCAGAAAGGGTGTCATTTTCCCCCCCTTTCCAATCAAATCATCATGAATTAGCCCTGTCCGGTGTGGCTCAGTTGGTTGGGTGTCATCACGTGTACCAAAAGGTTGCTGGTTCCATTCCTAGTCAGGGCACATGCCCGGGTTGTGAGCTCCATCCCTGGTATGGGGCATGCAGGAGGCAGTTGATAGATATTTCTCTCTCTCCCTCTTCCTTGCTCTCTCTCTAAAAATCAATACAAATCTAATTAAAAGTCACCATGGATTAGTCTTAAGGTGCTGATTCCATTTTTAGGGAAGCTAAATGCTATAAATCTTATAAAGGTGCTATAAACACTTAGTGGTCAGGGAGCAATGCATGGAAGGTCCCATGTTGCATCCAGAACTTTCTCTGACCTAGGCATGCAGCAAATATCCTATTGACTTTGCCCATTGTGGTATAAACTCACCTGTAAATTTGAGAATATAGTTAGCCCCAAACAGGAGGAACTTGGGTAGAATTTGGGCAGCAAGGAGAACAGTGATGACAAGCTGTTTGCATCTTTCTTTTGAGTGGTCATGGGAATGGCCTCTGTGAAATCTCACAGCATAGACCTGATATTCCTTATGTGAAAGAAGCAGTTTAGGTCTTTTTATAAGCAAACATTTCATCTTCTACCTCACAGGGTTCTGCAGAATGGAGTATCTAGGTAATTCTGAGCTGAAATCACAGGACCTACAGCTCTTATCTTGATATAAGAACACTTAGTGCATGTGCTGCCATGTTGAAATAAAAGAAATTCCGCTAAGATCCTAAATTCAAAAATAAAAATACCCCTCCAGAATAAGCATAATCAATCTGGTTCTTAAAACTCAGGTAATCGAACCTGAGTGTTATATATGTAGCAGCCACCATAGCCCTTGTTGGGCATATGTGGTTAGAAAGGACAACAGTAAAGGTTTTAGATGCTTAAATCACATGGTAGAATGGAAGACATGATTTTGCTTTCTTATTCTTTGAGAGAGCCCATTCCTCCTCCTAGCAGAAATTCCCAGACAGTTGGTGGTTCTGATAATTTTTCCCCCCTCCTGCCTCAGGTAGTAAATTGACAGTGGACTGGGGAGAGTAAATGCTGGGGCAATAGAAATTATGTAAATGTTGCATTCCCAGAGGACAAATTCTAATCCCTCAAGATCTTTAAAACTGCATTATTTCTAAAAATTGGACAAAAAATTTAACTTTCTCGGGCTAATAATGATTTCATAAAGGAAAACTCATTAGTAAAGGTGACAAATACGAAATTCTATTGAACATTTAAATTCAAGAAACTCAGTGAATACCCTAGGGAGATATTTACCCAGCCGATGACTCTCTGATGTTATTAAGAAGTAATTTATTCAAGAAAGTCCCCATTCATGAGTTTACATAGGAACAATATCTACTTTACAAAGACTTGTGTTCTCAGTATAGCACATACCTAATTTACAATGACTTTTGGTTAAAATTTTCATTAGGTTGGTTCAATAGTATTTGATAATTTTAATTCAGTTTTATGAGATCCCAGGTTCCCATTTATAGAAAGAGAAAATGAATGCAGAGAAAATAAATTTTTAAAGAGCAAATTTATCTCTCAAATGAGCTCTGCTAATTTCAGTAGGAAGTCTGAGGTGGAGGCAAGTTAACCTTTAGTATTTCCATGGTAGTCCTTTTGGGCATAGACTGCAGGCATCCATTAAAAAAAAAACAACAGCTCAGAAGCACAGTATTAGTACTTTGTAACTATGCCCCTCTGAGCAGTGATTCTACAAGAGACACTTCTGTGAAACACTAAAAGGGAAAAAGGGCCCCTGGGTTTAAGCATAGCATGTTTTCACAGACCTAAGGACAGGAAAGGGACAGGGGGGTCCTTGGACATAAATCAGGCCTAGGAAGAGAACCACAATACATTAGAGGTGAGGGCTAGTTTCCTGAAATAAGAGTTAAGTAGTACATAATTACAAGAGATTGGAAATTTAGGTAGAAGAACTATTATTTAAGGTGTAATCAAGAATGTAAACTCAAGGCAAACTCAGTGTCCCAAATACAGATGAGAAAGCCACATCAAAGCACCAGTCATTGGAGGTAGACCAACCTAAAGATGTGATGGGATGTTTGCCCTGCTTGACTGCAAAAGGGATGAGTGAACAAGAGGTGTGAAACACACACACACACACACACACACACACACACACACACACACAGTTATGTGTTTTCTTTTTTCAGCAATTAAATTTCCTGTTAAAGCTACCTGATTTAGACTTCCCTGGTGATAACTTCAAACTTCTTTCCAGCTAATCTGCAAATAGCATAGGGCCATGTAAAGCAAAACACTTCTCGATCTCAGCAACAAATTAAAAGAATCTAATACTATGTGCCAACAATGAAGTTCAGCTTCTCACAAAGTTGTCACCATGTTGACAGAGGAACTGTAACTAAGACCCCTTGTCATGCAGCAGGGGCCTAAATATGGAGCCATGGCTTGCGGGAGCTGCTGTGACAGCTGTGACTGAGGAAAACCACAGAGGGCAGCCCAGCGCTTGCCCCACCATTACCATTCTGAACTGGCCTCTTTCCTCTGACCCCTCAAGTAAAGGAAGAGGGCTGCTCAGCAATTATTCAGTGAATTTGACCAATGTAGAAAACCAAATTAGATTATGCACCTTTTAAATGTCAGTTTCTATTTACTGAAGTCTTACTTGTGTTCCCTCTCTTTCCCTAGCTCACACAAGTGCCTTTAGTTTATAAGGAAACAGACTGCTTCACACCCATATCCTCAACAGTCTTATTTATCAACAGGGGTTCTGGGATATAAGTCAGTCCCAAATTAAGTCCAATTCAAATGAACATCTCCTAACTCTAGCTCTAGGCCGTTGAGACATTATGTAAAACCATTGATACCAAAGTCAAAAGTCCTATGGTCTAGTTGTATACATACTATATAGTCTGTCTAAAATGCATCCTGCTAGTATTAGAAGTGAATCTACAAAATACGGTGTGTGTGATTGTCATTTTAAGTTATAGCTCTCTATTTTATAACATATAATGAAATGAGATAATAAAAGTGGCACCAAGCTTTGGATTTCAGTGTCTAAATCACTCATTTTATTCATCCTTTGGTAGCTAAATGTCTCTTAAATACTGTGCAAAGTTCTATGATGAAATATTTGCCTAAACAATTAAAAACAACTGCATTACTTAGTATAGTCAGTTTATGCTATTTAAAACCATCAGGAGGTAGATGTTTGATCCAGTTTCCTTTGGCCTCCGAAAAGAGGACAGGTCCAAGTTTGAACTGATCTATACACTTCTGGATGCTCATTCCCAGAGGCTCATCAAGTCCACACTATGCACAGAGAAAATGAAGAGTTTACCCGCTTTCCATTCATTGCACTTAACTTGCTCTGATAATCCTGGCAAGTTCTCCTTTTCTTCTAAGAAACTGATATTTTGGTCTCTGGTGGTCATTTGTGCTTAAATCTCCCATCTTTGTTAGTTTTGCTGAGAATTCATCATTATGTAGGAATCTTAGCTCACAATGATTAAGGATTCAGTGAAATAGTTTCTAGTGCTGTGACTATTAGGTACTTGCTGGTTCCCCTGAAGACTGTAGCCTATGAACCTTGTTACTCTGATTTAGGAGCTTCAAAACAGGACATTCTATTATCGTGATGGAAGGGGCCTAATCTGACAAAGCTCTTATTATTTTTCATCTTTATTTGACTGAGTCCTCTGCCAATGATAAGGGCTTTCCAGCCCTTCCCCCATACCGCTACCTCATGCTAGGTAAGAATGGATCCATAGCCCTAGCCGGTTTGGCTCAGTGAATAGAGCATCGGCCTGTGGACTCAAGGGTCCCGGGTTCGATCCCGGTCAAGGGCATGTACCTTGGTTGGGGGCACATCCCCAGGAGGGGGTGTGCAAGAGGCAGCTGATTGATGTT
The DNA here is from genome assembly GCA_025583905.1 of Ia io. Lineage (NCBI taxonomy): Eukaryota > Metazoa > Chordata > Mammalia > Chiroptera > Vespertilionidae > Ia > Ia io. The sequence goes on along the minus strand of JAJQQW010000002.1, from coordinate 90,990,123 downwards.
TCTCTCTCATCGATGTTTCTAACTCTCTCTCCTTCTCCCTTCCTCTCTGTAAAAAATTCAATAAAATCTATTTTTAAAAAAATGGGTCCATAAAACCAGTGATATCTCGTTTTGCACACTCACTTTGTTTTGACTCTGCCTCCAACAGATAATCTTGGTCAGCTTTCACATCGATGAAGCAGCAACCCACTTTGTAGTGAGATCCTATGATTTCAGAGGATCCATGATGGTCCTTGGACTCCTAGAATCTCTGCTAATATATTGGCTCCTCCCTTTATCCTAAGGCATAAATGCCAGACAATATATGAAGGCTGTAATAAAGATAACTCACTAAGACATTAGTAACCATACCTCAAAATTCAGGAAGTATGTGAGATTTGTGTGTGCGTGCACAGTTGTACATATATGAGTGTGTGTGTAAGTAGAGACTACAAATTCTAAAAATGGGCGAAGAAGGGACTGAGAAATAAGAACAAGGATAAGAAATTGAAAATGCCCAAATCCTGGAAACACTCTTGCCTCATGGTTTTGCCATTGGCCTGGTTGACAAAACTCTAGGGTTTTAAAGAATCTAAATTTCTTTTTGTCACCCTCTCAATTAGAGAGGCTAATCCTAATATTAAAGAACACCCTTGAGCAATAAAATGTATAAAATATTTTTCCTTTTATAACCAAGCAGATCATAAAAGAGCGAGATAGCAATTCTTATCCATGCAATGCATATGTATTTTAGGATTAAGTAACTTTTCCTTTCCCATCTGTGCTCTAAATCTGTGCCATATGTCACCTAACAAGGTATTTACCATTATTCTTTTATGCAGTTCACTGCATTTTGTTCCTCTTGTCCCTTGGAAATTAGCCTGTCTGTAATCAAAAATCACTTCTACTCACAGTTCAGTGCACCTACTGTAGATGTGGCAAATGCTTATTTACAGGGCTGGTAATTGGATTAAAAACATTGAAAGAAACAGAAAAATGGAATGTATTGAAAAAATAAAAAGAACATGAGCAGGAAAATCAACAAAACTGAAATAAGTGTAAAAACTCGAATGAATGAAATTGCTATGCATAGGAATAATTTATCAGTAACAGTATTCCAGAATTTGTGGTCCTCAAAATTCAATTGCAATGACATTTAAAAACCTAAGAGAAGAAAAAAGATTCTGAAAAGCCTATCTGTGAGGATGACTTAAAATGGTTGATTAGTTTGTGTGCATCTTTCTGGCTGTCTTGAAAAATTGGCAGTGCATAAATCTTTATCAAGCATAGGTATAGAAATATTACACTGGGGAAAGTGCCCCTGTATTAAATTATTTAAGAAGAATTAATTATTCCTTTAAATTTGAGTATTGTTATTTTTATATTCAAAAATCACAGAAAAGAAAAAAATACAGTATGATCTCTTTCCATAGAGTTCTTCTGAGTGTATGAACAGGCAGTAGGTGACTTGGAGAGTCACTGGGAATAGGTGCCTTATATCAGTTGAGGAGGAATGGAACTGGCATATAGTATATTGCTTCTAACTATACCCATAGACCTAATTTTCCAAACAGTCTTCCAATAACCTTATTCAAAAAATGTATTTTTTAAAAGAAGCCAATGTTTTGGATAAACTAAATAAAACAAAAGTATTTGGAATGTGAAATCAAATGGTCATACAGAAATGCCAATATCCAACAATGTGATCCAAAGAGTGAATCAGACTCAACAGTAAACAAAATCCAGGAGAGAAAAACCCAAAGGGAAACATTAGAAATGCTTATTTACCAGAAACCATAAAGGATAGAAAATCGATCCACATGAGTCAACCACCATCTCTATCTACCTTTTAGTAGTTATTCCACAGTAAGTCTGCAAAAGAAGCCAGCTCCTACCTGCTTGGCTGGATCACTTCTTCTCAAGTTCTGTAGCCCTAAAGATGAAAAAAGTAGAAGTAATTAAGTCCATTAATTTGAGAAAGATATTCTAGGCTAACATGTAATTTAAAAAAATAATTGATTTTTGTTAAAGAAAAAGTAGGAATGAAAGAAATATATAATGATTTAGCAAGTGAGATGAATATTCTTTTATTTGCTCTTGCAAATTACTCATTATGCTCATTGACCTAATGTGAAGGCAGGAGTGAAATTTAGTAGTGGGGACTTGTTCAGTCATCAGAATAAAATGATAATGATGCATTATTGATTTCTGATTGTTGTCACATCCATGCCAGTGAGATTTTGACTAGGGTTTGTCTATATTAACTTGGAAATTTTGATACCTGATGTATACCTTTTATTTTATCTATATCAATTGAATTGTGTGAAAGGATTAAAATGAATGCCCTTTTTCTGCCACAGAAATTTTATCTAGGAACTTAATATCAGAAGATTATGTTGAGAATCTGCTTAGTTTATTTTATTTGTGTGGCAAAATCTAGAACATTAGTTAGTTGTTCTGGTCCAATGCTTTACTGTAAAATTGATTATAAAATTATTTTTGCTAAGCAATACAGACTGGGTTCTAAAATGTTTTCAATGAGTTACAATTAATTTTTGTGGTTGTCAGTGGAGTAAGATTGACTTATTAGGAGCAGTGAGGAATATTCTATTATAAATGGAAATCTTGAACTCCAATCTATAGCTTGGGGACTATATCCAGTCTGCTACCTCTTTTTATATGACTCAAAGTAAGAATAGTTTTTCCCTTAGTAAGCAGTTGAAAAAATCAAAAGAAGAATAATATTTCATAGCATGTGAAAATTACACAAAATTTAAATTTTGGTGTTCATAAATAAAGTTTTATTGGAACATAGACACAGTTTATATGTTGTGTATGATTGCTCTTAACCACAATGGCAGAGGTAAATAGTTATAACACAGAATATGGCCTTCAAATCTTAAAATATGTACTACTTGGTCTTTTAAGGAAAATGTATTGACCGCTGGCTTAGGCTATAGTTTATTTTATCTTCCTTGTGGGTATTGGGAGGTAATGTGATGAGATCCTAATAACTTAAGCTGATCATATAGGCACATGAGTAATAGCTTTTCAGGCCATTAAAAAGGACTGCATTTCATTCTGGAGTCATTTAGATTGCTAACTACAGACTGTAAGGGGGACACTAATGAATAAATGGAGTACTTGCCTATTTATGCAGCAAGTTCTAGAGTGGTTTCATTGCTGGACTATAGTTACAGCAAATCTCCTTTTTATTTTATAATAAGACTTCAAGATTCTCTTTAATATTTGATAAGAATGTCTAGAACATTTACTCAACATGGAATGAGAAAAATTCTTGAAAGAAGCAAAACAATATATAAATACACATGAAATCATTTATATGAAGTCCAAAAGGCTTACATATTTATGTGAAGTATGCATATAATGCATATAACACTTAAGCATTTATATGAAGATAAAAATCAGGCACAACCCAACCATATTTTTTAGTGAAAACTTAACTTTGTTCAAAGGAAGTTCTGGCCTTTGTTCTTGGCTCTTGGGAGATAATTGCTAAACCATTAGAATATCTTGTCTGATAAGAATGTCATTGTTTACCTGGAGATCTTGGGCTGTGCTAGATAATGTATGCCACCAATGGGATGTATGACCCCTAGATGGGGTCTTGGACCAAGCAGTATCAACTTGACTGCTGGAGACATTTACAGGGCCCGGGACAAGGTCAGCCCTGTAAATGGCCAACAATGTTTTTGTGACCGAACCTCAAATAAAACTCTGGACACCAAGACTTGGGTAGGCTATGGCTGTCAGTACAAACTGTTGCACATCATTTCTGGGAGAGGTAAGCACTGTCCACACAACTCCAATGGGAGGGGACCATTAAAAGCTTTGCACTTGGAACCCTCTGGGTCCTGCTCCATGGGACTCATCCCTTGGTTGATTTTAATCTCTGCCTTTTCCTTGTAATTAAAATATAATTTTGAGCATAACAGCTTTGATAAAGTTTGTGAGTTCTCCCAGGAAATTATAGAAACAGAGGCTGGTTTTAGGGAACTCCTAACTTTCAACTGGTGTGACAAGTTAGGGTAGTCTTGGAGACTTCTGAAAAAATGCAGTGTATATACATTTCTTATTTGTACCTGCACATCCATACTTACACACACATCACAAAAATCATGCTAGTGGTTACCAATGTTGGGTGCTAGGCATAACATGTGATTTCTAGGATGGTAGCAATATTATATTTCTTCATCTGATAGTGGTTAAATAGATATTAATATATAATTCTTTTTTAATCTGTACATATACATTTATGTACACTTGTGAATTTATAATATCTCACTATTTAAAAAGGAGGAACTCTTCACAGAGTACATTACTTTAAATAACCCCCACACACAAATGCACACACACAGGATCCAGTGTAGCAATGTATTCAGCTACACAAAAGATTGCTATTTTGTCCTTAGTTTCATTGCTCAAGAACTATTACCTATTTTTCGTGAAGGAATAAGTCACTTAGTTAGTCAAAGATTATAATCGCAATTGTCATGGTAGTGTGATAAAATATTGATTGTTATCTTCCACAGTATTAGAAATTCTGTTCCATTGTTTAAATGTGTCCTTTGTAACAGTATATGTGATGTCTCTTTTATGACTAAGTTGCAGCAAAATGAACCCTGCCTGTAAGGTTAGAGTCAATGACCTCAAAACCTCCACTACCCAGTAGAGTTACATATGTTCAGAACAGTGACTGTAATTTCCACCACAATGGGAATTGTGATTTCTCTCCCTTTTTCAGCACTTCTCTCAGTTCTGGGACTAATGTGTGCTTTAGTAAACGATTTTACATTGGTTGACTATAAGGAGGATTTGAACCCATTAACAGTCGGTCCCTCGCACCCAAAGAGATCTTCAGGCTCAGTATCTGGTCTTTGTGCCATCATTTCACATCTACACAGCACACATAGAAAGACCACCATTATCTCTATGTAGGAAGAGCAGCTCAAACAAAGCTTGTTTCCTTACTGCCAGGTCATTGAACTTCTGTTGCAATTGCCATCACTTAATGTCTGACAGAGCTGAAAGCCCCCAAATAGAGATCTTGTAATACAGTCACAGTAATGTGAAATAATTTTAAGTATTCATTTAACTTCTTTAAGGTATCAGATATAATTTATTAACCTTTACTTATAACCTACAAGTCAACCCAGTTTGGAAACATCTTTGCTACATGTTGGGGGGAAGGGTATCCTATATAAGAAAAGGGTAATATGCAAATCAACCAAACAGCAGAATGAACAGTTGCTATGATGCGCACTGACCACCAGGGGGCAGATGCTAAACACAGGAGCTACCCCCTGGTGGTCAGTGTGCTCCCACAGGGGGAGCACCACTCAGCCAGAAGCTGGGCTCACAGCTGGCGAACACAGTGGCAGTGGCAGGAGCCTCTCCCACCTCCGTGGCAGCACTAAGGATGTCTGACTGCTGGCTTAGGCAGGGAGTGGGCCTAAGCCATCAATTGAACATCCCTCAAGCACTCCTGGACTGCAAGAAGGCATAGGCCGGGCTGAGGGACCCCTCCCCCGCAGTGCACGAATGTCGTGCACCAGGCCTCTAGTCTCCTATAAAATAATATAGGCCACAAAGGGAAAAATATGATAACAATGGCTAGTAACCACCTGAGTAGAAGAGTGAAAATATGCTAAAGAAGCAGCATTTTGCCATAGACCTCCCTCCATCAGTGGTCCACTCAGACAGACAGGTGGATGGATACATATAGACTGAAGACAGAAACTCACTGGGTCATCTTATAGCATGACTGCCTTTTTCAAGTCACCTGGATTGACTGTCACAAGTCAATCCCTGGTAATTGCATTACCCGGCTTCACCTGATTCCATTGTTCATGTGGTTCTAAATAATCAGGCTGCTCATTGATTACTTGCTTGTTCTGGCCAACTGAACAACTCAATCAAATTGACCCTGTGGCAACTGGTTTCATTGTTTAGCAGATTCCAGTTAGGATCCTCCAAAGCCTGAGTTGGCCACATTTGGGGCATTTAAAGTACTAAACACCAGGCTGCTTCCAAGTAAAGAATACGGTTGGAGAGAACACACCACATGGTGGCACCGCCACATACTGCTGTTGCAGGCAGAGCTGGAACACACAAAGGGCAGTTCTCAAATTGTGTTATGTGAAACCATCATTTAAAAGAACTCATGTAGAAGCTCTGATTCCTGGGTTCCACTCCAGAGAGATTGATTCAGTATGCTGTACTGGGGCCCCAGGGATATACGTTTTCAATAAGGACCTAAGTCATTCTGATACAGATGGTCTCCAAGGACCTTAGAGAAACACTAAGTGTCTTCGTGCTATAGCTCAAACAGAACTGCTTCTAGGCTTCTGATAAGGGCTGCTGGTTTCTACTGTCACCATGTAATTCGTGTGCTTAATGCCAGGACTTGTGAGCGGCACGCACTCTACCACTCAGTGGAAAGTTGCACCCACTAGCTCTGTCCACAAGCTCAGACGCCCTTGGCCATTGTGTAAACGGCACCTACTTAGTTTCTACATGATTTTGAGGATATATCGATGTGACTCTCCAAAGTACTTTAGTAACATCATGTAAATGGATACACTAATGTCCCTAGAGAATAATCTTGGCAGATTTCCCCCCCAGATCATGCATTGCTACAGCTGTCATTACCTTACAGCTAGCTGTTCAATAAAACCATGAGCAGCTGGCCCAAACTGGCCTGCTTTTTAATTTTTTTTGACTATACTAAAAGACTTTATATTGTTAATAAATGAAAGCAATTAAAGGTCAAGTATTTAGCTCATCCAGCCCTTAGAATAATGATTAATTACTGGTCTGCAGTTTCAATTTAATTCCCCTAATTTAAATTTGGCATTCATAGTTATTGAAATGGTAAGAGCTAAACTATAAACAACCTATTTTATTTTTTTATCAATTTTTAATCATAATTTTGTTATTTAGTAAGTGATGTGCTTGTTTTTCAATGGTCACAGCTTGGGCTGGCCAGCAAGTAAGGATGTTAGTACTTTTGACTGGAAACTCAGTCTGGGATTAAAAGTCAATTTAATTTAATTCAACAAATATATGCTATGTAGAAGGCATGCATATAACTCAGTCCTTATTTCCAAGAGGCATGCAATCTTCAATAAGTAGCAATGGTACTATGAAAAATGTGTAGTTCAGTTTAAATTGTCTATGGTTCAGCAGGAAAGGAAATTATATCTTGTGAGGATAAATGATATCATGGAAGAGGTGGAATTAGCAATGGCAGTTAAGCAAGGTTGTGTTGAGAAAATAGATAATCCAGTTTGGGTGATCTGTAGACTGCATTTTTGAAGTGAGAGCAGATGATACAGCTGTAGACTGTTGTCCTTCCATGAGTTTAGCTCCTGAGTCCTGTGAAGGCATTGCTAATTTCAAATCAGTATCCACTGTAGTGGTGGGAGCCAAGAAGATACCATTCTGTTCTCTGGGTTTATAGTCACTTGTTCTCTCTGTGTTTCTATTTATCTGCTTGTGCAATATAATACTTAGAATTTCTCTTTATCTCAAAGGAACATCAGCATAATAAAAATATTATTTGATTAGGACTTTACTTTTCACAAAACATCAACCCATGTATTATCTATTTTGGTTTGTATAACAAAACTTTCAGGTATTTGGGATTGACATCTTAATCTCTATTTTGCAGGTGAGGACACTAAAGCTCAGAGGAAAAAATGTAAATTGTCCAAAGGCCACATTGCTTTCAATGAGAGAGCTGCAATTCATGTCTACTGCCACCAACTCCCTACTAGGCTTCCTCTTTTCACAGTGAGGAGTTAATAGGGTGAATATAAAAATCTTTTGTAATAGAGGCAACATTAAAACTCCCTTAAGTATAACCCAAATAATATTCACATTCATGTGGCTAGATTTGTTTGCATGCAACTTGAAACAAAAGACATCCTTAAAAGCAAAGAACAAAAATACAACAACAAATAAAACTGGTATCAGAGAAAGTAAAATTGTTGGGCCAACCAGATATTAAGTGTCTTTGATGTGATGCCTCATGAAATATATATGCTATTTTTATCTCACAATGCATAATGTGACTTCATCAGACCTTTAAATATACCTTCCACTTATAAGAAATGTGAGATATAGAGTAATATACTACATGTCACCAAGAAGAAGCAACCAGTCCAATCCAGAAGGTGGGGTGTTCCAGCAGGGGTTCTGTTTATAAGATTAAGTTTATAATTGTGGAATGGGGTTGAGGAATGCAGGGAGTGGTGGGAGGGAAGGATAAAAAAGAAACCCCAAGAGCCCAGCCAGTGTGGTTCAGTGGTTGAGTGTCAACCTATGAACTAGGAGGCCACTGTTCAGTTCATGGTTAGGGCATATGCATGGGTTGCGGGCTTAATCCCCAGTTTATGGCATGCAGGAAGCAGCTGATCAATGATTCTCTCTCATCATTGATGTTTTTATTTCTCTCTTCCTCTCTGAAATAAATAAAATATTTTTAAAAATTTAAAAAGCAACCCTGAGAGAAAGTGCCATATTATGTTGACTATGGTCATGGTCTCAGGGATAGGATAAAATTTACCAAATTGTACATTTTAAGTATGTACAGTTTAATGATTGTTAACTATATTGCAATATAACTTTTAAAATGTGAATGTTGAAAGCAATTTGCAAAACTATAGAAATACTCATTCTCAATCTCCAGGTATCTCAGTTTTTCCCTTTAAGCTGCTGTTTTGCCTGAATGGTCATTTCATCCTTTTGAACAGTAAAGAAAACTGAAGGACTGGCATGGCTGCTTTTGTGAATCTGTGCCCTTTTGAGGGACATAATTTGAGCAGCTAATGTAGTCAAAAAGGTTGTGCTCATAGCAAGGGTGTGCAGAGAATCATGGGGTTAGTTTTAAGGCTAAAAAAGCTAAACTGAACTGCTATTCTGAGATGCCCAGAACACTCCTGACTGAAAAATGGTATAAGCTATGCCCTGAGCGAGCGGAAAGGCTCAATTTTATTTCAATCTGACCTTCATCTGATTCCACCTGTGCACTTATCCCAGGTGTTCCAGCAGATTGGGGGCTAATGCATGTGCACTCACAGAGGCACCTTTGAAAAATTGATTTGCATAAGCCCACACACTGCTGAGTGCTTAAAAGGTCCATCAATAAGTATAACATTGCTCCTGCAGATAAAAATAAAAAGGCTCCTTGAAATGTGGGGAACATATTCAATAACTCCAGCTTACATGCTCTTTAAGTTATAAGAAATATTTCAACACCAATTTATAGTTGTGACTAGATTGGTAACTATTCCTGTGGCCTTTTGGGCATCAAAGCATCTCCATTTCAACATGCAGACACCCGAGAACATTAGCCCACAGTCACTAACACAGACTCTTCTTTAATTCACTTGGAAGGAGCTAAATTCAGGAATACATTTTAAATATGTTCCTTTTTCTAAAACAAATGCTTCGTCGATCTCCACAAAATCCACTGATATAGGCAGTTACTAAAATAAGAACCTGAGCCCTGATATTTTTCTTGATTCTATTGCATATTTTTAAGTCAGCTGTTTGAGAAATAGTAACCATAACTACGACTGCCAGAATGCCAGATGACCAATTCACTTACTCAAATAGCAATGGTGCCTTTCAACCTGCCATCTTAAAAACATCTTCAAATGAAACAGATTCATTTGGATTGCCCAGAATGCATATTCATTTCCCTTCTATTATTCCCCTCCATAACATGACCATCTAATTTATTTTGGAGGGCCCCTGGCTTATAAATGTATGGTGGTGGTGGTGGTGGTGGTGGGGTGTGTGTGTGTGTATGCGTATTGTGCTAAAAACAAACAATCAAGCAAACACACTGTCAAATAGGGTACAAGGTGAACTAACTTCTTTCTTGATGGCACACAGCCTTCTTCCTCAGGTGGAAAGCTTGGCTGTTTCTGAGACAAATCATTTCAAGGCTTTCCTTTCTCTTCATCTGTTACTCCCATACCATTTGAAATCCATCCTGCTTCCTCCTACTATGCTCAAGGGGCAGGCATGGTGGGGATTGCTGGAGGTCATGGTGGGGATGAAGAGGTTGAAAGCAGAGCTACTACCAGTGTTTGGCTACCTGGGGGCTGTGCTGGAGACCTACAAGTGAACTGCCCTCCCCTGACTCATTTCCCCTGGGGAGACACCAAGCCAATGGAGGTCCTTCCACCAGGAAATGGTTTGACTAGTGGCATCTACAAATGGAACACAGCCAGTCACTGGTGCTTGGCTGGTTCTTTTCATCTGGAATAGGCAAAGGCTGAAGCTCTGAGGGTCCTGAATGGAAAGAATAAACTTGCACTGTCAGGTTGAAGAACAGATTTGGAAACACGGAAAATGACTTTGAAAGAAAAGAAAGCTTAGATGCCTAGAACTTAGATAGTGTGGTGACAAAACCAATGGAAGAATATTCTGCCCTTTTCAAGCAGGGAGAGGATGAAGCCTGCTGAGAAGGTCCCCAACCATTAGAGTCACATGGGCCTGGCAGGATAGACAACATCCTTAATTAAAGCACAGATTTAGCTTCATTCGTGGATCTTCAACTGCTCGTGATTGTCTGGAATAAACTTGAACAAATAATCTTTGTAGAACTTATTTTCTTTTTCCTTAGAAATTTTCTACAACATGACTGTTTATTGGTGAGCATTAACATTTAGGAATAATTTTCAAGATGTTGATGTACCCAATCCTTTGAGCAATCCTGAATCCTAGTGTTTATTAATAAATGATTTGCAAAATTATAGAATCCCCCATCTTTTAAAACTAATTTGCAATGGATTGACATTTGGATTAAATAAATAAATAGAATCATATATTCTTTATTATATCAGTATTATGTTTATTTTCAATTAGAAAATAAGTACCCAGTAGATCACAAGATAACAAAATTTTAATGCTTGCTGGTAGATATTTCTATTTGGATTACAAGAAAAAATAGAAATGTCTTTCTTGATTCTACACATGTTAACATATATCCATAATATATTCTGTGCATACCATGTGTTTGTAACACTGAGCTATTAAAATCTGATTTGCAGACAATTTTGCTATTTCCACAAATTTACGGGTATAAGCTCTCTATTTAATTTTGATCACCATGGTCTTTTCCATAGGCAAGCATATTCCTTGACCCCAGAAACAAGTTTTGACCTTTTCAGCTCCTTTATTCAGTTTGACATTAATTTTTGTTCTTTATTCTTAACTGGTTTTCATTGTACTTAGTGTGTAATACATGGATCCTGGGGGTCAAAATAAACCCATCAAATGCCCATGAATTTTAACCAAAGACTACAGCACTACATGATTAAAAGCTTTAAATTCTCAAAGAGCAATGTGATTAATCCAGTACCACAGTGCTGAGTGGCTTCACACTGGCTTAATTTGTTGGTATTGTTGTTTTCCTTGGTTATACTTGATTTTTTAGAATGATGATGATTTTCATTTATGCAGTTAATGTGAATCTCACCCTGCAGTTGCAAAAAATGTCATAACTACTTCAGTAATGTTTTACACGACTTATATCCAACTTTGTGAGGGAAAGAATTCAAGTACAAGATATGCATATGAAGACAGATTCTCCTAAACCACACACTTGGGGCTAGTGCCATGAAGATGAACACAAAACTTCTCTTCAGTTTATTGTATGCTTTGCAGAACTGAAGGCAAGTGGTTCAGAAGTTTTTCTATCCTGGAATGTTTTCTATCTAGCTATTTTTAAAGATCTCTGGGATCCCAAAATTCCCCTTGATAGCCCATCCCAGTGTTAAAATGAAAAAGTATGTGCAGTAATTTCTAGCCAGTCTGCTTCTGCACTTTTTCTTTGGCTTATTCTTTAGCAAAAATAAAGAAAATTCATTGTGTATCTTCTCTGTACTATTGCTTCAAATAACCAAGGGTTGCTGTGAGGCTAGTTTTTTAGCTTTACTTTTCCAAGTTAAAACATCTCCATTATCATTAACCTTTCATCACAGAGCGTGTCACATTCCCCTTTGTGTTTATATTTCAATATCCATTTTTTTAAAGCTTGTGCCCCCAAATGGTTGCAATAAAGAGTGTTATAATGAATATTGAAAGAGAGTAATGGTTTCTCTTCCTGACTCATCTCATTCTGAATATATATTGTTGTTGTTAACATTATTATATCAATATGTGTAACATTTTTAGTTGCTGAAAATTTATCTTTAGCTTGTGATCTGCTAGGACCATCAAAACTGTGCTTTTGTACTTTTGTCTACCTGTCTTTGATCCAGATTTTGAATGGACTCATAATTTTTTTACTGTAAGGAAGTTAATATGCATATATCTTCAATGGTTTTTATTCTTAAACTAATTTGTTCTGAGAGTTCAAAGTTCTTTGAGATAAGCTCCATAAGGCTAAATAAATGTGAGTTTTCAAAGTCAATATCTCTTTCAAAATGCCACTTATAACAAAATGGATTTCTTTTGTTCCAATAGGTTAACTACTGGTACTAAACTGAAGATGACACACTGAAGAATTTATTTGTGCTATAATTCCATAACATGTCACTACTGTTGAGTTAGAAATATAATAATATTTCTGCTACATGCTATGATTCATCTCTCAGGGAAGGGATAGATATTCAGGGCCAGGGACATGAGTCTCTGATATCACTAATCAGTCATTTCAAACAGTAAGTCAGTCTTAAGAGACTTCTCAATGGGCCAACCATCTGAGGCTTTTCTTATCATCTTACCATGTAATTTCCTGTATCTACAAAGTGTCTTACTCTTTTTTCTAACAACTGGGAATTTAATGAGAAATAATGAACTTTAGGTATATCTTCTTGCCTGTTTTCCCTTTGGTTCAGCTGCTGACATAGACATTATTTGGGCCACAGTTATCAAATGGATTGGACAGCTTCAGTAGCCAAAATTAATGTCATAAAAATTTGAGAATGACCAAAATTTAAATAATATGCGTGACTCCCTAAAGACCACTTCCTCTTATTCAGTGTGTGAATATCCTACATTTTTCCTATACTTTTATTCTTTTGGATAAACTGGAGAGAAGTCCCAACTTGTGAGACTATTCCACTTAAATGGCCCTGAATATTAACTTGTGGCTGCTTGCTCTTGAACAACTACAGAGAAGTAACCAAAGATTAATAAATGTTGCTCAATTTCATGGTTGTTGTTCTCAGGCAAGTTCTTCCTCACAGTATTTTGAGTGTACACAGCAGCTGCAAGCTTAAAATGAAAGGTTTTTCAAGTTCACCTTTAGCCCCTGTAATATTTCAGCTAGGCCTGCCTGAGGACTTCCTTCTTTTCTTTGATGGAAATAATAAACTATGATGAGTTTTCAATAACAGCTCTTGTTCCTACCACTATCTCATTTCTAAGAAGTGGAACAATAGCTCCTTATATTGCTGTCAGTAAGACCCTCCAGAATAGCAGTGAAACTGAGAAGCTGGAATGAGCCTTTCTTCATATAAAGTGCCACAGGGTCATGGAAAGACATCTTGACATTGAGTTACCATGGAAGCATTACGATGCTGTAGTGACATTCTTCTCTTTCTAGCAAGTGCTTAACGTGCATTCCAATTAACATATCAGAAAGCAAAGCTACAGGGTCAAAGATCATCATAGTTTATTATTTCCATCAAAGAAAAGAAGGAAAGATCATCTGGTGGTTTCTAAGTCCCCTTTGCCTATTGATCTCTTTACTATTACAGGTTTGACTAAAAAGAAGATACATTATTTATTTTTGCCATTTTGTGACCTTTTGTTCTTTACTTTTTACCTATTTCTGTCGATTTAGGATTCACATATCCCTCACAGAAAGACACCACTTGCTCCAAAGGCAGGTCTATAGAGGAGTAGTCAGTTTTAATGCAAAATGAAACTTCTTGGGCACATACATTTCTTTCAGGTCACAAGTCATATCCTTCCTCATATGCTTGCCAATCCTGCTAGTCTTACAATCCTGCTAGTCTCACCACAATATTAAGTGGTGACTAAAGCACCAGGATAGTAGGAGCTAGGTCAGTGCTAAAAGATCTCAGAGCAGCCACACCATCCTTGAAGTGCAAAGTTACCAGGCAGAAGTTCAAAGGGTGGCGGCCACTGTTGGCTTTTTACTCCTTGAGAAGCCATGCAGATTTTGAGGTATGTAATAAGCTTGGACAGATATCTGTCATCTAGAACTATGTGATCTGGACCTTGGACGTGAGTCTTTCAAATGAATGTCTGAGTGAATTTTTTGTGTGTGATAGTTCTATTCTTAACAAGTGCAGGTAAATTGTGGCATGGAGAGGATTTACGTATTCTAGTGACTGACCTGGTAGAGTGGATACTGTTAGATCCCCCCCCTTGCTATAACATCTATTATTATTTTCTGGGAAAGGTGATATACCACCTAGATCCCCTTTATCAGGCTGTGTTCCCATTCCTTAGTTGCTGTGAGTGTTAGATATTAGGTCTCACAACTGCTCCCTTCTTCAATGAATTGCTCTTGATCACCACAGAAATCACTCAAGCCAAGAGATGCCTGGGAGGTTACTTCCCACATGCAAATTCCACCCACCTGGAGGGAGCTGTCTTCAACAAATAACCAGCTGTAGTGTGAGGTACAAAGGTCCCAGCTCTCCTACCATAAGATGAGATGCTCCAGAGCTTTCTGTGGGATTAGATTATGGTTGGGCTTCAGCAAAAACTACCTCTTTGCTTAGCTTCTTTCCTCCCCTCCCCTGCTTCCCTCACTCCCTCTCAGTTTTCTCTCACAAGCATTCTCTCAATATATTACCTCCATAACAATCCCAGTCTCTGCCTCCACTGCAAGGGTATAAGACACATGGTAACTAATTCTACTATTGCAATGCACTAACAGTTATAGGACAATTATATTAATTTACATTGTCCTTGAACATCTTAAAATGTAGATGTATATATTCCATCTGGTAAAATGCAAATGTATGTTTACAGTGTAAATCAGCAATTCTCCTAGGTATTTATACAAGAGAGATGAAAACATATGTCCTGCACAAGAATAGTCACAACAGATTTATTCATAAAAGCCAAAACCTCGAAACAACCCAGATGCCCATCAACTGAAGAAAGAAAATGTAAACTGTGCTGTGTTCCTAAAATGGAATAGAACTCAGCAATAAAGAAAATGAACTATTCACCCACACAACAGCATAGGTGAATCTCAAAATTACTATGGTGAGTGAAAGAAGACAGACACAAGAAAGTGCACACCATTTGGTTCAATTTAAATGGATGTCTAAAATAGACAAAACCAATCCTGAGTGACAAAAGTGAGATCAGTGGTTACTTTACAGGAAGACATGGAAGTGACTGGAAGGGGGCAGGTAGGAATTTCTAGGGTGATAGAAATATTTTGTCTTGATTTGCATTCATTACAACTGATGGGAGAACACAATGAAGATCTGACCCTTTCACTGTATGTAAATTATCCTTCAATTTAAAAAAGTACATGTGAGAAACATAATTTTCTGAGTTTTATTTTGATCATAAACGTGTATTGACGGGAACTATGAGAAAGTTAGCTCAAATACAGACCAAAGTGGTTGGTTGCAATATTTTTGCATCCTTGTGCATTTATTCTATAGAGTGTTTAGTGTTCCACGTGGATTCAAGTTTACTTTAGGTTTACCTTGGCGAGAGAAAGAGGGGGAGAGAGAGAATTGATTCTCTAGATTGCTTTTAAAAAGTAATAGGTCATACCCTTTGATGACAATTTGCAAAAATATAAAAAGTTCCATCATTCATTAATTTTCTTCTAGCAAACATTTGTGGTTTACTTACCAGCATTGCAAGTACTGAAAGATGCCAGAAATGTAACGAAAAATACGGTATTTTCTCAGCCTCACAGGATGTGTTGAAAGAACTGGTTGTAACAATTATGGAGATAAAAGACTTGTGGTAGAAGTAAATACTGTACTGGGCACAGTAGATGCTGAAAGCAGAAGGATAGAAAAATCCATCTGGGGTACTAGGACAAGCATGCTAAAGGAAGTGATGCTTGCAATAGGACCTAAGGTGTTAGTAAACCACAAGAGACAGTGTGGTACTGTTAAAGTATGATGATTCTGGATTTAGGAAACTCAGCACCTTTGCTGCAACATACTCTCACTTTGGCCAGTTTTCTTATTCCTCTTCAGCCTCCACCTCATAATTTCTAACTTGGGATAATATCAACCTTGCAGTGTTGCTATAACATCTATTATTATTTTCTGGGAAAGGTGATATACCTAAGTCATAATCATCCATTAAAATTATGCTTTATCAGATTAGCGACTCAGGATAATAGCAAAGATTACTGGTAAAGTTTGATTTTGGGTGTCAAAATCAAGTCTGTTTCTTTGTCTTGTCCAGTTCCTAGAAGCTGCCTGAACTACTTGTCTTGTAGACCCTTCCTCCATCTTTAGAGGCAGCAGTGCAATATCTTCAAGTCTTGATCTTTGAGCTCTGCTTTCATTTTCACATCACCTACATTCTTCTTTTGTCATCACATAACCTACTCTCCCTCAGACACTCCTGCCTCCTTGTTTAAAGGTCCTGTGATAACACTGAGGACACTCAGATAGTCCAGAAAGATTTCCCCATCTCAAGATCCTTAACTTAATCACTATTGAAAAATT
Source organism: Ia io (assembly GCA_025583905.1). Classification (NCBI taxonomy): domain Eukaryota; kingdom Metazoa; phylum Chordata; class Mammalia; order Chiroptera; family Vespertilionidae; genus Ia; species Ia io. Next base: position 90,973,471 of record JAJQQW010000002.1, on the reverse strand, counting down.
CCCATGAACATGTACAGTAATCTATTCCAGGATTTGGAGACTTGAGGTGCACATTTCTGGGGAAGAGTTACCACAGAATAAAGGTGAGAGTTGAGTTCCAAAGTGTGCTCCCTTCTGGCCAGCCATTGCTTTAGCCCAGGGTGCTGCGACCACACAAGCAGCAGCAGCACAAGCAGACCACCCCTGTCAGAGGAGCAGCAGCCCTGTGAGCAGCCCCCATCCAAGGAGCAGCAGCCCTACACAGCCTTCCCCCATCAGAGGAACAGCAGCCACACATATGCTGCCCCCATCCGAGGAGCAGCAACCATGTGAGCACCCCACCCCCATCCAAGGAGTTGCAGCTGGACGAGCAGTGCCCACCAGAGGAGCCACCACCACTGAGGAGCAGCCACCACCCAAGTAGTCACTGCCACTGAGGAGCAGCCCCCTGCAGGACTTGACACTAGATCCTTCAGTGAGAGCATAAATAGGGAGACAAAGAAACCCCAAAGGAAAGAAAAGGAGAAAACACCAGAAAATGAGCTAAATGAAACAGAGGCATGCAATAGGTCAGACAATTAATTCAGAATAATGGTCATATAGTTCATAAAGTTCCTCCCGGCCCCCTCTCTCAAGGCCACACTCTGTTCCACCCACAGGATGGATGAAAATATCAACAACTTATGTAAGAATCAAGAAGAAATAAAGAGTGATATAGTTGCAATAAAACACTATGGAAAGTTTCAACAGTAGGAAAAGAGGAGGACCAAATTAGCAAATTACAAGACAGGGAAGCAAAACACACCCAAACTGAACTGCAATTGGAGAAAAAAATTAAAATACAGAAGGAGAGCCTAAGGGAGCTTTGGGACAACATGAAACAAAGCAGCATACAAATAATAGCGGTGCCAGAATGACAGGAAGAAGAACAAGGGTTAGAAAACCTATTTGAAGAAATAATGTCAGAAAACTTCTCTGATTTTGTAAAGAAAAAAGTCACACAAGCACAAAGAGTCCAAAACAAGATGAACCTGAAAAGACCCACACCAAGACACGTTGTAATTATAATGACAAACGTTCAGGACAAAGAGAATCTTAAAGGCTGCAAGAGAGAGACAGAAAGTTACATACAAGTGATCTCCCATTGGACTATCAAATGATTTCTCAACAGAAAAATACCAGGCCAGAAAGGAATGGAAGGAAGTTTCAAAGTGATGCAAAGCAAGGGACTGAATCCAAGAATACTCTATTCAGCAAGACTATCATTCAAAATTGAAGGGGAAATAAGAACTTCACAGACAAAAAAAAAAAAAAAAAAAAAGGCTAAGGGAGTTCATGACCACCAAGCCAGCAATGCAAGAAATACTAAAGGGACTGGTGTAAAAAGAAGAAATAAATAGGGAAGAAGGAACACAGGCATAAAAAATTTAAAAATGGCTACAAACAAATACCTATCAATAATAACCTTAAATGTAAATGGACTAAATGCTCCTCCAATCAAAAGACATCGAGTGGCTGAATGAATAAGAAAACATGACCCATATATATGCTGTCTACAAGAGACCCATCTTAGAACAAGGGACTCATACAGACTGAAAGTGAAGGGATGGAAAAATATCTTTCAGGCAAACGGAAATGAGAAAAAAGCTGGGGTAGCTATACTTATATCTGACAAAATAGACTTTAAAGTGAAAGCCATAACAAGAGATAATGAAGGCCACTTCATAATACTAAAGGGATCGATACAACAAGAGGATATAACCCTGGTAAACATATATGCACCCAATGCAGGAGCACCCAAATACATAAAAAAAAATCCTGGAAGATATCAAGGGAAAGGCTGACAACAGTACAATCATAGTAGAGGACTTTAATACCCCACTGATATCACTGGATACATCCTCTAGACCAAAAATCAGCAAAGAATAAAGCAATCCTAAATGACCCACTTGATCAGATGGACTTAATTGACATTTTCAGAACATTTCACCACAAAGCCACAGAATATACGTTCTTCTCAAGTGCACATGGGACATTTTCAAAGATAGACCACATATTGGGTCACAGGCAAAGTCTTTCCAAATTCAAGAAGATTGAAATCATATCAAGCATCTTCTCAGACCACAATGACATAATATTAGAAATAAACTACAATAAAAACAATCAAAAAAATTCAAACACCTGGAAGCTGAATAGCATGCTATTAAAAAACGATTGGGTTACCAAAGAGATCAAAGAAGAAATTAAAAACATCCTGAAAATGAATGATAATGAAAACACAACAATCCAAAATCTATGGGACACAGTGAAAGCAGTCCTGAGAGGGAAATTTATAGCTCTACAGGTCCGCCTCAAAAAACAAAACAAAACAAAATGGTAATAAATCATCTAACTCTACAACTTGAATTAGAAAGGAGCAACAAGAAAAGCTCAGAGTGAGCAGAAGGAAGGAGATAATAAAGATAAGAGCAAAATAAATGACATAGAGACCAAAAAAAAAAAAAAAAAAAAAACCAACACAAAAAAACAGTACAAAAGATCAATGAAACCAAGAGCTGATTCTTTGAAAGGATAAACAATATTGATGAACCTCTAGCCAGGCTCACCAAGAAGCAAAGACAGAGGACCCAAATAAACAAAATCGGAAATGAAAGAGGCAAAATAACAACAGACCCCAAAGAAATACAAAGGATTGTAAAAAAAATACTATGAACAACACTATTCCAACAAACTAGACAACCTAGAAAAAAACTGACATATTTCTAGAAAAATACAACCTTCCAAAACTCAAACAGGAAGAATCTAAAAATCTCAATAGGCTGATAACTATGGAGGGAATTGAAGCAGGCCTCAAAAAGCTTCCAGCAAACAAAAGCCCAGGACCAGATGACTTCACTGGGGAGTTTTACTAAACATTCAAAGAAGAACTAAAAATTTCTCCTCCTCAGACTATTCCCAAAAAATTCCAGAGGAAACAACACTTCCAAGCTCATGCTATGAAGCCAGTATTACTCTAATTCCAAAACCAGATAAAGACAACACAAAAAAAGGAGAATTACAGGCCAATATCCCTCAAGAACATAGATGCCAAAGTCCTCAACAAAATTCTAGCAAATCGGATCTAGCATCACATTAGAAAGATCATACACCATGAACAAGTAGGATTTATCCTGGGGATGCAAGGATGGTACAATACCCACAAATCAATTGATACAGAAAAAGCTTGTGACAAAATCCAATACTCTTTCTTGATAAAAACCCTCAGCAAAGTGGGAGTAGATGGATCAGACCTCGACAAAATAAAAGCCTTATACGAAAAACTTACCACCAACATCATACTCAATGGGCAAAAACTAAAACCATTTCACCTACGAACAGGAACAAGACAGGGATGCCCACTCTCACCACTCTTGTTTGACATAGTACTGTAAGTGCTAGCCAAAGAATTAGACAAGAAGAAGAAATAAAAGGTATCCAAATTGGAAAAGAAAACATAAAACTGTCTTTATTTGCATATGACATGATACTGTACATAGAAAACCCTAAAGACTGCATAAAAAATTATTAGAGTTAATAAATGAATTTGAAAATATAGCAGGATGCAAAATTGATGCCAAGAAATCTATGGCATTTTTATACACCAATAGTGAACTTACAGAAAGAGAGATTAATAAAACCATCCTATTTACCATTGCACCAAAAAAAAAATTAAGATACGTAGGAATAAACTTAACTAAAGAGATAAAATACCTGTACTCAGAAAACTACAGGACACTGAAAAAAGAGATAGAGGAAGAAATAAACAGATGGAAGAACATACCATGTTCATGAATTGGTAGAATCAACATCATTAAAATATCCATACTACCCAAAGCAACCTATAGATTCAATGAAATCCCCATTAAATACCAACAGGATATCTCACAGACCTAGAATGAACTTTCTAAAAATTCATCTGGAATAAAAAAATACCCCGATTAGCTGCAGCAAACCTGAGAAAGAACAAAGTAGGAGGGATCTTAATACCAGATATCAAGCTGTATTACAAAGCCACTCTACTCAAAACTGCCTGGTATTGGCACAAGAATAGACGTATAGACCAATGAAATAGAATAGAGAACCCAGAAATTGACCCAAACCACTATGCTCAATTAATATTTGACAAAAGAGGCAAGAGTATACAATGGAGTCAAGACAGTTTCTTCAATAAATGGCACTGGGAAAATTGGACAGGTACATGCAAAAAAATGAAACTAGACCACCAACTTACATCATACATAAAAATAAACTCAAAACAGATAAAAAGTACTTAAACATAAGATGGGAAAGCATAAAAATCTTAGAGGAGTCCCCAGGCAATAAAATATCAGACATATGCCAAAGCAATAAACTGATACAGCTCCTAGAGCAATGGAAACTAAAGAGAAAATAAACAAATGGATTACATCAAAATAAAAAGTTTCTGCACAGCAAAAGAAACCATTAATAAAACAACAAGAAAGCCCACTGCATGGGAGAACATATTTGCAAATGTTATCTCTGATAAGGGTTTAATCTCCAACATTTACAGGGAACTCATACAACTTAACAATAGGAAGATAAGCAACCCAATCAAAAAATGGTCAAAGGACCTAAATAGATACTTTTCAAAAGAGGACATAAAGACATATAAAAACATGCTCAAAGTCACTAATCATCTGAGAGATGCAAATCAAAACGACAATGAGGTACCATCTCACACCTATCAGAATGGCTATCATCACCAAATCACCAAAGGACAAGTGCTGGCGAGGATGCAGAGAAAAGGGAACCCTCCTGCACTGCTGGTGGGAATGCAAACTGGTGCAGCCACTGCGGAGAACAGAATGGAGTTTCCTCAAAAAACTAAAAATGGAACTCCCATTTGACCCAGTGATCCCACTTCTAGGAATATATCCCAAGAAACTAGAAACACCAATTAGAAAGAATAAATGCACCCCTATGTTCATAGCAGCACAATTTCCCATAGCTAAGATTTGGAAACAGCCTAAGTGCCCAGCAGCAGATGAGTGGATTAGAAAACTATGGTACATCTACACAATGGAATGCTATGCTCCTGTAAAAAGGAAGGAACTCCTACCATTTGCAACAGCATGGATGGACCTGGAGAGCATTTTGCTAAGTGAAATAAGCCAGTCAGAAAAAGATAAATATCACATGATCTCACTCATTTGTGGAATATAATGAACAACATAAACTGATGAACCAAAACCGATTCAGAGATAGAGAAGTATCTATCAGACTGTCAAACCTCAGAGGGAAGGCAGGGGAGGGTAAGGGTAAGGGAGAGAGATCAACCAAAGGACTTGTATGCATGCATATAAGCATAACCAATGGACACAGACACCAGGGGGGTGAGGGAATGAGCGGGGGGTGGGGGTGGGAGGCAATGGGGGATAAGGACACATATGTAATTCCTTAATCAATAAAGAAAAAAAATAAAGGTTTGAGTTATCCTTAGACCATTTGGGAGATTCTGAATAGTTGAAAGGCAAAGTTGGTGGGACTGACCAAACAAGAGACTGGTTAGGTCAGGAAAAAAAAAAATCTTGTACTAGGTGTACCAGTTAATAATGCGGATTTTTTTCAATAGATGGAGTTACACATATGCAGATATATATGCAATTTGACAACAAGCTTCAAAATTTCATATGTCAAATTTGCTGAAGGTGTTAACATCATAGATATTTTTACACTTAAAAAGGTCAAATTTCATACCAAAAAGAAAAGAGCATTTGTGGGGAAGTTATAATTCATTACTTTATTCTAAAGAAAAGTGCTGCTGAATACTTCAGGAAGCTTATGGTGAACATGCTCTATCTCAAGATACTTGTGAACGCTGGTTTAAATGCTTTAAAAATGATGATTTTGATGTGAAAGACAAAGAACGTCCAGGTCAACCAAAAAAGTTTGAAGACCAACAATTACAAGCATTATTGGATGAAGATGCATGTCAAACTCAAAAACAACTCGCAGAAAGATTAAACGTTGCTCAGCAAACAATTTCTGATCCTTTACAAGCAATGGGAAAGATTTTAAAGGAAGGGAAATAGGTGCCACATCACTGAACGAAAGACAAATGGAAAATCAAAAAGTCATCAGTAAAATGTTGCTTCAACGGCATGAAAAAAAGTCTTTTTGGATTGAATTGTGACTGGCGATGAAAAGTGGATTTGTTTTGAGAATCCCAAATGCACAAAATCATGGGTTGATCCAGGACGACCATCAACATTGACTGCAAGGCCAAATCGCTTTGGAAAGAAGACAATGCTCTGCATTGGTGGGATCAGGAAGGTGTGGTGTATTATGAACTTCTAAAACCAGGTGAAACCGTTAATACTGATCGCTACAGACAACAAATAATCTCTTTGAACCACTCTTTGATTATAAAACGACCAGAATGGGCCGGAAGACACGGCAAAGTAATTTTGCTTCATCATAACGCACCATCACACACTTCAAAACCAGTTAAAGACACGTTAAAAGATCTTGCCTGGGAAATATTAACGCACCCACCATATTCACCAGACCTGGCTCCTTCAGATCACCATTGTTCCAATGGATGGCACATGCACTTTCTGAGCAGCACTTCAAAAAGTACGAAGAAGTGGAAAGTTTGGTCTCTGAATGGTTTGCCTCAAAACGAGACAAGTTCTATTGGGGCTGTATCCATAAATTACCTGAAAGATGTGGAAATGTGTAGCTAGTGATGGACATTACTTTGAATAAAGCACTTTTGATGTTTCTCTTCAAATTATTGTGTTCTTTAATAACAAAATCCGCTGTTATTAAACTGTACACCTAGTATACATTGTAAGGGAACCAGATCCAAAGACAGCAAAGAATCCTCACACTGACAAGCTTAGATCTGTGCTTCAGGGAGCTGATTCTGGTTTGGGTGGAGAGTGACTAGGAAGGATCCTGGAACTGGGGAGGACCCATAACCTTGAAGTCATTGCAATGGACCAGGTGAGCTGTGAACTAGAAATTTCACCAGTTTCTTAATCTTGTCCAAGATGGATTTCATCCTTAAACACCATAATAAGGGAAGAGATTTGAAGACAAGAAGGAGAAGAGAAGGACAAGGCGAGGGAGGGCATGGATTTCTTTTTTCAGGGGTTTTGACAGAACAGGTAAATCACTAGAGGAAAGTAACTTTTACCGGACTTATTTGTAGTCCAATGGCAGGGTGTGCTTATTGATGTGCTTGAAGGCCCTGGGGTTCTCACTGTGCCAGATCACAAAAGGTTTCAATTTTTAGCCTGTAACCAGGAAAAACTATTATCCTGTCCTTAAATGCCTTGAAACCTGGCATTGATTTAGCCTCCTTAAGGATGAAGGTCCTTTCAGGCATTGTTTTCAGAAAAGGGAGGTGTCATTCATGTTGAATATTTGCTCTTTCCAGTAATTTTCTTCCACAATCAGCTTATCTAGAGTTTCCAAAAATTCTTCAGCTGCCTTCCCATCAGCACTCAGCTCACCACTCACTTTCACATTATGTAATGAATAATGACTCTTGAATCATTTAAACCACCCAGAGCTAGCAGTAAATGCAACGTTGTAGTCAGGCCTACTTTTTTATTTTTAAAATTGCAAAAAAATATTTTGCTTTGGCCATGATCGTCATGGTGCTGAGAGGGATAGCTTCTGTATCTGGTCTTTAATCCAGGTCACTAGAAGTTCCTTCATGTCTGATAAAGGCCCATTTTGAATTGATGTCAGTCTCTTTGCCTTCAATGAAGCAAATTCTTTAACAGCTTTCATCACTTTGTTGTTGTTCTTCAAGATCATAGCTATGGTGAAATAGGACATGTCTGACATGAATGAGCATCCGGGATTTCCCCCCTTCGTAGTCCTTAGTCAGTTTTAATTTCACTTCCAGGTCAATCACTCAGTGTGGCCTCTTACTGGCAATGTTAGTAGTGGATTTTATACTTAGGGGCCATGATGAAAAAAACTACACAAGATTAAATCAAGCACAAGAGAAAATGATGCAATCAAGAGACATGGTAAAGGAGATGTATGAAGCTGCTGCATATACAGCATATTGTTTTACAGTAAAATGTTTTAACAAGTAGAGAGAATACATTCTAAAATAATGATAAAAAGTGTAGTATAGTAAGTACATAAACCAGTAACATAGCAGTTTATTATCATTATCAAGTAATATATATTATACATAATTTTAAGTGCTATACTTTTATAGGACTGGTGGTGAGGTAGGTTTGTTTACATCAGCATCACCACAAACATCTGAATAATGTATTGTGCTACAAAGTCACTAGGTGATAGGAATTTTCAGCTCCATTTTATTCTTTTTTTTCATTTTTTTAAATGAATCTTTATTGTTCAGATTATTACAATTTTTCCTCTCCCCCCCCGCCTTAGCTCCCTTCCACCCAGTTCCCACCTCACCCTCTGCCCTTAACCACCACCCCACTGTCCTCATCCATAGGTGTACTATTTTTGTCCAGTCTCTTCCCGCACCTCCCACTCCCCTTTTCCCCCAAGAATTGTCAGTCCACTCCCTTTCTATGCCCCTGATTCTATTATATTCACCAGTTAATACTGTTCATCAGATTTTTTATTCCCTTGGTTTTTAGATTCACTTGTTGATAGATACATATTTGTTGTTCATAATTTTTATCTTTATCTTTTTCTTCTTCTTCCTCTTCTTAAAGAATACCTTTCAGCATTTCATATAATTCTGGTTTGGTGGTGATGAACTCTTTTAGCTTTTTCTTTTCTGTGAAGCTCTTCATCTGACCTTCAATTCTGAATGATAGCTTTGCTGGGTAGAGTAATCTTGGTTGTAGGTTCTTGCTGTTCATCACTTTGAATATTTCTTGCCATTCCCATCTGGCCTGCATAGTTTCTGTTGAGAAATCAGCTGACAATCGTATGGGTACTCCCTTGTAGGTAACTAACTGTTTTTCTCTTGCTGCTTTTAATATTCTCTCTTTGTCTTTTGCTCTTGGCATTTTAATTATGATGTGTCTTGGTGTGGTCCTCTTTGGATTCCTTTTGTTTGGGGTTCTGTGCACTTCCTGGACTTGTAAGTCTATTTCTTTCACCAGGTGGGGGAAGTTTTCGGTCACTATTTCTTCAAATAGGTTTTCAGTATCTTGCTCTCTCTCTTCTTCTGGCACCCCCATAATTCTGATGGTGGTATGCTTGAAGTTGTCCCAGAGGCTCCTTACACTATCTTCATATTTTTGGATTCTTTTTTCTTTTTGCTTTTCCAGAGGAGTGTTTTTTGCTTCTTTGTATTCTAAATCTTTGACTTGATTCTTGCAATCCTCTAGTCTGCTTTTAGGTCTCTGTATAATATTTTTTATTTCAGTCAGTGTATGCTTAATTTCTAGTTGGTCCTTTTTCATATCCTCGAGGGTCTCATTAAATTTATTGGCCTTTTCTAGGAAATTCTTGAAAAACCTTATAACCGTGGTTTTGAACTCTATATCCAGTTGCTTGCTTTTCTCCATTGCCTTCATTTGTGACCTGTCTCTTTGTCTCCGCATTTTAGCTCCTTCCCTGAGTTGATGGAGTGGCTTTGTGTGCTAGTTTTCCTATAGGGCCCAGTGGCTCAGCCTCCCCAGTTACCTGAGGTGGACACTCTTGGTGCACCTCTTTATGGGCTGTGTGTGCAGTCTTGTTGTAGTTAAGCCTAGATTGTTGTTAGTATCGCTGGGGGGAGTTGACCTCCAGGCCAATTGGCTGTGAGGATCAGCTGTGTCTACACTGGGAGAGCTTCTGTGCTCAGCTTGGGTGGGGCGGAGTCTCAGGGTGGAGCAGACAGCCTTGGTTTCCCATCAGCCCCACCCTAAGAGGCCCCTGTGTCTCAGTGTCCCGTGGCAATGGCTGCACACACCAATGAGAGAAGGCTGCGTGTGAGTTTCGCCTGGTGCCAGACAGTCCAGTTTCTCCCCAAATGAGTCTGGGTACCCAAAGTCTCACCCAGAACTGGAGTTCAGTGCAGTCGGGAGGTTTTGTTTCCCTCCCGAACAAGAAAGCTAGCCGTGCGCTTGCTGCCCGCCCTCTCTGTGTGCCATGCCTCTACACCTCTGCCTTCCGGAGCTCCCGAGTCTCAGTGTGCTTTTTCCTGACAGTCCAATTTCATCCTGTATGAGTCTGGGTTCCCCGAATCTCACCCGGAACTGGAGTTCAGCACAGAGGGGAGCCTTTGTCTCCCTCCTGTTCAAGTAAGCCAGCCGTGTATTCAGCTGCCCTCCCTTTCCGCATGTGCAGGTCTCCACACCTCTGTCCTCCGCAGCTCCTCTGAGTCTCAGTGTCCTTTTCTCTTTCCTTTTAGTTTCCACTCAGCCAGCTTTCCGGTGGTTCTGGACGATGTCCACTCTGTCTTCCAGTTGCAGTTTTGAAATTGTTGTGCAAGGCAGCAGTATAGGTATTTACCTATGCTGCCATCTTGGTTTTTCCTCCATTTTATTCTTATGCAACCGTCATATATATGTTCTGTCTTTGACTGAAACGTTATTATGGGGCGCATGACTATATTCACTTTGAAATTTTTAAAAATACTGCCCTAGCCGGTTTGGCTCAGTGGATAGAGCGTCAGCCTGTGGACTGAAGAGTCCCAGGTTCGATTCCGGTCAAGGGCACATTCCCAGGTTGTGGGCCCGATCCCCAGTAGGGGGCATGCAGGAGGCAGCCGATCAATGATTCCCTCTCATAATTGAGGTTTCTACCTATCCTTCCCTCTCCCTTCCTCTCTGAAATCAATAAAAATATATTTTTAAAATAAATAAATAAATAAATTAATTAATTAATTAATTAAAAAATATTACAACACTGAGTGCATTTTAGACTTAAAAACATAAATATTTAATTAAAGAGCAAACAATTCATTGACTAACCTGATTGGAAGAAGATTCTCTCACTATGAAAACAGTGACAAATTATTTGTATATAGGGCACAATCTCATTAATCAGGCTGTTTTCTTTATGAATTGAGGTATTAGACAGGTCAAGAAAATATTAAAGAACAAAAACCCTTATTATCAAACTCTTAAGGCCATTTTATATTCAATAAAATAATTTGAATAGCATTTTTTTTCAGCAAGAAATTATGTAGCTTATGCTTGCTTTTTCTGATAATCAGAAGTCAAACAATTTTTAAGCATTTATTTTCTTAAAATCTCAAACAGTTATGCAGATGCATTTATGAGTTCAATATCACCTTTAAGCAAGATATTATAGATGCTCCTCAAACTATAGAAAATGCTCCTTCACCTTGCTGGAAGGTTCTACAATTTTCCAAGAGACCTCGACATTTTCTCTGTATTATTCAGGCAAGATGGACAAAGTCCTAGAAATGGCCAGTTCCAACCATCTATACTCTGTGAAGAGCAAATTCTATCAGCCCAGTTAAAATGTTAAATACTTGACTTGGAAAAGAAACATAAACGATCTATACAGAATATGCTCATATATTCAGAAACCATAACAATATGGAATATATTTTATGTTTAAACTTTCTGAATGTAAGTCTGTATCTATAGCAAAAATTTTGAAAAATGCATAATAGGCTTAAAATACCTTAATGATAAAAGCATTCATATAAATTGGCAACCAGGCCAAGATTTGGGTTTCCTATCAGATGAATGCACAAAGTTGCTTAGACATTCTGTAGCAGATCTGGTTCCAGATCCAGCATGTGCAGATTTTCTTAATAAAAACAAAACATAGTCATTAAATAGCTAAAGGATGACACTTCTTATAACAATTTCAATATTATTCTAGATTCCAGATTTAAAGTTAAATGTAATCTCAAATAGTGGAGATGTGGTCTAAAGAAGAATGATTAAGCAATTGTTTGAAAATCTATTTTGAACCATAAACTTCACCACTCTTAAGGTCAAACAGCAGAAGATTGAGATAAGCAAATGGAGGGGGGGGAGTCAGGTGGGAAAGGGGCACAATGATCCCACAATTTTAAAGGCTGGTATTTGGATTTTAGAAGAGAATCAGATAGAAATTTATCAGTAACCATTTTCAACAGGGAAATAGCAAAAGTAACTTAAAGCCTTGACATTTTATAAGGCAAGTGTGGGGATATATTTGCTAATTTCCTTTGAGTTTGAGTTTTATAATGGGACAAGAGGCCCAGTACATGAAATTCATGCACGGGGGGAAGGGGGGCTGTCCCCTCAGCCCAGCCTGCACCATATCCAATCTGGGCCCCCTTGGGGGATGTATGACTGCCAGTTTAGGCCCGATCCACAGGACATCACTCTCACAATCCAGAACTGTTGGCTCCTAACTGCTCACCTGCCTGCCTGCCTGATTGCCCCTAACTGGCCCCCCTGCCAGCCTGATCACCCCTAACCCCCTGCCTCTGCCTGCTGACCTGATCGCCCCTAACTGCCCACCCTGCTGGCCTGGTCGCCCCCAACAGCTCCTCTCTTCTGGTGTGGTTGCCCCTAACTGCCCCCCCTGCCAGCCAGTTGCCCCCAACTGCCACCCCTGCCAGCTTGGTCGTCCCATAGCCCCCCCATGACAGCCTGGACATCCCCAACTGCCCCCCTCTGCTGGCCTGGTTGCTCCTCACTGTCCCCCCCTGCTGGCCTGGTTGCGCACACAGCCTGCTGCTCAGTCGTTTTGTTGTCTCTCACTAACCCCCTGCCGGCCTGGTCACCCCACGCAGCCTGCTGCTGTCATTGGTTGTCCCTCACTAACCCTCCTGCTGGCCTGGTTGCCCCACTCAGCCTGTTCAGTCATCCATTCGGTTGTTTCTGATGTGACAGACCCTGGCTCTTTATATATATAGATATTAAAGTTGCAACCAAAAAATCATAGTAAATTTAACTTTTCTTTGATTTTACAACTCAATATAAACCTAATGGGAGCAGAAAACTAATAATAAGGCAAAGAAGGTTTTAATAAAATACAGCTGCCCTTTCTGGATGATTTTGCTTATTAGTCATTATTATTATTTCTGTTAAAATATTGCTTAAAAATTAAACTGTTTAAAGGACACTATAATGAATATCCTGTATCCTCAACCAAACTTAAGGAATAAGATACTACCAATGGAATTGGAAACCTTGTGTACTAACTCTCTAAGAAAAGCTTCGCCTTCCCCCTCCTCTTGTCCCTCCTTTATTACATATGCACATACATACCTAATATTAATGTAGTATTTTTTGGTATATATTTATATTTTATATAAATACTAGAGGCCAGATGCATGGATGCATGCACTGGTGGGGTCCCTCAGGCTGGCCTGCAACCTCTTGCAATATGGGACCCCTCTGGGGATGTCAGTCTGCTGGTTTCAGCCTGATCCCCGCAGGCCAGGCTGAGGAACCCCACTGGCTTACGAATTTATGCACCATGCCAGTTTCAGCCCAATCCCCACAGGCCAAGCTGAGGGACCCTCACCAATGCATGAATCTGTGCACTGGGCCTCTAGTATGCATATAAGATCTTTGGTTAATCTCTTCCCACCCTCCTCTCTCCCCCCTTCCCTCTGAGATTCATCAGTCTGTTCCATGTTTCCATGTCTGTAAGTTGAACATAGACCCCCTGGTGGTCTATGTGTGTCATAGCTACCAGTCAAATGGTCGAATAGTTGGATGGTCACTTAGGCTTTTATATATATATAATCTATCTGTACTAATAAAAGCCTAGATGGTCCTCGCGTCCTCGTGTGATGCCCTCATGTCATCACAAGATGACTTCCACAAGATGGCTGCCACAAGATGGCCACCACAAGATAGCCACCACAAGATGGCCACCACAAGATGGCTGGCAGGGGAGAAGGGCAGTTGTGGGCGATCAGGCCATCAGGGGAGGGCAGCTGGGGGTGACCAGTTCAGTAGGGGAGGGCAGTTGGGGGCCATCAGGCCAGCAGGGGAGGGCAGCTGGGGGTGACCAGGCCATCAGGGGAAGGCAGTTGGGAGCCATCAGGCCAGCAGGGGAGGGAAGTTGGGGGTGACCAGGCCTGCAGAGGAGGGCAGTTGGGGGTGAGATCAGGCCGGCAGGGACAGGCAGTTGGGGGCGACCAGGCTGGCAGGGGAGGGCAGTTAGGGGTGACCAGGCCTGCAGGGGAGGGCAGTTGGGGTTGACCAGGCCTGCAGAGGAGGGCAGTTGGGGGTGAGATTAGGCCGGCAGGGGAGGGCAGTTGGGGGTGACCAGGCCTGCAAGGGAGGGCAGTTGGAGGTGACCAGGCTGGCAGGGGAGGGAAGTTGGGGGTGACCAGGCCTTCAGGGGAGGGCAGTTGGGGGCGATTGGGCTGGCAGGAGAGCAGTTAGCTGTCAATCAGGTTGGCAGGGGAGCAGTTAGGGGGCGATCAGGCTGGCAGGCAGAAGCCATTAGGGGCAATAAGGCAGGCAGGCAGGCGAGTTGTTAGGAGTCAGCAGTCCCAGATTATGAGAGGAATGTCCAACAGCCGGTTTAGGCAGGGATGGGGCCTAAAGCAGCAGTTGGACATTTCCTGAGTTGTCCCAGATTGGAGAGGGTGCAAGCCGGGCTGAGGGACACCCCCCCGTGCTTGACATTCATGCACCGGGCCTCTAGTCCTATCTAATAAGAGACTAATATGCAAATTGACCATCACTCCAACACACAAGATGGCTGCCCCTATGTGGTCAAAACTGGCTGCCCCCATGTGGACACAAGATGATTGCCACAAGATGGCCAGCAGGGGAGAACAGTTGGGAGGGACTAGGCCTGCAAGGGAGGGCAGTTATGGGCGATCAAGCCAGCAGGGGAGGGCTGTTGGGAGGGACCAGGCCTGCAAGGGAGGGCAGTTAGGGGTGACCAGGCCAGCAGAGGAGGGAAGTGGGGGGCTACTGGGCCTGCAGGGAAGGGCAGCTGGAGGGTATCCAGGCCTGCAGGGGAGAGCAGTTGAGGGGGAACCAGGCCTGCAGGGGAGAGCAGCTGGGGGGACCAAGCCTGCAGGGGAGGGCAGTTAGGGGCAATCAGGCTGTCAGGGGAGTGGTTAGGGGGTGATCAGGCTGGCAGGCAGAAGCGGTTAGGGGCAATCAGGAAGGCAGGCAGGCAAGCAGTTGGGAGCCAGCAGTCCTGCATTGTGAGAGGGATGTCCGACTGCCTGTTTAGGCCCGATCCTACTGGGATCGGGCCTAAACGGGCAGTCGGACATCCCTCGAGGAGTCCCAGATTGGAGAGGGTACAGGCTGGGCTGAGGGACATGCACACCCATGCACGAATTTCATGCACCGGGCCTCTAGTCTATATATAAAAGCCTAAGGAACCTTTAAGATGGAATGAAGGGAATGACTGGAACGACTGGTCAACCTGTCACTATTATGCACAATGACCTCCAGAGGGAAGATGCTCAATGCAGGAGCTTCCCCCTGGTGTTTAGTGCATTTCCACAGCAAACCTCCCATGACCCTTACCCCCCCACCACCAGCCAACCTCCTCTGGCTCCTCCCCCTGGCCAGCCAACCTCCTGCATCCACTCCCTGCCTCTGGCCAGCTGGCTTCTCCACTGGACCCGATCAGGGGGCTGGCTGGCCAACCTCCCATGGTCCCTTCCCCTGGGCCCTGGTCAGAGGGGCTGCAGGCCAACCTCCCACAGTTCCTTCCTCCTGCCGGCCACCTCCCTTGATGGTCCTGATCGGGGGGCTGCTTGGCCAATTTCCTGTGGTCCCTCCCCCAGCTGGCCAACCTCTTGCAGGCCCTCCCCGCAGCCAGCTGCTCCCCTGATAGACCTCAATCCCCGGCCAGGCCGAGGGACCCCACCTGTGCATGAATTCATGCCCTGGCCTCTAATTATATTATACTAGAGGCCCGGTGCATGAAATTCATGCACTGGTGGGGGGTGTCCCTCAGCTCAACCTGCACCCTCTCCAATCTAGGACCCCTCGGGGGATGTCCAACTGCCTGTTTAAAAACAGGCAGTCAGACATCCCTTTCACAATCCGGGACTGCTGGCTCCCAACTGCTCGCCTGCCTGCCTGATTACCCCTAACTGCTTCTGCCTGCCAGCCTGATCACCCCCTAACCACTCCCCTGCCAGCCTTATCTATGCCTAACTGTTCCCCTGCCAGCCTAATCATCCCCAACTGCCCTCCCCTGAAAGCCCGGTCACCCCCAAATGCGCTCCCTTGCTCCCAGCCTTGACCTGGGCAGTAGCCTGGGAGACTGTGTGCACCTCCCCCACCCCCATGATCTGCTCCCAGTTGGGACCTGGGTCTCAGCTGGGAGCAGATCATGTGGGGGGGTGTGCCATCTCCCAGGCCACTGCCCGGGTCGAGGCTGGAAGCAGATCCGCCTGGGGTGCGCGCCATAACCCAGGCCACTGCCCGGGTCTCAGCTGGGAGCAGATCATGCCTGGGGATGTGTGCCTTCTCCCAGGCCACTACCCGGGTCTCAGCTGGGAGCAGATCACGCCGGGGTGTGCGCCGTCTCCCAGGCCACTGCCCGGGTCACTGCTGGGAGCAGATTGGGGTGGGGGGAGGTGGGGGGAGGTGCACGCAGCCTCCCAAGCCAATGCCCGGGTCGCAGCTGGGTGCAGATTGTGCGGGGGGAAGGTGGGGGGAGGTGGGGAGAGGTACGCGTGGCCTCCCAGGCCACTACCCAGGACGCGGCTGGGAGAAGATCACACGGGGCAGCGTGGGGGCGGGGGTGGGGGTGTGCGCCGTCTCCCAGGCCACTGCCGGGGCCACGGCTGGGAGATCACGTGGGGGGTGTGCGCCGTCTCCCAGGCCACTGCCCGGGCCGCGGCGGGGAGATCACGCGGGGGTGTATGCGCCGTCTCCCAGGCCACTGCCTGGGCCGCGGCTGGGAGATCATGCGGGAGGTGTGCGCCGTCTCCCAGGCCATTGCCCTGCCGCGGCTGGGAGATCATGCGGAGGGTGTGCGCCGTCTCCCAGGCCACTGCCCAGATCGTGGCTGGGAGAAGATCACGCCGGGGGATGTGTGCCTTCTCCCAGGCCACTACCTGGGTCTCAGCTGGGAGCAGATCACGCCGGGGGGTTTGCGCCTTCTCCCAGGCCACTGCCTCGGTCGCGGCTGGGAGCAGATCACGCGGGGGTTGTTCGTAGTCTCCCAGGCTATAGCCAGGTCGCGGCTGGAAGCGATGTGGCGGGGGGAGTGGCGGCAGCCCTCCAGGCCAACGGCCAGGGCCGTGGCTGGGAGCAGATCAGCCAGGGGTATTCGGGACCCTCCCAGGGCAACAGCCCAGGTCGCATGCTGCCTGCTCTCAGCGGTAGCCCTCTCTGGGACTGGGGTGCTTCGGTGGGCCTGAGAGGACTGGGCGCCGCCATCTTGTGGCCATGGGCACCGCCATTTTGTTGCGGAGTGATGGTTAATTTGCATATTACTCTATTATTAGATAGGATGCATCCTTTTTTATTTATTACTCAACACTATGTTGTAGGAATTAATCATGTTGATAACATATTTTTCCTCTGTAACTTAAAAATAGCTTTATTCAGATGTAATTAATACATCATACAATTCACCCATTTAAAGAATACAATTCAATTTTTTTTTAACATATAATCACAGGGATATGCAACCATCATCCTAATTGAATCTTAGAATATTTTCATCCCTCCCTAAAGGAAATTCTGTACCCATTAGCAATCACTCCTCCTCACAAAGCTATGCACAACACCTAAGTTACTTTTTGTCTGTGTAGATTTTCCTCTTTTGGATATTTCAAATAAATGAACTTACACATCATTTGGCCTTATGTGTCTAGTTTCTTTTATGTAACATTTTCAGTGTTCATCCATGTTGCAGCCTGCATCAGTAATTTATTCCTTTTCATGTCTAAATAATATTCCATTGTATGCTTATACCACTTTTATATATCCATTCATCAGTTGACGGATATTTGGATGGTTTCCACTTTTTTCAGTATTCTGTATAATGTTTCTATGAACATTCATGTATAAGTTTTTGAGTGGACATACGTTTTCATTTTTGTTGGGTATATAACCACGAGTGGAATTGCTGGGTCAGATGGTAACTCTCTGTTAAACAATTTTTGGAACTCCCAAACTGTTTTTCTAAAGTGGCTGCACTATTTTCCATTCCTATCAACAATATATGAGGATTCCAATTTCGCCACATCCTTGCCAACATGTATTACTTTCTGTCTTTTTTATCATAGCTATCCCAGAGGATGTGAAACAGTATCTTGTGATGCTATTTCATTTTTAAATACTGTATAGTATTTCAATTTGTTTTAATAAAAATCATTCTCCTGTTAAGGGGTACTTAGGTTTTTTTCTTCTTTTGCTCTTAAAATAATGCTGTATGTATATTTTTATGTAGGCCTCTCTGGGCACCTTTAGGAATATATCAGGATATGCATATCTTCAACTTTTTGAATAATTAGGATAATTAATTTTTAACTAAGAATTTGAGTCAAATGAGTAGAATATGAATAGCTGAAGTGTGAATATGCTCAATGAAAATAATTTGATTCCCTTATTAAGATGTCTTGCTCTTTGTAGGCTACTTTTGTAGAAGTGAACACTTTGATGGGATACCCACAATACATCCAACAAGGGGCTTTTGGTTGTGCTTTCTTTGTTTGATTTTTATTTTCTATTACCTTTTATTGCCTCAAAGTGAGGCTTTAATAAAATACTACTAAGGGACACTGTACTTTGCATTGCTTTTTATTATTCCTTGGGTTCCGCATTTGTAGGAACAGTGTGGACATTCAACAGTGTGGATGTTTTCGACAGATTGCAGTTCGGGGAGCTAAGCCCACGTCTCTCCATGGAGAAAGAGCAGATTATGGCAGAGTGGATATCTTTGTTGGGCAGTCTCATGAATCTATCTAAATGGCCACTTAAATCATTCCCCCCCCCACCCCCAGAGATCAATGTGGAGGTGGCAGAAGTGGGCAGGAGGACTGCCACAGACCAGGGGATCTGAGTGCAGACTCTCAGGCGACAGAATATCCCCAAAGCAAGTGAGCCTGGGTAGAGATTTTCAGTTTATGTACACTGCAGGCTGGGTCTTTCACATGCTGGCAAGTGTGCACTCTGGACCCAGAGTTTTGGGAACCAGAGATAGCTGGGGCTTTGGGAATCTGCTTGCTTCTTATAGAATTGTGAATCCTTACACCTCCAGATTCAACTTAGAATCTGCTCTGCAAGTCTTTTATTACACACAGGTGATGCCTGTGAGTTAAAACTGCCATCTAAGACAAGCTGTGTGGCCTCTGATGTTATTTGCCTTTCTATAGGATGTATCTACATGTGAAACATATAAAAAACACCTTGGGGATGGTCCAGCTCATTCCCACCCCCGCCTCCCCCGCCCCGGAAGAAATGGAACTGAATTATATACAAGAAAATATAAAAGTAAAATATGAAAGAGAAGATGCATTCCCCAACTATTTATAACAATTTCCACCCTTCCCTATAGAAAAATAGACCTGCTTTTTTATTCTAAGATTGTGAAGGCGAGTATATTCAGAAAATGCAGTTACCTTTGATTTATTAGGTCATTTAGAAAAATGAAACCCTCACCATTCTTGGCGCTGAAGAGTGTGTAAGTGTGTGTGGGGTTATCTGCGAGGATCCATGGTTTCACCAGAGCAAAAATATCAGAGGATAATGGTTTCTTCAGACGTAGTACCTCTTTCAAAGTGGAATATATGGGAAATCAGTTTTCGCCTATCAGCTGAAAATCCAGGATTGAAATCTCAAGCCTTGAGAAGTTACAATATATCATAAGAAAAGATGAGGGACATGCAACATTTCAATTCCATGGCTCTCTTGGGGCAGGGGGTGGGGGGGGAGACGGAGAAGTGGAGTAATGGGAAAGAGTCAGGCCTGAAAGCAGCCTGTCCCTCCCTCCTATTACAGTCATTGAATCAAAGGGAAGGCAGTTATAGGAATATTTTTGAGAAAATCAAGTTTCAAATACAATTGTTCTGATATTTTGGGATAAATAATCATGACATTTAAGAATGTCTTCCTCAGGCTGCTGGGTGGTATGGTCAATCATCTTGGATATTAAGAAGCAAAATTACAAAACTGTAAAATATTTTTCACCAGGCAGTAAGAGGAAATCAGAGTACATACCTGGCTCATTTAGGCTACAAACCATTAGTACTTTAAGAACGCTGTATGACATTACCTACACTGAGAGGGAAAGCTGTGGCCTGGGTTGGAGTGACACTGTGCTGTGATTCATTGTTGTAATTATTTTCAGCTTTGGCTTTTGGGGAACTGGTTCATGTTTTTATAAACCCGCTCCATCTTTCCCTGCCCAGTCTTGGGAAATGAGGAAGCTAGCTCATCTACATTAATAAAAGAGAAACATACAAATTGGCTGTCACTCCACTACACCCACCAGCCAATCAGGAGTGAGTATGCAAATTAACCCAACAAAGATGGTGCTGCTGGAGTGTCTGGGCCTGTCTGCCTGGCTGGGGGCCATGGGGACCAAGCGGCGAGGCTGGATCTGCCGCCGGAGGGGGAAGATCCAGCCTCACTGCTCCACTGCTGCTGGGCTGCTGGGGCAGATCCAGCCTCACTGCCCCACTGCTGCTGGAGTGTCCGGGACTGTCTGCTTGGCCAGGGCCCACAGGGTCCTCGCTGCTCCACCGCTGCTGGAGTGTCCAGGCCTGTCGGCCTGGCAGGGTGCCGCGGGAGCCGCTCTGCTGCTGCTAGAGTATCTGGGCCTGTCGGCCCAGCCCGGGGCCACAGGGACCAAGTGGCGAGACTGGACCCGCCCCCTCCGGTGGTGGATCCAGCCTCGCCGCTCCACCACTGCTGGAGTGTCTGGGCCTGTCTGCCTGGCCAGGGGACGTGGGGGGCTGAGCGGCAAGACTGGATCTGCCCACTACAGCAGCGGATCTTGCCTCGCCGCTATGCCGCTGCTGGAGTGTCCAGGCCTGTCAGCCCCTCCATGAGGCTGGATGCTGTGTCCATGGGGCACACGCAAATTGTCCCCTCAGGAGTTCAACCGGGAGACCAGGAGTTCGATCACTTGCTATGACGTGTGCTGACCACCAGGGGGAAGCACGGAATGAAGGAAGAGAGGCCCCAGCCAGCAGCTGGCAGCCAGGGAAGGCAGGCCCCAGCCTGCAGTTGGCAGCTGGCAGCTGTGGAAGAGAGGCCCCAGCCAGCAGCCAGAAGGCCCCAATCAACCCTGATCACCGGCCAGGCCTAGGGACCCTACCCGTGCACAAATTTCATGCACCGGGCCTCTAGTTCATTTGATAAATACAAAAAGAAGAGCACTTATGAAAAGCCAGACACTGAGCTGAGTGAGGAATGGCACTAAGATGCAGAAGAGATTATTACTATGACCAAAGACTTTATAGCTTATTCATTAAAAAAAACCAAAAAAAAAAAACCCAACCAAACAAAAAACAGGTGCATGATAATAACAAGGTTAATAAAGTGCTCCCAGGAGCTATGCAAAGGGAATATACAGAGAGACTGTAGCGCTTCCCCTGGGTTTCTAGTTTGGATGCTGGATGTGGCTGCAGAAGGGACCAGGCTGAGAGCTGGGTGTAAGGTTTCCAGTGGAGTGAGCCAGCATGAACATGGGGACAGTAGTGCCAGGGCAGTGGGCAGTTTCTTTCACTGCTTCTAGGTGGCCAGTGGTAGGTAAAAGACACACTTTCATATAAGATTAGGCCAGTGGCACTGGAAACTTCTTGAAGGGCAAATACATTTTTGCAGGAGGTTTGGAGTTCCCACATTTGGGTTTGAATCCTGGCATGTCAATAATCTGTCACTCAGGGAAGTGAATCAAACTGGGATCCATTTTTCTCTCCTATAACAAGGAGTTAATAATGAATGTCTCGCCTCTTTTACCGAACAGTGAAAAGGGTCATGTTCAACGACATTCTAGTTTTTCAATCTGGTATTGTAGACCCATGAGATCTTTTTTTAGACTGGTATTTTTAATTAATGGTGAGTAATTTAAAACATTTAAAAATTGAAAATGAAAAGGTTTATCATGAAAGATAAAATGTTCACATGAAGTTTTAAAACAAAGCAAAAGACTTAAAATGTTTTATTCTGTCTGTCTTTTCAGAGTGTATCCCCACATCCTAGGGATGTACATACACTGTGTCAAGGAGGAAACTCTTGAAAAGTGCTGGTTATGGAGTCACTGGATAAAACGCAGGGTCTATTCAAATGATGGCCTTGATTTGTAATCATCATTTATTGATAAGTCATTTAAATCTTCACCAAGCAAGAGCTACATGTCAGCTATGGAGAAAATGGTTTTGGAATTTGAGGGCAAAATCTGACCCACATTTATATTTGCATTCAAAAATTATTCTTAATCAGTTAAAAATACACAGAAGAGTTGATATCAATTTGAAAAACAGTGTTTAGGAACAGGCAGTGATATTTGTGCGTACCCACACATGGGGCGGTGTGGGAGTGGGTTCAATGGACAGGAAATCTCAGGGACCAGGTTAGCAAGAATTTCTTACAGTTGGTGATGCTTCACTCAAGCCCTGAAGGAGGCTTAGGGTTTAGTTTGGAGGAGAAATGGGACACGAGGAGTTGGATGTGAAGTGAGGGGAGGGGACAAGGGATGGGCTGTGCACTATGGAATGGGAACCAGGTCATCAAACTCAGATTTCAGGGTTGAATCCAAGATGAAGGGGAAATCAGTTATGTCCCCATGGCCATATTTATAAGGTCATGGAGCTATCCGATGGCAGGAAATGTGATATATTCTTCCCTTCATCCTTATTCACACCAATGAGGGGGCTTGAAGGCAAATATAATGGGCAGGATGTGTGCAGCTGTTTGAAAGTCAGGGTAATTCATTAATGCAGAGCAAACCATTCACCCTTCTGGGGTCCATTTCTTCATTCTTAGCATTAAAATAGCAGAGCTGATAAGGCAAGTGCAAAGCAAAGTCAATGTATCAGAGAAGAGCTCTTGCGAACAAATGCCAAGTAAGCTCCACCTCAATGACACTTGTTTCTAATCAGAACAGCCTGGTTTAATATTTTATCAGAGCTTGTCATAAATATCCTATGAAACAAAACTCAGGAAGTAATACTGGATTTGGGTAATTTTTCTAGCCTTGGAAGTTGTAGCAGTTTTTTTAATTTTTGAAGTATCTAATCCATTTCTTAATTATGCATGAACATGGATGTGACTACTCAATATTTAACATTGTCAAGTGCTGTAGCAATGGAAGATATTTGGTTAAATAATGTGGGAGCAAGATAAGGGGTAAAATAATGATGTACGGGAAACCAAGCACTTTTATGGGATGACTCATGACAGACCTATGTTTTATGGAAAAATTGTGGAATTAGTATCAGTTAGATATGGCTTTCATTTGCAAGGGTTTGTTGGATTTCATGCTTACCAGGAATGTACTCTGCCTTTATTTGTGGGTGTTTACTGATTGGTAATTGGGAAACTTGTGAAGTAGGTGAATTTTGGTTTGGGTGATTTTTCTACCTCCCTTACTTTCCTTACTCAAGACCCCTGATTCTTTGTGGTCCTTTAGCTGCACATGCTCAGAACACTTAGGTGGTCTCAGATGCCCTGACTGATAGGGAAAAATAGGACTAACACAACATAATAAATTGTTAGCAGCCTTATGTATTAACCATTTTTTGAGAATTTGCACATTCAAATGGGTGTAAACTGTCAAGCTCCCTGAGGGACTAGGATTAGAACATCTGGGAAGGTTTGAGTTAACACTACTTATCATATGAGAATAAACTGAGGCCCCAGGAAGCTGGAGCCCTGATATCAGTCCCCAAAGCCAGAAGCTGGACTCAGTCACCCTACATGGCAGTCCCATAGAATGTCAGACTGGAGTTACTTCAATAAGGGAAAGAAAGTTTAGACAGGAACATCTTTGCATTCAGTCATTAGTCCATTCACAAAGAAATGTACTGAGTGCCTTTTTTCCATCAGGCATCTGTTAGACATAGGAGGTACTCAATGAACAACACTTATTCAGCACTCTGAGAGCTTTCCACTGTCAAGCAAATCATTTCTTCATCATAATTGTGAAGAGTATGAGTCATGAGTGGTGACTATTCCAAGGAAAGTGAATGACAAGAGGGAATTCAACAGCATTCCATAAGAGGGATTCTACCTTGCAAGCCAATTACTTACCATATCCACTCAACAAGTGAGCTACATGGCATCCTACTGTTCTGAAAGAAATCACTGTGTTTTCAGAAGAGGCCAGTATCCCCAGGAGATCATTCACAACCCTGGCAGGATGTTTCCATTTTGGTTTGTTTTCTCAGCTGCTGGAGGAGAGGAGCTCTCTCTTAGTATGTCGGCTAAATTTACCAACTAGTGGCCTGATGCACAGTTGTCCCATTTCACCTGTCACTATGATTTTCGAAATGGTGTGAAAAAGTTGAATTCCATCTGACATATTAGAAATACTGCTGATTTGTTGACATTCTCCCAGTTGTCCAGGTGGCAACTGTGAGACGTTCTGAAAAGTGCACTTGTCAAGCGAGCCCAGGGTGTGAGAGCCCAGGACTGAGGAAACCAAGGGGAAGCTTCAGAAAAAGGGCTTTTGTTTAATTTTGAAACAAACTACCTCAGAAAAGAAATCCATGAACATCCCCCAATATGCCGAAGGCTTTCTACTTCCTGTACTTGCTCAGATTAACCCTGTTTCCTATAAAACTATGGGACCTGATGACAGGGTGCTGACCAGCCAGCCCATCTGCTGTGGAAGTGGTCAAGTAGGTGATCCACTGGTTCCAACTGCAGTGAACACTGGATCTGTAAGACACTACTCCATCTCAAAGTAGAGGCTATAAAGTGAATGCACACACACACACACACACACACACACACACACACACTATGCAGCTTGCTAATTGAATCTAAAATGTAAGTGCTTTGCTGCTTAAAAGGAGCTTGCTATCTTGATAAGAAAAACTAATGAGTTGCCCTTTACAGAGCTGGTCACACAATAGCTCCAGTGACAAGGACCCCTATCAAGAAACAAAGCAGAAGATAAATGAGATTTTTCCAATATCCATTCCACCCATTGTTCACCAACGTCAGGCAGTACAGATCCTATTTATCATGGGGTGGTAGAGAGAAGACATGATTTTGTGAAGAAATCCTAACTTGCAAGAGCATCTTACTAGCCATGGGGTAAAACCTCTTGGTCCCTGATCAAAAACAAAGCAAAGTTGGGGCTTGAGGGACAGAATGGGAGGATGTCCATAATCTTGCATTTTACCTCAGGGCTAAGACAATATCCAAGAAATTATCTTTTGGAAGATGGACAGAAAAAGCTTATTTCTGATTAGGGATTATATGAGTTTACTATTTATAAACCATTTAATTGTAATCATGTCAGATGTTCAAAATGCAAATGGAGACTAAGAAATTTCCACTTCAGACTGAAGAATCTAGAATTTCAGAGGGTATATAAAAACAGAAAGTAAACGAGTGACATTCCATTTCAGTTCCAGGAGAAGTCTGGGTAGACTGATGGAAAAGCCCTGGTGGTTTTCTCCGTAGCAGGAATAATATTTAGATGTTGGTCCATAGGGTCCATGACAAATAAAAGAGAGCATTTGATAACAGAGTCCAGTATAAACCGAGAAAGTATTTAAAACTCTGTGCTCCAACTTCTCCAAAACTTATATTTACAAAAATTAGATAATTGTCAGAAATATGACCCTGCAAAGGTCTCACTGGACTGAGATGAAGAAACACACATATTTTCTGCTGGCCCCATCAGCCTCACAGTGACTGTCACCTCATAATGGTAAAACATTTTTTAATATTTTACATTTCAAGAGAACTTTCTCATCTGCAGAACTCAAAAGGCTATGCCAGCTCCAATTCTCACAACTGCTGTTTACCAGAGTGAAGATGAGGAGTGTCCTTGCTCTCTGAGCCTGGGAAGAAGCTGCCAGGCTGACTGAGAGGCAACCCATGTAGAGTGACAGCACCTAGGTCAGATGGCCTGCCAGCAGGCCTGGGGATGTCAACAGGCACTCCCACCAATGGTTTCTAGGAAGGGGCTGGCTCTACCTGCACTCCTGCTGTCCATGGCCCAATTGGGAAAAAGAATTATTTGAATCAACATTAATTTACTCTTCTGGGAACCTTTACTATACATATGTTGTTGTTGTTGCTAATTTTAGAGGAAGTACGTGTCTTTAAAATAAGTATTCTGTCTCCAGAATTTATATATTTTTATATTACTAGTTCCCTATAACACTGTAGAGATAAGCAAGGGATGGAGAAAGACAAATGCTGCTGTCTTCTAACAGATTTTCTTTTTGAGAAGCTCTAAGGCACTTGCACAAAGGATTCATTTGCATTTCAATAAACACTTTCTCTCCCTAGTTTCATTTTCCCTTTTGCTCTTTGCTAGAAAGGCATCCTCAGTCTGGCTGTGACATCATTATTAATGCAACAACCATGCAACACTCCAGTCTGTTGGGGAATGCAGGTTTTTAAGGTAATCTGAATTAGGCTTTGGGACCTTGCAGGAGACGTGATTCAGAGTAAGACAGTTGGTGTGACCAGTCTGAAGTCCCTTTTACTCTACCACTATTGTGGCAAGATATGGGGCAACAGTGGTGTGAGAGGGAGGAAAACTTGCCTCAGATAATTTTTTTAAAAATTGGACAATTCTGGGACTCTTATAAATATCCTTTCCAAGGCAAAGGGAATCATCTGTTTCGGCTCTTTTGCCTATGTGTAGCAGAATTCCTGTTTTCTGTTTTTATTCTAGAATGGTCTTGATTGGCTATTGAATAAATGAATGAGTAAATCAATCATTTACTGACCATTACTGTCAGGCCTTTACTAGGCACTCAGAATCAGAAATAAAAGCAGTGTCCTTCTTCTCAAGGGGTTTTGATCTGGTTTGGAGGCTTATTAAAATAAACAGCATGAAAAATGATACAACAGCAGAAAACGCACGATATGTCAGGAGAATAAGGAGGGAGACCTGATACTGCCTGAGGTTTATTGAGTTTAATATTGATATTTATTTCATCCCATTTCTATCTAAAAATGATAATAGGAAGTTGGGTGAGAAATATGAGACAGCAGCGATAATGAGAAATCTGTTTTAAAATAACCAATGGATGCAAGACACTGGGGGGCGGGGGCGGTGAGGGCATGTGCCGGAGACGGGGGGTGGTAGGGGCAGCTGGGGGAAGGTCAATGGGGAAAAAAAGGATACATATGTAATACTTTAAACAATAAAATAAAATAAAAATAAAAACTCTTTAGCACTTTATCACTAGTGAGAAGAAAAATAATACTTAGCATGTTCTAGACATGTGCCAAATATAAACATATATGTTTACTTCCTAAGAACAAAATGACAAAGTACTACATTATTACCATTGTACAGATGAATAAATTAAGGCTAAGTAACTCACTTAAGGTCCTGTTAGGAAGTGAATTTATACTATTTAAAAATTGATCTGCCTGTATACAAAGTCTGTAATTTGTTATACAACTACCTGCTGCCTTCCAAATAAAAGTATCATTATTGTTGTTAATGAGCTCAGACTATAGGAAACTGGTAAAATTTTGTATTTATCCAGGATTTCCAGTAACATATGATTAAGGTTGATATAGCACAAGTTCTTAATAGTGTAGCTTATATTCCAGTCATATATTTTTAAAATACATATTTTTATTTATTTCAGAGAGGAAGGGAGAGGAAGATAGAAACATCAATGATGAGAGAGAATCATTGATCAGCTGCCTCCTGCATGTCCCCCACTGAAGATCAAGCCGGCAACCTGGGCATGTGCCCGGACTGGCAATCAAACTATGGTCTCTTGGTTCATAGGTTGGTGCTAAACCACTGAGACCTATTGGCTGGGCCAGTCAGAGATTTTAAAACATTTTTTTCCTTAAAGAAGGTATATCATCTATATATATAAAACACTAATATGCAAATAGACTGAACAGCAGGACAACCGAACAACCAAACAAGCAGTTGCTATTATGTGCACTGACCACAAGGGACCACACATGGAACATGGCAGGCATCGGCTGTGGTGGGATGGTGGAGCAGGTGAGTGGGGGTACCAGACCAAGGTGGGGCATCGGTCGCTATCATCAGGGCAAGCCTCTGGTGGTTACTGAAAATTCTTTGCTCCTGCATGCCACAGTTCCACCCAGTGTTCACACCTGCTGCTGGCGCTGGCCCTGCTCACACCTGCTGCTGGTGCCAGAGCCTCCACTCACACCTGCTACCAGCACCACCAACCCTGACCACTAGGCACCATCAGCAGGTGTAAGTAGCAGCTGCTGGCCCCAATGGCTCCTCAGGGCTTCTCCACCTCCCCCTTCTCCACCTCTCCCTGGGGCAGCAGATATCCCTTGCACCCACTGATGGTGTCAGTCCCCATCCCTCCGTGTGGGCGGGGATGGTGCTGTCGGTGGGTGGGAGTAGGGGTGGCAAGAGTGGGGCTGCTGGCAGAGAGGGGACCAGGGGCCACGGTGGGAGGGGCCAGGCAGAGGCACAGGGGATGGGCCGAGACCTGCCCCTGTGCCCACTGCAGCCTCACAGCCCACAGTTCCATTCAAGGTGCATGAATTTGTGCACTGGGCCCCTAGTATTCATATAATTTACTTCTAGCCAGTTAGAATCTCTTTGCTTCTCGAAGCTAAGTAGGTAGAATTAAGTGGTAGGGAAAGTATGGAAGAAAACAAAGAAGTCTGTGAGGTGTGCCACCCACAGCCACAACTGGGTCCATCCATCCATTTCATTCTGCAAATATTTATTGAGTGCCTACTATGCTGGGCTTAAAAATTCAGACATGCTAGAAATGATTCCTGTTCGCAAGGAAATCACAAGATTGTTGAAAAAGACCACTTTTAAGCCATTATAGAATCAGGCAATTCCTGCCATGATTGAGGAAGACATAGTTTTCTATGGAAGTGTAGAAGAAAGACTCAGATCTTTCCTGACTGTTGGTGCAGGGGAAGGTAAAAATCTGAGAAGGTTACTACAGGGGTATGATAATTCGGGAGGTCCTGAGTGAGAGTTGAGTAGAGAAGGGCATAGGGCTTGGGAGAAGGTATCCCAGGCAGAAGGAACAACAGCATGGACAAAGGTATAAAGCAGAGAAATAATATCTTCACATAATTGCACAAATGATTGAAGCCAAGCATTTACTAAACACCTAATATGGTCAAAACATTGTTAGGGGCACAAAGATACAAAGAGAGGGTAAGGTTTTTATTTTCAGCATATTTAAGATCCCATTGGAGAGACATATATAAATAATGGCACAAATAAAAGAAAATAAAGATATAATGAAAACAGTTTTAAGTCATGGTGAAATAGCATGCTGAGAGTCTAGAAGAAGGGATAATTAAATAAAGAATCAGGAAAGTCTTTTGGAGGAGATAACATTTGTAATGGGGCTTGAATGATGAGCAAGCTTTTGTTAAGCTTAGAAGAAGGTGTTGCAGGTAGAAAGAAGAGTTTGCACAAAGACAGGAAGTTGTGACCTATTCCAGGAATGGAAGCTATTCCTGTGGCTGGAGCACGGCATACATAGGAGGAATAATAAGAAAGGAGTCTGGCATTGATAGCATCTCCTCCCACAGTCTGACTTTCATTTACTGCCCCTAGTGAATCTTACTTGCTTGGTATAAACAACAGGAAAGCCCTCACCTTTGGAATTTAATTCTTGGTAATTATCTGCCCCAACAAGAAACTATACTAAACAAAACACATTGTCAAATGTTGACTGGGGACTGCCTGGAGCTCTTTCAATAATATTTTTGAAAAAAATTAAAGATATTGTCAGAACAATTAAAGTCTATTTATTCTGAACTCTTTTATCAAATATAGTGTAAACAAAATCTAAGTGGAATTAGTAAAAATAAAAGAATAAACTCATTTGCATCAATGATTTGTGAGAGTAGATATGTCCTCCAAAATTTAAAAAACAAACATGTTTTTCGTTAAATATTTAATTTAAAAAGAAAGGACATTTTCAAAATGATACAAGTCCTATAAATTGTAACAACTATTACAGTATCTAAAGAGATAATTCTCTCAAAAGATATAGTGCCACTTTTGGAATAGTCTAGATTGGAAAATATTTCTTTTGCCATAATTAGAAGCACCATATGCTACAAGTTAACAATAATATTAGCTATTGAAAACACTCAAAACACTTAGAGTATTCAATTAATTAGGAAGAATTTTACAATGTCCATGTTAATCAAACAATCCAGAACAACTGCACATTTTTCTACGCTATATCTTAGCTTTTTCTATGATCATAAGTTGGTAGCCAGACTGATATTAAAATCTTTTCTTTGGATTTTAGCAAGAACAAACAAAATCAAATCCTAACTTGAAATGATATTTTCACCTTTCGTGGTCATTTCAGCATTATTTACAATAGCCAAGACATGGATGCAACCTAAGAGTTCATCGATGGATGAATGGATAAAGAAAATGTGGTACATATATACAGTAGTATTTTATTCAGCCATAAAAAGAAGGAAATCCTGCCATTTGTGACAACATAGATGGACCTCGAGGGCATTAATCTAAGTGAAATAAGACAAATATCATGGGAGCTCACTTATATGTGGAATTAAAAAAACAAACAAAACACACCTAACTCATATATACAGAGAATAGATTGGTGGTTGCCAGAGGTGGGGTAGGAGTGGGGGGTGAAAGTGGTCAAAATGTACAAATTTCCCATTATAAAATAAATAAATCCTGGGAATGAAATGTACAGCATGGTGGCTATAATTAATATTATGGATAACTGCAGCAAACTTGAGAAAGAAGAACAAAGTTGGAGGAATCACCATACCAGATCTCAAGTTATACTACAAAACCACTGTACTCAAAACAGCCTGGTATTGGCACAAGAACAGGCATATAGACCAGTGGAACAGAACAGAGAACCCAGAAATTGACCCAAGCAATTATCCTATCTAATAAAAGAGTAATATGCAAATTGACCATCACTCCAACACACAAGATGGCCGCCCCCATGTGGACACAAGATGGCCACCACAAGATGGCCGGCAGGAGAGGGCAGTGGTGGGCAATCAGGCCAGCAGGGGTGGGCAGTTGGGAGGGACCAGGCCTGCAAGGGAGGGCAGTTGTGGGGGACTAGGCCTGCAGGGGAGGGAAGTTGGGGGAACCAGGCTGCAGGAGAGGGTAGTTGGGGGGAACCAGGCCAGCAGGGGAGGGCAGTTGGGGGGAACCAGGCCTTCAGGCAAGGGCAGTTAGGGGCTACCAGGCTGGCGAGGGAGGGCAGTTAGGGGTTACCAGACCAGCAGGGGAGGGCAGTTGGAGGTAACCAGGCCTGCAGGCGAGGGCAGTTAGGGGTGACCAGGCTGGCAAGGAAGGGCAGTTAGGGGTTACCAGGCCAGCAGGGGAGGGCAGTTGGGGGAAACCAGGCCTGCTGGAGAGGACAGTTAGGGGTGACCAGGCTGGCAGGGGAGGGCAGTTAGGGGCAATCGGGCCAGCAGGGGAGCAGTTAGGCATCAATCAGGCTGGCAGAGGAGTGTTTAGGGGGTGATCAGGCTGGCAGGCAGAAGCGGTTAGGGGCAATCAGGCAGGCGAGTGGTTGGGAGCCAGCAGTCCTGGATCGTGAGAGGGATGTCTGACTGCCCATTTAGGCCCGATCGGATAGGGCCTAAACAGGCAGTTGGACATCCCTCGAGGGGTCCCAGATTGGAGAAGGTACAGGCTGGGCTGAGGGACGCCCCCCCATGCACAAATTTCGTGCACCGGGCCTCTAGTGCTCAATAATATTCGACAAAGGAGGCAGGAGCATATAATGGAGTCAAGACAGTCTCTTCAATAAATGGTGCTGGGAAAATTGGACAGATAGATGCAAAAAAAAACACACACACACAAAAAAAAAAAACACATGAAACTAGACCACCAACTTACACCATACACAAAAATAAACTCAAAATGGATAAAAGACTTAAATGTACGATGGGAATCCATAAAAAATCTTAGAGGAATCCATAGGCAGCAAAATATCAGTCATCTCTCAAATAAATATGTTTACTGATATATCTCCTAGGACAATGGAAACTAAGGAGAAAATAAACAAATGGGACTACATCAAAATAATAAGCTACTGCACAGCAAAAGAAACCATCAACAAAATGAAAAGAGAGGCCACTGCATGGAAAAACATATTTGCCAATGATATACCCAATAAGAGGTTAATATCCAAAATATATAAGGAACTCATTCAACTTAAAAGGAAGACAAACAATCCAATTAAAAAATGGGCAAAGGACTTAAATAGACACTTCTCCAAAATGGACATACAGATGGCCAAGAGACATATGTAAAAATGCTCACTAATCATCAGAGAGATGCAAGTCAAAATGATAATGAGGTATCACCTCATACTTGTCAGAATGGCTATCATCAATAAATCAACAAATGATAAGTATTGGCAAGGATGTGGATAAAAGGGAACCCTAGTACATTACTGGTGAGAATGAAACCCTAGTACATTACTGGTGGAAAACAGTGTGGAGTTTCCTCAAAAAATTAAAAATAGAACTCTTAGGAATATATCTTAAGAAACCCAAAACACTAATCAGAAAGAATGTATACACGCTTTTTGTTCATAGCATCGCAATTTACAATAGCTAAGATTTGGAAACAGCCCAAGTGCCCCTCAGCAGATAAATAGATAAAAAGCTGCGGTACATTTATGCAATAGAATACTATGTGGCTGTAAAAAAAGGAAGAACTCTTACCATTTGCAACATCATGGATGGACCTGGAGAGTATTATGCTAAAGGAAATAAGCCAGTCAGAGAAAGATGAGTATCACATGATCTCACTCATGTGTGAAATCTAATGAACAAAATAAACTGATGAACAAAATAGATCTAGAGACATAGAAGCATGGAACAGACTGACCAATTTTAGAGGAAAGTCAGGGGTGTGGGAAGTGATGAACTGGGGAACTTATATGCACATATGCACAGCTCATGGACACAGACAATAGTGTGGTGAAGGGAGGGGTAGGCAAAGGTGGATGGAGTCAATAGAAAAAAAGCAACAACACACACACAAAGGGGATATCTGTAATATTTTCAACAATAAAGATAAAGATAGAAAAAATGGCAGCCAATAGGCAGTTATGTAGTACACCTCCTCCTAGGGCCAGGCCAGAAAAGCAACTACATCAGAGAATATCCACCCTGAATTAAAAAAATTAGACACAGTTGAGGAGACAATTTTCAATAAGGAAGGGTAGAGGATGCCTAGAGAATGCTGCTTGCCAGCCAAAACCTGCCTGGAACCACCATCATGCCCTGCCAGTGAGTGGCACAATACTTCCCAGCAGGATCCCAGACATCTGCAGGAGCACAAGCTGCCAGAGTGAGCTCCTTCACCAGGCCTCCTCACCAGCCTGCTGGAACCCAGCATCCTAGGATCTGGCTCCAAGAGATGGCAGTGAGTGCAAGCCAGGGGGAACATTGTGCCCCACTCCCACCCCAGGCCCCAGAACCTTGCTGCTAGTGACCTGGAGCCAACCGGCACCCACTCTACCCCGAGCCCTGGGACCAGCTGCCAGGGTGATCTGGAGCAACCAGAGCATGCCCCACTCTGGGAGAGCTCAGACAGTGCAACCCAGAGCAACTGTTGCCTGCTCTACCCTGGCCCCCTGGACAGCCCTGCTAGAGTGACCAGGAGCAACCCAGTGCATGCCTCACTCAGGGCTACAGGGGAGCTCTGATTGTGCAATCCAGAGTAACCTGTGCCTGCTATACCCCAGACCCTTGGACAGTCCTGATAGGGCCATCCAGAGCAATCTAACATGTAACTCACTCCTGGCGATAGGAGAGCTCAGCTCGGACTGAGCAACCCAGGGCAACCTGCCCTCACTCCACATGAGAAGGGGCAAATTGGAGCAATCCAGCATGCATCTCACTCCAGGCTACAAGAAAGTGAGGACTGTGCAACCCAGAGCAATCTGTGCCCACTCCACCCCGAGCCCAGGGTCTTGCTTCTAGGGTAACCTAGAGTAACCCCGAATGTGCCCCACTCAGGTCATAGGGGATCTCTGACTGTGCAAACCAGAGGAACCTGCACCTGCTTCTCCCTGGTCCCTGGGACAGTCCTGCAGGGGCGACTTGGAGCAAGCCAGTGTTCCCAACCAGGGGCCACAGGACCATACTGACAGTGTGCTACCAGAGGTACCTAGGGTGCCACCCTGGCAAAGGTGCTGGGGCCATACAGCAAATTGTATTCCAGAGGACTCTGGGTCTTCACAGGGAGTAGCACACCACAGGAACTGTGCACGCACTCCCACACATCCTGAGCATCTGAAGCAGACAACTGAGGTACCAGTCCATGGGATAAGGGGATACAACTCAGAGTAAAGACAATAAAGGCGTGAGACTCAAGGCAGACCCAGTGTTTGGGCTTACTATTTCTGGACCATTGCCCTGATAGGGTCTTCAACCTCTTAACCCCCAATCAGGGTGCCCAGGGCCAGAAAGAGACAGCAAAAATAGGGTGAAAAGAAACAAACCCTCAAGGAAAGAAAAGGAGAAATTGCCAGAAAATAAACTAAATAAAATGGAGGTGTGTAATATGTCAGGAAATGAATTTAGAGTAAGGGTTATACAATTCATAAACAGGATGGATAAGAAAATCAACAACTCATGTAAGAATCAAGAGGAAATAAAAAATTATAGAGATATAATAAAAAACACAATGGAAAATTTCAATAGAAGAAACAGAGTACTGAATTAGTGAGTTAGAAGATAAGGCAGAAAAACACACCCAATCTGAACAGCAATTACAGAAAAAATTAGAAAGCAGGAAGAGAGCATAAAGGAGCTTTGGGACAACATCAAATGAAGTAACATACGTATAAGAGGGAAGCAAGAAAGACAAGAATAGGAGCAAGGATTAGACAAACTATTTAAAGAAACAATGACAGAAAACTTCTCTGATTTGGGGAAGAAAAAAGTCACAAAGCACAGAGAATCCCAAACAAGATGAACCCCAAAAGATCCACACCAAGACACGTCATAATTACAATGGCAAATGTCAATGATAAAGAGAGAATCTTAAAAGCTGAAAGAGAGAGAAGAGTTACCTACAAAGGATCTCCCATTAGATTATCAAATGATTTCTCAACAGAAACACAACAGGCCAGAAGGGAATGGAATGAAGTATACAAAGTAAAGCAAAGCAAGGGACTAAATCCAAGAATACTCTAACCAGCAAGGCTATCATTCAAACTTGAAGGGGAAATCAGGAGCTTTGCAGACAAAATGCTTGAATCAAAAGACACAGAGTGGCTGAAAACATGAACCATATACAGTATATGCGGTATACAAGACACCTAGCTCAGAACAAGGAACTCACACAGACTGAAAGCAAAGGAAAAATATCTTTCAGGCAAATAGAAATGAAAAAAAGCTGGGTTACAATATTTACATCTTTCAAAATAAACCTCAAAGTGAAAGCCTTAACAAGAGATAAGGAAGGTCACTTCATAATACTAAAGGGATCTATAAAACAAGAGGATATAACTCTGGTAAACATATATACACCCAAGGCAGGAGCACCCGAATACATAAAAAAAACTTCTGGAAGATATCAAGGGAGAGATCGACAGCAATACGATCATAGTAGGGGACTTTAATACCCCACTGACATCTCTGGATAAATACTCTAGACAAAAAATCAGCAAAGAAACAGCTATCCTAAATGACTTACTAAACCATATTAACTTAATTGACATCTTCATAACATTTTACCCCAAAGCTACAGAATATACATTCTTCTCAAGTCCACATGGGACATTTTCAAAATAGAGCACATATTGGGTCACAGGCAAAGTCTCTCCAAATTCAAGAAAATTGAAATCATATCAAGCATCTTTTCAGATGACAATGGCATAATGTTAGAAATCAACTACAATAAAAACAATAAAAATAATTCAAACACTTGGAGGCTGAATAGCATGCTATTAAACAATGATTGGGTTATCAAAGAGATCAAAGAAGAAATTAAAAACATCCTGGAAACAAATGACAATGAAAATACAACAATCTTAAACCTATGGGACACAGTGAAAGCAGTCTTGAGAGGGAAGTTCATAGCATTACAGGCCCACCTCAAAAAACAAGAAAAACTGGTAATAAATTATCTAACTCTACAACTTAAAGAATTAGAAAGAGCACAACAAGAAAAGCCTACAGTGATCAGAAGGAAGGAAATAATAAAGATCAGAGCAGAAATAAATGACAAAGAGACCAAAAAAACAAAAAACAAAAACAAAACAAAACAAAACAAAAAACAATACAAAAGATCAATGAAACCAAGAGCTGGTTCTTTGAAAGGATAAAGAAGATTGATGAATCTCCAGCCATGCTCACCAAGAAGCAAAGAGAGAGGACCCAAATAAACAAAATCAGAAATGAAAGGGCGAAGTAACAACAGATCTTATAGAAATACAAAGGATTGTAAAAAAAAAAAAAAAAAAAAATTACTATGAACAACCATATTCCAACAAACTAAACAACCTAGAGGAAATGGACATATTCCTAGAAAAATATGACCTTCCAATACTCAATGAGGAAGAATAAAAATAAAAAATCTGAATAGGCTGATAACTATGGAGGAAATTGAAGCATTCATCAATAAGCTTCCAGGAAACAAAATCCCTGTGCCATACAAAGTCACATGGGAGTTTAACCACACAGTCAAAGAGGAACTAAAATATATCCCCCTCAGACGATTCCAAAAAATTCAAGAGGAACACTTCCACACTCTTTCTATGAAGCCAGCATTACCCCAATCCTAAAACAAGATAAAGGCATTACAAAGAAAGAGAATTACCAGTCAATATGTCTGATTAACTTAGATGCTAAAATCCTCAACAAAATCCTAGCAAATCAGATCCAGATTACATTAGAAATATCATACACCATGACCCAATGGGATTTATTCCAGAGATGCAAGGATGGTACAATATCTGCAAATCAATAAACGTGACACAACACATAAGCAAATTGAGAGATAATATCACATAATCATATCAATTGATGCAGAAAAAGCACTTGACAAAATCCAACTCTCTTTCTTGAAAATAAACTCAGCAAAGTGGGAATAGAAGGATCATACCTCAAAATAATAAAAGCCCTATATGACAAACCCACAGCCAACATCATACTCAATGGGCAAAAACTAAAACCATTTCCCCTAAGAACAGGAACAAGACAGGGATGCCCACCCTCACCACTCCTGTTCAACATATTACTGGAAGTCCTAGCCATTGCAATCAAACCAGAAGAAGATATAAAAGGCATCCAAGTTGGAAAAGAAGTAAAACTCCTTATACGCAGATGACATTATATTGTACATAGAAAACCCTACAGACTCCATCAAAAAAATACTAGATTTATAAAGAATCTGGTAATGTAGCAGGATACAAAATTAACATCCAGAAATCTATGGCCTTTTTATTCACCAATAATGAACTCACAGAAAGAGAAACAAACAAACAAACAAAAAAATCCCATTTACCATTGCACACACACACACACACACAAAAAAAAAAGCTACCTAGGAATAAACTTAACTAAGGAGGTAAAAGACCTATACATGGAAAACTACAGGAGACTGAAAAAAGAGATAGAGGAAGAGACAAACAGATGGAAGAACATACCGTGTTCATGGATTGGTAATATCAACATCATTTAAATATCCATACTACCCAAAAGCAACCTATAGATTTAATGCACTCCCCATTAAAATGCCAATGGCATTTTTCACACCTAGAACAAACTCCAAAAATTCATATGGAATAAAAAAAGACCCAAAATAGCTGCAGTAATCTTGAGAAAGAAGAACAAAGTTGGAGGAATCACCATACCAGGTATCAAGCTATATTATAAAGCCACTGTTCTCAAAACTGCCTGATACTGGCACAAGAACAGACACATAGACCAAAGGAACAGAACAGAGAACCCAGAAATCCACACAAGCCATTATGCTCAATTAATATTTGACAAAGGAGGCAAGAGCATACAATGGAGTCAAGACAGTCTCTTCAATAAATGCTGTTGGGAAAATTGGACAGATACATGAAAATGAAACTAGACCACCAACTTACACTACATGTATCAATAAACTCAAAATGGATAAAGGACTTAAACATAAGATCGGAAACCATAAAAATCGTAGAA
The DNA here is from genome assembly GCA_025583905.1 of Ia io. Classification (NCBI taxonomy): domain Eukaryota; kingdom Metazoa; phylum Chordata; class Mammalia; order Chiroptera; family Vespertilionidae; genus Ia; species Ia io. Next base: position 90,935,294 of record JAJQQW010000002.1, on the reverse strand, counting down.
GAATCCATAGGCAGCAAAATATCAGACATATGTTGTAGCAATATCTTTACTGATACAGCTCCCAGGACAATGAAAACTAAGGGGAAAATAAACAAATGCAACTACATCAAAATAAAAAGCAACAGAAACTATCAACAAAACAACAAGAAAGCCCACTGCATGGGAGAACACATTTGCCAATGTTATATCCGATAAGGGTCTAATCTCCAAAATTTATAGGGAACTCATACATCTTAACAAAAAGAAGATAAACAATCCAATAAAAAAAATGGACAAGGGACTTCAAAAGACACTTTTGGAAAGTAAACATACAGAGGCCAAGAGACATATGAAAACATGCTCAAAGTCACTAATCACCAGAAAAACGCAAATAAAAACAACAATGAGATACCATCTCACACCAGACAGAATGGCTATCATCAACAAATGGACAAATGACAAGTGCTGATGAGGATGTGGAGAAAAAGGAAACTTCATGCACTACTGGTGGGAATGCAGACTGGTGCAGCCACTATGGAAAACAGCATGGAGTTTCCTAAAAAAATTTAAAATGGAACTCCCATTTGACCCAGTAATCCCACTTCTAGGAATATATCCCAAGAAATCAGAAACACTAGACACAAAAGACATATGTACCCCTATGTTGATAGCAGCACAATTTACAATGGCTAAGATTTGGAAACAGCTTAAGTACCCTTCAGCAGATGACTGCATTAAAAAACAGTGGTACATCTACACAATGGAATACTACGCTGCTGTAAAAAAGGAAGAACTCTTACCATTCACAACAGCATGGAAGGACATGGATTGCATTGTGTTAAGCGAAATAAGCCAATGGGAGAAAGATAAATATCACATGATCTCACTCATTTGTGGAATACAATGAACAACATTAGCTGATGAACAAAAATAGATCCAGGACAAAGAAGCATTGAACAGACCATCAAATGTCAGAGGGAAGACAGGTGTGAGGGGCTGGTAAGAGATCAACCAAAGGACTTGTATGCATGCATATAAGTGTCTATCCAATGGACTTAGACACTAGGGTGATGAGGGCATGTGCTGGGGCGTGGAGGTGGCCAGGGAGAGGTCAATGGGGGAAAAAGGAGACATATGTAATAATACATGTAGTACTTTAAACAATAAAGAATTTTAAAAAAGAAAGACTCATGGACACAGACAATAGTATAGTGATTATCAGAGGGAGGGGATGGGGGAGTAGAAGAAAGAAAAGGGGGGAATAAATGGTGATGGAAGGATACTTGACTTGGAGTGGTAAACGCACAATACAATATACATATGCTGTATCACAGAAGTATATACCTGAAACCTGTATAATTTCATTAACCAATGTCACCCCAATATATTCAATTAAAATTTAAAAAATTATAAATTTTTAAAAAGTTGTTAAGTTGATTAAAAATTCACTTAAGAAAATATTTTAACTATGTATGATGAGGGTTTAACTAGACTTATTGTGGTGATCATTTCATAATATATACAAATATAAAATTATCTAAAACTAATAAAATATTATATGTCTGCTATATTTTAAATTAAATTTTTTAGAAAAAAAAGTCAAATCTTAGAGGAATAAAAGCTATGTTTCTTTTCCATTAATGTCTCAAACAGAGTATCTGGAACTTATTCATGATATTCATGACCTTCCAGTAGATATTATACAGATTATTTCACAGTTCCAAGCTCTTATTATGTGCCAATCTGACAATGTTTCCCTCATTCATGACTGAATGAATGGATGGACAGATGAGTGAATGATGGGTTCAAGTAGGAATTAATTAATTAATGAAGTCTTTGATGGTAAAATTAACTATAGGCTTGCAGCAGCTGAAAGGATCCATAGATTTATATAAGTTGAGGCCCTTTAGTAATCAAGTGTCAATGATGCTTACCTGTTTGCATTAATTTATATAATTTAAAAAAACCCCAGCTCAGTAGGTGTTATAGGCTACATAACAGAAAGACGCTGGCAACAGTACTTACAATATTTAAAGATACTCCACTTCACCCAAGTTAGTGCCCTTAATTAAACAAAATATTTCTCAAGATTCTCTTTTTGATGAACTATTCTACAATTGAACTAAAGGGGAAACCATAAATAATTACCTTATGATTGTTCTTTTCTTTTTTTAAAATATAAGTACAATTTTTAACTATTATTGAACCTTATAAATAAGATGCTTCTTTTTAGGACCTCAGAAAGTCTACTTAACCCCTATTCAGGATGTGGAATTTATTGCAGCTGCAACCATGAAGATTTGATGCAAAGGACCAAAAGGGGCCAACAACGTTCTATTCAAATTAATGTGAGCAGAGCAGAGATCCTAGGACAAGTTCAAGTCATTTGAGACTCGCTGTTGATTTGAGAGGTGAAATCAGATTGTTTCACTAGCTGTTTTGATCATAGGCCGACTGAAATAGAGCGGTTTTCCCACAGTTACATTTGCTGGGAGTTTCCCGCTTTGCATATTGAGTATTGAGATGATGACGCATCAGAGTTCTGAAAACACTATGTTCTCTAACTTTTGAATGATGGCAACCAGGTTCTTCTCTTATCACCTCTTATCAGAGCCAATGCTGATCTGGAATGTTTCCCTGCGCTGAGAAAAACAAGCTCATATGCAATGGCTGTGGGATGTATTATTTCTGTGTGGAAAGGAAGATAATCCAGTGCTGGGGAAACTGCTCTGGTCTGGGATCTGAGAAGACTCAGGTTCTAGTCCCAATCTTAGTGCTGAAACAAAACAAAAGAATAGATTATTTTCCTGTCACTGTGCCTGATTTTCTGGACACTACAGTATGTTTTGAGCAGGCACAGTAAATCCATACAGGATGCAGACTTTACTCCAACACTTGTAGTTTTCCCTGAATAACTTGCCAGGGGTTCTTCACTCATGCAGGAAAAAAGTGGGTGTGGGTGTGGGTGGGTCAGCAGTGGGCTCTCATGGATGTGCCACTGCCGACAAGCTGTGTGGCTATCAGAACTCTCTGAACCCCAGTTCCCTCATTTCCACATTCATCATGATATCACCCCAAAAAATTTTTTGCTTGTATAATTGATGGTGTGTCCCACATATGTATTTTCCCTAAGAAGAAATACATTTTAAAACATACATCTTAACATGCAAACAACACTTGTTTTTCTTTAACCTAATAATTTCACTTTGATGCATGCAAGTGTTTCATAAGTCTAGGTTTACAGAATTTGGTGAGCCACTCCCCATCATAATCTCTTTTATAGATTAACTTCACATAAAAGGTCTTTTTGACAATAGACATACTTAAATTATTAAGCCCAATAACATTAGGGTGGAGATTCTCAAGCGGTGGGCATTTCTAATTTCTAATTCAGAAATTAGAAACAAACTGAATATTGAACACTGACCTAATGGATTACTGTTAGTTGGCTTGGATATAACTTCCACATTTGAACCTGGTGACAGCAGGGGAGATTGAGGATGCCATATTTCCATAGCATCTTCTCTACTTAAATTGCCCAATGCAGTAAACACACTATTGTCATGCTACTCACTGACTTCCTCTAAAATAATATATTCTGCCCTAGCATGGGGCTATTAACATAACAGAAATGTGAATCTCATTTTATTGTTGAACTCAAGGCTACTTTAAAAAGAAGAAAGAAAAATGTTAATCTATGCAGTAGAAGGTATTTTAAATAAATATCTGTCATATATAGTTAAACTTGTCCTTCCTTAGTGTTAATTATAGCACAATCAGAAGAGAATAGAGAGAAAAGTATTTATTACAGGTTGAAAAGCCAAATATTAGCTCTGTTCCAAAGGAAGTCAAGTGAAGTAGCAATTACACATTGTTTTGATCATGTAGGGAAATCTTTAAAACAGATATTTTCTTGTGAATATATTATTGATCAGAAGGAAATAATGCAAATATAAACTTTGACTAATTAGCCATTAAGATAGTATTTTGGAAGTGTTAAAATTGTATTCCTTTAGGTTCTTTAATATATTGCTTATGTAAAAAATGATTTCTGCCCAATAATCTTTTCTGTAGGATATTTGTTACATATATTTCTGTTAAATATACCCAAATGAGTATGACAAAAAAGGATTTTCTCTAATAGATAGTAGGCATTCTTAAAAAAAGTGAGTTGTCAGAAATTATATTATGACTAGAGGTCTGATGTACGAAATTCGTGCAAGAGTAGGCCTTCCTTGCCCTCACTGCTGGCACCGGCTTCCCTCTGACATCCAGGACCCGGGCTTCCCTCACAGCCCTGGCTTAATCTGGAAGGTCGTCTGGAAGGATATCTGGTCTAATTAGCATATTTCGCTTTTATTATTACAGACTAGACGCCCAATGCATGAAGATTCGTGCAAGAGTGGGCCTTCCTTCCCCTGGCTGCCGGCACCACATTCACTCTGGCCAGAGCCGACTTTCCACTCCTGTCTGGAGCCATTTTTCTGCCTTCCCATGCTGCCCAGAGGCCCAAAGGGCTGGGGTGGTGTGGAACACCTGTGTTGTCGCCATGGTGACGACGCAAGTCCTGCCCCACCCCCGCCACTTGGTGCCTGCATATACAAATTAACCCACCATCTTTGTTGGGTTAATTTGCATATTCACTCTGATTGGCTGGTGGGTGTCACGAAGATACGGTCAATTAGCATGTTACTCTTTTATTAGTGTAGATAGTTACCACGCAAACCACTAAAAAGAAAGAGCCCTAACTGGTTTGGCTCAGTAGATAGAGCGTCGGCCTGCAGACTCAAGGGTCCCAGTTCTATTCCGGTCAAGGGCATGTACCTTAGTTGCAGGCACATCCCCAGTGGGGAGTGTGCAGGAGGCAGCTGATCGATGTTTCTCTCTCACTGATGTTTCTATCTCTCTATCCCTCTCTCTTCCTCTCTGTGAAAAATCAATAAAATATATTTAAAAAAAAAAAGAAAAGAAAGAACCTAAAGGTCATACTGATAGTATCTATTTGCCAATCAAATGAATACCTTGTTTTTAGATAGAATTTAAAGAAAATAATGCCTAAAAATCTTTTCATAGGTATGTAATATCACTCTTCTCCTATGCCAACATTATTTATTTTGCTAATCATTTAGAGACACTTGAATATGTTTATTTTCTATGTTGTGGATTTTGAGGAGAACAGATAGAGAAGGCAAATGTACACACATATATTCCCTTCCTTCACATATTTTATACACAAAAATTTTACTTAATGCACAGTACTTAAAAGAATAAAATCTCTTCATTAACCCTGCCTCCCAGAGGTAGAGAATTTATCTAGAGTTAAAGGGATAAAACATGAAAGAAAATGTCAAGGAGACAAACCTTACAGTGGGATCAGATTAGAATGTGGGATAGCACCCTGGAAGAAACACGGATAGACTGGTACATGGGACCTTCCACACAGAAAGGGAAATGGGCTTGAAATCATTCCTCAGGTACATTGAAACTTTAATAAGAATTCCTTTCAGCAAGATTTGAAGTAAATTTTTGAAATATTCACATGTACATTTTTTACTTATAGGATGACAAATACATTAAGGACCTAATTCTGCTGAGGACAACTGGAAAATTTGTTAACTTGGACAACAGAATTAAGGGAGAAGTGGCCTTGCATTATATCCTAATTGCCTCTACTTCCAGGTGTGCAGTAAGGTAGCCCTTCCCCACCCCTCGGATTTGAGTGTAGCCATGTCACTTGCTTTGAGCAATGAAATGTACTCAGAAGAGATGCATTGCCTACTGGGTTTAACTGCTAATACCCAGCTTGTCGTACATCTCTTCTGCTGCATAGTCTCCATGGAATCATGCGCTAATATGAAGGTGCTATAAGGTTCATGCCAACTGGAGTACCAAGCCAACACATAGAGGATTGTTGTCCTGGTGAATTACCTGGACCCACAGCACACTTCAGTTGGATAAGAAATAAACTTGTGCTAAACCTTTAAGAATTTGGGGATGGTAAGAATTTCATCATAACCTAGCATATTCTGATTACTAGAATCTAATAACCAAATTAAGAAGAAATATTTACTGTACGTATGTTATTTTCTTACCACAGGGAATCAGCTGACAAACTACCACAAACAATGCGATATTCAATAAAATGGTGAAAAATTAATATACAGAAATGAATAGCCTTCATATATACAACCAACAATAAATATAAAAGTATGATATAATTAAAATATCTATTTATAGACACCCCCCCAAAATTGAGAACATACCTAGGAATAAAATTAATGAGATGTGCATAATACACATAAAGAAAATTTTTAAACATTAGTAAAAAACTCAAAAGAAAACTTGAATGAATATAAAAGCATGTCATGTTCTTGGATTCAAGACATGGCATTATAAAGATTTAGGAATTTTCTACATTAATTTGTAAATTTCACATGGTTTTATTAAAATATCAAGACATAGTTATTCCAGAATGCATACAGTTAAATGAAAAGCAAACTTCCTGGGAAACTGTCCAGAGAAATAGGGAGCAGGCTACGTTTAGTACTTACTAAGATATATTATAAAGCTACAATAATAAAAACTGGTGATTCTAGTAGTAGAATAGTCAGACAGATAATTGGAACAGAGGAGATATTTAGGAATAAGCCCAATACATACAAAGATTTAATATATGATAAAAACAGTATTTTAAATCAGTGGTAAAGATGTAACCTTTATTAAATAAAACTCTTTACACAAATGTACATAGTAGAAAAGTCAAATTTTTAAATATTAAAAAACCTAAAATCCTTAAAATACTAATAAAAAAGAATAATTTCAGAGTAGGAAAGGTATTTCCAATATGACACAAAGCCCAGATGTAAAAGGTTAAAATAAAAAATTTAGGTACATAAAAATAAAAACATTTTCTATGGGATCAAAAGTATCAAATACTAAAGGTGAATGGCAAAGTATAAAAAGATAGTTGCAATTCATATGAGGAAGTTACTATCTACATTAATAAAAGAGAAAGATGCAAATTGACCGTACCTTTGCTACGCCCACCATCAATTCAGGAGCGAGCATGCAAATTAACCCAACAAAGATGATGGGTTAATTTGCATACACAGGCACCGAGTGGCCAGGGGAGGGGTGGGATGCTTGCGTCATCGCCATGGTGACAATGCAGGTGTTCCACACCACCCCAGCAGCTCCAGGTCTCTGGGCAGCATGGGAAGGCAGAAAGGCGTCTCCGGGCCAGAGCAAAGGCAGTGCCGGCTGCCAGGGGAAGGAAGGCCCATTTTTGCACAAATCTTCATGCATTGGGCCTCTAGTTTTTAATATAAAAAGATATAAATCAATATAAATACTAACAAGCCAATAGAAACATGAGCAATGGATATGAAATAAAGCACATAGCCTATAAACAATGTTGATAAGATGTAGGGAAATAGAAATTTTCCTGCATTTCTGATAGTATAACTGACAAAGTCTTTGTGGGAGTAATTTGATAAATATCTACCTTTCAAAAAAAATTCCCATAGTCTTTGAACCACTAGTTTAATTTTTATAAGTTTGTCATACAGATATATTCAAGTTTACAATGAGTTAGACACAAATATAGCCCACCAAATAGTTTCTGTAATAATTAATGATGATGATGATGATGATAATGATGATGATAGAACTATGACTTTAATGTTTATAAATAGAGAACTATTTATAAAGAAAAGCTTGGTGTATCCAAACAATGGAATACTATGCAGCCTTGATAAAGTATGAGACATCTCTCTATGACTAATTTGGAGCAAGCCACAAGGTACATTGTCAAGTAAAAAACGCAGATTTAGGTGCAGAACAATGTTTATCTCATGCTAACAATGATGTTTATATTTGTGCCTTTTTATGTGCATAATATTAGTCTGAAAAAATATTGTAGAGCCTTGGCAATAATGGTTGCCTTTAGTACAGAGGTAGGAAGAAGACTTCCTTTCTATCTTGTGAATTTCATAGTTATCCTCTACTAAAATAATTAAAATAAATGTTTAAAACAAGATTGGCAGACACAAATAAACAAAAAGAAGTTTTAGAGGTTTTATGAAGAGTTTAGGTTTACTAAATGTTAGCAATTTTAATAGAACTGTAAAAGACAAATTGCACTTGAGGGTTGGTTGTCACAATAATCTGATTGTCAGATGACAGAGCACCTCCACTTTACTCTCACCATTCCTAAATTATTTCCTCTTCCATATACTAGAATCTTGTACTTTTTTTTTTTTTAACTTTTAGAGGAAATTAGAAAGAAAACTGTGCTTACAGAATATACAATGTGAGGTTTCCAGAACTAGGTGTGAACATCAAAGAAATCACTGGATGAGCCAGGTGCTTAGTTACAAGGTTGAGCAATGAATATGATACCCATTTCATCCCTCACTGCACCCCACCCATTGTATCTATATTTCTAAGAAAAAAGAATGAAACACCTGCCTTGCTCTAGGGTGTAAAGGCATGGATCAGATTTATGTCTTGAAATAAATTCAGAAATAATAACTTCTCCACTTTGTTTTTAGTTATGAGACTACAGCCTAAGACGTTTCGGCATTTGAAAATAAAGCAGAAAGGGAGAGCTGGAATGAGAATGGGTTGGTATGTGGGAGCCAAAAGAACGAATAGCTAGGAACACCTGCTGTGTGGTGAGCATTGTGCTAAGCATTTCACATAGATACTTCATTTATTCTTCACAACACTAAGAGGTATGTATCATCAATATCATTTGATGTAGTTGGTAAGAGGCAAACCAAGTTCCCAATCCACTTTGCCCTGCATCACAGCTTTGAACATTAGTTGGTATTTTTGTTCAGTGCGTTCTCATTTTCTTATCTCACATTTTGTAGAATACCATTCTTCCTTCATAAATAGAATTTCACCTATACTGGGGAAAATTTTGATATGAAGAACTCAAAAGAGGAGCAGAACATCAAATATGGTGCTCTTACAAGAAAGAAAAAGTATGGTGATTCACTAAAATCTTAACTCATTCACATTTCAGGAATTTACAGCTTCCCTCATCTTTCCCTAACAAAAGTAAAATTATGTATTTCTTATATTTAAGTACCTTAGGTACTTTTATTTTCAAGTTTTAAGTCATTTGTCAACTAGTTTATGTTGTGATGCCTGTTCTTTATCCCTGTTTTTTGAGAGATCCTAAAATTTTCTAAAGCTAACATTTTTTTTCAGATTGGCATGACATAGAGACAGATGTGAAGAACATTTCTGGGATGGAGATGGTAGGTTAGTCCCGAGGATTTTAGGTTACTTTTGTGAACAAACAGAAGAGTATCAGGTCCAAATTATAATTTCCAAACACGTGTACATGCTTTCAAACTAGCTTTTTTGTTAGCTGCAGTCTAGTTTGTTCAAATTCACCATGACTTTGGCTTTGTTTCTAATGAGGAAAGGTGCCTTTGTTCATTCTAAAGTCTTCCATTTAGAAACAAAGTTCCAAATGTCAGACTGAATCTGGAAGTGATTACTCATCAGAATAAAACACAATAACTACATATTTGAGTGAATGCTCACAGCTGTGTTTTTTATTAAAGAAATTCAGGAAGAAGAGTTTTAATGCTGCATTACAGTTGAGAATCTTAAGGTATATAATATTGGCAATTCCAAATTAGAACTCCCCTGGCAACTATCACTCTGTGACATCACATTTTATCTAATGAAGTATTAAAATGTACTCTTTGTGTAGGGGAATTAGAGATAAGAGGAGAGTGGGAGTCATCTCTTTGAAGTCTTAGCTATAATGTTTAATCTTTGCAGTTGTTTTATTTGCAATTATATTTTCTGCAGTTCTTATAATTTCAGTAATTCGAATGTATTGCATATGCCATAATGCTATAGTGATATCAGTCAATTTCTTTTCGTATTCCATTTCTCCCACTCATTAATTTCCCTTCTAATCCATAAGATGTTCCAGAGCTGTTAACAGTTTCCATGTTTACTCTTGTTTAAATATCACTCATTTTACAAACTGTTGATTGAATGGCTACAATGACAATCTCTACCTAGTGGGTCTGTTTTCAACTAGTCATTAGAGTCCTGTCACATTTACTCGTGATTTTGGCTTCCGTCTTTTTATAGCTAGGGGACCAGTCACTATTGAATAAAGATCTGAGTGCTCTCCAATACAGACAGTTCGTGTAAGAATTATCTCTCTTCAAAGATGATACACAATCCTTTGCTTAATATTTAGCACAACCCTGACTGAGCAAAAGAAAATGGACGAGGATTGCAGACTGTTGGATTGTATCTACAATTGTTAATTCTGAGTTTCATAAGGCAACTGTGTACTTTGAGTGCCCTTACATTCAAAATATGAAATGAACGAATGCTAATTCTTCAATCCCTTCCCCCAGACAGAGCCATGCAGATGGGCTGATTAAAATCATAGGTCTGTGTTAAAGGAAAATTATTGCATTAGAGGAAGCGTTTGGGGAACGTGGGCGATGGGTTGGGGAAAAGTAACAAACAAAAGCAGATGGAGTGTCTTGCTTGGCAAGAAATTATTCCATTATTCTTTCATTATCTATCTTCTGAAATGGGAGCACATAGAATAATAGTAGGTACAGATTTATAAGAACTAAAACATCAGGTAAAACTCCTTCAGGGCCAATACAACTAATAGGCTATTGTTTAATAGCTTTACAAAAGCTTGATATTTTGTCTTCATTTGTGCTTTGTAAAGGTTCACTTATGTAAAGAGCAACTGCATCACATGACATGTGTCCAGATTCTTAAAAAAAATATCTCCAATTAGTATTTTGAAATGGAGTACATGGGCACTCCAACATTTTCATTAGAACATATTTCACTGGAAGAGTTTTGCTATCTTTAAGCATACCAATTCCTTTGTTGGAGAGATTGCTACTCCCAAAGTATGTTGGTTCATGTAATCCAAAAAGAATGTAGCTCAAGTAATAATGATTTTGAAATTTATGTTGCAGAAAGCATGATAGTTAGATGTTTATCTAAGACTAGAGGTCTGGTGCATGAAAATTCATCCTGGCCTGCCCCCTCTCACAGTCCAGGAGTCCTCAGGGCCGGGAGGCGACCCAGCGATCAGGGGAAGGCAACACCCCATCACACCTCTGCTGCTGCCACTGCAGGTAGCACAAGCCTTGGCCAGCTCTGGGCGGCTGGGCAGCTGACATCTGAGGCTTGCCTGTGCCTTGGGCGTTGGCTGGGCAGCTACCATCTGAGGCTTGCCTGCACCTCGGGCTGGCCCTGGGCAGCTGGGGGGCTGAGGGGACTGGGGGACTCTGGGGCACCTGCCGCCCCAGCGGGGCTGAGGGGATTGGGCACCGCCATCTTGTGGCTGTGGATGCTGCCATCTTTGAGGGCACGGCAGTCAATTAGCATATTCCCTCTTTATTAGATAGGATGATGTAAAGGGAGCATTAATTAAACTTAAGGAAATCAAATTTTAAAATGAAGGTTAAAAACAGTATGGAGATTTTCCAGGGAATATAAGGACCTTAACATTAAAAAGCAAATGCACACATTAGTTCAATAAATTGTAAGATGGATTCCAGGAATAGGAATACCTTTCACAGTTTTCTTATAAAACAAAAAAAAACTGGGGGGGGGGGCGGTGGTTATTGACTTGAGGCTACTTTCAGCAGATAGGAGAGTGGACCAGAGAGTAAGAAGACAAAGAAGATCAGAACCAAGGAATATTTGGGGAAGAGGTGTAAGGTCAGAGTGCTGGAGAAGTTTGGGGCAATTACTGACCAGAGTCTAGGAAGTGGGGCACTAGGCATTAACCACCACTCTAGGAAGAATGGAATACCCCACCTTTACAGGGCAGTTAATTAATACCATTGGATTAAAAATGTGGATCCTCTCTATTCTTTAGAAGCTTTAGGGTCTTGATATTAGAACATGATATTCTTATATATAGTCATGTTCCTTTTATGGGAATCATCTTTTCTATAGACACAAATTTATGGGAAAGCAGACTGGTAGAGAGTAAAGTTTCATAGTCAAACATGTAAATATGGCTGTCTCCACTTTTAGCCCAGAGACTTGGATAAGCTACTTAATATCTCTGACACTTGATTTATTCATTTCTAAAATGGAGCTTATAGTCCTCACTTCATACACTTTTTGGAAGGATTGGTGGAACACACACACACACACACACACACACACACACACACACACACACAGAAAGGATCTAGCAGAGTGGCTGGCATATGGTAGGTGCTCTGTAAATGAGATTCTTTCCTCTCTTCCTCTGCTTTCTTTACTGGAATGGGAACAGCTTAATCTACATAATAATATATTTGGCTCTATAACACATGATCTTGATAAAAAGTTTGAAATTGCATGTGGGTTATTGATTTTAAGAGGGTTAAATAAGAATTAGGCATCCACAGCATCCAAATATATTAAACACTAGGAATGTAGTGATGAAGAGTTTGTATACACACGGTCCTACTGCTCTGAAGCTTATTTTCAAATAGAAAATAAAAAAGAATACAATTTTTTAGAGGTCATGTAGAAAGTTTCCTTCAAAGGGAAGGTGCTGAAGTGTTTGAGACCTTTAGAGACCCCAGGAGCCAGGACAAGTGCTGCGTTTGCTGGGTTCAGGGTGGGTTCTGAGTTGCATCACACACGCTCCTCCCTTCCTCATGCTGCATGCTACCCAGTGTCACTGTCCACTGAGATCATCAATTGCCTACAGCAGGTGGTGAAGCACACATGAGAAAACATGTGAAAGAGTTTTGGAATATATATCATGCTAGACAGAAAAGAGGCACTTTAATTATTTAGGGCTCTGCCTCAGCCCTCTGCAGGCCCGCATTCTAGGGAACTCTGACCTCCTGTAGTATTTCTCCTTGCTCTGCTCTCAGATATCAACTCCCTGGGCAGAGGGAGGACCATGGAAGGCAGTACTGAGACCACTCACTTATTTAATATTAGTCAACAAGCAGTGACATTGAAACATAAGTATCTGAATTCTAATCAACCCTAAAGAAATCTCCAAAATCTGCACTCTACCCCTTCCCTCCAAAGGTATATACATTTATTCAGAGGTTTCATTGGAAAGTATGAGGCCCTGAGACGTCTTATGGATCTAACTCGCAATTCTTGCTCTGAATGCCAGTTTGTTCACCTTCTTTCAGGCATAAGACGAGGCTCATTTAGGGAGGTGTGGAGGTCCCACTTACATTTTTATTGGGTGATTCTCTGACTTGAATTCTACTGACAATTTCTTTGTTTAGTTATCAGAGCCATGTAGCAGGGGCTCCTTAAATGACAGATACCTAGAGTTTGGAATGAGAGAGACTCTCCAACAACTTACGCTTATTTTACAAAGTCCCATGCTAGGATTTAAGAAATGCTAAAAACAAACAAACAAGTAAAAAACAAAACAAAAACCAAACCCATCAAATAATCCAAGCCCCCTGAGTCCTGTAATACTTTATAGGAAATTAGTACATCAGTGGTGATGACAGAGAAAAATACTTAGCATCTTAAAATTCTATTGCAGCCCTGGTTGGTGTGGCTCAGTTGGTGGAGTGTTCTCCCATACACTGAAAGGTCCTTGGTTCAATTCCTGGTCAGGGCATATGCCCAGGTTTGGGTTTTAATCCCCAATCAGGAGGCAATCGATTGATGTTTCTCTCTCACACATCAATGTTTCTCTCTCTCTCTCTCTTTCTCTCTCTCTCTCTCTCTTTCTCTCTCTCTCTCTCCCTCTCCTATCCTCTCTAAAAAAAAAAAAAAATCCTATATAATAAAAGCCTAATATGCAAATCAACCAAACGGCAGAATGACTGGTGGAACAACTGGTTGCTATGATGTGCATTGACCACCAGAGGGCAGATGCTCAATGCAGGAGCTGCCCCCAGCCCACAGGCCCCAAGCCATCCAAGGTGGGTGCCAGCAGGGGTCCCCTGATCGCCCTGCCAGTCACCCCACAGATTGGCACTGATTGCTGCCCAGGCCTAGAGACCCTACCTGTGCAAGAATTTCATGCACCAGGTCTCTAGTCAATAATAATTCTATTGCAAATAAGTAATTGATTAAAGATTGATTTTTTTTTCACGATTTGAGGACTCCACAATTAATATACACATGAGACAGCATATTTTAATAAGCTGTCAATGAAGTACCCCAAATAGAAAATATACTGCTGCCTGCTATTGGAGCTACCAAGTTGAAAAGTCATTGTTTCCACTCCATAATATAGGGCACCCTTAAAAGCATTACACATTAAGTTCTAAAATAAGAGAAAAAATATAAAGAATAAAAATCCATAGCACAAAGACAAAACTCTAGAGACAGAATTCAAGAAAATCTGTTTATTTGTGACCTATTTTTTCCTTTTCCATTCCCTGATGAAAGCTTTGTCAGTAGCTGGTGGGTCTCACATGCATGAGGCTGTTAATCAGATTTAGGAAATTTACATGCTGTTAACTGCATATGAAACTCACTTAGATCTGGCAGATTTACTACCCTGGATCAGTCTTATTTCATTTAATCCAGACTGATTACTAATACAAATTCATTTTCACTTGAATACATAAGTTTTGCCTTGATAATAACCCCTTCCCTTTCATATGAATGACAACCCTGATGTAATTCCTGAGCAGTTTGGAGAAGGTGTGATTCTGAAGCTCCAAACCGGAATATACTGTAAATAAATAAAGCAAGCAACATACTTCACAAGTTGGTGCAGGCATGCAAATACACAAGTTGAATGAAAATAAATTCAAGTCTGTATGAGCTTTTTATTTTGGTTCCAGTTGAGAGCAAATACCAAAATGTTCTCTTTCTAGGTGAAAGCAGGACTCCCGTGGAAGGTGAAACCAGATGTAACTGCACTGTCATAGGCTTGACTCTTGTTAGCAGATAACTTGGTATTGTTATAGAAAAAAATACCACATGAGATAGATGCAACGGCTAGAGCTTTTTTTTTTTTTTTTTTTTTTTTTTTTTCTTAATAAATTGCAGAGAATGAACCAAATGCTGCTGGCACAGTGACATCTGAACACTTGGATCCTCTGGAGCTCAGGAGGATACTGCCTGTGCCTTGTGCTTTCTCACTTCTTCAAGAGAGAATGGATGAAAAGCCCAAATGGAGAGAGAGAGAGCTCAGGCTGTGGATTGAAGGGAAGGCTGCAAGGAAGAAAGGGAAGCGCAAGGAAGCTGGCCCTACAAGGACACTCTAAACCCAACCTGAGTCACAAATGATCAAGTGGCGGGTTTTCACTTTGGCCCTTAGGTTATTTCATTATGAGGAAACTTTGCTGTTCAGAACATCAAGATTTGAAGTTTTGAAATTTTACGCCATTTCCAGCTGATCCAGCAAAGCATGATGCTTTTTGTTCCATGAAAATATAAGACATTATTATTGTGTTTCCAACTTATGCAAAGTTGCCTCCTGTGTAAAATGGGATTGATATTAATATTCCCTAAAGTACCTTAGAAAAGCTTGCCATGAACATTAAATGAATTAATTCACAATGCAGCCTCACAAGGTCAATGAACTATAGCTGCTGTTCTTCTGGTTATTATGGCCCTATTTCCATAGAGAGATTGCCCACAGTCATGACACTTACTAGTAGAAAGCAGGCAAATGATAACACAGCAAGTGGATTAAAGGCCAAACATTTTTTATTTGTCTTTTCTATCAACACTATACTTATATGATTAGGGAAAATCTCCCACCTCCTTTTGACTCAGTTGCTATAAAATTAAACTAAAAACTGATCATTGAAAACTTTAAAGGGAAAAAGAAGTCACAAAATGGCAGTCCGAAGACTGAATATTTTAGTTACTTTGTTTATTCCATTGTGTATTGTATTTGGGGGGGGGGGGTAAACGCAAATAAATATTCTCAACCACTTAGACTTGGTAATGGTTCTGTGGGTAAAAGCCATTAGTCGAGAATATATGTGTCTGCGTGACATCTTATTTTATTGTTAACAGAAGTGGTAGAACCAGGACCTTTCCTCCTGCCTTCTGCCTCCTTGTGACCCTGCATTTGCACTTTCTCCCTCATTCCCTGGAGGGAGATTATTGTCCGATAGTTATTTCAGGGATGCAGTAATCTCTCAAAAATCTCAGTGCTCAGCATGATTGTCTTAATTTGTCAAAATCCAGGAAGACACCTGAGTATAGTATGTTATTCACAGATTTTTAGATATATTGGTATTTGAAATTATTTCTAAGGGTTTTCTGCAGCCAACATATGTAATAACATCATGATTAGGTTTATATGCTGAAACATGGTGTGGCATTAATTGGGGTCATTTTTTACAAGCCATTATGCATTGATTGACAAAATTATTTGAGTGTGATGTGAACTGATTAAGGTAGCTAGATTTAGTAATTGATTGTACTGAAATGACAATCATTTTGATTATGTAAATGCAGACCAAACCTTTTAGGTGATTAGAATAATACAATGTATTACAGAGAGATTATATATGTGCAGTAACTTTGTTCCAGTGCAGTGCACATGTACTGGAACAAAGGTGAAAGGTTAAAGGTGCTAAAAGGACTTTCTGGTTTAGAAATTGTCACAGTGCAGATTTCTGGTATTTGTAGAAATTTGTACACAAGCTCAGCTATGAATCATGGCAACATAGAGGAGATGGTGAAAATGAAGCAAATGCCATGGATAAAGGGATCTGGGGAACACGGGGACTAAGAGCGCACAACACTAGTGCTGCCTAGTACATTCTGTTCTTTCTCATTCCAAGTCAGAGACATGTAAAGAAAAAACAATGGAAAAATAATCAACGGAAATGGAGAGATAATAGTACAATCCAGAAAGGCTCATGTCCAGTTTTATCAGACTAATCAAATTAGATGGGCTCTCTACCTTCTTGGGTGTGGGGTTAAGCACATCACTCTACAGTCAAACTCCCTGGATTCTGGGCCAAGTGTGCCAATTTTTTTTCCAAATATATTTTATTGATTTTTTACAGAGAAGAAGGGAGAGGGATAGAGAGTTAGAAACATCGATGAAAGAGAAACATCGACCAGCTGCCTCCTGCACACTCCCCACTGGGTATGTGCCCGCAACCAAGGTACATGCCCTTGACCAGAATTGAACCTGGGACCCTTGAGTCTGCAGGTGGACACTCTATCCACTGAGTCAAACCAGTTAGGGCCCAATTTTACTCATTGGCTGACACTTGGCAGTACACTTCACTTCACTGCATCTCAACTTCTTGATCAGTAAATTGGGTATACTTTCTTTTATCCTCATCATCCTCATTATTTCAGGCTACCTTTCCCCTTCATTATCTCTGGTTCATTTTGGCTCCTCCCACTTATTAATACTAAGGTTCTGATAGGCTTCCTCTCAGATCCAGGCTGGCATGCTGTTTCCAGGGTCCTTCCTTTTGCAGTGGCCTTTGGTTACATCCTGGCTAGGAAAAATGCAGTGATAGCCAACTCTGCCCAAGGGAAAGAGGCTTGATGCCATTAAAATACTGCCAGCATGACATAATTTCCCACTGCTAAAATTAGCATCTTTGTAGAATCAGAATACAGTTTTGGTAGAGATAACTCAGAGGAAATTAAATGATTACTCTACAATCTACTTGCAAACTACCCTTCTACTTTTAGTAAAACAAAATATGAAGCTATTTCTGATGTGTGTTTATGACACAGATTACCCACATTTGCTGCCCTCTGGAGATAAGAAGAGCCCTAGATATTCTCTGCAAATAAGTTTCAGATTAGAGACAGCCATGTTATAATTTATAGAAGCAGATTCCACAGGCTGCATCTCCCAGTTGAATGAAAACATTTCATCAAATTGTTTAAAGCAAGGTTGCTTATGGTCGTAAAGAGGGCTCCAGGCACTATTTTGAAACCAGGTACACAAACATACATCCTGCCTGGAGTCCACTCCTTAGCCCCATTACTAATCTTTATCTCAACTTTAAAATGCTCAGTTCTTTTCCCAATCCATGGCAGCAACCCTAACATTTTTAAAGAATCACTCCATCTTTCAGAGGTTTAATCTGAAACCATAACACTCCTAGAAGAAAACATAGGCAGTAAACTATTTGACATGGCTTTTAGCAATATTTTATTTTTTGGCTATGTTTCCTCAAGCAAGGGAAAGAAGAGAAAAAATAAACAAATGGAACTACATCAAATTAAAATTTTTTTAACACAGCTAAGGAAACAATCAACAAAACAAATACTCATCCTACTAAATGGGAGAAGATACTGATAAGGGGTTAATATCCAAAATATGTAAGGGACTCATACAACTTAACAATAACAAAAAGAAACAATCTGCCCAGCTGATGTGGCTCAGTGGTTGAGCATCAACCCATGAACCAGAAGGTCACTGTTCGATTCCCAGGCAGGGCACATGCCTAAGTTTCCAGCTCGATTCCAGTAGAGGGCATGCAGGATTAATGATTCTCTCGCATCAATGATGTTTCTATTTCTCTTGCTCTTCCTTCCTCTCTCTAAAATCAATAGAAACATGTTTTTTAAAGAAACAATCCTTTTAAGAAATGGGCAGAGGACCCGAATAGATATTTCTTCAGAGGACACACAGATGGTCAACAGACAAATGAAAAGATGCTCAATATCACTAATTATCAGAGAAATCCAAATTAAAACCATAATGAGATATCACCTTGTACCTTTCAGAATGGCTATCATCAATAAATTAACAGTGTTGATGAAGCTGTGGAGGAAAGGGAAACTTGTTCACTGATGATGGGACTGTAAACTGGGGAAGCCACTATGAAAAATAGTATAGATGTTCCTCAAAAAAATTAAAAATAGAACTATCATATGACCCAGAAATTCCACTTCTAGGTATTTATCTGAAAATATATATGCACCCCTATGTTTATTGCAGCATAACTGACAATGGCCAAGATATGGAAGTAACCTAAGTGTCCATGGATACATGAATGGATAAGGAAGATGCGGTGCATATATGCAATGGAATACTACTCAGCCATAAAAGTAATGGTGCCATTAGCAACAAAATGGATGGACCTAGTGGGTATTATACTAAGTAAAATAAGTAAGAGAGAGAAAGACAAATACCATGTGATTTTATTTATATGCGGAATCTAAATACAAAATAAATCAACAAACAAAACAGAAATAGACTCATAGATACAGAGAACAAATTGATAGTACCAGAAGGGAGGGGGCTGGAGGATTGATGAAAAAGGTAAAGTACAAATTGTCAGTTATAATAACAGTCATGGAGATGTAAAGTACAGCATGGGGAATATAGTCAATAATATTGTAACAACTATGTATGGTGTCAGATGAATACTAGACTTGTTAGAGTCATTGTTTACAAGTTATGTAAATATCTAATCACTATGTTGTACATCTGAAAGCAATACAATATTGGATATTAACTGTAATTAAATAAATAAATTGAAAAAAATTTAAATGTTAAAAAATTCTCTTACCCATAAATATATTCATTTGAAATCTGCTTCTATAATTTTCTAAATCAGAAAATGGACTTTCCTGGCTTACCTAAGAGTCACTCATGGTGATTTTATCAGGGATGCCTGGATCTCAGCCCTAGAGATGGTCAGTAGATAGGTGCAAGCCTAGGGATGGACACTTTCAAACTTCACATGGTTCACAGTGTAGGCAGCCTGGGAGCCACTCTGCTTTCCATTCTGCTGCTCCAAATACTCTGAAGGTCCAATGTGAGAAACTCCTTTGAGAATTTAAGGCGGAGGAAACTTTATTTTTTTCTAGTAATGACTCATCTTTCTTTCTTCTCCTAAGAAGAGAGACTCTTATAATATACTGTATTTCTTATATCCTGGGTATAAGAAAGTTTAGAGTCAATTTAAGGTTCAATCACAGTGGTTATCTTTGTTCTCATAGAGACCTTCTTTTTGAATTTAATCTTAGTATCATTCATAAATATTTGTGTGATACTGTTGACCCTTTAACATGGGTTTAAACTACACAAGTCCACCTATACATGGATTTTTTCCAATGGACATTGTAAATATATGTTCTCTTCCTTATGATTTTCTTAATGACATTTTTTTTCTGTATCTTACTTTATTGTGAGAATATAGTATACAATATATATAACATACAAAATATGTGTTAATTGACTGTTTATGTTTCTAGTCAATAGTAGTATATTAGTATTTAAGCTTTAGGGGAGTCAAAATTTATACAAGGATTTTTGACTGTGTAGAGAGGGGGACTCAGTGCTCCTAACCCCTGCGTTGTTCAAGGGTCAACTAACAGTATATTTCATTGTGAGTTTTTTCAGATTCTTTGTGGAGTTGCTTCTTGTTTTTGTCCTCCAATTTTCTCAACTTTAAAATAAATGGCAAAATGAGCTAAATAATGATAATAATAATAATTCCTGCTGGGTTTTTTATTTCATTGATTTTTGAGAGAGAGAGGGAGGAAATGGGGGAGGGGAGAGAGACAGAAAGAGAGAGACTGATTTGTTGTCCCACTTATTTATGCATTCATTGGTTGATTCTTGTATGTGCCTTGAATGGGGATCAAACCTGCAACCTTGGCATATTGGGAAGATGCTCTAACCAACTAAGCAACTTGGACAGGACTCCTGCTGTGTTTTGATTGCCCTTATGCACCAGGCACTGTGCTGAGCATTTACAAATGTAACTCATGTCACTCATCCTTCCTCCCTCAGGAGCGGGGTGGGTAAGTTTGGATTTAGCACTCCTCCTCTATAATCCTCTTATAGCCTACTCCATTCCTGACTGGGAAATCCATCTCAGGGATTTCTGTGCATTAGGAGCAGAAGTCATAGCATTCATGGCCACTGTTTCCATTTATAAGAATACTAGAGGCCCCATGCAAGAAATTCATGCATGGGGGGGGGGGGGGTGTCCCTCAGCCCAGCCTGTACCCTCTCCAATCTGGGATATCCCTCTCACAATCCAGGACTGCTGGCTGTCAACTGCTCACCTGCCTTCCTGATTGCCCCTAACCACTTCTGCCTGCCAGTCTGATCACCCCTAACTACTCCCCTGCTAGCCTGATTGATGCCTAACTGCTCCCCTGCCAGCCTGTTTGCCCCTAACTACCCTCCCCTGAAGGCCTGGTCACCCCTAACTACCTTCCCTGCAGGCTTGATTGCCCCCAACTGCCCTCCCTTATAGGCTTGGTCCCTCCCAACTGCCCTCTCCTGCTGGCCTGATGGCCCACAACTGCCATCCCTTGCAGACCTGGTCCCTCCCAACTGCCCTCCCCTGCTGGCCATCTTGTGGTGGCCATCCTGTGTCCACATAGGGGCAGTCATCTTTGACCACATGGGGGCAGCCATATTGTGTGTTGGAGTGACAGTCAATTTGCATATTATTCTTTTATTAGAGAGTCCTGGTGCATCGGTGGGGGCCGGCTGGTTTGCCCTAAAGGGTGTCCCAGATCAGGGTGGGGGTTCCCTCGGGGCATGGGTTGGCCTGGGTGAAGGACCTGTGGTGGTTTGCAGGCTGGCCATGCCCCCGGCGACCCAAGTGGAGGCCCTGGTATCTGGGATTTATTTATCTTCTATAATTGAAACTTTGTAGCCTTGAGCGGAGCCAAGCCTCCTGCTTGCTCCGTGGCTGCAGCCATTTTTGTTGGGATTTATTTATCTTCTATAATTGAAACTTTATAGCCTTAAGCAGAGGCCAAGGCAGGCCAGGGCTGTGGAAACTTGGCTTCCTCCATCGCCGGGGGCAACTCAAGCCTCCTTCTCTCTCTAGATCTGTGGCTCCCGCCATTTTTGTTGGGATTTATTTATCTTCTATAATTGAAACTTTGTAGCTTTAAGTGAAGGCCAAGGCAGGCCAGGCCAGGAGGAAAGCTTGGCTTCCTCCATTGCGGGGAAACTCAAGCCTCCTGCTCTCTCTGTGGCTGCAGCCATCTTGGTTGGGTTAATTTGCATACTCACTCCTGATTGGATGGTGGGCATGGCTTGTGGGTGTAGCAGAAGTACCGTCAATTTGCATATTACTCTTTTATTAGATAGGATGCTCCTTTGCCCTGAATGTGAAATTCAAATTTTCTTCAAATTTGCCATACAAAGTTTTGTCTATAAATGCTTCATGTACAAACTAGTTCTTCCCAAAGAATTAAAGAAGCATAGTATGTTTACATTGCACATTCAACTGCACATTGGGCCTTTTGATTGAAAAGGTTTTGTTTAACCACCCTAACAAGTGAAGTGTTTGCTTATTGGTTATTTCCCTAGATGGCTCAGCAAATTTCAGTGCAGGGCCAAAGAGGAACTTTTTTAGGCTTTGTGGACCATATGGTCTCTATCACAACCACTCAGACATGCCCTTATAGCAGGAAAGCAGCTGTAGATGATATGCAAACAGATTATGGCTGTGTTCAATACAGCTTTATTAACATAAACAAAAAACAAATCTGGCTGTTGGTCAAAAATTGCCAACCTTGCCCTAGAGTATTCCTTTTGATATCTTGTGGGGTTTTTCTTCCTTCTCTGTTAGTCCTTTTGTCAATCCTATTCCCCATCCCTGTCATCACTAATAACCCTAAATTCTCTTTCTTCCTATACAGAAAAATCCTGTCCTTTCCTCCAGAACCTTGGCATCAGATGGTACCTGAGTCCGTGGGGTCTCAATTTCTACTCCAAACTCTTGTGAAAATGTTTTTCCAAGCAGAAACAATTTTCCTATTAAAGGGGATTCTAGCACTAACTGTTTAGATAATACAATGTTCTCCACCTCATTACGTTTCTTTCATCTCAAACAATCCTATAAGTCAGTGGTCAAAAACTATAATACCTTTAAGAATAGGCAGTAGCCAGGAAGATGAGACTACAGGGAGGGGCAAATGGGGTGGGGGATGTGAACTGGAAAGGCATGCTCTCCCTGAGGAATTCACATCGATCTTTAGAAACAACACTATGTGCATTTGCTAAACAAACCGGTAGACTAAAGTTAACCCAATGTTTACCAGTTCAAGATGTTTTGTAAAATTTGTGGGCATTAATTTACACATTTGAAACTGATACTCAAAATCTGAGTAGTTTTTCCACAGCTGGTAAGGGGCAGAGTACTTTAACA
Organism: Ia io; assembly: GCA_025583905.1. Taxonomy (NCBI): domain Eukaryota; kingdom Metazoa; phylum Chordata; class Mammalia; order Chiroptera; family Vespertilionidae; genus Ia; species Ia io. The sequence continues at coordinate 90,912,231 of JAJQQW010000002.1, read as the reverse complement.
AATACTTATTGAAATCCTACTTACTATATGCCAAGCCTTGTGGTGGGACAGACAAGGGGAAGTTCCTGTCCTCAAGAAACTTTCAGTGCACTGTGAGAAACCATGTGATGGGGATTATTTGGGGTGCTTTTTGCTCCCATGGTAGAACACTGAACCCAATCAAATATGGGTAAACTTCCTGGATGATGCTCATTTGATATGCAAAAGACAAATGGAGTTTCATGAGGCAAATTTTATATTGAGCCAGGAAGCCAGGGTCCAGGAAGTGCAAAGGACCTGAGGTGACAGGTAGCATACTCCCTATAAGGAAAATATAGGACACTGAACCAAAGTGGGAAAATTGCAGAAGAGAATGGGTAGAAAGAATGGCCCAGTTCATTATGCATTTTGAAATGGGTTTATTTCTAGGGACATTGGGGAGACATTGAATGGTTTTAAGTATCAACGTTATACTTTGAAAAGATCCATCAAGCTTGATTTTAGATAATAGGTTGAATATAGTTTTTGACCACTGACTTATAGGATTGTTATAAGATTCAATTCTAGGAACCAGAGTACGATGTAGCAGTAATCCAGGCCTGAGATGGTGGTAGCTAAAAAAAGGTCTGAGGGACCTGGGCAGAGTCAAGCTGGTTAGAGTTTGCGGTTGAGACTCTGGTCACATTTTCATCAACCAACCAATACATAACCTTGTTTATGTGTTTAAAATTTAAAGACACCCGTGTTTTTGTTTGAAGACACCTCGTTTACTATATATATATATATTGTTGATTCATTAACATTGAACCCCTTGCCAACAGCACTATAACTTGTACCTGAATGAAGCTTATCTACCCTAATGCATGTTTTCTCTGTAAGGCATATTACAGACTTCTTGCTCTTCAGAACTTTATGCTTGGGGGCCATTTTAAACAGCAAAATTACCAACACAAAGCGCAAAAATGCAGAAATCATGGCATGCAATAGACCTGGAAGAGTACACTTGTTTACATTATGGACGCTAAGACAAGAAGGCACAGCTTGGAACATGTACATCTGGTAACTCAAGATTTTTTGCTGTTCTATACATGTTAATAAATGACTACAAAAGTATTGACTTGAGGGTTACTAATAATTTTAGTGAGTAGGCCAATTGACAATTAGAATCAATGAAGAATGGGGAACAACTATACTTAGATACATAGCTTGTCTCCCCAATAATTGCATTAAGTATTTTTATCTCAATTTCATGGTTTTAGAAATTACAACGAAAGGTCTCATGGATAACAAGGACTAGAACTTACTAGACCTCATTTATTGGTGGGAATATGGCTCCTAGGGGCTGGGGAATAGTAGCCACAGTGACTAAATTGAACTCTTATTTAATTATGTCTATAGATACCATCAAACTCTTCAGATCTCCCCTCTTCACCAGTTCCTATCACTTGATCACTCACTACCTACCGTTTTATGGTAAAAAGCTCTAAGTAACTACATAAGTGCTTTAGTTTTTTCCTTATGTCTGTTTCATAGAGAATAGATTTTTCATTTATCGACTCATCTTTGACTGGGCTAGGCCAATACTCAGAGCGACAAATCCTGAATTCACTATCCAACTTCCAATCAGTGGCTTACAAACCCGGATAACTTGATTTATCTTAATAATGTGATAGCAACTGACAAGGGCAATAACATGAAGATAAGGCTGGACTCATATCTCTCCCTGTCAACCTGGCACCCTGTTCATTTTTATTTTTGAATAAGCCACTCAATCAATCCCCCCTTGCTGAGTTCCTTGTGGCAGCCACTGTGAATTTGTGGGGAATGTTAATCACTCACTATCAGTTCTGGAGACAGTGGAATTTTATTACTTTTGTTTTGTTTTGTTTAAATGGAGCCATTTGCCATAAGACAAATCTGCCTTTAACAACAGAATAACAACTTCTGTGGAGATTGCCTTATGGAAATTGCTACTGGGGGAGGGCCTTATATTTCACATTGGCTTCTGAGTGGGGCCTGTGTCCCAGTGATGGGGATAATTGCTTATTTGGAGAGAAATGCAGAGATGGAGTGTGGGGAGTAATTCTTCTGTTACTCTAGTAGTGTAGAAGTGCTAATGGACATCTAACTGGTGCTAAATTCAAGGGCATAATAAGATTTGTTAAAATTACCCAAGTAGCAATGGAGGAAAAAGGCGATATCTGGTCAACCTCATCAACCCTAGGGATCTGTTAACCCAGATTCTCAAATCCAAATTACTTTAGAAACACAAGCCCTGTCTCCTTTCCACAGACATTACTCTGGGTTACAGCCCACGTTCATGAATTCTATATTAGTTGGGGAGAGGGCCAAGGCATTTGTTTATCCCCTCATTCTGACTTACCCTTTATTATATATTTCCTCATGCAAATGATGTCATTAAAAATTATACACATGGAGTGTAATAAAAAAAATTCAGACCCTATTTCCCAAAGATCCGATCACCTAACAGGAAGGAGCAATAAATCTAAGGGACATCAGCAAGATGAAGAATCATTTCAGGCAGGTTATAGTGCTCCAAAGCATCATTTTTATTTTGCACTGTGATTATCTCACCATAATCATACCCCTGTGTTCCATTATTGCTCATAATAAAAGTCCACATATTGGAGAGGAAAAGCTTTTTTTAAAGAGCAGTTTCATGGAGAATCACAAATTATTTTAAATCTGAGCAATAGCAACCCTAACAGGAGACCAACATATCCTTCAACATTCAACAGTTTGAGAGTAGGCTAATAGTAATTAAGAGGGGAAAGTCAGGAATTGGCTATATTCTGCTATCTCCATAATTAAACAATAAAATTACTATATCATTTCACACAGACATTGTAAATACTAAATTAAGAAGATCCGATGAAATGTCAGAAGCATTTTCTTATGAGTTTATATCAGCCATGTGATTATATTGATTCTGTATGGCAATGAGATAACATTCCACTGTGTTTATTTTTCTCCAAATTGCCTCTAGAAAGTAATAAAATTAAATCCAATATAATATTAAATGTAAATATGCATGGATATTATATGTAAACACCCATTTTAAACTCTCTTTGCTTTTTGATATTTTCTGAGCATAATGTTGTCAAGCAACAGTAATATTCCTTTCCCCCACATGGCCCACCCTCATTTTCACTACTGAGAGAGAGAGAGAGCACTCTTTGTCATTTTACTTGACATTTGTTTCATGATTTGTGGAAAAGGAAATACCAAAAAAAAATCTGCTTTATAAAAGTTAAGACTTTGTTACTTTTTACATTGATACAGGCTTCATTACACTATTTTACTTCTCATGTTATTGTATTTTTCCATAAACCCATCACTTCATGTTAATTGGATAATTAAAACAATTGCTCTTATATAATTGTTGATTGCAGTGTCCAGCTAGGACTGCTCTTGCAACTCCAACATTAACAAGACCTTCCTATTTGTAGAAAACAAGGCTTTTTATCAGAATAAAGTTATCAGTCATCTTTGCCAAGTCAAGAAAACCCAATAAACGATTCTGGCTTTGAAAGTTCATGTAAATTGATTAGATATGGTGGCTCCAAATTGGAGTAACAAAGGGTATCATAGGGTTAGCAGAAAGAAGGGTGTCTCATACAAATCAATTACTTTTTAAAAGTGATGTGTAACTGAAATTTGGAGGAATTAAAAGGCTTGCTCATTATGGCTCACCCTCCTTCTGTCATCCTATTAGTATCTTATGCTGTAGAACTTTTATATCATTGCAAATAGTGTTCCCCCTGTTCAGGAAGAGTAAGTCACTTACTTCTGTTAATCAGAATGATTTATTTGCCCTTTTCACTCTCTGGCTTGTAGTCCCTTCATCTTAGCACATAGAAATCTTAGTAATTGTTTGGTGATAGGATGCTTAAGGTCAAGGTCACATAGCTAATTAGGGACAGATCTGATATTAGAACTCACATGTGTTTATGTGAGTGTGTTTTGCCTATTACTTTGTACTTCCTCCTCTTCACACAACCTATAGAAAAGCTTATCATTTTATTATTTTTTGGGTAAAGTAACCAAAGAAGATGAAATGTACTACTGGATTTGTTAATCTATAAGGCAAACGGGCATTTTTCCCCCAATGAGGCCCCCCAAAAGTGGACTTTTCAATGCAGTTTTAAGTTCACAGCAAAATTGAGCAGAAGTACAGAGGTTTGACATATAACCCCACCAGAGTGATGTATTTGTTATAACTGATGAACATACATTGACACATCTATTCACCCCAAGTCTACAGTTTATCTTTGGGTTTACTCTTGGGTTCATTCTATGGGTTTGGACAAATGCATAATGACATGTATCTACCATTATAATATCATACAAAGTAGTTTCACTGCCCTAAAAGTCCTCTGTGCTCCATTCAATTCATCCCTCCCAGCTCCCGTCCCCTGGCAAACACTATATTTTTTTTTTACTGTCTCCATAGTTTTACCTTTTCAAGAATGTAACATAGCTGGAATCTTACAGTTAGTATAATGAGGTCTTTTAAAAGCTATTTATTTTATGGGGATAGCACTGACCATACTTTGGATAGAAGCATTACCATATTTTTATGGGTGGGTCTACCTAGTATTGCAACAACTTGAATGGAAGGGACATTTTCATTTTTCTGACTGATTGTTTCTGCTACACAATACCATAACAAGTAGACTGGGTGCTTCTTTTCCCCCCTCAAGTTAACATTAGACTGAAAAAAACAGCTCTCTTTGGAGTCAGGAATTAATGTTTAGATAATGTACAAATGAATACAGAACCTCTGCTTCCTCCCTCGCCCCAGTTATGATGTGCTATACTAAATTCCTGCCTGGTCTTCCTTCTCACAAATAGCTTGCCTTTTTAAGAAAGTTGGGTGATAATAAAATAGAATTATAAAAAGAGATTATATATGTATATATAATATTATATATGTATCTATGCATGCACATGCACTCTTTATTATTTGTATATAATTAAAGGGCCTCATGTGTGTCTGGCATCATTATCATTAATCTCTAACCAAATCAGGACATCAAATTAGACATAGACAGAGATGACACTGATTTTCAGGATTTGTTTAAGGAAAGGATGCTACATTGGATTCTTAGGGGCAGTAATCTCAGTTATGTATTTTATAAATATGGCTTATTCCAACTGTATCCTCATTTCAAGTGTTGGTGATTTTGGGGTTCTAGAAGGCATTACTAATGTATCCATGGTGCCACCTTTTCAAGTGTTTTGCCAAGGTAAATAAACTGGAAGTGGGATCCTTGCATCTCAAAGAAACAAGGTCAAATGAGATGATGCAGAGACATGCAAAGTTCCCTTAAAGTAACTCAGTGAAGGAAGTTAGGACAAGTGAATGTGCTTGGTGAGCTGTTTCCCAATGGGACTCTATGTCTGACTATGGGACCATCCTTAGAAGGACTCACCAGCTACAGAGGCCTCCTAGACTCCATGCAGTAAACTGGGGTGCACAGGCTTCTGGCTGCCTTCTTGGCTCTATATATCTACACAAGGCCTGTGGCAGTGCCTTTCTCCCACACACAGTTACTCAGGGGGAACAGAGTAATACACCTGACTTCATCACACTGCAGGGTATTTCCAGCCTCTCCTTTCTAACTCACAGCATAGTTGGACTATAGTACAACACAGTGGCGCATGTGGAAATGTCCCCTCCAAACTCATCACCTTACCTCTACTATCTCATCCCTGAGAGACAGAAAGTAATTCAGTCCTAGGACGCTATGTGGTCTTTTTGTTTCTGGCTTTATTTCTTTGTACCAATATTGACTTTCAAAAATGTCTGCTGGCTCTGTCATCAACTTCATCTTTCTTTTCTTAACCCAGAATTCTACCATCTTTCACCCAACCATTGTCAGTGGCCTAAATGTGAGACACTGAGAGAGTTACTTGGTTTTCTTTATCTCAAAGTATTTTTTCTTGACCTTTCTGAATACACTGTTTACTCTTTTGATATCACGTAGACACAAACCTTTATGAGCACAAAAGAACAATTTTCTGTAAGTTAAGAGGAGTTCAATCAAGGAAAATTTTCTTTCTTTAAACTTCTAACTTCTATCTCAAAAAGTGTTTAAGCTTATCTAAAGAGAAATTTAGAATTTTGAAGTTATCTCACATTAGCAAAAACAACTTGGAGCAATAATCAATTTAAATGAACTGTCAAATAATGTCAACTCTTAAAAATTGTTACCATCCACTCGCAGATTAAAATCATTTTCACACATGCTCTAAAATTTAGAATGAAAAATCTTGTTTGGCATGTTTTAAGGCAGCATTGAGAGAGGAGGAATGTGAAGATGTATCATTAGTGGTACAAAAAGGATATTTTCATTTTTAAAAACAATGAATATCTTAAAGATACAGCTCTAATTAGTAATGCTGGGTATAGTGACACATCCAATCAAGCTCCTAGCATATTCATTGTGATAGATCTTATTTAACTGACCGAAGAAAAACAAGGTTCATATTCTTTCTGCCTTTTAGTTTTGATCAAAATATTAAAGGGTATTTCAGCCTGTACTAGTTATCTTAAATGATATGATGCACAGCAAAATGTATTGATCCACATGAATTGGTCAAAGATCAATTGTCCTTTTGAAAATAATATATTTACCTTTTGAAAGGACCTCAGAAACCCATTGTCTCCGAAAGTTAAAACTAATTTCCCCTTCACAATAGTGATTAGTTGGGTTCCTTGTAGCTTGAGTAGTTTTAAATTAATCCAAAGTCTCTGAGAGGCTTTGAAATGTTGTTCCTCAAAGCATATCTATGATGCAAGTAGGTGCAGAAGATGGTTTTAGCACATTAGCAGATGGAGAGAACTGAGTCACAAGCCAGTTGGGTGATTTGGCAAAAACCACGGCATCTATAGTGATTACTGCAATCCCAGAATAGAGTTCTCAGCTCCTACCTCCCATCTGCTCTTTAAAAAGTCTTTAAGAGCCAATTATCTGTTCTTTTGTCAGAAGAGTCTGTTGATTCTATTAGTAGGGATAGAGCTGGCCCCAGCAAAGTTTGCCTGAATTTCCCCATTCCTGCACTTCTTATTCCTCCATGCACCCACTCCTCTTGATTGCCCTCTTCCCTTACAAACACAATATTCTCATCAGCTATTCAAAGCCTTTACCTGTGACACAAAAAGAATGGTATAGGTACTCAGGTGACAAAAGGAGATCCTTGATAAAGGACACATCTATTAACCGTTTCATCTGTTCTAAATGCAGCTCTGGGTACTTCACACCACTTTCTCATTCCAGCTTCACTACCAATTATTGGCGTGGGACCATATTTCATGACATACATGATGGATGCTACCTACATAAACAAATTGATGATGGCAGTGCCGGTGGTAGCAAAGTAGAATGCTTACTGAATCAGAAACAAAATAACTGGCTTCTGGCTTTGGCTGTTGCCTCTAAATCTGTGTGACCTTGGTTAATACATATTTTCCCCCTCTGGACTTAGTTCCCTCACCTGGATACAGGCAGAGCAGAGTAGACTACATGAACACTCAGACTGAACTGACTCTAAAATTATAGGAGAATGTGATGGAAATTGTTCAGTTAAGGTGGGCAAGATCAGTGGCTCTCTCGGTGGAGATCACATTTGCAAGAAGACTGCGTTTTAGTCCTTGCCCATGTAGGCAAATGTTCTCAACTCATAAATCACAGTCATGCCCATCCCCAGGACATTTAAAATTTCTAATGTAAGCCTGCTGATTCAAGGGGCTCCCTGGGTATCTATACCTATATTTTTAAAAGATCTTGAGGTGTTTGTGATAGGCACTTCTAGATAGGTATTTTTAGTTAAGAATTATTGCTATATACTGAGGAATTCCAGAAAGTGGAGAAGATATTTGGCAGAGTCAGAGCTTTTCTGAGACTCCTTAACTCATGCCGTCTCTTTGGTCTCAGTGTGATTCTGGACCTACACATTAGGCAAGTGGTTGGACTGGAGAGAGTTTGGAGACCTGGGAAAGTATTGCTTGTAGGACACAAGTTGAGTGCTGTCTATGAGGTCAGGCCTCATTTGCTTTGATTTCATCCAGATTGTTTTTCCTTGCCTCCAATTCAACCTGTATAGAATTTTAATCTTCCCCTAAAGATAACCCATTAAAGATGATGAAAGAGTCTGGCTCCCAGATCCATTCAACCCCTCAAACTCTAAGATGAAATTGCAGAGGCATTACTAAGGTCTAATTTTGTCTTTGGAACTAATTAAGCATCCTGTGTGATGCACTAGGTCCAGGATGTTGTTTTTGTTTTTTTTCTTCTTTTTTTTTTTTTGCTTAAAGTAATGGACAATTGCTAAGGATGAATGATTTTGGATCTTCAGGCCAGTATTAATCTGGTTGTCTGAATATAAATACATTTGGTATTCCAAAATTCTCTCTCTCATCTAAATCAAATAGCTACTTTAAACTGGGAATCCCCAAACCAAATATCTTTTGTGTAATTCTCTAGATTTCCAGGATGAAGCCAAAGTTATAACATATGCTTTTCCTTACTCAACTATTTAGACCTTTCCTTTGTTGGTATCCAAGAAAACAGAATCTGTTACTTAAAAATTCCTGGACTTTCATTTTCAGTGATCTTGGGGAGGGAGTTGAGCCTGATTGAAAATGAGTCACTCACTAGTTTTAAAATTTTACTTCTTCCCTGATGTCTTGAATTTGAGAAAGAAAATTTACCTAGTGGTCTTGGTTTAAAGTGAACAGAGAAACAGTATTTAACTGCCTTTCTTTACAATGTTTTTTTTTTTATTGATACCTTTGTATTTCGAGGGCTCCCAATCAGTATGAGGGGGAAACACCTGCTGCTTTTTCAGAACGGGATTCTACCCATGGTTGGCTTTGTGATCTATCAAAGAAATAACCTGTCATTTCAGTACTTGTAGTTTAAGCCCACCAGTTACAAATGGAAGTCACAATTCCTGTGGCAGGCATTTTGTTAGGCTGTCAGGTAGCTAATTTTGCTGCTGTTTCCTATTTTTTAACATTCTCTTTACATAAATAAAATGTAACACTGTGGAAAATGAAGGACCTGAACAAAAACACATGATGAGTGTACCAAAGAGCACTTACATTACTCATTTCAAGTGGTTGGTTGATGAGCAATCTTCACTAAATATTTCAGTGTTAGAAATATTACTAAGGTTATTAACTGAGTAAGGAAGTAAAATTCCTCTAGGTCAAGGATCATCTTCCAGCATTAAATAGCTTTTAAATATCTATGGGGAACATAGAATCCCATAATGGTGTTTAAAGACAATATCAGTGACATTTTCCCTCCATATCTCCTTTGATTAAAATAATCATGAATTTCAGGTCTAGAAAGAACTTGAGAATAAGATGGGTATAACCTTTCCCTAGTTTACACAGTTGATTCTTAACAGACCCTGTCTAAAATCCTAATCTGTTATCTTTCAGTTTTGACATCCTCCCACAAAGCCAGGTAACTCTAGATAAATGAGAAATCAGATGTTTCCAGTCTTTATCAGAGCTAGCCCATTCCAATTTTATCAAATAAATTATTATTTCAGTATTCTAATTGTACTCTAGCTATTCCAAAGTGACTCAAGGTACAGCTCAAAAAAGGACCAATATAACTTATTTCATAAAATCTCAGTTCGTTAGAACATGTTACAAGGAACCCAGATTATGGATTGGAACCCCATAGTATGCTGATTTTTTGTTTCGTGATGATAATAGACACCTGTAACTTGTGAAAATATGTGCCATTAGTCAAAGAATGGCCATGGTGCCTGCTTCTCCTCAATTTATCATTAGTAAATCATGTCCAATTGAAATCTCATTCTCAACTAACCATGAGTCAGTAGCAATATGTTGATTTATGAATGACATTCATACTCAAAAATTATGTAATTGCCTTTAGTTTTAGGACTGGGACTAAAATTCAGGTATTTAATTCTCTGTCCAGGGAATTTTCTATCACAGTCTAAAACCTCCCAAGCACCCCTGACGGAGTGAAACCGGCCAAGATATCTTGGTGCTGCAGATATTCCATTAAATGTGTCTTAACTTGCAGAACCCAACACAGCTGGTGAACTGTAGCAGCCCCTTTGTAAATCTCTGAAATCCAAGGCCAGGTCTACTCAGTTTAAAGGGGAAAGAAAGGTTGAGACAGAAAGGAATGGGAGGGGAATGGGAAAAAGCATCGAGCACAACAGAACACCAGTGCTTTCCAGCTCTCTGAGTCACATGGCGGGTTGTAAAATGACTTATAGCCCTGAAAATATTGGCAGAACATTCAGCATAGATCATGCATTTCAGGCACATGATGCAAAGGCTTTTTGGCTCGTGTTTACAGGCTAGCAATTGATGAGGCTCTAGCGACGTTCCAAATAATTCATTGTATTTTCTTTCTGTACTAAGTCCTTTGGACTGATTAAAGCAAAACTTCCGAAAGCAAGCCTTCCACTTGCTATATCACCTTTCTCTTTCTCACATGGCTAATGTGACCCCATGTTCTTGCATGGAGTTTCACAGAACATTTTGCAAACCTACACAATCTTCATTTCCTGGACTCTTCTCAAAGTAAGCATGCTTGCCCAGTGTGCTCAAATTGGCCAGGGTGCGGTTCAGTCAATGCTCTCAGCTGACTTTAGGTTTGACACTGTGGTAAACCACAGAATCAGCCATGCCCTCTGATTTGACCAATAAGCCAGCCAAAAGAGTAATCATATTAAGGGTGGTTCAACTGTAAAGGCAGAGGTTTTCTTGATCACATGGAAAATCCAAAACTTCATTCTCTAGTTGGAATTCTGCATTTTTATTTCTAACATTATTCTTAGAAAGAAAGTAATGGAATAGTGACATAAAATACACATATTTAAAGAATAATCATAAAATATTTCCATTTTTAATACAAGGGTAAAGGTATCCTCATCAGTAATTATTAATTTAAATAAAACATGTATTAAGAAAAGAGAAGTTAGATATACTTATCTGACTATTTTACGCATTATCTGTTTATGACTTCTGTGCTGCTAACTGATTGGATGCTGGCTAGGATAGGTGGGTAATTCTAGTCAAATCTAGTAGAGTAGCTCTTTAGAGAAAGAACAATTTTATAAATTTTCCTAAGCACCTATGTTTGGTCCCTGGCTTACTTACCATAACTTACATAATGAATCAGTGAATTATTATTATTACTACTACTATGAAGAATCTTAGAGGTCATTTTACTCAGTCCATAGGAGGTAAACCCACTGAATCTAATAATTTCAACAATTTTTATCCTTTTGGCCAAGACTTTGTAGCCACCAAGCTTCTCTTTGACCAGAACCTTTGATTTCATTCATTTCTAGTTAACCACAAGAAAAATGCTAAATATATAGAGCCTTAAGCTAATTTGTTTTAGTTATGAGAGTTAGCTTTTATTTGTAAATCTTCTAAACAACCTCTTAATTTTATCCCACTCTGAAGTATTCCAACCTTTATCATTTATATGATGAAATATATTATTAATTTTATAAGTTAAAGGTTTTCTTTGTAAAGCTGATTTGTGTATCTCTGTGTGTGAAAATATCCAAGACATTGCTTCCTTACTTTGTTTGTCTTTAGGCAGTAAGAGGTTTGATCACTTTCTATAGAAATATTAAAGGATTAGAGGTTTATTAGCAGACTATTTGAGAATATTCCAAGTTGTTGTTTAAGTTCAATGTTTAGTTCTGGTGATAAGATTAGCAATGAAATTCACTTTGTGGCAATTAACCTCCTTTCTTCCCCAATCTCCCAAAATAAATAGAGAATTTAGATTGAAATGCATCCTGAGAGACAGAAGACAGTGGGCCCAAGGTAAAAGCAATTTGAGCCTTCATCTCTGGCTTGCTCCCTTAGCTGTTCATTCATTTTGTGGTTTGAATGGAGAGTACATTTCCTAGATTTGCAAAATATATGGAAAATAATTCTACTTCCAGTTCATTGTCCTCTTGGCTATTTTTCTCATTTTGAAGCTACATGGAACTATTTGGGCCTTCCTAGTACACTTAAAATTGCTTTAAAACAGATTTAAGTCTCCTTACAAGACTGAAATTCCAATTCTCCATCCAATAGAGAAGGGCACTATTAGAGATCTACTAGGTGTTTCAATCTGCACACATTTATATGACTCTTCTTTTAGTTAGAATTAATAAAAAATGGAATTAAAGATTTATGGTTATGGTGTGATGATACAAATGCTGGTGTAAGAGCAGCTTTGTGACTACTTGGCAAAGATGCATTTGAGTTCCGAAATATTTTTAAATGTAAATGTATATTCCCTCTTTGTGTTTCTCTTTGATATGCACAGTCTCATGTTTTAGAGGCAATTCTAAATCCCCCAAACTATATCAGTCAGGAAAAGGCAGGAAAAGTTATCTGTAAATTATCCTCCTATGCTTTATCCATTTTGTGGCTCATTTGTGACAAGTTGACAAAAACAAAACACCAGCTCCCTGGTGCCATCACAGATACTTTTGTGATGCCTGCCTGTGTTTTATAAATGGATGTGTGCTCACCAAGTGCCAATCAATCAAAAAACAGCTGAACATCATGTTAGGAAATAAAACTCTCTTATCTTCCTCCAGCTTTGGGGAGAAAAAAATCATTGCCCAAATCAAAACATTTTCATTAATTTTGAAAATCTCATTATCAAATCTAAAATTCGGTATACAGTAGACACTCAGTAAAATATTTGTGAAATGGAAATGAATTTACCTAAATATAAAGGATTTTCAAGTCACAGTACCTGCTGCTTTTTAATATTACTTTAGGCAATTCAGTTCTATTTTTTTTTTATTTTTTTTATTTCAGAGAGAGGAAGGGAGAAGGACAGAGAGATAGAAATATCAATGATGAGAATGAGTAATCAATTGGCTGCCTCCTGCTTGGCCCCTACTAGGGATGGAACCTGCAACCTGGGCATGTACCCTGACCAGGAATTGAATCATGACCTATTGGTTCATAGGCTGACTCTCAACCACTGAGCCACAGCAGGCAAGCCAGTTCTATTTTTAAAAAGTGATTGAGTATCAACTTTGTGCATGAACCTGTAGTGGCTTTTGAACAGACATGAGTAAGAATGTGAGTGTCTGTATTTAAGGAGCCCAGACTTGAAACCAGGTTTCAGTTACTTTGTAAAACTGTGCAAGGTCAGCAAAGCCTTGGGAAATTCAGGGAAAACCCATGTACACAGCCTGTCACAATGGGTGCAGCCGCCACTTCCAGGAATTAAGAAACCAGATGCTTAAGCCAAACTGATATTAAGACAATGCAAATTTAGAAGCTAAGTTTGTTTTTGGTTTGAAAGAGGGAATAGAGCACAGATGGGCCATTCCTTAGATTTATATTGCAGTAAGTTTGACATTTAAAAGGCTAGAGAAATAATGTTTTGAAGAGAAACCTAGAGCAGTTTAAATGATCCTCATTCACTATGTGCTTTTCTGGGCCAAATTTTAAGGAGTAGGGTCTGTTTTCCCCTTACATGTGCATGTTTTTTGGTGTGCAGTGTGGGTTTGGGCTATCAAAGTTCTTTGTGCTTCCTTATTAAATACTACCAACCTGATTGGAGACACACTACAAATTTTACAGCACCATCCTCTCATTTCCTCAGCTGTTACTCCCCTTCTCTGCTCTCCCTGTCAAAATAACAATTATTTTAAGTAGTTTTCTCTCCATTTCCATCCATTCCCCCTGGAAACTTTTTTTTTTTTTTTTAAAGATTTGGGTTGAACCACTATGGGGAGGCTGGAGACTGGGACTATCTCTCATAGGATTCAGCAGGGAAATTAACATCGAATTTGGTTGTGAACAATGAAGAGATAAGGGAGTTCTAATAGCTAAGATAATGGCTGAACTTCTTGGAGCTAAGAGATTGCTCTTCTCTATTTTCCCCATTTATCCTGGTCTGGCTGCTGCTCTGGCTTCTTTAAGACCCATTTCTCCTCCTCCACTATATCTTCCTAGACCTTTCTCACCCTGAACCAGTCATTCTGGATCCAAATTCTGGATTTACTCCTTAAAGATTGTGTCTTTGTGCTTCAGTTTGCTTATCTGTAAAATAAGCAAATATAATGAAGTAATAATAGTACTTATTTTATAGGGTTGCAAATTTAAATAAGTGACTTGATAATGAGTGCTTCAAAATGCCACATAGTAAGTCCTACCATTTTGTTCTTGTTAGTTTATTTATTGAAGTCTGTGTAAAATCCTTTGAGAAGAAGGATCTGTGTCTAAAAACCTATTTGAAAATCGCTGTTCAAATGTTGTCCCCTCCTCTGTATTATGTGTCAATTAAATATATTGATTTTTCTCTCTCTCAGACTATTAGGTTTGTCTCCTCTTCCTCTATCCATCATCTGAACGAAGGCTTTTCCCAAAGGTCTGCACCCAGATTACATGCTTCCTTTTCTACTTTGGGATTTTATTTGTTTCCATGGCTACAAATAGCATCACCATACACGCAACTTCCATTTTTCTGTTTTTATCCAAATCTTTTCTTTAAAAAATACTATAAGCAAAAATCCTTTTAATTCTCTCAATTATAAGAATACTAAGGAGAATGACAGCTGGACATGTTACATGCTGTGGTCTTCAGAGATGGACCAGGCTCCTATTAACAAGTTTTAAAAATAGATTTTGATAATTGACTCCCTATGAATGCCAATTGAGAAAATTACCTTTAAATGAAGGCTTACTATGCAGAATCCTAGATCTTCAAATCATAAGCCAGCTTTCTCTTTCCTGGAGCCCCCCTCTTAGGATGCATGAATTACTCTGCATTTTCCTGATGACAGAGTTGCCGGTGTCCATTAGACCCCATCACATCAACTGTTAATAACTGTTAAGAATATAATAGCACATTTGTGCAGGAGGTCAGCATCAAGGCAGACAAAGAAAGGGGGCAGAGATTAAACAATTCAGAAAACAGAAAAAATTAAAAAACATGTCACAGGTGGTTTGGCAGCAAAGAGCATAGTAATACTCTTTTCACCCTTTTATGGCATGCCTTCTATTTTCTCCTTTGCACGCCTACCAGCTTCAAAGCTAATGTTTCTTCTACTGTCAACTTCCCATAGTTTTATAGTTCTGATGGGCACACTTAATGATGTCAACTGGAATTCAGAAACAGGATAATATGACTTTATCTACTACCAGTAAACGTCAGAGATTGCTAATATGTATTAAGTACGTATTTGGAGCCAAGCACTGTGCTAAGTGCTTTTAGTGAATCATCTCATTTAATCCTCTTAGTAACTCAAGAGGGATTTTACAGGTAAGAAACTTGAATCTCAGAGAAGTTAACACATTGTGAACCAGTAGTTTTATTGCTAGCTTTACCCAGTGGCCAGATAAGTTTCTATTGAATGAGTACAAAAAAATGTTTTACATAAATGTTAAAGGCACACTTTAAAAATAAATACCCATTGCATTTTGAAGTTATTTATTACATGTTCTTACAAGCTAATCTCTTTTTAAAGAATTCTCCTGATTGACTACAAACCTTAGAACAGAAAACATGAGAATTCTTGTGATCTGTTTAAGAGACTATGACAAGCTCATGTCACAGTTTATAAAGGGGCAGTGCCAAAATTTCAATTCAAATCTCATCCAAAGCCATTGTTCTTAATGACTTCTCTATGCTGTTGGTTTGGCCTGTTGGGGCTGCTATGACGTAATGCCACATACTGTGTGTCTTATGAACAGCACAAATGTATTGCTCACTGTTCTGGGGTCTGGGAGTCCAAGATCAGGGTGCTGGCCTGGTTGGATTCTGGTGAGAGCCCTCTTCCCAGTGCAGACTGCCAACTTCTCACTGTATTATCACACTGTGGAGGAGGCTAGGGAGGTCTTTGTTTGTTTTTTTTTTAATAAGGGCACTGATCCCATTAATGAAGGATCTACCCTCCAAGGGCTCCACCTCTACATACTATCACTTTGGGGTTGAAAATTTCAGCATATGAATATGTGGGATACAAATATGCAGACAATATAAACTATTCTTCAAATTTTATATTAGTTAATGATTTTCATCCAATACACCAGTCAGCTTAAAAATCAATCCCAGAAGTGGGCATGGGGAAGGAAGAGAAGCAAAATGCGGAATTGTGCACAATTTAGAAAATCAGCCCTGATTTTCAAAAATTGTCAAAAGTTGACAAAAATCATACAGATTGTTCATCATGCCTAAAATCTTTAGCTTCAGTTGAGTTCATCTAAATAGTGTGCTCTGAATATCTGTATACATTCACAACAATTTGCACAGATACAAACACCTTCCCAACCAAATGTGTATGTACTGTGACTCTGTAACTGGGATCAGTGGCCCCTGATCAATGTGCTGTCAGGTCAGAGAGCCCAGCTGCTTCCCACATCACAACTGCATGACACAAGGCATTTGCTGCAGTGTTTGGGTTTCACATTTCAGTATTGATTATCACAGCTGTCCAACATGAGTCACAGCCATTTTACATAACCCATTGCCAAGTCCCTAAAGAACTGCAGTAAAAGTTTAAAAAGCCCCTCTGAAAGGATGATGAGTGACAATCTATAAAGGATCTTTCATGATGAGAGACTGAGACCGCATGTAATAGATATGTTCATATTTTATTCATGCCTTTCTGAGATTCCAAAACACCATCACTGGGCATATCAGCATCTCACACTAAATATTCAGGTGGAATATGAGATTTGAAATAAAATGCTGTAGTAGTATTCCATTCATTAGGACTCCAGTCCTCTCAGGACTCAACACTTCTATCAGTTTAAGAGAAAGTATTACCGTATTTTCCAGCGTATAAGACGACTGGGCGTATAGAAGATTTTCCTGGGTTAAAAAGTTGTCTTATAAGCCTGAAAATATGGTATTCAAAAAGCTTTTTAGTCCAGGCACCAAGGGGTACCCTTTCGCCAGAGAGCACTGTATTGATAAATGATATCCTCTTTGTATAAAAGGTCTCTCCTTAAATTAGGTTCATTAAAATAAAAGGCTCATATCTGGGTGTCATTGAGAAGTGATATTTATGTGTTAATCTTAGACAACATTTTATTTTTTAACACACAAGGGATTATTTAAGAAAAAATATTTACTAGGACAATATGTTGCTCAATCTATAGTCAAGTGTGTCTGAGTCATTAGAACAAGCACTTGAGAAAGATTGAAAAACATTGGGCTTTGTGGTAGAAGAGGCCTAGGGATCAGAGCACTTGAAATGTGATTTTTGTTAATGTTGTGCCACTTAATTGCATTAATTTGTCCAATCTTACCATTAACTTGGAATCAACTATAAGGATTTTTGAAAGGACTATATATCACACACTAGTCCTTTAAAGTTAATTATAATTACTATGTAATATCAAAAGGTTATTATCTAAAACGTCCTCTTGTTCATTAGAGTTGATTTGTCTATGTCACACTTGTGCCTGCCTGGAAAGGATTTGGGAGTGTGGCTTATTATCATTACTCAATAGAGGCCCGGTGCACGGATTCATGCACATTGAAAGTAAATTAATTAGAAGGTGGCAGGCTGGGCGGGACTGGGCAAGATGGGCCAGACACACCCTGGAGCCAACCTCCCTCAGTCCCTCGGTGGCTGGCCGAACCTGGGGCTGCGCCAGGGCCCTAAGGGTATCTGCAGAGAGAGCAGGGTCCCTTCGGCAGGTGGGGTCCCTAGGCCTGGCCTGTGGGGATGGGGCCAAAACTGAGAGTTGAACATCCCCAGCAGGGTCAGGTGTACTGCTTCAGTTTACTTTCTAGGAGCTTTTGATATAAGACAAAAAGAAATTATACCCTCAAGGCTTATTTTAAAATATTCCCATTGTTCAGAATGGCATTTGCAGATGCACTATCATTCAGAGTTCAATATGGACAACTACAGTTCACTGCATTTCCACATGCAACTTGTCTAACTTATTAGGTCCCTCCTTTTCTTAGATTGAATCATCCATCTCCTTCCAACATTTAAGTTACTGGAAGCATGTCTCTTTCTATCCTTGATTAACACACTTAAGAAACTCAGATTTGGTTTGAGGGTAGGAGAAGGATTCAGTTTTATATTCTTCTAACCTAAAGAGAGGATACTCTGGAGTAATCAAACAGGTGACCACAACATGGGCAGGCTTTGGACATAGCTTTGATGTTTTGGTAGTTGTGGATGTCTGAGAGGAGTTGGTCTCTTGTGTGAGCTTTGAGGAATGGCTGTATTTCAGTGGGCTGTGATGGAGGAAGTACAGGGGGAAAATCTGAGAGGTAGCTCAGGAAAAGGATATCTACACTCACAGTGAGGCTGAACCCTTATGCCTGCATCTCGTGCCACCTTCACACATTTCAAACCTATACTTCAGCCTGAAGAGAGGAAAAGATAGGAAATGTTCAACAAGAGGAAGAAAGGACAATGAGACCATGGCTTATACCCCCTTTAAGAACTGGGTAAAGCCCTACCTGGTTTGGCTTAGTGGATAGAGTGTTGGCCTGTGGGCCAAAGGGTCCTGGGTTTGATTCTGGTCAAGGGCACATACCTTGGTTGTAGGCTCCTCCCTGGCCCTGACCCTGGTCGGGGGTCGTATAGGAAGCAACCAATCGATGTGTTTCTCTCACATCGATGTTTCTCTCTGTCTTTCTCTCTCTCTTCTACTCTCTCTAAAAATCAATAGAAAAATATCTTCAGGTGAGGAATAACAAAACAAAACAAAAAAAGACCTGAGTAAAGAGTAAACCAACAAATGCACGCACACATGGGTGTACTGAGGTTTGAAGTTCACACCAGAGAACTTCAAACTCTTATTTAAAACTGTAAGTTGTGAAGTATCCCAAGAGGACTTAAACTGTGTCTTCTAGCCTCCCATTTGCTTTGTACACAGAACTGTCTGATGCTACTGGGACACCTACACTCTTTGCAGTAGCAACTGGGTCTGCTGCTGCACAGATTGCTGCCCACCCACCACAGCAAAGCAGACTCAAGCCTCATGCACACAATGTTCCCTGGAAGGACACTGAGCCACATGTGCAAATTTGAGACAAATGCACAGAGTGGGAGGACTACCCTGTAACGATAATCTAAACCCTCCCAAAAGTAAAAATTAACTTTCTTCCTCTTTCAAAGTGAACATTACAATACAGACTTGAATTTGGTATTGCTAATTTTTGTACAGATAGAAGTTGGAATCCTTTCTCAAATTCCAAAAATCCTTATTTTTTCACCAAGCTCAATCCCATTAGCTTCAGTATCCATGATACCAAAATGGAGCAGTAATGATAGTTTTCAGTAACTACTTTCAGCATGTTATTATTAAATCTCTCAGCCATTCCAGCTATCATCATAATGAAATAGTTCATTTCTTGCATATCCTTGCCCTGATCTATTCCCTGCACAACTCTTCCAAATCAGGACTCAATTATCTGGTGAATTGTGTGCTCCCTCTAACCCCCTTTCTGTGTCAGGTTATTAGCTTTTGATTCTCTGATCCTCAGATTTTTCTTAGATTGCCTTTAAGTGTCTTTTGCAAACACTGAAATTGTATGGGTAATTGTGTGTGAATGTGAATTTTTCTTGGTGAGGAGGTCCATGGTTTTTATCAGTTTAAGAACTAATGACCTAGTGTGTCACTATTTCCAGATCCTTTGCCCTATACACTAGCATGTCTGAAAACTATTCTGTCTGTCCAATGCCAAACCCAGAGGTACTGGCCACTTCCATTATGCTGTCTGGGGGAAATCTTCAAGATATCAAAGGAGGGCAACTAGTCCACCCTCTGAAATCTCTTCTTCCTAGAAGATTTTATGGCCTCCTCCAGGGAAAGAGATTGATTTCCTCTAGTTGTCTCTGAGTTCTGAGAATTAAGGGTCCAGAGAATTCCTAAAAAAATGACTTGGTACTCAACACTCTTCCAGTAAAAGTTCTATAATTCTTAAGCAAAGCTGTAGCTTTCTTTACTTCCTGCCTCATGACTCTTGAGTCTCATCATTTAATTGGAAATCTGTAGTGCCTTTGTTTTGAGCAGTCTTGAATTGCTTTTCTCTCTTATAGGAGGCAAAATTCTCTCCCTCTTCCCCAAGTATCTGCTTCCCTTCCCTCATTTTGGTCTTATCTGCTTAACAACATTTCCCATAATTTAGCCCCTTCCAATGGAAACCTCTGATTGGATGACAAGGTAAGCTCTGTCTTATCTTTTAGGAAACTGCAGTCAGTTAAATAACACTGAACAAGAAAACGAATCCGGCCACCTACATTTGCTTATTAGGGCTTGAGTTTTATAAAGGAATAAGGTTCTATTCTCCTCTAAAAAGTTGACCCTTTACCTGCAATCATAGTTAGAGTTTAAAGGCTGTTTTTTTTTCTCTCTCTCCATATTATATGATTGGGTACATGTAGGCTTGAACCTAAACTCACAGTATCTGTCCAATGAATGCCCATCTGCCTAGACTGCCACAGGCATCTCCAACTCACCTCATATACAACTCATCATTTTTTCCATAGAAAATAAGCTTTTCCTCCTATATTAGCTATATCACTTCATAGCACTGTACTCAGCAACCGAGGCTAGGAAATCTGCAGATTTCTCTTGGGTCTTCCTTCTTTTTAGAGTTCTACATACAATCATTATCCTTCTTATTCCAATGTTAACCCCCAAATATTTCTCAAACCTATCTTTTCTTTTCTGCCTCAATTACTATTGCCAATTTCTAGCTTTTGTCGTCTCTAACCTGAAATTGTGTATCTGGGTTCTAATTACTTCTCAAATCAATAATAATCCTATATAATAAAAGGCCAGGGGACCATAAGCATAATGACTGGAACAATTGATCGACCAGTCACCATGAGGTGCATTGGCCACCTCTCAGTCCCTCCCCTCCGGCCCGTGAGCAGCAGCTCATGGTGGTGGGCAGGGCGGCTTGTGGCTCTCCTTAGTGGGTGGCGGGCAGGGCGGCAAGCAGTGGCAAGCTACGTGTGCACGATTTTGTGCGCTGGGCCTCTAGTAATAATAATTAATAATAATTATAATAATTATAATAAATAGTAACGATGGCTAATGCTTAATGGGTGCTTGTCACAAGCTTTAGACTATGCTGAAGTGCTTTATATGACATATCTCTTATAAAACTCACTATAACCTACAGGTTAGGTATTTGTCATCATCTCCAGTTGACAGATGGAAAAACTGAGGCTTGCAGAGATCAAGGAACTTGCTCAAAGTCACATATTTAGAATGCAGTGGCAACAAAATAATAATTAAGGTCTGTCTGTCTTCAGAGAATGAGCTTTTATCACAGAGTCTATGATTTCTCTGAAGTCATAGTTTCTTGGTTTGTCCCCTTAAAATATAAATAAAATATAAATATGACAAGTCCATAACTAACATCATACTCACTGCTAAAAAGCTGAGAACTTTTCCTCTAAGATCAGGAACAAGACAAGGATGGCTACTCTGTCCACTTTTAATCAACATAGTATTGAAAGTTCTAGTTAGCACAATTAGTCAAGAAAAAGAAATAAAAGTCATCCAAATCAGAAAGGAAAAACTAAAACTGTCACTAGTTAAAAATGGCATGATATTATATATAGAAAACCCTAAAGACTCTACCAACCTTTCCCCCACACACAAAACTGTTAGAACTAATAAACAAATTCAGTAAAGTTGCAGTATACAAAACCAATATACAGAAATATGTTGCATTTATATTCACTAATAATGTATACTGAATACTATAAGACATTGATGAAAGAAATTAAAGAAGACACAAATAATTGGATATTCTGTGTTCATGAAATGGAAGAATCAACAGTGTTAATAACCAAGCAATCTACAGACTCAAAGCAATCCCTATCAAAATTCCAATAGCCTTTTTAACAGCAATAGAACAATTCTAAAATTTGTATGAAAACACAAGACCCCAAATAAGCAAAGCAATCTTGATTAAGAAGAACAAAGCTGGAGGCAACATGTTCCATGATTTCAAACTTTATTACAAAGTTATAGTATCAAAACAATATAGTATTTACATAAAAATAGACACACAGATCAATGGAACAGAATGAGAGCCCACATACAAATATATATGAATACCAGGTGTACCGGTTACTAATGTGGATTTTTTTCAATAGATGGAGTCACACATATGTTGATATATATGCGATTTGATATGTATTCTACTTTGTTATATTGACAGCAGGCTTCAAAACTTTATATGTCAAATTTTCTGAAGGTGTTAACATCATAGATATTTTTACGATTAAAAAATGTCAAATTTTGTGCCAAAAAAAAAAAGAGCATTTGCAGGAAGTTTTAATTCATTACTTTATTTTGAAGAAAAGTGCTGCTGAGGGTTATCATATACTTCAAGAAGCTTATGGTGAACATGCACCATCTCAGGATACTTGTGAATGCTGATTTAAATGCTTTAAAAGTGATGATTTCGATGTGAAAGACAAAGAACATCCAGGTGAACTGAAAAAGTTTGAAGACCAACAATTATAAGCATTATTGGATGAAGATGCATGTCAAACTCAAAAACAACTTGCATAAAGATTAAACATTGCGAAGCAAACAATTTCTGATCATTTACAAGCAATGGGAAAGGTTTTAAAGGAAGGAAAATGGGTGCCACATCATCTGAATGAAATACAAATGGAAAACCAAAATGTCATCAGTAAAATGTTGCTTCAGTGGCACGAAAGAAAGTCTTTTTTGCATTGAATTGTAACTGGCAATGAGAAGTGGATTTATTTTGAGAATCCCAAATACACAAAATCATGGGTTGATCAAGGACGACCATCAACATTGACTGCAAGGCCAAATCGCTTTGGAAAGAAGACAATGCTCTGCATTGGTGGGATCAGGAAGGTGTAGCATATTATAAACTTCTAAAACCAGGTGAAACCATTAATACTGATGACTACTGACAACAAATAATATATTTGAACCACACTTTGATCATAAAACGACCAAAATTATGGCAAAGTAATTTTGCTTCATGTTAACGCACCATCATACACTTCAAAACCAGTTAAAGACATGTTAAAAGATCTTGCCTGGGAAGTATTAACCCACCTGCCATATTCACCAGACCTTGCTCCTTCAGATTACCACTTGTGCTGATCGATGGCATACGCACTTTCTGAGCAACACTTCAAAATGTACGAAAAAGTAGAAAATTTGGTCTCTGAATGGTTTGCCTCAAACCAAGAAAAGTTATATTGGGACAGTATCTACAAATTACTTGAAAGTTGGGGAAAATGTGTAGCTAGTGATGGACATTACTTTGAATAAAGCACTTCTGATGTTTCTCTTGAAATTATTGTGTTTTCTTTGATTACAAAATCCACCATTATTAACCGGTACACCTGGTATGTAATAAATTTCATTGTAACAAAGGAGCCAAGAATATACAGTGGGGAAATAAATGATGTTGGCAAAACTGGACGGCAACATGCAAACGAATGAAACTGGAACACTATCTTACACCATACACAAAAACTAATTCAAAATGAATTGAAGACTTGAATGTCAGACCTGAAACCATTAAATTCCTAAAAGAAGACATAGGTGGCAATCTCCTTGACATTGGTTTTGGTAATGATTTTCAGATTTGACACCAAAAACAAAGGCAACAAAAGCAAAAATAAACAAATGGGACTACATAAAGCTAAAAAACTTCTGCACAGCAAAGAAAACCATCAATAAAATTAAAATGCAACCTACTAAATAGAAGAAAACATTTGTAAATTATATATCTGATAAAGGGTTAATATCAAAAATACATAAAGAACTAATTTAACTCAATAGCAACAAAACACAATCCACTAAAAAATGGGCACATGATCTGAATAAATATTTTTTTCAAAAATGGCATACTAGGAAAGAGGTACATAGAAAGATGCTCAATATTGCTATTCGTGAAGGAAATGCAAAACAAAACCACAAAGAAATAGCACTTCACACCTGTTAAATGAATATTATCATAAAGATAAGAAATAGCAACTGTTGGCAAGGATGTAGAGAAAAAACAACTCTAGTGCACTGTTGGTAGGAATGAAAATTGGTGTAGCCATTATGGAAAACAGTATGGATGTTCTTTGAAAAATTAAAAATAGAACTAAGATAAGATTCGGAAATTCCACTTCTGGGTAATTATTCCAAGAAGATGAAAACACTAACTCAAAAAGATATATACACAATCATGTTCATTGAGCATTATTTACAATAGGCAAGTTATGGAAACAACCTAAGTATCCTTCAATGGATGAAAGAATAAAGTGTGACATATATATACTAGAGGCCCGGTGCACGAAATTTGTGCATGGGGTGGAGAGGTGTCCCTCAGGCCAGCCTGCACCCTCTTCAATCTGGGACCCCTTGAGGGATGTCCGACTGCCCGTTTAGGCCTGATCCAGTACTGCTGGCTCCCAACTGCTCGCCTTCCTGCCTTCCTGATTGCCCCTAACCGCTTCTGCTTGCCAGCCTGATTTATGCCTAACTGCTCCCCTGCCAGCGTGTTTGCCCCTAACTGCCCTCTCCTTTTGGCCTGGTCACCCCTAACTGCCCTCCCCTGCAGGCCTGGTCCCCCCCAACTGCTCTCCCCTGCTGGCCTGGGTCCCACCCAACTGCCCTTCTCTGCAGGCCCAGTCATCCCCAACTTCCCTCCTCTGCTGGTTTGGTCACCCCTAACTGCCCTCCCCTGCAGGCTTCATTGCCCCCAACTGCCCTACCTTGCAGGCCTGGTCCTTCCCAAATGCCCTCCCCTGCTGGCCATCTTGTGCCGGCCATCTTGTGTCCACATGGGGACAGGATCTTTGACCACATGGGGGCAGCCATCTTGTGTGTTGGAGTGATGGTCAATCTGCATATTACTCTTTTATTAGATAGGATAGAGGCTTGGTGCATGGGTGGGGGCCAGCTGGTTTGCCCTGAAGGGTATCCCAGATCAGGGGGGGGTTCCCTTGGGGTGTGGGGTGGCCTGGGTGAAAGGCCTGTGGTGGTTTGCAGGCTGGCCACGCCCCCTGGCGACCCAAGCAGAGGCCCTGGTATCTGCGATTTATGTATCTTCTACAATTGAAACTTTGTAGCCTGGAGTGGAGCCAAGCCTCCTGCTCACTCCGTGGCCGGCAGCCATTTCTTTTGGGGTTTGTGTATCTTCTATATTTGAAACTTTGTAGCCTGGAGCGGAGGCCTAGGCCAGCCAGGGCTGCAGAAGCTTTGCTTCCTCCATTGCCGGGGGCAACCCTTGCCTCCTGCTCTTTCTAGCTCAGTGGCTGCAGCCATTTCTGTTTGGATTTGTTTACCTTCTATAATTGAAACTTTGTAGCCTTGAGTGGAGGTTTAGGCCAGCAACGGCAGGCATAAAGCTTGGCTTCCTTTGTTACTGGGGAAACCCAAGCCTCCTGCTCTCTGTGGCTGTAGCAATCTTGGTTGGGTTCATTTGCATATTTGCTCTTGATTGGCTTGTGGGCATGGATTGTGGGTGTAGCAGAGTTAGGGTCAATTTGCATATCACTCTTTTATTAGGTAGGATAATCTTGCTAACATGGATGGACCTTGAGGGTATTATGCTAAGTGAAATAAGACAGACAAATAGAGAGAGAAAAATCCTGTCTGATCTCATTTATATGAGGTAAATAAAAATAATAATAAACTGAGCTTGTAGATTCAGAGAACCAATCAGTGGTAACCAGACATGGGGAGTGAAGAGGGGACAAAAATGGGTGAAGGGAATCAAAAGGCACACACTTCTACTTATAAACTAAATAAGTCCTGGGGATATAATTTATAGCATAGTGACTATATATATGAGTCTAAGTGACCGTCCGACTGTCCAACCATCCAACCAGTAACTATGAAGCACACTAACCACCAGGGGGCAGATGCTCAATGCAGGAGCTGCTGAGCTGCGGTGACTTGGCATCTGTGGTTCTCGGGTGATGCACCCGGAACCAGAGAGGAGGAAGCCCAATTTTGGGATGTGTAACCCAAGAACTACCCTCTCGCAATCTGGGACCCTTGGGGGATGTCAGAGCCAGTTTCAGCCCAATCTATGCAGGGCAGCCCGAAGGATCCCACATGCCAGAGGGACCCTGCTCACTCCACCCCAGGTACGACGGGCCAGGGAGGGTGTGTCCTGCCCATCTAACCCTGTCCTGCCCCGCAGGCTACCTTCTAATTAATTACCTCTCAGAATATGTGCACTGGGGCATTAGTAGTTATCAATACTCTATTGTATATTTGAAAGTTTTTAAGAGAGTAGAACTTAAAACTTCTCATTAAAAAAATAAATTTTTAACTATGTGTGGTGATGGGTGTTAACTAGATTTATTGTGATGATCATTTTGCAATATATACAAACTAGAGGCCTGGTGCACAAAATTCATGCACGGTGGGGGGTGTCCCTCAGCCCAGCCTGCACCCTCTCCAATCTGGGACACCTTGAGGGATGTTCGGCCGCCCGTTTAGGCCCAATCCCGGTGAGATCGGGCCTAAACGGGCAGTCCGACATCTCTCTCACAATCCTGGATGGCTTGTTTCCAACCGCTTCCCGCTCCCCCAACTGTCCTCCTCTGCTGGCCTGGTCACCCCTAATTGCCCCTAACCACTTCTGCCTGCCAGCCTGATCAACCCTAAACACTCCCCTGCCAGACTGATCGATGCCTAACTGCTCCATGGCTGGCCCAATTGCCCCTAACTGCCCTCCCCTGCCATCCTGGTCACCCCAAATGCCCTTCCCTGCCGGCCTGGTCGCCCCCACCTTCCCTACCCTATAGGCTGGGTCCCCCTCAACTGTCCTCCCCTGGTCGCCCCCAACTTCCCTACCCTATAGGCTGGGTCCCCCCCAACTGCCCTTTCCTGCAGGCCTGGTCCCCCACAACTGTCCTCCCCTGCTGGCTTGGTCTCCCCCAACTGCCCTTCTCTGCTGGCCCTGTCACCCCTAACTGCCCTCCCTGCTGGCCTATTCACCCACAACTGCCCTCCCCTGTAGGCCTTGTCTCCCCCAACTGCCCTCCCCTGCAGGCCTGGATGCCCCCCAACTGCGCTCCCCTGCAGGCCTGGGTCCCCCCCAACTGCCCTCCCCTGCTGGCCTGGTCTCCTCCAACTTCCCTCATCTGCTGGCCCGGTCACCACTAACTGCTCTCCCTGCTGGCCTGATTGCCCACAACTGCCCTCCATTGCTGGCCTGGTCTCCCCCAACTGTCCTCCTCTGCTGGCTATCTTGTGGTGGCCATCTTTTGTCCACATGGGGCAGCCATCTTTGACCACATGGGGGCAGCCATCTTGTGTCCACATGGGGGCAGCCATCTTTGATCACATGGGGCGGTCATCTTGTGTCTTGGAGTGACAGTCAATTTGCATATTACTCTTTTATTAGATACGATTTTGAGTCATTATGTTATATAGCTGTAGTTTCAATTTTATCTTTTTATTTATTCCTTGACACTTTCTCTTAACCCTTCTCTATGTGATTGTGTTAGGTAGGCACCTCTTCTAACCATTCTCAAAAACTCCCTTCACCATACTTCCAAATAGTTTTAGAATGGTCTGTTTGTGGGTCTACTCCCCTGGTAGACACTGGGGTTTCTGAAGATATGGTCTATACTTTGTTCACTCTTTTTTTTTTCTGCCAACATCTAGCAGAGTGGCTGATACTTAAGAGTAGCCAGTAAAAATTGAGTGAATAAATGAGTGAAGGAAGGAATGAAGAAAATCTGAAGGTAGGCTGTAATTACCTGGGAAAGGCCCCCAAATTAGTAGATAGTGGTTTGTGTTGACACTCTTTAATTCAACTTCTATCTGTTTTTATCTCACCTCCATAAGATATGAACTCAACAAGAAAATGTCAAATGAACTTTAGGCAAAGAGGGCTGTGAGCTAGCATATATCTCAGAGATGTTAACCCTTTGGTTTGGATGATGGTACAGAAGAGTGGAAGGTTAACTTAAACCCACCCTAAATAGGTCAGAGGGAGATTATTTAATTTGCTCATGTGTTCAAAATAGAAATCTGAATCCATTTTCTAACTGCTCTCCTGTAACTGGTAGAAGAGAGAAAAGAGATTTCTTTCTTTTTTTCTCCATCCCAAACCTCCTAGCAACATGGCAAAACTCACCCTGAGACAGAGTTGATAAACTGACAGATAGTATCAAATGTCAGGCAGGGCTTGTTTCCATCCTGAGGCTCTTGGGAACAGCACATGAACAGCTTGTTCCTGCCAGAGTATCTCATTATTTTAAGCAAATTGAATTTCTCATTGACTATGTTGAAAGGTTGTACTCTAGTTATAATTACCAGTTTTACTTAATTTTCTTTTATAGATAGGTGGTTACGCTGTACTTGAAAGTAGTATGTTGATTACTGACTTTTTTTTTTTCTTTAGACCCCAGGGACTGTTTAGAGCAGAAACTGCTGACTGGGTAAATTTAATGTAACAAATATATATATACAATTACGAGAGGGTGGCGCGCACATGTGTGTGTGTGTGTGTGTGTGTGTGTGTGTGTGCACTAAGCCAGAATCCCATGTCTGACAGTGAGTACAGGAAAGCATTTGTGTTCCAGCTGCTGGTGAAGCAAGCTGCTCCTGATAGTGGTAGTGGAGAGGCTGGGAAATGCCTTCTCTGCAGAATTATCTTCTCTCTCTGAACTGCCATAGACTTAACTTATGGAAACCGTCTGTCCTAATGAAAGTCAAGTTCCTAAAAAAGTGCAAATATGTTATCTGGGATGGGGAACAGATGAAACTTCCAATTCTATAGCAATTTGTAATAAAAATACATGTTTATGTTTTTCTGATTATAATAGTGATGCTTTTTCTTTTTTAAATATATTTTTATTGATTTTAGAGAGGAAGGGAGAGGGAGCGAGAGATAGAAACATTAATGATGAGAGAAAATCATTAATCGGCTGCCTCCTGCACGCCCCACACTGGGAATTGAGCCAGCAAGCCCAGTATGTGCCTTAACCAAGAATCGAACTATGACTTCCGGGTTCATAGGTTGACGCTCAAGCACTGAGCTATGCAGGATGGACATACTTTTTCTTTTTGTCAGAACATTTAATATACTCACTTAAAGGTATATGAGATTGCGTGTTTTACAATATTCTTGTGCATACTAGGAATTAAATATTCTAAGAAACAGTCAATGTGACAAGTCAAGAGGTCTCTCTCATTGTTCTAATTTGCATTTATTTTGCTCTTAGTAGGGATAAACAAGTTTATTTGCCTGCTCCCATAGTCCCTAGTTATGTATTTTTCCTTAGAAGGAAATAGGGCTTGAAAGAATGGTACACAGACAAACAAGTTCTGATGAAAAAAGGCAAAGAAAGACAGAAACGTCCAGAGCTTAGATATAGCTGCATAGCAGAGTCAGCTGAAGAATTTATGAAGATTTGTTTTAACTGATTATAGATTTGTTTTAACTGATTATGGTATTTCCTAAAAGTTTGACAGGTGGATTTAATGTGGAGCCAGGGATGGGGCAGAGCTTTGCTGTGAGGAGCAGGCATGTTTGGGCGGCCATGTGGGATACTGAGAGAGGCTGAAGATGGCACAAGAAAGCCCTGGGCTCCTTTAGTGCTGCTGGTAGTAACAATGCAAGAAACTGACCAAAAGAAAAGCAGAAAAAAATATAGCCTGGTGACATTCTGTCTGTCATTATGGACTTATTCTTGATCTGGGGCTGATAATTTTGCCTTTATCATATAACTTACTATCCAGTTGAGTCTGATAACTCTATTTGTAATTTGTTCTTGGTTTCTCTTGGTCTAGGGTGAGTTTGCTCATAAGTTACTCAGTGAAATGTTAAAAATAAAGGCTAAAATCAAGAGTTAAGGATTATCTCTGGATTCCAAATAACCAATTTCCTTGACCCCAGTTGCCAAAAAAATCCCCATAGAACTCACTTTAAGAAGCCTTATCTCCCCATTCCTCCACTCAAAAAAGAGAGAGGTTACAGAAGGGTGTGTGTGTGTGTGTGTGTGTGTGTGTGTGTGTGTGCTTGCCTGTGTCCCGGTGTCTCACACTTCAGGTCAAACAGTGGTTTTGTAGCCCTGGAGGTGAATGAACATCCAGTTTAGTGGCCTCACATGTCCTAAGACACTGATCCTAGTGTCCAAGAGAGGTCCAGGACCTTAGTATTTTTGAAGCAGCAGACTTAGAGAAAGTAATACAAAACTGTTTGAGAAAATCTGGATTGTCATCCTGCTCCCAGACACTGATTGGCTAAATGACTTTTGAGAATTCAGCTGGATTTCTCTGGATCTCATGGTTTTCTTCATGAACAATAGAGTGACAGTGACTCCTGTCCTCCCATGTGAGGAGAAGGACACATTGCCATCCTGGCTGAGCCAGGTGCTAGCTCAAGTCCTGGAGTGACCATTGAGTGTACATGAGCCTTGGTTTCATATTCTATCAAATAAGGGTTTACAACATCAAACTCAACTACTTAACACTAAGGTGGAAAGGTGTAGAGATCCAGTAAGTTAATGTGCATGAACACACCAGGGGTTGTTTGAGTTAATGAATTTAAAAGCACCAGGGAGAGTTTAAATTGGCATTTCAACGTAAGAGGGTAGTGCTCTGCTAATATCAGCATCCACACCAGAATGGGATGGGAGGTCTGTTTCACAATCAGGTGATCAAAGCCTGTAATGCCCTGTGAACAGACAGACAGTTCACAGGTCCTTTTGAGGTAATATTTCTCTGCCTTTTAAAGTCATGACCACTGTTGGTAAAAATACGTCTTGTATTTCTTTAATGCTGTTTGAAATATCAAAGTATATTAATTATCAAGACCAAACTTAAATCATCTACAACCCCTTAAAGAGCTACCCTTTGCTAGTCCCACCCACCCCCCTGTATGGGGCATGGCTCTGGGATAAATACTAAGACAACAGCCACAGTTCCCTCAGATGCTTCTGGGTTCCTGGGAAGGTGCAATGGTGCATCTGGACCAACCTCACAGTCACAGACCGCCAGAGCTGAGATTTGAAGAAGTAAATGATAGACATGTGGTCACTATGCCTGTCAGGGCAGTTAGGGACAAGGTTGGCGCTAGGATTACTTGTCTCATTGACCTCCTCTTTCCTTTTAGTTAAAAGCTTTCTAAGTAGAAGGAATTTCGCTCTTGTGGCTCAAGTTCCAATAGCAATCCTTGGGAGACCCTGGGGGGTTGTGTGTCTCAAGCCTCCCTAAAACTGAGGGTCACCAGCCCATTAAGAAGCTGTATGGGGTAGGGTCACCATCTTTATCCTCAATAGTTAATATTCTATGTCAGGTAAAAAGAATTTAATCTGAATTTTTCCTCCCAGTTTCTTTTCCTCTGGGTGAGTGGGGGCCAGTTAACATGTACTGGGACTGGGATGCCTTGTGAACTGTCAGACTTGCAAATGTCTATTCACAACATGCCCTAGGATCTTCTCTAGGAAGCCCAGAAAGCCATAGGTTAATTTTCCATATCAACCAAGTCCTTATTTCTCCTCTTGAATTTTGCTAAGTCAGACATTTCAGTAGGAAAACCATGAGGGAAAAAAACCACCACCACCACCACCACCATCACCAATAACAACAAAAGAACAAGAACAAAATTGAGCTAAAAATCTCAGAATGCAATATTGGGCCTAAACTAGATAGTTTTGATATTTCAAGTCCCTAAGAACTTAATTTGAAAAGAGACAAGGAAATAAATTCATACAATTAATTACTTTTTTGTTTGTTTTTATTTTTAAAATTTCACAAAAGATCAATTTTGGAAGGTTTTCTAAATTCTATCTAATTTGGAAGGTTTTCAAAACCTTTAGTTGAGTAACAACTCACCTGTACCATCCAAGGGCACTTACTCATTTGGCAAGGGTTGCATGGCCCTACATAGTTGCACTAAAGTAGTCTCAAACTCAAACACTTCTGGGACCAGAAAGGACATATATGAGTGAAATGAATGAGGCAGTTTGGTT
Organism: Ia io; assembly: GCA_025583905.1. Classification (NCBI taxonomy): domain Eukaryota; kingdom Metazoa; phylum Chordata; class Mammalia; order Chiroptera; family Vespertilionidae; genus Ia; species Ia io. The sequence goes on along the minus strand of JAJQQW010000002.1, from coordinate 90,880,272 downwards.
ATGAGACAATGAAGTAGTGAGACTAGAGAAACTGGTATGTGCATATCCTACCCACATCGAAGTTTTAATAAATCCCATGCAAGCCACACAAAATGTGCATTTTGCCCAAGGTGTAGCCTGTCGCCTTCTCCTTCTGTTTAATGAAGTAAAATCCTTTCCCCCCTTCTTTCTCTCCCTGCCTCTAAACAGCGTGACAAGTCATTAGGAGCATGAATGCTAGAATACCAATTATTAACTGTATAACTAGGCAAGTTAATTTACCTCTTTGTGCCTCAGTTTTATTTATCTATAAAAGGCAGGTATGAAGAAAAAACAAGTCTATCAAGTGCTTAGACCAGTTCCAGGTACACATAAAGACATCCTATATAATCCTATATAATAAGAGCTAATATGCAAATGGTTGTCACACCCTCATGCCATCACAAAATAACAGTTCAGACATTTAACACTGGGGAGAGAGGAATGGGGACCAGCCAGGCACAAATGAGCTTGCAAAAGAGGAATGGGGACCAGCCAGGCTGCAGCCTGGGAGAGGGACAAGCCGCCCTCCCCATGGTCCCTCACCTGCACCTGCAGCCCAGGAGAGGGACAAGCCACCCACCCCATGGTCCCGGGTGCCTGAGGCTGCAGCCCAGGTGAAGCCACCCCCCCATGGTCCTCTACAGCTGTGGCTGGCCAGGGCAAAGCCGGCCTGGGTCCTTGGGTGCCTGTGGCTGGCCAATAGGAGAGAAGCCCGGGTCCCGGGTGCCTACAACTGGCCGGAGGAGGGAATCTTGGGTCCCAGGTGCAGGGTGAGGCTGAGATGGTTAGGGGCAATCAGGCCAGCAAGGGAGCAGTTAGGGGTGATCAGGCAGGCAGGCAGGCAGAGGTGGTTAGGGGCGATCAGGTAGGCAGGCAGAGGGGTTAGGGGTGATCAGGCAGGCAGAGGTGTTTAGGGGCAATCAGGCAGGCAGGCAGGCGAGCGGTTAGGAGCCAGCAGTCCTGGATTGTGAGAGGCAGTTGGACATCCCCCCGAGGGGTTCCAGATTGGAGAGGGTGCAGGCTGGGCTTAGGGACCCCCCTCCCATGCATGAATTTTGTGCACCGGGCCTCTAGTCCTATATAATAAAAGGCTAATATGCAAATTGTCCCCTTAGGAGTTCAACAGACTGGGAGTTCAGCTGCTTGCTATGATGTGTGCTGACCACCAGAGGGCAGCACAGAATGAAGGAAGGCCCTGGCTGGCAGCCAACAGCTGGGGGAAGGAAGTCCCCACTGGCAGTTGGAAGGCCCTGATTGGCCCTTATCGCTGGCCAGGCCTAGGGACCCTACCCGTGCATGAATTTTGTGCACTGGGCCTCTAGTATATATACATACATATATACAGTATATTCTATATAATAAAAGTATAGTATGCAAATGGTCCCCTTGACCAAGAGTTCATCCGGGAGTTCAACCAGGGGTCAGGGCCAGCCAGGGGAAGGTAGGGAGGCCCTGGCAGGCAGCTGGCAGCTTGCAGCTTCTAGGGACCCTACCAGTGCAAGAATTTCATGCACTGGGCCTCTAGTATATACCATATTTTCCCGCGTATAAGATGACTGGGCGTATAAGATTTTCCTGGGTTAAAAAGTCATCTTATATGCCAGAAAATACAGTACATGTTGCTAATAATATGGTCTCAATATATACATCAAAAGAATTATAAGGTACCGTATTTTCCGGCATATAAGACGACTTTTTAACCCAGGAAAATCTTATACGCCCAGTCATTTTATACACTGGAAAATACGGTATATAGTTGCTGTTATCCGTTCACCATCCATTTGTATTCTTTAAGCATTGCTCATGTTCCAGGTATTATATTGTACTGACTTAATTGGGAGCTATGTCAGTGGGGCAGATAATGAATCCTTTGCTTGAGGGAAGTGGGGAGTGAAGAATATATGTTTTTATATTTTAGATGCTAGGTATGTTATGAACTTTTGAAACATTATTCATTTAGTCCTCAAACTATTTTGTAAGTTTTATCACCCCTATTTTTTAATGAATGTGGAGAAGGGGAGCAGACCTCCATAGGCCATGGCTATGGATCATGAGGCTTAGATTTGAATCGAGGCTGACTTTGAAGCCTGTGTGTTTCAGACCTCCTGCAGGGTCTAAAAAGAAAGTATATGATGCTAATGTAACTACTCCATTAACTATACATCTTGGTGCTCTTTCTCAGCTGGGTCTAGACTTACCTTTACTGTTCTTCTTAACATGGGGTTCTAGGCTTCACCACCTATCAGTTATAGTTGATATGACACAAAGAAACTATTCCCCAACCTGGGAATTTTGTAGGCTGCCTCCATAAAATGTTTGACCAGTCTTACAACCATTTTCATTATATAGATAAGAAACAGCCAGGAGTGAATAGGAAAGGCCTCAGCCCACCCCTGGTCCTGCTCACATTTTGTATTTTATTTGCATGACCCAACTAGCAACCCCTTTCTTCCAGAGATCTGTCCCCTGCACCAATTACTGGGAATATTTCAACCACAGATATTTAGAACAGGAAGGAATATTAAAAGCCATTGGATTCATTAGCTGCCACATACAATTCACTTGGTTCCTCTGGGTATCTGAGAATTATTAGTTGAACTTGTTTTCAACAACAACAAAAAATTCATGGGCCCCACTCTTTGGAAATTCTAACTTAAATAAATTCTCTCTCTGGAGCAGGGCCCAGATTCAAATGTACAGACAGATAAGGAATCCACTAATCAAGCTGACACTCTTAATTTCAAAGAAAACATTTATGCAATTTGTTCAAGTTTATACTAGTTAATATCATTAGACTAGAATTCATCACTGCTGACTTCCAGTTGAATAGTTTTCTCACTACTCTTCTTAATTTATAAAAGAAAGTATTGACAAAATCTTTGGGACCAATATCTTCCCAGTTTGTGACTAACATTAAATTGTAGGACTTAAGGCTCAGATTTAAGGACTAGAGTATTACTTAAAATCACTACATGTAGAAGAGCATGCAAACACAAACATATTGATTTCACCTGGTTGACACACTTTTGTAGAGTTCAGATGGCCTGAATTGGAGCAATCTTCTATAAAGTGAACTATGGCCTCTTTGTTATCCCAGGGTATTACAGAGAAAAAAGAAAGAAAAAGATTTTTAAAAATATATGGTAACTAGATTTAAGAATAGAAAACCTATTTTCCCTGTTGCAATGTTATGGTCTCAAAGGAGAGATGAAATAAGTGTAAAGCATGACTATTTCTGGAAAAAATTAAACAAAGACAGTCCCTGCCTCTGAGTTGTTAGTGAAAACATTTGCAGTGGAGAAGCTTAAAAGCATGCCTTATTTTTATTAGAATCCACTTCTTTTCTGAAAGGCTAATTGTAAAATTTAAAGAGCTAATTATCTCTCTAGATTAATATTTATGAACATACAATAGCAAATATGAGTTACTTCCAAGAGTTGTATTAATTTCAGCATTGGTTTTTCTCTCTTCACACATACAAGCAAACAACAGATAGATCAAGGTGATGTTAACATTCTCTCTCAATAGATGTAAATAGTCATGCTAAATTTTTCTTTCTTATTGCTGCAAATTGTTATTTTCCCAGCAACTGAAAACTATTTTTAACAGTTAATACTCCTGAAATGTATGAGGACCTTTCTGCAATATGACTAAGAGCTTAGAAAATCAATTGGATAAAGGCTCCCCTAATCAAACACTGAGGAGCAAGACTTCTCTTTATTGATTCATTTTAACCACATTTTGTTTTTATAAGAGAAAGGAAAGATAATCAAAATCACTTTGTTGTTCTTCCTGCAGTTGGACTATTGAGCTAAGGGTAACTTCATTTCCCAAAACAGGAGAGCATTAAGTGTTGCAAAAAACACTGCACTTCCAAATAAATCCAAGTGTGCTCATTCCAACACACCCAGCTGAACCCAACTGATTTTTGTGTATAAACCTTAGCTAGTTCTGCTATTCATATAAAAATGTGAAGTTTACATGACCTAGAGTAAAGAAGATGTATAGAAGACAGGAGAGGGAGACAATAGAAGCCAAGTTTGATGATAAATGAATGACTTTGGGCTAATCCTGAAACTCTGTGTTTTTTTTTGTTTTCTGTCTATAGACAGAGGGGTATTTTACTACATCAGGAATTCCTAGTCAGGGATTTGTGGTTTGGAAAGGGAACAATGGAAGAGTTCTCCTGCTCCAAAACCTCATATAAATTTATCATATGAATTAGAATAAGCATATATTACTGACTGTGAATATCTGTTGCTTGCAATAATTCTCAAAGGTTCCAGAACCATAGAAAAGGGGTGTGAGCAATTGTATTAGATGATATCTAAGGTCCTTTTCTGTTGTTTGTTTAGTATTTGCTGCAATGTTGATCTGATCTCATGTTTTCCTTCAATTGCCCACCTTTATTCCTATATATCACAAACTTAGTTTTCTCTAAGCTTTCTTCTTCTAAGACTTTGGAACTGCCCTGTTCAACATGGCAGCTGCTAGCCACATGCAGCTATTTAAATTTAAATTGATTAAAATGAACTAAACTTAAAAATTCAGTTCCTTAATCACACTAGCCACATCTGAAATGCTCAACATGCTCATGTGGTTTGTGGTTACTGGACTGAAGGTATGAAACATTTCCATCACTGGAGAAAGTTCTATTGGATAGTGTGGCTTTAAAGAGTGGTTCCTAAGCTTTCACCCCAAGAATCTAAATTTTTAATAAACTTATCAGGTGATTCTGCTGCAAGGTCTACACATCACACTTGGAGAAACAGCACTAAAGTTAACACATAGAAGAGGGCATGAAGACATCCTGACACCTTGTGTTCATTTGTTTTTAGGCCTGTGGTGATGATTGTGTTATCATTGCCCCACTGATGGATCTCCATCACCAACATCCTAGCTCATTGTCCAAGGTGAGTAGACAACTTTAGACTCCTACAGTCTTGGAGTCAGAAGGAATCTTCAAGGTTATCTAGTCCAAACACTCATTTGCTGCTTGGATCCTCTCCAGACAACTTGCCAACAAGTATATACTGGAACAGAAACAATAATGGGGAAAATTCTCTCAAGGTAGCACATTGGATCTGGTAAAATCCCCAATTATTGACTAGTCTTCCCTTATACTGAAACATCTCCCAGGAGCTTCCGCTCATCAGTCCTAGCTTTCTCTGGTCCAAGCTCGATCATAAATTTGGGTGTGAGGAGCTCATGCTGCCCCCAGTCTTCTTATTCAGGTGCTGTGACCTATGAATAGATTTTATAGAAGGCTTTCAGAAAAGAGACATTTTTTGGTGAGCTGCCTTGAGTGTAATGGGAGAGAATCTGGTCTCCAGTTTTGCCCCAGACTCCAGGTCTTGTGCTTTATTGGGAGGGGGGATTATCTCCTCATTTAGGTCAACACAGAAGCAACTTCAGCTGCTCAGAGATTTTGCATTTGAACATTTTTGAAGCTTTGGGGAATCAAGAGAACACATCCTTGATAGAGAAATAGTGTTTCTACCAGCAGCATTGGTAGATGTGAAGTACTTCCATTGTGAGGTTAATGGGCAATGGTGGGAAGAGCAGGAAAATCATGAGAGGACAAATGGTGATAAATTATAAAATACTCTGAGGATATACATACATAAACAGGAATAAATCTGAAGTGTGGGGTAAAACCCTGTAGTAGGTGGGGCAGAAAAATACAATCCAGGTATCAATGGGACCTTATTTATACTTCCAGGTTGGTACTTTTAGAGACATTCAGGTTACACATATCTGTAGGAGCTTAATTCTCTTTCACACAGTTGCACTGCAAAATATTTGAAGGCAGTTTTCATTATCCTCCTATATATCTTCTTCTTTAGGCTAAAGTGCATATTATCCTTCAATCTTTCTTTATGCTACATTATATTGGAATTGTTCATTATCCTCTTAACACATTGTGGCTTGTCTAACTCCTAAATTGAGGAGTCCACGACTGAATATTTTATTCCAGGTGTGGTTTAATCACCTTTAAATAGAATGAAACCATTTCTTCCTTCTTTATAAGTCTTATAGATTTATTAACACAAATCGGAGATGTCACCACCACTTTTTGTTGAAGGCAGAAACTGACAAAATATAGGAGAAGCTTGTAACCCAGTGGTCTCCATTCCTTCATTTATTTTACCTCAGTTTCTCAGATTATAATGATTTTAGGAAAATATAATGATTTTAGGAAAATATCACGATGCAAATAGTTCATCTGCAACCCTTAGGTCAGCTAACATAGTTCAAAGAATATGATTCGTACTCAACAAAATGTGTATTGATTGCTTGAAAGTCTGAGAGAATGTGTATGACTAAAGAAATTACAAAATAAACAATTATAACAACATGATTGTTCCCTGGAATTGGAAAGGATTAGGAGAGCTGGTTAGGAGAAAATTCTGGGTAATGAAGAATATGTTCATCACTAATGTAAGAAGCTTGAACTCCATAATCACTAAGATTCCTGCCTATGCTTAATTTATATATTTCTATGAAAAAATATTTGAATTGTAAGAAGCAATGTCAGGCATTAACAAAAATACCAGCAACCTTTCTAATATCCTGGTTACCTAAAAATGATTAAAAGCCTTTCCAAAGACACATAATCAAAAGCTATTTAACAACTGGTTTCATCAATATATTTAAATTTTGATGCAACTTTTAAAGTCTTGCAAGGGACTTGTTGAAGAAACATTACATCAACTAGTTAAAATATCTTAAAACCAAGTTGGGATTCACAAACACAGGGTAGCAATAAATCGGGTCAAGTGGAAATTAAGTTTGACTGGAAAAAAATCTTTATGGGGTTATAGAGAGAATCAGGGAAATGTTTTCAAGAATAAGTTTAACTTGCTCCTATTGATTGGAACATGTGACTCTTTTAACTTTAACTTAAGTATGGGAAGGTGTCTTAATAATTACCAAATCTTTAGACTAGATATTTTCTTGATTTTTCAAAAGGATTTGAGTATGGTTTTATAGAATTCGTCTCCTGAGATGATCGTGGTAGTGGTTGCCAATTTATGTCTCCATCTTAGTCATTCTTGTTGAAGCCACATGTGACTAAAATGTCTGTTTGCATGAACATGTGAGGGAGGGAAGGGTGACAGAGTAGTTTTTTTCTGTTACTTGTGTCAGTGTGTCAGCTTTTCTGAGTACTATTGACGTAATTTCCACCCCTGCCAAAGGCATCTCATCATTTTTCATCTTGATTGTCATCTCCTATTTGCAATGGCCAATCCAAGTTCCAGGGCTTTGGGCTTCTCCATCAAGGTACCCTCTTGACAGTGAATGTATCAAAATTGGCACTATTTCCAATTTGGCTTTCATAGATTGTTTCTTGACTAACATAATTGGCTACTTCTAGAACTGCTTTAAATATACAAGTTACAGCTAAAAATTATACTTAGACTAATATTCAAATAATATTTGGGGAGCAAGTATTACCAAATTGAATGAATAGGGCCAACTTCTTTGTTCAGTGAATGCTACCCATTTGTTAGCTTGTAAATGCCATGTATCTTTCACAACAATAATTATGTGTATATACTGACATCTTATCCTTGTCAGGAGATTCAAAATGTGCATAATTCACCAATATTTTATAACTAAAAACACATTATCTCTAACATACAGGCAGTAATGATCACCCTAAGCCACAAGGACCAACAAAGAGCTGTAACTATGGAGGTGCAATTGTGACCTGAAAAAAAAAAATCCATTTCTCTAAAATTAGAACCTGCCCATAGACATTACCAGAAGAGTAATTTATAAATGGAAATTATTCTCTATTACTCGCATTATATGTTCAGACATTCTATTGACTTCTACATGGTTTATGCAGTCACTATAAGATCAATTCACCACTGACTCAGTAATATAGTAAATATTTACCAATCCAACAGAATGCAGCATGTTCAACCATTTCCATTGCCTTGTCTTTGATTCTCAGGAGACCGAATTACCAAGAAGAATAAGCTTGAAAATGAAATACAATGATCTAGAGTCTATTTTTTTTGCATGTATTATGATCTGTGCCTTGTACTAATTCATTGAAGTCAGAGTTTTCGGACCAGCAGCATTAAATAAACTAATCCTTGCAAAGTGCACAAATGACTCTGGCAAAATAATAGGTTTCTCCTCCTTCTCTCCTTTCCTCTGTATGAAGTTTTCCCTATATTGATGAAATAAAGAGCAACTACTAGCTTCTCAAATGGCTTTACCTTGCCAACTCATTCTTTCATTGTAAATTCTATATGAAAACACATTTGTGATGCATTTGTCCTTTTTTTTTAAGGAAAAAGCTTTAAATGCATTTTCCTTGTGTGGCAACTATCATTGTTGTATAGCAGGAGAGCATAAATTATGGAAACCTTTTCCAAAATGTTCTTGAATCCCCAGATGTCAATCCATATCTCCCTTTTTTATTTATATTTTCCTATAATTAAAATCTCTTTTTCCACCATCTGTATTCTATTTATAAGACACTCCATCAACACCTCAATGTGTTCTGGCCATATATTTTTTGCTTTGCATACCTCACTCAAAAACAATTTTATTTTCTAAATATTTGGATCTTTTAAGTATTCTGTAGTATCAGATAATGAATGTTTCCCAAAATTCCTCATATGTATTCTGAAGGGAATAGTATGGCGTCAAAGGCTGACTATTCTTATTATTCTAGAGCAGCATTGTCATGTTAAGATATTGCCTATGTTTACCCTCTCTCAAAGATGCTGCCTTTTCAAGGTGGTAGGAAAAGTTTATTCTAGGTTATATGGTTTGTTTTTATTTTTATCTTAATCCTAAAACAATGCAACATCCAAGTCCAGTGTGGAAATCTTAGAACAAAGGTTCAATGTCCAAAGCTTAGAACAGAAGTTCTAAGGCCAGTAACAAATTCAACACAATGAAAAAGTCATCTTAAGTAATCACCATACAATCTATACGGATCTTTGAGGATCTATTCAGTCAAAGCCAAAATGAGGCTTCCTCTGTCCCCCGAAGAAAGGCCGTGGCATGAAGAACGTTGAAATACAATGAATAAAACAGCTTTTACATGTATGTTCCCCAATGAATTTAAATCACACATGTTCAGCCTTATTGAATCACACACACTAAATTTATAACACTCCCCTGAAAGATTTTGATGGGATTTTAGTTTTTCTAGCTGCCCAGTTTGAAATTCCAAAAAATAAGAACTCTGTTTTCCTCTTATATCACTTATTTGTTCTTTTATATATTTGTTTCTTTGATTGTTTATTAAACAAAAATGTATGTTCTACTATGAATAGAGAACTGCCAATCATTTTGAAGTTTTCAAAAGCAGGAAAAAGAGTTCCTATATCTGAGACCTGGAGACCACAATGTCATTGAAGAGCCAAGATATGAACAATATAAACAGCTAATGGTTGTAAAAGTTATTAATCTTAACAACATATGAAAATACTGAGTGTTAAAATGACCAATGTAAAATAAAATTAGTCTTAGGTTTTACAGGAAGAAATTAACATAAATATTTGAATGCCTAAGGAGTGTCTGAACCCATGAAAGGATCAAATAAATATATGAAACATGAACAACTTAAGTCTTTGTAGTGAAAAATGCAATTGCAATGAAAAAATTCAGAGAGAAACATATCTGGTTAGGACAATTATATTGTGTGGTTTGAGTATGCTTGTAGGGTACCTTGCCCACTTTGTAAATCAGTATTCCACTTGAAATAGTCCTATAGGACAGACCCTAACTATTTGCACACATTAGATTATTTCTCTGATGTATGAAAATTAAAGACCTCATGAAAATTGATAAATTGTTTTGTTGAGAATAACTGAAGACAAATTTCACAATAAGAACAAAATAGAAGCTTACTCCTACTGAAAACACCTGAAGAGCTAAGTAATTTTTGTACCTTCAGTTCCTTTCCACTAATGAAAATATAGGGTATCCAAAAAAAGTATACACAATTTGAATAATTATAAAGGCAGTGTTTATTAAAATTCATTTCATTTTCAAAATGTAATAGAATCTAGAGACATTATGTGTACATTTTTGGGACACCATGTATAACCCACAGCATGGAGGTCAGCGAGCAGATCTAGGCCAGTCTAGACCACCTTCCCTGTGTCCTGTCATAGTCCCATTATTACTAAAGGCCAAAGGCAGTTTCCTTCTTGCTTCAGGCCCTTTTTTAGGCTTTGTTTATGCACTTGTTCAAAGTACAGTATTCTGCCTCTGAGTTTCTCTCTGCTGTGATCTGAGACCTCTGCTTTGATAGATGCCTTCTCCTCATGTGATTAGAGTTTTCCTCCTTGCTGCAGTAATGGAAATAGATCTGTGAACCCCTTTGGGGATAGAATACCCTCTTCCTGTTTGGGTTCTAAAATGAAAACTGATCTCTCACTCACATATGCATAAGCAACACTATATTTCCTTTACTACACAATTAAATATGCTAATGGCAGGAGTAACTCCAGTGTTAGTTTATTTTATGTAGGTTATTCAGGATAATGTAGCATACATTGCATAAATAACTATTAAATAGATGAGGCATGAGAGAAAGGATCAGAGTGGATAGAATCACGCGAGCCAGAGAAAGCATCCTGAATGAGATAAATTGTATGCCAAGTTTTATAGTTTGGTGGAGGGATGGTTAACGCATATTCCCAAAACAGGAAAATAGCATGAGTAAAGGCACAATGTTGACAATGCACAGTCATCCCAGGGAAATTAAGGCAATTGCACAAAAGTAGAGTATTATTTTGATATTATCAAGTTTTCATTGTGAATTAAAGTAGGCTCACAGAGTAACCACATAATAACAGCTGACATTTATTGAGCACTTCGAGGGAGAGAACCACTGGGCTAAATGTATTATATGTGTTAGCTCCAATTTCACTTTCACAGCTCTTTGGAGCAGACACTATTTTTACAGATGAGGAACCAAGACCTATGGTGTTTAAACAATTTGCTTGATTTCACACATTTATAAGTAGCAGAACCAAGACACATCTCCCTAACCCATTTGCTGGGGAGTTCATAGTAATAATGTACCAACTAGCTGATTAAGAGAATCAGAAGCCTTTTCTGGGTTGATGTCTTCTTTCATGGGTGTATAAAATGTCAAAACATGGGTGCAAGAAAAAAAATGTTTTGTTCATTGTGCAACTTGTTAAAAAATACCTAAAAAATTTAATCAGGGCAATCTCCTGTGCCATGTTAACTATGAACTTCAGAGAAAGGGGCAATGGTAGGAAACTTTTAGTCAGTTCTACCCTGTCATCTGACCCTTCTGAAATGTTCTTTAACTTCTCTTCCAGCTTGAAGCCCTGATGTGGTTTCTATTTCCCTGTAAGGATGACACAGGGCTCTTGGAGTTCTGGGCATGGGCATGGGAAAAACAGAAAAACTCTGGGCTAAAGGCCTAGCCATATAACAAAGCAGGGGAATGCTGGATGCCTGTAAATGTTGAGCTTTACAGGTTTTGTGAAGGGTTCAAAATGCAGAACCTTTTATATTAGTCCATGAGACTGATAAGACGTCCACTTTGATTTGATTTAAAATCACTTTGATATGATTTACTCCTCCAAATCTGGAGATAATGTCTGTTTATTATTCTTGACCTTGCCAGGGGCCACAGAATTCCTTTGATGCTATCTTGAAAATTGTTTTTTGAGTCATTGAATTTTATTTAGAGTGCCCAATACTCACAGCAGAAGCAAGTAATAAATTTTATTTTCCCCTTATTTCTATAACTTAAGACAATTGAATGTCTTGTCCATTGAAAGCCTTTCCCCTTTCATTGTCTATTCTGTACTGAACCTGTTTTAATTGGATGTATTGACCTAAAAAATTAAACACACGACCTCAGTAGTCAGAGGAAAACTAAGCTTTTAATTCTTGGAACAGACTCTTGCTATTTGATGTTCGGTCAGACAGAGAAATCACAGAGTGAGAGAATATTCCTTTTGCATGGTGGTAGAATGGATCTTGCATTGGGAAAAAAAAAAATCCTGACATAGCACATAAAATGCAGTCGAAAAAAGAAAAACCTGTCTGGATCAGATAATTTGAATATGAAAATTTCTTTACAAGAATAAATCTCCAACATGAAGCAACTTTGGTCAGTACTTCATATAAAATACCAATTAACCAGGGCCAACAACTTTTTTAATAAAGCAAAGTAAGAAGTATAAACTAAACACACAGAATGGATTTGCTAAGATTTCCTTCATGATTTGGATCTTATTCTATACTGGACTTTTTAAAAATTTAATTGATTTTGGAGAGAGAGGAACATCAATGTGAAAGAGAAACATTGATTGATTACCTCCCACACACACCCTGAATAGGGACCAAACCCACAACATAGGTATGTGCCCTGACCAAGATTTGAACCTCCCACCTTCTAGTGTATGGGACAACACTCCAGCCAACTGAGCCACCCAGCCAGGACTATATTGGGCTTTGTATATGTTTTTATTTTCTTAGTATCTGGTTTCCATCAAGAATGAACTAATGAGTAATGGCTACTCCTGTATTTGTTAATTTTTTTTTTTTTTTTTTTTTGCTGTGATTATTAGGGAACAACTGACTCAGTGAAACATTTTGTCTGGCATGGTGATCAATTGTTCTTCTATTGATTTATCCACTGTTAAAACTGTTTTGTAAGTTATTAGATACAATTAGCATTTCTAATATTAACAGAATAAAAAGCTATTTGCTTGAGATAAAACATTAATATAAACACCACTAGCTACTCATGTTGGGGTTGTTTGTAGATATTATTCTTCACAATACAAGAATACTTAGTTTAAGCTAAAATAGCACTCTTTCCTATTTTTCACTATTTTCATCAAAAATACCATAATTTTCTTGCTTAAACTGAACTCTTGTTGGACTCTTTTGAGCCCCTGATTTATTCTTAGTTGTCACTTCACTGCTAATAATTAGTAACAAAGTCTGCTGTTTGATCATAATGCCTTTTGTATTCAACCACTGTCAGAGCCAGCAGGATCACTGCTCAGCACTGCTGCTCTGAGTGGCTTTGAGTTTATATAGTCTTCTAAATTCTTTCCAACTATGCCAGGGCTAGTTCTTCCTTGAACCCTGCCCAATATATTAACTGTTGGGAACTTAGACCAACCTGCACATCTGCACATCATCTGGATCCTGCCGACTATGCCAGTTGGCCTGATTATGGTTCCCAGGCTCAGAGTCCTTGGACATCCTGATTAAGCTCATGCTCAGAATGGCCTTTGGTCATTCTGGTGTATTGATAACAAGGCCTCTGTGCTCCTATTGGCCTTGACTATCTGGGGACCTGGTGTGGTTCTCACAACCTCTTTTTCATTTCTCTCCTTACCTCTGGAGTAGGCCTATATCTCTCCATGCTGAGTACTGCACTACACCACTAACAGAGCTTCAGGTCTCCCTTACATAATCCTTGTTGTATTTTGTCACCAGTAACTGGTCCTACACTTCTGCCTCCACAGTGTTATTTATCTGCCCCAAAGTCTTTTGTTAGCACCAAATATTTTTGGGTTAATGTTCCTGATATTCAAAGCCTTTTACCATATAATCTTTATTTCCCATTATTCCCATACAAAGACACTTTTTTAAGAAAGTTGGTTCTGTGAAATGTCTCCCACATTGATTTTTCCAAATTTGTAATAAATCCATTTTTAACTTTGCAATTTATCTTTAAAATACAAACTTCTCTGAAGTTCTCTTTGACCAGGTCTGACCATATTGAACCTTTTCTGCTCTGAACATCCAGAGCAATTTTAAAAATAATCCGAGTAATACTTCTATTTAGAATATAATGTGCATTGGCTTTTAAAAATATTATATGTACTTAAAATATATAAACTAAAATTCTGGAAGCAGGGACATTGTCTTATATTTCTTTTTTTTCATCTATGACACTGAAAACATCACCCTACATTTGCAAGGACCTCAATAAATATTTTTGCTTGACTATTTTTAATTATGTTAATTTAAAATACTTGGTTAATCAGAATGTGCTACACCTTGTTTAATCTGAGCCTTAAAATGCAGATTTAAATTTATATTATTGATATATTTCACCTACACATGAAATGTTTGCATATCTATAATAATATCAGTATAATATGCAAATTGACTGAACGGCCGAACAGCAGAACAACCGTCCGGATGACCACGCTATGACACACTAGCGCCAGGCCAGCCAAGGTGGGTGCAATGTGATTGGTTGGGGGGCCCGGCCATTGCCCCACGATCGCCCCACAGAGGGAAGGCTGGAAGGGTGAGCTCTCAGGTGGACTCCATGATCACCCCAAAGACAGAGGCCCAAGCCACCATCTAAGGGATGACCTATCAGGGGGCTCTGCGATCAATTGCCCCAAAGAAGGAGGCCCAGGCCACCGACCAGCGAGTATTCAATTGCGGGGCTTCCAGACTGTGAGAGGGTGCAGGCTGGGCTGAGGAATACCACCCCCCGCCGCCTTGCACTTCACCCAGATTTTGTTCTGATTGGTTGGTTTCTATGCCAGTCAGCATCAAATGTCTATACTAATAATAGTCTAGGGCCATCACAACCTAGATGACCAGGTGGATGACCAGCCACTAGGAAGCGCATGGAGCACCTCTCAGCCCCTCCCCAACAGCCCACAAGGCTACCGGCAGGTGTGGGGGGGTGCGGCTGAGGGGTGGGTAGAGCAAGGTGGATGCGGCGAGGTTGTTAGCCTCCGGCCCGGGGCTGGGCAGGAGGTCTAACAACCTTGCAGCTGCTGTGGCAGCTGAGGATCAGGCCCAGAGAGAGTCCCGGAGAGAGAGGCAGGACCTGATCAGCAACTGCTGCAGAGGCTTCGGATCAGGCCCAGAGAGAAAGGCAGGGCCTGATCCACAGCCACCACAGACGCTACAGATCAGGCCCAGAGATAGGTCCGGAGAGAGAGACAGCTATCAGCGGGGCCATTCTGGATTTCCCAGAAGAGCCAATGGCTGCCTAGGAGGTGGAACTTTTGATGCTGACTGGCATAGAAACTGATCAATCAGAAACAAATCTGGGTGAACTGGGAAGGCAGAAGCTAAGGTGGGCTGAGGAAGGGTTTTAAGGGCAACAGCTGTTTGGTGTAAGGTCTAAGAAAGTGGTTCAATTTTTTAATGACTGGTTTGGCAGTATAATGCATATGGCTGGCTATCAGTCCAGATATAGGGATTATGGGTTTTTGTCTGCCAAGAGCATCTCTTCCTGCTGAAAAAGGCTCCCTCTTCCCCCATTTAAGCAATCCTATCCTATATAATCTATCTATACTAATAAAAGGGAAATATGCTAATTAGACTGGGCCAACCAGCCATCTTCCAGACATCCAACTTCCTTCTGGACAAAGTCATGGTGGTGGGGGCTGAAGCAGAGGCATTTAGGGGTTATCAGGTTGGCAGGGGAGGGCTGTTGGGGTGAGATCAGGTTGGCAGGGCGTTAGGGGCAATCAGGCTGGCAGGGGAAGGAAGTTGGGGGTGATCAGGCAAGCAGGGGAGGGCAGTTGGGGGCAACCAAGCTGGCAGGAAAGGGCAGTTGGGGGTGTGATCAGGCCTGCAGGGGAGGGTCATTGGGGGAAATATCAGGCCTGTAGTGGAGGGCCACTGGGGGTGAGATTAGGCCTGCAGGGGAGGGCAGTTGGGGGTGGCCAGGCCGGCAGGGGAGGGCAGTTGGGGATGATCAGAATGGCAGGGGAGGACAGTTAGGGGTGATCAGGCCAGCGGGGGGAGAGCAGTTAGGAGCGACCACCCCAGTGGGGGTGGGGCAGTTGGGGGCAACCAGGCCAGCACAGGTGGGCAGTTAGGGGTGATCATGCAGGCAGGGGAGAGAAGTTGAGGGCAATCAGGCTGGCGGGGAGCAGTTAGGAGTGATAAGGCAGGCAGGCAGAGTCAGTTAGGGGCAATCAGGCAGGCAGGCAGAGGCAGTTAGTGGTGATCAGGCAGGCAGGCAGAGAGGTTAGGGGTGATCTGGCAGGCAGGAAGAGTGCTTAGGGGTGATCAGGCAGGCAGGCAGGTGAGCAGTTAGGAGCCAGTGGTCCCAGATTGCAAGAGGGATGTCCAATTGTGAGTGGGATATCCCCCAAAGGGTCCCCAATTGGAGATGGTTTAGGCTAGGCTGAGGGAACCCCCCCCCCCCGCCCGTGCACAAATTTCATGCACCAGGTCTCTAGTCTACACTAATAAAAGAGAAAGATGCAAATTGACCATACCTTCGTGATGCCCACCAGCCAATCAGGAGTGAGTATGCAATTTAACCCAACAAAGATGGCAGGTTAATTTGCATACACCAGTGCCGAGCGTGCATCAGGTTTATATAATAAAAGCCCAGCAACCCTTATGGTGGAATGATCAGAACGACTGGTCGCTATGATGCACACTGACCACCAGGGGGCAGATGCTCAATGCAGCAGCTGCCCCCTGGTGGTCAGTGTGCTCCCACAGCAGGAGCCCTGCTTAGCCAGAAGCCAGGCTCATGGCTGGCAAGCACTGCAGTGGTGGCGAGAGCCTCTCCCTCCTCCATGGCAGTGCTAAGGAATGGCGAGCCAAGTGGTAAGGAGCAAGCAGATGGGCGCTTAGGAGTTAGGGTTCCCGGATTGTGAGAGGGTGCCGGCTGGGCTGAGGGACCCCCACACATGAATTCTGTGTATCGGGCCTCTAGTTTTATTTATAAATAGGGGCCCAGTGCAACAATTTGTGCACCTTGAAAGGAACTGTGGGCTATGAGACTACGGTGAGCACAGGGGCAGGTCTCAGCCCATCCTCTGTGCCCCCTGCCTGGCCCCTTCTGCCATGGCCCCCAGTCCCCTGTCTTCTGGCAGCCCTGGTCCAGATGCCACTGCTCCCACACGCTGACAGCGCCAGCCCTGGTCACACCCACTGACAGTGTGGAGCGATTGGGGCTGGCACCAGCAGCGGGTGAGAGTAAGACTGGCACTGTCAGTGGGTGCAAGCAGCAACTGCTGCCCTGATTGCCCCTCAGGAGCAGGTTTAGGTGGAGAAGACCTCAGGAGCGATCAGGGCTGGCAGCCACTGCTCACACCCACTGATTGCGCCAAGCGGTTGGGACTGGCACCGGGCACTCACAGTGGGTGCCAATGGTGGCTCTGGCACTGGCAGCAGGTGCGAGTGCTGGGTGGGACCATGGTGTGTGGGAGCAAAGAATTTTCAGTAACCACCAGAGGCTCGCCCCAATGACAGCAATCGATGCCCCGCATTGGCCTTGCGCCCCTGCTCACCTACTCCACCATCCTGCCGCGGCCAATGCCTGTCACGTTCTGCGCTCTGCCGCCTGCTGCTGATGCCCACCATGTTCTGCGCACGGCCCCTGGTGGTCAGCGCACATCATAGCAACCGGTTGTTTGGTTGTTTGGTTGTTTTGCTGTTTGGTCTATTTGCATATTAGCCTTTTATTATATAGGATAAGCATATAATCAATAAAACAATAAAAATGCAAGTGCATGTACTCATAATGATCTATTTTTTTACTATTAATTAATTGGACTGTCAATTCCTTGATAAAAAGAATTCTGAATCTCTTTTGGTGAAGATTACTTCCCCAATGAATAATATATAATTCCATACCCTTGGGTACTCATGGAATTCTAAAACAATGCAAACAAGGCATAAAATCCCATCAAAGTGTTCTGAAATTATCATAAGATTTAATCTAGTAACATCTAGAAAGAGCAAGGGAACTCAGTAGTCATTAAACTGTCCTTAACAATAAAAAATGAATGTTTGCACTCACTCTACATCTAACTTCAGCCTTGCAAGTAGGAACTCTTTAAAGACTCATTCTACAGAGCAAATTTAAACATCACTCCATTCAAGAACTGCTCCTCATGACAATACCCAGTTCTTTCAACGCCCTACTCCATCAGGCTATTCCACCTTCTCCTTATTGCTGTCATTTACAGATCACATTGTTACTCTCTTCACTCATTGGAGACTTGATCCTCTGTCTTCTCCTCCATTCTTTCTCCCATTCATTTTGAGGAATGATAGAACTCTGTCACTCTCTATACCTCATTTTTAACTTTTTTCTTTTCCTCACTTCATGACTCATACCCATGGTCACCTTTCAGAACAATACTTCTGAAATCTACTGTCAAGATTCACTCTTTGACTCAGCCTTATAGCCTATCCTACAGGCATCCTGACTGCAACATTTCCATGACCACATTGAGAACTCCTAAGGATCCCACCATTTGGCTTATTTACCATTGCTGAGATGCCTTCACGTGCTTTGTAACTCCATTTACAATTCATGATCCACCATCATTCTACTCCCTGGTACACAGCAACCTTACCTCTCTCTCTTGCTCTTAAATTCATGTGATAAAAGCCCAACTATTTACACTTTTTTCTGTCAACTCTTGAGCTGTTTAAAATGTATAAATTTTGGTGAAAAATTATATATTTTCTGGGTGACTGAATTTACCTTTTCTTTTTACTGTCAACAGTGATTAATATTTGTCAACATTTGAATCCATGTCTCAGTGCACTTTTTCTTTTATCCCATGCCAACTATATATCTACCTTGTATTCTTCTGCAGTGCCTTCTTCACTAATAGTTTTAGTAAAGGTCTGTGGTGGTAAAAACTCTGTTTTTGAAAGTCTGGATATTTTGTTTTGCTGTTATTTAAAAAAATTCTAGTCAATCTAGACACAGGATTCTTGTTGCCATTTATGTTTTTCTTCAGTCCTCTGAAGCTAGCATGGCATTTACTGCTGTAAACATTATGTTACTGTTTATAGTCATTCTGATGGTAGTGTACTTGTCTGTTTCTTTTAAGTCATCTTCATTTTCTCTCTAAAAGCTCTTAAGATGTTAACATTATTCTTGATGTGCTTTTATTTAATTATAACTCATCTTAGTGTGTGTTCATTTTACTTGAACTTTGTATCCACAGTGCATGTTCCATCTACGAACAGCTACTTATATTTTTACTTTTTGCAAAAAAACTCAGAAGTCTCAAAATGTTGTTTTGACATTATTACTGCATTCTCTACTTCTGAAACTCTCTTTAGATGTATGTAAAAGCCTCTCAAGCTATAGTCTACAAATTCTAGCTTCTTGTTTACATTCTATTAGTATTCCAGATGATTTTCTCAGTACTATTTTTAATTTACTAATGCTCTACTTAACTATGCTACTTTTATATTTATGGCATCTATTGATTTAAAAGAAAATAGTAATCATATTTTAATTCATAGTTTTAAGTGGATCTCTTTTACTTTCATCTACTTTTAGTCAATTTTCTTTTACAAATTATTATACTTTTAAAGTTCTTATTCTTTCATTTATCTTTGAAATATCCTCAACACATAAAATTAATTTTACCAACAGTGAATTTGTGTTCCAATTGCTGATTTTGTTGCTAATTTTCTTAGAATAATTTAGGTTGCTAGGTTAATTTTGAATTGAAGTTTTTTGTTTCTCTGTTTCTCACTTTCTTGTCACTAATTCTAATCTAACAGTTGCCTCCACCCCACTTCTTGGATGCAAAACTTAGAAACAAGTCTTATGATGGTGTTTTATGGCTCACCAGACCACTGATCCAGAAGGTGATTTGATTCAGTTTCTGTCCCTGGGACCTTTCTCCTCTCCTTGACAACTCAACAGACCCATAGTTCTCAGGTCAGCAACCTTTCCACATTTTGATACCTCATCATGGTGCATACCAGATTGGTTTCCCACCTGCCATTTCTTCTTCCTTTTATCTGGGGAGGCTGTAAACTCTTTCCCATATGTAATTTAGGTTCCAACCAGTGAAGTACATCCATGCTAGATTTGGAAAGTGCAAGTGGGGTAGAGACCCCCTTCCTGGAGGCTGGATTTCTATTGAGTAGCAAGTAATGGGAAAACATAAATTTCTTACTTTAAACTTATGGCTATAAGCTCCAATTGGGTACACAATACTACCTCTTTTGATTCTACTTCACTTCCAAATAAAATTAACTTTTACTCTCCAAACCAAAAACTTCAAAACCTCCATTCTCTTTTCAACATTTCCGAACTCCTCCCTTCACACTCTTATTTGTCACTTAGAAATGAAAAGCTACTGAAATGGAACATTTTTCTCTTCCTCATCCTCAAATCCACAAACCTACCTGTCTCTGTGTGTATCTTCTCTCCATTTCTTCCTATTATATCCCCCAAAGGGCACATGCTCTATTCAAAGGGGAGCTTCATCAGATCTGCACTGGATCCCATTCCATCTTGCTTCCTCTAAACCAAGGTCAGCAGACTTTTATTGTAGAGGTCCAGGAAGTAAAACATTTAGGCTTCATGGGCCATAAATTATCTATCACAACTACTCAAGTTGTAGTGTGAAATCAGCCATACACAATAAGTAACAAAGTGGGCATGGATGTGTAAAGCTTTATTTACAAAAACAGATGCTGGGTTGAACTGAGGGCTCTAGTTTGCTAATCCTTGACAGGGAGCTTGCTTGTTCATTTATCCATTTTCTCCTAACTCACCCTTCCCTTCCTCTCTACTCATTGCCTTGCAATAAACTTAAGAAAAAATCAGAACCTATTTGACACTTTATCCTCCTGCAGCTATGGCAGGTGGATCTTTGCTTTTGCCTTTGCTGAAGGAAGACACAATGCCCAAAGACAGGGCCCCTTCCGGGGAGGCCCCAATGAATAATCAGTATGGGAGTTACGAAGCCTAGTCCCTCACCTAAACTCAAGACCATTCTGAAGGGCCATCCCAGCTTCAGAGCTCCTAGTAAAACCAACGGAAGCCTGTATTGAAACAGCAGAAAAGCTCTACTCTTTATGCCCAATTTTGCTTCTATCCCTTTTCTTCCTTTCCTTTCTCTGGATGTTTTTCACAACTGCACCCCTAAAAAAATGCTCCTCTAGGTTAATCTCTACTTAGAGTTGGCTTCTCCAGGGAACTCAACTTTGACACTTACCAAAGCTGAATTGATCTATACAGTACTTCCTCCCTTATCTGCAATTTCACTTTTTTAAAAATATATTTTATCGATTTTTTTTTTATAGAGAGGAAGGGAGAGGGATAGAGAGTTAGAAACACTGATGAGAGAGAAACATCAATCAGCAGCCTCCTGTACACCTCTTATTGGGGATGTTCACACAACCAAGGTACATGCCCTTGACTGGAATCAAACCTGGGACCTTTCAGTCTGCAGGCCGACGCTCTATCCACTGAGCTAAACTGGTTAGGGCTTTATGGTTTCAATTACTCATGGTTAACTGCAGTCCAAAAATATTAAATGGAAAATTCCAGAAACAAACAATTCTAAGTTTTAACTTATCTTATATAATAAAACACTAATATGCAAATTGACCAAATGGCAGAATGACCAGTCGTTATGATGTGCACTGATCACCAGGGGGCTGATGCTCAATGCAGAAGCTGCCCCCTGGTGGTCAGTACACCACAAGCTGGGCTCATGGCTGGTGGGAGCAGCGGCAATGGTGGGAGCCTCTCCCGCCTCCACGACAGCACTAAGGATGTCCGACTGCGAGCTTAAGCCTACTTCCTATGGGGAGCAGGCCTAAGCCATCAGTCAAACATCCCCCGAGGGTTCCCGGACTGCGAGAGGGTGCAGGCCATGCTGAGGGCACCCCCAACCAGTGCACGAATTTCGTGCATGGAGGGGAGTTCCTAAGCCCCACCTGCAACCTCTCCAATCTGGGACCCCTCGGGGGATGTTCAACTGCCGGTTAAGGCCTGATCTCACAGGGATCGGGCCTAAACTGGCAGTCAGATATCCCTCTCGCAATCCGGGATGACTGGCTCCTAACCACTCGCCTGCCTGCAGGCCTGATCAGCCCTAACTGCCTTCCCCTGCTGGCCTGATCTCACACCCAACTGCCCTCCCCTACCAGCCTGGTTGTCCCCAACTGACCTCCCCTGCCAGCCTGATCTCGCCCCCAAATGATGTAACCTGCTGGCCTGATCTCACCCCCAAATGCCCTGCTCTGCTGGCCTGATCACCCCTAACTACCTCTGCCTTGGCCCCCACCACCATGGCTTTGTCCGGAAGGAAGTCGGATGTCTGGAAGATGGCTGGTCAACCCAGTCTAATTAGCATATCACCCTTTTATTAGCGTAGATAGATTATATAGGATAGGATTGCTTAAATGGGGGGGTGGAGCCTTTTTCAGCAGGAGAAGATGTTCTTGGCAGACAAAAACACATAATCCCTATATCTGGACTGATAGCCAACCATATGCACTATCCTGCCAAACCAGTCATTAAAAAATTGAATCACTTTCTTACACCTTACACCAAACAGCTGTTGCCATTAAAACCCCTCCTCAGCCCTCACCTTAGGTTCTGCCTCCGCAGTTCACCCATATTTGGTTCTGATTGGTCAATTTCTATGCCAGTCCGCATCAAAAACTCCACCTCCTAGGCATCCATTGGCTCCTCACACTTCACCCAGATTTGGTTCTGATTGGTTGGTTTCTATGCCAGTCAGCATCTCCAGGCTTATCAATGGGCCTGATCAGAGAGGCAGGGCCGATCAGTAGCCCCAGCGGAGGTCTGAGAGAAAGAGAGGCGCAGCTGCTGGCCAGCCCCGAGAGAAAGAGAGAGGCAAGGGCTGATAAACAGCTGCCATGGAGGCTACGGATAAGACCCTGGTTATCCTTCCAGGCCTCTCTTTGAGCCTGATCCGCATCCCCCTCAGCAGTCAGTGCTAGGTTGGAGTGCCCACAGCGGTGGGAGTCAGTGCTGGGCCTCCACAGCAACCCAGCACTGACTTCCAGTCTGTCGAGCCTTTGGTCATTTTGAATGTTATGAACCCTGGGTTTTTATACATTAGGATGTTTATTTGACTCATCCAATTTAGTTGCATCTATTATTTAGTTTATAATAAATTGATCTGGAAGTTTTAGCCTTTTATACATTAAGATTATATTCTCTAAATGACCACTCTCCTCTTTGTAATGACCCTCCTCACTTTTAGTAGCAGATGTGACCAATATTTAAAGATGTTTACTGATGCATATTTACATTTAAACAGAAATGTCTCTGAAAGCAAAAATGCCATTCATGTGTTTTGACTATAGCTTGTATAATCTGCAAAAGCCTAAACATTTAAGTAGGCACATGTATAAGAACACATTCTAGAAGAATTATTTATTTCCCAGAAGCTAAATCAATTTCCTACAGTGGTTTTTTAAAATATCCCCAAATAGCAAAAATCTAGAGCCTTTTAGACCCACTGTAAAATTCAGTTATAATCCATTTACAGCATGTAAGCTCTGGACAAAAATGACCAATCCAAAAGTTTGTAAAATATGATTGCTTAATCTTTTTTCTGAAAATTAAAATTCCCAAGTGACTTTATTTGATACTATCATGGAAAGTCTTGGAACAATCATTGGCAATTGAGACACATTTTTCTTACACATTTTTTATATAAGTGAAATCCTCAAGTCTTTGGTTCCCAGCTTCATCACATCTTTATAGACGATAGTTCTTTTTAACAGTTGCCTGTTAATATCTCTTATGGTTATGCCTAGACCCCTAGTTCGTTGAACATAAGGACCATTCAGGACTCTGTTTTGTATCCTTAGTTACTGAATAAATGCTTGTGACATAAAATATATAGGTGAGTATGTGTGGTGACACAGTTATGCACTATTTCCAAAACTATCTTTTAGATAATCTCAAAAGTTCAGGAAAAGAAGAAAATGATGCAAAGTTACCACCATGACTAGTTTCTGCTAACTAAAGTGTAAAGTCAAGTATGGTAACTTAAACTGCCTCATTAATTGCTGACCCTTAATTAAAGGTATCGTACATCATTAAGAACTGAGCTTAAGTAAAGTAAATGCAAAATTAGATAAGCCTAACCATTACCTTAATATGAAACTAATATAGCTCCTTATTTAATGACTGGAAGCCCAATGCACGAAGATTCATGCTAGAATGGGCTTTCCTTTCCCTGGTTGCCGGCACTGCCTTTCCACTCCTGCCCAGCCCCTTTCTGCTCAGGCCCCGGAGCCGCCTCTTTCCGCTCCGGGAGCTGCCTCTTTCCGCTTCATCCCCTCCTTCCCATGCTTCCAGAGGCCCTGAGAGACCAGGGGTGGGGCAAAATGCCTGCGTCATCGCCATGGCGATGACACAAGCCTCCTGCCCTGTCACTGGGTGGCCGAGTATGCAAATTAACCGCCATCTTTGTTGGGTTAATTTGCATATCACTTTTGATTGGCTGGTGGTGTAGCAGAGGTACGGTCAATTTACATGTTTGTCTATTATTAGGTAAGATTACACACTCAGGCTCCCAAGCTGAAGATAACTGATATTTGCATTATTAACATTCTTGCTATAAAGGAAACCTCCAAGTCAAAAATTTGTCTTTGCAGAGAAATTAATGCACACACATCAAGTTTTCCAGGATCTTATCCTAATATATAAAAATCCAGGGGCTGTCACAACTGAAACAACTGGACAGATGACAGAACACAGGCTGTGTGGGGCAACCAGGTCAGCAGAGGGGTTAGTGAGGGATGACCAAACAACTGAACAGCAGGCTGTGTGGGACAACCAGGCCAGTAGGGGGGGGCAGTGAGGGGTGACCAAATGACTGAACAGCAGGCTGCATGGGGCGACCAGGCCAGCAGAGGGGTTATTTGGGGGTGACCAGGCTGGTGGGGGGGAAGTTGGGAGCAACCATGCCAACAGGGGGGGCAGTGAGGGGCAACCAGGTCAGCAGGGGTCAGTGAGGGGCAACCAGGCCGACAGGTGGAGTATTTGGGGGTGACCAGGCTAGAGGGGGGGGAAGTTGGGGGTGAACAGGCCAACAGGGGGGCATTTGGGGGTGACCAGGCCAGCAGCAGGGGCAGTTAGGGGAGATCAGGTCAGCAGGCTGAGGTGGTTAGGGATGATCAGGCTGGCAGGCAGGCAGGTGAGCAGTTAAGAGCCAGTGGTCCCAGATTGTGAGAGGGATGTCTGACTGCTGGTTTAGGCCTGATCTCCCCCCTAAGGGGACTCCTCACACCCCCCACCCCTGTACACAAATTTTATGCACTGGGCCTCTAGTATATTTATATCTCTAGTATACTTATATATTCTTGGGCCAGAAACAGCTAAAAATGACCTAGACACTCTCCTCATGGGGCACCTTTACACCTCTAGAGCCAGGTCTCGCAGAAATCAGAATCTGGACATGCATTTTTCATCCAGCACATCTGTTTAGGACTTGATAGAATGAGGGTAATTAAATTACACTATCCATTCTCTTTGGGCAAGCCCCTTTTCCCATTCATTTTAAATCATTTATATTGTGTACATTTCCTTTCTGCCTTCCCTGTGCATAGGTATACCTCTGAAAGTTTCTGATCACCTTCATTACTTAGCATTTCAAAACTCTCATCTATTGTTTATTGCACAGTCTCTTGTTACAGGACCCAGGAAAGCAGGTCAACATCACTATTAACATTTCCCAGAAAAATGAAGGAGTAAGGCTGCAGTTACTTGTTTAAGATGATCCCAAATGGTGTCTAGGGACTCCCAAGAGCTCATATAATAGCCTAGATCTCTTGACTGCACTCCTCTCCCCACTTTATCTTCACTCAAACCTGAGTGAGAGAATAAATCTCTTTATCAATTAATGCAAGAACATGGGCTCTGGAGCTAGGCCAATTTGGTTTAAAAAATACCAATTCTGACTCATTTTCATGAATGATCTTAAGCAAATAATTTCTTTAACTTTCTGAACATACATGTCTTAATTTGTACAATGGTAAAAATATAGATCTCATATGCATGTCATGAAATGATTCATGCAGAGCTTTTACTATGGTTTCTTGGTAGAAGATAGGAAGGCTGGACAGATTGTGTAAAGCATGATTCTCAGCTAGATTTGTGTTTCTACATTGGCACTTTACTTATTCTTTCAGAATTTATGTCTCTCTTGGAAGGGGAAAGGGCTAGGAGTAATGACTAGAGTCAGAAATAGATGAAGGGGGTAAAGGGTGATGGACATTATGGTAAACACTTGGTCTTCATCCTTGGCCACTTTCACATAAATGCAATTAAAGTGATTTGCTATAAAATCATATCTTCACAAGTGTGATAGGTTGAAATAAAAAGAGGAAAAAATCAATATTGCACAAAGAAATCAAAATGATTGATTTGTCTTTTAAAATAAAAATTAATTTCTTATGCCCAGTGCCAGTGAGGAGACCTGCCTAGCCTAGATTTTCCTATGAATGTGTTGATGTGTAGCCATTTCTGCTGGTGCATTTTTAAGCAGAGCTGCAGGGGATGTCATGTGTTGCAGTAATTGCCATGGAAACCATTGTTGGTGAATGAATAGAGAGGTTTTAAATCCTTGGTAATGAGCCTGAGAAACTAAGTAGATCTTCAAGTTTAACTTGTTTGGAAGTGGTTCATATTCACACAGAGATATTGGAGGCAAAACATGGGGAGGAAAAGGATGGAAAAGAGAAAGATGTTTTTAGTGCAGAAAACCTAGTCTAATATGTTACACTTCTACTTGCAATTTTTAATGGAAAAAAAACACCAAATATGCCTAGCATCAAGCTACAAGACTTGAGCAACACTCTTGTCTGTTGAACAGAGTGTAATTATGATACATTTCTATTGAAATCCATACTTTCAATCACCTCTCACAAATCTCAACAATGAAAATGTTAAATATTTTTTAAAAAATTAATTATTAGTTTTATCTGGATTTGGAGATCTTTAAAGGGGAAAGCTAAGCTTTGTCACCTTTGCATGACTCCATGCTGACAGAATACACATTCTACAGAATGTTCATTCATAGATTACACAGTTTTAGCATGTGTCTTATATTTGAACTAGAGGCCCGCTGCACAAAATTCGTGCACAGAGGGGGGTGTCCCTCAGCCCAGCCTGCACCCTCTCCAATCTGGAATATCCCTCTCACAATCCAGGACTGCTGGCTCCCAACTGCTCGCCTGCCTGCCTTCCTGATTGCCCCTAATCACTTCTGCCTGCCAGCCTGATCACCTCCTAACCACCCCCCTGCCAGCCTGATTTATGCCTAACTGCTCCCCTGTCAGCCTGTTTGCCCCTAACTGCCCTCCCCTGCAGGCCTGGTCACCCTAACTTCCCTCCCCTGGAGGCCTGGTCACCCCTAACTGCCCTCCCCTGCAGGCCTGGTCCCCCCCAAATTCTCTTAACTGCATGCCTGGGTCTCTTCCAACTGCCCTTCCCTGTAGGCCTGGTCGCCCCCAACTTCCCTCCTCTGCCAGCCTGGTCACTCCTAACTGCCCTCCCCTGTAGGCTTGATCACCCCCAACTGCCCTCCCTTGCAGGCCTGGTCCCTCCCAACTGCCCTCCCCTGCTGGCCATCTTGTGGTGGCCATCTTGTGTCCACATGGGGGCAGGATCTTTGACCACATGGGGGCAGCCATCTTGTGTGTTGGAGTGATGGTCAATCTGCATATTACTCTTTTATTAGATAGGATAGAGGCCTGGTGTATGGGTGGGGGCCAGCTGGTTTGCCCTGAAGGGTGTCCTGGATCAGGGTGGGGGTTCCCTTGGGTGTGGGGTGGCCTGGGTGAAAGGCCTGTGGTGGTTTTCAGGCCAGCCACGCCCCCCGGTGACCCAAGCGGAGGCCCTGGTATCTGGGATTTATGTATCTTCTACAATTGAAACTTTGTAGCCTGGAGTGGAGGCCAAGGAAGGCCAGGGCTTCAGAAGCTTGGCTTCCTCCATTGCCGGGGGCAAGCCTAGCCTCCTGCTCTTTCCAGCTCCGTGGCTGCCGCCATTTCTGTTTGGATTTATTTATCTTCTGTCATTGAAACTTTGTAGCCTTGAGTGGAGGCCTAGCTCAGCAAGGGCAGGCGGAAAGCTTGGCTTCCTTCATTGCCAGAGAAACCCAAGCCTCCCTCCTGCTCTCTGTGGCTGCATCCATTTTGGTTGGGTTTATTTGCATATTCGCTCCTGATTGGCTTGTGGGCATGGCTTGTGGGTGTGGCTTGTGGGTGTGGCTTGTGGGTGTAGCAGAGGTATGGTCAATTTGCATATTACTCTTTTATTAGATAGGATAGTGATTTAAGAATGACTTATAACCAAGGATCCCATCCTTCCATCAGTAAATTTTTAGGTGCTCTCTTCTCCCTTTAATTATCACAGTTTTTCATCCTAGCACCTTATCTCTCACACAAGACCTTTTCAGATTGGGTTTCCTCTAGGTAGGACTGTTGATAGACACCTTGGAAGAGACAGAACAAGGGTTCAAAAGCTAGAAGGGTAAGCCTTTCTCTCTCCCAGTGGCCAACAGACTGCTCATCCAACTCTTCCTCCCTCATCCAGAGACACTGTGGGCCACATACCTGGGTTTTTGGGAAGAAGGTACTTCCAAAACATTTGTTTACTTTGTAAAGGGGATCAGGACATTGCTATCCCTCAAATTTATGCCACTTTGACATAAGAATTATTTTTAGGCACCTGAGTTCCTGAAATCCCTTATCTGCCTAAAAGCAGAACCTCCACCAAAGAACTCAATTGTCATAACCCCCTTCCTCAGACAATTCTAACCTCTTCTGGCCTCACATCCACACATTGTCACAAATTATTAGGTCTCCAATCTATTCTCCTAAGGGCCTTATCTTTCCAAAAATTCATTTGCTTTTCCATAAGGGTCTTTCTCTCCTCCCTTTCTCCACTAAGTTAGGTGTCTATGGACTACACATCTTCACTCCCTTTGATTACCCATCACTGGGTATTCTAATGTAAATGCATGATGCTCTGTTAAATTTCTTTGTTTTTCTCTTATTCTGTCTTTTTTCCAGTCCAATTTATAGGGCCTCCATTGGAGAACCTCAGAGGATAGAAGTGAATAAAACACACAGTCGTCCCTTCCCTATAGTGGTAACTGTCATTCTCAGGAGAATGTAAGAGAGAAAAGAGAAGGTGGTAAGGAAGAAGTGTTCTGGGAAGAAAATATCTACCTTCTGTCTCTATGGAGAGTCTGAGAAGGAGAGTATCCTTAGCTGGAAGGAATTAGGAAAAAATTAAAGGGAAGGAAAAGGAAGAGAGAAGGGAGAGAGGGGAACAATGAATTCCATGAGAACCTTGAGGAATTAAAGCTTGTGTGGGTAACTTCACCGATGAGAGCCTTTCCTTTTAAGCAACCACATTCTGGTATTTCAGGGCCAATACTGCATGGTCTCTAAATGAATGTGCTGAAGCCAGATGGCCTAGGTAAGAGTCTTAGATCTACCATTACTATATACAAGTTCCTTAACTTCTCTATGCTCTAGCTTCTTCAAATAAGAGAAGTGGATAATTATACACATACAACAAAATTTCATGAAGATAAAATAAAATTATATATGTAAATTTTTAGAAAAGTGCTAAAACGTAGGACTGTCAATAAAACATCAGTTATCAGTGAAACAAAGTGATTATGTTTATTCATCTGAAACTGCACAGAACCACTTCTTTTCATTCTTCACTGAACTAGAAATTCAGGCCTGGCTGCAGGAGTCATCATTCACAGTTATATATTGGGATTCTCTCTCCCTCCCTACCCAACGAGATGGAGAGAGAATGATGCCAGTGTGAGAGTGTTGTTTTAGTGCTATTTTAGAGCTATTATGCTAAAATGCCAGCACTTCTAAAATCATGCTTACTAACATTGAGGAAATTCCCAAGGGAATTCTAGGCAATGAACCCCAGGGTTGATTGGTCAAGTTAGTAGATATGAAGCCCTCTGGTAGATGCTGGAATTGGAGAACACAGTTTAGAATTTCACTGCAGAATTTAATCTTGAGGTTGCACTACTCTCTAGCCAGTCACATGAAGGAATGAAGTCAAGGAGAAGGAGGGAGCAAGGTGTCTGCTCCTATACCTAGATTCCAGGTCAAAAGCCACCTCTCGATATTTTCCTCATCTGTTCTGACTTAAAATGAAACTCCTACAACCCTCTCATTTCTCTGCATTATTTTTCTCCTTAGCATTCATTGTCATGTGAGGTATTTAATTTTTAAGTTATTTAGCTTGTTGATTAAAGATCACTCAGAACTGAAATATAAATTCCATTAAAAAAGGGATTTTGGTCTGTTTTGTTCATTTATTTATCTCAGCAACTAAAACAGTACCTGGGATGGTGAAGGCACTAAAATATCTGTTGAATTAAAGAGGTGGAAGAAAGAACATGGAACATGTCTGGATACCGCTTAAAAATAGTAATCCATGCAAGTGATAATACTCAGCCTGATAAATGTCCTGGAATGCTAACCACTCAGATAAGCAAGTCTTCTAGTTGGATCAGGTTGCAGGATAACCAGGATGGGGGAAGAGTAATTAGACATGGGTGCATAGGAGAGAGAAAAGGCTAAAAATTTATTTTCATGTGGAGGAAAAAATGAGAGAATCAAAGAAGGGTATGGCAGGTGAGAGAACTATATTCCTGATCCCACCAGGGTACACAGGAGTGTATGCTTGACTAAGGTTAGATGGTAGACTCATTTCCCCATGGAAATAGTACATGGTTAGGTTCTCTGTTAGTAAAACTTCAGTATGTTTCAGAGGCATACAAAATATTGTAGCAACATGGAAAATAAATTGTGTTTCGAGCAACAATAGCATGCATTTTTTAGAATGCCTATTTTTAATTTATGCCTAGTTACCCTTCTCCTGGGGAAAGAAAAAGGAAGAGGAGAGCTACATACCCTAGAAAGAATGGATTCAGATCTAAATTCCCTTTCGGATAATCTGTAGATTACTATTAAATGACAGCTATTCTTGGAAAGTTGACCTGAGTTTTGGGAAACCTGTCCAGAGTCACAATAAATATAAATCAGATTGACTATTTTCTGACACTGAGCCTTTATTCAAGATTGCCTCTTTTACTTGGTTAATTGGTTGGTAATCCAACTTAAAGCAGTATGTAGATGGCTTTGTACTACGTTTTTTAGAAATACAAAGAACTATCACAGACTTCTAAATCTTTACCGAATGGTAAATTTGCATTCAATAATAATTTCAGCACACATTTTTGTACTCCCAGAGCAGCTCACGAAAGATCATGGCTAAGGTTATGGAGGCCTTAGTCACATGGGCAGAATGTGGCTGGCACTTGCAAGTATTAAGTCTACCTCTGAGCATAGGGATTTGTACCTTGTTCATGTCTCTTATTATGCCATTGGCATAAATGCTACCTTGTAATTCCCAGGTGGGACATTTGAATGGGTTGGAAATTTCTATGTTCTGAAATTAACAAAGGGTGAAGTGAGCCCTTACCAAATAATATTTTGCTGGTGGGGCATTTCCTTCAATATGCGTCAGTATATGATTTCCACTGTGTATTAGGACCTTTTATGCTGCTTGAGTTGGTGACACTATTGCAAAATCAGTCTTGTGTTACCCACTTGTCCCCCCTACATATTTGATTAAATAAAAACAAGCAAAATAAGTGGTATTATTTTTGAGCAGCTAGTATATGTCAAGCACTGAACTAGCTACTTTACATTCATTATCCTAACTATGTCTCTAACCCTGTGGGATGTTTAACTGATGAGTAAATTGAGATTCAGAAAGTTTAATAACTTTTTGAGGGCCACAGAGCTAGTGAGTACTAGATTCAAAGTCACATTTCTCTGGCTACAAATCTCATTTTATTTTGCTATTCTTCACATCACCCAGAGAAAATGTTGTATTTCCCAAATCACCAATGACGTGGTCAGACATGCTTCATGTTGGTGGTGGAAGGGGGTTTGAGTTTCATAGTGCTTATTATAACCTGCCATCAGATAGTGATTATTTTTTTTAAAACTGCCCTTAGCAGCATGTGTATTTTTTTTAGTTTACTAGTAGCCACATTAAAAAGATAAAAAAAACATTTAAAATTAACTTTCAACACATATTTTTAACAGTTAAAAGTATATGTAATCTATCTGTTTACTTCAACATGTAAGCAACATAAAAATTATTCATGAAAACAGATCCAGAGACAGAGAAGCATCGATCAGACCGTCAAACCTCAGAGGGAAGGTAGGGGAGGGTGGGAGTAAGGGGGAGAGATCAACCAAAGGACTTGTATGAATGCATATAAGCCCAACCCAGTGGTCGGCAAACTCATTAGTCAACAGAGCCAAATATCAACAGTACAATGATTGAAATTTCTTTTGAGAGCCAAATTTTTTAAACTTAAACTTCTTCTAACTTAGAAGAATAGACTTCTTCAAAATAGACCCGCCCAGGCCGTGGTATTTTGTGGAAGAGCCACACTCAAGGGGCCAAAGAGCCAAATGTGGCTCATAAGCCACAGTTTGCCAACCACAGGCCTAACCAATGGACACAGACACCAGGGGGGTGAGGGCATGAGTGGGGGCTGGGGGGCAATGGGGCGATAAGGACACATATGTGATACCTTAATCAATAAAGAAAAAGAAAACTAATTAAAAATTTTTCATGAACTATTTTACTTTATTTTTATACTAAATCTTAAAGAAATCCAATGTGCATTTTACACTACTGCACTTCTCAGTTCAGACTAGCAGTATTGAAAGTGCTCAGTAGCCACAGGTGGCTAGGCGACTGCTGTCTCAGATAGCACAGATACAGACTGTAGGTGCTGGGGCCTTGAAGGCTGGCACTGAGCGCAATGACACAGGAGGTTACCAATCCATACTTGGCATCTGAATACTTTATGAAGGAATGAGTGAGTAAATGAAAATAAAAACTGATACAGAAATTAATGTATGGATACCTGTATTATAAATTACGTGTTCCATTAAAAAGTGTATGGTCTAAAAAATTTTTATCAAGGGCTTTTACTGGACACATTTAAGTACAGACTACCAACCTCAATTTATTTTGCTACACTTCACATCTCCCAGAGGAAATGTTGCATTTCCCAAATCATCCATGACGTGGTCAGACAAGCTTCATGAAGTTCAATAAACTACTATGTATACATGTAATAAAGTACATATATACACATCTCCGTCTCAGTTTTCTTCTACCTCTCATCTCTCTATGAGAGAGATGAGGGATTGTATACAATCACATAAATCCTGGAAAGTCTGAAAATGGAACAGCGAGGATCATGGCAACTGAGAGCCAGGTGAGGCTCTCATTCATGAATGCAAGGCATGTGCTGTAGTTTACTGAACTTCACTGTAAAGTCTTGCATTAGCAGCATTTACAAGATGGATGAGAGAGAGAGAAGTCATAAAGGGAGGTGCATGGCTTGTAGAATTTGGTTTGTTCAATGTACAGTGATATAATAAATGTGAGCTATTTATAAAAGCCACAAGTCCACGCCACATCATCTGTGGACTGTATTGTTTGTGTGCATCCAAAACCTGTATAATTTTGTTAACCAGTGTCACCCCAATAAATTCAATAAAAAGAAATAGTAAAAGCCACAACTTGGGTCATTCATACCACAGATGGCTAAAACACAGCTTATATTTACAACCAAACAAATCCAATTTTGTATTACATCAGAATTACCCTCATGAGTGTAAAAAGGTCCCAGCTCTGAACAAAAATACCCTAGATTCATGCTTTAGTTCCCTGCCCCAGTATGTTAGGCATGTGTGTACTAGTGACATGTACACTATATAAACACATGTTTTTTTGTAAACAATAGTCAGTATAGAATGGAGACTGATTGGCTATCATAGCTTGGTATGGACTTCAGATGGAAATTATTTTAACTTGACCATAGATAAAGTAAAAAATAAATAAATAAATAAATAAATAACAGAACAGACATTTGGTCTCATACGCTTCTCTTTGCTAATGGAGCTTTATAACTATGCTTCTTGAGAGCCTACATTTACTTGTCTAATTGTTAACTCACCTAACGCTTGGGTATCATTCTTTCCAATATGTGTTCAACAATGGTGTCACCCTGTGGCTTGCCCACGGCAAATTTTGAAACAAGTAAATCTTTAGCACATTACACTTTTTTTCTACCTTCCTTAGTCCTTGTCCTTCTCCTTGTGATTCTTATTAGCACTCCTCTACCCGACCCCACTGCAGACTGTTGTTTACGTACACCAAATATATACTAATCTATGGGGAGGGGAATACCATGTGCTGTGTATAATTCAATTTGTAAAGTCTCCTCAGATTATTTGCTTCTTAAGCTTTCTATTTCATGGCAGAGGAAACAAATGAATTCCCCCCCAGTGCATGAATTTTGTGCACTGGGCCTCTAGTAGTTATATAAGCAACTAGAGGCCCAGTGCATGAAATTCATGCACGGAGGGGGAGGTGTGACCCTCAGCCCAGCCTGCACCCTCTCCAATCTGGGATCCCTTGAGGGATGTCTGACTGCCCATTTAGGCCCGATCCCACCAGGATCAGGCTTAAATGGGCAGTCGGACATCCCTCTCACAATCCAGGACTGCTGGCTCCCAACCGCTCACCTGCCTGCCTTCCTGATTGCCCCTAACCGCTTCTGCCTGCCAGCCTGATCACTCCCTAACCACTCCGCTGCCAGCCTGATTGATGCTTAACCCTTTGCACTCGCTTGCTTTTTTCTCGATTCCTTTATTCTAATGCTAACCATGTCAAGTCACACTCGACATCCGAGAGCAAAAGGTTAACTGCTCCCCTGCCAGCCTGTTTGCCCCCAACTTCCCTCCTCTGCTGGCCTGGTCACCCCTAACTGCCCTCCCCTGCATGGTTGAACGCCTCCAACTGCCCTCCCTTGCAGGCCTGGTTCCTCTCAACTGCCCTCCTTTGCAGGCCTGGTGCCTCCCAACTGCCCTCCCCTGCTGGCCATCTTGTGGTGGCCATCTTGTGTCCACATGGGGGCAAGATCTTTGACCACATGGGGGCAGCCATCTTGTGTGTTGGAGTGATGGTCAATCTGCATATTACTCTTTTATTAGATAGGATAGAGGCCTGGTGCATGGGTGGGGGCCAGCTGGTTTGCCCTGAAGGGTGTCCTGGATCAGGGTGTGGGTTCCCTTGGGGCATGGGGCAGCCTGAGCGAGGGGCCTGTGGTGTTTTGCAGGCCAGCCACGCCCCCTGGCGACCCAAGAGGAGGCCCTGGTATCTGGAATTTATTTACCTTCTACAATTGAAACTTTGTAGCCTGGAGCAGAGCCAAGCCTCCTGCTCGCTCCATGGCTGGCAGCCATTTCTTTTGGGGTTTGTGTACCTTCAATAATTGAAACTTTGTAGCCTTAAGCGGAGGCCTGGGCCAGCCAGGGTGTGTGGAAAGCTTTGCTTCTTCCATTGCTGGGGGAAACCCTTGCCTCATGCTCTTTCCATCTCTGTAGCTGCCGCCATTTCTGTTTGGATTTGTTTACCTTCTATAATTGAAACTTTGTAGCCTTGAGTGAAGGCTTAGGCCAGCAAGGGCAGGCGGAAAGATTGGCTTCTTCCGTTTCTTGGGAAACCCAAGCCTCCCTCCTGCTCTCTGTGGCTGTAGCCATCTTGGTTGGGTTTATTTGCATATTTGCTCCTGATTGGCTTGTGGGCGTGGCTTGTGGGCGTGGCTTGTGGTGTAGCAGAGTTTGGGTCAGTTTGCATATTACTCTTTTATTAGGTGGGATGAAAGAGTTGGGAAGCCAAATAGGGAGAGTGAAATCACCCTGAGATTGGTAACTGCAGAAAACCGCTGTGACTCAGTCTGGGGCACAATAAGGAAAAGTAGTGTCCTGGCAGCAGAGGGCCAGACTATCAAGGCAGACCTGTTCTGCAGGAGCTGGAATCCCAGAGGATACTTCCTGAGACATAGAGATGTACCCACCTTT
Organism: Ia io; assembly: GCA_025583905.1. Taxonomy (NCBI): domain Eukaryota; kingdom Metazoa; phylum Chordata; class Mammalia; order Chiroptera; family Vespertilionidae; genus Ia; species Ia io. Next base: position 90,844,503 of record JAJQQW010000002.1, on the reverse strand, counting down.
TTCTTCTTCCTTCCCTCTACACTATAGGGCCTCCCAATGGCCAAAAGCAGCCAGGAGTGAGCTTGGAAAACCAAGATTGCAGAAGCAATCTCTCTGTATGTAGAGTAGAGCAGGAGAAGGGTCTAGAGGAGGTCTGAGAGCAAACTGGCCAAGGACTTGCCAAGGCCATGGGAAATATGTGATTTCTAATTATGGGAGGTATACTCTGGGGCTCCACATGAAGATTGAGGGGTATAAAATCTGAAATGTACTGAGTGCACACATCTGGGCCAGATTCTTCTGTCAGGTGTCAAGGATATTGAGATCTTTATTTTTTATTTATTGATTTGACAGAGATAGAGAGAGAGAGAGAGAGAGAGAGAGAGAGAGAGAGAGAGAGGGAGAGAGTACTTCTTCTGTTTGCCCTGACTGGAGATCAAATCCACAACCTTGGGCACTCTAACCAAGCGAGCCTGATCTAATCAGCCAGGGCTCTAATCTCTAATTCCCACCTTGTTGTCCCCAGCATCTAATCTATTGCCAAACCATGTTGCCTCTTTTGCCTCTTCAATAACTCCTGGGTCGGTTCACATATCTTTCCTACAATCACCACTATAGTACAAGCCATCGCCATCTCCTGCATGGGTTATTGAAATTACTCCCAGGTGTATATCAGTATCTATTCCAATTCAGGTCACTTTTTAGTTTCTTCTTCACAATGGAGGCAGGACAATCTCAAATTGTAAATAAGACCACATGCTCTTCTCCATGGCTCTGCAGATGGAAAACCTTAAATGTGTAAATTCTTTCAGAGGATTCATTGTTTTGGGTAATGACAGCTCCTTAGCAGGCCTGGTAAAGCCCTGCCAAGTCTGACCCCCAACAACCCTTTGCCCATTTCACTTTCCTGAGCTCTTTCTGCTACAGATGCAATGCCCTTCTTCAGGCTTTGAACTTGTCTTGTTTCCCTCCTGCTATGGGGCCTCTGCTCATACTGCTCAGTTGCCTCAAATGCTCTTTCCTACTTGTCCTCTGCTCATCTCTCAGATCCTGGCTCAGTCATGTCTTTGGGGAGGTTTTTACTTTCCTAACTACATTATCTCTCAGACAGTATCCCCACTTTCTCCTTCCCCCTAGCATAAAAGTTGCTTGGACTGAATCTTGTCCTTCACCATTTTCAGGTGTTGAAACCCTACCTCCCCTCTGCCCCCCCACCCTCAATGGGATGGAATTAGGAGGTGGAACCTTTTGGAGGTAATTAGAGTTAGATAAGGTCCTGAGGTGGGGACTCTCTTGATGGGATTAGTGCCCTTAAAATAAAAGACACCAGGGTGCTTACTGCCTTTCTCCCTCTTTTACCTTTTGCAAGGACACAGTGAGAAGGCAGCTATGTGAAATCTGGATAGAGGCGATCAATGAGGAACAGAATCTGCTGGAACCTGGGTCTTGGAATCCTAGGTTCTGAGGCTGGGGGAAATAAATGTCTGTTTTTTAAGTCTGTGGTATTTTGTTATGGCAGCCTGAGCTGACTAATTAAATGAAGAATTAACGAACAATGTCAGAAGGGAAATGGCAGCTCAATAAGCCAAATGCTGCCCTGGGACTGTCTCTGATCCCTGAGTCACTTAATGTGAAAGAGCCTTTTTCTCCCATGTGTCCATTACAAGGATGTGACTGTTTCATGCTCTCTCCGCTCTCCCCCCGCTCCCCCCCCCCCACCCGCAACCACTCAGGAGGCTCATTGTAGGTCAGAACAAACTGTTTTCTTTCATGGCTTAAAACATTTTGCTTCTTTATCCTACTTTATGTTGTGAATGTGAGTTAACACCTGGAAATAGGATCCATGTCCAGGTAGTATTGAAGTACAGGCCACATGAGGTCTTGTCCTTGGGAGAACAAGTACATGGAGCAAATCTTCATTTATTTTCTGCTAGTTTCCATAAGGAAAGGCTGAGAAGAGGGATACTATGTATTTCTTTCACTTCCACACATAGCCTTTCTTTATTTAAAGTTATTCCTTTCTCCCAATCCATTCATTGCTAGGTTACATTTTCTATAACAATGGACAGCCATTTAGCTTCTCTCTAAGCCTAACTGTTCCTCCACCCAAGGACTCACTGCCATGAAGTATTATTTCACAGTTTGGAGAGGCACGTGGCTCTCCCAATTGGATTTTCATTTGCACTGATCAACATCCACTACAAAAGCCTTGTGTCAGAGATAAAGGCAACCTCTTTGTCTGAACCCACCCATTCCTCTTTTGTTTTCCTCCTGTGCTCACTGCACATTATGTTCCACATGCTCTTCTTCATGGCTCTGCAGATGGGAAATGTTAAATGTAGGGTATTATTAAAAATATTCATAAGTTAAAAAAAAAAACACTGAAAATTACTGAGCTTTGTATGGGAGCAACATGCAGCTCCCTAAAGAGCTCCTTTATGAATAGTTCAGAGAGTTTATGCATTGTTGGTATGATCTACCTGGATGACAGAAGGGAGGTCAGAGGGGAGGAAAGTTAAATATCAACATTAGAAGGTCCCTGAAAACCAGCTCCCTGCGACTCTATCCCTATTCAGCAGAAACACATTAAGTAGAGGTGTGTGGGAGGCCAGGATCTCCCACTGATTGAGGATCTTGCTGTTAAGGAAGGGGGTTATGGAACCGGAAGATTGGGACCATGGAAGGGAAATAACATCAATAGAGATTCCACTACCTGCCAGGGACTATACTTGTCTCAGCCAGTCCTCATCACATTTCTATACAATGGTCAAATTGGCATTTAGCTCTCTAATGGACCTGGACATACCACCCAGCTTTCCTCTTTCAAGACCAAAGCAAGCTGAAGGCTTAGACAAATGACCTTCAAATGAGGGAAGTTTCCTGGCCCAAGGATACTCCTCCTTTCCTTCCCTGGAGGTTGTGCCTTTCCTGGGGGCATCTGGTTAATGTCAGGGTGCAAAGACCCAGCCCCCTTGCCCAATTCAGGATAACTCTGAAGGGCCATCCTAGCTCCAAAGCTCTCTGTGGGATCAATGCAGATCTTTGTTACAACTCTATCATGGTTCAAATTCTCCCACTGCCCACTCTTGCTTCCTTCACTTCTTTTTGCTTTTTGTTTCTGAGATTTCCCATCCCTGCCCTGTAAATCTGCTGCATGTAGATAGCATCTCAGAATGTTACCCACATGTTAAAAACTGTGTTCCCTCCAAATGCATATGTTGAAGTCTTCACCTCCCAAATTGTGACTGTATTTGAACATAAGATATTTAAATAGGTGATTAAGTTAAAGTGAGGTCTTTATGGTGGGTCCTAATCCAACAGAACTCGTGTCCTTATAAAAAGAGAAATTTTGGACAAAGAGAGAATGATACCAGACACACGCACACAGCAGGACAGTGGTGACAACACAGAGGGAAGGCAGCCATCCCCAAGCTAAGGAAGGAAGCCTCAAAAAGGAGCTAATCCTGCCCACACCTTGATCTTGAACTTCTAGCCTCCAGAACCATGAAAAAATAAAATTTTGTTCTGGAAGTCCTATCAAACTAATATACTACCTAAGACATCTTCTCTAACTGCCTCTGTCTCTCCATTTTATAAATGAGAACCTGAGGGTCAGAGACATAAATTATTTGGTCTACGGTGACAAAGCCAGAACATAAAAAGTCCTTATTCAAAGTCCATGTCTTTCTGCTCCATGAGATGAAATCTAAAATTCCTACTGCCATCTGCTGATCCCTTTGTAACAACTGTTAACTGCCCAACAGATTCTAAGAAACAAATTCACACTCAATCTCATTTAATCTCTGTCTAGAATGAAGGTTTTTTGTAATTGGGGTTGATCAAGAGGAACAAATCACAAATTCCTTTTATTTATTTTATTAATCATTAAAATAGCATGTTTCTCCACACTAAACATACTTACACAATTCAAGGTGCTATATGGCATGAAAAAGAAGTACAAGATACACAACAGACATTTACTTAGAAAAAGTAAAATAGCTTAAAGAGACATTAAGACAACTTTGATCACTTTTCTAAGAAATAAGAAATCATGATCTAATCTTAGCCCAGGGAAAATTCTTGATCCACCCTGGAAGATAAAAACAATCCTAACATACAAAAACCCAGGGTCCATAGTGACCAACCGAAGATTCCACCAAACACCAAAGTCAGACCTGCCACAGCAACCCAGTACTAACTGCCACGGGTGGGGGTGCAGCGCCCCAACACTGACTGCCGAGGAGGCTGTGGATCAGGCCCAGAGAGAGGTCTGGAGAGCGAGGCAGAGTCTGATCTGCAGCCTCCATGGCAGCTGTTGATAAGCCGTTGCCTCTCTCTTTCTCTCTGGGCTTTGCCAGCAGCTGCACCTCTGTTTCTCTCTAGGCCTCTGTGGGGGCTGCTGATCAGCCCCGCCTCTCTGATCAGGCACAAAAATAGGCCCAGAGATGCTGACTGGCATAGAAACTGACCAATCAGAACCAAATCTGGGTGAACTGTGAGGAACCAATGGCTGCTTAGGAGGCAGAGCTTTTTATGCTGACTGGCATAGAAACTGACCAATCAGAACCAAAGTGGCCGGCAGGGGAGGGCAGTTGGGGGAAAGATCATGCCAGCAGGGGAAGACCATTGGGGGCGAGATCAGGTCAGCAGGGGAGGGCAGTTGGGGGCAAGCAAGCAGGCAGGCAGAGGCAGTTATGGATGATCAGATGGGTGAGCAGTTAGGAGCCAGCGGTTCCAGATTGTAAGGGAGATGTCTGCTGTCTAAACCAGCAGTCAGACATCCCCCAAGGGGTCCCCGATTGGAGAGGGTGCAGGCTGGGCTGAGGGAACCCTCCTCTGTGCACAAATTTTGTGCACCAGGCCACTAGTCTATATATATAAAAGGGTAATATGCCAAGTGTCTGTCCGGCTGGTGACTATGATGCACACTGACCACCAGGGGGCAGACACTCAACGCAGGAGCTGCCATGATGCACACTGGCCATTCACAGAGAAAAAGCACCACAGACTTGGTGCCCACAAAGCAACACTTGGCTTCCCCCAAGTGGGACACAGGCCCTCCCACCATCCCAAAGCAACACCCCACCAAATTGCAGCTGATGCTGCCAAGACACCATGGCATAAAATGTGGCCCACAGCCCAGCTCAGCCCGGAAATGGTGGCTGTGGGAAACAGGTAATGACATCATGTAGCAATGCCTGGTTTCCTCTCCATAGTAACTAGCCTCTTTGGAGTTCTTCAGCCCAGGAACATGACTTGCTTTATAGCCAGGTATAAACATTTTACACTTTAACCAAATGTCTGTGAAGCATTTTCTCATGCCTCATCTCATTTGATTCTCACAGAAGTCCTGGAGTAGGTACATAGAAGACTCAGAGGAATCTTATTCGCTTTTCATTGGCCGGAAAATGGAGATTTAGAAAGCTTAGAAACTTGACCAGACTGAAAAGAAGTAAGAAATGGTGGACCTTGAAAATGACTTCAGGTTTTCTCACTGTGCAGAATATAGTCAAAAACTGCTGCAGTTAAATATTTTACCCTTTGTTCTCCCTGTGTGATCTACAATAATAATCTGCTTCATGTTGATATTTACTGCTGTGTTGCTGAAAATTACTTGAAAGAGAAGTTGGGGTGCTTCATGGGGCTGGAAAAAGGTTAGATAAATCAGAAAGCAGGTCTTATTAAGCAAGTTTATTCTATATCTATGAAAGGCTAAGTTGACTCTCGCATGCACAATACATATAAAGCTCTCACTGGTGCCACTCGCATGTGTGTGTTTCGATCTGTCATTGTCAATTGTGAATTTGGTTGACACTTCTATTATAGAGAAAGAGCGAATAGCGATATTAAAATATTCCTTCTAATTAATTTCCTTTCAATGTGCATGAATCCATGCACCAGACCACCAGTTTGTATATAATTTTGTAAAATACTGTGATTCCCATAACTATAAAATAATGATGCTTCTGGTCAAGTTGTTAAAGTTCAAATATGTCAAATGCACGGAAGTATTTCTATTCTCAGGATATTGACTGGAATATACATAATTAAAAATAAAACCGTATTAGAATAACTTAAAGCTTTGTCTCTCCAATTAGAATTACTCTCTGTAATTGGAAAGGCTGAATGATTATCTTGGTGTTTAGGCAGTGGAAGGTTGAAATAAGAAGCTGAGACTATGACAAATCCCCTTCAGGAAGAACCAACAAGAACCAGCAAATGCATGCTTGCAGTAGTAATTATATAGGTAGGTTGACAATGAATGATTTTGGATTGTATGTTAGGGTGGGAGGGACCTTGGAGACTCTCTAGTCCATTTAATAGATGTGGGGACTGGAGCCAAGAAAGATTAAATGATGTCCCACAGTCATCAGCAAATTAGTACTGGAGTCAGGACTGGAACCAATAGCCCCTGGCTGATCATCCAGGGTTATCTCCTCTACAACTTGCTCCCTTTTCTTTCTTACCTTCTTTCTTTTTTTTTCTTGCCATGCAAAGTTTTATTTTTTAATAATTAAAAAATCCTCAGAGCAATAGCACAAGAAACTTGCTGCCTATTCTTTCTATAGAAGGTAAACTTCAAAATAAGCTTTTAAATAAAGCCACATCTTTTATTAATATTTATCTCTGCATGTAAATGTGATAATTTGTGCATATGCTTGTATTATATGTCACATGATAAAATGTTAGCTCTTCAAGGGTGGAATCATAAATATTTTATATAGAATAGAACAAAACTTTCTCAATAGAAAAGGTTAGAGAACAATAGGCCTAATAATTTTACAGATTTGATGAATCAGCTATTCAGAAAAATAGACATTAAAATAGAATTTTTCACTGAGTGAAAAAATATTATTGCACTGTCAGGCTACTTGTATTCTGTGGTATTCTAAGAACAAAGGCAGTGATATTTCTTGGGAGAAGGGCCCAACAGTGATGAAATTTCTACAGAGACCAAGTGGCTCTCACATGGGTGACTCCCTGTGAAAAAAAAGAGGCAACTGCTCTATACACTTAAAGAAGAATTTGTATCTTAAAAAGACACTGAGCTAAAATGCATATGATCTCCTGTTTCTGTGCTTTGCTTTTGAATGTCCTGTTGTATACATTTGGGAGGCAAGCCGACATTTATTTGTTAACTTTTTGTAGAAGGAAAAAGTCAGTGGAAATAAAATCCCCTGCTGTCCAAAACATATTTCTTACCATTGTAGAACCAATTAAGCTAATTACTGTGTGGTGTGGCAACTCAGTATACAGCTTTGCTGGTCACGTGGTCTCAGGTGGATTGCTGCTAGGGTAAAACAATAAAAAGCTCATAATGAATATTTCTTATTTTATTATTATTTTTAAATCCTCACTGAGGATATATTTTTATTGATTTGAGAGAAAGAGGAAGGGAAGAAGAAAGAGAGAGAGAGAGAGAGAGAGAGAGAGAGAGAGACAAACATTAATATGAAAAACATTGATTGGTTGCCTTCCATATGGGCCCCAACTAGGGATCACTGAACTCACAACCTGGATATGTGCCCTCACCAGGAATTGAACCTGCCACCTTCTAGTGTATGGGATGAAACTCCAACCAAATGAGCCACACTAGTCAGGACATTGTAATGGATATTTCTTGATAGGCAAGTTTTGAGTGGGGTCAAAATTCAAAACACTTGTCTCTCCTAACATCCCCACTCCCCAACATACACAGAGAATCATTTTTTAAAATAAAGTTTAAAGGGACAATTAGGGGGGGAAATGTACATTAGGTACTTGCATTCCCTTTCTTCTCTTTTTTTGAGCGTGGAAGGTTTGGGTTAAATATTTTTAAAAAAACACAAGTCAGGATAATAGTGTACCTACAACATAAAAATCCATTGTAATATAATGTGTTCTTGACCAGAGAGTAATTATGGCATGTAATTGTCTGGATGAGCTGGCTCCTTGCCCCACAGTACATGGCCATGCAGAGTAGAAGTGGAACATGCTTTGGCTCACTCAAACACTTATAACCAGTTTATTTATAACTTGAGGCCCGATGCACAAAAATTTGTGCAAGAGTAGGCTTTCCTTCCCCCAACTGCCAGTACCAGCTTCCCTCCAGCACCCAGGACATGGGCTACTTCCCTCCTCCGGCTGCCCGCAGGCACCCGGGACCCCAGCTGACTTCCCTCCAGCCCCGGCTTTGTCAGGAAGGATGTCCGGAATGACATCTCATCTAATTAGCATATTACCCTATTCTGAGGAAACTCTATACTGTTTTCCATAATGGCTGCACCAGTCTGCATTCCCAGCAGCAGTGTACTAGGGTTCCCTTTTCTCCACATCCTTGCCAGCACTTGCCATTTGTTGATTTGTTGATGGTAGCCATTCTGACAGTTGTGAGGTGATACCTCATTATCATTTTAATTTGCATCTCTCTGATGATCTGTGACTTTGAGCATTTTTTTATACGTCTGTTGACTATCTGTATGTCCACTTTGGAGAAGTATCTATTTAGGTCCTTTGCTCATTTTTTAATTGGATCTTTTAATTGATTTTAGAGAAAGAATAAGGGAGAGAGATAAACATTGATGTGAGAGAGAAATATTGATTGGTTGCCTCCTGCATGCATCCTGACCTGGGATCGAACCCACAACCTGGTATGTGTCCTGACTGGCAATCAAATCTGTGACCCTTTGGTGCATGGGATGACACTCCAACCAACTGAGCTACAACTGCCAGGGCACACTGCTGTTATTTCTTAGTGCACTGCCAAAGGCCTCCTCCAGTGGCTTTGCTACCTTGCTCATCCTGAAAATATTGAACTTCTCTCTCTTTTAAAAAAAAATTGTCTTCATTTGAAGGTTTACTCTTTCTTACCATAAAAAGATTACATATCTATTTCTATTCTTAGGATAATGTCAACCTAATAAGAAATTATGATTAGAAGTCAAGAAATGTAAAAAAAGTATCACTTTATTTGTGGCTTTGTATTACCGTATTTTCTGGCGTATAAGACGACTGGGCATATAGAAGATTTTCCTGGGTTAAATGGTCATCTTATACACCAGAAAATACGGTATATTTATTTTTTCAGGCTCATTGTTGAGCATAATGCAGCGGGTGATCTACTAATCATAATATATATGTGTATATATACACTGAGTGGCCAGATTATTATGATCTCTGAATGCATAATAATCTGGCCACTCAGTGTATATACTATATAATAAAAGGCTAATATGCAAATTGTCCCCTTGACCAGGAGTTCAACCAGCAGGCAGGTCGGCCAACTGCCCATGGCCCCTCCCCTGGCCAGGCTGACCTGACTCCACCCATGCATGAATTCATGCACCAGGCCTCATATATATATATATATATATATATATATACTGAGTGGCCAGATTATTATGCTTTCAGAGATCATAAAAATCTGGCCACTCAATGTATATAAAAAGAGGTAATATGCAAATTAGGCCAGGACACCATAACGGGTCATGACCAGACAGGAGGAGGTTGCGTGCATAGGTGAGGCCGGAGTGGAGATGAAGACAAAGACAGGAGGGCCTGCCCAAGCCGGCACAGTGGCTCTGGCAGCCTGGAGCGGACACAGGCAGGGGGGCCAGGAGGTCCTAGGCAGAAGTCAGGCGCAGGTCCCGGCCACCTGCGGCGCTGGTCCAGCCTGACTCCTGCGGTGCCGGTCCGGTCTGACTCCCGCAGTGGCCCGGGGGGTGCCTCCTTGCACAGCTGGAGATGGGGTGCCTCCTTGTGCGATTTCAATCACACGCTGGGCCTCTAATTGGTTATAAGATAGGACATCATTTTTCATGAATTAAAACATCTTTTTTTCTATTTAGAGAAACATACTTGGTGCCATTTCTTTTGTAGTGGACTTGTTTGTGTTTCTTTTGACTGTAGGCAGATATTGAGTTAATCCAGTTATAGGATTACAAGCCATAGTATATTTAAGTGGAATGTTTATATCTGTGAGTAACCTCTGTAACCTGAGCAGGGATGTCTTATGTAGTTGCATTTCTCTACACACACACACACACACACACACACACACACACACACACACACACACGCGCGCGCGCGCACACACACAACTGCCTATACATATCTCATAGATCATGTATAGCTTTCAAAATAAATCACAAAAGAATGTTTTAAGGTAGCAATGGGAATCCTTACATTAAAAATAGAAAGCATAATCTTGCAGGTGTTATTGTGGTCTCTTATTTTATGCATTAAGTGTTCAAGAAGAGCTGACAAGTTGCCAGGGCTGACTGCTTAGTTCTATGTGTCCATTAAAGAGAAGCAGAATACCCATTGAGATCTGCGCATTACAGTGATTAGGAAACGAGGCACTTCAGGCATAAGAATAAAAAAGATGGCTGGTCAAAATCTTTCCTTTCACATGTAGAAACCTAGACATTCATTCAAGTGTCTCTGAAAGACTGTACTGAGGTTATGTTGTCACTTTTCACCAGCAGAATATCAAAGCAGGGTATTATTTTTTTTATATGTGCTATTGGAAGGAATGTCCTGCTTGGTTTCTACACTGGATGGAGAGTGACCTCTTACACTCCTGTTCTGTTACCTTTGTTGCTTCTGAAAGGAAAATTATCTTCTCTCTTATCTCTGTCTCCATAGTTAATGCTGAGAAAAAGTTGCAAAATTCTAGGCTTGTCCTTTTCTTCCTTTAATCTTCCACTCAATTTTTCTCCTATGTAGCCATCATTTTAATGTATACTAGTACTATTATACTAATAGCTTTCTACATGGGTTATTTTTATTTAAAACACTTTACATGTCTCTGTACAAATCTATAAAAAATATCACACATATATTACCTATGTAGCTCTGTCAGGTATAATGTCCATTGAAGCCCCAAGTGGGAAGCAATTTTCCCAAAGTCACTCCACTAAGTAGTAACTGAAGCAGGTTAGAACCCAGGTTAATCAAACCGCACATTATATAACAAAATAGTCTTCACATCTGCTCTCCTGTAACCCTTTCCCTGGTCCCAAATTGCTGCCTGCCAGAGGAGTAAGACCATGGCCTTGACCAATCACCCCATGCCTTCATCAGCATTTCACCTACACTGCCAATGGGGAATGTACTTCTCTGGGTTTGTGCTCACCTGGTGGCTAGAAGGATCCATTGTTTATTTTGTATTAGAATCTGATTTTAACACTGGTCCCTGGCATTTGTTACATCAGAACATTTATAATAGACAGCATGCTGGCATGCCTTTAATGTCACATACATCTGTAGTTGTTGTGGGTATGTAATTGATTCATGTCCCCAAATGCAAGCACTTTCACATTAACTTCGTGTTAGAAAGAGGCAATAAAATCACAGCTAGAGCCATATCTCATTAGGGGCGCATGCATTTCTCAAGGCAAAATGCACTGGATGCTTAGTGTTGAATTTGTTTATTATTCGCTCTAGTCAATGAAAAATGGTATCACACATAAAAGCTGTAAGGCCCTCTGAAGCAGAGGCATTATATTCTACTTCCTTTATCACAATGAACAAGAGTATGTGCTCAGGAAACATTTACTGCCTACCTGTATTGTTTACATTTGAGGTTCTCTGGGATATGCTTGGTCCTCTTGCAAACAGAACCATCTATTAACTTAATGAAAGGTTAGAGGCTGCTGTGCAGGTGACCAACTGCTGAAAAGGTCTGTAGCCTTTGGGAGCAAGTAAGTTGACCAGGTTAATTCATCTCCAGCTCACTTGTGTGATTATTTTGAGATTTGTGTTTTAACTTACACAGAGGAAATGGAAAGAGAACGTTCTCTCTTCCTTCTTTACCAGCTAGGACCTTGGCCAGCCTTTGACATTTACTTTGGGGGCATTATTAGAAATAACAATTTCTCTGCCAGGCAAATATTAAGTAGCATATGAGAGATCAGCACAAGGAAACACAACAGATATCTTTTTGCCAGAAATTGACTTCACCCTAATTCACCAACCTGCTTCAATAAAAATCCCTGCTGCTAGCTGAAGATCCCTTTCCAGCAGGAGGCCTCCTTCCATGCTGGAGGCAAATGAGTGATCCCAGAAGACTCTTCTGCCTGAGAGACTGAATATACAGAGTGACAATGACCAGAATACATATAAAAATAGAACTATGACTTGCTATCTGCAGCAATCAGTCCAGGAAACCAACCCCTTATCTTCAGTAACCAGCTCAAGAAGCTACCTTCCATAGTCGGACTGGTAAGGAGTCAAACTACTATTTCTAAAACATAGTTCAGGAAGTCAAACACAAACCCTTATAACAATTGACCTAAAACAACCAGGGCTTGATCAATAAGTGATAGCTTTCCTAATTTTTGTATCTGCTTCCAACTTAGGACTAACCAGAGGAAGCCAAATATGCACCTCTAACAAATCACATAGAAAGTTCACTTCTAGTTAGCCCACCTACAAATTCCCTGTGCCAACAGCCTCCAATCAGGACATCCCTGGAGCCTTCCTTCCTTTTCCCCTATAAAGCCCTCCTACTCCTCTCCCTGCCTTTGAGTCTTGGCCAAAACACAAAAGACGGCAACCTGCTCTTTTTATATATCATCCTATCTAATAAAACAGTAATATGCAAATCATCACTCCACTACACTCACAAGCCACGCCCACCAGGCAATCAGAAAGCGAATATGCAAATATACCTGACCAAGATGGCTGCAGCCTCGGAGAGTGGAGGTTGTTGGAACTGGGATATTGGAGCCGAAGATCAGAGGGGAAGATAGGAGGGGGGGTCCCCCACAGGTGATCAGAGCCAGCTGGGGTCCCCTGCAGGCGATCAGAGCCAGCTGGGGGTCCCTGCCCAGGGCCTGAGCCTCCGCCAGAGGCTTGCAGCTTTGGCTGGGGGCGGAGCTGGGCCATTGGAACCAGCTGGGGTCCCCTGCAGTGATTGGAGCCATCTGGGGTTCCCTGACCAGGACCCAAGCCTCAGCCAGAGGCTTGCAGCCTTGGCTGGGGGTGGAGCCCCACGATGGGAGACAGCTGGGGGTCCCTGCCCAGAGCCCGAGCCTCAAACAGAGGCTTGCAGCATTGGCTGGGGGTAGAGCGGGACGATCAGAGCTAGCTGGGGGTCCTGCCCAGAACCCAAGCCTTGGCCAGAGGCTTGCAGCCTTGGCTGTTGGGGCTGAGCCTGGTGATCGGAGCCAGCTGGTGTCCCCTGAGGGCCATCAGAGCCAGCTGGGGGTCCCTGCCCAGAGCCCAAGCCTCTGCCAGAGGCTTTAGGCCTTGGCTGGGGGTGGAGCCCGCGAGTGGAGCCAGCTGGAGGTCCCTGCAGGCGATTGGAGCCAGCTGGGGGTCCCTGCCCAGGGCCCAAGCCTCAGCCAGAGGCTTGCGGCCTTGGCCGTGGGTGGAGCCAGGCGATTGCACCAGCTGTGGGTCCCTGCGGGCGATCGGAACCAGCTGGGGGTCCCTGCCCAGGGCCCGAGCCTCAAAAAGAGGCTTGCGGCCTTGGCTGGGGTGGAGTAGGGCGATCAAGCCAGCTGGGGGTCCCCTGCCAAGGGCTGAAGGCTTTAGGCCTTGGCAGGGGTGGAGCCAGAGATCGGAGGAGATAGGTGTGAACTACAGAGGAAACACCTTTTCTGACTGCTCATTGGCTAAGCTCCCTGTATGCCACTGGTAATATTCTTAGTCACTTGGGTATAAGAATCCAAAAAGGTGATCTAGGGCTTTTCCACCACACTCCTGGAGAAAAAAACAAAGGTCTGCTGCTGGAGGGCTAAGAAATGTCATAACCTGCCCTTCAAGGTTTGGCTCAGTGGATAATGCCTAGGTTTGCCAACCGCAGAGTCCAGGTTAGATTCTGATCAAGGGCATGTACCTAAGTTGCAGGCTCCTCCCTGGCTGGGGCCCAGGTCAGGGCTCATGCAGGAGGCAACCAATCAAAGTATTCCTCTCACTTTGATGTTTCTCTCTGTCTTTCCCTTTCTCTTCCACATTCTCTAAAAGTCAATGGAAATATATACTCAGGTGAGGATAAAAAAAAAAAAGAAAGAAAGAAATGTCATATCCTATGAAAGACACATCTTGAAAATGCCTAAAAAAAGTTGTCATTTTTTCTTGGTGAAGGGACTGGAGTCCGTGTTGATGAAAACACCTTGGTGGCTGGGGTGACTTGCAGTGGCTCCAGCAGTGGCGTGATGGGGCTGGTGCCTTTCCCTGATCAGCCTGGTTGTCTCTCACAAAGGGAGGCCAGACTTCGGCTTAGGCCCACTCCTTATGGGGAGCAGGCCTAAGCCGTCAGTAGGATATCCCCTGAGGGCTCCCAGTATGTGAGAGGGGGCAGGCTAGGCTGAGGAGACCCCCCACCCCAGTGCACGAATTTCATGCACCGGGCCCCTAGTATCTAATAAAGAGGGAATATGCTAATTGACCCTCACACTGTCTCAAAGATGGCAGCACCCACAGCCAATAAGGAGGGAATATGCTAATTGACTGCCATGCCTTCAAATATGGTGGCTGCCACAGCCACAAGATGGTGACACCCAGTCCCCTCATCCCCGCCGTGGTGGCAGGCATGTGGCAAGGCCAGGCCCATGCGCCTGCCTCTGGAGTCCCCCAGTCCCCTCAGCCCCCAGCTGCCCAGGGCTGGCCTGAGGTGCAGGCAAGACTTGGATGGCAGCTGCCAAGCTGACACTTGAGGCACAGGCAATCCTCAGATGTCAGCTTCCCAGTGCCTAGGGCTGGCCTGAGGCTCAGGTAAGCCTTGGATGGCGGCTTCCCAGCTGCCAAGGGCCGCCCAAGGCTCAGGAAACCAGGGCTATCAAAGGCTTGCACTGCCAGCAGTGGCAGCAGCAGGGGTGTGATGAGGCGTCGCCTTTCCCTGATCACCAGGTCGCCTCCTGCCCCTGAGGGCTCCCACACTGTGAGAGGGGGCAGGCCGGGCTGAGGGACTCCCCCTCCAGTGCATGAATTTTCATGCACCGTGCCTCTAGTATATATATATATATATGCAAGGGCCCAGTGCATGAATTTGTGCACCTTGAAAGGACCTGTGGGCCATGAGGCTATGGTGGGCACAGGGGTGGGTCTCAGCCCATCCTCCATGCCCCCACCCTGCCCCTCCTGCTGCGACCCCCTGGTCTTCTGTCTGCCGACAGCCCTACTCCCACTTCCACTGCTCCCATGCACTGATGGGTCCGGCCCCTGCTTGCATCCACTGAAGTCGTGGAGCAGTTGGAGCTGGCACTGTCAGCAGGTGCAAGTGGTAGCTGCTGCCCCCATTGCTCCTCAGGAGCAGAGGGAGTTGGAGAAGCCCTCAGGGGCTATCAGGGCCGGCAGCCACCACTTGTACCCCTGATGGCACCGAGCAATTGAGACCGGCACTGGCGCTGGCAGCGGGTGTGAGCAGCGACTCTGGTGCTGGCTGTGAATGTGAGTAGGACCATGGTGTGCTGGAGCAAAGAATTTTCAGTAACCACCAGAGGCTTACCCCAATGACAGCGACCAGTGCCCCACCTTGGCATGGTGCCCCCACTTACCTGCTCTACCCTCCCACCGCGGCCACCGCCCACCATGTTCCACTCTCTGCCTTCTACTGCAGATGCCCACCATGTTCCACGCATGCCCCTGGTGGTCAGCGCATATCATAGCTACTGGTTGTTCAGTTTTTTGGTTGGTTGTTCCACCTTTCGGTCTATTTGCACATTAGGTTTATATATATATATATATATATATATACACACACACACACACACACACACACATACACATACCATTGTAGATCAATAAATATAGATACTGATATTTAATGATAGCTCAATAAATAGCCTTTGTGTGTTTTCATTGGCTTCATCTTCATTTATTTCCACATCACCAAATGTTCTTTTCCCATTGGGCTATATGGCAGTTAGGTATGGGGCTATAGACCCACACTTATTTGTCTTTGAACACAGGCATCTATACTTGCTGGCTGTGTGGCCTTTGGTGGTTACTTAACCCTCTGTGTGTCAGTTTCCTCATCTATAAATGAGGATGATAACTGGATTTGCATCATAAGGTAGATGCAAGTTAGATGACATGATATCCATTAAACACTATCTATTCTAGGTGCTAGTGGTAGTTATTTTTTACCATCCCTGTTACAATTAAGTTCATTGTCCTCTGATCCTTTCCTTTGACCTGAATTATCAGGTATAAAACCTACACGATGTAAATTATATCTAGGAGAGGCAGCACTTGAAACTGTTACCATTTATTCACAAATTTATCTGAATTAGTATATAATATTAACTAATCTAGGAAGAATCCTGAAATTTGATATCAGCAAGGCTTAAGAAGGCTTTACATTCATGTGTGGGTCTTTTGGGTTGTGAGGTGAGTAGGAACTTCAGTGGCATCAAATAAACATCACAGGGTCGAGAATAATAAGAATACACTCAGTTCTTCAGGGTGTGTATTACAGAGGATGCAGGAGAATAGACACCACCATCACAGAATCTATCCACTTAACCCGGCCAGGATTTTCACAGTGGACGCAATCCTGGTCACTTCATGTGTTTTAATTATTGGTGGAAGTAGATGGATCCCTTCCCTGAAAAGAATCCTGTGCTCTCTGTGCAGATTTTTCATTCATGTCCACCAGGAAGTTATCTGAATAATTTATCATTGGTAACATTATGTGGTTTGGACTAAAAGATCAACCTTCCCTTCCCTGCTGTTCTGCAACTTCCTTCTGTTTAGTCATGAATCACAGTGTTGGTAGGAAGGCCTTCTAGAACTTAGGAATTAAAAAGAGCCCTTTTGCTCTATCAAAAGGCAAGTCCAGCTTAA
Source organism: Ia io (assembly GCA_025583905.1). Classification (NCBI taxonomy): domain Eukaryota; kingdom Metazoa; phylum Chordata; class Mammalia; order Chiroptera; family Vespertilionidae; genus Ia; species Ia io. Next base: position 90,827,748 of record JAJQQW010000002.1, on the reverse strand, counting down.
ATATCTGACTGGAAAATAGGCAATCCATGTGACTTTTCTTGATGACTACTGTGAACAGCCCTCAAAGGAAAAAGTTCCTGGGAAGGTCTCAGTGTCAGAGCCTGCAGCCCAGAACTGTGTGCAGGAGATAAGAATGAAGTGACGTTGAAAGCCAGGAGCATGCAGGCCATTGTATCACATTAAGTTGAACCCAGACCTCTGTTTTTTTTTTTCTTTTTATGTGTTGTATGTGCTGACATGCATGCTTCCAGACTTTGCAATGAAACACCTTGGACCATGACACAGAATTAAAACTTCATCTTGAAGTCCTTTACCTAACTAAGGAAGATTGCCTCCAGCAAGAGAAGCTGAGAAGTTGCAGGGCTCCTAAAAGCAGCTCTGCTTTTCAAAACTGAGACACAAGAGTAAGAGGAATTATTACTCTGTTGATGTTGTTTGGAGAGAGTTGGAGTATAAGTATTTTTTTAAAAAACAAGGGAGCCAGAAAAGTCCAGTTCTCCCTTTACCTCTATTGCAGTAATCTGTTTCCTCAATTTGCTAGAACTACACCTGGCAGTCTTCCCTGAGTACCCAAGGGGAGAGAAATAAAAATCTAGAAAGAACTCCCTTATTTAGCCTGGCTTATTTTCTTACTTTCTGCTTCAAGTAGCCAAGTCATTTACTTTGAAAGCTTCTGTAACTGAACATGTGTATTTGCTGAGCTATTTCAAATGTGTTCTATTATGCCTCAGCCTTTTTCAATGTTGGACTTTGCACATGGTTCTAATGCCCAGTGGTAAAATTTCTGTCTGGGAGGCATTCTCAATGCAAGCTGAGTAAAAGCAGTGACACAGTGTAGAAATAAAATTAATCTCTTAGGAGTTGGAGTTCAGGGTTTTCTGTGTAGCGCCAGTGGGCAAGCATCACGCGGCCCTAATTTAAGGCATGTTTCCTTCTGTGTCTTGACTTTCCACCTGGATAGTGAGAGTGAAATACCTGTCCCAACTTCTCCTATTGCTGCAATGGTGATGAGTGAAATCCAAAAGTAGCACAGAGAGGGAGAATCTTCGTTCTTTGAAGTCCATACAGTTTCCCTCTAAAGTTGGTCCAGCAAAGGGTCACCATCTGCACTGGCCAGCCTCATAGGTGCAGGGCAAAAACTACTAGGGGAAAGAATTACATTGTCCCCTTTATCAAAGTTCATCAGTGCTTTCAGGCCACAGGGATGTATTAGGATGACCTCTGGTTTTCTTTCACAGAAATACCGCAAGGGTCTGAAGTTAACCATTTCTTAAAAATTAACACATTCTGTTCTTCTCAAAAATAGAATTTGTCTTAATATCTGATGTGTGTGTGTGTGTGTGTGTGTGTGTGTGTGTGTGTGTGTGTGTGTGTATTTGGGAGGAGGGTAGAGAGACAGGCACAGAACAACATAGAAGTGAGGGGAGAGAAATTCAATTTAGTGAACTGTCATAGCATTTATTGGTATCTCCCTTCATCCTTCCTCTCCCTGGATCAGAGAGGAGTCTCTCTTTTCCAAGGTTACCCAAATTTTTTGGCCCTCACCTTATTTCTTCCTTGGTTCATTAGCAACTCTCAATCAATTTCTCTTTCTCTCTGCGTCCTTTGCCCATCAACACACATACTCTGGTCTCCCAACTTTAAAAGAACTTATCTGGATTGCTTCAAACCATATTGCTATTTGTCACCTCTCCTTTAACCAAAAATTTCTTAAAAGCATGTCTATACTTAGTTCCTGCTCTTTTTTTTTTTCTATACTTAGTGCTAACCTCTTGCCTTTTATTTTCTAGTCTTTGTTTTTTGACCACTTGAAAGCATTTGATTTTGTGGTCTACTTTCTTCCATTCAAATACCCTGTGAAATGACAGTATCTTGAACTTCTTCCTATGTTCAGATTGTCTCTTCTTGGTTTCTTTCATTGCCAGTGACCTTTCAATTTTCCAAGGATATCGCTAATCATTCTTTTTTCTTTGTATTCTTTCCTTTGGTGATTTCATTCACTTCCATAAATTCAAATATTACCTGCCAGTAACTTCCAAGTACACATCTATTTACTCCCGCTTTCTCCTGGACCCCAATTTCTCACTGCCTGTCATTTACCTTTTCCTGAATGGTGCACCAGCATCTCAGATTCAACATATCCAGATGCTAACTAATTATTTATGTCTTCAAAGAAACTGGCCTGTCTGGGCATAATCTGTGTCCCATTATCTCTGATTCTATTTCTCTGTCATTTGTGAATAATCCCTCTCTGTCAGAGTGGTTAAGCCATTTGTCCAAGGTTACACAGCTAGTCAGTTGTGGAGTCAAGATTCAAAACAGAGTTTGTCTGACTACACTACACACTATGTTTTTCCTCTAATAAGTTACTCAGAGGTGAAGAAATTCATAAGATCTAGTTTCCATTTTTAAAGAACCTTAGTAAGGTTTTGGGAGTACTATCATAAAAAAAAAATTAATGACCCATAGATACAGAGAACAAACTGATGGTTGCCAAATAAGAGGGTGGGGGTTGGGTTCTGGATAAAAAGGTGAAGGGATTAAGAAGTACAAATTGGTAGTTCCAACATAGTCACAGGATATAAAGCACAGCATAGGAAATGTAGTCAATAATATTGCAATAACTATGTATGATATCAGGTGAGTACTAGGCTATTGCTTCATAAGTTATATAAATGTCAGGAGATTAAAAATGGTGGTGGAGTAAGTGGATACTGTAGGGACAAGCACCCAGGAACACACTGGAATTGCAACTAAAATACAGAAAAACTTCCTGAATAATCAATGGAAGACTCACCTGATTCCTAAGGACTAAAAATGGAGACCCCATAGAGATTGATAGGAGGGGCAGAGATATGAAAGGGCTGGCCAGGTGCTCACAGTTTGCAAATGAAGTTCTGGAGAGATATCTCAGCTGTGGGGTTGCCACTGAGAACTCTGGGATCTAATCCCCAAGCTGGGTCCCCCACCAGAGAGTACCAGAACTGAGAACAGTACCCACATAACATCTGGCTGTAAAAAGCAGCAGGGTTGCTGTCTGGCAGGGAGAGATAGCTGGAAATTCAGGCACTCTCTTAAAGGGCCAATGCACAAAATTCCCTGTGGAGCTACCCACCTTGTGCTCCAGTAGAGGGAGGGCAGAGTGAACTGGAGCTGTATAAGTATAAGTCAGGATCGGGGGCTTTGGGGTTAGAGCTCAGGAGGCAGACACCCAGGTATCCTATGCTCTGTCATTCCCTCATGCAGCAGGGGGACATCTTTCCCACACAGACATTTGCTATACATGTGGCCTTGGGGAAAAACAGCTGACCCACCCTATTGGAAAACACCTTGCCCCAGTGTGGAGTTCCTGAGGCCACTTAAGAGACTAAAAATAACAATTAGTCTCCAGGCAGAAACAACTGCCCCACCCTGTTGAAAAAACACTCTTGCCGAACCTGAGGACAATTGCCTGAGGGCAATTCAAATTTGAATCCTATCAGTTTGTAGGCTGAGGTGGTCTCTGGAGTCTTTGAGTCTTAGCCTGATCTAATTAGTCAGCAACAGTGTTTGACACTGTCCTAACTAGAGATTGAGAGGCATAGCAGATCTACCTAATACACAGTCACAAAACCAAATCGGCAGCCAAAATAAGGAAACAAGAAAACAAGCCCCAAGTGAAAAAATAAGAGAATTCTCCAGATGAAGAGATAAATGTAACAGAGATAAGAAATTTATCTGAAACTGAGTTCAGAGTAATGATGATAAAGTTGCTCAACAGAATGAGAAAAGATATAGTAACTATGAAAACAGAAATAAAGAGCACTTTGGAAGGAATACATAGCAGATTAGGGGAAGCTGGGGATCAAATCAGTGAATTAGAAGACAGGGTTGAAAAAAAATCACTCAATCAGAGAACAAAACAAACAAACAAACAAACAAAAAACAATTAAAAAATGGGAGAACAGCTTAAGAGAGCTGTGGGACAACATGAAATGTAACAATATTCGAATAGCAAGTGTGCCAGAAGAGGCAGAAAGGGAGGAAGGGATAAAGGATGTGTTTGAAGAAATACTGGTAGAAAACTTCCCCAACCTGGTAAAAGAAAAAGTCACATATGTTCAGGAGGCACAGAGAACCCCAAGCAAGAAGAACCCAAACAATCCACACTCAGACACATCATAATAAAAATGTCAAAAATTAAAGACAAAGAGAGAATCATTTTTATTGTTTAAAGTATTACATATGTCTCTTTTTTCCCTGATTGACCCACACCCCCAAAAAGAGAGAATCTTAAAGGCAGCAAGAAAAAAGACAATTGTTAGCTACAAAGGAGCTCCAATAATCCTGACACCTGATTTCTCATCAGAAACTCTACAGGCTAGAAGGGAATGGCATGAATTACTGAAGGTAATGGAAAGCAAGGATCTGAAACCAAAATTACTATATCCAGCAAGGCTATCATTCAAAATAGACAGTCAGATAAAGACCTTCCCAGACAAAAAAGGCTAATGGAGTACATCACCACCAAACCAACATTACAAGAAATGCTAAAGGGATTGCTGTTATGAGAAGAAGAAATAGAGAAAAAAATCTAAGCATACATAATAAAAATGACAATAAATAAGTACCTATCAATATTAACCCTAAATATAAATGGATTAAATGCTCTAAACAAAAGGTGTAGGGTAGCTGAATGGATAAAAAAACATGAACCAACTATATGCTGTCTACAAGAGACCCACCTCAGAACAAAAGACACACATAAGATGAAAGTGAAGGGATGGAAAATATTTTTTCATGCAAATGGAAAAGAAAAAAAAAGCTGGAGTAGCAATACTCATATCTGACAAAATAGACTTCAAATGAAGGCCATCATAAGAGACAACAAAGGTCACTACATAATACTAAAGGGATCATCCAATAAGAGGATATGACCCTGGTAAACATAAATGTACCCAATATAGGAGCACCTAAATTCATAAAAAAGTAAAAATTCTAGAGGACTTCAAGGGAGAGATCGACAATAATCTATATATATAAAAGGCTAATATGTTAAGTGTCTGTTTGAATGTTTGATATGAAGTGCACTGACCACCAGGGGCCAGATGCTCAATGCAGGAGCTGCCATGACGCACACTGGCATTTACAGAGAAACTGCACCGTGGACCTGGTGCCCACAAAGTAACACTCGGCTTCCCCCAAGTGGGACACAGGCCCTGCCACCACAATGGAGTGACGCCCCACCAAATCGCAGCCAATGCTGCCAAGACACCATGGCACAAAATGTGGCCCACAGCCCAACCCAGCTTGGAAACAGTGGCTGTGGACACCAGGTAATGGCATCATGTAGCAATGTCTGGCTTCCTCTCCCTAGCAACTAGCCTCCTTGGAGTTTCTTCAGCCCAGGAACACAACTTGCTTTATAGCCAGGTGCAAACATTTTACACTTTAACCAAATGTCTGTGAAACATTTTCCCATGCCTCCTCTCATTTGATCCTCACAGAAATCCTGGAGTAGGTACCTAGGAGACTTGGTAGAATCCTATTTTCTTTTCATTAGCCTGAAAACAGAGATTTAGAAAGCTTAGAAACTTGACCAGACTGAGAAGAACTAAGAAATGACTTAAGGTTTTCTCACTGCACAAAATATAGTCAAATACTGCTGCAGTTAAATATTTTATCCTTTGTTCTCCCTGCATGATCTATAATAATAATCTGCTTCATGTTGGTATTTACCAGTACTGCTGTGTTGCTGACAATTACCTGAAAGAGAAGTTGGGGGTGCTTCACGGGGCTGGAAAATGTTTAGCTAAATCAGAAAGCAGGTCTTATTAAGCAAGTTTATTCTATATCTATAAAAGGCTAAGTTGACTCATGCATGTGCAATACATATAAAGCTCTTACTGGCGCCAATCATACGTGTGTGTTTCAATCTGTCATTGTCGATCGTGAATTTGGTTGACACTTCTATTATAGAGAAAAGGTGAATAGTGATATTAAAATATTTCTTCTAATTAATTTCTTTTCAATGAGCACAAATTTGTGTACTGGGCCACTTGTACAGTCATCATAGGGGACTTTAACACCTTGCTGACTTCAATGGGTAGATTATCCAGACAAAAACTTGACAAGGAAACAGTGAATCTTAAGGACACACTGTATCAGATAGATTTTATTGACATTTATTGAATATTTCACCCCAAAGCTGAAGAATATACATTCTTCTCAAGTGCACATGGATCATTCACAAAGATAGACCATATATTAGGCCACATAACAAGTCTCTACAAGTTCAAGAAGATTGAAATCATATCAAGCATCTTCTCAGATCACAGTGGAATGAAATTAGAAATCAATTACAGTAAAATACCCCCAAAAATTCAAACACATGGAGACTAAATAGCATGTTATTAAACAATGAATTGGGTTATCAACAAGATCAAGAAAGAAATAAAAAACTTCTTGGAAACAAATGAAGAATCACATGAACACACAACAACCCCAAATCGTTGGGACACAGCAAAAGCAGTCTTGAGAGGGAAGTGCATAGCACTACAGACCTACCTCAAAAAACATGTAAAGTCAACAATAAACTACTTAACCCCACAACTTAAAGAACTAGAATGAGAACAAGAAAAGCCCAGAGTAAGTGAAAGGAAGGAAATAATAAAAATTAGAGGAGAAATAAATACATAGAGACTAAAAAAATGATACAAAAATATCAATGAAAACAAGAACTGGTTCCTTGAAGGATAAACAGAATTGATTAATTATTAGCCAGATTCATCAAGAAACAAAGAGAGAGGACCCAAATAAATAAAATCAGAAACAAAAGTGGAGAAGTAACCACTGACACCACAGAAATACAAAGAATTATAAGAAAATACTATGAACAGATATATGCCAACAAGCTGGACAATGTGGATGAAATGGACAAATTCCTAGAAAAATACAATCTCCCAAAACTGAATCAGGAGAAATCAGAAAACCTGAATAGGCCAATAACAACTGATGAAATAGAAGCAGCAATAAAAAAAACTTCCAGCAAACAAAAGCCCAGGTATGGATGGCTTCATAGGGGAGTTTTACCAAACATTGAAAGAAGAACTAACACTGATACTCCTCAAACTACTCCAAAAAATCCAAGAGGAAGGAACACTTCCAAGCTCGTTCTATGAAGCTAGCATTACCCTAATTGCAAAACCAGATAAAGACACTACAAAGAAGGAGAATTAAGGCCAATGTCCCTGATGAACATAGATGCTAAAATCCTCAACAAAATATTAGCAAATCAGATCCAGCAATATATTAAAGAGATCATACACCATGATAAATGGTATTTATTCCAGGGATTCAAAGCTGGTATAATATTTGCAAATCAATAAACATGATACATCTCATAAAGAAACTGAAAGACAAAAATCACATGACCATATCAATAGACACAGAAAAAGCATTTGACTAAATCCAACATCCATTTTGGATAAAAACTCTCAGCAAAGTGGGAATAGAGAAAGTATATCTCAACATGATAAAGGCCGTATATGACAAACCTACAGTAAACATAATACTCAATGGGCAAAAACTAAAACCATTTCCCCTAAGAACAGGAACAAGATAGGGATGTCCTCTTTCACCACTCTTGTTCAATATAGTATTAGAAGTGCTAGCCAAGTGCGATCAGGCAAGATGAAGAAATAAAAGGCATCCAAATTGGAAAGGAGGATAGGTAAAATTGTCATTATTAGCAGATGACATGATATTGTCCATAGAAAACACTAAAGACACAAACAAAAAACTAATAGATTTAATAAATGACTTTGGCAATATAGCAAGATACAAAATCAACATCCAAAAAGCAGTGCATTTTTATACACCAATAATGAACTTACAAAAAGAGAAACTAAACAAGCAATCCCAATTACTATTGCAACAAATAAATTAAGATATTTAGGAATAGACTTAACCAAGAAGGCAAAAGATTTCTACTCAGAAAACTATAGGATGTTGAAAAAAAAAGATAGAAGAAGATATAAACAAGTGGAAGAATATACCATGTTCATGGATTGGTAAAACCAGCATCATTAAAATGTCCATACTACCCAAGGCAATCTACGGATTCAATGCAATCCCTATTAAAATACCAACAGCATATTTCACAGATCTAGAAAAAATACTTCAAAAATTAATATGGAACCAAAAAAGACCCTAAACAGCTGCAGCAATCTTGAGAAAGAAGAACAAAGTTGGAGGAATCACCATACTAGATTTTAAGTTATACTACAAAGCCACTGTATTCAAAACAGCCTGGTACTGGCACAAGAACAGGCATATTGATCAATGGAACAGAACAGAGAACCCAGAAATCGACCCAAGGCATTATACTCAATTACAATTTGACAAAGGAGGCAAGAGAATGCAATGGAGTCAAGAGAGTCTCTTCAGTAAATGGTGTTGGAAAATTGGACAGATATATGCAAAAAATGAAAATAGACCACCAACTTACACGATACACAATAATAAACTCAAAATGGGAAAAATACTTTAATGTAAGTTGTGAAACCATAAAAATCCTATATCAAAATAAAAAACTTCTGAACAGCAAGAGAAACCATCAACAAAATGGAAAGGGAGCCCACTGTATGGGAGAATGATATACCTGATAAAGTGTTAGTATCCAAAATATATAAGGAACTCATACAACTTAACAGAAGAAAGACAAACAATCCAGTTAAAAAATGGGCAAAGGATCTAAATAGATACTTCTCCGAAGTGGACATACAGATAGCCAAGAGACATATGAAAAAAATGCTCAAAGTCACTGATCATCAAAGAGATCAAATTAAAATGGCAATGATGTATTACCTCATACCTTTCAGAATGGCTACCATCAAGAAATCAACACATGATGAGTACTGGCAAGGATGTGGAGAAAAGGGAACTCTCATACACTGGTGCAGACTGGTGTAGCCACTGTAAAAAACAGTATGGAGTTTCCTCAAAACTAAAAATGGAACTGTCATTTGACCCAGTGATCCCATCTCTAGGAATGTATCCTAAGAAATGTGAAGCACCAATCAGAAAGAATGTATACACCCCTATGTTCATAGTGGTACAATTTACAATAGCTAAGATCTGGAAACAACCCAAGTGTCCACCTGTAGATGAGTGGATAAAAAAGCTGTGGTAAGTTTATATGTACATATCCTTTAATACAGCATGGAGGTACCTGGAGAGTATCATGCTTAAGTGAAAGTAGTCAGTCAGAGAAAGACAAGTATCACAAGATCTTACACATATGTGGAGTCTAATTAACAAAATAAACTGATGTATGGAGTGAATTCAGAGACATGGAAGCATGTATCAGAGTGCAGAATCTCGGAGGGAAGGTGGAGGTAGGTGTGGGATTGGGAGGTAATCAACCAAGAACCTTGTAGGCATATTTGCATAACCCATGGAAACAGACAATAGGGAGGTGAAGGCCTGGGGTGAGGGGGGCGTTGCAGGTTGGAGCGGGTGAATGGGGGGAAAAAGGGGACATAAGTAATACTTTCAAAAATAAAGAATTATTTAAAAAAAAAATTTAAAAATAAAATGACTCCCAAACATAAAAAACTAGAGACCCGGTGCATGAAATTCGTGCATGGGGGCAGAGGTGTGTGTGTCCCTCAGCCTAGCCTGCACCCTCTCCAATCTGGGACACTTCGATGGATGTCTGACTGCCCGTTTAGGCCCGATCCTGGTGGGCATTCGGACATCCCTTTCACAATCCAGGACTGCTGGCTCCCAACCATTCGCCTGCCTGCCTGCCTGATTGCTCCTAACCGCTTCTGCCTGCCAGCCTGATCACCCCCTAACCATTCCCCTGCCAGCCTGATTGATACCTAACTGCACCCCTGCCAGTCTAATTGCCACTAACTGCCCTTCCCTGCCAGCCTGGTTGCCCCTAACTGTCCTCCCCTGCAGGCCTGGTCACCCCCAACTTCCCTCCCCTGCTGGCCTGGTAACCTCTAACTGCCCTCCCCTGCTGGCCAGGTTGCCCCCAAATGCCCTCCCCTGCAGGCTTGGTTGCCCCTAACTGCCCTCCGCTGCAGGCCTGGGTCCCCCACCCAACTGTCTTCCCCTGCAGGCTTGGTTGCACCAAACTGCCCTCCCCTGCCAGCCCAGTCACCCCTAACTGCCCTCCCCTATTGGCCATCTTGTGGTGGCCATCTTGTGTCCAAATGGGGGCAGCCATCTTTGACCACATGTGGGTGGCCATCTTGTGTGTTGGAGTGATAGTCAATTTGCATATTGCTCTTTTATTAGATAGGATTACATAAATATGTTTAACCACTATGCTGTACACCTGAACACCTGAAACTAATCCTATCTAATAAAGAGAGAATATGCTAATTGACCCTCATGTCATCGCAAAGATGGCAGTGCCCACAGCCAATAAGGAGGGAATATGCTAATTGACTGTCCCACCCTCAAAGATGGCAGCGCCCATAGCCAATAATATGCTAATTGACTGCCACACCCTCAAATATGGTGGCGCCCACAGCCAATAAGGAGGGAATATGCTAATTGACTGCCACACCCTCAAATATGGCAGTGTCCACAGCTAATAAGGAGGGAATATGCTAATTGACTGTCATGCCCTCAAAGATGGTGGTTTCCACAGCCACAAGATGGTGGTGCCCAGTCCCCTAAGCCCCACTGGGGCAGCAGGTGCACAGCAAGGCCAGGCCCGTGCCTGCCTCTGGAGTCCCCTAGTCTCCTCAGCCCCCCAGGTGCCCAGGCTCAGCCCAAGGCACAGGCAAGCCTCAGATGGTGGCTGCCCAGCTGCCCAGGGCTGGTCCGAGGCACAGGCAAACCTTGGATGGCAGCTGCCCAGCCATCCAGGGCCACCCAAGGCTCAGGTTACCAGGGCCAGCTGAGGCTTGCGCTGCCGGCAGTGGCAGCAGCATAGGTGTGATGGGGGCATTGCCTTCCCCTGATCGCCGGGTTGCCTCCCACCCCTGAGGGCTCCTGGACTGTAAGAGAGGGCAGGCCGGGCTGAGGCACGCCCCCCTCCAGTGCTTGAATTTTCATGCACTGGGCCTCTAGTATAAAATAATATTGAATGTCAAGTGTAATTGAAAAAGAAAAAAAAATATTGGAAGATACATTAAAAAATGAATGATTTTTGTCTATGTAAATTAAACCTCAATATATCTGACATTTTAAAAAAATTTAATAACTCTAAAAAAAGTAATGACCCTTCATAAGTACTTCAAAATTGTTAGTGTGTCTTCCTACATTCCCACAATAATCAGTAAATATTTGCGTCATGATTATAAGAAAAATTTGTTCTGGTTCTTCCAAAATTTATAAACTTTAAATATCGGGAAGTATACTCCATTCCCACTGCCCCTTAAGACAGTCTTCATTAAAAGATAAAACAAAGTCTGTTTGATCAACATTTATAGCTAGAATAATAAATGACAACCTGAAATCAAAACACATCTCCATATTGAAGCACATATTGTAAATCATACTCTCCACATTCAAATATAGTCTAATTAAATTCAGGTGCTTAAAGCTATATTATAGTAAGTTGTCATGGCTTTGAACAAGCAAGGATAATTTAGCCATCTGCACTATTTCTTCTCAGTTACAAACCCAGCATTCTGAAGTAAGATGGATTTAAATTTGCAGAGACAGCATTCAGAGAAAGCCAGAAAGCTAAGTTCATGAAAATTCCATCAGCCCAAATCTCCCGCCAATATATTGGAGGATGTCTATTTGAGGGCAGCTGCTCTACATTTGTTTCAGATTGACCGATTTCCTTCTTCAAAAAAATGATAGCTACATTTTAATTTTTTCCCTCTTGTATCATTGTAGTCTCTAATCTCCCAATGATATACTAAGATAACTCAGAACGCTCCCAGATCTCTAGTGATTAAATGATTTTTTTTTGAAATACACATATTGATACCTGAAGGATTTACAAAATACTCTAACATGCAAGGATCAACATCTATCAAATGACATCTAAGATTGACCTTACAATTATCTATAGCCTAGTTACTAGTTTTAGTTACTAAAACTGCAGCAACTGGGAAAACACTGTGATATTATTTAACATGTGCTGTCCTGTTTACAGTATTAGGTTGTATAATCATGGAAAACTTGATCACATGAGAGTATCCCCCTCTTCCTTAACTTGTAATTTCCACTTAAACTATTAGAATTCCAACTGTGCAAATAAATGTGCTGTTTTGGTAACAGCTTGTGGAGGGAACTCCATGTTTCCCGGAATGTACTTGAAGAAGATTAATGAGTTCTACATACGTGCCAAGTCAAGCTGCTTCTCCCTGTCAATCACCATCCCAAGAACAAGCCCCTCTATCTCTGCAGATATGTTTTCAAACAGATGTGTGGCTTAAATTGTAATTAAATTATTGGAATAAATGATTACTAAAGACTTTCCAAATGTATGGCTAAGGCGTTTTACAATAGTATCAACTGAATTTAAAAAAAAAGTATTTTTATTGGTTTTAGAGATAGAATAGGGGAAGAGAGAGAAAGAGAGAGAGAGAGAGAGAGAGAGAGAGAGAGAGAGAGAGAGAGAGAGAGAGAGAGAGAGAGAGATACCTCAACCGAATGCCTCTCAGCCTCACCAGGGATGGAACATGAAACCTGGACATGTGCCCTGACCAGGAACCCACGACTTTCCAGTGCACAGGACAACACTCCAACCAACTGAGCCACACTGGCAGGGGCTCAACTGAACTTTTTTTTTCATATATTTTTATTGATTTCAGAGAGGAAGGGAGAGGGATAGAGAGACAGAAACATCAATGACGAGAGACAATCATTGATCGGCTGCCTCCTGCATGCCCCTTACAGGGGAATGAGCCTGCAACCCAGGCATTTGCCCTTGACTGAAATCAAACGGACACCCCCCCTCCGCCCCTCTGCCTCTCAGTTCGCAGGCTGACACTCTATCCACTGAGCCAAAACAGCTAGGGTTCAACTGAACTTTTTAAAAAAGATCTGCCCACTCTAACACTTAACCACAGTGGTGACAATGAGGATTGAAGAGATGTTGCCTGTCTTTTGAGGACCTTGAGGACCTTTTACTTCATTGACTATTAGGCAAATTCAGAATACTTAAGACTTAAAATATTGTGTACTTTCTTGTCTCTTAACCATCTTCACCTAGCGATCTCCAAATGCTCAGCTCTCTGCTTGCCTACTTTCCCCTTTGGGTAGAGTAGATGCAGCCATTTATGCAACAGGAGTACTGTCAGTGGGGTTGGAGTGCTGTGGCATGCTGGGGGCCTCCACTGGACTAAGGGTGGTAACTGCCATCTTTCCAATTAAACAATGTCTTCAAGGAAATTTTAGTACAGGCAATTAATTCTGATTCACAATTTACAAACAAAGAAGTGAAAAATGAAATTGAACGTAGGGAATGTAAACAGCAGCCTCCTCCTGCAGAATTCACAGGGAAGGACATCTCAGCCCTCAGTGAAGAGAGTGCTTTGCCTAGCGCCCCTGGCCTGGGCAGAGCTGGCTCAGTGTGGGAAGTGCAGGGTTGATGTCGGAGTTCACAGCTGCCTAAAGAGGTGCCTGAAAGAGTGATCAGGAATAGGATCTGAGGCCTGGATCTGGAGCATGCGGTCAGGTATCAGAGCCTGGTAAACAGTATTTTCCTTTTTAGGATTCTTGGTGCTGGCTATTTTGTCATCATGAAGGCATTATAATACTTAGGTCAATTACCTTAGAGAGTGATTTTTTACACATGGTGTCCATCAAAATCACCTGGGAGACACTGGTAACATGCAGATTCCTGGAACCTAACTCAGTAAGTTCAGAGTGAGATAAAGTAATTTGTATTTTACAAATGTCTCCAGTTGATTCTGGTTTACGAGGTCCTCACGTCCTACTTTGAGAGACTGTGGTGTAGAAACATCAGTTTAGAATGAGATGATAGGTAATTATAGGTAAATGCAAATGCATTTCTTAGATGTGGCTAGCTCATTTTTTAAATTTCTGGTGCTGAAATTAACCATTAGTTTTTAGCTTGCTGATACTGTACAGCATAAAAAAAAAATAGAGACACAACCCTGATTTTCTGTGCTAATATCACCAGAAAACTACCACTTGACCATCATCTTAATTAGCTGCTTTGCATTTTAAATACTATGTGCAATCATCAGCTCCAGGTGTAGGTCGACCCTCTGGTTTACTCCTACGTAATTTGAAGACATGACATTAAAGAAACCATTCTTGTGCACCTGGGATAAAAGAAGAGTAGCAACTCAACACCACTGAAAATAGTTTTTAGTAAGGATTAGTGAATAGTTTGCTGCATTTGCTGCTTCAGAAACTTTCCTTTTTCAAAACACTGAGCCCATCCCAATACTCACTGTTTTCAAACCACTTTGTAAATAACCAGGCCTCAATAAGTGATAGTTATATAGCAATTAAGAATGGTCCCTTCCCCAGCTGCCTTAACCTTCCCTGCATCCTCAATCTACCAGGCAGAGAAGGGTTTCTAGACATTGAAACAGAGTGTTTATTTGTGTGTGTGTGTGGGAGGGGGGCAGTGGGGGGGGGCGAGGGACTTGAGTGGGAAAAGAAATTAAACATCCATCTCATCTCCCATGGAGATAGCAGAACAACTCTAGAAATTGATGAACTTTTACAAGGCTTGGATATTGTGTTGATGATAGAAAATAGTCCCTTAAGTACTTGCTAAGCCACAGCTTGGAGATGCTGGCACTGCCTTGGGATCTGGTTAAGAGTTGATGATGAATACCCAGGAATAGAGTGCTTTTGTTGTCTTTACCTTGGAATTCGTTAGTGTTCTTAACTGAGATGGGGTAGATTTAATCTACATTAGCTGTCCATCAAGGAACCAGATGTGAAGGTGGCTGGATGACATGTTCATAAAATAAGTGCTCTCCAAAATATGGCTAGTAAATAGTTTACTAATCTTCAAGATTGATGTACACAAAGAACATAACAGCTGCTTAATATTTTATGAACCAAGTTCTGATGTGAAAGGCTGACAGGATCTCCATTAACTAGAAAGAACATACCAGGGCCACCATTTATGCACCTCTGAATGTTAGAGCACAGAAATAAATGATTTGCCTACTAAATATCTCTCATCAGCAGTATTAGACTCTGTCCAGGAGAGTGAAATAGACTACATTCACTATAATGCTAATTTACATTGCCAGTAATGAGCGTACATATTTAACTCATAGACAAGGAAGTGCTATTATACATGTAGCTTATGTCTATCCCACTCAGACTGATAAAGAAGTCTCTAGACAATTATAATTATGGGCAATTTGTAATAATAGTAAGAGTTGCTTTTTATTAGATATAATAAAAATCAATTTCACATTCAATTACCATTCTTGGCTGTGCTGTGATAGATTTTTCTGGATAAAGCTAGTGTCAAAATAAAACTACTACTAATAATAGGAATAATGTTTTTCAGGACAAAATTCTCCTTTTAAGATCAAAATACACTTCTTTAAGGCCAAATTTTCACTCTTGTTTTGCTTGCTTGGTGATAAAGGATCTTAAACAAACATTTCCATGTGCAATAGCACAAAGGCTCTTTTCAGGAGTGTGAGTACCATAGCAATTATCATCACTCAGTAAATGAAGAAATATGGATCACAACGGGTGTGGGCTGAACATCAATTCAGCATTGATATACGCCTGCATTGCAGACAGACTACTGAGTGGGGTCCATGCTATAGGATTAGTTACTCCCAAAGTCTTCTGCTAGTTAGGAAGATGGATTAGTATACGGATTTCTTAGGTTCAAGAGGCAGTCCTCTAAGCTTGAGGCTTCTCTTGTAATGTTATGTAGATAGTGTTTGTTTCACAGAAAATCTTCAACAATAATATTAAATGTCAACTGGCTACAAACATGATAGTGAGACAGATCACAAGTGTCTGCTATCCTAGAATTATGATTCTAAGCCTTCACACCTGCCTTCCTTTTGCCTTTCAGGAAAACTGTACCTTTTATTCTCTACTAGAGGCCCTGTGCATGAAATTTGTGCACTCAGGGGGGAGTTCCTCAGCTTGGATCAAGAGAGGGCACAGGCCAGGCCAAGGGACTCCACTGGTGCACAATTGGGGCTGGGGAGGGACGTGGGAGGTTGGCCAGCCAGGGAGGGACCACAGGAGGGCTCCAGGGCATGTCCAGCCCATCTTGCTCAGTCCCTATCGGCTAGACCCCAGCAGCAAGCTAAACTAACGATTGGAGCATCTGCCTCCTGGTGGTCAGTGCATGTCATAGCAAGTGGTTGAGCAAACTTAGCATGTCATTAGCATATTACCCTTTGATTGGTTGAATGGCCAACCAGATGACTGGACACTTAGCATATTAGGCTTTTATTATATAGGATGTCTTTCATCTTATCATCATCTACTCCCAGAGAGTTTGGTGATACTACTTACCCCTTCCAGGTACATTTGCTATGTGACAATAAATAAAAGGGGTATATCTCAAAGTGTAAAAATTCAAGAATCTGTGAATTAAAATTAAATCCACTGGGGTGGTATGTTTAGGGATGTTGCACAATGAGCTAGACATGTGAAGGCCTGGGCTCTAATTTAAGGGCATCCACTAACTATGATCTGGGGTAAATTGTTTAATTTCTTTAGGGACAGAAGGAGATAATGTAGGACAAAATCTTATTAAAACTAAAAGAAAGCCCGGCCGGAGTGGCTCAGTGGTTGAGCATCAACCTATAAACCAGGAGGTCATGATTCGATTCCCAGTCAGGGTACTTGCCCAGGTTGCAGGCTCGGTTCCCAGTAGGGGGCGTGCAGGAGGCAGCTGATCAATGATTCTTTTTTTTTTTTTTTAAAATAATACATTTTATTGATTTTTTACAGAGAGGAATAAAGAGGGATAGAGAGTTAGAAACATCAATGAGAGAGAAACACCTATCAGCCACCTCCTGCACACCCCCTACTGGGGATGTGCCCACAACCAAGGAACATGCCCTTGACTGGAATCGAACCTGGGGCCCTTCAGTCCACAGGCAGACGCTCTATCCACTGAGCCAAACCGGTTAGGGCTGATCAATGATTCTTTCTCATCATTGATGTTTCCAAGTCTCTCTCCCTCTCTCTTCCTCTCTGAAATCAATACAAAGCATATTAAAAAAAAAAAAAAAAAAAGCTAAAAGAAAAAGCTCTGCATACCTGTCATGGAGTCAATTTGCTGCCCTTCCTGAAATGAAAGCTTTACTTGAATGAGGTTATAGAGACAAGTCAAGTAGTGTTGGTCACTTTGAACTCTTTGCAGTGACTCCTTCATGATAGTTTGGTTCTGTCCATGCACTTACTCGTGACAGTGTCAAACCCCAGAGAGAAAAAACAAAAAACTATGTAAGCCACAGTCCCTTTCTTCCTGTAGATTCCTTGGATGTTAGCCAGAATGCCCTCTGAAGTTCCAGCCAAGTAAGAAGTTAAAGACTCATAAAAGAAATACAAGCATCGTTTAGAAAAACTCAACTATTGGAGTTACCTGGAAAAGAAAATAACTCCACATACTCTGTGGTATATATTATCTTAAAAGGAGCATCATGCATTAACACAATATTCTACCCTGTAGGTTGGTTAACAAAGAGTAGTCCAGATTCATGGCTTCAGACATCACTAGGGTGTGACATCATTACTACTGCAGTGGTGGAAGATGCTCAGCCAAATATTAACTGACTTGTTTTACTTTTATGTAAGTAAACATAAGAAAGTGCATGTGCAAAGAAACACAACTAGATTTTGTTTGGCTTGTAATGAAACGATAACACTTTTCTTGGATGGTTCAAAAGAAAATGCCATAAATAGTTTATATAAACTGTGGTCTCCTCTGATCCTAGCCTGCAATTTATTTCTTTGCTCAGATGACTAGAGATTTAGTTTTAAGGTATTTAACTAGCCTGTGATTTCCAGAAATTGTAGAAGAACCAACTCTATTTAAAAAGAGTCCAACCAGCTTGTCTCATTATATAAATACTTGTCTTCTATGTGACATTCATTTAGTAACTGTTAAAAAACTTTAATTCATTTATTCAAACATTTACTCCATAAAAGAGGAACAGAAAGTGGCTAAGAACCCAGGTGGTGGGAAATGAGCTCAGCATGGACTTGTGGAGTTTGTGTCTGCTGGTTGTCCAGTGGAGCAGTCGAGCAGGCAGCTGGATATGCATGTTTGGATTTAATAGCTGGTTTAGAAGCCATCAGCATTTGCTGTGTATGAAGCCACCCTAAAAAATTATGGGTTGGCAAATAATGATGACAGAGGAAGCCCATTAAACAGTAGCAGTTGAAAGTGTACAGAGGAGCTGACTAAAGAAGTCATCAGATAGGTAAGAAGGCCAGTCCCATTTGCTCTTTTGTGACATTACTTGTGATGCTTCTTCATATAACTTTAACTGAAGTTGTAATTCCAGAAAAGATATATTTAGGGGAATTTATGTATTGAATTACAGTGATTTTTATGAGAATATTGTTTGCCATATTATTTTATATTCTCTAATATATTTGTAGTGAGAGAAGAAAGGGGTGTATATAATCTATACTAATAAAAGCCTAGGTGGCCCTGGTGCCCTCGTGCCCTCACGTCATCACAAGATGGCTTCCCCCATGTCATCACAAGATGGCCACCACAAGATGGCCACCCCCACGTCATCACAAGATGGCTGCCACAAGATGGCTGCCACAAGATGGCTGTCACAAGATGGCCACAAGATGACCAGCAGGGGAGGGCAGTTGTGGGCAATTAGCCAGCATGGGGAGAGCAGCTGGGGTGATCAGGCCAGCAGGGGAAGGCAGTTGGGGCCATTGGGCTGGCAGGGAAGGGCAGTTGAGGGCCATTGGGCAGGAAGGGGAGGGCAGTTGGGGGTCAATCAGGCCAGCAGGGGAGCAGTTAGGGGGTGATCAGGCTGGCAGGCAGAAGTGGTTAAGGGCAATCAGCAGGCAGGCAGGCGAGTGTTTAGGAGCCAGCAGTCCCAGATAGTGAGAGGGATGTCCCACAGGGATCGGGCCTAAACCAGCAGTCGGACATCCCCTGAGGGGTCCCGGATTGGAGAGGGTACAGGCTGGGCTGAGGAACATCACCCCCCACTGTGCATGAATTTCGTGCACCGGGCCTCTAGTTGGATTATAACCAGATACAATCCTATCTAATAAAAGAGTAATATGCAAATCATCACTCTGCTACACTCACAAGCCACGCCCACCAGCCATGACCCAGCCATGCCCACCAGCCAATCAGAAGCGAAATATGCAAATACACCCAACCAAGATGTCTGGAGCCTCGGAGAGTGGCCATGGTCGGAACTGGGTGATTGGAGACAGCTGGGGTCCCCCGCAGGTGATCAGAGCCAGCTGGGGTCTCCTGCAGGTGATCGGAGCCAACTGGGGGTCCCTGCCCAGGGCCCGAGCCTCAAACAGAGGCTTGCGGCATTGGCTGGGGGCAGAGCCTGGCCATTGGAACCAGCTGCGGTCCCCTGCGGTGATCGGAGCCAGCTGGGGGCCCCTGCCCAGAGTGCAAACATCAGCCAGAGGTTTGCAGCCTTGGCCGCTGGGGCAGAGCCTGGCGATCGGAGTCAGCTGGGATCCCATGCAGGCAATCGGAGCCAGCTGGGGGTCCCTGCCCAGGGCCCAAGCCTCAGCCAGAGGCTTGCGGCTTTGGCCATGGGTGGAGCCGGGCGATAGAGCCAGCTGGGGTCCCCTGCGGGTGATCGGAGCAAGCTGGGGGTACCTGCCCAGAGCCCAAGCCTCAGCCAGAGGTTGCAGCCTTGGCTAGGGGTGGAGCCGGGCGATTGAGCCAGCTGGGGGTCCCTGCCCAGAGCCTGAGCCTTGGCCACAGGCTTGCAGCCTTGGCCGCGGGAGCGGAGCCTGGTGATCAGAGCCAGCTGGGGGTCCCTGCCCAGGGCCTGAGCCTCAAACAGAGGCTTGCAGCCTCGGCTGGGGGTGGAGCGGGGCGATCAGAGCCAGCTGGGGGTCCCTGCCCAGGGCCCGAGCCTCAAAAAGAGGCTTGCGGCCTTGGCTGGGGTGGAATAGGGCGATCAAGCCAGCTGGGGGTCCCCTGCCAAGGGCTGAAGGCTTTAGGCCTTGGCAGGGGTGGAGCCAGAGATCGGAGGAGATAGGTGTGAACTACAGAGGAAACACCTTTTCTGACTGCTCATTGGCTAAGCTCCCTGTATGCCACTGGTAATATTCTTAGTCACTTGGGTATAAGAATCCAAAAAGGTGATCTAGGGCTTTTCCACCACACTCCTGGAGAAAAAAACAAAGGTCTGCTGCTGGAGGGCTAAGAAATGTCATAACCTGCCCTTCAAGGTTTGGCTCAGTGGATAATGCCTAGGTTTGCCAACCGCAGAGTCCAGGTTAGATTCTGATCAAGGGCATGTACCTAAGTTGCAGGCTCCTCCCTGGCTGGGGCCCAGGTCAGGGCTCATGCAGGAGGCAACCAATCAAAGTATTCCTCTCACTTTGATGTTTCTCTCTGTCTTTCCCTTTCTCTTCCACATTCTCTAAAAGTCAATGGAAATATATACTCAGGTGAGGATAAAAAAAAAAAAGAAAGAAAGAAATGTCATATCCTATGAAAGACACATCTTGAAAATGCCTAAAAAAAGTTGTATTTTTTCTTGGTGAAGGGACTGGAGTCCATGTTGATGAAAACACCTTGGTGGCTGCAGTGACTGGCAGTGGCTCCAGCAGTGGGGTGATGGGGCTGGTGCTTTTCCCTGATCAGCCTGGTTGTCTCCCACAAAGGGAGGCCAGACTGTGGAAGCCGTCAGTAGGACATCCCCTGAGGGCTCCCAGTATGTGAGAGGTGGCAGGCTGGGCTGAGGAGACGCCCCCCCGCCCCCAGTGCACGAATTTCATGCACTGGGCCCCTAGTATATAATATATTCATTAAGCAAAGTTTTAAAAGCTATTTTTTTAAAGAGCTGAGCAACTTAGAAATATAGCACCATTTCAGAACCCTCTATTGTTAGGTCTAGGACAATGATGTTATCAGAAATATATGCACATATTCACACACACAGGACTTAACTTACACTGTCTATAAGAGATTTTTCTAGTCCTTCAGGTACTTACCTAAATAAGTAGTAGATATTGTCCCTCTCCTCAAGAAATACACAGCCTGTACTTCTAAACAAAAGCTCTTAAGTTACATCCAAAGTTATAAAACTACCTTGGTAATTTATTAGCTCAAAAGTATATGCTAACATTCTCAGAGTGTGAGGCATCATTTAATTATGCTGTGATAGGAAATAGAAGATAGTGTTTGCAATCTCTTAAGAAAGCCATTTACCCATTTCTAAAGGTATCCCAGAGTGAAATTCTGTCATTCCTAAGGACAGTCTCCCAAATCATTATTTTTGAAAGTAAATTTTCCTTTGAATCAACTTAAAATTAAGGTTATGAATTCCCTTCAATGTAGTTTTGTGTGTATACAAATGGAGGTGGCAGTAACCAAATCTCAATCCTGTGTTAATAATGACTGGGCATTTTTTCAAGAGTTTGTTCATCTTTGTTCATAAAGCAGAAACTGATTGAGCCTCAAGGTCTCTGAACCTCCTTGGAGAAGATTATTTTTCCTTTAGATTTATGCAAACACACACAGGCACACACACACACACACACACACACACACACACACACACACACACACGAGATAGTCTTTCAAACTTATCTAATGAACTCTACCCTCTGAGAAATACATTTAGCCCAAGAGCAAAATGTCTCTTGAAGGTCCCCATATACTTTGCCACTCTTGTTTTTTGTTATTCCTCTCATTTTATTTTATTCACATCTTTTCACATTTCTTATATTTTAAGTACCAACTGTCTATAGGTTTCATTCATTGAAAGTCCTTCCTGATAAATAGATATGTAGGTAGAGATTACATATCTATTTGTGTGTGCAAAATTGACTCTAAACCTGCCTTAATCATTAACACAGTTTATGTACAGAAATTAAGGGTTGTAGGACTTGCATTGGAAGCTAGATGGTGCCGTTCAAAGGTTTAAGATGATCTTGTTGTTTTGTGAGACCAACCAGACTGAAGTATGAAATAATTCACATATGAAATGGAAACTGGGTAATCCTGGGCTCCAGCATCGGAGGCTCTATCCTCACTCCTGCAAAGCTCCACTACTGATCTTGCACTGAGACCATCAGCTATAGGTGAGGACACAGGCTATATATGTTTTGCTTGTTTCACCTCTAGTACTAATGAAGAATTGTGCTCAATATATATTTGATAAATGAATGAATGCTGAGTGAACATTGGATGGATGGATGATGTCCCTCGCCCAACCACAAGGATGGATTTTTTATTTTGACACTGGGAAATGAAAGCTTTGGTGGTGCACACTAAGGGGTCTTCTATGTTGGTTTTATACTCAGTTAACAAAGTTTCACTGGATTCCCAGCAACATATAGTTGAGTGTATACATCACTCTAAATAAGATGCCTCCAAAATCTGGGCACAAAATCTTATGACTCTTAATTAATAGAAGTTGAAATACAATGGATATAAATGGCCATCTGCAGACTAACCCACTCTGAGAAATGGTTTAAAGTGCCTTTAGCTAAAGTACCTAAAATGTTTCTATATACACATTGAAATACATGTGTATATTCAAGCAAGAATGGAGTGTTACTAAAGAATTTTGTAATCCAATAAATTGCATTAAAACTCAAGGGCCTGAAGCAACTGCATGGTGCACATAAAAAGGGAAATTGGACAACACTAATCCATCAAGGTTTATGCATTGAGTCATTGTTGGCTGCCAGATCCTCCCCAATTCATCTCCCGGAGAAGGACTTCTTTGCCTTTCCATAGGGTGGCCCCATTCTCAGCAGGAGAGATTGAAAGAGTTCCAACCCTTTAGTCTGGACCTCAGCATTGAGCATCTTTTCTGTTTGCCTGACTCTGTTTTAAACTTAACTTAGGTCTGACCATTGTGCTAATGTCATCCAAGCAAGAAACACACTGAGTATAATTAACAATAACCTTTGGTTCCCTGACAGGAATATGCTTATTGACCTTTCAAAAATATTAACCATGGAGTTCCCATAGGATGTTACAAGCTCTGTGGGAAGATGGTCCCAATGGTCTCCAACTTTGGGAAATGCTGTATGCTATATCCAACTTAAGTAGACTTACAATTCAAATCAGCATGTTAAAGATTGAGAAGTACTATGGTAAAGACATCTATTGTGCTGTTTGAGCTCAACATTTACCAGCGTTTGTTGAGTGAATAAATTTTTTAAAATCAAGCCAGGAATTCTAGTTCCTAGTCTGTGTTCATCAAACATCCTAACAGTTCATTTGATGCCCAAGATACCTTGATACCAAGAAGAATTACTCTATAAGGTACTTTTATTTTAGCAAACAGAATCTTGTATGCAGAAAAGAACTTTAGGGGCCCATGGACTCCAAGAGAGAGAGAGTGCTGTAATTATTTCACAATATTTGTCAAGGGTACAGCAAAATGTGAGGGACTTGCTTATTTTTGTCATCCTTGCCCTCAGATAAGACTGACTTCCATAAGATGCTGCCACTTGGAAGGTCCTTGCAGAACTGTGGCCTTTTCTTTCATTAACTGCAGCCAATGTAGACCATCACTGCCTGGTTACCCTTGTTCATTTTTTCTTCATTATCTGGTAGTTGGGAAAGGATGTGATAATTCTGCAGAGCCTCAATTTTTTGTTAAAAGTAACACATCTGCTTATGGGTGTTGTTGTTTTTTTAAAGTAGCAGCCCTAACTGGTTTGGCTCAGTGTGTAGAGAGTCACCCTGTGGATTGAAGGCTTGATTCTGGTCAAGGGCACATGCCCAGGTTATGGGCTCGATCTGCAGTGGGGGACATGCAGGAGGCAGCCAGTCGATGATTTTTTCTCATCATTGATATTTCTATTTCTCTCTCCCTCTCTGAAATAAAAAAAAAAATATATTAAAAAGTAGCATTAACATCTTGAAGAAACCCTGGGAATTACATGTAGATGGCAAAATAATATAATAAACTAAATTATACATACTTCGCTTTAGTTAATAAATCAAAGAGGTTGTATAGAATATGCAGTTAGAGTGAGCAAATAAACAGATAAATGCAACCACTTCCCTTTCTTACACCCATCTTTAGATCATTTACATGAAGGACCTGATACCCAGGGATGTTTAGAGTTTATAAAATATAAATCATAACAGTGCCTATCTTATTGGGTTATTGAGAATATTAAGTTAAAAAAAATGCATACGAAGTAATTAGCACAGTGCAAGGCATGACAGAGCAGGGATGCAAGCTGTTTCAGCTATATTGATCTGAAAATGAAAGGTACTTAACTCAGCTTGCCAGGCCAGCCCCCCAATTATATTCTCCATCTGAGGTTCCCAGCTCCATTCTAGGCTCCCACTTTTGCCTTCTTTGGTTAAGTGTCTGACATTTACATGAAGACATGGTGACTCTATTTTGGAATGTGGCACTTCCAGGGCCTCACCCCAAGTTCTTGTCTACCGTGGCACCCTGGCCAGTTGAATTTCCCTCACTTCTGTGCTTGTTATGGGGTAGATAAGTCTATCTATTTAACTAACTTTGAGTGCCACTCAGTAGGGACACTCATGTCCCTTTCCAGGGTCGATGCTTTTGCTTCCAGTCACCTCTCATTTCCTGTTGCTCAAAGCTGACCATGCATTTGCCTCAGACTTAGCCACCTGAAATCTTCCCACTCCTTCAACAGAATGTTTTACAGGAACTTGAATTTCAGAAGCTAGTTTTATTACTATAGCACTCTGGCTCTTGTCAGGGCCAAATTTGAAACCATGGAGCTTGACTAAGTAGTTACTAATCTGTTTGGTTTCCATTTAAACTTCTTTTTCCCCCCATGTGCTCATTACTGTGGTTTATATTCAGCTTCTGATGATAGCTAACCATTTTGTGAAGCCTGGAGCATAATAGGTATTAAAAGCTCAAGCCTTCTCATGCATCTGCTATTTGTTTTCCCTCCCTCCTAATTAGCGGGTCCACATTCTCCTTTGTCTTGTTCCTAATGTATTTGTGAAATATTGTCTGGCTGCCCTTTATTTCTCTTGCTAGTTGCATCTCATATTGTGCTTTGGCTTTCCGGATACTGTCCCCATATCACACATGCCCTATTCCCTTACCCTTGCCTTCAGCACTGTGCCCTCATTTTCCCTTTGCATGTCATTTTCTCCTGGCAGCTTAAAACTCAGTGTGGGTTTTGCTTTCCATAGAATCACTAGCTGGGTGAAAGCTTGAGGACATGCTCTCAAGTGCTGGAGAATAAGAATATTTGGCTCTTATGGTATATAGTGCTTGGCAAAAAATTTAAAGTATTCCAGTATGTTCTGGAAAGTTGACCTACCCTGACCCAGCAGGCTTGGCATTTGGCCATGGCGTGGGTAATCTAGAGTTTTCAGTAATAAAACTGGTTGATTTTAGTGACAGTTGGACAGAGTGTCAGGGCTTTCATACCAGCTCTTCTGGTCCTTTCCCACTGCCATGAAAATTGGGATAAATATTGGGCTTCTCCATAGATCTTTAAATACATGCTTATAAAGTTGTCTGGGGACAGTCTAATGTTGTCATATAGTTTTAAAAATGTGAAGTGAGTTCAAGTATTTTGTCTATTGCCTGACCCGATGCACTGAAAGATTTAGTAGACCCAATTATGAAGTGAAATACAGAGCAGTGAAGTTAGTAACTGTGGTGTGGATTAAAGGGGGGGGGGGGAGAGAGCATATGACCCCTCTTCTGCTTAACCAGCCCGAATTTCCTGGGCTCATCTAGACTGGAGGTCTCCTTATATCCCTTGGGCTACAAAGATCACATCTGTCACTCTGGAGTAACTAGGAGGCAGAGAGCCTCACTTATTCACCTGTGTCTCATAGGTGTCTCCAGAACTGAATGTTTGCTGGTTTAACCAGGTCTAACTCCATGTTCTCATTAGGCTTTGAAGACAGGACAGGCCTTGTAGCCTGGCCTAGCTCAGCATCTGGGAGGTGGTTTTTGTCAATGGAAAAAACTGCATTTGTTCACTTATAAGATAGCTTTCTTGAGGAGAATGAGATCTGACAGGAACATTGCAAGCATTCTTTAATTTTCAGCACTTTGCTTTCATGGGATACATCTGTCAGGATTATTTTTCTTTTCTTTTTCTCCTACAAGGAAGTCAAATTAGCTGTTGACTTGTAAAGTTCCAATGCTTCTGTAATGTTATCCTAAATGGTACTAATGCAGACACATCTAACATATGATAACAAAAGCTGTCAAAAATAATGTTGTGGTCATTTCATTTATTAAAGTTCCAATTCATTCACTCATGGTCTGGATTATCTTTTTATTTAGTCTAATATTAGCCGCATTTATTTGCTTAGAAGATTTATCCAAAGTATTCATATGTCTCTGTTTTAACAGGATTTCCTGAGCCTGGCCCTTTAAATAATTGTTTCTAGAGATCAGTAGAGGTTCTGCTTCGTAAATACATAGTACCTGCCCCCAAACAGCCAAGTAACTTGCCCAACTCCTATTCTGATACTTTAGCAACTCCCCTTATGCTAAATTCTGTTTCTAGTTTGCTATTGGCCTATCTCCCCAATATCTATGCCAGGCTTCCCTTAGCCCCGTATTAATATTGAGCCTCAGATCATCCGATTTGATGTTGTTTTACTTTTTTGTTGACTTAGTGCACTTCTGCTATTTTTTCCTAAAACTTTGCTCTTATTTATCCCCCTCCTGACTCCTTTCGGATTGAACTCCTGACCAATTTTTGTCCACTTTGGAAAGCTTGGTTGGTCTCACCTCATGTGTCTTGCTCCCAGCAAAGTGCTTCCCTATCCACCTGGGAAATCAATCTTAGGTGGTAGCCTCTCAGCTTCTCTGTCCTCTTCTGCACCTCTGGGGCCTGGGTCACTGATAGGATGGTCCTTAAAAGATGCTTCTTCCCTTTTGAGTATGCTGCTGTTTGTCTCTTACCACATTGTGATGTGCTATATCTACTCTGGCAGCCATCAGATAAAGGTATGTATCAACATTGGGTTCAAATATTTAGCTTCTTTCAGGTTCTATGTGTCACCACTTAGTACTTAATTAAGAATTTTACTGAGTTTTGACTAATACTTTTCAGCTCAAGGTAAGAGAGAACTCCTACTCTTGTAGTGTTTGGAATTATAGAATCATTACATTAAAAGAGTTCATAAACTTCTCCAATACAATCCTCTCCCAACATCTAATAGAAAACTAGAGCCCAGAGAGATTAAGTCACTTTGGTCTGCCACACAGTGGCTGACCAAAATCTGGGCACATATATCCTGCTTTTTATTATATTTGTCCTTTATCACAGTTGTTTCCATCAGACACAATTAATGTACACATTTGTGTGAAATCTGGGCTGGAGTAAGTTCAATGTTTGTCTTAGGGCCATTTCTAACTATAGTTCTGGACCTAGGGAAAGAGTCACCTTCTCACAACTGCTCACAACAATTTCAATTAAGATCAGAGAGAAAGATAAAGAAGTGACAAAAAGGGAAACATCATTTTCCTGTGAGGGTAGATGGGCTAGGTGTTGTTGCTGAGAGACCGCCCTGGTCTATTAACGACATGAGTAGATGCTAAGTGTGATTGGGGTGTCCAGATAGCTGGGTGGGTTTCAAGAAGATAGTGGGTGGTTATGACACGGTTTGTCACTTTCTCAACGGAAATGAAATACAATAATGCTAGCGAGGCCATTGTATTTGTACGAAAAACTGGCACACCCCAGGTGTGGGCGGCTAGAAAGCCAGTGAAGAAAATGCCATTTTATAAAAGATTTTCTAGCACATTAACTGCATAATTCCTCAGCAGGATCGCACGCTCTGTGCAAAGCACAGCCCTCTCCCACATAATTGCCAGAGTGGGATTGCTTCTGGAAGAGCTTCAGAGCTCTTGTGGAGAGTTATGGCAGCACTTCAGCACCTACTGAGACTACGCCCTCATCCTGTTCCCTTCCCCTCTCTTTTTAGTGCTGCCAATCAAAATCGCTCCCTAAAACTGTGCTCATTTCATGAGATGTCTGACATTAGCCCTTGCTGATGTCTTCAATGCGCTTGACTAAGGGATGCAGGCTCCAAAGGCAAAATACGACTCTGAGTGTCAGCCTGAACTCCAGGAGAGAGTCACATGTCAGAACATCGTATTTCTTATTAAATGAGCTGAGCTGACCAAGGTCGGGATTGTGAAGGGTTGACAGCATCCCCATTTTTCTTACTATACTCTCATTTC
Organism: Ia io; assembly: GCA_025583905.1. Lineage (NCBI taxonomy): Eukaryota > Metazoa > Chordata > Mammalia > Chiroptera > Vespertilionidae > Ia > Ia io. The sequence continues at coordinate 90,799,447 of JAJQQW010000002.1, read as the reverse complement.
CTTCTTCATACCCAGAATTCTCATACCAGGAAGGCAAAGCATGAATATGTTGGCTAAAAGAGTGAACTCAAGGGCAGACAGCCTGGGTTTGGATGAAAACTGGCTCCACCTCTTTCTCCTTCAGGGCAGTTACCACCCAGAATGGGATGCCCATATCTTACTTCAGTTCTCCTCAAGCTGTTCCAAAATCCAGTCACCTAGTGAAGGATACTCCCCATAATGCCTGCGGATGACCACAGTGACTGAAGTTTGGATGAGATAAATGGCAGAGAGCAAACTTCAATGAATGTTAGATATTATTATGTCTCTGGTGGATATTTTTAGCAAAAATTAATAAATTCACATCTTAATTACTTTGTGAATTTTTCATGCATCTCTCTAGCAGTTTTAGCTTTCAACAACTAGTGAGGTCATATACAAGAATATGGGGGTCCCTCAAAGGTTGGGAATGTCGGCCTGTGTTAGATAAATGGAGTTAAACACAGCCACGCAAGGCCAGGCTTGTTTGGTCATGGTGCATATAGATACCAGGCTGAGAAAAATGCTCCTGGGATGAGTGGGGTGTGGCAGAACTAATGATTTTATCCAGGACTAGAGGGAACTTGTCCCCTTCCAAGCTTCAGAGGAGTCAAGGGAGGAAATGCAAACTCAGCAGAGATGAATTTCTCTCTCTCTCTCTCTCTCTCTCTCTTTCTCTCTCTCTTTCTCTCCTGCTGAATATTTATTTTCTGCCATCTTCTCTCTCCACATCTAGGGACATAATTTACACAGGACCCCCAAGGGTAATTAAGCCAGCAATTCCTTTGCCAGGAAAATAAGAAAAGCCAGCTCTCAGTAAATTCTGAATTCCACTACGGATGTTGCAGAAACAGAACTGGGAACAGCTGCAGTTTATCTGGGCTGCCGAGTTGACTATAATTTGCTGCTACCCTCACCCTTACTACATAGCAATCAGTGTACAGAAGTACAGAATTTGAAGATGATGAATGTTTTATTTCTCAAAATAAACAGTAGCAATTTAGAAACACATTTATGTATTTTACATTTATTTTTTCATAGAGTAAAAGTATATTGGAAACTTCCTTGGTGTCAGAATCCTCACACGCACTTGTCAAACATATCACAATGACAAGCTAACATGGAATTTGGATTTAAATAATAGACTTCAGATATATTCCATGAAATTTCTGATTGTTTTGTTTGCACTGACTGAGCAATGCTTATTTCTTACTTGTGGCCAGGTATTTTAAAGGTGTCAGATTTGATAGTCATGCATTCCAAAAGTTGGTGCTAGACCAAGATGTGAGAATTTTTTAAAGTTAATTTTTCATGCACCTAGCAAATTCCAGCCACTGAGTAAGTTTCCTTTGTTGGAGTAGCCTCCTCAGTCTCATAATTTGCATGCACATATTCTCCACATTTGCAGCCCTCTCACGTATTCTCACCAGAGCTGGTTATTATTATTGTCTCTTACCAAATCTAAGCTGCATGGATTTTAAGACCCAGCACTATTTCATTTACCACTAAGCAAGAAAAAGTACTGACCACTACAATATGCTACACCAGTAGTTGTTAGGATGTTTCCCTGTTGCAGAGATGTTCAATGGGGAAAAAATCTGATCTTAGAATCCATGAAATATGGCATCTGCATCTCTACTTTTCAGAGGAGAAAACTAGTGTAGTGACTGATCAAAGTTTACATCGCGGCTCCTGAGATCTTTCCAACTTGGTATTGTGACCTTGAGTCGTCACAAATTCCCTCTGTACTGCTTTTTTTTCCTTTGTTTAAAGTGAAGGTAACAGTGGTAATAATAGAGTAATAGCAAGACACAGTGGGATCCTGGGTGAAAAAGGAGTTTTTGAATTCAAATAATCCTGCTTGCTCCTTTCAAGGTCACTTGATTTTTCTGTTACCAGATGGGATGAGGTTCATTTTTCCTAATTATTAAATATCAATGTTCAAGCACTATATATTAGTGTTTGAAAATTATGCAGTAGTAAGGGAGATTTCAGATCAAATGAATGACTTTTAGTGAAAGCAATTAAGGCAATACATGATATGACTCCAAGGAGGATTTGGGATGATCTCATTGTATAAATATGGCTGGTTTTAATAGACAGCATAACTGTGTGATTTCACGAGTTTACACAGCTAGTGTAGGCCAGCTTCATTACATATATGGAATCAGTTGTAAAGACTTGGCATGACGTGTATAAAACATGATCAGATATTATGTAGAGTTCAGCTGTGTACAGACAGCTCAGAGGGTGTTTCATGTGTTCAGTACCCTCTCACCATACTGTTTTTTTTTGTTTTATTATTTATTTATTTATTTTCAAAATCTTTATTGTTGAAAGTATTACATATATCCCCTTCTCACCCTTGACCCCTTCTCGCCCACCCCTGCCCCCCACCCCAGGCCTTCACCTTTCATGTCTTCTCTCAGGTCAAAATGCCACAGGCAAAGCATTTTGGTCCTTGCTGCTATTACACATGTATATTATCTCTTATGTAACTCCTTATTTTTCATCAATGCCAAATAGCTGTGCTTTGCAAAGCATCCAGAGGTCATCCTGATTTTGCTGATGAGGAAATGGAGGGTACAATTTAGTGGGCGTAATAATTTGAATCACACGAAATGGTGACAATAGCAGTTTCAGGAATTATCACTCATGTTCTTGATTCCTTATTTCTACATTTAAGCCTAGGATTAAACAATCTCTGGATACATATTTTCTTTGGAACATGATCCAAAAAGCATCTCTCTTGCCAATGTGGCTATCTTGGGCCCCCAACTATTTCTAATCACACCAGCTGCTCTCCTCACCAGGTAGTGAATCCACAAGCTTACCAACTCTCCCTGGCTCATCTTAAGCCTCTGCTCTCAGCCAGGACACATGGCACTGCCCTTAGGACACTTTCTGGACCATGAAGTTTCCAGTACTTGATCATTTTATCTGCCTTGTGCTTGTTGCCTCATGTGTTAATGTTCTTTTAGAGGGTTACTGTGAAGTAGGAGGGGGCATGTCTTATTTTATTTTATTTTACTTTATTTTATACCTCGCCTAGATTTTTATGAACATATGACTATTACTTCATAACAAAATCCATATTTGATTCAGTTAATCATCACCCATCAGTAGGCCAGTTGTGTCCTTAACCAAATGATTGAAAACCAATCCCATGAATGGATCAGTCTATAGCTAGTCTAGGGCCATTTCTCTCAGTAAATTTCTTCCTTTTCACTGTTCCAAACTGAGTTTTACCATCTCTCATTCCAGAATATTTGACATCAAAAACTTTATATTTGCAAACATTCCCTGAGGACCTAGGGATAACATCTTCTAAAGCCCTCAGGGGTTCTGTGTACTTGGCAAAGAATGTGAATGAGCTTGTCAGGAGGCAACCATAAGGAGTGGATGGCTTTAGGGTGTTTGAGTAGGTGATGGATGGTGGGAGGTCTGCTGGCAAGAGGAAGCATCTAGGCTTTTGTTTAGAGAAGGATTCCAGGCTTTGCTTACTTACATTACTTTTGCCCTTTCTTTGAAGTTAATTTGGAGGGTGGAAGGGTCTGTAGCAAAGTAGAATTTGAATGTTTGTATTTTTTTTTAATTAAAAGTCTTTAAAGAAAGTAGATGCTTTGTAACAAACTTAGGCTATATCTTTTAGATGAAATGATGCTATCATCTTGCCTATGTTACTGTAATTTGAACTATTATGAGTGGGAGGCTCTGCTAAAATAATCTTGAGATCATAGGGTGAACTCAGGTTTCTGTATTACTCTGGTTTTTGGCATTTCTCTCTCCTACTTTATACTGAATGAAGAAGAAGAATTTTATTTAATTTGACAAAAGCATTTACTCCTATGAGTTGATACATTTCGCCTTCCTCTTATAAAGCTTTGAAATAGAAGGAAGGGGGAAATATTCTGACCTTAACAAGTTGATATAGAAGAATAAAGGAAATTCTGCCTTTCAACAAATCAGGACTGGTAGGACTAGCTGTGAGGGTGATCTGATTGTGACATCATAGCCCTTTGATAGCTAGATTTGGTAGGGTGATGTCATTTCTTAAGTATGGCATAGCAAATTCACAAGAAAAAAAGGGACAAAAATATCCAGTGCCTCCTGAACTGTTCAGATATTAAGGTACATACCATTAGGTCCATTATTCATGCTTAACTTGAATCTCTTAATGGATACTGATTATTATCATTGTGCCATAATCTGTCAATAAAAGAGTGGGTATCCCAGATGACCTTATGTATCTCCAGAAAACAACCACCTTCACATTCTTTTCACTATGTCAGATGCATTACTGAATGGTTGAGCCTCCCTTTTAAGCAACATGTAGGTTCTTAGAAAAGAAATAGGCTAAAATTATCAGAAGAATATTTCTTTGAAGCATGATATAGAAGCAAGAGTGTTGACTTGTCTGCCCACTAAGAATAATAGCTGATCTTTCCATCTTCTAATGACAAAGACAATTCCAAGAAGAAACCAAAGAGTTGACTGTGGATTTAACAGGAGGGCAGGAGCTTCCAAGAAGCAGAAACCAAAATGTCTTTAGTTGATCCTGTTTAGAGTTCCCAGAAGGATCTGCACTGGACCTTTCAGAAGAAAGACCTTATGTGCAATGATAATGAAGAAATCATTTTTTCCCGATGTAATGGTATGGAACTATTGACACTTGGTGTCCTGAATTCTAAGTCCTATCACTATAGATTTTGCCATTAGAACATAAATATTTACTGAGTTCCGACTGTAAGAAGAGAAAATAAAAGGGAGGCATGCTGTTTGATCACAGAAACTTGCTAAATGGCTCATTTTATTTCTACCTTGATACAATGAGCTAGTTAGTTTATAAAAATTGAATAACCAGAAAAAAAATTAGGGTAACTTTGCCAGATTCTCGTGGTCCTTTAGGAATATACCTGTTTCAATACCCATGTGTTTTAAGGTTACAATAATTTAATTCGGCAAATCTATTCAAGGTCTAACAACTGCAATCTCTTGTTGGTTCTATAAAAACAAGTTAGAAGAAAAATACACAATTCTTTCATTGAAAAATCTTTTAATCGATTTGAAAAGAGAAACAATGATTGCAAAGCATTAACCTCAATAAAGAAAAATGTAATAGTAAGCCCTTTTATGGTCCTTATTGTGGGTTATAGGTTGTTCTAGTTGTTTATATTTACTCATTTAATTTTACAAAACCCTTGAAGTAGGTGATGTTATTTTTCATGTTGTATAGTTGAGGAAACTGAAGTACAGATAGGTTGATATAACTTATCCAAGGTATCATGGTAGCACTAGTGTCCCAGCTCAGGAGAGGAATTGCAGGTCTCTATTGATTACCACTACACACACACACACACACACACACACACACACACACACACACACACACTGTTCCCCAGACAAAAAGCCCCATGCTAAGGGGGCTTCAAATGTTGAGATTATTTACTTACTAGAGGTCCAGTGCATGGTATTCGTGCACTGGAGGGAGAGTGGGGGGGCATGGCCTGCAGGGATCGGTGGGAGCACTGCTTATCCATGTCAGCTGAGCAGCTGTAGACCTGCCCTCTGAGCAGCTACTCCCTGGTCCAGCATTTTCTGTGGAGCCAGAGCACTCACCTCTCCAGGGGACCCTGTAGGGGCCGGGCCCAGGGACAATAGCACTGAGAGGCGGCAGAGTAGGCCTCAGTTCTGCTGCGGCCACAATCCCACCTCCCAGCCTCGGGATCGGCTCTGCAAGTCCAGCGGCAGTGCTGCATGGCCTGCGGGTCTCGGGAGGAGGTGGCAGGGAGCGAGGAGGAGGAGCTTGGGGCGAGGAAGCAAGGTTTGCAGCCCAGGTTCCTACCCGTTGGCCAGGGGTTCGCAGCCACTCATCCCAGTGAGCCAAGTGGCGTTCTCACTGTGGTAGCACACTGACCACCAGGGGTAGCTCCTGCGTTGAGTGTCTGCCCCCTGGTGGTCGGCACGCGTCATCGTGACTGGTTGATTGGATGTTCTGGTCATTCTGCCATTCAGTTGCTGGGCTTTTATTATATAGGATTATTTACATGTAGTCTACTTGACATACTGTTTTGAAAACAAGTCAGAATAATATGTTTTTAAAAACAGATATGGGTGAAAACCCTTGTATTGCTGTCCATCTAATGCAGAACTTCATCCATACTCCCTTACAGGCCTACGGGGCCTCCATGTTCTTCTGAGCTCCTCCTCTCCCTTATCCATCTCCCCTTAGTTCCCTGGCCTTTCTATTCTGGGAAGATCCCATACTCATTCTCTCTTCAATTCCTGTGCATTTGCTATTTCTTTTATCTAGAAAGCTTGTACCTAAGCTCTGTGCATGGCTCACTCCTTTTTTATTAAGATCTCTGCTCAAGTATCACCTCCTTGGATACAATCTACAGTAGTCATCCCATCACTTCACCCACACATTTTCTTACTGCTGTTACTTTCTTTATGATGCTATCACTATCTAAAAATTCATCAGTTATGCATTTGTTCACTGTTTGTAACTTCTATTAGAACATAAATCCTAAGTAGAGCTGTATTAAATCCATTTTGTTCACTGCTACCAAACCAATGAGAAGAACACAGCCTCATACAGTATCAGTTCATATAAGTATTTGGTAAATAAATGAATGACTAAATAAACAAACTGATAAAATATCACTCCAGGGAAGATAAACATTTTGTCGGGTAAAAATAAGTTTAAATGATTTTGATATTTTATATATAACTCTCCTCATGTTTTCAGTACCACATCTCTGAATAGTACAACCTAAAAGAAGCTCTGCTGAGAACTTATTTTTCTAGGTGATAGGTGCAGGAGGAGCTAGGAGCCTTTCTGAATCAACTATTAATGGCTGACTTTTCATCAGTAAAAATGTCAAATTTTCATTCAGGGTAACAGCATTTCAAGGTTTGTGAACAGAAGTGAATATATGATGCAGAGTGCTTCCAGAGGATCATCACTAATATGAATACTCAACCAAGAAATCACTAATAAATGAATATTAATGGTGATATAATTTTAACCTATTTTCTAGAAAAGGAGAAAAGCATCTAGTAGTGTAATACATGGGCAAGGACACACAGGTTCAGACGCCGAACTCTTCCTTGGTCATGTGAAATGCCTATGCAGATGTTTGACCTTGGTTGCTGGCATAGCACAAATCAAGTTCATTGGCCAGATCAATGCAGAGTCACTGGTGTGCATTCCACCTTCTAGCTCACTATTGTGCATGTTGATAGGGCAACTAATTCTTTGAGTCCTCTAGGAATGTGTTAAGATACCATGAAGATTCTCTGAAGTGGGACTGCAGTGGTCACTGTCCCACTTTTCCAAGACTGCACCAAAGCTACAATAGTGTGTTGGCAGGACATATGGTTAATCTCTAAGAAAATCGGCCAAAGAATGACAGGAAAATATCAAAGATTATTCTCTAGAATGAAGGTTTTTCTCCTGGGACAGGCTGGTAATATTTCTTAGTAGAATGTCACAAGTAGACATGATGGAAATAGGACAATTTACCCAAAGAAGACTAAATGAATCCATTCTGTCCCATCTCACTGCAGGCACCTCTAATTCTTCAAGTACCTCAAGTCATTCATGTAAGGGGAATTAACACAACAGTAGGAAATAAAGTTAAACAAAGCCTTTTATCCCCTAGTGTGTCTAATTCTGAAAAAACTACTTATTTCTCAGTGAAAGAATGTTCTCAGCTTGCCCAACTATACAGCCACCTTAGGATTCAAGACGTTTGATCATTATTTTTTCATTAATAGAAAATATGCTTCTTTCTTTTATGAAATTTGGGTGAAGGGAGTATTGGAACTATAAGCAATTAGATACAGGCATAACCAATATTCCTAACTGACATTCCTTTCTGTGGAATATTGGAAAACCTCCTTGAATAATTCCTAATTGGGGCCATGGTTCAGAGAAATTCGACAGTACATTAAAGATGGCTTGAGTAGTTCAAGTGCATGCTGAGGCTCTCTGATCTAGGTTTTTTGGCTTAAGGATTTGAGAAAGCAAATGGAAGCAGCTGCACTAAGGATTTTCTGCAATTAGGTTCATGCAGATTTGGGAAGTTGCTTATTAGGTCTGTCACTTTCAATCCATCTGGTATTTTCATGTTTGAGTGGCACTGAGAGTGGCTCAGTGGGGTCAGTGGTTTTCCTTTTACCTGCTAGACAGCATTGCACAACACTCAGGGCTTATCTGCTGGAGGCAGGATGCACAATTTGGCTGCCAATTGCAAAACACATGAATTTTTAATTTTTCTGTGTGAGACAGCACAGACACCTTCTAAGTGATCCAGTTTGTACCACTGCAAGCCTTAGGTAGTATTCCCAAGTTGTTATGGCTTTTTAATTTTAATATTTTTCTAAGTGCTCTTTCCCCTGGTGTTTTATGTAATACATAAAACCAAAGGTAAACACTATGGAAAGCTAGTTATTTCACTTTATTTTATCACCAGTCTACTACAGATTGAGAAAGCTACCAATGAAATTAAATGGTACTTCTGGAATAGGACTTGACTCCTTCAAACTTCTGCTAAATTTGAGGACTTTCAATATTAATGATTATAACTGATCTCAAATTTTTAGCACTATTCTCCCTTATACCTTTCTCTCCAAAGTGTGGTTATATACTGTCAGCCTTCATTTGGATAAAGGAAACTGAAATTCAAAGACATTCAGATGAATGTCACATGATATTATACATCCTTCTCTTGCCACAACTTCTTCTGTTTCCATCCCAATTGCCATAAATTTTCAATGCAGTTTTGGTGATGGACTTATTTGGCCAATTTTTTTTTTATCACCACATCCTCCCTACTTGCTAACTAACTGCATGGGATTATGCTGAAGAATACTATATCCTCTGGATTATACGGTTATGATTAATCCCAGGACTAATTCCTAATATTTGTGCTTTTTTTTTCTTTCTTTCTTTTTTTTGCAGTTGCAGCTGACCTCTTGAGACTTTGAGAACAATATTTTCCAAATAGGCACAGAGTTTATTGGTTTCTTCAGCTTGTTTTATTTATTTCATTTATACTCAGAGTTTAAATGTGCCAAAAAATGAAAACCAGGTATGCCCTGTTTTTTCTGATAATGTATACTATAATGGTGTCATTGCAGGGAAAAGGATTTATTTAGGAAGATGAAGTAGCTACTTATTCCCTTTTATGTTGGCAATTGTAAAGTGGAACCTGGAAAATATACAACCTCTAGCCCGTGCATTTTGGCAAATGGTTTCTATGCTCTCCCTCCCAAAAGGAGTAGGGTGGGGTTGGTAAAGCGATTCCATCACTTAGCACAATGCAGCTTTGAAGGAAAAATAAATAAAACAAATAGGCCTTTGAAATTGCTGGTAGTGTCAGATATTCCACAAATTGGTGCAAAAACTGTTAGATATTTTGCTTTTCAAAATTGTTGTTTCCTTGAAGTATTTCTAGATGTTAATAGAGGTAAGCTTAGATGCTTCCTTTCATGTTTTGGACTTAGAGTGCTATAGAATCAAGAAATAACTACAGTCAGGCTACTGGAAAAATAAGAAGAAAGAAAAGAAAAGGGGTAATTTTAATGTAATGTTGAAGTCCTTAAAACTTGAGGCAGGAGCAGATGAAGTAAGCAAATAAATTGCTTCTGACCAATCCTGTAATGTGAATACCAAACACCCCCAAATATCCACCATCTGGTAAAAGTACAGCCCTTGTCTGAATCTCCTCTATGGAAGATGATTTTAATATGCACAGGACATGGAGTGTTGTGGCAAATGATAGGTGGTCCATGTATGTATTCTCCCATAGCCCTGGGTTAGAATTGTTTCCCAATGTTAAGTCCTGAAGTTGCCTCTCTTTTAAGTTTTGTCAAATCCTGGAGTCTTCTCTCTTTCTTAATGGAAACTGGAGTGGGGTAGGGAATGGGTGGGTCAGTATGGAGGCTGTCTCTGGAATTCAAGTTCTACCAAATGATTTCTGGTATGCTACTTTGGTATTATTGGAAGAGAAACAAATATTTGAGAAGCATTTAATACTATTTGAAGAGGCCTTTAAGAGCCCTACTCACTGCAAAATCAGTTGGCAGTATAGGTTCAGTATGAATTGGATTATTTAGCAGTATCATCAGAAATACACATATGTGTCGGCATGCGCGCATGTACACACACACATACACACACACACACATGCACAAGGCTGCACATGCCCAACATAATCATCCTGAGACTTTGATGAGAGGTGGGTTAAAGTAAAAGAGTACAGGACTCAAGGATAAAGAACTGATTATTTCCTACTGAAATGGACACCTTAAAGAAGTTTATCTTCTTTTTTTAACATAGAGTAGTACATTTTATTAATTCTAGTGTTAGGCATAAATTATTCTCAATATATGCCCTGTCATTAAAATATAATTTGATTCTTTGTATTTTCTTTTTAAAATTTTTTTAAAAATTAAATTTATTGGGGTGACATTGGTCGAGATGATTATATAGATTTCAGGTGAGGGTTTCTATGTCACAAGATATGTATCTTGCACCATGTGCCCACCACCCAGAAGTTTTTCTTCTTGATTTTACTGTTGCAAGAGGTTTAACAACTGACTCAAAGTAAAACAATTTTTAAATATAAGTGAATACTAATTTCTTCCAGATAGATGGAATAGATGTACTTTTCCTTCTTCCTCCTGGGAGAATCCCTAGATATTATGTATAAAACAAATATAAGAAGACACTGATAGAACAACTAGACAGAAAGCCTGAAAAGATGTAGAAGAATTTAAGAATACCATCAATCACAGCATTGAAATTATAGGGTGTTCTCCAATAACAATGTAATAAAACTAGAATGAATTTTGGAAAGATAATAAAAATACCTAACATATTAAAACTAAACAGCATACTTCTAAATAATCCATAGGCCATGGGGAAATATCAAAGGAAATACTAGAAAATGTATTGAATAATAATTGATGCACTACATATCAAAATTTGTGGGACACAGCTAGAACAGTGTGGGGAGGGGAAAATTTAGCACATTAAATGCATAATTAGAAAAAACGTAAAGTCTCAAATCAATAATCTATATTTTCACCTCAAGGACCTATCAATAGCAGAGCCAAATAAACTCAGAGCAAGCAAAAAAGAAGGAAACAATAAATAACATAAAATATTAAAAGAAAAAGTAGATAAATATAGCATTTAAAAAATAAACTGTCAAATATCTAGCAAGGATGAAAAAAAGAGTATTCAAATTACCAATATCAGGAATGAAACAGGAGACATAAATACACAACCTACAGACATCAAAAGAACAATAAGAAAATACTGAAAAAAACTTTATACACAAATATATTGGAAAACTTTGATGAAATGGACCACTTCCTCAACAAACAACCACAATTCAGTCAATATTAAAAGTTTGTATAACTATATAACTATTAAGAAAACTAGAGGCCCAGTGCATTAAATTCATGCAAAAGCTGTTAGATATTGAGGCAGGAGCAGCTGAAGTAAGAAAATAAATTGCTTCTGACCAATCAGAAATTGCACCCTCGGAAACAAAGATGGCGGCATAGGTAAACACCTGAAATTGCTGCCTCGCCAACCACTTCAAAACTACAAATAAAAGACAAAATGGACATCATCCAGAACCACAGGAAGGCTGGCTGAGTGGAAATTCTACTACTAGAAGGAAAGAGAAAAGCACACTGAGACTCAGAGGAGGTGCGAAAATAAAGTGCAGAGATACAGAGGCACACGCGTGGAAAGGGCTGGCAACTGAGTACGTGGTCATCTTTTTCAATCGGGAGGGAGACACAAGCTCCCAACTGCTCTGAACTCCAGCTCTGGGCGAGACTCTGGGGACCCAGACTCATACGGGGAGAAACTGGATTGTCTGGCATTGGGCGGAACTTGAGGGCGGTTTTCTCTCAGAGGTGCTTGCAGTGATTACCGAGGGACACTGATATCCGGGGGTCTCTTAGGGCAGGGCTGAGGATCAACCATAGCTGTTTGCTCCATCCTGTTGATTCCCTGAGATCCCACCCCACCCAAACTGTGTGCAGAGGCTTTTGCATATGAATGGCCTGGCCCTTTGCAATCTAAAATTACCTAACAAACTGCAGCTGAGTCAGAGAGACCCAGAACATCCAAAAGAAGGCCCAAGGCCCCACAGCAGCTTGCATTACTTCACAGCTGGGCCTCATCTGGGCACCTCCAAACCCCAAACAAAGAAGAGGAATCTGCAGATCTCTCCATAGCTCCTGCTGGGTAGAGGCTAAATTTGAACCTCCTTGGAGATCCAAGAGCCAGTGTACCCAGTGGTCACAGTAGGACCATCCAGATTACAACTCCTCAGATCCATAAGGGACACACTCAGGGGGCAGACTCAGTGAGCACCAAAGCCCCACTGAAGCAAGTCTTGCCTCATAAGGCTGTCTCCAGCGCAGAAGTTCTCCCATCATAGACACAGCTGATCCTCACAGCCAATTGGCCTGGAGGTCAATTCCTCCCAGTGATACCAAAAACAATCAAGGCTTAACTACAAGACTGTGCACACAGCCCACAAAGGGGTGCACCAAGAGTGTCCACCTCAGGTAATTGGGGAGGCTGAGCCACTGGCCCTATAGGACACCTAGCACACAAAGCTGCTCTATCAACACAGGGAAGCAGCCAAAATGCAGAAGCAAAGAAACAGGTCACAAATCACAGAAATGGAGGAAAGCAAATGATTGGATATAGAGTTCAAAATGACGGCTATAAGGTTTTTCAAAAATCATCTAGAAACTGCCAATAAATTTAGTGAGACCCTCGAGGATATGAAAAAGGACCAACTAGAAATTAAGCATACACTGACTGAAATAAAGAATAATATACAGAGATCCACCAGCAGACTAGAGGATCACAAGAATCAAGTCAAAGATTTGAAATATGAAGAAGCAAAAAACATCCACCTGGAAAAGCAAAAAGAAAAAAGAATCCAAAAATATGAAGATAGTGTAAGGAGCCTCTGGGACAACTTCAAGCGTACCAACATCCGAATTATGGGGGTGCCAGAAGAAGAGAGAGAGCAAGATATTGAAAACCTATTTGAAGAAATAATTACAGAAAACTTCCCCTACCTGGGGAAAGAAATAGACTTACAATCCAGGAAGTGCAGAGAACCCCAAACAAAAGAAATCCAAAGAGGAACACACCAAGACACATCATAATTAAAATGCCAAGAGCAAAAGACAAAGAGAGAATATTAAAAGCAGCAGAGAAAAACAGTTAGTTACCTACAAGGGCGTACCCATATGATTGTCAGCTGATTTCTCTACAGAAACTATGCAGGCCAGAAGGGAGTGGCAAGAAATATTCAAAGTGATGAATAGCAAGAACCTACAACCAAGATTACTCTACCCAGTAAAGCTATCATTCAGAATTGAAGGTCAGTTAAAGAGCTTCACAGATAAGAAAAAGCTAATGGAGTTCATTACTGCCAAACCAGTATTATATGAAATGCTGAAAGGTATTCTTTAAGAAGAGGATGAAAAAGAAAAAGGTAAAGATAAAAATTATGAACAACAAATACATATCTATCAACAAGTGAATCTAAAAATCAAGTGAATAAAAAATCTGATGAACAGGATAAACTGGTGAATATAATAGAATCAGGGGCATAGAAAGGAAGTGGACTGTCAATTATTGGGGGAAAAAGGGGTGTAGGGGGGTGAGGGAAGAGACTGGACAAAAATCGTACACCTATGGACTATGGATAAGGACAGTGGGGGGGGTAAGGGCAGAGGGTGGGGTGGGAACCAGGTGGAGGGGAGCTATGGGGGGGAAAAAGAGAAACTGTAATAATCTGAACAATAAAGATTTATTAAAATAAAATAAAAAAAATTGCACCCTCTCCAATCCAGGACCCCTCGGGGGATGTCTCACTACCAGTTTCGGCCCAATCCCTAAGACACCACTCCTACAATCTGGGACCACTGGCTCCTAACTGCTCACCTGCCTGCCTGCCTGATCACCCCTAACTGCCTCCCCTGCTGACCTGGTCACCCCCAACTGCCATCCCCACCCTGCTGGCCTGGTCACCCTAACTGCCCCCCCCCCCCCACTGGCCTGGTAGCCACTTACTGCCCCTCCCTGCTGGCCTGGTCACCACCAACTGCCCCACCCCCCGCCAGCCTGGTTGCCCCTCACTGACCCCCTCTGCCAGCCTGGTCACCTCTCACCGCTCCCCCTGCCAGTCTGGTTGCCCCCAACTGCCCCCGCTGAGGGCCTGGTAGCCCCAATCAGAATGCTGTTCAGACATTTGGTCGCCGCTCACTAACCCTTCTGCCAGCCTGGTCACCCCATGCAGCTTGCTGCTCAGTCATTTGGTCACCCCTCACTGCCCCCCACCTGCCAGCCTGGTCACCCCAACTGCCCTCCCTGCAGGCCTGGTCACCCCACTCAGCCTGCTGCTCAGTCGTTTGGTCGCCCCTCACTGACCCACCTGCCAGCCTGGTCGCCCCACACAGCCTGTTCAATGGTCCGTTCGGTTGTTTTGGATGCAATGGTCACTTAGCCTTTTATATATATAGATTATTTCATAATTTAAAATTCTCTAAAGACAATTTCCAGGCCCTGATTATTTCACAAGATAATTTGTAACCCTGATATTAAAACCGAATACATAAAAATGAATTAATATCAATTCTACACAATCTCTTCCGCAAAAAACAACCAAAAAACAGAATAGCAGGAAACATTTTCCAATTCTTTTCATGAAGCCAGTGTTACCAAAATTGGACAAAGACAATTCACAGAAAGAAAACTGAAGACCAATTTTCCTCATGAATATAAATACAAAAATCCTTAATAAAATATTAGCAGTTAGAATTCAGCAACATATTAAAAGGAAGTATACACCAAGGTCAAGTAGAGTTAATTTCAGGGATGCAAACCTCGTTCAATATCTGACATTTAATTAATGTAATACATCATATGGGCAGACCAAAAAAAATAAATAAATAAATAAATAAATAAAATGATAGCACCAACTGATGTGGGAAAAAATATTGCCAATTATTTATGACAAAAACTCTTAGGAAAAGATGAATAGAGGACAACTTTCTTACTTGATCAAGAACATTACAAAAAAACCTACAGCAAACACTATATTTAATGATTAAGTACTGAATCCTTTCTCCCTGGGATTAGTAGCAAGGAAAAGATGTCTGCTCTTCATTCATATTCAATACAGTGCTAGAAATTTTTGCCAGTTCATTAAGGCAGAGAAAGACATACAGATCAGAATGGAAGAAACAAAAATATCTATTCTCATATGATATTATGGTCTACATAGAAAAACCTAAACTATATACAAAAATATTCCTAGAAGTAGTACGTTTAGCAAGGTTACAGTATATAAGATAAACATACAAAAATGAATTGTATTAGAACTACTAACAATGAACAGATGGACACTAAAGTTAAAACTATAATATCATTTGCAATTGATAGACAACAAACTTCAAATACTTCATGTAGATCTAACAAAACATGAATAGGACTAATACACTGAAAAGTATATAATGCTGATGAAAGAATTCAAAGAAAATCTATGTAAATGGAGAGACATACTATGATCACTGATTGAATGGCTACCCATAGTAAAGATGTCAATTCTACCTAAGATATATAAGTTAAATGCAATTTCTATGTAAACCACAGTTTTTTTGTATATATAAACAATATTATTCTAAAATTTATGTGTAAAGGTGAAGAAACCAGAATATTATCTAAAACAATTCTGCAAAAGAATTCAATGGGAGGAATCAGTCTAACTGATCACAAAATCTATTACATAGCTATGATAATTAAAACTTTGTGTTATTGGTAGAGGAAGAAACATAGATCCATGGAACAGAATAGTAAAAACTCTCAATTAGACCCACGCAAATATGCCAAATTGATTTTTGATAAAGATGCATAGCATTCAATTGTGTTAAAATAATTAGACATTCATAAACAAATAAATGAACCTAAGGATGATCCCATCGAAGGACAGAGGAATTGGGAGGGAAAGAGATTAACCAAAGAATTCATATATATATATATATCCCATGGACACAGGCAACAGTGTGGTAAGGCCTGGGGCTAGAGGTAGGACCAGGGTAGAGGGGGTCAATGGGGGAAAAAGGTGACATCTGTTATATTTTCAACAATAAAGGTAAATTAAAAAATAGATGGGATCTCTCTGTATTATGTCTTACAACTGTACATGAATCTACAACAATATCAATTAAAAGTTCAATTAAATAATAAAAAACTAAGTGAATACACTAAGTAATAATGTTTCAGGCAACAAAGTAAAATAGATCCTACCCCCAAATGCCATATCATTATTTAATGCCCAAATGATATTTGAAATAGTCAGAAGCTTCAATTTACAGGTTGCAGTTCCCATGCCTCAAGTAAATGTTATGGAAACACTGTTCCTCACTCTAGCTTATATAGTGAAGCTGTGGTTTACCCTCTTGTTTCATGGAACTTACACTTAGCAAAAGTGAAATGAAGACTGACTTTGCCTACCTCCATATATGTCCCACTCTTGCCCTAGTCATGGTTTCTGGTGATTAATGGTGTGGGATCTCCATTTCTGTGCTATATTATCCCAGCCTGCTTCCCCTTTAAAGACCTACATTAACACTCTTTCCTTCCTTTCCCACCCTTACCCCAATTTAACCTGCCCACCCAAGCTACCAAGCAAAGATACTAGAGCAGTATATAATCAGGTGCAAATTACCAGTAAGTTTAACCCTCTTTCTGGATATCTTTTTAAAGAAACAAACATAATTTAAATTACTCTCCTATTGGTAGAATGCATTGGGAATACCCAGTTGTTCATAGGTGGGTAGTGGTTGTAAGAGTAGGAAAGGCAAAATGTAGTCTCTCTTTGACTTTTCCCATCTGAATTTCAGTGAGAGAGAACCAGGAGGGTTAGAAAAATGCCAAAGTATATGTTTCTCCTGCCCTTTCTTCTGCCTGCCACTCTCTCCCCCCTCCTTTTGGTCCTTCTCTAATTTGTGAGTAAATAGTTTAATGAGACCATTAATTGTGTTACATTAGTTTGTGTGTAAATGACCTTTTTAATGAAATGGGATAATCAAAATTTAGATGCAAATCCCTACTCCCTAATTTTTCATGGATTTAACACTCTCACTCACATGGCTTGTTGTTACAACGGTGCTTTCCAGCAGCGTGGCTCTGCATTAGCTATCAGCTCTGTGATGGACAAGAGGGTAGAGGAAGGTGAAGCTTGACTACACTCAGCCAAATACCGCTTCTCAAAAAGGCATTGTCTCGTGAACTTAGAAGGCATAATGCACTGTATGTGTCTAGTCCCACTCATCTAACTGAAATCTTCTTATGCTGCACATTCTTCCTCACCTCTTACTCATTTCTCAAATACTGGCAGTCAGAGTAGTGAGCTCCAAGTGTTCTCTCTTAATCAAATCCAAGAGACTTGGCTCTGTTTCCCCATTGTTAGCCAATCTGCCACTTTTGGCCTGACCACCCACCTCCTTTCCCAATTTCAATAATGCTGCCCTCCCCTGGTTCTCATTAATACGGGGCTGCAAGCTGTCTAGTCATAATCTGCCTTTGGATAGGTCATTGACATTTCAAACTTAACACTTTCATAAATGAGCTGCCAACCCTACCAGAAACCTGTGTCTCTCCATTTCTGTCTCCGTTTGTTTATGTTCTCTGTTCTTGGCCCTCTGCTTCATAAATGCAGGTATGTCCCAAGAGTTTCATCTTGGTGCTCTCATCTTTTCTTTTTTCCCTTCCTTTCTTTTACCACCCCATCTCCCTTCACCACCCCATCTCCCTTCACCATTGATCCCCGCCTCCAATTCGTGGTCACCCCTCCTTCCCTGTTGCACTTATCACAGACCTCTGACTGTAGTTAGGGGTGGTACACACCCCAGATCCTGTAGGGCAAGAGGAACAAAGGAGCAGGTAGCATTCACTGGGGGACGATTTCAGTCTTGTTTATCACAAAGACCTTCAGTTTCTATCTTGTGTTATAGGAATAAATGTATATGTTTTCTTTCCTTTTGTCTGTCAACCTGCTTTGGGGCAAGAACCATCACTATACATGTATGTATCCATCCAAACAAGCATTCACCAACAGATGCTTAGTGAGTACCCACTGTGTGCCAGGTCCTGCGCTAGGGCTTTGGGAAAGTGAGGGTTAGGTACAAATGGAGACAGCATTAATAGCAACCAGGTTTCAAGCTATAAATATCAAGAACATGGCTAAGAAAAAAACAATTAATTAGGATGTCACTATCAGAGTATAGGTAAGCAATATAGGTACCTTCCAAAGGAGGGGTGGTATTGATGGAAATAAGTAGACAGATGTGAGAGAGATAAATGGCTTACATAGAATCATCTTTCAATGGTATTTACTGAATAAATGAAGCAACTTGATTTGCCATAGAAGAATAGAAGAAAGGGGTGGCTTATTAAAAAAAATCAGAATTTGGAGCTGTACAGATCTGAGTTTGAATTCCTCTAAACTCTTCTGTTTATTAACTGCATGGCTTTGGGTAAATTACTTAACTCTCCAAGCCTCAGTTTCCTTCTCTATAAAATGGAGATATGGCTGCCCTAGCCGGCTTGGCTCAGTGGATAGAGCGTCAGCCTGCCGACTCAAGGGTCCCAGGTTCGATTCCGGCCAAGGGCACATGCCTGGGTTGTGGGCTCAATCCCCAGTGGGGATCGTGCAGGAGGCAGCCAATCAATGATTCTCTCTCATCATCGATGTTTCTATCTCTCTTCCCTTCTCCCTTCCTCTCTGAAATCAATAAAGAAATATATTTTAAAATGGAGATATGGGCAAAACCCACCTCATAGGTTTTGTTTCAGAGATGAAATAAGGAAATGCATGTAAGCAATTAATAAGGTCTGGCATGAACTAAATGATCAATATATTAACATGGTTATTAAACATTGTTACTGTTACTAAATGACCAATATGTCATTGCTATTTACATGATAATAAATGTTAAATGTAACTACTGTAAAAGAGTGATAAATTGAAATACCACTCTATTTAATAGAAATAAATAAATAAATAATTTTATCTCAATTAGATTATATACACTATTTCCTGGGATATGTGAGTACAAAGAGAAAATGTCTCCAGATGTCTCTAGTCCTCAGAGAGTGGATCAAGTATAACTAGTGCGTTTGCTCTGTTGGGACAGAAGGAGCCACTGAAGAATACAACAAATAGAAGTGCCCAAGTGTGTCTGTCTACACACACACACACACACACACACACACGGTCCATGTTGGTTTAAATATTGAACAAATTAGAGTCATTTTCATTGTGGTACCCTCAGAAAACAGCAGATAGCTATTTCATCTGCTAGGAATTCTTATTTATTTATATCTTTGATCATGGTTTTCTTCAAAATTAGCTGTCCAAAGTGATTGACCTTTATGGAAGAAACAAATTTAAGTTTTGCTACAGGCTTCTTTTCTTCTGCGGTAAGTTTCTTTTCTGCAGGCTTCTTCTCAGCTGCTGGTTTCTTGGCAGATGCAGCCTTTTTCCCACCAAAGGTGGATTCTGCTTCTCGATGCCAGCAGCTTTCTTTCCTTTCTTCTTGACCACAGGCTTCTTGCCTGGAAGCCCCTTCTCATCCGATTTGGTTTCTAGAGTTGCTGCTGCTTTAAACACCTGGAGCTTATGGTTCTTGGCCTAGAGACGAATGGTCTTTGCATAGGGATTTAGCTTCAACATGCTGCTCAGGTTTTTCAGGAGAGTCTTCTTCAGGATTCTGTGATGAATTTTCCTGTGTGGTGCTCAGAGGGCTCTTTGGATCCTGGGCTTATCAAGATTCTGCTTAGGTGTGCATTGGCATCTTGTGCACGGGAAGGTTGTAGTTACTCCTTATGAGGGAGGCAGCTTTATGCCAGGTGCCATACAGATTATCTAATTTGCGGAAAGCACTTTCAGTCCAAATGCAGAAACAGCCCACATGCTCACCAGGAGCAAGTTTCAAAATATTCAGTTTGCTTATATTAAGCAGGTAATTCTAGGGATGTTTCTGAAGGCTTTGATGATACTGTTCTCCTCATTATAGATGATACAAGGCCCCTGTGCTGGGTAGGAGGACAATTTCTCATTTTGCCCCTTCCAGCTCTCATTTACTGAAAGACATAGACCTTTTTTATGTCAATCCAGGCCTTAAGTTTATTTTCTTTAAAAATATATATTATTGATTTCAGAGAGGAAGGGAAAGAGAGAGATAGAAACATCAATGATGAAAGAGAATCATTGATCAGCTGCCTCCTGCGCACCCCCCACTGGGGATCAAGCCTGCAACCTGGGTATGTGCCCTTGATGGAATCAAACCCAGGACCCTCCAGTCTGCAGGCCACTGAGCCAAACCAGCTAGGGCCAGGCCTTAAGTTTCTTAAGAAGCAAAACAGCCTCCCTGGTTTTCTTGTAGCCTTCAACTTTATCTTCAACCACCAAAGGGCATTCAGGAACTTCCTCAATAAGATGACCTTCAGACATGACCAGTGCTGGGAAGGCTGAGGCAGCCAGGACAGAGCAGATGGCATATTGCTTCTGTGTTGTGTTCACTCTGGGGTGTCAATGGTGCCAGGTTTGGTTAGTGCAAATATGTAGCCCCCACGACACATATTTCCAAAAGCAACCTGGCCAGAATGATGAGTTCCACCACCTTGGACTCTGGGAGTTTGAGCCACAGCTCTGCCAGTACCCAAGATTCAGCACTGGTTTGATGACCTGCCAATTCACTGACAGCACAGGGCTGTCTATTTGTTTCTGCACAAGTTGGTGTGAACAAAGTTCACAATAACTGGTGGATTGGAGCCTTGAACACAGCAGGCAAAGTGAATATTTTTGCCACACGTCTCCCCCTTTTCACAGTACACTGATATCAGTGGACGAAACACACGCCATGGCAGAGAGAGGAGAAGGCCACACACTCCTCTCAACCCGGTGGCTCCCACAGGAAAACGTCTGCTAGAAATTTTAACCTTTTTTTTAATGAAGGGAGAAAGCGGGAGGTGCTCAGTGGAACAGTTCTGGTTGTCTGTGGACTGTGCTGTGCTCACGTACAGGGAACATGTATTAAAATATGGGCGATTTTCCAGATACCTTGAGGTCTTCAACAGATAAAGCTGCTTTGGTAACCTTAGGCTCTGTACTAGTTCTTGGTTAAGGGGCTCTTTTGAGATACAGAGTGGAAAGCGTAATTTTCCTTTCACTATCCAACGTACTAAAGCTGTACAGCTCTTTACTGACATGGCCGATAGTTAATGTTCTATGTACAATGTAAACTTTGTTCCTGATTTTCTTATTTACAAAGGGAAAATTCTTTCCATGAGGTAAGGTAGACTTTGAATGCAATCCTTAATTGCTTGTAGACTAATATTAACTTAAAATAATTCTAGCAGATGGTATCCTAATACACCCCAGATGGGTTTCTTCTATTGCTGTTCAGCTAAATTTATCTACTTTGTTGTATGTATCCTATATAATAAAATCCTAATGTGCTAACTGTCTGGTCAACTGGTAGGCCGTTCAACCAATCAAAGTGTAATATGCTAATGATATGCTAAGGCCTCTCAACCACTTGCTATGACGTGCACTGACCACAAGAGGGCAGACGCTCAATGCAGGAGCTGCCCCTGGCCTGCAGACTCTGATCACCTGATGGGGCCTGCTGGACAACCTCCTGGTCCCTCCCCACAGCCAGCAGAACCCCATTGCTTGATTGAGGTGGTGGCAGACGCAGCTCCTTTCCCAGGGGAGCTGAGGGCCGGCTCCCTCTTTGGGGCCGGTGGCCAATCTACCAGGTCCCTCGCCTGGCCACAGTCCCCGAACAACCTGCTGCCCACCCACCATGGTGGCGATTGGCCCCTCCCCCTGGCTGGCAGGCCCTGATCCCCTGATTTGGGCTGGCTGACTAACATCCCAGTTCCTCCCCACAACTGGCAGGCCCTTATCACCCAATTGGGGCCAGGCCACAGTCTGGGACAGGGAACTGGGGGTGGGTGGCGGTGACCAACCTTCCATGGTGCCTGGGTGGGGGGCTGCGACCTCTTGCCAGCTACTTGGGGATGTGGGTGATGGGGACAGAAATATGGTGAGAATGCAGGGTGTCCTCTGAGCTCGCTCTCACTCCCCCTGCTCCCCTCCCCCTGGACACCGGGGCTCATGCGCTGGAGAAGTCCCTTTGTTCAGGTGCTAGGTGCCCGCAAAGAGTCTGCCCCGCACCTGCACTGCCTATTCGGGTTCGCACAGGAGCTGGTCTGCGAGGCCGGCTGGGAGAGAGCATGCTGCCTGCCCGACTTCCTTACAGCGCCACTGGGTGGCCCAGAGGCTCATGCTGCGCCCAGGCCTGCGGCATTTGGCTGCACTCACCGCATCTCCCCATGGGGACTCAGGTGCCATGACTCAGGAAGAGGGGGCCTTGTGGGGGTCCAGCATCCCAGGTGCTGCCCGGGACCCAGAGGTCAGCTGAGACCTGCCCTTCCACGCCAGATGCTTGCGCTTCGATCACCAGCCAGGCCTAAGGACAGCACTGATGCACGAATTTTGTGTACTTGGCCTCTAGTAGATTCATATGAATGCTTGTCTGGAATATCAAAAGTCCAGAGTTTAATCATATTATGCCTCTCATACAGGTATTTGATAATGATTGTAACATTAAGATGATAAACATTTTGGGAACATGAACTATGCCTTTTACATAATCTCCCTCCACTCACTCCCCTGTGTCAAATATTGGGCTGAATACATAATAGATGTTCAATAAACCTTTATTGATTTGTTTAGTGTTTATAAGAACAACTTTGCTATAGAATATCAGGGTGAGTAACTTTTACATATGTATAAAATAATAAGCTGAAGAAGAAAATGCCAAATCTTCCAATATTATACCTATTGCTTTTTTAAAATTAATTAGAACAAATCTATTAAATTTTGTATTTGTATGTATCAATTTTCCCATTTGTAAGATGAATTATGAAAAATGAATGACTCCCATATTAAGAGAATTTGGAATATACTGTGATATTCAATGCCATTTCTTTGGGAATGGTCAAAGACATTGGGTTACTTATTTTTCACATTTTATCGATCAGTAACAAAATCTACCAAACAAGTATGTCCACATATCCTTAGGAATGGAAGTGCTTACACAAACCCAATTCAACTTTAAAGGAAAACATTCTTAATTCCAATATTTCAAAATCTACTTCCATTTATCTTGTGGCAACTATCTTTTAATACTTTTTCTTTAAAGGAAAAGTAGTAAACTGGACATATGGTGATTCTTACAGAATGGTCTACATGGTACAGGATTAAAATTCATTCACTCACTCAATGTTTATGAAGCACCAACTCTGTGCTGGCAAAGACTGCTCTACTTTTCAGCATTCACCCTCTATTGTGGGAGATATTAGCATAAACCTCAGAGATTTCACTGTAGTAATGCTGTAGGGCCCCTGAGAAGAAGGAACCATTGGGTCCTCAAGGAGTGAGCATATATGCTGCTTCATGTTGTCAGGAAAAGGCCAGAGGTAGGTTGGCAAATGGCACTTTATAAGCAGGAGAAGCATCAGCAGCAGAGCTTGAAGGTATGTGGGCACAGAGTAGGCAATAGCTTATTAAGAAATTTGAGCTGTGTGCTAACTGCCATAAGATTGAACTCATTGTGGTAAAATATATATAACAAAATTTATGGTTTTAATCACTTTTAACTGTACATTTGGTGGCATTAAGTACATTCACCTTGTTGTGCAACTATCACTACCATCCATCTTCAGAACTTCTTTTTTCATCTTGCAAAACTGAAACTCTTTACCCATTAAATAATAAATCTCCATTTCTCCCTTACTCCAGCCCCTGGCAAGCAACATTTTACTTTCTTTTCTCTATGAAATTGACTACTTATTTTCTTCATATAAATTGAATCATAACAATATGTGTTCTTTTAGTCTGGCTTATTTCACTCAGTACAATGTCTTAAAGATTCATCAATGTTGTATCATGTGTCAGAATTTCCTTTTTTTTATTTTTTTAAATATATTTTTATTGATTTTAGAGAGGAAGGAAGAGAGAGAAACATCAATGATGAGAGAGAATCATTGATCAGCTGCCTCCTGCAGTCCCCTACAGAGGATTGATCTGGCAACCAGCTATGTGCCCTGACCGGAATCAAACCATGACCTCCTGGTTCATAGGACGATGCTCAACCATTGAACCACCCTGGGCCAGGCTCCCTTCTTTGTAATAGTGACTAATATTCACTATATGTATGTACCACAATTTATTCATTCTTCTGTGGATGAACTTGGATTGTTTCCATCGTTTGGCTATTGTGAATAATGCTGCTATGAACATGGGAGTATGGATATTTCTTCAGGATAATGATTTTGTTTCCTTTGGATATGTACTCAAAAGTGAAATTGCTGCCCTGGGTGGTTTGGCTCAGTGAATGGAGTATTGGCTCTCAGATTGAATGGTCTGTGGGCGTTCAATTCAGGTCAAGGGCAAGTACCTCAGTTGCAGGTTCCATCCTGGCTCGGATCGGGGTGCTTATGGGAGGCAACCAATCACTGTGTCTCTCACATTGATGTCTCTCTCTCTCTCTCTCTCTCTCTCTCTCTCTCTCTCTGTCTCTCCCCCTCTTTTCCACTCTCTCTAAAAAATCAATGGAAAAATAGCCTCAGGTGAAGATTAACAACAAAAAAATGTCTCCTCCCCATTCCCAGAAGCATTTGGTGATAACAGTCTTTGAGGAAGCTCTGTTATTTAAAAATGTAAAAAGTGAAATTGCTGGATGATATGGTAATTCTATGTTTAATTTTTTGAGGAACTGCCATATGGTTTTCCACAGTAGCTGCAGTTTTACATGCCCAAACAAGGCTTGATATTACAGGATTTTAAGCTAGAGAGAGACTGAGTAGTTTGGTTTAGAGAGCTCACTGTCTTCCCGCTGTGTGGAAAATGGATGAGAGCTGGGAAGGCTGGAGTTAGGCTGTCATGTAACCAGTTTAGAGATGAGAAAGATGTGAACTAAGGCTGGTCCTGTGTGGATAAGAATAGTATGGTGATTACCTGAGGGAAAGAGGTATAGGGGAGGTAAAAGAATATAAAGGGGGGATAAATGGTGATGGAAGGAGACTTGACTTTGAGTGGTGCAATATACACATGATGTATTACAGAATTATATACTTGAAACCTATATAATTTGATTAACCAATGCCACTCCAATAAATTCAATAAAAAATAGATGGTAAGTTGCAGATACTTATTTTTTGAGAGGTACAATCAAGTGCTTAATGAAGTTATGCCATAGTGGTATCACTGGTAACAATCCTTGCCATGAGGGAAATTAAGGAAAGAATAAATTCTCAGTCACTATATTACCTCACAAGGGGTGAAGAATGGAATAGCACAAGCAGTGAGAGGAAAGGAAAGAGAAAGGGATGAGAAAGGAAGAATAGAGAGTGGAATATGAAAATCCAAGGAAAAAAGACCAAAGAAACTGATCTGATATGTATGTTCATGAAAACATGAACATATGGACTTATATGCAACGTAATTTTTTTTTTATCATTTTATTAAGATGTATTTGAGAAGTGGTGGACAAAGCAAGAGATAAGGGAGGTAAAAGTTTCTCAAGTAAGACTGAGTTAGTTCTATAGAAGTCCAGGTATTTCAATCACTTTTATTATTGTGGCTTAACAGAATTGCCTGTTTAGCAGAGCAAAAAGAGCACACTCATTTTGTGTGTGAATGTAAAAGACACTTTTGTTTCAGATACTGGTGATAGGAATTCACATTCCAAAATGATTCACAAATACTCTTTCATGAAAGCAAGAAACGTACCATAAACAGTTTGAGTTCAGCTGAGAAAATCCTAAGATTAGAAATACAGTCCAGTTGCCACTCATATTCAGGAAACATAGGGCCCTCTTCTTAAGTTTTTAAGAGTAGTTAGAAGGAAGATTATCTTTCTGAAGATATTGAAGAGAAAGAACAAAAAAGTGCCAAGTGAATCAAAATTATTTCTATTGCAGACACTGCTGGAAACCTCATTTAGTTATATTTTAGCATGGGTATGTAATGCAAACAAGAGTAATTTCTGTGCAAGACAATTCTGCCTCTATCGAATGTGTCTGGATGGAGATTTTGAAGCACACTGAATACAATGCACTGAATAAATATTAATGTTAGTGAAGGGGCTGAATTGAAGTACCTAAACTCATTTGATTACTCTTGGGGAAATTTCCTTGCCAAGCAAGTTCCTCTAACCTTGACCTTGGGAGATAAACTGTTTCAGAGCAAGAGGAATCAAGTAGTTTTCTAATTGTGATGAGATTTAAGTATTCTTTAGTTTGCCCCCTATAGACATTTAAATAGTATGGATTTTGTTTTTCTTTTTGTTTACAGTAGTCACAGGAGAGCAAATAATGATTAATTTTTTAAAAACTTCGTATCATCTGCCCAAATAATTCTGTATTTTTGTGACCTTCTCATTTTCAGCTTGGGAAGTCATCTTTTGGAGGTGAAATATCTCCTATTTTAAGACTCTTCTTTTTGTATCTAAGTTTATCTTCAGTTCCACATAGCCTTTTTTCACTAGTTGCCTTGGGTAAGTTGTGTCAATTTCAGCTTTGTAGTTTCCACATGATGACAATCCATTTTACCTCACAGGATTAGAGATAGGAACAAGAGGACCTTTCTCAGCCCATATCCTTATATTAATTCATAACTTACCCACACATTCTTACATCCTTCACTTCTGCCTCCTCTTCTTTATTTCATATTCTAATTATCTATCTATCTATCTATCTATCTGTCATCATTTATCTATATTTTTTACATTAATGTATATGAGTGTATGCATGAATAATTTCCAAATTATTGTGTATGTGCTCTCTCCCTGAAAAGATAGATTATCACAGGGAAGATACTTTCATTTCTTTAAAAATATATTTTCTTCTCCAAAATCATTAAAGATAGGCTTGACTTTAATGAATATCCATTAGTGTGTCTGACTGAACTAAGTCCAAAAAGTAACCTTAGTATAACTTTATGGTGCAGAGAAGGACATTTTTCAGAGAACAGTCCTACTAGAATAACTGGCATACGTCATGTGATAAAGGATAAAAATGATTTCTGCTCACAGCAGTTTTGCAAGTTTTAAAACCAAAATTTCCAACTATAGTCCCTGTCCCCCCCCAAATAACTTTTAATGATAGGATTGTTTCCAATTTGGACAAAACTGACCTATTTTGCTAACTGTAATCAGACAAATCAAAGGCTCATATTACCCATGTCTTAATATCAAATGGACATTAGTCTAAAAACTTATGAACAATTTATTAAAATTCAAGTATTTTAGTAGTTTTTGTTTTATGATAATATGGCAGGAGTGATGATTTTCCTCATGACAGACCAGGGAATTTTATTGGAAGAATCATCAAATGTGATTTTTCAGATAACTAACAAGGAATTATCATGCCATAAAACACTCTGTACTCCTCCCTAGAACCTCTGAATATTCTGAATCTCTGCACCAAATAGTTACAAAAATGAAAGTTTGTTCTAAATAATGTGCTCAATATACATGTATAAATATAAATCTGCCACACTTTCCCCCTAATCTGGGATATACTCATGTAGATTAAAAATTGGACACAGACAACAGTGTGGTGAAGGCGGGGGGGGGGGGGGGGGGGGGGGGGGGGCGGGGGGAGGTGCTTGTTGGGGAGGTTGGGTGAAGAGGACAAAGGAAGAGTAATAGGAGACATCTGTAATAGTGTCAACAATTAAACAAGAAAACAAATGGAAAACAAATTATGTTGCTGAAATTATAGATTTCATGAAGTTAGTGAATTGAAATAATCAACTTTACTCCTGAAATCTTGCCATTTTGCTCACTTTTCTCACATTTAAATTTTAATTGCTCTCAAATCATCCATGGTCTACTTTATGATAAAATTTCTTCAGCATATTGAAAATCCCAAGTATTGCCAAATGTTTCGGTATCTGATATCTAGATAGTAATCTTTAACTACGATTGTTATTTTTACTTGACTGGCTTATATAGAAATCCAAGTTTAATGAAATTGAGTGCTGCATACTCATTGAATTATGTGAATATTTGGGGGGCCCTAACTGAAATGATTAAATAATGTGAATTAACAAATGAGTGAAGATACATGAAAAACACAACGTGATTGAATGCTGTCAAAATAATGAATGCTAGGCTGAGCTGACACAGAAAAATGTGTTTAGTTTTTATATGGCCAGAGTGAGGAATCTCAGTGCACTGTCAGTATACATAGACTTTTCTAATTAATTAATTTTAATCTAGGGGCTGGTTGTCACTCTGGGTAAAGGCTGTGACAGGACTAACATGTTTTGGCTCTTTGTAAGAGAGGTACTTTACAGAGCTGAGGTGTCATTCTTTTAGGCTAAATTATTATCCTTCAATATTTATGTTCTGCGGAGTGTGAATTACATGAAGGGGACTTTTGGTGAAAAAGTTGGTTTGAAAATAAGTTACTCATATGTGAGATGTAATGGTGCTCCCAGAGGCATTTTGCAGGACTGGGTGTTTGAGGTCCAGATGGAACTGTGTTCTTTGATGATTTAATGAAGATTTGACAGGGACTCCCATGGCTTTTATTGGAAGTTAATTTAGCTACCATCACCACTCCCCCACTCACAATTTTGCCACTTTCAGTTGGGGAGAATGTTCAAGTATATCATCTCTGTCTTTGCTGAGGATTTTGAACGAAAACACCTACTCTCTCTCTATGTGATTATTTTACTTAAAGAAAAAGAATGGAAAGATTTGGTATTTAACACAATCCTTACTTTAGAACCTACAGTAATTTGCTGGTTCAAATTATTATCTATTTTAAGAATATATCTGTTTAATTTCTTTATACTATATTCCCATACAGATAAATCTTATGTTGAGAGACAGTAGATATAATGATAAAAATGTAGAAACACTATCATAATAATAATATTACCTGCCATTTATTGGGCAGTTAATCTCTTTGTGTTTTAGTATCTATAAAATGGGAATATTTGTAACTGTGATGATTAAATGACAAAATGCACGTAAAGTGCATATGTAGTACATAACAGTCTATAGCCAAGTACTCAATAAGATTCAATAAATCTAGGTACCAGGTACCAGGCGAAACACTCTCCACAAACCATCTCATTTGCTTCTGAACATAAATCTATGCGGTAAGTATTTTTAGTTCCTTTCTTACAGATGATAAAACTGAGGACCAGAAAGTTAGATAATCTGACCAAGTCATACACTGAATGAATAATTTCTAGAATCTGGATAGTTTGTTTGACTCTATGCCCATGTTTTTCAACTATTTAACTAGTTCAGTCATTTGTTTTGGTGGCTATATGTTTCTTTCAGAATGAAGACTAGGATTAATGACCCCACTTTACTGAGTTGTTAGGCAATATAATAAGAAAATGCTCCTATCAAATGCTTTTAAAAATAAATAATAAATCAAGTTGGCTTACTAAAATGAATGTTTCATAGCAGTAGACTGTAACTGGTTTATTTCTACTTTGGGTATATTTGTCTCCCCACAAACTATTTATTGGGATTTGCTTATGTAATAAATAATACACTGGCTTTCATTATTATATAAAAGAAATCATGCAATGAAAAATTTTAAAACAAAAACAGGGACCTAAAAAGGTCATAAATAAAAGTTTGTGACTGTTGTATTACAAATACAACTTACTTAACTTCAATTTCTCTATTCTTATTTTGCTACAAATATATTTGTATAATTTAAATGGTTATGCATGAAAACCATCATTACTAATTCATTTTGTATTCATTATAAGACCTTTAATCATGATGTATTAATTTGATATAAATGTGGATATAATGTATAATTTCTAAATGATTCCATTGTAATTTACCAGTTAAATAGACTATTCTTATTTCAATATCTTCTCAAACACACATCAAAGTAAAATGTTTTATTTCTTTGTATAATAGCCAAAGTTAAAGAAAGAACCAAAGCAGTTCCCTTTCTTCAGAGTGTAGATACAGTAGCATAATATTCAATAGAAAGGTGGGACCATAGAAATCATGAAAATCCAGTCTAAAACTACCCACAGTTAAAAACACAAACAAATGTACTTTGGTATGTTTATATTGAAATTTATGGGGGTAAAATACAAACCTGCAGATCCACTCCAATCCATGAGACAAACCATTCAGAAGAAATAAGCAGTTTGGCTTTTCAAAAGCTGAGACATAAGAGAAGGAAGCTTTTGACAATAACCACCCAGCCTTAATGTGGCCCTGACTTCTCACATGGTAACTTGGCCCTTTATATCTGTGCTATGACTGAGACACTGGCAACTCATGTATAATAATAATTTTTAAAAATCGAAAATACAAACCAAGAAGAGGTGTCTGGAAAGAGCAAAATAAGACATTGCAGCAGCCACATGTGGCTCTCTGAGAGCCATTCCAGAAAACATAGAAGAAATCCTCTCCACTTCTGAAACAGCCTTACCCCACGACTCCAAGTGGAAAATGCTTATACATCCTCTAGTCAAATGACACACATTCCTGTGCATATACTACAGAAAGGGAAATTTTATTTCCTATTGGGGAAATTAAGGGAGAAAGGGGCAGAAAACATAGTCGACCCATTTATCAACTTGCTGCTTTGAGTACTTTATAATAAATGCTTTCATGTCCCTTTTCCATTTGCTGACCTTCAGCTAATTCTTCCTCATCACTGTAGGATCTGCCTTAAACCTCCAGGCAACAACTTCCTAAATTCATGCAGAAACCCCAGGGCAACTAACCCAGGCATGTTTACCACAATTATTTTTAAAGAATACACTAGTATAAAGATAGTAAACATTAAATAAAATAGCATTCAGTGGTGTGAAATGTGTATGCTACTTTTGTACAGAAGACAAAAAATACACTTTATTATGAAAGACTCATTTTAGCTCTGATGTTTAGCAGTTGCTGTCTCTAAATCACAAATAACTAAATCATGGTATTAAAAGGCCATTATAGAAGCCAGCATCTAAGTTTCCGTGTGAGTGTGTATGTGTTTGTGTGTCAGGGTATGCTTAATTAATCGGGCAGAAAGGGAAAGATCTGGGTTCTTTCCTTCCATGTTCACAGTATCTGTTCATTGTCTTTTTTATTGCTCTGTTTAGTCCAAATTTGGCAGCAAGAAGATTAGAACCCTGATTTCCCCACTCTCGGCTCATCTACACACTCTCGGAGTCTCTCTGACCTTTCAGGAGAATTAAGAGGATAATCCTGCAGAAGCTATAAGGTTTCTTCAATTTCCAGATGCCACTACTTTCCAATTCTATGATTTTAATTCTACTCTGCTCCAATAGATGCAATTAACTCATTTTAAAATGGTGTCTTTCTTCACATGTCTGCCAAGTATAGCAAGGAAAGTTTCTGATCATAAACACTGACAATTATGTGGGTGATTTCATTTGCTCTCCTGTATTTCCCTACATTGCAATCTCCAGATTTTTTTTTTTTTTTACACAAATAAGCTTCCTATTCATCTTGATTATCCTGATGTTCTGAAATTTGGCTTTGCACTGTCATGCCTCTTTTGGAAATGGGCAGGAAAGAGACAGTTAATTTCAGTGACAATTGTTGCACCACCCCTGGGAGTATTCTGGGAAGAGGTGCTTTATAAACACAAAGCACTCTGCAAAGATGGTTGTATTCATCCACATAACATCTCATGAGGTGGGTGTGCTGTGAACATTGTTAGAACAAAGCTGCCAGTGCCACAAATAGAACAGAGATGATTTTCTTTCACTGCACGAAGAGTGACAACTTTTCTCTCACATTTCTTAAGGGGAATTATCCACTGGATTGCTTTGTGCATGCCAGCCTATATGTATTTGTCTGATCACTCACAAATGTCACCTGAAGACTTGTTCAGAAGAAAAGAAATATCCCATGCTTATAAGTTTATACATATGCATGGGCTTCCCACTGCAAACTCAATGGGAAGAGATTACTGTGGTATACTGAAATATAAAGGAATAGAGCATCTGTTGAACAAGAAAATGAATATGTCAGCTCTGGACAGTCATGCCTTATAAGTGCAGGTCCTTTGCATTACTTATCATTGCTTTTAACATTTAAATAAAGATTATGCTGTAACAACATGAATTTCATTTTAGCAATAAGGCTAAGAAATGGAAGACCATGTAATTAAATCTATTATCAATGACTGAACAAGGAGATGTAGAATTGACTCTTATGTGAGGCCAATCTCCTTAACAGACCGCATGAAAATTATTACTCTAATGCCCCAGTGAAATGTTATAGTGTCTCTTGAGGGCAATTCCTGGTAGCATCAGAAGGAGTACATAAAGAGATATGGAGTACAGGCTGACCATAAAGCACCATCAAGAAGCTATCTAAAAAGAACAATTAAACAAAGAAATCATAACTCTATTGGAATATTCCCTCTTCCTTATGACTAATTGGGAATGCACAATTATAAACCAAAACCCATATCCAGAAAAGCACATATACTCCCTGCCTAATTATTAGGTGTATTAATTAAGAATGACATATGATTTATGTCAGTGTTTTATTTGGTCTGTTTAATTTTTTAGATTCTTTACATGATGAAAGTCAAGTTACATTTTTTGATCATTAAAATGGGCAAACATGGCTAGTTGCATATAGGTAGGGGGGTATCTCATATTCCTAACCCACCAAAAGATTACAAGTATGCTATTGACAGCTCTCTTGAGAAATACCATTTTATAACTTGTAGAGTTCAGGAGAAAACATTTTCTTTATAGAATGGTTTGAATTGCCGTTTTGGAGTCCTCCTTTCATTTTCTCATTGGACAAACTAAAGTCTATAGACTAGCCTGGTAGATGGGATGGAGATAAAATGAAACTAATCTTAGGAAGACCTGACTTCTGTTTTCATTTCACTAACTAAGGTGAAGCAAAACCAAAGACAGTGAACAATCTTGAACTTTATCAAACTGGTTGATTTTATTTATGGGCAAATAAATATGTCTTCTTCATATTGTGAGGGTAAAATTGGCTAATATAAAACTGTATTCACTTTTAGGTGGCTGCGTGATGACAGAGAGGTCAATGCCATTGGAGGGAGTTTTTATAACTTACAGTTTCCAAGAGATGAGGCCACACCAGGCCATGGAGGGGAAAGCACCAGGTTTTGTCAGAAGGTGGAAGGAGTGACAGGAAGGCATGTCTCAGAGCCTATATTCTGTTCCATAGGAAGGAAGGATCATGGAAGGCTAACACAGCCTTGGGATTGGATAGTTTAAGTAATTTCAGGGCGCCATAAAGTTGGCCCCTGGTTGTCTAGTACCTAGTCCTGGGGTGATTTGGAGCAGGGGAACTATTGGCCCAATGTGTGAGAATTAGAAAAGGGAGGTAGTTGGAGGGTGGACTGGTGAATGCTTGGTTTGTATATGTTTTTGCTGATGTTTGCAAGCGTGATGGTCTGAGTGTTTGTGTTTACCTCAAATTAATATGTTGAAATACTAACCTCCAATGTGATGGCATTAGGCAGTGGGACCTTTGGGAGATGCTTAGGCTGTGTGAGCAGAGCCCTCATGAATGGAATTAGTGGTCTTATAGAAGAGACCCCAGAGAGGTCCCTAGCCCCTTCTGCCACGTGAGGATAAAGGGAGGAAGGTGTTAGCTGTGAACTGGGAAGAGGATCCTCACTATAACAAGACCATGCTTGATTTTGGACTTCCAGCCCCCAGGAATGTGAGCAATACATTTCTGTTGGTTAGAAGCCACCCAGTCCATAATATTTTATTATAGCATTCCAAATGGGCTAAGATAGACAGAGATTTACTGTCTTTAAGAACTAGCTAGGCCCTGGCTGGGAGGGTCAGTTGGTAGGAGCATCTTCCATACATCAAAACCTTATTGGTTCAATTCCTGGTCAAGGGCGTATACGGGAGACAACTGATCCATGTTCCTCTTTCTCTCTCTCTCCCTTTCTCTCTCTCCAAAAATCAATAAAAACATTTCCTTGAGTAAGGATTAAAAAAAAAAAAAAAAAGAGGAAGAATTAGTTAGTCCTGGGAGGAGCAATCTGTCAAGAATTAGCAAGGCCCCCCAAGATGTCAATGCATCATAAATTATAGACAATTTAAAAATATTGTTTGAAAAAGAAAATTTTCTTTAGTATGAATTTGATAAATAATACAAAAGTTATTGTTGGCTTGAATATTCACAATGCCTATTAGCATATTTAGGTTTATATGATGTTCTACAGTAAAGTAACTTTCTTAATAGTGTTTAACCCAAAGTTTCTTAAATTGATTGGCCTTATGCAACTAACACCTATTGATATTTAGCAGAACAATAAACTTACAAAACCATATATTTTAAACCAATGTTTTCATATTTTAAATTCTGTGGGTTTTATACATCTGTTGTTGCACGTTAATCATAACACACATTTCACTTGCTCAGTGTATTCATAATAATTTATGCTTCAAAATAAATATATGCATTGCGATATTTTGGAACAGTTTTCCTTCTAAAGAAAGGTTTTCCACCCTGACTGGTTTGCCTCAGTGGATAGAGCATCAGCCTGTGGACTGAAAGGTCCCAAGTTCGATTCCAGTCAAGGGCATGTACCTTGGTTGCGGGCACATCCCCAATGGTGGGGTGTGCAGAAGGCAGCTGATCGATATTTCTCTCTCATCGATGTTTCTAGCTCTCTGTCCCTCTCCCTTCCTCTCTGTAAAAAATCAATAAAATATATTTTTTTAAAAAGAAAGGTTTTTCTCATGAAATGAAAGGTATAAATACAACCACCAGTTTCTAAAATGGAATATCTCCTCAAAGATATTTAATGTGCAAACAACTTGCAGTTCTTTTTCAGAGTACATGTGTAAATAATTACTGTTCACCCACTTATAGCAGTTCCTACAACGCTAACTCCTATATGTGCTTAAAGATATAGGAAAACTATTCTTAACATTAATAAGTTTAAGAAGATCCAAAACATGGCAATTGAGGATTCAGAATCATGCATTTCTAGAAATAACTTTTACCTAAATTGGACCTTCTCCGTATGCAATGAGACTTGATTCTGTATTATTTCATGTGCCACTAAGCCCATGCTTCTGCCAGGGAATAATTATTTTGAGTTATTAGAAAGAAAATGAAGCATACCATTTGCATGATTTCCCCTATACTATAGAAACGAGTCGACAATTATGCTATTGTTGTCCTTCATCATCTTCCCAAGTTTCACTGACCCAATTGGGAAGGTAATGCGGGGATGAGGACACATATGTAATACCTTAATCAATAAAGAAATTAAAATGCAAAACAAAACAAAACAAAAATTTTCCAATAGCATCCTATGTAACCCAAATGGAAAAGGTACTGACAATCTTTTAGCCCTTCCAGACTATCTGTTAATGGGATGATATCTCTGAGTCTAAAATGACCCAACTCAAAAGGGGGAAATGGAGAGTCAGAAAATTCATTACCTCAGCTTTGGAGTTAAATTGTTACTGAGAGAATTTTTTCTTTGTCATGCCTTTCTGACTCCTCCCTCAGTCCTGCCCCCTGCCCCAGATTTTTTTTATGGCAGTTAAAAACAAAGGCTCACCTCACTAGTTTATGAAAACATTCTTCATTCAATAAATACTTATTATGAGCTCCAAAAGCCAGGCACTTGATGGAAGACAAAGTCCCAGTGCACACAGAGCAAATTCTAACAGTGGTAACAACCAATAAGCAAATAAACAATTAAGGTCATAAATAAGTAAACACGAAAATACATAGCAAAATATGATATACAGAAAATGAAAATTTTGATGTGAAGGTGAATGTCTTGTTCACAGCTATGAATTCAGTGGTCAATGAAGAAATTTCTAAGGAGATGACTGAACTGAATGGAAAGAAACAACCAGGATATAGCATTCCATTCAAATATTTCTCCTTTCAAAATACATTGGGCAAGATTCCTCATCATCTGAATAATATTGATGTGTAAATAATAAAATGTGATCAATGGTATTTGGAGATAAAAATAAGCTAATGGAATGTTTAGAAAAGAAGGATTTATTGGAATATAGATGACTCTTTGAAGCAGTTGTTAAACAACCACCCTCAAATGCTTAAGCTCCATATAGAATGTGTTTAATTCCCTTTAATTTGGGAGTTCGGAAATATGTGGCCTTCTTGTCCTTTATAGCAATGATTCTCAAATGAGGTAGCCTCAGACTTACTTGGGAAACTAGTTAAAATACAAATACCTCATCTGTACCTCTAGTGATTCCAATAAGGAGTATATCCCAGTATTGCTATGACTTAACCTCAAACTGAATGAGCAATAGGCTGGGCCAGTAGAGTTTGAGCTGTAGGTATCTGCATGCAAAGAAAGGAATTGAGTGGGGGAGATTGTTCTTTAGTGAACCTCAACAATGAGCTAAGGTCAAGGGGATTTACCACACCAGGGATTTTCTAAAGGGATTGATGGAAGTTTGGGGTCCTTGCAACAGTACTTTTTGAGGCCTGTAGGGTGAAGTTTTAGGCTCCATTTCTGTGTAAACTAGAGTAACTCTTCTTTTGACTTTTACATATTGGGGTTACATATATGATTTCACTTGGAAAAATGTTCTGTTTATCAAAAGATTACACACAATTGAACTATTCAGTGGAGAAAGAGCTGGGAACTATACCTTCATGGCCCAGGCAAGGTCCAGAGTCCACAAAGATTCTAGACACTAGAAATTAAAAGTGAGATCCTGGGAACCAGACCAAATCTATAGGTCAAGCTTAATAATGCTTGGTTAATATGTTTAATGCTCAGTTAAGCTTTCTTTGCACAGAAAAAGGTGAACAAGGTTAAAATGTGAATAATAATTATTATTTCCATTTATTAAGAAGCCATTAAGTTACAGGACTGCACACTTTATGTCATTTATTCTGCACAATGAATCTTTGAGGAAGTGTTAATATTTCAATTTTCAAAGTGATTAAACTGAAGGTTGGAAATATTAAATAAGTGGCCCAAGGTCCCCTGGCAGACCTAAGGTTTAACCTAGATTGGTTTGCTTCCATAGACCATGTTCTTAAACTTCCAACAAGATCTCACCTTAGAACAAGTAGGGCCTGTTTTTAGTAGGGCCAATTATAGACAAGTTGATGATGTAGTCATGATACTTAACTCTTTTCTATCACAACTTTTATGCAGTTTTCTTATCAACCCAGATAAACTATTACTAATAAATAATGAGGGAAATGTAGAAAGAGGGTACCCTTTTATTTCTACACCTAGTGCAGAATGTGAAAGGCAGTCCTTGCTTGAGGATAAAAGGAAATGTTATAAGAAATTAGGGATGTACAAGTTGTTTGCCAATGAGATACTGGAACATAAACAATA
The DNA here is from genome assembly GCA_025583905.1 of Ia io. Lineage (NCBI taxonomy): Eukaryota > Metazoa > Chordata > Mammalia > Chiroptera > Vespertilionidae > Ia > Ia io. The sequence goes on along the minus strand of JAJQQW010000002.1, from coordinate 90,761,904 downwards.
AGCCAGTCAAAGAAAGACAAGTATCACATGATCTCACTCATATGTGGAATCTAATGAACAAAATAATCTGATGAATAAAGTAGATCCAGAGACATTGAAGCATGCAACAGACTGACACAATTCAGAGGGAAGTGGGGCGGGCGGTGAGGGGCAGGGAGGCCAAGAAGAGATTAACCAATGAACTTACATGCATATATGCATAACCCATGGACAGACAATAGTGCTGGGAAGGTCTAGGGAGAGGATATTTCGAGGGGAAAATGTAACATTTATAATATTTTCAACAATAAATATATATTTTAAAAAGACATGAAGAAATTGTCCAGTTTTACCAAACCATATCAAAGGAAACAAATTATTTTAACCAATTTTTTGTACTTTTACCCTCTGATTGCTCCCAAACCAGAGAAAATATTCAACTGCTGTTAGTAATATGCACTTTATTGTGAATGCTTTTACAGCTAAAATTATTCCAGACAGAAGTGTTGGAGGTCTGTTCCAGAAATGTGTGGGGCTAAAGAAAACCATGATCAATTGTGTCCATGAGCTACCAAATCTTATAACCACAGACCCTGCAATGTTATCAGATTTAATAATTTATTTAGAATTCTCTCTCATGCATTATATTCATGATGAGTACAAATAAAACTAAAAAATATATTTTTCTCTAATTATTACATAATTCTTTTTTAGTTTTGGACAAATTTAGAGAGGGATTTAATTTTTATAACTGTTTTTTTTTTAAATCTAAAATTAGATATAATAACAACTAGTACCCCAGTGCATGGATTCATGCACATTGAAAGAAAATTAATTAGAAGATGGCTGGTGGGGTGGGACTGGGCAAGATGGGCCCAACATGCCTTGGAGCCAACCTCCTGTGGTGCCTCCCAGGCCAGCCACACCTGGGGTGGCGCCAGGGCTTGAAGGGCATCTGTGGAGTGAGCAGGGTCCCTCTGGCAGGTGGGGTCCCTTGGCCTGGCCTGTGGGGATTGGACCAAAACTGGCTCTCCGACATCCCCCGAGGGGTCCCGGATTGCGAGAGGGAAGATCTCACAATCTGGAATCAGGCTCCCTCCTCTCTGGTTCTGGTGTGCATCACCCAAGAACCACCACTGCCAAGTCCCTGCAGCTTGACAGCTCCTGCATTGAGTGTCTGCCCCCTGGTGGTCAGTGCACGTCATAGCTACTGGTCAGAGCGTCTGCCTCCTGGAGGTCATTGTGTGTCATAGCTACCAGACAGAAAGTTGGACGGTGGCTTAGCCTTTTATATACATAGATGTCCAAACTGCATTAGATGCTGTAAAGAAAAATGTGTATATTAGGTTCTTCCTTCACAATTAGGAATTTTCTGATAAATGTTTGATCTCAGTAAATACAAATCAAATATACAAAACATACAATATATCCTATCTAATAAAAGAGTAATATGCAAATTGACCATCACTCCAACACATAAGATGGCTGCCCCCATGTGGTCAAAGATGGCTGCCCTCATGTGGACACAAGATGGCCACCACAAGATGGCCAGCAGGGGAGGGCAGTTGTGGGCGATCAGCCCAGCAGGAGAGGACAGTTGGGAGGGACCAGGCCTACAAGGAAGGGCAGTTGGGGGTGATCAGGCATGCAGGGGAGGGCAGTTGGGGGTGACCAGGCTAGCAGGGGAGGACAGTTGGGGAGACCCAGGCCTGCAGGGGAGGGCAGTTAGGGGCAACCAGGCCTGCATGGGAGGGCAGTTGGGAGCAATCAGGCCTGCAGGGGAGGGCAGTTGGGGGGACAAGGCCTGTAGGGGAGGACAGTTGGGGGCAATCGGGCTGGCAGGGGAGGGCAGTTAGGGGGTGACCAGGCTGGCAAGGGATGGAAGTTAGAGGTGACCGGGCCAGCAGGGGAGCACAGTTGGGGGCAACCAGTCCTGCAGGGGAGGACAATTAGGGCAACCAGTCCTTCAGAGAGGACAGTTGGGGGCAACCAGGCCGGCAGGGGAGGGCAGTTAGGGGCAATCGGGCCAGCAGGGGAGAAGTTATGCTTCGATCAGGCTGGCAGGGGAGTGGTTAGGGGGTGATCAGGCTGGCAGGCAGAAGCAGTAAGGGGCAATCAGGCAGGCAGGCAGGAAGCGGTTGGGAGCCAGCAGTCCTGGATTGTGAGAGGGATGTCCGACTGCCCGTTTAGGCCCGATCCCACCAGGATCGGGCCTAAACGGGCAGTCGGACATCCCTTGAGGGGTCCCAGATTGGAGAGGGTGCAGGCTGGTCTGAGGGCCACATTCCCCCCATGCACGAATTTCATGCACCGGGCCTCTAGTTATTTTATAATAAAAAAATATAACTGCATTTGTAAGCTTCAAAAAATAAAAACAGCCTAACATTGGCCAGATTTCAACTTTTTATGGGTGGAATCCTATAAGGTAATAGAGAAATAAATAGCATTGGCGTCCACAGTTTTTCCCATCCAAGTCTTGGCTTACCTGCTGACAAAAACAATTTACGTGCTGCAGAACATAATCTTCTATCAGACAAAAGATGGATAAACTGATGGCCATGTTTTTCCTTGAAGGTCATGCTTTTCTATGTAGGAAAACTGCACTTTTGGAAACTAGTCTGTGTGATATTTTTAATTGATGCTTGGCAGTGATTCAACCATAAGAATAATGAATCAAAACACCTGTAAAAGAGTCTTATGCCCATAGAAATAATTGTATTGTAGCTATTCTCAGGACATAAATAACCTGCCACATTATATGCAGAGTTTATTTTTCTTGGGGAGCATGTATTAATATTCTACTAAAATAATATGTTATTGAAATATTCTATGTATAGAGTTTAAAATACCTTAATTCATAAAGTTTAGGGGTTGGTAAAGTTTGTCTCTCAAGAGCCAGATTTTAACTAATTCAGGAGTTGTGAGAATACATTTTCTGTCTCATATTTCTCTCTCTCTCCTCTTTCCTCCCTTCCAAGATCCTTCCTTTCTTCCCTTCTTTCTTGCTTTTTCTTTACAACGCTTAACAATATAAAAATATTTTCAGCTGAAGGGTCTGTTAATCATATTTACTTTTTAGGGATATTATATAATGATAATACTCTGCCAAGAAAATTATTGAGGCAAGAAGGTAGGACATGGTGGTGATGCAATGTGACTGACGAGGCTTTTAATTAACAAAGGATTACCTCCACAACTTTGGATGTCTGAATGCCCACCAGGTATTTCCATTTTCTCTACCAACTTAGTTATGAATATGACTTGGGCAAACCAGAGAGATAAAACATTTCTGGGCCAACTCATTATATTTCAGCAGTCATGCAAAAACCCTCTGAATCAAAAGCAGCACCAATATAGGGGGGATAGAACTGTAATTGTAATTTTAGTAATCCATTATCTCCAATAATCTTACACTTTTAAAGACTCAAATTTTTTAGAGCAGTTTTACGTAGTTCACAGCAAAATTGAAAGGAAGGAAGAGTAATTTTTTCTATACTTCCTGTCTACCCACATAAACATGCATAGCCTCCCTGCCCCGCTATCACCCCCCCCCCCCGCCACCAGAGTGGTATGTATGTTATAATCAATGAACCTACATTGATACATCATCATCACATAGTGTCCATCCTATATAACAAAACCCTAATATGCTAAGTGTCCTGTCAACTGGTGGGCCGTTCAACCAATCAAAGCGTAATATGCTAATGATATACTAAGGCCACTCAACTGCTTGCTATGACGTGCACTGACCACCAAGGGGCAGACACTCCAACTGGTAGGTTAGCTTGCTGCTGGGGTCCGGCTGACTGGGACTGAGCGAGACAGGCTGGGCATGCCCTGGAGCCCTCCCGTGATCCCTCCCCAGCTGGCCAACTTCTTGCGTCCCTCCCTGGCCTCGATTGTGCACTGGTGGGGTCCCTCAGCCTGGCCTGCATCATCTCACAATCCAGGACCCCTTAGGGGATCTCAGAAAGCCGGTTTTGGCCTGATTCCACAGGCCAGGCCGAGGGACCCCACTGGTGCACGAATTCATGCACCAGGCCTCTAGCCTATATAATAAAAGCCTAAGCAACTGTTAAGGCGGAACAACTGGAATGACCGGTTGCTATGATGCGCACTGACAACCAGGGGGCAGATGCTCAACACAGGAGCTGGCCCTGGTGGTCAGTGTGCTCCCACAGAGGGAGCTCTGCTCAGCCAGAAGCCGGGCTCATGGCTGGTGAGCACAGCTACCAGGACAGGAGCCTCTCCCAGCTCCGTGGCAGCAGGTGTAGTGGGCCAGGATGAACGCAAGCGGAGCCCAGCCCCAATTCAGACTCCTCTCTGGCCACCTGCCACTTGGCATACTGCTACATGCCCTGAGAGGCCTCTAGTAGTTCATACTAGAATTCAGTCTTGATGTTTGTTGATTGTATGGGTTTGGACAAATATGCAATGATATGTATCCACCATTATAGCATCATACAGAGTAGTTTCATTGTCCTAAAACCTTCTGTGCTCTGCCTAATCATTGCTTACCCTCCAACCTCTAGAAACAACTAATATTTTTACTATCTCTCTAGTTTTGTCTTTCCCAGAATGTTATATAGTTGGAGTCATAGAGTATGCAGCCTTTTCAGATTGGCTTCTTTCACATTGCTGGATGTACCGCAATTTATCCATTCATCTACTAAAGAACATCTTGGCTGCTTTGGCAATTATGAATCAAGCTGCTATAAACATCGGTGTGCAGGTTTTTGTGTGGTCATAAGTTTTCAACTCTTTTGGGTACATATCAAGGAACTAATGGGCTTGATTAAAGTTATATAAGAAAGTAGAGCTGTAGGGTAATTAAAAACAACTTCCCTTATAAACATGAATAGGATGATAGTGAAGCAAGTTGAAATCATGGGATTTTGCCATGGGCATTGTTGAGAAAAATTTTTAAGTTATTTTTCAATTGCTTCTTACTAATCTCTGCCAACCAACTCTCTGCCTCAGAATAAGTATTAGAACACAAGAACCCGGCAATCTTAGTATTGGAAAGCAGCAAACTGTGGTAGAACCAGGTGCCACAGTTACTCAGAAGCGATAGCATACAAAATAAAAAATAATTATCAAAACCCTAACAAAAGAGAACCTAAATAGCTTAAAAGTGGAATACTATATACAAAGAAGAAAAGAAAATGTCTGATCACTCAAAGAAAAATGAACTCCATTATCTTAATTATACAAAATTGGAACTTTAAGGGCTCATTATTTAAATGTTAGCTTTTTATGCATAAAATATACAGACAGTGTCTGAATAAAAGTGTTTGTAACCAGAAGCATTTTTTGCTAGACTTAAATTGCCTATAAGAACAACATATATTGAGCATATGAGTTAGGGGGAAATATTTCAATTTCTACACAATGGGTTGTATGTTCTTTTTACACCAATGATTTAAATTACACTTGTTCCCCACAAAGATGCTGTCAACTTACATAATTGCATTTTTGTTTCTTTCTACATGATGATGCCACCCTGAAAGTTGATCTGGAAATAAAAAGAGAAAATTACTTTTCTATTGTTTTTTCTCTGAGTGGCCAAGCACAAGAGCTTGAGTAATTCTGCCAATACCTGACTTGGGACATTGATAACTCAATACCATTGCCTTTTTGCACATCTACATCTATCTGAGTGAGGCAGAGGCAGACTGTTGTGGTAAAAAAGGTTGTGGTCATGGTGTCTGAGAACATGAAACCAGAGGACAATAGGCATCTACTGCATGCTTCTGAAAAATTTCTGTAATCCCTTGTGCCCAGCAGCTTCATTTTTAGAGTGGTTATAATAATAAATGCCCTATCCCAATCAGGGAGATGTATAGGGAAGGCACTGTGTTTATAGAAAAGTGCTTTAGAAATGTAACTGTAGGGAGTTGTTCAAAATATTGCTCATAAGTATTGTTTCCAATCAGAAAGCTCCTAAACTGTTTTCTGGAATACCACTTTGGACGTTCTGACCTTGACATCTTAGTTCTCCTCTTCTTCATATTTCCTGTATTGAAGAAACCTTCCGTATTCATGAGCAAAATCTTTCAGATCTACATTTTAAAATTTTTTATCTTTACTGATCCCCTTTACCTTTCACCGGCCCCTCCCAGGCCTTTACCACACTATTGTCTGTGTCCATCGGCTATGCATATGTGCATGTAAGTTCCCAGGTTAATCTCTCCCCAGCCTGCCTTCCCTCTGAGATACTTTAAATTATGTCTTAAGGCTGCCCTGTTTTGACTACCTCCAGGGCTAACATCTTAGTCTTGGCCTCATCATCTTACAGAACTAACCTAACTATTCGGCTTACTGCCATGTGTCTTTCTTCAACAGTCTATTCTCCACCATACAACATACACCATAATCCTTTAAAAATAAATATTGTATCTTGTCATTTCTCAGTTCAAAACACTCTTGATGATTTCTTTTCATGCAGAGAATTTTATCCTAAATCCTCACCATGTCCTACAACACCCCACAGGACAGGGGGGCAAATATTGTTATTTATTTATTTATTTATTTATTTATTTATTTATTTATTTATTTATTTTTGTGTGTGTGTGTGTGTGTGTGTTTCTACAGTCCATGAGCTAAGAATGGTTTTTAAATTTTAAATGGTTGTAACATGAACATTATACATAATTCAAATTTCTGTGTCAATAACTAAACTTTTATTGAAACACAGCCATGTTTATTCATTTACATATTGTCCATGGTTGCTTTCATTCAACTACAGTGCAGAGTTGAGTTGTTGCTACATAGATTGTATGGCCTGCAAAGCCTAAAATGTTTACTATCTAGTTTTTTTAAAGAAAAAGTTAGCAAACTTCTGCCCACAGGGTCTGACCCCTGTCCTTTCCTACCACTCTTCTCATTTATATTCTGCTCCAGTCATGCTGATAGCTTACTCTTTTAGGCGTGTTCTTTGCCACACTGCTATTTTATATGCTGTTTCCTTTGGCTCTGAGATATCCTATGACTTCCTGTCTCACATCACTCTAGAATATGTTACCTTTCCCTGAGAGATCTTCCTTGACAATCTTACAGAAACTAGCACGGTGATAAAATTAAAAAATACACACTATAATTTTTAAAGATATAATTCCTAGTTTGTTTGAATTCAAACTCTTCCCATTTTAGATGATAAATATTTTAGTTGCTAAAATTTAGTATTATATATAAGATATTTGATATTCAATGGCTCAGATGTAGTTTAGAGGACAAATTGGGAGTGAAAAATGACATGCTTCTCTTTTTTTAAAGCTCTTAATGGGGCTTAGTATGTGATTCTGGACAAAGAATTTAGCATAAGGAGCCTCAGTTTTATCTTCAACGACTTAATGATTATTCCCCTCGAGCTGCATAATAAATAAGATAGGTAAATACAGGCATATAACCATTACATTAAAATAATGCCCCAAGAACAGCAAGAACAACCAAACATCTCTGCAACAGGTTACGGCATATATCATCCTCACCGGGATTTCATTCTTAAGACTTTTCCTCAGAAAAGTATCTATGTTTACTAAAATCTGCAAAATGCATACCTAGCAATAGCACTTTTATTATTTTCCTAGGGTTGAGGGTTGTTGTAAAAAAGTACCACAAACTGGGTGGCTTAAACTAACAGAAATTATCGTCTCACAGTACTGGAGGCTAGGCTAGAAGTTCAAAATCAAGGTGTTAGCAAGGCTACGCTCCTCCTGAAATCTACAAAGGAATGAATCCTTTTTTGCCTCCTTCTAACTTCTGTTGGTTTGCCAGCCATCCCTGATGTTCCTTGATTTGCAGCTACATAATTCTAATCTCTGTCTTCACATCACTATATTTATAAGGACACTGGTTATAGCAGATTAGGAGCCCATCCTAAACTAGGATGACCTCATTTTAACTTTACCAATTCCATCTGCAATGACTTTATTTCCATGAGGTCACAAGGTGAGGTACTGGGAATTAAGACTTCAACTTATCTTATTTTTTGGGAGGAGAGGGGAACACAATACAACCCGTAGCAGTACCCAAACGTGCAGTGGCAAAGATCTCACAATGCTGTTAATTTGCAGACCTTTTTATGAAATTTAAAGCTTCCAATTCTTGAAATGAGTGATATGTGAACATATCAACCATTTAATAACAGCATATAATGACAAAAGGGCATGTTTAAAATTGACATACTTGAAAAAGTTTAAAAAATCCTTCTTTGGATAGTTTATTTCCTACATTTTAAAGAACCCCTGTGACATATCAAACACAGAGAATTCACATGCCTGTGTGTGAATTCATATGCCTACAAAAGGCATTTATAGTCATGTCAATTTTTAAAAAAATCTTCCCCAAGAATATGTTGGGTTTTTTAAAATTGATTTTAGAGATAGAGGAAGGACGAGGGAGAGTGAGAGACAGAAATATTGATTGGTTGCCTTCTGCACACTCCCCATCCTGGGAGCAAACCCAAAACCTAGGTATGTGCTCTGACTGGGAATCAAACCTTTCGGTGTATGGGACAAAACTTCAACCAACTGAACCACACTGGCCATAGCTATACTGGAATGCATCCAATTATAGACAAAAGCAGGGGAGAACTTATTCTTGAAAAAAAAACACATACACACATAATTATAAAGCATACATATTGTTTATTTCCCAATCCCCTGTCTAGAGCAGAGGAACATGGTGGTTGAAATATATAGACTGGTCAGCAAATGTTTTGAAAACAGGGCTGGAAAAGCACCTGAAATGTAAAAAAAAAAGTCTTTAGAGCGAGATAACTGCAGAGGAATAAAACCAAAACGTCCATAGTGTCTGGTGACAGAAGATAAACTGTGCATGTTGAGGACAAATTCTGTGGGGCCTGGTAACAAATAGGAAGAGGTCAGAAAAGAATCAACTTTTGAAAGATAAAAAAAAGCATGGGCCAAGATATATAATTTTGCTGCTTTTTAAGCTGAATACATTTTTCCAGTTGCACGAAACACAGCATTAGAAAGCTGAAGCCTCAGGGATTTGGAGTGTCAGAAGTGAAATCCTAAAGATATGCCACAGAATCTAGATTTAGAGGAAATTCCCAGAAGTAAAGAAACTATGGAAAGGGTGAACCCTGAAATCCTATATAATAAAAGCCTAATATGCTAAGTGTCCCACTGTTCGACCACTCGCTATGATGTGCACTGACCACCAGGGGGCAGACACTCTGATCGGAAGGTTAGCTTGCTGCTGGGATCCGGCCGATTGGGACTGGGCGAGATGAGCCAGACATGCCCTGGAGCCCTCCACGGCCCTGATCATGCACCAGTGGGGTCTCTCAGCCTGGCCTGTGCCCTCTTGCAATCCAGGACCCCTCGGGGGATGTTGGAGAGCTGGTTTTGGCCCAATCGCTGCAGGCCAGGCTGAGGGACCCCACCAGTGCATAAATCTGTGCACTGGGCCTCTAGTGTGTGTGTGTGTGTGTGTGTGTGTATACATATATATATGTATGTATGTATGTATATATATATATATATATAGAGAGAGAGAGAGAGAGAGAGAGAGAAAGAGAAGTAATATGCAAATTAGCTGGGATGCCGTAACAGTCATGACCAGTCAGGAGGAGGCTGCGCATGCAGGTGAGGTCCAGGCTCAGAGTGGAGATGGAGACAGAGACAGGGGAGCCTGCCCAAGCCACCACATCCAAGGGCAGGCCGAGAGAGGAGAGGGTGGGGGTGGGGTGGGTCCGCCCGCCCACAGCCTCCATAGCTGAGTGCAGGACTGGAGAGGAGAGGGCGGACCTGCCCGCAGCCTCCACGGCTAAGCGCAGGCTAGGAGGGGAGAGGGGAGAAAGGAGAGGAGAGAGGGAAGACGGGAGAGGGCTCCCTCGCAGCATCGCAGCCAAAGGCAGGCCCTTGCCGACAGTCTCGCCTCTGCACATGAGCTGCAAAGGAAAAAATTTTTTGACCACTCATTGATTAAGCTCCCGGTATGCCACTCACAGTGTTCTTGGTAACTTGGGTAATAAGAATCCAAGAAGGTGATCTAGGTTTTTTTCCACCTCACTCCTGGAGGAAAAAACAAAGTTCTGCTGCTGGAGGGTCTAAGAAATTTCATATCCTGCCCTAGCTGGTTTGGCTCAGTGGATAGAACCTCAGCCTGCTGACTGCAGGGTCCAGGTTCGATTCTGGTCAAGGACATGTACCTAGGTTGCAGGCTCCTCCCTGGTCAGGGCCCAGGTCAGGGCTCATGCAGGAGGCAACCAGTCAAAGTGTCCTTCTCACACTGATGTTTCTCTCTGCCTTTCCCTCTCTCTTCCATGCTCTCTAAAAATCAATGGGAAAATATCCTCAGGTGAGGATAAAAAAAATAAATAAATGTCATATCCTATGAAAGAGACCTCTTGAAAATGCCTAGAGAAAGTTGTCATTTTTTCGTGGTGAAGGGACTGGAGTCCGTGTTGATGAAAAAACCTTGGCGGCTGCGGTGGCCAGCAGTGGCATCAGCAGAGGGATGATGTGGGCGGTGCCTTCCCCTGATCAGCCAGGTTGCCTCCTGCAGAGGGAGGCCAGACTGTGGCTTAGGCCTGCTCCCCGCATCAGTAGGACATCCCCTGAGGGCTCCTGGACTGTGAGAGCGGGCAGGCTGGGCTGAGGGACCCTCCTCCCCCAGGGGTACATGAATTTCATGCACAGGCCTCTAATATAAAATAAAACCTTTTAGATTTTATTTATATTTACATAAATTACATAGGCACAGGGGATGTTTCTAGAATGTCAGACTAATAAACTAGGACTTGGAAGCCATAAGAACAGACCAGAGATATCAGGGGCTGCATAATACAGAAAAGACAAATATTGCAGTCAATGTCCAGACAGATTAATTCAATATTGCAACAAAACTGCATAATTTTCAGAACACAACAGAATAATTTATTATGTTTAATGTCCATTTACAACAAAAAAATATTAGGCATGCAAATATGCAGGAAATATGACAGGAACAAAGATAATCAATAGAAGTTGAGTCTCAATGATCTCAGGTGTTGGATTTAGTGGATAAAAACTTTAAAGCAACAATAATAAATATATTAAAAAATTAAAGAAAGTATGAAGTCAATTACTTAAAAGAGGAGAAAATCTCAAGAGGAAATAAATCTATAAAAATAGAAATTTGATAACTAAAAATTTAATAAGCTTTAGACATTAACTAATGGGCTCAACAGAAGGTTGGAGATGGTGGGATAAAGTATCAATAAACTTGAAGATGGATTAATACTCATTACCAGTTTTAAGAACAGAGGAAAAAAGACTGAAGTAAAATGAGGTAGAGCTTGAGATATCTTAGGGAGAATATCAACCATGCTATCAATTATGGAATCCCCAAAAGAAAGGAATGAGAAAGAAATGAGTAGGAAAAATATTTAAATGAATAATGACTGAATCTTCCCAAAATTAGGTGGCAAACATTAAATTCACATACAAGAAACTTAGTAACTTCAAACAGAATTAAACAAAGAAAAACATTTCTAAACACAATGTAGCTAAACTGCTAAAATCCAAAATTAACAAACAAAATTTTGAACCCAGACAGAGGAAACATACACATTAAGAATAGGTGAAGGATGCTAAGATTTACTGGCTTTTTTTAAGAAATTATGGAGGCCAGAATATATGTGGAATGACAATAGAAGTGCTGAAAGAAAAATTATGCTGTCAATAAGAAATTCTATGTTTAGTGAAACTATACTAAAAATAAAGATCAAATTAAAACACTTTCAGATAAATAAAATGTAATAAAATACCAGAAAAATTATATTATAAATAATGAAAAGTAATCTGTTTAGGTTATATAAATGTATGCCTTTCTCTAAGTCTCTTTAAAAGAAAAATGATTGTTTAAAGCAAAAAACCCTACACAACTTATTGATAAGTTCATACTGTATGTAAATGCAAATACAATACATGACAACAATAGCTCAAAAGTTAAATATATTGGTGAAATATTAACTATTAAATTTAAAATGAATATTATAATACCTAAGCAATCATGGGGTAAAATTCAGAGAGATATAACTAGTAAGACAATAAATACATTAAAATAAAAATTTTAAAACATCTGATTAACACAAAAGAAAGGAAGAAAGGAGAAGTTAATAAAAATAAAGTACTTCTATAGGAAATAAAGGAGCTGTCATAATGAAAAAGGTCAATACAATAATAACATATAGCAACTATACTAGTAAATGTATATACACCTAATAAAGATTCAAAATACATAGAGCATAATCTAAGCAAAACTAAGAAGAGAAATAGAAAAATCTACAATCATGTTTGAAAACTTTATCCGACTCTCAGTAACTGATAAAGCAAATAAAAAATCAGTAAGAAATGATAAAATCAGGAGGACACGACTAATCCAAATGGTAATTATAGAACACTAAACCCAATAACTGTAGAACACACATTCTTTTAATAAATATTTGAAATTTTCACCAAAGTAAGGACATACATTTAAAATTATAATAATTTCCCTGACCAGAAGGGAACTAAACTAGAAATCAGCAAAAACAATACATGTAGAAAAGGTCCAAATATCTAAAAATTAAACAACACACTTAAAAAATTGGAAAAGCAATAAAAAAATTAAAATTATTTAGAATAAAATAATAAAAAATAAAAGTAATTAATTTTTGTGAGATATAGCTAATGTGTTAGGGGGAAATTTATAGCTTTAAAAAGTATATATTAAGAAAAAAAAAGGAAAAGCTCAAATCAATTATGTAAGATTCTGGATGGGACCCCCAAAGAATTTATTCATTAACTAGAGGCCCGGTGCATGAAAATTCATGCACTGGAGGGGGGCGTCTGTCAGCCCGGCCTGTCCCCTCTCACAGTCTGGGAGCCCTCAGGGGTAGGAGGCGACCCAGCAATCAGGAAAAGGCGATGCCCCATCACACCTCTGCTGCTGCCACTGCCGGCAGCACAAGCCTCAGCCGGCCCTGGTTACTTGAGCCTCGGGATGCCCCGGGTGGCTGGGAAGCCACCATCTGAGGTTTCCCTGTGATTCAGGTGTCAGCTGGGTAGCCTACATCCGAGGCTTGCCTGTGCCTCAGGCCAGCCTTAGGTGGCTGGGTGGCTGAGGGCAGGTCCGGCCTCACTGCTCCATGCCCCCAGTGGGGCTGAAAGGACTGGGGGACTCTGGCAGGGCTGAGGGGACTTGGTGCCGCCATCTTGTGGCTATGGGTGCCACCAGTTTGTGATGGTGTGACGGTCAATTTGCATATTCCCTCTTTATTAGATAGGATCCCTAGAACCTGTAAATACAGGGTGGGCAAAAGTAGGCTTACATGTTCATATGAAAAATAACACAATAATTTATAAATAATAATACAAAATTAAACCGTTTCATGTATTCACAACTGTAAACCTACTTTGACCCACCCTATATGTAACTTTAGCTGGCAAGAGAAACTTTGCACATGTGAATAATAGTATGAAACTTGGAATGGGGAGATTATCTTGAACAATCTAGGTGGGTCCAGTCTCATTACACTGGGTCCCTAAAAGTGAATAATCTTTTCCAGTTAGCTTAAGAGGTGAGATAGAAGAAGAAGGAAGGGAGATTTGAAGTGTAAGATGGACTGGACCCATCACTGCTGGCTTGAAGATTGAGAAAGGAACCCATAAGCTAAAGAATGTGAATGATTTTTAGAAGCTGGAAATGACTGTCCATTATAAACAACAAAGAAATGGGAATCTCAGTCCTACAACAACAAGGAAGTAAGTTTTGCCAGCAATCCAAATGAATGAGGAAATGGATCCTCTTCTAGGTGTCCTGAAATAAATGTGGCTCTGCTGACACTTTGACTTGAGTCTTGTGAGGTTGGTGTCAGACTTATGATAAACTATCCTAATAACAGCCTAATATGCTAGTCCAGTTACCAGTCGACTCTTCAACCAATCAAAGTGTAATATGCTATTGACATGCTAAAGCCACTCAACCACTAGCTATGAGGTGCACTGACCACCAGGAGGCAGAAAGTCGACGAGTCGACCAGTCGCTAGGACGTGCACTGACCACCAGGGGAGCAGATGCTCCGAATGGTAGGTTACTTGCTGCTGGGATCCAGCTGATCGGGACGGAGCAAGATGGGCCAGACATGCCCTGGAGCCCTCCTGTGGTCACTCTCCAGCTCTGATCATGCACCAGTAGGGTCCCTCAGCCTGTCCGGCACCCTCTTGCAATCTGGGACCCTTCGGGCAATGTCAGAGAGCTAGTTTAAGTCTGATCCCACAGGCCACTCCCCTCAGGAGGATGGCAGATGCAAGGCTCATGGCTGGCTAGTGCTGCTGTTGTGGCACAAGCCTCTCCCTATCGGAACTAATTGGGTGCAAGCCTGTGGCAGGCACAGTGAGGCCAGGATGAGCAGGAGCGGCAGGTAGGAATTGCAGGAGGCGTTGGAATGTGGGTGTCAGCCCGATTGCCAAAGGCCACCCCGAGGGACCCCACCTGTGCACAAATTCATGCACCTGGCCTCTAGTCTAAAATAATAAAAGTGTAATATGCTAATTAGAGCAGATGACCTTCCGGATGAAGCTGGAACTGTGAGGGAAGCCCAAGTCGCTGGTGCCTGCAAGGCCAGAGGGAAGCCTCGGTCCCGAGTGCCTGCTGGAAGCCAGAGGGAAGCCCGGGTCCCCGGTGCCAGAGGAAAGTGGTGCCAGCAGCTGGGTGAAGGAAGGACTATTCTTGCATGAATTTCGTGCATCAGGCCTCTAGTAAAGAAATAAATTTGTATTGTTTAAGACACTATGTTTGTGCCAATTTTCTATAGTAGAAGTAGAAAACTAATAGATTGATTTTTTTTAAGAGATAGAAAAGAGGAAAGTACTAATATTAAGAAAAAGTAGATACTACCACAGATCCTACAATATTCAGAGGATAAGGGGACATGAACATTTTATGACAATAACTAGAGGCCCAGAGCACGAAATTGTGTGTGGGTAGGGTCCCTAGGCCTAGCCTGCGATCAGGGCCATCTTCCACCCACTTGCCAATCCCCAGTCCCACCCCGTTGCCACCCACCCGGTTCCCCGTTTGCCATGCTGTGATCGGATCCTGCGGGCCAGGGGGAGGGATCGAGAGGTGGTCAATGCACTTCATAGCTACTGGTTGAGCGGTCATTCTGGTTGTTATACCGTTATGGTTGCTGGACTTTTATTATATAAGACTGGAAGCCCAGTGCATGAAATTTGTGCACAGGTGGGTGTGTCCATCAGCCCAGCCTGCACCCTCTCCAATATGGGACTCCTCAAGGGATGTCCAACTGCCCGTTTAGGCCTGATCCCAGGGATCTGGTCTAAACGGGCAGTTGGACATCCCTCTCACAATCCAGGACTGCTGGCCCCCAACTGCCTGCCTGCCCGCCTTCCTGATTGCCCCTAACCACTTCTGCCTGCCAGCCTGATCAACCCCTAACCACTCCCCTGACAACCTAATTTATGCCTAACTGCACCCCTGCCAGCCTGATTGCCCCTAACTGCCCTCCCCTGCAGGCCTGGTCACCCCTAACTGCCTTCCCCTGCAGGCCTGGTTCCCCCCAACTGCCCTCCCCTGCAGGCTTGGTCCCCCCTAACTGCCCTCCCCTGCAGGCTTGATTGCCCCCAATTGCCCTCCCTTGCAGGCCTGGTCCCTCCCAACTGCTCTCCCTGCTGACTATCTTGTGGCAGCCATCTTGTGTCCATATGGGGGCAGGATCTTTGACCACATAGGGGCAGCCATCTTGTGTGTTGGAGTGATGGTCAATTTGCATTATACTCTTTTATTAGATAGGATAGAGGCCTGGTGCATGGGTGGGGGCCAGCTGGTTTGCCCTGAAGGTTGTCCCGAATCAGGGTGGGGGTTCCCTTGGGGCATGGGGTGGCCTGGGACATGGGCCTGTGGTGGTTTGCAGGCTGGCCACGCTCCCCGGCGACCCAAGTAGAGGCCCTGGGATCTGGGATTTATTTATCTTCTATAGTTGAAACTTTGTAGCCTTGAGCGGAGCCAAACCTCCTGCTTGCTCCGTGGTCACAGTCATTTTTGTTGGGATTTATTTATCTTCTATAATTGAAACTTTGTAGCCTTAAGTGGAGGCCAAGGCAGGCCAGGGCTGAGGAAAGCTTGGCTTCCTCCATTTCCAGGGGCAACTCAAGCCTCCTGCTCTCTCCAGCTCCGTGGCTGCCGCCATTTTTGTTGGGAATTATTTATCTTCTATAATTGAAACTTGTAGCCTTGAGTGGAGGCCTGGGCCTGCCAGGGTGTGAGGAAAGGTTGGCTTCCTCCATTGCCGGGGAAACCCAAGCCTCCTGCTTGCAATATGGCCACAGCCATCATGGTTGGGTTAATTTGCATACTCTCTCCTGATTGGCTGGTGGGCGTTACTTATGGGTGTAGTGGAGTGATGGTTGATTTGCATATTACTCTTTTATTAGATAGGATTGTGATAACTCAAATGAAATGTACAAATATCTTTAAATAACATAAGTTACCAAAACTAATATAAAATGAAACAGAAAATTTAAATAAATGAAATTCAATTTGTAACTAAATGTCTTTCTACACAGAAAACTTCAGGCCCAGATAGCTATAGCCTCTCATACATTTGAGACAAAAAATACTAATTCTACACAAAATCTTTCATAAAATAAAAAAGGAAGAAATATTTCCAAACCTATTTTATTAGATCAGTATTATTCTGAGAGCACACTAGAAAAAGACATTACAAGAAAATAAAGGGGCAATAAACAGAAACACAAAAATCCTCAATACAATTTTAGCCAATCAAATTCTCAGTATATAAAAGGACAATACCCTTTTTTTGCACAAACTCTTAGCAAACTAGAAGTAGAAAGGAACTTTCTTATGTGATCCAGGGTATACACGAAAAGCCCTCAATTAAAACCATACTCTGGAAAAAAAAACAAAAAAACACCTGAATTTTTTTTCCTAAAATTGAAAATAACTCAAATATGTTCACTCTACTTCTATTCGATATTTTACTGAAAACCTAGCTATTTTAATCAGTTAAGAAAAGAAATAAAATAAATACAGATTGGAAAAGATGAGTGGTCTTGATCAAAGAGTTGAGAGGGTATTTATAAATTCCTAAGAAATATATATGTAAAAAACACCCACCAAACTAACAAATGAATCTGTTAAGATATCTATATAGGAGGACAGTATACAAAAACCAGTAGTATCCTAATATATAAAAAACCAGGGGTCATCATGACCGAAACAACCCGACAGACCACCAAACAGCAGGCTGCATTGTGGAGCGACAAGGCCGGCAGGGGGGTTAGTGAGAGACGACCAAATGAATGAACAGCAGGCTGCATGGGGTGACCAGGCTGGCAGGGGGGCAGTTAGGGGTGATCATACAGGCAGACAGGTGAGCAGTTAGGAGCCAGCGGTCACAGATTGTGAGAGATATTGCGAGAGATTTCCATTTGCTCATAACTCCCAATGGAAACTACTTAGGCCTGGGGATCGGGCCTAAACCAGCAGTTGGACATCCCCCGAGGGGTCCTACGTTGGAGAGGGTGCAGGCTGAGCTGAGGGGACCCCCCCCTTGTGCATGAATTTTATGCACCAGGCCTCTAATTTACATATAACAGCAACAAAAGTTTGAAGGTGAAATAAAAAACACAATTCTACCTAATATCTAAAAAATCACATATTTAGTAATACATTTAACAAAAATATTACACATATTTAGGAATAAATTTAACAAAAATACTCAAAATTACAACCCATTTCTAAGACTAAACAATAAATAAATGAGGAGTAACTAAATAAATGTTTATAGATTGAAGAATCGATTTAGTTAAAATGTCAGTTTTTTAAATTGAACTATATATTTAATGCAACTCAAATAAAAATTTCAGCAGTCTTTTTATTTGGCAAAAAATTCAAGGTAATGCTAACATTTATATGGAAATGAAAACAACTTAGAACAGCCAAGGAAATTTTGAAAAAGAAAAACAAAGTTGGAGACCTTACTCTACATGTTTTCAAGATTACTAGCTAGGGTAATCAGTTGGTACTGTGCAGTGAAAACATAGATAAGTAACTAAACAGTATAGAATAGGCATTTCAGAGAATGACCAACACATATATGATCAATTGACTTTGGTAAATGGTCCAATGTAATTAAATGAGGGACACAGTAAGTTTTCCAGTAATGATGCTAAAGTAATTGGATATTCGTATGAAAATTAAAACTTATTTTTACTTCATACCAAAGATAGCAATTATAATAAAAACTAAAATTATAAAACTTATAGAGGAAAACATGGGTAAAACAATCTTTATTTTCTTTTTTAGAGAGAACACAAAACGTATGACCCATAAAAGATATGCAAAGAACCACAACTCAATAAAAAGAGAACACACAGTACAATAAAAAGTGTACAAAAAATTTGAACAGACACTTAACAGTAAACAAATAGATATCTGTAAAGATGCTCCATATCATTACTTCTCAGGGGAATGCTGATTAAAACCACAGTGAGATGTCACCATATACCCATTAGAATGTTAGCAAAGATGTGCAGCAATTGGAACTCTCTTATATTCCTTTTACACACTTTGAAAAACCGCTTGGTTTTTCCTAATAAAGTCAACATACACCTATCATAAGACTAAGCATTTTCACTTTTAGGTATTTACCTGAGAGAAACAAAAACCTATGGCCACATAAAGACTTGAATGTAAAGATTCGTACAACTTTGCTCATAACTCCCAATGGAAACTACTCAGATGTGAATGGATAAACAAATTATGGCATATCTAAACAATGGAATGTCACTCAGCAATAAAAGATCTACTGATGTACATAACATAAATCTCAAAGGTATTACTTTGAATGAAAGATGCCACCACAAAAGAGTATATTCTGTATGATTGTATTTACACAGAAGTTTACAAAATGCAAATTAATCTATTCTGACAGCAAATAAGTGGTTGCCTAAATGCTATGTGTGAAGGATAGGATTGAATGCAAAGGGACTCAGGAAAATTTTGTATGTGTGGAATGTCTGTATCTTATTGCTGTAGTGGTTTCAAGGGTGGACATGCTAATTAAAGCTCACCAAACAGTACACTTATCATGGGTGCAGTATACTGTATGTCAGTTACAAATTAATTTGGTGATTAAAGTCCCTTCCAAATATCTTTCAAAATTAGGGCTGATTTTTTTTTTATTCACTCTCAACCCCTCATTAAATAGGTCAGATAAATTATAGGCCTAGCATAATAAAAATACTAAGAAGTATCTCTGACAGAAAAGCATGTCATCACACCCTTATCCTATATAATAAAAGCCTAATAGCTAAGCATCCGGTCATCCATTCAACCAATCAAAGCATAATAGGCTAATGATATGCTAAGGCCACTCAACCACTTGCTATGACGTGCACTGACCACCAGGGAGAAGACAGTTAACCAGTCAACCAGTCACTATGACGTGCACTGACCACCAGGGGGCAGACAGTCCAACTGGTAGGTTAGCTTGCTGCTGGGGTCCAGCCGATCAGGACTAAGTGAGATGGGCTGGACATGCCATGGAGCCTTCCCATGGTCCCTCCTCGGCTGGCCAACCTCCTGCGTTCCCCCCCAATTGTGCACTGGTGGGGTTCTTTGGCCTGGCCTACACCCTCTCACAATCTGGGCTGAGGGATCCCCCCCTGAGTGCATGAATTTTGTGCACCGGGCCTCTAGTTTTCTTATAATAACCTTTATAGAAGATGATTATTTAGAGAGTATTATCTCTCTTTTACATAGTCTTTAAAACAAAGTGCTGTTTTTATATACAAATATTGTAGAATCAGAGATGAACAAAAGAACTGTATTGCTCAAAATAAATGTATTGCTCAAATGCTACTTTAAAAAATACATAGAGTGTGGTGAAAATCTTGGGAAGGTAGAAGCTTGGCAGAGAGGGGTAAAGGGAAGAAAAACAACGGGGGTGGGGAGAACACCTGTAATATGTCAACAGTAAAAAAAATATATAAAAATACATAGAACTGACACATTGTACAATGTGGTTATAAAAACTTTAGTAAAATGTTTCTCAATTCCTTTTAATGTTATTTTCTTTCAGATAACCATCACTTGTTAGATCAGCTCATGACTATTCAAGTCAACTAGTTCCTGAAGAAAGTCTTCCAGAAATCTGAGTGAAGCCAGAGTTATAGGTTAAGAAAGATCTAACTTATTCCAGATGAGCCAGCCCACAATCTAGTAGGTTCTTTACAGAAATAGATATCAGAAATCTTTCCATTACTGTCCTCACTTGCCATCTCTTTTATGAAATCCACTCCTTGCATCTTATCACCTCTGATTTTATCACGTGTTCACTTCTCTCTGTGTCTTCATCAGTAGAGGTGAATGAGGCTGTAGTACAGGGGGTCTTACAAATCAGGTGAGAGAATTAAGGCGATATACAGGGCTTGTTATATGTTGGCCCTGGACACCTCTACATTATGCTGGTTGTCCCATGGTAATTATTAATATTATCACATTTCACTCTCAAAAGTGCTCTGATTTAAATGAAAATGATACACTCACCCTAATATAGACCTTAAAGACCTTTATAAGTCAGACTTTTACTCTATGATGGAAAACATTGGAGATATTTTTGTAAAATATCAGTTTAATTAAAATCATTTATTTAATCAAGTTGGTAGTGCATGGATATTTTCAAATTTAAAGATGCAAAAGTATATAGAAATGTTTAGAGTAGCTGCAAGCCCTTTCTCTCACCCCTGAGCACTAGGAATCCCATTTCCCTTCCTCCACGCAACCATTGCTCTTAGTATCTAAGTATCTTTTCTTAAAATTACATTTTATTTTATTTTTTAAATTCTTTATTGTTTAAAGTATTACATATGTCTCCTTTTAACCCCATTGACCTCTTCCCAGCCATTCCCACACCCCCAGCATGTGCCCTCACCCCCCTAGTGTCTGTGTCCGTTGGTTATGCTTACATGCATGCATACAAGTCCTTCAGTTGATCTCTTACAGCCCCCTCCCCGCCCCCACCCCTCCCTTGCCTTCCCTCTGAGGTTGGATGATCTATTCAATGCTTCTATGTCTCTGGATCTATTTTTGTTCATGAGTTTATGCTGTTCATTATATTTCACAAATGAGTGAGTTCACGTGATATTTATCTTTCTCTGACTGGCTTATTTCACTTAGCATAATGCTCTCCAGGTCCATCCATGATGTTGCAAATGATAAGAGTTCCTTCTTTTTTATAGCAGCATAGTATTTCATTGTTTAGATGTACCACCATTTTTTAATCCATTCATCTGCTGATGGGCATTTAGATTGTTTCCAAATCTTAGCTATTGTAAATTGTGCTGCTATGAACATAGGGTGTTTCTGATTTCTAGGGATATATTCCTAGAAGTGGGATTACAGGGTCAAATGGGAGTCTAGGTAACTTATGTCAGTGTTTTGACTAGAAGAGTGACATAATCTGACTTCTATTTCTAATGCACTACTCAGGGTGCTGTATTAAAAAGAGGTTGGGACAATACCTTCACCTTTTTCATCCAGACCCCCAAAACCCTTAACCTCTGACAGCAGTCTGTTTCCATGTAACCATGTCTCTGATTCTATTTTGTTTGTCAATTTATTTTATTCATTATATTCCACATCTAAGTGAGATCTTATGGTATTTGTCTTTCTTTGATGGTCTTATTTCACTTAGCATAATAATCTCCAGGTCCATCCATGCTGTTGCAAAAGGTAAGATTTCCTATTTTATTGTGAAAATGTACCACAGTTTTTCTGTCCACATATATAACACATAGATGCAGACAACAGTGTGGTGATAGCCAGAGGGTAGGGGGTGGGAGGATAAGTGGAGGTAGGCAAAGGGGTTAGGGAATGGGGACGGAAAGATACTTTGCTTGGGGTGATGGGCACACAATGCAGTGTGCAGATAATGTTTTGTTGAGTTGTACACTTGAAACTTACATGGTGTTGTAAACCAATGTCACACCAATAAATTAATTAAAAAAATGCTGAGGTAGAAGCATGGGGACAGTTAGGAAGTTATTACAATAATCCAGGTAAGCAAAGAACTTTAACTTTGGTACTCAAATGCATGAGGGAATAGAAATATGTATTTTTTTTAACTTTAGAAAGAATGAACATCTATACTTTTGGGTTAGAACAGCTTTCCCTACTCCCAACCATCAGCATTTGAATTTTTCCTTAATACTATTTAATATCACTCATAACTATAAATTTTGTGGTCATTTGTTTAAAATTGTCTTACAGTTTAAGCTTCTTGAGGACAGGAACCGTGTATTTTTCCTTAATGAGTGTATATCAGTGCCTTTTATAGAAATGACACTTAAGAACAAATTTTGAATGAATAAGGAAATGAATCAATGAAGAAATCACAAGTCCTTCATTCTTGCTAGTCTTCTGACAGAAAAAAATCTATGAGCAACGAATCTCCCCTCCACGTCCTCCCATCAACCTGGGATTCTTTAAGAATAATTAATATGTGGGTGGAAATAAAGAAAAAAATGTAAACTACTTTCTCATATGCATAAAATAAAAGGAAACCAGGGAGGCAGGATTAGGAGATATAGCATAACTAAGTAGTTTTATATTTACTCAAATAATATAGATATATTACAAAATTTTTAGAAATAGGCATTAGAAATAATCTAAATTTATGTTTATAATATAGCGTACACTAGAAGCCCAGTGCACAAAATTCGTGCATGGAGGGGGGTTGTCCCTCAGCCCAGCCTGTACCCTCTCCAATCTGGGACCCCTGGAGGGATGTCCGACTGCCCGTTCAGGCCCAATCCCAGGGATCTGGCCTAAACGGGCAGTCGGACATCCCTCTCACAATCCAGGAATGCTGGCTCCAAACTGCTCGCCTGCCTGCCTTCCTGATTGCCCCTAACCACTTCTGCCTGCCAGCCTGATCACCCCCTAACCACTCCGCTGCCAGCCTGGTTGATGCTTAACTGCTCCCCTGCCAGCCTGTTTGCCCCCAACTTCCCTCCTCTGCCGGCCTGGTCACCCCTAACTGCCCTCTCCTGCAGGGTTGATCACCTCCAACTGCCCTCCCTTGCAAGCCTAGTCCCTCTCAACTGCCCTCCCTTGCAGGCCGGGTGCCTCCCAACTGCCCTCTCCTGTTGGCCATCTTGTAGTGGCCATCTTGTGTCCACATGGGGGCAGGATCTTTGACCACATGGGGGCAGACATATTGTGTGTTGGAGTGATGGTCAATCTGCATATTACTCTTTTATTAGATAGGATAGAGGCCTGGTGCAGGAGTGGGGGCCAGCTGGTTTGCCCTGAAGGGTGTCCCAGATCAGGGTGGGGGTTCCCTTGGGCGTGGGCGGCCTGAGCGAGGGGCCTGTGATGGTTTGCAGGCCGGCCACGCCCCCTGGTAACCCAAGCAGAGGCCCTGGTATCTGGAATTTATTTTCCTTCTACAATTGAAACTTTGTAGCCTGGAGCGGAGCCAAGCCTGGGGCTCCCTCTGTGGCTGGCAGCCATTTCTGTTGGGGTTATAATTGAAACTTTGTAGCCTTAAGCGGAGGCTGGGCCCGGCCAGGGTGTGCGGAAAGCTTTGCTTCCCCTGTTGCCGCCGGCAACCCTGGCTTACTCTCTCAAGCTCCGTTCTGCCGCCATTTCTGTTTGAATTTGTTTACTTTCAATAATTGAAACTTTGTAGCTTGAGTGGAGGCTTAGGCCTGCAACAGCTCCCGGAAAGCTTGGCTTGCTCTGTTACCTGGGAAACCTTGCTCTCTGTGGCTGTAGCCATCTTGGTTGGGTTAATTTGCATACTTGCTCTGATTGGCTGGTGGGTGTGGCCTGTGGGTGTGTCGATGGTATGGTCAATTTGCATATTACCTTTTTGTTAGATAGGATTATTAATGTATAGGCTATAAACTGTCCTTAACCGTTTGCATTCGCTTGCTTTTTTCTCGATTCCTTTATTCTAATGCTAACCGTGTCGAGTCACACTCAACATCCGAGTGCAAAATGTTAAAACAATTTCACTAAATTGTCAGAAATAGGTATTAATATACACATAAGAATATTTTATGTGTTGAAGCAAAGCATTGCTTGGAATACTACTCTGCCATAAAAAAGATAAAATATTTCCATTTGCAACAACATAGATGTATCTTGAGGGTATTATGCTAAGTGAAATAACTTAGACAAAAAAAGGGACAAAAACATGATTTTACTCATATAAAACAAAAAAGTAACCTATAGCCCAGCTGGTGTTGCTCAGTGGTTGAGTGTTCACCTATGAACCAGGAGGTCATGGTTCCATTCCAGGTCAGGGCGTATGCCCAGGTTGTGGGTTCGATCACCAGTGTGGGGTGTGCAGGAGGTAGCTGATCAATGATTCTCTTTTATCATTGATGTTTCTCTCTCCCCTTTTCCCTTCCTCTCTGAAATGATTAAAAATATAGTTTAAAAAAGGTAACAAATATACAAAACAAAAACAAATTCATAGATATGATAGAATGATGGTTACCAGAAAAGAAAGGAGGTGGGAAGAGGGCTAAATGGGAAAGGGGGTAAAATGTATGGTAATGGATCGAAAGTAGACATTTGGTGGTGACCACAAAATTGAGTATATAGATATCAAATTATAATATTGTATACATGGAATTTATATAATGTTATTAACCAATCTATCCTATATAATAAAAGCCTAGGTGGTGTCACACCCTCGTGCGACATCATCACAAGATGGTTGACACAAATGGCTGCCACAAGATGGCTGGCAGGGGAGGGCAGTTGTGGGTGATCAGGCCAGCAGGGGAGGGCAGTAGGGGTCCATCAGGCTGGCAGGGGAGGGCAGTTGGGAGCGACCAGGCCAGCAAGGGAGGGCAGTTGGGGGTGATTGGGCCAGCAGGGAAGCAGTTAGGCATCAATCAAGCCAGCAGGAGAGCAGTTAAGAGGCGATCAGGCTGGCAGGCAGGTGAGTGGTTAGGATCCAGCAGTCCCGGTTGTGAGAGGGGTGTCTGACTGCCAGTTTAGGCCCGATTCCACAGGGATCGGGCCTAAACTGGCAGTCAGAGAGTCTCCCAAGGGGTCCCAGATTGGAGAGGGTGCAGGCTGGCTGAGGGACATCCCCCTCCTGTGCATGAATTTCATGCACTGGGCCTCTATTGTGTGTGTGTGTGTGTGTGTGTGTGTGTGTGTGTGTGTGTGTGTGTGTATACCAGTAAAAGGCTAATATGCAAAGTGTCCCCTTGGGAGTTTGAGTGGGAGACTGGGAGTTCAGTTGCTTGCTATGATGTGTGCTGAACACCGGGGCTGGCGCAGAACATGGTGGGTGATCAGTGGTGGCAGTGGGTGCTGAGGGAGTGAGGGAAGGAGGGGCATGGGGGGCGGTGAGAACCACACACATGGGTGGCAAGGGAAGGAGGAGGCGGGGAGGCCAGGAGGCGGGGAGCCTGATCAGCCCTGATCGCTGGCCAGGCATAGGGACCCTACTCGTGCACAAATTTTTTGCACCAGGCCTCTAGTGTTACATAAATTAAAAAAGAAAAGCATTGCTATACATTTTAGTTTTAAGGAGATAAGTATTCTTTTTATTTTCTTGGGTCACATGTGGAAAGCATCTTTATCCTTTATATACCTTATTATTCTATTGCAATGTTTCTCTCTGGTCTTGTGAGCATAACCAAGTCAGCATAGAGAGAAGAGGTAACGGAATCAAGTACTGGCATAAGCACATATCAATTCTCCACAAATGCAGAGGCTAGGAATTTTAGTTCATTCATTGATAATTCCCCTGTACTTTGTTTAAACCATTAAACCACGTAAGTAACATACTCTTTCTCTTCCTTGGAAGTCACCCATGTTCAGCTAGGTGGAATAAAAACATTTTACTGTTGGATGCAGCTACTTCCTCTTTGTAAAGATGAGGAGACAGAGGCCTAAGAAGATTAAGCAACAGGGACTGTGGATAATTAGGGATTAGGATGGATATATACTGATATTGAAGCAAATGCCTCTTGCTTCTTTTCTTTTATGGTAAAAAAAAAATAGATACTAAGACTCTTTGTACAATAATGATTTTTTAAAAACACAAGAAATATAAAATACATAAGCAGTTAAAAAAGAACTGAAGCAAAGGTGGAAAGTAAAGAATATGGCAGTTCCTGAGAGGTTAGAAACAATGTTTTAATTTCTCATGATCCAGAGAGCCTAAAACAATACTATGTTCATTATGGGCTACTTAATCAAAGCACACTTTCTAATTTACCAGTTGAATATCTACTACATGGTCATTCTCTTGATGGGCAATATATGGCTTTTTCATTTTTCAATTTCCCATAGGTTAACATTGTTGATACTCAGTAAACATTTATAATAAATTGAGCAAATATCCAGTGTCATCTTTTCAGAAAGCATTACTTGTATTTTTATGGTGACTTTGTATTTTCATTCTGGCATCATGTGCAATTTTGTCTGTTTGTGTATCTGTGTAAAATAAAGTGTTTACGCTCTCCGTAAAGTATACTCCGTTTCAACACCTGTGCAATTATAAGGTGAAAACTAGTCCCCAATGCCACAAGAGCTAAATGACAAATGCAGAACTACTGTGAAAAAATTTTGCTCTTGAGATTGTAATGTCATAGCATTTCAGTGAGGGAAGAAGAAACAATAATCTGATATTCTTTATGCTTAGATATCAGAATTTGGGGTTATTCCCAGTTCCTTTTCTATTGAAAAAATAGATAAGGTAAAACCTAACTAAAGCGACTTCAGTGTTATTCAATATTTATTAATGGGGAAAGGATATAACTACAGCAATCTATAGAATTATGGATTGATTACTGGTTCAAATGACAGAGTCCTACAATGAAACCCATAATTTCACATTACATTCTGTAAGAGATGATGGCAGTTCTTCACATATAATGGTATTGCTAGCCCAGAATCTTGTTACCACTCCCAGTTTGAGAGGTTCTGCTTATTCTCACTCATCTTATTTTGAATCAGGAAGACGCCCTCCCCAAAGGTTTATCGGTCTTTATTCTTCACACATGAGATTTTGGTCAATTAGAAACTGAGTAGAACATCTAAGAGTTTAAGTAGAAAGGTAAAATTGGAATGAATCTTTAAAAAATTGAAGCAACGTGCTGTGGTTTGACTTGCATTTAGCTCTTTGTAGCTATTTCTAGTCACTGATTCTATGGAAAGTAGCTTCAGAGTTACTTGCTTGTTACTGGGCAACCATTTATTCCAATTATAACTGAAATGTCCCTAGTAGACAGTTACTGGTAGATAAAAACAGATTTTAAAAAATGAACTATTAAATCCATAGTGTTATCTCTTGTTGTATGAGACAGAAATTATTCTAACAATTGACATTTTCTAATGTTCCAAGGTCTTTTTAGACATTTAAAGCGATCGGGGAGCATTGGTGAGGACTCAGGGGAGGAGAGCACAGTTCAGAGCTGTTAAGTGTAAAAATGACACAATTAGAATAGCTACAGAGTCTAGCAGCCAGATTTTACCAGTGTATGGAATGCCACATTCTCGATCAGATGCAAATGGCATCCAATCTTCCCACGTTCATAGGAGACTTTTTCTTTAGAAAACATTGCTAATGGACAATTGGTAGCTGCATTTTTTATGCTCTCCCATTACATTTTTAATTATCTATTAAAAACCAAAACCAAACTATCATAGTTTATAAACACTGGAGAACAACAGAAAATATCCCTTGACATTTTATGTGTTTTCAAAGGCAGAGAGAGAGAATCTTTGCTCCCAAGTTTCATTTTTTAATCTATTTTTATTTATTTCAGAGAAGAAGGGAGAGAGAGATTGAAACATCGATGCTGAGAGAGAATCATTGATCAGCTGCCTCCTACTGGGGACAGAGCCTGTAACCCAGGCATGTGCCTTGACCGGGAGGGAATCTAACTGTGACCTCCTGGTTCATAAGTCTACACTGGCCAGGCTGTTCCTAAGATTCTTGATACAAATCCAAGCAAACTTATTGACAAGTCTAAATCTTTCCATGTGTCTACTAGCTTATGAGGCTAGAATCTGGGTAATCTCAAAAAAAGTTTGCCACATGGATATATTCTCAAATGACATGTTTGGTTTGCAAGAAAGAGAATATTTCTGTTTTCTTCCCTCTTTATAATATAACACAGTTGAAAATTTACTGACGATAGTTGCAAATTGACATCAACAAAATTTACATGCATAAAAGGAATAGAGGTACAATGATGGTAAGAGATTTAACCTGCTGAACTTTATCTCATAGTCAACAGTTGTGTGTTTTGAAATATGTCTTAAATGACTTGATCAGCTTTAATAGTAGTAAAAATAGCTAATTTCTGAAAATTTACACCATCTAGCTTCAGTTTCTCCTTAAAACAGAATAACAGGCACGAACACTGTCAGTACCAGCGCCAAGCAGAGTGTACAGAAATACTTGTTGGATTTAATTGGGTTGAATTAAAATTAGTCCTTTTAAAGAATAAAGTTAGTATCTCAAATTCAAAGTCCTTAAATGATTGAGGTTCTCTACAGTTGACTGTCTAATCAACTCCTGGCTAGTTCCAGATGAAAGATATTAAAATACCTTTACTCAGCACTCACTTTAGTCTGTTTCATTATCTGTACTCAGGAAGTCCTGAACAATTACAGTGTAACTTAAAAAAAGTTTCATCATTGCACTTCCTGTTTGATAAATAAACAACAAAACAGTTATGGTCTCTCACACACCTATTAAAATCCATAACACCTTTGCAAGGAAGTAACTTGGACAACTCAAGAATTTTCCCTGACAGGACACTGAAACAACAACCCTAAAAGATCAACAAATTGCCACAGTGTGACAATCTTAGCCCTGTTGCAACTGGGCAGCTAGTCAATTCGCAGAGAGAAGCATCATCAGGGGACACAGGAATGCTGCTATCACCCATTATAAGTATGACGCGAAGGTCACATATCAGGCAATTACACCTTTTCATTACATGCTAACCCCTCACAGCAGGGAAGCTACGCTTATGATTGCATTAGACAGACAAAGCCTTCAGCTCTTTTAAAAAAAAATAAAAAGGAAAAAGCAAAAGAAAAGATTTTAAAAAATTAAATTCGTTTTCTTACCAGCACGTTGCAGCGCCAACTCGCTCACAGGAATGTTGCCTTTACAGGTTTCTCTTTTAATTATCCTGGAAGCAGGGGTGGGGGGAAAGTAAAGAAGAAGAAGCAGGGTGGTTAAATTAGCGTGCTGGAATCTTTTCAGTTTGTCGCAGAGTAGAAAAATAAAAAAGGGGAAAAAAGGCTCAGTAATTTAAATTTGCTCTCAGTTCAGTCTGCATCGTTGGGTCCCGCCCCTTCTTCCTGCTGGGTTCCACTACCTGCAAGCCTGGAATTGACAGCTACTGTGCAAACAAAAAAAGGCAACAAGCATGCTGGGACCATTCTGTCTGCAGCTTGGGTCTCACTTGTCCTGAAAACTAAAAATCATCATTGGAAAGGTATTCTACATTTTCTATTTGAAGCATCTGCATGTAATTCCCTTCCATTTTAATTGATTCACCATAGCTCGTGGTAATGGGGTCTGATTAGTGGTTGGGTGTTTTTCCTTTTCCTTTTGTCTTTTTCTAAAGCTGAATAATAATTATAGTTATTATTAGTAGTAGTATTTTTGCTATTGTTACCTGTTTACTGCTGTCCTTTGCATTTCTTACTGTCCTGTCCTCTCTTCCAAGACACATTCTCTCCTGACTTTTTCTTTCATTCATAAACACTGAAATTTCCAGGAATGATGGGAATGTCAATATTACCAGGGCTTTTCCTTCTCCTTTGATATCTCTTTTTTAAGCATGTAGTGTTGAGAATTATTCAAGGGACAGAGGGCCTAGAAAGAAAATTCTATAACACCAGAAACTTCTCAGAAGGATCAAATATTAATGCAAATAGCCTTTGCAACCAAATCCAAATGTTCGTTTTCACATTTATGATTTGGAGAAAGATCTAAAAATCATATAGATAAATGTGGTCTACTTTGCCAATTTAACTTCAGGTGAGTCCAATAGAAAACCACTTTAATTTTAGCAACAAACATAAAACTGTTCCTTAATGTGCAGTACATCATACAGCCAGAATGTAAATCGCTTACCCAGAATTTACGAGTTTTTTTGGTTGTTTTCTAAAAGTTCATTTCAGATGAGGCTATTATGGACTACATTGGTACTGAAGTTATTTCAAGCGTGCATGTAGTACGCATTATCTATAGGTTTGCCTCCTAATCTGAAGCACTGATTCTGTAGTGGTACATAGCATTGGTTCTCCTATTAAGATTTGAATTTTTGCTAGATCATTCTATTGCTTTAACATGAGTTCCATGCTGATAGGTGTTTCCTGTCACTTAGTTGGGGAGTGGGGTGATTGGCGAGTAAAAGACAAAATGCACATGGTTATTTGCAAGGGATGAAAACATGAAAGTTACTCCTATTGACACAACAGCATTTAATCTACTTTTGTCTCTTAGTTTTATATATTTTTTAAAAAAATTTCTTATCCCTACCTCAAGCCATTTAAATGAGCTTCACTATTTCTGCATAACTTGTAGGACCCTGAAAGCCAAGAATGGGTATGACTTAATGGACTTTAATGCACTTTATAAATATATTTAGAATCTCCTATTTTACAGGTTAGATAAATGAAACAATGTGAACTTACGGTCATATGTTACATCTGCTATGCTTGACCCAATTTACCTGAGAGGAGGTGAGTTACAGCAAAGTGCCTTTTGTCATATAAGGTAACATATTCATAGGATTCAGGGGTTGGGACATGAATATTGATGAAGGGGGGCATTTTTTTTCTTTTTAAAATTTTTAATTTAAGTTAGATTTTTAAAAAGAGAAATGATTAATAATATAAATTAAATATACATGATTTAGTTTCATAAATGGGTAAAAAATGAACAGAGTAGCAGATATCTATGTTGTCGTTGAGATCTCATTATAAAATCAAACCAACTAAAAATTGAAAGGACCACGGAAGCAAATAACAAAATGACATATTTTTCTTGTATTAAAACCTTTATCTGGATTATTTCTTTTTCTACAATAAATGCCTTTGATGGACTCCCACAAATAGCTGTAGGGTAGAAAAAGAAGGCAGGTCAAATACTCAAGAAGCTGTGTTAACTTCCCAGGTAGTTAGGCAATCAGCTTTAATGAAGCAGTGGTAAATTACACCAATGTACTAATTATGGTACTTTGTCACAGCATAAAATGCAATAAAACCAACATATGCCTTGGCTTGGAAAGTGTTATGTGTATATTTTTCAAAAGATTTAATTGGAAAGAGATTTTATTTTCCTGAAGCATTCTGTAATTTCATGTGACATTTTCTCAATACTTTTCTTTTAAAAAAGAGGGCCAGAAAGATATGTAGAGCTAAAAATCTGTAGAAGAAAAAATTACAAAGAAGAAAAAATATGTAGGAAAAAAAAAATACATAGAGCTGAAAAAAATGATAATGTTTCTTTTAAACTGGTATCTCACTTTATAGTTACTAATGTTTATGACCAATACTAGAGGCCCTGTGCATGAATTCATGCCCCAGTGGGGTCCCTTGGCTTGGCCTGTGGAATCGGGCCAAAACCGGCTCTCCGACATCCCCTGAGGAGTCCCAGATTGTGAGAGGGCACAGGCCAGGCCAAGGGATCCACTGGTGCACAATTGGGCCTGGGAAGGATGTGGGAGGTGGGCCGGCTGGAAAGGGACTGTGGGAGGGCTCCAGGGTGTGTCCAGCCCATCTCGCTCAGTCCTGATCACCCAGACCCCAGCAGCAACCTAGCCTACCAGTTGGAGCATCTGCCCCCTGGTGGTCAGTGCACATCATAGCGACTGGTCGACCGGTCGATTGTCTGCCCCCTGGTTGTCAGTGCATGTCATAGTGAGCTGTTGAGTGGCCTTAGCATATCATTAGCATATTATGCTTTGATGGGTTGATCGGACGACTGGATGACTGGACACTTAGCATATTAGGCTTTTATTATATAGGATGCTAATATTAAATACTTAGGTATCATTGTAACATAACACTTAAATAATATCCTCTTTATATATGAAAGCCTAAGCAATCATTACAGCTGAACAACCAGAATGATTGGAATGACCGGAAAAACCGGTCGACCAGTTGCTATGGCACGCACTGACGACCAGGGGGCTGAGGCTCAATGCAGGAGTTTCTCCCTGGTGGTCAGTGCACTCCCAAAGTCAACCCTCCCATGGCCAACCAACCTCCTCCGGTCCCTCCCCCGAGCCAGCAAACCTCCCGTGGTCCCTCTCTCATCTCTTGCCCCATCCGGCAGGCCCCATCTGGCAGGGCCGGTCCAGCAGCTGGCAGGCCCCAGCCAGCCTGGCCCCAATTAGGACTCGGTAAGACAGCCCCAATAGGCCCTGATCTCTGACCAGGCCTAGGGACCCCACCCATGCACGATTTTCGTGCACCAGGCCTCTAGTCCTATCTAATAAAAGAGTAATATGCAAATTGACCATCACTACAACACACAAGATGGCTACCCCATGTGGTCAAAGATGGCTGCCCCATGTGGACACAAGATGGCCACCACAAGATGGCCAGCAGGGGAGGGAAGTTGGGAGGGACCAGGCCTGCAAGGGAGGGCAGTTGGGGGCGATCAAGCCTTCAGGGGAGGGCAGTTGGGAGGGATCAGGCCAGCAGGGGAGGGCAGTTGGGGGGGACCAGGCCTGCAAGGGAGGGCAGTTAGGGGTGACCAGGCCAGCAGGGTAGGGCAGTTAGGGGCAATCAGGCTGGCAGGGGAGCAGTTAGGCATCAATCAGACTGGCAGGCAGAAGTGGTTAGGGGCAATCACGAAGGCAGGCAGGTGAGCAGTTGGGGGCCAGCAGTCCTGGATTGTGAGAGGAATGTCCAACTGCCCGTTTAGGCCCAATCTTACTGGGATTGGGCCTAAACGGGCAGTTGGACATCTCTCGAGCGGTCCCAGATTGGAGAAGTTGCAGTCTGGGCTGAGGGACACACACCCCCATGCACGAATTTTGTGCACCGGCCTCTAGTCCTATCTAATAAAAGAGTAATATGCAAATTAACCATCACTCCGCTACAAAATGGCTGCGCCCATAGCCACAAGATGGCGGTGCCCAGTCCTCTTAGCCCCAGTGGAGTCTGCCCAGTAGCAGCAGTCCAGGGTATCCGGCTGGGAGACACCAGTGCCCAGCGTGAGCCGCGGGATTGCTGGCAAGTGGCGGTGGTTTGGGGGCGGGGGTCTCAGCTGCCCCCAAGCTGCAGGATCCCCTGGCAAGCTGGGGCGGCTGGAGGGCAGGGGTCTCAGCCGCCCCCAAGCTGCAGGATCCCCTGACAAAGCGGGTGGCTTGGGGGCGGGGGTCTCAGCTGCCCCCAAGCTGCAGGATCCCCTGGCAAGCCCTGCTGAGACCCCCGTCCCCAAGCTGCAGGATCCCCTGGCAAGCCGGGGCGGTTTGGGGGCAGGGGTCTCAGCTGCCCCCAAGCCACAGGATCCCCTGGCAAGCTGGGCTGAGACCTCCGCCCCCAAGCTGCAGGATCCCCTGGCAAAGCGGGGAGGTTTGGGGGCAGTGGTCTCAGCTGCCCCCAAGCCGCAGGATCCCCTGGCAAGCCACAGGATCCATTGGCAAGCTGGGGCTGCTTGGGGACGGGGTCTCAGCTGCCCCCAAGCCACAGGATCCTCTGGCTGTGAGGACAGCTTGGGCTGGGGTCTCAGGCCTGCAGGGCCCGGCACCCAAGCTGTAGGATCCCCTGGCCAGGCTGGCTGCCTGGGTTGGGGTCTCATGCCTGCAGGGCCGGGCACCCCCACTGCATGATCACCCAGCCAGTGGCAGCAGCCTGGGCTGGGGTCTCAGGCCGGGAGGGCAGTGCACCCCCAACCATGCTATCTTCAGGCCAGCGAAGACAGCCTGGGCTGGAGCCATGCACCCCCACCGGGCTATCCCCAGCCAGGCTGAGATAGCAGCCTGAGCAGTGGTCTCAGCCTGGCTTGGCTGAGGCGGCAGCCTGGGCTGGGGTCTCAGCCTGGCCAGGGTTCGATCCCCTTCCAGTGGTGGCAGCCTGGGGTCTCAACCATTGAGTCACACCAGCCAGGCAGATATGGAGGAATCTTAAATGTTTTTTCTTAATAATACATATTTTATTGATTTTTTAGAGAGGAAGGGAAAGGGATAGAGAGCTAGAAACATCTATGAGAGAGAAACATCGATCAGCTGCCTCCTGCACACTCCCCACTGGGTACGTGCCCCCAACCAAGGTACATGCCCTTGACCAGAATTGAACCTGGGACCCTTGATTCTGCAGGCCAATGCTCCATCCATTGAGCCAAACCAGTTAGGACTGTCCAATATGCTAAAGAAAAAACCTTATCTAATAAAGAGGGAATATGCAAGGGAGGGCATTTGGGGGTGACCGGGGTATTAGGGGAGGGCAGTTAGGCATTGATCGGCTGGCAGAGGAGTGGTTAGGAGGTGATCAGGCTGGCAGGCAGAGTGGTTAGGGGCAATCAGAAAGGCAGGCAGGCAGAGCGGTTAGGGGCAATCAGAAAGGCAGGCAGGCAAGTAGTTGGGAGACAGCAGTCCTAGATTGTGAAAGGGATGTCCCAGATTGTAAAGGGTGCAGGTTGGGCTGAGAGACACCCCTCCCCACCCCCCCCGTGCACGAATTTTGTGCACCGGGCCTCTAGTATATAATAAAAGGCTAATAGGCAAATCGACCAAACAGTGGAAAGACTGGTCACCATGCACACTGACCACCAGGGGCCAGACACTCAATGCAGGAGCTTCCCCCTGATGGTCAGTGCTCTCCCAAAGGGGGACCGCCGCTCAGCCAGAAGCCCTGAGCTGGGCTCATGGCTGACAATGGCAGTGGTGGTGGCAGGAGCCTCTCCTGCCTCTGTGGCAGCGCTAAGGATGTCAGACTGCTGGTTTAGGCCCAGGAGAGGGCCTAAGCAGGCAATTGGACATCCCCTAAGGGCTCCTGGACTGCAAGAGGGCACAGGCCTGGCTGAGGGATGCTCCCACACACAAGTGCACAAATTTTGTGCACCAGGCCTCTAGTTTTAGATAATATACAAATATGCACAGAGCAGCACATGTTGGTTTGTATTCTGAAAATCTGTTTTATTTTATTTTATTTTATTTTATTTTATTTATATATTTGTATTGATTTCAGACTGGAAGGGAAAGGGAGAGAGAAATAGAAACATAAATCGTGAGAGAGAATCATTGATTGGCTTCTTTCTGCAAGCACCCCACTGGGGATCAAGCTCACAACCCGGGCATGTGCCTTGACCAGGAATCAAACTGTGACTTCCTGGTTAATAGGCTGATGGTCAAAAACTGGGTTTTAAAAATATCTGTTTTAAATGAAGAAGGAAGAATATTTTTATGGTTCTCATTGCTAATTGCAATTAGCAGAATATTAGTCTTAATCAATTAAAAAGTCCTGACATTGAACTTTAGAGAAGGAACAGTCTTTAGTAAATGTGCTCAGAAAAGCTTAACATCAGGGTGGGCAATGCTAGTTGATTTTTTAAGTATAATACATTTTACCTTTTGAGTTATAATTGACAATGAAATATTTTTCAAACTTATATATTTTAAAATTACTTTTATTGCTTTTTGGTAAATGTCTCCCTCATTCTAAATCAACTGTTTTCAGTGTGATTTTACTATTTTGTCTTTGGGGCTGCAAAACACTGACTAGTGCATGATATATTGTGACCATGATGTCTTAATGACTATAAGAGTAAGTGAATAATGTTTTTGTTAATTTCAATAGAATTCTGAGAAAATGCTCACATTTATTCTAACACATAACTGTCATTATTAATCCCTTTAAACCTGAATAACCAGGAAAATATCTTATCAATGTCATAAAAATGGTTTATCTTTTGAATAATATTTCTATTGTTAAATTAATTTTATTAAATTTATGAAAAAATTAATGTCATTTAAAAAAAAAATACACACACAGCCCTAGCTGATATGGCTTAGTTGGTTGGAGCATCACCCTGTGTACCCAAAGATGTTGGGTTTGATTCCAGGTCAGGGCACTTACTTAGGTTGTAGGTTCCATCCCTGTGGGGCACATATGGAAGGCAACCAATTGATATTCTCTCTCACATAGATGCCTCTCTCTCTTTCTCTCTCTCTCTCTCTCTCTCTCTCTCTCTCTCTCTCTCTCTCTCTCTCTCTCTCTCTTCTTCTTCTTCTTCTTCTTCTTCTTCTTCTTCTTCTTCTTCTTCTTCTTCTTCTTCTTCTTCTTCTTCTCCTTCTCTCTCTCTCTTTCTCTCTCTCCCTCTTTAAAATCAATAAAAAAATACACACACACACATAGAATTCCAGATATTAAGAGATTTTCACAATCATTTTCTTTGGGAACAAATACATACAGGGTTGTGGAGAGTATAGTCTGGGTATGTCGATTATAATCAGATCACCTCAGAAATTTATATTTAGCTTAGGATAGAACAAATACCAGAAGGATATTTTAAACCTCCATAGGTCATGTCTATCTTGTTGCCTGCTGCATTCTTACATAGAGAAGCAAACATACTACAAATGGATTACACTTTCAGAGTGAATTCTATTCCAAAGAGAAAGGCAGCCCATATGAGAGTGGGCTCAAATCATTAAACCTCATGTTCCCTTTTCTAGAGGCACCAGGAACAGGTGATGTACAAAGCATAATTGCCATTTTATAACGGGAAACAATATTAATTTGTATTTCTGAACTTAAAGTATATATTACTCCTTTAATAGGTATAATAACATACAAGATATAACCAGAGAACATTGTAAGCCATGGGAAGTATAAACAATAATACCTGAGTTTGAGACATATGTAAAGAACTATTACATTTTATAGAAAGTGCATTACCTGGTTAAACAGGCTGCTAGAATTTTGCAGAACATATTGGAAAGAAGCAACACAAATTCCTTACAAGTCAGTTGTAAGACATTGTATTTCGAGAAAGTTAAGTGAAAGTAAAAGCCCAAGGAAGCTGCAATCCCTATACTGGCCCAGGTCAGAACAGAATGATATGGGGCTCATCGAACAGTATCAGTAAAACCATTTGGTGCCAAAGAGGAGAGGTGACTTCTCACTTAGATAAGAGATGGATGGCAGCACTATTCATTCTGTGGGGGCTGCAGGGAGCTACAAATTTAGCATAGTCAGTGAGATGGCGAGGCCAGCTGGAACATGTTTATTCAAAAACTTGGTTGGAGAAAGTAGGGAAGATGGCCAATATCTCTGGGTTTTGCTCTCAGGTAAGTGATCAGTGGAGAAACATAGTGATGAAAATCATGAGCCTATAAACAGAAAGCATATAATGATGAGATCTTCAAGAGAATGCCAAGAAATCAGAGAAGGACTCCTAGAATGGCAAAGGAGGAGGACCTCAAGTGACAGATTGAGCAATGACACCAGAGGCAAGAGTGAATATGGAACAAAATGGGATAAAAGAATTTAAGCAAGATGATCTGGATTACTTGAGGACATCCAATTCTTCAAAGATTGCAAATATTTATAATATGAACTGGAATAGACTAGAAAATATTAATACAAAATAGCAAGTATTTGGGGTATTTTGGGATTCCATATAAATTTTTGGAGTATTTGTTCTAGCTCTATGAAATATACCATTGATATTTTAGTATGGATTGCATTGAATCTGAAGATTGCCTCGGGTGGTATGGACATTTTAATGATGTTGGTTCTACCAATCCATGAATATGATATATTCTTTCACTAGTTTATATCTTCTCCTATCTCTTTTTTTCAATGTCCGGGTAGTTTTCTAAGTACATGTCTTTTGCCTCCTTAGTTAAGTTTATTCCTAAGTATCTTAATTTTTTTGTTGCAATGGTAAATGGAATTGTTTAGTTTCTCTTTCTGAGAATTCATTATTGGTGTATAAAAAAGCCATTGATTTTTGGGTGTTGATTTTGTATCCTGCTAGATTGCCAAATTAATTTATTAAACTTAGTAGTTTTTTGGTGGAGTCTTTAGTGTTTTCTATGTCAATATCATGTCATCTGCGAATAATGATAGTTTTACTTCCTCCTTTACAATTTGGATGCCTTTTATTTCTTCTTGTCTGATCACTGTGGCTAGGACTTCCAGTACTACGTTCAATAAGAGTGGTGAAAGCGGACATCCCTGTCTTGTTCCTGTTCCTAGGGGAAATGGTTTTTGTTTTTGCCCATTGGGTATGATTTTGGCTGTAGGTTTGTCATATATGGCCTTTATCATATTGAGACATGCTCCATCTATTCCCACTTTGCTGAGAGTTTTTATCAAAAATGGGTGTTGGATTTTGTCCAGTGCTTTTCTGCATCTACTGATATGATCATGTGATTTTTGTCTTTCAATTTGTCTATGTGATGTATCACATTTATTGATTTGTGAATAATGTACCAGCCTCGCATCCCTGGAATAAATCCCACTTGGTCTTGTGTAAGACCTTTTTAATATATTGTTGGATGCAATTTGCTAATATTTTGTTGAGGATGTCAGCACCTACGATCATCAGGGATATTGGCCTGTAATTCTCTTTTTTTATAGTGTCTTTATCTGCTTTTGGAATTAAGATAATGTTGCCTCATAAAAAGAGTTTGGAAGAATTCCTGCCTCTTCAATTTTTTGAAATAGTTTGAGGAGTATAGATATTATTTCTTCCTTGAATATTTGGTAAAACTCCTCTGTGAAGCCATCGAGACCTGGGCTTTTGTTTGCTTGGAATTTTTTTTTATTACTGCTACTATTTCATTAGTTGTTATTGGCCTATTCAGGTTTTCTGATTCCTGCTGATTCAGTTTTGGGAGATTTTATTTTTCTAGGAACTTGTCCATTTCATCCACATTGCCCAGCTTGTTGGCATATAGCTGTTCATAGAATTTTCTTACAATCCTTTGTATTTCTGTGGTGTCAGTAGTTATTTCTCCACTTTCATTTTTGATTTTATTTATTTGGGTCCTCTCTCTTTGTTTCTTGATGAGTCTGGTTAATGGTTTATCAATTTTGTTTATGCTTTCAAAGAATCAGCTCTTGGTTTCATTGATTTTTTTGTATTGTCTTTTTAGTTTCTATATTATTTATTTCTGCTCTAATCTTTACTATTTCCTTCCTTATACTTACTCTGGGATTTTCTTGTTGTTCTCTTTATAGTTCCTTAAGTTGTATCTGCAGCAATTTTGAGAAAGAAAAACAAAGTTGGAGGAATCACCATACCAGATTTCAAGTTATACTACAAAGCCACTGTAATCAAGAGAGCCTGGTGCTGGTACAAAAACATGCCTATAGATCAATGGAACAGAACAAGGAACCCAGAAATCGACCCAAGCCATTACACTCAATTAATATTTGACAAAGTATACAAGAGCATACAATGGAGTCAAGACAGTCTCTTTAATAAATAATGTTGGGAAATTGGACAGATACATGCAAAAAAATAGACTACTAACTTACACCATACACAAAAATGAACTCAAAATAGATAAAAGACTTAAATATAATTTGTGAAACCATAACAATCCTAGAAGAAAGCATTGGCAGCAAAATCTCAGACATCAGTCATAGCAATATGTTTACAGATACATCTACTAGGGCAATGGAAACTAAGGAGAAAATAAATAAATTGGACTACATCAAAATAAAAAATTTCTGCACAGCAAAAGAAACCATCAACAAAATGATAAGAGAGCCCACTGTATGGGAGAACATATTTGGCAATGATATATCTGATAAAGGGTTAATATCCAAAATATATAAGGAACTCATACAACTTAAAAGGAATACAAACAATACAATTAATAAATGGGCAAAGGACCTAAATAGACATTTCTCCAAAGAGGACATTCAGATGGCCAAGAGACATATGAAAAAATCCTCAAAGTCATTTATCATAAGAGAGGTGCAAATTAAAACATCAATGAGGTATAACCTCACACCTGTCATAATGGCTACCATCAACAAATAAACAAAAATAATTTCTGCCGAAGATGTGGAGAAAAGTGAACCCTAGTACACTGATGGTGGGAATGTAGAATGGTGAAACCATTATGAAAAACAGTATGGAGTTTCCTCAAAAAATTAAATATGGAACTGCCATTTGACCCAGTGATCCCACTTCAAGGAATATACCCTAAGAAACCCAAAGCACCAATCAACAAGAATCTATGCACCCCTATGTTCACAGCAGCACAATTTACAATAGCTAAGATCTGGAAACAACCCAAGTGTCCATCAGGGGATGAGTGGATAAAAAAGCTGTGATATATTTATACCATGCAGTAGTAAAAAAGAAAAATCTCTTACCCTTTGTGACAGCATGGAGGGACCTGGAGAGTACGCTAATTGAAATAAGTCAGTCAGAGAAAGACAAGTATCAGATGATCTCACTCATATGTGGAATCTAAGTAACAAAATAAGCTGATGAACAGAATGGACCCAGAGATATGTAAGCAACAGAGTGTGGAATCTCAGAGGGAAGGTGGGGGAGGGTGGGTGGTTGGGAGGTAATCAACCAAAGACCTTGTATGTATATATGCATAGCCCATGGCCACAGACAATAGGGTGCTTAAAGCCTGGGTTGCGGGGGTGTGAGGGGTGGGGTGGAGGTGGCGGCAGGCTGGAGGAGGTGAATGGGGGAAAACAAGGGTACATACGTAATACTTTCAATCCTACCTAATAAAAAGGTAATATGCAAATTGATCGTACCATTGACACACCCGCAAGCCACAACCACAAGCCACACCCACAAGCCAATCAGAGCAAGTATGCAAATTAACCCAACCAAGATGGCTACAGCCACAGAGAGCAAGGTTTCCCAGGTAACAGAGCAAGCCAAGCTTTCCGGGAGCTGTTGCAGGCCTCAGCCTCCACTCAAGCTACAAAGTTTCAATTATAGAAGGTAAACAAATTCAAACAGAAATGGCGGCAGAACGGAGCTTGAGAGAGCAAGCCAGGGTTGCCGGCGGCAACAGGGGAAGCAAAGCTTTCCGCACACCCTGTCCAGGCCCACCTGCTTAAAGCAACAAAGTTTCAATTATAACTAAGGTGACCAGATCATCCCGCTTTTGGCGGGACAGTCCCGATTTTTAACAATTTGTCCCATGGGACTGTCCCGCCAAAAGCGGGACAATCTGGTCACCTTAATTATAACCCCAACAGAAATGGCTGCCAGCCGCAGAGGGAGCCCCAGGCTTGGCTCCGCTCCAGGCTACAAAGTTTCAATTGTAGAAGGAAAATAAATTCCAGATACAAGGGCCTCTGCTTGGGTTACCAGGGGGCGTGGCCGGCCTGCAAACCACCACAGGCCCCTCGCTCAGGCCACCCACGACCAAGGGAACCCCCACCCTGTTCTGGGACACCCTTCAGGGCAAACCAGCTGGCCCCCACTCCTGCACCAGACCTCTATCCTATCTAATAAAAGAGTAATATGCAGATTTACCATCACTCCAACACACAGTATGTCTGCCCCCATGTGGTCAAAGATCCCACCCCCATGTGGACACAAGATGGCCACTACAAGATGGCCAACAGGAGAGGGCAGTTGGGAGGCACCCGGCCTGCAAGGGAGGGCAGTTGAAAGGGACCAGGCTTGCAAGGGAGGGCAGTTGGAGGTGATCAACACTGCAGGAGAGGGCAGTTAGGGGTGACCAGGCCAGCAGAGGAGGGAAGTTGGGGGCAAACAGGCTGGCAGGGGAACAGTTAAGCATCAACCACGCTGGCAGTGGAGTGGTTAGGGGGTGATCAGGCTGGTAGGCAGAAGCGGTTAGGGGCAATCAGGAAGGCAGGCAGGCAAGCAGTTTGGAGCCAGCATTCCTGGATTGTGAGAGGGATGTCCGACTGCCCGTTCAGGCCCGATCCCTGGGATCGGGCCTGAACGGGCAGTCGGACATCCCTCCAGGGGTCCCAGATTGGAAAGGGCACAGGCTGGGCTGAGGGACAACCCCCCTCTGTGCACGAATTTCGTGCACAGGCTTCTAGTAATAAATAATTATTAAACAAAAATATATGTAACAGAAAAAGAAAAAGAAATAGCAAGTTGAAGGCTATTGGCAAAGCAATTTCATTGTAGTGGTGGGTCAATTGTCAGATAGCATGGGTGAAAAAATAGAAACATTTCATGGAGTTAAAAACGCACACTTTAATTTAATTAGAACTTATTTACCATCTTCTGGCAGTCCTATCTGGCAATATAGTTGAGTTTAGGTTTTAAGTAGGTAATAAGGGATACAAAAAAACTAGACTTCCAGGTCCGTACTTTCAATCTATTTAGAATATATACAATTGAATTTTAAGCTTTATGTTAGAAATCTTTCTGTCTCATGTAGAGAAAACTTTGATATGGCACAGAAGATAACAAGTGTAAATGCATTTATAAGTATCTCTTACCAACATATGGCATTCAATTTGGCGGTACTATATATGTGTATCATTTCAAAGGAGACAATTTTATGGCACACCTAATAGTCTGAGAAAATGTTTGCTGGATAAGCAAATATATAAACATGAAGTGCACTTTAATGTACCTTATATTTAAATAAATATCTTAGAAATCACACAAGTGTAAATGTATGATGCTGTTTCAAATGGTGCAGTATATTTTTCTTTTTTTTTTTTTTAATATATTTTATTGATTTTTTACAGAGAGGAAGAGAGAGGGATAGAGAGCCAGAAACATCGATGAGAGAGAAACATCGATCAGCTGCCTCCTGCACACCCCCCACTGGGGATGTGCCCGCAACCAAGGTACATGGCCCTGACCGGAATCGAACCTGGGACCCTTGAGTCTGCAGGCCGACACTCTATCCACTGAGCCAAACCGGTTTCGGCTATTTTTCTTTTTTTAAACTTTATTTTTATTGTTGACACTATTGCAGATGTCCCCATTACCCCATCTCCTTTGCCCACCTCCTCCAAGCCTCCACCCTCCCTTCCCTCTGGCCATCACCACACTGTTGTCTATGGGTTATGTTCTTTGGCTAATCTCCTTACCTTCTTTTATTCAGTCCCCCCGCCCACCCCCCCCCCCCCGACACATACCTCTTCCCTCTGACAGCTGTCAGTCTGTTTCGTGTATCCATGCCTCTGTTT
This sequence comes from Ia io, assembly GCA_025583905.1. Classification (NCBI taxonomy): domain Eukaryota; kingdom Metazoa; phylum Chordata; class Mammalia; order Chiroptera; family Vespertilionidae; genus Ia; species Ia io. Next base: position 90,718,746 of record JAJQQW010000002.1, on the reverse strand, counting down.
CTATTTTTTTCATCAGTTTATTTTATTCATTAGATTCTGCATATAAGTGAGATCATATGGTACTATGTAATTTCATACTGATCTGAACTGGGATTATTCTATCCTTGATTCAGACCTACCATAGCTTATGAGTTTTCTCAAATTAGGATCTTTATCAACTGACTTATAAGGAATTGAACCCTCCCATACAACAGTTGCTTTGCAAAATGCTCTTTCACATCTATTTTTCTGATTCTGTTAGGAAGAATTAAATGACTTTGTTACTTTGGCATAGGAATAGAGCAATTTATTACAAAACTCATAATTTCTTATCAAGCCACTAGTGAGGACGGAGTTGTTTTTCCCAAGCCATGATTTTCTGTAATTACCAGAATTGACATAGTTCATGTTTTAGATGTAGGAAGAAAAAGAAAGGGGGTGACACAGTAGAAAAAATTAGACTTGAATCCTGAAAATGTTAATTTTATTCTGAAAGTAATTTAACACTTTTCTTTCATTTAAAGGGCTTCAAACATGGGGATGGATTACAGGTACAGTTTTCCAGACTCTGAGTCAATTTACACATATAAGGAGTAGCATGTTAAAAGGATCAGTTGAATAATTGATGGTTATATCTTCATGCTCTCTCTTGCTCCCTATGTTGTGCCCATCAGATAAACTTTCTAGAATTTCCACTTCTTGCCAAATACAGTTCAATATACTGTATATCATTGTTGAGAAACAAACAAACAAAATAAACAAACAAGAATAACTATGCCCAAGCTCACTATTGTGAAAGGAAAATGTTTTACTTTATAATTTTGGGGGAAAGATAAACCAGTATATTGTCATAAAAATTTATTTGTATGTTTTATTTTCCAAATTGTTCTGTCAAATGACATGATGTGCTTAAATTATCATATGTCAAAATTACATGGAGAAATGATGCCATGAAGATCCAAGTGCAACTTAAGAAGCTAGTGTCTCAGAAGCAATGGGAAGTCACTGAAGTATATTAAGAAGAAATCAGACATCATTATATATGTATTGCTGAAAGACAAACCTGCTAGCAGCATTTAAAATAGGTTGAAGTGCTGAGAATTTCTTCAATAATACTATATTAGCCTGATGATTATATACCTTGCATGGTTAAAAGGGATTTAAGGTAGTTTTGAGGAAAACATACAATGTTTTGACAATGTAAAATACAATTTAAAGATATGGAGAAGAGGGAAAAATAAGGGTACAAATACAAAAGAAAAACAGGGATTAAATTAATAAACACAATGATACTATATGTTGTCCATCTTTGGTGGAGGCACTATGCAATTGGATTTAAGCTTCCCAAAAATGGTGAAGCAGAAAACAGCTTCCTGTGTAATACTCTTCCTAAGATGAAAACAAACCAGTTGTTTAGCAGAAATACAGATCTTTGAGGTGGGAAATTAGAGAGGCACTTCTCTCACAGATTTTCACGGAGAGGTCCCAGAATGTTGTATTAAACAACTTTCTTAATACAAACATTTATATTTTATATTCACTGGGCCTGAATTTGGTCATACGTGGCCCAAACCATACTTCAAAGTGCAAGTGATTACCATTTTATGCTGAAAAATGAATAAGCATAATGCTTCACCTCAGCCCTAAAACAAACAAGGAAAACATAGTAAGCAATTAACGAATCAATTAAACAAATATTAAGCACACAATTTGTGCCAGTCACCTTCTTAGTCATTAAAAATACAACTGAGAACAAGACTCAATATTTGCTTACAGGCTAATGGCATGAAGACAAGTTAACAGACAATTGTGATAGTGAGTGTAATAATGGGGAAAGTGTAGCACGATATAGGAAGACAAAGAAAGTACAGTTCCAACTAAGACTTGCAGGATTAGAGATGGCTTCCAAGAAGAATTGACATCCTTAAGAGAAAAAAGAAAATAAGTAAAGAAGAAACTAGGGAAATGGAAATAGATAGAATTGTCACATTCAAAGGGAACAAAGTAATGGACAACCTTACTCAAATAAATTTAGAATATTTTAAAAATTTTTCACATTTAAATGAATTAAGGAGAAAAGAAAATGAGTATGTTAATAGATGAAGTAATATGATCAAGACTAATAATTTAAAAACTATCAAAATCTATTTAGAAATAGTACTATGTAATAAACATTTAAATGAATATATTAAAAACTATAGAGTAGTATGAGAAAATATAAGAACATCATCTTATCTAATAAAAGGGTAATATGCAAATTAATCATCACTCCATCACAAAGATGGAGGTGCCCGTAGCCACAAGATAGCTGTGCCCAGTCCTCTCAGCCCTGCCAGAGTCCCCCCAGTTTGGGGTGGAGGAGGACGGCTGCTGAGAGGGGGCAGCATGAGCAGCCTGGTGGAATGCTTGCCTCGTTGCTGCGGTGACGAGGCAAGCATTCCGCACCTGGCCGCGGATGGGCCTCTGGCCAGGCCAGGGCATGGGATGCTTGCATTGTGGAGAGCCTCTAGGCAGTGGGCGCGGAGCGGCCAGGCCCCGCAGAGAGCTACTGGTGCATTGATTCGTGCGCAGGGCTACTAGTTCACAATAAAATCTCTGCATATTTTCCTCTTCCCAGGGTAGAGCTCTGTCTGGGTCCAGTTCAGATTCTTAGTAACTGACACATGCCCAGGATTGAAAATTGACTCCATAGCTAGGCCAGCTCCTCATTCCATTCCTGAAAGATGGTCTCCTCTTTAGAATTTGACTCTCTTTAGTCCTTATTGGTTCTACAGCTCTATGGCATATTTAAATGTTTTACATTATTATGTATCTGACTCTTCACATTCTTCTCAATGGGAGGGTTGTTGTGCTGTGAACACCTTCAACCCATCCTTCCCAAAATATAATGTTATTTCTGCTTATTTTTGAGCTTGATATAAATGATATCATGCTGTATTTGGCCTTCTGAAATTTGTTGTTTCACTTGGTATTAACTTTCCAATAAGCATGAAGATATTATAGCTCTAGATAATGAATAGTCACTCATTTAGAATATTTCATTGTTCATACAACATAATTGTTTTTCTAATCTCCCATTGAAAAGTACTTGGGTGTTTCTAGATTTTTGTCTATTTGTTTTTGGTTTCAATACCATCTATTATCTGTTCCACATTTCTAGTTATTTTGCTGTGATAAAAAGCACATGTTCTCTGCTACATATTTCTTTTAGTTTTTAAACACTATATATTGAGGATTATATTGTTGGTTTACAGCAGGCGTCCTCAAACTACGGCCCATGGGCCACATGCGGATGTTTTTTGCCGTTTTGTTTTTTTACTTCAAAATAAGATATGTGCAGTGTGCATAGGAATTTGTTCATAGTTTTTTTTAAACTATAGTCTGGCCCTCCAATGGTCTGAGGGACAGTGAACTGGCCCCCTGTTTAAAAAGTTTGAGGACCCTTGGTTTACAGGATCAAGTCTCATAAGTATGCACTTTCATGCCCACAATAGAGTAAACAGACAATCACAGCAACCACAGTAAGACAAGAGCAAGACAACAAAAGCTCCAGATCCCTCAGGAATGAAAAAGTATTGGTATTGCTAACATGGCAAGCAACTTAAATCAGCCGAAATATTGGACGAGAATAGGAAATTTTAACACATCCTACCTAATAATAGAGTAACATGTAAATTACCATCACTCCGCTACGCCCACGATTGTTTTGCGGGAGGCTGGGGGGCGGGACTCGGGGTGGCCTATCCAGCCATTGAGAGGCACGGATCCGCTGCCACTGAGGGGGGCCACCCTGCTGTTGAGAGGGGCAGGGGGCGGGACTCCCACCCCCTGTGCCTCTCAATGGCCAGATCCGCGGCCGATGAGGGGGCCTGCCGTGGACACCCAGCTGCACCTCTCAACGGCAGGGTAGCCAGGTGTCTGCAGCAGCCCCACTCAGGGGCCGTTGAGAGGCGCAGGGGGCGGGAGTCCCGCCCCCTGCGCCTCTCAACAGCAGGGTAGCCCCCCTCAGCGGCTGCGGACCATCAAAAGCGGGGGAGCTGGGTGCCTGTCTGCTCTGGCACCAGGCCTTTCAGAAGCCTCCGCCGAGCCGGAGGCTTCTGAAAGGCCTGGTGCACCAGCGGACAGGCACCCAGCTCCACCGCGAAAAGTGAAAGTGTGTAGAGGACCCTACACGTGCATGATTCAATCATGCACTGGGCCTCTAGTATACTATAAGTGGCCAGGAGGTAAGAATAGAGAGAATCAATGAAGGGCGATATTTGAAGGAATAATATATGAACATTTCCCAGCTATTTCATGATGAAAAATATAAAACCACAGCTACAGGAAGCACCCAAATAAAATGAATTTTAAAATTTACAATGATACAAAATGAAGACAAAAAGAGAAAATATTTTTTGTGAAGAGAAAATATTTTTGAAGGAGACTTCAACTTCCATCCATGATTCAAGAACTAACTGTTGTAGTAAACTTCCTGCCATGAACAGTTATAAAACTGGGTAGAATGTATGAAACAACTGTTTTCAAATATTAAACCACAGGCAACTCAGGACTGTTATCCCAGAGAGAAGGGAAAAACATGTAGTGAGCGCCATATTCATCTCAACTCTGCCTAGGGAGAGACTCCCAAATGCAATAAAGTAGAGCTAAAGCAGAGCATCATGGTCTCACAGGCATGAGAAGGCCAAGAACACAGTTCAAGGCTACTGAATCAGCTGAAGTTTGCAGGACAGGTTGCCAGAAGGAGGAGGCAATGAAGAGAGAAACTCATGAGTTGCTTGCTTAAGGTGAGGGTGAAATTCTGCATTGCCTAGCAGAGAGTGGCTGTTGAAAGCTTGAGAGTGGAACCAAGAGATTGCACAGTTCTAGGAAATGCTGGTACTCTGACCCAATTATAATGGAAGGACCTTGTTAACAACTTCAGAATTCAGCTGATAATACCAGCATGGTTATACCTTAGGGGTAACAATGATGCCCCAAAGTTACTGTAATATTTCTTAACAAAGCCTAAAAGTAAGCTACAACAAAATTGAGTAATGATGCCAAAAAATTAACTTTGTGTTTTAACAAAATTCAACATTCTTTGAAAAAAGACATTAACCCAACTTAATCAACTGATTACCCATACTAACCAGCGTTCTTGCATATTCTCTAGAAATTATAATAGGCAAGAAAATAAATATGTATATTTATTTAATCCAAAAAAAGGCAAAGATAGAAACAATAGCGCAACAATGGATGGGACAGAGATTAAACAAGTAGAAAAATAGTAGAATGAATCCAAAATATATCAATAACTACATTAAATGTAAATGAATCACACACTCTGATTAAAGAATAGAGATTATTAGACCTTATAAGAAAGTAAGAAGCAACAAAATGCAATCTATGAGATTTGCTTTAAAATAAGATACAACTATGTTTAAAGTAAAAGAATAACTAAGGTATATACTATGGAAAAATTAAGCATATGAAAATCATAAAATTTATAAAGCATATAAAGGGCTAAATGTATTTCAAACTAAGTATATTTTCAGATAAGAAGTATTGGCAGAGATAGAAGGGGAAATGTTATACTGATAAAAAGCTAAACTCAATAGGAAAACATACAATCCTAAATGTGTATGTGCCTAATAACAGAATGTCAAAAAATATGAAGCAAAGCTGATAGAACTACAGAGAGAAATAGACCAAATTTAAAGCTGAATTAGAGATTTTGACTCTTCTCTCAAGTGGTTTGAACAAGCAGACAAGAAATCAATAAGGATATAGAAGATCGGACCTCAGAACATTACACCCAGTAACTGAAGGATATGCTTTTTTAAAAACTTTTTTAAGGGTATATGAAACAGTCACTGATATACTGAATCCTGGGCTATAAAACAAGACTTACTACATTTCAAAATATAAAAAAAATTATAGGAAAAAATTATCAGTATTATAACACATTTTATAGACCTTGTAAGAATAAGAAAATATCTAAAACAAATGTCAGTAAGAAATCAGATAAAAACTTACAAAGTCTTTGAAAAATTATATTAACCAGACACTGGGATAAATAGAAACCAGCAAGTCCTTATTATTAAAACTATTAACATAATTAGATTTGTAATAATATATCTTTCTGCAAAAAAAAAAAAAAAAGAAAATAAGTCCAGACCTAGATACACTTGCTGAACCCTATCAAATGAATTATGTCCATTTTTATGCAAGTGTTTTCAAAATGGGGGAGAACAGGACACTCCTCAATTTAGTTTTATGAAGCTATCATGACTGTAATAACAAAGCCTGACATGGACATTACAAAAAAAATGTACAGTATGAAATATTTTATGACATAAATATATGTCTACCCAATTGCTCTGCAATTCACCACTCAGAAATTTAATCAAGATAAATAAAAATATATATCCTCAAAAAATATACTTGATGTTAATAACTGACTTATTCACAATAACCAAAAACTAGAAATAAGAATATGTTTAATAGATGATGTATAATCAAATTTTGGTGATTCATACAATGAAATACTAGTTAGCAGTAAAAATAAACTAGAAAGGCTTTTTTGTTTTTTACATTTATTAAGTTAAACATCTATGAAAAATTTTAGAGGTAGTCACTATAAAATGGAAATAGGGAGCTTAAATTTCAAATCAGTAGAGGGAAATACAGAAAATAAAACAGGCAAACAAACAAAATGAAAAAGTTATAAAAGAGAAAGAATTGTAATTGTACAACTCAGACACAGTCTAATCACTTTACACATAGTAATTAACTGAATCATTCAACACAAATTTATGGCTTTACCACTATCCTCATTTTATAGATCAAGTGAGTGTGATATGTAATTTCTTAACCCTTTTAGTGCCAGCCTCTCAGGCCTGGTATACGTGAAAAATGCCATGGCTTTTTTGACAAATTTGTACGTTTGTACTAAGAAATTTATTTTAAGCTTAATACTTATTTGTTGAAGCTAGTTTTTTTTTTTTACATACACTCTTAATACTTTCAGGTATGATAAAAAAGTTCATTTATGTTGTTATCTCTTCTATAAATTTATGGAAAAAAAAGTAAATTTTAAAATTTATTATTAAAAAATTTAAACTTTTACATTCAGATTAGAAAATTTGTTCTTTAATATTTTTTGACAGTATTAATTTTGTTAGCATTAGTTTCTACTACTATTTATTAGCTCACCAGCAAATTTTTATGCTTTTGCCATTATTTTTTAAATAGTAACATTGAATTTACTAAAATGTCCTAAACACAATTTAACACGCGCACTTATCTTCAGGATAGCATGCACCATGAAGACCTTTTTCACATTTACCACACACTGGATGGCTTCTTCTTCGCTTCCCTCTCCCTGTTTCACACCTTTCGCTGCACACACAACAGTCCTTCTCCTTTTTTCCAGGTAATGTTTTAACGGCTTCTTGTCTTATCTCACATGTTCCTCCGATTTCCCACATTTGTTATTTTTCTCTAGGAGCCATTCATTCCCAAGATCTTCAACAATACTAATAGTAAAATCCAAACGAGACATAGGGCTTTTCTCAGAGGGGAGGTTTTCTTTTTAAATTATGTAACTGTTGAGGATCATTCGCGAAAATATGTTGAAACACATTTTTTTCCAGTATTTCACAGTCCGTCTCTCATCAAGATACGTGTACAACATCATATCTGATGTGTCTATTCCACCCATGTAATCATTATAGGATTGTATAATTGATGGTTTCACTACCTCTTTATTCTGACCTCTACATTTTCTTAGGTGTTTATTGTTTTCTGCTTTTGATTTGGTGGATAATAATATTACTGGAAAACACTGTGAATTCTTCTCCCACACAGCAGTAGTGAGAATAGGGCCTTGGTGGAAATACCTCTTCACTCCTACAGCAAATTTTTGTGTCAGTTGTTCGGGTAAATATTTCCTACTTCTATGAATGGTACCAGTAACATAACAACCTAGCTCATACAAGTCCTTTGCCAGTGGAACAGACATAAAAAAATTATCCATGAAAATATGATAACCTTTTCTTAGGTAATTCCCCATTTTTAATAATCTAATCACTACACTATATCCTAGGCCAGTGATGGGCAACCTTTTGAGCTTGGTGTGTAAAACTTCGCCAAAAAACTGAGCATAACTCAGGTAGTGTGTCACTTTGAGGAAAAAACATTATTTCGCGATATTTATAGTTTAAATAACATAAATGTATAATTGTTATATATAATTGTATTTAATAAACCAAAAACTAAATATTTATCTTACCTGCTTAGTGACTTCTTTGTTCATTCGTCAGTCAGTTTCTTTTGTTGGTCTTGATATTATTTAGCTTGTGTGGGGTGCCATGAACTAAGATAAGTGAGGGGGAGGGAGAATTCTTTAACTAACCTGCCTATTAGTGACTTTTTTGTTGCTGAATTTCATTGGCTAAATCTTCAATTGAAGGTTGGTATTTTGTACACTTCAGGCCCAAGCAAGCGCTACTAACTTCATCTGTCAATCTGTTTCTTTTGTTGGTTTTCATATTATTTAATGCTGAGAATAAGGCCTCACAAAAGTATGTAAAGGGAAAAATTGTGAGTAAGCCATTGCTATATTTTTCAGGGTGCTAAAAGTGTCTGATAGTCGGTTCCAGGCACTCCAAATTTCCTGTTCGTAGTGGCACTCCTCTTGATTCTCCAAGCGGCACCTTTCCAGATTCTCAAGCTTTGACCTCAAGTCGACAAACACCTGATCCCAGATACTGTCTTGAAATTCCGCAAGTTGCATCTCCAAATCATCAATTTGCATCCATTGGAAACCATTTAATTCCAAACTACTGTAGACTTCTACATCAGGATACTTAATTATTTTCATGGTCTGTTCTAGACTTCTAAATTGACTAAATCTATCACTAAACTGGTCAAGTAACAAGTCTAAAACATGCTGGTACTTCATATGCAAGAGTTCCATTTTATTTTGTACAGCTGCACTGGCCTTCTCAAAATACTTTGTTACTCGAGGAAAATACTTATAAGTTTTAGTTTCTACATCTCGCTTGAAAATTTTAACTTTACTTTCAAAAGCTTTTATGTATCCAAACATAACGTCAATACTTTTGCCAAAACCTTGTAACTTTAAGTTCAGTTCATTAATATGAACAGAGAGATCTGTAAAAAAACATCAAGGTGTTGACCCACTTATCATCATTAAGCTGAGGAAAGTTTCCCAGATCCTTATCGTCAAGAAATACCTTAATTTCTTCAAAGCACTCCACAAAGCGCTCAAGAACTTTGCCTCGGTTCAGCCATCTTACATTATTTTATATCAGCAATCCACTGTAGGTGGAATCAACCTCCAGTAAAAGTGCCAAAAATTCTCCCTTATGAAGGGGGCGAGCAGCTATTAAATTAACTATTTTTGTAACAACTGACACTAAGTCGTTTAAGTCGGTGAATCCTGCCTTGGCACATAAAGCCTCCTGATGGATAATACAATGAAAAGGCACAATCGGATGTCCAATAGCTCCTGTAAACAATTTGACAAATCCGACTATTTTCCCCACCATATTTGGTGCCCCATCTGTCATCACTGACACAACTTTAGAGATATCAATGCTTAGGTCACGAAATGTTTGTATAATAACCTTACATATTTCGCTTCCTGATTTACTTGTTGACACTGATACTAACTTTATCAACTCTTCTCTCATTGTGAGACCATCAGAATATTGACCAATAATGGCCAACTGAGCATGTGATGTGACATCAGTAGTTTCATTAAGAGAGATCAAAAAATATTTACACTTCCTTATGTCTCTCCTTAATTGATGTTGTACGTTTGTGTTCAGTCTCATTATTCGGTATTTTATGATATTTCTACTGAGCGGTAACTCATATATTCTCTTAATAATTGCATCTTTATTCTGCATATCATGAAATAGAACTGGTGCACATCTTAGGAGAGTTTCTTTAATAAATTCTTCCTCACTGAGTGCTTTTCCATGCTGAGCTATAGAGTGAGCAATGCTCAAACTTGCAGATGTTAAATTTGTAGAGCCTTTCATAAATTTAAGGATGGAATTAGATTGGCTCTTATAAAGGTGTAGCTGCCTGGAAATGTATTCTTTCCTTTCATCCTCACTTTTTTCCAAGAGCTGGGAATGATTAGTTTCAAAATGTCTATTTATATTCCATGTTCTGCTTACTACTGTTTCAGTACATAGAATGCAAAATGATCTGCCATTTTTTTCTATAAAGCCATGCATCTCAGTCCATGTCTCTTGAAAGGGTTGGCCACTGCTACTACCACTTCCTTTACTTAACCTTAATTTTATATTTTTTGGGCTCTCCATCAGGGGGGCAGTGACAGAAGATAGAATTATAGATAGCTTGTTAGGCCTGCAGGCAATTAGGGGTTAACTAGCCTAACTAACCACAAAATGGTGGATATAACTGTCTTTTAGGAAAGGGCAGGGTTAATAAGCAGAAATAGGGGTTAATACAGATGCACAACAGTAATAGTGGTGAAATGGAGTCTGTACTATGGAGCAAGATGGTGTTCCTTATGTGAATTAAAATGCCTGCCGCCATTTCTAATGGCAGGAAATGGCACCCATAGCACGCCACAAACCCTTGCCTCTCCCAGCCTCCCCCTCACTTATCTCAGTAATGATGGATTAGAAATCCATGACACCCCAGAACAGTAGATAATGGTTGCTGTGGTTAACTGTTATTTGGTTACTGATAATGGCAGGGCCCCAGAGATGCATCCCCCGCTGCGTTCCACTGCTCCCTGCTCTGCTGGTGGAAGTGAGGGCAAAGATCCTGGCTTAACCGGAAGTCCCAGAACTAGACGCTCTGTGCTGGACTTCTGTTGTTTTGGCCTACAGACCTCTGGCACTAGAGTGTCCAAGACTCTAGTCGCAAATGTTTCATCCTCAGGAGCAGCAAATGTTTCATCCTAGGCATGTGGCTGCCTCAGTGGCCGCGTGTCATCAGAAATGGCTATGCGTGTCAGTGCTGACAAGCATGTCATAGGTTCACCATCACTCTTCTAGGCCGTTCTTTTGGATTTCAGTTTTATCTACATCACATTTTGCTCCTCTGTATACAAAAAATTCCAAACAATAGTTAATGACAGAGTCGCACAACATCCAAAATTTTATATCCCACCGATGGTGCCGCTTATTTGGTAGATACTGCAAGAGTTGTGTATGGTTCTTTGTTCCAACCAAGCTCTCATCAACACTCAACTGCATGTGTGGAGTATAATGGTGTCTGAACAAGATATTGGCATGATCTATGAGAGGTTGGATTTTGGCACATGGGTCATATCCAGGTTCACCGGGTCGAGCAAGATTTGTAGTATCGGCTAGGTGGAAAAATTCCGCTACGCAGTAAAAGCAGATATGCTACAAAGCAGAAAATACCTTATGTTCTTCTAGCCAAAAAAACGAACATATATTTAATTTTCACAATAAAAATTAGTCAATAATGATCAGGAAGCATGACAGGTACTAAAAATATGTCTACAAAACCTATGCAATGCACAGAAAAGAAAAGGCGTGAGCGTAAAAACACCCAGCCGATAGATTGGCCCTGTGGCATTCTTCGCACATACCCCATGGGCTGATAGATCGGCCCGCTGGCACTAAAAGGGTTAAAGCTACTAAGTAGCAGATTTTGGACAAGGTTATAAAGTCCATTTTTAGAATCAATATCTTGTTCATCCCAAAAAAGTGAGAAAAAGAAGTTAAAAAGATTGCAATGGAAAGAATTCCAAAATAATCCTATATAATAAAGAGGTAATATGCAAATTGACCATCACTCCAACACACAAGATGGCCACCCCCATGTGGTCAAAGATGGCCACCCCCATGTGGACACAAAATGGCCACCACAAGATGGCCAGCAGGGGAGGGCATTTGGGATGGACCAGACCTGCAAGGGAGGGCAGTTAGGGGCGACCAGGCCTCAGGGGAGGGCAGTTGGGGGGGGACCGGGACTGCAGGGGAGGGCAGTTGGGGGGTGAACAGGCCGGCAGGGGAAGGCAATTAGGGGTGACCAGGATGGCAGGGGAGGGCAGTCAGGGGCAATCAGGCCAGCAGGGGAGCAGTTAGGCGTCAATCAGGCTGGCAGGGGAGTGGTTAGGGGGTGATCAGGCTGGCAGGCAGAAGCGGTTATGGGCAATCAGGCAGGCAGGCAGGCAGGCAATCGGTTGGGAGCCAGCAGTCCAGGATTGTGAGAGGGCAGTCAGACATCCCTCGAGGGGTCCCAGATTGGAGAGGGTGCAGGCTGGGCTGAAGGACACCCCCCCATGCATAAATTTCGTGCACCTGGCCTCTAGTAATTATAATAAATGTGGACGAACTAAACTAATAATAAAAATATTTTTCAATGAAATTTCAAAAGCTCCAGCTTTAAGCTGTATCAGTATAAAATGAAAAAGCTGAAAGAAAAATGATAGAAAAAGATACAGAAAGAAAATAGAAAGTAAAATAGATTAAATAGGTATATTTATATAAAAGTGTACTTTAAGACAAAACAGGATAGAGAGGATCACTAGATAATAATAAAATATACTATTCACCTGGAAGTTAGAATTTGCAAACTTGCATTCATCTTAAGGTAGGCCCAAACACATAATACACAAATAAATGGAATTATTTGTGAGGTCCAGTCCATGCTAATCGTGAATAAATGTTGATGAGGTCATTTAGACATGACCTTGAGCCCTAGCTTGGGGGAAACTTATCCAATATTTTAATATTTGTAATATTAATGTGATGCATAAATTACCATGTTGTTTTAAAAATATGGTAAAATGGCCCTAGCTGGTTTGGCTCAGTAGATAGAGCATTGGCCTGCAGACTAAAGGATCCCAGGTTCAATTCTAGTCAAGGGCACATGCCTGGGTTGTGGGTTCATTCCCCAATGGGGGACGTGCAGAAGGCAGCAGACCAATGATTCTCTCTCACCATTAATGTTTCTATCTCTCTCTCCCTCTCCCTTTCTCTCTAAAATCAATAAAAATATATTTTAAAATATGGTAAAATGGACATGCTTGCCAGTAAGATCTCTCATTATTATTATTTTTGCCTTAGTTAAATTTATAAGGCAAAGATATACACAATTCTCAAAGTTTTGACATATATTACATGTATTACAGAATTTACTTCCAAGAAAATTAAACTAATTTATAATAAAATATTGATATATGAGAATTCTTTATTTTTAAAAGCTTTATTAATTTGATAGATAAATTACAATTACATATATTTTTATTCAATTTGTTTTCTATATTATTTAAAGACCTTTTTTCATTGGTATTAGTCATTTATATATCTTGTTGGGAGTTTGTTTTCCTGTTTTTCCTAATTTTCTGTTAGGATGCTTATGTTCTTAATGACTAGTAAGAGCTTTCATATATTAAAGATATTGAACTTTATACTTTGTAAATATTATTTCAAGTTTTCAAACTTAAGTGTCCTTATAGACAAGTTTACATTTTTATTAAGAAACATAGAATTTTGAACTATTCAAATCTATCAGTTTTGTTCCTTTTTTCTTTATCAGATTGAAATATCTTGTTATTGTAAGATTATGTGATAATTTTCATATGTTTTTATATTTTAAAATTAAATATACACCTAAGTAACTCATATTTTAATTTAAAAATCAACATTAAAATTTATAAATAACTAGAGGCTCTGCGCATGCATTCATGCACCAGTGGAGTCCCTCAGCCTGGCCTGTGGGATTGGGCAGAAACCAGCTCTCCAACATCCCCTGAGGGGTTCTGGATTGCAAAAGGGAGCAGGCCAGGCCAAGGGACCCCACTGGTGCATGATCAGGGACGGGGAGAGACATGGGAGGTTGGCCAGCAGGGGAGGGACCACAGGAGGGCTCCACGACATGTCTGGCCTGTCTAGATCAGTTCCCATCATCCAGACCCCAGCAGCAAGCTAACCTACCCGTCAGAGCATCTGCCCCCTGGTAGTTAGTGCATGTGTAGCGAGTGGTTGAATTGCCTTAGCATATCATTAGCATATTAGACTTTGATTAGTTGAATGCCTGACCAGATCACTGGACACTTAACATATTAGGCTCTTATTATATAGGACTAGAGGCCCAGTGCATGAAATTTGTGCACGGGGGGTGGGTCCCTCAGCCCAGCCTGCACCCTCTCATAATCCAGGACCACTGGCTCCTAACCTCTCACCTGCCTGCCTGCCTGATCACCTGTAACCACCTCTGCCTGCCTGCCTGATCACACCTAACCCCTCACCTGCCTGCCTGCCAGATTACACCTAACCACCTCTGCCTGCCTGCCTGATTGCCTCTAACCACTCTGCCTGCCTGCCTAATGCCCCTAACTGCTCCCTTGCCTGATTGCTCTTAACCACCTCTGCCTTGGTCCCCACACCCAGGACCCAGGCTTCCCTCCCTCTCGCATGCCGCAGGCACCTGAGACCTGTGCTTCCCTCTCTCCAGCTGGATCCAGGCACACGGGACCTGGGCTTCCCTCCCTCTGGCTGGCTGCAGGCACCTGGGACTGTGGGTGGCTTACCCCAGGCTGGGCCCTGGCTTTGTCATGAAGGACATCCGGAATGATATCCAGAAGACATCTGGTCTATCTGGTGTAATTAGCTATTACCCTTTTATTAGTATAGACTAGAGGCCCGGTGCATGAAAATTCATGCACTGGAGGGGTGGATCCCTCAGCCCGGCCCACTCCCTCTTATAGTCCAGGAGCCCTCAGGGGAAGGAGGCAACCCGGTGATCAGGGGAAGGTGACACCCCCATCACACCTCTGCTGCTAACACTGCCAGCAGCGCAAACCTCAGCTGGTCCTGATTACCTGAGCCTCGGGTGGTCTTGGGTGGCTGGGCAGCTGCTACCCGAGGCTTGCCTGCATCTTGAGCCTGCCCGGGGCAACTGGAGGACTGAGGGGAGTGGGGGACTCTGGAGGCAGGCGCGGAACAGCTGGAGCCACCTGGGGGTGGGCCCAGCCGTGCCACAGGCCTGCCGCCCGGCTGAGCTGAGGGGACTGGATGCCATCATCTTTTGGCTGTGAGTGCCGTCATCTTTGAGGGTGTGGCAGTCGATTAGCATATTCCCTCCTTATTTGCTGTGGGCACCACCATCTTTGTGAGGGTGTGATGGTCAATTAGCATATTCCCTCTTTATTACATAGGAGGATTAGAATTTAGTAAAGTGAAAGTATAATGAAATAAATTAAAATTATAAACCAAAACATGCTGAATATAGTAATAATAGTAAACTGAGGGAAGTTGAGAATCATGAATGTTTATATTTGGGGATAATTAAAGCAAAAGAAATATAAAATGGCAATAAATAAACCAAAGATTAGAAACAATGAGATAGAACATAAAGATAGATAGCAGCTGTTCAAAAACTTAATAATTGTTTCTTCAAAAGGATAATGAAACTGACAAACTGCTTGTTAAATGAACAATATTAGCAACAATAGGGGACATAATAAGAAACAGGAGATTGAAAATATAATTAGAGAATATCATGAACAACTTGGTGCCATTAAATTGGAAAACTTGGACCAAATAGACTAATTCTTAGAAAAAAATAAGTTATTGCAGAATGCTCAAGAAGAAATAAAAAAAACATAGTTTTATGATAACCACAGCAATAAAATTAGTATTAAAAGTAATCTCATGAGCCTTGGCCAGGTGGCTCAGTTGGTTGGAGTGTCAACCCATACACCAAAGGGTTGCAGGTTCCATTCCCAGTCAGGGCACACACCTAGATTGTGGGTTCAATTCCTGGTTGGGCCTCAAACATGAAGCAACCCATCAGTGTTTCTCTTTCACATCAATCTCTCTTTCTCTCTCTCTCTCAAAATCAATAAACATATCCTTTGGTGAGGATTAAAATATATAATCTAATGAAACCTCCCATACAGATCACACAGCTCAAATGATTCTTAACAAAAATTTTAAAAATGTCTAATGAAGAATGAAATATGTACATGTGCATAGTGTTGTTACAAGGTGTAAAAACCTATTATTAAGCAGTAGACAGTGTGGTATTTGCCCAAGGATAGAGAAAGTGATCAATGGAAGAAAACAGAGAGCTTAGAAAAAGATCCATCCATCCATAGAGACCGGTGTCAATTTTCACAGTGAATTCTACAAAATGTTGAAGGAAAAGATCATTTTATTTTATTCTACCTCTTCCAGAAAATGGTAAAAAGTGAAAATACTCTCCAACTTATTACATGAGACCAGACATATTCTGAATCCAGTCTCAATTGTGATCATATAACCAAAACATCTTAAAACAATATAATCCCACTAGAGGCCCAGTGCACAAAATTCATGCACTGGGGGGTGTCCCTCAGCCCAGTCTGCACCCTTTCCAATCTGGGACCCTTTGGGGAATGTCCAACTGCCGGTTGAGGCCCGATCCCACAACCAGCAGTCGGACATCCCTCTCACAATCCAGGACTACTTACTCCTAACTGCTCGCCTGTCTGCCTACCTGCCTGATTGCCCCTAACTGCTTCTGCCTGCCAGCCTGGTCACCTGCTAACCACTCCCCGGCCAGCCTGATTGATGCCTAACTGCTCCCCTGCTGGCCCGATTGCCCCCAACTGCCCTCCCCTGCCAGCCCAATAACCCCCAACTGCCCTCCCCTGCAGACCCAATTGCCCCCAACTGCTCTCCCCTGCCAGCCTAATCGCCCGCAACTGCCCTCGCCTACCAGCCTGATTGCCCCCAACTGCCCTCTCCTGCTGGCCTGGTCACCCCCAACTGCCCTCCCCTGCTGGCCTGATCTTGCCCCCAACTGAGCTCCCCTGCCGGCTTGATGGCCCCCAACTGCCCTCCCCTGATCTTGTGATGACATGGGGGTGGCCATCTTGTGACAACATGGGGGCGGCCATCTTGTGATGACACGAGGGTGAAGATGCCACCTATGCTTTTATTAGTATAGATATTATATAAAATAGACCAAGTTTACATATATGTATATATGCACATATAATGTAATCACCCTATTAATAGACTTAAAGATATCTATATGATCAACTTAATAAATGTAAAACTAAACATATTTTAACACCAGTTTTTATTTACATTCTTAGAAAACTAGGGCATGTCTATTTAATAAAAGATAGCCTAAAAATATCATTCATTTTTTTAATCTTTATTGTTGAAAGTATTACATACGTCTCTTTTTTCCCCCATTGACCCCTCCTCCCACCCCAAGGCCTTTCCTAATGGTAAAAACTTTTTTAAAACGTCCCTAAGAAATATCTAATATCACCATATTGTTTGAGCTTTGTATTGGATGCCCTAGACCCTATAAATTGAAAATAAAGTAGATGGAGAGATGTAAGAATGAGAAAGAAATTCTCTTATTACAGAAGACATAATTGTGTGTGAAGAAAATGAAAACAAATCTATTTATTGAATATTATCAACAATAGAATATTTGTAAATGAAGCTGAAAAAGAAATAAGTCTAATTTTGTGCATGACATGAATAAAGCCAAATGAGATTTTGTTGAGAGCTGATAAAAAAACTCTATATAAATAAATAGATAAATGTTCATGAATTGGAAGGCTCAGTGTTATATAACTCAGTTTTCTCACAATAAGAGTACATAAGGAAAATCAATATGCTGATTGTCAGTCCTGGGATAGGAGGTGTCTAATGTAATAGATTTTACCCCGTGATTGGCTGCCCTCCTTGCATGAGAGTACCATATTGAGAGCTGAGGTTTGGGCTTTGTTGCTGGCAGGATTGGGTATTTCAGAACAGCAAAGATAGTCAAGCATTTGTGAGAAAGAGCCTTGGTGAAAAAGAATCAGTAGGCTGAGTGAAAACTTGAAGGGATTAAGCAAAGAAAGAAAAAAAAAAAACACACCTCAGAGACACAGACAACAGTATGGCAATTACCAGAAGGAAAGAGGTTGGGGGCAGGTAGAAGAGGGTAAAGGGTGATAAATGGTAATGGAAGGCGAATTTACTTGGGGTGGTGAACATACAATACAATGTATAGATGATGCACTATAGACTTGTACACCTGAAATCTATATAATTTTATTAATCAATGTCACCTCAATAAATTTAATTAAAAAATAATTAGTGGGCTCATACATAGCTTCCATTTCTGTCATTAATTCTCCACTTATGAGCCAATCATGCAAGCATAAGAGATGGTCAAGAATAGAGCCTGCCTGATGTTCATCTACAAATGCTATCTATCTAGTTGTGAGTGTCTTTCCTTTTGGTATGTTTAGATTATTCCTACACTCATGGATCCATAACATGTCTATTTTCCTCTTCTTTGTTTATAATATTTCAGTGTAGTGGCTTCCAGGCCCTTGGCAACAGCTAAGTCATTGCTATAGCTCAGGATACATGCATCTTCTCACTTCATAACTTAAGTACAACTCTTACTTTCCTTACTTTTACTTGAGATCATGCTGTTAAGAACATGATATCTTTCACTTTAAAGTAAAATGAAACTGAATATTTTTTTCCTCTACAACTCATTAGGTGCCTTCAATGCAAAAGGTGACACACTCTATTTAACAATAACAAAACAAAAAAAATACTGGATGATATGGATGACATAGTTAGTGTTCCTTCTAACTTAAGAAATTAAGTATAAGACACAAAATCAAGAATTTCAGGTATCAGTGCAAGTTTGGAGAAGTTTTTGTGCAAGTCATCCCATCTCTCATAGAAAGGGTATTAGAAGGAACTGGCAGAAGTTTCTCCAACATTCTTGTGTACCATTAAAGTTTTTCCTGGTTCTAATATGGATATACTTATAAAAGTTATACTTTTATATTATTCAAAGGAATATTTGGTGGCAAGGAAAAGTATACTTCTCTATAACAGCTTTGAAGGATCTAAGAAATAAACATCCTATATAATAAAAGGCTAATATGCAAATTGACCAAACGGTGGAACGACCAGTCACTATGACCTCACTGACCACCAGGGGGCAGACACTCAATGCAGGAGCTGTCCCCTGGTGGTCAGTGCGCTCAGAGAAGCCGGGCTCATGGCTGGCGAGCACAGCAGTAGTGGCAGGACCCTTCCCCACCTCTGTGGTAGCGCTAAGGATGTCTGACTGATGGCGGGAGTTGGCCTAAGCCATCAGTTGGACAACCCCTGAGGGCTCCCAGCCTTCAAGAGGCACAGGCTGGGCTGAGGGTCCCCACCCCCAAGTGCACGAATTACATGAACCAGGCCTCTAGTTGTTATATAAAGCTTATGTACTTAGAAAAGGTCTGTATTAGGTATGCATAAGTCCCCCATGTACATAAGTCAGTGAAAGAAACCAGTCTGAGATATAAATAAGAGAAGAGATAACTAAAAGAAAATATGAATTTGTGATAAATTCAAATTAGATATAGTGTTTCATAGTGGAAAATTCTCATTTTCATGTAAAAGTCAAGGGTTTCAGAATTTTTCAGTCATTTGTTAGCTGAGTGACATTACAAAGTAAAGCCAGTTTTCTCCTATGTAAAATTAAGGCAATATGATTGCCAGGGTGCTGTCTTGATATAATATTCTGTATGCCTTTTACTATCTTAATACCACTTGATGCTGTGTTCTACTTGTTGGGATACTTAAGTGCCTTGGTCATCTTTTTTGAGATATATATATATTTTTTGTCACAAACAAATCAGGCTCTTTTGACCCTAACAGGGAAGACTCAGAGAAGCATGTTAAAAATTCTTCCAGTTTATGTAATCCCTAATAGTTCTTTGGAAATCTCACTCTAATAATTTTGACTCAAGCAATGACATCAAATTATGTCGTTGTAGCATAAAGCTTTATTTTCTGATATACAAAGACAGATCTTTAGAGCTCTGAAGCTCTAAAAAAAATGCTGGAAAACTTAAAAGATGCTCAGGTCTATAATTCCAGCACATTATGCATTTCTAATAGGCCTACTTTATTCAAATACATGGCCTATTATCATGCATTATCAGACATATCCAACATGGCATCCACATAAGGAAATAGTCTATTTTATCAATTGCAGTAATTTTAGCTGCTTTAACAAATAACCCCAACCTTTCAGTAGAGTAGTCGTGCTGAGGTTTATTTCTTGCACAGTTAACAATGGAATATGGATCTTCTTTGATTCTGGAAAACTGTCCTCCATGCTCCTTCCCACTTTTAGCTCTGTCATCTTTCAGGGCTCTAGAGGTCTCTGATTCCAACCAATAGACAGGAAGAAAGAGTATGAAAGAGTATACTGCTTCTTAATCCTCTTGGCTAGAAGCATTACATGTACCACTTCTGTTCTCATTCTGGTCATAATGTAAGGGCAGCTGGTAAATGCAGTCCCTGAACAGGCAGTTACTCCTCAGAGTGACTCTATGCTGTGGAGGAGAAGTATGGATGTCAACAATCAACTCTGACCCATCTGATATATCAAGTAATAGTGGGAGGCTTGTGTTAACCCTGTCCTTTATATACTGTATATACTAGAGGTCTGGTGCACGATATTCCTGCACCAGTGGGGTCCCTCGGTCTGGCTTGTGCCCTCTAACAATCCAGGATCCCTCAGGGGATGTTGGACTGTTGGTTTTGGCCCAACCCCTGCAGGCCAGGCCGAGGGACCCCTACTGGTGCACAAATTTCTGCACCAGGCCTATAGTATGCATATAAGATCTTTGGTTAATCTCTTCATGCCCTCCCGCTCCCCCTTCCCTCTGAGATTCATCAGTCTGTTGCATGTTTCCATGCCTATGCATTAAGCTTCTTCCCCCTGGTGATCAGTGCACGTCATAGCTACTGGTCAAATGGTTGAATGGTCAAATGGTCAAATGATCGCTTCAGCTTTTATATATATAGATTGATTTCAGAGAGGAAGGGGGAGGGAGAGAGGGATAAAAACATTAATGATGAGAGAAAATTATTGATTGGCTGCCTTCCACATGCCCCCCTACTGTGGATGAAGCCCAAAACCCAGACATCTACCATGAATTGAACTGTGACCACCTGGCCCATAGGTTGACACTCAACCACTGGGCCACAGTGATTGGGAAGCTCTGTCCTTTAATGCTCAGGTCACTGTGTTTCTTTATTAAGTGTCTACCCACACATGAGTTTTTATCCACATCTTTAAATCATAAATTGGATTTTGGGCTGAGTTCTGTTACAAAATTACAACAGTGCTCCTTCTTTATGACTTGATTGACTAAACCAGGAGGTCATGCGAGAAGCAAAATGGTTATTAGGCAAAGCAGTCCTGGATGAATTCATATGAAGGTAGCCTTAACCAGCAAATTATTTTCCTTTTTTATTATTAACTCCAAGTTCCTGTTTAATACTAAAAAGAAGAGCACAATCCTTGTCATTAAGAGACCTGCCACTGAATACTTGCCCCTTTTGACATCAGTTTCCTCACTACAAAATGAAGGGTTCAGACTGAAGGGTCTCCAAATTCTCTTTATGCTGTAAAGTTTCTAAAGCATTTGATGGAAGCCTATAAAATTGCTTGCTCATGTCTGTATCCCTTTGCCAGTATGATATGTCAACCACTTCGTAGCCCCCAGAAGCTCTGTTGTAGTGTTTCTAATCATGAAACATTCTTTCCTGTCATTCTCTCAATATCTAGAATCCCGCCTATATGCTCAAATTCATAATCAGTCTCTTGAAGGTTTATGATTGAGCTTATGATAACAGAACTACTTAACCCTTTAAAACATATTCCCTAGGTAGATATCACTCTTTTCTCTTCAAATCTAATTTAATTCCCATGAATGTGATCCATTTAATGGGACCATCTGTTTTTTTTTTCTTCTGCCAAAGACACTCTGCACATTTTGGCAGCTTCTCTAAGTGTACTCAATAACTCATGCCAAATACAGTGGAAATGCTTCATGAGTCCAAACTCTGAAAACATCTTAAACTGATTCTTGATTTGTGACGAGTCAAGTAGGACTGGCCTATGTGCCTTAAGGTCTTGAAGAGCAGATGGATAAGTTAATGTGACTACTATCCACAACTAACACTGTAGAAGTAATTTAAATGTATAGAATTGTGACATTTATGAGCTTTTACACCTAGAGATCTATAGCTCAATTTTGGGATTTACAACCATTATTCACATTAGTGCCATTGTGATCCCTTATCCTATATAATAAAGAGGTAATATGCAAATTGACCATCACTCCAACACACAAGATAGCTGCCCCCATGTGGACACAAGATGGGCAGCAGGAGAGGGCAGTTGTGGGCAATCAGGCCAGCAAAGAAGGGCAGTTAGGGGTGACCAGGCTGGCAGTGGAGGGCAGTTGGGGGGAGGGGCAGGCCTGCAGGGGAGGGCAGTTGGGGGGTGGGACCAGGCCTATAGGGGAGGGCAGTTGGGGGTGACCAGGCCAGCAGGGGAGAGCAGTTAGGGGTGACCAGGCTGGCAAAGGAGGGCAGTTAGAGGTAACTGGGCCTGCAGGGGAAGGCAGTTGGGAGGGACAAGGCTGGCAGGGCAGTTGAGGAAGACCAGTCCTGCAGGGGAGGGCAGTTGGGGGCTACCAGGCTGGAAAGGGAGGGCAGTTAGAGGTGACTGGGCCAGCAGGGGAGGGCAGTTGGGGGTGACTAGGCTGGCAGGGGAGGGAAGTTAGGGGTGACTGGGACAGCAAGGGTGGGAAGTTAGGGGTGGCCAGGCCAGCAGGGGAGGACAGTTAGGGGCAACCAGGCTGGCAGGGGAGGGCAGTTAGGCATCGATCAGGCTGGCAGGGGAGTGGTTAGGGGGTGATCAGGCTGGCAGACAGAAGCAGTTAGGGGTAATCAGGCAGGCAGCCAGGGAGGGGTTGGGAGCCAGCAGTCCTGGATTGTGAGAGGGATGTCCGACTGCCCGTTTAGGCCTAAACGGGCAGTCGGACATACCTCAAGGGGTCCCAGATTGGAGAGGGTGCAGGATGGGATGAGGGACACACACTCCTCCCTGCACCCCCCATGCACGAATTTCATGCACCGGGCCTCTTGTGTATACATAACCCTATGCAGAGTGATACAGATAATTGTTTAGAACAAGGTATCTGACTCATACTGGCTCCAGCTTAGCGCTTCCAGGAGGCAGGTAGATTTAGAATCCAGTCAAGCTAACCCCTTTAGGAGGCAGGTGAATTTAGAACTCAGATGATGCCTGTAAGAAAAACAGCTTTGGCATTACAGATCATTCTGAATATTGTAATCTGGACTAGAAAATGAAAGGTAGTATGTCTTAAGTCAGAGAGAGAGAGAGAGAGAGAGAGAGAGAGAGAGAGGGGATGGGAGAGAAGAAAAAATTAAAAAGGAGCAAAAACATTGAAATTAAGAGAGAGAGTTTTGATATCATTTATGCTTCTGGTTTTTCCTGAGCCCAACTATATTTTCTCTTTTTTAATTCCATAATATATTGGACTATTTTTAAAAATAAACTCCTTTTCTCCCTTTTTGTATAAGCAAGTCCTATCACTTACAAACTAAATATTAATATATATATTTCTTAATAAAATATATTTATAAATGCTTTTTTTTAGTTCTCATTTGTATAACAGAAAAATACAGTTGTGTTGAAGTATAGCTTTAGAAATTACTAATTGTTTTTCTTTGGCTGCATCGTTAACCTCTCTGAATCTTATTTTGCTCATTAAAGTTTGGCTGGAAAATGATTGCAGAATTAAAGATAAGGGCACAAAACAGTAGATACAAAGTAGACAGTAAATAAACAACTGCTATTATAATTCACTGGTGTCCTCAACTAGAATAGAAATTCTCTTTGGTCTCCACAAAAGTTTTCATAAATTAATTGGTTCATTCCATTATTTAATTTTTTATAAAAATGTTTTATTGTTTAAAGTATTACATAAGTCCCCTTTTACCTCCATTGACTTCTCCCTGGCCACCCCCATCCCCCAGCACATGCGCTCACACTCCTGCCTGAGTCTGTGTCCATTGGTTATGCTTATATGCATGGATACAAGTCCTTTGGTTGATCTCTTACCCCCTCACCCCAGCCTTCCCTCATACGTTGGAAAGTCTGTTCAATGCTTCTATAACTCTGGTTCTATTTTTGTTCATCAGTTTATGTAGTTTATTATATTCCACAAATGAGAGAGATCATGTGATATTTATCTTTCTCTAACTGGCTTATTCTGCTTAGCATGATGCTCTCCAGTTCCTTCCACACTGTTGCAAATGGTAAGAATTCCTTCTTTTTTACAGCAGCATAGAATTCTATTGTGTGGGTGTACCACAGTTTTCTAATCCACTCATCTGCGGATGGGCACTTAGGCTTTTTCCAAATCTTAGCTATTGTAAATTGTGCTGCTATAAAAACAGGCGTGCATATATCCTTTCTGATTTGTGTTTCTATTTTCTTGAGATATATTCCTAGAAGTGGGATTACTGCATCAAATGGAAGTTCCATTTTTAATTTTTTGAGGAAATGTCATATTGTTTTCCATAGTGGCTGCACCAGTCTGCATTCCCACCAGAAGTGTAAGAAGGTTCCTTTTTCTCAGCAGCCTCTCCAGCAGTTGTCATTTGTCGAT
This sequence comes from Ia io, assembly GCA_025583905.1. Classification (NCBI taxonomy): domain Eukaryota; kingdom Metazoa; phylum Chordata; class Mammalia; order Chiroptera; family Vespertilionidae; genus Ia; species Ia io. The sequence goes on along the minus strand of JAJQQW010000002.1, from coordinate 90,694,229 downwards.
TTGTTGATGATAGCCATTTTGACAGGTGTGAAATTGTACTTCACTGTCATTTTGATTTGCATCTCTCAGATTATTAGTGACTTTGATGATGTTTTCATATGTTTCTTGGCCTTCTGTATGTCTATGTCCTTTGCTCTTTATTGGATTAGTTATCTTCCTTTTGTTAAGTTGTATAAGTTTCCTATAAATTTTAGAGATTAAACACTTATTAGAGATATCATTGACAAACATGTTCTCCCATGCAGTGAGCTTTCTTGTTGTTTTGCTGATGTTTTCTTTTGCTGTGCAGAAGCTTTTTATTTTTATGTAGTCCCATTTGCTTATTTTCTCCTTAGTTTCCATTGCCCTAGTAGCTGTATTAGTAAATATATTGCTACAGCAAATGTCTGTTATTTTTGTTGCCCATGGCTTCTTCTAAAAGTTTTATGATTTCCCATCTTACGTTTAAGTCCTTTGTCCATTTTGAGTTTATTTTTGTGTATGGTGTAAGTTGGTGGTCTAGTTTCATTTCTTTTCGTTTATCTGTCGACTTTTCCCAGCACCATTTATTGAAGAGACTGTCTTGTCTCTGTTGGATGCTCTTGCCTCCTTTGTCAAATATTAATTGAGCATAATGGCTTGGGTTGATTTCTGGGTTCTCTGTTATGTTCCATTGTTCTATATGTCTGTTCTTGTGAAAATACCAGGCAGTTTTGAGAACAGTGGCTTTGTAGTATAGCTGAATATCTGGTATTGTGATCCCTCCAACTTTATTCTTATTTCTCAAGATTGCTGCAGCTATTTGGGGTCTTTTTATTCCAGATGAATTTTTGACCCAGCCCCTGGGGCTAGAAATCCAAGACCATTGGGCTGTGAGGAGCCTCAGCCCCTTGGATCCCAAGCAGGTAGCCCAGGGGCAGAAAGAGACAGAAAATGGGTAGACAAAAAAAACCCAAAAGGAAAGAAAAGGAGGAACCGCCGGAAAAGGAACTAAATAAAATGGAGGCATGCAATATGTCAGAAAAATAATTCATAATTAGGGTCATACAGTTCATAAACCAGATGGATGAGAAAATAAACAACCTATATAAGAATTAGGAGGAAATAAAGAGTGACATAACTACAATAAAAACCACTATGGAAGCTTTCAACAGTAGACTAGGAGAAGCGGTGGACCGACTTAACAAATTAGAAAACAGGGAAGCAAAACACACGCAATCTGAACTGCAATTGGAGAAAAAAATCAAAAGACAGGAGCAGAGCCTGAGGGAGTTTTGGGAAAATATGAAACAAAGCTACATACATATAATAGGGTCGCCAGAATGACAAAAAGAGGAGCAAGGGTTAGAAAACCTATTTGAAGAAGTAATGTCAAAAAACTTCCCTGATTTGGGGAAGAAAAAATCACACAAGCATTGGGAGTCTCAAACAAGATGAACCCAATAGGCCCACACAAAGACATGTCATAATTACAATGGCAAACATTAATGACAAAGAGAGAATCTTAAAGGCTGTAAGAGAGAGATAGAAAGTTACCTACATGGGATCTCCCATTAGATTATCAAATGATTTCCCAACAGAAACACATCAGGCCAGAAAGGAATGGAAGGAAGTATATAAAGTGATGCAAAGCAGGGACTGAATCCAAGAATACTCTATCTAGCAAGGCTATCATTCAAAATTGAAGGTGAAATCAGGAGCTTCACAGATAAAAAAAAGGATAGGGGAGTTTATCACTACCAAGCCAGCAATGAAAGAAATGCTAAAGGACTGTTGTAAAAAGAAGAAGAAAAAAAGAGAGAAGAAGGAACACAGGCACAAAAAATAAAAATGACTACAAACAAATACCTATCAATAATAACTTTAAACCTAAAGGGACTAAGTGCTCCAATCAAAAGACATCAAGTGGCTGAATGGATGAGAAAACATGACCCATATCTATGCTGTCTACAAGAGACCCACCTCAGAACAAGAGACTCACACAGACTGAAAGTGAAGGGATGGAAAAGTATCTTTCAGGCAAATGGAAATGAAAAAAAAAATCAGGGGTTCATTCCATTCTTGATATGCAAGAGCGTTACTCCTTCAGCACACACGGAAGAAAAGTTTTTCTCCTTTCCAAAATATTTTCCTTGAAGAAATGATTTGCATATGAGCGCAAGTCTTATTATGCTTATCCTCCACTCTGCGAGCACAGGCTGCAAAGAAATGGAGTCCTTAAAGCTGTGACACTAAAGAAGGCTTAACCCAGAGGCTCCAATCATCCAGTTTCCTACAGAGAATTGCTAAAAATTATCCAAATACTTTGTATTCTTTTAATCTAGGCTGGCAGGGGAGGGAAGTTAGGGGTGACTGGGACAGCAAGGGTGGGAAGTTAGGGGTGGCCAGGCCAGCAGGGGAGGACAGTTAGGGGCAACCAGGCTGGCAGGGGAGGGCAGTTAGGCATCGATCAGGCTGGCAGGGGAGTGGTTAGGGGGTGATCAGGCTGGCAGACAGAAGCAGTTAGGGGTAATCAGGCAGGCAGCCAGGGAGGGGTTGGGAGCCAGCAGTCCTAGATTGTGAGAGGGATGTCCGACTGCCCGTTTAGGCCTAAACGGGCAGTCGGACATACCTCAAGGGGTCCCAGATTGGAGAGGGTGCAGGATGGGATGAGGGACACACACTCCTCCCTGCACCCCCCATGCACGAATTTCATGCACCGGGCCTCTTGTGTATACATAACCCTATGCAGAGTGATACAGATAATTGTTTAGAACAAGGTATCTGACTCATACTGGCTCCAGCTTAGCCCTTCCAGGAGGCAGGTAGATTTAGAATCCAGTCAAGCTAACCCCTTTAGGAGGCAGGTGAATTTAGAACTCAGATGATGCCTGTAAGAAAAACAGCTTTGGCATTACAGATCATTCTGAATATTGTAATCTGGACTAGAAAATGAAAGGTAGTATGTCTTAAGTCAGAGAGAGAGAGAGAGAGAGAGAGAGAGAGAGAGAGAGGGGATGGGAGAGAAGAAAAATTAAAAAGGAGCAAAAACATTGAAATTAAGAGAGAGTTTTGATATCATTTATGCTTCTGGTTTTTCCTGAGCCCAACTATATTTCTCTTTTTTAATTCCATAATATATTGGACTATTTTAAAAATAAACTCCTTTTCTCCCTTTTTGTATAAGCAAGTCCTATCACTTACAAACTAAATATTAATATATATATTTCTTAATAAAATATATTTATAAATGCTTTTTTTAGTTCTCATTTGTATAACAGAAAAATACAGTTGTGTTGAAGTATAGCTTTAGAAATTACTAATTGTTTTTCTTTGGCTGCATCGTTAACCTCTCTGAATCTTATTTTGCTCATTAAAGTTTGGCTGGAAAATGATTGCAGAATTAAAGATAAGGGCACAAAACAGTAGATACAAAGTAGACAGTAAATAAACAACTGCTATTATAATTCACTGGTGTCCTCAACTAGAATAGAAATTCTCTTTGGTCTCCACAAAAGTTTTCATAAATTAATTGGTTCATTCCATTATTTAATTTTTTATAAAAATGTTTTATTGTTTAAAGTATTACATAAGTCCCCTTTTACCTCCATTGACTTCTCCCTGGCCACCCCCATCCCCCAGCACATGCCCTCACACTCCTGCCTGAGTCTGTGTCCATTGGTTATGCTTATATGCATGGATACAAGTCCTTTGGTTGATCTCTTACCCCCTCACCCCAGCCTTCCCTCATACGTTGGAAAGTCTGTTCAATGCTTCTATAACTCTGGTTCTATTTTTGTTCATCAGTTTATGTAGTTTATTATATTCCACAAATGAGAGAGATCATGTGATATTTATCTTTCTCTAACTGGCTTATTCTGCTTAGCATGATGCTCTCCAGTTCCTTCCACACTGTTGCAAATGGTAAGAATTCCTTCTTTTTTACAGCAGCATAGAATTCTATTGTGTGGGTGTACCACAGTTTTTCTAATCCACTCATCTGCGGATGGGCACTTAGGCTTTTTCCAAATCTTAGCTATTGTAAATTGTGCTGCTATAAAAACAGGCGTGCATATATCCTTTCTGATTTGTGTTTCTATTTTCTTGAGATATATTCCTAGAAGTGGGATTACTGCATCAAATGGAAGTTCCATTTTTAATTTTTTGAGGAAATGTCATATTGTTTTCCATAGTGGCTGCACCAGTCTGCATTCCCACCAGAAGTGTAAGAAGGTTCCTTTTTCTCAGCAGCCTCTCCAGCAGTTGTCATTTGTCGATTTGTTGATGATAGCCATTTTGACAGGTGTGAAATTGTACTTCACTGTCATTTTGATTTGCATCTCTCAGATTATTAGTGACTTTGATGATGTTTTCATATGTTTCTTGGCCTTCTGTATGTCTATGTCCTTTGCTCTTTATTGGATTAGTTATCTTCCTTTTGTTAAGTTGTATAAGTTTCCTATAAATTTTAGAGATTAAACACTTATTAGAGATATCATTGACAAACATGTTCTCCCATGCAGTGAGCTTTCTTGTTGTTTTGCTGATGTTTTCTTTTGCTGTGCAGAAGCTTTTTATTTTTATGTAGTCCCATTTGCTTATTTTCTCCTTAGTTTCCATTGCCCTAGTAGCTGTATTAGTAAATATATTGCTACAGCAAATGTCTGTTATTTTGTTGCCCATGGCTTCTTCTAAAAGTTTTATGATTTCCCATCTTACGTTTAAGTCCTTTGTCCATTTTGAGTTTATTTTTGTGTATGGTGTAAGTTGGTGGTCTAGTTTCATTTCTTTTCGTGTATCTGTCGACTTTTCCCAGCACCATTTATTGAAGAGACTGTCTTGTCTCTGTTGGATGCTCTTGCCTCCTTTGTCAAATATTAATTGAGCATAATGGCTTGGGTTGATTTCTGGGTTCTCTGTTATGTTCCATTGTTCTATATGTCTGTTCTTGTGAAAATACCAGGCAGTTTTGAGAACAGTGGCTTTGTAGTATAGCTGAATATCTGGTATTGTGATCCCTCCAACTTTATTCTTCTTTCTCAAGATTGCTGCAGCTATTTGGGGTCTTTTTATTCCAGATGAATTTTTGACCCAGCCCCTGGGGCTAGAAATCCAAGACCATTGGGCTGTGAGGAGCCTCAGCCCCTTGGATCCCAAGCAGGTAGCCCAGGGGCAGAAAGAGACAGAAAATGGGTAGACAAAAAAAACCCAAAAGGAAAGAAAAGGAGGAACCGCCGGAAAAGGAACTAAATAAAATGGAGGCATGCAATATGTCAGAAAAATAATTCATAATTAGGGTCATACAGTTCATAAACCAGATGGATGAGAAAATAAACAACCTATATAAGAATTAGGAGGAAATAAAGAGTGACATAACTACAATAAAAACCACTATGGAAGCTTTCAACAGTAGACTAGGAGAAGCGGTGGACCGACTTAACAAATTAGAAAACAGGGAAGCAAAACACACGCAATCTGAACTGCAATTGGAGAAAAAAATCAAAAGACAGGAGCAGAGCCTGAGGGAGTTTTGGGAAAATATGAAACAAAGCTACATACATATAATAGGGTCGCCAGAATGACAAAAAGAGGAGCAAGGGTTAGAAAACCTATTTGAAGAAGTAATGTCAAAAAACTTCCCTGATTTGGGGAAGAAAAAATCACACAAGCATTGGGAGTCTCAAACAAGATGAACCCAATAGGCCCACACAAAGACATGTCATAATTACAATGGCAAACATTAATGACAAAGAGAGAATCTTAAAGGCTGTAAGAGAGAGATAGAAAGTTACCTACACGGGATCTCCCATTAGATTATCAAATGATTTCCCAACAGAAACACATCAGGCCAGAAAGGAATGGAAGGAAGTATGCAAAGTGATGCAAAGCAGGGACTGAATCCAAGAATACTCTATCTAGCAAGGCTATCATTCAAAATTGAAGGTGAAATCAGGAGCTTCACAGATAAAAAAAAGGATAGGGGAGTTTATCACTACCAAGCCAGCAATGAAAGAAATGCTAAAGGACTGTTGTAAAAAGAAGAAGAAAAAAAGAGAGAAGAAGGAACACAGGCACAAAAAATAAAAATGACTACAAACAAATACCTATCAATAATAACTTTAAACCTAAAGGGACTAAGTGCTCCAATCAAAAGACATCAAGTGGCTGAATGGATGAGAAAACATGACCCATATCTATGCTGTCTACAAGAGACCCACCTCAGAACAAGAGACTCACACAGACTGAAAGTGAAGGGATGGAAAAGTATCTTTCAGGCAAATGGAAATGAAAAAAAAAATCAGGGGTTCATTCCATTCTTGATATGCAAGAGCGTTACTCCTTCAGCACACACGGAAGAAAAGTTTTTCTCCTTTCCAAAATATTTTCCTTGAAGAAATGATTTGCATATGAGCGCAAGTCTTATTATGCTTATCCTCCACTCTGCGAGCACAGGCTGCAAAGAAATGGAGTCCTTAAAGCTGTGACACTAAAGAAGGCTTAACCCAGAGGCTCCAATCATCCAGTTTCCTACAGAGAATTGCTAAAAATTATCCAAATACTTTGTATTCTTTTAATAACATACTTTGTTAATAGTAAATTTATTATTTGCTTTTGACCTTCTATTACTACATATCCTAATATATAAAAACCCAGGGTCCGTAGTGACCAACTGAAGGCTCTACTGAACACTGAAAGTCAGTCTGCAGTCAGTGCTTAGCTGCCGTGGAGGGGAGTTGCTGGGGAGGGGAGTTGGGGGTGAGATCAGGCCTGCAGGGGAGGGCAGTTGGGGGCAAGATCAGGCTGGCAAGGGAGGGCTGTTGGGGCAAAATCAAGCCAGCAGGGGAGGGGAGTTGGGGGCAAGATCAGGCCAGTAGGGGAGGGAAGTTAGGGGCAATCAGGCAGGCAGAGGCAGTTAGGGGCTATCAGACAGGCAAGCAGGCAAGCAGGTGAGCAGTTAGGAGCCAGCGTTCCCAGATTGCGAGAGGGATGTCCCCACAGGGATCAGGCTTAAACTGGCAGTCGGACATTCCCCAAGAGGTCCCCGATTGAAGAGGGTGCAGGCTGGGCTGAGGGAACCCCGCCCCGCCCTGGTCATCCACAAATTTTGTGCACTGGGCCACTAGTTAATATATATAAAAGCTTAAGCAACAGTTACAACTGAGAGACTGGAACAACTGGTCAACCAATTGCTAGTGACCCGCACTAACTACCAGGGGGCAGACACTCAATGCAGGAGCTGCTCCCTGGTAGTCAGTGCACTCCCACATCCAATCTCCCATGGCTGGCTGGCGGTGTCAGCATCTGGTGTCCGTTCCTTCCACCCATGGCCTGGTGACCATTGCCTCCTCTCCTAACCCTACCAGGGCCTTCTTTCCTGGCTTGGATGGGTAACCAGGGGTGGGTGGTGGTGGACATGGCCTCTTTCCCAGGGGAGCCGAGGGCTGGCTCCCTCCTTGGGGCTGGCGGCCAACCTCCCAAACTCTGTTCTTCCCCCCCGTCTGGCAGGCCTCAATCCTCCTGCTGCCCACCTGCTGTGGTTGCAGTGTGGCGGCAAGGGAAGGATTGGGGGAGGTGGGAAACCATGTGGTGGCAGGGTACTGGTGTCAACATCCTGCATCTATTCCTTCCATGCCTGGTTCAGTGACCTTTGCCTCCTCTCCTGACCCTGCTGGGGCCTTTGGGCCCCAGCCTGGGACAGGGAACCAGGGGTGGGTGGTAGCGGATGTAACCCCTTTCCCAGGGCACCCGAGGACCAGCTTCCTTCTCAGGGATGGCAGCCAATCTCACGTGCCGCATCCCTTCCCCTGGCCAGCTGGTCCTGACTGGCCCAGACCTGATCAGCCTTGATTACTGCTCAGGCCTAGGGACCCCACCCATGTACGAATTCGTGCACCGGGTCTCTAGTATATTACATAATACACTGTCTTAGTCCATTCAGGCTACTAAAGAGTACATCATAGACTGGCTGGCATATAAACAACAGAAATTTATTTCTCACGGTTCTGGAGCCTGGAAATTAAAGATTAAGGCTCTGGCAGATACCTGTCTGGTGGGAGCCTGCTTCCAGGTTCATAGAATACTGTATTCATTACGTCCTCACCTTGTGGAAAGGGCCCGGGGGCTCTGTAATATCTCTTTTATAAGGGCACTAATCCCACCATGAGGATTCCATATTGATGACCTAATGACCTCTCAAATGCCCCACCTTCTAATATCCTCATATTGGAGGTTAAGTTTCAACCTGTGAATTTTGAGGGGACATAAACATTCAGTCTATCAGATGAAAGATACAAGGTAGAAATAGTTAGCTTTTCTCCCTCTCTCAAAGAAACAACAATATAAAAACATACTTTCATTTGGTTAAATAATCAGAAAATAAAAAATACATATGTAATTCTAAAGATTTTTCTTTTCTCTCATTTTTCTTATAAAAAAAAAGCAATGCTAGAAAGAAAAGTACATTCTAAATTGATTAATGAACATAGCCTTTGAATGGCGGATTAGAAAATGTATTGCACTCAATCCATAAAAAAGTATAATGGAAGAAATAAATTTGCTCAATACCAAGGTTTTCAATTATTATCAAATAAAACATTTGCCTCATGTCTTTCACTATTAAAGTCAAGGAAGGCATAAGTCCCTGTTTGTGACGATTCAAAGTGAGTACAGCAGATTCATGGTGGCTGGTTTTATTCAAATTTATCATTGAGTGTTAAAAAACAATTTTGAAAACCAATATTTTATTTCTGATTATATAAATCAGTACAAACAAACCATCATGATTTTTTTTGTTGTTAATCCTCACCCAAGGATATTTTTCCATTGAGTTTTAGAGAGTGGAAGGGCAGAGGAGAGACACATAGAGAGAAACATTGATGTGAGACAGACACACCAATTGGCTGCCTTCCTCATGCACCTGACCCTCAACCTCAGGGATTGAGCCTGCAACCCAGGTATGTGCCCTTGATCAAAATCAAACACACAACCCTTCAGTTCATGGACTGACTTTTTATCCACTAGCCAAACCAGCTATAGCCAAACCATCATGATTTTTAAAGGATCAAACATTCACTATAAATATCCATTCTTTACATATTTTAATTTTACTATGTTTTAGAAAGTTAACCCTAATTTTGCTGACAAAGGGCATACCAGTTAAGAATAGTGAAAGGCACATAATTAGCACTCAAAACTATTTTTCTTTGAGTTACATTTATTCTTATGCTTTAAATATATTTTTTGACCTTCTGTATTTGAAAAAAAATGTTTTATCTCTACAGAATTTATCATCTGGCTCAGTTAGAATTATTTACTTGTCTATTTCACTAAGTGCTAAACAAGTTAGATGAAATCGAGAGGGAGAACAAAATGGGTTTTTATATTATTTATCAAGTAATAAATACCACTGATATAATACCATGAAACTTTATTTTTTCTAATTATTTAGTGTACCAGATTTTATACCAAATAAATTATTTACTGGACTAAAAAAAATTGCAACCAAATTGCATGATTGAAAGTTATAATGCCACTTATTTCTACCTTATATAGCCTATCAAGCTCCTTTCCTACTTTATTGCTTTTTCCCTGTCTTTGTTTCTTCTTTTTTAACTTATACAGCATTAGATCATGTGTGTTTTTTGTTGTTGTTGTTGTTTTAGTTTTTAAAAAGCCCTTGTCTACTCCAATGATTTACAGTTCCGTAGATAACACCATGCTCCTTTAAACCCATCCAACAGTTGACTTATTTGCTGTTGATAATTCCAATGGTATGTTATTATAATAATACTAGAGGCCCAGTGCACAAAATTAGTGCAATTGGGGCGGGGGAGGGCCTCAGCCCAGCCAGCACCCTCTCGCAGTCCAGGACCCCTCAGGGGATGTACACCTGCCAGCTTAGGTCTGCTCCCCACAGAGCAGGCCTAAGCCTGCAGACAGACATCCCTCTTGCAGTCTGGGACCCCTCGCTCCTTACCACCTGCCTGCTTGCTGCTCCTTACCGCTTGGCTAGCTGCTCCTTAGTGCTTCCGCGGAGTCGGGAGAGGCTCCTGCTACTGCCGCTGTGCTCGCCAACTGTGAGCCTGACTTCTGGCTGAGCAGTGCTCCCCCTGTGGGAGCACAGTGACCACCAGCGGGCAGCTCCTGCATTGAGCGTTTGCCCCCTGGTGGTCAGTGAGCATCAGCGACCAGTCGTTCCGATCATTCTACTGTAATGGTCGCTTAGGCTTTTATTATGTAGATAGAAGCATAAAATAGTAAAATATGTAAAAGGCAATTTTTGTTATTATGTAAGCTCTTCAAATGCATATTTACATGGACATTTTACTTATTGTTCCATTGCCTTGAGGTTTGGGGCATTAAAAAAAAATAGCAACAAACAGCAGAGATAAATTTCTATGGTTTTCAGGGGAGAAGCATTTCAGAGAGGCACTGTCCTTGGAAACCATTCATTTAATTCTTATCAAAAACACAAGGACAGGATACAGTGTTTTTTGTGTTATATGGCAATAGAGGTATAATTTAAATGTGAGGATATGATGGTAAGGAAGGCAGATGGGTCTAGTGGAATCACATTGCTCAGTGACCAGAGCTATAGTTCATAACTTTTACAGGTCTTATTTTAACTAATCACTACATCAAAGAATCTTAGTTCTACCATGATAAAAACCTAAGATTTTGCTTTTCCTTTTTTAAAATGTTAACATAATTTTATATTTATGTGATTTTTGTTAATGCCTCACTAATGACTTTGTAAATTCTGTCATACCTGGTTTATTTTTATGTACTATTACCAGTTCTTGTTCCATAATTGGAGAATCACTGTCAAGAAATATATTGTGTCCTAAGGACTGAATATCTTAAACTCCACTTTGATTAGGCCAACTGATCAAACAGCAAGCAAAGCCTTGAGAAAGGAGATTTAAACAGGATCACAAGAGGTATTAATTCAATGTGGGGAAACAGGGGTCATCACAGATTGATGCGGTGCACCAAAAGCAAAGTGTGAAAGATTAAAAGCATAATTTAGGTTTTCTTAGCTAGAGATCATTGTATTGTAATGAGCAGTCCAAATACAAAGAGACAGATAGATAAAGTAGGCACATTAATAGTGATAACTAGCAGTAACTGTAGCAGCAGTGATTGTTAAAGTGGAAAGCCCTAGGCATTAGAAATCTGATGCTTACAAGGGCCCAAAGAATCTCTGTACATTCTATAGTCAGGATCTTTCTGGAAACCATACGGGAAGAAGACAGCTGACAGGATGGGGACAGGCGGAACCCAAGGAGGCCAGAAAAAGAACAAAAGCTATCTTACCCACTCAGAGTGACAGATTCTATAAATCTTTAGAATTTGTAACAGGCAGTCCATTGCAGACATAATTTGAATTTCTTTTGAGTTCAAATTTAGTTTTTAGTAAGACTATACACACCTACATAGTATTGATTTATTTTTTACCTATCCCTTTGCCAAATAGTTTTAATAATCTTGATTTATGAGTTAGAATATTAATAATTAAACTCAGATGGATTTAAGTGATTACCTGGTGATGATATAGGAACTTGAGCAGGTACTGCATTAACAGAATCCTCAGGCTGCAGTCACAGGCACCTGTTAATAGCTGAAACAGGGAATTTGGGGAGGTAGGCTTTAATATGTTTCTTGTCTTATGCTGCTAGAGATACATGCACACAGAGAAGCTTCGCCCCCTGCCCCCCCAAAAAATGTGTTATTTTGCGGGAGAACTATAGTACACATGTGCACGCACGCGCACACACACACACACGCACACACACACACAAACTTGTCCACATCATTACTCTTTGAAAGCATTTCTTATTTCTTCTCCCTTAGTTTGTGCTCCTCTTCACAAGAGAAAAAACAACAACAAAAAAAAACCCCCACACATGCAGGATAAGTAACATTGTTTGTCAATCTCTTTCTAAATTTGGAATCAGTCCAAAAAACCCAGGAGGAATTTCAACTCAGCCACAATTAATCTGCAGAAAATACACCCCACGTGACTTGCCCCTGTCTCCATCACTACTAATCTTTTCATGTATTCTTTATAAAGAATCCATTGGACTTTAATTAATATGAAAATTCAGGTTTTCATCTGATTTAAATGTGACTGACATCATGCTGCTTCTAAAAGCAGAACAAAGTACAAGCATGGTGAAAGTAAATCTTAAAACCTGGTGCCTGCCACAGTTTTATTTCCTCACCACCAAATCCTCTCTAGCATTTCCATGATACATGACAGTGACACATCAATAGCATTTTGTGGGAATCTTGATGTCCATACCTATAAACAGGGACATACTTGAAAAATGCCTATACACAGGAAGGATATGTTTCAATATCTGTCAAATGAATCAGTCGTCTTTAGTTCAAGCTAAAAATGACTGAAGTTTCACATTAAATATGTATATGTTTCCCAAAGAGTCAATGGGGTAAAAAGGAGGATAATCTTTAGAAGTGAAAACACACACACCTACATCCTTTTGCCCTTTGCACACATGCACATTTCTCCTCGTATTCAGTGAACTGTTTAAAGTAGACACAAATGTGTTCTTGGAAGGGAGCAGAGTAGCACAAGGCACTGTTCTCTCAGTTCCTAGTGATTAACATTCTGCTTGTCATTGACCAGGCTGCTCTCATGTTTATGTATTCTGCTTATCCATGTGTATGGGGTATGCGTCCTGATGGGGCATAGTGCCTTTTGCAAGGACTGATCATAATCCTACATCCTGCTTCCTCCATAGAATGTAGTATACTGTCATAGCAATGTGCAAAGGCCTAAAGAGTGACTATGAGAGCAAAATTCACACATTGTTCATTTCAATAAAATATTCTTGGCATTGTGTTTCAAAATGTATTCTGTTAAAAAATTATTGAACATCGCTCCCTTTCTCTGCCATTATGGGCCCCCTTCATGAGTGGTTGGCCCCCTTCCTCACCATGTCTTCTCACAAGCAATTTCTGGCCAAGAAAGGGAAGCAGGATTTTTCCTTTCTTCCTATGGATTTTTATGAAAACAGGTGATAAAATCAAGTACAATTCAGAAATAGACATTGGGTAAGAGCCAAGGTGGGTCTATAAGGAATGGTTCATGTATTTATGCTGCATTAAGGTCATTAACATCTTGCTATACGAAATTGAAACAGCCACCACTATCTGAATATGTTTTACTGAGAAAATAATGACTTTATTTTAATGCCTCTTTGTTGATAGACTGGTTCAGTAATAAATATGTTAAATATTTTGCTTAAAAAAGAAATAAAATTTAAAATTAAGAAATGTTTTAATTCTGTCTATTGTCCCTGGTCAGCTTAGTTCTATGTACATCTATCTCTGTTTCCCAGTATTGCAAATTGTGAAAAGTATAGGTCATCTCTTACCAAGCAATGTGACTAGAGATTCTTAATTTAAATTTAAACATTCTAAGAAGGTGACTCATAAAGAAAATTTGAAATTCTAGTTAGTTTATTTAAAATTTGAGGCATTTTAACGTATTTTCAGTTTCATATCATTTTTCCGGTAAACTCTGATAAGTACAAAAAGGACACTTTTATATACATGTGTACACATATACAAACCTATATACACATGTATAAAACCATCTTATATAATAAAGAGGTAATATGCAAATTGACCATCACGCCCTCACACAAGATGGCCACCCACATGTGGTCACAAGATGGCCAACACAAGATGGCCAGCAGGGGAGGGCAGTTGTGAGCAATCAGGCCAGCAAGGGAGAGAAGTTAGGGGCGACCAGGCCAGCAGGAGAGGGCAGCTGGGGCTGACCTGGCGGGCAGGGGAGGGCAGTTGGAAGGGGAACCAGGCCTGTAGGGGAAGGCAGTTGGGGACTACAAGCCTGCAGGGGTGGGAAGTTGGGGGTGACCAGGTCTGCAGGGGAGGGCACTTGGGGGGGACCGGGCGAGCAGGGGAGGGCAGTTAGGGGTGACTGGGCTGGCAGGGGAGGGCAGTTAGGGGCGATTGGGCCAGCAGGGGAGTAGTTAGGCATCGATCAGGCTGGCAGGGAAGTGGTTAGGGTATGATCAGGCTGGCAGGCAGAAGTGATTAGGGGCAAGCAGGCAGGCAGGCAGGTGAGTGGTTGGGAGCCAGCAGTCCCAGATTGTGAGAGGGATGTCCGATTGCCGGTTGAGGCCCAATCCCCCGAGGGGTCCCAGATTGGAGAGAGTGCAGGCTGGGCTGAGGGACACCACCCCTCCAGTGCACGACTTCATGCATTGGACCTCTAGTAGTTAAATAAGTGGCATTGAAGTAGTTTGATTTTAACGTAATCTCTTTCTGTGCAGATATCTAGTCCTTATTTTTTATTTCATTTTTTGAAATCACCACTTATCCCCCCTATACCCTTTTCCAAGTGATCCCACCTCCCTCCCCACAGCAATCACCACACTGTTGTCCATGTCCATGAGTTATTTCTCTTTTTTGCTTTTTTGCTCAATCCCTCCAACCCCCACCGCCCACAATTGTCAGCCTGCTCTATATTTATGAGTCTATCTCAATTTTGCTTCTTAGTTCAGTTTCTTCATTAGATTCCAAATATGAGTGAAATCATGCAGTACTTGTCTTTCTCTGATTGGCTTTTGTCACTTAGCATAATACTCTTTAGATCCATCTATACTGTCACAAAGTGTAAAATTTTCTTATTTTTTACTGATGAATAGTATGAGTAGTATTCCATTGTGTAAATGTTCCACAGCTTTTTTATCTACTCACCTACCAAAAGGCACTTGGGCTGCTTCCAGATCTTGGTTATCTACATTAATAAAAGAAAAAGATGCAAATTGACTGTACCTTCATGACACCCACCAGCCAATCAGGAGTGAGTATATAAATTAACCCAACAAAGATAGTGGGTTAATTTGCATACACAGGAACTAAGCGGCTGGGAGCGGGGCAGGACGCAGGCATTCCACACCGCCCCAGCTGCTCCAGGCCTCTGGGCAGCGTGGGAAAGTGGAAAGGCGGTTCTGGGCCAGAGCAAAGGCAAAAAGGCAGCTCCAGTCTGGAGCGAAGGTGGTGCTGGCAGCCAGGGGAAGGAAGTCCATTCTTGCACAAATCTTCGTGCATTGGGCCTCTAGTTGTAAATAATGCTGCAATGAATATAGCAGTGCATATATTCTTTCGCATTAGTGTTTTGGAATTTGGATATATTCCCAGAAGTGAATTTCTGGGTCATAAGACAGATCCACTTTTAATTTTTTGAGGAAACTCTGTACTACTTTCCATAGTAGCTGCACTAATTAGCATTCCCACCACAGTGTACTAGGGTTCACTTTTCTCCACATCCTCACCAGCACTTGTTGTTTGATGATTTATTGATGATAACCATTTTGACAGGTGTGATTTGATATCTCATAGTGGTTTTAATTTGTATTTCTCTGATGATTAGTGATTTTGAGCATCTTTTCATATGTCTATTGGCCATCTGTATGTCCTCTTTGGATAAGTTACCACTCAGGTCCTTTGCCCATTTTTTAATTGGATTGTTTTTGGTGTTGAGTTTTATTAGTTCTTTATACATTTTTATATGAAGCCCTTATCAGATGTATTGGCAAATATGTGCTCCCATTCAGTGGGTTGTCTTTTCATTTTGTTGATGGTTTCCTTTGCTATGCAAAAACTTTTTAGTTTGATGTGGTCCTATTTGGTTTTTTTTTCTTTTTTTCCCCTTGCCCAAGTAGATATATCAGAAAAAATATTGCTATGAGAAATGTTTGAGATTCTACTGCCTATATTTTCTTCTAGAATTTTTATGGTTTTGAGTCTAACATTTAAGGTTATATTCCATTTGAGTTTATTCTTATGTTTGGTGTAAGAAAGTAGTCTAGTTTCATATTTTTGCATATATCTGTCCAATTTTCCCAACACTATTTATTGAATAAGCTATCTTTATCCCATTGTATATTTTTGCCTCTCTTATCAAATATTAATTGACTATAAAGGCATGGACTTGTTTCTGGTGTCTATTCTGTTCCATTGATCTATCTGTCTGTTTTTATGCCTGTACCATGCTGTTTAAATTACTGTGGCCTTGTAGTACAGTTTGATATTAGGTTCCATGATTCCTCCAAATTTGCTCTTCTTTCTCAAAACTTTTATTGTTATTTGGGGTCTTTTGTGGTTCCATCTACATTTTTGGAGTATTTGATCTAGTTCTGTGAAATACGCCATTGGAATCTTGATAGGAATTACATTGAATCTATAGATTGCTTTGGGTAGTACGGACATTTTAATGATGTTAATTCTTCCTATCCATGAACACAATATATGTTCTTATTTATTTTATCTTCTTCAATTTCTTTCCTCAGTGTATTATTATTTTCTGAGTATAGGCCTTTTACATACTTGGTAAGTTTATTCCTATGTATTTTATTTTTTTTAAGCAATTGTAAATGGGATTACTTTCTTTGTTTCACTTTTTGATAGTTCATTATTGTTTTTAAAAAATGCAACTGATTTCTGGATATTTATTTTGTATCCTGCTGCTTAATTCATTTATCAGTTCCAATAGTTTCTGATAGAATCTTTAGGGTTCTCTATGTACAGTATCATGTTATCTGCAAACTTATTCTTGTCTGATTGCTGTGGCTAGTATTTCCAGTTCTATGTTCAATAATAGTGGTGAAAGCAGATATCTCTGCTTGGTCCCAGTCTTAAGGGAAATGCTTACAGGTTTTGCCCATCAAGATTGGTGATGGCTGTGGTTTTTGTTATATATGGCCTTTATTACATTGGGGTATATTTCCTCTATTCCCACTTTTCTGAGAGTTTTTTATCATAAATGGGTGCTGGATTTTATCAAATGCTTTTTCTGCATCTATTTATACGATCATGTAGGTTTTTATCCTTCATTTTGTTTACACAGTGTATCACATTTATTGACTTGTAGATATTGCACAAACCTTACCTCCCTGAAAGAATTCCCACTTGGTCATTGTGTATGATCTTTTTAAGTTATTACTGGATTTGGTTTGCTAATATTTTGTTGAGGATTTTAGCATCTATATTCATCAGGGATATTGGCCTATCATTTTCTTTCTTTGTTAAATAAGTGACATGGAAATAGTAGTCTCTTTATTTGGTTTTGGAATTAGGATGATGCTGGTGTCATAAAGTGAGTTGGGAGTCTTCCTTCCTCTTGAATTTGTTGGAATAGTTTAAGAAAGATAGGTGTTAGTTCTTCTTTGAAAGTTTGGTAAAATTCATCTGTGAAGCCATGTGGGCCAGGACTTTTGTTTGATGGGAGTTTTATTTTGTTACTACTTCAATTTCACTAGTTGTAATCTGTCTATTCAGATTTTCTTATTCTTCCTGATTCAGTTTTGGGAGATTGTATGTTTCTAAGAATTTATCTAATTGTGTCCAGGTTGTTCAATTTATTGGCATATAGTTGTTCATAATATTTTGTTACAATCCTTTGTATTTTTTAGTATCATTTGTTACTTCTCTTTCATTTCTGATTTTATTTATTTGAATCTTTTTTTAAAAAAAAACCTTACCCAAGGATATGTTTATTAATTTTAGAGAGAGAGAAAGGGAATGAGTGAGAAAGAAAGAGAACTACTGATGTGAGAAACATTATTGGTTGCCTCCCATTCATGCCCTGAATGGGGATCTAACCTGCAAGGTAGGTATGTGCTCTGACAGGGATGTGAAACCACACCTATTTGGTGCATGGGACAATGCTACAACCAGCTGAGCTTCCTGGTTAGGGGATATTTTCTCTCTCTCTCTCTCTCTCTCTCTCTCTCTTTCTCTCTCTCTCTCACACACACACACACACACACACAACGCACCCACTTTTGATGAGGTTAAGGTTTTGTCAATCTTGTTTATCTTTTCAAAGAACCAGCTCTTGGTTTCATTGAACTTTTGCATGTTTTTTTAACTCTATTTTGTTTATTTCTGTTCGGATGTTTATTATTTCTTTCTTTCTACTCACTTTGAACTTTATTTGTTGTTCTTTTTCAAGTTCCTTTGAGTGCAAAATTAGATCGGTTACTTGAATTTTACCTTATTTCTTGAGATAGGCCTCTAATGCTATGAATTTCTGTCTTACAAGTACTTATTCTGTGTCCCACAGATTTTGGGTTGTTGTATGTTCACTTTCCTTTGCTTTCTGGTAGTTTTGATTTCTTCCTTGATCTCATTGTTAACCCATTCATTGTTTAGTAACATGTTATATAGCCTCAATATTTTGCTGTGTTTTCAGCTTTCTCCTTGTGATTTATTTCTAGTTTCATAGCATTATGTTAAGAGAAGATGCTTGGTATGATTTCAATCTTCTGAGATTTACTGAGACTTGATTTGTGTTTGACCATGTGGTTCAACTTAGAAAACATTCTATGTGCTCTTGAAAAAAATACATATTCTGCTTCTTTGGAGTGAAATGATCTGAAGATATCAAATAAACCCATTTGATCTCTTGTGTCATTTAAGGCCACTGTCTCCTTATTGATTTCCTGCCTGGAAGATCTACCCATTGACATAAATGGGGTATTAAAATCCTCTACTATGACTGCATCACAGTTAATCTCTCACTTTATGTCCATCAAGATTTGCATTACATATTTAGATGTTCTTATGTTGGGTGCATAAATGTTTATAAGGATTATATACTGTTGTTGGATTGCTTTATTTGCCATTGTGTAGTTTCCTTTTTTGTCTCTTACTATAGCCTGGGTTATAAAGTCTATTTTGTCACATATAAGTATTGCTAACCCAGCTTTTTTTTTCCATTTGCATGAAATATGTTTTTCCGCCGTTTTACTTTTAGTTTATGTGTATATTTCATTCTGACTTGGGTCTCTTGAAGACAGTATATCTGTGGATCTTGTTTTATATCAATTCAGCAACCCTCTGTCTTTTGATTGGAACATTTAAGCCACTTACATTTAAAGTGATTATTGATAGGTTTGTATTTATTGCCAGGTTTGTATTTATTGCCATTTTATTTTTTTTTAACTGTGTTCCTGTTCTTTTTCTCCTCCTTCTCCTTGAAGCAAGCATTCAATATTTCCTATAATACTGGTTTGGTAGTAACAAACTCCTTTCACTTTTTCTTGTCTGGGAAGTTTTTAGTTCTCCTTCAATTTTAAATGATAGCCTTGCTGGGTGACATATTCTTGGTTGTAATTCCTTGCTTTTCATCACTTTGAATATTTCATGCCAATCCCTTCTGGACTGCAGTGTTTTGTTGAGAAATCAGCTGACAGTCTTATGGGATCTCCCTTGTATGTAAATAACTGCCTTTCTCTTGTGGCTTTTAAGATTCTCTCTTTGTCTTTAACCTTTGGAATTTTAATTATTATGTGGGCCTCTTTGGGTCCATCTTGTTTGGAATTCTGCTCTTTTTGGGCTTGGGTGTCTTTTTTCTTCACCAGGTTAGGGATGTTTTTGGTTATTATTTCTTCAAATAAGTTTTTGATCCCTTGCCTCTCTCTTCTCCTTCTGTTACCCCTATGATGTGGATGTTACTATGCTTCATGTTCCAAAAGTTCCTTGATATATTCCCATTTTTGAAATTCTTGTGTTTTTTTTCCTCTGCTCTGAGTGGGTGTTTTTTCTACCTTGTCTTCCAAATAGCTGATTCAATCCTCTGCTTTTTCTAACATAGAACTTATTCCTTCCAGTGTATTCTTTATTTCAGATATTACAATAATCATTTTTGACTGGTCCTTTTTCATGGTTTCTATATCCTTGTTCATGCTATTGAGCAGCCTTATAATTATAACTTTGAACATTTTATCAGATAAATTGTTTGCCTTCATTTCATTTAGCTCTTCTTCTGGAGAATTCTCTTGTTGTTTTTTTCATTTGGGGTCTGTTTCTTTGTCTGTCCATTTTGGGTGTCTCTTTGTGTTTGCTTCTGTGTACGAGGTTGATCTGCTATGACTCTGCTTGGAGCTCTAGGAATGTCCTTTGTGTACATTATGTTGCTCACCCTATTGTAATTGAATCTTTATTGCTATTAGTCTGTTTGTGTGTATGATCAATACTCAGACTGGCTGATGGTGAGGCACTACCCCCAAAACAATGTTCAGATTGATGAGCAGGTGCTGATGACACAAAGTGGAATTTGTCTCAGTAGGTTTTGGTGCCTGCCAAGATCTCATGTTGGATATGCTGACTGTGAAGCTTATTGTATGCTCTTCTGTTGCTGCCTGTTACTGGCCCTGGGAAATCTTTGGAGCTTTCTGCAACCCACATGTTTTGGCTGTCTCTGCTGGGCCTGGGTACATGCATAAAGGACCAATCTGCACACAAAGGGAGGCTTTTACCAGCACTGGGCATAAGGGTAAGTCAGCAAAAATCTCAAAACACCATAATATCTTCCTCTGCCTACAGGTTGCTTGTTAGGCTCAGTCACTGAAAGAGCCTCTGGCTGTACTCCTCATCAGGGCATAAACTTCACAGAGTGGGGAGAGAGGAATTACAGATGATGGGGCTATTGTTTCCCCCCAAGCTGATGCTGCATAGAGGAGAGTGCTCTGCCCATGAGAGATGGCTTCTGAGGTATGGGGAAATGGCTCAGCAAAGAAATCGTTGTGGGTGACCCTTTAGCTCTCTCCTCAGAGCCACCAACCCCCATTTCTCCTCACGTGGCTCTAGTCCACTCTGCCCTTTCTCCACTGGAGCCTAAGTTGAGTGACTGCAAATAAAATTTTGTGGGTTGGTTCTTTAAGAGTGTTCCTGGGTCTCTACCCATCTCTCCCTGGTGAACAGAAACCCCACTGCTTTTCACAGCCAGATGTTATGTGGGTGCCTTTCCTGAATCTGGTAGGCTAGGCTAGGGAGTACAGCTTGGGGTTGAGACTCCGCACTGCTCAGGGGAAACCCCCAACAGCTGAGATATCCTTCCAAAACTTCAGTTCCACCTGTGAGAGCTGGGACAGCTATCTTGCACTTCTGCATTTCTTACCTTTCTTCTGTAAGTACTCTGTTATAACTCTTCTCTCCAGCTAATCTTCAATTGGTCATTCAGATTTATTTTTCTATAATTTAGTTATAATTCCAGTTTTGTCTTGAGGGAGGTTAGTGTAGATTCCATTTACTCTACCATCATCTTGGATACCCTTAATGTAATATTTTTTGAAAAAATATAGTTCTAGGGATGGGATTAAAAAAGAGCTAATATCCATCATTGTTCTTGATTAGCTTGGGTCTTAAATTAAAAAGGTCCAGAGTGCTTCTGCACATTTTTTTACACTTTTACATACTTGTTTTGGTAAATTCTGGGACATTTAATTTGAAGTGTGTTTCGTTTAACCCTGCATTTCTTCAAAGGATTCGAGACCTGCAAAAACATGGGGATAATTTGGGATGCTGGGATAGTAGACAATTCTCCATGAGTCTTTGGCATTTGCATGTCTCACAGATAGAGGTGTTGTCTGCTTTTGTTCTGTATTATCTATTCAAGCATGCACGTATGATAAACATATTTGAAAAATAGGGATGATATTTCTCTCCAGAGCAAAGGGCAGACATAGTTACTGTTTAGAGTAATAAAGTTAACGTATCTCACTAGGGAAAATGTCAGGCAAGCTTATTGCTCATTATAAAAGATTTGTGTTCTCTAAACTCTGGTTTTCTTTTCATTGTGTACAGTTATTAACTAGCTTTTTTTGTGATGCCATGTGAGAATTAAAGTGAGGGGAAGTGGAACAAGAAATACTGATGCTCTGACTCTGCAATGACTGTTAGTAATAAATTTTTCTTTGTTTCTGACCCAGAAATCTTGTGTCTTACACCATCATCCTTAAAAATGTGTCAGGCTAAATTATGCACTTGCAATTAGAGTAAAATGCCAAGACCTTTACTGTTATTGACAGCTGGTTATTTGGGCTAGTAAGAATGCTGATTTCCCTACTTATTATAGTATCATTTTCATTAATATCAGATAACAAATATTTTATTTGGACTGATCAGTAAGCCTATGTTTCAGACCAGAGATTAATAAACTATCACCTCCCACTCCCTTCCATAGGCCAAATCTGGCTTGGCACCTGTTTTTGTAAACACAGTTTTGTTTGAAAACAACCATGCACATCACTTACTGTTGTTTATGGTTTGTTTTACACTACAACATCAGGATTGAGTAGCTGCAATTGTATGGACTGCAAAGGCTAAAATATTTACTATCTGCCTCTTTAGAGAAACTGATTGCTGGCTTTTATTATATAGAAAAATAAGGCAACCAAAAATTCAGGATACCATCAGTTGATTTAGGAATATTTGGGGTAGAAAGATAAAATAGAAATAGCATGATAGGATGAGAGGGAACTTGACAGTTAACCACAGACAAACTCACTGACTGGATATACTACACTTGTGTAATGTATTCAACAAATATGCAAGGCATAATCACATAACTTAATTCTTCAAGACCCAGTTCAATCTCTAAGCCTATTCTGATTTATATTGGGAAATTTGTTTTTTCTCCTCAGAGCTCCCTTAACACTTTATCTTAAACATCTTCTATAACCAATTTTCTGCCTTACGTTATGTTTACATACACATGATTTCTCTTGCCAGACTATATATTTCTTAGGGAGGAATCCATATTTATAAATGGATTAACAAACTGTTACCTCCATGATCCAACTTTAGGGATAATGATCCACCTTTATGGACCTAGACATTGACTTTAGCAAATCTCCTTTCCTTTTTTTTAAGTAGAAATCATAAAATGTTTTTTTTTCCTCCTGTAAGTCTAAAATAGCAAATTATGTCCTTAAACTGAAAAATAAAACATGTTTCAAAGTACTGTCTTTGGGGAAGATTTCCTTTTCTAATTATACTTCTAAAAGTCTAATTTCATTTCCTTAGTTGGTTTTAACTTAATAAAGGAAGAGGGTGAGATAGAATACAATCATTCCTGTTGGCAGGGGAAAGCACATACACACATTGATTCTTTTTAAGAAGGTGATGTTGGAAAAGATACATCTCTGAGTTAGACATAACCAAATGTCAGAAATAGAAAAAGAGGGTGAGTCAATCAGTTGCCACAAATTCCATGTCACACAATCATGGTAGCAGGATTTAAGTAGGTATGAGTGGAGTGGCACAAGACTGTAGCTCAACACACAGAAGCAAAGTCTTGGAGAAGGAAGATACATCAATATGTCAGAAGGGTTACTGAACTGAGTCACTGGGGGAGACATTTCATGGATAGATGGCTTAATATTGTATAAGAAATTTAGGATGAATAATAATAATTAATAATAATAACATTAGCAACATTATTGAGAATTTGTTAAGAGCCAGGCACCTTGCTAAGCAATTTAAATGTATTTAATTTTCATAAAAACCTTCTAAAGCAAAGCTGATTATTACCCTCATTATACAGATGAGGACATCTTGGATTAAATAATACTTAAGGTCAAGCAACTAGTAAGTGACAAGTGAAGTTTAATTCAAGATAAAATCATCTCACTCCAGATCACTAACTTTTTAGTCATAGTCCACTGCCTCCAGATAGGCAAAGCTACTTCTCACGAGGCCATATGCTCCTATGAAGGAAAGCCTTAACTACTGGAAACCTCAGTAAGATGGGGTGTTGAAATAAAGGGGTTAAGATACACAGTTTCAGGTATGATTTACCTTTGAAGCTCATTTAGTCCCATGAGACATGCCCCTTTATTGTCAGTCCAGCCATCAGGGAGAGGTTATTACTGCTTCCTAAACAACTCCACTTGCTGACAACACCACATATATTTACAGTTCAGATGTTCTTCCACAAATTGATTTCTGTGCCATTCACACTTGCAGGAAGAGTATTCTTGTTGCAAGCCACACCATTAACATATTTAACACTTTTGCATAGGAACAGGCAAAACTTGATCTAAGTCTTTAAGATGTGCTAATAATAATTTTTCAGGCAAATCTCATTATGTTTCAATGCTTTCAGAATAGTTCAACTCTAAATTATGACATATGCCAACTGTTGGTCCAGAGCTCTAGAGTTTCAAACAAATGCTGGGATCTCTTCAGAGAAACCTGCAGCTTGCAGTAGGACAAGAGGCATAGTGGGAGGAGAGTCAGAAACTGGTGCCCACCCTGGTTTTACTGTTTAATTCTTAGTCTTTTAGTTTCACTCTGACCTCAAGAAAGTGTAACTGAAAGAAAAGTAAAACTTTTATAGTCAATAGGATAGGAAAGTTTAAAAAAAAAAGTTGAGTGAACAGAGACACTTAAAATAGAAATTCAAGAATATTGAAGAAGTATACCTCTCAGAACAAAAATTAGAGTTTCAGGTGGAGTGAAGTGTCAAGTCTCATGTGTTTGCCCAGACATTGAACTAAGAATAATCAGATACTAAGACAGTCCATATTGGATCACTGTTGGAACTCAGAACACATGCCTGTAGGCTAAAACTTGATTATTTTACTCTTATAGCCAAAGGCCACCATCAACTTCATGGAGAAGCACAAAGCTGAAGGAATGCGTTTCTTTGTATTATATAGTGACAAGGTTAGTTTTTTGGCTTTTCAGCTGATCCTCACCAGCCTTCAAATTCTAATAGAATGAAATTCTTTTAAAGGGAAGAGCAAAAGAAATATGCATATTTTACAAGGCTTCCAGCACTTTAGGTTTAAATAATATGGCACCAATGTGAAATAAGTGATTGTATTTCTTTCTGACAATCCTAACTAAACTACCTATCACTTAAAATTTAGAACTATGTCTTACTATTCTTTGCACTTGCCCTTAAAAATACCTATTACAGTCATTGATATATCAGAGGAGCTTATTAAATACGTAATGGGTCAGTATCATGATTTTTATAAGTTGTACAGATTGATGTAGCTATAATAATAAATACTCATAAACTATATACAATATAAAATTTCTTCTGATTTTTTCCTA
The DNA here is from genome assembly GCA_025583905.1 of Ia io. Lineage (NCBI taxonomy): Eukaryota > Metazoa > Chordata > Mammalia > Chiroptera > Vespertilionidae > Ia > Ia io. The sequence continues at coordinate 90,669,365 of JAJQQW010000002.1, read as the reverse complement.
CATCTAATATTCCATATAATGACCACAAGACATACTCAATTAACCGCATTCTATTATTTTCACATGATGCTGTTACCCTAGTAGGAAGTCAGTATGAGACCAATAAATGGATGTCAGCTCTGATCATGAAACTATTATTGGGCTGGTGCCATTTCTCTATTGAAAACTAACTGTAGAGTCATAAATTGTGTTACAAAGTTGGCAAATTTATTTTGTTAATCAAGCCATGCATATCCCAAACTAAATTTTACTTCCTCCTGAAATTGACTCTCCCACGTGTTACATATTTCAAGAGTATTGGAAATATTGGAGTAATACTTTGTAAATTATATGATTGTTTAGCCACTATGCTATACCCCTGAAAGTAATATAAAATAATATTAAATATAAACTATAATTGAAAAATATTAAAAATATTATCTCTCAGTTTACAAGAGTGAAATCTGAGTCATCTGGGGCACCTGCCTCTTCTTTGCCATTCCATATCTATTCCATTCTAAATGTTGCCGAATTGACCATCATTAGGTTTTTTTAATCTACTACCTCCTTTTCATTTGCTCTGCCATAATTCTGATTTAGATCATATTTAGTTCTATTTGAACCATTGCAATATATTTTCAGTTGGCCTTCTTGAGTCTAGGTTCTGCCCTCTCCAATAAAACTAAGAGTTCTGCCAGACACATCTATACACATTCATTTTCCAAAAACAGTTTAATGACTCCAGACTGCCTAATAAATACAAATCTATTCTTCAAATATTTTAAGAAGGGTTCTCTAAAAATTAGCCTTACTTCGATCTAGTAATAATCCCGGTGATTATGATCACCTATCACCTCTCAAAGTCCCATTTTCTTGGTTTAAAAATGAAGGGGTTGCAAATGTTTCCTTTTTGGCTATTGTTGATTTTATACCTTAACTGTTCATAGGGTAACATGTGTGTTGCACTTTAAATAACTCAAATATCTTGCTACTCTAAAATCATGATCTGCACCAGAGGGTTCCTAAATATGGACCTCTTCTGTGATCTTTGCTGTTGTTGTTTCACCAAAGAGCAAAACATGAATTTTATGTTGATGACACTGTATAATCTTATTATTCAAATAAAACCAAACATGTCCTTTGCGATTTTTATGAAAGTTGGGGATCCTCTCCACGGAGGAATTACAAACTGAATTTTATAGGGTGGGTATGTAAACTCTGAGGGTCTATGGAATTACCCTGCACTTTTCTGATTTGACATCCTTTTTCATACTAGTCTATGATCTACATTTTTTCATCATATCCCAGATAACATTGTGAGATCTAATTCAAATGTGATATTCTGCATTGTCTTCTTTAATTTCACTAACTTGATATGAATGACCCATTATCTAAACCCTCACTGGCATTTTGGGTGCATTTCTCATAGTACATCTGACATTCTGCCTCATTCTTAATTCTTTGTATCCTACTCTAATTCCCTCTACTATGGTGCAAGAACCTTGCAAACAGGACTGTTATCTATTGCCTTTGCTTCCTCCTGAACCCTTCAACCCACTGCCATCACCCTGATATGGAGCTTGAACATCAAAGATATTCAGTGAACATCTATTAAATCAATGAATAAATGTAATTAGGGCATTGGTTTTAAAACTCTAATTTTTCATTTACTTGTGTATTCATTTGGTCATTAATGAAAGTAACTTGCAAAATATTTTAACAATAAATAACTGGAAATAAAAGGTGAAGGTGAGCCATTTAGCTTTAGAACAGCTGTAGAATTTTATGGAATATTTCTGAGTCTAGATTTTGTTCAGATTCTGTAATAAAATTATGTTAGTCACCATGACACTAGGGTCCATTTTCATAACCATGAGTTCAATGTTACATTTTCAATGAAAAATGTTCAACCTTGAAGGACTTCTTTTTTAACTTGGAGAAAATACAATCTATGCCCTCATTTCCTCAAGGAGATACTTTAAAGATGAGGAACCTCTTCATAGGACACTTTGTGAAAGCACCATTTACTTAACAAGATAGTGGTTTGCTTCCTGATGACAGGGTAAATAATCCATTTTGTGTGTGTATTCCTGATATTTTTCATTTGTTTCTTTATCTGATAAAATGTATCAATTAATGAATGCATTTATTTATTACTCTATTACAGATGCCCCCCCCCCCCCCACCTTTACCCACCTAGACCCAGGCCTCTCCTCCCCTCCTTCTGGCCTTCTGAGAGAGACAAATATTTGACCCTACTTAACTGTTGACTAAAAAGTCTGTGTCCTTCCATTGAATATGCTTTGTATGTAGTCTAAACAAGACTAGAACAGTGGATTGTATTTGGGTACAGGATGGTGAGTCCTTCCTATATCTATCATCTTGCAAGGCCTCCAGTGAATAAATAATCACTAAGCAGGTTCTAGCTGCAGTAAAGAAATAGCTCCATCTCCTCAGGTCAGGACTGCAAGACTGAATTTCCTGGCAGAAAAGGAAAGGGCTTTCCGTGCCCAGGAAGGCTGACACAACATGTGTTGTTTTTTTTTCAAATTGGAGGAAATTTTCTCAACAAAACTGTGTGCACAGTGCCTGTGGCTATTACACATTTAACTTTCCACAACTTCCCACTTCATACAATAGGTACTGACACACTTATGCCACCTTTCTTTTGCAGAATTTAGTTATTAGGGCTCGTGGAAGAATGAACATTTTAGGCCTTCTAATGGAGCTCTGTGCAAGAGAAGTTCCTTATGGGAGGAAAGCTGAGCTTCAGTCAAAAGGGCAATGTTGTGTTGTGTTTGTTTGTTTGTTTGTTTTTGTTTAAACCAAGCTGAGTCCTGGCTCTGAGGGGTGCAGGGAAACAGAGTGAGGACATGGGCAAGTTCTGAAAGGTGAGGGCCTCTAAATTAAACCCTTAAGTCTGGAGCTGGCTCAATCACAAGTTGTATTCTGTAGCAGTTTTCTTCTGGTGAGAGGCAACTTCCTCTCATCACAAAAGGTTCACATCCTCCTACCTCCTCTTCCATTCACAACCCTGTGATAAGGAAGAAAGAGTTGGGGCCCTTCACTCAGGCAGCCACCCATTTGTTTATTCAAGAGCATGTAGGAGATTCAACCATTATGGCCCCAGCCAACAATTAATTAAGACCAAGAAAGACAGTTCCCACTTACATTCTAGGAACTGGTGAGCTCCCTTGAGACAGGTTCAAAGATTAGAAGCCATCAGGGGCAGGAAGGGCAGGGAATCTGTGCAAGATACTCAGAATCCCTAGTTTTCTGGAATAGCAAGGAGCACTCTCCTACTCTGGTTGACATCTGTGACATTTTTACTTAGATGAAAGGTTGCCTGGGTTTAAAGAGAAGTGGTGTCTGAACAAACTAACACTGTAGATTGACAGGTGTCAAATTTTGCATGAGGCTATCCAGTATTTAGCTTTCTGGTTTAGGAATAAGTAAATAGCCTGGCTGGCATAGTTAGACGGTTGAGCATTGACCTATGATCCAGAAGGTCATGGTTCCATTCCTGGTCAGGACACTTGCCTGGGTTGCAGGCTCAGTCCCCAGTGTGGTGCATCTCATTATTGATGTTTCTAGCTCTCTCTCCCTCTCCCTTCCTCTCTTAAATCAATGATAATATTTAAAAAGAATAAGTAAATAAATCAGAAATGTAAATATTCATTTTTTTCTTTTGACAATTAAAATTCTTTATTTTGCAATAGGATGCTCACAATTGGAACTCATCATTATTGAAAATGTGAAGGCTGGAAGAAGGGACAAAATGTTTTTCCAAAACTGCCATAAAATGCTTTATGGACAAAAGTGGACATCTGTTTTACAGGGTGACTCTTGGGTCTGACAGAAGTTTCTCTGGTCCACCCTCATGGGCAGATAATGCAAGATGAGTTTCCACATATTGTCCTTAGATTAATGCTGGATATTGGCAAAGTGACCCACAGGAATGTACTTCAGATTGGGATAGTAATTATTTGTTTATACCTGTAAAACTATGTTCCATGATGGGGATGAAGCAGTGGTTGTCACAACAGAAGAAAAATAAATGTGAGAAGTCCTAGTTTCCCACATTTGTGGGAATAAAGTTACCCCTTCTGTCCCCAACAGAAGCACACACAGACACCTCTGTTGCCTGACTTTCCAAGTCCTTTAAAGAACACATTATATACCAGAAGAGGGACCTGCTGCTACTATCTCTGCATTTTGTAATCATTCATTTCTACATTTACTGTATCTCTGTGGAGACCAAAATGAATGAACATAAGAGCCCATGAATGCAACGCTGATACTATCAAATGTCCTATCTCATCCACTCCTCCTGGCCCACTCACTCTTTTGAGCAGCTATGAGCCCGCATTTGGCATTTTGCATTTGAATCTTTTTATTTGCATGCACTCCCTTAGCCATCAGATTGTAATTCAGATCAATTCAATTCCACTCAGTTTAAAATATTTATTCTGTACCTGTTACACGTCAGGGACTGCGCGAGGTGCCAGGGATAAATATCCAAGACCTGGTCCCTGGATTCTAGTAAACAGTTTAATATATAGATGAGGAGGCAGGCATTCTTTCCAAGCTGAATAGAATAAGAACAACCACTGAAGTAAGGCCAAAGGAACAGGTAGAAGGGCTGAAGGAAGAGGTGCAGGAAATGGTCCTTGGACATGTGACATCTGTGATAGGCTAGGGATACGTTAATGTTTCTTAGTCAAGAGTAGGGAAAGGGAAAGGAAAATTGTATTTCAGGCAGAATGCAAGCATGTGAACAAGTAACATGTAACATCTGTCCCATTTAGAGAATGAAAGTAGTTCAGCACCAGTACAGCATAAGATTTAAAATGGTGGTGATCAGTAGGACATAAGCCTTGGACTCAGATGATTAAGGGTTTTGTATATTATTTTAAAGAGCTTGGATTTTATCCTAAGGCCGAAGGAAGGTATGCAATGGTTTGTGCAGGTGACCAATGGAAAGTATTAATTTTTGATGCAGCATAAAAAATGGATTGCACGAGGATGAGAATGAAGGTGAATGTTGTGGCATGAATGTTTGTGTCCTCCCCCAAATTCATATGTTGGGATCTTAAAATTCCAAGATGGTGGTATTCGGAGGTAATTAGGTCATGAGGGTGGAGCCCTCACGAATGGGATTTTGATTTTATAAAATGTACCCAAGAGCTCTTTTACCCTTTCTGCCATGTGAGGACACAGCAAAATGATGTCTATGAACCAGGAAGTGGGCCTTCACCAAACACAGCATCTACTGGGGGGTTGATCTTGGACTTCCGAGCCTCTAGAATTGTGAGAGATAAATGTTTGTTATTTACTAGTAAGCCACTCAGTCTATGGTATTTTTGTTAAAGCATCCTGCATGTGTTAATACATGGTATATTTGCAGTAAATGGAATAAGAAATGACTAAGGAGGTGGCAATTGGTTATAAAGAAGTACTTAGGTGACATAACCTAAAGAACTTGGTGAATGAGAGGTTTGGGGCAAGCATCTAATCATGCCTACATTTGTACCTTGGTTACCTTGGTGGATGCTGGTGCCATTAACAAGGAAAGGAATGGAATAGGAAGCAGAGAAGCTGTGTGGAAATTAAAAAAAAAGTTTGTTTTAGACCTTTTAATTTTTGCACATTTGAACTTGTAGGATCATCTGAGGCAACTGCCCAGCAGGCAATCACAAGTGTGGATCTGGAGCTCTAGGGAAGAAGGTTGGGTGTGTATCTCATCCTCTGTGTGTCCCCTGAGCCCACCACCTGGCCCTGGCTCTGTAGCTATTCATCCCAGGTCTTTGATGTTGGTAGTAACTATGGCACTGATGGGGATGGATGTTTAATCAGATGTGTATATTATCAGTGTGATAGAATTTAGGCAAGGCAGGATTTTTTCCGAGGTTGGGCTTAAAACAATTTGGATGGCTCCGTTAAATGATTTGCCCTGTTGTGTCATTTCCTTTGATGTGTCCTTTGTTTGCAGTGAGACTCTAACTAGTCTCTCCTGGGAAATACATGGTCCATGAAGTGATTTGATGCTGCCCACAGGGTACCATAGCTCCAGCTGTTGCCATGAGAAAAACAGCTGTCTCCAGAGCATTAGGATGGTGCATTCTCTCAAAAGCAAGGAGGAAGAAAATATTGCTTTAAACATTATCATCCACTCATGTTAATCAGCTTTTGCCTCAGGCACTCCACTAGGTGCTGTGTTACTTATTTATTCTTTCTCTATTCCAGCAGACCAGTGACCCATTCAATTGAAAACTTCCAATAATATGTTTATTTATGTGTGCAAAAAATTAAAGTATTACTCTATTGGGATAAATATAAGAAATTTGATTCAAATTGCTCTGAATGATTAATGGTTTCAGAGACACTGTTCTTACTGGTAAACAATCAACTGACTTTCTTACATTACCAAGTTTCATCAGTGGTATGTGAAATTGTTTTTCAGTCAACTATCTATCAAAATTTGGGGATGGGGTAGGGAATGCTGCTTAATTGAAAGTAGGCTGGAAATGATTTTTTTTTTTTGTCTCATGTCACACTGGTCAGGTGCTCACAGAGCTCACATACCACTAAACTTCATGGTGTGTGGGGTAGGGAAAGTGCAAATGATGAAAGCACAGATATCCAGAGGTCTGGCTATGGCTACAGTCAGTCTTAGCTCTTACTGGCATGAGCCTAAGTCAGGTAGGTGGGTGAGGGGTGGGGAAAACAGAACTCAGAAATCAAAGGCAGAGTGAAAGGTGAAAGCCAAGCAAGGAAATCCAGTAACACAGAAAAACTATGAAGAGATGGATATAGAGGGAAAAGATACAATGAAAAGGAGCTTATTTTACCTGATCACACATTGTCCTTAACTGCTTTTGTCAACTTTGCACTGCTTATTTTCTTTTATTGTTGAGATTTTTCTTTGTTTTTGCTCCATTTATTCCCTACATTCTTTTGGAGAATTTTCATTCCCTAGAAAACTATGATTAAAACTTATTTTATAGAGCAAGTAATTTTTCTTTAAATTGTTATGTACTTACTAGAGACCCAGTGCACCTGAACAGAGCGGGGAAGTCCCTCAGCCCAGCCTGCACGCTCTCCAATCTGGGACCCCCTTGAGGGATGTCTGACTGCCCATTTAGGCCCGATCCTGGTGGGCAGTCGGACATCCCTCTCACAATCCAGGACTGTTGGCTCCCAACCGCTTGCCTGCCTGCTTGCCTGATTGCCCCTAACCACTCCCCTGCCAGCCTGATTGATGCCTAACTGCTCCCCTGCCAGCTCGATCGACACCTAACTGCCCTCCTCTGCTGGCCTGGTCACTCCTAACTTCCCTCCCTTACCAGCCTGGTCGCCTGTAACTGCCCTCCCCTGCAGGCCTGGTAACCCCTAACTGCCCTCCCCTGCAGGCCTGGTTCCCCCCCAATTGCCCTCCCCTGCTGGCCATCTTGTGGCGGCCATCTTTGACCACATGGGTGGAAGTGATGGTCAATTTGCATATTACCTCTTTATTAGATAGGATAATAAAGTTTTAAATCTCTATGTGAAATTGGAACTATAGGGATCACACATAAATAACTATGTATATTTGCCAAACTGAAAGGAAAGGGCTAAATGTCTGAAAATTACAATTGAAGCTAAGAAGCAGAAGAAATTACTCCCAGATACACCAGAAAAGTGCAAGGAATAGCAACATTTGTAGCTGGGCAGTGAGTTAGGGTTAGTACTACAGTAGGCAGAGGAATGTGGGGGAAATCCATGAGTAAAGACCCAGCAGCGGCAAAGCAAATAGCAGTTTCAAAGAGGCCCTGACAACTCAGCCAGAGTGGCTCAGTGGTTGAGTGGTCGACAGATGAACCAGGAGATCACAATTTGATTCCAGGTCAGGGTACATCCCAGGGTTGCAGGCTTGATCCCCAGTAGGGGTCGTGCAGGATGCAGTTGATCAATTATTTTCTCTCATCATCTCTCTCTCTCTCTCCCTCTCCCTCTCCCTCTCCCTCTCCCTCTCCCTCTCCCTCTCCCTCTCCCTCTCCCTCTCCCTCTCCCTCTCCCTCTCCCTCTCCCTCTCCCTCTCCCTCTCCCTCTCCCTCTCCCTCTCCCTCTCCCTCTCCCTCTCCCTCTCTATCTCCTTCTTCATATCCATCTCCCTCTCCTTTCCTCTCTGAAATCAATAAAGATCTATTTTTAAAAGACAGGCCCTGACAAACTTGTCTGGGTAGAATTTGATAAACTTAACAAATCTTTTATTTATTTATGTTTTTACACAAGAATTGAATTTTATAATTCCCATTGTTTTCTTAGAAAAATACTAAAACAGTGAATTAAAACCCTATACATTATTATATGAATTTCAGCAAACATTACTTCAGGCATTTTTTAAGCTCTGCAAATAGATTATAGAACTCAAGTGATATTTGATTGACTGAATAATTATAGTCACATGATTAGTTTTTCATCATATCAGTTGAGACTTTAGCGGGGCAGTGAATTAGGGTTAGTACTGCAGTAAGCAGAGGAATGCGGGGAAATCCATTAGGAAAGACCCATAGGCATGGCTCCCCCATTGTTCATAGAACAAAGCGCTGTAAAGATAGCACAATACTTTTGCATTAAAAACCCACCAAGCTCAAACCATTATTTTAAAATAACTTTATATTATCCAAATTGTATATTATAATTTTTGTGATTAAAACTGAGGGACAAAGAATAGATAAGACATATACTTTTGAGTCCACCATTCCATAAGGATATTCATCACTTGGGTATTCATTTCCATGAAATAACTGTTCAGTGTTTTATTGTTTTACTAGAGGCCCGGTGCATGACATTCGTGCACGGGGGAGGGTCCCCTCAGACCAGGCTGCACCCTCTCCAATCCAGAATCCCTGGCTCCTAATTGCTCACCTGCCTGCCTGCCTGGTTGCCCCTAACTACCCCACACTGCTGGCCTGATAGCTCCTCACTGCCTCTGTATGCCCGCCTGATTGCCCCTAACTTCCCCCCTTGGTGGCCTGGTCGCCCCTAACTTCCCCCCTCTGCTGGCCTGGTCACCACATACTGCCCCACCTCCTGGCCTGGTCACCCCCAACTTCCCCCTCTGCCAGCCTGGTTGCCTCTAACTCCCCCCCCCGATGGCCTAGTCACCCCAACTTCCACCCCTGCCAGCCTAATTGCCCCCAACTGCCCCCCCTGGCCTGGTCGCCCCAACTGCACCCCCCCCCAACTGCACTCCCCCCCCCGCTGGCCTGGTCGCCCCAAACTGCCCCCCCTGCTGGCCTGGTCACCCCTCACACACACCCCCCTCTTTATTATATAGGACAATAAAGAGGTAATATGCAAATTAACCCTCACACCCTCACAAGATGGCTGCCTACGACCAGGCCGGCAGTGGGGTTAGTGACGGATGGCCAAATGACTGAACAAGCAGGCTGTATGGGGCGACCAGGCCGGCAGGGGGGTTAGTGAGGGATGACCAGGCTGGCAGGGGGGCAGTTGGGGGCGACAAGACCAGCAGGGGGGACAGTTGGGGGCAACCAGGCTGGCAGAGGGGGGAAGTTGGGGGCAACCAGGCCAGTGGGGGGGGAGTTAGGAGTGACCAGGCTGGCAAGGAGGGGGCAGTTGGGGGTGACCAGGCCGGCAGGGGGGGCAGTTTGGGGAGATCAGGCCAGCATGCAGAGGCAGTGAGGGGTGATCAGGCTGGCAGCGGGGGCAGTTAGGGGAGACCTGGCAGGCAGGCAGGTGAGTGATTAGGAGCCAGCAGTCCAGGATTGTGAAAGGGATATCTGACTGCCAGTTTAGGCCCCATTCCTGGGATTGGGCCTAAACCAGAAGTCGGACATATCCCAAGGGGTCCTGGATTGGAGAGAGTGCAGGTTGGGCTGAGGGGAACCCCCCCCCCCCCGTGCACAAATTTCATGCACTGGGCCTCTAGTATAGGATAAGACTTTGTTATATATTATGAAAATGAGTTTTTATAAAACCTATGTATTACAAATATAGTGAGTTCTGGTTATTTGCAATAATTATGTTCTATAAAGTCATCATGAAGACTGAATTAGTGAGTAATGAACCACTGCTCCTATGGGAAATACAGGGTTAGGTTCCTGCAAGCCTCTGGTCACAACATTTTTGTCAACTGATTGATATATCACATTATTCTATGGGTTTCCTGTGTAAAGACATTTATTTTTGATATATATTGTTGATTTATTAACATTAAACTCATGGCCACTTTGGCAGGGTGGCTCAGTTAGTTGAAGCACATCCTGTACACAAATAGTGGCAGGTTTGATTCCTTGTCTGGCATGTACAGGAGGCACACAATCAATATTTCTGTCTTACATCAATGTTCTTCTCTATATCTTTCTCTCTCAATATCACCCAGTGAGGATTAAAAAACAAAATGAAACATTAAACTCATAGTCAACAGTACAATAACTCATGTCTATGAAGCTTGTCTAACATGCATTTTATAAGTAATGCATAGAACAGGATTCTTGAACTTTGCACAGTAGGCTACAATTCAGCATTCTGCTTTGGGAACATTTGAAACAGCAAAATAAAAAACAAAAACCCCCTCAAAATGCAAAAAAATATGAACTAAATATCCTGAGAAAAGGACACTTCATTACACTATGAGAGCTGAAACAAGAAGGTAGTGTCACTTTGTTTGGCCTCAGCTGGGAATGTGCACTTTGAGTGACTCAAAATGTTGCCACTCTGTACATGTCTGTAAACGACCACAAAAGCACTTAGAGTATTGATTTTGGGGTTGCAAGTGAAAAATGGCATTAAGCAAATTCACAAGTGTGAAATCCAGGAAAAATGAGGATTAACTACTCAATCTGTAGTTTGCTATTTACTCTCTTATTGTTGTCTTTTTTAACAGAAGCTCTTAATTTTAATGGATTCCAATTTATCAAAGTTTTCCTTTATGGTTGATGCTTAATATATCCTGTTTAAGAAATCTTTGCCTACCTCAGGATCAATAGATTCTCCCATATTTTCTTCTAGAATTTTGATATATATTTTACCTTTCACATTTAGGTGTATAATGCATCTGGAACTGATATTTTGTATATGATAGGAGGTAGGGCTCATAATATTTTTTCCACACAGATGTCCTATTCACTCACAAACTTATTGTAAGATAATTCTTTCTCTACCACATGCACTATCAACTTTGCCATTAATCAAATAACTGTATATGTGCGCCTGACTGTGAACTCTCTATTCTGTTCCATTTGTCTAGTTTTTATCTTTTTCCCAATAGCAACCTGTATTTTAATTACTGTAGTTGAAAAATAAGTATCCCCAGCCTGGTCAGGGTGTGTGTGGGAGGCAATCAATCAATGTGTCTCTCTCACATCAATGCTTCTCTCTTTTTCCCCTTCCCCTGTCCTCTCTACTCTCTTTTAAAAAAAAAAAAAAAATCAATGAAAAATATCCTCAGGTGAGAATTTAAAAAACCCCAAAACTTGAAAATGACATTATAAGAAAGCAATATCACAAGCTATCAGCTCTTGAGTGTAGATATAAAAATCCTAATAAGATATTAAAAGATATATTCTAGCAATATGCAATGGAGATACATCTTAACAAGTTGAGTTTATGTCAGGAATTCCCAGTTAGTTGTTTAACATTTGAAACAGACAATGTAATTCATCACATACACTGAGTGGCCAGATTATATCTCTGAACACATAATAATCTGGCCACTCAATATATATATTTTAGAGGCCCGGTGCATGAATTCGTGCATGGGTGGGGTCCGGCCAGCCTGGCCAGGGGGAGGAAACATGGGCAGTTGGCCGGCCTGGCTGCTGGTCGAACTCCTGGTTGAGGGGACAATTTGCATATTAGCCTTTCATTATATAGGATATACACTGATTGGACAGATTATTATGTGTTCAGAGATCATAATAATCTGGCCACTCAGTGTAGATAAGAAGGAAAACAGAGAAAAAAATCATATGATCATTCCAATATATGAAGAAAAAGCCTTTGATAAAACATTACATTCATTTAGGCCAAAAACCTCTTAGCAAACCACTAATAGGAGCAGAGTGCCTTAATATGATGGATAGAATCTAGAAAAATCCTACAGCAAACATGTAATTATTAGAAGCATCAATCAGACCATCAAACCTCAGAGGGAAGGTAGGGGAGGGTGGAGGTAAGGGGGGGAGATCAACCAAAGAACTTGTATGCATGCATATAAGCATAACCAATGGACACAGACTCCAGAAGGGAGAGAGCATGAGTGGGGGTAGAAGGGGAAAAGGGGAGAAAAGGACACATATTTAATACCTTAATTAATAAAGAAAATAAAAAAATAGTGAAATATTGTAGATACTTTCCTGTGGTTGGGAATGAGAGAAAGATAGCCTTTCTTACCAGTTTTATTTATCATTACATTCTAGTCTTAACAACTAAAGAGAAATAAAATTGGAAGGATGGAAAAAAGGAGAATATAATATTTTTGCACATTACAAAATTATGTATGTTAAAAACACAAAGATCTACAAATGAAATATTAAGATTAATAATTGAAATTACCAAGGTTTTTGGATACAAGGCTTATATACCAAAATTAACTATATTTTTACATATCAGAAAACAAGAGAATCATTTTTTAAAGATTAAACCTTTGATAGATTAAAAAACATAAAATAAACCTAAAATATGTACAAAAACTTTTGACTAAAATTGCATTTACTGAGTTCAATTATAGAATTGTACATCTGAAACCTATATAATTTTATTAACCAATGTCACCCCAATAAATTCAATAAAAATTAGAAATGAAAGTTGGAAAAAAAAAAGAGAAGAATCTATAATGGCCAAGTAAATAACTATTAAGAAAAGGATCTCACCCATCACTGTCCACTTAGATGGGGTTTAGGGTCTAAATAGTGAGAGCATAGGAGAACCACAGTTTAGAAAAATAACACTTTCCTGCCTTTCTGTTCCGCCCTCCTCTCGAGTACTCCTCAATCAGCATCAGTCACATCAAGATCAAGTTAGCATTTGGTGGAGGTTTAAATGAATTTTTTTTTAATTTCTTTATTGATTAAGGTATTACATATGTGTCCTCATACCTCCATTAACCTCCCAAACCCCACCCCCCCACTCATGCCCTCGCCCCCCTGGTGTTTGTGTCCATTGGTTAGGCTTATATGCATTCATACAAGTCCTTTGGTTGATCTCTCCTCCTTACCCCTCCCCTACCTTCCCTCTGAGGTTTGAAGGAGGACTGAAGGAAGGCCAAGAGACATATGAAAACATGCTCAAAGTCACTAATTATCCGAGAGATGCAGATCAAAACGACAATGCGGTATCATCTCACACCTGTCAGAATGGCTATCATCAACAAATCAACAAACGACAAGTGTTGGCGAGGATGCAGAGAAAAAGGAACCCTCATGTACTGCTGGTGGGAATGCAGACTGGTGCAGCCACTGTGGAGAACAGTACGGAGTTTCCTCAAAAAACTAAAAATGGAACTCCCATTTGACCCAGTAATCCCACTTCTAGGAATATATCCCAAGAAACTAGAAACACCAATCAGAAAGGACATATGCACCTCTATGTTCATAGCAGCACAATTCACCATAGCTGACATTTGGAAACAGCTTAAATGCCCATCAACAGATGAGTGGATTGAAACTGTGGTACATCTACACAATGGAATACTATGCTGCAGTAAAAAAGAAGGAATTCTTACCATTTGCAACAGCATGGATGGAACTGGAGAGCATTATGCTAAGTGAAATAAGCCAGTCAGAGAAAGATAAATACCACATGATCTCACTTATTTATGGAATATAATGAATGTTGTTTTTAAAAAAAATCTAAATAATTACCTTGAGTACCATGTTTGTAGATTGGCAGACTCAGTATTTGAAACTCTTCCCAAATTAATCAATGCATTCCCAATCAATCTCACAGTATTTCTTTCATTTATCTTTTTCTTTTTTGTTACATGGAATCTCAAAAATGGAGATTCTAACAAAATTATCTTAGTAATTGACAGAATAATTTATCAAAAATAATGTAGAATGTAGAATATATGAACATCATAATTATCAAACTTTGTCTAGTGACTTACATAGAGTTCTGCACCCTAAGACTGCACAATATATAAATTCATTTGAAGTTCACATAAAAGATGTACAGAACTTTATCATATGCTAGATTATAAAGCAAATTATAACAAATTTCAAAGGAATTAAACAAGATAGAGCATATTATCTGACCTCCAGGCAATAAAGTAAAAATTTAAATGATAATAGATAATTTTGTGTTTGGAAATTGAGAGATACATGTCAAATTAGCTTATGAGTGACAGAAAAATATTGAAAATTAGGAAGTATTTTGAAACTAATGGTAATAAATTACCCCATGTAAAATTTTTAGAAAAAGAAATATTTTCATGAGAAAAAATATTTAAAATGACAAAATTAAATTTGAATCTATAGAAGAAAAAGATTAGCAAAATGAGTCCAAAGAAAGTAAAACAACAAAGAAAAATGTTAAAGGTAAGAGTAGAAATTGATTTTAAATAATCATATAGAAAAATATTCATTCTTTGAAAAGAAAGGGAAAAAATCAGAAGGTAAATGGTGGAAATAATAGACAAAATCACTCTACATATGTTAGCAACATTTAAAAGATTACATAATTCTATAACAAATTATTATATGCTAACTAGAGGCCTGTTGCACAAAGTTTTGTGCAATAGGCCTTCCTTCCCCTGGCTGCCAGCACTGGTTTTCCTCCAGCACCCGGGACCCAGGCCTTCGCTCTGGCCACCACATTCTGTCTTCGCTCCCGCCAGAGTCTTCTCTCCAGCCGGAGCCTTCAGTCTTCTCTGCTCTGGCCAGAGCACTGCTCCTGTAGCTCCCTCCATCCCCTGCCCTCCCCATCATAGTAGGCATCCCACCCCGCCCGGACGCTCCATGCCTGTGTATGCAAATTAACCCTCCATCTTTGTTGGGTTAATTTGCATACTCACTCCTGATTGGCTGGTGGGCGTCATAGAGGTACAGTCAATTTGCATGTTTCTCTTTTATTAGTGTAGATATATTTGAAAATTTCCTAGAAAAATAGAACCTCAACTGAATGTGGTCATAGTGACAAGAACAGTTTTAATGGAGTGGTGAGAAAATTTAATTTAAAGGACTTTTAGGGTGATTAGAAGGAGAGGAATTAGAGTTATTCAAAACAATGCTGGTGAATAATTTGTGTCATAGGCAAATAGGGAACTGGAGGGAGAAATGAGGTCAAGAGGAGGTATTTTTTTAAGATGGCAGAAATAGCATCATATTTGTATATTAATTGGAAAAATCTGTGAGAGGTGTTAAATAAAATGTAAAACAACAGAATTGCTGTAGAGATGTGCTTGATAAGGCAAAAGAGTACAAAATGGGCAGTACTGGTTTCAGATGGGAACAAGGATAGTTCACCTACAGCAACATATAAAGTATGGTGATGCCAACATTGGTAGATGTGCTGTTTGGAATCTATGGAAATTCTCTTCTGATTATATGTTAATCAGTATGAAAACTAAATAGTACATAAATATAAACTCAAATTATTATATCATTTAAATGTACTTTAAAGTAAAATCCCTATAAAGATTTAGTGGAATTTGGCCATGTGATCTTAAATCTACTGGACAAAACAAATACCAGCCAGTTTTAAAGAAGAGGCACATGCCTGTGTGTGGGTTACCACAATATATCAATATTTATTTTAAAATTATAACAATTAGAATACTTTGGCATTAGCATAAGAGTAGAAAGTAGACAAATGATACTCAGTGGAGAGCCAGAAAAGGACCCAAGCATATATGGGAACTGAACATGAGAGAGATACCACTATGCATTACTGGGAAAAGAAAGTCATTTCATAAGTAATTTGGGATAAATTGTTACTTGAATAAAATTTTAAAAATAAATTCCCATGCCACAAAATGCACACGAATAAATGCTACAATTTAAGACTTACAGAAGAAACAGAGATATACCTATTCTCCAAAGTCTTCATATAAAAATACATTTTCCCCAGCTAACCTCTCACTCTTTAAGCTTTTATTACTCAGGCCCTAAATCAATTTAAATAATGTGGTATCTCTCATTATGAACTCACTGATGAAAAAATAGGCAACAGTGGTTAATTGGTAAGAAAAAACACTAGGATTTATTGTGGCATTCTCTAATATCCTTACTGCTCCTATCCCAGTTTCCTTCAGGTTAAATTTCTCTGAGAAAAAAAGAGAACATAGGCATTTTCTTTATTCTGTATATGTTACATAATCATGCATAGCTATACCTTATATATGATCTGGTTTATATTATAAACATGTTTTATAAATGTATGATGGATGCTTATATCTGTTGCATTAGCACTCAGGTGGGTCAAAAGAAAGTGGCACTCTTTTGTACTAAAATTTATCCACAGAACTTTTCTTTTCTCTGGTTCAACCTTTCTTTGTTCCTGTCTTTGGTCCATTTCTCACCTGGGTCCATGACCCCAGAGTTGATGCAAGCCTGGCAAGTCATTGAAATCAATGGAAGCTCTGCAGGGGAACAGGGGAAGCTGGGAAATGGAATCTTTGTAATTCTTCCCTCTGCACCTTGAAGCATTTGTCAAAAGTTTTTGAATATAGATCCAAACACTTTGCTTTGAATTTTGTGAGCTCCTCAGATCTCTGCCACAGACATTCTTCTTAAAGTGCTTCCAGCCAGATAATGATCTCCTGAACACCCACCTACTTCAGGGCCACCCATGCCTCAGTGGAGCATCTTGGAATGGCTATGTGCTTGAACTTTATTTCTCAGACTGAAATTCCAGATAAGAAATATTAAGGATATCCAATTAGCATGAGAAGCACACATCATTGTCCAGATATTCCACTTTCTTCTTCTACATAATTTCAATCAAAGTTGGCTCAGTTAAGGAGAAAAGTGATAATTTTAAATGTAAACACTGAGATTCTCCTCTCTATCGTCACTCATCTTTAGCTATGGTTCATGTAGTTCGTCAGTTAATTTAACCTTTCTATCCTTCTATTTTCTTGCTCTCATTATCCTCACTGAATATTTCCTTATAGTTTTTCTCATTAATAGGCTACCTACAAAGGTGGTCAGCAGAGAGCCTTGAGTCTCTCATGCAGAACCAGGAGTTGGGTCAACTAAATTCAGGAATCATTATAATGTCACAGTGGTATATTTGAATCCTTAAATAAGAACAATCCAAAAGAGGTCATACTACCAAACTGAGGACAAGCGTGTGGGGTGGCAAACATCAGTTGAGTGTTTAGGGGCAAGAACATAAGGAGTTAATTGCTGGAACTTTTGAGATTTACTAGTAAGCATGGATCCTTGAACTAGGGTAGAAAAGGCACTGTATGTTAGTTTTAATTCTTGGGTGCTTTGTCTTTCCTAATGAGACACACAGTGTAACCTTTGTTTATACAGCTCATGAACTATCATAAAATTTATACTATGTGTAAAGGGCATTAATACTATTATTATTTTATTCTTATCAATCACTTTATTTCTGCCATAAGTTAATTGCCAAGAAATATGCTGAACTTTGTGAATATTTAAATGCTATAGCATTGCCTAAAATCTGGATCTGCCAAACCATAAAATGCACAACCTCATCAGATAGTAAGGTCTCCATCACTGAAGTTAAGTGGCAGCTGAATGGCCAATTGCCAATGAATTTTAGCACTGGGTGGAATTTTAGTTCAGCCAGATACTATCAGCTATCATTTCTATGAGCCAACTGTGTATGAAATATTATTATAGTTGTTAAAACTATCAGGGTGGAATTGCTTTGCAATGATACTAGTTCAACTAAGTTGCAAATTAAGCAGCCTGTATTGACATGTAATTACATATAAGAAGGAACTTGATGCCTCCAGATGTCAGAGGGGAACAAACTATAACACAGACTGATTTCAAAATAGATATAATATTTCATTCAAAATATATAATAATTTTGCATCTGAACTTTTCATGTTCCTACTGTCTGAAATAAAGCAATGCAGAGGTTATAAATGCTAAGTTATATTCAAATTATATATACACTAAAAAATCATCCAGGGTTGGCATATGAATAAACATGGGGTTAACTTGAAGGGAACATGTATGCTATTTGAATAACATGAAAGCCTCTATTTTCTGCTACTAGTGTTTTTATATATTATTCACTGGCTTCCAATAATATGAATTTTATGCCTATGTTTTTACCCAGGCTCTACATTTATTTTTTCTATCGAGTTGTTTGAGGGTTTTTTAAAATATGTTTTGGATATTAATCCCTTACTAAATATGTGATTTTCAAACATTTTCTTCTATTAAATAGATTGCCTTGTTATTTTATTGATGTTTCCTTTGATGTATAGAAGCTTTTTAGTTTTATGTAGTCCTGTTTGATGATTTTTGCCTTTGTTGGCTTTGCTTTTGGTGTCAAAACCAAAAATAAATCATCACCAAGACCAATGTCAAAGAACTTAATGCCTATAGTTTCATCTCGGTGCTTTTTTTTTTTTTTTTAAAGTTTTTATTAATTTTAGAGAGAGAGGAAATTAGATGGAGAGAAGGAGAGAAACACCTAGTAAATATGGAACATACCTGAATATAACAAAGGCCGTATATAACTAGCCCACAAAGCTAACATCATATGCAATGATTAAAACTGAAAGCATTTCCTCTAATATCAGTTACAAGTCAAGGATGCCTGCCCACTTCCACCACATAGCCTTGGCAGTCCTAGCTAGAGCAGTTAGGCAAAAAAAAAAAAAAAAAAAAAAAAAAAAAAAAAGTGTTTAAATTAGAAAGGAAAAAGCAAAATGATCTCTATTGGCAGGTGACATATTTATTACATATAGAACAGTTGAAACACTTTTAGAACGGATAATTTAGGAAAGTTGTAGAATAAAAAATTCATATCTAAAATTAGTTACATTTCTATACACTAATAACAAATAACTAAAGAGAGAAATTAAGAAAACAATTCCATTTACAATTGCATCAGAAAATAAAATACCTGGGATTTAAATTAATAAAGGAGTGGAAGATTTTTATATGTAAACTATAAGACATTGAAAGAAATTGAAAAAGATATTCTGTAATAATGGGTTGGGAGAATTAATATTGCTTAAATATAATACTACTCAAAGCAATCTATAGATTTAATGTAATCACTATCAGAATTTCAATGGATTTTTTTACCCTAAATAGAACAAATAATTTAAAAAGTTTTATGGAACCACAAAAATCCCTAAATAGCCAAAGCAATCATGAGAAAGAAGAACAAAGCTGGAGGCATCATGGCCCCTAATTTCAAACTATATTGAAAAGCTTCAGTAATCAAAACAGTATACTATTGACATAAAAACAGACACATAGACCAATGGAACAGAGCAGAGATACCAGAAATAAACCCATGCATACATAGTCAATTAATGTATGAAAAAGTAGCAATAATATACAATAGGGAAAGAACAGTTTCTTCAATGATGGTGTTGGAAAAACTGGTGTCACATGCAAAGGAATGAAACAAGACCACTATCTTGTACCATATACAAAAAATAACTCAAAATGATTTGAGAGTTCAACATAAGACCTGAAACCATAAAACTCCTAATAAGAGCCCTGGCTGGTATGGCTCAGTTGGTTGAGCATTGTCCAGTGTACCAAAAGGTTGCTGGTTTGATTCCTGGTCAGAGCACATGCCCAGAGTAAGGCAACTGACTGATGTTTCTCTCCCTCTCTCCATCTCATTTCCTCTCTCTCTCTAAAATAAATAAAAATATTATTTTTTAAAAAGCACCTAGATGAAAATATAGGCATTAAGTTCTTTGACATTGGTCTTGGTGATGATTTATTTTTGGTTTTGACACCAAAAGCATAGCCAGCAAAGGCAAAAATCATCAAGTAGGACTACATAAAACTAAAAAGCTTCTATACATCAAAGAAAACATCCTACCTAATAATAGACAAATATGCAAATTGACCGTACCTTCACTATGCCCATGATTGGCCAGGAGGCGCAGGGGGGGCGGGACTCGGGGTGGCCGGGGTAGCTGATTGGGCCGGCGGGACGCTGAGCTGCATGGCCAGCAGCGGCACGAGCTCAGCATCTGCGCCATGGCTGTGCTGAGGCACAGAAGGGGCCTCTGGGGCAACGAGCTGACATCCCGCCCCGCGGACTATCAAAAGCGGGGGAGCTGAGTGCCTGTCTGCTCAGGCAGCAGGCCTTTCAGAAGCCTCCGCCACACCCCCGGAGGCTTCTGAAAGGCCTGGTGCACCAGCGATCAAAAGGAAAGCGTGGGAGCTGGGTGCCTGTCCACTCAGGCAGCAGGCCTTTCAGAAGCCTCCGCGGTGCCAGAGGCTTCTGAAAGGCCTGGTGCACCAGCAGAGAGGGACCCAGCTCCCCATGATCAAAAGCAAAAGCGTGGGAGCTGGGTGCCTTTCAGAAGCCTCCGGCGTCTGGTGCACCAGCGGACAGGCACCCAGCTCCCCGTGATCGAAAGGGAAAGCGTGTAGGGGACCCTACACGTGCATGATTCAATCATGCACTGGGTCTCTAGTCAATAAAATAAAAAGGCAACCTACTGAATAGAAGAAAATGTTTGAAAATCACATATTTAGTAGGGGGTTAATATCCAAAACATATTTTAAAAAAACCTCAAACAACTCAATAGAAAAAAAAAACACACATCTAATTAAAAATGGTCAAAAGATCTGAATAGACATTTTTTCCAAAGAAGACATATAGATGGCCATCAGATACATAAAATGTACACAATATCATTAATTATCAGGGTAATGCAAATCAAAACCACAGTGAAATATTATTTCATACTTACAAAATCAAAGTCAACCCAGCAAGGAACTCAGCACTAGGGACTGACTATAAGAAGAATCCCATGTTGGGCAGAAATGACCAAAGCATAGTGCTATAGGCATGTCTATCTCTAGATGGGGCTATTCAGGGTAAGTGTGATCTCAATTCAAACACTATAACAGACCATGAAGAAAAAAAAACCTCATAGAAACAGATAACAGTTTGGTGATTACTAGAGGGGAAGGGGGGTGGAGGCAGGTAGAAGAGAGTAAATGAGGATAAATGGGGATGGGGAAAAACTTGATTTTGGTGTTGAACACATAATACAATATACAGATGATGTATTATAGAACTGTACACTTGAAACCTATAAAAGTTTATTAACCAATGTCACCCCAATAAATACAATAAAAATTAAAAAGACATTGCAGCTAGAAGAAGTTGGCTAATTACACTTCTTGCAGCTGAAAAATCAACTTCTTTTCCCAGGTAATGTTCCCTGATTTCTTTAGGTTGTGATCTTTGTTTTTGTTCCTTAATTTTTCTCATTAGACTGTAGGTTAATCCAAGTCAGGAACCACATCTCTCATCTCTGTAACTCTCATGCTAAGCTCCCTTCCCAAATTTAAACTTGAATATATGGTTATTGAATGGATTACATCAAGCATGTCAAACTCAAAGGCTAACACAGGCCAAATAAATGAGGCATGCGGTCCACGAGTTTGACATGCTGGGACTACATAATATGGATGAATGTGATATTTAATTTAAGATGAAGTCTCAAGAGCTATTCTAATTTTATTTTTATAATTAAAAAGAAAAATTACTGAATCTATGCCATGATCAATAATTGAAATTAAAAAATCAGTACTGTATAATCCTATATAATAAAAGCCTAATATGCTAAGTGTCCAGTCAACGGGTCAGCTGTTCAACCAATCAAAGCGTAATATGCTAATGATATGCTAAGGCTGCTCAACCATTCGCTATGACATGCACTGACCACCAGGGGGCAGATGCTCCAACCGGTATGTTAGCCATCTGCTGGGGTCCAGCCAATCAGGACTGAGTGAGACAGGCCAGACATGCCCTGAAGCCCTCCCATTGGCTCTCCCTGGCTGGCCAACCTCCTGCATCCCTCCCCGGCCCCGATAGTGCACCGGTGGGGTCCCTTGGCCTGGCCTGCATCCTCTCGCAATCCAGAACCCCTCAGGGGATGTTGGAGAGCCGGTTTCAGCCCAGTCCTGCAGTCCTCTAGTTAAAGATATAAAACATATTTGCTTACATTTAAGGTAGGCAAGATATTTGGGAATTTAAAAATCTTTTGCTTAACTATCCATGTTTCTACAATGCATGACAATTCATTTAGACTTAATTCTATAAGAACCATTCAATTTTTAGTCACCTAAACTACATGCATTGTGTCTGAGCAAAAAAATTAATAGCATCATATTTCTAAAGAGATAGCATGTTATAAGATTCAATAAAATTTTTATTGAAGTAATGTGTTCACAAATTTCTGGCCATTAAGCACAGACCAAATGTAAGAATTTTTCTTATATTATTTCTATGTATAAAGTTATATTTGTAATAGAGGCTTGGTGCACGAAATTCGTGCACGGAGGGGGTGTGTCCCTCAGCCCAGCCTACACCCTCTCCAATCTGGGACCCTTCAAGGGATGTCGGACTGCCCATTTACGCCCGAAAATGGGCAGTTGGACATCTCTCTCACAATCCAGGACTGCTGGCTCCCAACAGCTTGTCTGCCTTCCTGCTTGCTTGATTGCTCCTAACTGCTTCTGCCTGCCAGCCTGATCACCCCCTAACCACTCCCCTGCCAGCCTGATCAATGCCTAACAGCTCCCCTGCGGGCCCGATTGCCCCTAACTGCCCTCCCCTGCCAGCCTGGTCGCCCCTAACTGTCCTCCCCTGCAGGCCCTGTCACCCCCAACTGCTCTCCCCTGCAGGCCTGGTCACCCTTAACTGCCCTCCCCTGCTGACCTGGTCACCCACAACTGCCCTCCAATGCCGACCATCTTGTAGCAGCCATCTTTGACCACATAGGGGCGGCCATCTTGTGTGTTGGAGTGATGGTCAATTTTCATATTACCTCTTTAATATATAGGATGTGTTCACACAATAAGATATAAGTAAGTCTTTACATTTAGACTTTTCCCTACACTTTTATCTTTTAACAGGAAGAAAATATAAATACTTATTTTCTTTTCCTTCCTCTCTCTTTCTCCTCTATTTCCCTTCCTTCCTTCTTCCCTTTCCTCCCTCCCTTCTCTTCCTCCCTTTCATTTTTTTTTTTTTCTTTTGCATCAGAGTACTCTCTGTGGAAGAGCATCTGTGGTTTCACAGGTTGGTGACTGCAATGATACTTTCATTTTCACTTGATTTGTGTGAGAGTTCTGGGATATTTAGGAGACGCAGTGTAAAAAATTTGAGTAAGAGGAAATAAATGAGGGAGATTGAGAGAAGGGTATCCCCAAGATTCAAGGTAAAATTCCCAGAGCACATAATATTGTTACAGGCAGGTCTGAGGAGAAATAAAATTATGAAAAGGCCAGCCCTAAGGGAGAAGTTGCAATGCCTCCTATGGAATCTGCCTCATCTCCATCACTGAGAGTTGCATTTGCTAATGTTGCTCCACTTGACCACCTGACTGCTTCAAGGTTTTCTCTCCAAACCCCACTGCTGCATTCTCTTATTCTTTTCCTCTCTACCAACTTTCTCACATTCAGCTGTTGACTTTGACTTTGCAGTCCTATCAGATTTTTCAGTTTTCTACTAAGTAGCTCTGCCATTTGGGCTCATGTTTAGACTTATTGCAATATTGTTCATTCAACACATATTTATTAACATCTATTAAATGTCTATATCTCATTATATACAAAGATCAATAGGATGCATTCCTACCTTCAAAAAGATCACAACCTAGAGCCAAATGTGGGAAGCATGCTTCATAAGAACAAATTTAAATAATGGGCACATTTAAGAAGCTCACTTACCACCAAGAGTGCATTTTAGATACTATTAAATGTCATTAAGAATCTCTCATGTTACATTCAAATGCAAATAGAGAAAATTAGGTCCATGCAGGTACAAATACATTTCACTCCTAGGAAATATAGTTGATAAGTCCACAATATGCCCCTCTTGGCATAAAAAACAAAAGAGAGGTATATTATTTGTAAAAGGAATGTGCATTAAACATCTGCTCTATGTAAACAACTAAGAAAAGACCTAATAGAGTCTCCCTGTGTATGCCTCAGAAACAATCTTTTATTTTGATGTTTGGCTGCACTATTGCAGTTCTGATATCCAATGAAGCTTTGTAAAATGGAAATTTTACCTGGAATGGATTTCAAACTAATATGCCTATTATGCCATGTCTAATATAGCATGTTCTTCTCTTATATGAAATGCAATAAGACAGGATTATTTTCACAGAAGTCAGGTAATGTGCTTATACTAGTATTCTGTAATACTCTGTGATTACAGAAATATACATTCATGTCATAAGGACTACTAATTTATTTTTATATAAAATTGGAATTATCTCAATGACATAAGATACATGTGTTGAAATTATAATAGGGAAAACAAGAATTTGGAGCAAATTTAAAATGATGGGCTACTTTCATATAGTATAGGACTACTCTATGTTTCTTATACTCTCTGACATCAGAAATATTACTACTTATGTCACAGAGATTTAGTTATATATTATAGTTAAGGCAATAGAGAGTACACATGTTGTTAATTTAGGGCAGTGATGGCGAACCTATGACACGCGTGTCAGCACTGACACGCGTAGCCATTTCTGATGACACGCGGCCGCTGAGGTGGCCACATGCCGAGGATGAAACATTTGTGACTAGAGTCTTGGAGTTAGAGTCTAACTCCAAGACTCTAGTAGCAAATGTTTGATCCTCCCCTATTAGACACTCTGTGCCGGAGGTCTGTAGGCCAAAACAACAGAAGTCCGGCACAGAGCGTCTAGTTCTGGGACTTCGGGTTAAGCCGGGATCTTTGCCCTCAATTCCGCCGGCAGAGCAGGGAGCTGCGGAACGCAGCAGGGGACGCATCTCTGGGGACCTGCCATTACCAGTAACCAAATAACAGTTAACCACAGCAACCATTATCTACTGTTCTGGGGTGTCATGGATTTCTAATCCATCATTACTGAGATAAGTGAGGGGGAGGCTGGGAGAGGCGAGGGTTCGTGCTATGGGTGCCGTTTCCTGCCATTAGAAATAGCAGCAGCCATTTTAATTCACATAAGGAACACCATCTTGCTCCATAGTGCAGACTCCATTTCACCACTATTACTGTTGTGCATCCTTATTAACCCCTATTTCTGCTTATTAACCCTGCCCTTTCCTAAAAGACATGGTTATATCCACCATTTTGTGGTTAGTTAGGCTAGTTAACCCCTAATTGCCTGCAGGCCTAACAAGCTATTTATAATTCTATCTTCTGTCACTGCCCCCCTGATGGAGAGCCCAAAAAATAAAAAAAACTAAGGTTAAGTAAAGGAAGTGGTAGCAGCAGTGGCCAACCCTTTCAAGAGACATGGACCGAGATGTATGGCTTTATAGAAAAAAATGGCAGATAATTTTGCATTCTATGTACTGAAACGGTAGTAAGCAGAACGTGGAATATAAATAGACATTTTGAAACTAATCATTCCCAGCTCTTGGAAAAAAGTGAGGATAAAAGGAAGGAATACATTTCCAGGCAGCTATACCTTTATAAGAGCCAATCTAATTCCATCCTTAAATTTATGAAAGGCTCTACAAATTTAACATCTGCAAGTTTGAGCATTGCTTCACTCTATAGCTCAGCATGGAAAAGCACTCAGTGAGGGAGAATTTATTAAAGAAACTCTCCTAAGATGTGCACCAGTTCTATTTCATGATATGCAGAATAAAGATGCAATTATTAAGAGAATATCTGAGTTACCACTCAGTAGAAATATCATAAAAGACCGAATAATGAGACTGAACACAAACATACAACATCAATTAAGGAGAGGCATAAGGAAGTGTAATTATTTTTTGATCTCTCTTGATGAAACTACTGATGTCACATCACATGCTCAGTTGGCCATTATTGGTCGATATTCTGATGGTCTCACAATGAGAGAAGAGTTGATAAAGTTAGTATCAGTGTCAACAAGTAAATCAGGAAGCAAAATATGTAAGGTTGTTATACAAACATTTTGTGACCTAAGCATTGATATCTCTAAAGTTGTGTCAGTGATGACAGATGGGGCACCAAATATGGTGGGGAAAAAAGTCAGATTTGTCAAATTGTTTAAAGAAGCTATTGGACATCCGATTGTGCCTTTTCATTGTATTATCCATCAGGAGGCTTTATGTGCCAAGGCAGGATTCACCGACTTAAACGACTTAGTGTCAGTTGTTACAAAAATAGTTAATTTAATAGCTGCTCGCCCCCTTCATAAGGGAGAGTTTTCCGCACTTTTACTGGAGGTTGATTCCACCTACAGTGGACTGCTGATGTACAATAATGTAAGATGGTTGAGCCGAGGCAAAGTTCTTGAGCGCTTTGTGGAGTGCTTTGAAGAAATTAAGGTATTTCTTGATGATAAGGATCTGGGTAACTTTCCTCAGCTTAATGATGAGAAGTGGGTCAACACCCTGATGTTTTTTACAGATCTCTCTGTTCATATTAATGAACTGAACTTAAAGTTACAAGGTTTTGGCAAAAGTATTGACATTATGTTTGGATACATAAAAGCTTTTGAAAGTAAAGTTAAAATTTTCAAGCAAGATGTAGAAACTAAAACTTATAAGTATTTTCCTCGAGTAACAAAGTATTTTGAGAAGGCCAGTGCAGCTGTACAAAATGAAATGGAACTCTTGCATATGAAGTACCAGCATGTTTTAGACTTGTTACTTGACCAGTTTAGTGATAGATTTAGTCAATTTAGAAGTCTAGAACAGACCATGGAAATAATTAAGTATCCTGATGTAGTAGTCTACAGTAGTTTGGAATTAAATGGTTTCCAATGGATGCAAATTGATGATTTGGAGATGCAACTTGCAGAATTTCAAGACAGTATCTGGGCTCAGGTGTTTGTTGACTTGAGGTCAAAGCTTGAGAATCTGGAAAGGTGCCGCTTGGAGAATCAAGAGGAGTGCCACTACGAACAGGAAATTTGGAGTGCCTGGAACCGACTACCAGACACTTTTAGCACCCTGAAAAATATAGCAATGGCTTTACTCACAATTTTTCCCTTTACATCCTTTTGTGAGGCCTTATTCTCTGCGTTAAATAATATCAAAACCAACAAAAGAAACAGATTGACAGATGAAGTTAGTAGCGCTTCCTTGGGCCTGAAGTGTACAAAATACCAACCTTCAATTGAAGATTTAGCCAATGAAATTCAGCAACAAAAAAGTCACTAATAGGCAGGTTAGTTAAAGAATTCTCCCTCCCCCTCACTTATCTTAGTTCATGGCACCCCACACAAGCTAAATAATATCAAGACCAACAAAAGAAACCGACGGACGGATGAACAAAGAAGTCACTAAGCAGGTAAGTTAAATATTTAGTTTTTGGTTTATTAAATACAATTATATATAACAATTATACATTTATGTTATTTAAACTATAAATATCGCAAAATAATGTTTTTTCCTCAAAGTGACACACTACCAGAGTTATGCTCAGTTTTTTGGCGAAGTTTGACACACCAAGCTCAAAAGGTTGCCCATCCCTGGTTTAGGGTTTGATAACTTTCTAATATGAAGAATGGCAGCATGCCCAGAATTGTCATTCATATTGACTCTGTGTAAATAGCATTGCCTGAAGTTGGGCAATGCAGCACCTTTGTGGTGTCCACAGGTATACTGAATGTTTGATTGAGCTACTTTATTCATAAATTAAAGTCTACAGTTACTAAATAATCTATGCTGAATAGTATGGGTGACATGAAGATAATAACATTGGTTGGTCTGGAATCATGTAATGAGCATGTAGAGACAGATTACCATTTCTCTATTCAAAGGCCAAACAGTTTTCTACAATCTCACTTTTGTATCTCTGTAGGCTGCATTGCACTTATTTTGTGATGAAACAGGAAGCATATTAGAAGTGCTTTCCTGAGTGAGAATCTTCTCTCCATCCGAGGGTGCCCTATGGACTCCTGATTCCTGTGTGATCTCAACCACTTTCTACTCTGCCTTCCTTCTGCTGATTTTCCTTGGCACCTGTTAGTTACGAATATCTTTTCTGTTGTTGTAACCATGAAGGTCTCTAAGGACCCACCTCATCATGGTTCCTAATGATGAAGTGGTTCTTACTCTTGCTTATTGATGTGGCAAGCATCAGCAATATTAATTTACCAAATAGCTCCAGGATTCCTCTTAGACTGAGAACTACTTATGTTAAAACAATACCTTGATAAATTTCTTCAGATATAAAATGTTGAGGCTTGTGGGGCATGTCTTGAAAAGTTACTAGGTAAGAGTGCTAACAAATATACCTTGTACAATAAATTAATAGGATTTTTAGTTTGGAATAAACAAGAGGAAAAAGAGGGAAGTGGTCTACAAATCAAGGAGAAGAAAGGAAAAGTCTATAGAGATAGATCATTAGAGAGAAATTACATGGTCCAGGGTAGTTACATAACTTTTATGACTGAAAATATTCTAACATTAAATTTTAGTTGTATAAGTTATTCTAATATGAAATCCCAACCACGACCAAATATTTATAAATACCTATTAATCATATAGCATTTATCAATTGTATTTTAGAGAATAAAGACTTGAAGTAGTAGTGTTCAGAATGGGCTTTGAGTGAGGTTACACAGGGCCAGTAGGCATGAGATGGTGAACTAATCCAAAATCTAAGTCAAGCAGAAATAGGAATTCAAAGACAGAGATGATTAGAAACACATATCCTAGTCCCAGTGTGTACCAGAGCCAGATTGCATTGGTTCAAGAGAATTAATTATTAAATTTTCAGAGATTTTTGTTAAATATATCCATTATTAAAAAGTAAATGACAAACATAACTAAATAAATTGTATTAAAGACAGAAGTATTAAATACTCAAAACATCATCTTCTAATCATTCTATTACCTATTAATAGTACTTGATGTTCTTTGTGTCCACTGCCATCAGTATGGTAGAAATATAGCATAATGGTATGTGACTGTGTATCTCTTCCCTTCTCCAGATTTAGTGATAGCATTCTGGTAGCTTGAAATTGACCATGATGGAAGTACATCATAGACACTGGCAAATGCTATAAAATAAGGTATTTTTGTGGAAAGATGGTTGTTAAATATTTACCATTAACCACTGCCCATTCCCCCAGCTCATATGCAAAAATGTAAAGAGATTAAGTGGTAAATTAGGTGGCATAGAGAATTTTGGAAAATAAAGTAGAGGAAAACAAATTTTCAAGGGACCAGGTAACCCCTGATGAAAGCTAGGTTGCACGTACATTTTGTAACTTCACTCTATACTTCATTTCTTGACTCCTGAATCTTGGAATCAGAACTTTAGATCTGTGCTCTTAGTGGTCCATAAATTCAGGCCCAACTGTTTAAGTTCTACTGAAACATCTTATTTCTAATCTTTACTTTAATAACACAGATATTTTTAACCCTTCCTGAGCCAATTTAGCAATGTTAAGGAAACTGTTCTTTGTTTTTGTTTTTTACAAAGGAGATGATAAATCTCTACAACTACATTTGTTAATGATATTTAATAACTTTCCATTAAATTAATATTTTTGATCATTTCCTGGCTTTGTATTATATTTTTAAAACTATGCTTAACGGTTTTAAATCTTTGTTGATTATGTGAGCCCGATAAGAGCATGTAACAGATTTTTAATTATCAGAGCAGTTATACCCCCTTCATCATTTCCTCATCTCCTATCTCCCCAGTTTTCCATAGCTAAAGTCACTACAACTTGCAAGTTCCAACCTTCACTGTTTTCTGACCTTTGATGAAAGCTGGAAAGCAGCTCCAGCCTCCTTATTGATAATGTACTGAGTAATTCTCATGGTTTTGTAAATTGATGATGCAGTATAGGGATGGAAGGACATGGGCTCTAAAGCTAGATTGCTTGGATTCCAGTACTTGCCCAGCCACCTGATAACTAGGTAATCTTGAGCATCTCTCTCATACTTTCTGAGGCGTAGCTTCCTCATCTATCAAATATGGACAATGGTGGAATGTAATTCATGGGTGTGTTACTTTTCTGCATCTGCTGTAACAAATTTCTGCTTAAAACTACAGAAATTCAACTGTTCACAGTCGTCAAGGCAAAAAGTCCAAAATCCAGGCATCAGAAGTTGTACACTTCCTCCAGGTGATCTAGGGGAGATTCTGTTACTTTATTCTTCTGGTAGTTGTTGGCATGCCTTGGCTTATGGCTGCATCACTCCAATCTCCACCTCCAGTGTTATACTCTCTCCTCCTCTTCCGTCTGCCTTTTCTGTATCTCCCTTAAATGACCTAGGACCCACTGGGCAATCCAGGGTGATATCATCTCAATATCAACTTAATTACATCTGTAAAGACCTTTTTTCCCAAAAGAATCAGATAACGTTCACTGTTCAGGGGTAAAGAACGTAGCTTTTGAGGGTCCACCATCCAATTCACTACAATAGAATTGTGAGGAGTCAATGAGTGAATGCAGGTAAAATGCTTAGACCAGTTCCTAGTACAGAATAAAGGATCACAAAATATCTCTCTCTTTCTCATTCTATTCTTCTACTCCATCCTCCTCTTCCTTCTCCCTTCTCCTCTACTTTATTCTTTTATCATTGTTTTTGAGACCTTATCATAATCACTAAGTTTTCAGATTTAGTTCTATGTCACAAGATTCAGTTCCCAGTGGGATCCTTCAGTGCTTCCCAGTCAAAGCTGACTTCAATTTTTATTTTGGCATTTCTGGAGTAGAATTCTTCAACTTGAATCATTTAAGTTTAAGCAAGAATCCATTCTTGTCCCTGTTCCCAAGTATCTGTCTGATAACCTGCCTAAGAACACCTGTCTCTTAACACCTTTGGTGTCTTGTTCTTTCCAGATCCTGAGAAACTACCCCTTATTCTGAACCACACAAGCTACACTTCTGAATGTTTCCAGCAATAACTACAATTTTAAACAACTGCATATTTTACACTGTGCACACTTCTTCTGGTTCTCTTTGCCAGAACCCAGCTTCTAGATGTTTTTGCTTGCCTGACTTTTAAAGACCCAGTGATGACCACATTCTGAGACAACTATATGCCCTGTATTATGTATTTTGCCCTCCTGCATTCTCTGATGCCAGTTCCAAAAGAAGGAACAGCTACTGTAGTTCCTGACTTTTCCTAGTAGGTGAGAACTCTGGCTTCTCCGCCCCACTTCATGTTTAGGAAAACAACGCTGGGTGGCACTGGGCAATCCTGAGATACACTACACTGGTCTATTAGTAACTAAGCTAATTTGCAAACAGTTGTGCATTTTGAATAGAATAGAATAGTTCAATGTTTTCTTTAACATTTTGTGGGCTTTACTGATATATGAGAAATAAGGAGGAAATGGTTTGTAACTAAGAGCATTTGAGTTCCCAGTTATTCAAAGTAATCCATAAATTAAATTAGGGCACATGATTATTTTAGAGGCAAATTAAATTTGACAACTCCTAAATTCAAAGAAAAAAAAAGAACCCTTCTCTCCCAAATTCAAGAGATTTCTCTTTTTCAAAGAAATGGGAAATCTATACATTGCATGCTTTAGAATCATTTCAGCATTGCACAACCTGTTTACTAATCTAAACGAATCCTGCTGTATTTTTTTTTTTTTAATGCTTTGACTAATTCTTGATTTAACACAGAGGCTTCACTGTGGATAAGTTCTGATTTTTAAGACCTTATCTAGATACTTTACCTGGTATAATTTTGTTAAAAAATAAAGAAAGAAAAAAGAGAAAAGAAAAGAAATGGAAAGGAAAGAAAGAAAAGAAAAGAAAAAAGAAAAGAAAAGAGAAAAACTTGAGATCAAGTTTCCTCAAGGGATCACTCCCTGCTGTACAGAAAAAACTTCACTTTAAAATGCAGTTACATTATCTGAGGAATTTAATACAGCATTAAAAGGGATTGTAGTAACAAGAAAAACACTCTGGTAGAATTAGCTAAGTAAAATGTTATATTGCATAATGTTTTCAAGTTTAGTCATATTATATTACAATGAATTTTCAGTTTATTGATTTTTCTGTACATTTTTCTTAAGATGGTATAATGGCTGTTCAGAAAGTTACAAATTGAAAAATTAAGATGAGAAAAGCAACTTTTAACCTTTTGCACTCGGATGTCGAGTGTGACTCGACACGGTTAGCATTAGAATAAATGAATCGAGAAAAAAGCAAGCGAGTGCAAAGGGTTAAAGTTCTATTAATTAAATGTACTTTCACTGGGAGGTAGGTTCCTCTATTATGTACTAATTTTTTGGTCTTTTAGGAAGTTAAAGCAACTTGTTTAATGAACAGAGAGTTGCAATTCACTTCATGCATCTGGAAGACAGCTCCAATATAGGCATTTCCAATTTACTCTGTCATGATATCAGCAAGATTTATTATTTATTTATTTATTTATTTTTGTTTTGTTAACAGTCAGAATCCTCAGAGTCTTCGCAGGACTTCAGAAATTGCCATAAATTATTTACCTCTCCTCTAAAAGCCATACCCTAGTTGTGATATTCTTATATATTATATTCATACCATTAACTTCCTCCTAGAAACCAAATTTAGAAATACAGAACTTATTCCCCACCATTGTAAATTTTTGGATTTGTTTCAGCTCTCAGTGACCCTCAACTCTAAAAACAGTACTAAAAACAAGGAAAAATTATAAGACTCTGATAAACAAAATTTAAAAAAATGAATATATATCACATGCTAATGGATAGAAAGATGTCAATTCTCCTTAGCTTGATCTTTAGATTCACATCATTTACAATCAAGTCCCAAGTTATTTTGTAGATATTGACAAACTGATTCTATATGGGGAGGAAAAAGTCCCAGAACAGCCAATGCAGTGCTAAAGAAGACGAACAAAGTTAGAGGACTGACACTACCTGACTTCAAGACCTACTCTAAAGCTAAAGTAATCAAGACAGTATGGTATTGAAGGGGAAAACCCACACAAATAGAGCAATAGAACAGAATAGAGCCCAGATATAGATCCTTAAAAATAGTCAACTGATTCATGACAAAGTAGCAGAGGTAATACAATGGAGGAAAGATAGTCTCTATAACAAGTGTTGCTGGAACAACTGGACATCCATAGGCAAAGAACAGATAAATAAATCTAGACACAAATCTTGCACCCTTCACAAAAATTTACTCAAAATGGATCATAGACCTACATGTCAAACGTGAAACTATAAAATTCCTAGAAGATAAATAGGAGAAAACATAGGTGGCCTTGAATATGGTGATAACTTTTCAGATACAACACCAAAGGCATGATCCATGAAAAAAAAGAAAAAAGATAAAAAAGTTCTTCTTGGAAAATACAACATGAAGAGAATTAGATGACAAGCCATATCCTGGGAGAAATTTGCAGAACACTCATCTGATAAAGGACTGTTATCCGAAAAATACAAAGAGCACAAAACTTAATAATAAGAAAAAAAACAACCTCAATGAAAAATGGGCTGAAGCCCTGGCCGGTTTGGCTCAGTGGATAGAGCGTCGGCCTGCGGACTAAAAGGTCCCAGGTTCGATTCTGGTCAAGGGCATGTACCTTGGTTGCAGGCACATCCCCAGTGGGAGGTGTGCAGGAGGCAGTTGATCGATGTTTCTCTCTCATCCATGTTTCTAACTCTCTATTCCTCTCCCTTTCTCTCTGTGAAAAAATCAATAAAATATATTTTAAAAAAATGGGCTGAAGATCTTAAATGACACCTTATCAAAGAACATATACAGATTGCAAATCAGCATATGAAAAGATATTCTATATCATGTCATTAGGGAATGCAAATTAAAACAATAGTGACATAAATAGATACTTCTCCAAAGAGGACACACAGATGACCAGTAGACAGACACATGAAAAGATACTCAATGTCACTAATCATCAGAGCAATGAAAATTAAAACCACAATGAGGTATCACCTTACACCTGTCAGAATGGTTATCATCAATAAATCAACAAACAACAAATACTGGTGAGAATGTAGAGAAAATCCTGCACTGTTGGTGGGATTGCAAATTGGTGGAGCCACTATGGAAAACACTATATAGGTTCCTCAAAAAAAAAAATTAAAATATAACTACCTTATGACTTAGCAATTCCACTTCTGGGTATATATCTGAAGAAACCCAAAGCACCAATTTGAAAGAACAGATGCATTCCTATGTCTATTGCAGTGTTATTTACAATAGCCCAGATATAGAAGCAACCAAATTCCCATCAACAGACAAGTGGACAAAAAACTGGTGATACATATGTACAATGGAATATCACTAGGCCATAAAAGAAATGAAATCTTACCATTTGTAACAGCATGTATGAACCTAGGGGATATTAGCCTAATATAGGTAAATACTATAAAATTTCACTTACATGTGAAATTTAAATTACAAAGTAAATGAAAAAAACAAAACAGAAAGAGATTCACAGATACAGAAAACAAACTAATGGTTGCCAGAGGGGAGGGTTGTGGGATAGCTGGGTGAAAGAGGTAAAGAAGGGAATAAGAAGTACAAATTGGTAGTTATGAAGTAGTCACAATATATAAAGTATAGCATAGAGAATATAGTCAATAGTATTGTAATAACTAAGTATAGTGCCAGGTGTGTACCTGAAATATCAGAGGGATCGCTTTGTAAATTATGATTATCTAACCACTATGCTATACAACTAAAACTAATATAAAATAACTAGAGGCCCGGTGCACACAATTCATGCACAGATATGAGTGTATGTCCCTCAGCCCAGCCTGCACCCTCTCCAATCTGGGAACCTTAGAGGGATGTCTGACTGCCCGTTTAGGCCCAATCACACCTGGGATCGGGCCTAAACGGGCAGTCAGACATGCCTCTCACAATACAGGACTGCTGGATCCCAACTGCTTGCCTGCCTGCTGCCTGATTGTCCCTAACCGCTTCAGCCTTCCTGCCTGATCACCCCATAACCACTCCCCTGCCAGCCTGATCAACGTCGAACTGCTCCCCTGCCAGCCTGGTTGCCCCTAACTGTCCTCCCCTGCTGGCCTGGTCGCCCCCAACTGCCCTCCCCTGCAGGCCTGGTTTCCCCCAATTGCCCTCCCCTGCAGGCCTTGTCTCCCCCAACTGCCTTCCTCTGCCAGCCTGGTCACCCCTAACTGCCCTCCTCTGCTGGCCTGGTCACCGCTAATTGCCCTCCCCTGCAGACCTGGTCCCTCCCAACTGTCCTCCCCTGCTGGCCTGATTGCCCACAGCTGCCATCCCCTGCCGGCCATCTTGTGGTGGCCATCTTGTGTCCACATGAGGGTGGCCATCTTTGACCACAGGGGGCGGACATCTTGTGTGTTGGAGTGACGGTCAATTTTCATATTACCTCCTTATTATATAGGACACTGGGTGTCAAATGAAATTGAAAAATAAAACAATAATGACATATCACTATACACCAGTTACAGTGGCCAAAATCCAGTACACTGTCAACACCAAATGCTAGCAAGAATATGGAGCAACAGGAATTCTCATTTATTGCTGGTGGGAATGCAAAATGGTATAACCAATTTGAAAGACAATTTGGTAGTTTATTGCAAAACTAAACATATTAGTACCATAAAATCTAAAAATGGCACTCCTTAGTATTTACCAAGAGGATTTGAAAACTTATGTCCACATAAAAACTTGTTCATGAATATTTGTAGCAACTTTATTTATAATTGCCAAAACATGGAAGCAATAAAAATGCCCTTAAGCAGGTGAATGGATAAATAAAAGGTTGTACATAAAGACAATAGATTATCCAGCACTAAAAAAGAAATGAACTTTCAAGCCATCCAAAGACATGGAAGAACCTTAAATGCATATTACTAAGTGAAAGAAGTCAATCTGAAAAGGCTGCATAGTATATGATTTCAACTATATGTCATTTTGGAAGAGGCAAACTTTGGACACCATAAAAAGACCACTTTGGATAATCATAAAGGCATTGTTTATTGAAATACATTTCATTTTCAAAATTGAGCTATAAGCTGTTAAAGTGTGTATACCTTTTTTGGGACACCCTGTATAGGCACCATACTGCAATTTTATACAATCTTGTTATCAACAGAGGGGAGTAGAAATTGAAATAGATCCTTCTCTGTTTGAACCTTAGTTATGTTTTAAGAAAAATTTCAAATTTGCAGAACATAAAAATGTAAATAGTAATATACTATGTGAAATATATTCCAAGACCAATCTATAATAATAAAAGCATAATATTCTAATTAAACCAGACAGCCAAACAACCTTCCAGACATCATTCTGGATGTCCTTCTGAATGAAGCCGCGGTGCACGGGGGCCAAGGCAGAGGTGGTTAGGGGTGATCAGGCAGGCAGACGAGTGGTTAGGGGTGATCAGGCAGGCAGGCGAGTGGTTAGGACTCATGAGACAGGCAGGCAGAGGCAGTTAGGGGTGATGAGGCAGGCAGGTGAGTGGTTAGGGGTGATCAAGAAGGCAGGCAGGCCAGCAGTTAGGAGCCAGCTGTCCTGGATTGCGAGAGGGATGTCCAACTACCAGTTTAGGCCCGATCCCGCAGGGACCCATGCAGGATCAGGCCTAAACCGGCAGTTGGACTTCCCCCGAGGGGTCCCAGATTGTAAGAGGGTGCAGGTTGGGCTGAGGGACTTCCCCGCGCCATGCACAAATTTTGTGCACCAGGCCTTTAGTTCAAATATAAAATCATCATTATTAGAGACTAGAGCCCGATGCATGGGTTTATGCACAGTGGGTTTCCTCAGCCTGGCCTGCACCCTCTCACAATCCAGGACCCCCCAGGGGATGTTGGACTGCCAATTTTGGCCTGATCCCCACAGGCCAGGCCAAGGGCTTCTAGTAGGCATATAAGATCTTTGGTTAATCTCTTCCCGCCCTCCTCCCCACTTCTCTCTGAAATTCATCAGCCTGTTCCATGTTTCCATGCCTGTGTGTTGAGTGTCTTCCCCCTGGTGGTCAGTGCGTGTCATAGCTACCGGTCGAATGGTCGCACGGTTAAACAGTTGCTTAGGCTTTTATATATATGGATACATTTTCTAGTTTGTTTTGTTCCATTAATGTGGCAATGAAAGCCACCTGTAAAATAATTTGTTCCTGAGTTTGCCTAACTAATAAATATTTAGATTTAGATTTTGTCCCTTCCTTATTTGGTCCAAATATTTCAAAGCACAAATATATTCCTCTGTCCTCTCCAGCCCTACATTCATA
The DNA here is from genome assembly GCA_025583905.1 of Ia io. Lineage (NCBI taxonomy): Eukaryota > Metazoa > Chordata > Mammalia > Chiroptera > Vespertilionidae > Ia > Ia io. Next base: position 90,632,067 of record JAJQQW010000002.1, on the reverse strand, counting down.
CTTAAGTTCTCATGCTTCTTGAATTTTTTCTTCTATAACACTTCAGGTTTCTATTACTGAGACATTTATTTATTTAGACCAGTTTATCTGGCTCCTATAGAACTCCCATGTAGTAGAGGATTTTGTTTCCTGCTCCCATTAGAATTACTGAGAGGTATCCTTTTTTCCTCTTTCTAGCACCATATCAATGGCAACATCATTGGATTTACTTCTTATCTGAGGTTCATGAGTTCTAAAGCAGTGTTTCTCAAAGTGTAGTCCCTGAATCAGGAGCAAGAACAGCACCTTGGAACTTTTTTGAAATGCAAATTCTACACCTAATGATTGAGAAACTCTGGCCATGGGGACCAGTAATCAGTTTTAACTAGCCTTCTAAGTGATTTGAAGCATGTGTAAGAACTACTCTCTAAATCATAGGATCTCAACTTTGCTTATACATTGGAATTACCTGGGGAGCTTTAAAAAATATTGATGTCTGGGTCCTAATCCCAGAAATTCTGAATTAGGTAATTTGGGGTAAGGCCAGGGAATTGGGTATTTTGCTAGCTCCCCAGGTAATTATGAAGTATAACCAAGGTTGAGAATCACTGCTCTTAATCATTTGTAACTTCATATTACAGCTGTCACCTCCAGGTTCTTTGAGTTTTTGTTCTTTCCCTAAGAAGCTATGCCATATGAGTATAGAGTGAGACTACAATGGTTTAGATATTACCTTGTTGTGAGTGGATTTAGATATTAAATAAAATGTGACACTGCATCTTATCATTTCCTTTGGTTTTGTTTATCATACATGATGAGCCTTTGAATTTGAAGATGAAATAATTTAATGCAATGTTTCCTTTTGAATATATTGGACTTTGTATGCATCAGGGTGACATGCAAAGTGAACATCTAAATGTGCTTCCTGTGATCTTTGGGAATAACACCAGAGGAGAAAGAGTGTTCCATGGTACATTAACCATGTAAAGTGAGCTTAATCAGATGGAATTGATTTGATTACGTTGCCCTTATATGTACAAAAAGAACTGTTCTGGACTAAATAAATTCAATATTAAAATTGCCTTCACACTCCATATCTAACCAATTTTATCACCATATATTCTACCAGTTAGATGTTACTTGGAGAGGAAAATGTAATTCTTTAGCTAGCAAATGAAGAGAGATAGCAAGAACTTCTTCACAGTGTCAGTAGGGAGGAATATGTTAAGGACCTTTCTCTTATTTATGTCAGACATGGATAAGAATCACTTCCAAATCAAGATTCCTTCCTCTCATTCCAGAGATGAGCTTTCTCCACACTCACTCAAGTGCTCTACTCTTGTTTTTGTAAAATAAACACTGATATACCTCTTTCTAATCTCAATCTTATTTTATACCAGAGGCCCAGTGCATGAAATACATGCATGGAGGGGTGGGGGTCCCCTCAGCCCAGCTTGGACCCTCTCCAATCTGGGACCCCTTGGAGGGTGTCCGACTGCCAGTTTCAGCCCGATCCTGCAGGATTCCTAAACTGGTAGTCAGACATCTCTCTCATAATCCAGGACTGCTGGTTCCTAACTGCTCACCTGCCTGCCTGCCTGATTGCCCCTAACTGCCCCACCTGCTGGCCTGGTTGCCCCTTTGTGCTCCCTTGCCAGCTTGGTTGCCCCCAACTGCCCCCCCCTGCCGGCCTGGTCACCCCCAACTGCCCCCCTGCCAGCCTGGTCGCCCCAACTGCCCCCCTGTCGGTTTGGTCGCCCCAACTACCCCCCTGCTGGCCTGCTCACTCCCAACTGCCATCCACTGGCCAGGTTGCCCCCAACTGCCAACCCCTGCTGGCCTGGTCGCCCCCAACTGGCCCCCCCAACAGCCTAGTCATCCCCACCTGCCTCCCCCACCAGCCTAGTTGCCCCTCACTGCCCCCCTCTGCTGGTTTGGTCACCCCTAACTCCCCGCCCTGCCGTCCTGGTTGCTCCACACTGCGGCCCCCACTGACCTGGTTGCCCTTCACTGTGACCTCACCAGCCTGGTTGCCCCTAAATGTCCCCCCTGCTGGCTTGGTCACCAGCAATTGCCCCTCCCCCCCGCCCCCGCTGGCCTGGTCGCCCCCAACTGCCCCCCTTGTCTGCCTGGTCACCCCTCACTGCCCCCCCTTGCCAGCCTGGTCACCCCCAACTGCCCCACCTGCTGGCATGGTCACCCCTAACTGCCCCCCCTGTGGCCTGGTAGCCCCACACAGCCAGCTGGTCAGTAGTTTGATTGTGTCTCACTAACCCCCCTGTGGCCTGGTCGCCCCACGCAGCCTGTCAGTCATTTGGTCACCCCTCACTAACCCCTTGCCGGCCTGGTTGCCCCATGCAGCCTGCTTGTCAGTCGTTTGGTCACCCCTCCCTAACTGCCCTGCTGGCCTGGTCATCCCACACAGCCTGCTGGTCAGTCATTTGGTCGTCCCTCGCTAACTCCCCCAGTGGCCTTGTCGCCCCACACAGCCTGTTGTTTGCTTGTTACTGTGAAAGCATTGTGGCCAATTTTCATATTACCCTTTTATTAGTATAGACTAGTGGTCCAGTGCATGAGATTTGTGCATGGGGGCGTGCCCCTCAGCCCGGCCTGCACCCTCTCCAACCTTGGACCACTCGAAGGATGTCCGACTGCTGGTTTACAGGGATCGGGCCTAAACCGGCAATCGGACATCCCTTCTCACAATCCAGGACTCCTGGCTCCTAACCGCTCACCTGCCTGCCTGCCTGATTGCCCCTAACCACTCTGCCTGCCAGCCTGCTCACCGCCAACTGCCCCCCGCCGCTGGCCTGCTTGCCCCCAAATGCCCCCCCGCCAGCCTGATCACCCCCAACTGCCCCCCGTGCCAGTGTGCTTGCCCCCAACTGCCCCCCCATTCCAGTGTGCTTGCCCCCAACTGTACCCCCTACCCTCCCCACTGGCCTTCTTGCTCCCAACTGCCCCCCTGCTGGCCTGCTCACTCCAAACTATCCCTCCCCCGCTGTCCTGATCACCTCCAACTGACCCCCACTGAAGGCCTGCTTGCCCCCAACTGGCTCCCCTGCTGGTCTGCTTACCCCCAATGGCCCTGCCTCCCACCTGCCTGATCACCCACAACTGCCGTCCCATCCTGGCCTGATCACCCACAACTGCCCTCCCCTCTTGGCCTCTAACCACCTCTACCTCGTCCCCACCACCATGGCTTTGTCCAGAAGAATGTCGGAAGGTCTCCTGGAAGGTCTCCCAGTCTAATTAGCATATTACCCTTTTATTAGTATAGACAGAGGCCTGGTGCATGGGTTGGGGCCGGCTGGTTTGCCCTGAAGGGTGTGCCAGATCAGGGTGGGTGTCCCGCTGGGGTGCCTGGCCAGCCTGGGTGAGGGGCTAATGACTGTTTTCAGGCTGGTCAAGCCCCCCAGTGTGGACCCTCATCCCATGGGGTTGTGGCCAACCTGGGTGAGGGGCTAAGGGCTGTTTTCAGGCTGGCCACAGCCCCTTCAAGGTGGGGGGGTCCTGCTGCGGTGCCTAGCCAGCCTGGTTGAGGGGCTGATAGCCATTTTCAAGCTGGCCATGTCCCCTGGCAACCCAAGCTCCCATGCCCTCCTTTTTTTTTTTCAGTGCCTCCTTGAGTGGAGGCCAGGGCCTGCTGGAAGCAGGTATCTGGGATTTATTTATCTTCTATAATTGAAACTTTGTAGCCTTGAGTGGAGGCCAGGGCCAGCCAGGGCGGGCAGGAAACTTGGCTTCCTCCTTTGCCGGAGGCAACCCAAGCCTCCTGCTTACTCCAGCTCAGTGGCTGCCACCATCTTTGTTGGGTTAATTTGCATACTCGCTCCTGATTGGATGGTGGGTGTAGTGAAGTAATGTTTAATTTGCATGTTTCTCTTTTATTAGTGTAGATGTGGAGAAAGTTCGGTGGTGACTATACCTTGTAAGTCAGGCTTGAGAGTGGAGAGGCTGATTTGATATTGGGCTTCTTAGTGTCTTTGATATAAGAGGATTCAACCAGGGGGGTATTGACTTGAAAAGATTTGTGTGTGATAGATAAGCTAACAACAAGGGTCCCACTTGAATTTATAACAACAATAACAAGAAATCAAGATCAAGGAAGGAGAAGACAGATGTCACTTGTTGCAAGGAAAATCATAGTCCCATCCTTTCATTCCAGAGATGAGAAAATTCTCAGACCCAGAGCCCATTTATTGAAAAAGAACTTGAGCCCCCAATAGAAGGGCTCTGAAATGTAAAAGAAAGTATATACAATAAAATTATACTTCCCCATTCCTTCTGTAAGGCCATTTAACAAAGCATAATAGGGAAAGGGGTATAACCAGATATGATTATTACATGTATTTGACTATCTTTGAATAATTCTGTCTAATTAAAAGGTTATCTGAAACCAGTTTCAATGTTTGTGGGGGTGGGTTTTCCCCACAATCAACAAGCAATTATCAGACCCCAGCTCTGAGTGTCCAGGAATTAAACTTTGTTCTCACACTATCTACCTGGAAACTACGGATGTCAATGGCAAGCCCATGTTATCATGTATATTTCTGATAGACTGGCTATAGATCACAGGTTCCCACACCTGCTCTTTGGGTTTGATTGATTTGCTAGAGCAGCTCACAGAACTCAGAGAAATGTTTTACTTACTAGATCACTGATCCTATATAATAAAGAGCTAATATGCAAATGGTCATCATGCCCTCACACCGTCACATGGTAATGGCTCAGACACTCAACACTGGGGAGAGAGGAATGGCACCAGCCAGGCACAAATGAGCTCGCAAGAGAGGAAATGGGGACCAGCCAGGCTGTGGCCTGGTAGAGGAACAAGCTGCCCACTCCGCAGTCCTGGCTGCCCGCAGCTGCAGCTGTGCCTGTGCCTGCGCCTGCAGCTTGGGAGAGGGACAAGCCACCTACCCCATGGTCCTGGGTGCCTGCAGCTGCGGCCTGGATCAAGCTGCCCGTGCATGGTCCCTGTGGCTACGGCTGGCCTGGGCAAAGCCAGCCTAGGCCCTGGTGCCTGTGGCCAGCCAGAGGGAGGGAAGCTTGGGTCCGGGTGCCTGTGACCAGCCGGAGAAGGGAATATTGAGTTCCGGGTGCTGGGCAAGGCAGAGTCGTTTAGGGGCGATCAGGCCAGTAGGGAAGCAGTTAGGGGCAATCAGGCAGGCAGGCAAAGTGGTTAGGGGCAATCAGGCAGGCAGAGGTAGTTAGGGGAAGTCAGGCAGGCAGGTAGGCAAGCGGTTAGGAGTCAGCGGTCCCAGATTATGAGAGGCAGTCAGACATCCCCTGAGGGGTCCCGGATTGGAGAGGGTGCAGGCCAGGCTGAGGGACCCCCCCTTTCATGAATTTCATGCACCAGGCCTCTAGTTTATTATAAAAGGATATAAGTAAAAAAGGCAAGGGATGGGAAAAAGGCATGGAGTTTTCATTTGCATGTGTTTACTGACTAGGAAGCTCCCAGATGTCGCCCTTTTGGGTTTTTATGGAAGCTTCACCACTAAGCCATGCTTGATTAAATCATTAGCATTTGGTGATTGATTCAATTTCCAACCCCTCTCCCTCCCTGGAAGACAGGGGTGTAGAACTGCAAGTTCCAACACTCTAGTCACATGGTTGATTCTCCAGGCAACCAGCCCTCGACCTTAGGAGTTTTCTAAAAGTCACCTAATTAATATACACCTCCTTAATATAAATCAGTTTGGTAGAAAGGGATTTATTTCGGGAGACACAAAAAGGATTCCACTAAACCTACATTAATAACTGCCACATAGTCATTTTGGGATCCTCATGTCAGTATCCCAACAGTCATAAAAAATTCCTGTGTTGGCAAGAGAAATTGACCCTTGTTATCATGAAGATATAAGGTTATTCCTATATAACGAAGGCAGGTACAAGAATGTCTAGTACTCATAGGAGTTACTGGGCACCTCCTGGTGCTTCCATGCCTGGTGATAGGTACAAATGGCCATCTGAACCAACTACAACTCAAGGAGTGTACAGTAACTCAGATCCTTCAGAAATGAGTCCAGGTTACCCCATGGGACAAACAACCTAGACCTGTAGAAGTATAACAGATAGTGAGAGCAAACTGGGATGGATAATAGTGCAAGAATATGATGACTGCCAATTATGGCTTTGTAGTGTCATAACTTATCCCATGAAACCTCCAGATATAAGGTTTATGGTTTTACTTTTGTTTGTTTTTATTTTTTAGAGATTGTAGCTGGCTACCATGACACGGGAAACTAGGACAATGTAAATTTAACATGGAACATAAGATTAGAAAGGAAAAAGTAAAACTGTAATTATTTTCAGATGGCATGATAATATATAAAGAGGACACTAAAGATTATAACAAAAACTACTAGCACTGACAAATTTAGTATAGTAGAAGAATACAAAATAAATATCCAAAAATCAGTTGCATTTTTATGCACCAATAATGAACTATCAGAAGGGGAAACTAAGAAAACAATCCCATTCACAATTGCTGACAAAAGAATAAAATACCTAGGAATAAATTTAACCAAGGATGTAAAAGACCTGTACTCAGAAAAGCATAAGACACTGAAGAAATTGAAGAAGATACAAATAAGTGGAAGCATATACCATGCTCATGGATAGGAAGAATTAACATTAAAATGTCCATATTACCCAAAGCAATGTATAGATTCAATGCAAATCCTAGGGCTTATTTCACAGAACTTGAACAAAAGTGTATATGCAACCACAAAAAAATCCCCGAATAGCCACACAAATCTTGAGAAAGAACAAAGCTGGAGAAATGATACTACTCGATATCAAACCATACTACAAGGCCATAGTAATAAACAGCATGGTTTTGGCATAAAAACAGAAATATAGATCAATAGACCAGAATATAGAGCCCAGAAATAAACCCATGGTTTCATAGACAATTAGTATTTGATGATGGGGAAAAGATGGTTTATTCAATAAATGGTGTTCAGAATAATTGGATATGTGCAAAAAGAAAGAAAGAAAGAAAAAGAGAAAGAAAGAAAAAGAAAGAAAGAAATTAGGCCACTTTTTAAACTATCCACAAGAGTAAACTCAAAGTGAATTAAAAAACAAATGTTGGACTAGAAACCATAAAAATCCTAGAAGAAAACATAGGCAGTAAAATCTGGAACATTTTTTGTAGTAGTATTTTTTTCTGATATATCACCTTAGGAAAGAGAAACAAAAGAAAAAAATAAACAAATGGGACTATATCAAACTTAAAAAGTATTTGCACAGCAAAGGAAACTATGAATGAAATGAAAAGACAACCCAATGAATGGGAAAAGATATTTACCAATACATCTGATAAGGGCTTAATACCCCAAATTTATAATGTCACTAATCATCAGAGAAATGCAAATTAAAACAACAATGAGATATCACCTCAAAATGATCATCAATAAATCAACAAATAACAAGTGTCAAGGATGTGGAGAAAAGGGAACCCTAGTGCACTATTAGTGGGAATGCAGATTGGTGCAACCACTGTGGAAAACAGTATGGAGTTACCTCAAAAGATTAAAAATTGAACTGCCTTATGGTAGCAATTCCATTTCTTGGAATATTTTTAAAGAAAGCTGAAACACTAAATCAAAAGAATATATGTACTATTATGTTCATTACAGTGTTACTTAATATAGCTAAGATTTGGAAACAGCTCAAGTGCCCATCAGTAGATGAATGGATAAAAGAGCTGTGGTACATTTACACAATGGAATACTACTCAGACATAAAAAAGAAGGAAACCTTGCTCTTTGCCACAGCATGGATGGACCTGGAGGGCATTATGCTAAGTGAAATAAGTCAATCAGAGAAAGACAAGTATCATATGATTTCACTTATATTTGGAGTCAAATGAACAAAATAAATTAACAAACTAAGTAGAAACAGACTCATGAATACCGAGAACATGCTGACTGCTGTGAGAGAAAGGAGGTTGGAGGCTGAATGGAAATGGTGAAGGGATTAAGAAAAGTAAAAAAAAACACACAAAAAAACACACACAAAACAAAACTCATAGACACAGACAACAGTATGGTGATTATAAGAGGGAAAGGTGGGTTGGGGAGGTAGAAGAGCGTAAAAGGACGAAAAATGGTAATGGAAGGAGAAGCCTCCAATGAAAATAGTCAAAATATTGCGTTAGTGAACACACAATACAATATACAGATGATGTATTATAGAATTGTATAACTGAAACCTATGTAAGTTTATTAACCAATGCCGCCCCAATAAATTCAATAAAGAAAAAATACATTGTAAATAAATAAGTAAGCTTACTCTCTGGAAAATAAGAGAAGTATATGTAACAAAATTTATCTTTAGAAAACATGCAATTCATTTCCTTCTCTTTCAAAAGATAGTAAAGCAGACTTGATAGGTTTTCTTGTCCATTATTCATAAAAATCTAAATGTAAGACATCCCGATAGGTAAGAAATAATGTGCCTATGTATGTCTACAACCTACTGCTCAAGAATATTAGTGGTTAAAAGTTAAGAAAGTTTTATTCAATCTTAAATCTTATATCCTCCCTAAATTTCTCCTGTTGTGAGCTACACTAGCTCAACAACTGACTAGTATTCATTCTATTTTCACTTTGTGTTTAAATACCTTTGCTAACCTGACTTCTGTCATCTCATTATTATTCAGATAATAATCTTAAGTATTAAGCACAAATAAAATGACAGAGTTTGTTCTGGAACTTGTGCCTGTCTGGTACTTACCTATACTGCTTTCAGAGCTAAAAACCTAGGATTTTAAAAAATGCTTCTTAAAAGCTTTCAGGTACATCTTACTACATCCACTGCTATAGGCACAGTCTCTCTCCTGAATAATGAAAGCAACACAGTAGCTCATATTATTGGCCTGAGTTTTCCTCTGTCTCACACCCAGCCTCCATACTTCTACTAGAGTGTTCTCTTAACATAAAATCCAGGTGATCCTGTTTTGTTTTGTTTTTTCCCCAGAGGCTCCACCATAATTCTGTAAACTCCTCTGTGTTTTGGCACCTAAAACATCTGCTTCCACAATTTATCCCTCTCACGTCTAAAAATGTATTCAATACTACAAAGTATCATTTCTGTGCCACATCCACACATACCAACTATATTGTAATTAATTGTGTACCTATCTCCCGTTTTTGCTTTTTAAGGGCAGTGTCCCCATTTCCTTGATGAACAATAGCTATCTGTGCACTGGACTGGGGCATACATTGCAAAGATGCTAGTTGTCAATAGACATTCTTGATATTTAAATAAACAAGAGGAGAAGCCTCCAATGAAAATAGTCAAAATATAATGGTGAAGAATGCATTAGTGGCCATGCAAATAGCTCATACTGCAGTGGTTAACTTAATTAGGAGGTAAGATGATCCAATGACAGTTCATGAATTTGGGTGGTATAAAGATACAATGAGATCATGGATGGGAATGAAAAATTGAAAAAGAGCATGCAGAAATACATTCCTGAAAGAGGAATTCTTGTCAGCCTGTATCCACTTCATTCATATAATACACAGTGGTGGGCAGACAGAAAAGCAAGCAATAAGAGAAGAAGTGAGGAGGCCTGTGTCTCTGAGACACCTGAGGTCGCTCCAGCTGGACAAAATCATATTTTCAAAGGGACGGATGTTTGGCAAAACTTCTAAAAGATCCTCAGCAATCAATAAGCACATTAGGCAAAGGGAGTATAAGGGGTATTTTTTGGAGTTGGTGTATTAGATGAAACCCCACCTGATACTGTAAACCAATTTGTATGACCATTGATTGTGAGTTTTGTTAAGAGACAAAAATGCTGAGAGCACCAGCTGTTCCTTGGCCAAAGGCGCTGTGGGGTCCGCAGCCCTGTAGTAAATGACCAACATCTCTGGATGGGTCCAGTCACCTGCAGCCTGTCATGTCAGCACAGTTGGCCATTTACAAACCAGTAGGGGTTTGTTACAGGTTTGTTTATCTTTCAATAGAACCACCTGCCTGGAGTTAAATTGCCTGGGCTAAAAATAGAAAAATAGTGTACAGGATAGCTGTACTATTAAAGAGGACAAAAGCATTAGACACAGGGAAGGAAAATAGGCAAATTCCCATTTTACTGCTTTGTAGGAATCTGGATAGGGTCTTGGGAATTTTTATGTAGTTAGCTTTGTAACTGGAAAAAAATACTATCTGTACCAGCAGGTTTAAACTTCTAAAATCTGCTGAACTTCATTTTATTATCTCTTAAGGACAGTAAAACAAACAAACAAACAAAAAAACACGTTGGAATATTAGCCTTATCAACCCTAATGATAGACTGATAATCCAGAAAGCAGACCACTGTGGTAACCTCCTGAGGGTACTAGCAGGTAGAACATACTCAGTTCTGCAAAAACCAGCTGGGTGCAGTTCAAAGCATACATAAAAGTCTTTACAAGGGTAGGGCCAAAAATGTCTTAATCAGTGCACATTTTTATAATAATGACCAAACTCTTAGCTTATTTGTTCATGATATATACAGTAGACAATCCTCACAATTTCATGATATAATTGATGTGAGAGATTGGATGGACCTAGACAGCATAATGCTAAGTGAAATAAGAGGAAGATAAGTATCACATGATCTACATCATATGTGGAATCTAATGAGCAACATAAAATGATGAACAAAAATAGACCCAGAGACATAGAAACATTGAACAGATTGACAAACCTCAGAGGAAAGGGAGGGGAGGGGGGAAGGGAAGAGATCAACCAATGAACTAATATGCTTATATGCATAACCCATAGTCACAGGCAATAGGGTGGTGAAGGCTTGTGGAGGTGGGGGACTGGAGAGGGCAATGAAGGAAAAAAGGAACATATGTAATACTTTCAACAATAAAGATATATTTAAAAAAAAGAGATTGGGAATTTAAAAAATTAAACCTACTCTACCAATGATATTTATCTAAATTACTGGCCCAAACAATTAACTGTGTTTTCTGCTATGCTACATAAAGATAAATTGGCACATATTTATTTTTATTTTAATGCTCTTAATTTCTAATTTTAAATTAAAACTTTTGGAGGGATTTTGGAATTTTAGTGTTGCTATCTTTGCATATTGTTTTGAATTTTTAATTGTTATACAATACACAATATAAAATTTACATCTTAACTATTTTAAGGAAAATTTGTAGTCAACTATTTTTCTATCAATTTATTTACTTATATGTTTTCTTTACTCTGATCAAGAAATTTAAACACTGAACAAATTATCATGCACTGAGTGATGCTGACCTCACATTGACTTTTTTGATGTAAGAATGTTTAAGTTTTCTCTTTGCTAGGGTAAATATTAAGGGATAGGATTGCTGAATCATATGGTAAGTATCTATTTAGCTTTGAAGGAAATTGCCAAAACATTTTCTTTTTTTAAAATTTTTCAATTATAGTTGGTATACAATATTATATTAGTTTCAAGTGAACAACATAGTGATTATACATTTATGTAACTTACAAAGTGATCACCCTGATAAATCTAGTACCCATCTGACACTGATACACAGTTATTACAATATTATTGACTATACTAGAGGCCCGGTACATGAAATTCGTGCACTAGAGGGGTGTCCCTCAGTGCAGCCTGTACCCTCTCCAATCTGGGACCACTTGGGGGATGTCTGACTGCCGGTTTAGACCCGATCCTGTGGGATCGGGCCTAAACCGGCAGTCAGACATCCCTCTCACAATCCGGGACTGCTGGGTCCTAACCACTTGCCTGCCTGCCTGCCTGATTGCCCCTAACTGCTTCTACCTGCCAGCCTGATCGCTCCCTAACCAGTTCTGCCTGCCAGTCTGATTGATGCCTAACTGCTCCCCTGCTGGCCTGATCGTCCCCAACTGCCCTCCCCTGCTGGCCCAATTGCCCCCACCTGCCCTCCCCTGCTGGCCTGGTCGCCCCCAACTGCCCTCCACTCCCAACCTGGTTGCTCCCAACTACCCTCCCCTGCTAGCCTGATCTAGCCACCAACTGCCCTCCCCTGCCGGCCTGGTCCCCCGCAACTGCCCTCCCCTGCAGCCCTTATCTCGCCCCCAACTGCCTTCCCTTGCCAGCCCAATCACCCCCAACTGCCTTCCCCTGCAGCCTGTTCGCCCACAACTGACCTCTTCTGCTGGCCTGATGGCCCCCAACTTCTCTCCCCTGCTGGCCTGATCGCCCATAACTGCCATCCCTTGCCAGCCATCTTGTGGTGGCCATCTTGTGATGAAGTGGGGGTGGCCATCTTGTGACGATGTGGGGGTGGCCATCTTGTGGTGGCCATCTTTTGACAATGTGGGGGTGGCCATCTTGTGATGATGCTAGGGCACGAGGGCCACCTAGGCTTTTATTAGTATAGATTACCTACGCTGTACTTTACATCCCCATGACTATTCAGTGACTACCAATTTGTACTCTTAATCCCTTTACCTCTTTCACTCACCCCCTCAACTCCTCTGCTATTGGCAATTGTCAAATCTTCTCTGTATCTATGAGTCTGGCCAAATTGTTTTCTAAAGTTGCTGTACCAATTTTCATTACCACAAGTAGTGTATGAGAATTCCACTTGCTCCAAATCTTTGTCAGCATTTGGTATTGTCAGCATATTAGAACTGATAATAGTCATTTTGATATATTTATAATGGTATCTCATTGTGGTTTTAATGTGCATTTCCCAAATGACTAATGACTTTGAGCATCTGTTTTATGTACTCATTTGCCATCTGTATATCTCTTGTGGTTAAGTATCTGTTCAAATATTTTTCCCACATTTTTAAATTAAGATTTTTGTTTGGGTGCTGTTTTCCTGTTGAGTTTTGAGAAGTTTTTGTTTGTTTGTTTAATGTATTCTGGATAGAAGTTCTTTTTCAGATGTTGCTTTTACTATTTTAATTGCTTTGCCTTTCTATATAAATTTCAGATTTAGTTGGTCACAGTCACCAAAATCCTGATGAAATTTTGACTGGGATTGGGTTAAACCTATTGTTCAATTTGGTAAGAATTGACATTTTAACAATATTGATACTTCTATTCCTTAAACAAGGTATCACTATCTAATTATTTAGATCTTTGATATCTTTAATTTGTTTTTTTAATTGTCAGCATACAGATGCTTCATTTATTTTTTTAGATTTATACCTAATTATTGCTTTGTTTTGGTGCTATTACAAATGTTACTTACTAGTATGCTAATGCTAATATATAGAAATATATATTGTTTTATGTATATTGACCCTCGTATTCTATGACTTTTCCAAAATGACTTTAGTTCTCAGAGTGTTTTTATAGGTTCTTTGAGAAGTTTTTAATATGCCTTATTATACCGCCTGGAACTGCCAGTATGATTTTGAATAGGAGTGTTAAGAGGATATTTTTGTCTTGTTCCTGGTTTAGGGAAAATTATTCAGTATTTCCTTTTGTTAACAACAGATATTTTAAAAATAGATGCCCTTTATCAAGTGGAGAAAATTCCCTTTTACTTCTGATCTGCTAAAAGATTTTGAAAGTTACTATGATGACTGTTTTTTTTCTCTTAAGTCTGTTGTTATGGTAAATTACATTGATTAAATTTTGAATGTTGACTCAGCCTTACACTTAAATGCACCAATTTAATCTACAAAAACTATTTTTTATCCTTCACACACTTTTTTTTCTAAAATCATATATACTTAGGGTTTATAAAGTGTAGCTCACAACCGATTAATTAAATTTAAACATCCTCAAAAATGTCTAATCTTATCTCAATCCATCTTGCCTGAATTTGTTCACACCGTGCTTGTTATCTATTTGTATATTAATTAATCCTTTCGGTTGCTTTTATTGATCACATATTGTGTTTTGAAAACGTGGGAGTGACCCAAATGATAAAGATGAACTTTACCATTGAGGTATGACCAAGATGTTCTGGAAGTGCAGAAAAAAAGACATTTAAATAAGACTGTATAATAAGTGAAGTCTTTTCAGAAGAGGTGCCTTGAGCTGAAGTTTGAAGGAAAGGTTTCCCTCTATGTATGTAATATGCATTTTACAATTTTCTTCCCTTAGTTATCATTGTCTACGCAATGTAAGGCCCTACTAAGTGTGTGTGGGCTTTGTAACTCACCAGCCCCACTACCTTTGATTAGTTGAGAGGTCACACCTTCACCAATGCAATTAATCACCTGACTAACATAAGGCCAGAGGAGGGTTGAGAGTGGAATGGAAGGGGTCAATGGGGGAAAAAAGGAGACATCTGTAATACTTTCAACAATAAAGTAAATTTTAAAAAAGGAAAGAAATAGCACCAACGCTATACAAACTCTTCCAGGAAATAAAAGAGGAAACAGTTAACAACTCATTCCATAAGGCCATTTCCCTGATGCATATATGGACACTTATACCCAATGAACACAGACACACAAATTCTTAACACTATATCAGTAAGTTCAAACTAGAAGTGCCTAAAATGATGATACATCCTGATTAAGTGGTATTTAAACTAGGAATGCAAAGGAGAATTGAAAGGGCTGACAATTAAATAATATAATGCATCATATCAACACACTAAAAAAGAAAAAAAGACAAAAGAAAGGGGGGAAAAGCCCTTCCTTAGTCTTTCCCAAGTAATCTGAAAGAGGAGGGATGCAGAAGGACAGTTCAGTTTTGATGCTAGATTCTAAGGCAGACACATTACCTAGAGACAATGAGTTGGATGCCATCTTTAGGCATATGAAAATTAGAGAATAAGCAGGGAAAGTCAGTCTTCAACGAGTAAAGAAAGAGAAAGTACAGTTTTTTGAGGAAACCTCACCATACACACTTGGCAACACAGTCTAATGATGGTCACATGCATATAGGGGTGGTCTTGGTTTCTACCCTCTTCTGTAAATCATGGCCCCTGATCCTTTTCTCTTTATTTTATATGAGGAAGGACAAAGACATTGTGCTAAGACGTTATTTATAGTTTTATTGAGATTGTTGAGTGGCAGATAACAGGTTATTGATTCCAGTTACAAACTTATTGAGTCTTAAGTTTAGAATCAACTTTTGGTTACAACAGAACAAACAGATTAAACAAGCTAAGGCACAACTAGTCCTAAGGGGTGTGTGTGATAGCAATTAATGGAGAGGGCTTGGCTGCAGGGGACAGTTACATCCTCACTGAGATTCAGCCACTTTTCTTGAATCCATGGCTCCCTGAATTGCTGCAAATGTTTGTTTTCAGTCTTCCACCAAAAGGTTTTGGTAAGTGGTTTGTTTGCCTCAGTGCTGACTTATTTTCTCTGCCGGCAATGTATGTATTTACCAGCAGATATATTATGGGCTAAAAGCTCCCAGATAGCTGCCCGAGTGCTAGGAAATGTCAAAGGGAGGTGAAAAAAAAAAGACAGTTTTTAGTTGGTCCTTCAGGGCATCACCAGACAGGTCAACACAGGCAACCACAAGGATTGGGTAATAAGGTAGTTGTAGCTCCCTACAGTAGCAGTGACCTGTTCCCAAGTGTGGTCTGCTTTCTTCAAGGCACCTCTAAGCTGGGAAGCAGGGGCTGGGCCCAAGTAAAGGAACCACAAACTTTGTGTAGTTCACTTTTTTTAATGTATATTTTTTGTTGATTGAAAATCTTTGTGTTTACAGTGAGCATTTGGTTAGCTTCAAGAGTTCTGAACTATTTGTGACCATTTTGAGAGTCTATTCATTGGTTTGTGGAGGGACAGACTCCCAGGTATCCAACTCCACCATTTTCACTGGTATCCATGCTTTTTAAATCTTGCCTGCTTTACTAGTAGCCCGGCCAGCATGGCTCAGTGGTTGAGCATCAACCTATGAACCAGGAGGTTATGGTTCAATTCCTGGTCAGGGCGCATTCCGAGGTTGTGTCTTTGATCCCCAGTGTGGGGCATGCAAGGAGGCACTGATCAATGATTCTCTCTCATCATTGATGTTTCTTTCTCTCTTACCCTCTTGCTTCCTCTCTGAAATCAATAAAAGTATATTTTTAAAAAAACCTTACCTGCTTTAAATCACACCTGCTGTGAAAGACCTTCCCTATTGTCTAAGCTTTCTTTCTGCTGATGGGAATTTTGGAATTCCTGACTCAGGGTTGCTCTAATTGGCAGTAGTTTAATCCCAACCTAAGAGTGCTTTGCCAGCTTCCCCTTTCTTTTCCATAGAAATTCACCTTAACTCCCTGTTCTATTCCCCCTTAGAATCTTAAAAAACCCTAGCTCAGTCCAATAAGCAAGTGGATTTGAGGCACCCTGAATGCTCACATTTTCTCAGTTGGAACTTCCTTGATTAATAAACTTTCCTTTGGAAAAAAAAAAACATAATGAATACTTTTTGTTGTATTTGTTAAATGTTAGCTTGGTTGTCTACATAAGTATTAATTTTTTTCAGACACAAATATCTTATTGGTTAATTTTATTAACTGATATTACCCTAATAAATTCAATAATTTTTTAAAAATATCCCACAGGGTAAGACATTATTTAAAACTAGAGCGCAGTGCACAGATTTATGCACATTTAAAGGAAATTAATTAGAAGGTGGCTGGCGGGGCGGGACTGGGCAAGATGGGCCAGACATGCCCTGGAGCCAACCTCCAGTGGTCCCTCCCCAGCTGGCTGCACGTTGGGTGGCGCCAGGGCTCAAAGGGCATCTGTGGAGTGAGTGTGGAGTCCCTCTGGCAGGTGGGGTCCCTCCACCTAGCCTGTGGGGATTGGGCCAAAACCAGCAGTCCGACATCCCCCAAGGAGTCCCAGAGTTCGAGAGGGCACTCTGCAAAGTTACTGTCGCTCAGCAGCTCCTGCGTTGAGCATCTGCCCCCTGGTGGTCAGTGCACGTCATACCCACTGGACGGTTGGCTGGTTGCTTAGCCTTTTATATACATAGATGTTATTCATGCATTGCCTTCCCTAATCTCTCCCACATCTTCCTTGATGCCTTCAGGCTAATTTAGTTGACCCTCCTCCATTCCTATAATGTCCTTTGTATTTCCATCCTGGCACATATCATTTTGAATATTGTGTATAAGTATATGGTATGTAACTATTACTTCCTCTAAATTACTAATCTAGCTGGGATTCTATACTCAGAGAGCTGTCATAAGTATTTGTTAATGAATGAATATATGTGCAATGTGCCTGATTTAGAGTCAACTCAGGCAGGTAGGTGGTTCAGATTAATTTTTCAGATTTGAAACCTATTTAAAAAACAACTTTGAGATATTTATAGAATTCTGTAAACAGTTAAAGCATAATATCTTGTTAGGAATGCTTTCCAATCTTCTTTAAAAATAACAGTGATCAATTCCCTTCTTGCATAATGTGTACAATTCATGTCCACCAAATTAAATAAGACCCAGGTCTGATGGCATCTGTCTCTATGTAAGGATGATGGTACACAATAGGTACAAGAGGGCCTATCCCAACATCTGATTGACTTAAAGTCACCCCAAGTATATGCTTTTG
Source organism: Ia io (assembly GCA_025583905.1). Classification (NCBI taxonomy): domain Eukaryota; kingdom Metazoa; phylum Chordata; class Mammalia; order Chiroptera; family Vespertilionidae; genus Ia; species Ia io. The sequence goes on along the minus strand of JAJQQW010000002.1, from coordinate 90,614,619 downwards.
TATATATAGAGACAAATATCAGAAGAATAGAAATGCATTATGTTCTTTCTCAATGTATAAAAATGTTAGTTACCATAGCAACAACAGTTATAGATTCACTTATTTTTATCACAGGAAAAAAAAGAAAAAGCTGAGATATTGTATAATAAACTTTTGCATCAATGTCTAGAAGAATATTTTTATAATCATCTAAGATATTTGAAAGAATATGATCAAATGGGAATTGAAGATTCTTAATAAAATGTCATTGAACTATTCACACAAAAAATCAAGTGCCATATATTTCTAAATAATATGAAACTTTCTAGTGTAGGATGAATAATATTTTGTTTTTGCTATTTGAATCTGAAAGGAAGTCAGATTTATTTTAAGGGAACAATATCAGAAACTTATAAATATGCACATTATCTTTTGCATGCTGAATGATTTCCTTTTTTATATATAATTTCCAGTCACATATGAGCACATCTTACATTTTTAAGCAAATAAGAAATCAATAGCCAGAAATTACCTCATTGCAAAAAATATTAACCATTGAAGAAAACAAGAAAGTAATCCTTAAGAAGCCAGAAGAATTACAGCTACTGAAATGATAACCATTCCATTATTATATTGGTTAATAGAGAATTTAAGGTATTTCTTTAAATATTGGATTGAAACATGCAGATCATAAATTTAGTCACCAAGCATTACTGTGCTAAAAAAAGTACTAAGCATTTCTCTTGAGCTTTAGACATAGAATGTCATCTGAATAGTCACCTCTATTTGGATGTTTCACATGCTCTGCAGCTGAAGTTATGCTCTCCAACCAGGCCTAAGGACTTTTTTTCCTAGCTTATTCCCATAAATGGCAGTCCCACCCCCCCAGAGAAACCAGGAACATCATGACCATTTTATATCCTCTCCTTCAGGACTCACTTCTTAATATCAATCAATAAACTTCTCCTAACTGATGATGGTTTTGCCTCCTAATTATTTCCTGAATCTGTTGGTTGCTCAACCTTCTTTCTGACTACAACATTCCTAGATAACTCCTTATTCCCTTATTCCCTCCTATTTGCATGACTATGTTAGTTTCCTCACTTCTCTTTCTCTCTCCCACCTACCCTCACTCTTCCACCTCTGGTCTTGGCTGCTTCAGAGTGATGGCAGGGCAGCACTGACTTTAACACCAAACTCCTATTCTCTCATTGCCTCACCAAAACCTCTTAAACAGCTCCCATTGACTAAAAATAAAGTGAAACACCTGCACATAACCTTCACCTGGCTGCTGCTTTCCCTTGCACCTTCACTTTCCTCCATTCTCCAAAATGTTACTGTTCTCTAGTGATTCTAGGTTGCTTGGCATTCACTGTACATGAATGTTCTTCATAACTCTGTACCTTCCCTTATGCAATTCCTCTTTCCTGGAATTTCCCTTCCCACATCCTTTTTCGGATGAATTCCCACTCACCCTTTTAATATGTGGGCGGGCAATGTCTCTTCCAGGAAGCCTCCCTGGACTCCAGGCTGGTTCCCTTTCTCTTTGCTTCTGCAGTGATTGCTACTAACCTTTACAAAAACACTCACTACCCTATGGAATCTGCCCTTTGCCTTCAGTCTATGGAACCATCCTAAGGTGAGGAACAGGTTGTTCCATCTTTGAATCCTCAGTACCTAGCATCAAACTTCCCTGAGTAGAGAAGGCCAACCTCTCCATAGGCTTAATTATCAGGCAGTGCAATTTAAGGTTATTAATGTGATATCATTACTTCTGTTATAACTTCCTGCCAACTCTTTTCAAATGAAAAGGATATGTTTTTCTAGACTTACATTTTTCTAGTTTTTACTAGACAACCCATTTTAAATCAAACTTAAAACAAAAAGAAAACACAGAACTCTGGAACAAAAAGCAATGCAAAATCTGAAAAAGGGAGGAAGAATGTCATCAAAAGCTATCTTCCTGTTTCTTGAATAGCAGATGAGAGCAGTTTCAGGATGCTATTTCTGTGTATACCAGCATTCCCAGGTGGAAGAATCCTATGCTGGGTGGGGACACTGAGCCCCAGAGCCACATGGCATTAACTGAAAAAGGACATTTGAATATTAGGGACAGAGGCAAAGAGCAACCCCTAGCTTCTGCTATTCCCATGATGAACTCACTGTTTGCTGGCCTGTTCTCCTCTCAGGGAAGCACATTCCATCACTCCTTCATTCCATTGGGTGCCATTTAGTGTTGGGGCAGACATGGCCAGATGGGCTGGTTACAGTCTGCTCTAGGAGCAGGAAGGCACTAAATTGAATTCTAATGGCTCAGATGAATAAGTATGCCCCACAAAACACCTCACTTACCACTAGGAAATCACTTAGGCACTGGGGATCCCTCTGGTCATTAACCAATATAGGTTAAGTGTTCATATGAGTACTTGTGGGATGAAACATTCAGTATCTATTTAGACAATGGCCTCCCGAATGACACACATCTTACTTAATTTTTGAAAAGAAGAAAAAAGGAACAGATTCTGAATCTGAGGAGAGTTAAATTTATCTCTTACAGACTTCTTTTTTATTTGAAAAATATATTGGTGTGTGTGCAGGGTTGGACTGCATGACTGGCTGTTTAATGTGATGACCATTTGTGCTTTGCAAAGGCAACGTGAAAAGAGGCGTTTAAGAGAGTTGGCTGGTCTCTGTGATGGTTTTGTAAATATCAAGTATGACATTTCCATTAAAAATGATCCAAGTACGTTCAGTGAATCTCAAAAACCTCAGACTAGGATGTTTTCCTGTCTGCTCCAATTGTCTTGGAGTTACTGTCAAAGACCAATATCCAAATGGCTATAAGATGTGATCTGATTCTATAGACTCCAACTGGTGATTATAGAAATATGATACTCATTATACCAAAAACTTTTTTCTGTCTGAAAATGAACATATACATATTTATTCTCCTGTGCATTAGTAAATTGCTGATTTTTAAAGCATGAGTCCTATGAGTTATCCTTGGTAGTAACAGCAAAAATTTTTTACCTTTGCATAGCATTTTATGCTTCTGAAAATACATTGTCACTTTCTAATCTCATCCTTACCAAGAGTCTGTGAAATAGAGCAGTGACTACTACTTGATATTATTTTACAGAATTGGAAGATGGAAGAAAGAGAGATTAAGTGAAAAAGTAAGGAATTTGCACTGAATCTTCTGATACTTAATGATGGTCTAGTTTGGAGAGTCATGAGCTTCTGAGTTAGGCAGATATTTGGGACAATGTTCAGAGTGTCTTTACAGACCATAACTACTATGGATAATGAGACTCAACTATAGTTGTATTTATTACAAATAAGTAGCTTATGATTGAGCACATGGGCTCTGGAGCAAGACCATCTGAGTTGGCATTGCAACTCTACCAGTTACCACCTGGGAGAGTTTGGCCTTCAATTTACTGTCTTACAAAAGGATCTCATTCATAAGACTGTGGTGAAGTTTAAAGGCATTGGTGTACCCATACATTCACACAGAAAATACATAGAGTAATATCTGACAGACAGCAAGTACTCAATGATATTAGCTGTCACTATTGTTTATTATTTTGTAGGGCATGAAACCTCAGAAAGCTCCAGGAAAGTGTATAATATCATGTAACAAGTGACCTAGCTGAGGTAGGAATATAGTCCTGAGTCTAACGTCAAACTCACAGGGGGAGCTGTCCAAGAGAGGCGTGAGCAGTGTTTGGAGCCTGTATATATATGGCTGGTCATCACCCTAAATATAGAGTTGTGGGCTGTGTACTGAAAGCACAACGGGAGGGGGTCAATTGGCAAGAGACAGGAAAAGGGGAGCCTTTGAGTGATTGTAACCATTTCAGGCGTCAGATCTCAGGCCCTTGGTTTTGCAACTTTTTATAGAAAGACTGTGGAAACATAATGGTAGACAGGGGTGACCACAGTTCAGAGTTTCAGACATGTCGTCTTTTCTCTACAGTGCTGCAGGGGTTCTGCTACAAATTGAAAGATCCGGCTACATGAAAAGGAACTGACACATTGAGCCAGGAAGTCTTTTCTTCTGCAGAAAGCTCTGATCTTCCAGTTAGCAAATCTGGAAAGGGCAGGTTTGACGAGAATAATTTCAAAGTTTGCACTTACAGAGACTGCAAGCCTAACAAGGGGATTGGGACCACATCTGGGATTGATGAAATAACTGAAAAAACTAAAATGTAAAACTGAGGTAAAGATACCAAGAATTGGGCATAGACTATCCCTCAGGCTTCACAGCTCTAACAATAGGATAACTTCATACTTGGAGTCAGGAGTAGGTTCCATGGGGTTGGGGGTGCTCAGAAGACACCCCTCTTAATCTCCACTTCTCTCACTTTGGTAAAGCAAACTTTCTTCATTACTTGCCATCCTACCCCAGTGAGTAGAAATGTCCCTTTGCTTTTAAAACATTTGAACTTACTAGTAAAAATATTCATCCAGCTTTGTAAGGGGGAAGGAGCTGGAGGGCAGATTGCCTGCCTTTTGGTATTCTAAGATCTGTGACCTTGAGGAAATAGATTTCCCTAAGGATGAGAGAGGAAAGACGGATCATTTTTAAGAAATGAGACAGTAAGCCCTAACTGGTTTGGCTCAGTGGATAGAGCATCAGCCTGAGGACTGAAGGGTCCCAGGTTCGATTCCAGTCAAGGTCACATGCTTGGGTTGTGGGCTTGATCCCCATTAGGGGCTGTGCAGGAGGCAGTCAATCAATGGTTCTCTCTCATCATTGATGTTTCTATCTCTCTTTCCCTTTCCCTTCCTCTCTGAAATCAATAAAGATATATTTTAAAAAAAAAAGAAATGAGACAGTAAGATGGAGAAAGATTATGAGTTATTGTTTTAGGCACACAAGATAAAAGTAATAATTAATTAAAGTTTTAGAGAATCAACATGCTTAAGGAGGAGAGAAGATTATTACTTTGAGATGAACATTACATCTGGATATCAACCTCCCACCCCCCTGCTCAGTTAATGCCCCTAACCAGTTGTAGGAGGGAGCTATAATTTTCCTCATTCCACTGGAAAGAAAACATGTTCAGTAAATTTTAAAAAGATGCTTAAGGTAACATAGGCAGAAGATGGCAGAGAGGAGATTCAAATACATATCTATGAATGTAAAGCTTACGTTCTTTGCAATGAAAAATTCCCACCTACACAATAATAAAAGTTAATATTTATGAAGAACTTTCTAGTGCCACACACTGTTCTACGGAGTTTACATGAATTAACTAATTTAATTTACACAGCAATTATATGATTTATGGGTACAACTGTATCCATTCCAGAGACGAGGAAACTGAGGCTTAGAGAAGTTAAGTAACTTGCCTAAGATCTCATAACTAATAATTGAGTGTGCAGGATTCTGAAAAAAATCACACATCAGAGGGAAGCTTGCCTGGGCTAAAGAGAGTTCTTACTAACACTTACATGGGTATGTAAGCAGAGCCTTAGTGTGTGTGGGTAGAGAGGTGTGGAGTAAGGACTGGTGATGATCTGAGCTATAGAGAATGGACACTTGACTGATGCTAGGAGAAAAAGTGATGAATGAGCTAGCCAGAGCAGAAGAACTGGGGCAACAGCCTTAAATAAAAAGGAGGCAAGAAAAATCAGGATAGAATAATGGAGATGAAGATAGGCGAGTGGAGATGTGAGGAGGAGGAAAAAAGTATCTTAGCCCATTAAGTGACAGCTCAGCAGTGCTAAGTAAGGCACTTGCCATCGGCTGGAGTTAGATGGGAGAGAAAGTGCTGGGGAAGTTGTCTTACTGTGAAACATAAAAAGTGGATTTGAGGCCCACTCAGGAAAAAACTCAATTTTTTTTCGGGAACAAAGTCTGGCATCGGAGAGCTCAGACTCGAGCTACTAGTAGGAGCCATGGCCTTGAGGACTAGGCATAGGGACTTTAATTCAAGGACAAGGAGGACCTGGGAGGGCCCATCTACTGAATTAAACCCATACTCATCAAAGGAACAGCAATGAGGTTGGACAAGTGACCCTCTCAACTGTTTGTCCTAAGCCTGGTCACATGATAGACCACATGGGCTGGTTTCCTCAACCTCCTCCTTCTCTCCTTCTGACTTGGAGGAGGAGAAGGTGGAGGAAAACTCTGATCCAATGTCTAAATGCCAGAAGCAGAGTTAGCCTCTCTTTGTACCCTGAGTAGTAGCAGCCAAAATTTAATTATTGCTGTTCCCCCAAAGCAATAATGCCTCTCCATCATTTTACCCAGAATGCCTCTGTTTATAAGTGTCAAAGCAAGAGTCAGAATGATATCTGTGGTCAAACAATTTATCCCTTTATGCATCTACATATTTTAGAATATTTCTATAGTTAAGCAAGTTCTCTAAATCCCGACAAACATTCAGAATCTCACTTTTCTCTGTCTCTCTGCTCCGGGGTATAGGTGCAACTCCTAATGGAGCCATGCAACTGCAAGTATGATTTATTCTAAGAGAAAATTGTCCACTCTTTAGAGTAAATAAAGTTGAGAGCAGGGCTGAGAGACTTCATTTCTACTTCATAGTATAATGACTGAAGAGTGAGCTTCTTTCAGCTTCAATTGCTCTTCTCAGAAAGTTTTTATTTAGCTTAATAGAAGAAAGCACAGTTTCTAGACCAAAGAGGGAGAAAATAAGACAAGGCAAGTAAGTAAAAGACATTTCAACTCTGACTTTTTAACAAAGAAATCTCTACCCCTTTCTCTCTCTCCCCTCTTCCTCCTCCTCTCTCTTTTCTTTGTTTTATTTATATTTTTACCAACGATCAATTGTATATAATATGAAGCATCACAATAATAGGTAAAGGCATGATTTACAAATGATAAGGGAAAAGAAGAGGGATAGAACAAAATGAACTGAAATCTGGATTCAAAGACATTGTTGCAAATAATATGTATTATAAAAATGTCCATAGGGGAGCTGGTATATAAATAGAACCACAGTGTGAAATAAGAGCTATGCTTTATTTTCTGTAGAAGCTGTTCTTTCTGTGCCAGTGAGCAACAACTCTAACAAAAGAACCCATTAAGCAATGCCTCTTAGATGTCTGTCCTTCATGTAGCATATACTGTATGTTACATAAAGAGTAATGGAATGAGTGCTCACTTTGCCCACCTACATGCTTGACATATTTTTTAAGAATTAAAGGCCACAATCCTACATAGAGCTGTCAGACATCAGTCAATGTGGGTTGAAATAAACTATAGTGAGTGACACCCAAGTGGGCTTAATCTCAAGGGAAAATGAAGATACTGTACTCCCAAGAGATTTAAATAATGATATATAAATTATGTACTTACAATGCTGAAATTCTAGTAACCAACAGAACAGAAAAAAATAAGAGAATAAAAGGTTGTGCATTGTATTTCATACAGTATAGGTGTCTCAACCTAATGAGTCTCCCGAATCCTAGTTTGCATCTCAATATCACCAGGGGTGATTATAACTTGCAAAAGTAGACCAGAAAAAGGCATGCCTTCCTATGTCTTGAGCTGTAATTAAAGCCACAAGCCATCAGATGGTGAAGAGGCCAGCTGCAGCCCTTCAAACCTTTAGCACCCTGGCATTAAGAATAGATTACAGCACAAAATATATACCAAAAATAATCTCAATAAGAATTTGCACATTTGATTATTTAATTGATTTTTTCTTCTAGATATGAATAAATGACCCAAGCTAAATGCCAATTCCTTGAAAAGAATTTCATTTAAGCTTCACTGAATTGAAAAGGCTCAACCAGACTCAACATTTCCAACTTCCTAGCAAGTAGCAGAAAATCTACCTGACAGTTGCTATGGAAACATGAACAGGAAGAGTGAACCACCAGCCTATAAATCCACAGAGAAACCTTTCTTAATTGGAAGGCCTTTAACCCACACATTTTTCTCATAGCTGCAGAGCTTATTTCTAAAGAGATTATTAAATTCCTCAATTGACTTATGAAGGATGCTTCCCACTATATTACTGTGCTTTGGGTTGCTCGTTCTTTATATCTGTTTCCAAAATTACAAAGCAGATGAGGGATAATAAAAGTTAACACAGATGTTTCAATAAAAAATCCATATGATGTTCCAAAAATAACTTCAGTGGCAATGCTGAACAAAACTAATTCCAATATATGAACCAAAATGGTGTACATGTGATTGCTTTGGAGCTATTTCTAAGTCACCAAACTTAGAATTCATCTGCCTCCGTATTCAACGCACTAACATTGGTAGAAAATCCTAATGGCATTTCCCATTGTTTAAGAACAGTGACCAAATAGGAAAAATGAATAAATGAGCTGGTGGAATATGTTAATTTTATGCTCACTCTTGATTTTTAAAAATTCTCCTTACAACTGAAAGTAAATACTAGCCAGTATGTGACTGACTCTAAACATGAAGCAAGTAAACACAACTCAGCCTGGTATTTGAATAAATTTTGTTCTCCTCACTGTCTCTACTTCTTTATTTTCTGTGCTTTTCTTCAGCTCCCTACAAGATAGCACTCACTCCCTGTCCAGAGACTCAGTCTTCCTAGTCACTGACTTCTCCTCTGGCCTGGTGACCACTCCCATCTTCATGTGAACTTTTCCTTTATTTCCATTATATGGTGCTTTCCTTACATCTTTTCACTTATTAATTCTTTGCCTATTTTGTAATATTTCTCAGAACCTTCCATAAACCCTCTTCTTTTTTCACTTTCTACATCAAACCCTCTGTGTCTTTAATTACTACCAGCACACTAATGACTCACAAATATTTATTTCAATCTCCTTGTAAAAAGAAAGAAAAAATATACTTTATTAGGCTGCTAAGAGCACTGGAGACAACATTGGAAATTTGTCTGACACATTATCAGCACTCAGTGGAAATGTAAACTATTAGTAGTTTGTATTTGAGATATTCTAAAGAGAGCAAGTGCTACCAGAACTCACGTTCTTCTCTTCATAGTGTTTCTTCCCATAGGTTCTTTCTCAGTAAATCCCCTATTTTCCTACTACAGCCCATTTTCATCACCAACTCCACCAAAGTCCCCTTTATTCTTCTCAAGACAGTTGTCCCTCTATGGGCTATCAAAACATGTTGTATTATTAAGGATCATATCCTATACACTGTAATTGCTTATTTACTTGATTCTACTCTTTTGAGAGGACAAAGCTATATCATTTTATTTACTACTAGAGGCCCAGTGCACGCGATTCGTGCACTGGTGGCGGGGGGAGTCCCTCAGCCGGGCCTGCACCCTCTCACAGTCTAGGGCTCTCAAAGTCTGGGACCCCTCGTTCCTTACTGCCCACCTGCAGCGGAGGTAGGAGAGGCTCTTGCCACAGATGCTGTGCTCACCAGCTGTGAGCCCGGCTTCTGGCTGAGCGGTGCTCCCCTTGTGGGAACGCACTGAATTGTGTTGGGCATCTTCCCCCTGGTGGTCAGTGCATGTCATAGCAACTTGTCGTTTCACCATTCAGTCAATTTGCATATTAGGCTTTTATTATATAGAATGGCCAGTGCATGTCATGGCAGCTCCTGCATTGAGTGTGTGCCCCCTGGTGGTCAGTGCATGTCACAGCTACCGGTCTGATGGATGGACGCTTAGCCTTTTATATATATATAGATTTTATCCTCAACAAATATTTTATTGAGCCATGAATGGATGAAACTGGATCACTACATAGAGTAAATAATTAACTAGAAATCCTTAATCCTTAACTTAGTCCTTCATGGTTTTCCTATGAGGTCTTTGGCAACTTACTCAGTTTCATCCACCCCAATCTGCATTTATTGAAAACCTAGTTGCTGACAATTAACCTTATGGAGGCACCAGGGATTACTTTGGTTTCACTATTATATTGGATGACATAAAATCTTCTAGTAATACAGGGGGCTGGGTGGGGTACCAAAATATAGGTAGGCATTAACCTCCTGAAAGGTTAAGGGTATGATACAAACCAAAATATACTCATCTACACAGGCAATATTTACCCAGCATTTAAATAGAAATCCCTCTTTCCTCTGAAAAACTTACATTCTAACCATTAATTGCCTGTAGAACAACAACCTTCTGTGAAATCATCTATACTAATAAAAGAGAAACATGCAAATTGACCATCACTCTGCTATGCCCACCAGCCAATCAGTAGGGAATATGAAAATTAGAAGGACAAAGATGGCAGCTGCCCAGCTGCTCCAGGTGCGAGGTGTTGGGGGATGCTGAAGGGATCTACAGGAGTGGCACTCCAGCCACAACGAAGACCAAGACTACAGACTCCTGAGTCTGCAGCGAAGACGAAGATGGTAGACTCCAGCCTGAGTCTGCAGCAAAGACAGCAGACTCTGGCTGGAGTCTGCAGCAAAGATGAAGAAGGCAAACTTTAGCCCGAGCTAAAGCCTGGGTCCTGGGTGCCAGAGGAAAACTGGTGCTGGAAGCCAAGGGAAGGAAGGCCTATTGCATGAATCTCTTCATGCAACAGGCCTTTAGTTTGTTTAATAATGTGTGCAAAACATTTGTTTGGTTAATGTGTTCAAGAGACCTTCTTACATTGGGTACTCTGAAGCCACTCACACTGCTGACATTAGGGAGCTGGGTTGAGACTCAAGGTTTTCAATCAATGTGCTCAGGTAGCAATTGAGGGAAGAGAAGTTGGGGCTTCCGTGTTGGAAGTCCTTCTTATTTACACAGATGATGACCCATACACAGTCACTCACTCACAGGTTTGTCACTTTGTGGCTTACTTTCTCATCCTTCTGTGTTCTGTTTCACATATTTCCAACTTACAAAACTCTGAAAGAGCCTGTTTGGGAGGGTTAGAACAAACACAATGTGTGTTTCTCTGATTTCCTTACCCAATACAGAAACCATTGAAATTTCCATGACTACCCACTTGAAATGGGTGTATGAAATAATGGAGCTCTGATCCTCAAGTGGTCAATTTTGTATCTAGCTCTGCCTCTTGCTGGCTTTGTAACTTTGAGAAAAGTTACTGAACCTCAGCTACCATTTTTGTGAGGAGAAAATATTCCCACCTTAGAAGGTTGTTGACAGAGTTGTATAAGGTTGCCCAGATAAAATGGTTTAGATCAATAAATTTTCAGTAAAATGCAGATAAAGAAGGGATGAAACTAGTAGGTTCAGTCTACAGGAGGTCATATCAAGTGAACATTGCTGCTAAACCTTCCAGTGCTTTGATCAAAGGAATTAGTGAATTAATTAGCTCTTGTACTGTTTTAACACCTGGAACATCACTTAGGATTTTAACACTGATAACTGTAGCCATCTCTTTAGCCCTGACCCTTTTCAAAATAGATAATTTCAAAGATATATTTTGCAGCAGTAGGTTTTCAACTTGCTATTTAAAATTCAGAAAATGAAATTCTAACTTTTTATTGGAAAACACAAAATGCTAAAATAACTTTAGTAATAGATCTGTATTATGCAGGATAATTATATATTGGACAAAACAATTTATATAGACAGTGGAGACAAATACATATTCTTCCTGTCTCTAAAAAAGTACCAAAAGCATATGTCAAAACAAGAATGAATTTGGAAGTTAGGCTTACTGATTTCATTCACTCATCTGCATTCTACTTATTGAGATTGCCCCATATGATATTGTGGCACATATTTTCACAATGGTTAACTAATTTAATCCTTATGGTAACAAATAACATATATATGTTAATCCATATATACATATACATATATATAAATTTCTATAATAACATATATATCTTAATCCATATATACATATATATGTATATATATCCTACCTAATAAAAGAGTAATATGCAAATTAACCATCACTACGCTACACCCAAAAAACCACACCCACCAGCCACACCCACCAGCCACACCCACCAGCCAATCAGAGATAGTATGCAAATTAACCCCAACCAAGATGGCTGCTGCAACTAAGAGCAGGAGGGAGGCTTGGGTTTCCCTGGCAATGGAGGAAGCCAAGCTTTCCACACACCCTGGCCGGCCCAGGCCTTCACTCAAGGATACAAAGTTTCAATGATAGAAAAGATAAATAAATTCCAACAGAAATGGCGGCAGCCACGGAGCTGGAAGAGCAGGAGGCTAGGGTTGCCCCTGGCAATGGAGGAAGCCAAGTATCTGCAGCGTGGCGGGCCCAGGCCTCCGCTTAAGGCTACAAAGTTTCAATTATAGAAGATACATAAACCCCAACATAAATGGCTGCCACCACTGAGCGATCAGGAGGCTTGGCTACGCTCCAGGCTACAAAGTTTCAATTATAAAAGATAAATAAACCCCAGATACCAGGGTCTCCACTTGGGTCACTGGGGGGCGTGGCTGGCCGCCCCATGCCCCAAGGGAACCCTCACCCTGATCCAGGACACCCTTCAGTGCAAACCAGCCAGCCCCCACCCGTGTACCAGACCTCTATCCTATCTAATAAAAGAGTAATATGCAGATTGACCATCACTCCAACACACAAGATGGCTGCCCCCATGTGGTCAAAGATCCTGCCCCCATGTGGACACAAGATGGCAACCACAAGATGGCCAGCAGGGGAAGGAAGTTGAGAGGGACCAGGTCTGCAAGGGAGGGCAGTTGTGGGTGATCAGGCCAGCAGGGTAGGGCAGTTGGGGACGATCAAGCCTGCAGGGGAGGGCAGTTAGGGGTGACCAGGCTGGCAAAGGAGGGAAGTTGGGGGTGACTGGGCCTGCAGGGAAGGGCAGTTGGGGTGGACCCAGGCCTGCAGGAGAGAGCAGTTGGTGGGGACCAGGTCTGCACGGTAGGGCAGTTAGGGGTGACCAGACCTGCAGGGGAGGGCAGTTAGGGGTGACCAGGCCTGCAGGGGAGGGCAGTTAGGGGCAATCGGGCTGGCAGGGAAGCAGTTAGGGGGCAATCAGGCTGGCAGGGGAGCAGTTATGCATCAATCAGGCTGGCAGGGGAGTGGTTAGGGGGTGATCAGGCTGGTAGGCAGAAGTGGTTAGGGGCAATCAGGAAGGCAGGCAGATGAGCAGTTGTGAGCCAGCAGTCCTGGATTGTGACAGGGATGTCTGACTGCCCGTTTAGGCCTGGTCCAGGGTGCAGGCTGGGCTGAGGGACACCCCCCCGCCCCATGCACGAATTTCATGCACCGGGCCTCTAATATATATAGATAGATAGATAGATAGATAGATAGATAGATAGATGATAGATAGATAGATAGATAGATAGATAGATAGAGAGAGAGATTTTTAAATATCATTCTTATTTTTACTGATGGAAAAGCTACAACTCAGAAAAGTAATTTCCATAATTACATGAAGAATTAGGCAAATTCAAGATTCACACCCAACTGTCTGATTACTGTTTTTCTTTGACATAACTTTGTTTCATGATATAATAACATTTTATCTTCTTGGTATTTCAGTAGTTTTAACATTCCAATGTTCTCTATTCTTCGTTACTTTCCCCTCCTTCCCTCTATTTTTCTCTCCCTGTTTATTTTTTTGCTCCTGTCTGAAGTACCTTCCTTTTTACCGTATATTCAATCATTTATTTAATATAGCAATTTATCTGAAAAAGAGTTTTGAGAGATATCATTGCCTTTTCTTTCTATGATGAAAGAGGGAAGTCCTCCTTGCAGTGCTGTAATGTCATCACTCTAGGGCTCCCATCATGGCCCTCTTACCTCTTCCTTCCCAAACATAAGCATATAAATCCTAAGTATAAGTGTAGGAAATCATAATCTTTGTTCCCAATTTCTTTCTCAATTTTAGTTTTGTTTAGTTTGTGTAAATATGGACAAATAAAATTATGGAATAGGGAAGCTCAAAATTTTAGAAATATAAATTTATCACAAATTTAAATTCTGGTTTATAAGATTCAATATCCAACATTTCAAAATTAATTTCTCCTAATAATAAATATAACTTGTATAAACTAGTATTATTTATACAGAGAATAAATTAGGAGGACTAAAAATTACCAAAGTACACAGGTTGGAAAATAACTTCTGGAGGAGTCATATGGACATGACCTATTGTCCTCTGTTATGTACCAATCCTTCTCCACAATATATCAAAACAGAAAAATAATTCTCCTTCTAAACATCTCACTGTCATAATTTTCTTTGTAGCTTATGTTTCCCCCCCCCCAAAATAAACCCATCACTTTCTATTTCTCTAACTTTTTTCTTAAAGAGAATTTAATGAAAATGAGAGCAGATATATCAGCAGCATCGCCTTTACTTACTGTTAAAATTTATGAGGGAAGGCAACTTTCACCTTTATTTCTCCCTCCCTCAAACCCCTTCCCATGAAGGAGGCAAAGTCAAGAGCAAGAATGAAAAATAAGTAAGGTTATACATTATTATTTATAGAACTTAATGAATCAGATTCTTACAGTATATACTCATTTCTCACATCCTTTAGGAAACCTGAGGAACTATATTAACTCTTAGAGCTCTTCTCTGCCTGGTATTTGAGGGATGGGAAAAAAACAACAACTATTTGTTTTATTTTGAGAAAAGGACCATATTTAGAGAGAAAACAAAGTTTACAGTCGAAGCAACTTTCCTGCAGTCACCAATGTAATCCAAGTTAGAACAGTGATTCAGAGACAGATCTTTCTACTGTATCTACTTCCCTTACACATAAAATTAATTCTTTAAGATAAATATTAATTCATATTTTAAATATATCATGGGGTCCTGATTTTCAGTAACTGAAGAATAGTATGTATTGGATCAGTTCTTTTGCTGATAACAAATATATTTAAAAAGGTGTTTGAAGGCCCTGGAGAGTGAAACTGGAGGGGGTCCAATTCTTAATGGAAGGAAAACCACAGTGGGTGAGACCTATGTAATACAGTAGTCCCCCTATCCACAGGGATACATCCCAATATTCCCTAGTGGATATCTGAAACTGTAGGTGGTACCAAACACTATATTGACTATATTTTGCCTATATATACTAACCTATAATAAAGTTTAATTTATAAATTAGGTACTATAAGAGATGAACAATAATAAATAATAAAATAGAATGAATACAATACACTGTAACAAAAGTTATGTGAATGTGGTCTGTCTCAAAATATCTTATTATACTGTACTCACCCTTCTTTTTGTGATGATGTATGATGATACAATGCCTATGTGATGAGATAAAGTGAGGTAAGTGATGTAGGCATTGTGATGTACCATTAGGCTACTATAAGAGTTACTTGAGGCCCTGGATGAGGAGTTCAGTTGGTGAGAGCATCCACCCTATATGTCAAGGTTGGGGGTTTGTTCCTCGGTCAGGGCACATACAAGAATCAACCAATAAATGCATAAATAAGTGGAACAACAAATTGATATTTCTCTCTCCCTCCCTCCCTCCCTTCTCTCTCTCTCTCTATCTAAAAATCAATCAATTAAAATTTTTTTTGAAGTGTCAGTTGAACACAAGCACTGTGATATCCCGACAGCTGATCTGATAACCTAGTGAGTGATGAAGTGACTAAAGGGTGGAAAACGTATACAGCATGGAGACACTGGGCAAAGGGTTGCATATCCCAGGTGGGACCAAGCAGGACTGAGTGAGATTTCATCATGCTACTCAGAACAGTGCACAATTTAAAACTTATGAATAGTTTGCTTTTAAAATTTTCCATTTAATATTTCATACCACAATTGACTACAGGAAACAAACCATGGAAAGCAAAATCACAGATAAGGGAGACTACTGTATATTTTTTCTTCCACAGGAAATCCCTAGTTTTTCCAGGGTTAGATGAAATCAAGCAGGAAGACACAGCTTGATTAGCCTAGTGTACAAAAGGATAGAGTCTGGGGATGCAGAGTGGCTAGCAACTGAGAAGTAGGGGAATCCCTAAAAGAATAGAACCACTGAAGTAGAAGCTCCCAATTTGGCATATAAATTCCCTTCAAATACTTCAGACTTTGAATGGTGTTTGTGTGAGGGAAGACACTAGGAGCTCAGGAGAATGACAGCAGTTCAATGCTGAAAGAGCTGACAGGGGTTTTAGCAGCTGGATACCACATAGAAGACTGAATTAGGAATTCAGGTCTCATCAAATTAGAGAGGGTTGGTACATATTTTTGGCTTTTCATTCAAACCCCAAAAGTGATAAAACTAATACCCAAGGACCAAAGTATTCAAGATTAAGGACAAAACTAAAACAAATCCACCTTAACAAAGTTTAAAAACCAAACTTCTACCAGTCAAATTTGATTTGCAGCAACTTGACTATGTACTGGAATAAAATTTTTCAGAGTAGGATAATAGAATACAGAATTTCAATAAGATATAATCTATATTTTTTTCAAAGAAGGCATATAAGGAGAAAAATTAGTCTGCAAAAATAGACCTCCAGAAGTAAAATACATATGCATTAGCAGGCAGGGAATTTTTTTTAACAACTATGATAAATACATTAAATAATCTACAGAAATGATGAATATATGTATACTACAGGCCTGGTGCACGAAATTCGTGCACGGGGGCGGGGGGGGTGTGTGCCTCAGCCCAGCCTACACCCTCTCCAATCTGGGACCCCTCCAGGGATGTCCGACTGCCCGTTTAGTCCCGATCCCAGTGGGATCGGGCCTAAACGGGCAGTCGGACATCCCTCTCACAATCCAGGACTGCTGGCTCCCAACTGCTCGCCTGCCTGCCTTCCTGATTGCCCCTAACAGCTTCTGCCTGCCAGCCTGATCACCCCCTAACCACTCTGCTGCGAGCCTGTTTGCCCCCAACTTCCCTCCTCTTCCGGCCTGGTCACCACTAACTGCTGTCCCCTGCAGGCTTGATCGCCTCTAACTGCCCTCCCTTGCAGGCCTGGTGCCTCCCAACTGCCCTCCCCTGCTGGCCATCTTGTGGTGGCCATCTTGTGTCCACATGGGGCCATCCATATTGTGTGTTGGAGTGATGGTCAATATGCATATTACTCTTTTATTAGGTAGGATATAAGCAAGATTATAAATAAAGGAAGGAAGGTATATAAATGGAATTCCATGTTATAAAATTATTACATTAATCACTAAGTAGTATAATATTAGCATCAACATATATACTGTATTCCCAATGAAACTAGGTTAAAAAATTATACAAAGTAGTTTGGATAAAAAAACCAGTAGAGAAATTGGAATAAATTACCAAAATATATTTGATAAACCAAAATAAAGCAGAAGAATAAAGAATAAAGGAACAAATATCAGAGAACAAACCTATCTAATAAAAGTAATATGCAAATTGACCATCACTCCAAGACACAAGATGGCTGCCCCCATGTGGTCAAAGATGGCTCCCCCCATGTGGACACAAGATGGCCACCACAAGATGGCCTGCAGGCGAGGGCAGTTGGAGCGGAACCAGGCTTTCAGGGGAGGGCAGTTTGGGGGGACCAGACCTGCAGGGGAGGGCAATTGCGGGGGATCAGGAGGGCAGTTAGGGGTGACTGGGCCAGAAGGGGGGGGGGCAGTTGGGGGCAACCAGGCCTGCAGGGGAGGATAGTTAGGGGCCACCAGATTGGCAGGGGAGGGCAGTTAGGGGTGACCAGGATGGGATGGCAGGGCAGTTAGGGGCAATTGGGCTGGCCAGGAGCAGTTAGACATCGATCAGGCTGGCAGGGGAGTGGTTAGGGGGTGACCAGGCTAGCAGGCAGAAGTAGTTAGTGGCAATCAGGCAGAGGCAGGTGAGTGGTTGGGAACCAGCAGTCCTGGATTGTGAGAGGGATGTCCGACCGCCCGTTTAGGCCCGATCCCACTGGGATCGGGCCTAAACGGGCGGTCGGACATCCCTCAAGGGGTCCCAGATTGGAGAGGGTGCAGGCTGGGCTGAGTGACACCCCACCCCGTGCACGAATTTCATGCACCGGGCCTCTAATGAGAATATAAAAAGATAGATTTAACGCCACCATATTAATAATGACATTAAATGCAAATACAATAAAATATGTCTTTTACTTATGAGTTTTCCTCTAAATGTTTCAAAGAATGTTTGTAATAATTACCACAGATTTGACATTTTTAGTAACAACTTTACTGATAATAAAGATCTACTTACTAAATTTATGAATGATTGAAAACTGAGGTTACCAATTTGATTTACCATAAAGCGATACCAACCAAACTCCTATAATCACCCAGAATCAGAAAGATAGGCTGACCCCTGACAAGATGAAATAGGTTCCAGAGTGGAGGGGACCTAAATTAATACTGATTCATATGAAAATGTCTAAAAGGTCAATATACTATAACAGGAAATGCAACAGACAACAATAGCAAATGCCAGCTTGGGCTACAATAATCGAACTGGGTAAGGGATTCCAGGTCAGAGAATAAATCAGCTTTTTGGACATCACATGGATACATGGGCAGTATTGCATTAAATTCTGGGTTGTTTGAAGGGAGAAATTGCCAATGAGACCATATTAAGAGGATATGACTAGAACAGAGAAAGGCCAGGAATTCATGTCTGTCGAGGGTAAGCCTATACGACAAGAGAATAATTAAGCTGGAGAAGAAAGGCCTCGGGAAGATGAATATTTGAAGGACCATCATGAGAAAAATGCATTGGATTTCTGTGAAGCTCCCAGTTGGCTTTTGCCTTCTGTTTCCACCACATCATACAACCAGAGTGTGATATGTGGTGTCACAATGTGTCACACACCGTGTGGGAAGAAATACCGTGTACAAACATCAGTTAATGAGATGTGCTGCTTACTTGATCTGTCCTTTCTGGGCCCCAGAATCTTGACTGATACTAAATAACTATCATTGTTTGATGCTGGCTTTTCCATGGGTATTATTAATGTTGTGGAAATATTCAATGCATATTTTTTAGGACAGTGGATGTAATCTCTATATACTGTGTGTGAGTGTAAGGTACCCCACTTTGTCTCCAGCAATCAACCGACACAACCATTTGATAGGTGTAACTTATGGTAATTGTGTATGGTCCTTTCTGTGCCGGGTTTCTTCTTCCATCAGTTGGATTCTATTTCAGTTTATCTTCTGTGTGGTCTTACAGACAATAGCATTAAATGGTTACCCCTCCACTCGAGGATCATCTTCTTCCAGAGAACTTCTATTTTCATATAATAGTTCAAACTTCCAACATATAATATCAGTATTTATCTAGTTCCAGATATTGTTTCCCTACTTTCTTTTGGCTTAAGCTAGCAGCAGAATTCAAGCAAATGACATTTTCTTTTTATGACGCTCTCGTTGGAAAGGGCTTCTCTCTTGCTGTGTGACATGGTGACTAAGCATGCAAACTCAAGTGCCAGACTGCCACCCTGGAAACTCTGGCCCTGCTGCATGCTAGTGTCTCAGTACCAACCTCACTGTGCTATCTCCATGTAAATAATTCAATGGTATAAATTGCTTAGAATAGTGCCTAGCATATAATAAATGTGCTGTTATTGTTTTTCTTATGAGATACATCTGGAGTGCCATCTGGCAAAAGTTTCTACATAATGTACTAGTCATCACTCGGGGTTCCATGGAAATGATATTTTGAAGCAACCCCTTGGACTCATAGAAAAAACTTTCACTTTTAAATCATACCATGCTTGGTAAACATAAATGTTATCATTACTTGTCTTCCTGCCTGTTTTCTCTACTAACTTAAGAGCTTCTTGAGGTCAAAGATGATGTCTTATGTTAATTAAAATAGAACTAAAATATGTCCAATCTACTTTTCTTAGATAGATAGTACTTTTTGAAATTAGAGTGAGGTACCATTCATTTAATTTAAGGAAGATGTAATGATACAAGTTGTACATGAATATGCATTTTTGCCTTGGCCGGGTGGCTGTTGGTTGAACCATTGTCTGTACACTGAAAGGTTGCAGGTTTGATTCCCATAAAGGGTACATACCTAGGTTATGGGTTCAATCCCCAGTTGAGGCCTGTGTGGGAAACAACAGATTGATGTTTCTCTCTCACATCAATGTCTCTCTCTCTCTCTCTCTCTCTCTCTCTCTCTCTCTCTCTCTCTCTCTCTCTCTCTCTTCCCCTCCCCCTTCCTGTCTCTATATTATATATATATATATATATATATATATATATATATATATATATATATATATATATATATATATAATATATCTATGTGTGTGTGTGTATGTATATTCTCAGGTGAGGATTAAAAAAATTTAAAAGAATATGGAGTTTCATTTTATTAAATAGAAAAACCTGAAATCCATATATCAAGAATATTATAAAGCAATTCCAGCACTGAATCAGAAATTTAATTTTTTTCTTTCTTTCCTAAAATTCTATTGGTTTCTCTTCCAATTTTTGAAAATACCTTTACTAAGCATTTATATTAACCAATGAACTTTCTAGACTATAGATAAGGAAGTGAACAATTAAAATAAATAATTCAAACTTTAATAGATGTAATTATAATGTATTCTACAGGATCATTTCAGATGATAGGTCACCTGAAGAAGTGAGTACTGAGCCAAATAATAAGGGATATAAACTGCTTTGTGAAATGGCCAGGTTGGAGAAGGTCTTGCAGGCAGGAGGATTAGAAAATTCACTCTAATAACACAGAAGTTATTAGAGGTGATGGAAGTTGTGGTTATGACCCCATTTCACAAAAGGGAAACTGTGATAGGGAAAAGTATTGGGAATGTCTTGTTGTAAGGTTATTATTAATGATAGAGTCAGAAATAATATTCAAACTTTTTAAGTTCTATCTTCATTGCAAGTAGTTGTGTATTTTCATGGCACACAATAATTTTAGGGCTGATTTTATACTCTTCCTAAGCCGTAACAATGTGTATGAGTTAATCGTCATAGTAACATGTAGTAACATATATTGTAATTATTGTTCTTAATAAAAAAATGAGTAATCCCTTTAGGCAAATAGGAACACTTTAAAGTATTTGTCTAACTTGCAATCACTTTATAGAATTTTATTATTTTTCCAAAGCACAGTAGTTTAATGCCCAGACATCTGAGTGAAGAGACTTTTATTTCTTCTTTTATTTAGTTCAGTTGATACTAATCTTAGAACTCCACTCTAGGCCTACATACAAACACATATGTCATACATTATATAGCAGTTTATAGGTGATTTGAAAAATTTCAAGATTAATTTGACTATACATAATTGTAACTTCATGAGCCAACTTTAGAATGGAACTCTAATATGTTTCTCTACTATTCAATTTTTTAAAATATTAGCTATTATTATTATAATCACCAAGCTTATTTGATGCTCTTTAACTCTATTTCTATTGGAAGGTTGACTAGTTACATTTAATATTAAAAGAAATAGAAAAATTTACATGGTTGTAGTGCTTATTCTTAATGCCTTCCCTTACCCCGTCTTCTTGTGCCAAGTATGCTTTCCTTTAAAAACCTCTGAAAGAACCCCTTATAAAGACCACTTTATGAACATTGGCATGGCAAGAAAGCCATTGTTGGCAGGGATGGAAGTTAAATTCATTTTTACCAAATACCACCACCGAATTGGAACTACAACAAACTCAGAGAGAAGTACTATTCAAATACTACCAAAGACAGATACCTTCCCCTCAAATGTGGATGGGTCTACTTTCCCTCATACTATTTCCTTCCCTCAAGAGATGCTGGTTTTGGGGGAACAGAAGATGGTGTGAGTGAGTGAGGGAAGAAAAGGGGAGTGTGTGGATGTGTGGTGTGTGTGTGTGTGTGTGTGTGTGTGTGTGTGTGTGTGTATGTATGTGTGTGTGTGAATGAGGGACAGTTAGATCCTTCAGGACTTTCTGGGGCTGGTGGAATGGGCTCTCCTAGATGGGGAGCTCCTGCTACTGCTGCAATCTCTTCCAGGTTGGCTCTGACACAGTAACCACACCATTTGAAGGGGAGAGCTGCTATGACTAGGAGTCCAGACTCACCACCACCCAGACGCATCAGACACCACCCCGGAACCTATAGCCTCTCTGGCCAATGGCCTGCTACCTCAGCTGTAGACTCACAGACACTGGGAATCCAGCCTCCCCAGCCATAGGATCCTGTGAGTTCTGGATCATGTTCCCCTCCCGCCCGCCCACCGCTTTGGCCCCAGGATCTGCAACTGCACAACCAGCCTGCCAAGCCTGCTGCTTCAACCCAAGGCCCAGTGCATCCTGGCACTTGGGCCCTCCAAGGAGTCTCAGAAATCTCAACCCTTCTGCCAAGCCCACCACTACAGTCACAGGCCCCACACAATTTGGTACCTAAATCCTTTGGTGAGAGCAAAAAGGGGTAGACAAAGAAAGAACCCCCCAAAGGAAAGGAAAGGAGGAGTCACCGGAAAAGGTAATAACTGAAATGGAGGCATGCATTATGTCAGAAAAAGAATTCAGAGTAAGGGTCATAAAGTTACTGAACTGGTTGGATGAGAAAATCAACAACTTATGTAAGAATCAAGAAAAAATAAAGAAAGATATAGCTATAATAAAAAATACCATGGAAAGTGTCAACAGTAGACTAGAAGAAGCTGAGGATGGAATTAGTGAATTAGAAGCCAGGGAAGCAAAACACACCCAATCTGAACAGCAATTGGGGAAAAAAATTGAAAAGCAGGAGGAGAGCCTAAGGGAGTTTTTAGACAACATGAAATGAATTATAACATATTTAAAATA
The DNA here is from genome assembly GCA_025583905.1 of Ia io. NCBI lineage: Eukaryota > Metazoa > Chordata > Mammalia > Chiroptera > Vespertilionidae > Ia > Ia io. The sequence goes on along the minus strand of JAJQQW010000002.1, from coordinate 90,592,042 downwards.
GGGGTGCTAGAATGACAAGAAGGGGAGCAATGATTTGAAAACCTATTTGAAGAAATAATGACAAAAAACTTACCTAATTTGGGGGAGAAAAAAAAATTACACGAGCACAGAGAGTCCCAAACAAGATGAACCAAAAAGACCCACACCAAGACACATTACAATTACAATGGCAAACGTTAATGACAAATAGAGAATCTTAAAGGCTGCAAGAGAGAGACAGTGAGTTACCTACAAGGGATCTCCCATTAGATTATCAAATGATTTCTCAACAGAAACACATCAGGACAGAAAGGAAGAAAGTATACAAAGTGATGCAAAGCAAGGGACTGAATCCAAGAATACTTTATCCAGCAAGGCTATCATTCAAAATGGAAGGGGAAATCAGGAGCTTCCCAGACAAAAAAAGGCTAAGGGAGCTTATCACTACCAAGCCAGCAATGCAAGAAATGCTAAAGGGACTATTGTAAAAAGAAGAAATAGAAAGGGAAGAAGGAACAGAGGCATAGAAAACAGGCTACAAACAAATACCTATCTATCTCTATCTATCTATCTATCTATCTATCTATCTATCTATCTATCTATCTATCTATCTATCTATCTATCTATCTATCATCTATCTATCTAAAGGCTAAGTGACCATCCGACTGCCTGGCCAGTAGCTATGATGCACAATGACAACCAGGGGGAAGATGCTCTGACTGGTAGCTTTGAGGTGCACTGACCACCAGGGGGAAGACGCTCAACGCAGAAGCTGCCAAGCTGCAATGATTTGGCAGCAGGAGTTCTCAGGTGACACACCCTGGGACCAGAGTAGGGAGCCCAATTCTGGGATGCATCACTTGAGAACCACCCTCTCGCAATCTGAGTCCCCTCGGGATGTAGGAGAGCTGATTTCGGTCCAATCCCCGCAGTCCAGGCTGAGGGACCCCGCTCACTTCACAGACACCCTTTGAGCCATGGTGCCACCCCAAGTGCAGTCAACCAGGGAGGGACCGCGGGTGGTTGGCTCCAGGGGGTGTCTGGCCCATTTTGCCCAGTCTCACCCTACCGTCTAATTAATTTCCTTTCAATGTACACGAATCCGTGCATTGGGGCACTAATCAATAATAACCTGCAATGTAAATGGAATAAATACACCAATCAAAAGACATCAAATGGCTGAATAGATAAGAAAACATGACCCATATATTTACTGTCTACAAGAGACCCACCTTAGAACAAAAGACTCACACAGACTGAAAGTGAAGGGATGAAAAAATATCTTTCAGGAAAATGGAAAAAAAAAAAAAAAAGCTGGTGTAGCAATACTTATATCTGACAAAATATACCTCAAAGTGAAAGCCATAAAAAGAGATAAGGAAGGAAGACCACTTCATAATACTAAAGGGATCGATACAACAAGAGGATATAATTCTGGTAAACATACATGCACCCAATGCAGGAGCACCCAAATACATTAAAAAAAACAAACAAACAAAACCAATAACAATAAAAAACTTCTGGAAGATATCAACAGAGAGATCAACAGTAATATAATCACAGTAGGGGACTTTAATACCCATTGACATCACAAATCCTCTAGGCCAAAAATCAGCAAAGAAAAAGCAATCCTAAGTGACTCACTAGATCAGATTGACTTAATAGACATCTTCAAAATATTTAACCACAAAGCTACAGAATATACATTCTTCTTAAGTGCACATGTGGCATTTTCAAAGATAGACCACATATTGGGACACAGGCAAACAAACTCTCTTCAAATTCAAGAATATTGAAATGATATCAAGCATCTTCTCAGATCACAATGGCATAATATTAGAAATAAACTACAATAAAAACAATAAAAATATTCAAGCACTTGAGGCTAAATAGCATGTTATAAAAAAACTAGAGGCCCAGTGCACAAATTATGCACCAGTGGGGTCCCTTGGCCTGGCCTGTGGGATTGGGTTGAAACCAGCTTTCTGACATCCCCTGAGGGGTCCCTGATTCCGAGAGGGTGCAGGCCACATCAAGGGACCCCACTGGTGCACTATGAGAGCCGTGGAGGGACGTGGGAGGTTGGCCAGCCGGGGAGAGATTGCTGAGGGCTCCAAGGCATCTCTGGCCATCTCACTCAATCCCAATTGGCCAGACCCCAGCAGCAAGCTAACCTACCAGTCGGAGCGTCTGCCCCCTGGTGGTCAGTGCACGTCATAGTGAGCGGTTGAGCTGCCTTAGCATATCATTAGCTATATTATGTTTTGATCGGTTGAATGGGTAAACTGATGACCAGACACTTAGCATATTAGGCTTTTATTATATAGGATGATTGGATTGCCAAAGAGATAAAAGAAGAGATAAAAAAACTTCCTGGAAACAAATGACAATGAAAATACAACAATCCAAAAATCTATGGGACACAGTGAAAGCAGTCCTGAGAGACATGTTCATAGTATTACAGGCCTACCTCAAAACAAACAAACAAACAAAGAAAACACTCACACACACACACAAAAAAAAAACAAAACAAAAAAAAAAAAAAAACACACAAGCAAAACTAATAGTAAATTATCTAACTTTACAACTTAAAGAATTAGAAAGAGAGCAAAAATAAAAGCCTAGAGTGAGAAGAAGGAAGGAAATAATAAAGATCAAAGGGGAAATAAATGACATAGAAACCAAAAAACACAAAAGCAAAAACAAAACAAAAGAATATAAAAGATCAATAAAACCAAGAGCTGGTTTTTTGAAAGGATAAACAAGATTGATGAACCTCTAGCCAAGCTCACCAAGAAGCAAAGAGAGAGGACCCAAATAAACAAAATTAGAAATAAAATAGGCGAAATAACAATAGACCTCAGAGATATACAAAAGATTGTAAAAAAAATACTATGAACAACTTGATTCCAACAAACTGATCAACCTAGAAGAAATGGACATATTCCTAGAAAAATACAACCTTCTAAAACTCAATCAGGAAGAATAAAAAAATCTGAATAGGCCAATAACTATGGAGGAAATTGATGCAGTCATCAAAAAAATTACAGCAAACAAGAGCCCTGGGCCAGATGACTTCACAAGGAAGTTTTACCAAACAAAGAAAAACTAAAACCTATCCTCCTCAGACTATTCCAAAAAGCTTAAGAGGGAGGAACACTGCCAAGCTCTTTCTATGAAGCCAGCATTACCCTAAGCCCCAAACCAGATAAAGGCACTACAAAGAAAGAAAATTACAGGCCAATATACCTGATGAAAATAGATGGTAAAATCACCAACAAAATTCTAGGAAATCGGATCCAGCATTACATTAGAAAGATCATACACATGACCAAGTGGGATTTATTCTGGGGATGCAAAGATGGTACAATATCCGCAAATCAATAAACATGATACATCACATAAACAAATTGAAAGATAAAAATCACATAATCATATCAATTGAAGCAGAAAAAGCATTTGACAAAATTTAACACCCTTTCTTGATAAAAATTCTCAGCAAAGTGGGAATAGAGGGATTGTACCTCAACATAATAAAAGCCTTACATGACAAACCTACAGCCAACATCATACTCAATGAGCAAAACCTAAAACCATTACCCTAAGAACAGGAACAAGACAGGGATGCCCACTCTCACCAACCCTGTTCGACATAGTAGTGGAAGTGCTAGCCATAGCAATCAGACAAGAAGCAATAAAAGGCATCACATTAGAAGAGAAGAAGTAAAACTGTCATTATTCGCAGATGACATGATATTGTACATAGAAAACCCCAAAGACTCCATCAAAAACCTACTAGACTTAATAAATAAATTTGACAATGTAGCAGGATACAGAATTAACACCAGAAATCTATGGCTTTTTTATATACCAATAATGAACTCACAGAAAGAGAAACAAACAAACAAAAAAATCACAATACCATTGTTACAAAAAAAAAATTAAGATATCTAGGAAAAAGCTTAAATAAGGAGGTAAAAGACCTGTACTCAGAAAACTACAGGACATTGAAAAAAGAGATAGAGGAAGACATAAACTAATGGAAGAATATACCGTGTTCATGGATTGGTAAAATTAACATCACTAAATGTCCATACTACCCAAAGCAATCTGTAGATTCAATGCAATCCCCGTTAAAATACAAACGACATATTTCACAGACCTAGAACAAACTATCCAAAAATTCATCTGGAATAAAAAAGACCTCGAATAGCTGCAGCAATACTGAGAAAGAAGAACAATGTTGGAGGGATCACAATATCAGATATCAAGCTATATTACAAAGCCACTATTATAAAAAATGCCTGGTACTGGAACAAACCAGAGAATCCAGAAATCAACCCAAGCCATTTTGCTCAATTAATATTTGACAAAGGAGGCAAGAGCATACAATGGAGTCAAGAAAGTTTCTTCAATAAATGGTTTTGTGAAAATTGGACGGATACATGCAAAAAAATGAAACTAGACCATCAACTTATACCACACACAGAAACAAAATCAAAATGGATAAAGGACTTAAGCATAAGATGGAAAACCATAAAAATCTTAGAAGAATCACAGTCAGCAAAATAGCAGACATAGTCATAGCAATATCTTTACCGATACAGCTCCTAGGACTATGGAAACTAAGGAGAAAATAAACAAATGGGATTACATCAAAATAAAAAGCTTTCGCACAGCAAAAGAAAACATCAACAAAACAACAAGAAAGCCCATTGCATGGGAGAACATATTTGCCAATGTTATTTCCAATAAGGATTTAATTTCCAAAATTTACAGGGAACTCATACAACTTAACAAAATGAAGGTAAACAATCCAATAAAAAAACGGGCTGAGGGCCTAAATATACACTTTTTGAAAGAGGACATACAGAAGGCCAAGAGACTTACCTGTCAGAATGGCTATCATCAACAAATCAAGTGCTGGTGAGGATGCGGAGAAAAAGGAACCCTTGTGCATTGCTTGTGGGAATACAGACTGGTGCAGCCACTGTGGAGAACAGTATGGATTTCCTCAAAAAATTAAAAATGGAACTCCCATTTGACCCAGTAATCCCACTTCTAGGGATATATCCCAAGAAATCAGAAACACCAATCAGAAAGGAAATATGCACCCCTATGTTCATAGCAGCACAACTTAAAATAGCGAAGATTTGGAAACAGCCGAAGTGCCTATCAGCAGATGAGTGGATTAAAAAACGGATGGAATACTATGCTGCTGTAAAAAAAAAAAAAAAAAAGGGAATTTTTACAATTTGCAACAGCATGGATGGACCTGGAGAGCATCATGCTAAGCAAAATAAGCCAGTTGGAGAAAGATAAATACCACATGATCTCACTGATTTAAGGAATATAATGAACAACATAAACTGATGAACAAAATATAGATCCAGAGACAGAGAAGCATTGAACTGACCACCAAATTTCAGAGGGAAGGCAGGGGAGGTGGAGAGGAGAAAGAGATCAACCAAAGGACTTGTATGCATGCATATAAACATAATCAGTGGACACAGACTAGGGGGTGAGGGCATGTGCTCAGGGGTGGTGGTGGCCAGGGAGAGGTCAATGGGGGAAAAGGGAGACATATGTCATATTATATGTAATACTTTAAACAATAAAGAATAATAATTATAAAAAAGATACTGGTTTCACTCCTTTGTTTCTTGGACTCATACTCCATAAGATCAGGATCATCTGGGATTTTCAATGACATTTTGGCAGATACCATAAACATGCTTATTCAATACACATGGCCATGGCCTTCTAGTACACAGAACCTGACAAGATAAAAACTCCATGTCCAATGCTCCTGCAACTAGGGTTCTCAGATGTGCTTCAGGGCCTACCAATTAGATTCTCTTCTTGAGTCCTGTATTTGAAGGAGTCAAATTTTAGACAGGAGTTGGGGCATGCAATGAGAGTGGACTGTAGCATATACTGTGTCCTCCTGGATCCAGACCCTTTCCTGACACTTTTCTGATTCTATATGTTTCTGGTTGTGGTAGAAGCAGTAGCAACTGTTGCCTCAGTTTTGCAATGTGGCTTGGGAGTCATTCCTGGAAACTTAGCCTAGAATTTGTTTCCTTATTCTCTGAACTAGTTTTAAGTCACTTGAAATCATTTCTGCACAAACTTCATAAAAAATTAAATTTCTTTCTCTTTAAAGTATCTGAAATGGATTCTTTTTTTAGAAATTGAACCCTTCTTAATATGCTCTGAAAGGGACATTAAACCACGCCTCCAAATTGAGAATTCCTGAAGGGAGGGGCATGCTTCTACAAAACCTCTGTGTTCTTTGGTTATAACTCCAGCATATGCTTCTTCTTCTTTTGGGGGTTCTTGGCACTTTCATTTAGGTCTGAATTCCCATATGGCTAGGGTGACTCATGTATTTGATAAAGAGATATATGTTTCAGGAAGAGTCAATGCTTTCAGGAGTTTTTTACTCTGTTAAGTACATTTCACTGACATCTAGTCACCAGCTTTGTAGGTTTCGGGGGTAGAATGGGACTCTTGCCCTGAAGATTGGTACCGTAGAAGACAAAATCCCCTCTTCTAGTCAAGACCACACCTTAGCAAGTTCACAGTTGCTTAATATTCTGAAAGGTTTCTTGCTCACACATACAATTGAAAAGTACTATCTATTGGCTGGTAAATATATTTTTTAAAAAGATTGAAGTTGTGATGTATTATTTTAACAACCTCTCCATAGATCTCCTTACAATTTATCTAATTATTCTTTCAGTTGGGAAGTTATTCCTAAATACCCTTGATGCAATTTTATGTTCATTCTGTCTTATCTAGCACTCATTAGTATAACCTAAAGTAATTTGAGTTGTGTGTAAGTCATTTAAATTTGCATAATGAACCCCAGTGCCTCTCTGGCATGAACTAAAACTTAAGAAAAAAAAAAATATGACGGCTTTAGAGAGCCTTAAAATTAGTTCTTTTTAGGGGGTTCCCTTTATAATCTTTTAATCAAGGTTTGACGACAATACATCAAAAGTGTTAGGAAAGAGAAGTCAAGGACCCTTGAGTATTACACAAAAGTTCACTCCAGGATGAACAAGAGGTCACCTTTGTAGTGAAAACAGGTCTTCCTTTTACACATGATTTTTGAGAAGCTAATAAGTCTATATTCCATATAGAGCTCTAATGGAGAGCTATTTCTAGGGCAGTCTCCTGAAAGGACAGAAGGCTGATCTAAAACTGAGGGCACAAGCCTTAAGAAGAGAAGATTCTTGATCAGGTAAATTGCTATAGGAATTTAGGACTTTGATGGAATAGCTGTGATATGTGCTTTGTTCCTTATTTCATAGTCAACATATAATAATCATACTGCCACACATCAATTACATTCTCTACTAATCTGGCCCTCACACAATTCTATGGAGTTGATATTATTACCATAACCTTCAAGTTTATGAAACTGAGGATAAGGAATATTTTTATCTAATGTAACATCACCTGGTAGTAGACCTACGATTACAAACTAGGCACCCTAATTTCAACCTTTTGAGTAGTACAGTCCTACCATCTAGAGTGATCACAGAACCCTATATAGAAAAGCTGGATCATTGAAGATATACTCATCAGACATAAGACCAACACACCAATGTTACAGTATGGCAAACCAAGTCATAAGTAACAAGAGCATAACAACTGTACAAGAATATATCATAGGTGGGCTATTTCAACAAATGATAATTAAACATACACTTGTGGTCTTGATAGATACACTCTTCATTTGTAAGTCATTTAGCCATTCCTTGGGAGATGCTGAAAAACTATTTAAAAAAATACACCATTTGCTATTTATTTTTCTTTCTTTCAATTACACTTCCCTCTTATATTATGGTCATATTGCTTTAAAGTGAAGTCTGATAAAACTAGTGAGGGTGTATTTCCAAACTTCTGACTATGAGGTTTCAGTCAAAATAAATCTAAAAGACTCACACCTGAGGTATTCTGAAACTTTCTTCCACTGACACATCTGCATTAAATGTTATATTAAAAGGATGATTGGCATGATGGTTCTCTGATGGGAATATAATGTGATGCATTCAAGAGTATTTAAATATTTGTTCTATCATCTACTAGATTTGTGGACATTGATAAACCACTAAAAGTCTCTGCACTTCAATTTTCTCAACTTTAAGATATTGAAGGGGGAACTACCAGGAAATTTGATTTAAAAAAAATAGAAATTGTGTTCTAAGATCTACTGGCATGCTAATAAAGTACTACACTAAAGAGGTTATCAGAAAAGGGTCAGCTAACATATTAGGAGAGTGTTACATTATCTCCTTGCTGAAAAGGTCAGAAGAAATGGGAGAAGATGGGAGGTGTTTTCTCTCTCACATTCCCCCAATTGTAGCTGTGTTTTGTTTTTTGAGTTATGAGGTCTTTGTCTTCAAATAGCTATTATCAACTTGTTGCTAGCTGGCCACAAACAAATTGGCAATTACATAATGGCAACCTCCATCCAGACTTTGTTTTTGAGAAAAGGTCTAAATTTTAAGAGGTAGATGTGGGCCAATCCTAGGAAGAGGGAATTTGGAGAGCAGCGCCTCCATGGCAAGGTTTTGTTAATACCATTCATAGCAGGGATTATGCATGTCCCCAGGAGGTGGCATGACTGCAGATATGAACATAGCACAGAGGCACTGAGAGCAGTTGGGTGAGCTTCCGCCTGTGGGGAGGGGCTCACTCAGCACCAGTGCTTGTCAAACAGTTGGAGCCAGTGCCTCATGAAATACTGATGAGGATGGGCAACATGGTAGATGCAGAGAATGGCCCCTACCCTAGCAATATAAGTTAGGGGTTCTTGTTTCATACAATGGAAGGAATGAAGCCACCCAGATAATGATAGTGATTGCATCTTTCTTCTTAGCCAGGAGAGTAGAGTCTCAGACAGAGTACATTAAATTCGGTGGAGAAAAAAACAAAAAAAGAAAAATTACACTCTTCAACCTGTGTATTGTGGAATAACTTTTATAATTATTACAGTACTACTACACAGTATCTATGGTTTTAAAAAGGCATAGGCTATTCAAAAAATTCTTAACATCAAATATTCATTCTCTTCTAGTGTTTAAAGATACTATGCCCTCCTCCCCATAAAAGTAATGAATAAAGTGTTTACAAAATATATATATATATTAAGAGGGAGAGAGAAGATAAGGAACTAAATCATGGATAGTTAGGCAAGTTTATAGTCAATAGGAATGAAGGCTTCAACTACTATAACAGCAGTAGGAAAAAAAAACAACATAACGCTGGAATACCCTACTACGGGCCTGGTAGTCTGCTATATGTTAAGGGACATACATAGTATGACCTCCACTTTTGTAGTCATGGAGAATCTCATAGAACTTTTAAGATTTGTCTATGTTCATACCGCTCATAAGCAGCAAAGATGAGATTTATGAAAGTATCTTCTCCTGCAAACTATAGTTCTTCCTGGGATACCTTGTGGTCTTTCTAAGGTGTCCAGTGACCTCTGTGGGAGGTATTGTGAGGAAAGTCTGAGCTTATTGAAATTTTATGACAACTGGCCTTTTATCAGGGTAACTCTAATTTTAAACAGGCTGAAGGAATTTTTTCAAAACATACATTTTTAGCGATGAGACTAAACTTTTAGGGACAAGAAACATGAATGATTAGAACTAGAGATCATTCTAAAAAGATTCTTAAGATCTGACAGCAGCACATGTACTGGGGAAAACTGTTTCAGAGAAATAGTCCTGCTGAGGTTTAGATTTTCCAACTCTCAGCTCACCTGCTCATGCTGTTCACACCTGGACTGAGGGGAAGGCCCCTCCTTTTCCGTCATTTGAGTGACAGAAAAAGCTTTAATGTGTTCGGGCAAGGATCAATTACAAGAGGACAATATAGATGTTGTGTTCTCCTTTTAATTTTTTATTTTAATTTATTTATAATTATTATTAAAGGGTAATTGGTATATAATATTATATTAGATTCACGTGTACAGCATAGTGGTTGGACATTTATGATGTGATTACCACAAGTCCTGGCAACCATCTGTCACTGTACAAAGTTATTCTGATATTATTGACTATATTTCCTGTGCTTACACCCCCATGGTTTACCCTGTATGTTGTCTTTTACTACATAAATATAGAAATAGGAAGTCCTTTTATCTTTCTTATTCAGAAGTTTCTTTTAATTTTTCAAAAATAAAACCTGTACCAATCATCCACCAAACACGTCCTTTTCATTAAGGGATTTGAACCAAAAGCACGGGGCATCTCACCAGTGAATCAGGAAGCACAGGCCACATTTTTCTTCGAGTTTTTTTTTCTTCTGATAAAATTTCACACATTATGGAAAAAGGCAAAATGGATGCAAATTTGAAAAATGCTGGCAAAATAATTATAGTAGCTCTTGAAATATTCAGAAAAGCTGGGTGAAAATTCATAATGCCTCTGTGTGAAGAAGCAAAGCAGCAATACTAGTTTTAGGATGGAAAGTCTCTTTTCTTATCCTATCCCCCAAACTCAGGAGGCAATATTTTCAGCAAGCAAGTGGTGTACAAACAATACATAAGCAGATGAAATAAATAAAATGAGATAAGTTGTATGCTTTGGACTTTGGAGGATAGCAATATCCCCATTCTACATTTCCACTAGTCTATGATGAAGCCAGTGTAAACCAAAGACTAGCAAGATGCTTAAGCAAGAACCGGTACTTCTGTAAAAGGAGAAGGATGACTTAGAAGCACAGATGAAAATGACATCCAGAAAGTCCTATGTTACTCCTATTTTTTTTTTAAGTGTATGGTCTTCCTCAAAGTTATTATGAAGCTAAAAAATATTTCTCGGTATAAAATATCTTCCTTTGTTTGAGACATGTCCATTTTTTTGTTTCTGTCTTCCTGCTTCTCTCTTTATTTCTCTTTCTATAAAAACATTGGACCTCAGCAGCATTGAGTTGAGTAAATAATTTTTCAAATCTCAACTTGGTATCATCATGAGTCCCTATTTTGTTAGATTATATTCCCTTCTTTGTTTCCCAATTTCTTTCATTCTTCTCCCACTCAAAGGTTTTATTCCACTCTAATGTTGTAAGTATATGTTATCATATATAACATACATATATGTATATGCAAATACATTTTATATAAACATATAAAAAACATGTTTATCACCCATTTGATGTTTTTATTTAATGTAAACCTTAATTTAGATGCAGTAAAATTCACGAGTTGGTTCCAGGCAGTCTGCCTCCAGAAATAATGCTCTAAATCACTATTTTACCACCAAATATGTTTGCATCTCCAGGTAAAGTCATTGCTATTTTCACATCTGACCACCCCATGACAAATAGAAATTAAAACACTTATGTGCATATTATTATCAGGGGAACTTCTTGACTGTCTCTGTATTCTATTAGTTCCAAATATCCACAAAGTCCCAGAAGACTGTCAACACTAAATATTCCTTAAGTCTGTTTTACTCAGCCAGTCATCATTGTTCTGGGCTCCCTCAGTTGAGATAATTCTCCATGTATCTCTTGTGTTTCTGAATGTCTTGGGAGCAGAGGACTTTGTTCCAGAACACATTTGTAAGGATGGTCATATAGCATATAATTTTGGGAGAGATAGAGGGTCTCTTTCTTTAGAGCAAAAATCAAGCATGCTTACTGCCCATTAAGAAGGATTTGGGTAACCTAAGCTCGGGATGCTTATCCTGTAACACTGTGAGTACAGTGTCAGCTGTGGGAGTTGGGGATTGGAGAATCGATGCAAGTGTTGTGAACACAATGCTCATCTCTGTTGAAGTCTCATGTCTTCGGTTAGCATGCATGAAATTGTGGCAGGGGAACTTGTTAGGGTGTCAGTAATGTAAAATCTCACAACCTATGGAGATCGTGACACTCTTCCAGACAGTTATTTATCTACTTGTCACCTGTCTGTACTCCTGCTTCCTCTGATGACTCAAATCTCTCCCCAAAAACATCCTTTGTGTTTTCTTAGACTCATATTCTTAAATCATTATCTTCAGCATTTATGACATATTCCCTTGAGGCTTGTTTTTGTCTTCATGACTTTTGTTTCTTAAGTGCTTATGAATTCCCCCCACCCTATCACCAAATCTTGAAATGACTGAGTTTCCAGGGCATAAGATGTAAACCTTCTTTTTTATTTTCTTCCTCTGTAGTCTCCTGATAGGAAGTAGCCTCACCCAGAAATATTGCTGTAATTACCATCATGATTCATGATTTTACCAACTCTATACCCCAGACCTCTTTTTTGGGCTCCACACCCAAGTAGATTCCTCCTGCTTAATATTTTCATCTGGCTATTTCACAGGAACTTAAACTCAACAAATCTGAAACAGAACTAATAATTATTCCCTTCCAAACATACTTCTACAGGTTTCCTGCCTTGATAATTGAGTCATGCTAGAGACTGGTATACTCACAGTTAATCCTTAGAATCTAAGCAAGTTCTCTTGATTCTGCCTTGAATGTCTTCTTCCCTGTGATGGATTAAAGGTGTTACTTTTTTTTTTTTTTTATCTTGCTACTCCTTTGTAGAGCCAAAATTTGTTTTTCCTCCCCTTGAAACTGTGCTGGCATGTAAATGCTTTGAAAACTTTGAGATAGTTCTGGGTGTAAACCTTAAGAAAACCAGATAAAATTTCCTTTTTCTGGTTTTGTGAGTCTTGAGCTGACATCTAAGAAATTGGACTACCTTTATAGAGAGATCCACATGACGAATCAAGACATTGAAACTATGTGGAAGCCCAGCCATGCCAGTCCAACCTTTAACACATTCACCACTGAAGTGGCAGACAGCTTAGACAATCCAGCCTTGTTAAGATGCCCCATGACTGCAATACCAAAGGAAACCACTTAAAACAGAAAAATTATCCAACTGAGCAATTACACCATCATGAAAAATAATAAAATGGTTATTTTTATCAACCACTAAGAGTTGCATTGGTTTATTAGGCAGCAGTGGAGTTGTCTCATCAGAAGCAAGAAATACTATGACCATGATTAAGGCACTCTGTAAATCTACAGATAGTGCTTTCAGCAGAAATATTTCCATCAGGTAAGGTAAGCCCATATCTAGTGTGACTTTGTAGTGAGAATAAACAATTTCCTCTTTCATGATGGAAGAAGTTGAAAGTAATTATTCTGTCTTTGTGGCTGGCTGGTGATCCCAAAGAATGGTACTATAGTGGACATTCCATTTTAGTCCCAGCTGTTGGCAAGTGAGACACTCAGAGGTGGCTCTATCCAGACCAGTTTTGGATAATTAAAGTCCATGTAGCTGAGCTTGAATACCACCATGACAGCTTTGTTCATAAGTCCTTTGGGGAAGAGAGAGGAAGCTGGCAAAAGGTTGGCTTTCAATAAGTAATTGGCTTGCTACTACATGATGGGAGCAGGAAAGGATATGTTTGGAATTCAGAAAATTGTCTGGAGTGCTTAACTTATTTCAAACACAGAATGATTTCAGGATATGTAAAATGCCCTAGTTCTCTTGGCAGTGCTAATATTCTATATATATTTTAAAGTTATATTTCCATCAAGAATAATGCATATGGTTGAGACTACAAAGGACTGATATCTCAAGAGAAATTTTGTGTTTGAGAAAAGAATTAGACTTGGAAATTGAGTCATGGACTAACTACTTAGTAGCTGTGTTGGGTATAATTTATGGAGCTAATTAACTTTTATTGGTTAACAGATAAATTAGACAGTGTATTAAGTGGCAAGCACTGGCATATGTTTAAAAAAAATAAAGGGACACCTAAACTAATGGGAGGCCAAAGGTAAATAATTTAAATTGACCATAAATCAAGCATAGCTCTGTGAAAGGGGGGTGGGAATTTTGCTGCCAAAATATATGCAAGAATTAGGAAAGTGGCTTTAATACATACATACCCCCCACACACACTCCTTTTTTATTTTTTTCATTGATATCAACTCTCTCTTCTATGAGCATTATGGAGTAATTGAGGGTACAAAATTAACATGAGATTACAAGTAGTGTGTTTATAAGGATGGTGAGAAGGCTAAAAAGGCTGATATGGGGGGGGGGGCGCAGGGAGGGCTAGCAATCTGAATCTGTGCCAGCAAGCCCAGTGTACTTCTGGATAACCTATAATTAAGTCACTGCCTCTTTCCCAGAAACTGGTCTTGCAGGACCTGTTATCTAAATGCTCACATTTCACAGAGGCCATAAACGATGAACAGTGCACAGCCCCAGAGGGGGCGTTATTAGTGCTGGTGCCAGGCCAGACCATTAGTTATGGTCTGGAGATTCCCAACACCTGGGGCCTTTTTGTAAAGCCCATGAAAAGGACCGGAGGCATAATCCATATCTGAGGGACAAAGACACCAGAAAGATATAAAAGAGAAGCTCCCTGCATGTTACTTTGCTCAGACTTGGGAAGTTATTCCGCTGAGTCCACCGGCATAATAAACAGTGTAACTCCTTTTCTCTAAAGCGTTGCTTGGTTTTTCTCTGGTCTTCTACAACATCTGGTTCCCTGGACAGGGAAGCCCAACCACATTAGTCTTTTTGGCCTCTGGTGAGTGGACCAGGTTTGGGTCCCAGGGGAGTGGGATAGGCTTCCAGAAGGCGCACCCAGCTGATTTTAGCAGAATTGAACTAGGGGACTCCAGGTGCTCCTGGACCTCAGCCTAGGACCCAGCCAGCATCTGGAGAAAGTGAACGGACACCTCTGGACCCGTCAACAGAAACGGTAAGGTAGGGGCCCCACGTAATTAGGCCCACTACGAGAGAGTAGAAGGGGAGCTTGATCACCTCCCCGGAAGTCATAAGACTTTGTCAGGTAAATTAGTCAGGAATCAGGTGGACTGTTTAAACTGAGTGAATATCTGGTGAAAGTGTGTGTGTGGAAGGAGAGGGCCTGCCCTCTCCTATCCTTTGTGTGGCTCTACGACCTCGGTTACGGAGTTCGAGTGGGCCCTAACCTGTGGTTCCACAATTTGTCATAAGGCATAATGGTGACTCCCTCCCACCTGGAGGTGACCAGGCCTGGGGTTTATACAGGTGCACCCTAGCTAAGACAAATCTAAGCTCCCAAGAGACGCAGCCAGGTGGGCATCTGAGTGGATCTGTGAAAACAGGTCACCCCCTTCCCTTGTCTGTCTCTCTCCACTGATCATCATAAGGTCAGGACAAAGTAAACCCACTGTCCTCAATTGTATGTTCAAAAATTTTAAAAAGGGTTTCAATGGGGATTATGGTATTAAAATGGATCCCAAAATACTGAGGAAATTCTGTGAATTAGAATGGCCAGCATTTGGGGTCAGCTGGCCCTCAGAAGGCTCTTTAGATGAAAGACTGGTCAGGGTGGTCTGGAATGTAGTCACGGGAGACCCTGGACACCCAGATCAGTTTCCCTACAGAGACAGCTGGTTAGAAATTGCTCAAACCTTGCCACCTTGTGTCTGGTTCTGTGTGTGTAAGAAGAGACAGAGTAAGGTTTTAGTAGCAGGAGAAAAGAAGCAGGCAGGAGAAAAGAAACATGTCCCTCAGAAGGGAACCCAACCCGCTGTTCTGCAAGGACCTCCTGAGGAAGCCCCGCCAGTTTTACCACCTCTATATGTGCCACAGGTAGCACCACGTGCTCTCCCCACCAGTCTGGAAGGTCCAGAAAGCCTGGAAACACTACCCCCCTCTGTCTCTCCTCAACCGGGCTCTTCAGAGCCAGTTGGGCAGTGCTTGTGTTCAACCGACCAAGGACCCAAACCACACTGGCACATCAGATGCCTCTCAGGGAGATTTGGGGTGCCAAAATACTTGGTGAAGATAGGGCCTTTTAGGAGGGAGGGCCAGTCTATTATTATCAGCCCTTTACCACAAGTGACATCCTGAATTGGAACCATCACAGCTTTTTCTGAAAAACCTCAGACCATGGTAGACCTCCTAGAAATGATCTTCCAGACCCAGAAGCCCACCTGGGTGGACTGCAAGCAGCTCCTTTTCACGTTATTTAACACTGAGGAGTGCATGAGAATAGTAACAGAAGCTTGGAAGTGGCTCCAGACCCAGGCCCGGCAGGGATATTAAATATAGACAGATGGGCCAGGGAGGCCTTCCCAGATGAGGAGCCCGATTGGAACCCGAACTCATAAGTTGGAAGGGCCAGGCTAGAAAGATATCGCTGGCCTTCCTTCAGGGGGTCAGGGCCGGAGCCATGAAGCCTACCAATATGGTTAAAATCTCCGAGGTCTTCCAGAAGCCTGATGAAAGTCCAGTGGCTTTCTATGAGAGACTATGTGAGGCATACTAGATTTACACCCCCTTTAAACCTGAGGCCCTGGAAAAATCAAACTATGGTAAATGTAGCTTTTGTAGATCAAGCCCAGCCTGACATAAGGAGAAAGCTACAGAAGCTAGAAGGATTTGCAGGAAGAAATGCTACTGAGCTGCTAGAGATAGCAAACAAGGTTTTCATCAACCGAGACAGTGCAGCAAGGAAGGAGGAAGAAAAGAGAATACAAACAAGGGCCAATATAATAGCAGCTGCTTTTAGAGGTTCAGGCTCCCAGATAGATCAGAAAGGGAAGCAAGAATACAGATCAGGGGGAAAAGGAAGAGCAAGCCTGAGATGAGACCAGTGTGCCTATTATAAGGAAACAGGACACTGGAAAAATGAATGTCCCAAACAGCAAAGTAAGAAAGCAGGGCCCCTTTTCCGTCCAGTTGCTATCAACCAGAGCCACCTGAAGAAAATCTCATTGGGCTAGCAATGGCTGATTCCGACTAGGACAGACCGGGCTCTTTTCAGCTGGGCCCCCAGGAGCCCCTGGTCGGAATGAAAATAGGGGGCCAGACTGTGGACTTCATGGTTGATACGGGAGCTGAGCACTCAGTAGTCACACAGAAAGTAGAGACTCTCTCGGGAAAGGAGGTCACCATTATTGGAGCCACTGGGGACCAGACCCATAGACCATTCTGCTAGTCTCGCCAATGCCAATTTGGCGGCCATCAAATAATTCATGAATTCCTGTACTTGCCAGACTGTCCAATGTCTCTAATGGGTAGAGACCTTTTAGCCAAAATGGGGGCAGAAATCACTTTTGCTCCAGATGGCTCAGCAGAGCTTCACCTAGGTCAGTGGTCAGCAAACTCATTAGTCAACAGAGCCAAATATCAACAGTACAACGATTGAAATTTCTTTTGAGAGCCAAATTTTTTTAATTTAAACTTCTTCTAATGCCACTTCTTCAAAATAGACTTGCCCAGGCCGTGGTATTTTGTGGAAGAGCCATACTCAAAAGGCCAAAGAACTGCATGTGGCTCATGAGCCACAGTTTGCCAACCACGGGCCTAGGTGAAGAGACCTCCCCAATAATCCTGTCCTTAGCAGTGCCAAGGGAGGAAGAACGGAGACTTTATACCCCCCAGACAAAGGCCTCACCATTAGAACCTGAATTAGAGGAAGAATTCCTGCTGGTCTGGGTGGAAGGGAATCCTCCAGGCATGGCTAAGGACCACGCCCCGGTGCTAATCGACTTAAAGCCTGGGGCACAGCTTGTTAAAATCCACCAATATCCAATTCCAAGGGAAGCATGTCTAGGAATCCAGGTCCACTTAGACCAGCTGCTCCAGTGGGGGCTTCTTAAACGATGCAGATCTCCATGGAACACACCTCTCTTGCCTGTCAAAAAGCCTGGGACTAATGACTACTGCCCAGTACAGGACCTGCAGCCTGTTAATGAGGCTGTTATAACTCTGCATTCAGCACTGCCAAATCTCTACACACTTCTGGGACTCATCCCATCAGGCAGAATGGCATCTGAAAGATGCCTTTTTCTGCCTTCAGTTGGCACCTTCCAGCCAGCCCCTTTTTGCCTTTGAATGGGAAATCCCAACTATTGAGGCCAAGGAGCAGTTCCCTTGGACCAGACTGCCACAAGGGTTCAAGAACTCCCCTACTCTTTTTAGTGGAGCACTAGCATCTGATCTAAGTTCCCAGGACAGGACTTGGGGTATATTCTACTCCAATATGTAGACAACCTCCTACTGGCTAGCTCCACAGGAGCTCCGTGCTGGGAATGAATGAGAGCCCTTCTGAGACTCTTAACTAAAACAGGTTACCAGGCTAGGGACTGAAAGAAAGCAGGCAGTATGTGCCATCCCAGTCCCTTGCACCCGGTGGCAGATTCGGGAATTCCTGGGAGCAGCAGGGTTCTGTCGAATTTGGACCCCAGGGTTTTCAGACCTGGCTAAACCTCTCTATGAAGCTTTAAAAGGGTAAGAGAAGGCACCCATCGACTGGGGTCCCAAGCAGGAGAAAGCCTTCATCACTATAAAGGCAAAGCTCACTGAGACCCCAGAACTAGGGCTACCAGATGTGATGCAGGACTTTAATCTCTTCGTTCATAAGAACAGCGGGGTAGCCCTAGGCATTCTAACCCAGGAGTTTGGATCCTGGCAAAGACCAGTAGCCTATCTCTCCAGGAGCCTCTGGGTGGCTCCTGTGTCTCAGGGCCCTTGCAGCCATGGCATTGTTAGTCAAGGAAGTGGGTAAGCTTACCTTAGGACAAAATTTAAATGTAAAAGTACCTCATGCTGTTGTCACCCTGATGGAAGCAAGAGGGCAGCACTGGCTGACTCATGCTCGAATGACTCAGTATCAAGGGCTCTTATGTGAAAATCCACGGGTACAATTAGAAGCAGTGAGAATTCTTAATCCTGCCACCTTTTTACCCATGGCTGAGGGAGCCCCTGAGCATGATTGCCTGGAAGTCTTAGAGGAGGTTTACTCCAGCCGGCCAGATCTAACAGACAAATAGCTGCAAAACCCGGACTTAGTATTGTTCACGGGTGGCAGTAGCTTCTTAGATGAAAGAAAAAGATGAGCCAGATATGCAGTGGTATCAAACTCTGAGACAATCGAGGCACAGGCCCTGCCTGAAGGATGGTCAGTGCAGAGGGCAGAACTTTGGGCCCTAATAAGAGCCCTAGAACTCAGTAAGAATAAGTGTGCCAACATCTACACTGACTCGTGCTAAGCCTTTTCTACCCTGCATATCCCTGCGGCCATATATAAGGAAAGGGAGCTCCTGATGGCCGGAGAAAAGGGAATAAAAAATCAGAATGAGATTTTAAAGTTACTAGAAGCAATCTGGGAGCCCAAGGAAATAACCATCATCCATTGCAAAGGTCACCAGAAAGGGAAAGACTCAGTGTCAGAAGGAAACCAACGTGCTGACGCTGCAGCCAAGCTGGCTGCTAAAGAACAAGTGGCACTGTCATGGATCATGTTGGCCCCCGAATTACCTGGACCTCCAAAATACATTCCTCAGGAAGAGGAATGGGCCCAGCAAGAAGGGGACAAGAGAACGAAGGAAGGCTGGTGGATACTCCCAGATCACAGGGTCTATGTCCCAGAATAGTTAGATCATAAGGTAGTCCTCCAGAAGCATGAACTTACTCATTTAGGGAAGACTGCCCTAGAAGCTTTGTCAGGCAGATACTACCTAATTGCCCGTCTTCCCTCCTTGTGTTCCTCAGTCTCTCAGAGTTGTCTCCTTCGTGTGCAGAACAATGCCAAACAGGGTCCTGTGGGACCGATAGGAGTTTAGCACTGAGGGCAAGCTCCCTTTGAGGACTTAGAAGTAGATTTTACAGAAGTAGGGCCTAGCAGAGGAAATAAATACCTACTAGTCTTTGCACCTTTTCAGGCTGGGTCGAAGCATATCTCACTTGTACAGAAAAGGCGAGAGAAGTCACTAAGACATTGTTGAAGGATATAATTCCACAGTATGGAATGCCTCTGACCATAGGGTCCGATAATGGCCCAGCCTTTGTAGCAGAAATAGTACAACAGGTAGCTAAGGCTTTAGGAATTAAATGGAACCTACATATAGCTTACAGGCCTCAGAGTTCAGGGAAAGTAGAGCACATGAACCAGACTCAAGCAGGCTATGGCTAAGCTATGCCAAGAGACAACCTTACCCTGGACAGATATCTTGCCTCTTGTACTCCTGTGGGTATGCTGTGCCCTAAGGGCCAGGGTAGGTTTATTTCCTTTTGAAATTCTATATAGTAGACCCCCACCCTTAATTTGGCCAAAGGGAGATTTGGGGGAAATAGGGAACTTAGAAATCCAGAAGCAATTACAAGGACTTGGAAAAACTGTCTTTGAGGTCCACAGATGGGTTACTGATTGGTTACTCATCTCTCTAGGGACAGCCGTGCATCCTTATAAATATGGATACCAGGTTTGGGTAAAGGATTGGAAAAAGGAACCCCTCAAGCCTACCTGGAAGGGACCCTATCCAGTCATATTAACCTTACCCACAGCTCTCAAAGTTTCAGGATTGAGCACCTGGATCCACCACTCACGTGTGAAGGCAGCTCATCAGCCAAACACTGATCAGTCTGAGTGGAAGGTGACCCCGGATCTTGAGAATCCCCTCTGGCTGTGCCTCAGCCAAGAAACGAAGGCCTCATCATGAATTTTTGGACCACACCTTGTCATGTCATCCTTGGCTATATCTACCTTGCAGGAATAGTCATAATACTACTCTTTGTCCTAGCGGTTCACTGCTGTGGATCCCCACAGAACAGGAATAGAAGGAATAACAAGCTCCCACTAATAATATTAGCTAGCACATACTTGTCTCCCTTAGGGGCCACTACCACATGTCCTTGCTTAGAGACTCGCTACCCAAATATGCCAGACCGGATAGTCTACGGGAGAACCCAATCAAGCCAGATTTTTGTTGGCTATACTTATCAGCCTGCAGCCTGTTACAACTCCGCTACCAAATGCACATGGTGGGGAGGGATTGTATTGGATGAGAAGAATTAAGCCCAGACAAAAATGGGCAAGATGCATCTGTCAAGGAAAGCCAGACTCAATAACTTGCTGGACTCGCCACACCTATGTTGGCTATTCTGATGCGGGGATAGGGGAGCGTGGGCAGGACCAAGCCCAGGAGGCAGATATTAAAAACACTATCAGGCAGCTGCTTGAACATAAAGCACCCAGATTATCTAAGTTGAGGACTCAGCCACAGAAGCGATATGATCTAGACCCCTGGCTTCATCAGCTTCTCAATTCAACCCACCACCTCCTCAATATTTCCAACTCTTATTTGGCTAGGGACTGCTGGCTTTGCCTCCCTCTGGGAACACTCCTATTAATGGCTACTCCAGTACACATAACTAAACCAGGGAACTTAACAGAAGAAATAATAGGACCTGTCACAGCCAATGTACAGCTAAGTAATGTTGCCCCTATTTGCTTCTACAGATCCCAGGGCCAACACCCAACAGGTCACCTCCCAGATGAATTATGCAACTCTGCCCTCACGGCTGAAAACACCACCTACCCTGTGCCCCCTGCAGGGACATTCTACGTGTGTGCAACCACTGCTTACCTCTGCCTGCCTGCAAACCGGACTGGAGTGTGCACTCCTGTCCATCTAACCCCAGATATGTCTATTATACCCAACAACCAATCCATTGAGACCCCCCTTAAAGCAGTAACTAGATATAAGAGGGCTCTGCAAGTAACCCCCTCCTAATAGCGCTCGGAATTGTGGGTGGCATAGGAGCCAGGATAGGGGGACTAGCTCACTCTGTCTCCTCTTATCAAGTTTTGACCCAAGAATTTTCAGAAGACATAGAGAGAGTAGCTGAGACACTAATTGCCTTACAGGACCAAGTTGATTCCTTAGCCACAGTAGTACTATAGAATAGAAGGGAATTAGACTTACCAACAGCAGAGAAAGGTAGAATCTGTCTCTTCTTAGGAGAAGAGCGCAGCTTTTACGCCAACCAGTCATCAGTCAAGCATTGTCAGGGATAAGGCAAAAGATCTAATCGAACAAGCAACAAAAAGAAGACAGGAGCTATCCAAGTCCTGAGCTATTTGGGGGTAGGGAGGTCTGAAAATGGCTTCTCTCATTGGCAGGACCACTGTTAATGCTACTCATAGCCATAACATTAGGACCATGTATTCTAAATTGCTTTACTTCATCTTGCCTAGATGCCTTTAAACTTCAAATGGTCCTACAAACCAGAAGAATTCCCTACAAACCCCTCAGAGAGGAAGAAATGGGATGCTAAGCCCTTGGTCATTGGCCCTTATCAGTAGGAAGCAGCTAAGAGCAGTCTTTGTTCCTGTTCATCATATCATCATAACATCCCGTAGTCTTTGTACCACAAGGCTAAGAGAAGCTTGTGGGACAAGGTGGGGGTGGGGGGGCGGGTGGAATGAGAAGGCTAAAAAGGCTAATTCCAATGTAACCCTTATATTTGGGGGGCAGGGAAGTGCTAGCAATCTGCATCTGTGCCAGCAAGCCCAGTGTACTTCTGGATAACCTATAATTAAGTCACTGCCTCTTTCCCAGAAACTGGTCTTGCAGGACCTGTTATCTAAATGCTCCCATTTCACAGAGGCCATAAACTATGAATAATGCACAGCCCTGGAGGGGGCGTTATTAGCGCTGGTGCCAGGCCAGACCATTAGATATGATCTGGAGACCCCCAACACCTGGGGCCTTTTTGTAAAGCCCACGAAAAGGATGGGAAGCATAATCCATATCTGAGGGACAAAGACACCAGAAAGATATAAAAGAGAGGCTCCCTGCATGTTACTTTGCTCAGATTTGGGAAGTTATTCCGCTGAGTCCACCGGCATAATAAACAGTGTAACTCCTTTTCTCTAAAGTATTGCTTGGTTTTTCTCTGGTCTTCTGCAACAATGGGACCTTAGAAAGTATGATCAAATTTTAAGGAAAGAGGTTATTAGGACTGTGCCATATCATACATAACCTACTTCTTTGTTTTTGTTATTATCTGAGATGAAATAGCTAAGATACCTTTAAAATATCTCCATTTGTATATTCTACTCATAATTACAATAAGGTTATGGCTACCTAAGTAACATGATCCTAGAAGTAAAACAATGAGCAAGTTAACTTCTCAAGTCTGAGTTTCTTCATGTAGAATGTTAGGGGTATACAGATTTATAGTGAAGAGGTGAAGATTAAAGAGATAATGTCTAAGTGGCATCATCTACCACACTGTCAGTTTTTAAGAAAAATATTAAAAAGATAATTTTTAAAAGTACTTATTAAGCCTCCTATATAATAAGAGAGGAATATGCTAACTATCCATTAAGCCATGAGGCGTACCGACCCACCGTGTAATGACTGGATCACGAATCTGCAGAAGAGTGGGGCAGTGAACTACAAGTGGGCAGCGGAGAGCTACAGGAGGGAGGAGGGCAGCAAGCTATGAGGGGGGAGGAGCGGAGAGGGGGCGTAGGAGCTATAGGAGGTTGGGGTAGTGGGCGGAGAGCTACAGGAGGGCAGCAGCAAGCTACTGGCTACAAATGGGTGGTGGAGAGCTACAGGAGGGGGCAGGGTAGCAAGCAAGCGGGAGGCAGAGAGCTACAGGAGAGGGCAGAGCTATAGGGCGGGGGGAGCTACAGGAGGGCGGGGCAGTGGATGGAGAGCTATAGGAGGGCAGCAGCAACCTACTAGTGCATGGATTTGTGCACAGGGCTACTAGTTTAATATGTTATTCTATGAGAGTAGACATTGGGGAGACTCCAATTTCATTAAATTTGCAATAGTGCTTATTATAAATACAGTAACCTATGGATTCATCATCTTAATAAATAACAATCATATGCTGGCTAAAGAAGATTCTGTGAGTTGATTAATGTATTTCCTATATGAACATATTGGTTTAATCTATCTATCTACTATAAAAGATGTAAAGTGAGAAATTTAAACACTCTTAGAACATAGCATTTAAGAAGTTAATTTAAATCTAGATTTTTCTAAAGCCTGAACATTTCATTTAAATAAATAAACATCTAACTTATACATTAAACATTTAAACAGGGCCTTAATAAATCAACAAATTTCCTAATTTGTTTTGGCCATCATTAAAGTATTCAGCTATAATCTGGCATCCATTCTTAATTGTTAAATAAATAATATGGTCAACTTACATTCTAAGTTCAGTCTTTTAGAATTCTTCTGTTTTTATTTCCAGAGTTTTGCCTGGCCAGGAAATAATTCTTCCACCTTTCATATGGAAATTATTTCCACAGTATGCACCATCAATATTCATCAAGTATCACACCAATTAACAAACCATGAATGATCTGGAACAAAAATTTAATGCATGAAAACCCACAAATATCTAGGTGGCTGTTAATAAGGCTATGTTTGAGGTAATCACACACAAATTTAATTTTAAATGTACTTCCCTTAAAGAAGGGGTATCAATGTTAATTTAATAATTTAATTTGTATGGTGTTTTAATAAAATGTCTTTTAAGGAATGTGCAAAACATCATGCCAGAAAATTTGCCAAATATTTAATTTCCTTTTTATGGACTAGAAATAGACTATTCCTTTATATATAATTTTGTGAAATTCACATAACTCTATAGTATCTTAGTATAAGATAAGTAATCAAATTCTTTGAATGTATAATTAATAAAACAATTAATTTTAAAGTTAGTAGTAAAAGGACATTTTTTCAGTTTTAAGCAATATTAAAGTATAGTAAAGGCACTTTGAGGTTGATCAATTTTATAGGTGAGCTTACACTGATTGAAAAATTCTAATTGGTTTTCCAAATGTAGTGTTTTAAACAAGCAATTATTAAAACTAGATAAATTCATATTATTTGTCTTTTTTTTTTTTTTTTTGTCTAAACTTGATGACATAGGAGGAAGGGTTGACAACCTTTCATATACAATGAGGATACTCAGGTCCAGGAGATTTATCTAAATTTTCCGATGACTAGTAAGTGACAGAATAGCAAAGATAGACTAGATTAGATTTCCATATCCTTACTTAAGTTTTCCCTCCCTCAGTAAAAGAATAAAGTAAAGCCAATAAAATTTGAAGAGAAAAAAAGATAAAAATAAAAGCATAAATTAATAACCTTGAAAATAAAGGATGGTCGATAAGAAAGCTAATTCTTAACAAAGACTAATAAAGTAAATAAATCTTTGGCCTGAGAAATCAAGGATCAAAATACAACACAGATAAAAATATTAGAAATGTAAAGGAGGATTAATTATAGCTAGAATTAATTTAGTAGAAGTTTTAAGTAATACATGAAAAAATACCTTATGACAAATTTGAACTGACAAAAATTGCCATTCTTAGAAAATATGTCACCAAAGCATAAGAATAGAAAACCTGAAGAGGTTTCTCATGATTAAATATATTCCATCCATTGATAAGAATTTATCCTTCAAAAACAAAAACAAAATTAGTAAAACATTGTAAGCCCATATGACTTTTTAGGCATCTTAAAGCTGATTTTCAAGGGAGAGATATTCCAATATTATACAAATTCCCAAGAGTAAGGAAAAAAATCGGGAGGGGAAGAGTACATCATCAACTCATTTTATGAAGCTAATATAACTTTGTTAACAGAATTAGGTTTAAAAAAGTATAAAGACATATTGCTTAGTTCAAATGTGTTGAGGTTGAATAAATCATGACTTATTGTCATACTGCATTTTTCTTTTCAATTTCAAAATGGTTTCCTACTGCTCCAGGTAATTCTGAGCTTTGAACTTCCCTGAAACTTCTATTAAGCAACCATGCTCCCTTTCTGCATGAGTTTTGGATTTTCATTTCCTCCATTCTTACTTTTTCTGTGATTCTGCTCTCACTTCTAGCTCTTAGAAATTGTTCAGAAATTTTCTTTTCTACCAATGTCTTTTCTTGTTTTCCAGTGCAGTTATGATTTTTATTTTCCTTAACACAATTTATTGCCTGGCATTTCACAGAGATTATGGTGGGAAAGGAAAGTAGTTGTTTATGTTCTCTTTACCAAATATTTTCCTATCCCATCTTCTGACTTATTGTTCTGTTTCAATTATCTCATTTGTTTAAATAAAATTGCCATTTTAATGGCTCCATAGCAGTTGATATATTGCTACAACATGGTTTATTTAAACATTCTCCATTTGATAACTCAACTATTTTACTAGTGTAAATAACACTGAAATGGAGATACTTAGAGAGACTATACAGTTTTACATATTCACAATTATTACTATGAAAGCATTCTGAAAATGAAATTATTTTCTAATACCTTTATAAAAACAAATTGAGAGGGTTGGTTCTACAATGACCAGTGATGCCAAATTTATAGTTTAAGATAATGCTATGGGATATTGCTCAGTCTCCTCTAAGGAGAAATAGGAGGCTCAGTTTTGGGTGTTTTACTGTCAGCCTATCTGTAATGCTGATTAGGAACAAATGGCTGATTTCATCATATTAAGTCTAAGTTTCACACTAGAAGAAAAAGTAACACTTCTGCCAGCTGTTTCACAAACAGCTTACTTGCTATATATAAGCAAAGAGTGAGAGGAGATGTCATCCCTATTTTTATATATGACTTTACTAATGTTATTTCTGCACCTATAGTTAGCAAAATATGTAGAGTATATATAATTTATTTACCAACACTTGTATATATGTGTATGTTTGTACATATGTATGCATTATGGACTGAATGCTTGTGTCTCCCCCAAAAGGAATATCTTGAAGTTCTAAATCTCCAACACAGTGGTATTTGGAGATTAGGCCTTTGATGGGTGTTTAGGTTTAGATGGAGTCATAGGGTAGGACTCTAATGATAGAATTTGTGCTCTGCAAGAAGAGACACCAGAGAGCTTGCTCATTTTTATTTTATTTTTTTACCATATCAGACATAGTAATAACATGACCCTCCATAGGCCAGCAAGAGAGCTTTCATCAGAATCCAACTGTGTTGGCATCCTGATCTTAGACTTCCAGTCTTCATTATTGGGAGACAAATTTCTGTTGTTTGAGTCATTGAGTCTTTGGTATTTTGTTATAGAAGCCTAAACTAACCAAGACAGATTTTGATGCTGAGAAGTGGGATGCTGCTGAAATGAATACCTAATCATGTGAAAGAGGCTTTGGAAATGAGTAATGGTAGAGGCCAAAATAATTTTGAGGTGCTAGAAATATGGACATTATGTGAATTCCCCATGCCCATGTATTAAACTTTGATTTTCTCCTGCTAACCTATCTCTGACAGCCTTTCTTCATTCTGCCTCACCTTTTCTGTTCCCTTTAATTCAAACTGACAATATTTCTGCTTGTATAATGTTATCTCTATTGTTGATTTATTAAATTCATAAGTTAAAACCATGATCTCTTTATCAAAATGTTTTCAACTACACCCTTAATATTCTCTTCAAAATAAGCTTCCTCATTTCTCTTGCTATATGGAGAAGCTGATAATTTTCCAAATCATAAAGCCCTGGTTCATTTGTGCTTAAGTTTATTTCTTCAAATTATCTCTCTCTTTTTCTGTAAGTGTTTGGGAGGAATCAAGTCATACTTTCTTGCGCCCCCCCCCCCTCCTCTCCTTTGTTTTATTTATCTTTATTGTTGAAAGTATTACAGATGTTCCTCCTTTCTCCTGCATTGACCCCTGGCCCCCTACCTGCCCCAATACTCATTTAGAAATCTCCTGAGCTAAATATCCTATTTCATTGCTCACTTTGCTCACTAGTTCTACCTCCCACAAAACACTAGTATACATGTTAGTGGAGTTCTTTGCCACTTTATAACAAGGACCACCTTTCCTCCAGTTTTCAGTAACATGCTGCTCCTCATTTGCATCTGAGGCAGCATTGCATATACAAGACATTTTTTGAGAAAGGAGAAAGGTGGGAATGGGGTATTAGATTTCAGAAGTGAGAATGGGAGATTTACAAGTAGTTGAGGAAGAGCAGAACACACGTGGCAGGAAAATGCCCCTTGGTGAAACAACAGAACACAGGGGGTAGCTAGCTAACAGGAACCTGCCTGAAGCAGTCTTATTTAGCACATTTAATTCAACTTAGGCTGTGGTGCTTCCTGAACTCTCCTTCCTGAAGCAAGTTCCTCTGTTTGAATTTCTTGGGCAGGAGTTGGGGTAAAAGTCAAAGTTTATTTCTGAGTCTTTTGATTTTTTTAAAATAAATATCCCAAAAAGCAGCTTCAGCAGCTTTGGCCCCATTACTAGGTTGCTACCAAATAATTTGACCTGCATGCTACTATTCATATTACTAAATCCTGCCTTCAGATGGAGCTCTTAGTGATAAAATTACACTTCTTTTGCTCTATTTTCTGTTAGTTTTATGAGGAATCTCAAAATTTTGGTGACCTAATGTCATACTTTTTATTCTTGTCAAATGAGAATATTATCGATCCCTAAGAGACTTGGGGGGCTTAAGAAAGATTTTCACACCTTGGCCAGCCCTTCATTATTTTCAAGAAGTTATCTTTTTACTGAAATGATTGGGATTGAGATGAATAAGTCTGTAAATATAATAATTTTGGAACCACTGTGCTGTATAAATGTCACATTATTCTAGCATTTAAAAGAAAATTTCTTTCAGCAGGAAGAGTTTTTGAGATGAAATCACAAGTACAGAAGAAAGGCAGCTCACAATGGGACAGAAAATTAAGTATGGAATTTGGCACCCATATCTCAGTTGGACTCCAGCACCTGTAATATACTAACTATGTAACTTTGAATGAGATGCCGGCTTTTCCTGACTTTAATTTTGTGATCTTAAACTGGGAATAATAATGCCATTCCTCTGAGTCATTAAGGAGATAAATATACTTTACTAGAGGCATGGGGCATGAATTCATTCACCAGTGGGGTCCCTCAACCTGGCCTGCGGGATTGGGCTAAAACCGGATCTCCCACATCCCCCAAGTGGTCCTGGATTTGAGAATGTGCAGGCCAGGCTGAGGGAACCCACTGGTGCACAATCAGGGCTGGGGAGGGATGTGGAGGTTGGCCAGCCAGGAAGGGACTACAGGAGGGCTCCGGGGCATGTCCGGCCCATCGTGATCAGTCCCAATCGGCCGGACCCCAGCAGCAAGCTAATCTACCTGTGTGTCAGAGCGTCTGCCCTCTGGTGGTCAGTGCACATCACAGCGACTGGTCTACTGGTCTACTGTCTGCCCCCTGGTGGTCAGTGCACATGATAGTGAGAGATTGAGCAGCCTTAGCATTTCATTAGCATATTACGCTTTGATTGGTTGAACGGCTGACCGGACACTTAGCATATTAGGCTTTTATTATATAGGACTAGAGGCTCGATGCACAAAATTCGTGCAAGAGTAGGCCTTTGCAGCCCCAGCTGCCTCGACCTTCACAGCCCTGGCTTCCTCGTGGCCCTGGTTGCCTCGCAGCCCCGCCTCCCACCCACTGGTCATTCCAGAAGGTCGTTCCATCATCCAATCCAGTTAGCCTATTAGCTCTTTATTATATAGGATGTGAAGTGTCTAGACCAGTGATGGGCAACCTTTTGAGCTTGGTGTGTCAAACTTCGCAAAAAAACTGAGTATAACTTGGGTAGTGTGTCACTTTGAGGAAAAAACTAACTCTAAGACTCTAGTTGCAAATGTTTCATCCTCAGGAGCAACAAATGTTTCATCCTCGGCATGCAGCCACGTGTCATCAGAAATGGCTACACGTGTCAGTGCTGACACATGTGTCATAGGTTCACCATCACTGGTCTAGATTGATTCCTGGCCATTAATTGGTCTTTAATAGAAATAGTGAAGTAAATTATTATTACTAGTGGCCCAGTGCAAGAAATTCGTGGACTGGGGGGGGCAGTGTTCCTCAGCCCGGCCTGCACCCTCTCCAATCTGGGACCCCCTCGAAGGATGTCCTACTGCCAGTTTACAGGGATCGGGCCTAAACTGGCAGTTGGACATCCCTCTCACAATCCGGGACTGCTGGCTCCAGCCACTCACCTGCCTGCCTGCCTGCCTGATTGCCCCTAACTACTCTGCCTGCCAGCCTGCTCGCCCCAAATTGCCCCCCCTGCTGGCCTGCTCACCCCCACCTTTCCTCCCCACTGACCTGCTCACCCCCAACTGCTCCCCTGCTGGCCTGCTCACTCCAAACTGCCCCCCCCACCGCTGTCCTGATCACCTCCAACTGACCCCCCACTGATGGCCTGCTCACCCCCAACTGGCTCCCCTGCTGTTCTGCTTACCCCCAATGGCCCTGTCCACCACCAGTCTAATCACCCACAACTGCCGTCCCATCCTGGCCTGATCACCCCCCTGGTGATCCAAGGTCCCAGCCCCTGCTTTTTTTCTTTTTCTTTTCTTTTTTTCAGCGCCTCCTTGAGTGGAGGCCAGGGCCGGCTGGAAGCAAGAATCTAGGATTTATTTATCTTTTATAACTGAAACTTTGTAGCCTTGAGTGGAAGCCAGGGCCAGCCAGGGCAGGCAGGAAGCTTGGCTTCCTCCATTGCTGGGCAACCCAAGCCTCCTGCTTGCTCCAGCTCCGTGGCCGGCTGCCATCTTGGTTGGGTTAATTTGCCTAATCGCTCCTGATTGGCTGGTGGGCATGGCTTGGTGTAGCGGAGTAATGATTAATTTGCATGTTTCTCTTTTATTAGTGTAGATGACTTCTGTTACTACTTTCATCATTGTTTTCCTTTCAATCTATAGCTGTTGCAAAATATGGACTAATTCTTATATCTACTGCTCATTTTCTTTGATTGTCATTAATTGCATAGGGCTTTCTGTCATACATAATTGGGCTACTTTCTCAGCTCTTTCATGCTTTGACCATGCTTAGCCTCCCTTTATCCTTCATCTCAAGATGAAAGCAATAATAATATTTGCATTCTAAGTCACTGTGAGGATTAAATACAATATGTACCTATGTACATATGTATAAAGCACTGAGAATAGTGTCTTCAAAGTAAAGGATTAAAATTTATTGTAATAATAATTATAAGTAATTATTATAATTATTAATTATAATAAAACTTTATTAGTATTAGTAATTCTTATCATTATTAATTTTATGATAAATAAATAAAAAGAAAACACAAGAATGTGTTTTCTGGCAAACCCTTTTAAAATACTATTTAAAACTTCTCCTAGTTTGTCCTATAGTCATTCATATCACAAGATTCTTTCTTATACCCAAACCCAAAATTATTTTCTTTGTTTTCTTTATAAAGGAGAGATGTTACAGAGAGGAAATCAAGCAAATAATAGTAGAAAAAGACTTAAAATGCACATCCTTAAACACATTTTAAAAAGAGCTACTAAATAACCCATTGTCCCCATAGAAAAGAAAAACAAACAGATAAGATCACAACATACACCATGAAAAAAATCCCAAAGTGCAAAGGTAGTTATATAAAGAGCTAGAGAACAATGTAAGTACTATAAATACATACACAATTTCATCATCGGCTGTTTCACTGTTATATGTACTGCCTTTCAGATTGTTCTCACACATCTGTTTCAGACAAAGCCATGGAGCCTCTTAAATTGCAGCTCTTAAAAACATACACTTTAGGTTGCAAATTTTAAAGTATTTAAATTTCATTTAAATATGTTTAAAAATGGTACTATGTCCCTGTATTTGAAAGGAGATAACATATAACCAAACCACTATTAAACATTTAAGGACTTTACTGATTACTAATTAAACCCAGAAACATATGTTGGGAAAAATTAAAATTTCATGCTCACTGAAACCATGTTTTGTTAAAAAAAATAATAATAATAACGTGGTCTAGGAGTTGGCAGTGAAAAATTAACTAGCGGGGATTTTTATTTTGGTTTATTTATCTGCAACATGTCCACTTTGCTCAAAACTCTGTATTTATGAATTTGTCCAAGATGCCTTATGATTTCATCTCTAAGACTAGATTATGTAGGTATTGGCTGACCATCATGTCCCAGATTATGAGATACTGAAAGCTATTCCTTTATGTTTTAAGAGAATACTCCAGTCATAATACTTACATATAGCAAATCTGCTTTAGAGTTTTCTTCACACAATCCTACCTCAAGTTTGGCATAATATTTTCAATTTTAAATAAAGGAATTCTATTATTTTGTTTATAATTTATTTTATTTTTAATTACTTTTAAATTATTTCATGGAGAAAATTGGTTCTGACTTTTGGTCAGAAACCTAGTTGATAGAATAAAATTACTTGGAGGTGGTTGACTACATGTATTTACTTCAGTAATCTATGTAAAAGTGTCACTGATGAGGAGCCTGAGATATGAAGAATGACCTTAGTAGACTTGTTTGCAAGGGAAATCTTTATCGATTGCATAGATCACCATGAAGAAATCAAGTATACTGACACAATCGTACATTTTTTCCATTTTTCAGCAAGAAGAATACATTGACTGCTTTTCTCATCAAGCATTGGAAAGAAAACAGAGATGGGATATAGGAGATAGCTACTAGAAGCAGAAAACCAGTCTTATATCCCTTGTCAACTGTGAATGGAGAATGACTCCAGAGATAAATACAAATGCCAAGGCTGAAAATTAATGTCTTCTTTCTATTAAATGCATTGCTATAAGCTATTAAAACCTTAAATTGGTCAGAAATATATGGAATAAGACAGAGGGTTCAGTCAAAGAAGTCAGAGCTTCAGGGAATATTGTAAGAAAATGTCTGATGATCTTAGAGAATAGTAATAAGACACAGGTTTTATTTACTTGAAGTCCCTTTTTTCAGCTATCTAATTGTGATTTTGTTCTTAAAATAGCAGCACATTTTTAATTAATGCATTGTAATCAGTATATAAGAAACTGAATTGTGTGCTAGATTGGGCTGCCTCTGATATTTACATTTAGTCAAAGAATTTAGATTCAGCTTTTTCAAAGCTGACATCTAATTATTTGGTGGTAAAACCCTGAATTTTAAGCATGTGTCTAACAAAAGATTTGCTTCCAAAATGCAACATACTGAGATAGGTAGGTAACTTTTGAGCAGAGAGCATTAGCATCTACCTTAATTATACATTATAACCTATTACAATGTCTACAATGGGCTATTTTTTAAAAGAATAAGTCCAAAATGTTTCCTTAAATAAAATTCTGTGCCTATAGAAAACAAAGGGACTGATTCAAAGTACTTCTATGTTGGGAATATTGCTACTGGTACAGTGGAGCATGCTATACTTTATTACATTGGAGAAGTGATAGCATGAACAGGAATACTTTCAGGCACAGTTGAGAGATCTGGGAAAGTGAATTCTATGATTATCCTATCTAATAAAAGAGTAATATGCAAATTAACCACCACTCCACTACACCCACAAGCCATGCCCACCAGCCAATCAGGAGCAAGTATGCAAATTAACCCAACCAAGATGGCTGTGGCCACAGAGTGAGCAGGAGGCTTGGGTTTCTCTGGCAATGGAGGAAGCCAAGCTTTCCACACACCCTGGCAGGCCCAGGCATCCACTCAAGGCTACAAAGTTTCAATTACAGAAGATAAATAAATTCCAACAAAAATGGCGGCAGCCATGGAACTGGAGAGAGCAGGAGGCTTGAGTTGCCCCCAGCGATGGAGGAAGCCAAGCTTCTGTAGCCCTGGCCTGTCTTGGCCTCCACTTAAGGCTACAAAGTTTCAATTATAAAAGATAAATAAATCCCAACAAAACTGGTGGCAGCGGTGGAGCAAGCAGGAGTCTTGGCTCTGCTCAAGGCTACAAAGTTCTCAATTATAGAAGATAAATAAACCCCAGATACCAGGGCCTCCACTTGGGTCATGGGGGGCATGGCTGGCCTGCAAACCACCACAGGCCCCTCACCCAGGTCACCCCACGCCCCAAGGGAACCCCCACCCTGATCTGGGACACCCTTCAGGGCAAACCAGCCATCCCCCACCCATGCACCAGACCTCTGTGCTATCTAATAAAAGAGTAATATGCAAATTAACCATCACTCCAACACACAAGATGGCTGCCCCTATGTGGTCAAAGATCCTGTCCCCATGTGGACACAGATGGCCAGCAGGGGAGGGTAGTTGGGAGGGACCAGGCCTACAAGGGTCGGCAGTTGTGGGCGATCAGGCCAGAGGGGAGGGCAGTTAGGAGGGACCAGGCCTGCAAGGGAGGGCAGTTGGGGGTGACCAAGCATGCAGGGGAGGGCAGTTAGGGGCAATCAGGCTGGCAGGGGAGCAGTTAGTCATCAATCAGGCTGGCAGGGGAGTGGTTAGGGGGTGATCATGCTGGCAGGCAAAGTGGTTAGGGGCAATTAGGAAGGCAGGCAGGCAAGCAGTTGGGAGCCAGCAGTCCTGGATTGATCCTACCGGGATCAGGCCAAAACGAGCAGTCGGACATCCCTCGAGGGGTCTCAGATTGGAGAGGATGCAGGCTGGGCTGAGGGACACCCCCCATGCACGATTTCGTGCACCGGGCCTGTAGTCACAAAATAATATCTTTTGGCTCCAAGTTATGACTTGGTTTATCATCCTTACCAAATTTATTATGTGAATGTTAGGGCATTGACAGGAAAATAATGGTACCCTGAGGATTTCAATGAATATGAATGATGATAGATTCAGATGAATCTGAGTGTCTTGACATCCCTATAAATTCCTTATGCCTTTCTCACCAGCAGATACTGTTCCTCCTGTTTCTGAGGAAGTAGCTTCTCATAGCATGAGGGTACTGTACTGATCTTCCATTGCAAGGGGATGTTCATTTAAAAAAAAAATCCACATTCATCCCTCATGTCCTCCAGATCCACTTGAGAGTCAAATATAACCTGACCAGGAGACATGAGGGAGTCAACTTAGTGGAAAAATAACGTGCTAAATTTGGTTAGTTTACATCAGCAGAAATTTAACATATGTAAAGAAGTAGAATATAAATGTATTTCTAGGGTGGAAAAAATTAAGATTGAAATTGCCAAATATACCCTTAAAGGTATTTTTAAGGATTCCATATGTTAGCTTAAGCAATTGGGAAAGGCCCTTACAATTTGCTCACATAGCTGACTAAAATGGTCATAATGATCAGCATTAAAAGAAGCTGAGATGCGCAATTTCCTTGCTATAATGTAAAGAAATGCAGCTAAAGGCTTAGAGAAACAGGAATGTTAGAGTAGAAATCTAATGTATATTTGTAACTGACTCACCCATATCCTGAGAAGCCTCAAAGGATACTTTTCACAGAATCTTGGAGCAAAATTTTGTGAGGGGAACACTGTAGTCCTTGGAGAGCTCTGCAGACATCCTCTGTAGTAGGGGATGATGGCAGGTCCTCCTAAGGAAATATCCTGCTAGGCAATCATGAGTGTGTATTGTCAATCCTCCTCCTTTCCTTCTTCAAAGGGGCTGGAGCCCTTAACTTGAGTAACTGTGCTTTTAGATAAAGCAGCAGGAATGTTTGGGGAGACTAGTCCCTGAATCTGAGCTGTCACTACACTGGAGGAAGACTATCAGTCAAGGAAGGAACTTAGCAGGGTTGGATGATAAACAGGCTTCTAGCCTGACTCTTTCTCTTGGTTTATCCAGTAGGTTCACAAATTGTGAAGTTAATATCCCATATCCCATTGTTAAATCAATAGTTAGGAAAGACAATACTTGACAAGTGGCATAATCCCCTCATTGGTATCCAGACCCGTCTCCTTTTCTAAAACTGCCTGAAAATGTATCTATGTTCATAATCACTTTTCTCCCTCTTTTCAAAAAAAGAGAGACCCTTCACAAATATTAAATATTATGATTGAGCCCTTTGCTGGGTTATAAAATTTCCAGGGCAATCAAAAAGTTGTAAGTATTGGTTTGGGGAGAAGTCTTCCTAATCCTCTAGACCTTCCTGTCTTTTCCCATCTTATACATAATTTTATGGGGATGAAGCTGAGCTCATGATAAATATTCTGAATTTGGAACAACAAAAGCAGTATAGTAATTTTTCTAAATATAATTAGAGTATCCTCATAAAATGCGTTTTTTCAATCTTTTCTTATCAACAAACAGCTTTTTTATGTGATTTCTTTCAAATTGGGTGTGCATGAATCAATGAATAGTTAAAACACAGTTAACAAGCTGTGCTAAAAAATATTCCAATCCACCCTAATTTTATGTGATATTATGTATTATTTCTTTAAAAATATGTAATGCTGTATTTAAATTTTTAAATATGCATGAGAACATGCATAGATTTTTAGAATTTCAATAACTAGTTTGCAAGCAAAACTTTTCCTAATTCAGAGCATATCATGGAATATCATTAAACAGAAGGTTGAAATGTGAACAGGAATGGACAGCAAGTATT
This sequence comes from Ia io, assembly GCA_025583905.1. Classification (NCBI taxonomy): domain Eukaryota; kingdom Metazoa; phylum Chordata; class Mammalia; order Chiroptera; family Vespertilionidae; genus Ia; species Ia io. The sequence goes on along the minus strand of JAJQQW010000002.1, from coordinate 90,555,943 downwards.
GAAAATTCACTCACCAATTTGATCATTGCTCATTCAGTTATGTTAGTGCATCACTGGCATGCATATCAAAAGGCAATGATGTGTTAAAATCTTAAGTTCCTTTTTTATTTACCCTTTTCACCTCCACCTAACTAAATGAGATGATTTGGAATGCATGGAAGGGACTGTGAATAGGGAATGTGAAGAGGGAGGAAAGGGCAAGAGTGAAGGAGCTGGCAGTGAGCAGCTTTTCTCCATGTCAGCTTTAATGCAGAAGTAATTGACTAAATGACAGAGTGCTCAGTAGCTGTTTGTCGACAGGACACATTTTTACCTTCCTCCAAAGCTTGAAGAAAGAACAATGGTTAGTTAGAGGATTATGAGATGGTGGTATCCATTCAAGTTTTTCTCTGACATAAGCTGGGTTTAAGTCAAAAGGGCATAAATAGAAGATGGACAGGCTTTCTTAATACATCATCAATTGAAGCTGGAATAAATAATTTTAAGGATCAACATTATAAGACTAACTACTTTAGTCATATGTATCCCCAGGATGGGAGTGTGGAATGCAAAGAAACATGAATACATCAAGAAAAGGGTAATTTTATTAGTAGATGGGAGAGTGATGTTGTGAGAAAATAGAGATCTATAAGGATGCATTTCTTATATATGAACCCACAAAAACCATGTCCACCTAGAAAATGTCTAAGATACACAATCTCAAGACTCTGACCCAACATGGCATTTATAATCATCACTAGCATTCCCGTTGCAGGAAAAATCCTACAATAGGGTTTTGTCTGCACTCTACCCCACCCCGCCTGGGCTCCCCCTTCTCCCCCGCCCCACCTTCTCCGCCAGCCCGCCTGCTTTTCTCCCTTCTCCGCCAGGCGCCTGCTCTCCTTCCTTCTCCCCCGGCCCCGCCTCCGCTCCTCCCTTCTCCTCCCCCTCTGGCTTGCTTGCTTCTCTGCAGCTTTGCTCCCTTCATCAGCTCTTGGCTTCTTTCTATGCTGTCTTGATATGCAAATTAGCTGCCATCTTGGTTGGGGTGATTTGCATACTCATCCTGATTGGCTGGTGGGTGTGGCTTGTCTGGTGGGCATGGCGAAGGTGCGGTCAATTTGCATATTTGTCTATTATTAGGTAGGATTCCAGACTTGAGGTACTATAGTGGGCACAGCCTCGCTGCCATGATAGCAAATCCAATCACATCACTTTAAAGTCTTCCATGAGTTTCATCACTTTTAGGAAACAAACACATTTTCATCATGCAGCTTGTAAAGCCCTATGTCTTTTTGCCCCCAACTGATTTTCTAGCATCACCTGTTACTTCTCTCTCTGTGTCTGTACTTTCTAGTAGAGTTCCTCAAAAAGTCCATCCTCTTTCTCACCATAGGACATCACATTGTCCTATCTGTTGGAAAACCAGCAATTCTTCACATTTTTCAAATTGTGTTTACATATCACTCTCCTACCCTTAACCAGTCACGACTACAAATGCCATAGTTTTTGTTTGTTTGCTTGTTTCCCCCATTTGCAGTTACTTGCTCTGCTGGATCTGTCTGGCTGGATCTTCCCTGATAGAACCCTATTGAGGAACTGCCTCAATCTTGGCCATATCTCCAGCAAGGAGGACAGTTTCGACAGCACAGTGGAGATTAGATAAATACCTAGACAATAACTTAAAGTGAAAGTTATGAAAACGGACAATTCTACTGGCAATTTTATATTGGGGATTTCTGTCCCTGGTTTTACTGAGGTATAATTGAACGACAATAAATTTCATTTATTTAACAATGACATAAAATTTCATATATTATTGCCAACCTATCCATACCTATAATAGAAAGCAGAATCCAAAATTGAACCCCATTCTAGCTCTGCTGAAATAATTCTCATAAACTCTGTTATCCACATTGGCTTAGCTTTTCTCATGTGAATATTTATATAGTGTCCAAATCTTGGGTTAGATAAAGTTTTATGGAATGAGGTTCATTTCATCTGCAATATCTTTTTTTGGTAAATTTATGCCTACAACTAGGGAATTAAAACTGTCATACAATGTAAAGAAAAGGAGAAGTAAAAGTATAAAGTTTAGGAATGATATCACAGTTAAATTGTTATCAGTTTAAAATAGGGTGTTATATAATTATAAGGTATTTCATATAAGCCTCATAGTAAGCAAAAAGGAAAAACCTTTAGTAATTACACCATGATTAAGTGGGATTTATGCCTGGGATGCAAGGATGGTTCAACATACACAAATCAATAAATGTGATACATCCCATTAGTAGAATGAAAGAAATCTTATGACCATCTTCATAGATGCAGAAAAACATTTGACAAAATTCAACATCTGCTTCTAATTTAAAAAAAAAAAAAAAATCTTAACAAATTAGGTATAGAAGGAATGTACTTCAGTATAATAAAGGCCGTACATGATAAGCCCACAGTTAACATTATACTCAATGAAGAAAATTTGTAAGGTTTTCTTCTAGGGCTCAGGAACAAGACATGGGTGCTCATTTGTACCACTGCCATTCAACATTACTGCAAGTCCTAGCAACAGAAATCAGGAAAGGAAAAGAAATAAAAGACATCAGGACCGGAAGGGAATAAGTGAAATTGTCTCTATTTGCAGATGACATGACTTCATACACAAATAATCCTAAAGATTGTTCCAAAAAAAAACCAAAACAACCCACATTGTTATATTTAATCAACAAATTAAATTAAGTTGCAGGAAACAAAATTAATATACAAAAATCAGTAGCATTTCTATATAGTATCAACAGATTGTCTGAAAAAGAAATAAAGAAAATAGTCCCATTTATAATAGCTTGGAAAATAATAAACTAAGATTAACTTTAACCAAGTAGGTGGCAGATCTGTACACTGAAAATTATAAGATATTGATGAAAGAAATAAAAGATACAAATAAATAGATCCTGTGTTCATGGATTAGAAAAATTAATATCGTTTAAATGCCTATCCTACACAAAGCCATCTATAGATTCAATGCAATCCATGTGAAGACTCCAGTGGCATTATTTTTTTTAAAGTAATAGAAAAAGGCAATTCTAAGATTTATATAGAGCTAAAATACCTTGAAAAAGCAACACATTCTGAGTAAGAACAAAGCTGGAGACATCACACTTCCTGATTTCAATCTATATCATAAAGCTATAGCAGTTGGACAGTGTGGTGCTGGCATAAAACAGGCATATAAATCAATGAAAAATAATTGAGGGCCCAGAAATAAACCCATGCATATATGGTCAATCAATATTTAACAAGGGAGTGGGAGAATTGGGTGAAAGGGTTTCAAAGGTACAGGCTTCCACTTATAAAATCAATAAGTACTGGGTTTGTAATATTATAACATGATGATGACTATATTTAACATTATCTGGATAATGTTATTAGAAAATCCCCAGCAGTTTTCCTAATTGTTTATACCATTTTACATTCACACTAACAAAGTATAAGAATTATAGTTTCTCTACAACTTTGCTAAAACTTGATATTAAATGTGTGTGTATGTGTGTGTTTTTTCAATTTTAACCATTCCTACAGGTGTGTGGTGGTGTTACAGTGTGATTTTATTTTCCTTTCCCTATTAATAAGGTTTAACACTTTAACAATAATTCTTGTTCAAATGTGTTAAAATATTTTGCCATTAAAAGTTTTTAATAAATTGATCTGTATTATGTCTTTATGTAAACAAATATGGTTTCTTTGTATTACGCATATTTTTCCCAGTGTATGACTGGCTTTTTTTTTTCTTAATGATGTCTACCCATACAATTTTGAGAGCTTCATAATATTACATTTTATATATGTACCATAATTTACTAATCAAATTGTTTTCCAATGTTTGTTCTTTTAAATAATACTGTAACAAACATCCTTGAAATTATTTTACACATATTTTATTTTTAAAAATATGTTTTTATTGATTTCAGAGAGAAAGGGAGAGGGATAGAGAGATAAAAACATCAATGATGAGAGAGAATCATTGATTGGCTGTCTCCTGCTTGCCCTACACTGGGGATCAAGCTGCAACCCAGGTGTATACCCTGACCAGGAATCCAACTGTGACCTCCTGTTCATAGGTTAAGGCTCAACCACTGAGCCATGCCAACTGGGCTATACATATTTTCTTAGGATGCAATTCAGTTGAGATTAAATTTCTGATTCAGAAAATATATATATATATATATATGTTTATATATATACATATATATGTTTATATGTAAATTATAAATATATATGTATATAAAGTATATTATATATATAAACAATTCCTCCTCCCCCATTTCAGGTTCTACATAAACACATATTAAATAACTCAAACTAAGTTTTTGGGGCCCTGGATTTTAATTTTACATTTGCACTAATGATTATTTTTCAGATACAAACTATAATTTCCCCCTATTCTCTTATACCTAAGTCATATTTCTTACCTATTAAAAAAGATCTAAATGTAATGTGGACAAAAAAGGAATAAATATTTTTTAAGAACCTACTACGTGAGAGGCACAGAACTTTTCTCTGGTTATAAATTATCTTATTTGATGCACAGATCAAACCAATGAGTTACGTTCTCATTTAATTTTTATATAACTAAAGGAGCTGAGCTCTGAGACATCCAACTGCAACCAATTAGCAAACAATAGAGGCAGTATTCAAATCAGGTGGCCTGCCTCCAAATGTCAGTACTTTTTTCCATTCAACTGGCAGCTTTCCTAATAAAATTTCCCCAAAAACATGTAACAAAACTGATATAAAAACATAATTTAACTCCCACTTTTCTGTTCCACATATCAGAAGTTTGGGAAGCACCACTCCATTGAACAAGTATGCTAAGTGAAATAAGTCAGACAGAGAAAGACAAATACCACATGATTTAACTTGTATGTGGAATCTAAAGAACAAAACAAATTAACAAACAAAGCAGAAACTGACTCTTAGATACCGAGAACAGACTGATGGTTGCCAGAAGGGAGGAGGTTTAGGGGACTTGGTAAAAAACGTGAAGGAATTGAGAAGTACAAATTGGTAGTTACAAAACAGTCACAGGGATGTAAAGTACAGCATAGGGAATGTAGTCAATAATATTGTAATAACTATATATGGGTGGCAGGTGGGTACTGGAAATATTGGGGACCACATTGTAAAGTATATAATTGTCTAATACACCTGAAATTAATACAAAATAATATTAAATGCAAACTGTAACTGAAAAAAATTAAGCTGAACAAATTGAAAACTCAACAACTCTTTTTGAATTCACAAGAGAAGGGGGACATAGAGCAGATTGGGGAGACAGAGAGGTGAACACTGATCCTCAGAGCTTGGCTAGAGCAGAGACGCAGGAGAAGCTAAAGCAGGACAGGAACTGCAACTGAAGCGTTAAAACTCAAGAGGGACCGCATCATAGAAGGACACCCAGAATATTGACAGACTTATCTTCAGGAGGTCAACCAGATTCCCATCCTAGGTAAACATCAGAGAAAAGATCCCCAGGCTCTGGCCCAGAAGGTGAAAATGAACCACTTAGAAATATGCCAGAGCAGGCTTCTCTTCTGCCCTCAGGTGAAACTAATTAACCTGAGCTTAACCTGCTGGGCTATCAGCAGACAGAACTGACACCTGGGGAAGGGAAATTCTCAGCTCCAGCCCATTGTAGCCATCCTGTTCTACCTCAGTGGGGTAAAAAAAAAATAAAAAATAAAAAATAAAATAAAAAATGAGGAACACTTAATTTACTGTCCAGAGGCACAAAGATGACTAAAAGATTAGGACCTGACCATAGGACTATAGAAGACACATCCCCTCCCCCACACCTTAGCACCATATTACTAAAGACCTATTCACATTCACAGTACCTTCTTTTAATCCCTATATCATTTACAAAAACATACAGATAGCCCTGGCCGGTGTGGCTCAGTGGTTGAATGTCAACCTATGAACCAGAAGGTAACAATTCGATTCCCAGCCAGGGCACATGCCCGGGTTTCAGGCTCCATCCTGTGTGGGGACTGGGAGAAAATATTTACAAAGGACACATCTCATAAAGCACTGTTACACAAAATATACAAAGAACTCTTAAAACTCCAACAATAAAAAAAAAAAAAACTATTAAAAATGGGCCTAAGACCTTAACACCTCACCAAAGAAGATAAACACATGGCAAATAATCAAATTAAAATAAATTCCACAACATATGTCATGAGGGAACTGCAAATTAAAACTGTAAGATACCATTACACTCCTATTAGGAGGACCAAAGTCCAGGACACTGAGGACATCAAATGCTGGGAAGGATATGGAGCAACAGGAACTCTCATTCATTGCTGGTGGAAATGTGAAATAATACAGCCTATTCGGAAGACAGTTTAGTGATATCTCACAAAATTAAACATATTCTTGCCATACAATCCAGCAATTGTGCTTCTTGGTATTTACCCAAAGGAGTTGAAAACTATGTTTGTACAAACCCTGACACATGTTTATAGCAGTTTTATTCATAATGGCCAAAATTTAACCTTTTGCACTCGGATGTTGAGTGTGACTCGACATGGTTAGCATCGGTAGCAGGAATCGAGAAAAAAGCAAGCGAGTGCAAAGGGTTAAAAACAAACAAGATGTATTTCAGTAAGTGAATGTATAAATAAGTTTTAGTATAGGTAGACAATGAATATAAGCTATGTTAATGAAAAAAAACAACCATTGAAACCTGTAAAGAACTGTAGTGAGAAAATAAAACCATTGAAACCTGTAAAGAATTTTAGTGAGTTTATTTGAACCAAACTGTCGACATATGCCGGGAAGCAGAACCTCAATGAATTGAGATAATGCTCCAAAGAATGGCAGGTTACATTTCTATTTATACATTGCAATCAAAGGAGGGACATAGGTGGGTTACATGAAATTCATTGGTGATGGATTAACCTTTTGCACTCGGATGTCGAGTGTGACTCGACATGGTTAGCATTAGAATAAAGGAATCGAGAAAAAAGCAAGTGAGTGCAAAGGGTTAAGGAGGTGGGATAAAGCAAAGTGGTGGGAAACCCCTGGGATTGGCTAAAAAGTAAAATGGTGGACACATACTTAGGTGGGTACAGGAACAATTAACATGATAATGAAGGAATTTGTGGTATCTGTCCTGGCACCCACCACATTTGGTTGGGCCCCAGGGGCTCCAGAAAAAAGGGAAGTTACAAGTTACAAGTTACAAGTTACATGTTATCTTAGAGGCAAAAAGGCAAATGGGCTCAGGAAAGAACTAGGTTGATCTTTGTCAGGGAAAATATCAGCCTAGGACATGACTGCCCACTATAACCTGTTTGTAGTTAAATATTTAATTTTCAGACCATCTTTTGTGGTTATTTTAGGTCTCTGAGTTTGCAAGACTGCCACACCGGCCTCCCCTGAGCTTGTCAGGTTAGCATGTGGCTCCTTGCGTCCACACATCCCCCTTTTGGTCACAAATCAATCCAAAGGATGCATTGATGACCAACCTTTTGGTTGGATAATGGAGTCCCATGGTGCTAGGAAGGCTCATTCCTAGGATGTCTCAGTGTCAGTATGTCTTGCTGAACAGGTGGACCACTGGGGTTGGGGCAAAACCATAACCTTAGATGGCATTTAAGGTCAAATTATATATATATATATTTTTTTAAAAAAGGCAGGCAAATGGGAGGCAGTCAGATCCTATATGTCCTTGTTAAAAAGTATTCTGGATCATTTCTAATTTTTGAGCCACTATGATCCAAGTCTTTTTGCTGTTTGTTTTACGTTTTGCTTTTCTGCATCTAATATAACATTTACATATCATGAACAAAAGTAACAATACTAAACTAATAACACTGATTAGGAACAGAAAGTGTCTAATACTAGACAAGGAAAAGTCTAAGGGGAACAAGCATCCCAGCCAACCGAAAAACCCTTTACATGTATTATCATAATTTTTTATTAAGCTAATTATATGTTTTCCTCCTTCATCCACTGTCATTTGTACCTTATAATATGTTTGGCCAGATGAATTAAGACTCTCTACTATCTCATTATCTAGAAGCTCTAATTTTCTTCTGGCCAGTTAGTTCCCATAAAAATGGCTTCATGGGGAGGAGTTCAATTTCCCAATACATTGGTTTTTCAGTATCAATATTATCACAGATTTTATGAATATCAGGCAAAGTCATTCTGCTTATAATTTCAGTATTACACCATATTCTAGCATTATTTAATGTAAACTTGGTGATATTACAGTAAAAATTGCTTTTAACCCTTCCCAGCAAAAACACCCCTTTCCCATATTGTTATTTGTTGGGGTAGATACAATAGGCCAGGACTGGGTGAATTCAGTATTCCATATGGATTGGGGGCATAACCATTCACCTTTCCAATTTTCACAGACAGTGAGATGGATTCACATTGTTTATTATTTTTAAATATGGCCCATCTACTTCCCATTGGAAGTATTCTAGTATTATTGAGGATGGTCCTTATACCAGACAGTTGAACTACTGGGAATTTTAAGCTTAGGATTTAACTGGCACCTGGGCTTTTAAAACACAATGTCATAGATCGCATTTCCCATTTAAAATTTTCCAAATTCCTGGGGAACCATGTGAGTCCCATAAGTTTCTGGCCTGGGACTTCTGCAGCCATTATAGTTGGCCATTGTTTCATAGCCACTTCAGATTCCTTGCATTAGCATAGACAACAAGCCCAGTTGAGTTAGGGCACAGGCACGTTCCCCATTGTTGGGTTTGGGCATGAGTTTTTATAGTCTGTCGAGCCTGTTCTATCCATGAAACTAAGGCTTTATTGTCTTTCCATGCTGCTTCCCAACCTTTTTCCTTCTTCCTGAAACAGCATTCCCTCTATATGACCTATTTGAGATAAAAATCCTTTTTTAATGAATGATTCTTCATTAGCTGCAAGTTTAGCTTGTCCTAGGATACCAAGGCCAGCCCCTACTCCTCCAAGTATTCCTCTTTTGCTTCTTTTAGGGAGACCAATGTTGTTGGATCCACCAGAAATGTTGCTGCCATTGGGTAGCTATGGCTTGGGAGCAGTTAGGGTATACTGAGTGGAGCCAAAAATGTTGAATTTCCCATGCCATAGTTAAATGGGTGAAGGTGACCCCCAAATGAGCTAGGGTAGAGTTTGAGTATTCCATAGGGCTCCTCAAGCATCCAGGATGCAAGGACAATTATAAACTGGGGTAATTATAAACTTATCTACCCACCAAGTGATGTCAATAATTTCTGAAATGGGGACCCATTGATTTCTTTCTTGTTTCACAGACATCCAGCCATAAGAGCATGGCTGGTGAGTCCGAGAACATGATATGCTAAGACAGATAGGACAGGCTGCTGAAAGCCTTTTGCCATCATATCCAGGTGTTTTTCTTAGCTATTCATCACCCATCTCTATAGCTATACAATATTCATCCAGATTAGATCCATATACAATTCTACCAGTGGAATTATCAGGGAGAAATTCTTGGAGGTATTTGCCTAAGGTGGGTCCTTTATAATAGAAAGAGCCAGAAAACAACAACAACCAAGCCTTATATTGATAGTAGGAGAAAACCAATGTGTGGCTAACAAAGCACTAATTTCACTATCATACCTGATAATCAGAACATCATTGTGTAGTAGGTAGGAAAGATTAGCAGGTACCCAAGTTAAATTTTTCATATCTAATAAAGGAAGAGGTCTGAGGAGGTAGATATTGTTTCTACTAGGGAACCATAAGGATAATAGTAATATGAAAATCATTTTATGTACATTCAATCAATATCAATCAAATGATATAAAACAACGCCTGTTTGTGAGCATATACGCCTTGTTAACGTCATCTTGGGATAGCTGTCTGCCTCCGTGGTCAGCGACTTCTCGTCCTTGAAAAATCTATGATCTTGATCTCCCCTGCAGACAGAGATGGTGTCAGAGATGGGAGTAGACGTCCATTCACAGTCAGATGCCTTTTTTAAATGAGAAATGTGAATCCATGAGCTAAATCCTTTAAGTTTAGCTGCACATGGGTTAGTTAGTAATACCTGGTAAGGTCCCCTCCAATGAGGTTGGAGAGACTCTTTTATTTGGTGTCTTTTCCAATACACCAAATCTCCTGGTTGTAAGCCGTGATCTTTGAAACCTTCGTCTCCCGGGAGTGCACTGTAAATGAATCTGTTACAAATTTGTTAGTTCCTACAATGCAGAATGTCTGCTCTTTACTTTTCCCTATATTCGGGAAACAAGAGATTTAAAAGTCAACAATATTTTAAATAGAATCACAAGAATAATTATCCTCAATTCATTTAGTCCCATAGTTGTTTTTGTTTATCCTGATTATTTGCCAGTAGTTTCTGAATTCAGTTATTCCTTGAAGTTCTATAAATCTTCATCCAGTTCAAAAACATGACCTGCTTAGAAGCCTGCAATTTAGAATAAGTCTGAGTCCTTTTCATGGATTTTTCTAGACATATAGTATACCTACAAATGCATCAGAATAAAGCTGTCCACAAATGAAAAAAATTTAAAAGTGGCATGGTTATAGATTTGATAAAAAATTGCTTTTCTATAAAATATAACATTCCAAGACAACAACTTCTTGGTAAATAATAATCCCTGTAAAATTACATAGAGAATAATATAAAATTTGTATACCTTTAGATTCAATTATAATTTCAACATATAAAGGATAATATGTAAGATTTAAAATGAGGCACAGGGCTTATTGCAAGCAGTGTATTGAGCATAAAAAATAATTCATAAACTCCCAATATGTGAAACGCAAATACCCAAAGTATCACTGGCAGACGCCCCCACAGGGAATCATGACTCTTGGCTTGCCAGTGTCTGACTGGACACATGCTACCCCCCTAAAGTTTCCTGTTTGAACTTGGCTCTGAGAATCTTTGCAAGTTTCTTTCTGAAGCAGAGTGCCTTAACAAGGCACGTGACCTGTCCTTGCTCTTGATTGGAGCTCAGGCGCATGGTCTTTCCCAATTGGATAATTCAAAGGGAAGGGTTGGCCCCCAGGGGAGCAGCAGCCATGTAGCCAACTCCAAAATGGAGGCAGTCTAAACTCTTCTTTGACAGAAAAAATGATTTGTTTATTCTCACAATAAACAAGGAAAGAGCAAACCAAAATCCCTAAAAGATAGACAGCCACAATTATATTTCAGACAAACAGACAGAAATCTCACTAGTTGTTTCTGGCTGCTGAACCCTGAGAGGGAGAGCAAGAAGAGCCCCCAAGATTAAGAATTCTTGGCAGCTGCTGGGATGTTCTTGCAATCTCTCTCAAGCTTTCAACCCCACCACACACAAGTAGGCTTCCCCAGAGTGGGACTTGCCTCTTCTTTCAACAAATTATACAACAACAAAGAGACACAAAAACATCAACACTCATACAGGCACACAGAAAACACACTAAAAGTTTATACCAGAGAATGTCCAGCATTAAAATTACCAAAGCAGTGTCTTTTGTCCCTGGTTCGGGAACTGCCCATCTCTAGAATTTCAGTATATTCCCAATGGGCTCTTCAAAAATGGTTGTAGACATTTATTAACTTCAGAATAGTTCTGAGACAGTCTCTAAAATTTTTTTTATTAATTTCCATCTTATTGGAAGAAAATTTTTTTCTATGCTTTTCCTTAGAAGCTTCTAGTTTCCAAATCAAGATATACTTCCCATATACTCATTCAGTTTAATTTCAGAGCCGGTATTTTCTAATTTCTGCATGCAAAATATTAACATAGGTACCCCAAACAAACTGCATTTTTCTTGGCCATTCATCAGTTAATATTTTCTAGTTAAATCTTCTCATTTCTGTAAAGTACTTGCAAGTAAAGGCTTCTTATCAGGAGTATTAAATGGGGGCTGGGGTCTTGGGAGCTTCTAGCCTTGGAGGCACAATTTCCCATGTTAAATTTTTTTATTTTTTTGGATATCTGTAGTCTGAGCAAACTTTAGATATGTTATGTAGTAGGTCAAATGTGGCCTCAGTTTCTCTCCTGGCTGTCTAAAACCACAAAAAAGTTTTGGGGCCGGGGTAGACCAACCCTTATGGTGGCCCCCAAATAAGCCATTTAGTTAATTACAGTTGCGTGGGGACTTCCAGATGGGGCTCCTGCATTTCTGACACCTCCAGAAAATTCTTAGTCACCTTCTTAGGAATTGGACTGTTCTTTAAAAATAAAAATGTTGCCCCTTTATCTTCGGAGCTGAATGAGTTCAGCTCATTTATACGGCGAAGGTTATTTTTGCTCAGACTCTCAGCAATTCCAATTGAAAAGCCAAAATCAAAACCAGCCACCCATTTTTTCCTCTAGTCCCGCATGAGCCTGGGTTCTGCCAACCCTTAACATGGGGTTCTGTCAACCCTGGTTCCACCTCGAGTATTTTAAAACACAGCTCAAATAAAGTCAGACCCTCTACCAAAGCAAGGGAAGGTCCTGGATCCAAGAGACAACTCACACACGTTCACCCAATGGGCGGAGAACCTGTGGGCTCAACGGGCCCTTTGCTGGATCCTAGCTCCAAGTCCAAGTCCATGGGATGATCCCGGGTGAGTTTTCTCTGGAATCCTACCACGACTACACCAAGTAATGTTAACGAAAAAAAAAAAAAAACCCATTGAAACCTGTAAAGAATTTTAGTGAGTTTATTTGAACCAAACTGTCAACATATGCCAGGAAGCAGAACCTCAATGAATTGAGATAATGCTCCAAAGAATGGCAGGTTACATTTCTATTTATACATTGCAATCAAAGGAGGGACATAGGTGGGTTACATGAAATTCATTGGTGATGGATTAAGGAGGTGGGATAAAGCAAAGCGGTGGGAAACCCCTGGGATTGGCTAAAATGTAAAATGATGGACACATACTTAGGTGGGTACAGGAACAATTAACATGATAATGAAGGAATTTGTGGTATCTGTCCTGGCGCCCACCACATTTGGTTGTGCCCCAAGGACTCCAGAAAAAAGGGAAGTTACAAGTTACCCAGACATCTCACAGATATGTTATCTTAGAGGCAAAAAGGCAAATGGGCTCAGGAAAGAACTAAGTTGATCTTTGTCAGGGAAAATATCAGCCTAGGACATGACTGCCCACTATAACCTGTTTGTAGTTAAATATTTGATTTTCAGACCATCTTTTGTGGTTATTTTAGGTCTCTGAGTTTGCAAGACTGCCACACAGGCCTCCCCGGAGCTTGTCAGGTTAGCATGTGGCTCCTTGTGTCCACAGCTATCATGTCATAGAAAAACTTTAAATGCATATTACTAAGTGAAAGAAGCCAATTTGAAAAGGCTACATACTGTATGATTTTTAACTAGATGACATTCTAAAAAAGGCAATCTTATGGAATCAATTAAAAGATTAATGTTTTCCATGGTTTTGGGTGGTCAGAGAGATAAATAAGCAGAACACACAAGAATTTTAGGACAGTAAAATACTCTGTATGACAGAAAGATGGATATATATCATTATACATTTGTCCAAACCCATAGAATGTAAAACACAAAGTTCAATCAACTATAAACTATGAATTTTGGGTGATTATGATGTGTCAGTGTAAGTTAAGGTGACCAGATTTTAACATTGGTAAAGCGGGACACCATTGACCGGGGGTGGGGGGTGGGGGAGGCTGTTCTTTTTTTTTTTTTTTTTTTAATATATTTTATTGATTTTTTACAGAGAGGAAGAGAGAGGGATAGAGAGTTAGAAACATCAGTGAGAGAGAAACATCGATCAGCTGCCTCTTGCACACCCCCTACTGGGGATGTGCCCGCAACCAAGGTACATGCCCTTGACCAGAATCGAACCTGGGACCCTTGAGTCCCCAGGCTGACGCTCTATCCACTGAGCCAAACAGGTTTCGGCCCGGCGGGGGGGGGGTGTTCTTGATTAAAAATTTGGTCTATATTGTAATTGCTTTTGGTTTTTTTAATAAAAGGAAATTCACTTCTTAGATCATCGTTGAATTTGCATCCTCTTTTCTTACTCATTATGTTAAAAATCTAAAAAAAATAATTTAAAATTATATTATAAATTATTATATACATATTGCTTAAAAACACAGTAAGTAGGTACATAATTACATGAACATATTTTATTGTTAGTTTATAAATTAAATTAATTTGATTGTTAAAAAGCAACTATATTTTAAAAATTATTTTAATCCTATATTTCTTTCTAAATAATAACAATACTAACTTGTATTATTTTTCCTCTGAATTTGCCGTAACGTAAGTCTTAAGTGTCACTTTCATGGCTGGCGCTAGACTTTTTGCCGCCACTATAAAATATAAATAATATGAGTACTGTCTGCTAAATTCAAGAAAATTTATGTATTTATGAAATAAATAAATAAATTACTTACCTAAATTATCTGAATAGCTGATTTGTAATGACATCACTTGTTTAACTAGCTTACTAGCATGCAGTACGATGTGTATCGTCTGAGAGACAGTTACAAAATGTTTTCGTCATTGCCAATCCCAAAAAATGCCATTGTTCATTAAGTCCAAACAATGGTGGATTAATTCTAACAACTGATCAACAATGCGAACTTTGATAAGCAGTTCTCAATAATCAGTTCTCAACAATTTGTTATTATTAAAGTTTAACATTATAAAATTAACAGAAATAATATAAAACTCATATCTTGGCTAAATAGCCACATAGCCGCCGAAAACCATATATTCCCTTCCTGTTCTCCCACCGTTCCCTAGCTTGTGCATTCTTTAAAAAAATCGAGACTTTTTTAAAACGCCGCGGGACGCGGGACAAATTGTTAAAAATCGGGAATGTCCAGCCAAAAGCGGGACATCTGGTCACCTTAGTGTAAGTTCATCTTTAGTAAAAATGTACCATGGTGAATGATGTTGATAATAAAGGAGGTTATACATGTGTGGGTCTAGGAGATATAGGCTAAACTCTGTACCTCGCTTTCAAACCTGTAGTTAACCTAAAACTGCTCTAAAACATTTAAATCTTATAAAAACACACACACAATTTGCATTAGTTCCCACAAAGAGGAGAATAAAATAGCTTTCTCAATAAAAAGAGAAGTGACAAAATGATGAAAAAAAAATATCTGACTTTTCACATCAGGTACACTGTCTTTCACATCAGGTACACTGATCATTATGTTCCTTTTTTAACCCGATATTAATTTAGTAAAATAGAATACATCAAGCCACATTCAAAATCTCCTGAATAAAATGCAACTTCTACAAAAGCAATAATCAAGGATCAGATAGATAAGGGGAAAACTTTATTCTTGGCCAATACATCAGAAACAACACACATTGGAGTCAAGTTTGATTTTACTGAATTTTGGGCCTGCTGATATACAAATTCATTCTAATAAGCTCCTGAATTTGAATTAATAAAGTCAGGAATGGCAATAGAATTGGCACATCTGATATCTGGGAAATGCTAGTCACTGAAGGGAGTGAAGCCATTTTCAGAAGATGTGGAGGGTAACAACCAACTTCACAATGACAGCTGGATTTTCATATTTTTGTTAGGAGGTATCCCAGAGTGCATGTGTGCTGTGGTAGTTATGGGGATTTTTCATTGCCAAGATTTCAAACATCGAACTTCGAGGTTCTGTCCAGATAGGTAAAGAAGAGGAGAGGAAGAGAGATGGTTTGGAGGCAAAAGAATAAAAATTGACTAATGCCATTTTCAGATATGTACACTAATAATTATGAAAATCAAAGTCAAAATCACAATGAGATGCCACTTCACACTACTTAGCGTGGCTGCTATGAAAAAAATCAGAAAAAAATTAACTGTTGCTAAGGATATGGAAAAATGGGACCCCTCTCCACTGTTGGTGGGAATACAAAATGGTGCAGTCACTATAGAAAATACCATGGCAGTTCTTTAAAAAGTTAAAAGTGGGATTACTCTATGCTGCAGCAAATCCACTTCTGGGTATATATCAAAAGTAATTGAAATCAGAATCTCATGTTCATAGCACTATTCACACTTCACTGACTTACAGCAAATAACAATTTTGCCCTAACATTAAAGATGTATCATGGGTTACCTTTGATTCTTCACTCTAGGACCCATTCTAGGATGAAGGAACAGCCATGATCCAAGATATTGTTTGTCTCCAAGAAATAGAAAGAAAAAATGGAGGAAGAAACTACATGATGCTTTTTTTTTTTTAAATCCTCACCTGAGGATATTTTTCCATTGATTTTTAGACTGAGTCGAAGGGAGGGAGACAGACACAGAGAGAGAAACATTGATGTGAAAGACACAATTGGTTGCCTCCACACACACCCCACCAGGGCCAGGGGTCAAGCATGCAACCGAGGTACATGCCCTTGACCAGAATCTAAACGAGGACCCTTCAATCCATGGGATGACACTCTATCCTCTGAGCCAAACGGACTAAGGCTACATGATGCTCCTTAAATCTTCTGCTCAGAAGTGGCATCTGTCATTCCCACTCATGTTTAATTGGCCAAAGGAAGTCACATAGTACTAGCATAAGGTGACCAGACTTTCCGCTTTTGGCGGGACAGTCCCGATTTTTAACAATTTGTCCTGCGTCCCGCGGCGTTTTAAAAAAGCCCCGATTTTTGGAAAGAATGCACAACAAGCTAGGGAACGGCGGGAGAACGGGAAGGGAATATACGGTTTTCGGCAGCCACGTGGCTATTTAGCCAGGATATGACTTTTATATTTTTTTAATGTTAAACTTTAATAATAACAAATAATTGTCGAGAACTGGTTATCGAGAACTGCTTATCAAAGTTCGCATTGTTAATCAGTTGTTAGAATTCGACCACCATTGTTTGGACTTAATGAACAATGGCATTTTTTGGGGATTGGCAACGACGAAAACATTTTGTAACTGTCTCTCAGACGATACACATCGTACTGAGTGCTAGTAAGCTAGTTAAACAAGTGATGTCATTACAAATCAGCTATTCAGATAATTTAGGTAAGTAATTTATTTATTTCATAAATACATAAATTTTCTTGAATTTAGCAGACAGTACTCGTATTATTTATATTTTATAGTGGCGGCAAAAAGTCTAGCGCCAGCCTTGAAAGTGACACTTACGACTTACGTTACGGCAAATTCATTACCTTTTAAACAACGACAGCAATCTACTAAAAAAAATTCACTCAAATGAGAAATATGCCAAAGAATAAAATAATACTATACATATTTTTTATTTATTATATTTGTAAATTGTACTTATGTTGGAATTTTGAAAAATATATTACAATACTGTTTTTGCGTTATATGAAAATTTTTGTTGCTCCATATAGACCAAATTTTTAATCAAGAACCCCCCCTCCATCAATGGTGTCCCACTTTACCAATGTTAAAATCTGGTCACCTTAGACTAGTAGGAAAAGAGAGTGAATATTTTCACAACAATAAAACCTAATCTGGGTTAAGACCATAAACCCTGGAGGTAAACTGCCCCGCTTTAAATCTCATCTCTACCAGTTATCATCTAGGTGACCTCAGGTAAATTATTGAATCCCTTTATATTTTTATATCAGTTTTCTCATTTGTAGATTAGGGTAGGTATATTATCTACTTCTTAGGGTTATTCTAAGAATTAATTGAGGTTATACATATAAAACATTTAGTAATGCTTCTGCCACATGGTATGCTATATGTGTTTACAATTATGATTATCGCTCATAGTATCCACGTGAAGGCAATAGTTTTTGTTCAGACATTCATTCCTTAAATATTTGTTTAGTGCTTGATAATGAGCAGATGGTTGTCCTTTGTTCTTTTGCCTAAAATATTTTTTTTCGCTCTCTCTTTAAAACAATTTAATGTGCGCTTTTTTTTTTTCCACCAAGTAGGATTTAGCCTTAATTACAGATATATGGCCTATTCATAAAAAGCAATGAAGAGAATGCTTGGAAGTGGAATCATATTGTTTCTCTTTAGAAAAGTTCATAGATTTATTTCAGAGTTTTAATTAATTAATTGAATTAATTCAGGGTTTTTCTAAGTTGACAACGGAAATATTCAGTCAATTGAATACTCTCTGAAAGCCTATTGTGTACAATGAACTGGAATGTAAAATGAGAAATACTATTGCCTTTGATGTTTTCATTGTTTAGTGAGGGAGGCAAATACATAAAATGCAAAATATTCTGGGTGTGGGTGAGGAGGAGAGGAAGAAGAGGGGAGGAGTAGTAGCAAATTAGATGTGGAAAGCCCTGGCCAGTGTGCCTAAGTGGATGGAGCATTGGCCTGAGCATGCAAGGGTTGCAGGTTCGATTCCTGGTCAAGGGCATCTACCTGGGTTGCAGGTACGATCTCCAGCCCCAGTTGGGGCGCATGCAGTAGGCAACCAATAGATGTGTTTCTCTCACATTGATGTTTCTCTCTCTCTCTTTTTCTTCACTCCCATTCTCTCTAAAGGCCAATGGAAAAAATATTCTCAGGTGAGGATTAACAACAAAAATAGATATGAATGATTCAAAATGAAATTTAATATTCAATTGCAACTTGGGAAGACCATCTTTTATTTAGTGTAAGAACTATCTGGTGCAGTGCAAACATAATTTTAAGGCTACAGAGTTAGCAAAACTCATATGGATTTGGACACAGTGAAGGAACAATTTTATTAGTAAAAGCTTTGTTTGCAGTAAAGGTAGACTTTGATGAACTCATTTCCTTTTTTAACAAAAATTATTTAATTCACCTTTGTTTTACCAATTTATTACTGCTGGGAGGGTTCTGAGTTTGGCTCATTTTTCCAGGCCTTGGGTATTCCAATGCAAGTCATATTTACTCCTTTCCCTCCTTTGCACCTTGGAAATACCAAAGATGAAGTGGGTTATAAGATACCTATAAAAATTCAAGTTTCCCTACACTCTCTAACAGTGGTTCTCAACCTTTCTAATGCCGCCACTCTTTAATACAGTTTCTCTTGTTGTGGTGACCCCCAACCATAAAATTATTTTTGTTGCTACTTTATAACTGTAATTTTGCTACTGTTAATGAATTGTAATGTAAATATCTGTGTTTTCCAATGGTCTTAGGCGACCCTGCTAGCAGTTTTCAACCTGTGGGTCGCGACAGGTTGAGAACCACTGCTGTAGAGCCAAAGACCATCAGAAAACACAGATATTTATATTACGATTCATTAACAGTAGCAAAATTACAGTTATGAAGTAGCAACGAAAATAATTTTATGGTTGGGGGTCACTACAACATGAGGAACTGTATTGAAGGGTTACGGCATTAGAAAGGTTGAGAACCACTGCCTAGGGAAAAGAGCAAATCTGCCTCCTAATATCAAAATAAGACCAGGATTCCTTGATACCAAAATGTAGAGATCTGTCCATGAACTTAACATGTCCTAGATTTCCTGGCGAGTATAATGTATAACCCCAAATCAGGACCAGCTACATAGTTTGCAGGTCCCAGTACAAATTGAAAATTCAGGCTCTCTTGATTATAAATTATTAAGAATTTCAAAAGTCCATGGCCAGACGGCTTCACAGGGGAGTTTTACCAAACATTCAAGGAAGAACTAAAACCTACCCTCCTCAGACTATTCCAGAACATTCAAGAGGAAGGAACACTTCCAAGCTCCTTCTATGAAGCCAGCATCACCCTGATACCAAAAATAGATAAAGATAACACAATGAAAGAGAATTACAGGCCAATATCCCTCATGAATATAGATGCCAAAATCCTCAACAAAATTCTAGCAAATCGAATCCAGCAGTACATCAGAAAGATCATACACCATGACAAAGTAGGATTTATCCCGGGGCTGCAAGGATGGTACAATATTCGCAAATCAATAAATGTGATACATCACATAAACAAATTGAGAGATAAAAACCACATAGTCATATCAATTGATGCAGAAAAAGCATTTGACAAAATCCAACATCCTTTCTTGATAAAAACTCTCAGCAAGGTGGGAATAGAAGGATCATATCTGAACGTAATAAAAGCCATATATGACAAACCCACAGTCAACATCATACTCAATGGGCAAAAACTAAAACCATTTCCCCTAAGAACAGGAACAAGACAGGGATGCCCACTCTCACCACTCCTTTCAATATAGTGCTGGAAGTACTAGTCATTGTGATCAGACAAGAAGAAGCAATAAAAGGCATCAAATTGGAAAAGAAGAAGTAAAACTGTCCTTATTCGCAGATGACATGACACTGTACATAGAAAACCCTAAAGACTCCATCAAAAAATTACTAGAATTAATAAATGAATTCGGCAATGTAGCAGGATACAAAATTAATGTAAAGAAATCTATGGCATTTCTATACACCAATAATGAACTTACAGAAAGAGAGACTAAAAAAGCAATCCCATTTACCATCACACCAAAAAAATTAAGATACCTAGGAATAAACTTAAATAAAGAGGTAAAAGACCTACACGTGGAAAACTACATGACACTGAAAAAATAGATAGAGGAAGACATAAACAGATGGAAGAACATACCTTGTTCATGGATTGGTAGAATCAACATCATCAAAATGTCCATACTACCCAAAGCAATCTATAAATTCAATGCACTTCCCATTAAAATACCAATGACATATTTCACAGACCTAGAACAAACGAATAAAAAAAGACCCCGAATAGCTACAGCAATCCTGAGAAAGAAGAACAAAGTAGGTGGGCTCTCAATACCAGATATCAAGCTGTATTACAAAGCCACTGTTCTTAAAACAGCCTGGTACTGGCACAAGAACAGACATATAGATCAATGGAATAGAATAGAGATCCCAGAAATTGACCCAAATCACTATACTCAATTAATATTTGACAAAGGAGGCATGAACATACAATGGAGTCAAGACAGTCTCTTCAACAAATGGTGTTGGGAAAATTGGACAGATACATGCAAAAAAATGAAGCTAGATCACCAACTTACACAATACACAAAAATAAAGTCAAAATGGATAAAGGACTTAAACATAAGATGGGAAACCATGAAAATACTAGAGGAATCCACAGGCAGCAAAATCTCAGACATATGGTGAAAGAACTTCTTCACTGATACTACTCCTAGGGCAATGGAAACTAAAGAGAAAATAAACAAATGGGACTACATCAAAATAAAAAGCTTTTGCACAACAAAGAAAACCATCAATAAAACAACAAGAATGCCAACTGCATGGGAAAACATTTGCAAATGATATCAATGATAAGGGTTTAATCTCCAACATATACAGAGAACTCATACAATTTACCAAAAAGAAGATAAACAACCCAATAAAAAAATGGGCAACTAATCTAAATAGACACTTTTTGAAAGAAGACAGAAGGCAGGCCAAGAGACATATGAAAATCTGCTCAAAGTCACTAATCATCAGAGAGATACAAATCAAAACAACAATGTGGTACCATCTCAAACTGTTAGAATGGCTATCATCAACAAATCAACAAACGACAAGTGTTGGTGAGGATGTGGAGAAAAAGGAACTCTTTTGCACTGCTGATGGGAATGCAGACTGGTGCAGCCACTGTGGAGAACAGTATGGAGTTTCCTCAAAAAACTAAAAATGGAACTCCCATTTGACCCAGTGATCCCACTTCTAGGAATATATCCCAATAAAGTAGAAACACAAATCAGAAAGGATATATGCACCCCTATGTTCATAGCAGCACAATGCACCATAGCTAAGATTTGGAAACAGTCTAAGTGCCCATCAGCAGATGAATGGATTAAAAAACTGTGGTACATCTACACAATGGAATACTACACTGTGGTGAAAAAGGAGTTCCTACCATTTGCAACAACATGGATGGAGATGTAGAGCATTATGCTAAGCTAAATAAGCCAGGTAGAGAAAGATAAATATCATATGATCTCACTCATTTGTGAAATATAATGAATGGCATAGACTGATGAACAAGAATAGATCCAGAGACTGAGAAACGTCAATCAGAACGTCATACCTCAGGGAAGGTAGGGGAGGGTGGGGGTAAGGTGGAGAGATCAACCAAGGGACTTGTGTTCATGCATATGAGCCTAATCAATGGACACAGACAACAAGGGGGTGGGCCATAAGTGGGGCTTGGGGGATTATGGAGGAATAAGGACACATGTGTAAAAAATAAAAATTAAAAAATATTATTATAAAAAATATAAAATAAAAATAAAACATTAAATCTGATCCATACTAATGGTCACCATAACTTTTAGAGAAATGGTTTCATGTGACAAAGATTTTTAAATGAAACTCTCTGTAGCCTGAAAATTATTTTGGAAGGAAACAAAGAGAAGTTTCCTTCAAAAGTCATAAGGATTGTAATTGAAAGTCAATATATTTGGCCTCTTGAACTAAAGTAAGTAATTTGTGTTTTTGCCTCCCTGACAAAGTTTATATAAAGTTACAAAAAGAAATTGACAGCCAGTTTGAAATTGAATTGCCATGGCCTAGAGCAAAGAATATCCTTACATGATATTATTCTACAATGTCATTATAATTTTAGATATTTTACAACAGCATATTGTACAATTATCCCAAACAAACTTACAAACTAATTCTTTGAATGTTTGGCAGCAATTTAAAAAGGACATGAAAGGATTTAATCCCTTTCAGAAGGAATTAAGGCACTGGGAAGGCACTTGAGCATTCTATATTGACCCCTCTTGCCTTTTTTACCATGAGGGACCCTCTTCTCACAATACAATTGCCCTCAGCTGTTGCCTGAGCTTTCTGTTCATGCTGAGCTTGAAGCCTCGTGGTGGCTGGTACCATGGATCTGTCTCGCCCAATCATGTGAGCTGGGCCCTCCCTGGAGAAGAAACCTGAGTTCCCCGAGATATGTGATCAGTGCTGGAGCCCCACCAGCAGGCGAGGGGATCCCAAGGCAGGTGCTGGACATGGAGATCACTGGGGCATAGACTACCAAGGAGACATAACTGAACCTCACATCACCCTGCTTGGCCCCGGAGGATGACTGTTTAGCCAGAGATGGGCAAGATTCCTCAGGGAAGGAACAACCTAAGACAGGCACAGTTGCAGAGGGGCCATCAGGAGAGAACTTGGGGGGTCAACATAGGTGGGCCACAGACCATCACCCCCCAACCTTGCAGGGGTCTCAACCTTCACCCCTTCAGAGGGAAGTCTTCTGCACCCATGGCTGCTTTGCTTTCATGCCCAGCTCAGATCGGGACATAGGTGACAGACAGAGACTTGGCCCAGCTCAGATCAGGACCCAGGTAACAGACAGAGACTTGGCCGACAGCAGCTGCCCTATATCTAAATCCAGCCTAACACCAGGAATGCTCATAGCCTACTCAAGAATGCAAATAATCCTTTCCACTAATATTTACAGGGTAAACTAAGATTGTTGGTGGAGTATGAAATTTGACAGTAAAATAGTAATCAAGTTTTCAGATTAATTTAAATAGGCTAATTGAAATAAGTGAATATTCAAGAAAACTTAATTGTACTGGACAAAAAGCTGTTCCTAAAGTGTTAACTAAAATTTCTATTGGTAGTTCATCTCATGGTAAAATTCCTGAATATGCAATGAACCTAAAGCAATCATATTTTTGTGCAAAAAATTAAAATTTAAAGTTATCAAGACTGCATTATAAAATTTACAAAAGCCTCCATTAATTAAAAAAAAGTGGGGGGATAGTAGGGTAATATCATGTAAGGAAAAATATCCTATAAATAAATTACATCTAGAAAGTTTTTACTTTACAAAATTAATTTTCATTTGTAATGCTAACAGCAAGACACCCATGAAAAACACACATGGTGTCTAAATAAGACAAAGGAAAATTGTTTGGGCAAAAATAAAAAGGATCCCAAATCAATTATATAGAAAAGATTCCTTTATTAACTTTTGGTCAAGAATATGTTTGTATATTTTCAGAAAACAACTCCAAGACCAGGTGGATTCCTGCAACAGAGAGGAATTGACAGGTCTGCTCCAACCACGAAGACAAGATGAGAAACAGTCCAGAGATGAAAGACTCTGACTATGCCTTGCCATGCTAGCAGTCAGCAGCTGTGCATTGCTGCAGGTTGCCTAGAGCCAAACCAGAGAGGGTTGGATCTGCATTGCCACCATGTGCCCACCATCCAGATATCATTGCTGACATGTACACATAAGGGACTGTTTGACATTGAAACAGGGACTCAGAACTCTTGGACATTGAAATTGGGACTCAAACATTTTTTGTTATTATATGTTTATTTCTAGTCTGCAAAGGCAAAATTTTTTAAAGGAAAGAAATGGTGAAAAAAATAGATACAGAGGCAAAGAAGCATTGAACAGACTGCCAAACTACAGCGGGAAGGCAGAGGAGGTTGGGGGGGCGGGCTGTAAGAGATCAACCGAAGGACTTGTACACATGCATATAAGCATAACCAATGTTAACAAGACACTGGGGGGGGGGGGGGGCGGGGGGGCAGGTGAGGGCATGTACTGGCGGGTAGGGGAGGCCGGGGGAGGCCAATGGGGGAAAAAACGGAGACATATGTACCACTATTTGTAATACTTCAAAAACAACAACAACAACAACAAATAAATAAATAAATAAATAAATAAATAAATAAATAAATAAATAAATAAAAGAATTTCAAAATGGTGATGGCAGATCACTAAACCATTTGGGGGATTCTTCTAAGCACAGGGACCTGTGCTTATGCACAGTTAACACCCCCATGAAAGCTACCCTGTCCAATTTCTCTGCCTGAAGGTTGTATTTCTCAATTGTCCACATGGTTCTTGAACACAATATCAACATCTTTCTTAGACAATGGAGGTGAATGGTAGAATTGCTCATGTTTTACCGCCATTCTTACAGCTGTGTCCAAACCACTATTTAAAACTTGGGCATATGGAGACATTGGATATCTCTTTATCAAACTGCAAAGAAGGAAGCAAGTCTAATTTTCATAAGGGAGAGAATTAACTAGAAAGAACTTACAAAAAAAAATTTCACCTTTTCTTTCATTATTTAAATCTTGAAGGATACAATATAAAAATGGCATGCCTTATTTAGATAATTAAAATATTTTATTACATTTTGATCTAATGAGAAGAAAAATATTTTAATGGTGATGTATTCAATAGGTAGGGTTAAAATATAGAAACAAACAGGCCCCATACTGTAAGGGCTTATTATAACAAAAGCTCACTTTCCTCTTTCTCATTGTGGTTACAAATGACTCTTCAGGGCAACCGTCCTTTATGTGATAACTAAGTTTAGTATTCAATTTCAAAAATGTAAACAAAAATTTTATAAACCCTTTATTAGAGCAGAGATATATACAATTGAATTTCTTGTGCTCAAACATATTTTCACTGCTTCCATAGTGGTAAACTAGGTTCAGTGCACAATAATAATAAACAGAAATAAGTTCACACCTTTACAATTGTGTCTTTTCATTACAAATACTAGAAAGCTACCCTACTAAGTTTTTATATGAAAGCATAATTTTATTTCTCATGGCAACAGGCAGTGGAATTTTGCATTAGAAAAAGTACAGCTATGTCTCATCTGCTTTTGCAGAGTGGAGACTCTACTCACTCTCTTTGCTCAAGTAAAATCTACACAGAAACCAGATGATACATTTCATTTCAATCAAGAATTTCACAGAGCCTTAGAGACACAAACATGATTTTTAGCTCTTTAGAAGCTATAGTGCATAAACAAAAAATTACTTTAAAAACTGATTTTTAAGTTAAATGCAAATCAAAAAGGCCCTAATCTATTCAGCTTTTATGTAACGCTACTTGCCATCATGTCTAGAAATTTAATATGATTATTTAACATTTATATGGGACTTTCTACTTGCTCTTTTAAAAAATCACTCTGCCCAGTCATTTTTCATTTACTCAATGAGCTCTGATGGGCCAATTGGTCCCATTTCACAGTGAGGATACTATGAAGATTTGAAGTTCCCATATTGTCATAAGGATCCCAGTGCCTGATCGAGTTAGTCCATTGTCTGAAAAGATGAGGCATTTGCATTTCCTGCCAATTCCAGTAAATAGGATCGGAAGGAACTTAAACCTCAGGCCTGCCTTGAACCTTTTTTATTCTAGCCAATTGGTTTCAGTTACCCTCAACTCTTTTTTTCTTCACTTGTTACCTTCTTGAAAAAAAGTCATATATACTGGTAGATACACCT
This sequence comes from Ia io, assembly GCA_025583905.1. NCBI lineage: Eukaryota > Metazoa > Chordata > Mammalia > Chiroptera > Vespertilionidae > Ia > Ia io. Next base: position 90,529,776 of record JAJQQW010000002.1, on the reverse strand, counting down.
CTATTGCTTGTGTTAGAGGTTTCTGAGTAGATAAAATACTTTGCAAATGACGTACACTAGTAATTCAGAGACCCCTCTCTTCCACTGGTTGGGACTCAGTGCTACCCATTACCACCATAGTGTAAAGAGATTCCATGAGACATTGAGATTAAAAGCATAGTTGATTTGAGCATGGGAGGTTCAAATTATTGCATCGTTATGGATTACACACATGTGTATGATGCTCAATTTATGAATTTATGATCTTTACATTGTGGATCCTGGACCCAAATGGATCAGTACAATCCATCACTGGTAAAACTGTGTCACTGTAGCTGAGAAAATTATTCAAACGATATGAATAGAAAGCCTTATTTCCTCTAAGAAACTTCTGAATTTTTCCTCAAGAGAAATTTTACTCTTCCCATGATTAGATTATGGCTCTTTTGTACCTGCACATAATTACTCTCAAAAAATTTTTTGGAAACAAACTTTACTACTGTGTGTACATCTTACTTTCTCAAATATAAAGCACCCTGAAATCAAGGAGTTTGCCTTTGTATAAATACATTTACACAACGTAATATAGGATTTTTGCACATAAGTTTCCAATGCATGTATGTTAAATATAATTTAATAGCATCAATTTTTATCTCAGAGTTTTTCAAAATGTTTCTATTTCCTATTATTAATACAGTAGGCCTATGCTTAGCTGTGGTTATTTATATTAAAATGATTTTGGAGTCATTTTCTTACCCACTTCTTTTAAAAAATCTGAATAAGAATTTTTACTAGTTCACAGAGATACAAAAGAATCTAAATCTGATCCTAGAATTTAAACAAAAACTAAAAACCATACTTTGTTCATGTTTTCTTGGACTCATATTGAGTCAGCTCACTAAAGGTATTCCCAGATAGAGTCAAGCACTTCCTGGGTGGTTAACTTCCTGAGGTACCTTGATCTCTGCTGGAATCATAGCATGGGTAACTTGTATGACGTTTTCTTATTTACATAACTGCTTCTAATAATATAATGTAAACTCCTAACAGGGAGAGACTGCATTGTATCTCTGTAACCCTATGCCTTGGATAAAGCAGTATTTATAATGATGTTCAATATAATTTTATGTTTAAGTCACTTAAGCTCTGGGTATCAGAGACTGACATAGATACATTTTTTAAGTCTACTTACAGTCTACAACAGAATGTTCACATTGATGGACTAATACAGATTTTACATAGGGCAACCATAAAACTAGTTAGTTTCCCAGTATTTGGAACAGAGTAAGAAAACTTGATTAATTAAAGAGACTAGAATGATATCCACTCCACAATTCCCAGTGGATTTCAAAGCTAGGTTTCTGTAGCAAAAAAATATATATATATATTTTATTGATTGATTTTTTTCTAACAAGGTCAATATGCATTGAGTTTCTCTACCAAGATTTCTTTGCCTTTCTAATATATGCAAGGCTGATAACATGAAATTTCCCGAAAACTATGTGGAGGAGAAGGGGGAGGAAGAGGTTAAGAAAAGATTTTATATGCATTACCTATTGGCACAGACAATACAGTGTAGAAGGCCTGAGGTGGGGTGGAAACTGGGTGGAGAGGGGAAAAAAGAGGGACATCTGTAAAACTTTCAACAAGTTTCCTGGAAAATAAAATCAATATACAAATGTGTGGACATTATAGCAGTGGATGGTGCTGGCATAAATATAATTGCTGCAATTCCAAAGATGCCACCAGAAATTTCTAGGGACCTATTCTTTTTTTCTCATCTTTCATTTGGACTGGAAGAGATAAATTGAAAATGAGCTAAACTGCTTATTTTTTCCCCTCTTTTCATTAGTTATAGCTTAGTTTTGCCACCTCTTTACTGAAAAGTCTAAAAGATTGGACTAATTTTGTCTTAATTTAATTAAGTTTTAAATGGCAATCTGCTTACTCCATCTTCCTTTCAATTTGCATCAATAAGCATCTGCCAAAAAATTCAGAAATATTTTGATTAAAAATTTGTTTTTAATAATTATGTCAACCTCAGCCTTTCTTGTTTCTCTTTTTTTATAACTTCTCCACTCCAATATTTTCTATATGTCAAAGTGTCTTTGATTATAAGACATTTTGATTCAAAAAAGTAAAAATATGGAAAAAGTGCATTTATAGCAATAATCAGAGTCTCACTTGCATTTTATCTAGAATGTTTTAATAAGTTTATACCAGAGTAGTCTTTACTCTTTCCCCCCAAAAGACCAAGAAAATATCCAGCCCAGAGAAAGAATTTCCAGGTCCGGTAGGCTATTGCTACTCCATTCATTTAATAATAAAGAGAGAAAAACAATTCTGGTCTTATTGAACTTGAACAATTGTTTCTTGAACACTGTTGGACTATGGTCTATGATATTTAAGCTTTTCTTATGGTCCTTTCGATTCATTTATCTCCCACTGAAATCCCACTGCTCTTACCCCTCTCCCTCCACCCCCTCCCCACACACACCCTCCTCAATTTAAGACACTGGGTAAACTCAACCATCTCTTTCTTTGTTTCTGCTTCAGAGATGCTGAATTCCAATCCCCCCAAAAAACACCATATTTTATTCTTTATTATCTGTTGGTCCCTCTAGATCTACTCTACCCAACTAGAAACTGGTTTCTCTGGGTTGGATTACCCAGAGTCACCATTAGCACAGCTCCTACTGAATGGTCCTCTCTAAAGCTATAGATCTCTTCAATAATGCTATCTCCCTTTCCCTTCTCAGCAGCCAAACTTTCCCCAACCTGTGACTAGCTCTAGGGTACTTCATCCCTAGGATACTTTACTAATTCTTCCTTATATCTCTTTACCCTACCAACATCTTCCTCAGTGAGCTCTTATTAACTCTCCTCTTTTACCACATTTGAGTAGTGTACCATCTTTTTCCTGCCATGACTCTTACAATATACATCACCCTTACACACACACACTTGAGAGGGAATATAAGACAACTGGGGGGCTAGCAATCTGAATCTGTGCCTAGCAACCAGTATTCTGACACACATTCTTGCTAGTATATAATTAAGCTCCATTCTTATCATTAATGCTTGTCCAGCCTTGCAGAACCCGTTTCCCAGAATACTTCCATTTTACAGAGGCCATAAACCATGAACCATACACAACACCCAGAGGGGGTTGACAGTGCTGGCACCAGCCAGGCCAGACCTTTGGGTGTAATCTCACTTCCCCCAGTCCAACCCACAGGGGCTGCAAAGCCTGCCACAGAGCCCTGAAGTTAAGAAACAAAGAACTCAGGGCTATTTAATGTGATAACATACTACATCCAATGCTCAGCCTTTGGAGACTGACTTCCCTGAGTCACAGCACTAATGCATCTGCAAATAAAGGTGTTCTTTCTGAATCCTCTGAGTGCCCCGCTGTTCATTCTCCCTTGCTGCCTGGCAGCTTATCTGCAACGCACTCACATTGATAAGTTGATAAATAGATAAAAAGATACAGTATGACATAAAATAATTTATTTTAGTATAATCTTTTATCTATGCTGTACATGTCTTACTTAATCTTTTTATCTATGCTGTGCATGTCTTACTTTTATAGAAAGATAGAAGATCATTATGCATAATAAAACACAATGTAGTCATGTTCTTAAGGGGGCAGAAATAGAATATTAGGGACCAGCTACAATTATAAGAAATATTAACTGTGCTCTGTTAACTATGATGGTTCTGTTTTGATTAGAGAAAGCACATTCTAACCTGGCTGGTAGTTGTACACCCTGGTACATGGGAGTTAACATCGGAATGAAGTCCATCCTGTGCAGAGAACTGCCTATCATTATGAAAAGATTTACAGCTTTGTGGCTGAAACAATATAGTCCTGGAGGCATCTGCTCTTGACAACCCCCAGCCCCAATTACCTGTAATCTGGTCCTGGGGCACCCAGAAGCACCACCCTCTGTGACCCCCTCTACCCTCCACCTAGCCTACAGGACTTGTAACCTATAATGATTATCCCCTGCCTACTTTCCCATGCCTGTAATTCCTACTTTTCCACATAATCTTTGTCCTTCTACCCAATATAAGCAGCTAACTTATGGGGAGTGGCAGAGATTTTTGTGGATGACCTGCTGCTCTCCCATACTGCCAGCACTACTGGGATAAACGCTTACATATGATTCAACCCTGTCTCTGCTTAATTGGCTGAAGTAGTGACATGCAGCCTGGACCCCTTGGCTATATGGTTATAATGTGATGCAATATCAGTTTTGTTCCAGATGATAGTAGCAAATACTTCTTTTATCCTTACTTAATTCCCTAGCAGCTAGGGCCTAGCCCATTCAACTGTCTGAATATTTCTAAACTTTCTTGCATGCCCAAGCCACCCTGCTCTCACTGGTTTCTACTAATGGAGCTACAATTTCAATGAAAACAAAACAAAACAAAACAAAACACAAACATTACAACTTATGTTGATTGCTCCATTTTTTTTATTACTTCAAATTAAAAAAAAAAAAAAAAACTCCATAGATTTGTAATACATTTTTCCAATCTCCAGAAAATTTGAAGCCATTTTTCTTTCCAAGATTTATAAATTCACCTTAAGTCTTAAAACCATCTATTCTTACATGCCCTAGGACTTATTTTCATGAACTACATCTGTGATCTCTTCACTATTTAGTCTTATTTTATCCAGTGATATTTTCTTTATCATCTTTAAAAGTCCTCTGTTGTCTGCCTTTATTTTTAAGAGGAAAATGCCTATTGTCTATGGTGCTTCTAGTTCAATCCCTTACTGATTTCTCTGCTCCCTGCCATCTCTTTTGTCTTCTCATTCTCTCCTCTGAAATTCTGCTTAGGAAGGTCATCAATATCTTTATACTTATCACATACCAATGGCTTAATCCTCACCTGTGGCATCTGAAAGTTTTGAGAACTTCTCCCCATGAATTATCTTTCCCTTGCCTTTAGAAACATTCCAGGTATTTAATTTTCTCTTGGAGACTCCTTTCTGGGTTCCTTCACTGACTCTTCTTCTTGCTGATTCTCCATTCCTGACCCATTTGTTATAAGTTTGTTTGGTTTTCCCTCAACCTTATTCTTTTCTGATTTTACACATTTTGGGGAGTTAAACAATATTCTCCAGTTTTATGACCACATATTATTATTTTAGTTCGCTTAATATCAACACAGAAAAATTCTCAACTATTTCTTAATGTTTCAATCTTTGAAACATATAATTTGGATGTTGCTGTTTTGATGGACTGCTTCATCTCAGGGCTTCTTTGATGTGGCCTCATGGGTAGACCAATGAAATTTACCCCAAACTAAATCTGCAGGATTTATCCTTGCTGATTCCCCATCCCTAAACCTAACAAGAACCTTGTACTTCTCTACATGTTTGAGGTCATGCTCATGTCTAATCTAACCCTGAAATCACATGTCTTTTTCCAAAATCATATATCTCATTATATCACCTTTTAAAATATACCTAGATGTCCTCATGATCATCAGAATAAATTCTAAACTTGATATTATGGCACCCAAAGCAGGTACATGTCACATGCTCTATTTTTCATAGTTGCTCCTGATTATTTACATTTTTGTATCTTATTATCCAACAGTGATGACCTATTAGGCAGTTTTGTAATTCATCATGCACTTGCATGATTTCATTTTATGAAGTCCCTTCAAAAAACTTTTTTTCCCCCCATCTATATGGCTAAAATTCTACTCATTTCTAAAGTCCAACTTAAATTCTATTAGTGAGAATTAAATGCTCCCTTTTTCATAATACCATAACCTGCTGTTTTACAACCATATTCATTGCATGTTTACAGGTGACCTTTCATTACAATGTAAGCTGTGATTTCTTTGCTTAATTTAATGAAAAACACAAATATAATTTTTATGTCACATTATAGGCAAGTTATAAAATGGATATGGGAAAATGTTAAAAAATGTCTAGAACTTATACATTACCTTACTAAATAATTTCATATAACGAATTGTCTTTTTAAATGTATGGTAGTGTCAATAGGCAGTTAATTTGAATATATTCATCTTTTACTTTTAAGTAATTACTCATGAGCTTTTAATTATATGTATTTCTTAAATAGGTTCTTCTAATAATTCTGTTTACCCTTTCAAACTACTTCTTTCCATACAATTCAAATGCAAATTTCAGAAGTATTTCCCTCTGAATTGTACCAAATTCTAAATTAAAAGTGTGAAGATAAATGAAGGTTTATTACATTTTCTTTTAATTTTCATAATACTGCAGTGGTTTTCATAATTATTCATTACTTTTATGCATATAGCATTACTATGAGCTAGGGAAAAGAGAAACAGTATTTTCCCTTGGCTTAAGAGTAAATGAAGAAAGGAACATACAGTTTTAAGGAATTTGTTAAGAGCATCCATGAGATAGAGATTAGTCATGAACCCAGTTTTCTAAACTGGGATATTGTGCTTTGCCCTACAAAGGTTGTTTTCTTGTTATGAAAATACCACCAAATAGTTTTGAGATTTAAAAATATTTCAATTTAACCACTAATTGTACTGACCTTTGCCAAAATTTTTAAAGAGAAAATCAATCCATGGTAGAAAACTGATAAAGTCATGTAGTTTCTGGATTATATGGGGATAATTTTTCCCAGGTGGCACATTTTTATAAAACAAGCTTCTCTATATTTGTTCCAAAAGTGAAGGACTTTGGTTTTCTAAACTTGCTTGTTACATAAAATGAAAGCATATGTGACCCAAGAAATCCTAAAAGAGTGTGAGTGGTGCATACTTAACTGAGGGTATTCTATAGGCCTGATTATCTGTTAATAGTGTTTTAAAACCTGGAAACCCCTCTGCAATAATCTTAATTGCACTCCTCAGCATGAATTTTTATTTTTTCCCAAGAAATGGAGAGGAATTTATTCATCACTCCCTATTGTTCAGTTCATGTGAAATCTCATTTGCTTGGGTTGACCAGACTTTTAGGACAAGAGCTAATCCTTTAAAGTGGAGGGTTCACTGGAGTAAGCCAAGGGGTGCAGCCAAGTACATCTTAGTATTCTGGAAATGAAAAGGAAATTGCCAAGAAAATATAATCCCCTATAGATTCTCCTACCCGAAAGGCCAGCCCAAGATTTGAAACCTACCCAGTTGGTGGCAACAAGCCCAGAAAAGTGAGGCACCTGACTCCCCTAAGCCACGATTCTCTGGAATGGGAGACAGGTAAGCAACGAAAAAGAGTTTCACTCTAACAGCACAGATGGCCCCTGCCATCACGCCAAATGGCTCACCAGTTCTGACAAAGGGGGCAGGTGATCAAACAGACTAAGGTTGAAATGACTATTCTAAACAATACTGGAAGAATATGACAGGGATGGGGAAAGCGGACAAAAGGAGAAATAGTCAATTTATGGAAAAATTACTGCCATCCCCACCTGGCAGCATCTTCTTTCGACATCTGCCTTCCTAGGGTTCTTGGATGGTCTCAGCCCTGGCAAGTGGAGATCAGGTGTTTGGGCAGATGATACACTTCGTTCCTGCTGAGATGGAGGCTGAGTTGCTGTGCTTTGTCATCTCCACTCCAATGATTGATGGGGAGGAGGGGAAGTCACCACTCCATTGGCCCAACAGAATTATCTTTCTCCCAGCAGAGAACCGATCCTGCAAACAAAAGTGGATAGCATTCAAAGGTTACAAAGGGGCAAGGAAAGAATAGAAGCCACTGAAAACACAGGTGACATTTGCAACATAGGTCTTCCCCACCAAAAAAAATAAATAAATAAAAAAATAAATAAATAAATAAATAAATAAATATTCAATATATGTAGTTCTCTCTGTTTTTTTATTCAAACAAGGTTATATATTCAGTGATTTCTATTTGGTATTCACCCTCTCTCCCATCCTCTTTACTCCCCACATTTCTATGCCTGGGAAAATTTACTAGGGTAGGTCTTTTGAGAAACAAAACCATGAAATATACACCCCTCTCCCCACACACATCTTATTCAGTCTAATCAACAAGAGAATTGAATAACTTCACATAGGATTGATCAGTTCCATTTCCCAAGTTTATCATATTGAACTAGTTAAAATTCTTAGGGGTTGTTTTCCTTGTCTTTTTCAAAAGTATTCCCTAAGAAAGAGTGAAAATCAGTGGTTCTGCTTTGAGGTTAAAGGTGAGGTGTCACAGGGCTTAACATTTCTGGAAGCCCTTTAACCATAGGGGAACATTCTTAGAGGTATATATACCCTTTGATCCAGAGGTTCATTATCTAGAACTTTTCTCCAAGAGGGTAATGAAAGATGTGCATAATGATTTATCTATTAGGTTATTTATTGACACATTAGACACAACTGAACTCCCATAGGATAATTATTAAATTAACTATTATATACTAGTAGTTATATGACAGGATTTAAAAAAAGATTCAGCCATTAGAAGTAAAATTATCAAAGAAAATTAAATTATACTTTCAGCAGTTAGTATGTCCCAAGTTATGTTGTGATAACAACAAACTTTCAAATCCTAGTGGCTTATGGAAATGTAGGTTTTCCTATTGTTCACAACACATGTCCATGGTGGGCTGAATAATGTCCCACAATGGTATCCAGATCCAAAGCTCTGGAATTCTGTGAATGGTACCTTATGTGGAAAAGGGTCATTGTAGATGTGATTAAGGATCATCTTGAGATGGGAAAATTGTTCTTGGATTATCCAAGTGGGCCCTAAATGGAATCACAAGTATCCTTATAAGAGGAAGTAAAGAGAGATTGGGTACAGACAGAAGAGAAAAAGATGGTATGACAAAAGCAAAGAGAAGCAAAAGATGCTTCGCTCATGGTCTTGAAGATGAAGGAACAAATCACGAGTCAAGGATTGCAACACAGAAAATGAAGTCTCCTGTGGGGTCTCCAGAGGAAGCACAATCCTGCCAATGTCTTAAATTTTAGACCTGTAATACTCATTTTAAACTTCTGGAATTCATAAATGTAGGAGAATAAATTTGTGCTGTTTAAAGCCATCAAGTGGGTGATGATTTGTTAGAGTAGCAATAAAAATCTAATACTCAGGATAATAGAACAGGAACATCTTGACCCTTGCCAGTTCCATGGCTGAGGGAAAAATAATGTTGGTGAGTTATATTCTGGAAATTAAATGAAGTCACACAGTTACTTCCACTTCCACTTCACTGGCCTCACTTGAACCCTAGTGTTTCAAGAAACCTACCATGTACATGAAATTAGGAGAACCAGAAATATTTGGTGAGCCTCACTTTTGATCATTCACCATGTTGCAAATATGGTAATAAAGTATTCAGTAAAAATCAGATTATAAATCATTGTTATAACTAGAGGTCTGATGCATGAAAATTCATGCAAGAGTACGCCTTCCTTCCCCCAGCTGCCAGCATCGGCTTCTCTTGGCACCTGAGACCTGGGCTGCTTCCCTCCTTCGGCTGCCAGTAGGCACCCGGGACCTGGGCTGGCTTCCCTCCAGCCCCAGCTTTGTCAGGAAGGATGTCCAGAATGATGTCTGGAAGGACGTCCGGTATAATTAGCATATTACCCTTTTATTATTATAGACTAGTGGCCTGGTGCATGAAATTTGTGCACAGAGGGTGGGTTCCCTCAGCCCAGCCTGCACCCTCTCCAAACGGGGACCCCTTGGGAGATGTCCAACTGCCAGTTTAGGGATCGGGCCTAAACCGGCAGTCGGACATCTTTCTCGCAATCTGGGACTGCTGGCTCCTAGCCACTCACCTGCCTGCCTGCCTGATTGCCCCTAACCTCTCTGCCTGCCTGCCCTATTGCCCCTAAATGCCTTCCCCTGCTGACCTGATCTTGCCTACAATGGACATCCCCTGCTGGCCTGATCTTGCCCCCAAATGCTCTCCCCTGCTGGCCTGATCACCCCCAACTGCCCTCCCCTGCTGTCTAATTTGGTTCTGATTGGTCGGTTTCTATGCCAGTCCAGCATTAAAAGCTCTGCCTCCTAGGCAGCCATTGGCTTCTCACAGTTCACCCAGATTTGGTTCTGATTGGTCGGTTTCTATGCCAGTCAGTGTCAAAAGCTTTGCCTCCTAGGCAGCCATTGGCTCCTCACACTTTACCCAGATTTGGTTCTGATTGGTCGGTTTCTATGCCAGTCAGTGTCTCTGGGCCTATCAATGGGGCCTGGTCAGAAAGGTGGGGCTGATCACCAGCCCCGGTGGAGGCCTGGAGAGAAATGGAGGTGGGGCTGCTGGCCAGACCTGGAGAGAAAGAGAGAGGCAAGTTCTGATCAACAGCTGCCACAGAGACTATGGATCAGACCCTGCTTCTCTCTTCAGGCCTCTCTCTGGGCCTGATTCACAGCCCCCTCAGCAGTCAGTGCTGGGTCACCGCACCTGCAGCCATATAAGTCAGTGTTGGGTCGCCACGGTAACCCAGCACTGACTGCAGGACTGACTTACGGTTGTTTGAGCCTCCAGTCATTGTGGATGTGATGAACCCAGGGTTTTTTATATATTAGGATTATTCTCCAATATGGGAAAATAAAACAGAATTGTGTGCCTACTCTTAAACATAGAAAACAACTTGAAATAAATATTTTAGTTTTATGCTTTTTTCTGGGAAGTGACAGTATATGTAACATTTTTTCCTTTTTAAATGTCTTCAACAAATATATATTTTTATATGTTATAAGAAAATAGACTAGCAAGTATGTAGTAGTAGTGTATAAACTTAAACCTAATATTTAGAACATACTATTTATTTGTAAAAAAGGCCAAAATCAGAAATTAAAGAGTATAACAGCTTAAAGGGCATGAGAAGAAACTAAATGAAGCCCCCAAGAAAATTTTTAAAACTTATCTAAAACACATCAATTATGTAATGCTAGACTCTAGGCAAAACTTCAGCTTTCCTGATTTGAAGGGTTGTGCTTTTTCAACCCAAATGCAAAATCTAGTCTTTTGCTTATTAATAAAATTTATAATTTCATATTATTTTTATTACTTTTCCTATTCCAAAATGTCAATGATGGTTTTTTGTATAGTAGAAAGATATATCTATCTATAATAATAAGTGTAATATGCTAATTAGACCGGACAGCTGAACGACCTTCTGGACATCATTCCAAGCATCCTTCTGGACAACCTCCTTGATGAAGCCATGGCGGCAGGGGCTGAGGCAGAGGCATTTAGGGGTGATCAGGCAGGCAGGTGAGCAGTTAGGAGCAATCAGGCAGGCAAGCAGAGTGGTTAGAGGCAATCAGGCAGGCAGGCGAGCAGTTAGGGGCAATCAGACAGTCAGGCAGAGGGGCTAGGGGTAATCAGGCAGGCAGGTAGGGGGGTGGTTAGGAGCCAGTGGTCCTGGATTGCTAGAGGGATGTCTGACTGCCGGTTTAGGTCCGATCCCAAGGATCGGACCTAAACCGGCAGTCAGACATCTCTCGAGGGGTCCCAGATTATGAAAGGGTGCAGGCTGGGCCACCCCCCCATGCATGAATTTCATGCACCGGGCCTCTAGTATATATATAAAAGGCTAAGCAACCGTTATGACCAAACAACCGGAATGACTGGAACGACCAATCACTATGACGCACACTGGCCACCAGGAAGTAGACGCTCAATGCTGGAATTGCCCCCTGGTGGTCAGTGTGCTCCCACAGCCAACTTCTCAAATCCAGCGGCCTGCCTACCTCCCATGGTCCCTCCCCCTGGCCAGTCCCTTCCCCTGGCTAAGGTTCCGGGCACAGGAGAATATGGGTCTGAGAAGCGTGTAGAAGGAGAGTGACCTCAACGCTGATCAAGAGTAGCAGCTCGGATGGGGCAGAAGGGGCAAGGCAGCAGCCTAACTGCAAAGACATAAAGTAAGCACCACCACCATCTTACCTCTGCCACCACACCATGCTGCTCACCCTTCTGCCCCCATCAGACACTTCTAGCTCGGCCCTGCACCTTTCCAGGGTCCCAACTGCTGAATGACTAGAGCTCCTATGGCGGTGTGTCACCATTGGCTGAAGTCAGCTGCCTATCATGCTTGGGGGCAGGGCCCCGAGAAAATGTGTAGCTGAGGTAGGAGAGATGACCTGTCTGTCTGTCAGCAACTCCACCCCGGGGAGAGTGAGGTGGCCCGAGTTCAGGCATTTTGAAGTAGAGCTGTATTTCCACCTCAGAGCATGCTGGTATTCAGGCTGTTTTGGGGAGCTCTGCCTGTGGTCTTTGCTTGCTTGCCGCTACCTCAGCACATCTACACAACTAGATCAGAGCCTGCCAGCCAACCTCTGTGGTCCCACCCTACCCTGCCCCGGGGGCACAAATTCGAGCACCAGGCCTTAGTCTAGTATATCCTATCTAATAAAAGGGGATATACTAATTGACCCTCACACCATCACAAAGATGGTGCCACACAGAGCCAATAAGGAAGGAATATGCTAATTGACTGCATCACCCTCAAAGATGGTGGCACCCAAAGCTAATAAGGAGGGAGTATGTTAATTGACTGCCCCACCTTCAAAGATGGCAGTGCCCACAGCCACAAGATGGTGGCGCCCAGTCCCCTCAGCCCCACCGGGGTGGCAGGCATGTGGCAAGGTGGGCCTGGCCACTCCACTCGCTTGCCTATGGAGTTCCCCAGTCCCCTCAGCCCCCCAGCTGCCCAGGGCCGGCCCGAGGCTCAGGTAACCAGGGCCGGCCAAGGCTTGCACTGCCGGCAGTAGCAGCAGCAGAGGTGTGATGGGGTATTGCCTTCCCCTGATCACCAGGACACCTCCCGCCCCTGAGGGCTCCCGGACTGTGAGATGGGGCAGGTCAGGCTGAGGGATTCCCCCCTCCAGTGCATGAATTTTAATGCACTGGGCCTCTAGTGTGTGTGTGTGTACATATATATATATATATACATCCTATCTAATAATAGAGTAATATGCAAATTAACTGTACCTCAGAGACAAAAATGGTGGCCCCAATAGCCACAAGATGGGGGCGCCCAGTCTACTCAGCCCCACTGGAGTCCCCCAGTCCCAGGGAGGGCTGCTGCTGAGAGCCGGGCAGCCCGGGTGTCTGGCTGGGAGGTGCCGGGGACCCCATGCTACCATGCCCTCCCAGCAGCAGCCCCCGGTGTCAGGTTGGGAGGCGTCTGTCCCTCACGCCGCCATCCCCTCCCAGAGGCAGCCGAGGGTGTCTGGATGGGAGGCGCCCACGACCCCATGCCACCAACTTCTCCCAGAGGCAGTCCCGGGTGTCTGGATGGGAGGCGTCCACGACCCCATGCCGCCAACTTCTCCCAGAGGCAGTCCCGGGTGTCTGGATGGGAGGCGTCCGCGCCCTCATGCCGCCATCCCCTCCCAGAGGCAGTCCCGAGTGTCCAGCTGGGAGGTGCCTGTGACCCCATGCCACCATCCCCCAAGAGGCAGCCCCGGGTATCTGGATGAGAGGCACCTGTGACCCCATGCCATCATCCCCTCCAAGAGGCAGCCCCAGGTGTCTGGATGGGAGGCGTCCGTGCCCCCACGCCACCAACCCCTCCCAGAGGCAGCACAGGGTGTCTGGATGGGAGGCATCCACAACCCCATGCCGCCATCCCCTCCCAGAGGCAGCCCGGGGTGTCTGGATGGAAGGCGCCCATGCCCCCACGCCACCATCCCCTCCCAGAGGCAGTCCCGGGTGTCTGGAGGGGAGGTGCCCATGCCCCCACGCCACCATCCCCTCCCAGAGGCAGTCCCAGGTGTCCGGCTGGGAGGTGCCCCCATGCCACCAACCCCTCCCAGTGGCAGCCCTCGGTGTCTGGCTGGGAGGCACCCGCACCCCCAGGGAGTGATTCAAGTACTGATGATTCTACCAAAGGAAAAGTTTAGAGAAAGAGAGGACAGAAAAGGAATACAAGGAGAAAGGAAAGAAAGGACAAAAGATGTAACATCAAGAAAAAGAAAGAGAAGAAAAAAAGGAAGAAACAACCACATGATATCACCTGTCCAAGTCTCATGAAATTCCTGTTTAAGGAGTTTATTTTATGACACTTTTAGTTTGGGTTTACATTTTTACTGTTTTGTCAAGACTACGGCAGGTACACTGTCCAATATGTTTTTTTAAAAACACATTTTATTGATTTTTTACAGAGAGGAAGGGAAAGGGATAGCGAGCTAGAAACATCTATGAGAGAGAAACATCGATCAGCTGCCTCCTGCAGTATGTGCCCCCAACCAAGGTACATGCCCTTGACCGGAATCGAACCCGGGACCCTTGAGTCTGCAGACTGACACTCCATCCACTGAGCCAAACCGGTTAGAGCTGTCCAATATGTTAAAGAAAAAACCCTATCTAATATAGAGGGAATATGCAGGGGAGGGAATTTGGGGGTGACCGGGCTGTCAGTGGAGAACCGTTGGAGATGATCTGGCTGGCAGGGGAGCAGTTAGGCGTCGATCAGGCTGGCAGGGGAGTGGTTAGGGGGTGATCAGGCTGGCAGGCAGAAGTGGTTAGGGGCAATCAGGCAGGCAGGTGAGCAGTTGGGAGCCGGTAGTCCCGGATTGTGAAAGGGATGTCTGACTGCCTCTTTAGGCCCGATCCCTGTGGGGTCATCCCCCAAGGGGTCCCAGATTGGAGAGGGTGCAGGTTGGTGAGGGACACCCTCCCCCAGTGCACGAATTTTGTGTACCGGGCCTCTAGTGTGTGTGTGTGTGTGTGTGTGTGTGTGTGTGTGTGTGTGTGTGTGTGTATATTCCTCTTCAGTAAAGAGATGCCAAAGTTTGGTATCTTGCTTACATCCTGGTAGCAAAACACTGTTTTTTCACTTATGCATCCCGAGTATCTTCCTGCATACCTACAAGGTATCTTTCAAATATTACCAATAATTTCAATCAAAAGAATAAAATGGTGGGTTCAGACATGATGTCCTTCTTGAATTCAGGTGTATTTGTTTACTAGGTTGCCATAACAAAATAGCACAGACTGGGTAATTTAAACAATAGAAATTTATTTTCTCACAATTCTGTATACTAGAAGTCTGAGATCAAGGTGTCAATAGGGCTAAATTATTCTGAGGCTTTTCTTCTTGGCTTGTAGATGACAGTCTTCTCACTTTGTCCTCACAGGATCTATTCTTTGTGCCTTCTTCTTATAAGGACATCAGTCCTACTGGGTTACTGTCCACCCTACTACTCTCACTTTAACTTAATTATCTCTTTAAAGATCCCCATCTCCAAAAACAGGGGTTGGCAAAAGTTGGTTAATTTATCAGCCATCATTACCTAACAGATAAATCATAAGTAAGGATACAAAATAATAATATTAACAAGAAGACAAATAATACAAATAAATAACATAATAACTAATAAATAAATAATAATATAAAAATATGTTCTGTATTTCACGTACTCACAATGGTAAACCTATTTTTGCCCACCTCTGTATCGTTATATTCTGACATACTGGGGGTCAGGATTTCAACATATAAAGATGGGGTTGTACAATTCAGCCCAGAACATCAGTTTTTTGAAGAACACTGTTCACTGACACAAGAAGACTCTATTTTTTAATTAATGGAAATGCTACATCTAATAAGGAAAATGTCCAGCATATCTAAGTATCAGTTGGCTTAGCCTTTAAATGTTATCTTTTATCATGGAAGAGTGCAAGAATATCCTACATAATAAAACCTTAATATGCAAATCGACTGAACAGTGGAACAACTGGCAGAATGACCGGTTGCTATGATGTGCACTGACCACCAGGGGGCAGATGCTCAACGCAAGAACTGCCTCCTGGTGGTCAGTGCACTCCCACAGGGGGAGCTCCGCTCAGCCAGAAGCTGGGCTCATGGCTGGCAAGCACAGTGGTGGTGGCGAGAGTCTCTCCAGGCTCTGTTGCAGGTGGGCGGTAAGGAGTGAGGGGTCCCGGACTGTGAGAGCCCTGGACTGTGAGAGGGATGTCTGACTTCTGGCTTAGGCCTGATCCCTGGGAAATGGGGCCTAAGCCAGCAGGTGGACATCCCCCGAGGGGTCCCAGACTGCGAGAGGGTGCAGGCCAGGCTGAGGGAACCCCTGCCCCTACCCCCCACAGTGCATGAATTTCATCCACTTGGCTTCTAGTATATATATAAATTGGTAGACACATTCTACCAGCCTCTTCTTTCTGTTAGAGCTCTGCATGCAAGCACATTGATCTTCCAGGTCTCTCCTACCACAGCATTTGTGGAAGGAGAGGCTTCCAAGAGAAAGGCAATTTTACCTCATCCACTGCTGTAACACACAGCAGGTGTTAATTACTTTGTTATTTCAATTGATCAAAGTGCCCCTAATGCCACAATGACTCTGGGCACACTAACCAATGTGCTATTTTCTTCCCCCTATTTATTTAAAAACCTTACTTCGAGTGTCTATTTGTTCAGCCAAAATTCTGTGTTCTAAATTGTTCCTGGCTCATTCTTACCAGAACATGAAGCTAATTCCCCAAGGTGACCCACAGACGTGGATTCCTGACACTAACTGCAGTGAGAATATAAGAGGAAGTTACCGGTATGTTTATTTTGTCACAGGGCAAAAATCATACCATAGTAATTCCTAGAATTTGCCCCATACAAATTGCTGCCATTTTACCACTTTGTGGAAGAAGATGCAAGGGCTTCAATTTTCTAAATAGTGCATGTGTGTGTCCTGTTCAAGAGCTAATTTGAAGCTCCTTGAAATGTTTGTGATTTAAATGTACAAAACAATGGCTGCGGGGGAGGGAGGGTGGAGGCAGCTGCTCAGTAGAAAATGCTGTCACTGCTGCTGCTTTTATCCAGGGAACAAAATGATTTTGGTTGATAGTTTGTCCATTTTAATCTTGAGAAAGATCAAACGAAACTGTGAAGATTCTGTTCAAGTCATTTGAAAACAAACCAATTAAAGCTCAGGTCCAATACAAGGTGGTGCTAGAAGTGATGAGTCTAGGTTTCCACATTCTCCTACCTGCCTCTGCCACCTAGGTCTGTTATTCCTGAATCTCACTAGGCTCATGCATCCAACTGTGGTCAGAAACCACCTGGTGACTACTCAGTGCTTCACAATTTAGAAAACACAATACAGATTGCATGCTTAGAGCTCACTTTCACCAGAAACAGGGAAGGTTTATTAGTACTATCCT
Source organism: Ia io (assembly GCA_025583905.1). Classification (NCBI taxonomy): domain Eukaryota; kingdom Metazoa; phylum Chordata; class Mammalia; order Chiroptera; family Vespertilionidae; genus Ia; species Ia io. The sequence goes on along the minus strand of JAJQQW010000002.1, from coordinate 90,512,695 downwards.
TACCACATGAAGATCCTGAGGCTTAAAAGTGTACCTCGCTCGCAGCCAGGATGAGAAGAGAAAAACACTCATTCCTGAAGGTAGATGGGTAAGATGGGTAAAGCAGATGTGCTTTTGCTCTTTTCTCCTGCTCATGATCTATGGTTTTATTAAAAAATAATGTCCAACTTTTGGAAAGTTTGCAACAACCAGCAAAAAACACTGAAGTCAAATATAATTTGTCCATACTAAAGACATCCAAGGATAACATAAATAATTTATATCTCCAGACAATACAAATCCTATTCTGCCGCTACATAATTTTATTTGAACAAACAAAATAATATGTGTGAAATTGTCTGCAGTGTCTACTTTCTATAAGTTATCAATATGTGTTGGTTGAATCTAAAACTATTAAACCTATTTTTTCCCTCTTGAGGTTTTTGGGTCTGTTTTTTGTTTGTTTTTCCTCCAGAACTGTTCTGCTTTTGGTGTGCTCCACGACTCACTGCTTGAGGGTATAGCAGAAGCCAGGAATGGAAGCAGTTTTTGGTGGAATTCGTTCTCAGGATTAGGACAAGAAATGGCTTCCAGAGCTATGTGTAGAACATTCTCCATTCCAAGAAATCTTACTGAAAACCTAGACAGAAACCTCAGGTCTCAGGCTAAGTAAATACTCTATGAGTAGTGTCTTAAGATGAACTTTCTGACCAAATCTCATTGTTTTTGGCCTGTCAATATATCTGGTTGTATTTATTGATACATCCCTTAGCAGATTTATTTACATGCTTTCTTGTAAGAAATTTTAAGGCAGGATCTATTAATTCCTGTATTTTTCTCTTTCCAACTAAAGCATGTGGCAAGGGGAGTGCAAGGAATCATACGGAGAAAGAAAATGGGTTTTGGAGTTCAAGTTAGAAAATTTAGAGTATTGGGGATTTTGACTCATGTGTAATCCGAAGAGTCAAAGCAGGTGAAAGAGATTTATAATGTGCAAGAACTATATATATGTTAGTTTGTATGTCAAACAAACCCTAATTAGTTTGTCTTTACAACTTAATTTTCCTTTTGGATGCACAGATATGTAATATTTCAAAGCATCATTTGAAGTTGATGTGGCCATATATGTAAGAGTTATGACCAAGGGAATGGATAGAAAGTGACAGACATTACTTTTGGCTCTGACTCATAAAACAATCCCGTACAAACATCTATATCACCTGGTTAGATGTTAATGTCTGGAGTAACCCTGGAAGCTATGTCTTGAAAAATGACAGAGAATAGACTGTCAGTGATGGGGAGGTTGGGGGGCTAAATGAAATAGGTGAGGTATTAAGCAAAATAAAACAACTCAAAGACACAGACATCAGTATAATGATTACCAAAGGGAAAGGGGTATGGGGCAGGTAAAAGAAGGTAATGGGGGATAGTGGTGACTAGACTTTGAGAAGTGAACACGTAATATAACATACAGACAATGAATTATACAGCTGTACACTTGAAACCTATATAATTTTATTAACCAATGTATCCCCAATAAATTCAATAAACATATTTTTAAACAGAAAAGAAAAATGATAGTCTTCAACAGCCTAGATTGCTGAATAACCACTTGGAACAAAGTCCACATCCCTATTCTAGTAACCAATGGACTTTCACTAAGTAAGAATGAAAGCTCTATTGTGCTAATGAAAATATATACAGGGTTGGGCAAAAGTAGATTTACAGTTGTTCTTAGGAAAATAATATAAAATTAATAAATAATAATACAAGAATAAACTCTTCGCATACTCACAATGGTAAATCTACTTTTGCCTCAGCCCGTATATATTTGATCCAGAAGTTATACAGCCTAGTCAGTAAAGTATTATTATTAAATACTAGAGGTCCGGTGCATGAAATTCATGCAAGGGAAGGGTGTCCTTCAGCCTGGCCTGTACCCTCTCACAATCCAGGACTCCTTGGGGTATGTCTTTCTGGCAATCTGGGACTGCTGGATCCTAACCGCTGGCCTGACTGCCTGCCTGATCACCCCTAACCACTCTCCTGCTTGCCTGATCGCCCCTAACCACTCACCTGCCTGCCTGATTGCCCCTAACTGCTCTCATGCTTGCCTGATCACCCCCAACCCCTCTGCCTGCCTGCCTGATCTCCCCTAACCACTCACCTGCCTGTCTGATCATCCCTAACCACTCTGCATTCCTGCCTGATCATCCCTAACCACTCTGCATTCCTGCCTGATCACCCCTAACCACTCGCCTGCCTGCCTGGTTGCCCCTAACAGCTTGCTTACCTGCCTCATTGCCCCTAAGTGCTCTCCTGCTTGCCTGATTGCCCCTAATCCCTCTGTCTGCCTGATTGCCCCTAATCACTCACCTGCCTGCCTGATTGCCCCTAACTGCTCTGCCTGCCTGCCTGATCGCCCCTAACCTCTCACTTGCCTGCCTGATCATCTCTAACCGCTCTGCATACATGCCTGATCACCCCTAATCACTCGCCTGCCTGCCTGATCACCCCTAACTACTCGCCTGACTGCCTGATCGCCCCTAACCACTTGCTTGCCTGCCTCATTGCCCCTAACTGCTCTCTTGCTTGCCTGATCATCCCTAACCCCTCTGCCTGCTTGCCTGATTTCCCCTAACCACTCACCTACTTGCCTGATCATCCCTAAGCACTTGCCTGCCTGCCTCATCACCCCTAACCACCTCTACCTCGGCCCCTGCTACTGCAACTTCATCTGAAAGGTTGTTCGGCTGTCTAGTCTAATTAGCATATTATGCTTTTATTATTATAGATTATCCAATATCATTTTCTTCTAATATCTGTGGTTATTTTCAGCCTTTTTGCATTGGGAGAACACTTTTAAATACTAAAATTCTTAGTAGTTGTACTTGGAACAATTAAAGGACCCCAAAAAGACACAAGTCAGCAATAATTATAGTACAATAGCTCCTGCAATATAACAGTGTCCTAGCATCTATAAAATCATCCAGTTTTTGCACTAGTTAGTGAGCCAAACTTTAGCCTGGTATGGTTATTTGTGTCATCCTGACTACTGTCCTGATCTTGCAGTCATATTTTCCCAGGAGGCAAGTTATTGTACATTCTGGTAATCATTTGAACTATTTTTTAACTCGTATGCAAAGCCTGTTGTACTGTACACATTACAATGCTATATCTCCTCTGCAGCTCTGTGGATATTTTGAAAGTTGTACATGGACTCTCAGCTACAGCAAAAATATAGTTTTCACATTAATAATTTGGCCTCACCCCTGTCCTGACGATATTCACTGAGGGTCAAGGGCCTGGGTCCTTTAAGGAAACATTTACTGACTTTGTAAAACCCGTGATGCACACAGGGAATCCAATGTGGGACCGGCAACTTCCAGCAGTGTTGATTATTTCAAGACATGGGTCACATGCTGAAGCAGAGGTGATCAGAGTGGTTCTCATTTATTCCACATCACATTGATCAAAAGATTAGCTCCAGCATCCTCTCAGCTCTGCCAAGTTGTTTTAGTTTGCAATTGCTTTCATATTTTCTTTGAGCCTCTGTCTTTTATCTTTCATCATATTTTTTGCTATTTCTTTTATCCTGAACACTTAACTTATGGATCCCAATACATGCTTATCACTCTAGAGTGCCTTGCACAGAATCTGAACAAATTAGGAGCTAAACAATTGTTGATCTGTTATCTTCTCATGTGAGTATAACTAAGATTACCACCCTTGGCACCTGAGCTGTGGTTTTCAAAGCACATTCACATACCTTGCTCACCATTACTCTGTGAAATCAGAGGGGCAAAGTTCTCATTTACAGATGAGGGAACAAAAGCTGAGAAAGACCAATCACCTTTCCACAATGGAATACAAGTGGCAGTTCTGAAACTAAATCCACTCTTTCATAATTTCTAATTTAGTGTTCATTCTACTGAATCACATACAACAACTACAATATTCACGATGTTCTGATGATGATAAGGAAATAATTTTTATTCTGAATGGGCCACAATCATATTGGTATCTTAAAGATATCCTCAAGAATAAACATGGTCAATAAAAATGAGAGCTAAGGCTATTTCCCCTATTGGTCATTTGAGCAATTTTGAATGAGTACTATTTATGAATAAAATTGATTTTCTGGAGTAACTTGATCAAACAAATGCAATAGTTGGCCATGATGAGTAGGAGAGCAATGGTTGCTTTAGTCAAAATCACAACTTTTTCACCCAGATGTTTAAATGAATCTTCATATATGTGTAGAAAGGCCTTTGGAAACTAAAACTGAGAAGGTTAAGATGGAAGGGGATCCTAACTGAGAGAACTTGAGGTATTAAAGACATTACAAGTACATTATAGATTACTTGACAGAGACTAGCAGTTAGCTAGCCAAAAAAATTTGACCCCTCCTTTGGATCTAAAGCTAAACTAAGTCTCCAAATCTTACATGCAGTTAGATGTATTCATATGAATTAGGGCCCTCAAATGGGAGGTAAGTAGGAGTGCTATATGCCACATCTAGGTCTGTCTGGTCCATAAACTCAGTGATTGTGGACCACAATGAATTATTCCTACAGAAGTAACCACAGGACAGAAGGAGCTTGGGTCCCTGAACACTTCTGTCATCCTGACTACTTCCATGTCTCAGTTTCTTTGTTACTTCACCCTAGTTTATCCTAATGTAAGTGACCAACAGAAATATATAAAGTAGTAATAAGGATAGGAAAAAACTTAGTCAATTATTGCTACCTTTGTGGCATTCATCCACAGAAAAAAAAATGAATTTCAAAAGGAAATTTGTTAAGCTTCCAAAACTCAAGGAAGAATCAAAAACCTGAATAAGTTAATAACTATTCATGAAATTGAAACAGTCATCAAAAAGCTTCCAACAAACAAAATTCCTGGACTAGATGACTTTACAGGGGAGTTTTACCAAACATTCAAAGAAGAACTAAAACCTATCCTCCTTAGACTATTCCAAAAATTCAAGAGGAAGGCACACTTCCAAGCTCTTTCTATGAAGCCAGCATTACCCTAATCCCAAAACCAGTTAAAGGCACTACGAAGAAAGAGAATGACAGGCCAATATACCTGATGAACATAGATGCTAAAATCCTCAACAAAATTCTAGCAAACCAGATCCAGCATTTCATTAGAAAGATCATACACTATGACCAAGTGGGATTTATTCCAGGAATGCAAGGCTGGTACAATATCCGCAAATCAATAAATGTGATGCATCACATAAACAAATTGAAAGACAAAAATCACATAATCATATCAATTGATGCAGAAAAGGCATTTGACAAAATCCAACACCCTTTTCTGATAAAACATCTCAGCAAAGGGGGAATAGAAAGATCATACCTCAACATAATAAAAGCCTTATATGACAAACCCACAGCCAACATCATACTCAATGGACAAAAACTAAAACCATTTTCCCTAAGAACAGGAACAAGACAGGGATGCCCTCTTTCACCACTCTTGTTTGACATAGTACTGGAAGTGCTAGCCATAGCGATCAGAGAAGAAGAAATAAAAGGCATCCACATTGGAAAAGAAGAAGTAAAATTGTCATTATTCACAGATGACATGATATTGTACATCAAAAACAATAAAGACTCCATCAAAAAATTACCGGACTTAATAAATGAATTCGGCAATGTAGCAGGATACAAAATTAACACCCAGAAATCTATGGTTTTTTTATACACTAATAATGAACTCACAGAAAGAGAAACTAAAAAGCAATCCCATTTACCATTGCAACAACAACAAAAATTAAGATACCTAGAAATAAATTTAACGAAGGAGGTAAAGGAACAGTACTCAGAAAATTACAGGACACTGAAAAAAGAGATAGAGGAAGACATAAACAAATGGAAGAATATACCGTGTTCAAGGATTGGTAGAATCAACATCATTAAAATGTTCATACTACCCAAAGCACTCTATAGACTCAAAGCAATCTCTATTAAAATACCAAGGGCATATTTCAGAGACCTAGAACAAATTCTCCAAAAATTCATCTGAAGTAAAAAAAAGACCCCTGTTAACTGCAGCAATATTGAGAAAGAAGAACAAAGTTGGAGGGATCACAATACCAGATATCAAGCTATATTACCAAGCCACAGTTCTCAAAACTGCCTGGTACTGGCACAAGAGCAGACATAAAGACCAATGGAACAGAACAGAGAACCCAGAGATCAACCCAAGCCGTTATGTTCAATTAATATTTGACAAAGGAGGCAAGGGCATACAATGGAGTCAAGAGAGTCTCTTCAATAAATGGTGTTGGGAAAATTGGACAGATATATGCAAAATAAAAAAGAAAGAAAGGAAGAAAGAAAGAAAGAAAGGAAGAAAAGAAAGAAAAGAAAGAAAGAAAGAAAGAAACTAGATCACAAACTTACACCATACACAAAAATAAATTCAAAATGGATAAAGGACTTAAACGTAAGACAGGAAACCATTAAAAATCTTAGAAGACTCTTAGGCAGCAAAATAGCAGACATATGTTGTAACAATATCTTTACAGACACAGCTCCTAGAGCAATGGAGACTAAGGAGAAAATAAACAAATGGGACTACATCAAAATATAAAGCTTCTGCACAGCAAAAGAAACCATCAACAAAACAACAAGGAAGCCCACTGCATGGGAGAACATATTTGCCAATGTTATCTCTGATAAGGGTTTAATCTCCAAAATTTAGAGGGAACTCATACAACTTAACAAAATGAAAGTAAACAATCCAATCAAAAAAATGGGCAAAGGACCTAAATAGACACTTTTCGAAAGAGGACATACAGAAGGCCAAGAGATATATGAAAACATGCTCAAAGTCACTCATCATCCAAGAGATGCAAATCAAAACAACATTGAGGTACTATCTCACACCTGTCAGAATGGTTATCATTTACAAATCAACAAACGACAAGTGCTGGAATGGATGCGGAAAAAAGAAACCCTCTTGCACTGTGGTGGGAATGCAGACTGGTGCAGCCACTGTGGAGAACAGTATAGTGTTTCCTCAAAAAACTAAAAATGGAACTTCCATTTGACCCAGTAATCCCACTTCTAGGAATATATCTCAAGAAAACAGAAACACCAATCAGAAAGGATATATGCACCCCTACGTCCATAGCAGCACAATTTACAAAAGCTAAGATTTGGAAACAGCCTAAGTGTCCATCTGCAGATGAGTGGATTACAAAACTGTGGTACACCTACACAATAGAATTCTACACTGCTATAAAAAAGAAGGAATTCTTACCATTTGCAACAGCATGGATAGACCTGGAGAGCATTATGCTAAGCAAAATAAGCCAGTCAGAGAAACATAAATACCACATGATCTCACTCATTTTTGTAATATAACGAACAACATAAACTGATGAACACAAACAGAACCAGAGACATAGAAGTATCGAACAGACTGTAAAACCTATGAGGGAAGAAAGAGGGTGAGGGGGTAAAATATCAACCAAAGGACTTGTATGCATGCACATGAGCAAAACCAATGGACACGGACCCTAGGGAGGTAAGGTCTTGTGTATAAATGGGCGAGGAGGTTGCGGGGGAGAGAGGTTGCGGGAGAGAGATCAATGGGGGGGGGGGGGGGGAAAGAGACTCATGTAATACTTTAAACAATAAAGAATTTTTTTAAAAAAAGGAAATTTGTTGATAAAAATAAAGCATCATTTCAGGAGATTTCTATTATTTATTTACTTGAAGAGTGAACTATTATCATTTATCACAAAGGCAAATAGCTAATTTTAAAGACACAGAAAAGCAATTGAAGTTCTATTTTTCCCCTAAATATCTCAATATTTTCTCTAAAGCTACCTATATTGAAGTGTACAAGGCATTCTCCAAAAATAATGATTATGACTTCCTATGATAAATTTGAGAATTTATGAATAATTTATGACATTTATAAAAGATATGGGTTCAATTAAAATTTGAATATGATAAACACTCTATATTGTATCTACTTTGTTTCATATATATTCCATTTATCTAGGTAACTAGCTACGTACCTACCTATGTACTTACCTATCAATTATGGGCTCTGAAATCAGACTACCTGTGTATAAATCCAGCTACGTCACTATGATTCAAGCACTTACTCTACGCTATTACTTTTGTTTGCAAATATTCCAACTACGGACTAGGGAGGCAATAAAAAAGGCACAAGATGGAAAGAAAGCAAATCATGTGTACAAGAGAGGAAAATGCCCAGTCTATCCATATTAGAAGCTCTGTTTGGGGAATTAGGGAGAAATGAGGCAGCGGAGGCCAGGGGGGTGGGTCATTGATGAGCAGCCTGAAAAGCAAAGGAGGCTGATTGGACACCTGCTGTTTAAGATCCTCTGTTCTGGAAATTCTAGGTCCTGGTTCAGTTGATTTCTTTGGCCTAGCATCCTGTCATGAAGGCAAGAAGGCCTGGTTTAGGGGCAAAAATCTGGAAATGGAAAGCATGGAGTGAATCACGGATAGAAGTTTACAAAGGAAGTACTGCGCACAGTTGGATGACATAAAAAAAAAAAAAAGGCCACGTGGCCCGGCCAGCATGGCTCAGTGGTTGAGCATCGACCTATGAACCAGGAGGTCACAGGTTCGATTCCCGGTCAGGGCACATGCCAGGGTTTCAGGCTCGATCCCCAGTCGGGGGCGTGCAGGAGGCAGCCGATCCATGGTTCTCTCTTATCATGGATTTTTCTATCTCTCTCCCTCTCTCTTCCTCCCTGAAATCAATAAAAATATATATTTATAAAAAGAAAAAGAAAAGGCCACGTGAGGGAAAAAGTCAGCCCTGTCCATGTTACGCCCTGGTTCCAAGCAGGACAGGGATTTATATATTGGGAAGTCAGGGAATGTTGTCTGTGGTTAGAAGCAGTAACAAGTAAACTCTGCAGCCTTCTCTCTACATCTGTCAAAGACCTTGGGTGGTTCCTGTACAGTCCTGCCTGGGAAGAGGAGGCTGGGCTGGACCGTCTCATAGGAGAGCTGCCTGCTCAGTGAGTCTCACAAACAAAAGGCTCTCCACTCCAATCAGAGTGGAGCAGAATGTGACAACCAGGCATCTGAGAAGCCTGACAAGAGTTTTGTGGCGGCTCCCCACCCCATCCTTTCCCAGAGCAATGGCTGAATCCTGTGCAAAACACTGGCGCTGCAGCCACCTTATGCGGAGAACACTGTGTTTTCCTGCCGCTCAAGTCGGCTTCAGCACTTGCTGCTAAGTCGGTGGCGAAGCTCACTGCTGCCACGCCACACGGCTGGCTAATCGGGACCTATTATGCTGAAGAAAGCTGCTTGATGTGCCTTTTAAAATTTTACCACCGACACACCTACCATCTGACACCGTACAATTAGCCCTGTGCTTTTGGAGCCACGGTAGCGGCAATAGTACCACATCAGAGAGATCATTATTTGAGATTAAAAGCCGCCCGTGTGCACACAGGGTTCCTCTGCCCTTCTAGGCAAGACTTGAGGGTGTTAGTCTTTGTATTGTCGAAAAGTGTTAATTTTTCAGAGCATTTTCTCCTTAGAAAACCACTGTGCTATATTGTCATCTGATTCATTACACTCTGCCCTCCTGGGAAATGTTATCCCTTCTCTAGACTGAGAAAATAGCACCTGCTGAGCATTTCTTTATGTGTTTGCCTGAGAAGGATATCTGTTTGGGGAGCTTTGTGACATTTCAGGCCACCAAACGATCATACAGAAAACCTCTGTGGCATCTCCATGTAATTTACATTCTCGTATAGTATCCCTAGTACAATGTCCCCCACTTCCTGCCACACACACACACACACACACACACACACACACACACACACGCACACACACACAGAGTCAGACACTCAAAGACACAGGCACTCAAACAAAAAACACACAGACCCAGAGGCACACACAGACACACATAGCTGCCCACACACACACATATATGCAGAGGCCAGACTCAAATCCAATTCAAAAGAAGACAGACAGGACATCACTACAACGGTACATTGTCAGAGAAACATGATACTGAAAGGTTTCTCAAGCATTTCAAGAAGGCAAGGAACTAGATATAAATACTATGAATGAAATTCTAATGTAAAAAGATAATCAGAGTCTGTGATATACCATGTACAAATGTAGTTTTGAACAGCAAGGACAGAACATTACAAACACAGATTCTTAGAATATTCCAGATATAAACTTGTCAGGGCATCGAGAAGAGCCAGTGGTCATGAGACTGTGACAAGAACTTGCTTTCTTTTAAATTGTTGACACTATTGCAGATGCCCCCATTTCTCCCTCCTTTGCCCCCTCCATCCAACCTCTGCCTCACCCCAGGCCTTCACCTCACTATTGCTTGTGTCCCTGGGCTATGCATACATGCATATATGTTCTTTGGTTAATCTGTTCGCTTCCTGGCAACAAGAGCTTTCTAAACTGTGAACTAAACCACGGTGTTCCTTCCTCTAGCTTGATGTTTTGTGGAGGAGGAAACGTGTTTGGGGAGCCCTATTCACATACTACCTGTTCCAAAAGGCGATGCAAATTCTCTGGTGAGGGGCATCTGGCAGACATGGGCAGGGAATGAAAGGTTTTAGGATAATGCATAATATTCCTGCTGGTGCTGGGTTTTTTAACTAGGGAATAAGAAAGTTCCCACCTTTCTCAAATCTGTTTCTGTCCATCTGTAGTCTGTGGGATTGAGAGCTCTCCTGCTGCAACTTAGAAAATAAAAAAGCTGAACCTTAGATACCAAAACATTTCAATAGCTGATTTTTGTTATTGTTCTGGTGGTGGTGGGTTCCCATTCTTTTCTCTACTTTAGCTGCTGTTCAGAAACCTGTGACATTTCTTGGGAGGTGCCAGGAGAACATTTTTTTGCTGAATTTCCAGCTGGAACTTTTAAGAATTAAAATGTCCCAATATGCCAGTACTCATTCTATTTCTAGTCATGTTATGAATCTGATTTGACTAAAAATATAGACTTTTAGATTCTGGCAGAAAGAAAGAGAGTTTCTAACTCCAAGGAAGGAAGAGAAGAGAAGAGAAGAGAAGAGAAGAGAAGAGAAGAGAAGAGAAGAGAAGAGAAGAGAAGAGAGAGAGAGAGAAGAGAAGAGAAGAGAAGGGAAGGGAAGGGAAGGGGAAGGGAAGGGGAGGGAAGGGAAGGGAAGGGAAGGGGGAAGGAGGAGGGAGTGGAGTGGAAAGAAGGAGAGAGGAGAGGAGAGAGAGGGGAAGAAAAAGAAGGGGAGGAAAGGGAGGAAGGAAGAGAGAGAGAGAGAGAGAGAGAGAGAGAGAGAGAAGAAAGGGAGGGAGAGAAGAAATAAACTGAAGAATTTCCAATACTTTACTATTTGTTTGGGGTTGGAGTGTTGGGTACTGGTCAGGTAAAAGGTCTATTGACTTCTTGAATTATAGCAAGATTTAAAATAGACTGTTCTCTATTTAAGTGCTGCTTCAGAAGTCATACCTCCTGATATCCCTAAATCTCAATAGTTTACATTTATGTAATAGCATATCTTAAATATAGAAAATTTGTTTTTCTTTTATTATATCACAGATTCCATCAATGTATAGCTAAACAAGATTGAAGAAAATAATTGAATGTGAAGAACTGAAATCAATGTCAGCACATCTTCTAAAGAGCTATAACCACGGTGAACTGCTATACCACCTGCTCCAAACAGACAGATGGAAGCCCTATGGGGGTCATGGCTCCCCTTGTAAAGAAAGCTGGAATCACATGCATGCACAATTTTGACAGAACAAAAAAGATGAAGGCACTGACACTTAATAGGAGATCATAGTGACTTTGTTAAGAAATGTCAGCACTCTCAACTTCTGACTCCCTCTACTTCTTATCATTTTAGGGTTAGGTAGGTGCATCATTCCTTAAGCACATTTCACTAAGAAGAACGAGAGGACAAATCTGCATACTCATAGGCTCTGGCAAGCATGCAGATGGAATAAGCTAAGTATGTTGGGTAACAGAAATAAAACACAGAGCCGTATTATATTTGGTTCCATACTGCCTAACAGCAACTTTACATTCATGTTAGATTTGGATGATTGATGGTAGACTGAAGATGGGGGGGAAGTGATATTAAGGAAGAGGTTAGATGGAAAAGAAAGGGGCACATTAGATAGAAATTCCAATTTTAGGACAGTGTGTGTGAAAATTGTCCTATGGGGAGATTCTTTGGAAGGTATACTTAAAGAAGAAAATAGTTAATTGTTGTTGATTAAAAATATGGTCTGTAATATAGTAAACAAATTAATAAATTTCACATTAAAATGGGACTATAGAAGATGGTAGTTACTTCTTTGTCCTATGCAAAGTAAGGCTTTATTTTTTTTTTTATTAATGTTTGAGACTTTTTAAGGTTTTAAAATCCTTTCCATTTGCTCTGGAAGGCATATGTCCCATTATTAGAAAAATGTGTTTGTATTTATTAGATAAACAATAGATCGATAAATTCATTCATTCATTCATTCACTGTACAGCACTATCTTGCAGGCCATTGAGAATTATTGGTCTTTACCAACTAAAAGCTTTGAGCATTCCCTAGTCATTTTGACAACTAAAACAGAAAAAACAACACACACACAAAACAACCCATACAAAACAACTTCCAGTCATTTCCAAACATTCAACATTCTGAAGAAGTCTTGAAAAAGGCTGTGAATATAAAATAAACTCTATAGTTTCTAACTCCAAGGAATAATCAGTCTGGTGGGGAAATAAAAATCCTATCTAATAAAAGAGTAATATGCAAATTAACCATCACTCTGCTACACCCACCAGCCAATCAGGAGCAAGTATGAAAATTAACCCAACCAAGATGGCTGCAGCCACGGAGAGAGCAGGAGGGAGGCTTGGGTTTCCCCGGCGATGGAGGAAGCCAAGCTTTCCGCACACCCTGGGTGGCCCAGGCCTCCACTTAAGGCTACAAAGTTTCAATTATAGCTGCTGCCACAAAGCAAGCAGAAGGCTTGGCTCCACTCCAGGCTACAAAGTTTCAATTGTAGAAGATAAATAAATTCCAGATACCAGGGCCTACACTTGGGTCAACGGGGGGCATGGCTGGCCTGCAAACCACCACAGGCCCCTAGCCCAGGCCACTCCATGCCCCAAGGGAACCCCCACCCTGATCCAGGACACCCTTCAGGGCAAACCAGCTGGCCCCCACCCATGCACCAGGCCTCCCTCTATCTTATCTAATAAAAGAGAAATATGCAGATTGACCATAACTCCAACACACAAGATGGCTGCCCCCATGTGGTCAAAGATCCTGCCCCCATGTGGACACAAGATGGCCACCACAAGATGGCCAGCAGGGGAGGGTAGTTGGGAGGGACCAGGCCTGCAAGGGATGGCAGTTGTGGGCGATCAGGCCAGGAGGGGAGGGTAGTTGGGAGGGACCAGGCTGGCAGAAGAGTGAAGTTGGGGGTGACCGGGCCTGCAGGGAAGGGCAGTGGGGGGGACCCAGGCCTGTAGAGGAGGGCAGTTAGGGGGTGACCAGGCCTGCAGGGTAGGGCAGTTAGGGGTGACCAGGCTGGCAGAAGAGTGAAGTTGGGGGCTACCGGGCCTGCAGGGAAGGGCATTGGGGGGGACACAGGCCTGTAGGGGAGGGAAGTTAGGGGGTAACCAGGCCTTCAGGGGAGGGCAGTTAGGGGTGACCAGGCCTGCAGAGGAGGAAAGTTGGGGGCAAACAGGCTGGCAGGGGAGCAGTTAGACATCAATCAGGCTGGCAGGGAAGTGGTTAGGGGGTGATTAGGCTGGCAGGCAGAAGCAGTTAGGGCCAATCAGGAAGGCAGGCAGGCGAGCAGTTGGGAGCCAGCAGTCCTGGATTGTGAGAGGGATGTCTGACTGCCTGTTTAGGCCCGATCCTAAACAGGCAGTCAGACATCATTTGAGGGGTCCCAGATTGGAGAGAGTGCAGGCTGGGCTGAGGGACACCCCCTCCCCCATGCACGAATTTCATGCACTGTGCCTCTAGTACAAGTATAATTGTTTTGCTGATGTCTTGCTCCACAGTCCTGTCATTTTTAAAACTTCTGTGCAATAATGCATTTAGAGTCCAGTTCTTCTCTTCTCTGAACTCAGCCTGGAATGGTGCTCACAGGAGTTCAGCTAGGGTGTGTGCCAGACAGCTGGGGCAGTGGAGGCCCCCTCACATACTGGACTTTGCTGGCCGGGCTGGTTCCATCTGGTGGTGATGTCCTCTACTGCAAGAATTCTCTTCATGTAGGTGGTGTGTTTGTGAATTCAAGGGGGGTGGCATTATTCAACCTTACTCTGTATCTCCATTGCCGAGGGATCTGTCTTCAGAGAAATAGCACCGACTCTCCTTGGCTCTGCCAGCAGCAAATATTCCTAATCTGTTGTCTGGGTTGGGTTTTCATCATGTGGCTGAGCAACCAGCTGAGCACCCATACAGCTAATACTCATCTCTTCCCCTGGGCTCCCCAGATGGAGCCATAGGAACAAATGAGGCCCTTTTATTCACTTTCTTAGGACCACAGAATACTGGAATGGGGTGAGAGTCCTTCTTTTACCCTTCCCAGATACAAGTTGTCACTATCCTTATAAGCCATTGGTCATGAGATAGTAATGTAGATCTCCTATGTTCAGAAGTCTGTAGACCAGAAAGGGGACCACCCTGGATGGACAAGTATACTCCTCAACTTCCAAAGAATAGAATATGATGGCTAGGAAAAAACAGTAACTTGATGGTGGAGAAGCCTTGCTAACACTACCTTGACCAAGTCACCAAGGTTAACCAAGTTATGGTGATATCATGAACCCCCAGGTATGAGAAGATGAGAGAAACACTTCATCACTGCTGTTCTTCCCCAAACCTATAACCGCAATCTGATCATGAGGGAAACTACAGATAAATCCAAGTCAAGGAGTACCCTACAAATTTCTGACGAGGACTCAAAACTGTGAAGGTCAAGACAAATAAGTAAAGACTGAGAAACTGTCAGAAGTGACTAAGGACACATGATGAAACAATGCTATCTAGTACCCTGGATTGAATTCTGGAACAGGGAAATGACATTAGGTAAAACTTGTACAATCTGAATAAAATCTGGAATTTAGTGCATAGTCATGTATCACTGTTGGTTTTTTAGCTTTTTTGATATACCTTGGTAAGTTAAGATGTTTATCTTAGAGGAAACTGGGTGAAGGGTCTATGATTGTGCTATCATTGCAACTTTTGTGTAAAACTAAAATTACTCCAAAATAATAGTCTCTTAAATTATCAAGGAGAGAATGGAACAATGTTTGGCTCAACAGCATGGCAATGGCCTTATCAGCAAGAATTTTATATGTCATGTGTGAGACACTTGAAGAATTTTGATTAGAGGGGAAACGTGGTTAAGTTTTTATTCTAGAAAGATTGAATTGGAAGTTATGTGGAGGAAAGGATTGATTGAGAACTGGCTGAGAACAAGAAGCTGGAAGGGTGGTGTGATGAGCTTAAATATAAGTTCCAACAAGAAGGCTATTACAACCTTTGTAGAAAGAAATCAAGTGAGCCTCTGTGTGTGTGTGTGTGTAGTGTGTGTGCATGCACGTATGTGTGTATGTGTGACAGACAGCATCAGAACAAAGATATTTCTTCTCAAATTCTCAAAAGGCCAGTATATACATTTTTAATAAAAATGAAACATAGATCACTGTTTCTCTTTGATTGCATTAGTTTTTAGTTATTTTAATATTAAAAAAAAAGAAAAGAAAAAGAAAACCAGACAAAGGATATGGCATCATCTGACTTGAAAATAACATTGTAGATTTGGTTTAAAAAAACAAAACAAAAAACAAACTATTAGCTATGCAATTTTGGTCTAATCACTTCAGCAGGACCAGAGTTTTTCATTTTGAAAACAAGAAGATTGAAATAGAATGACTTTGATTTTTAAGATAGCTATCAGAGGTGTTGCAATGAAATTGCTACCTTTGGAACATTATTGGATTAGAACACGATTAATCAGTTTCCTCCCGGGCCTAAAGAGAATTAATAATTGTTGAATGCTTATTATTCTAAAAATATTTCTTATCATTAATGATTTTTTTAATCCTGTGATGGTAATGGTTGCCTAAAAACATAAAATTACTATATTAACAAGAATTAATTTCAAACTTTGCTGTCTTACTAAATTCCTAGGAATTTCAATATGAAGATTCATGAGTTAGGCACTTCTGAGCAATAAAATTTGTTTGGTAACTACTGAAGTGGTTGCAGTTTTAAAACTGTTCATAAAAATACCTTTAATGCTTTCAGACTTCTGGAAAAGTAATCAGCCATGAAAACGTTAGAAATACTGTTCTGCAATAGATATTCACTGATTAAAAAGAGCCAAAATGTTGACAAACTTTTTTATAAACCTGCACTCATTTTTTTTGTGTGTGAACTATTACTAATACAAGGAAGACATTTATTCTGATAAGGTAATGTTGAACAATTTAGCACATTTAAAAAAAAAATTTCCAAGCTGAGAAATTTGGTATGATTCCACTGAGAGCAGATACCAAGTAAATAAAACTTATCCATCATTTAATCATACCAATTTATTTTTTTCCTGAAGGAGGCTGAAGCAAACACTGTAATGATAGTGTTTACATGAATATGATTATCTATTTTTCTATTGCTTACAGTTTCTAAATTATTTCAGCTCAGAATTTCTTTTGACATTATAAAAAAACTTCACTTGGAATTAAACAATAGACTGAACCATATAAATATTTTATTTTTAAAAATATAGTATTGCATTGATGAAGCTCTTATTAGTAACTTACATAATATTTATATCATAGAATTCTTTCCCATGACATATAACACTTGAAGTCACAGCTGAATTTTTACTGTGGATCTTTTCAAATAAAGCTTAATATCAACCTAGGGCAGATAAACATATATGGTTGCAATTGAGATTAATTATATTTTAGGGTCATAAAGGAGGCCTTCAAAAGTAACAGAAAGAAAATCTTTGCAAGGCGCATATTGTGATTTTGCAAATGATTTCTACTGCCTATAAAAATTGATAGGAGAGAGTGCTTTGGCCTTGCCTTATAAATCAGAGTAGTAAATCCAGCTCTCATCTGTCAGAAACCACTGAAGCTCATTTCTACTCAGCATTTATTTGGCTCTGTTTCAAGTTTGCTTTTATTTTTAATTTCATGAAAGAATGTCAAAAGCCAACATCAAGCATAAAGAGAAAAAAAAAGGTATGTTTACAGATTCAACTCAGCAGAACACACTAAAATTTGCATATGATCTAAGAAGGAAACTTGATATTTGAATGAATTATTCTGACAGTTTTAGAGAAATCTAGAAGGAAATGGACATCTCCAATTGGGCATATCCTCACTACATTTTAAATTAGTATTACATAAATATTATCATAGTTTCAATTTTACAATAACCCACTGCTTTTACCACAGCTTTCTAAGCTTTTTGTAAAAATTGCATTCTGTTCCTTCTATTAAGCCCAACTTACTTTTCCACTATTTTGAGAATCTTCCAGGTGTTAGTCCAACAAGGACACCCCTGCCTCTACAAGATCCATCTCTATGTGTTTCTATGGTGTCTTTAGTCATTGGGACAGCCTTGACTTTTACTTTTGTATCCATGACCCATATGATAAATACCACTGGAATGATAACAAAAGAGGAAAGAATAAATGGAACACAATATTAAAGAAGCATTTTTTAAAGGAATCTAAGAAGCCTAAGCAACATTTTTGCCTTTTTTTCAATATAACATTAGAACTCATAGTCCTTGATCTTCCGGCCTGTTATTTCAAACCACTAAGCCATGTTGCTCCTCTCAATAAGTAGACAAAGACTCATAAATGCCTTTGCAGTGTGAGACGACTTTGGAAAATACAATGTATCTAGAACAAAGAAGCAATGATGTCTTTCTAATTGATCTTGTTACCACCACTGCTTAAATTTAAGGTCTACTGCTTTCATATCATTGAAAGACTACTCAAAGATCCACTTCTAATGCCAGTAGAGCATAAAGACACAGCTGGTTTAAAATATATATTGTAACATTCCTTATCTGATTTACACACAGACCCTGAGTGTATAAGAATGTTCTATTTCAAAATTAACACACAGGTAATTCTGAAGATTTTCAAATGATTGACAATAAATGTTACTTGTGAATATAAAAAAGAAGAAATTAGTATAGAAACAATAGCACTGGTATATAATTATCTTTAATATATTAACATATTTGGCAAATATAGGTAGATGCTTAAGTCTTTCCTCATTCTAGAAATATTGTTTTATTTAAAAGAGTGAAGAATAAAGAATATTAACAATCAGACTTTGTGGCTTTTCTGAGTTTGAAATTAGAAACTCTGTCAACAGAGTCAGTGTTTTCAAAAGGGTACAGCAATTAGCCTTACAAATTCACAAACTCTCAGTACATCAAAGTATCACTGTCGCAATTTCAATTCTCTTTACTATCCTCAAAGTATTCTTTTAAAAAATATATATTTTATTGATTTTTTTACAGATAGGAAGGGAGAGGGATAGAAAGTTAGAAACACCAATGAGAGAGAAACATCAATCAGCTGCCTCCTGCACACCCCCTACTGAGATGTGCCTGCAACCAAGGCACATGCCATTAACTGGAATTGAACCTGGGATCCTTCAGTCCACAGGCCGACGCTCTATCCACTGAGCCAAACCAGTGAGGGCCAAAGTATTCTTTAACATACATATTGATGCTAAAACAAGAGTGTTTATATTTGATATTGTAGGAAAGAGGAATCATAATCATCTATGGAGACACTATAGATGTTATACTCATAAACAAACATACATCTCCATTAAGTAGATTTCATATTTATTTTCAATGCCTATGAATATATAAACTATAAGGTTAACCATTCGGAAGGAAATAATTTTCTATCATCTCAAATGTTCACATTTTTACAAATAAGCCTGTGATTTACTTTCTTCTGCTTTCTGCATGTAAAGAATTTTTAAGTAATAAAATATGTATCCTCTATATAAGCAGCAGTTATCTTAATTATATTTATGTCAATCAGGTTGACACTTAAAAGTTTTGGCAACATGCTTGTAAAGTTTGAGATTTATTTTGTTTTTCTATTACTGTTCAAAGAATAGAATATCCAAACATTAGAATATGCTTTGATAATTTTAGATGTTTAATGACAGTGAAGACTAAAAAAAAAGATTAAAGAAAAATTTTTCTATTAGTAGAATGAATGTCCATTCTATGTAGTAGAATAACTCAACTGAATTAATACAATTCAAAATTTCATTCAGAAAAGAAACAATCAACAAAACAACAAGGAAGCCCACTGCATGGAAGAACATATTTGCCAATGTTACATCCAATAAGGGTTTAATCTCCAAAATTTAGAGGGAACTCATACATCTTAACAAAAGGAAGATAAACAACCCAATCAAAATAATTGGCAAAGAACCTAAATAGACACTTTTCGAAAGATGACATACAGAAGGCCAAGAGACACATGAAAACATGCTCAAAGTCACTAATCATCCAAGAGATGCAAATCAAAATGACAATGAGGTACCATCTCACACCTGTCAAAATGACTATCATCACCAAATCAACAAAGGACAAGTGCTGGCGAGGATGCAGAGAAAAAGGAACCCTCGTGCACTGCTGGTGGGAATGCAGACTGGTGCAGCCACTGTGGAGAACAGTGGAGTTTCCTCAAAAAATTAAAAATGGAACTTCCATTTGACCCAGTGATCCCACTTCCAGGAATATATCCCAAGAAACACCAATCAGAAAGGATATATGCACCCCTATGTCCATAGCAGCACAATTTACAAAGTGCCTATCAGCAGATGAGTGGATTAAAAACGGTGGTATATCTACACAATGGAATACTACTCTGCTATAAAAAAGAAAGAACTCTTACCATTTGCAACAGCATGGATGGACCTGGAGAGCATTATGCTAAGCAAAATAGCCAGTCAGAGAAAGATAAATATCACATGATATCACTGATTTGTGTAATATAATGAACAACATAAACTGATGAACGAAAATAGAACCATGACAGAGAAGCATTGAACAGACTGTAAATCTCAGAGGGAAGGCAGGGGATGGTGGGGTTTACAGGTCAACCAAAGGGCTTTTATGCATCTATATAAGCATAACCAATGGACACATACAGTAGAAGGTGAGGGCATGTGCTAGGGGTGGGAGCAGCCAGGGAGACGTTAATGGTGTGGGGGGGGAAGAGACATGTAATACTTTAAACAATAAAGAATTTAAATTTTTTTCATTCAGAAGACCTTCAGAGAAAAAAAAATTTTGTTCAGAAGTCATCACTGGATGGAATAAAACAACACTTCAATTGAAATCACACTTAGAGATAAAATAAAGTTAAATATTATACAAATAACAGGTTTATTCAATACCACATTGCCTATCCTACTAGTCTGTGACAACACTGAAGATGCAAAATTGTCCAGGCTACAATGGCCATCCGGTAGTCCTTGCTGCTCCTTAGTAAGTGTGCTGGTTTTTCAGTTGTGGATACATAAGATTGCACTTCCCTGATTTCTTGATGTTAAATGACCACGTGACTTGTTTTCACAATGGGATGTGGGTACTGATAAATAATTCCCCATCTTTCTCTCCTCTTGGGTCAGAGATTGCGCATTCACATGTTAATATGGGGAATGACAGGGAGACACCAAATGCAGGCTCTGCCCTGCGTCCTATGTATAAGATAGAAGATCAAGAATAAGAAAACATTTTAATGTTTTTGATATTATTTCTTAATACAACATATCTAGCTATTCTGATGGATACATAGCCTTTAACTTAATAAATAAATAACAATTTTATAAAACAGCCTTGATTTGCAGATCAAGCAAATCCTTTTGATATCAATTTATGAAGTTAATTCTCAAGGGAGAATGGGATCTCTTTTCATCTTCTGGATTTACTACAAATTACTCATGAGGACCCTGATAACAACAGAGAAGTGGGTCTCTTTCTTGTTTATACAGGCCACAACATATTTTTACATCACTAATCTATCTTTCTAAGAAGCCTCAAAATCAACATTATGGTAATCTGTTCTCTCTCTCTCTCTCTCTCCCTCTCCACACCTGTTTCCACCATATTCTCTCAAGAGTTTGACTGGACAAGCCTAAAGTTATATTGCAATGTGTTGCTATAACTTTGGAGTAGTATATATATGATGCAAATATCCAACAGAGAATCATTACAAAAAGACAAAGACAGGAAAATACTCTAATAGATTTGGCACATGATAAAACTCTACATAGATGAATATAGTTTTAGGACCAGAAAGAAAGTTTTTCATTTGCAAATAAAAGTTTAGGTAAGTCCTATAAAATAGCATAAGGAATACATTTCACTTATTTTAAATCTTTGCCTTTGTTGTATTTAATCTATACAACACTTGAATTTAGAAATATTTCCTGCGTTTTTGCAGATACACAGAGCTTTTCTAACAAGTTCATACTGGTAAGAATCAGTAGAGTTGGACTTCAAACTGAAGGCTGACATCAAATCTCTAAGTTATGTAAATAGAAGTAATCTCCCTGGTCCCTATTCCTTTCCACCAGATATGGCTACAGTGTGGGCTTAATGAAAAACCTGGAAGGCTTCTAAATAACTTTTGAAAATTAATGAGCTTATAGAAACTCATATCTCAATAACTCACATACAATTTGACAGCTCATTCCAGTACACCTCATGAATGAAATCCTAGGTTAATGAATCTAAATACACTATCATCAGTGGGTCAAATCGTTTCACAGATGGTTCATTGGGAAAATCTATCATTTGATTGTCATTTTCTACATTGTAACATCAAAAAATGGATTTTTCTCTAAAGTCAGATGCAAGTTGTTTTGTGATGCATTACTCTTTAGAATAATCAGTAGTGTGTTGTAATACCTAGAACACTGCTCCCATAAAACATCTTTTCATTATCTACAGGAATAGTCTAGGACAGTGGTCGGCAAACTCATTAGTCAACAGAGCCAAATATCAACAGTACAATGATTGAAATTTTTTTTGAGAGCCAAATTTTTTAAACTTAAACTTCTTCTAACGCCACTTCTTCAAAATAGATTCGCCCAGGGCATAGTATTTTGTGGAAGAGCCACACTCAAGGGACCAAAGAGCCACATGTGGCTGGCGAGCCACAGTTTGCCGATCATGGGTCTAGGAGATGGCAGCTGTTGGCAGCAAGTCAAAACACAAAACAATGGGTTTCCTTATGATCTTCTACCAGAAAAATACTAAAATATATTATAAAATATCATTTGTGTTAAATAGTTTGCTGGCAGCCACATTTTGTTCAGCAGTATATCTATCTCCTCATCTAATTGAAATATAGCTGGCACTGATTGAAGGGCTAATAGCTGTGACATACAAAATGCGTTTTGTTGACACAGAATATTCCTTCATTTATTCGAAATATATTTGAGAACAGGCCACATGTTAGGTGTTATAGGCAGTGATCCTTGGAAATACAACATGTCAATTAAAAAACAATTATATTCTAGGGGAGAAAAAAACAAGTCATAAATTATTACAATGCACTATCAAGGTTAACTGCCATTATTTTAAATGCATGTGCATAATAAGGAGTATTTCCTTAGTCTTTCCTTTACTTCCTTGCCTTTAACACTTTTGAAGACTACAGGATAGTTACTGAGTAGAATGTTTCTTATCGGGTTTCTCCCTGATGCCTCTTTGTGACTATACTCAGGTTTTGCTTCATTGACAGAAATTTTACGTAAGTGATAATGGTTCTTCTCATTGCATCTTATCACATGGCACACATGCTTTTGATTTGTCCTCAAATTGGTCATATGAACTTTGATCTCTTCATTTAGGTGGTATCTACCAAACTTTTCTACTGTGAAGTTACTTTCTCGTTATATGCAATTAATAAACATTTTGTAGGGAAGGTGTATTTCTAGATATGTATATTTCCCATTATCAAATTTTAATTTATTCCTGGACTCCTATTTTATGAAGTTTTAAAAACTTACCTTAATTATTGAGAATATTACATTGTCTTCCCCATCTTCCCCCTGTTGCCCCACTCCACCCAGTTCCCACCCATCCCAACATTCATCACTCTGTTGTCTGTGTCCATGGGAAATGCATATATGCATATAAGTTCTTTAGTTAGTTATAATTTCTTGTTATTATTATTGCTTTAAAGAATAGTTTACTGATTTTCAATGAGAGAGGAAGGGAAAAGGAGAGAGAAAAACATTGATGAGAAAGTACAACATCAATCGTCTGCCTCCTGCATGCCCCCCACCTAGGAATGAGCCCCAAAACTGTGGCAACCTCATGGTACATAGGATAACACCTAACCAACTGAGCCATACTCGCCAGAGCACTTGTTATTATTTATTTTGATGCTCCAAGCAGTGGGAACTCTTTCAAGCGGGCACCTGTGTCCTTTTACTTATTTCTGTTAATTTTTGAGAACATACAATCATCCTATCTAATAAAAGAGTAATATGCAAATTGACCATCACTCAAACACACAAGATGGCTGCCCCCATGTGGTCAAAGATAGCTGCCCCCATGTGGACACAAGATGGCTGCCACAAGATGGCCAGCAGGAGAGGGCAGTTGGGACTGATCAGGCCATCAAGGGAGGGCAGTTGGGAGGGACCAAGCCTGCAAGGGAGGACAGTAGGGGTGACCAGGCTGGCAGAGGAGGAAAGTTGGGGGCGACCGGGCCTGCAGGGAAGGGCAGTTGGGGGGGACCCAGGCCTGCAGGGGAAGGCAGTTAGGGGCCATCAGGCTGGCAGGGGAGCAGTTAGGCATCAATCAGGCTGGCATGGGAGTGGTTAGGGGGTGATCAGGCTGGCAGGCAGAAGCGGTTAGGGGCAATCAGGAAGGCAGGCAGGTGAGTGGTTGGGAGCCAACAGTCCTGGATTGTGAGAGGGATGTCTGACTGCCTGTTTAGGTGGGATTGGGCCTAAACGGGCAGTCGGATATCCCTCAAGGGGTCCCAGATTGGAGAGGGTGCAGACTGGGCTGAGGGACATCTCCCCCCCATGCACGAATTTCATGCACTGGGCCTCTAGTAGTTTTATAAATAAGATATTCTAATATCACCTTACAATTTTCCTGCTTTATACCTAGAATCAGTCTGGTTCTTTTCTAATTGTAATTCTCTGTTATTAATAAGTGTGACTCTCATTATCCTTATTTACTTATTTGATTAATTTTTCTGTATGTACCAATCTTTTTTTTTTTTTTTTTTTTTTTTTTTGCCATCAAGCCTGTCCACATCAACCCCACCAGTAATCTCCTTTGGCTCCAATGCCCTCCATGGGCTCCAATGCCCTCCATGGGCTGCCACCACCACTCATGAGCATGAAGCCCTCCTCACTCTGCCTGGGCTCAGAAGCATAGGGCCAGCCTAGTCCCTGATAAGAAAGCCCCTGTCACCCTTGTTGTGCTTAAATTTTTGTGGTGGGCAGTCTTCTCCAAGGTTACCTTCCTTACTTTGTTCCAAATATGTAACAGGATCCCCTTTCACTCCCAGTCCCACACAGACTTCCTCTTCACTGTACCCTGGCTTGCATATCTCACCCCTGACCCCACACCTTGAATGGATGCCTTCCTCATCCCTCTGGGTTCTGGCATCCAACAGCAGGCCACCCCACAGCTCCAGCAAGCTCTCACCTGCTCTCTTTAACATCCCCTTAGAGCAGTGGTTCTCAACCTTTCTAATGCCGCGACCTTTTAATACATTTCCTCATGTTGTGGTGACCCCCAACCATAAAATTATTTTCATTGCTGCTTCATAACTGTAATTTTGCTACTGTTATGAATTGTAATGTAAGCCATCAATATTTTTACATCAAAGAAATTATAAATTGGATTTGACTTTGAGAGAGATGCATTGGACAACTATAGCAGCACAGATTTTGAAGCAATAAGGTCAGTGCTCAGTTACCAGAAATGTGCTTTACTGTCATAAGCAGACAATTCTCATGTGCATGTGAAGTATGACTATAACTGTAGGATTTTTAAAAAGAAAAAAACATTTTTGAGTCTGGGAGAAACTGGTTAATTAGGTAATATGGAGTAAAGGGAAATTAAGGGGTCTTACTGACATTGAGCTTTATGTCAATGTCATAAATGTGACATTTTATCATTTGGAATTGGAAAATGTGACATTTAATCATTTTTGGATTTTCTTTCTCCAAATAATTCTTTCTTTTCCCATTTCCCAATACATAGTCTGGCCTCTAACCTTCCTAACACTATTCTTTTAAATCTGTGTTCTTTTTTAGACTCACCATGTGTACTTCTTAAATTTTAGTATATGCTATAAATTTCTCACTTCTCCAACCAGGAAATATTCCCCTGATGTCTACTCAAATAATGCAATCTTATAAAATTTGCCCAATCTTTCATTCAGTTTTTAGGGACCTTAACTTTTGTCATATTTTTTGTCTTTAATATCTGTAAGTGATAAAACATCTATAGTAACAATCTTGACAAATACATATCTGCCTGACTTTATAGTTCTCTCAGAAATATGAATCACCAGTAGATCAGAGTATCAATAAAAAACAGTAATGCTGCTAAAGAGTTATTTAAATTGCAGCAGAGTCAGCAACCATAAACCTGAATGTTATTTAGGTTACTAAACTAAGCATTTCTCTGTGAGAAAATGGCTTTTTATCCAATTAAAGAATGGCTAGAGTGAACATCTAAGAATAAATTAGGAAACAAAAAAATAGACTCTGTTTTGTAATCAAACTTTTGAAACATGCAAGGGAAGGCAACCTTGTTCAATTTCTGGAAGTGAAGTGTATATCACCAATTTACTTTTCATTTCTTGTTTCTGCTCCTATATCTATTAGTTATCAGTAGAGGCACAGCTAAAATTCTCAGTCATGGATGACTCCTCCTCACTGGAAGTAATAAGACAATTCCTTCCCCAGTGATGGTGCCTTAAAAAGAAAACCAGTTAATACATTTTTGACAGGACAATCTATAGTACCTAGAGAAAATGTAGGAAGAAGAAATTGAGTTTTTGGAACTTCTTGGGCTATAACTTTGGCCTGAAGTATCAGTAGACAACTTTTCATATTGCTATATCATTTCCTGTTTTATTTTTAATTTTCTTCTGTTTATTTTTTTTGTTTCCTAAGCCCCATTATAATACCTAACATATGTAAAGCTCTACTTAATTATTTACTTTCTCATTTAATTTTAGATAAATTTTATTTCTTTAAGTTTACTAGTGTTTTCTTTTCCACTGTCTAATTTTTTGTTTATCCCTTTATAGTAGTATATTTGTTTATCTCAGGCATTGCATTTTGTCTATTAATTTTATATTTAAGTTCTGTACAATAAAATTCCATTTTTTCTACTTGACAAAAATCAATTCTTATATTTATGAACAAATTTAATCATAATAGCTATTTTAATGTTCTTGTCTACTAACTCTATCATTTGTGATATTTGGGGGTCAGTTTTCAAAAATGGACTAGTGTTTAGAGCAGGGTTTTTTGGTGTGTTTTTTGGTTAATCCTCACCTGAGGACATTTTTTCCATTGGTTTTTAGAGAGAGTAGAAAAAAAGGAGAGAGACACAGAGAGAGAAACATTGATTTTAGAGAGATACATTGATTGCTTGCCTCCTGCAAGCACCTCAATCAGGGGCTGATCAAGCCTGCAACTGAGGTACGTGCACCCTTGACTGGAATCGAACTCAGGACCTTTCAGTCCATGGGCCGATACTCTATCCATTGAGCCAAACCAGCTAGGGCTAGAGCAGGTTTTGACTGAAAGAAAATTTAAGTAAAAATTATTGATGCATTAATATATACTAAATTCCACAGTTTCCATTAGGCTTTATGCTTGTGATGTATCATCTATGAGTTTTGACAAATGTGCAGTGACAAGAATTCACCATTAGAGCATTATAGAGAACAAGAGGCCCAGTGCACAAATTCATGCACAAGTGGGGTCCCTAGGCCTGGCCGACGATTGGGGCAGATCAGGACCATGAGAGATTGGCCGGCGGGGGGAGGGGCCGTAGGAGATTGGCTTGGCCAGCAGGCTGGGAGGGGGGGGTCGGGGGAGGGGCCATGGGAGGTTGGCTGTAGCAGTGCACTGACCACCAGGGGGGCAGCACCTGCATTGAGCATCTGCCCTTTGGTGGTCAGTGAACATCATAGCAGTTCGTTCCAGTCATTCTGGTCGTTTGGTTGTAATGGTTGCTTAGGCTTTTATATGTATAAAACTAGAGGCCCGGTGCACAAGATTCATGCACTGGGGGAGGGTGTCCCTCAGCCCAATCTGCACCCTCTCCAATCTGGGACCCCTCGGGGGATGTCTGACTGATTCTTTAAAGAGGCAGTCAGACATCCCTTTCACAATCCGGGACTGCTGGCTTCCAACTGCTCGCTTGCCTGCCTGATTGCCCCTAACCACTTCTGCCTGCCAGCCTGATCACCCCCTTACCACTCCCCTGCCAGCCTGATCGACGCCTAACTGCTCCTCTGCCAGCCAGATCATCTCCAACTGTTCTCCCCTGACAGCCCGGTCACCTGCAAATGCCCTCCCCAGCATATTCCCTCTATATTAGATAGGGTTTTTTCTTTAACATATTGGACAACTCTAACCGGTTTGGCTCAGTGGATGGAGTGTCGGCCTGCAGACTCAAGGGTCCCGGGTTCGATTCCAGTCAAGGGCATGTACCTTGGTTGGGGGCACATACTTCAGGAGGCAGCTGATTGATGTTTCTCTCTCATAGATGTTTCTAACTTGCTATCCCTTTCCCTTCCTCTCTGTAAAAAATCAATAAAATGTATTTTTAAAAAAACATATTGGACAGTGTACCTGCCGTGGTCTTGACAAAACAGTAAAAATGTAAACCCAAACTAAAAGTGTCATAAAATAAACTCCTTAAACAGGAATTTCATGAGACTTGGAAAGGTGATATCATGTGGCTGTTTCTTCCTTTTTTTCTTCTCTTTCTTTTTCTTGATGTTTCATCTTTTGTCCTTTCTTTCTTTTCTCCTTGTATTCCTTTTCTGTCCTCTCTTTCTCTAAACTTTTCCTTTGGTAGAATCATCAGTACTTGAATCGCTCCCTGGGGGCACAGATGCCTCCCAGCCAGACACCGAGGGCTGCCACTGGGAGGGGTTGGCGGCATGGGGTCACCTCCCAGCTGGACACCCAGGGCTGCCTCTGGGAGGGGATGGTGGTGTGGGGGCGTGGGTGCCTCCCATCCAGACACCCCGTGCTGCCTCTGGGAGGGGATGGCGGCATGGGGTCGAGGGCGCCTCCCATCCAGACACCCCGTGCTGCCTCTGGAAGGGGATGGCGGTGTGGGGTCGAGGGCGCCTCCCATCCAGACAACCTGGGCTGCCTCTGGGAGGGGATGGCGGTGTAGGGGCGTGGACACCTCCCATCCAGACACCCGGGGCTGCCTCTGGGAGGGGATGGCAACGTAGGGGCGTGGACGCCTCCCATCCAGACACCTGGGGCTGCCTCTGGGAGGGGTTGGTGGTGTGGGGGCACGGACGCCTCCCATCCAGACACCCTGGGTGCCTCTGGGAGGTGATGGAGGTGTGAGGTTGAGGGCACCTCCCATCCAGACTCCTGGGGCTGCCTCTGGGAGGGGATGGCAGTGTGGGGTCATGGGTGCCTCCCATCCAGACACCTGCGGCTGCCTCTGGGAGGGGATGGTGGCATGGGGTCACAGACGCCTCCCAGCTAGACACTCGGGGCTGCCTCTGGGAGGGGATGGTGGCGTGGGGTTACGGACGCCTCCCAGCTAGACACTCAGGGCTGCCTCTGGGAGGGGATGGTGGCGTGGGGCACGGACGCCTCCCAGCCGGACACCCCGGGCTGCCTCTTGGAGGGGATGATGGCATGGGGTCACGGGCGCCTCTCATCCAGATACCCGGGGCTGCCTCTTGGAGGGGATGGTGGCATGGGGTCACAGGCACCTCCCAGCTGGACACTCGGGACTGCCTCTGGGAGGGGATGGCAGCATGAGGGCGCTGACGCCTCCCATCCAGACACCTGGGACTGCCTCTGGGAGAAGTTGGCGGCGTGCGGTCGTGGACGCCTCCCATCCAGACACCCGGGACTGCCTCTGGGAGAAGTTGGTGGCATGGGGTCGCGGACGCCTCCCATCCAGACACCCCGTGCTGCCTCTGGGAGGGGTTGGCGGCATGGGGTCATGGGCGCCTCCCATCCAGACACCTTGGACTGCCTCTGGGAGAGGGTTGGCGGCGTGGGGGACAGACACCTCCCAACCTGACACCGGGGGCTGCTGCTGGGAGGGCATGGTAGCATGGGGTCCCCAGCACCTCGCAGCCAGACACCCGGGCTGCCCGGCTCTCAGCGGCAGCCCTCCCTGGGACTGGGGACTCGGCGGGGCTGAGCAGACTGGGCGCCACCATCTTGTGGCTATGGGGGCTGCCATTTTGTCATGGATGTACGGTTAATTTGCATATTACTCTATTATTAGATAGGATAGTTGCACAGCCTTAAAAAGCTCCTGTGATCCCTCCTCCCTCTGTAAATACTACTGTCAACCACAGATCTTTCCACTTTTACTGTACTTTTATCTTTGTAGAATATTATATATTTAAAATCATACTTCATGTAGCCTTCTCAGATTGCCTTCTTTCACTCAGCAGTATGCATTCAGCAGTATGAGCTATCAGGACACATCTTTCATGCCTTGATAGCTCATTTCTTTTTAACACTGAATAATATTACATTGAGTGGATATATCAGTTTGCATATCCATTCACCTATTAAAGAACATCTTGGTTGCCTTCAAGTTTTGGCAACTATAAATAAAGCTACTATAAACATTTGTGTACATGTTTGTTTGTAGACATACATTTTCAGCTCATTTGGGTCACTACCAAGGAGCATGATTGACAGATTGCATGGAAACATGTTTTGGTTTGTGATAAACTGTCAAACTTTCTTCCAAAGTGGTTGTACCATTTTGCATTCCTGCCCACAGTGAATGAGAGTACGTGTTGCTCCACATCCTCACCTGCATTTGGTATTGTTGGTGTTTTCAATTTTAGTCATTCTAATAGGTTAGTAGTAGTAGTAATAGTAGTAGTAGTAGTAGTAGCAGTAATAGTAGTAGTATTTAATTGTACTTTTAATTTGTAATTCCTAATGGCAAATGATGTTGAGAATATTTTCATGTTTCCTTGGCATCTGTATATATTTGGTGATGGGTTTATGTTTTTGTTTAAATGTTTTGCCCTTTTTCAATTGAATTGTTTGTTTTCCTATTGTTAAAAAATGAGGTTTACTTAATTTTATTTTATTATTATTATTTTATTGATTGACTTGATAGAATGAAAAAGAGAGAGAAAGGAAGAGATACATCGATTTGATGTTCCACTTATTTATGCATTCATTTGTTGATTCTTGTATGTCCCCTGACTACAATCTTGGTTTATTGGGATGACACTATAACCAACAGAGCTACCTGGTCAGGGCTAATTTTATTTTATTTTTGATACTAGGCTTTAAGATATATTTGTTTTATAAATATTTTAGTCTGTTGCTTGGATTTTCATTATTTTAACAATTTCTTTGAGTGAAATTTTTAAATTTTAATGAAGTTCAACTTATTGATATTTTCTTTTATGGTTCATGCTTTTGGTATTCTATCTAAAAAAATCATTGCTGAACCTAAATTTTCTCCTATGTTATCTTTAGAAGTTTTATAGTGTTTTAACTTAGGTATATGTCACATTTTTTTATTAATTTTTATGAAAGGTCTGAGTGTGTCTAGGTTCATATTTTTACATTAGATGTATAGTTGTTCCACATATCCTTTCTCCATTAAATTGTCTTTGCTCCTCAATCCAACATAAGTCAACTGTATTTGTGTGGTTATAAATCTGGGCTCTTTATTCTGTTCTATTAATATATTTGTTTATTCTTTTGCCATACCACACTGTTTGATGACTGTAGTCTTACAGTATGTGTTTTAAGTCAGAGAGGGTGGTGCTCTGACTCTGTTCTCCATCAATAATGTCTTGGCTATTCTGGAACAATTGCAATTACATATAAACTTTAGAAGCAATTTGTAGATATATATAAAATAACTTGCTGAGATTTTTCCTGGGATTTTTATTGAAAGAGATCAAGTCGTAAGGAATTGATATCTTAACATTGAGTCTTCCTATCCAAGGACATGGGACATTTATTTATTTGGTTCTTCTTAGAATTATTCCACTGTAATTTTCCTCATATAAATCTTAATCATATTTTATTAGATTTATACCTAAGTATGCAATTTTAGGTGTTAATGTAAAAAATGGCTTTCTGTTTTCTAACTGGAAAATTTCATTATCCTATCTAATAAAGATGGAATATGCAAATTGACCATAACTCCGTGACAAAGATGGAAGTACCCACAGCCAATAAGGATGGAATATGCAAATTGACGCGACAAGGAGAGTGGTGGAAGGCAGCTCTGGCCGGAGCAAAGGCGGTGCCGGCAGCCAGGGGAAGGAAGGCCTATTCTTCCTTCATGCATCGGGCCTCTAGATAGTATATAAAAATTAATTGTCTTTTGTATTTTAACTTCATTTCCTATAAACTTGTTTTAATCATTTGTTAGTTCTAGGAAGGTTTTATTTGTTTTTAATGTTTGTCATTTTCTACATGGCCAGCCATGTCATCTATAGACAAAGTTTGTTGTATTTCTTCCTTCTCAATCTGCATACCTTTTATACCCTGTTATTGTGTTCTTGCATTAGCTAGGACTTTCTTTGAGTATTTTTATATAAAGAATAGGTGAGGTGGGTCTGTTCCTGATATTAATAGGAAAGCATATTCCTTCTCACTATTAAATTTGATGTTAGCTTTGGGCTTTTTGTAGATTTTTTTGATCAAACTGAGGATGTTCCCATCTAGTCTTAGTTTGTTCAAAGGTTTTACCATGAATGAGTGCTGGCTTTTTGTCAAATGCTTTTTTTTCTTGTGCCTTTTAATATGATCATGTAATTTTTCTTCGTTAGCTTATTAATGTGATGGATTATATTAGTTAATTTTCAAATGTTGAAATAACTCCACACACCTGGATTCAATTCTAATTGGTTATGGATGCATAATTTATTTTCTACATTATTGAATTCAATTTCATACTATTTTGTCAAGGAATATTCATCTACTAGTATGTTCATGAAAAATATTGTTCTATAAGTTTTCCTTCCTTTTATATATTTATCTGGTTATGGTATTAGGACAATGCTGGTCTTAGGCAATGATTTAGAAAGCATTTCCTCAGCTTTTAGTTTCTGTAACAAATTGTATATAATTGACATAAATATTTCCTTAAATATTTGGTACATTCCCAGCAAACCTATCTAAGACTAATGCTTTCTGTTTGGGAAGATTATTAATTATTGATTTATTTTCTCTTTTTTCAAACTGGTGTAACCATTATAGAAAGTAGTATGGAATTTCCTCAAAAAATTAAATATGGATCTACCGTTTGACCCAGTGATCCCATTTCTAGGAATATATCTTAAGAAACCCAAAGCACCAATCAGAAAGAATGCATGCACTCTTATGTTCATAGCAGCACAATTTACAATAGCTAAGACTGGGAAACAGCCCAAGTGCCCATCAGTAGATGAGTGGATAAAAAAGCTGTGATACATTTATACTATGGAATACTCTGCCACAGTAAAAAAGAAAAAAATCTCTTACCCTTTGAGACAGCATGGAGGGACCTGGAAAGTATAATGCTAAGTGAAATAAATCAGTCAGAGAAAGACAAGTATCACACAATCACACTCATATGTGGAATGTAAGTAACAAAATAAACTGATGAATGGAGTGGATCCAGAGACATGGAAGCATGGAACAGAGTGCAGAATCTTAGAGTGAAGGCTGGGGTAGGGTGGGTGGGAGGTAATCAACCAAAGACCTTGAATGTATATATGCATAACCCATGGGCACACACAATAGGGTGCTGAAGACCTGGAGCTGGGAGGGAGGGACAGGGCCCAGTGGAGGGGGTCAATGGAGGGGGAAAAGGGGACATATGTAATTAATTTTAAAAAAGAATTATTTTAAAATATATATTTATTTTTTTAATAGATAAAGTCCTATTCTGATAGCTTTTATCTTCTAGTGTGTGTTTTTGTAAATTATATCTTTTCAAGAAATTAATCCATTTTACGTAGATTATCAATTTATGGCTGTAGAGTTGTTTATAATATTACTTTAGTATTTTTTTAATCTCCAAGGGCTCATTAGTGATGAGCTAATTTTTCTTTTGATATTAGTAATTTGTGCCTTCTCTTTCTTCTCCTTAGTTATCACAATTTATTGATTTTAATGCTTTATCTAAAGAGCCAGATTTTGGATTTATTGATTTCCTCTATTGATTGTTTTCAATTTCATTGATATACACCTTGATTAATCTTTATTATTTCTTTTAGTCTGTTTATTCTGTATTTAATGTGCTCTTCATTTTCTAGTTTTTTAAGGGGCAAGCTTCGATTATTGATTTTAGACCTTTCCTCTTTTCTAATATATGCATTCACTGCTGTAAATTCCCTTTAAGGATTGTTCCTGGAATAGCACACAAATATGATATTTTATTTTCATTTCTATTTGGCTTGAAATATTTTTAGATTTCTCTTGAGACTTCTTTGACCCATGGGTTAATTTTAGGTGTATTGTTTAATCTTCAAATATTTTGGAATTTCCAGCTATTTTTTATTATTGATTTCTAGCTCAATTCCATTCTTATTTGAGAGCATACTTTTATGATTTCTATACTCTTACATATTTTATGGTACATCTTATGTCACAATGTAGTCTATATCAGTTAACGTTTCATGTGAGCTTAAGAAGAAATGTATTCTGTTCTTGTTGAATGTAGTAGTCTCTAGATGTCTATTATATCTGGTTGATTGATGGCATTGTTGAGTTCAACTATGTCCTTAATAATTTTCTGCTTACTAGATATGTCAGTTATTGATAGAGGCATGTTGAAGTCTGATTTTAATAGTGGATTCATCTAGTTCTTGCAGTACTGTCAATTTTTACCTCACTTATTTTGATGCTGTCTTGGTAAGCACATAAATATTAAAGATTTTTAAATTTCTTGAAGAGAAACTATCACTATGTAATGACCTTCATCTTCCTGAGAATTTCTCTTGCTCTGGCTTTGCTGAAAATAATGTAGCTACTTCAGTTTTCTTTTTATTAGTGTTAGCATGGCATATAGCTGTCTCTCCCTTTATTTTAAATCTGTCTTTTTATTAAAAACGTAGAAACATCAATCAGAAAAGATACATGAACCCCCGTGTTCATAGTAGCACAATTACAATAGCTAAGATTTGGAAACAGCCTAAGTGCCTATCAGCAGATGAGTGGATTAGAAAAGTGTGGTACATCTACACAATGGAATACTATGCTGCTGTAAAAAGGAAGGAACTCCTACCATTTATAACAGCATGGATGGACCTAGAGAGCATTATGTTAAGCAAAATAAGCCAGTTGGAGAAAGATAAATATCACATGATATCACTGATTTGTGGACTATAATGAGCAACATAAAGTGATGAACAAAAACAGATCCAGAGACAGAGAAGCATCAATCAGATCATCAAACCTCAGAAGGAAGGCAGAGATCAACCAAAGGATTTGTATGCATGCATATAAGCATAACCAATGGACACAGACACTAGGGGGATGAGGGCATGAGTTAGGCGGGGTGGGGGGCAATGGGGAGATAAGGACACATATGTAATACCTTAATCAATAAGGAAAATAAAATAAAATAAAATAAAATTTTAAAAAAGTGTTATTGTTAACAACATATAGCTGGAATTTTTTAAATACACTCTGATCTCTTTTAATTGGTATATTTAGTCTATTCACATTTAAAATAATTATTAATATAGTAAAATTTATTTACCGTTTTCTATTCCTTCCTATTCTTTGTTTCTTTTTTATTTGCTTTTGTTTTCCACTCTTTTTTTAACCTTATTTGGTTTTAATGTCTGCCATATCTGAACCTGGTTCTGATGTTTGTTCTGTCTCTTTAAATGGTGTTCTTTTGTCTTTAATATTTCTTGTAATTGTTTTATAGAAAGCTGGACTTGATGTTCTGGATAAAAGGAATCTGGTACTGGCTCTTGTGATGAGCTTCTATTCCTGAACTTCTGCTCTAGTAAACTATAATTCTATGTGTTCCCCAGGTTCTCCAATTTAGAAACAAAAATTTACCCAGTGACCTTAGTCTCTAATGAATCTAATGAAACATGTTTATTGTTGATTTCAAGCTTATTACATGATAGATCAGAAAAAGTCTGGTTTAGTTTTGATTTATTTTTCTCTTCACTTTGTCATATATTTTTGCTTCTCTGCATGCCTGTTAATTTTTGAAGAGATGACAGATGTAGATTTTTCATTATTGAGTTGTGGTTAGTCAAGTATTTTTTTTAAAAAAAAAACATTCTTGAATTTTATCTTGTCAAATTGGTAAATTACTTCTAAAGAGCTTGATCTTTTTGATGTTTGCTTTTAAGCTTTATCAGATGAATCAGAGAAGACTTTAAGGCTAATTTTTCCTCACTACTGAGTCACTCTCTACCTGATTCCCTGTGTATTTTTTTCTTTATTTTAATTTGTTCCATTACCATTTATTCCTCCTATATCCTCCTCTACCTCCTCTTAACCCCTTCCCCACTGCAGTCACCACATCATTGTCTGTGATTGTAAGTTTTCTCTATCTCTCTTTTTTTTTTGCTCAATATTCCATATGTATTATGTGTTATTTTAAATGTTGATTGTGCTCCAGTGTAAACTACTTTTGTGAAAGCCCACTCCCTTCAGATGGTACTTATCCCATCCTAGGATACTTTCCTTACAAACCTACACTGATTACTACTTATCAAATCAATTAAGGCTGATCCTCTGCATGATGACTTGAGCTCCTTCTGCCAGCTCTCTCCTATCTGCAACTAATTCTTGCAATCTCTGGCTGCCTTGGCCAACCTGAGCTCCCAATCATATGTCTTCAACTCAAGGAAGGTACTGAGATCTGTTTGAGTTCCCTTTCCTTATTTTGATTTCTATAAACTCTTTTCAGGCAATAAACTAACCTAATTTCTTCCCTTTTCTCAGGAATTAATTCTAATAATTTCCTTAATGTTTCTCTTTAGAGAACTTGACACTTTACATCTGCCCTCTCAATTTATCATCACTTTAATTACTTTTCTTGTGCTATAGCACTGGCTAGATTTTTCAAATAGTGTTGAAAAGCAACAGTGATAGCAGACATCTTTTTATTACCTAGTTTTTAAAGAGATTGTCTCTAATGTTTCATTATTAAACATAATGTTCAGTATATATTTTTAGTATTGATCATTATCAATGTAAGTAATTACCTTTCCATTCTGTAATTGCTAAGAAATTTTAAGATGTGAGTAGAGTTTTATATACATGAATTATATGATCATATAGTTTTACTCCTTTAGTCTCTTAATATTGAACACTTCTATTATTTTTTTTCAATTAACTCTGCCTAGTTATAATATAGTAGTAGTATTATTTGTAAAAAAAAAAAAACTGATTGTAGGATTTTACAAATAATAAAAGATTTTATCATTCTTTTTTTAAATATATTTATTTTTTAAATTGATTTCAGAGAAAAAGGGAGAGGGGAAAAAGATAGAAATATCAATGATGAGAGAGAATCATTGATCGGCTGCCTCCTGCATGTCCCACACCAGGGATTGAGCCTGCAACTTGGGCATGTGCCCTGACTGGGAATCAAATTGTGACCTCCTGATTCATAGATTGACTCTCAACCACTGAGCCATGCTGGCCCAGCGGATTTTATCATTCTTATATCTGCATACTCCATCATACCTATGAGAATGCTTTGCAAATAATGGATACCAAAGGGATTTTAATGAATTAAATCCATTAGAATTCAAGTTATTTGAAATCTCTAAGTAGCACATACATTTCAAAACAATGTCATAAACATTTCAATTCCTAGATTATCCACCATATGTCAGTAAGGTAAAACAACAACAACAACAACATTTGAAAGAAGAAAATGAAAGGGAGGTATATATTGTTTATGGAATTACTGAAACACTTACAAAATGACATCTCAGTTGCTAAGGTTTTAAAAATATATTTTTATTGATTTTAGAGAAGAAGGGAGAGGGAGAGAGAGATAGAAACATCAGTGATGAAAGAGAATCATTGATTGGCTGCCTCTTGCATGAGCTCACAACCCAGGCATATGCCCTGACTGGGAAATGAACTGTGACCTCCCAGTTCATAGGTTAATGCTCAACTACTGAGCCACTGCAGCTGGACCCAGTCACTATGTTTTGATTCAACAAATTTTAATGGATCAGTTGTTTGGGCCAAATAAGAAGCCATTACAACCATGAAGCATTTTATCAGTTTCATTGGTGTTTATATATGAGGCTGCATTATATGGCTTTTAAGCACTTAACTTTTATATAATCACATGGTTGCTTTCACAACAGTTCACACACACTTACACCATATGTTTTCAAGAATAAGTAAGTCATCGTGGTACAACATCTTACGTATAGACCTTGAAAGCCAAGATATGTCCTGGTTGATCTTGTTCTTTTTTATTTGCTTTGCTGATTTTGTATCCTAGATGGATTCTTCTTTATTCAATTAGAACTATCTTATTCCTGAAAAAGAAAATATTTCTATTCTTGACTAATTAATGGAAATATTGGGTGTGGTGATGTGAAGGCTATTTTAGAGGGTGAGAGTAAAATAGATCTATTGGAGATGGAATAAGAATCTTGAATAACCAGACCTTTAATTTTCTGGAAAGCCTAGTTTCTAAGCTTAAACTAAACTCCAAAAGTCATGCACTATAGCAGTATATTGAAAAAATTAACACATTGTTAAATATTCAAATAAAAACTCTCTTTACTAAGTGTGAGAAGTATTATTTATAAATCACCACAATATATAATCAAATTTAACAAAAGTTTACTTGTTGACAAGCTCTGTACTCAATGCTACCTGATTCACTTCACTGCTCCTCCAAGTATTGTGATCAGTAGGCAGTACTACTCATATTTTACAGATAAAGAAAATAAAAATAGAGAAATATAAGAAATCTTTGACCATAATCACAAAGATAGAAGTTTACTGAGTTGTGATCAAAATAAAGATCAGTCTTATTCTAAAATACAAATGTAAATATGTAATTGCTAAAATAAATTCTTAAATATATTATTGGAAATAAAATACTTTTAAAAATATTTTTTAAATGTATATTTATTAGCTATATTCTAAAAATAATATTTGTTAGATAAAATTCTAAAGAATTTTACAGTGGAGATGCATATACTTTTAGCCATTCTTAAAAATCATTCCTAGTTTTGTTTTCCTAGTGCTATGGTTCTTGTCATTTTAAAGATGTTTTTTGCTTAAATCTATGGCTCTTCTAATAACTTTGCCTTCCTTTGTGCTGATTGTGGATGCCCTGTTGGCATTTTCTATTTGTTCTTCAATCTACAAAGGTCAACATACTGAGATGACTTTTAGAGATTAGTGGCTCACCCTTCATTCAGCAATGAATCATTTTCTATGCTTGATTTTCACATTTTTATTAAGGAAACTTCATTTTTTGTAACTGCATATGACATTTTCCCCTTTAATTCTTATGTACTTAAAATGCTTTACTGTAAAACCACACATTTTTTCCCATTTTATTAATATCATTTTTTCTCTTTAAATCATTCTACTCGTACCCACTTGTCTTCCACATATAATTCAAGCTTCTTAAGCATACATGCAGTAGTTTACTCCAGCTACTAATTTATTTATTTCTATGAACTTTTTTTCACTTTTATATCTAATCTGTCACTTTAGTGCTTCTTTGCTCCCCACCACCTCAAATTTCCCTTCATGACCTTTCAGTGTATCCTCTGGTCAGTCACACAATATCTTCTAAATTCCCATTTAAAAAAAATTCATTAGTAACTTCTGATTAGTCTAAAACCTAAAAAACATGATCTCTTTTCCCTCTGTTTTCCCACGTAGTATGAAACATTTAAAAACATTAAAATAGTTGTCCAAAAATGTGTGTCCTATATCCGAACAGACGTATGTGTAATAAAGACTTCTCTAATTTCTCTCCTAAAATTTTTAACTCTATTTTTTAATAGAGTGTCTATAACCCAAGGCAATTCAAAAGCTAAGTGATGATGTATATAATGTGTTTTGTTCATATTAGATCAAAGGTTCTTGTGTGATGAACAGGAAGAAGCCTGATGCAGGGGGATCTACCAGAACAGCAGACACAGAGACATTTGCTTGTACTATGTTATATGATGCTCTCAGTTCCACAGAAAGTAAAACAAGGCTATGAAAATATGTACACTACGTGGCTGCCATAAGTGCCATAAATAAATGAACAGCCTTAGCCAGTTTGGCTCAGTGGATAGAGTGTTGGACTGCGAACTGAAAGGTCCCAAGTTTGAGTCTGGTCAAGGGCACATGCCCAGGTTGTGGGCTTGATCCCCAGTGGGGGACTTGCAGAAGGCAGCCGATCCATGATTCTCTCTCATTGTGGATGTTTTTCTCTCTCTCCCTCTTCCTTCCTCTCTGAAATCAATAAAAAAATATATTAAAAAAACACACAAATGTATTATTTAAAAAAAGAAAAGAAATGAAATGAACAAACTGATAAAAAGCATTTAGTAGAGAAAAGAATCCCAAAGAGAAGTAGACTTCAGGAAAAGTTTTATGTAGATGGTGACATTTGGACAGTATCTGACATGATGGTAAGATTCTGATTGGCACAGAAAACATGGAATATACAAGCCTTATAAAGGTACAAAGTCTGAAAAATATGGGGTATGTTTAGAAGACAGCAACTGGAGCATATTAATTGGCTTATGTAATATTTCAATGTGGGTAGTAAGTTCGTAAGAGTGAGACCAAACCATAGAATAAGCGGTTTTAAACCAGAAGCCAAATTCCTCCTTTTAATTGTGAAATAATAGATGTAAATTTATAAGTTATTTAAAAAATAGAATAGAGATTTATTATATGTTTTATCTTTTCTTCTTCTGACATTTAAAGAAAGGAGGGTAAGTTTTCACAAGAATCAAGAATGTGTCAGTAATATTTAACTGAGAGAAAAAATGGAGGACAAACCTTTGACACGTTCACGTCTCTGAGAGCTGAATGACAGAAGAAATTGGTACATAGATGAGTGTGTGTCTTACATGGCCAGAGCACAGAAGAACGTCTTCCAATCTGAGTGCATGGTTACTTGTGTACTTTCAGAATTTAGGAGAGAAGATGGTTAGAAAATAATCTGAAATTACATGCATATATGATTGTGTAATATTGTTATGAATTCAAGTGTGTTTATGATTTACGGTTTGAGATGGCTGAAACTGTGGACCACTGTGACTTTGTCACCACCTGGTGACAGGTTGCTAAAATTTTACATTTGTTTATTAAGCATCCATTTAAACAATTGTGTGTACAACTGTAAACAACATCACATATATGACACTGAATCTAAAATATGTGGACCAGGCATTTCTGTTACCAATGGAACATGAAGGAAGGGAAAGCATACTTTAAGATGACATCCTTTCTGCATTCTGTGATTCAAGTTTCCATTGTTTAATTCTCTTCTATTGTTAAAAATGTGCAAGTCAGCCCTAGCTGATTTTGCTCAGTAGATAGGGTGTCAGCCTGCAGACTGAAGTGTCCTGGGTTCGATTGTGGTCAGGGCACATGCCTGGGTTGCAGGCTCAATCCCCAGTTGGGGGAATGCAGGAGGCAGCCAATCAATATTCTCCCTCTTCCTTCCTCTCTAAAAATATATATATATATATATATATATATATATATATATATATATATATATATATCCATCCTATATAATAAAAGCCTAATATGCAAATTGACCAGTGGAATGACCAGTTGCTATGACATGCACTGACCACCAGGGGGAAGACGCTCAATGCAGGAGCTTCCCCCAGCCTGCAGGTCCTAGGGGAACCAAAGTAGGTGCTAGTGGGGGTCCCCCGGTTGCCCTGCCAGTTGCCCCAAAGATGAGCCCTGATTGCTGGCCAGGCCTAGGGATCCTACCCATGCACAAATTTCGTGCATCAGGCCTCTAGTATATATATAAAATTTGCAAGTCAAAAAATCAGTGTTATTTGTTAGTAATTAATAATCTACACTAATAAAAGAGAAACATGCAAATTAACCATCACTCCACTATGCCAAGCCATGCCCACCAGCCAATCAGGAGCGAGTATGAAAATTAACCCAACCAAGATGGCGGCCAGCCACAGAGCTGGAGCAAGCAGGAGGCTTGGGTTGCCCCTGCAATGGAGGAAGCCAAGCTTCCCGTCTGCCCTGGCCGGCCCTGGACTCTGCTCAAGACTACAAAGTTTCAATTATAGAAGATAAATAAATCCCAATAAAAATGGCAGTGGCCATGGAGCTGGAGCAAGCAGGAGGCTTGGGTTGCCCTCGGCAATGGAGGAAGCCAAGCTTCCTGGCCTCTGCTGAAGGCTACAAAGTTTCAATTATAGAAGATAAACAAATCCTAGATACTTGCTTCTAGCTGGCCCTGGCCTCCACTCAAGGAGGCACTGAAAAAGAAAAAAAAAAAAAAGGAAAAAAGGAGGGCCTGGGACCTTAGGTTGCTGGGGGGTGATCAGGCCAGGATGAGACAGCAGGGGCCATTGGGGGTAAGCAGACCAGCAGGGGGGCCAGTTGGGGGTGAGCAGGCCATCAGTGGGGGTCAGTTGGAGGTGATCAGGATAGCGGGGGGGGGGCAGTTTGGAGTGAGAAGGCCAGAAGCGGGGGGGCATTTGGGGGCGAGCAGGCCAGTGGCAGGGGACAGTTGGGGGCGAGCAGGCTGGCAGGCAGAGTGGTTAGGGGCAATCAGGCAGAAAGGCAGGCAGGTGAGCGGCTGGAGCCAGCAGTCCCGGATTGTGAGAGGGATGTCCAACTGCCAGTTTAGGCCCGATCCCTGTAAACCGGCAGTAGGACATCCTTCGAGGGGTCCCAGATTGGAGAAGGTGAAGGCCGGGCTGAGGAACACCACCCTGCCCCCCGTGCATGAATTTCATGCACTGGGCCACTTGTCAATTTATAAAGATAGGGTCTATGCATAAAAGGTAAAATAATACAGAGCAGAGTGGTACTAAAAATGCTTTTTGTTGAAAAAAGGAAGATATGATTGGTACAAGTAAAGATTCACAGAGAGGGTGAGACTTGAGTTGGCATTTGAAAGACTAAGACTTAGAGGAGGTTAGGCCATTTCAAGGGAGCATGAATGATAAACACAAGAATGTAGGGGTGGGTGTTTGTAATAAAACAAATGCAAGAACAAGGTAAGCATGGTTGTTTTCTATCAGAGAGATAAAAGAGTGAACATAAATAGCCCTCCAATTAATGTAAATTATTATAGAGCAAATACCTCTTTATTTTTTATTTCCTCTAATATCAAATACAGTATTTTATGTTTATTAGCTAACTGAGAAATATTTGTTAAATTTAAAAAGGTAGGTATCTAGAGAAAGAGCAAAGAAGAATAAATGAAATTGATTATATTTTAGAGGTTCTGGAGAAGCAAAATGAAAAATATTGACTCACCTATCCTTTCCTTCTCAAGGGCAAAAAAAATGTTGGTTTTGGTAATGAAGACATTACCAAAGTGATGGTTAGGCCTTTATTCAAAATTTTAGAAGCTATAAATAGCACTAATTAGATAATGGCATTTTTATAGCTAAAAAGTCACTTGTAATTCACAACTATTTACTTGTTCATTGATACATGTGATTGTGTCAATAATTGTTTGCAGAAATACTTTACATATTCCCCACACATGATTTGATGACCACCAGAAAAGAGTCATCCATAAAGAGGAGAACTTTCATCGAAAGTGCAGTGGGTTTGTATGAATACTTTAGAATCAAGTATGAATAGGAATAAGTCTCCACTCAAAATTCCTGCAAGTCAGAATAAAAGTAATTTTTCCTTCCCTCTCTTCTTGAAAGTTTCATGTTGTAATAAGATATGCCAGAAGAGGCTGGAAATGGCAAATTGGTTTTGCAAGCATTCTCACAAAAGTTGTGAATCCTCCTTTTAAGGTGACAAAAAATACGTTTTACTTTCATAGTTTCAAATTTATTAATGAGTACTACTTATCACAGAGGACACTCAAGTATAATTCCTTTGTGATGGGACATTTTACTTGCTTTTGATTAGGACCAAAATCTTGTTACCACATCTCCAAGCAGTCAGCCCTGCCCGTCAGCCTTAAACCTCATCTGGGAGGGCTCTACCAGACCTTCCAAAGAGAGCTTTGCAGGAAGACCTAATTACACTTGACCCTCTCATCTATCCCTTCCCACTCAGGGGTGGAGAGAGGATATAAGAAGAGGCAATTTATGCATTTTATATACACTATATGTGGGCATATGACATTCTTCAGGATAAAAGGTATCCTGCTAATCAGTCCCCTGGTTTCCAGAACACCAAACTTCCAAGCTAAACATGATTTTTTTCCTGGCATTTTTATTTTCACCATCACAATTGAAAATAATTCTAACCACAAAGGGAAGAAAAGCTTGTTGTTGCAAACATAAATTTGCCCTTCACTAGAATGTTCCTGCACACTCATTACTTGTACACTGAGGATTTGAAAGCCTTTATTAAGCTTAATTCACTGTGCCTCAAACCATTCAACTGAAGCATAGTAGCTTATTTTAAAGTCCAAAGACAAGTTCAATCCTTATTCTTTTAGAAGTATTCTTTTGCAGTGATATAAAATAGAAACAGTCTTTCAACTTACTAAGTTGGGTTCTTAAAGTTATTTTGTGCATTATGCTTCAAATCAGAACAAACTATCTCATAAAATATAACCTTTCATATAAAATAATTAGGTAGAATAATACAATTGTCTACAATTATTATCCTTTAGTACTAAAAAAACTAATAACAGACTCTAAAATCAAATAGAAATACCATGTGGGGCATTTTCTTTGGCATTTCCTACACATCTACCATTTCTACTAAACACACAAAAAAATAATCAAGATCTGGTATTTGATTTTGGATGTGTAACATTAAAAGTCACATATAATAAAGGTGTCATTTTTTTTAAAGTATAAACATTCATTGTGTGAGTCACAGAGGCATTCATGAAGACAGAATAGTAATAGTTCAGAGTGGACAGTAAAAAAACTAAAGGTAGCTAAGAGCCTAGCAGATAGTGATTTCTCGGCACTCTAAATGTGCAGAGAAAAATACAAAAAGGTAGAATTTAGG
This sequence comes from Ia io, assembly GCA_025583905.1. Taxonomy (NCBI): domain Eukaryota; kingdom Metazoa; phylum Chordata; class Mammalia; order Chiroptera; family Vespertilionidae; genus Ia; species Ia io. The sequence goes on along the minus strand of JAJQQW010000002.1, from coordinate 90,468,295 downwards.
GAAATTTTCTTCCCAAGTTATATCACTTCATAGGTCTGCCTATATAGTTCCTTCCCAGCAAGAATGTTGTGAATAAAAATGAAGCTTTGACTGATAATATAAATGTCAATATTTTTCTAGGTTATTATTAATCTAATTCACATGGTAATTTTAGCTCAGAATTAATGGTAAAAGGGAGAAAAGTGCAACAATGGTTTGTGTAGATAAAGAGCTTTATGTTTCCCATTGAGAAGGACACTTTGGGTATACAATGCAGAAAATGTGTTATTTAAATAAATGCAGAGCCAATGCCTTCATTTGTTTTCAAATTGATCACTAGTTATTTACTTACATCTGTGGGTAACTTTTCTGGGTGTAACTTTACAAACTGAGTTTCCATTGTACAACTTTAGCTTCATATGTAAATTTAAAACAATTATAAGAAGCAAAGATAATTGTGGCAGTTTCTAGAAAAACATAAGTTGTGCAGTATAATGAAAAGAAAAGGATTTTTTTCTAACAGAAATGTATGAAACATAAAACCAGTCTCCAAAAATAGTACTAATTAAAAACTTGAGGAATTGTTAATAAAAACACATTCCATTTATTAAGAGTTATTATCTAATAATCCTAGCTATATTTTTTAACATATAAGAACTAGCTGTAGCTATTATTGAAATCATATTTTATTCTATAAGCAAATTCATCTATACTGTTTGCTTTGTTATAATTATCATGAAAATGAATTAATAAAATTTCCTCTTTTAATAGTAAGCAGATGAAAATGGAGTGAGCTAACATCATATACTAAAATGTGTGTTATGATTATGCATAAATCTAACAAGACTAACAATACTACTTACCCAGTGTCTTGTTTGATTAACTTCCCTGGGTCCTTCTCATGCATTTTTCTTTGTCTACATAGCCTTGCTTTTTGTCCATCTTTCCACTTCTGCTGACACACAGCTAATTATTCGGTTTTATTTTAGTTTTTGTAATCAGTTTGGCCTTTAACAAAGGGAATACAAAAACTAACCTTATAGTGTGAATTGTCCACCAAAATTTTCAACAAGTCTCTTGTCAGATTGACTTCAAGTCAATTGTGTTTTGACCTTTATTTACTACTTATCTAAGTCCCTTGCAAGTGATAATTATGGCCTAGAAATAATGGTACTGATTCTTTCCTATTTACCTATTCTTTTCAAAATCTGAAATCCGAGCTAAATCTCTACTATGTGATGCTGATACTCTGATTGGCTTTGTCTGTGCAATACAAGGACTGTTGATTATTGTTTATGTTGCTGAACTCTGACACAGATGTGCCCACTGAGCCTCCACCTGTTACCTTCACTCACATTCCTCTCACACTACAATTTTTACTTCTCTAACTACTCATACTATGTATTTTTACAGCAGAGTATGTCTGTGAATCTCAGTGGGCCTTTCTTGTCTTTGAATCTCAATGATCATTAGCATGGCATATATACAGCTGTTCAAATAGCTGTGCTAATGGCTAATAAGATCATGAAATATGGCCCAAAACTGAAAATATCATTATGACAGTCTTGGAATGAATACTTTGACCAATTTGGTTTCAATAGCAATTACCAAGAATAGACTATGTCATGTCATTTAAAGAATCAGGAACTTGGTATTCAAGGTGTTCTTAGCTTTTCTTTCAGCAACAATATAGTTAGCATTAATAATTTGGGTGGCACTTCTAAAAAATGTCAAGAGACATATTGAATCACTACAGATAAGCTGTGTTATAACTTCTCTGAATTTCAGATGAAGAAAGTTGTGGGTGTTTCTCTCTTTTCCGTGTCCAGCATGGAAAAACAGCGGGTCCAGTTCCTGAGTAGAGAAGCTGGGGATTGAGAAATAAAAGAAAGAAAGAGACCAGACACGAAGACAGAAGGAAAAAGCTGGGAGGTGGGTGGGACCGCTGTCCTCTCTGATGGAGTGACAGGGACCCAGAGCCGATGCAGCAAGTTTATTTTATAGCCCCAAATACCAGGAAGTTTCACCAAAAGTTAGTATCAAAGGAGATTATTTGCATTCTTGAGTAGGCCTGAGCATTCCTGATGCTTGACTGGATTTACATATTAAAGTCACACTCCAGGACACCTGGGCTGAAATGAAGGCCAAGTTGATAACACTCTTGCCTTTTTGGCAAAGTGTGTTCCCAGGGCGTGGCTTTGCCTGTTGCCTTGGTTTCAGCTGACAATAATTTAAAGAATGCCCATATGCCTTCCCAGGGGGCCCTCTACAGAAAGTAAAAAATTTAAAATCAGTGTCATGATTTTCAATTACTGTAGTGTAGAGTGTTAATGAAGAAGTTCAATATTCATTATATATGTATTAAAATCATACCCCTTTTGTTATGTCTATAGTTGCAGCTAAAGTATCTATAGATGCTACATTTTTAATGGAATAAAGTTTATCTAAGAGGAAAAAAGGTAAGAAAACTACACTACCATAGAATAATGATGGAGCCAGAAAGCATGATGTTTTAGGACAGTGGTCGGCAAACGCATTAGTCAACAGAGCCGAATATCAACAGTACAACGATTGAAATTTCTTTTGAGAGCCAAATTCTTTAAATTTAAACTTCTTCTAACACCACTTCTTCAAAATAGACTCACTCAGGCCGTGGTATTTTGTGGAAGAGCCACACTCAAGGGGCCAAAGAGCCGCATGTGGCTGGCGAGCCGCAGTTTGCCGACCACGGTTTTAGGAGATGAGATGAATGATGAGGATAGCAAGTTATGAGAACTAAATACATAAGAACATCAGAATATTCCTAATAAATAATATATTTTTGTTTATGACTAGATATGTTTATATTGATGTGATTATGTTTATACTAGATAATTTGATACAACTCCAATAACAAAGCAAAGAAAAACTCTGAATAAATATACTATTCATTAAGATTCATATTAAGTAAGTTCCCATGAAATTAAGGGAAATCTTCTAGGATAAAAAATTAAAAGCAGAGAAGCAAAATGGATTGATAAAGAGGTTTTCATGGGAAGATTTCTGGCCTTGATTACCAAGAAGTTAGAATTTTAATGGCCATGGGTAACAAAAGATAAGTTCTTGGTCCTACCTGAAATAGAGTTGACGTTTAGATCTTTCCCCAAATCCTTGGTTTTGATGATTATATACTCAATGAAAAGGTAGAATAGAAAGGCTGTCCATCAGCCAAACAGATTAAGACAATAGGGAAACATGACTTTCTTGGCTCAATTTCTTAGTGCAAATAAAATGATCTATCTTGAGAATTTGTGGTCTTAGACCTATTATCAAAAGGATTTGGGGTTCCAATCTTGCTCTAACTTGCTATCTGCAAGTTATAGAAAACCTTGGGCTAGAAATTAACATTAAAAAGTGGTCCGAGGATGAAAATAGCTCTGAATTAATTGGTAGAAGCAATTGAAAACTTTTCATAAGGGAAACACATTCACCCCAAACCTCAGAGTTAGCTAAAATTGATCTCACATAAGAAACAGAATGATTATACCTCAAGAACATCATATATGTAAATATTAGATGAAGATTATAAATAAATGTTAAATGGCAAAGACATAAAGTATTGTAGTATGAGGGAAAACAATGTACTTATAAAAAGAACAAAATTATTTTTAAAAAGAACAGACAACACAATAACAAAAATTGTAATCAATAAAATTAAAATCTCATTGGCTAGTTTACAATAGATCTAAAATACTGAAAAATAATTAACTGAAAAAATAGATCTGATGAAAATATCTAGAATGCATACAAAGTTCTAGTATGTAGAAAAAAAGGAATAATTTATTGAAGAAATAGGAACCCTTCTATTGATTGAAACCGTAGTTGTCTAGAGACATAATCATACATACCTATAAGCTCAAATGGACACAGCTTTAAAACTCTTCAGTACATTTTTCAATATAAGGAGTTGAGACACTGACAATATTAAATCTAAAACTATCTGAAAGTGACATTAGTTTTTTAAGTGATGTTTAATCTCAGGAGATATTTACCTAATGTAATTATCAATTATCATCCCAACTTTAATAATAAAATTGAGATTCTAGACAGACACAATAAATGAGAAAAGAGAATACATGAGAATGAAATGACCATTTTTTAGGACTTGGGGCATTATTCAACCTAGGTGGTAATTTGCAAGGCCTCTTTTTCATGAGATCTTGCAGGATGTGTCCATGAATACAAAAGTTGGCAAGTGGCCAGGTTAGCCTATCATAGTATTAATGCCCTTTTAGTTTTTATCCTACCAATCAATAGAGCATATATTTGTGTTCTAATTTATCATAATGACAGCAATGCTGAAGTAGCAAATTTCATATTGGTACTATAATTCCTTTATTAAAAAAAAAGAAATGAACTCATGAAAAAAATATTATTTTTACCTTTTTGGCATAAATTACCCTCATAAGTTTATGAGAGAAAAAAAGAAATATTCATTTTATTAAGAATCTATGATCTTATGTGATAAATATGTTTTCCTAAGCCCAATTATTCACTAAGACATATGGGCATACATTCCTCTCTTTAACTTATTCTATTACATTAGTGTAGATATTTCCCAAAAATAAATTCTAAAGGCTAGTGTATTTTATAATGCAGTCAAGATTTTCATGTCAAAATTTAAAATTTAATTTAATTTCTGAGGAAAGTTTTAATTACAAAGAAGCACCATGGTAGCCCCACACCACTTCACCTGCCCATGTCTAACCAAGGAATGCCTTGTTCCTCAATATTGTGCACAGCAATTTTTTCTCAGATTTATTGATGTATAACTGACAAGTCAAATTTTAGGATATTTATGCATATAATGTGTTAATTTGATGTATGTACTATTGATGTAATACATTCATTACCTCACATATTTACCTATTTATTTTCATGAGAACATATTTGAGTTCTACTCTTAGTAAATTTCAATTATATAATTCAGTGTTATCAACTATTGCTACCATGCTATACCTTTGATCCTCAGACCTTATTCATCTTATAACTGAAAGTTTGTAGCCTTTTACCAGTCTCCCCCTAATCCTCCTAACCCACTAAACCTTCTCCTATGCCCTTTTGCAGTCAATCTCCTACCCCTGGCTAAGCCCCAGGAAATCACAATCTGTTTTTTGTTATATTAGTTTTTCTTTTTCAGAATCTCATATAAATGTACTTATACAACTTTTTAAATTTGGCTTAGCTTAACATAATGCAGTTGAGATTACCAAATGTATTGGTAGGGCACTTTTATTGCTGAATAGGATTTCATTATATGGATATACGATTTATTGATTCATGAACATTTGGGTTGCTTCTGTTTTGGGGCAACTATGAATAAATACTAAACTCTAAATGTTGGTCTGCATGTTTTTGTGTGGACATATGTTTTCATTTCTCTTGGGTAAATACCTAGTAGTGGGATTGCTGGGCCATAAGGCATGTTCAACTTGATAAGAAACCATCAAACTGTTTTCCAGTGTGGTTGTGCCATTTTACATTCTGGGAGAATTGCACTTGTTTTGCATCTTCACCAATACTTGATATTGTCAATTTTCTTCTTAAGACATTCAGGTAATTCTAGTAGGTGTGCAGTACAGGCATGTTTTTGAAGATTATGTCTTAAGGAAAATCCCAGGAAACCAAATCTTATCAATAAATGTGTGTTCTGATGAGACATGTGTTGTTGAGTTACTTTATTTTAATATAGTTGTAATAAATTATAAAAAAGAAAATGGCAATGAGATGTGACATTTAGGTTTTTATTGGATAATAATATAAGAATGTTTCCACAAAAAAATAAGAAAAAATTGAGCCTTAGCTGGTTTGACTCAGTGGATAGAGCATCGGCCTACAGACTGGAAGGCTACAGGTTCGGTTCTGGTCAAGGGCACATGCTCGGGTTGTGGGCTCGACCCCCTCTCTCATCATTGATGTTTCTATCTCTCTCCCTCTCCCTTCCTCCCTGAAATTAATAAAAATATATTTTAAAAAAATTGAGACTGTATTTCCTTAGAGTTATAAGATATCTATGTGTTTCATCATGAGCTTGGTTGCACTTTAAAATAACATTTATTTTAAAATAATGAGTAATTATTTCCATTGAAACTTTTACTTGAAATCATTTTCTAAGTTATTAATGATGATAATAATAATAGTAGTAACTTATCTTATATACTAAAAATGTTTTTCCAGGAAAAAAGAGTCATGCAAAAATTGACTCTAGCACCCACCAGCAATGTAAATGTATGATCATGTACATTCCCTCACATTTTGCATCTATTAACTGAATTAAGAGGTGCCATCCATATTCATTTCTTAGGATGGCATTATATTTATGACCATTTATTTCAAACTACTTTGAGATTATTGGCATAAACAATAATGCAAATAAGGTGAAATGTTTAAACCCCTATTTTAGCCTGAATTTTATAATGGAATAAAATTTCATTTGTATACAACAAAACTGGTAAATGGTCACAGAAAATATTCTTAATTCTGGCTAATTATTTTTCAAATTAAAAACAAACAAACAAACCTTGGATTAATTTGCATGAAATTCGAGTTTATAATGAAGGCATGAAGGCAACAATTACAAATTTTTAAAAAATTAATTTTAAAGGAAAACTTGAAAATAAGTTTGAGAGAGCACAGGCAGAAAACAGAAGGAGCTCAGAATTGTGATGGAGACTTGACTTGGGGTGGTGAACACACAATACAGTGTACAGATGACGTGTTGCAGAATTGTGCACCTGTAATCTGTATAATTTTATTATCCAGTGTCACCCTGATAAAGTCAATAAAAATGGAAAAAAATACATTAAATATATCTATAATAATAAAAGCATAACATGCTAATTAGACCGGACAGCCGAATGACTTTCCAGACGTCATTCCGGATGTCCTTCTGGACGAAGCCATGGCAGAGGGGGCCAAGGTAGAGGCAGTTAGGGGCAATCAGGCAGGCAGGCGAGCATTTAGGGGTGATCAAAAAGGCAGGCAGAGTGGTTAGGGGTGATGAGGCAGGCAAGTGAGTGGTTAGGGTCAATGAGGCAGGCATGCAGAGTGATTAGGGGCAATCAGGCAGGCAGGCAGGTGAGCAGTTAGGAGTCAGAGGTCCCAGATTACGAGAGGTCAGACATACCTCTCGCAATCTAGAACCTCTCATGCACAAATTTCATGCACCAGTCCTCTAGTCCTATCTAATAAAAGAGTAATATGCAAATTAACCATCACTCCGCAACAAAAATGGCAGCTCCCATAGCCATAAGATGGCAGCACCCAGTCCTCTTGGCCCCGTCAGAGTTCCCTAGTCTCAGGGAGGGCTGCCGCTGAGAGCTTCCGGAGTAAGCAGCCTGGCAGAATGCCGCCCAGAGGCCCTCCTAACGCTTTATAAAACAAAAACAAATTCACTCCCCAGGGCCTGATCCCCTCCCAGCAGCGGCATCCTGGGGTCTCAGCCTGGGAGGGCCTCGCACCCCCACGGCGTGATTCCCTGCCAGCAACGGCAGCCTGGGTTGGGGTCTCAGCCTGGCAGGGGCACGCACCCCCACGGCGCGATCCCCTGCCAGCAGCGGCAGCCTGGGATCTCAACCACTGAGTCACACCAGCCAGGCAGATATGGAGGAATCTTAAATGTTTCTTTTTTTCTTAATATATTTTATTGATTTTTTTCAGAGAGGAAGGGAAAGGGATAGAGAGCTAAAAACATCTATGAGAGAGAAACATCGATCAGCTGCCTCCTGCACACTTCCCATTGGGCATGTGCCCCCAACCAAGGTACATGCCCTTGACCGGAATCAAACCTGGGACCCTCGAGTCTGCAGGCCAATGCTCCATCCACCTAGCCAAACCAGTTAGGGCTGTCCAATATGTTAAAGAAAAAACCCTATTTAATAAAGATGGAATATGCATGGGAGGGCATTTGGGGGTGACCGGGTTGTCAGGGGAGGGCAGTTGGGGATGATCAGGCTGGCAGGGGAACAGTTAGGCATCAATCATGCTGTCAGGGAAGTGGTTAGGGAGTGATCAGGCTGGCAGGCAGAAGCAGTTTGGGGCAATCAGGCAGGCAGGCGAGCAGTTGGGAGCCAGCAGTGAAAGGGATCTCTGACTGCCTGTTTAGGCTCTAAACAGGCAGTCGGACATCCCTCGAAGGGTCCCAGATTGGAGAGGGTGCAGGTTGGGCTGAGGGACACCCCCTCCCAGTGCATGAATTTCTTGCACTGGCCTCTAGTAAATAAATAAAAAGAAATCCAGATTGCCAGAGTTAGGTTTTCAAGTTTTGGTTAAAACCTGATCAAGAGAAATAAAATAAATAAATAAATAAATAAATGGTTCAGCTCTAGGTTCAGAGGCTCAACAATCAGAAAGGCAAAGTGTGAGAAGAGCAATGAATGTGTGGAGATGCCAAATCTGACTGTGGTGTAGCTGAGTATCCAGGAAAAAACATGGAGTTTGAAACTGGATTGATTAAAGTTCAAGTTCTGGCTCTTTCAGTTATTAGCCATGTGGCATTGAGCAGGTTATGAATATATCTAGAGTTTCAATGTCTTGTTTTAGTTAATAGGGTAATGCTGGCCCTAGGAGATATTCCCTCTGCTTCCATCTTTTAGAAGAGATTGCAGATAATTGGTATAATTTCTTCCTTAAAAGTTTGGTAGAATTCACCAGTGAACACCTTACCTCTGGGCTTATTGTTTTCTGTTCTGGGACGTTATTAATTATCAATTCAATTTCTTTAATAGATATAGGCCACTTCTTCTCATGTGGTTTTTGGCAGATTGTATGTTTCAAGGAATTGGTCCATTTTATATAGGCTACCAAATTTGTGGGCATAGAATTATTCATAAAGTTCCTTTTTTATTCTTTTGATGTCATGGGATTTGTAATGATGATCTCTTCTTAACTTCTGATATGAGTAACTCGTGTCTTTTTAGTTTTTTCTTTAGTTTGCTTGGCTAGAGAGAAGCTTATTGATTGTATTGATCTTTTCATAAAACTTTTTGTTTTGTTAATTTTTTCTATTGATTTTATTGATTTCTGCTCTACATAGTTATCAAACATTGGTCTCACTCCATCTTCTCCATTCTATTTGTTTCAGTTATGGTTCTTCAGAGAAGCAGAGCCAATAGTATATATCAAGATAGAGAAGAAATTTGTTTAAGGAATTGGCTAATGCAATTGTGGGGGCTGGCAAGTCAGAAATGTCGGAGGCTGGAAATTCAGGTAAGAGTTGCTGTTGTACTCCTGAGTCTGAAATCCATTTGATAGGAAAATAATTTGAAAACTCAGGTAGAATCTTTTGTTGTAGTCTTGAGACAGAATTCCTTCTTTTCTGGGAAGCTTTTTTCTCTTAAAGGCGACTGGATGAAGCCTACCCTATTATGGAAGTAAAAGGCTTTACCTAAAGTCATCTGATCATGAATGTTATCATGTTACAGAAGACCAAAGAAATACCAAGCACACTTCCTAGAGAAAGGGAGGGACCCGGTTTATTAACACTAGTGGACTCAGGGAATAATTTCCAAATCAGAGTGAAAAAACATGCAGAGAGCCTGTCTGTATATATCCCGCTGGGGTCTTCGTCTTGCAGATATGCTCCTTGCCCACTTCGTGGCCCTGCAGGAGTCAGGCCACATTGATGGTCCGTCCTGGCACCAGCATAACAACCCTCCCCCCCCCCAGGGCAGTGCATTGTTCACAGTTCCGTGGCCTCTGCATTTAGATAACAAGTTCTGCCAGACCAGTTTCCTCCTCAATCACATCTACAAAATACCTTCACAACAATATCCAACTGCCATTTAATCAAACATCTGGATACTATAGCTTAACAGTTGACACATAGCTACCACTCTCTTTCTGCAAATCTAATAAAAATGTTCTGTAACATCTTGATCTATTCTCTTCTCCATAGAAATTCATTACTCCTTTATATTTCTATTTTAATTGTTCTGAATTTGGGGTAAATTTTCCAATTCATGAATACTTTGGCACATAGTTCTATGCTAATATATATATATATATATATATATATATATATATATATATATATATATTTTAATTTCAAAAACTATGCTTTTCATTTTTAATATACAAATAGTATTTTTTAAGTTCTTATACAATTTCTGTTTTTGTTCCATGACCTTTGATTCTTTTTAAGGAACAAAAGTATTATTTTATACATAAATAATCATTTCTTTTAAGAAATTATTTCTTTTATCACTTTGAGCATTAAAATTTATTTAATATATTTTAAAATTCTGCAAATAAAAAAACATATCTGAAATTAAGTATGTACCTATGATTAATCTGTGATATTACATCTTAGTTATTTTTTATATAGTTGAAATTTTGGCTTAAAAACTAATTTTAAGTGCAGAACTGTATTTTGAATTTTGTCTGTTTTTTTTTTATCTAAAATTTTGGATGTTTCCTCCACCTGATTGTTTATAGCCCCCAGGCAAGAGCTAGGTTTCAGGATCCTCTGCAACGATATTGGGATCCTTATAAACCTATTCACAGATACTAGTAAGTGCTGTTTTGTCCCACTTTCTTGTTATCAGAATTCCTCTTTGTCTTCTGGCCTACATAGGCCCTGAGTTTCCTATGAAGTCATGGACCCCTGCAGTGGCAGTTATCCAGCCTTTCTTGTATATTGTTCAGAACCATCCTAACCCCTGGCTTTCAGTAGGTCTTTATCTTCCTAGGCCATCCAGTATATAACATTCAGGCTTTGTTTCCTGGCAGGAACCAACTATATAGCTGCCACTGCTGCCATTCTTACAGCTTGTAGTTTTCAGTAATCCTGGCATTCACAGAATTGTCTATCTTACTCATGAGGCTAGAGATATCCTATTGACTATTTCATTTAGATTGTAGCTATTATTGTTCTATATTTCTATGATTCAGGAGAATATGCCAAAGCATAAACTTATTGTGCCATAGTTATAAGAAATATTCTTGCTGATTCATTATTTTCACGATATTCTCTGTTTTTGAAAATTTTGTAAGCTGCTAAATTGATTGATCTGAACTCCTTTGCCTCAAATTCACAGATTTTTTCACTTTATGGTTACCTCACTAACACCCATAGTTCTTTCAGAAAGAATCTATTATCAACAAAAGAATTATAACCACCATAGTAGATAGCCACAATTCTGATTCCTTTAGAAAATAATCTTTAGAAAAAAAGAAGAAAAATCCCAGTTCCTAAATGTAGAAATTTTGAAGGACCAACCAGATTGTTAAAATGGGATCATAGCATTGCTATTCATTTTCCAGACTTGTAACTTTTATTGTCATCACCCTCATTAAAGAGTATATAATTGAGTGTTCCTTTGGTATTGGCACTGTCCTAGGTGTTTTCGTATTTAGCTAAGGAATTAATGAACAGTGGAAGCAAATCTGTTTATGAGGTTTTTATCTCTTCAACAAATAGCCAAAATACACCCAGGGCAGCTTTTTGAAATTTAAATAGACCAATACAGTATAAAATATTGTCAGCTATGTCACCTCTGTGGTAATCATTGTAGCCCTATAACAGTGTATTTTGTAATGTTGGATTGACCAATTATAGAATAATTAATTCAACAAATGAACAAAGTTGGTGAGAAACAACTTTGGAACAAGCACTCTAGCAGATGGAGAGACAAATTATTCCATATCAATATCTCTGATATGTGTCTCTTTGCAATTACTCCTGATACTATGCTTTGGTTATATTAAGTGCTAGTGGATGTTAGTTGAAATTAGGAGTGAATCAATAAATGAATAAAATTAAATGGCTTTAGAGCATAAAAGAGATGCAAGTGTAATATATAGTTTTGTTCTTCTAATACAATGTATTAACCCCTTAAATTTTTAGCACAAACCTATCACCTATCCACTGGGATAAATTAATTTACCCATTAATTGCCCCACATGTCTCAGCCTGTTTTCTGATCACAAAACTCACTTTCTATGTTTCTAGGATTCAGGATGCAATCACAAACACAAACTGTCCTTACACTTAGGAAGTTCCAACTAAAGCAATGTGAGCAGAAATAATGTGGTATGTAGAAGTGACCACCTACACAAGATTCCTATGTTCTTTTCTTTTCAAACAAGAGAGAATAGTGAAAAGGTGATTCTGGGAACTGTATTGAGGAAGATGGAGCCCCAATATAGAGTGAGAGGGATCTCCAAATCACTACCTGGAGGAGAACCATTCAAATAGAAAGGCTGGCCTTGGCCTGTTAAATACACTAGAAACACTTCCATTGTGCTAACTAGTTGAGGTTTTAGAGTTGATTTTTTACAACAGATTTGTGAAACCTTGATGAATTAACTCATTTTTTTTCTTACAGTGTAAGAATTGATCCACATTATCTCTTCATTATTATATATAGACTAGAGGCCTGGAGCATGAAATTCGTGCATGGGGGGGGGGGGGATGGGGAGTGTCCCTCAGCCCAGCCTGCACCCTCTCCAATCTGAGACCCCTCAAGGGATGTCCAACTGCCCGTTTAGACCTGATCCCAGTAGGATCTGGCCTAAACCGGCAGTCAGACATCCCTCTCACAATCCAGGACTGCTGGTTCCCAACTGCTTGCCTGCTTGCCTTCCTGATTGCCCCTAACCGCTTCTGCCTGCCAGCCTGATCACCTCCTAACCACTCCCCTTCCAGCCTGATTGGTGCCTAACTGCTCCCCTGCCAGCCTGTTTGCCCCTAATTGCCCTCCCCTGCAGGCCTGGTCACCCCTAACTGCCCTCCCCTGCAGGCCTGGTCACCCCTAATTGCCCTCCCCTGTAGGCCTGGTCCCCCCCATTTGCTCTCCCCTGCAGGCCTGGGTTCCCCCCAACTGCCCTTCCCTGCAGGCCGGGTTGCCCCCAACTTCCCTCCTCTGCCACACTGGTCACCCCTAACTGCTCTCCCCTGCAGGCCTGATTGCCCCCAACTGCCCTCCCTTGCAGGCCTCATCCCTCCCAACTGCCCTCCCCTGCTGGCCTGGTCCCTCCCAACTGCTCTCCCCTGCTGGCCTGATCACCCACAACTGTCCTCCCTTGCAGACCTGGTCCCTCCCAACTGCCCTCCCCTGCTGGCCATCTTGTTGTGGCCATCTTGTGTCCACATGAGGGCAGCCATCTTTGACCACATGGGGGTAGCCATATTGTGTGTTGGAATGATGGTCAATTTGCATATTACTCTTTTATTAGATAGGATATTCTATCATCTCAGTTTAGTAAATAAGAATTAACGTATTTGTGTACATTTTTATTATAACAAATTTCCACCAGAGATTGACAATTTTACCAAGTTATAAGTACTGGTCATTTTGTGTTTTATTTTCATTTTTTTAAATTAAATTAAACATTACTAATAGCCTTGTCATAAGGAAAAAATCTTTGCCACCAAAACAAACCTGAGGACATTTTCTTCCATCCAATTGTTGTTCTTAATCTCTATAAAGCTTGATCCTTGACTGAAAGGAAACTTAAGCAACAGCAAAGTGCTAACAGTTCATGGTGTTGCTTGTCTCTTTACTTTTGCTCATGCTATTTCTTCTGTCTGGAAAGACCTTGCCTGCTTCTTTACTTGCTCACTAATTCTTCATTTTACCTCAGGCATCACCTTCTCAAAATCTGACTCTCCAAGGTTATGCTAATTGACCTTTGTTTATTGAAATTACCTTTTTATGTCTCCTCCACATACCAATGGCTAGGACTGTGTCCTACTCATTGTTCCTAATACCTTGCATAATGTTTGCTATGTATTTCTGGGCCTTAGTAAAATTTATGCATGACCAAAAGAGCTACAGGAAGGGAGAGAGCACTTTTGCTTAGAGAGGAATCAGAGAATGTGACCAGGGCAGTGTAATATAACACCTGGCTTTTAAAATATGGACTGGCTTTCCACAGTGCAATGGAGAACCAAAGTATCTCAGATAGAAAAAGAGGTGTAATTTAAGATGTGGAGGAGTAACATAGGGAGGAGTAACATGCGGAGGAGTAACATAACTTAAAAACTTGATGTGAGCCTGGCTGGTGTTGCTCAGTTGGTTGAGCACTGTCTAATGCACCATGAGGTTGCTGGTTAGATTCCCAATCAGGGCACATGGCCAAATTGCAGGCTGGATCCCCAGTAAGGGGCTCTTGCTGGAGTCAATTGATAATAATTGATGTTTCTCTCTCTCTCCCTTCCTCTCTCTAAAATCAATAAAAACATATTTTTAAAAAAGAAAATCAATGTGAATGGGACAAAAGGTATATGTGTGCTAAAGGGGACAGTTTAGTCTAGAAAGGTAAATTATGAACAGACTGTAGAGGACCTTGAATTACTTGCCAGGTTAGGACATTTGCTCATCATTTGATTAGTGAGGAGAGTGGCTACAGCGTTTGGACAGGTTCAAGCCTGGGACTAAAGAGAGGGAACGATCCTCTCGTGGCAAAGCCACGTGCAAGTCCCAGCACAATTATAGCCAAAGGCTATAGTTGTAAGCTTGAACCTATGGTCTGAACCTGTGGTCCCACATGGCTGAGTGATATAGGCTGTGGGAGGTGCAGCAAGTAAACAAAGCTTGATCAGGTGCATGTAATTGAGTAGGTTCAAAACCCATGAGAATGTTGTAAACATCTTGACCACGCCCTTACTTTGCCTTGTGGAAACTGGCTATAAAATAAAGACTCGGCTTGTAGTCCATGGCGCTGTAGCTAGCTCTCCATCATAGAGGACAGCAACCCACCCAGACCCAGCTTTCTTCTCTTGTGTGTCTTCTCTTAATCCTTCACCGCCACCTCTCAGGCTCACCGAACCTGGCTGTTCTGGCGCTGCACATATGGTGCCCAATGTGGGGCTAAGTATGGGGAACAGGGACCTGAGTTCAGGCTCACCCATGGTCGTGCTGGCGTGCCACAGATTAGAAGCGGAAAATTGTTTTAAAAGGTTTGAAGAGGAAAGTGACATCTCTAACTTTATGTAGGAACTATATACCTAGTGATGAGGGATTGCACTGTGGTGTCAAGAATGAGATTGAAAAGGTAGGAGTGCCTGGGACAGACAAACAATGTTAATAAGTGGCAGGGCTCAGTGACACAATTTATTGTTTGGGAAGAGGAGGCAGTCAATAATGGCACCAAGGTTCCGAGGCCAGACACTCAAGAAATAATGGCTTCAATATATCAGTTGAGAATATGTTCAGCTGCAAGTAACAGAAAACCTTACTTACAGAAGCTTGTACAACTAGCAAATTGCTTTCACATATTACAATTAGTCTGAAGTTGAGTGACTTCCTAGGCTCAAGTTGGAAACAAAAGTGTTAGGCAACACATCTACATTAGAGAAATGTAGGCAAACATTCCAATTAAAAAATGGGCAAAGGACTTAAATAAAGAAAGAAGGGAGAAAGGATTATAGGGGCTGCAACTATATTTTCTTTGTCAGAAAGTAAAAATTTATTAAAATACCATACAGCAGGCTTCAGCTATGTCTCACTGAATAAAACTGTATTGTTTGGGCATACTGTGTGCTACATGGAAAGCCTGAGTAAGGGAGAGTTATTTTTGTTTGGTTTGGTTTTTTGTTTTTTTAGACTTGGAAGTATAAAGAACTCATATAACTTAACAAAGGGGAGAAAAACATTCCAATTAAAAAATTGGCTAAGGACTTAGATACTTCTCCAACATGGACATACAGATGGCCAATGCACATATGAAAGATGCTCAAAGTTACTATTCATCAGAGAGATGCATTAAAATGACAATGAGGTACCACCTCACACCTGTCAGAATGGCTAGCATCAACAAATCAAAAAGTGAAAAGTGCTGGCGAGGATGTGGAGAAAAGGGAACCCTAGTACACTGATGGTGAGACTACAGACTGATGAAGCCACTGTGGAAAACAATATGGAGTTTCCTCAAAAAATTAAAAATGGAACTGCCATTTGTTCCAGTGATCCTACTTCTAGGATATATCCCAAGAAATCAGAAATACCAATCAGAAAGGATATATACACCCCTATGTTCATAACAGCACAATTTACAATAGGTAAGATCTGGTAACAGCCCAAGTGCTCATCAGCAGATGAGTGGATAAAAAGATGTGGTACATTTATATAATGGGATACTATGCAGCTGTGATAAAGAAGGATCTCTTACCCTTTGAAACAGCATGGATGGACCTGGAGAATATTATGTTAAGTGAAATAAGCTAGTCAGAGAAAGACAAGTATCACATGATCTTACTTATGTGTAAAATCTAATGAACAAAATAAACTGATGAGCAAAATCGATCCAAAGACATGGAAGCATGCAACATACTAATGAATATCAGAGAGGGGAAAGGGAGCAGGCAGGAAAAGAACCTATATGCATATATGCATACCCATGGACACAAACAATAGTGCAGTAAAGGCCTGGGAGGGGTGTGTGTGGGTGCAGGGTGGAGGGGGGTCAGTGGACAGAAAAGGGGACATATGCAATACTTTTAATAATGAAGATAAATTTTTTAAAAAGTGTAAAGTATAAAGTAAGAGGAAACTTAAGACTATAAGTGCAGTTAGACAATCCATAGTGTCTACCATAGTTAATAACTTACATGAGGGATTCCAGTTTGAGATATCTTCATGTGATAAAGATAATTTTAACAGAATTACTAAGACACTTCTGAGGACTTTTCTAGATTAGTTAGAAACACTGGCAGGATATTGAAGTCTATGTTAGTTATTTTTCTACAAACTATCCTTGATGTTCAAGCCAATCAGCTATTAAGAGCATTAGTAATGAAAGCAGAGTGCAGCTGCTTTTCCAGGCTCTCTGAAGTAACCTGGTCCAATATAAGTATAATGTGAGCCGCATAGTCAATGTTCCATTTTATAGGAATCATATTAAGAAAAATTAAAAGAAATTTAAAATTAATTTTAATATATTATTTAATTATATGAACATATACCTAATATAGTCATTTAAACGTGTAATCCATATAAAAACAATAATTTATTGTTTATTAATTTTTATATTTGGTCTTTAATGATCTGTGTTAATTTTAAAGCATATAGAACATGTCAATTTGAACCAGGTATTTTTAAAGGGCTAATTAGCCCCTTCCAGTGGCTACTGTATTGGACAGCACAATTGTAATCATTGTAAAAAATAATGAGAAATCTCAATCCAAATGCCAGCAAATTATTTGATGGATATCAACAAACTTATTCTGAAGTTTACTTGGAAAGTCAAAAGACCCAGAATAACCAACCCAGTATTGAAGGAGAACAATAAATCTAGAAGACTGATTCTACCTGATGAAACTTACAATAAAGTAATTGGAACAGTATGGTGTTGGTGAAGGAATAGACAAACAGACCAATGGAATAGAATAGAAAGCCCAGAAATAGACTCCCACAATTTAGTCAACTTATCTTTGACAAAGGAGCAAAGATAGTCTCTTCACCAAATGGTGCTGGAAAAATTGGACATCCACTTGCAAAAACATGAAGCCAGACAAAGACCTTACACTCTGCACAAAAATGAACTCAAAGTGAATCATAGGCCTAATATAAATGCAAAGCTATACAACTCCTAGAAGATAACATAGGAGAAAACCAAAATGACCTTGGGTATGGAGATACCTTCTTAGTACAATACCCAAAACATAATCTATGAAAAAAAAAATGAATAAGCTGGGCTTTATTAAAATTAAAAACTTCTGTTTTTGAAAGGCAATGTGAAGAGAATGAAAAGACAAACCACAGACTGGGAGAAAATTTTTGCAAAATAAATATCTGATAAAGGACTGTTATTCAAAATATACAACAAATTCTTAAAACTCAACACTAAGAAAAAAAACAACCCAATATGGGCCAAGGAACTTAACAGGTAACTCACCAAAAAACATATACAGGGGCAAATTAGCGTAAGAAAAAAGATGCTCCACATCATATGTCATCAGGGAGATGCAAATTAAAACAACAATTAAATATCATTATATATCTGTTAAAATAGTTAAAATTTGGAACACCAAATGCTGATGAGGATTACAACAAGAAAACTTTCATTCATTGCTGGTGTGAGTGCAAAAATAATACAGCCACTTTAGAATACAGTTTGGTGGATTTTTACAAAACTAAACATATTTTTACCATACAATCTACCATAGTGCTCCTTGTTATTTACCCAAATAAAATTAAAACATGTCTAGACAGAAATCTACACATGGGTATTTATATTAGCTTTATTCATAACTAGGCCCAGTGCATGAATTTGTGCACCTTGAAAGGAACTGTGAGCCAGGAGGCTACAGTGGGCACAGGGGCGGGTCTCCACCCATCCTCCACACCCACGCCCGGCCCCTCCCGTCATGGTCTGGTCTCCTGTCTGGTAATAGCCCGCTCCCGTTGCCGTCGCTCCCAAGTGCTGACAGCACTGGCCTGCACACACCCTCTGACAGCATGGAGCGATAGGAGCCAGCACCCCTGCTCACACCCATTGAGGGCACCAAACGATCAGGACTGTGCCAGGCACTGGCAGCAAGTGTGAGCAGTGACTCCAGCACCAGCAGGGTTTGCAAGCGGGGCCGTCACCGGCAGCAGGTGCGAGAGGCGGCTGCTGGCCCTCATCGCCCCTCAGGAGCAGGGGGAGGTGGAGAAGCCCTGAGGGGCGATCAAGGCCAGCAGCCTTTACTCATACCCACTGACAGCGCTGAGCAATTGGGACCGGTGCCTGGCACTGGCAGCAGGTGCAAGCAGCAACCCCAGCACAAGCAATAGGTGCGAGTGCCCAGTGGGATTGCAGTATGTGGGAGCAAAAATTTTCAGTAACCACTAGAGGCTCACCCTGATGACAGTGACCGGCACCCCGCCTTGGTCTGGTGCTCCCGCTCACCTGTTCCACCATCCCACTGCAGCCGATGCCTGCCATGTTCCATGCTCTGTTGCCTGCTGCCAATGCCTGCCATGTTCTGTGCGTGCCCCCTGGTGGTCAGCACATGTCATAACGACCAGTTGTTTGGTTGTTCAGTTGTTCTGCCATTCGGTCTATTTGCATATTAGGGTCATATATATATATATATATATATATATATATATATATATATATATATATATACATACATACACTAGAGGCCCAGTGCATGAAATTCACGCATAGGGGGAGTTTCCCTCAGCCCGGCCTGGACTCTCTCCAATTTGGGACTTCCCTCTCACAACCCAGGACCACTGGCTCCTAACTGCTAACCTGCCTGCTTGCCTTATTGGCCCTAACCACCTCTGCCTGCCGGCCTGATCGCCCCCTAACCGCTTCCCTGCCAGCCTGATTGCCACCTAACTGCCCTCCCCAGCCAGCCTGATCGCCCTCCCCTGCCGGCCTCATCACCACCTAACTGCTTGCTCCTACATGCCAGCCTGATCTCACCCTTAACTGCTTGCTCCCCTGCCAGTCTGATCACCCCTAACTGCCTTTGCCCCAGCCCCTGCTACTGTGGCTTTGTCTGGAAGGAAGTTGGATGTCCGGAAGATGTCTGGTTGACCCAGTCTAATTAGTATATTACCCTTTTATTAGTATAGATAGCTAAAATTTTAATGCAACCAAATTGTTTTTCAGTAAGTGAATGTATATATATCTATATATATATAAAAGCCTAAGCGACTGAACAACCAAATGACGGGTCAACCAGCTGCTATATTGTGCACTGACCACCAAGGGTAGACGTTCAATGAAGGAACTGCCCCCTGGTGGTCAGTGCACTCCCACAGCCAACCTCTTGCAGCCGGCCAACCTCCTGCGGTCCCTCCCCCTGGCCAGCCAGCCCTGATCGGCCCCAATCGCCAGCCAGGCCAAGGAACCCCACCTGTGCATGAATTTGTGCACTGGGCCTCAATATATATGTGTGTGTGTGTATATATATATATATATATATATATATATATATATATATATACTAGTACATCTATAATAATAAAAGCATAATATGCTAATTAGAGCAGACGTCCTTCAAGACAACCTTCCAGACAAAGCTGTGGCTGGGAGGGAAGCCCAGATCCCGGGTGCCTGCCAGCGGCCAGAGGGAAGCTCAGATCCCATGTGCCAGAGGGAAGCTGGTGCTGGCAGCTGGGGGAAGGAAGGTCTACTCTTGCATGAATTTTGTGCATCAGGCCTCTAGTGTGTGTGTATATATATATATATATACATATATATATATATATATATATATATGTATGTTATATACGTCCAGACAATGGGTTATTACTTAGCACTAAACAGAAATTATCTATCAAGCCATGAAAAGATATGAAGGAAGCTTAAATGCATATTACTAAGTGATATAAACAAATCTAATAAAAAGGCTACATATTTATGATTCCAACTATATGACATTTTGTAAAAGACAAAACTATCTATACAATAGAGGATTATGCAAATTAGCCAGGACTCCATAATGTCATGGCCAAACAGCAGGGACCTGAGGCTGCAAGGCGCCTGACTGGGACGAGGGACCTCCAGCCGCACCCCCTTCCCCGCAGGGCTTGATGGGGGACCTCGGTCTGTGCCCCCTGCCTCGGCGCCGGGCCAGGAAACCTTAGGCCGTAGTCCCCGCCCCAGGTCCAGGCCGGGAGACCGAAGGCCTGGAAGAGCTTGACGGGGGACCTTAGGCCAGGCCCCCCCCCCCACCAGTGCCAGGCCAGGGGACCTCAGGCCGTGCCCCCTGCCTGGCAGGGCTTGATGGGGAACCTGAGACTGCGCCCCCCACCTGGCACCAGGCAGGGGACCTAAGACTGCGCCCCCGTCTGGAGGGACTTGACGGGGGTGGGGCCGGCCAGTTCTGGGTCTCACCCAATGGGGGTGGGGCCAGCCATTTCTGGGTCTCACCCAATGGGAGTGGGGCCAACCGGGTCTGGGTCTCCTGTGTTTTTGAAGCACGTGCGGGTGGTTGGCGGGGAATTGACTCTATGTCCTGCGGTGCACCCCAGACTCTGACAGGAGGGAGATTTTCATATACATTTTACTAATTTTCTTTAATCTCTGACACTTCTATTATAGAGAAAGGGCAAATAGTAATATTAAAATATTTCCTCTAATTAATTCCCTTTTAATGTGCACAAATTTCGTGCACTGGGCCACTAGTGGAGATAATAAAAATGTAAGTAAATGCTTGGGCTTGTGGTTGGGGTGGGGGAGAGGTGAGGAAAGAAGAATAGAGAACACAGAGAATTTTCAGGGCAGTGAAAATATTCTGCATGGTCATATAATTACAGACATATGCCACTATGTATTTATCCAAATCCATAGAACACCAAGAGTGAACAGTAAGGTGAAATATGGAATCTGGGTGATTATGATGTGTCAATTTAGCTTCATCCTTGCTAAAAAATATACTACTCTTGGGAGTGATAACTGAGGAGGCTACACATGTGTGTGGGCAGGGGGTATATCTTCCTCTCAAATTGGTTGTATACCTTTTGAAAGTGCTCTGAAAAAAATAGTTTTTCATAAAACACACGGGAAAAAGATAAATTTATTTTTGTTCTTGAATAATTTCCAAAGGAACAAAATAAATTAGAGTATACTGAATCTATTTTAAAGAAACTCAATCATGGGGTTTCTTATGCATTGACAGTCAGGAGGGTAATAATTTTCTGGATGTTTTAAAAATAGTTCCAAAATGGTTTGTCTTTGTGCTGTTGGAGAAGAGTTGAACAAAGCTTTGGAATCTATAATAGACAGAATGTTTCAGGTATAAGCACTTCACTTTTAAAGGCAAAGGGGCTGACTGCTGATAGTATTCTCTTGGATTATCAGGTGCATTCAAATATTTTAGGCTGAAGATGGATATAAATGGAGCTTCATTGATAATAGGTAGAAAAGAATGGAAGCTTATTAATTCCTGCAAAAGGCAATGTTTGGTGGACCTTAAAGTCTTTGCAATTAATTTTTTTTCTGATTAGTGTTACATGTTGTTTCATTTGAGATCACTCTCTCCCTTTACTGTCTCCTGCTGGATTTGAGGTTAGTGTAAGTATATTTTCCCTGCCACAGAGCACTAAATGAGACTACAGAAATGAAAGAACTACTCTTTTAGGTGATAGGGCTCTGCCCAGGACAACCCCAGTACATTCACAAAGCACTAATTTGCTTCAGAACTCTAAGAGAGGTGTGTTTGTCTGGGCCTTGGTCTCAGCACTCCCAGAGATGATAGACATTATTAACTGATGATGATAGACTAATCACAAGAGTAAATCTAGCTAGAAGTCACCAAACATGTCCTCTCAAATGTCATTGCTTCTATCTTCTTTTTAGAGAAATCTGACATTTTCTTCAAAAGCTATTCAAAAATAGCATCTCCTCTGTGAAGTCCTCCCTTATTTCCTCCAGTTAAAAGTCTTTACTCTTTCTACTCTTTCCTATGCCACCATTGGCTATAGTAAACAACTGTCATATCACACGATTTTCAATAAAATATCTACTACATTATGTATCTCTAATTAAATATACGATTATTAAGAGCATACATGTCAGAGTAGCTTCTTCAACATTAGTCCTTGGATGTTGGACTATGTCTGACCAGTTGTAGGCACTCAGTAAACTTAACTATTTATATAATTTTCCTACTTCATTTAACTTCATAGCTGAAAGTGAAGGATATTTTCATGGGTAAAAATGGGGCAAAATTATTTTTGTACTGACTTTATAGTCACAGTACAAATGGAATGAAATGTCTATACATGATAGACATTATATAAAATGTGAACTTACAAGTGACTTCTGCCCCTGAGTGACTAACTTAAGTAAAACGTTGCTATATTACATGATAATAATACCAAACACTTATGTAGTGCTTACCATGTTCCAAGCACTGTTCTAAACACTTATATTTTAACCCACCTAACCTTCAACCCAACTTTAAGACAGTTTCTATTATTGCCATCTCCACTTTGTACTTTAGAAAATTGCAACACGTAGAGTCCAAGTCACCTGCCCAAACTAGAAGGTGGTAGAGTTGGGGCCAATCCAGCCATCCAGTATTAGACGCTGAGCCCTTACCTAAGATGATATTCCATTTTCCACTAGCCTAACAGGATGGATGGGGAGGTGGCTGTGCTTCCCTGCACAAATGCTAGGAAAGCTGCCAGCTTTTCATCTTATCACTCTAAATGGGGCTCCTGAGACACCATCCAATTCTGTTCCAAAAACCCAGAAAATGAGGAATGGACTCTACATTTCCATCCATGGTGGAGCATACTTTTCATCAACACAATAGGGGCAATTCAGATAAATATCAGAATACATAACAGTAACTTAAAAATACTCAGGGGAGAGAACAGGACTGTCAGATGCTTCCAGGTTGGGTGTGGTGTTGGCTAAATGCTCCAGAGTCACAAGGAGTAAAACTAGAAGAGGTGAGTCAGTGCCTCCTTGAAGGACCTAATGTGAGACGGTAGGTGCCTCCAAGAAGCCCGAGTTTTGTTTGTGTTTCTGCAGCAAGTTAAATAAATTATTAAATTGTCATTTATTTTGTGGGAAAGGTGTGTAACCATATAATACTAATACTGAAAATTACCTTAGCTTCGAGTTGAACAGCTTCATCACAGAGTCAATGACTGGAGGGACAATGGATCTTGTCATATCCATTTATGGTTTTTATTTTCAAAACAGCAGCAAGTAGTAGAAGTTTACAGGATCTCTGGGATTCATTATTTTGAAAACTTTGCAGCAAGCAAGTTAACTGCAACAATACTTTGCTTTATGTATCCCATTGAAATGGCTATTTGATGCATGTTCAGTGAATTTGACAATTTTAATGAAGTAATTATAGATATTGGGAGCAGATAAGGGAAGGACAGGTCACAGTTCTCAGTGGAGTGAATAGGGGATAGAATAGGCAGAGACATACAAGGGAGCTTTGGCCTCAGAGTTACTAAATTATACCCCAGAAATATTGCTATGGCTCTGTCTTTATAACTTCCCTTTTGAGATCATGTGGATTTAAAGATATCTATGTCATATGTGAGAGACATGCATTTTAGAAATCTCAAGTAATATCAGTTTGCCAGTCAAATGAATGCTACAAGGATTTCTAATTGGCACAAGAAAGCAGTTTTCCCTAAAATTTTCTGCTCTGACTTGAGCCCATATGCTCAGAACCAGTCACATGCATCTTAGGCCATTCTCTGCCCTAGCAATTTTTGAGACTCTGAGTTTTCTCCTTGGATGGTGCACAATTCTCTGCTCCTTATCAACTTGGCAGCTGAGCTCAGCTGCCTCCCCCTAAAAGCAAAACCAGAGCTGCTCACATTGCCCTCGCCCCTCTCCTCCTGGGCCTAATCAACCACAGCTGGTCAGGAGCTTCTCACAGTGACATCGGGGGCTTAGGTTGTAATCACTGATAAAGCAAAGTAATAAGAATGGAGATGATTTTCTGCAGAGCTAACAAAAAGAGAAGGAATTTCTAAAGATGATGGCAAGTCTCCCCTGGATCAAAGCTAAATGAAGCAGTGATCAGAAGGGGATTTCAAACATCATTGCCTGAATTCATACCACTGGCAACTTATAAAGGAACAAAAACATTTCCAGATTGGAAATCTAAAATATTTACATGGTTTAAGTTAATGGACAATACGTCTATGAAGGGGAAAACCTCTAGAAAGAGATTGCCTTTATCATTCACAGGGAAGTAAATGAATGTCAAAAAATATCAGTTAGGCCCTGGGCCGGTGGCTCACTTGGTTGCAGTATCATCCTGGACACCAAAAGGTTGTGAGTTTGATTCCCAGGCAGGGCACATACCTAGATTATAGCTTTGATCCCCAATTGGGGCAAATACTGGAGACAACTGGTTCTCTCTCACATCGACGTTTCTCTCTCTCTTCTCTCTTTCCCCCTCTCTAAAATAAATAAAAACATATCCTCCGATAAGGATTAAAAGATAGCATTTATACATAGTACTTTTCAAAATCAAACCAAGTTTGATGTCCAAATCATGAACAGGCAATGTAGAGGTCACTTCCTGGAGCCCAAAGAGCAGGAATATTATAACCGTGTGACCTTAAATATCACTTTATTAAATATCCTGTAGTTCATAGTGGTAAAATGACTTGCCCAGGGTATTAAATTTAGGTAATGGCAGAAATGAGAGGACTCTCATTTCACAACTGCAGTCTTTGAACAACACACTTCTGTCATTTGGTCAAATTCAAAATCCAAAGCCAAACATAATTGTTTTAAACAAATTATCATTTACTTTTTGATATGTGTGCAAACTAAAAAGAAGCAGTGTATCAAAATTGCTCTCTCCAGTTATCTCTGGAAATTTTGCCTGGTGTCCCAGAATCACTGGGACTCACCTTTAAGATGTTTTATGATTTCTGACCCTTTCAGCAACTCTAGGACACATGTGTAATTGCATAAGGTAAATGATAAAAACCCCAGATGCTGAAATTTATAACATTGCCCAGAGCATGTCAAATGCACATACCATTAAGGCACACAGAGTTCAGCCTTTCAACCAAAAATTGCCACAAAACAGTATATGCTGAAATGATGATTTACTCAGTGGGATCTCTACATCACATAAAATGTGCACTTTGGCCAGAAAGTGGTGCCTGCAGAACAATCCACATACGCTGAGAATAAGGCTTAGCATTGATGTGGTCTTTTATATTTTTAAAATCTCTCACAAGCATGCAGTATTTAGATTCAGGCTGAGCTCCAGAGCTGTTGCCCCATGCTGAGTATTATCTTGGAAAGAATGAAGGGAAATGATAATACACACCAGAGTTATGGGAGGTCCCAGCATCACAGCTCTTTCCAGGCCTTGGATTCCACAGGAGGTCTTTTGCCTCTTCCAGACTGGGATCTTGATTAATTTATTTATTCTCTAAATACTAATTTGAACTCTGATATGTGAAGTCACTATTCTTGATGCTGTGGATCCCGTGGTGACAGTAACACAAATAATGTCACAGACAAAATCTTTGACATCCTGACACTTAATTTATAGATTGGAAGGGTATGGAATAAGCCCTTAAGCACTTACATTAGATAATTTCAGTTGATGAGAAGGAATCTCAGTAATAATGGGGTAGAGAGTGATTGAAGGAGATAGGCAAGGGACATCCTTTACATAGGGTAGTTGATGAAGGCCAATTTGAGCAGATGATGTTTAAGTTGAGATATGTGTAATGATAAGTCAGTCATAGGAAGATATGGGGAAGAGATTTGGAGCTTTTAAGAAGAAAAGGAGCTAGAAAAGTTCCAGACAGAGAAAGAAGGTGGCCAGTATGGCTGGGTCAGAGAATGAGGGCCTAGTAATCACTGGTTGGTTTTCAGCATCCCTCTTCCCAATGTTTATAGAGTTCCTTACCCTGTATGGTCTGGCGGGGAGCAGAATCTGCCTCCTGCTAAAGAAACTAAGAACTCAAACATCTTGCTTTTGCAGCTTCTCTATGCCAACACCAGGTAAACCTGTGTCCTAGTTCAGACCAATTGGACATACTTGGAATTTTGAGCTAGAAATATACAACAAGATGTAGTAGTGTTAAAGAGTGCCAACAGGGGCCTCTGAGGTCCATGCCTGGGAGCATCCACAGAGCAAACTGTGGTATCATGTTCTCAGGAAAGGCAGCAGATGTGTCCCACAAGCATGGACCAGGACAGTATTTTCATTAAGAGTCCCTCTGTTGTCCCTAACTTTTTCTGACTGGCTCTCCAGCATTCCCAGTAAGCACGTGAACACCTTAAAAGCCTTTCAAAACCTTTATTTTCTGCTTGAATTATCCAAGTTGGTTTGGTTGCTAGCAACTAAAACTCTTTTCAGACTGACACAGAAATTGGTTCCAGGAGTGGCTGCACATTATAGAGGAGAGCTGGAATTAGTTTTATAGCCTAGTTAGAGTTGAAAGCAGTACAAACAGCTAGGATTGGGGAATCCAACCTTAGCACTTCGTGGCAAGTACTGGTGAAGAAATAATGTAATTATCTCTGGCAGTTACCTGAAGTGAAGTGCCATTAGAGGCAAAACTTTAGGGCACTGAGTGGACTCTGCCAGGAAGAGATGGCTGAATTCAAGGACTATGAATGGGATGGCTGTTTTTAACAAAGTGTTGAAAAGCTAAAGAAAAAGAACCGCCGATCTGAAGTTCCTAAGTCCTCTAAACAAGTTATAGATTGATTTTCTATGACTGTGCTGAAAGAATCTTTCATTTCTTGCCACATGGAGGATGAAATATGGTTTTACTTGCTGCCCCAGAAAGGCTGAGCCAATGGACTCCATGATTTTAAGCTTACTTAAATTTATAGTCTCATAAGGTCTCCCAAGAGAATTTTAGGACATTTATTAGGAAAGTGTATGATCTTGAGAATTGGAATGGTATCCTAAGGAAATCTTAAGAAAATTCAGAGTTCCTTGAAGTATTCTTGCCCCCATCCTTGGTAGTACCCAAACGCTCATTAATTCCTTTTGTGAAATGAGCAGTGACCCTACTCCTATCTGGAATGATTTATCTATCCTTGCAAAGACTAGGAATAACATTATCTGTGGTCACTTGCAGGGGAAGGCAATTTTGTTCCTGCCCTGGTGGTAACCAGCTCTCATTGTTTCAAAACTACTGACTGGAACCAGATCCCAGCATGTGCCAGGAGCAGCACAAATGCAGACTCCACCTTGGGAAGAGAAAGCTGACAAATCCCCCATATTGTATAAATTTTATTATTATTTTTATTTCCACAAAAATATGTGGAATGCATGTGAAAATCAATTCAAGCAAAGAGGTTTAAAGTATTATCTTGGTCAGGCTAAATTTACCAGTAGAGACTCATTGATCAGGATTCCTGACTAGTGCTAACTGGAGTAGAAAGAGCAGATTCTACATTTTTTGCATGATTAGTTGAGTGAATCCTGGATGTAATAGTAACTATGTGTCTGAAGGGCTCCCCCATAAATAACCTAGATTTCCCTGCCCAGCTGATGAATATTCCTAGAAAGGAAACACAGGGTAAAGTTGGAGGCAAGTATATCACCTGTCTCAATAGGTGGAGAACTGATAGAGATCCCTAGGAAAACACAGCAATAGGCCCATTAGTCAGGGATGCTTGCTAATACTGAGCCCCAGACTAGGGGGACTTATTCATATAATTACCGCAGTGCTGGATCAGGAGAGACCTCCACAGACTTCCCCCCATTCATACTTCCTCCCTGGCCCAGGAATTAATCATTTAAAATTACAACTCTACTATTTTTTACTTTAGTATTTTTACTACAGTTCACAATCCAGCCACATAAACTAACTTAAAAATAGCAAATACTTTTTCTCATTCCTAATGCTTAAAACACTGATAAAATATTTTCTTTCCCTACCACAGAACTCTTGCTTAACCACTGACATGCCAATAACAGAGTGGTGAGGTCAGTCTGCCTGGTTTCAAACAACACGATGCCTTAAAAAAATCAAGAGCCATAATTAAACTTACTAAAATGTGGCCTACTTTTTATTATACCACTTATCAGCAATTCTAAGCAATGTCAGTAATAAAATATTCCTTCTGATAAAATATTTTGCTGGTCTAAGTTCAAGGCAATTGCTACCATTGTTTTAATAATATAAATGCTTTATATTTGCATAGTCTTATTTGTTCTGTAATAAACATTGTATTTTACCTGGAAGGTAATCTCAATACCCCCACCCCCCATGTAGTAAATAATCAGCCCCTGACATAGACAGACTTACATAGATTTGTTTCAAAATCAAGTGTGTAAATATTTGGAATTGTTCAAGTTTGTATCAGGTTCATTGTACCCCAGATACCCCTGTGGTATTATACATTCCCGCACTTAAAAACACAGATTCAGATAAACATGATGGCACAGTGATCACAAAGGCAAAGAGACTAACTTCATTTTCTCTGACTTTGTATGTGAAAATACTTAAGTTTTAATTTGTGTTTAATGTTTGCAAGGATGAAATGGAATGCCAACTGGGGGATGTCATATTTTTATTAGTAAGTCTAAACTTTAATTCATACATGAACTATTTTGCCAAATTAAAATATTTTCAAAATGGAAAATTATCCTTCCCTTTGATGTATTAAATGTGTATTTTACAAGTAAAGAATAAACAAAAATACTTATTATACTGATTATTAGATGGTTATTATAGAAAACTAGAGGCCCAGTGCATGAAAATTCATGCACTGGAGGGCGGTTCCCTCAGCCTGGCCTGCCACCTCTCACAGTCTGGGAGCCCTCGGGGGTGGGAGGTGACCCAGCAATCAGGGGAAGGCGATGCCCCCATCATACCTCTGCTGATGCCACTGCCAGCAGCGCAAGCCTCGGCCAGCCAGGTTACTGAGTCTCAGGTGGCCCTGGGCAGCTGGGCAGCCACCATCCGAGGCTTGCCTGCCCTTGGGCCGGCCCTTGGTGCCTGGGCAGCTGACATCCGAGGCTTGCCTGTGCCTCAGGCCAGCCCTGGGCGGCTGGGGGACTGAGGGGACTGGGGGACTTTGGAGGCAGGCGTGTGCAGTGGCTGGACCCGCCTGGGGGTGGGCCCGGCAGTGCCACACACCTGCCACTCCAGCAGGGCTGAGGGGACTGGGCGCTGTCATCTTGTGGCTGTGGGTGCCACCATCTTTGAGGGCATGGCAGTCAATTAGCATATTCTCTCCTTAGTGGCTGTGGGCACCACCATCTTTGTGAGGGTTTGATGGTCAATTAGCATATTCCCTCTTTATTAGATAGGATTATCTAGTCATGTAGAGAATGGAGGGTTATTAAAATGTCTACTCTGGATACCGAATACCTATTAGCTCTAAATATTTCTCTCCTTAAAGAAAACTAAGGTAATAAACTGAGACAGTCTTCCTCTGGGGTCCTGACACTGATGGAGTTCAAGCCTGCTAATGAACCATGTGGCCCCATTTTTTAAATTTATGTTTTTTACCAAAGCCTTTAAGACCGCCCTCTTCCCTATTCCTTCCTTGACTTAGACCACCAGTCTTTTGGCTCTGATCTGTGGCCTGAGCGTTGAAGATGCCCAAGGGCCTTTCCTTAAATATGCTCTAGTACAGAAATAGGCACTTACATGTGGAGGACAAAGTATAGTCAGCCTCTGAGGTCGAAGTACCTGTAGCTGATTTAAAGCCTCTGACCCAAACTATGGCAGTTTAAAGCCAGCGGCAGAATTTTAATTAGCTGCCTGGCTCAATGTAAGTTTGTGTACACCCTCGTCTTGGTAGGGGCCCACACTGTACAGCACAATATCAAAGAACCTGACTCCAAAAAAACTCTGCCACATCCTTATTTTGTGAACACAAATTCCAATCTCTTTAAAAATGTCTTAGTGACTATAATATGCAAGCAATCTTTTGGAATATAATAGGAGAAATTAATCCATATATCCACAGAGAAAAAATTATAGGATGGCTTTATCACCCACACACCTGAGATCAGTCGGTGGCCCTGAATAGGATCTAAGAGATGGAACCATTCCAAGTCTTTGAGGGATACTTGTGGAAAGTGAGGGTAGTGAGACAGCTCTTTGGGAAGAACTTCATGATTGGATTTGGAAGTGCTTGGCTACTGAGGTAAAATGAGTTCTCTGAGCCCTGGCCAGGTAGCTCAGTTGATTAGAGCATTGTCCTAATAACCAAGGTTGCGGTTTTGATCTTCTGTCAGAATCAAACAATGAATGAAATGCATAAATAAGTGGAACAACAAATTAACATTTCTTCCTCTCTCTCTCCTCTCTCTCTCCTCACTCTCTCTCTCTCTCTAGTAAATGAAAAATTTAAAAATTAGTTATCTGAATTTCCAAAGATCCAAAAAATGGCACTGAACTGGCAGAGGCAAGGGGTGTGTGGTGACCAGGACAGGCAGCAGCCCGGCACTTCCCCACCTGTAATGCATGCTCAGGGGGCCCATGAGGTTTTTCTACAAGATTTGTGTAATGAAAAAATTAGAAATTGGCCAAAAAATAGGCTCGTTTAAGAGACCTCATTGAAGTCACAACTTCTCACTTAATTTTGTGACATGAGTCAGTTCAGAAGCTCAGAATAAAAGAAGAAGGTGCTGGCAACTTTTAGTACAGGCTTTGTAAAACCTGTGAGGAACACCCAGGATAAGTGCATAGTGGAATAAGGGAAAAATCCTGTCAGAACTGTCAGTGTGTCTCTGAACTAACATTCATTTCTGGGGATCCAGGCTGCTACTATGATCCATGTACTAATGTGAGACTCAAAGGGATCGTTAGATTAAAAGAAAGTATGGGCTCAAGTCAAATTCTCAATAAGGTGAGGGGTATCTCAATACCCTTCCCATATGGATTTCCTGAGTTTCCATGTGTAGAGTTGGAAGCACTACCTTCAGCAATGGCTTTTTGATCTCTTCAGCAAAGAGTTCTAATAGTAAGAGATAAATACTAGTACTAGTACATACAAAGCAATACCTGATGCTGCAGAAAAGGATGAGGGCAGTGTCCTCACCTAGGTCTTGATAGAGGCAGGATGGCTAAAACCATTACAATCCATTTGACACTAGTTTGACTGGTGCATATGATAGATTGAGATCAGCATAGTGTTATGGTCCGTTATTCCAATTAAGGTGCTTTTCCAGGTATGTCTCTTTATTATGATAAATCAAGAAAAAGCTCTGGAATTCAGTGTGCATTACTCTTGTCAGTTCAGGTCAGGCTTTGCTGCCAAAGGAGTTACCAAAACTTAAGCTGCAGATAATTTTTAAAATTTCAGTATTGCAGATAAAATCTCTTTTCCAATTTAGCCAGTTATCTGTTTATTTCTTCTCATTCTTATTCAAAGACATTGCCTTCTGCCTATGATATTATTTCCCAGCATTGAATTATAAATGCATTTCCCTTCTAACTCCATGCACTACCCTCCAACTCTCATGAATTCTTGTCCAAGTATCTCCCATGAACACTGGTTCCATATCCCGGATGGAATTCCATTTAACGTCACTACCGACAGGCCAACACCATTATATTCAAGTTAAACTTGTATCCTTCCACTTCAAACCTTCCTTATCTCCGTAAACAGCACACCGTCACCCCGGAACAATCCCTTGAGCCAGAATTTAGAGAAGCATGGCCTCCAGATCAGGATCAGGAAGCCTGGGGTTCCCACGGCTGCTTTGCCTCTAAATTTAGGCATAAGATCTGTGCAAGTCACTTAACCTTCTTCAACCTAACCTGTATCACCTATAAAATGGAATATTTTAAAATGGAAGGACTAGGTTTCAGACTTTAATCTATCACTTATTATGTAACTTTGATCATTTTGTCATCTGTAAAATGATAATAGGTTTATAAAGTTGTTGGGGAGAAAATCAAAGGAGAGAAAGATGATTGCATTTTGTGAAATCGACAGCATTATACAAATGCTTGATATTATGATTATTATCTCTAAGTTTTTTCAAAGCTCTAAAAGTCAGGTTCTCTGGCTGTGGGAAGAAACGATTCCATTTACCAATCAGAGCCAGACTATCCTCTCTGAATACAACAAATCACTGGTTATCTTATAAAAATCAGGAAGTAGGAAGGTGTCTGCTCTCTCTTCTTATTTATTAAATATTTATTTATTGTAAAAGTTAAATGAGTTGCATAAGTTTAAAGAGTACAACATAATGTTTTAATATACATATAGAAAAAACTTTTATATATGTATATTAAAACATGAATTTTATGTCTTAATATACATATACATCATATTTTAATATACATATACATAAATTTGTTTGTTTAAAATTTAAATAAAAAATTTATAAGTAGTACAACTTACTGTTTTAATATACACATACACAGAAAAGTAAATGTTTGAGGAAATGGGTATGTTAATTAGCTCGTGTATATTATCCATTTCCTCACACATTTACCTTTTGTGTGTGTGGTAAGAACACCTAAAATCAACTTTTTTTTAGCAAATTTCCAGTACACAATACAGATTTATTAACTATAGTTATCACACTATACGTTAGACCTCAAGAATCACTCATCTTATATGACTACAGCATCTGTTCTCCATGAAAAACTTCATGAAGAGGTCAGGAGTCATAACTGACAACTCAGAGGTGATGGCCATTTAGGACAGAAGGATACAGTCCTTCTGTCTGGACTTTCTTTGGCCCCCACAGTGAACTATTGTTTGGACCAGTTTAATTTGACACCAGCTCCCTGGGAAATGATCAGAGATATTTTGAGAGTTAAATGTGCAAGGAGAGAGCTTTCTGGGCAGAATAAACCCCTTCATCTATCTCCTTCCTACTCTTAAAGCTTTCAAAGACTGAAGCGATTCCCCCCCTTTTTTTCCCCCTTAAAGTCTTTCTTTTTATCTCCCGCACATCTAACTCTTGTCTCATTATAATTTCACTTATTTCTATAAAAGAAAGCTGACAGCTACAGAACATTTGAGGGAGAGTGGTAGGAGGGTGGGCATGTCGGGGTGTGAGGAAGCAGGCAGAGAGAAATAGAGAGAAAAGTGGTTTGCTCGGGGCTAGGTCCTCAGCAAATGCCTTTGGGTGAAACTCAGAAAGGCCTGCATCTCAACCATATGGCAACACAGTCCCTTGGCATTATTTCCAGAAGGCACCGAGAGAATTAAAAGAAAATGGTATGAAGTCATTGCAGCTTAAATAGCAGAGAAGTAGCCCAATTTTTGCCTAAATCAACTAAATACAGTACTTAGTTCTTTTACAGAGATCCTGAACAATGTGTTGGGCATCTATATGTCTGTCTGTGTTCATTGCTATCCATGATGTATGTTCTTCTTAGAGGCAACAAGGTCTTACCAGTTCTTTTTTTCTTTTATTTCTTTTTATTAAAAAAAAAATCTTTATTGTTGAGAATATTACAGATGTCCCTTTTTTTTTCCTCCATTGCCCCCCTTTACCCAGTTCCCACCCCACCCCAGGTCTTCACTACCCTATTGTTTGTGTCCATAGGTAATGCATATATGTATACAAGTTCTTTGGTTAATCTCTTCCACCCCTCCCCAATTCCCAAAACTGAATGGACTGCATGTCTGTGTCTCACCTGACATTAATTCCTAAATTGAAATCCTAACCCACAAAGAGATGGTATATGGAGGGGGGGGCCTTTGGGAGGTGATTAGGTCATGAAAGTGATTAGTATCCTTATAAGAAAAGGCCAGAAAGCCAGCTTGCTTTTTTTACATATTGTTTGGATACAATGAGAAGTCAGCAGTCTGCAACCAGAGAGAGCTCTCATCTGAATCCCACCATGATGGTACCTGGATCTCAGATTTCTAGCTTCCAAGAACTGTGAGAAATACATTTTTGTTGATAATAAGCCACCCAGTCTACTAGTATGGCACATTGTGATAGCAGCTTAAAATGACTACGTCCAAATGATACACATTTCTACTGCTAATTACACCTAATAATGAAGAGTTTTTAATATGGCAGTCTCCTTAAACCATCTGAGAAAACTAGTGCCTTTCAATAGAAACAGAGAACAAAGGATAAGAGAAAAGATTTTCATTCCTAATAATACATTTCACTGTTTCAACAAGCATATCATTTTCATATTTTCCATGGTCCCTCCTACTATTTGGACTCTCTATATATACAGAATTGATTGTATATATATCTTTTTTGCAGTCTTAGTAGATTGTAAATTAAAGCCAACCTTGTTTTGATCACTGTTATTGACATGAAATATAAAGCACAACTTTGAAATAAAAAATAAAAACTATTGCGCGCTGGCTGGTGTGGCTAAGTTGGTTGCAACATTGTCAGGTGCACCAAAAGGTTGCAAGTTTGATTCCTGATCAGTGCACATACCTAGGTTACGGGGTCCACCCCAGTCAAGGCAGGTATGGGAGGCAGCGTATCAGTGCTTCTCACATTGATGTTTCTCTCCCTTCCTCTCTCTCTCTCTCCTTTTGTCTCTCTAAAATCAATAAACATATCTTTGGGTGGGAATTAAAAATAAAATACAATAAAAATGTTTAAAATTGTTGTTCACTGATTTATCAAATATTTGCGGAATGGATTAAAAGACAATCTAGATGATGTTCTTTGTGTTACTATTACTAATGCAGCATACAAGTATTCTCTGCCTTTATAATTAAAGTAGAAAGAAACATATTTATGTACATTTGTGGATAAAAGCATTTACCTGCAATTGATGGTTTCTTGCCAATATCTCATTAGCTTCCATAAAGTAATCCAAAGATAAATTCTTTTGAATGAATAATATATTTTCTCTCATAGTTTTCATTTCTTTAGAGTTGCTACTGATCTCTCTCTCTCTTTTTAAAATATTTTTATTGATTTCAGAGAGGAAGGGAGAGGGAGAGATAGAAACATCAATGATGAGAGAGAATCATTGATTGGCTGCCTCCTGCATGGTGATTGAGCCTACAACCCAGGCATGTGCCCTGACTGGGAATCGAACCATGACCTCCTGGTTCATAGGTCGATGCTCAACCACTGAGCCACACTGGCCAAGCTTTTTTTTTTTTTTAATTGGGAAGAAGATGGGGTTTGACAGCTAAAAACAGGAAGCTGGCAGTGGGCCTTGGGAGTGGAAATAACTACGATGACACAAATGATGACTCACCCACCTCCAATAGATTTAATGGGGATAATTTAATCCTTCATACATTTTTTTATTGACATTATTTTCAAAGGGAAAATTCTGTGAAGGTTCATGGTTTTAACATTTGAAATTACCTGCCCCCTCCAACTTGTCTTTGTGAATCTTATCTGTACTTCTGTCTCTTCAGTTCTTTTAAAATCATAATTGGTGTTATTATTGTTGCTATGAGAATTATTAGCTGTATATTTTTGCCTCTCTAAATTGGGAATACCGAATTTTCAAGCAGTGATGACTGAACAGCTAAACCAGCCCACTTTGAAACTGAAAAGGGCTCTGTCGATTAAATTCAGGTGCAAAGACTCCGAGTCTTTTGCCATTTTTACTTAATA
The DNA here is from genome assembly GCA_025583905.1 of Ia io. Classification (NCBI taxonomy): domain Eukaryota; kingdom Metazoa; phylum Chordata; class Mammalia; order Chiroptera; family Vespertilionidae; genus Ia; species Ia io. The sequence continues at coordinate 90,432,378 of JAJQQW010000002.1, read as the reverse complement.
AGGCAGAGAGAAGAAATAAAGCAGCTCACTTTTCCACATGAGGAACTCAACCAGGTCTCCTTAATGGGCTAATTGCCTGTTATGACCAATAAATAAAAAGAAGTGAGAGATTAGTATACTGAGAAACAGATTTTCTCTCATTGACTTATTCCATTGCCTTGGAAAACGACTTCAGTGTTTAAAAGACTCAGACAAGAAAGCCATAATCATGATAGCAGACAAATATTTGCATTACCACTTTCTCTTTTCCATTTGAATGTTCTAATATTTGAATGAAATGGGATTTTTGTTCTAAGTATAGATAAGTTGAGGAAGCTCTGAAATACCTAGAGGGATAGCACATTCATTTACATAATAATAGGGTTATATCTTATGTTTATTTTGATAATCTAATGTAGTCAATTTTACAGTTTCCAACATTTAGATAGCTGTTTTATCTGAATCCAAAAATGATTCAGGGACATTAAGAAACTAATCAAACAATGAGGAAAATATAAAGAGGAAATTAGAATTTATATGCAATTCTTCTTCCTGGAGATTACTGAAATTTTCACTGTGGTTAATAGCCTTCATGCATGAGGTCATACTATACATGGCTTAAAAATTGTTTTGCTTTCAATAGTGAATGGAAGTTAATAGGTACTGGATATTTACTAAAAATAACACTAATTCCATAATAATAATATTCATTTAGCCAATCTTCTGTTGATGGATACTTATTATGAGCCATCCATGACACTTTTTGGGGAGTTTTCTGATTATCCTCTCAAGGTGTGACCACAGATGTTTAGAGCTAGATAAGAGCTTAGCGAAGATCTAATCCAACCAGCATTCAAGGATTTAAAATATTTTCTTAAGATTATAAACATAATTAGTGACAGGACTCAAATGATCTATTTACCGAATTCATAAGGTGAGCATAATATAGTTACAAGTACTATGGTGAACAAAAATGTAAGTTTCAAGGCAACCCCCTACCTCGGAATTGCCATTTGGAACTTATTGAAGCTTTAGCAAATAAACAGTGAACCATGTAAAAGGTGCTTGATAATTATGTGGTTACTAAATTAGAAAATCTCACTTGATAACAGAACATTTACAACAGTGTGCTATTTATTCTGCTCAGACTTTCATTGTGTCCAATCAACTTGCATCCTGCTATCAGTTTAAGAATAGAAGCTTTTTATATTATGACCTGATATATTTCCCTATCTTTGTAACTAATGCTGAGCCTACACACAAAATTAGCACTTCCTGCTGATAGAAAGAAATGAGTAAATAAAGAGTTCAGATACAGTTCAAGAGAAAATTGGAAGCTATCATTTTTATTGAATAGATTATTAGTGAATTAAAAGCAGGTTGCCTTTATCCCTGGCCCGTGTGGCTCAGTGTTTGAGTGTTGAACCATGAACTAGGAGGTTACAGTTTGATTCCTTGTCAGAGCACATGCCTGGATTGTGGGCTTGATCCCCAGTAGGGGACGTGCAGGAAGCAGCCCATCCATGATTCTCTCTCATCATTGGAGTTTCTATCTCTCTCTCTCTCTCCTTGACATCAATCGATATATATAAAAGCCTAAACGACCAAATGACTGAAGGACTGGTCACCCGGTTGCTATGATGTGCACTGACCAGCAGGGGGCAGATGCTGCCCCCTGGTGGTCAGTGTGCTCCCATAGGCAACCTCCCATGGCCAGCCAACCTCCCGAGGTCCCTCCCCGGCCAGCCGGCCCCCATGGCCCCTATAGGGACTGAGAGAGATAGCCCCAATGGGCCTCAATCACTGTCCAGGCCCAGGGACACCACCCATGCACGAATTCGTGCACCAGGCCTCTAGTGAAAACATATTTAAAAATACAAAAAAAGAAAAAGGTTGCCTCTAGAGGTTATAAGTATGATGATTTACAAGAAAAAAAAAAAATGAAAGCAATCTTGGACTTGAATATGGCTGTAGGATTGATGAGAAAAGGCCCTTTAAAAAAGATAGTGTGAGAACAAACAGAAGGACCAAAGCATTGGGTTCAACTGAGAGTAAAGGGGAAGAAAGAGTTTGAAACAACAATACAGTGATGATTCTGGGGAATAAGAACCTTTTTTTTTCTTATAAATAATTAAAGCTAAACAGGGGAAGTGCTTAGAGTAAAAGTAGATGATTTTATTTTAAATTTGTGGAATATAAGTCCATTCTTTCCTTATAAATCTAATTCTAACTATTCATTGGCCAAAGAATGCCCTGACTTGGGCCAATGAACGTAGGATGTTATGAGACTGTTTGGCAAGTATATAGATGAAGCCATGATATCTTCTGCAATACTGACAATTATTTAGTAACCATCAAAAATAGAAAGAAATAGTTGATATTCATGTAAATAAACACATATTTAGATTATTGGCTGTTTAATAAATATTATCAATCTGTCTGCTTAGTTTATGACATTTTACTAATGATATGATAAAACATTTACTATTACATAAATATGTTTAGAACTGTATCTAGCATGCTGTAAGTATTCACTATATTGTAGATATTTAAAAATTTATTTAAAATGTTTGTTTATACCTACTCTAGATCAAGTGAGCACTAACAATAAGTGCCCAATATGTTGCATCTATTTGTGAATTAAATGTTCTCCTTTAAAAAAAGAAAAAACTTATTCCTTCCCTTTTTCCTTATTGCCATTCATCCCTTTGACTTGGATGCAACATTGACCTGAACTCCAAGCAAGAAATCACTGTCCAGGCTGAGGACCTTTGCATCTCCTCTGTCTGGCTATGCTGCTCTTCCCCAGATATCTTCAGAACTTCCTTCCTCCCATTCTTCAAGTCTATGCTTACTTTGTTTATGACCCCATCCCCTTCCTACCTACAACATGGAATTTGTCTATTTCAACCACTACTGTTTGCCTGGAACCCAACACCCAGCTGTAAGGAGACACTCAATAATTATCTGTTGAATGAATGAATAAAAGAGAAGAAAAAGGACAGCCATCTATTAAATGTTGTGTGACAGGCAGTATTCTAAGCACTTTGTATACCTGTTTTATCAATACTCATAATAACCCTATGATAAAGGCTTTATTGTTGCCACTATACTATATAATTTGAAGAAATGACAGTTATAGCTACAAAAAGCATGGGTTGAGTAGCTTCCTTCTCTGGTCAAAAAGCAGGAATGAATTCTCTTAGAGGCTGAGTTCTTTAAAGCAATCCAAATACTGAGAACTCTCTATAATTAGTGTAGGTTTGATTTCAATGCAAAGTGATCCTTGTAACAGTCCCTTGGGATGCTTTTGTGCTGGAGCCTACGTGGGCTCCCCTAATGTGATTTGGCTTGAATTATGTACTTATTAGTCAATTGGAACTTTTACATTTCATCTGGTGTTTTGCCTTATAAATAACCCTGTCTTTATTGAACACAAGATTATGTACTAGCCTGACTGCCCTTTTAAATTAAACATTACAAAATCAATGTAGCATCATTAAAGGTACACTGTCTGAATAAACAAAATCATCCTAAGCACAATCTTTTCATGTTTTGTTTTGTTTTTTTCTGGTTGGAGGTTGAAACCAGGACTAGATGTTTTGAGCTATCAGATTGCATAGGCTGTGATTTTATTTCTCTCCACAATGTTTTGACACAGTGATGAATCACCTCCAAAATGGCAAATAGTGGGTCTGATATGAATATCCCAGCTTTCCCATCATCATAATAAAAGGCTAATATGCAAATGGTCATCACACCATGATGCTGTAATGACTGATCAGCAGGGATCTGAGGCTGCGTGGCGCCGAGCCGCCCTGGCGCCAGGCTGGGGTACCTGAGGCCATGCCCCACACCCAGCGGGGATTGACGGGGGACCTGAGGCTGCACCTCCCACCCCCTGCAGGGCTTGACAGGGGACCTGGGGCCATGTCCCCTGCCCCCGTGGGGCTTGATAGGGGACATAAGGCCACACCCCCCCGCCCGGAAGGGCTTGATGGGGGTGGGGCTGGCCGGGTCTCAGTCTGGCATGATTTTGAGGTGTGCGTGGGTGGGCAGGGACTTGACTCTGGGTCCCACGGCACGCCCCAGACTCTGATAGGTGGGAGATTTTCAAATACATTTTACTAATTTTCTTTCATCTCTGACACTTCTATTATAGAGAAAGGGAAAATAGCAATATTAAAATATTTCTTCCACTTAATTCCCTTTTAATGTGCATGAATTTTGTGCACTAGGCCACTAGTTTACTATAAAAGCGTTCATAAAAATATGTCAAAAGTAGCCAAAGTCAGGAAGTTAAGCAAAGGTGCGAGGGGAAAAGAAGGAAGAACAAAACACTCCAGTTATAGTTTATAACTGGAAGCAAGATAACTTACAGACATTACATGCTTCTGTAAATTATAAGCACCCTGAATGGGAGTCTCTGTCCATATAGAAGTTTCTTTTCTAACGAAGAAGTGATAGAGGGCAGCTGTTTCTCTATAGGGTTTGGCTATTTAAAATTATATATGTTTGGTAACAGGAAAATCTTTGGTTAAATCAGTTTTCTATATCAATCTATTCTAATGAAAAGGCCCTATTGGGTATATTGTGTCATCCAAAAGCCCCTTGGAATTCTTTGCCTGGATAAAAAAGCAGTGGATTAAAAGTCAGTGACAAAATTGAGACTATGATCTAATCTTCTTGCTATATGTCCTTGCACATCACATTTATAAATACATGCATGTTTACAGACATGTGTTTATGTGTATACATAGTTATATACATGTGTATGCAGGTATACATATACATGTATGTACGTACATATATATGACATATGTATGTATGTACTACAAATGGGAAAGTTATATTTAGTAATTCTTGATTCTAAAACACCATTTTACACTGAAATACAATTATTTCTCCTAATTCTGGGACATAGTATACTAGTATAATCACTATCCAGGATTATAGGCAAGATGAGGAAAGAGATCATGATATGAAAAAAAAATAAATGAGGGAAATAAATTAACGGAAGTTTTTGAAGTAGCACAGCCTCTATAAGAGGACATAGAACGAATAGATTTAACTTTGTTTTGATATAATATACAAGTAATTACTAACATCAACAAAGAAACTACAATCAACTATGGCTAAAACACATCATGAATGAGTGTTTTAAAAAAAAGATGTGCACCAAGAGATAAAAGTTGTGTAAGGTTTGAGCAGATACATACTTGTATGTGAACAAGCTTACCAGATAGCAGCTGGGTAGAGAATTCAGGACTGAAGTATCAGAACTAGTGGAGTTATAGCCAAGAGCAAGAAGTTTAGGGTTTTCATGTTCTAAAGTTAGTAGAACATTACTGTCATATTTTTCATCATTGCAGAAATAAATGAAACTATGTATTTAAAATATGTGGCTAAAAATACCGTGAACCATCAGCCAAAAAAAGAAAAAAATGAGTTCTTCCACTTGAAATTCTGCTTACAACTGGGGCAAACTATGTAATTTCTGGGTTAGAAACTATGTAATTGTTTGTAACTGGGTTACAAACTATGTAATTTCTTTTCTTTGGTTCTAAATGAAGGTAATCACTAAAGATCTTGACCCAATAATTCTATTTCTGTGCACTTGGTTTAGATGAAATGCAAAGCCTGAGAAATATTATATGGGGGAGAAAAATGTTGTAAGTGAAGGGACTTTAGAAGAAAGTGCAAACATTGCAGGAAGGGTGAATAATCAGATTAAGTATTTCCTGGATCTAATCATATTCATCTCAGTCCCACTCTCCCATTGTCCCAAGAAAAGACTAATGACTGAATTGGTACCACTCCCCAGAAAGATTTTTGGAATTTGTGGAGACTTTTTTTACATTCATGACACTTAAATAACCAAAATAATATACCTCTATTTGCCTGTATGAAGCTACCATATTTCTGGGTATTCTTCATATACACACAAGCAACCTGAATACTTCCCTGTGTTTTCTACAGTAGTCAGCTTAAAGATTTGCATGTGGAGACACATATTAATTTATTATTTCTTTTTATGCTACTTTATATTATAGTTACTTTAATTTTAAAATGGGTATAGGCAGGTTCTATAATCTATGGATTTCATTTCAGGGTAGTAAATGGGCATTACAAAATACCTGTTCTGGATAAGCAAGATTGATGAACCTCTAGCCAGGCTCACCAAGAAGCAAAGAGAGAGGACCCAAATAAACAAAATCAGAAATGAAAGAGGTGAAGTAACAACCGATTCCACATAAATACAAACAATTATGAAAAAATACTATGAACGATTCTATTCCAAAAAAAATGGACAACCTGGATGAAATTGACATATTCTTAGAAAAATACAAGCTCCCAAAACTCAATCAGGAAGAATAAAAAAACCTGAATAGGCTGATAACTACTGAAGAAATTGAAACTGCAATCAAAAATCTTCCAGCAAACAAAAGCCCTGGTCCGGAGAGCTTTACAAGGGATTCTACCAAGCATTCAAAGAAGAAATAAAACCTATCCTTCTCAGACTATTCCAAAAAATTCAAGAGGAAGGCACACTTCCAAGCTGTTTCTATGAAGCCAGCATTACCCTGATCCCAAAACCAGATAAAGACACTACAAAAAAAGAGAACTACTGGCCAATATCCTTGATGAACATAGATGCTAAAATCCTCAACAAAATTCTAGCAAATCGGATTCAGCATTACATTAGAAAGATCATATACCATGACCAAGTGAGGTTTATTCCGGGCATGCAAGGATGATACAATATCCGCAAATCAATAAATGTGATACATCACATAAACAAACTGAGAGAGAAAAGTCACATAATTATATGAATCGATCCAGAAAAGGCATTTGACAAAATCCAACACCCTTTCTTGATAAAAAATTCTCAGCAAAGTGGGACTAGAGGGGTCATACCTCAACATAATAAAAGCTTTATATGACAAACCTACAGCCAACATCACACTCAATGGGCAAAAACTAAACTAATTTCCCCTAAGAAAAGGAACAAGACAGGGATGCCCATTTTTACCACCCCTGTTCAATATAGTACTAGAAGTGTTAGCCATAGTGATAAGACAAGAAGAAGAAATAAAAGACATCCAAATTGGAAAAGAAGACGTAAAACTCTCCTTATTTGCAGATGACATGATACTATACATAGAAAACCCCAAAGCCTCCATCAAAAAACTACTAGACCTAATAAATGAATTTGGCAATGTAGCAGGATAAAAAATTAACACCCAGAAATCTATGGCCTTTTTATACACCAATAATGAATTCACAGACAGAGAAACGAAAAAAACAATCCCATTTACCATTGCAACAAAAAAATTAAGATGCCTAGGAATAAACTTAATTAAGACGTAAAAGACCTGTACTCGGAAAACTACAGGACATTGAAAAAAGAGATAGAGGAAGACATAAACAAATGGAAGAACATACCATGTTCATAGATTGGTAGAATCAACATCATTAAAATGTCCATACTACCCAAAGCAATCTACAGATTCAATGCAATCCCCATTAAAATACCAATGGCATATTTCAAAGATCTAGAAAAAACTCTCCAAAAAATCATCTGGAATAAAAAAAGACTCCGAATAGCCACAGCAATCCTGAGAAAGAAGAACAAAGTTGGAGGGATCACAATACCAAAATATATTACCAAGCCACTCTTCTCAAAACTGCCTGGTACTGGCACAAGAACAGACATAAAGACCAATGGAACAGAACAAAGAACCCAGAGATTGACCGAAGTCATTATGCTCAATTAATATTTGACAAAGGAGGCAAGAACATACAGGGAAGTCAAGACAATCTCTTCAATAAATGGTGTTGGGAAATTTGGTCAGATACATGCAAAAAAAATGAAACTAGATCAATAACTTACACCATACACAAAAACAAACTCAAAATGGCTAAAGGACTTAAATGTAAGACGGGAAACCATAAAAATCCTACAAGACTCCATAGGCAGCAAAATAGCAAACATGTCGCAGCAGTACCTTTATTGACACAGCTCCTAGAGCAATGAAGACTAAGAAGAAAATAAACAAATGGGACTACATCAAAATATAAAGCTTCTGCACAGCAAAATAAACCATCAACAAAACAATAAGGAAGCCCACTGAATGGGAGAACATGTTTGCCAATATTATTTCTGATAATGATTTAATCTCCAAAATTTACAAAAAACTCATACAACTTAACAAAAGGAAGATAAACGATCCAATAAAAAAATGGACAAAGGACCTAAATAGACACTTTTTGAAAAAGGACACACAGAAGGCCAAGAGACATATGAAAACATGCTCGAAGTCACTAATCATCCAAGAGATGCAAATCAAAACAACAATGAGACACCATCTCACACCTGTCAGAACGGCTATCATCAACAAATCAACAAAGGACAAGTGCTGGAGAGGATGTAGAGAAAAAGGAACCCTTGTGCACTGCTGGTGGGAATGCAGACTGGTGCAGCCACTGTGGAGAACAGTATGGAGTTCCCTCAAAAAGCTAAAAATTTGACCCAGTGATCCCACTTCTAGGACTATATCCCAAGAAACCAGAAACACCAATCAGAAAGGATATATACACCCCTATGTTCATAGCGGCACAATTCACCATAGCTAAGATTTGGAAACAGCCTAAGTGCCCATCAGCAGATGAGTGGATTAAAAAACTGTGGTACATCTACACAATAGAATACTATGCCGCAATAAAAAAGAAGGAACTTTTACCTTTTGCAACAGCATGCATGGACCTGGAGAGTATTCTGCTAAGTGAAATAAGCCAGTTGGAGAAAGATAAATATCACATGATCTCACTCATATGTGGGATATAATGATCAACATAATTTGATGAACAAGAATAGATCCAGAGACAAATGGCAGAGAGGAGGGGGTTAGAGAGCAAGGAAAAGACTTATATGCATGCATATTAGCATAACCAAGGGACACAGACACTGGGGTGGTGGGGGCTTGCCCAGGGTGGGAATGGCTGGGATGGGGGGTCAATTGGGGAAAACAGAGACATATGTAAAACTTTAGACAATAATAAAAAAAAAATACCTGTTCTGAAAAAGGGAACATTAGGCAGTACAGCATTGAGAAATCGTCATTCTAGACTAATCTCTTTCCATCCACCTATCACAATATTTCTTTCCATTATTTCTCCCAACTTCTAGGACAAACATAAATTACTACACTCAGAAATCCTGCTGTCACCTAAAGCCTCCAAGTTAACATGGGAAACTGAATGTGGGACCTCATCCTTCGATGAACTGTAACTCTCCTTTCCTATTCCTTTTATTCTTTTCTAGACTCAGAGTTCTTGTTACATCTTTGGTACCTCTCTTTTCCTTTTGATTTCTATTCCTCAGTTCCTAAGAGGACTCACATTTAGGACTCTCTGTGTATTCTGTCTTTTGTGCTAGTAAATATGGTACTGAAAATGATAGATCTTATAGACACGGGAGAGGATCCTTTGGGGACATGAGGAACAGTCCATTAAGGGGTGTAGAGTTGCTCATGTTGAAAAGACACCATAGAGACAACTAGTATAGTAGCCATTATGGCAATAAAGAACCAAAGTTATAATAATAAATTTTTGCCTTTAGTTTCTGAAGTCCCATAGATTTCTTGGCTATGTCATTGGACACTTAAAGTAAGACAAATGGCTTTGTTGTTCTTCTTTTTGCCCACCTTCCTTCTGCACAGTTTATTTTATGTAATAGCACCCCTGGAGTTCTAGGTGCCTGACCCATTCTGACTCGGTATGTCTCTCTCTTGACCACTAACTTTAATACTTTTTAAATGAAACCAGGAACTCTGAGGCATAGCTGACATCAGTGCCAGCTCACTCAGAGACTAAACTAGTTTTCTCAAAATATACTCTTTCCATGCCATCTACTCTGATTGATAATCCTCAACACCCATTTCTTATAAAAATATTTTTGGCCTGGTTTTTTAGGTCATCAGTAATCTTGTGCTTATATAACTAAGTTATCTATCATTTACTTCTCTTTCTATCTCATTCTTACTACTTCTAACTTGCAGCAAAGTCCAAGCCTTTGCTGATATTCATTTTTCACTTGTCATGCCCATCATTCTCTCCACCTATCTCAAAAGTGCTTTTATCAAGGGTCTACTTTGAGTCCCAGCTGCTCTCTGCAGTGTCCCTTGATTGTGTATTTTCTCCACAAATTCCTTCAGTACTTACTGAAGTTGTTATTTGATCTACCAGTTTAACTATTTTTATATGTGAGGGTTAATAAAAACGGTGAGTGATGAAATGGCTTATAGCTTCTTTAAAGTTCTCTTAGTTGGCAAAGAGCTGGTATTCCGTTAACCTTTCGATAAATCACTGCTAAAATAATTGTTAAAAATTTGAGGACCAGAGCCGAAACCGGTTTGGCTCAGTGGATAGAGCGTCGGCCTGCGGACTCAGGGGTCTCAGGTTCGATTCCGGTCAAGGGCATGTACCTTGGTTGCGGGCACATCCCCAGTGGGGGGTGTGGAGGAGGCAGCTGATCGATGTTTCTCTCTCATCAATGTTTCTGACTCTCTCCCTCTCTCTTCCTCTCTGTAAAAAATCAATAAAATATATTTAATAAAAAAAAATTTGAGGACCAGAAAATTAAATCTTTGATAAAATTAGGAATTATATCTAAAAAAAAAAAAAAAAAAAAAAAAACACTGTATAAAATGAAAATGGGGTAGAAAAGCTGAAAAATCACAAAATGGGGGGAAATTTATAGTTTTGATGCAGGAAGATATTTCATTGAGGAAAACACGGGTTTATAACATGTAAGAGTCTGGGGAAGTGAAGGTCAGGTAAATCTATTACTTGAAGGATTTAAGGACATGAGAAAATTGCAACAATAAGAGAAAATCAAGAATCAAGGGCCTTCAGCACTGAAGTGCACAATTGTAACAGAAGCCAGGAAACCATTGTCTGAACTTCATGTCTGTCATTTGCAAACCCATGTATCCACAATGATGATTACACTTCAGAAACTTGGACACATGGCTCTTATTGGTGTCACCTAAGTTAGAACACTGCTACTACAGAATTCTGGAACATATTGTTTCCAGCCAGCTTCCGGCCTCTGGTAGCAGAGGAGAGCACTCGAAGAAAATGGAGACTAGTGTAGGTTTCCAATATATGTGTGCATGTGTGTATGCATTTGTGCATATATGCATGTGTCACAGCAGTCAAAGCTAAGCATCTTCAAGTCGAATATTCCAAAGAAAGAACAGCAAACCCATTTGTCCTGAAACTGTTACCATAATTAGCTAATGATTGATGGGAAGTGAAGCCAAGAGTCTGACATTGTTGAGCACATTCAGTTAGGAAGGAGCGGCCTGTTGCTTCACTAGGAAGACAAGGCTTCATACTCCCCCATCAGTCCGTTCCCCTGCAGGGTACTGCAGGAAGGGGTAGCACAGGGGATGATAAGGACACAAGCAGTAAAGTCAAAATGGTGGAGGGGCAGGCGTTTGACCTTAGAGGCCTAACAATCTAACCTGGGAAAGGGGTCATTGGACTCATCAGAAGCCCATGAAAAAATGGGAAACTGATTGGTTATTTTGAAATAGCTTCTGGCCCTGGCCAGTGTGGCTCAGTTGGCTGGGCATCATTCCATGCACTGAAGGGTTGGTGGTTTGATTCCTGGTTGGGGCACATGCTTGGTGCATGGATCCTTTCAATGCTTTTCTCGAGATCCCATGGAAGAACCTGTTTCTTATTGACAACTAAAACAGCCAGAAGTGATCCTCAAAAATTTGAAAAATTGGAATGTACTGAAGCGATTGAGGTGGTTAAAAAGGGAAATACGAGTCATGTATAAATGTAAACACAAAAATGAGGCAATTATTCACTCCAATAAAATTTATAAATATATAAATAGGATAATATAGGAAGAAAACAGGGAAGTGTGACAAAATCTTCATTTGTGAAAACAGGAAGTTGATATTTATAATATATAGACTATGACATCAATATACTTGCTACTTAGAAATTTGGCAATTAAAAATGTTAAATAATTAATTTCTTGTATTGGGGAATGAAAGGATAGATAGGAAAATAAAAAGAAGAGAGTAATATTTTTTAATATAACCTTTGGTACTAAATGTCATTTTAACTTTTATTTAACATTGCATTTGCATGTAATACTTATTTGCATGTAATAATTATTTGAATGGAATTAGTATCTCTAAGATATGTATTTAATTATAAAAGTAATAAATTAGTGAGTCATAAGATTAAAAAGAAAAGAGAAATCACTCAGGTTTTTTTTTAAATAAGGAATAATATCTAATCTTCAGATTAAAAACACAAAAATAAGCACTTGAAATACAGTTGCTGTTTTGAAATAGTAAAAGAGCTTCTAATTAATGCAATTAGCTACTTTTATGGTCTAGTTTGAACCAAATTTCAAGAAGTTAATGGAATTTCAATTAAGCCACTACAAAGAATATAATAGAAAGTAAAAGCAAATTATTTTATTAAAATCTCAGTGCGATGATGCAGTTGAGGTGAATATTTAAGTGACTTTTATTCACATAAAAATCTATAAACAAACTCTCTTCATTGTTTATTCTGAAAATACAAGGTGATTTGTCAAGCATAGTGGTTTGAAAATACTCTGAAATAAAATGAGTTTATAACTTTTGCTACAACGGTGCTTGATAACCATTATTATGAACTTTCACATTTGTTTTATTTTCTTACAATGATATATTATCAAATACTATAGAGTAAGAAAGGCAAGAGGAGAAAGAGAATTGAAAACTTTATGAAGAAGGGTATATCTTTCTCTTGATGTTCAATTTATTTATCCATTATTTCATGTAATGCTAAATATGTACCAGAAAATATTTGAATCCTTGTTTTTTACAGCCTACCAAATTAAAGCCCTCACTTACGTCATTTATCTCATCACTCTCTATTACTCAATTGAAAGCATATTGTGTAACTAAAAGAAAAAAAAACACACACAAAATTTTGTTAGTAGAAATGTCCTAGTTCAATGGCAATTGTATACATTTGGCCAATATACTGATTCTACCCAAGCTTTAGTTTTCTCATTAGTAGAACATTGCTAAGATGACTTATTTCATGGTGTGTGTGTGTGTGTGTGTGTGTGTGTGTGTAAGAAAATTAAAACTATATTAAAGTACTATACACATAGTGAAGGAAAACATTTTGGGAAACTTTGAGATTACAGTTGTACTTTTGAATATGAAGGGTTGTAATAAGAGTTACTTAACTTCCCCTAGTTCTCTGAGTAGTATAATTTTATCACATCTTTTTTTCTATATTTAAATTAAAGATTTCTTCAGAGGGTTAGATATAAGAATTATGTCATTTCTTAATTAATTGCAATTTAAATTCAGTAAAAAAGCTAAGGATATCTGTATTTTTGTTTTATAAAGAGTACCTTATTTTAAATGAAAAATACACATTGTACCCAACTTTTCTGATTTTCTTGAATGGTGCTTTAAAAGCTGTTTTAAAGCAGTGGTCAATAATAGAAGCTGTGTTCAATAGCTACAGGCCATTAAAATTCTCTTGATAAAATTCTTCTTTGGTGTATAAGGTAATACATTTGTCAGACTGATGGATACAGATATACTTTATAGATTTCTAAGGAAGCTAATAAGAAACATGCATAAATATAGACCTCTGCAGAAAGAAGACTATACAAGAACCAATGAGCAAATATATTTCCAATAGACTCTTGTAATATTCCGATGTCTTCTTTGCTACATTTAATTTGACAAAGGCTTTTAGCTTTTAGAGTCAATGTTTCTCATCGACTTCTAAAATTAACATCAACTTGGAGAAGGCAAAGACAGAATAAACAGTATTTGTTTTACAAAACTGTTTAGCAGATGAAAACTTGAAACAAGGTATATAAGACTGGAGATCTCTCTCTATATATATATTAACATGCATACACATACACCTATGTCAAGTTTAGAGCTAATTAAATCCAGAAGTCTGTTTCAGCTTAGCCACTATTAAAGTGAAAATAATTTTCAGGTTTGTCATTTGTCAAAGTTTATTTTAGTACGTGATAACTGTCTTGTTGTAAATATATAAATGAACTTATGAGATCACTAGTCAAGTCAATCAGAAAACTTTAACCAAACTGGAGTGAAAGAGGACCCCAATAAAAAATCAAGATATATGTGTATGCATAAAGCACAGTATAGATGAGACATAGATCTCAATAATTTAAACAAAAACAATTTTAAGCCATTTTTTATCTTGAAATGTTACATAAAACTAGGAATTCAAGGTCTCAATTATCTGAATAATTACTTTGAATGTTTTTCATTGTGTATGTATTTGTGAGACATATATTGACAGGACTCTAAAATCATTCTTAGCACTATCAATTGAAAAAAAAGGGGGGGGGAAATTATCTAAAGTAAGTATTTTCCACTTTATTTGTGTTGTAATGAAAACCTACTAGGCATTTCTTTACATTATGCTTTATCATTATAATTCAGCACCATTATCTCAACATCCCCCTAATGATTCAAGGAATGATGGAAGGAAGGAAGGAAGGAAGGAAGGAAGGAAGGAAGGAAGGAAGGAAGGAAGGAAGGAAGGAAGAAAAGAAAGAGGGAAATAAGGAAGAAAAGAAGGAAGGAAAATGAAACAGTAAAAGTGATTTGGTTATAAGTAGAGCTGGTTGGAAATCAAAATACTCTTAAGCATCTATTGTTATTATGTGTTAAACTATTATCTATTAAATGGAAATTGTGGATGCTTTTTATATTTCAATTATTGGAAGATATTTCTAGACATTGATTTTCTGATTACTGAAGCCTCCTCCTCTATCTTTATTTACAAATCCAGTAGTAATGTGAATATTGACAAGGCAGTTTAACAATTTAAGGTATTAATGAAATAAACATTCAAACCTATGAAAAATTTTTGTGAGTTTATTTGAGTCAAACTGTGGACAATTGCCAGGAAGCAGAATCTCAATGGATTGAGATAATGCTCTGAAGAATGGCAGTTTTCATCTTGTTTTATATATTACAATCAAAAGAGGAGACATAAGTGGGTTCTTTGAAATCCATAGATTAGGGAGGTGGGAGAAAGCAAAGTGGGGAAACCTCTGGATTGGATAAAAGTAAAATGATAGACACATATATATTTTACTTAGGTTGGTACAGGATAGTTAATAGTCAACAATTAATTCAATAACAATGACTTGATGTGTGGACTCTGCAGAGCAATGCCTGTGCTTTAAGGAGCCCTGGAAAAGGAAAATTATTTTGACATTCCAACGATATGTTATTGTAGATACAAAAAGACAACACAGAGGCTCAGTGCCAGGGCTGATCAGCAGACCCTGAGCAACAGATGAATGGATTACTCCGGCACAATGTTTGCTGTGAAAGAGAGGGCTAAGGGACAGCCTGGCTGAAGGAGCCAGGCAGCCTTGATTGCCTGCCTCCTTAGGCCTTTATTAGCAGCAGTTTGAGATAAAGTTTATCTTTTAGATACAATCAATAGGGTGAGTAATCTTGGGAGGACACATTTTTACATTGTCCTCTAGGCAAGGGCATCCAGGGATTAAGCATAAGGATTCCAGTAAACACATGGAGGTCAGCACATGCACAGACTTGTTTGGAAAGGTCAAGGAATAATTAGAGGTTCCACCTTCGACACTTCCCTAAGTTTCCCCTAAGTCAGAATTTTGATAAACAGGACAGGCAGCCTTCCCCACACTTCTCTTTTCTCAGAATGTCCTCCTTATAAACTTTCTATCCAAGACTCCCATGCTTCCCAGCAACTCCGTTAAGGTAAATGTTGACCATTGTCAGGTCAGATACTGGCCTAGGACATGACTACCCATCATAAACTGCCTTTTAGTTAAAAAAAAAAAAATTAATTTCAGACCACCCTTTGTAGTTTCTTTAGGTCTCTGAGTTTGCAAGGCCACCACACAGGCCTTCCCTGAGCTAGTCAGGTTAGCATGTGTTACCTTTTTGTTCACAAAGATAAATTTTTGAAATTATGTGATTTATGTAGACCTAGACAAAACTTAAAAATGTATTGTATTAGAGTTGTTATGGCAAAAAACAATATATGTGAGAGTATAAAAACTAGCAAAAAAGGCAGGTTTTAATATTACCGAGTGTAAAAGACCCTCAAAAAGTCATTAGTCTTCGGAGAGGACTTCCTAGAAGTTGTTCTGTTCCCCAAAAAGCAACTAACTTGTTTTTCAATGAAAACCTATAACACTTCATAACCATATCAAAATAGGTTTTTAAATATTACATGTAAAAAGGAAAAACAAACAAACAAGTGCTTAAATTTTGCTTTCGGTAATTTTTTTGAGAATTTGTTTTTAATCCTCACCTGAGGAAATGTTTTTATGTGTTTTTTTTAGAGAGCCAGTAAGGGAGAGGGAGAGAGAGGGAGAGAAAAACATTAATCAGTTGCCTCCAGAACATGCCCTGACTAGGGATCAAATCTGTAACCTGTGTATGTACTCTGACTGGGAATCGAAACTGCAACCAATGATATCCTGACCTACTGAGCCACGCCAGCCAGTCCACTTTAAGAACTTTTTAAAGTGCACACTAAGAGTTCATTTAAAAACAGTAGGTTACTGGACTGTAGCTATTACAATTTGAAAGTGAAGTATGTTTAGATGTCTCATTTTTAGAATTTTAATATTTTCTGTTAACATAAATATTCAAACACAGTAAAATCTAAAATAAGGTAATTAGCATGGAATGATAGAAACACAATTTGCACTGGCTTTAAAAATAAAAGACATTTATGTTTACAACACAGATGAAATCACAGGCCAGACTTTAATATCCCACCAGAGATAACTAAGAAAAAAAGGTAAAAAATATAAGAAATTTATTTTAAAGAAATTGGACATCAGGCAACAGGACAACGATTCATGAGATACAAGAAACAAATAAGATAAGCTCTTGAATTCCTCAGTTTACTGACAAGTGAGAGTTTCCAGGCCATGGCATTAGATGGGGAATGATGGCAGTGCCCACAGGTTTCTTTGGGGGATGAGATAAAGCTGGAATTCTAGTTAGGAAATATGTGTAAAGTTCAAAGGACAGAGAGAAATCTTTGAAGATCCTCCTCAAGTGTTCAGCTGAATACTGATTAGTGAATGCATGTGAGAGCATGAACTGTGGCTGAAAAAAGTATCATTACAATGATTAAAAGGGTCAATCCCTATAGCTAAGGATCATTTCTTTTCCCACAAGCCAGAGTGAAAAACCTCATAATTCACAGAGTATTGAGACATGAGTGTGAGCTGTTGGGTTTGTTGTCTTGAGAAATCAACCAATGAATTCATGGACATAGGAAGGGTAAGCAAAAGCGAAGTGAATTTTATTATAGCAAAAGTAACAAAGCTTTCAGCATGCGACAGGGGCCCAAAAAAGGGTGGCCACAGAAGCTCCCTAGTCTAAGGGTTTATATTTCCTGATCTTGCCCTCTATTGTCTCTTTCAAAAGAGCACTAGCCAATCTCTTTTTGCCCTCATCTCCCCACTTTTAGTTCCCACTCTTGGGTTCAGGGGGAAGGGCAACTCTACAGTTGACTGGTACATTCTGCCTTTCCTCCTCACATCTTGACAATCTGGTTCATCTCCTCTTTACCATCTTCTCTCCCCGTGGCCCTTACCCTAACTACCTAATGCCATCCGACTCCTCAGTATCACATAGAGCACTCAGAAAATATTTGCCTTGGTAGTGGATAAAGATAATCCTAGATAAATAATGCTCTGGTCCCATGTAACAAACATGAAAAAGCAAGACATGAATGTTTTGTTAATTTCCTAGCAACTTAACCGAATCTTCCTAAAATTTTTTGAGAATATTTACAGGAATGCAAAGATATCCAGGACATAATGAGTGAAATCCAATAGAAAAATTATTAGACATTCAAAGGAGTAGAAAAATATTTTTCATAATTAAGAGAAATTATAGTTGATAGAAACCTACTCAGAAATGGCACAAATGATAGAGTAAGTGGACAAAGACATTAAAATAGTTATAATAGTATTTTAATATGGAAAAACTCAGCAAATGTTTGAGAATATTATTATTTTAAGAAATAATCCCTCAAATTTCAAATTTGAATGAAAATAATCATCACACAGATTCAAAATATGCATGATCCAAAAATCACAAATATCAGAATAATAGCAGACTTCTCATCAGAAACAATGCATGACAATTGACAATGGAAAAACAAATTCAAAGTACTGAAGTGATTAAAAAACAAAACAAAACTTGTCAGGCTAGATTGGTGTACTGAATGCAAATATCTTTCAGATAAAGGCAAAATGAGCAGTTTTTAGTCCTACAAACGTTGAAAGCATTCAATACCAGCAGATACATTGTATGAACAAATAAAGGTGGGAGGAAAATGATATTAAAAAAATACATATCTATGCAAAGGAATAAAGAACACAAGAATTGGCAATTATATTATCCTATTTAACGAAGAGGTAATATGCAAATTGACCATCACACCCTCACAAGATGGCTGCCTACGACCAGGCCGGCAGTGGGGTTAGTGAGGGATGACCAAACAACTGAACAGCAGGCTGTGTGGGGCTACCGGGCCTGTGGGGGAAGGGCCATGAGGGGCGACCAGGCTGGCAGGGGGGGCAGTTGGGGGTGATTAGGCTGGCATGGGGGGGCAGTGAGGGGTGACTAGGCTGGCAGAGGGGGGAAGTTGGGAGCGACCATGCCGGCAGGGGAGGCAGTAAGGGGTGACCAGGCTGGCAAGGGGGGGGCAGTTAGGGGTGATCAGGCCGGCACGCCGAGGCAGTGAGGGGCCAGTTAGGGGTGATCAGGCTGGCAGTCAGCTGAACAGTTAGGAGCCAGGGGCCCAGGATTGTGAGAGGGATGTCCAACTGCTGGTTTAGTCCTGATCCCTGGGACATCCCCCAAGAGGTCCTGGATTGGAGAGGATGCAGGTTGGGCTGAAGGGACCCCTCCCCCCCAAATTTTGTGCACCAGGCCTCTAGTTAAATATAAAAGGCCATATCTGTAATTATTTAATATCTATAAAAGATAATAGACCAAGAAAATGGGAAGATAAGCCACAAAATTAAAAATATATATATATATATATATATATATATATATATATATATATATATATATTTGGGTAAAAGATCTGAACAGATACCTTACCAAAGAAAATATACAGGTGACAATCATGTGAAAAGATGATTCATATTATGTATAATATAAAATTGCAAATTAAAACAACAATGAAACACTACCACACACCTATTAGAGTAGCTAAAATCTAAAACACTAATGATACTAAATTCTAGCAAGGATGTGAAGTAACAGAAGCTCATTCATTGTGGATGGGATTGCAGCATGCTGTTTTGGAAGACTGGTGGTTTCTTACCACTAAATATGATGACTAAATGACAAAAAATACAAATCCAAAAGTAATCACTAAAATTACACAACAAATTATATGAAAAAATCAAAAGAAGTTCAAAAAGAAAATACAGAAAAATTAAAACAGATAAATTGAAATCCAACTTTTTCAATAATCATAATATATGTTGTATGCTTATCCCAATTAAAAGGCAGAAATGATTATTTTAAAGCAAGGTTCTATTAAAAATTAATTTCATATAAAGACACAAATAGGTTAAAGTAAAAGAATAAGAAAAAATACATCTGGAAAATATTAATGAAAAGAACAGGAATGGCTCTATTAATATCAGAGAAAGTAGTTTACAGAGTAAACAATATTACTAAGAATAAATATGGCCATTTCAAAATGATAAAGGAGTTTTTTTCATCTAGAGGACACATCAGTCGTTAGGAGTATTACTGTGATAACATAGTGCCACAAGTTATGAAGTGAAAAATTATAGAAATGTAAGGAGAAATAGACAAATCCACAACTACATTAAGGAATTTTAATATCCAACACTCAAATACTGACAAAATAAGCATGAAGCCCATAATTAGGAATACAAAAGGCTGAACATTAACTAAATTGACCTAGTTGATGTTTTCAGAATATCCATCTCAAGATAGTAGAAATGACAAATATAAGAATTGATTAATTTTTAATTGATTAATTTTTTATTGATTTTAGAGAAAGAGAAAGGAAATGAGAGAGAGAAAGAGAGAGACATCAATGTGAAAGAGAAACATTGATGGTTGCCTACCGCATTCGCCTTGTCCAGCGATCAAAGCTGCAACCTGGGTATGTGCCCTGACCGAGAATCAAACATGTGATCTTTTGGTGCATGGACCGATGCTCAACCATCTGAACCACACAGGCTAGTGCTGATTAATTTTTCTTATGCATGTGGAAGATTTATTAAAAACAAAATAGTGTGGTGCATAAGATACGTCTGAGCAAATTTTAAAGTACTCAATTCTTATAAAATATGCCATTTAATCAGAATGAAATGAAATTAAAAATAAAATAAAACTTGAAAATTTAAAATGTTTGTTAGCTAAATAACAAACGTCTAATTTAGGAGTAAAAACAAACAAGAAAATAATAAAAATTAGAAATTAGTTTGCAGCCAATATAAATAAAAACAAAACATACTTATTAAAAAACAGAGTTTGAAAGCAATATACTCATCTTCTACCTGAGGGCAGATTAGAACCCAAAGTAAAGGTAAATTAAGTCCTGGAAAAGCAAAGAGTTTACAGTAAATATCAGGGAATAAGCGCACCAACTAGGGAAGAGAAAACATTAAAAGGAAATTAATTGTGCTAAGCGAAATAAGCCAGTCAGAGAAAGATAAATACCACATGATCTCAGCCATTTGTGGAATATAATGAACAACATAAACTGACGACAAAAATAGAACCAGAGTCACAGAAGCATCAAACAGACTGTCCAACCTATGAGGGAAGGCAGAGGGTGAGGGAGTAATAAACCAACCAAAGGACTTGTATGCATGCATATTAGCATAACCAATTAACACAGACAGTGGGGGGTGAGGCCACTGGGGTGGCGGTGGTAGCCATGGGAGAGGTCAATGGGGGAAAAAGGAGACTTAAGTAATACTTTAAACAATAAAGAATTTAAATTAAGAAAAAAGAAAATTAATGAAACCAAAGGCTGGTTCTTTAATCAGACCAATAAAATAATCAACTTCTATGTGGTAAATGCAAAAACAATAGATATATTATCAGTATCAGGAGAGTGGTGCCATCCCTACTGAGTCTACAGGTAAAAAAAAAAGATAATTATACAGAGAGAAGAAAATGGCAGCTGAATAGGCAAAAGTGTTGTGTACCTCTCCTGGGGCCACCTGGAATTAACAAATTAGACACAGCCGAGGAGATAATTTTCAATTAGGTAGGGCAGAGTATGCCTGGAGAATATTGTTTGCCAGCCATACCCATGTGGAAGCATGATGGTGCCCTGGCAGTGAATGGTGTAATACCTCCTGGCAAGCTCCCAGACATCTGCAGTAAGCACTCACCAGAGTCACCTCCTTCACCAGGCCTTCTACCAGCCTGCTAGGATCCAGCATCCCAGGATTCAGCTCCACAATCCTGCCAAGAGTGCAAACCAGGAGGACCCCTGTGCCCCAACACTGCCTTGGGCCCCAGAACTGTGCTGCCAGTCTGACTCTGAGCCACCAGGGGCCCACTCCACCCCAAGCCCTGAGATCTGCTGCTGGGGCAACCCAGAACAACCAAGTGCACACCCTGCTCCAGTCCATGGGAGAGCTTGGACTGTGTGACCCAGAGCAACCTGCCGCAGCTCTACCTGGGCCCAGGGGCTTGCTATGGGGGTGACCTGGAGTAACCCAGTGTCTGTCTCACTCTGGGGCACAGGAGAGCACTGCCAGGGCCACCTGAAGCAATCTAGTATGTCCAGCCAGGAGCCTTAGGACTGTGCTGCAAGTGCGCTGCCAGGGGGACCTAGGGCACCACCCTGCCATGGGTACTGGAGCCATAGAGAAAATTGCATTATAGAGGGTTCTGGATCCTCACAGGGAATCACACACCAGAGGAACTGTGCATGTGCCCCTGCCACCCTGAGCATCTGAAGCAGACAACTGAAGGACCAGATCCGTGGGAGAAGGGGATACAACTCAGAGCACAGACAATAAAGACGTGAGAATCAAAGCAGACCCAGCCTCTGGACTAACAATTTCCAGAACATTGGGCCGATAGGGACTTCAACCTCTCAAGCCCCAAGCAGGGTGCACAGGGCAGGAAAGAGACAGCAAAAATGGGGAGACAGAGAAACAATTCACAAAGGAAAGAAAAGGAGGAATTGCCAGAAAAGGAACTAAATGAAATAGAGGCAGGCAATATGTCAGAGAAAGAATTCAGAGTAATGGTTATAAAGTTGCTCAAAGATCAGTGACTTAGAAGACAGCATAGAAAAAAGAAACCTAATCAGAAGAGAAATTGGGGGAAAAATAAAAAGCAGGAGGAGAGTTTAAGGGAGCTTTGGGAAAAGATGAAATGAAGAAAAATCTGCATAATAGGGGTACCAGAAGGTCAAGAAGAGGAGCAAGGAATAGAAAACCTATTTGAAGAAATAATGACAGAAAACTACTCTGACTTGGGTAAGAAAAAGTCACATAAGCACAGAGAGTCCCAAACAAGATGAACCCTAACAGACCCACACCAAGACAAGTCATAATTACAATGACAAACATTAACGACTTTTCTGAAAGATTCTTAAGAGATGCAAGCGAGGGACAGACACTTGCCTACAAGGGATCTCCCAATAGACTATCAACTGATTTCTCAAAAGAAACACATCAAGCCAGAAGGGAATGGAATGAAGTATACAAAGTGATGCACATCAAGGGACTGAATCTAAGAATACTCTATTCAGCAAGGCTATCAAAATTGAAAAGGGAATCAGGAGCTTCACAGACACACACACACAAAAAAAAAGGCTAAGGGAGTCTATTACCACCAAATCAGCAATGCAAGAACTGCTAAAAGGACTATGTAAAAAGAAATAATGGAAAGGGAAGAAGGAACACAGGCATAAAGAATAAAAATGGTTGTCCTAGACAGTTTGACTCAATGGATAGAGCCTTGACCTGCAGACTGAAGGGTCCAGGGTTTAATTCCAGTCAAGGGCACATGTCTGGGTTGCAGGATGGGTCCCCAGTGGGGAATATTCAGGAGGCAGTCAATCAATTATTCTCTCTCATCATTGATGTTGCAATCTCTCTCTCCCTCTCCTTTCCTCTCTCTGAAATAAAAAATATATATATATTTTTTAAAAAATGACAACAAGTACCTATGAATAATAACCTTAAATGCAAGTAGATTAAATGGTCTAATTAAAAGATATAAGGTAGCTGAATGGATAAGAAAACATGACCTATATATATCTTGTCTACAGGAGACCCACCTCAGAAAAAAGGACTCACATAGACTTAAAGTTTTGGGATGGAAAAAAATTTCAGGCAAACAGAAACAACAAAAAAAAAGCTGGGTAGCAATACTTATATCTGACAAAATAGACCTCAAAGTGAAGGCCATAACAAGAGATAATAAAGACCACTTATAATACTAAAGGGTTCAATACAAAAAGAGGATATTACTCTTGTAAACATATATGCACCCAATACAGAAGCACCCAAATAGATAAAAGAAAAAAAAAAAACTTCTGGAAGATATCAAGGGAGGGATTGATAGCAACATAATTATAGTAGGGAACTTTAATAGCCCATTGACATCACTGGATAAATCTTCTAGACAAAACCAAAAAACACAGCAATCCTAATCGACTCATTAGATCAGATGGAACTAATTGACATCTTCTGAACATTTCACCCCAAAGCCACAGAATATACATTCATCTCAAGTTCACATGGGACATTTTCAAAGATAGACCACATATTAGGACACAGGCTAAGTCTCTTCAAATTCAAGAAGATAGAAATGATATCAAGCATCTTCTCAGATCACAATGGCATAAAATTAGAAATAAACTACAATAAAAACAATAAAAATTTAAAACACTTGGAGGCTAAATAGCATGCTATTAACCAATAAATGGGTTCCCATAGAGATCAAAGAAGAAGTAAAAAGCATCCTGAAAACAAATGACTGAAAACATCAATGCAAAACCTATGGGACACAGTGAAAGCAGTCCTGAGAGGGAACTTCATAGTTCTACAGGCCTAATTAAAAAATCAAGAAAAACTGGTAATAAATTATCTAACCCTATAACTTAAGGAATTAGAAAGAGAGCACAAAAAAAGGCCCAGAATAAATAGAAGAAAGGAAATAATAAAGATCAGAGTGGAAATAAATTATATAGAGACCAAAAAGAAAAAGAACTAAAACAAAATATCAATAGAACCAAGAGCTGTTTTTTTTGAAAGGATAAACAAGACTGCTGAACCTCTAGCCAGAAAAGAGAGGACCCAAGAAGCAAAGAGAGAGGACCCAAATAAACAAAATCAGAAATGAAAGAGGTGAAGTGAAAACTGAACCCACAGAAATACAAAGGATAATAAAAAAATACTATGAACAATTCTATTCCAACAAACTGGACAACCTAGAATAAAAGAACATATTCCCAGAAAAATACAATCTTCCAAAACTCAATCAGGAAAAATCAGAAAACCTGAATAGACAGATAACTACTGAGGAAATTGAAGCAGTTGTCAAAAAACTTCCACCAAATAAAAGCCCTGGTTCAGATGCATTCACAGGGAAGTTTTATCAAATATTCAAAGAAGAACTACAACCTACTCTCCTCAAACTATTCCAAAAAATTAACAGGAAGGAATACTTCCAGCTCCTTCTGTGAAGCCAGAAGCACCATAATACCAAAACCAGATAAAGACATTACAAAGGAAGAGAACTAAAGGCGAATATCCCTTATGAACATAGATGCTAAAATCCTCAACAAAGTATTAGCAAATTGTATCAACAATACATTAAAAAGATCACACACCATGACCAAATGGGATTTATTCCAGGGATGCAAGGCTGGTACAATATCTGCAAATCAATAAATGTGATATATCACATAAACAAATTGAAAGACAAAAACCATATCATCATATCAGATGCAGAAAAAGCATTTGACAAAATCTAACACACTTTTTTGATAAAAACTCTAAGCTAAGTGAGAATAAAAGGATCATTCCTCAACATAATAAAAGCCTTATATTAAAAACCTATAGCCAACATCATACTCAATGGGATCGTACTAAAACCATTTCCCCTAAGAACAAGAAAAAGACAGGGATGCCCATTCTCACTACTCCTGTTTGACATAGTATTGGAAGTGCTAGCCATAGTAATCAGACAAGAAGAAAAAATAAAAGGCGTCCAAATTGGAAAAGAAGAAGTAAAACTGTCATTATTCGCAAGTGACATGATATCGTACATAAAACACCCTAAAGACTCTTTCAATAAACTACTAGATTTTATAAATGAATTCAGCAATGTAGCAGGATACAAAATTAACACCCAGAAATCTAAGGCATTTTTATATGCCAATAATGAACTCACAAAAATAGAAACTAACAACAAAAAAAAATCCCATTTATCATTGCAACAAAAAAGTTAAGATACCTAGGAATAAATGTAACTAAGGAGGTAAAAGCCCTATACTCAGAAAACTACAAGTCATTGAAAAAAGAGATAGAGGAAGATATAAACAAGTGGAATAATATACTGTGTTTATGGGTTGGTAGAATCAACATCATTGAAATGTCTGTACTACCCAAAGCGATCTATAGATTCAATGCAATCCCCATTAAAATACCAAAGGCATATTTCACAGACCTAGAACAAACTTTCCAAAAAAATTTATATGGAATTAAAAAATAACAACAACAAAAGAATAGCACCAGCATTCCTGAGAAAGAAGAACAAAGGTGGTGGGATCATAATACCAGATATCAAGCTGCTGGGGTGTTATCAGCATCTGGAATGGTTCAGGAATCTGGAGAAAGGGCTGTGAATAAATTAAATAAAGTAGACATGAAATATAAATTTGGAAGGCATTTTTCAGGGCAGCCAGGGAAGGCTTAGCTTTAGTAGCTAAGTTCTCCGAATCTCTGGACCCCTAGCTTTTTATTAACACATTTTTCCCTATAGCAAAGCGGATATATATATCAAAGGTAAAGTTTGGTAAACAATAAAGTATTATCAGGTTGGGGGAACTGCCCTCAGCTGCCTGGCAGCAGGTAATAATATATGCAGATCTTTCAGGTTTGGGGAAATGCTTTCAGTTATTCCAGAAGCAGGTAGTATGATTCAGCCCTGCTGAAGCCTCAAGTTCCATCAAACTTTTGATGAACTTCTTGCATTTATTATGACACTAGAGGCCTAATGCATGAAGATTCATGCAAGAATGGGCCTTTCTCCCCCCTGGCTTCCAGCATCACCTTTGCTCTGCCCAGAGCCGCCTTTCTACCTTCCCACGATGTCCAGAGGTCCGGAGCTGCCTGCGTTGTTGCCATGGCAATGACGCAAGCGTCCTGCCCCCCCCCCCCCCCGGCTACTAGTAGCCTGTGTAAGCAAATTAACCTACTCACTCCTGATTGGCTGGTGGGCATCACCAAGGTACGGTCAATTTGCATCTTTCTCTTTTATTAGTGTAGATGCTGGAATTAGCCTCCAGCATCAAGCTATATAACAAAACCACTGTTCTCAAAATGGCCTAATACTGGCACAAGAACACACATATAGACCAATAGAACAGAATAGGGAATCCAGAAATCAACCCAAGCCATTATGCTCAATTAATATTTGACAAAGGAGGCAAGAGCATACAATGGAGTCAAAACAGTCTCTTCAATAAATGGCATTGGGAAAATTGGACAGATACATGCAAAAAATGAAACTAGACCACCAATTTACACCATACACAAAAATAAACTCAAAATGGATAAAAGACTTAAATGTAAGGTGGGAAATCACAAAAATCTTAGAAGATTCCATAAGCAGCAAAATACCAGACATATCTTGTAGCAATATGTTTACCCACATATCTCCTAGGACAATGGAAACTAAGGAGAAAAAAACAAATGGTACTACATCAAAATAAAATGCTTCTGCACAGCAAAAGAAACCATCAACAAAACAACAAGAGTCCACTGCATGGGAGAACATATTTGTCAATGATACGTCTGATAAGGTTTTAATATCCAAAATTTATAGGGAACTCATACAACTTAACAAAAGGAAGATAAACAATCCAATCAAAATATACAACATAGGTAGAGACAATAAAAGGCCAACTCTGTGACAAGAATGATTTGTATACTTTCAAAAAGGGTAGAGAATCCAGACCACTGAAAACATAACTGGATAAAATAAGGAGTGACTTATTAGTTTTCAACATGAATTAAATTTGAAATTTGAGTAGTATTTATACAAATAGGGTTGAGAGGAAATAGTGTAAAAAAAGTCAGAAAATGAGAAAGAAGAGGACAAAAACCTAGAAAACTGAATAGACCCTTCTGGTTAAAATTAAGTTTAACTATTGGTGAGTGATAGACAATACATCTAAACAAGGAGCTTGAGATGTGTTTCAAGTCAGCCTAGAAAAATTGGATTTTATCTGGTGGCTAATGTCCTCCCAATTTCTTATGTAATATGTCTAAGTTTAGTGTGCAAAATATCTTGGAGGAATGAAAAGCTGAAAATTTGAGGATTGGCATAGTGGCTACAATACAAAGCCACATGAGGAAAGCATTGATGAGAGCCTGGTCTTTAGTGGTACTTACTGTACATTTCCCCTAAAGATAATCAAAATAATCTGCTGATAAATATTGCTGGCTCTTGTCTAAAGAACCATTTCCTCCATAAGATTCTTAGTCTTTTCTTAGAGGAGGGAAGGAAAAGGCAGAATAATAATGAGATTTAGGTGAGGGTATCTGGAAAAGGTGGGTTTATAATGTTTAGGGATATTGCTGATAGGCCCTAGGTACAGTTTATGATATAATAGTGTGGAAAAGCCATGTTGGAGTTTTAAAGCAGTCTTCTCAACCCTTTGATATTTTCCTTCCAGGTCTTTCCTTCAGCCTTTGGCTTAAATAAACTCTTTAAATCTTTCTTTAGATTTGAAATTTCTTTTACAGATAAAAATTAGACCCCTACCCACCCACAGAGATGGGGAAATATTTATCAAACAATATTATCTCTTTTGACAATTACATTTCAAAAAGATGTTTTCCAGATGTTAGAAATAAGGTGAGCCCCCCCAAGACAGGAGTCCTGATAGAACACAAAATATACTTTGGAGCTAGGCAGCAAGGCAAACATCTTTACTTCTATGTAGAAGGGTGTGCACACATGGTTTGGAAGTGCACACACACTGAGCAGGTGTTCTGCTCGAGATTTATAACCCCTAATGCATGTAACCTGTCCCTTGCTCTTGATTGGAGCTCAGGCACACAGTCTTTTGTGATTGGCTAATTCAAAGGGGTGATTGGCCATTGCTATTTCAAGATGGCAGCCCCCATGGGAGCTGCAAGCCATGCAGCCAACATGGCGGCTGCCAAGTCACACAGTCCAAAATTGCAGCTATCTAAACTGGTCTTTGACAGAAAAGATGACTTGTTTATTCTCAAACAGGTTCTTGAGAAAGGCATTCTTATGTTATAAAATTAAAAGAGGCTGGAATATTTACATCTCAAATGGGCAGTGAAATTGAAAGTTTTCTAAAGTGAATGTTGTAAAGGGAGTTCAGGGTCCTATAGTCTGGAAGAAACCTGTCCAAAGTTTAGTCAAGGTGAGTGGAACCTTAAAACCCTCTTGGTCAATGGCTGAACTATTTGTATCCACCATTCACTTATCCCCCTTTTTGCAAAAAGCATTGCCTTGTATGTACTTAAGGCTCAGTAAAATCTTACTAAAACCATAATATTAAAGATGGAAAAGATCATATGATCCATAGTAGTCAATCTCCTTCATATATATATATATTAGAGACCTGGTGCATGAACTTCGTGCCTTGGGGGGTCCCCTCAGCCCAGCCTGCACTCTCTCCAATCCGGGACCCCTTGGACATCCCTCTCACAATCCAGGACGACTGACTCCTAACCACTCACCTGCCTGCCTTCCTGATGGCCCCTAACTCCTCTGCCTGCCTGTCTGATCACCCCTAACTGCCCTTCCCTGCTGGCCTGATCTCACCCCTAACTTCCCTCCCCTGTCGGCCTGATCTTACCCCCAACTGCCCTCCTCAGCCAGCCTTATCTCACCCCAACTCCCCTCCCCTGCTGGCCTGGTCACCCTCAACTGCCCTCCCCTGCCGGCCTGATCTTGCCCCCAAATGCCCACCCCTGCTGGCCTGATTGCTCCTAACTGCCTCTGCCTCGGCCCTCACCACCATGGCTTTGGCTGGAAGGAAGTCAGACATTTGGAAGATGGCCAGTTGACCCAGTCTAATTAGCATATTACACTTTTATTAGTATAGATAGATTATATAGGACTAGAGTCCCAGTGCATGATTGAATCATGCACATGTAGGGTCCCCTACACGCTTTCGCTTTCGATCGTGGGGGAGCTGGGTGCCTGTCTGCTGGTACCGGAGCAGACAGGCACCCAGCTCCCCTGCTTTTCATGGTCCGCGGCGGGACATGAGCTCGCTGCCCCAGAGGCCCCTTCTGTTCCGCAGCACAGCCATGGTGCAGATGCTGAGCTTGCACCGCCACTGGCGACGCGAGCTCAGCGTCCTGCCAGCCCAATCGGCTACCCTGGCCACCCCGAGTCCCGCCCCCTGCACCTCCCTCTGGCCCAATCATGGGTGTAGCGGAGTGATGGTAATTTACATATTACCATTTTATTAGGTAGGATAGGATTGCTTAAATGGCGGGGGGTGCTTTTTCAGCAGGAGGAGATGCTCTTGGCAGACAAAAACACATAATACCTATATGTGGACTAATAGCCAGCCATATGCACTATATTGCCAAAGTGGTCATTAAAAAATTGAATCACTTTCTTTACACCTTACACCAAACAGCTGTTGCCCTTAAAATCCCTCCTCAGCCCGCACCTTAGGTTCTGCCTTCACAGTTCACCCAGAGTAGGTTCTGACTGGTCAGTTTCTATGCCAGTCAGTGTCAAAAGCTCTGCCTCATAGGCAGCCATTGGCTCCTCACAGTTCACCCAGATTTGGTTCTGATTGGTTGGTTTCTATGCCAGTCAGCATCTCTGGGCCTATCTCCTGGCCTGATCTGAGAGGCAGGGCTGATCAGCAGCCGCCCAAGGCTGCTGGCGAGCGGGCTGAACTGCTGACCTCTGGGAAAGAGAGAGAGGTTTGGCTGCTGGTGAGACCCAGAGAGAGAAGCAAGGTCTGATCACCCTGCTTCTCTCCCTGAGCCTCTCCAGCAGCTGCTGCCGCTGCTGATCATCCCTACCTCTCTCTCTCTGAGAGGCCAGCATTTCAGACCGCTCACCTGCTGCACAAGCAGCCTGGCATTTGGTTGAGCCTTTGGTCATTTTGGATATTACGACCCTGGTGCGCTCTCTCTCTCTCTCTCTCTCTCTCTCTCTCTCTCTCTATATATATATATATATATATATATGTACATATATATATATGTACATATATATATATATACACATATATATATACAGAAATACACATCTATGTGTTTGCTGTGTATAATTGTTATTAGATCCACATATTTGCTTAGGTTTTTCATTCGTTCTTAAAACAACTTCAGTCTCTATATATATATACTAGTATAATAAGGATATTAAATATATATACATATATGAATTACAAATCTGTATATATAAATTACTACACATGTACTACAAAAGCTAGATACAATGCATCTGTGGTAACAAAAGTCTGTTTTAGATATTTAAGATCATTTTTTTTCATTGGAATTTAGGCTTTGATCCTACTGTTTTTTCCTTAGATCTTGAAAGATCTGTAGTTGCTAAACATTTAAATCAACTGGAAAGATAAACATTTTCAAGGGTCTGGCTTATTCCAGTGCTGTTTCCAAGCTTACTGTGCTTTATAACACAAAACTTCTTTTTTCTTAAAGTCTGGTTTCTTTCAGAGATATTTTCAGTTGGCTACATGTAAGATAAATCAATCTAAGAATGGAGACATGGCAACACATTCTTTGAAAAAAAAGTATAATTTCCCTGGTTCCCTTTTCCAAATTGCATTGCTTCACCCAATCAGCCAATTTTAACCCTTAAAACATCTTGCCATGTGAACTAACAATTGTATGTTAAAAATTGTTTCCAAATCCATACAAACACTTTTAAGTATTCTGTTTATCAAGTTTTCTGATGTGATAAAAATAAGTCCATACTATTTTTTAAGACCAATTATATTGAACCCTTAAAAAATCTCAACTATTAAGATTTACATAAAAAATGAATCATGCAAACGAGATCACATTTGCAATATTTGTAACACAAAGATTTCTGTCAAAAAAACAGTTGGAAATAACATGCTGTTTGCAATGTAATTGTTACTATTCACTAAAGCTGAAAAGGCAAATGCAGAGAGCTGAATGGCTGACAGCCTAGTCATTTAAAACTACAGGTTGTCTCAGGAATGACAATGGTTTTGAAATTCAGCTCAACCCATGCAGAGAAGTTTTTAGCTCTAAGAGAGGAGAATATTTAACACTTTAGTTGAATAAGTTTTTATTTTTCTTTCTTCCTCAGAACATTTCAACAAATCTTAGTCTTTTATATATATATATATATATATATATATATATATATATATATATATATGTGTATATATATATATATATATATATATATATATATATATGTATATATATATATACACACATACATACACACACACACACATATATATATGAAATATTCAAATAGGCATGGTCTATTCTGAAGAGAACTTCTGGAATCTGAATTTTAATAAGGACATTCATTATAAAGTCAACAAACAATTTGTTTCTTCTGCTAAGGAAAAACAATAGCAAAGACAATAATAGCAGAAATACACATCTATGTGTTTGCTGTGTATAATTGTTATTAGATCCACATATTTGCTTAGGTTTTTCATTTGTTCTTAAAACAACTTTAGTCTCTATTGAGGTTGGAATTGCCCTTCTTGGGTGACTGCCCTTAGTGATCCTTGTGCTTCTATGCCCCTTTAGTACACTGCTTGGGCCTGACATATTGCTCTTTGACTAAGCTTTAGTCAGGCTCCTCTGAGCCCTTTTCTAGGTGAGGCCTCAATCCTCAACTCCCGTTGTTGCTGGGTTTGTATTGCTCAGTTTTAGCAAGAATTCTAAGTCAGTTTATGAAGATGCCTCCCTTGATATCTGATCAACTTCCACATCTGATAGTGAAAGGAATTTTTGGGGGTGAAATAAGCAAGTTTAGGAAATTTTAGGAATTAAAGGGTCCCTGGAAAACGCACAGGGCTACAGAGCTGCAAATGGTACACTTCCACAAGACAAGGGAGCTGGACGTAGCAAAATGTACACATTTACAGAATAAAGTGAAGGAAGCCCCTCATTCAAAGAGGGAGAAAGAAAGCCCAAAGGGAATAGGAGAACAATAAGGGAGAAGAAGGAGGGACTCTCACATACAAGTGAGATTTGAGCTCAGGAGTTGCTATAGTGACCAAATCAAAGGGGAATAGTGACAAATCAGAGGGGATATCGAGGCACAAAAAAAACTGTAGCTTTATAAATCGTGGAAAAGGGGACTCTGTGGGACTCTTGCCCCCTCTCCATATGGGAGTCTGTGCTTGTTTCTCAATAAATTTCCACCTTTGCTATACCACCTTTCATCCATGGTTTCATTCTTCGACTCCAAAGGACAAAGAACCCGGGAAACCATCCTGTCCAGGGGAACAGAGCACGTTTCCAGACCAAAATTCCCCTTTCAATAAAATATATCCCAGATGGTATCTGATCATACTGGCCTACCTTCAACAAAAATCTTGTTAAGTTCATTTGTAATTAACCTAATTATTAATTAATTAACAGGAAAGGAGCAAAGGGAAGACCAGATAATATGGGCATGTCTTTTGTGCCAGGAGGCTGCAGTTTAACACTCTCCAGATCTGTTCCCCCACAGATCCTGGGGAAGGGACTGGAGAAAGAAAGACTAGAGATGAATGCCCAAATAGGTCTGAATGATGTAGAAAAGGTGATTTTCTGTCAGTCACACCTGGGAGTAAGTCATGGCCAGAATAGGCATGGCCACTGCAAGGGCAAAAAATCTGAGATACATAAACTCCTGAACAAAGAGAGGTCCCTCTCTTGGTCCTCTTGCTCTTCTCACTTGCTGCTCACACTTAACTCCTGGCTTTCAGGGCTCTCACACTCCGCACTTGCCCAAATGGCCCATAGCCATGTGGACCCCACACAATGGACTGCCACTAGCCTGATGCCCTGCTGGACTCAACTCCACCATGGAACAGGAACTCTGGACACTGGCTTTGCCTTTAGCTCTGTTGAATCCTCAGTTTCACATTTTCCAGGACTGGTTTCAGGGGAGTGGGAATTTAGAAACTGAGTGAAATAACTGTATGCAAATAAAAATCACTCATTCTCCCATGCAAGTCTTAGAAAATTATTTTTCTCAAGATATCGTAAGAACATGACCCTCAGCACCCAGTGGGGAAAGGGAGCCCCCACTTCCACTGGGGGACATCCCACTTCCACCTATAGCACATTTAGTGAGAATTCCTCCCACCCTTGATGCCTCCTCTTAGTAATTTCCCATCTATCAACCTATCTCTTTGTTCCTTCTCTATAAATCCCCACTTGTTCTTATTATATTTGGAATTGAGCCCAGTTTTATACTGATGTCTTTTCCCCTATTGCAATAGTTCTTGAATTAAATTGGTTTTCCCCACTTTAACTCCTGTTTGTCTGGTTTTAAATCCCTCAGGGGCAATATTACCTTGCATTAATTTGGCTTCTCTGGATGCTCTCTTTGTGTAGTAGCTGGCATCTTCATAAACAAGATGATCTGAATGGTTGGTCAGCCAGTCTTCAGCTCGTCTCTGGTTGACTTTGGGGTCTTCTGACTGCACAAGGACAGGTAAAGGTACAATACTCTAATTTCTGTGTAACCTCCTCTTTCTGTGGTCTTTCTTTCCTTCCTAACCTTTGAGCTCTATTTAACAACCAGAGAGATAAGGCCTACTGACCATTCCCCCTCCCCATAATTTATATTAGTCTTAATTTAAATGCATTTTAGATATCAACCAATTAATCCATCCAGTCCATTACCATTTTACAAATGAGTAAACTAAGGATCAAGACTGCATTTCTACTAAATGGCAAATTTAGAATGAAAAGTCAACTCCTTTTAATTTCAATTTAAGGTTTCTTTCTATTAGAGCATATTGCCTCATAAAATTGATATTTCCTAATGATTTATACTTGGTTTTGTTTTGTTGATATATAATTCATTGTCAATGTACTGAATCACCTTCAACAAAATAACATTTCTCCAGCTTTGTATTCTTATTTTCAGAGAGGTTAAAACAAGACCTATGATATCAGACATATGTAAGCTCAACACCTGCTCTCCCACTTACACATGACCTCTTGCCCACTCAATTTGAAATAGTAAAAGACAGACTAGTATTAAATAGTATTTAATTATCATTAAAATCTATAAATGTGATACTGTAATAACCCTGCATGAGAGGTTATAGAAATCTTTGAATTAATTACTTTGTATTTTCAACAAATCTTATCAAAATGTTTATAAAAATTATAAAGCATAACACCAATATATACTCTGGAGGTAAAAGAGAGTCTGAGTAGCATAATACATGTTGCTCATAGAAAAATCTTCCTCAAATGTGACTGGATTTGCAAGTGTCTGAGTTTAAACTTAAACTAATATGGTACTGACAATTTCTGTAACACACAAAAAACTCAGCATAGTTAGTTATTAAATCAAAGACAAGAAATGGTTACTAAGATGGGATATTTTTGCATTTTGTAGTGACAGATTGTGCTATGTGAGGAAATTATATGATAAAATTTACCACTTTTACTTTTTTTCAAGGAAAACTGATCTTTGAATAACATTAAAAATGATTGGCATTGTTTTATAAATTACAAATGAGTAAATACTGCCCTAAGAAATTTATTTGAAAAGTAAAGTTTATCTCTTATTGCAAAGGCTTTTTTTGTTTTGTTTTGTTTTTTTGTACACATCTTTTTGCCTTCAGTAAGTAATCCTCTTTTGAAATACCATGGAAACAAGCAAATATACCTCATTAAACTTTCCTTGCAAAAGAAAATTGAAAGAATTTTTAAAGTGTAGAGTAGATAAAAATAAAATGCATTTCCTTTAGGGTGATTAGATTGTCCTTTTTAAATTCTTTAAGGAAAAGTACCAGACTTGGCAGAAAAGAATAAGAAGTTTCCATATTTGTGAAATTGTGACAATTTTTTTAAAATGAGTGGTTTATAGTATTTCTTGAATAAGAACTGAAAATAAACACTCAATTATATTTCATATTTATTACTAAATGACATTTCAGATATATTGTGAGACTAAAGTAACTATTTCTGATAAAGTATAAACATGATTACTAGTGACATTAAAGTACTACTCTATTAACAAGTGGTACTTGCATAATGCCTTTGGATAAGGAGAGGGGCTTAATGAAAAAAAAAAAAAAAAGCAAGCCTTATTTGATCTTGTTCTACAGTAGGAGTTAGGCAATGGGTATGTTTCTTTGAAAGCTGAGACTAGAACCAGGTAGGGTCTTAATCAATTTTATAATGTGAGTGAAACTTCTAGTGAGGTGGGGCTATTGAGTTCCCTGGTGTTTTAATGGCGGATAATAAAGAAAACCCTTTCATGTTAAGGTCACCTTAGCTCCCCCACAAAATTAAAACTAAAATTGACAAATATGTTTCAATTAAGAGTTGACACTTTCACATACCTTGGAACTTGGGAGTAAAAGAAAATATTAGCTTTACATAAGTTTTTATTTATTCCTTCACTATCCAAAGTATCCTAATGACTAGATCTCAGAATGCACAAACATCACCATTAGTTAGAATGTCCCTCTCTTTATTCCGCCAATATATGTATAGTCTGTCCTCTTAACTAAGGCAGCGACTATTAGGGACCTGTCCTGAATTAAACATCCAATCTTTGGAAAGCTGTTTTAAAGGCACACTGTGAAGTGAAAAGAGTTATTGATTTTTTTTGAGTTAGTAGTTTGTACATTGGAATCCATTTTAACAATAGAAATCGATATATAACTTTCAAATATACTGTTTTGACATTATTACTAGGTTTTTGTTTTGTTTTATTTTGTTTTGTTTTACTAAATCATGAATGTCATTCATTTAGCAACATCTTATTTTCATATCTATCTGGATTGAAAGGTTTCTGTTAGTGATGTATTAATCCAGGAACCTAAAGGGTATACTGAAACCTGTATTAGCGTGGAGGCAGCTAGTTAGGAATTAACAAAGGAGAAGGGAGAAAACTAGCTGAGTCTGATTAAGTCAGGAAACTACAGTTTCACAGACTCTCTAGGGAATAGCCAGAATGGCTTTGCCAGATGGATTAACTTCCAAGTGGTCAGGAAAGACTGGCTTTCCAGTCATCCCAGGGGAAAACCGGCCAGTTCCCCCAGATTAACAAGAGTAAAAGGGAGGGAGAAATGGTGAGGGGGAAGTTTAATGAGTACAAATGCAGTAGAAGCCAAAATGGTAACCAGAAAAGGGGAGGAGACAAACCTGGGAATATCTGGGGAAAAGATCGAATAGGATAAGGATGCAAGCCAGGGAAAAGCCAGGAAAGAAATTGGATAGTTTGAAAGAAATCCTGCTCTCTCGCAAGCCTAAGGAAATATAGGGAAGCTTAACAAAGGCTCCAGTCTCTCTGGCAGCCCCGCAGGCCAGAGCACTGTGCCTATGGCAACCCGGGTGCCATCAAGCCTTGCCAGTGGACATGCAGAAAGGGAATGAGGCACAAGGAAGTTAAGTAACTTTCTCAAGATCAGCCTAGGTTCCAAGGGTGTTATTGCTCTGGGCTCTGTTGACACCGCTGGGTCTGGTAAGCCCAAATGTAGGCCTACTGCTCCAGAAGCTGGACTTCTCCCGCAGCAAGACAGAGCTGAAC
Source organism: Ia io (assembly GCA_025583905.1). Classification (NCBI taxonomy): domain Eukaryota; kingdom Metazoa; phylum Chordata; class Mammalia; order Chiroptera; family Vespertilionidae; genus Ia; species Ia io. Next base: position 90,395,299 of record JAJQQW010000002.1, on the reverse strand, counting down.
CACCGGAGACATCCGGTGTAGTGTATCTGGGGCGAGATCAACAACGTCGACCAGATTCTGAGGCTGGACCTGCCTGGAAAGTGCCTTGCCGAGTGTGACAGCCTTTTCAAGGGCGCTCATATAAATCTTGTCACTATCGCTCAAATTCTTTTTGCATGTGTCCCTGAAATTTCTTTCCCACAACATGTTGGAAGAACCTATTTCAAGACCCACCTTCTTCTAATAACACCTCCAACACATTAAACAAACACAAGTGCTATGAGGTATCACATGACCAGCCCCAAATATGATTTTTGTGCAGCAATTAATCATCTAAATCTAGACGATGTTGTTATACTTCAACAATCAGTGGCCATTTCCTTATTCCACTCTTTATAAAAAGGGCATGAGGGAATAGGAAGTCATTAGACTTGCAGAGTTTAGGTATCACATCTATACAAACCCTTAACTCACGACAATGGTTCTAGTCCACATAGGTTACATTAGTGTCTCAATAACCTAAGCATCAACATAGATTAAACTGAATAAGCTAATTGAAATTGACTGATAATGCCTGAAATAAATAAACCATTCTAATACATTCAAATTTGTCTTTCTTTCTTTTATGTAGCTTTCTTGTTTGCCTTGTCACCCATCATCTCTATTCACTTGGGCTTTAAAATCCTTTTGCTTAATTAAAATATTCTTTCCTAAGTAGCAAAACAATTTTATTAGAAATATACATTATTATATATGATGAATATTTTTTCAGTAATGATTAAACTTATATTGCTTTCCTATCTTCTTTTTTCTTATATTCAGCAATAGATTTTACTTTTTCAAGTTGATAACAGGAGGGAAAAAAAGGACTGATCTGCTTGTCATATGTTTTAAACTTTTGGGACATTTTTATCCTCAACTTTGCAGTCTAATGCCCAAGGGAGAACATCAATATTTTTTAAATTGTTGTTTTTGATATTGCAAGTCCATAAATGTTACCTTATAAATTTCCTAACTTTTTTTTGACATGTGTAAATGTAACAAAAGAAAGAGACATTAGCAGTGTTCCTGATTTCCAGAAAAAGAAAAAAAATCTTTACAACTATGTGTGTTTACCAAGAAAATGTAATTCCTCCTGTGGAATGACTTCAAGTGGGAAGTTAGGTGGTAAATAATGTTTACATACTAATTCTGACATTGCATTATTTACATAATTAACATGAGTTTTACAAAACTGTTCAGGATCTTTCCTTGATATTTCATTTTTTAGATTTGTTCATTAAAACACACAACCATGCACATGCTGCACGGTGAGTTTAATTAATTTTTATTATCAATATTTTACCAATTTTTATTAAAAATCAATCTCTTTAATCCACTTTATTTGGGATCTCAAACAGTACAATCAAGTTCATGGGGAAAAAAACTTGAGGAAATAAGAAAGCTCAGAGAGAGTTGATGAGGGTCAAAAAAGTGATGAAGAAAGCCCTAGATAAGTAGAAGTGGGAATTAACCAGGAAAATAGGAAGGGAGAGATGGAGGGGTATATTAAGTAGAAAAAAAGATTGGTACAAGAAGGCATGCCAGAGCATGACCTGGGAGTAGATGGTGGTTGGGGATTAATTATGGATGAGCTGGCAGGACTGACAGGGAGGATTTAAGGAAGCAATTATAAAGGGTTTGGGTTGAGAGTATGGCCTCTTTCTAGAAGTCCTAGTCACTATTTTCTGTCCCTCAAACATTCACTCGTTTTAGCAATGGGTTATAGGTTTCTATCTTCTGCAGTCCTCTAGAGTTAAAGTCCATCCTCTGAGCATCTGCATTTTTTTTTTTTTGCTCATACTTCCATTATAACTTAGTAGAAATAAATTTTCACCCAGAATGTACTGAATTGGACCGAATTTAGATTAAATTATTTGCCCTTGAGATCTTTTCATGTCTGTATGTGTAGAATTACTTCACTCTTTAAGACTGCTGCCTAGCATTCCATAATGTGGATTTATTTCCACAAAACTTCACTTATTATTCATTTTTGCAAACGTCAATTTATTTGTGAATTGATGCTTTTTATTGTTCCTGCATTTCCTTAGTAATTAGTCAGGCTGAAATGTCTTTTTGACGCTTACTATCCTTTACAAATGTTTTACCATATTTTCTGCTGTGTTATTTAACATGTTTATTGATTTATATATCTTTTATATATAAATAACCAATACAAATATACTAATTTATATATTTATAATATTTTACCTCTGTTTTATAGGTAATAAACATTTTCTCCCACCTTGTTCCTTGTATTTTAATTTTATTTATGGCATATTTTGTTACAAAGATGTTTATATTTTGATGCCATCAAATGTATCTGATTGATTACTGATAGCTAAAAATAAAAAAGTATCAATGTTTTCCTTATGAATTTCATGTTCTGTATATTCCATAATTCTTCACATTAATTTAATAGTTTTGTTTTTCTTATTTGTTTTGACTTCTTTATTTTACATTTAGGTCTAATTGGAATTTATTTCTGTCTTCGGAAAAAATTCCCATAAAAATAGACATTTGTATGACAAAGTCAATTCTCTAACACCCTTTATTGACTAGGTCATTATTCCTTAGTAATTTGTAATGTCATCATTTTCATATTCCAAATTTACATATACATATAAGTATACATATATGTTTATGCATCTATTTATGAACTACCTATTTTTTGTCCAGTGATATACTTGCCTGTTATTGTACAAATATTACTTATGTCACACATAGCTTTATGATACATTTTTTATATCTCATAGAGGAAGAATTGCATGCGTTTGTTTTTTTCAAAATCTTTTGGCTAGTTTTTACATTTAACAAATTATTGAGTTAGCTTTGCAAATTCATGAAAATTTCTTTTTGAAATTTTTGAAATGAATTGCATTACATTCCCAGATTATTTTTAAAAAACTTAAAATTTTATATATATTCTTCTTTTTTCACATATTCAGATATTTTTCCATACCCTTTAGCCATAATATATGGCTCTTTAAAAATAAAAGTCTTGTAAATTTATTGATATGCTTATATTTATATATTTTAGAATTTTGTTTCTATTATGAATAATGTATTTTTACTATTATATGTCCAATTGATTTGTGGGGCTATAGAGAGCTATTTTTTATTTTACATAGATCTCATAACTAGTCATCTATGGAATTCTCCAATAGTGAATTTTCTATAGTTATGCAATCACAGAAATGCTAGTTTTATCTCTAAAATTACCACTTAAAATCTCATTTTCATACCTTATAACCCTTTGTAAATTTGTAAGTATAATATGCTAGAGGCCCGATGCACGAAATTCATGTAAGAGTAGGCCTTCCTTCCACTGGCTGCTGGCACCAGCCTCCCTCTGGCACCTGGGACCTGGGCTTCCTGCAGGCCCTGGTTTCGTCCAGAAGGACATCCAGGACATCTGGTTTAGTTAGCATATTACCCTTTGATTATTATAGATAGTAAATATTGTGAAAACAGGAGGCCTTTTCTATTCCTCACTAATGCAAAAGGTATGATTTCTGTGTTAAGATTACTGTTTCCATATGTTTCTGGTAAAGCCATCTTGCTATTGATTTCTTACACTTCTCATTCTGTGCCATAATTGAGAAAAAGTGTTTACATGTTTTAATCATTCTTTTTTAAATGAATGGGTACTTAATGGATGCTGGGATATAAAAGGTAGACCCAGGGATTGTGGCTAATCTCTTTTACGGCTATTGTGGAAAGTTCAGAATGGTTTTTAGGTACAATAAAAGGATACACTTTTCTTATTATTCTCAGTACCTGATACCTCTGATATCTTCCTCTTCATAACCTTAAATCCATTTAAGAGTGATAAGCCTTAATTGTTTAAAATATAGTAAACAGCTTGCCCTGCTTACGTGGCTAGGTTGGATGAGCATCGTCCCACACACCAAAAAGTCGATGGTTTGATTCCAGTCAGGACACATGCTTGGGTTGCAGCTTGAACCCCAGTGGGGGGTGTGCAGTAGGCAAAAAATTGATGTTTCTCTCTTTCCCTCTTCCTTCCTCTCTTTAAAATCAATAAAAGCATATTAAAAAAATAAAGATAGTAAACAGCCAGCATGTTTTTTAATACACTATAACATAAACTATGTTTAATAGGTTTTATTATGTAGTGTAAAAGACAAACAAACAGGAAGGATGTGTAATTAAATAAAGAATTGGTGAAGTATTTTTACTTCTAATGTCAAACTAGATACACATTTATATAGCTTCCTAAATGTAACATGACCATAAATTTGAATTGATTTACACCATCCAAGCTGTTATTTCAATTTTATAATCATCTCCAAAAACATATCTAATATTTCTAATTTGGATTAGTTTTTGACAAGTAATTAGAAAAAGACTTTTGAAATTTATATCTAGGGTTAGAATGAAAGAGGGAAGGTATGTGTACCATTCCAATGCATAAATAAATTCAGGTCTGGAAGAAACTCTTTCTTTGATTTTTGTAATGGAAGGAAATGAGCTAATAATAAAAAGGGGCTAATACTAAAAGAATGACAAACTAACACTAATGAAGGAAGGGCTTATGAAAGAAAAAGGAAAAGGAAAAAGATTCAGAATTTTATTTAATGGCCCGAGTCATTAGAGAATGAAATATCCAATTTTGTGACACATGGCACAATAAAAACCTGGACTCAAGAGAAACCAGAGCATGCATTTTAGCTAGTGGGCACCAGGGCTATGAGTAGGTGACCAGCTTTGGTCAAGGGCAGCACTCTGTCAAGAAAACATGTTGTGAGTCAAATTGCTTAAGAACTTATTTTTCAGAACAACTAGTAAGTTAGTATTTTAGATGGAATTTAACTTTAGAATTTGCCCAGGAAAATGAACTGCTTGACCAGAAACAAAATATAAGTACCTCATTTCTTAACTCCAAAAGCTATAAATATTATATTTTATACTCCAAACATAGGTCTGACTGCTAAGCAAAATATTCAGAAAGGATTTTTTTTGTCCTTGACTTGATGGAAAATTAATAAGGCAGAGTACTGTAGTAAAAGGGCACACAATTTTGATCTTATTCTCACACAAGTTGGCATAGTGTCTTGGATATTTTGTAATTCCCCTTACTTCTGAGTCCATTAGTTTTATTAACTAAAAAAGTAATTGATAAAACATAAAAAATACAAGAACGTTGTGGGATAGTCCAGGCATCAAATAAATCAAATGCTCAATATTAGTACACTGCTAGCTGGTGTGGAAATAGGAGGGATGAAGAATCTAGCTGTTTTGCCTTAAGGTCTGCACTCAACTGTGAGACATTTCTAAGTAAACTACAAGTCCCTTTTAATTCTCACGTTCCATGATTTTGAGAAATGTGTCCTGTTGAGAACTGTCTCTTATCTCCAGTGTTCTCTAAAATAGCTCTGCTTTATAGATGGCAGTTGGGTACCATGATTTCATAGGTTCTACCCTGTTGATCTGGGATTACCTTTCCCATTAGCCCTGCAATTCATGCTGCTTCAGGCTTTATGATGCTGAATACTGACTGGAAATATTTCATTTGTGACTAGCCCATTTTTAGATCCTTTTGGGGAAAGCCAAACAAAAACAATACAAGTTAATACGGAACCAGAAATATTTCAGGACATCTTTAACTCCTTACCTCCCTCAGGAGGAATCTCTGCTGCCAGTACAAATGAGAGCAGTAATCATCTAAAGTGAAGCTAGCTATATCTACTCCCTGAGGGTAATAACATATGTATCCTCCATATAATTTTTTTAATTTTTATTTATTTATTTTTTAAAAATGTAAACCACTTTATTGAGATATGATATACATACAAAAAGTAGTACATATTTAATGTATACAACTTGATGAATTTGGAGATAAGTACACACTTGTGAAATCATCATTATTATTTATGCCACAAACATAGCCATGACTTCCAAAAGTTTCCCCCCACTCTGTTATTATTATTAATTATTATTATTATTACTAGAGGCCCAGTGCATGATTGAATCATGCACGTGTAGGGTCCCCTACACGCTTTCGCTTTTCGCGGTGGAGATGGGTGCCTGTCCGCTGGTGCACCAGGCCTTTCAGAAGCCTCCGGCTCGGCGGAGGCTTCTGAAAGGCCTGGTGCCAGAGCAGACAGGCACCCAGCTCCCCCGCTTTTGATGGTCCGCGGCCACTGAGGGGGGCTACCCTGCTGTTGAGAGGCTCAGGGGGCGGGAGTCCCGCCCCCTGTGCCTCTCAACGGCTGCTGAGGGGGGCTGCCGCGACACCTGGCTACCCTGCCGTTGAGAGGCGCAGCTGGGTGTCCGAGGCAGGCCCCCGCAGCGGCCGCGGATCTGGCCGTTGAGAGGCGCAGGGGGTGGGAGTCCCGCCCCCTGCGCCTCTCAACAGCAGGGTAGCCCCCCTCAGTGGCAGCGGATCCCGTGCCTCTCAATGGCCGGATAGGCCACCCGGAGTCCCGCCCCCCAGCCTCCTGCCGCCCAATCATGGGCGTAGCGGAGTGATGGTAATTTACATGTTACTCTATTATTAGATAGGATTATTATTATTATTGATAGAAACACATAAGATTTACCTTCTTAGTATTTTTCTAAAAATGACAATACGGTATATTATAGGAACTCTGCTCTACAGTAGATCTCTAGGACTTATTCATCTTGCATAACTGAAACTTGGTATTCTTTAACTAATACCTCCCTGCTCCTACCTCCTCCCATCTCTGAGCAACCATCATTCTACTCTTTGCTTCTATGAATTTCAATATTTTAGACTCCTAATGTAAGTAATATTGTGTAGTATTTATCTTTCTGTTTCTGGCTTATTTTTTAATATCTTTATTGATTAAGGTATTACATATGTGTCCTTATTCTCACATTGCCCCCCCCCCCACTCACTCATGCCCTCACCCCTCTAGAGTCTGTGTCCATTTATGCTTATATGCATCCATACAAGTTCTTTGGTTGATCTCTACCCTCCCCTGCCTTCCCTCTGAGGTTTGACGGTCTGATCAATGCTTCTCTGTCTCTGCATCTGTTTTTGTCCATCAGTTCATGTTGTTCACTATATTCCATATATAAGTGAGATCATGTGATAGTTATCTTTCTCTGACTGACTTATTCTGCTTAGCATAATGCTCTCCAGGTCCATCCCATGCTGTTGCAAATGGTAGGAATTTTTCCTTTTTACAGCAGCGTAGTATTCCATTGTGTAGATGTACCACAGTTTTCACCCTCTTGAGATTTATAATACATAGTAGTTTATTGAAATGCTCAATGTGTCCTGTAGTAGATAAATCTGTTTATCTTTTTTTATCCAGGATTTTTAACTTAAATTTATTGAGGTGACATTGTTTAATAAGATAATATAGGTTTCAAATATACATTTCTATGATACATGATCTGTATATTCATTATGTGCCTACCATCGAAAGTCAAATCATCCTCTATCATCATGTCATCATATATTGGCCCCTTAACCCTCTATGCAGCCCTACCCCTTTCCCTCAGGTAACCACCATACTGTTGTCTGGATCTATGGGTTTTATTTTTGTATCCCACATATGAGTGAAGTCATATGGTTCTTAGCTTTTTCTGACTGACTTATTTTGCTTAGCATAATATCCTCAAGGTCCATCCATGTTGTCACAAATGGCATTATTTCATCTTTTTTATGGATGAGTAGTAGTCCAGAGTATAAATGTACCACATATTCTTTTTATTTTTAAAACTTCACCTTGGTGATATGTTTTTATTGATTTTTAAGGAGAGAAGGGGAGGGAGATAGAGAGGGAGAAGGGGAGGAGAGAGAGAAAGAAAAAAGAGAGAGCATGAGAAAGAGAGAGAGGAGAGAGAGAGAGAGAGAAAAAAACATCAATGTGAGAGAGAAACATTGACTAGCTGCCTCTCAGATGCACTCAAACCGGGGATCAAACCGGCAACCTAGGTGTGTGCTCTGACCGGGAATTGAACTCACAACATTTTGGTGTACAGGTGGACACTCCAAACAACTGGGCCATCCAGCCATGACTGTAAAACATCTTCTTTATCCAATCACTTATGATAGGACACTTTGGTTGTCTCTATGTCTTGACTACCATGAGTATGCTGCAATGAATATAGAGGTGCATGTATCTTTGCAAATAAATGATGTTGAGTTTTGGGGTAGATACCCAAAAGAGGTATTGCTGGGTCTTATGGTAACTCAATTCTTAATTTTTTAAGGAACTGTCATTCTGTTTTCTATCATTGCTATCCCACATATGAATGAAATCATATGGTTTTTAGCTTTTTCTGACTGACTTATTTCACTTAGCACAATATTCTCAAGATCCATTCATGTTGTTGCAAATGGAGCTATTTCATCCTTTCTTATGGCTAAATGGTATTTCCTGCATATGTGTACCACATTTTCTTTATCTAGTCCTTTATCGCAGGACACTTCAATTGTTTCCATGCCTTGGCCACCGTGACATTCAAGTTCTTAATAGCATTTATTCACAATAGCTAAAATGTGGAAGCAACCCAAGAGTCCATCAACAGATTAATAAATAAGCAAAATGTGATATACACTGGAATATTATTCAGCCTTAAAAAGAAAGGAAATTCTGCAATATGCTATAACGTGGCCGAATCTTGAGGACATTATGCTAAGTGAAATAAGCCAGTCACATACATTCATAGAGAGAAAGTAGAATGGTTGTTGTCAAAGGCTGTGAAGGGAGAGAATGACATTATTTTTTAATGGGTGTAGAATTTAAGTTTTTATAGGTGAAAAGAGTTATGTAGATGGATGGTGGTGATGGTTGCACATTATAAATATATTTTTATTTATTTCAAAGAGGAAGGGAGAGGGAGATAGAAACATCAATGATGAGAAACAATCATTCATCAACTGCCTCCTGCATGCCCCCTACTGGGGATCAAGCCCACAACCCGGCATGTGCCCTTGACCAGAATCGAACCTGAGACCCTTTAGTCCACAGGCTGACACTCTATCCACTGAGCCAAACCAGCTAGGGCAATATAAATATATTTAGTATTACTGAACTTTAGAATGGTTAAGATTGTAAATTTTATGCTTATTTTACCACAATAAAGATGGAAAAATACTATACTGCAGTATGACTAATGCTAAGATCAAGTGACAGATGGTTTGGGAATATACTGGTAGAACATCTTAATTAAAAAATATTATATAGAAGAGATGTGACGTGGTTGGAGTATCCTAGAGGGAGGAGCTGTTGTCCTATCCCGCTGTAAGATAAGTCTGAGAAGCTTTGCCTTTTCTGTGTTTCTCTGAAACGCTACATGCCATTATTATTCTAGTCTGCAGGAGGATTGTAAATCAAAGAAGACTACGCTTCCAATGTTTACTTTACTTCATTCACCAGAAATGTTTGCAACTTCGGGGAATAAGTTGTATCACATGTGACCTGCTTCATGGCCCTTGGTACAGGGGTTTCTTTTAAGGAAAGGAACAGCTGGAAGAATCTTAACCATCATTTAATATAATTCCCTCACTTTACAGAGGAAAGATTGAGCTCAGGAAAATGAAATTATTTAGTGAAGGTCACCTGAGCTCTTTGACAGCTGGATGTTTAAAGCTAATTCTGAGCCCTAGGCCCATGTGGGTTTCAGAGGTATGGTACAAAATCGACAAAGACAGGCAGCAAGATGTTGCTTTTAGACACAAGATATTCTTACGGATTATCTCTGAGAACAAATATGTGACTCTCCCATTGATATATATGAAATTATCAAATTAATGGGTCAAATCTGACAAAATAAAGTGTTGGTTTTGATGGGGTAATATTGGATGAGTGTAGGAATCACGTTAGTGTGGTGAAAAATGGGGGCTCTTTGAACAGTGACTTAGTACATCAGTGGTGCACATGAAATGGCATAACCAATTTTTCTACTCACTAGGCCATACGTAGCCTCTCAGTCTTTCACTGAATGATATGTTCTGCTCTCTGATTTCATCTCCTTCTCAAAATGTTACTGACATTAAAGTAAGGCCCTCACTTTTCATGAGGGACCTCTACAATAACTATTCAGTTTTACTCACATATGAACAAATGTTATATTCTTGAAGACACAAGTCATTTAAAATCTTAAATAGATTCTGCTGTAAAAACCAAAATTGTTGCTTCAGAATATATCTGAATCTATATTATTACTTCTGTAGATAATGCATTTTTCTAAAAATATCATTGAGTGGAGTTGACTTTTATTTTTCACTGGAACAACATAAACCATGTATTATAGATGATATAATAACAACACATGTATTCATACATGTATTTGGTACACTAGAATATGCTTGGTGAAAATTTAACTATGTATTTTTTAAAACCTGAGAAAAGCAGGAAGGTAAGGAAAAGGTAGAAAAAAGAATAAAGAGAAAAGTTTTACCAAGACCATTGTTTCTGGATATTTCTATTAGTTATTAAATATAGAAAAATATTTTCCATTATCTCTATTTCATCTTTCCCTTACTTCTCCATGCACTTTCTATAACTTATATATCCTGTCACTGTTACATTTAGGTATGGACTATACTTTAATAATTTAGGCTTGAGGAATAAAGAAACATGTTGGTAATAATTCAGAGGAAGAAATTTGACAAAGTATACAAATAGGATGAATGGAATGGGTTTAGTAGGGTTAGAGAGAACAAGGAGTGCTGGGCTGACCAGCAGACCCTGAGCGACGAACAGATTACTCCAACACTGGCTTCTGTGAAAGAGAGGGCTGAGGGACTCTTTTACTTCAGTAGTAAAAGCAGTGCTGTTTGCCTGTCTCATTGGCTTTTTATTGTAACAAGAGCTTGAACTCAAATTAACCTCTAGATACAATCAGCAGGGCAAGTATCCTTGAGAAATATATGCTTCTACAAGGTCAAGTTTTTAAAGATTAAACATAGAGATTCCACCAAAACACCCCAGGGGATCGGACTTGTTTGGAAAAGTCAAAATAGAGGCTGCCAGCTTCGGCAAGGTCCCCTCAGAGGCCCCCGACCTTTCATAGAATCCTCCTTACAGGCTTTCCAACCAAGTCCCATGCTTCCCCACAAAGGAGGAAAAGAGGGGAGGGAGATTGAAAGAGAGGAAAGACAAGTCGTGTGTGTGTGTGTGTGTGTGTGTGTGTGTGTGTGTGTGTGTGTGTGTGTGAGAGAGAGAGAGAGAGAGAGAGAGAGAGAGAGAGAGAGAGAGAGAGAACCAGAGAGAGAGAGTTAGAGAGAGAAACAGAGAAAGACAGAGACAGAGACAGAGAGTACAGAGAGACAGAGAGAATGAGAGTGGAAAGTGGTGAAAGGGAGAATATGCAATTGTCAGTATTTATCTTCTGCCACCCAATCACTAATGTAAGTCAGAGAAGTGGGAAGAATCTTAATTACCAGAAAGTGAGATATATAGAGGTTGAAAATGTTCTCTTCTAGAAACATGACATTACCTTAAGTTATTTACTTTTGGAATACTTTAAATTTACATAATAACTGTTTGAATTTATAAGCTGAACAATGACTCAAATTCAAGTGAGGGATAGTAATGTATAACAATAAGTTTATTGTTATTGTGTATTTCCAAAAAATTTCATCATTTTATGACTTTACGAGAGAAAGAACTGTTGTAAGTTTTGAGAAATGGCAAAAAATACACTAAACATATATTTTTGTTTCATGTTTATGCACTACCTTTGCAGATGTAGTAAACTATTTTGCAATACAAAATCTGAGCATTTTAAGTGTTGAATGTCTATCTACTAGGAAAATCCCCCTTGTTGAACTCTTGGTGGAAATGAAGATTGGTACAGCCACTATGGAAAGCAGTATGGAGTTACCGCAAAAAATTCAAAAAGGAACTGCCTTATGATGCAGCAATTCTACTTCTGGGAATACATTAGAAGAAATCCTATACAATAAAGAGGTAATATGTAAATTGACCATCACTCCAACACACAAGATGGCTGGCAGGGGAGGGCAGTTAGGGGTGATCAGGCCTGCAGGGGAAGGAAGTTGGGAGGGACCAGGCCTGCAGGGGAGGGCAGTTGGGGGGGACCCAGGCCTGCAGGGAAGGGCAGTTGGGGCAACCAAGCCTGCAGGGGAGGGCAGTTAGGGGAGACCAGGCCTGCAGGGAAGGGCATTTAGGGGGGACCAGTCCCCCAGGGGAAGGGCAGTTGGGGGGAACCAGACCTGCAGGGGAGGGCAGTTAGGGGGGACCAAGCCTGCAGGAGAGGGCAGTTGGGGGCAACGAGGCCTCCAGGGGAGGGCAGTTGGGGGGACCAGGCCTGCAGGGGAGGGCAGTTGGGGGTACCAGGCCTGCAGGGGAGGGCAGTTTGGGGAGACCAGGCCTTCTGGGGAGGACAGTTAGGGGCGATGAGGCAGCAGGGGAGGGATGCTAGGGGTGACCAGGCCTCCAGGGGAGGGCAGTTAGAGACAATCAGGCCAGCAGGGGAGCAGTTAGGCATCGATCAGGCTGTCAGGGGAGTGGTTAGGGGGTGATCAGGCTAGCAGGCAGAAGTGGTTAGGGGCAATCAGGGAGGCAGGCATGAGAGCAGTTGGGAGCCAGCAGTCCTGGATTGTGAGAGGGATGTCTGACTGCCTGTTTAGGCTCTATCCGTGGGATTAGGCCTAAACGGGCAGTCAGACATCCCTTGAGGGGTCCCAGATTGGAGAGGGTGCAGGCTGGGCTGAAGGACATACACCCTCCCATGCACAAATTTCGTGCACTAGGCCTCTAGTCTAAAATATTAGTTCAAAAGAATATTTGCACATCTATGCTCATTGCAGAATTATTTATAACTAGTGACCCAGTGCACGAAATTTGTGCACATTAAAAGGGGATTAATTAGAGGAAATAATTTAATATTGCTATTTGCCCTTTCTCTATAATATAAGTGTCAGAGATGAAAGAAAATTAGTAAAATGTATATGAAAACCTTCCTCCTGTCAGGGTCTGGGGCTCACCACGGGACCCAGAGTCAAGTCCCCACCCACTCACATGCACCTCAAAATCGCGTGAGACCCAGACCCAGCCGCCCCTCCCCCCCCATTGGGCTAGATCCAGACCCAGCCAATCCCACCTTTGTCAAGCCCTGATGGGCAGGGGGCATAGACTCAGGTCCCCTGGCCCGGTGCCAGGACGGGGGGTGTGGCCTGAGGTCCCCCAGCCCAGACCAGGGCGGAGGGCATGCCTTGTGATCCTCCATCAAGCCCCACCAGGTGGGGGATGCGGCCTGAGATCCTCTTTCAAGCCCTGATGGGTTGGGGACATGGCCTGAGGTCCCCTGTCAAGCCCCATGGGGGCAGGGGAGGGTGTAGCCTCAGGTCCCTGCTGATTGCTCGTTAAGGCTCCTTATGGGACCTTGGCCTCAGCTTTGGGTGCAGCCATCTTTGTGATGGAGTGATGGTCAATTTGCATATTCCCTCTTTATTATATAGGATAGCCAACATTTGGAAACAGCCCAAGTGGCCATCAGTAGATGAGTGGATAAAAAAGCTGTGGTACAATTACATAATTGGATACTACTGGGCCATAAACAAGAAGGAAATCTTACCCTTTGCGACAGCATAGATGAACCTGGAAAGGATTATGCTAAGTTAAATAAGCCAGTCAGAGAAAGATAAGTACCTTGTGGAATCTAATGAACAAAATAAACTATCAAGCAAAATAGAGACAGACCCATAGACAGAGAGCAGGCTGACAGGTGTTGGAAGGAGGGGTTGCGGGCTAAGTGAGGGTGTTGGAGGGAATGGAGAAAAAAAGAAAGAGAGAAAACTCATGAACATGGAAAACAGTGTGGGGATATCCTGGGAGAGGAGAGTGAGGGAAGGAAGAGGAGGGTATTGGGGGGATAAAATGGTGATGGAAGGAGACTTGACTTGGGTTGGTGAACACACAACACAGTGTACAGATGATGTGTTGTGGAATTGTGCACCTGAAACCTGTATAGTTTTGTTAACCAGTGTCACCATAATACATTCAAGAAAAAGGAAAACAAAATAAATAAAATTTCTCTTGTTGAAATAGAGGTATATTTCCTAGTCATTTTAGATTCAAGTACATAACTTGTAATAGTCTTTATGCATTTATTCAATAAATATATATTTATTTATCATCAGTCTACTGTGTTTTAAAATATCTTTGTTATAGCAATTTAGTGTACCCCGATAATACAATGATCATCTTGTAATGGTACAGAGAGACTGATTTCTATTCATTGACCAGCCTTCTAAATATTTACAACAGTTATAAAATTCCCAATTTATTTAAAATATTTAACAAGTATTTATTGTGTGCAAATCACTGCAGGGCATTATGCTAGGAACTAAACATATTGGGGGAGTAGGTAGGAGGGAGGATTGGGTAAGAAGAATCTCTAATTGCAATGTAACTCTGAGAAAGTCTCAGCCAGGTCAGTGAGCCCCAGAGCAAAGATGGCCCATTAGAGGAGCTTCATGTGGTCAGTATGACCAGGCTCTAGTACCCCTTACATACTCAGTCATTGGCTGGGAACTTGACTGCAATGGGAAGAGCCTGATCTCAATGTGAATGCTGTGGGGGATTTCAATGCTGTCAGCTAACTAGTTCCTCACACAAGGTTCTTCCAGAGAAAGATCTAAACAGCATATTCCCATGGCTTTTACATGTGTGGGTTAAATTAATAATGTGTGTAAATGTGCTAGGATATTCTCTGACACTTACAAAAAGGTTGAATATCTTTTCTCTAGAATGTTTATAATATAAAAAAGTAAATATTAATTAACTGCTATTAGAAGAGAGAAAGCCACAGAGCATGAGACAGTGTCCTTTCCCTCAAGAAACTTATATTAAAATTTAGGGAGCCTTTATTAGCTGGCCGGCGACTGCTCTGCCTTTCTCCATGCAGGGAATCTAGAGAGCAGCCCTGACCATTTGTGCAGGACCACTTTTAAGCACATTAACCACATCCTGTTTTTGCAGAACTAGTAACCCAAGACAAAACAGTTTTTCCTAAGCAACGTCAGGATCATGCCATTGATGACCATGTTATTTACAGGGTCATCCTGTTCTTCAGAAAGCTGACAGTGATCTATGAAAGAAAGCCTAAGTTCTGGGAAGGGGCCATGAGACCGTATCTCAAGGCCTGGCCTGGTGTCAGCACTGACAACTCTATCTGGGGGTATAGTCCATGGTCTCTCTGGAATGGGCAAAAATTCCCACTCTCCAACAGTTGGGTTCAGAATCTGGCATTTATTATGTCTGCTCATTCTCCTTTCTGGTGGATGTTTTTCTTACATGGTTTATACACCCTACTGCAAAGCTCAAAATTTAGCTTCCTGAGAATTTCTCAGGGTTTGGAGATGTAACCCAAGTATAGGGGGTGGGGGCAGTTAGCTCTCTGTGGTGTGAGCCTAGACCAACAGAAGGGGAGAGCAGGCAGGTAGGTGTATTTCCTCTCCCTCCTTCCTCCTGTAGACAATTCCAAGGTATTTGATATTGTATCCATGTCAGACAAGCCTGGAGGGGGCTGTGTGTCTTAGCAATTCATTGGGAACAGCATTAGCCAGAATGACAATGCCTTATGTGGCATTACTTCACATCTTTCCTCACCTTACTTTCATTTTGTCCTCACACTTATTACCTGGGGTTGTATCTTACAAACAAGTGTTGTGCCTTAATCCTGGTCCAGTCTTTGCTTTCTACAGGATCTTGGCTAAAAATTTACAAATAACACAGCATTTCAAGAAATTACAGACATAATTATGAAAGGTAAACATTTAAAATCTGAAGAATAAGACACAAAAATTTATTTTATTAAATCAGATTTATTTTCTGAACAAGTCACAAAAGGCAAAACTTAAAGGAAAATACAGATACATTTGAATCTATTAATGTAAATATACGTAAATATAGGTAGGTAGAAGGATAGATAGATAATATTTTGACAAAAAAATTAAGGGATTATTATTACATAGGATATATAAATTCTCTAAATCAAACAAATAATTGCCTACCTAGTGTGGTTAGCATTGGAAATATTGAGAAGAGGCCAGATTCTGCATATATCCTGATAGTACAGTTAAAAGGATGTCCCAAAGCACAGAATGTGGTGTAAAATAAAGAGAGAAGTCAAAGATGACTGGGAGATTTTTGACCTGAGTAACTAAGATGTAATTACCCTGAATTGATTCAGAAGGTTCTCTCAGTGGAGGACATGTATGAGAGATCAAAGGCACAGGTTTGGATATGTCAAGTTATAGATGTCCAAATATCTAAGAGGTGATGCCAACTATACAACCGGATATATGAATTGGAAACACAGTGAAGAGGTCTGAGCTATACCTAGCCACCTGACAGTTGTTAAATGCTTGACATTAAAAGGCATTCAGTGGGTTCTTTTAAATCCTTTTCACTTCCCTATGAATATTAGAATAGCTTGGCAATTTGAATTCTTTAAAATTAGGATCATATTAAATTTATAGATAATTTAGGGGGAATTGGCATCTAAATAATATTGCATATTCCAATCAATACACATGATATATTGCTCACTTTATTTATATGTTCTTTAATTTCCTTGAGAAATGCTTTGACATTTTCAGTGAACAGGCCTTGCATACATTTTGACAATTTTTCTCCAAGTTCTTTATACTTTTAATGCAATTATAACTGGTTTGCATTTTTATGTAATATGAACTTTATTTTCAAAATAAATTTTTACCAATTAAAAATTAATGCCTATATATATTTTTTAATCCAAAGATAGGAATATATTCATTTAAAATATTTCAAGTAGTTGAGTTGTCTTTTTCTTTCAACTAATTTTGGGGTAAGTGTACTTAACATGAGATCTACCCTTATAAGTGGTAATATTTTTCTTTTTAAACATATTTTTATTGATTTCAGAGAGGAAGGGAGAGGGACAGAGAGATAGAAACATCAATGATGAGACAGAATCATTGATTGGCTGCCTCCTGCACACCCCACACTGGGGATGGAGACTGCAACCCAGGCATATGCCATCACCAGGAATGGAACCCTGACCTCCTAGTTCATAGGTCTACACTCAACACTGGCCAGAGTAAATGGTAATATTTTCAATTCAATTTCCAATTGTTCATTACTGGTATACAGGAATACAATTGGTTTCTGTGTACTGATAGAATCCTGCAATATTTCTAAACACATTAATTAGGTCAGGTACTATTTTTCTAGGTTACATTGGATATTCTACAGAGATAATCATGTATCTGAAAAAAAAAGACATTTTTTGTTTCGTTCTGATCTAAATGCCTTTTATTTCTTTTTCTCTTGTTGCACATGCTAGAAACTTACTACAATGTTGAATAGAAATGATAAGAATAGACATCTTTTCCTTGTTCCTCATTGTAGAAGAAAAACATTCAGTCTTTTACCATTAAGTATGTCATTAGCTATGTTTCTAGCACATGTCTTTTATTGGGTTAAGGTAGCTTATGTCTATTCCTAGTTTGCTAAGAGGTTTTATTAGGAAATAGTGTTGCACTTTATCAAATGCTTATTCTTCCCTTGGGAGATCATATGCTTTTTTTTTTCTTAATTCTTAATAGAGTTAATTACAATAATTTAATTTTTAGAAATGTTAAATAAGCCTGTACTTCTATGATAAACTAAACTTATTCATAAGTATTATTTTTATATATTCTACTAGTTAATTTGTTTTTTCTATTTTCATGAGAAATATTAGCTCTGAGTTATTTCTTATAATGCCTTTCTCTCATTTTGGTCTTATAGTGTGGACTTCATAGAATAAATGGAAAAAGTATTGTTTTCTCTTCAATTTTTTGGGAGAGTTTGCATAGAAATTATATTTTTTCCTCAAATATTTGTTAGTCTTTATCATTGATGCCCTCTGGGCCTGAAGTTTTTGCTTTGGGAGGGTTTTTTGTTTGTTTGTTTGTTTGTTTGTTTGTTTTTTTAAATCCTCACCTGAGGATATTTTTCCATTGATTTTGAGAGAGAGTGGGAGAGAGAGGGAAAGACAGAGAGAAATATCCATGTGAGAGAAACACATCAATTTATTGCCTCCATCACAAGCCACGACCAGGGCCTGGGCCAGGGAGTAGCCTACAACCAAAGTACATGTCCTTAACCAGAATTGAACCCAGGACCCTTTGGTCCTCAGGCCAATGCTCTATCCACTGAGCCTAACCTGCTAGGGCTAGGAGGGTTTGTTTTTTTAAAAATCAAAAGTAACATCTATAATAATAAAAGCATAATATGCAAATTGACCAAATGACCAAACTGCAAAACAACCACCCGGACCACCTTCTGGACGACCACCCTATGACATGCACTGGTGCCAGGCCAGCCAAGGCAACTACAGTGCAATTGGTTGGGGGGCCCTGCCATTGCCCTACAATTGCCCAGCAGAGGCAGGCCCAGGCCACTGGCCAGCAAGGCGATTGATGGGCAGGGGGGGGGCCCCTCCGTGATCGCTACAAAGAGGGAGGCCCAGGCTACCCAGCTGGCGATGCTGCCATGGGTGGGCAGGGCCTCCCTCTGCACAGCGATTGGTCGCAGGAGCCCTGGCCGGGTGGGCAGGGCCTCCCTCACTGAGTGATCAATTGCAGAGCACTGTGATTGATCACTCCAGGCCACCTGGCCAGCAGCTACAGAGGGAGGCCCAGGCCACCCCACTGATAGTGCTGCAGGGTGATTGATCTGGGGGCCCTGCAATCTATCGCCTCACAGAGGGAGGCCCAGGCCACTGGTCTGCGATGTTGTGGTGGGTGTGCAGGGACGGCCAGTGATTGCCCCGCAGAGGGAGGCCCGGGCCAGCCAAGCAATTGAACCCCAGGCTTGTCGCCCACAGAGGGAGGCAAGCAGTGGCAGGGGAGGGGGGCAGTGCTGCACAGATGGCAAGCAGTGGCAGCAGCGGGGGTGGGGCCAGCTGCCAGCAGCCAGGAGAAGGAAAGCCCGATAGGCCCTGATTGCTGGCCAGGTCTAGGGATCCTACGTGAGAGGTCCCGGATTGCGAGAGGACTCAGGCTGGGCTGAGGGAAAAACTCCTGCCCCCGTGCATGAATTTCATTCACCGGGCCTCTAGTCTTTAATAGAAGAAGAGTTAATTAGGTTAGCTAATTTTTCCTCAGTGAGTAGTTCACGTCTTTCAAGGAATTTGCTCATTTTATTTAATTTGTGAATTTATTGCCATAAAGCTGCCCATAATATTGCTTATTATTCTTTGAACCTCTATAGAAGTTTTTGTCATGTCACCCATCTATTTCCTGATTTCAATAATTTGTATTTTCACCTTTATTGTCTTGACTAGTCTGGGAGAGGTTTATCAATTTTTACTTCTTCAAAGATCCAGCTTTTCATTTCACTTATATTTTCTACTAGAGGCCCCATGCACAAATTCATGCACCAGTGGGGTCCCTCGGCCTGGCCTGCTGCGTTGGGCCAAAACCGGCTCTCTGACGTCCCCTGAGGGGTCCTGGATTGCAAGAGGGCACAGGTCAGGCCAAAGGTCCCCATTGGTGCACGATCAGGGTCCGGGAGGGACGCAGGAGGTTGGCCAGCTGGGAAGGTACTACAGGAGGCCTCCAGGGCATGTCTGGCCCATCTCACTCAGTCCTGATCAGCCGGATCCCAGCAGCAAGCTAACCTATCGGTTGCAGCATCTGCCCCCTGGTGGTCAGTTCATGTCATAGTGACTGGTCGACTGGTCGACTGTCTGCCCCCTGGTGGTCAGTGCACGTCATAGCAAGTGGTTGAGCAGCCTTAACATATCATTAGCATATTACACTTTGATTGGTTGAATGGCCAACCAGAGGACTGGACACTTAGCATATTAGGCTTTTATTATATAGGATTGTTTTCTATCTTCCATTTCATTGTATTTTCCTCTGATCATAGTTATTTCCACTCTTCTGATCATTTTGGGGTTTATTATTATTTTTCCCCAATTTTTAAGGTGAAAACTGAGGTACTTGATTTAATACATTTCACCTTTTCTAATGTAGGCTTTTTAATGTTATGAATTTTCCTCTAAGCACTTCTGTAGCTGCACCCCACAAATTTTATATTCTGCTTTTGTTTTCATTCAGTTCAAAGTTCTCATTTTCTTTTGAATTTCTTCTTTGATCTAGGAATTATTTAGACATGTGTTATTTAGTTATTGTGTTATCTTTCCATAATTCAGTTCTAATTTATTTGTATTGTGGTAAGAGAACACACATTTTATGACTTGAATCCTTTTAACTTGAGATCTTGTTATGTCCAGAAAATGGTTAATCATTATAAATTTTTCCTGTGCCCTTGAAAAAAAAAAAGTGTGTTCTGATGTTAGCTGGAATGTTCTATGAATAACAATTAGGTTAGGTTGATTGGTAGTGTTGTTCAAGTATTCTACATCTTTACTGATTTACTATCTACTTGTTCCATCAATTATTGAAAGAAGAACATGGGCTTCTTTATTTTCTTTGATGTTCTAACATTTTTGGCTTCATGGACTTTGAAGCTTTATTATCAAGTTCAATCAAATTTAGAATTATTATTTCCTCTTTGTGAATTGACATTTCTATCATTATCAAGTAATGCTTCTTTTGTCCTGTTAATATTTTTTGCTCTGAAATCTGGCACTAATATAGTTACTTCCACATTCTTTTAAACAGTGTTTGCTTAGTATATCTTTTACTATCCTCTACTTTTAACCTATTTGTGTCTTTATATTTAAAGTGAAATTTTTATAGGCAGAATCTGAAATGTATTCTTGGGTGAGAATTTTAAAAAATAATAATAATAAACAGAATATGTTTGGGTCAGGCTTTAAAAAAACAATCTCTCAATATCTAATTTTAATTGGGAGAGTGAAACTATTTACATTTAATGAAGTATTGACCCAACAGTGTTAAATCTTTCATCTTGCAGGGTAATTTCTCTTTTTCTCATGTGTCCTTTGTCCCCTATGTTTCTTTTTTGCTGTCTTTTATATCATTGGAGCACTTTTCATGATTCCATTTAATCTCCTTTGCTGTCTTATGAGCTACACCTTTTTCTTAGATATTATTTTAGTAGTTGCTATAATCTACATAGTATACATCTTTAACCTATGAAAGTCTATCAAAAGTGGTACTATACCATTACAAATATAGTATAAGAACCCTTCAAACACACATTCTTTTAACTTCTCCTTAATCTTTGTGTATTGTTGCCCTACATTTTATTTATGTGCATTTTTAAACCCCACAGCACATTGTTATTATTTTTGTTTTAAACACTGCATTTTCTCTTCAAGACATTTATTTAATAAAAAAAGAACATTTTAGATTTACCTTTGTACTTACCATTTATAGTACTTTACATTCCTTTATGTAGATTTATACTTATATACTAGAGGCCTGGTGCACAAAATTTATGCACGGGGGGTGTCCCTCAGCCTGACCTGCACCCTCTCACAATCCAGGACCCCTTGGGGGATGTCCAACTGCTGGACATCTCTCTCACAATCTGGGACTGCTGGCTTCTAACCGCTTGCCTGCCTGCCTACCTGCATGATCACCTTTAACCACTCTGCCTGCCTGTCTGATCATCCTTAACTGCTCACCTGCCTGCCTGATTGCCCTTACCCACTGTGCCTGCCTGTTTGATCGCTCCTAACTGCCTCTGCCTCGGCCCCCACCGCTGTGGCTTTGTCCAGAAGGATGTCCAGAAGGTTTTTCGGCTGTCCAGTCTAATTAGCATATTATGCTTTTATTATTATAGATGGTATCAGATTATATTTATATCTGGTATCAGATTATATTTATATCTGATATTTATGTTTATATCTGATATTTATGCTTATATCTGCAGGTCTCCTTATGATTAATTCTCTCAGCCTTTCTATGACTGATAATGTTTCCATTTTACCTTTATTTCTGAAAATTCTTTTTGCTGCATATAGACTTCTAGACTGATTATTTTTTAGTATGATAGAGATGTTATTCTACTGTTTTCTTATTTGCATTGTTTCCTAGGAGAAATCTGTTGTGATCTTTTTCTTTGCTCTTTTGTATATAATGTGTCCATTTTCTTTTGCTGGTTTTAAAGTTTTCTTCTTACCACTGGCTGTAACTTGATTATGTTGTCTCTTGTTGCAGTTTTCTTCAAGTTTCTAGAGCTGAATATAGTTGTTAAGATTTTGGATTTGTGATTTTATTTCAAATACTAAGTCAGAATTAAAATGGTAATAAAACTATATTAATATCTTCTTCCTTCAGTTATTCAGTCCCTCTACCAGTCCACTCGATGTATGGCATCTTTTATACAAAATTATTCCCCTGAATAATAATTAATCCTTTAGTCCTACAATTCTTACCTCTCCTCATGTTAAAATTTAGAACAAAAAAAATTTTTTTTTGTTCGTGTCTTTTATTAACCCAAATACAATTACTTGTCTTCTGGTTTGTTGAAGCAATAGGTCAAGCAACATTTGCCACAATAATGTCTGTCAAAGTGGGTGGCCATAAAAACTCTAGCACCACATTCATCTGAAGGGCACTCCCGACGAAGGCAACTGATTTTGCCATTCTCATCCACTTTGTAGTATTTCAGGACAGCCAGCTTAACCTTCTTTCTCTTATGTTTGTTCTTCTTGGGAGTGGTATAAGACTTCTTCTTCCTTTTCTTGGCACCACCAGGAAGTCTCAACACAAGATGAAGCATGGACTCCTTTTGAATGTTGTAGTCAGACAAAGTACGCCCATCTTCCAGTTGCTTGCCAGCAAAGATCAGACTTTGCTGATCAGGAGGAATTCTTTCCTATCCTGGATCTTGCCTTTACATTTTCTATCCTATCTGAGGGTTCAACCTAGAGAGTGATGGTCTTCTCTGTGAGGGTTTTCACGAAAATCTACATCTTGGCGGCGACTCCACACAGATGGCGGATCGGAAAGGTACAGTTACTATTTTGCTACTAATACCATTTTATTCAAACTTTTGTTGCTAGGTGAATATAGTTCAATATTTTATAACAGTTATCAACATTTGTAAATGAACATGAGACTCCCATATACACAATAATTTAATTTATCACAAGTAGGAGATCAGGCAGAACACATAGCTGGTAGAGGATATATACATGGACAGAAAAGCTTCTATAATATAAGTGGATACCTATGTCCATAAGTAATAGTCCCTGTACAATATAACTGAATTGTTTGGAACTCTTCCCTTATCATGACATGCTTCTGAAGCAAATCAATGAATATAACCAGTATGAGTCTCTTTTCTTCTTCTTTTTGTTGGAATGGTTGTTGAAATGGGATTGGGAATAAGAATGCCTGTGAATGGTTTATGAAAATGTTTGGTGTGGTCATTATGTGACAAAATCCCACAGGATTATGCACACATATTGTACCAATGTCAATTTCCTGATTTTTATAGTGTACTATAATTATGTAAGATGTAACTATTGGGGGGAAACTGGGTGAAGGGCACACAATAACTTGTAATTATCTCAAAATAAAAAGTCAAAACAAAAAATAAAAAGAGTTCAATGAACCTCCATCTTTACATTTAGTGAAATGCACGAGGGGCTCAATTACAGTCTTTTTAGGTTCCTGACCTCTAAAAAAGTGCTCATTTCATCTCCTCCACTTTTTTCTCCTTCTTATCCTTTATGATCTCATTAGCAATGAAAGTTAATGGAACACATCTTCTCTTAAAATAAGCATTTTAAAGTCTATTACATTACCTCTAGTATTGATAGACCAAAAGGATTCAGCAGAATATACTGTTTTTCTAGGTGAAAATAAAAACACACAAAACTAAGGGTGAGTGATAATTTCTCCTACTGAAAATAAACATGCTGTCATTGCTCACTCATATTTTAAAAATAACCACCCAAATTGTAGATGATGATTCTAGCTATGCTTCTTTCCCTCAGGCCTACAATAATGAGTCCATAAAGTGTAGCCTTTGGGCTCACGTATGTACTTAGAGGCTAAATTGTATCATAATCACACTAGAATAAAGCCTTATAGGAAGCTCTCGTGGGAAGTGAGACTGAACTCTGGGGTCAGAGTTCTAAAGTTGCTGAATAATTATCTCATGTGTTTAGATCATATAATCAGTACAAAAGTACCAAATCCATAGGAAATACACTAAGTGTGTTTTTCTATGCCTTTGTCTCATTACATTCTTTAGTTTCTTTTAACTTAGTTTTTTTCCCTTCCAAATGATAAATGATCTCTGATATTTGATGCTCCCAAACATAATTTGAGGAATCAGAGACTTCAGGTATGGTTTATACGTCTTGGGCACTCAATTCATCTAACAATTGCCAGTTTGGCTTCATTAAAGTATGTATTTAATCTCAAGAGAGTATATTAGACTAAAGTGTACTCACAATACAGTACAGTGTTCTTGCTGGACTATATTGTGAGTACACTTAAATGTTTTGAGGGGAAGTGAAGGGAAAAAAAGGAGAGAAAATGTTAGTTGATAGGAAAAGGGAATGGAAAGACAATTAAATTTGAGTATAATCATTGCCACTCCAAAAATGGCTTTCATCCAGTATGGTACACATAAATCTTCCAACAAGTTGTAAAGAATAGAGAATAGTTGCTTCTGGATCAATGCCCGGTTATTTAGTGAGCCCATTAAGCTGACAGTAAGAGTACCAAACCTGATACACATGAATGTCCAAGAAGAGTGTCATTGGATGCCAACCTAGTGAAAAAGAGTCATGTCAGTGAAACAGAGTACAGGAGTATCAAAGCACTGATAGGCTTGTTTCTGCTACAAATACAAAACCAAAGGCTAACCATAATCTACTCTTTGAAACTTGTATTGCAGTACTAGTGACTTTTAAGAAACTGACTCACACATACAAGGCATGTAGAAAAACAATAGAGTTTGAAACATGAGGGGGCACTTGCATTGGATGTGAAAAAAACACACAACTCATTTGAGTAGTCACTATTACTTACTTATGACTTATTTTTTTGTTTCTGCTCTCTATCAGTTCTAATGAATTTGTTATGATGGCCATTTAAAAGTTAAAGGACCTAAGCTTAGAGCATTCTGTGGCATTTAGTCATCTATATATATAAAAGCCTAAGCAAGCGGTAGACTGTTCGGCCGCTCAACCTGTCGACCAGTAGCTATGACACGCACTGACTACCAGGGGGCAGATGCTCAAGACAGGAGCTGCCCCCTGGTTGTCAGTGCACTTCCACAGCGGGAGCACTGCTCAGATGACCAAGGGGCACCAGATGCCAGGCTCATGGCTAGTGAGCACTGCTACAGCGGCCCGAGCCTCTCCCACAGACACTCCCCCTGCGTGCCCCTCCCCAGTCCGGACTGGGACCAGGATGGGGACCGGCATTGGGACTGATTGGGCGCCAACCCATGGCCGTTTCTCAGTCATGGGCAAGCCTACCGAGCAGTGGTGGCGGCAGGATGAGCTGGAGCAGTGCAGCGCCCGGCCCGGGTTCAGGCTCCTCCCCAGCTGCCTGCCGCTTAGGGCACTACTACATCCCTCAGGGTGTGTAGGACTGCCGGTTTTGTCCAATCCCCACAGGCCAGGCCGAGGGACCTGCACCAGGCCTCTAGTCTTTATAATGAAGTCCTCTAAAGGGGTGTGCTGTCCATGGTTCCGAATTTCAAAGTATACTCTAAATCAGTGGTCTGCAAACCGCGCCTCGGGAGCCACATGCGGCTCTTTGGCCCCTTGAGTGTGGCTCTTCCACAAAATACCATGGACTGGGCGAGTCTATTTTGAAGAAGTGGCGTTAGAAGAAGTTTAAGTTTAAAAATTTGGCTCTTGAGAAGGAACCTGGGTTCCACAAGATATGTGATCAGTGCTGGGACCCTGCCAGCAGGTGAGGGGATCCCAAGGCAGGTGCTGGGCGTGGAGGCCATGGGGGCATAGGCGACCAAGGAGACAGAGCTAAACCTCACATCACCCTGCTTGGCCCCGGAGGATGGCTGGTTAGCCAGAGATGGGTAAGATTCCTCAGGGAAGGAACAACCTAAGACAGGCACAGTCGCATAGGGGCCATCAGGAGAGAACTTGGGGGTCAACAGAGGTGGGGCACAGACCTTCACACCCCCAAGTTTGCAGGGGACCTGAACCCTCACCCCTGCTGAAGGAGATCTCCTGCCCCCATGGCTGCTCAGCTTCACATGCCCAGCTCACATCGGGACCCAGGTAACAGAGACTTGGCCGACAGCAGATGCCCTCTCACTGCAACAAGACTTGATGGAGATGTCTTGCACCCATGATCCGGGGAACTGGGGTCTATGATATCTAAATCCAGCCTAGCACCAGGAATGCTCAGGGCCTACTCAAGAAGGCAAATAATCCTCTCCACTAATAATTACAGGGTAAAACAAGATGGTTGTTAGAGTATTAAATTTGACAGTAAAATAGTAGTCAAGTTTTCAGACTAATTTAAATTGGCCAATCAAAATAAGCAAATACTCTAGAAAAATCAATTGTACTAGACAAAAAAGCTGTTCCTAAAGTGTTAACTAAAATTTTTATTGGTAGTTCATCTCATGGTAAAATTGCATAACATATAATGAACCTAAAGCAGTCACATTTTAGTGCAAAAAAGTAAAATTTAAAAGCTATCAAGATTACAGCATAAAATTTCCAAAAGCCTCCCAATATTTAAACCAAAAAAGGGGGGATAGTAGAAGAATATCATGTAAGGAAAAATATCCTGTAAATAAATTACATCTAGAAAATTTTTACTTTAGAAAATTAACTTTCATTTGTAATGCTAACAGCAAGACACCCAGGTAAAACATACATGGTGTCAAAACAAGCCAAAGGAAAATCGTTTGGGCAAAAAAATGAAAAAGGATCGCAAGTCAAATTTATAGAAAATATTCCTTTATTAACTTTTGGTCAAGAATATGTTTGTATATTTTCAGAAAACAACTCCGAGACCATGTGGATTCCTGCAACAGAGAGGAATTGACAGAAGTGCTCCAGCCATGAAGTCAGAAGAGAAACAGTCCAGAGATGGAAGACGCTGACCATGCCTTGCCATACTAGCAGTCAGCAGATGTGCGTCACTGCAAATTGCCCAGGACCAACCAGAGAGGGTCGGATCTGCATTACCACCATTTGTCCACTATCCATAACTGAAATATCATTGCTGTTATGTACACATAAACAACTGTTGGACATAGAAATCAGGACTCAAAAGAACTGTTGGCCCAGAAAGAAACTCACTATAGACTGATTCATTTGCCTCTCAGCATAATCATTATTGCTTGTCTCATTTTTGGTTCCTATAAGTGTATTCCTAGTATCACATGAGCTCACTCATCTAGGGGAAAAGATGAACATCATAGACTGAAGAACAAGAACAGCATTGATCAGACTGTCAGACCTCAGAGGGAAGGTAGGGGAGGGTGGGGACAAGGGAGATAGATCAACCAAAGGACTTGTGTGCTTGCATATGAGCCTAACCAGTGATCACGGACAACAGGGGAATGGGAGCATGTGTGTGGGGGGGTTTGGGATGGGAATGGGGGGGTTGATGACAAATATGTGATACCTTAATCAATAAAGTAATTAAAAAAATTTGGCTCTCAAAAGAAATGTCAATCATTGTACTGTTGATATTTGGCTCTGTTGATTAATGAGTTTGCTGACCACTGCTCTAAATCAGTGGTTTTCAACATGGGGCACACATCCCACAGGGGGGCAATTTGATTTTTAAGAAGGGGCAATTCAAGAGTGAGTTATTAACAGTGAATTTTTTGCATTTCTTATGGCTCTACGGGCCTCATATACAATATATAAATATACACTGAGTGGCCAGATTATTATGATCTCTGAACACATAATAATCTGGCCACTCAGAGCATATATCCTATCTAATAAAAGAGTAATATGTAAACTAACCATCACTCCACTACACCTACAAGCCATGCCCACAAGCCACGCCCACCAGCCAATCAGGAACAAGTATGCAAATTAACCCAACCAAGATGGCTGCGGCCACAGAGAGAGCAGGAGGGAGGCTTGGGTTTTCCCAGCAATGGAGGAAGCCAAGCTTTCTGCACACCCTGGCCAGCCCAGGCCTCTGCTTAAGGCTACAAAGTTTCAATTATAGAAGATAAACAAATCCCAACAGAATTGGTGGCAGCCATGGAGCTGGAGAGAGCAGGAGGCTTGGGTTGCCCCCGGCGATGGAGGAAGCCAAGCTTTCCACATACCCTGGCGGCCCAGGCTTCCACTTAAGGCTACAAAGTTTCAATTATAGAAGATAAATAAATCCCAACAGAAATGGCTGCCGCCACAGAGCAAGCAGAAGGCTTGGCTCCACTCCAGGCTACAAAGTTTCAATTATAGAAGATAATAAATCTCAGATACCAAGGCCTCCACTTGGGTCGTTGGAGGTCATGGCCGGCCTGCAAACCACCACAGGCCCCTCACCCAGGCCACCCCATGCCCCAAGGGAACCCCCACCCTGATCCAGGACACCCTTCAGGGCAAACCAGCTGGCCCCCTACCCATGCACCAAGCATCTATCCTATCAAATAAAAGAGTAATATGCAAATTAACCATCACTCCAACACACAAGACGGCTGCCCCCATGTGGTCAAAGATCCTGCCCCCATGTGGACACAAGATGGCCACCACAAGATGGCCAGCAGGGGAGGACAGTTGGGAGCAATCAAGCCTGCAGGGGAGGGCAGTTAGGGGTGACCAGGCCGGCAGAGGAGGGAAGTTGGGGGCAAACAGGCTGGCAGGGGAATAGTTAGACATCAATCAGGCTGGCAGGGGAGTAGTTAGGGCAGTGATGGCGAACCTATGACACGCATGTCAGCACTGACACGCATAGCCATTTCTGATGACATGCGGCTGCATGCTGATGATTAAACATTTACTGCTCCTGAGGATGAAACATTTGCGACTAGAGTCTTGGAGTTAGTTTTTTCCTCAAAGTGACACACTACCCGAGTTATGCTCAGTTTTTTGGCGAAGTTTGACACACCAAGCTCAAAAGGTTACCCATCACTGGGTTAGCGGGTGATCAAGCTGGCAGGCAGAAGTGATTAGGGGCAATCAGGAAGGCAGGCAGGCAAGCAGTTGGGAGCCAGCAGTCCTGGTTTGTGAGAGGGATGTCTGACTGCCCGTTTAGGCCCGATCCCACCGGGATTGGGTCTAAACAGGCAGTCAGACATTCCTCGAGGGGTTCCAGATTGGAGAGGGTGCAGGCTTGGCTGAGGGATACCCCCCTAACCCCCTCGTGCATGAATTTCGTGCACTGGCCCTCTAGTGTGTGTGTGTGTGTGTGTGTGTGTGTGTGTGTGTGTGTGTGTGTGTGTATATATATATATATATATATAAAAATATATATATATACTGGAGGCCCGGTGAATGAATTCGTGCATGGGTGGGGTCTGGCTAGCCTGGCCAGGGGGAGGAGACATGGGTGGTTTGCTGGCCTGCCTGTTGGTCAAACTCCTGGTCAAGGGGACAATTTGCATATTAGCCTTTTATTATATAGGATATATACTGAGTGGCCAGATTATTATGCATTCAGAGATCATAATAATCTGGCCACTCAGTGTATATTGTGACATATTTATGCATTTCAGTTCTATATTATATTTTGAAACTTCATTTGCTATTATATCACTTCATATTACTATTATTTTTTAATAATTTCTTAGTGATTTCTTCCTTAGTACTTGAACTGTCCTTTCTTTCTTTTATTTTTCTCTTTCGTGATGGCATGTTCTTTGGAATCTTGTTTAGACCAAATTAATGGACTTTTAGGCTTCTTCCATGTGAATAGGAGTTCACTTTTTGAATAATAAGAATTGTATGTCACAGGAGGGATATCAGCATTTTGGAGATGCTTAGGTGAGGGGTGGCCCAATAAAGGTTGGAAACCACTGCTCTAAATATTTTAGGTTCAGTGATTTACAGGAAAACTTGTAATATTATTTTAGTTAGTTTATATGTAGAAAAAATCTTTTGTGTCCTAGTTAAAAGACAAATAATATTAACTGATAAAATCTACTGATATCAGGAAACTATTTTATATATGTGGCTAGGGGATGAATGAGGATGTCCTTTTCCTATCATTCTTAGGTACTCAATAACTAACATATTATACTCATACCAAACATAACACTCTATTATAAATAGCATTTAAATATATCTATTTACTCTAAAGATAAAATTTCTTCCAGTAAAGAATATCAGGTACCCCTATTGAAAATGTGCTGTAACCTGGTCCACTTGCAAAATCATGAAAGTGATACTTTTCCTCTAATAGTAGCAAGAGCTTGGAATTACCAAGGGCAAAATTTTCATATCTGGATATTTAATCGGCAGATATTCAAACAACTTGTCGATGGTCTTGGCATTATTAGGAATACAGTGTTAGTGCTTACAAAAAAAAAATAACCTTATGTAAATCCTTAGGCTGTGCAGGATCTGGAAAATTTATATGGTTCTTTCTATGTTAAAGTCACATTTCTTTCTACATAGAAATTGAAATATTGAGAATCATTACTGAAATATTGAATAACATCCTATGCAATATTAATTTCAGTGGAAATACCTCACTTTTTAGCACATGGCATAAGACTATAGAATTTGAGGAATGCTAATGTCATTTCAAGTAAAAACAGCAGAATGTAAAAGGTTATGCATGCCTATGCAAATACATATGCCAAATATATATTTTTAAACTATTAGATTCTGAATTCAGACTACTTTAATGTGACATCTGAGTTGCAAATTTACTCCATATAGGACCTTGGACAAATGACC
The DNA here is from genome assembly GCA_025583905.1 of Ia io. NCBI lineage: Eukaryota > Metazoa > Chordata > Mammalia > Chiroptera > Vespertilionidae > Ia > Ia io. The sequence continues at coordinate 90,364,528 of JAJQQW010000002.1, read as the reverse complement.
TATCCTCCCTGCACTCCAGTTTCTTCAACTGTAAGAATAATGGTACACTAAACAATATCATATGTTGTTGGTGTTAAGTAAAATGATACCTGTAGAGTACTTGTTGGTATGATTATCATAAAGCCAACATAAAAATAAACATTTACTTACTACCTTTTCAATAAAGAGGATCGTGTATATTCAAAAATTTGTTCTCCCACATCTCACTGAGATGCCTACTAAGAGAGGAAATAGAAAGAAAAGGGTGAAAGAGTTTGAATTCTAGGCAGGAAATGTGTCAAATGTGTAACTATTAACATCCTTATAGTAGGACTCATTATTTTTACTCAGGAGCATTATTTTGTAGGTCTCTATTACTTGAAGGAAATATGATTGAATAATTGAAAGAGGTATTAAATCTGAGCTAAAGAAATTACTATTTTATGTCATTAAGATGAGAATATGATTGTTATACTCTCCTTTTACTTGTAGAATGCTAGAATTTATGTAGAAAGCACTATTAGAATTAAATCAAAAGCATGAAGCTAATAAAATCACAATTGTCTATGTTGACTTTTGCTCAATGTCCCCCCAAAACATATATGATTGACAGCTCTCACCCTGAGGAAGCATATACATTTTAAGGTTAGCTTAGCATGACAAAGAGAAAAAGTCTAAGTTTGGGTTGCTTCCAAAAGATGCCAATACATTTCCACATCTGCTCTATTATCTCAGTTGTACCAAGAACCATTCTCCCAATTAGTTAATTAACTTCAAGAAGAAACCAAATTAGTTTAAAATTCAATTTAAACACAAGACTATAAATTGTAATTAAAACTGCATGCAGTTGGCATAAATTTTTTTTTCAAAATATTTAAAGAGGATCAATTTCAAAAGCACAAATTATTTGGTGACTGGTAAATTGATGCAAATTTGTTCAAATGGTCAACTTTTAAAATAATATTTTAATTAGCCCTTTAGTCACAATGATTTATAAATGTAGATAAGAAAATAGTATCTTCTCATTGTAGATGTTAATATGAGATTTGCTCATGTATGTTTCAATGGTCAATAAATTCTGTTTTTCCTAATAATAAACTGATTCATGGATTAGTAAAAATGAAATATGAATTTATTAAGAATTAAAGACTAAAAAACTGTTAACAATACTAGTTTATAAACTCCTATGAGGCTACTGTTACCATGTTACTCTAACATCATTATTAATACTAATATTTAGTATTCATAAATAGCACTATTAATGTTAATTTTTCTTTACCTTGATCATATGTGTATGTAGAGAACAGAAACTTATTTAATGCATTTATTAATTATAAATCAATGACTTTATTCTCACTAGTTATCTGTCATTATTAAGCAAATGTCTCATTAATCAAATAAAACCTGGAAATGTAGGCTTTTTTTCCTCTTAGAGGAGGTAATATAATTCCAAAATAGGGAATATATATTTTTTAAATGTCTAGAGTGGAATGCTTATCATTTTAGGCAAGGCAAGAACTAAATTGGATTCTTTCTAAAATATGGTATTTTAGGTGGATCAAATTTTTTGACTGACCTTATCATCCTTTAGAGCTAGAAGGAATATGTAAGGTATTTGGTGAAATTTGATATTCAAAACATATTTATTTTTTTTCAAATTTTTCTTATGCCTTTACCAAATCCCTTCCTATTGTCACATCACTGTGATTTTTTTTTCTTGTCCTGTCATCAACATCATTAGAGAACAGATGGAGATCAGTATACTCAACTTAGACTTGAAGGAATAAAGTCATCATTCAGATTTTCTTTTTCAGAAAGCATTTCTCCACTTTCAATAGATAAGTGATAAGATTTCTCAGAGGCTAAATGTGATGCAATTCATTTAAAATCTCTGGAATTTTTGTTTGATTCTGTCTCTCATATTTTGTTGGCATGCCATTGTCATTCCAAGGGATACATATATCTTTAATATAATAGTTTTTATTTGAATTACAAGTATAGTATAAATGTACCTATAGATAATTAATAGTGCCTCATATATATTTCATGTTCCATCTAAAGAACATAAAAATGCTAATGAAAATGGAGTTTATTATACAATTTAGAGAAAAAGCTCAATGATGAAAAGGTAAAATTTTCCCTTGGTTCTATGGGATTCTTACTATTTAAATTTTAATAAATTGAACAGAAATATGAAACCACCACCCGAATTAGGAAAGAGATCAGAAAGAAAATGAAAAATCCCCAGAAAGCAAGCTGGAACACATGGAAATATGTGATATAAATGACAGCAATTTCAAGATTGCAGTTCTTAAAATACTCAATGAGATGCAAGAAAATACAGACAATCAAGTCAATGCACTCAGTAAACAAATCATTAACAAAATGAGTACTTTCAAATGAAATTGAAACTTAAAAAAATAACCAATCAGAAATCCTGGAAATGAAGCATGCAATTAAGAAGATTAATGGTGACCAAATAGGCAGATATGTCCTGCACCTTGTCCTGGAGCAGATAGAAAGAGCAACTAAATCAAATAACATTCATACAGAATTGGCAAATTAGACATAGCTGGTGAGACAATTAACAGCTGGAAAGGGCAGAGGACACCTGGAGAGTGTTAAGATCGGGGATCTGGGCTGGAGAGAGATGCAAGATCACCAGGCCAAGAGGGTCAGAAAGAAGCTGCACAGCACAAAATCCATGTCCCTTGGGGACAGGAGTAACATCCAACTGTGGAAAGGAAGTTCACAGGACTGCTCAAAACTAGGGAATCTATATCTAAGCCCACAGCCCAGAGATGCTGCCCCTAATAGGCGTCCTCAAACTACGGCCCACAGGCCACATGCGGGTGTTTTTGCCATTTTGTTTTTTTACTTCAAAATAAGATATGTGCAGTGTGCATAGGAATTTGTTCATAGTTTTTTTTTAAACTATAGTCCAGCCCTCCAACAGTCTGAGGAACAGTGAACTGGCCCCCTGTTAAAAAAGTTTGAGGACCCCTGCTAAGAACGGCATGAAGAGCTGCCCGAGCCATGCGGTGCCAGGGGGAGAGAAACTTGCAGTCACGTGGTTGTTTTGCCACCCTTTTGTCCTTGACTTTATTCACTACACCCAGTATAAGGTCCTTTCGATTACAAACACTCACCCAAGGCTGCAATGCAGGTGGAGGTGCATATTTGTGGAGTCTGCAGAGAGGCTATGGAGAGGAGCAGGCCAGGGAGAGGTGACCAGTAATCTGGCACCCTCTGGACCTAAACAGTCATTTTTTTACTGAAGAGCCAGCCCCTCCCAGCAGCCTCAAGACAGTTAATACAGCCACACCCAGCCTACATCTAGACTCTGAATAGCCCCAAAGAGCCCTCAAGTACTGGGTTGAAAAGGGGCTGTTTTTCCCCAGAAAGCCCCCCCGCCCCCAACTAAAGCCCGGTTAGAAATAGATGCTTGAGTGATTAAGATTGACAGCAGGCAGACAGGCAAAGCGGGAAAATTGGTCCTGCCTGCTTGCAGCCAAGACTGTGGAGATAGATACAAACAGAGGAGCAGTGGATCGCTTGGAACTTCAACATGGTGTTGACTACCTAAAAGAAAACTCAGAAGTGGCAGACAGAACAGAAGAGTAGGGTCTTAAACCAGTCCCCCTGGGGCATTAAAACTTGGATGAAGTGAACAACACTTTACTTTTTTATTTTTTATATTTTATGTAATACTTTAATCAATAAAGAATAAGAAAAAGAATAAGAAGTGAAATATTTACAAGGTCAAATACAAACCAAATTGTTAAGAGTGGTTACCACTTGAATCTATCAATAGAGTTGGAGGAAAGTGAGGCAGCTATTGTATTTTTTGTTATATTTCTGTATTCTTTGAATTCTTGTTATAAGAAAGTATTACTTTCTAACAGGAACATTTTTCTAATGAACCCACCTCTAAGATGACATTTATCAAAAGATTATTATACATTCTCCCTTTTAATCCTCAACACTGTGTGGTGAGCAGTATTTTCACCAAAGAAGAAACTAAGATGTACAAATTTTAAGTAACTTTAAGACATTATAATACACCTGATAATTGGAAAAATAAGGACTCAAGCATTCCTCAGTTCAAATCTAAAGCCCATTCTCTAAGTATGTTTTTATAATGAAAGGTGCTTGACTCATGAGATATAAACATTTCTCAGGTATAACATTAATACACAAGTATAAAGTCATACTTACAGCTGAGGTTTTTCTAAACAGGCTGGAATTAATGACAGTACTTGCAAATTGTCATACCTAAATAAGAGAGATGTTTTATAGTTTCTGAGAATAATTTCTGAAGCATTATTTGAACATTCAAGATATTAAGTTATTGGCAAAAATTCTCTCCCTTGCCAATAATTTCCACCTTACTAAATGTCATTACTTTGAATGATACAAATTAAGTATGGGTGTTAATTCACACAGTATTATAAATAAATTTATATATAATAAAACTTAAATTTGTTTTCTTTTTTTATCTTTTACGTTTTTGTATTTTTTTCGCTTTATTTTTTATTGTTATTTTATTTTATCTTATTTTTTCTTTTTTTTCCACCTTTTTCTTCCTTACTTCTTCCTTTCTCATCCTGTTTTCTCTTCTCTCATCCCCACTTTAGTTTTTCTCTTACATTTCTTTTTACCCCTTGTTAAAAATTGATCTTCTTTATCTACTTTATTGATGTGATATTATTACTGTAGTCTCTGTTGGTTTACTCATTTATCTAATTATCTCTCCCCTGCTCCAAATCCATGCACACTTCTCTTTTCTCTTTCTTCTCTAGTCAATATTATTATGCTTTTGTTTTTCCTCTCCTCTCCTGCTCTCTTTGTCTCCTAATTGCTTAATTAGCTTCACTCACTAAACTCAAACCCATTTTCTCTCTCCTCTATTCTCCTTTTCTAAAAATTAATGAATATATATATATATATGTATATATATATATATATTTATCTTTTTATTTCTTTTTTCTTTTCTTATTATTCAATCATTCTCTTTCTACCTCATCTATAATGAACCATGGTCCTTCCACTATTCATTCAATTCCTTAACTTCACTTTCTGTATATAAGCTCCGCCTCTACAGATTCTGTCCCTAATTTTTTTTGAATGTTTGTTGTTTGCATTTTTTGGTTTGATTGTTTTGTGGTGTTTTCTCCCCATATTTATATATATTTTTATTTTTTTCTCTCTCTTACCTTTTTCCCTTTTCTCGATATCATTTTTCCTCTCTTTACTCTCTCCTAATTCTCTTTTACCTTGTGGCCACTTTTATTGGGGTTATCAGTGTCCTGAGTACATTCATGTTTTGTTCCCTTTGTGTTGGGTCTTATAGAGTTGTATATTGTGTTGTTTGGTCAATGTGGTAGAGAGTGAGGCACATAACCAGACACCCTGAGAGGAGACTCCATACACAAATGGAACAACAACACTCAAGACCCAACTACACCAACAGAACCCAAATATCCCAAGTAGGAGGCATCCCTAGAATACCCACCAAAAAGAACTGAAAGATAGCACTACTGGGTATCACAAAATATCCACTATATAAGACAAACTCAAAAAAATATGGGTGACAAAGAAGTTTGATCTAATACATAGAAACAACCAGAAAAGAACAGAAAATGGGGAGACAAAGAAACAATCCCCATACAAAAGAAAAGGAAAAATCACCAGAAAAGGAAATAAATGAAATGGAAGCAAGCTATTTGTCAGAGAAAGAATTCAGAGCAATGGTTATAAGGACGCTGAAAAGGATGGAAGGCAAATTCAACAACATGTAAGAATCAAGAAGAAATGAAGAATGACATAGTTGCAATAAAGAACACAATGGAAAGTTTCAACAGTGGATTAGAAGAAGCTGAGGACCACATCAGCAAGTTATAAAACAAGGTAGAAAATAACACCAAAACACAGCAGCAACTGGAATAAAACACTTGAAAAGCAGGAGGAGATACTAAGGGAGCTTTGGGACAACACAAAATAGAACAACATCCGCATATTAGGAGTGCCAGAAGAAGAAGAGAATGAGCAAGGAATAGAAAACCTGTTTGAAGTAATAATGACAGAAAACTTCCCAGATTTTGGGAAGAAAAATGTCATACAATTCCAAAAAGCACACAGAGTCCCAAACAAGATGAACCCAAAAAGACCAATACCAAGACACATCATAATTAAATTGGGAAACATCAACAACAAAGTAAGAATATTAAAGGCTGCCATAGAGTGACAGGAAGTTACCTACGGGATCTTCCATTTGACTATCCACTGATTTCTCAACAGAAACACATCAAGTCAGAAGCAAATAGAATGAAATATATAAAGAGATGCAAAGCAAGGGACTGAATCCAAGAATACTATACCCAGGAAGGCTATCATTCAAAATTGAAGGTAAAATCAGGAGCTTCACAGACAAAAAAAAAAGGCTAAGGGAGTTTATTCCAACCAGGTCAACATTGAAAGAAATGCTAAAGGGTCTGCTATAAAAAGAAGAAATAGGAAGCAAAGAAGGAACACTGGCATAAAGAATAAAAATAGTGACAAACAAGTACCTATCAATAATGACTTTAAATGTAATTGGATTAAATGTTCCAATCAAAAGACATAGGGTCACTGAATGGATAAGAAAACATGACTCATATTTGCTGTCTACAAGAGACCCACCTGAGAATAAAGGACTCACACAAACTGATAGTGTAGTAAAGGGAAAATATTTTCATTCAAATGGAAATGAAAAAAAAAAAAGCAAGCTCTCAATTCTATATGACAAAATGGACCTCAAAGTGAAGGTCATAAAGAGAGGTAAGCAGGGCCACTTCATAATGCTAAAGGGAACAATTCAACAACATATTTGCCAATGTTATATATGATAAGGGCCTAATCTCTAAAACTTATAGGGAATTCATACATCTTAACAAAAGGAAGATAAACAATCCAATCAAAAAATGGGCAAAAGACTTAAACAGAAACATTTCAAAAGTGGACATACAGAAGGCCAAGATACATATAAAAACATTCTCAAAGTCATTAAACATCTGAGAGATGCAAATCAAAATGACAGTGAGGTACCATCTCACACCTATCAGAATGGCTATCGTGAACAAATGAGTAGTGCTGGCAAGGATGTGGAGAAAAAGGAACCCTCTTGCACTGCTGGTGGGAATGCAGACTGGTGCAGCCACTGTGGAAAAGTATGACGTTTCCTCAGAAAATTAAAATGGAACTTCCATTTGACCCAATAATCTCACTTCTAGGAATATATCCCAAGAAAACAGAAACACCAATCAGAAAGGTTATATGCACCCCTATGTTCATAGCAGCACAATTCACCATAGCTAAGCTATGGAAACAGCCCATCAGCAGATGAATGGATTAAAAAATGGTGGTACATCTACACAATGGAATACTACACTGCTGTAAAAAAGAAGAAACTCTTACCATTCACAATAGCATGGCAGGACCTGGAGAGCATTATGCTAAGTGAAATAAGCCAGTCAGAGAAAAATAAATATCACATAATCTCACTCATTTGTGGAGTAAAAGAACAACATAAAGTGATGAACAAAAATAGATCCAGAGACATAGAAGCTTCCAACAGACTGTCCAACCTCAGAGGGAAGGCAGGGGAGGGGAGGTGTAAGAGATCAACCAAAGGACTTGTATGCATGCATATAAGCATAACTTATGGAAAAAGACTGTAGGCAGGTGAGGGCATGTGCTGGGGAATGTGAATAGCTGGGGAAAGGTCAATGGGGGAAAAAGGAGACATATGTAATATTTTAAACAATAAAGAATTGAAATTTTTTTAAAAAGAAGACTAAGCATAGAAAACCCATCAAACAAAATGGAGGAAAGTATCACTGTTATTGCAGATAGGAATCTAGAAATAGGGCAGAGGGAAGAAGAAGGAGACATGAGGATAAAAAAAAAAGAAAAGAAAGAAAGAGCTCTATGAGAACTATATGACTCCATCAGAAAAAAAGCAATATTAGAATATAGGCATTCTGGAAGAGGAAGAGAAGGAGAAGGGAAGGGAGAGTCTATTCAAACAAATAGTGGATAAGAATTTCCCAAACTTATGGAACAAACTAGATCCTTGAATCCAAGAAGCAAACAGGACACCTAGTTACCTTCATCCAAAGAGGCCCTCTCCAAAGCACTTTGTATTAAACCTGTCAAAAATTAATGACAACGAAAAAGTTCTCAAAGCTGCCAGGGATAAGAAGGAATGACTTACAAAGAAAAATCCATCAGAATTTCATCGCAGTTCTCAACAGAAACTCTACAAGTCAGAAGAAAGTGGAACCAAATATTCAATTGTCTGAAAGAGAGAAATTACCAGCCATAATAATATAAACAGCACAATTATCTTTTAAATATGAAGGAGAAATAAAGACATTACCAGACATACAGAAGTTGATAGAAAACCTCCATAAAACCTCCGCTGCAGGAAATACTCAAGGGAGTTATTCTACCTGAAACAAAGAACATAAGGTCACAACACTATACTTAAGATCACCAAAAAACATACAGCATAAACAGGGATAATTTCTGACAACAAAAACATAAAAGGGAAAGGGGTAAAGTTCTGACCTGGCAAAGGAGGATGAAGATCAGATGCACTAAAAATAAAAAAATCCTATTTAATAAAGAGGTAATATGCAAATTGACCATCACACCCTCACACAAGATGACTGCCCCCATGTGGTCACAAGATGGCTGCCACAAGATGGCTGGCAGGGGAGGGCAGTTGTGGGCAATCAGGCCGGCAGGGGAGGGCAGTTAGGAGCAACCAGGCTGGCAGGGGAAGGTAGTTGGGGGAGACCAGGCCGGCAGGATAGGGCTGTTGGGGGCGACCGGGCCTGCAGGGGAGGGCAGTTGGGGGCAATCAGGCTGGCAGGGAAGCAGTTAGGTGTTGATCAGGCAGGCAGGGGAGTCGTTAGGAGGTGATAAGGCTAGCAGGCAGAAGCTGTTAGGGGCAATCAGCAGGCAGGCAAGTGGTTGGGAGCCAGCAGTCCCTAGGGGTCCCAGATTGGAGAGGGTGCACGCTGGGCTAAGGGACATCCCACTGCCCCCAGTGCATGAATTTCATGCACCGGGCCTCTAGTAAAAAATAAAAAAATACTACTATATATATGTGCAACTTCATTTTTTATAAACCTAATGGTAACCACACACAAAAATCCCCAAACCAGGATACATACCTTAAAAAATGAGGAAAGGGAAGAAAGAAGTATGGAATACCACTAAACAAAAATAACAAATAGAAACATAAAGGAGAAAAAGAAACAAAAACAATGGTGGCACAAAGCTACCAAAAAAACAAAAGATAAAATGGCTAAAGGAAATCCCAATACATCAATAATTACCCTACATATAAATATTCTTAATTCATCAATAAAGAGGCACAGAGTAGCAGAGTGCATCAAAAAACAAAACCGTACCATATGCTTCCTATAAGAGATACATCTAAGTTTCAAAGACAATGGTGGATTCAAAATAAAAGGGTGGAAAATGATTCTCCAAGCAAATCACATCCACTGAAAAGCAGGTGTAGCCATACTTATATCTGACAAAATAGATTTCAAGACAACAAAACACAAAGATGGACACTTTATAATGATAAAAGAAAACATAACATATAATATATATATATATATATATATATATATATATACCCAACCAGGGAGCACCGAAATATATAAAACAACTACTCACAGAACTAAAGGGAGAAACAGATCAAAACACAATCATAGTGGGGGACCCTATACTCCATTGACCGCTCTAGTTACATAAACCAAATAGAAAATCAATAAAGAAATATCAACCTTAAATGAAACACTAGACCACATGAAAATAATTGACATTCACATAACCTTTCATTCCAGGAAATTAAAATGTACATTCTTCTCCAGTGTACATGGAACATTCTCAAGGATAGATCATATGTTGGGTCACAAAACTAGTATCAACAAATTCAAGAAGACTGAAAATATACCAAACATATTCTCCAATCATGATGACTTGCAATTAGAAATCAATTGTAAAAAAGGAAGTAAAGTATCCCACAAATAAGTGGATATTAAACAACAATCTACTAAAAATCACTGGGTCAAAGAAGAAATAAAATATGAGATCAAAAGATATATAGAGATAAATGCAAATGACAGTACAATTTACCAAAACTTCTGGGTTGCAGTGAAAGCAATAATAGGCAGGGTATTTTTTATCATTACAGGCCTATCCCAAGAAAAAAGAGAAATCCCAACAACTTAACATTATATCTTAAAAAACTAGAAAAAGAAGAACAAAAGCAAACCAAAGTCAGAAGAAAAGAGGAAATAATAAAAATTAGAACAGAATTGAATGAAATAGAGAATAAAGAGACCACATATACAGAAATTAATAAAACAAATAGCTAGTTCTTGGAAAATATGAATAAAATTTATAAACCCCTGGCTAGACTCACTAAAGAAAAAAGGGAAAAGACCCATATAAACAAAATCAGAAGGGAGAGAGGACAAGTCACCACAGACATCACAGACATACAAAAAAATCATACTAGGATATTAGGAAAGACTATATGCCACCAAATTTAATAACCTAGAAGAAATGGGTAGGTTCCTAGAAATATATAATGTTCCTGGACTAATTCATGAAAAATTGGGAAATCTAAGTAGATCATTCAGCGGTGAGGAAATTGAAACAACCATCAAAAATCTCCCAAAAGATAAATGTCCAGTGCTAGTTGGCTTCACCAGTGAATTCTACCAAACATTCAAAGAAGATTTAAAAACCAACATTCTCAAACTCTTCCAAACATTGAGTAAGAGGCAATACTTCCTAGCACATTTTATGAGGTCAATATAACCCTGAAATCAAAACCCTGCAAGGATAGCACAAAAAGGAAAACTAAAGACCAATATCACTGATGAATACACATGCAAAAATCCTAAACAAAATACTAGCAAATGGAATACTACATGTATTTTCAAAGGTATAAGTACCACTATGCTCATTGCAGCATTGTTCACCTTGACCAAGACATGGAAACAACCAAAGTGTCCTGTGATAGAGGACTGGATAAAGAAGACATGGTACATATACACAATGAAATACTACTTGTCCATAAGAAAGAATGAAATACTGCCATTTGAAAGAACATGGATGGATCTTGAGAACATTATACTAAGTGAAATAAGTCACTCAGAAAAAGCTAAGAACCATATGATTTCACTCAAATGTGGGATATAAAACAGAAACTTTTGGACACAAACAGCAATGTAGTGGTTGCCAGAGAGAAGGGGGTGGAGGGTTAATGGGGTCTATTACATGGTGACAGGAGAAGATTTGATTTTGGATGATAGGCACACAGTGCAATACATGTATCTTGTAATGTAGAAATGCACCCCTGAAACCTATCTATATATATAAAAGGCTAAGTAACTGACCATCCACCCATCTGACTGACTGGCCGGTACATATACTCACACTGGCGATCCTATCTAATAAAAGAGTAATATGCAAATTAATCATCACTCCACCACACCCACAAGCCACACCCATCAGCCAATCAGGAGTGAGTATGCAAATTAACCCGACTAAGATGGCTGCGGCCACAGAGCGAGCAGGAGGCTTGGGTTTCCCCGGCAATGGAGGAAGCCAAGCTTTACGCACACCCTGGCTGGCCCAGGCCTCCACTTAAGGCTACAAAGTTTCAATTATAGAAGATAAATAACTCCCAACAAATATGGCTGCGGCCATGGAGCAAGCGGGAGGCTTAGCTCCACTCAAGGCTCCAAAGTTTCAATTATAGAAGATAAATAAATCCCAGATACTAGGGCTTCTGCTTGGGTTGCTGTGGGGCGTGGCTGGCCTTCAAACCACCACAGGCCCCTCACCCAGGCCGCCCCACACCCCAAAGGAACCCCCACCCTGATCCAGGACGCCTTTCAGGGCAAACCAGCTGGCCCCCACCCATGCACCAGGCCTCTATCCTATCTAATAAAAGAGTAATATGCAGATTGACCATCACTCCAACACACAAGATGGCTGCCCCCATGTGGTCAAAAATGGCTGCCCCCATGTGGAAACAAGATGGCCGCCACAATATGGCCAGCAGGGGAGAGCAGTTGGGAGGGACCAGGCCTGCAAGGGAGGGAAGTTGTGGGCAATCAGGCCAGCAATGGGACCAGGCCTGCAATGGAGGGCAGTTGGGGACGATCAAACTTGCAGGGGAGGGCAGTTAGGGGTGACCAGGTCAGCAGAAGAGGGAAGTTGGGGGCTACTGGGCCTGCAGGGAAGGGCAGTTAGGGGTGACCAGGCCTGCAAGGGAGGGCAGTTAGGGGCAAACAGGCTGGCAAGGGAGCAGTTAGGCATCAATCAGGCTAGCAGGGGAGTGGTTGGGGGTGATCAAACTGGCAGGCAGAAGCGGTTAGGGGCAATCAGAAGGCAGGCAGGCAAGCAGTTGGGAGTCAGCAGTCCTGGATGGTGAGAGGGATTTCCAATTGCCCATTTAGGCCCGATCCTTCCAGGCCTAAATGGGCAGTCGGACATCCTTCGAGGGGTCCCAGATTGGAGAGGGTGCAGGCTGGGCTGAGGGACACAACCCCTCATACACGAATTTCATGCAACAGGCCTCTAGTTTAAAAATAAATGTTGTCTTGCGTGTGCACAATACACATAAAGCTCTCGCTGGCGCCAACTGCATGCATGAATTTGGATCTGACGTTGTTTTTTTACTGATTTTTTACAGAGAGGAAGGGAGAGGGATAGAGAGTTAGAAACATCAATGAGAGAGAAACATTGATCAGCTGCCTTCTGCACACCACCTACTGGGGATGTGCCCACAACCAAGGTTCATGCCCTTGACCAGAATTGAACCTGGGACCTTTCAGTCCACAGTCCAATGCTCTATCCACTGAGCCAAACCAGTTAGGGTGATCTGCCATTGTTGATGGTGAATTTTCTCATTCATTGTAAACCAGATCCCAATAATCAGAATGCCACTAAAATGAAACAAATCAGTATCCTGTTTCCTACATTAGATGCAATGACATATCCTATTCTTTTTTTCACATGGTGAATAAGGCTGGGGAATGGATATTGCATTAAGACTCAGAGATGGTAGTGTAATTGACAATAATACTAGATGAAATGTAAGGACACAGTCACACAAATGCAGTATTATGGATTTCATGTCTCTGTCCAGGACACGTTCAATCCTATTTTAAATGCAGGAAAATTAACTCAGCAGTATATTGTCGATTCATATTCAAAAATGGAAGCCAATTGGATAAATTTCATTAAAGCAAACCAGTCTAAGTTGAGAGTTAAAAAATATAGTGGTTTCATGAATTATTTCACATCTAGATCTGAAAATGACAATGTGCCAATTGGTAAAATGACAATACTTCCGTAATCTTTTGAGGAAAAATGAGCACGTTCATAAATTAAATGAAGAAATTTTAGATATACTTGATGAATATTTTCACACCTTTTTGAGTGATAATTCCATTGATTCAACGGATGATGCCATAAAGGAAAGTTTTTCCATCAAATTTCTTAATAGTATTACCCCTTTGGGAATACCGTGTCTTAAATTAAAATTGAAACTAGGTGCAATCATCATGCTACTGAGAAATCTTAATAGTAAATGGGGTCTTTGTAATGGTACTAGATTTATTATCAAAAGATTGTAACCTAACATAATCAAAGCTGAAGTATTAACAGAATCTGTGGAGGAGAGGTTGTTCTGATTCCAAGAATTGATTTGTCCCCATCTGACACTGGCCTCCCATTTAAATTAATTCAAAGACAGTTTCCTGTGATGCCAGCATTTGTGATGACTATTAATAAATCACAAAGACAAACTCCAGACAGAGTAGAAATATTTCTACTTGAACCCGTTTTCGGACATGGTCAGTTATATGTTGTTTTCTCTCAAGTTCGAAGAGCATGTGATGTTAAAGTTAAAGTTGTAAGTACTTCATCACAAGGGAAATTAGTCAAGCACTCTGAAAGTGCTTTTACTTTTAATGTGGTATAGAGGGAGGTATTAGAATAAGTTTAATCAATTTATCAATCATTATTTTTATCAATTTTTTTTTTCAGTTTATCCCTAACCAATAATTTGCTTGACAATTTTCACAGTAGCTTTGTTGAGATACAATGCTCATTCCCTACAGTTCACCCATTTAAAGTGCACAAGTCAGTGATGTTTATATTCACACAGTGTTACGATCAACTTTAAATCATTTCCATCCCCCCAAAACAGAAATCCTGCCTTCAACAGACACTTCCCATTCCCTATAAACCTTCCTTAGTTTTTTTTCCAAAAAAAAAAAAAAAATCTGAACTTTCAAAGGATTGGTTGTTAATTCCTTTCCCAATCACGTGAAATAACTCAGCATGGTTTCTCTGATGAACTCCTGGCGCATGCTGCTAAGGAGGACTCGCATTTTCAATATTCTGTTTCATTGAAAAAATACATGAAAAACTGTTACCAAGTGACTCCTAAAATAGCTGTTGTCTTGTGTGTGCTAACAAGGCTGTGTAACAGCGCTAGCACTCCACAGGCCCAGCAAAAGGTAACCCATCAAGTCCAGCTTCATTGCAGTCAGGGTTCGGCAGCAGCTGTCTATCCTACTTCTTGGTCTATTTGCATTTTATGAACAGTTACCTCTCTGTGTACCTTGAGATTAATTGTGCTACAAGCTATCTATATGAAACTCAGAGTCAGAACAAAAAATATGCCAGTCCTTTGTGCTTCGTGAAAAATCTGCCATTTCAATATATATGGCAAAATGAAATGTGTTGTGACATTCTTTTTTCTTTTTGGACAAGTTTGTGCAGTAAAAGTGCTGTTTTATTAGGTTACAGAACACAACTGAGCAATGAATTACACACCATTTTTCACTACAGCTTCCTCCCTTACTCCTAGTTGTATTACATTTAGAAAATGCATTTTGTCTGAGATGTGATGTTAGCATTTATTTTATTTCATTATTTTTTAAATAAATCTTTATTGTTCAGATCATTACAATTGTTCCTCTTTTTTCCCCCATAGCTCCCCTCAACCCAGTTCCCACCCCACCCTCTGCCCTTACCCCCCCCACACACACACACTGTCCTCATCTATAGGTGTACGATTTTTGTCCAGTCTCTTACCACACCCCCCACACCCTTTTCCCCCTGAGAATTATCAATCCACTCCGATTCTATGCCCCTGATTCTATTATATTCACCAGTTTATTCTGTTCATCAGATTTTTTTATTCACTTGATTTTTAGGATCACTTGTTGATAGATATGTATTTGTTGTTCTTAATTTTTATCTTTACCTTTTTCTTCTTCATCTTCTTAAAGAATACCCTTCAGTGTTTCATATAATACTGGTTTGGCGGTGATGAACTCCTTTATCTTTTTCTTATCTGTGAAGCTCTTTATCTGACCTTCAATTCTGAATGATAGCTTTACTGGGTAGAGTAATCTTGGTTATAGGTTCTTGCTATTCATCACTTTGAATATTTCTTGCCACTACCGTCTGGCCTGCATAGTTTCTGTTGAGAAATCAGCTGACAAATCATCTCCCTTGTAGGTAACTAACTGTTTTTCTCTTGCTGCTTTTAATATTCTCTCTTTGTCTTTTGCTCTTGGCATTTTAATTATGATGTGTCTTTGTGTGTTTCTCTTTGGATTCCTTTTGTTTGGGGTTCTCTGCACTTCCTGGACTTGTAAGTCTATTTCTTTTTCCAGGTGGGGGAAGTTGTCTGTCATTATTTCTTCAAATAGGTTTTCAGTATCTTGTTCTCTCTCTTCTTCTGGCACCCCCAAAATTCTGATGTTGGTATGCTTGAAGTTGTCCCAGAGGCTCCTTACACTATCTTCATATATTTGGATTCTTTTTTCTTTTCTGGTTGGCTGTTTTTTGCTTTTTTGTATTTCAAATCTTTGACTTGATTCTTGCGTTCCTCTAGTCTGCTATTGGATCTCTGTATATTATTTTTTATTTCAGTCAGTGTATGCTTAATTTCTAGTTGGTCCTTTTTCATATCCTCAAGGGTCTTGCTAAATTTATCGGCCTTTTCTAGAAAATTCCTGAAAAACCTTATAACTGTGGTTTTGAACTCCATATCCTGTAGTCTGCTTTCCGCCATTTCTTTCATTTGTGACCTGTTTCTTTGTCTCTGCATTTTGGCTGCTGCCCTGTGTTGATAGCGTAGTTTTGTGTGCTAGGTGTCCTATAGGGCCCAGTGGCTCAGCCTCCCCATTTACCTGAGGTGGACACTCTTGGTGCACTCCTTTTTGGGCTTTTGTGCACAGTCTTGTTGTAGTTAAGCCTTGATTGTCATTGGTATCACTGGGAGGAGTTGACCTCCAGGCCAATTGGCTGTGAGGATCAACTGTGTCTATGATGAGAGAACTTCTATGCTGGAGACACCCTTATGGGGCAAGACTTGCTTGTCCCTTATGGATCTGAGGAGTTGTAATCTGGGTGGTCCCACTCTGACCCCTGGGTACACTGGCTCTTGGATCTCCAAGAAAGTGCTAATTTAGCCTCTTCCTGAGGCCACCCAGCAGGAGCTATGGAGAGATATGCAGATTCCTTTTACTTTATTTGGGTTTTGGAGGTGCCCAGATGAAGCCCAGCTCTGAAACAATGCAGGCTGCTGCGGGGCCTTGGGCCTTCTTTTGGATGTTCTGGGTCTCACTGACTCAGCTGCAGTTTGTTAGGTAAGTTAAGAATTCAAAAGAACAAGGCCATTCATATGCAAAAGCCTCTGTGCTCAACTTGGATGGGGCAGAGTTTCAGGGCGGAGCAATCAGCAATGGCTTCGTGGGGCGGGATCTCAGGGCAGAACAAACAGCTATGGCTTCCCGTCAGCCCTGCCCTAAGAGGCTCCTGGGTCTCAGTGTCCTGCGGTAATCACTGCAAGCACCTCTGAGAGAAAGCCGCCCTCGAGTTTTGCCCGCTGCCAGACAGTCCAGGTTTCTCCCCATATGAGTCTTGGTCCTCAGAGTCTCGCCTGGAACTGGAGTTCAGCGCAGTCGGAAACTTTTGTCTACCTCCCGATTGAGAAAGCCAGCCGCATCCTCAGTTGCCAGCCCTCTCCGCGTGCGCCTCTGTACCTCTGCTTTCTGCAGCTCCTGTGAGTCTCAGTGTGCTTTTCTCTTTGCTTTTAGTTGTAGAATTTCCACTCAGCCAGTCTTCCTGTGGTTATGGATGATGTCTGTTTTGTCTTTTAGTTGTTTTGAAATTGTTGTGTGAGGCAGCAGTTTAGGTGTTTACCTATGCCACCATCTTGGTTTCTCCCTTATCAATGTTTTTATATCATGTTTTTGTTGTTTTTGCTGTTGTTATATCATGTTGTTATTGTTTATTAATAAATGTATATGTTATTTTCATGTAAATTTTACTAATTTTATTTCATCTCTGACACTTCTATTATAGAGAAAGGGTGAATAGCGACATTAAAATATTTCTTCTAACTAATTTCCTTTCAATGTGCACAAATTCATGAACCGGGCAACTAGTAAAATCATATCAACCAACTGGAGGTCCAGTGAATGAAATTCTGTACAGGGAGGGTCCTTAGTGGCTGCTGGCTGCTGGCCAAGGCCTCCCTTCCCCCAGCTGCCTGCCACCGCCATCCAGGGTGGGGCCAGTCGGGGGGAGGGGCCCTCTGGTCGAATGCCCAGTCGAACTCCTGGTCGAGGGGACAATTCGCATATTAGGCTTTTATTATATATGATGTTTGTTTGCTCCTTTTTACTCCATTTGTTTGTAAGATTTCTCTTAGGACATACAGAAGTCCAAGAGACACATGAAAACATGCTCAAATTCACTAATCATCTGAGAGATGCAAATCAAAACAATGAGGTACCATCTCACACTTGTCAGAATGGCTATCATCAGCAAATCAATAAACGACAAGTGCTGGCAATGATGTGGAGAAAAAGGAACCCTCTTGCACTGCTGGTGGGAATGCAGACTGGTGTAGCCACTGTGGAAAATAGTATGGTGTTTCCTCAAAAAGTTAAAAATGAAATTTCCATTTGACCTAGTAATCCCACTTCTAGGAATATATCCCAAGAAAACAGAAACACCAATCAGAAAGGATATATGCACCCCTATGTTCATAGCAGCACAATTTACCATAGCTAAGATTTGGAAACAGCCTAAGTGCCCATCAGCAGATGAATGGATTAAAAAACGGTGGTACATCTACACAATGGAATACTATGCTGCTGTAAAAAAGAAGGAATTCTTATCATTTGCAACAGCATAGATGGACCTGGAGATCATTATGCTAAGTGAAATAAGCCAGTCAGAGAAAGATAAATATCACATGATCTCACTCATTTATGGAATATAATGAACAACATAAACTGGTGAACAAAAATAAAACAAGAGTCATAGAAGCATTGAACAAATTGTCCAACCTATGAGGAAAGGCTGGGGGTGAGGGGTAAGAGATCAACCAAGAACTTGTATGCAGGCAGATGAGCATAACCAATGGACACATACAGGGTGGGGTGTGGGGGTGAGGGCCTGTGCTGGGGGAGTGGAGCTGCTGGGGAGAGGTCAATAGCAGAAAAAGGAGACTTATGTAATACTTTAAACAATAAAGAATTTAATTTTTTTTAAAAAAGTAGTATTATTCAAAGAACACATGTTGGCAAATGCTAAAAATAAATACATAAATAAATAAATAGATTTCTCTTAGTGTTTGGTTTTTATAAGGATCACTAAAATGTGCACAGAGGTAGTTCTCTAAATTTTCCTTCTTTTGTGCTGTGTTTCTACTTTTAAATAATTTTTATTGATCTATCTTTAGTGTGCCAATTCTCTCCTGATTCTTATCTGCTTTAAAGTAATATATTTAGTTTTTGCTTTCAATATATTCCTTTTTTTATTTTGTTTCTAATCAATTAATTGGTATTCTAGCTCTAGAGAAATTATACATCTTAGCAATTTTTGTGCTTGGATCATGTGTAGATTTGTTTCCTTAACTGTTTTTTTTTTGTCCCTGGTTTTTAGTACAACAGGCAATTTTCTATGCATTAAATGTGTCATATTTGATGAATTATAGGTTGGGATAATTTTACCTTCCTCTGAAGATAATTTTTTGCATCCTGTGATAGCATGTAGGCTCAGGATATGTCACCCTAATATCATCAGGTTCTAACCTGATTCAGGACTAAATACAGTTTGGGAAGGCTCTGGTTAATCTGCAGTTTCAGAATATAACTCACCAGCAAGCAGCCACCAATGAGAGCCTGAAGTGATTATTGGGCTCTCATTTAGCATTAAAAGAAGGCTCTGAACTCAATTTCTGTGTCTTTTACACCAGAAAACTATAAAAATATCTAATCTGATTTTAGTTGTCTTTATCTTTATCTTTTTGGTCTCTTACTCTGTACATTTTAGGAATATGACAAATTCCTTGCACAAAAGTCTGCCACACAACAGAACTCATTTCTATGCATGTCACTTTTTATGAGGATTTTAGTGTCTCTGCGCCGAGCTGTCCTGGCAACCATAAACTCCAAATTTGTCTTCCTGCATCCTTCAGATGGTCTAAAATATTGCTGGTGCTCTGCTTCTTCATAGTGTTTAGGTAATCTTTAACTTTTGTCTTGTAGCCCCTATATCTCCACCAAGAATCAGTAAATGTCTTTAGAGGAAATGTGGCTCTAAGAATGTAGGCTTACATTTCCCTATTCTCTTTCTAATACTTGCCGGAAACCGAACATTGTCACTAATAGTTAAATGTGAAAAGGGAATCCAGAAGGCTGGTCAATCTTAATCGCTCTGAATAGTCGGAGCTATTCACTCATTGTTTAGTTAAGACATTGGTAGTTAAAGCAACTTTCACCTGTTAATCATATGTAAATTCTTGCTGATTGTCTATTATTGGAATTTCCTGCCTAAAGGATATGGGTGTATCTCATAACCTCAATAAAAGGGATGGCAAAGGCCAGAGCAGGAGTAGTCCTCCCCCTGGAGGTGGACTCCCGCCTGGCCCCCCATTTTCCCAAATTAACTCTTTTCCAGTCTCTTTTCATTTTGTTTGCGGCCTTCTCCAGAAACAGGACCCTGAACAGGAACCCTGAAACATGCGGGACGTGAAAGGGGATCCCACAAATACCCTGATAAAAACTCAGATTTCTGGACCTTACTATGTCTCTCTTGACTTTTTTCCCATCATTGGGCAAGCGAAGTCAGAGTCCCTTATTGAAAGTTTCAAAAATAGTGCTGCAATACTTGAGCTTTTGAATATTGTAGCTCCTCAAGTTCTATGGCTTCCGTAGATCTCTATGATGCTCTCAAATTTTTTGTATGTTTTTTTATATATTTTATATTTATATTTTTTATCTTACAGGGAATGCTCGTCTTTCATAAGATATTACACCATTGTCAAAAGATGAAGTCCGGTTTTGAAACTATAAATATGGGTCCTTGACTTTCTGGGACAATGATGAGCAAATAAATCAAGTGAGACACATCAAGTCCAATAAAGATAAGTGTGATCAGAATATTGAAAAATTTTAAAAAGTTTATACTTGGCAGCTGCCTAAAAAGATGTCTCATTAATTATTGCTACTTGAATCAGAGCCAACTGGTTCCTGTGAATTCTGAGGTTTATTTCTAAATTGACAACATAATTAAGCTTATCCCTAAATTATTAATATTTGTATATGACTGTGTTACCCCAAGTGAGTTTCTACTGCTGACATCCAAGGGTCCTACCAAGTCACTTTACATAGATATTTCTATGGACATATCATATGTCTCTGCAAAATTATGAGGCTATAAAGATGAAAAGTCTTTTATTTCTTTGACTAAAACAAATTTCTAAAGATTGAATATTGTTTTTACTAAATTGAATTTAATATGTTACTAAATATTAAATTGAATTTAATATTTTATACAAATTTCCAAATTAAAACAGATAATATTAACAAAATATATCATCGAAACTAAATCAAAACAGAAATTCAAATAATCTAGAATTTAAACTACGAAAACAAAACAAATCAAACACATTGACTTAATGTGCTCATGTATGAACATGACTATGATTCATTCTAAAAACGCCTTGCTAATACTAGTCAAATATAATCTATACTAATAAAAGGGTAATATGCTAATTTGACTGGATAGACTCGACTTCTTCCGGACGTCCTTCTGGACAAAGTCATGGTGGTGGGGGCTGAGGCAGAGGCGGTTAGGGGGTGATCAGGCAGGAAGACAGGTGAGCGGTTAGGAGCCAGTGGTCCAGATTGTGAGAGAGTGCAGGCTGGGGCTGAGGGCCGCCCCCCACCTTGCACAAATTTCATGCCCTGGGCTTCTAGTCATAGTATAAAGAACATACTAAATAGGATGGTGTGGCTCAGTGGTTGAGCTTTGACCTATGAACCAGGAGGTCACAATTCTATTCCTAATCAGGGCAAATGCCTGGGTTGCAGGCTCAGTGCCCAGTAGGGCATTCAGGAGGCAGCTGATCAATAATTCTCTCTCATCATTGATGTTTCTATCTCTCTCTCCCTCTCTCTTCCTCTCTCTGAAATCAATAAAAACATATTTTAAAAAATATCAGTATGTGTTAAAATCTAAATTTTTCAAAAAAGTATGACTAGAAAAGAAAAGTAGAATGACCACTTTTACTTTAAGAATTAGTAGGAACATAGAATTTAAAAACTGTTCTTAATGCTGTGTATATTTCATGCACATAAAACTAGAATAGACTGCTAAAATAAAAGTAGAGATTTTTATAAACATAATAGGCTGTATTAAGCCAGCCATTATGTTGGATAAGATTTCCATTTAATGTCAGAAATTGGCTTTTGAAGATGGCACTTTAAAAATCAAAGCTTTCAATTTTTGCAGTATCTAAATTGATTAAAGTAGAGAAAGAAGTGTTAAAGAAACATTTTGAGAATATAAGTCATTCAAATCTCATCTTTTTTGAGGTGCGGGGGGCAGGTAGTGCTTTGTTTTTATTAGATAAGTAAAGAAAAAGGAATGATTGAGACTAGTAATAAAAAGATAACTATGTCAGAGAGGGAAAATATTCACATCAGAGCTCTCTAGACCTTCACTATTAGAATATAAATGCTGCATCCTGAAATAAACCAGAGAATGAAGGAATATATCTTTCTCTTTAAAGTGCCAGATCAGAAGAACTGATCTTTTCTCGGAGAAGCAGGAGAGCTGCCTTCTGAAGTTTCTGTGATCAAAAATGGGGAAAGCACTGATGTGCAAAGACTGGTATTTGAATCTCACAAAACTGGTTTCCAGCACCACTCATTTCAATAGAGAGGAAACCAGAAGCTCCAGTACTGCCTAACCCAGTGATGGCGAACCTATGACACGCATGTCAGCACTGACACACGTAGCCATTTCTGATGACATGCGGCCGCATGCCGAGGATGAAACATTTGCGACTAGAGTCTTGGAGTTAGTTTTTTCCTCAAAGTGACACACTACCCAAGTTATGCTCAGTTTTTTGGTGAAGTTTGACACACCAAGCTCAAAAGATTGCCCATCACTGGCCTAACCCCTTCACACAATACATTTCTGCATGGCAGCTGGGAAATCTAATTCTAAACTTACACTGGAGCTCTACTCAGTAATATTTCTAGTACACAGACATGCTTTATTCATGTAAAATTTTGTTTTATTACAGCAATAAGAAAACATTGCAATATGTAGCATTTTGAGAGTGGGAAAAGTAACACTTTGTGCCCCCAGACCAGTTCTGCTTATTTATGGGGAATTTCTCTTCTGTTGGCATTATCTCTCTCTTATAGAGAACATCTCAGTAGTGTAAAATCTGCTTTATTCCAACGGAGTCACTGAAGAAAAGAAGCTAGGAAAAACAGAACTCGAGCATAAAATTAGCTAAGTCCTCACCTCCTCTAGTTGAGGTTTTATATATCTTTTGCAGTTTGCATAAGTGATTTCATCTGAACTGTGATTGCCCAATTACTTACAGAACTTTATTGAAACGGCTTTAGTCTCTGCAGCATACTTTTCATTTAAGAAATCTTTAGTGACCAATACTTAGCATAAATTTCATGCTCAATAAAATTTATTAAATTAACTAATCATTCTAGTCAAGTTTGTCTAAATGCCAATAAACTGGCATGAATTAGGACTGGAATCACAATTGTATAGATCAATGAGGAACATCATTTACTGATATGTGACCTTTACAGTACACATTTACTTAGCCTCTCTTAATTTCAGTTTTATCTTCTATAA
Organism: Ia io; assembly: GCA_025583905.1. Classification (NCBI taxonomy): domain Eukaryota; kingdom Metazoa; phylum Chordata; class Mammalia; order Chiroptera; family Vespertilionidae; genus Ia; species Ia io. The sequence goes on along the minus strand of JAJQQW010000002.1, from coordinate 90,341,260 downwards.
AACCTTACATTATTGTCTGGCATATTATAGCATCGCATCTATAAAGGGCCTTCCACAGAGCCTAAAATATCACAAAAGCTATTGTTATTATTTTAATTATTATTAACATTTGCAACTGACAAATGATTGTTCCTCTCTTAGATTTGTAAAACTTCTTATCCTTTTCGTTCAATATTTTAATAAATTAGCATTCATAGGAAGCCAAATTTCAAAGTCCCAAATCATCATGGATCAATTACAAATAGCACTTTGTTTCTTTGGTCATTCACCCCCTTTACCCCAGGATGCATATATAACTTCATAATTCCATTATGGCAGTTTTATAGGGATTCCAATAATTTCTGTTAGGGTAAGGTGACCAGATTTTAACATTGGTAAAGCGGGACACCATTGACCATGGTGGGGGGGGGTTTCTTTATTTTTTAAAATATATTTTATTGATTTTTTACAGAGAGGAAGAGAGAGGGATAGAGAGTTAGAAACATCAATGAGAGAGAAACATCGATCAGCTGCCTCTTGCACACCCCCTACTGGGGATGTGCCCGCAACCAAGGTACATGCCCTTGACCGGAATCGAACCTGGGACCCTTGAGTCGCAGGCCGATGCTCTATCCACTGAGCCAAACTGGTTTCGGCCCGGGGGGGCAGTTCTTGATTAAAAATTTGGTCTATATTGTAATTGCTTTTGTTTTTTTTTTTAATAAAAGGAAATTCACTTCTTAGATCATCATTGAATTTGCATCCTCTTTTCTTGCTCATTATGTTAAAAATCTAAAAAAAAAAATTTAAAATTATATTATAAATTATTATATACATATTGCTTAAAAACACAGTAAGTAGGTACATAATTACATGAACATATTTTATTATTAGTTTATAAATTAAATTAATTTGATTGTTATAAAGTAACTATATTTTAAAAAATTATTTTAATCCTATATTTCTTTCTAAATAATAACAATACTAACTTGTATTATTTTTCCTCTGAATTTGCCATAATATAAGTCGTAAGTGTCACTTTCAAGGCTAGTGCTAGACTTTTTGCCGCCACTATAAAATATAAATAATACGAGTACTGTCTGCTAAATTCAAGAAAATTTATGTATTTATGAAATAAATAAATAAATTATTTACCTAAATTATCTGAATAGCTGATTTGTAATGGCATCACTTGTTTAACTAGCTTACTAGCACGCAGTACGATGTGTATCATCTGAGAGACAGTTACAAAATGTTTTCATCGTTGCCAATCCCCAAAAATGCCATTGTTCATTAAGTCCAAACAATGGTGGTCGAATTCTAACAACTGATCAACAATGCGAACTTTGATAAGCAGTTCTCGATAATCAGTTCTCAACAATTATTTGTTGTTGTTAAAGTTTAACATTATAAAATCAACAAAAATAATATAAAACTCATATCCTGGCTAAATAGCCACATGGCCGCCGAAAACCGTCTATTCCCTTCCCGTTCTCCCGCCGTTCCCTGGCTTGTCGTGCATTCTTTCCAAAAATTGGGACTTTTTAAAAAACGCAGTGGGACGTGGGACAAATTGTTAAAAATTATGTTAGGGATGCTACTCTTTCTCTTGTCGTCTATCACAAAAATCTGAGAGCAGGGGCCTGATTTTTAAACTGCTTTCTTATTCACCAGGGCTTTTATTCATTCCCCTTAAATGGGTTGCTCAAGTGCTCAAAAAAGACTGAATGTTATAGCGGTGATGGTTGACTTCCTTCTTCCAGTAATTGACAAGACTGGATGTTTTCAAAATGTGCCATTCAAGAGCACATTTATTTACTTTTGTTTATACCGTGTTGCTGTGGCCAACAAATAAAAAAAAATTAAAAAAAAAACAACCAGGAAATTAAAACTCACTGAACACTGAAAAAGGAGAAGGCATTCACTTTTGAGTATGAGAATTAGGACAGGGCTGCACTCAGTTTTTGGGTGATAATCTATTTATTCAATGGAACATACTACTACCAGAAGATGAACCTGTTCCAACGAGAAAAGCACTGCAGACAAATGGAGCCATGGTTGGTTTAACCCAGGAATCAGAATGAACAGGTAGTTGCTCTAACCTGCCTTTTACAGATAACTTTCAATGACCCACTGGTCACAAGTGAGGAAAGCAATACTCATGAATAAAAAAGAGGCAAGAATGGGATAAAATGACATTACTGCCTTCAATTAACAGCTGTCACTGGCCTTTTACTACCTTCACCATTATGATTACTTAAATGAAGTTATATTTATAGAAGATTAATGTTAAAATGAAAACACCATTAAGGCTTTCCTCTCTCTTACTCCCCATTTTTAATATATATTCTGTCATCTGCCATATCCTATTATCTCTACTTAATAAAGCCCTCATCTTTGTAACACTGGTAGTGCATCATGTCTAGCCTCTTACCTTGCCTTTGTTTCTGGTTTTGCTCCATTCCAACCCACTTCTAACTGTCTAGGAATCTTTCTAAACTAAAATTCTTTTTACTTTCACCTACTCATTAAAAGCTTTTCACCTTTCTCTATTTCTTTTGAAATGATATACAAAATTTCTTACCACAGCCTGTCACAATTTCCCAATATGGTCATGCAACAAGTTTTCTCTCTTTTAGAGAACAAATGAAATCAATAGACTGTAGCTGTTACATTGAAAGCAAGATAAGTCATAGAGTTTGCATATCAGTAACAGAAAGATTTTTCAGTGTCTGAAAGCCTGAACAGCCTGTAATAAAAGTTTCTTGAGTAATAGTGTATCTGAAATATTCTTTGTCAATGTCTTTCCTCATTTAAAAATTATGCTTGCTTTTTTTTTCAAGTGATAATGTGTATTATGCCTGTGTGTTTCCTTCATATTTCATATTTCACTCACACTGAGGCCTTGGTGTTCTGTTCAATTTCACAGAACAACATCAGACAAGGCTACGATGTGACCATGATAAAATGAGACCAACTCAACACCCTTCATATTTTTGTTTAATCAGACATAAGCAAGGTCACTGTGCACATTACAAAATACTAAATATACCCTTTATTCTGCCTATTATTAGAAGAAAGAGTATATTTTGTAATGTGCGCAGTGTATTTATTTAGTATTTTGTAACTGCTGCTTCTTCAACAATTATGGTTTCAACATCACTCTAATCTAAGGTGACCAGACGTCCCGCTTTTGGTGGGACAGTCCCGATTTTTAACAATTTGTCCCGTGTCCCACTGCGTTTTTTAAAAAGTCCCGATTTTTGGAAAGAATGCACGACAAGCTAGGGAATGGAGGGAGAATGGGAAGGGAATAGACGGTTTTCGGCGGCCATGTGGCTATTTAGCCAGGATATGAGTTTTATATTATTTTTGTTAATTTTATAATGTTAAACTTTAACAATAACAAATAATTGTTGAGAACTGATTATCAAGAACTGCTTATCAAAGTTCGCATTGTTGATCAGTTGTTAGAATTCGACCACCATTGTTTGGACTTAATGAATAATGGCATTTTTTGGGATTGGCAACGACGAAAACATTTAGTAACTGTCTCTCAGACGATACACATCGTACTGCGTGCTAGTAAGCTAGTTAAACAAGTGATGTCATTACAAATCAGCTATTCAGATAATTTAGGTAAATAATTTATTTATTTATTTCATAAATACATAAATTTTCTTGAATTTAGCAGACAGTACTCATATTATTTATATTTTATAGTGGCGGCAAAAAGTCTAGCGCCAGCCTTGAAAGTGACACTTACGACCTACGTTACGGCAAATTCATGACCTTTTAAACAACGACAGCAATCTACTAAAAAACATTTACTCAAATGAGAAATATGCCAAAGAATTAAATAATACTATACATAATTTTTTATTTATTATATTTGTAAATTGTACTTATGTTGAAATTAAAAAAAATATATATTACAATACTATTTTTGCGTTCTATGAAAATTTTGTTGCTCCATATAGACCAAATTTTTAATCAAGAACCCCCGCCCCCCGGTCAATGGTGTCCCGCTTTACCAATGTTAAAATCTGGTCACCTTACTCTAATCTGTCTTTTTTCAGGTAAGATTGATTAATATACCCAATAATACAATTAATCCCTGTTTCCTGATATCACCAATGCAGAGAAAATCTGTGCTTCTTTGAATCTTTACCAAAATCACTTAAGCAAAGCCCAAATTCTTTCAGAAGTTCTTTCTCACACCTTCTTATGAGATGCCCTACATTTTCTCACATTGCATAGTCTTCCTTCTTATGTGACTGGGTGGCCTCTCTTGCCCTCAGATCCTTAAAAAATGTCATAGTGCTAGAGGAGGTCACCCTTCTTCCAGACTGATTGGCTAGTTAGGCAGTTCATTCAGATCAACTAAGTGAATAACACTGGAAGTTCATGTACTTTGCAGATGGTATCACCATGACTGCATGTGATGGTGCTCACAGAAGAACTCCAGGTGTTCATCATTAACCAGGATGACCCGAATAAAGAATCAGATCCAAACATCAGTACAATTAACCTAACTTCACGCAGACATCTTAGTACTGGATGCCCCAGCCAATAACTAGTCTCCTCTGCAGATTTTCACAATCTTAGAGCATTGTCAGTGATCTGACCATCTGATCCAGATAAGGGGAGCAACAACAATTCCTGTTTAAAGTTGCCCCCATTTCAGGAGTGGGCTGGAAGAGGTCAATGGGGGAAAGAGGGGAACTGATATGATACTTTCAACAATAAAGATTTAAAAAAATAAATAAAGTTGACCCCTTTGGGGAAAATAACTCTGAGAAACTCATGCCACACAGATACCTAAAATATAAGTAAGGGTACCTGTCTCTACATGTACTAAAGCCATAATGCAAGGCCTCATAAAAACATTTCTTATCCCCTTTGGAGTTCCAGACATTATTGATAGTGACTTAGGCAGTCATTTAACTTCTCAGAATATACAAACCTGACCTTCACAAAACCTTTAACTTCCCTAGTGGCTTCATGCTGCAGATCATATAGGGCACCATCATGGCTTTCTTAAGTTCAAAATCAATAAAATATAAAAGGGCACGTTTCAGTCATTAAACATCAGGGGTAAATTGTAATAGTTGGACTGCAGTTTTTGGTGCATGCTGACAGCTTTTAAGCCCCACTTCTCCCTCTTCCTGATCTGCTTCGTATCTGGACAAGCTAATAAGAAAGCCCAGGTGCCCTGTCCTTTGCTACTGGGAAGAAGGTCAAATCACCCAAGCCATGGGCCCCTGTTTACCACCATAAAAACCCACACTACTATTCTTTCCTTTTTTTCTCAAGCCTATTTGGCCTAGCTGTAGTAATAAATATTCTTGTATTCTCTTGGTGTGTATGTGGCTTCATCAATCTTGACATATAAACCAAATTTTGCGTGGAAGTCCATCTTGTTTCTCCGGAGTGTCAACAACATAGTTTATGATCCATTTTAGTTAATCTTTGTGAAAGGAGTAAGTTGTGTCTAGATTAGTATTATTTTGTATATGGATGTTCCACCATCATATCTTGAAAAGACTGTCATTTTCCATTAAATTGCCATTTCCCCTTTGCCAAAGATCAGGTAGCTATCTTTGTGTGGGTCTGTTTCTAGGCTCTCTATTCTGTTATTTTGTCATATTACATTATCTTGTTCACTGTAGCTTTAGACTAAAGCTTGAAGTCACATAATGTCAGCCCTCCAATTTGGATCTTTAATAGGTCTTCAAAAGAGCTTTTCTAAGTCTTTACCTTTCTTTTTTATTTTATACTAGAGGCCTGGTGTACAAAATTCATGCATGGAGAGGGGATCCCTCAGCCCAGCCTGCACCCTCTCCAAATGGGGACCCCTTGGGGGATGTCTGACTGCCAGTTTAGGCCTGATCAATGTGGGATCGGGCCTAAACTGGCAGTCGGACATCCCTCTCGCAATCTGGGACTGCTGGCTCCTAACTACTCACCTCCCTGCCTTCCTGATTGCCCCTAACTGCCTCTGGCTGCCAGCATGATCACCCCCAACTGCCCTCCCCTGTGCCGGCCTGATCTCGCCCCCAACTGCCCTCAACTGCAGGCCTGATCTTGCCCCCAACTTCCCTCCTCTGCTGGCCAATTTGGTTCTGATTGGTCAGTTTCTATGCCAGCATCAAAAACTCTGCCTCCTAGGCAGCCATTGACTCCCACAGCACCCAGATTAGTTCTGATTGGTTGGTTGCTATGCCAGTCAGCGTTAGAAGCTCCATCTCCTAGGCAGCCATTGGTTCTTCATAGCACCCACATTTGGTTCTGATTGGTCGGTTCCTATGCCAATCAATGTCAAAAGCTCTGTCTCCTAGGCAGCCATTGATTCTTCACAGCACCCACATTTGTCTTTGATGGGTTGGTTCCTATACCAGTCAGTATCTCCGGGCCTATCTCTGGGGCTGACCAGAGAGGTGGGGCTGAACAGCAGCCCCCCCTGTGGCCAGGAGAGAAAGAAAAGCCTGGCTTCTGGAGAAGCTCAGAAAGAAAGAGGGAGAGAAAGAGAGAGGCAAGTACTGATCAACAGCTGCCACTGAGGCTGCAGATCCGACCCTGCCTCTCTCTCTGGATCTCAGCACCCTGGGCAGTCAGTGCTGGATCACCACAGCAACCCAGCACTGACTGAAGGACTTCCAGGTTGGTCAGCCTTCGGTTGTGATCGGTTGTTACAACCCTGGCCTTTTATATATTAGGATTTTCTATTACCATTTGTCCCCTCTATGCCCTCTTCCACCTCCTCTCTCCCCCTGCAATCACCACACTGTTGTCCATGTCCATGAGTTCTCTCTCTTTTTTTTCTCAATCCCTCGCCCCTCCCTCAACACACTCAACCCCCATCCAGCACACACATCAGAGCCATTTGTCTACTCTGTATCTATGAGTCTGTGTCTATTTTGCTTGGTAGTTCAGAGAATATGGTTCTGTAGAATATGTCTTTCAATATCTACAAATTAGCTCCCTACAATTGTGAATGATATTGCATAGACTCTATAGAGCAGTTAGGGAGAATTGACATCTTCGCAACATTGAGTGTTCCAATCCATGAAAAGAGAATGTCCCTCCATTTATTTAGATATATTTTTATTACTTTCATTAGTTTTGAACTTTTTCACATATAGATCCTTCACATAAGTTTTTATACCTGAGTATTTCATTTTATTTGTGCTAATGTAAATGACATTTTGTTTTTCATTTATATTTGCAATTGTATGTTGTTGTTATATAGGCAATCAATGGAATTTTTTTTGTATACTAACTTGGTATCCTGTAACTTTGCCATATTTGCTATTAGTTCCAGTAGATTTTTTCCCTGATATTTTGGGGTATTTCCTATATAGCCAATCAGGTCATTTGCTTAAAAAAATAATTATGTCTTCTTTCCCAATTAGTGCATTATTGCCTTTTATTGTCTTACTAGAGATCCGGTGCACGAGATTTGTGCACTCAGGGGGTCCCTCAGCTCAGCCTGTGCACTCCCCCAGTCCGCATTCTAGGAGCCCTCAGGGGATGTCCTACTGAAAGCCACTCCCCTCAGGGAGTGGGCCTAAGCTGGTGATCGGACATCCTTAGTGCTGCCGCCGCTGTGCTCACCAGCCATGAACCCAGCTCAGGGCTTCTGGCTGAGTTGTGCTCCCCCTATGGGAGTACACTGACCACTGGGTGCAGCTCCTGCATTGAGTGTCTGCCCCTTGGTGGTCAGTGTGCTTCATAGTGACTGGTTGTTCTGCCGTTCAGTCTATTTGCATATTAGCCTTTTATTATATAAGATTGTACTGACTAGGACTTCCATTATGATGTTGAATAGGGCATTCATTTTTTAGTTGCCTTCCTAGGCTTAAGAGTATTCAATTTCTTACCATTATGTATATTAGCCATAGGTTTTTAAAATGATGGCCTTTGCCCTAGCTGGTTTGTCAGTGGATAGAGCGTCAGCCTATGGACTAAAGGGTCCCAGGTTTGATTCTGGACAAGGGCACGTACCTCAGTTGCAGGCTAGATTCCAGGCCCTGGGCAGGGTGCATGCATGTGTCTTATATTGATGTTTCTCTCTCTCTGTCTCTACCCCTTCCTTCCGCTCTCTCTAAAAATCAATGGAAATATAGCCTTGTATGAGGATTAACAAAAAAAAAAGAAAAAAGAAAGAAAGATAGTCTTTATCATAAATGGTTGCTTAGTGTATTTTCTGGCATATAAGACGACTGGGCGTATAAGATTTTCCTGGGTTAAAAAGTCATCTTATACATTGGAAAATATGGTAATTGTAACAGGAACGATGGAACAGAGGGTGGGGATTGTTTCAGAAAAGGTACCATATTTTCCATCGTATAAGACGACTTTGTAACCCAGGAAAATTTTATACGGCCAGTAGTCTTATACACCGGAAAATATGGTACTTTTTCCAAAATAACTTTAATAACTTTATTCTGAATCAATTGATATTATCATATGACTAGTGGCCTGGTGCATGAAATTCATGCATGGGAGGGGGTGTCCCTCAGCCTGGCCTGCACCCTCTCCTATCTGGGACCCTAAAGCCAGCAGTCAGACATCCCTCTCGCAATCCGGGACTGCTGGCTCCTAACCGCTCACCTGCCTGTCTGCCTGATTGCCCCTAACCACTCTGCCTGCCAGTCTGCTTGCCCCCAACTGTCCCTTCTGCGGGCCTGATCACCCCCAACTGCCCCCCTGCCAGCCTGCTCACCCCCAACTGACCCCCCCCCACTGGCCTGATCATCCACAACTGCCCTCCCCTCTTGGCCCCTAACCACCTCTACCTTGGCCCTGCCACCATGGCTTTGTCCAGAAGAACATCTGAAAGTTCTCCTGGAAGATCTCCCAGTCTAATTAGCATATTACCATTTTATTAGTATAGATAGAGGTCTGGTGCATGGGTGGGGGCGTGCTAGTTTGCCCTGAAGGTTGTCCCAGATCAGGGTGAGGATTCCCTTGGGGGGGTGGGGTGGCCTGAGCGAGGGGCCTGTGGTGGTATGCATGGCGGCCATGCCCCCATTGGGGCGGGGGTCCCTACTGGGGACAGTGCTGGACTGGGCAAGGGGCTGGGGCAGTTTGTAAGCCAGCCACATCCTCATGGGGTGAGGGTCCCCGCTGAGGGGGCATGGCCAGCCTGGGTAAGGGGCTGAGGGCTGTTTTCAGGCTGGCCACACCTCCTTCAGGATGGGGGTCCCCTCTGGGGTGCCTGGGTAGCCTGGGTGAGGAGCTGAGGGCCGTTTTCAGGCTTACCACATCCCCTTCAGGGTGGAGGTCCCCCTGTGGTGCCTGGGTGAGGGGCTGATGGCTTTTTGCAGGCTGGCCATGCCCCCTAGTGGGGACCCTCACCCCAATGGTGGCATGGCCAGCCTGGGTGAGGGGCTGAGAACCTTTTGCTGACCCCTCCCTTGGCGGCCGGCCTGGGAAACACAAGCCTCCTGCAGGCTCAGGTCAGTTCCGTGGCCACTGCCCATAGGCCCCTCCTTTGGCAGCCAGCCCAGGCAGGCAGGAAGCTTGGCTTCCTCCATAGCCAGGGGTGATCCAAGCCTCGCGCCCACTCTGGCTGGCTCCGTGGCTGCCACCATTTTTGTCCTGCTAATTTGCATATTCCCTCCTGATTGGTTGTGGGTGTTGTGGAGTGCTGGTCAATTACCATATTTCTCTCTTATTAGTAAAGATATTTTTACTTAGGCTGTTGTTGTGGCTATTATTATTTTTATTAGCATTTATAATTTTTCCGTAATCAATTTTTTAAATTTAAAAATATTCTAAATTAAGTACCCTTTACTTTCATAAAGAGAAAAATATTCAATTACATGAAGAAATTATTCAATAATGTTCCTTTCTTACAGATTTACTTCTTTGGAAAATAAAAAAAGAGCAACTGCTGAGCTCTTAAGTTTTAAACGCTTGTGACTAGAAATAAAGAGTTCTATACTATATCCCAACTGGAAGAAAAGCTTAACTATGGAAAAAATTGGCAAAAATTAAGATTTTTTTTCATTTCATATAAAATCTAATATGCTTATTCAGCACTGTCAATGAGGAATCCTTAATAATGAAATAAATCAGTCTTTACTATGATAAACACTGGAACAGGTCTCAGATTGTTACCTACATTAGAAAAATAGCTTAATGGCAAAGTTAGTCTTGTATTAAGGCACCTGAAAATGAAAGCATCTGCTCTTCTGACATTTGAAGTGGGGCTTTTATTTGAAAGTACTATTTATATTTTTTGTCCATGGTGTTTTAATGTCTTGGCAATGTCATTGTATTTTAATTTCAGCTTCTCAAGAGGGTACTGTCTAGGAAATAATGAATTACATAGACTGATGAACAAGAACAGATCCAGAAACAAGGAGGCATGGTTCAGACTGTCGGGCCTAAGAGGGAGGGTAGAGGAGGGTGGGGGTAAAGTGGAGAGATCAACCCAAGGACTTGTGTGCATGCATATGAGCCTAACCAGTGGTTAAGGTCAACAGGGGGGTGGGGGCATGCGTGGGGAGGGGTGTGGGATGGGAATGGGGGGATAAGGACAAATACATGATAACTTAATCCATAAAGAAATTAATTTAAAAAATTATTTTAAAAAAGAGGGTACTGTCTATATCTTTGAGGTGCTAATGAGAGCCCTACAACAAGAAATTTAAGTATGTCACATAGTCTATAATTTAAGGTAGGATATCCCAAATGTATCTTCCCAATATGATAAAAATATAGCCACCATTTTAATATTATATAGTAATAAACAAGTACACAGAAACTTCCTTTTATTTATGAAAATATAATTTCTATATTAAAAATAAACTCAAATAAGACTTTCAATGTTTGGAAAAACTCATTCTAAAATCCAAGGGATTTGATGAGAACATTCTTAAACTTTATCATATTTTAAAAAAATAGCTTTCATCTATTTAGAGTCCTGTGGAATACTTATTATTTGTCTTTCCATTTTGATAATATAATTATGAGGTTTGACCTTCTACTTTGAGATGAGAAATTAAAATCATGAATTTATAGTCCTATAGTCAGGGTACTGCCTGAAGAGGGAGAGTATGAACTATGGGATTTAACTTTTTTAGTGCAATGCTTGAAGTTGAGGCTGCAACTGCCTACTCATTACTTAAACTGCTACTTTGGGGACAAATAAATGATCATATTTCATGTCCATATTTATTAGTCATGATCAATTCCATCATCCTGCAATAATAAAGAATTCCAAAATCTGTAGACCTTAAAACAAGGTTAGTTAATTACTTATATAGGCAAGTTTTATTATGGACTGATCACTTATCAGGACAAATGACCTCCAACTGGTGGGTCAGTATTACTTCTCCATGCCTCCATAGGCATTCATGATAGCCAGGTCAAGAGCAGAGGACAGGTGGAAATTTGTGTATCAGCCACAAAATGCTTCTGCCCCAAAGTGACAGACATTATTTTCACTTATATTTTTTGAACAAAGTCCCATAGCTATGCCTAATGACAAGGTCAGTATATGGAAGGAAATGTGAAAGTACAAACCTAAAGAACACTAAAAAGAAATAAAGAAGAGGTAAATGGTTGCAATATCTGTCATGCTATATAACTTTTATTTGCCAAAACCCAGAAGTGTTCATCATGAGTAAATAAAAATAGGCTGCCTTGATTCATTATTTGGGTTCCATAGAGGTAGACATGTAGGTTCCTTCTGTGTGCCCCTGTGTGTTAACATATCTAACTGATATGGAGACAACAGAAACAATACACAAGCATGTGCTATATAATCCTCCTAATTGTGAATATTACCTAGACTTTCTTTGTCATAAAAAAAAAAAAATACCTAGAAAGGCTTTGAAAAAAATAACTATTCCCTTTGGTTTCCTGGTACAAGTGAAAAGAACATTGATTTTTGGAGAGAAACAATCGTGAGTTTTAATTCTAGCTTTTTGGATTGATAGGTAGCTTTCCTATTGAATATATTGAAAAACTGGGGAAACTGAGCACCAAAAAAAGGATGCAATTTATTCGAGAGACACAATGATAGCAATTAGACCCCATAGCAGCCTCTTTATTCATCTTTAATTGAGGTTCATTATTTAAAAATATATATTTTAATGCAAAGCAAGATCTCATTCTCCAATATGAAATAATTCATGAAAATAATATATATTAACTAGAGGCCCAATGCACGAAGATTCGTGCAAGAATAGGCCTTCCTTCCCCTGGCTGCCGGCACTGCCTTCGCTCCCGCCGGAGCCACCTTTCTGCCTTCCCATGCTTCCCAGAGGCCCAGAGCGGCTGGGGTGGTGCATGATGCCTGTGTCCCACCCCCCCTGGCCGCTAGGCGCCTGTGTATGCAAATTAACCCACCATCTTTGTTGGGTTAATTTGCATACTCACTCCTGATTGGCTGGTGAGTGTCTTCACCTGCAGGGGTGAAGGTATGGTAAATTTGCATCTTACTCTTTTATTAGTGTAGATAACATTTACTATAAAACACACTGTAAAAGAAGAAAACAGTTAACTTTTTTAGAAAAGAAAATATTTTCTGGAATAAGTGTATGGAAATGTATTAGAGCAAAGCTTATCTCTCAGAAAAAGTTATCCTATATATATAATAAAGAGGTAATATGAAAATTGACCATCACTCCAACACACAAGATGGCTGCCTTCATGTGGACACATGATGGCCACCAAAAGGTGGCCAGCAGGGGAGGGAAGTTGGGGGCAACCAGGCCTGCAGGGGAGGACAGTTAGAGGTGACCAGGCTAGCAAGGGAAGGAAGTTAGGGGTGACTGGGCCAGCAGGGGAGGAAAGTTGGGGGTGACAAGGCCTGCAGGGGAGGACAGTTGGGGGCGACCAGGCCAACAGGGGAGGGCGTTAGGGGTGATCAGGCCAGCAGAGGAGGGCAGTTAGGGGCAATCGGGCTGGCAGGGGAGCAGTTAGGCATCGATTAGGCTGGCACGGGAGTGGTTAGGGGCAATCAGGCAGGCAGGCAAGCGGTTTAGAGCCAGCAGTCCTGGATTGTGAGAGGGATGTCCCAGATTGGAGAGGGTGCAGGCTGGGCTGAGGGACACACACACACTCTCCCCCACTAACCCCCCCATGCATGAATTTCATGCACTGGGCCTCTAATAACATATATAGGTAGCAACTTCTACCATGAAAGTATTAAGACAACTTTTATCACAGTATAAAAATTACACACTGAAATTATAAAGTATACTGGTCACAAATGAATATGTTTCCATTATCTAGTAAATCATTAAAGTCCTTACTTTCACAAAGCATTATCCACCTCTAATTCAGAACAAAACAATTTTTCCACTGTCCACTTTTCTTCACAAGTGGCTAAATATTTTGTTTTGTGAAGTGATGACATAGAGTCAAAAGCTGCACTCCCACCAAAGAGTTACAGATTAGAACAAAACACCATTTCACATTGTGATAATGGTCTTAGACCTGGAATTTTTTTTAACTTACCTTGAACTGTATTTCCAAATTATATGTATTTACCTGCATTTATTTCCTATAATGGAGATGAGATTGCTTTCTCTATTATGGTTTTCTGGGGTTTTTTTTCACTTTGGGTCATGGCCACCTTGTGTTCATGTGTTCTCAAATCATAGTCTCTGATGCTAAAATTATTTTGGTAGATGAACAACTGCTAGATTTCAAAGATTTCCTCCTCAATACCATGGTCAAATGGCTTACAAAACAGATGAAAAGTTTCAAATTTTCCTTTTATGATAGACATATCAAAAAAGAAATAATAAGAATACATTTTTAAATACATTCTAGGAATTGTTTGCCTTTGGATCTACTTAAGATGAAATAAAAAGGGTCTCATATGTATTAAACTCTCAGTTTTTATTCTGTTCTAAATACTGCTTGGCGTTTTGTAAACATTTCCTAATATGATGCTTACAAACATTCAAACATATACACAACTATATTCATAAGTAGAATTAAAATTCAGGGTTGTTTCTCTTCAAAATCCATGTTCTTTCCAGTGCATTCAGCAGTGGAAGGGACTAGCACAGTAGCAATAATGGTAATACAACTATGGCTACCACCATTTCACCTACAACAGCTAAGTAAACTAGGAGTAAGACTACTGAGCTCTTACTGTATCTCAGACTATAATCTTCAACATGCATTATTTCTTTAATCCTCATGAGTCTATGAGATAGGTATCACTATCATTTTTACCCACTTTATAGATGAAAAAGTCATAATTTAGATAGTTTGAGTTATTTGCCCAAAGTTACACAGCAAGTAACCAATTTATTGGTGGATCAGGAATAAAAAAAAAACTAAGTCCATGTGACATCAAAGCTACAATTCTAAACCACTGCTTAGCAAAATTCAGAATTATGACTGACAAGTAGTCTTTGTTTCCTCACTTTAATACTCACATGTGACTAAAAAACATATTTGTCCAATTGAACTGAAGCGGCTATCGTGAACACTTCCATGAATAGAGAGAAAGTGCAATCCTAAATTTTGACTATCTGAATGATAACCAGATATTCTCAATCAATGCAAATGATTATTTAAGATGGAAAAGGAGCATATAGACTCATTTGTAGCATTTGTCAGTATCTTTTATGGCTCACTAGCTTTTGTCATTCTTTTTATTTTTGTTTGACTGTTCTGTGAACATTTGTTCAAAATTAATCAAGCTGCCCAAGGCAAGATGATGGAGTGTGACACAAACCTACCAGCTCTACTGTTAAAAAGCAACCCAATGCTCCTGTACTGCTGACAAGTGGGTTAGGAGAATATCTGCTATACAGAAAGGCTGACATTTTGCATTTTGGTATTCTATAAAGGGGCTCTCTCTTCTGGAACAGAGACCTGCTGGCCCAATCCCATCCTCTCATGTACTTTTCATATCTGGTTGCTTGCTGTGCTAATAACAACTACAAGCTATTGCACACTATAGCAGATGTTGCCTGTGCCCCACCCATGTCACTCAGGCCCTATGAAAATAGTATAATCTGGCCTGGCTGGTGTGATTCAGTGGTTGAGCATCCACCTATGAACTGGGAGGCCACAGTTCGATTCCCAGTTAAGGGATTATGGGCTCAATCCCCAGTGTGAGGCATGCAGGAGGCAGCCAATCAATGATTCTCTCTCATCATGGATGTTTCTATCTCTCTCTCCCTCTCCCTCTCTGAAATCAATAAAAATATATCTAGAAAAAAGGGGAGTATCATCTGGCTGATGTCAAACTGCAGAATCGGCACCTCATACCTGGGTTTTTTGTTTTTTTTTTTTTTTTTATTACCACAGGTCCTCTGCCCACATACCCTGCAGGCCATAGGTGCCATGGAACTCATGCCCTGCAAGTAACTCTTAATCAGCAACTGATGGAAATTGCTATATAAAATTTAAGCTCACACATCTCTGTATTGGTATAATTCCAGGGGAGCATTTTACACTTTTTCCTAAAGTTTCCCTGTGGGATTGAATTCTCATTGCCTACTGTGGAAGTTGGCTTTACAAAACACCCTTTATTGGCTGCCTTCCTGTTTCTGTATTCATTCCCCACTTCCACAATATTTCCTATGTCTTTCAAATAAAGAAATTGAACTTGAATTTCTACTTCAGGATCTGCAATGAGGGGATGCAACAATACTTAAAATAGACTCCCCTATTTCAGAGGATTCCACAGTTGGGAGGAGAGGCCTAAGTCCAAAATGGAGAAAGTTGCATTTGAAGAACAACAGTGTGTTTGGTGAATTTGTTCCAGACAGAGAGGACAGCATGAACAAAGGCAGGGTTGTTTATCAGAGCTGGCTGCATCAAGCACCTATTTCACCCATTCTTACATTCAATGCCAATTCATGTCTCACACCTTTGTGGAATTAATTTTCTTAAGGAACAGCTGGTCAAAGGAGAAATTGTGACAAAAGAGGCTTGAAGGATAAGAGGGGGGACCCAAAAACTTATTAAAGTATTTCATTGACATTCACCAGAGATTTAACTCAAGATCTTCCAGGATACTCTAATTCATACATTTCACTACAGCAAGTATTGCTCTCAGCTACTCAATGGGTATAATAATGCTTATCTTCCAGTGTTGTAACAAAAACGAAATGAGACTATTAAAGCTTTGTTGAGATGAAAATACTGAGAGATTGGTTCTTCTACCAGAGCCTCCGCGTCTGTGATTAAAATAAGTGCCTTGCAAAAATCACAATTTACTATAGGCCACAGACTTTTGGGATTGCTCTTGAAAATTGTGAGCACAACTAGTACATTCAAACATTTAAGGTCTGCTTGCTTTTACTATGGGCAATCTTGGGCATGTTAATTCATCTCTCATTCTCAGTTTCTCCAGATGTAGAAGAGATTATCAGTCAGTCTCTGATAACAGTATAGATTTTTTTTATATTTGCTAAACATTGGTAACCTTCCAGTGATGCTACAGTGCCAAGTAAACTACATAAGAATGCCTTGGCCTGGTGTTCTAGGCCATCCATCATTTACCCTCAACCTGATCATGCAACTTTGCCATCATCATTTTCTGAAAGACAACCAAAATCCAACCAATGTTACTAACTTGCTATTTCCTAAGGACACAGTGTCTCAAGCATTTTCTCTCATTATTGACTTCAAGTAGAATGGCTCCACTCCCTCCCTCTCTCTCTCCCACTGTTATACTCAGCTCAGTCACCCTTAGCTCTACATGTCCCTTTTTTCCAGGCACTCAAGTCAGAGAGCTCCTTCCACTTATTTTTCCTATGCCCCTTGCCTAAGGTGACCAGACGTCCCGCTTTTGGCAGGACAGTCCCGACTTTTAACAATTTGTCCCGCGTCCCGCGGCGTTTTAAAAATGTCCCGATTTTTGGAAAGAATGCACGACAAGCTAGGGAACGGCGGGAGAACGGGAAGGGAATAGACGGTTTTCGGCGGCTATGTGGCTATTTAGCCAGGATATGAGTTTTATATTATTTTTGTTAATTTTATAATGTTAAACTTTAATAATAACAAATAATTGTCGAGAACTGATTATCAAGAACTGCTTATCAAAGTTCGCATTGTTGATCAGTTGTTAGAATTCGACCACCATTGTTTGGACTTAATGAACAATGGCATTTTTGGGGATTGGCAACGACGAAAACATTTTGTAACTGTCTCTCAGACGATACACATCGGACTGCATTCTAGTAAGCTAGTTAAACAAGTGATGTCATTACAAATCAGCTATTCAGATAATTTAGGTAAGTAATTTATTTATTTATTTCATAAATACATAAATTTTCTTGAATTTAGCAGACAGTACTCGTATTATTTATATTTTATAGTGGCGGCAAAAAGTCTAGCACTAGCCTTGAAAGTGACACTTACGACTTATATTATGGCAAATTCAGAGGAAAAATAATACAAGTTAGTATTGTTATTATTTAGAAAGAAATATAGGATTAAAATAATTTTTTAAAATATAGTTACTTTATAACAATCAAATTAATTTAATTTATAAACTAACAATTAAATATGTTCATGTAATTATGTACCTATTTACTGTGTTTTTAAGCAATATGTATATAATAATTTATAATATAATTTTAAATTATTTTTTTTAGATTTTTAACATAATGAGTAAGAAAAGAGGATGCAAACTCAACGATGATCTAAGAAGTGAATTTCCTTTTATTAAAAAAACCAAAAGTGATTACAATATAGACCAAATTTTTAATCAAGAACCCCCGCCCCCCGGGCCGAAACTGGTTTGGCTCAGTGGATAGAGCGTTGGCCTGCGGACTCAAGGGTCCCAGGTTCGATTCCGGTCAAGGGCATGTACCTTGGTTGTGAGCACATCTCCAGTAGGGGTTGTGCAAGAGGCAGCTGATCGATGTTTCTCTCTCATTGATGTTTCTAACTCTCTATCCCTCTCTCTTCCTCTTTGTAAAAAATCAATAAAATATATTTAAAAAAAAAAGAAGACCCCCCTCCCCAGTCAATGGTGTCCCACTTTACCAATATTAAAATCTGGTCACCTTACCCTTGCCACATTTTTATTCTGTATTATAGATATTTAGGTTTATATTGAGTCTCTTCTCCTAGAATGTAAATCCCCAAAAGAAGATAGTATCTTGTGTGTTTCTATATCCTCTAAAGTACCATAGCATCCTATATAATAAAGAGGTAATATGCAAATTGACCATCACTCCAACACACAAGATGGCAACCCCCATGTGGTCAAAGATGGCTGCCCCCATGTGGACACAAGATGACCACCACAACGACCAGCAGGGGAGGGCAGTTGTGGGCAATCAGGCCTGCAGGGGAGAGCAGTTAGGGGTGACCAGGCCAGCAGAGAAGGGCAGTTGGGTGGGACCAGGCCTGCAGGGGAGGGCAGTTGGGGGGGATCAGGCCTTCAGGGGAGGGCAGTTGGGGGTGACCAGGCCTGCAGGGGAGGGCAGTAAGAAGCGACCAGGATGGCAAGAGAGGGCAGTTAGGGGTGACTGTGCCAGCAGGGGAGGGCAGTTGGGGTTGACCAGGCCTGCAGGGGACGACAGTTAGGGGCAATCAGGCCAGCAGAGGAGCTGTTAGGCGTTGATTGGGCTTGCAGGGGAGTGGTTAGGGGGTGATTAGGCTAGCAGGCAGAAGCGGTTAGGGACAATCTGGCATGCAGGCAGGCGAGTGGTTGGGAGCCAGTAGTCCTGGATTGTGAAAGGGATGTCTGACTGCCTGTTTAGGCCTGATCCCACCAGGCTGCCACATGGGATTGGGCCTAAATGGGCAGTTGGACATCCCTAGAGGTGTCCCAGATTGGAGAGGGTGCAGGCTGGGCTGAGGGACAACCCTACCCCCCACCCCCTCATGCACAAATTTCATGCACCAGACCTCTAGTAGCACTATATACAGTAAGTGATTTTTTCAAACTACTTTTACCTGCTTCCCTAGAAATCCAACTAAGTAGTGATAATTTGGGGGACCCTTTAGTTCAGTCTTCACAAGAGCTTCTCAGAAATATAAGTAAGTCTTCTGGTTTCCAAGGAAAGAAAACAAATCTCAGGTTTATCACCAGATAATAACAGAACATTCATGTTATGCTTTATCACTTTCAACAAACCATCATATAATAAAAGCAGCACAAAGCTTGTCATAGCAAATATGTTCCAAACATGTAAACAGTATAATTATCCTCATGTCTGCTTCCCAATTGATTATTAAACAATATTTGATATTTACATCAAAAGTTTTTGTTTTAATAATGACACCTGAAATTCCATCATAATAAGTACATTATAGAAAGTGGATGCTAGAGTTCTAGTGACAGGAAATCACGAATGAAGCTTTAGGGTTTTCAGAGTATTTAAAGATTCACGTAAAAAAAAAAAAAGCCCTTCTAACTTCTGGTTTCTAGTACAGCATGTCAGGAACTTAGAAGTTGCTATTCTATCCTAATGAATAAATATCTGAACAAACTGAAAATCAACAACTCTTCTTATATCTGTCAGAGAATAAGGTCACAAGGCTAACTGCTGCCACAAGATTCGAGACAGAACCAAAATTACTGGAGTAGAAACCCACAAGAAAAAATTACGTGGGAACCAGTGCTGGGTAGTGAAACTGAACTGTATCGATGAAGTGTTAGAGACTCAATATGGACAAGTCTGTAAGTTGAAAATTCCAGGCAGACCCAGTCAAAGGATTTTCCTCTAAGAGCTCTACTAGGTTTTCAAAGTAAATATTATAGAAAACTTCCCTCATGATTCTGGAAGAGGAAGGTAGAGGGAATCGTTTTTAAGGGAACAACTGGATATCCACATGTAAAAAAATTAATATAAACACAGACCTTACACCCTTTTACAAATTAACTCAAAATAGATCATAAACACAAATTTAAAATAGAAAATAGAAAACTATATAACTCCTAAGTAGATTATGTAAGAGAAAATGTAGATGACATTGGCCATGATAATGTCTTTTTAGGTACAACACCAAAGACATGGTCCATAAAAGAAATAATGGGTATGCTTGACTTCATTACAATTAAAAACGTTGGCCATATGAAAGAATAAAGGTCAAGAGAATAAAAAAAAAATCAAGCTACAGACTGGGAGAAAATATTTTCAGAAGATACATCTGATAAAGGACTGGTACCCAAATTATGCAAAGACGTCTTAAAACACAACAATAAGAAAACAATCCAAATTAAAAATGGACAAAATAACTGAACCTTAGCAAGGAAATATACAGATGGAAAATAAGCACATGAAAAGATATTCAACACCATATGGCATTAGGAAAATGCAAATCAACACTTCAGTAAGGCATTACTACATACCCATTAGAACTGCCAAAATCCAAAACACTGACAACATCAAATGATGTTGGAGAATTAGAGCAACGGGAACTCTCATTCACTGCTGGTGGAAATGTAAAATGGTGCAGCCACTTTGGAAGAGTTTGGCAATTTTCTATAAAACTAAACTTACTCTTACCATATGATCCAGAAATACTCCTAGGTATTTACCCAAATGAATTAAAAACTACAGCAGCAAAAATGTTTGAACACAGATGTTTATAGTAGCTTTATTCATCATTGCCAAAACTTGGAAGCAATCAAGATGTCCCTCAGTAGGTGAATCAATAAATTTCGTACATCCAGACAATAAAATATTATTCAACAGTAAAAAGAATAAGCTACCAACTCACAAAAACACATGGAAAAAACTCAAATGCATATGGCTAAGTGAAAGGAACCCATCTAAAATGCTACATACTGGATGGTTCCACTATTTGATGGAAAAAGACAAAACTATGGAGACTGCAAAGATTAGTGTTGTCAATAGTTCAGAGGGAAAGAAGGATGAATAAACAGAACACAGAAGATTTTTAGGACAGTGTAAATATTATGTATAATACAACAATGGCGGATATATGTCATTATACATTTGTCAAAATCTATCGAATAGACAGCACCAAGAATGAATCCTAATACAAACTATGGATTTTGGGTGAGTTTGATGTGTCAATGTAGGCTAATTGATTTTAACAAATGTACCACTCTGGTGTAGGATGTTGATAGTGGGGAAGCTTGTGCATGTGTGGGAGACAGGACATATTATGGGAACTCTGTACTTTCTTATAGTGACCTTAAAAATGCACTAAAAGAAAGTATATTAACTTTTTACAATCCTCACTCGAGGATATTTTTCCATTGATTTTTAGAGAGAGTGGAGGGAGGGGGAGGGGCAGAGAGATAGAAACATGGATGTGAGAGAGATTGGTTGCTTCCCACACAAGTCCTGTCCAGGGCCAGGGATTGAGCCTGCAACTAATGTACGTGCCCTTGACCAGAATTGAACCCAATACTATTCTGTCCCATGGCCGATGCTCTATCCACTAATGCAAACCGGCTAGGGCTAAAGTATATTAATTTTTAGAAATCTTGTTCTAACCACAAAATCATTGAAATTTAGTGGTGAAACTAATTCCTTTGGTCCAAACCTTTGTGTCTTCAAAATCACTTAATAAAATAAAAATACATTATTTGAGATACAAGCTACTTATCATAAAATTAATAATCTTCAACACAGAAACAGAGATTGATTTTTTTATCTTATGATTTAATTGATGCCTATGTAGATTTAAGGGACTAACATAATAACCCATAGTGAAATGGGCTGCAGTTTCTCAAAAAGAAGAACAGATAGTGATTATAAGATTACAACACAAGGCTTTCCAAATTTAAATTACCACTACTAATTAAAATTTTAAGTTATTTAGCAAGTTTATGAAAATCCATAAATTCTTTTACATTTAGAATTCTATGTATATATCACTTAGAGAGTAGGTGCTTTTAGACTTATTATACTGATTTAGGTGACATACTAGAGATTTAATGTTATGTTTTGTAGTATAAATCATGGATTAAAGGTGTTAGGTAGTTTAAAATCTAGTTATTATTTCAATAATTCTACTTAGGCTATTTTTACATCAAAGAGGAGGAATTAATTAAAATAATCAACACGTAGTTAATTTTCTAGAACTTAAGCAGAAGTAGACAATTGAAAAATTCACCCAAAATGTTAAAATAAATACTTTTGTTTTATATTTTAACTCTGAAGACTAATATTAAGGGTATATTTCAGTAAGCGGTAGAGTCACATCTTATTTAAAATATGTATTTTCAGATGACCCTGCTTATATGTATACACCAAATTGAACATGATTTATAATTTTATATGTGTACATAAAATAGTATTATTTTTTAAAATGTTTTCAAATATTCAGTAAAGAGACAAGTTTGGGCTGCTTTTACTAGTGTATGATGTTTTTCATTGTTCACATAGTGCTAAAAATAATTCATAGGTGTGGGTTTAAAAGACTGAAAAGTATGCCAGCAAGAAAATGTGTAACTTTTAAAAATAGTATTTAAAAGATTAATGCATGAGCAATTATATGATATTTACATGGTCTAATACTAAAAATTAAAAATCTATTTTATTTTTCACCTAGGAAAAATCTAAGCATGCTATTATCCAAAAAAGCAGAATGTTTTTAAGGTAACTTGTCACATCAAAATCTCCTCTTTACTGATAACATGTTAGTGGCTGAAAAGGTGAAGATTGTTCTTTAATTAGTGGGGGAAAGAGAAGTGCTAGATTGAAGTCCAGAGTGTTGAAAGCCCAAGAGAACATATGCTTGAGAGAAAAATCAAAGTATGAGAAATCTGTGTATAAAGGAGTTGAGAAGTGGAAAAAAACAGAACTTGATAAAAATAGTAAAAATGGCAAAAGAGAAAAGAAATCTAAGGTGCTGCAAAGAATCTGACCCCAATTTCCTCTGAGATTACTGAATTGTATCATTTCTGAACCTCTGGATGACATACTCACTAGGGTGTTAAGGGATTAGCTAATGAAGTTACTGTAGCACTGGCAATTATTTTTGAAAAGTCTGCTAAAATTGGGAAGGTTATATGTTGGATTACAAAAAAAAAAAAAATAGAAGCAATTTTATTTCCTGTATGTACAAAACACAAGAGCAGTAATCCATAGCTCAATGGGCAGTTAGCCAAACTTTAATCTTATATATGTAAAAGAAACAAAGAAAACCCTTTTCACTACATACATTATTTTTTTTATAAATGAAAGAGAAAAATTTCTGACAGTCATCAGGAAGTAGGGATTAGGGAATTTTTGTTTCCAAAGAAATAGATAAGAACTTAATGGTGTTAGGGTAAGCCAAGAAGAGAGATACTGGGAAGATGATATTTTATGATAACTTAAGGAGGGTCTGTTGTCTTGAAATTATTGAGGTACTTAAGAGCTCATATTTGTTTAAATATAATCATTGTTTCATGAGTCTGGAATTGGCACAGCACTTAGTACAACATAATGAAAACTGATGTGACGTCATTTCAAGTGAGGAGAAAACCAAAGGGACTGTAAATGTTGGTGCGAGGTCTGTTTGAATGTGACATCTTTTCAAATAATCCAAGAGTGAGTAGAAGCCAAATATTAATAACATCTGCAGATGATATGTGAGAAGGAAATGTTATGAACACCAATCAGGACCAATGTAAAATAATAAAAATTCTTTTAAGGCCCACGGAGAATCAAAAAATAGTCAGGACATAACAAATGAATTCAAACTTGGAAAATCTGACCTATATATCAGAAGAAAAATATTCTGAAGTAGATAAGGACACAAGGAAGTTGAAGTCACAGCTAAAGAAGGGTATTTCCTCTAAATAATATGTTTTTTAGAACTACATGCCTTGAAAGATGGATTCTAGTTAGCCCACTGGGAAAATACCACTTTGTGTACAGCCTATTGTATTCCAAATTTGGTAATATTTTCACAGTTCTCTTCGTAAAAAGGTTCAGAGAAGAGTTTATTGTAATACAGATGAAGATAGCGTGCACAAAAACTTGAGCTGGCTGTTTTAGAGCTTGACACCCTTTTCTGTTACCTTCCCTATAGTGTTAAGATCCAGCAACTACTAGGTGTACTGGTTAATAATGTGGATTTTTCAATAGCTGGAGTTACACATATGTTGATATATATGCGATTTGATATGTATCCTATTTTGTTGTATTAACAGCAAGCTTCAAAATTTCTTATGTCAAATTTGCTGAAGGTGTTAACATCATAGATATTTTTATGCTTAAAAATGTCGAATTTTGTGCCAAAAAAGAGATTTTGCAGGAGCTTTAATTCATTATTTTATTTTGAAGAAAAAGTTATCATATACTTCGGGAAGCTTATGGTGAACATGCTCGATCTCAAGATGCTTGTGAATGCTGGTTTAAAAGCTTTAAAAGTGATTATTTCAATGTGAAAGACAAAGAATACTTTGGAAAGAAGACAATGCTCTGCATTTGGTGGGATCAGGGAGGTGTAATGTAGTATGAGCTTCTAAAACAAGGTGAAACTGTTAATACTGATTGCTACCAACAACAAATAATCAATTTGAACCATGCTTTGATCGTGAAATGCCCAGAATGTTCCAGAAGACATGGAAAAGTAATTTTGCTTCATGATAATGCACCATCACACACTTCAAAACCAGTTAAAGATACATTAAAAGATCTTGCTTGGGAAGTATTAACCCACCCCTGTATTCACCAGACCTTGCTCCTTCAGATTACCACTTGTTCTGATCGATGGCACATGCACTTTCTGAGCAGCACTTCAAAATGTACGAAAAAGTGAAAAATTGGGTCTCTGAATGGTTTGCCTCAAAACAAGAAAAGTTCTATTGGGACGCTATCTACAAATTACCTGAAAGATGGGGAAATGTGTAGCTAGTGATGGACATTACTTTGAGCACTTTTTAAAAATCTATATTTTATTGATTTTTACAGAGAGGAAGGGAGAGGGATAGAGAGCCAGAAACATCAATGAGAGAGAAACATTGATCAGCTGCCTCCTGCACATCCCCTACTGGGGATGTGCCAGCAACCAAGGTACATGCCCTTGACAGGAATCAAACCTGGGACACTTCAGTCCACAGGCCAATGCTCTATCCACTGAGCCAAACCAGTTAGTGCTGAATAAAGCACTTTTGATGTTTCTCTTGAAATTATCGTGTTTTCTTTGATTACAAAATCTTCATTATTAACTGGTACATCTATTAAGTGCATATTATGTCACATGCATCATTGAGTTGCTAAGGATAGTAGCTGATTATAGCAGAGTCTCTAATCTCAGGAAGCTAAAAAATCTACTAGTATATAATGGGAATGGGGATGGGGTGGAGGGCAGATATAAGAGGAAGACATCAATCTACAGGCTGTCTTTGCCAATTGGTGGCTGACTCCTCAATTACAATTCATGCATATAAATAATCCCTACTCTATAGATACATGGGCTAACTTAGGCAATTTGTGACCATGACCTTAACCAAATACAAAGTAAAAATTTAAACTACAGAGGAAAGTTCCATGTGAAAATATAATGGGTTAGGTTGAATATCTGCTGATCCAGGGTTAAAAAAAAAAAAAAAGATTTTTATCCCAACTTCAAGAGCCTGTGGTATTTCTACAGAGAGTTTCTAAATATGACCAAGATTACTTCAGAAAGAATCATTATATTCACTTTTCTTATTATGGATTAAGTGAAGAGGAAGTAGTCAACCTTTCTATTCCTCGATAAATTGTTGGGTGGGTGCAAAGACAGGTACATTGTAAGAGTTTTATATTTGAAGTTTAGAGGTCCTCTTGGCATAAAGGGAATCACTTGTATTCATTTTGCCAGGGTCATCGTTCTTCCTCTGCAAATGAGCTTGGGAATTTCCTGGAGGCAAAATCACCAACTCTGAAAATCTGGCATAATCCAGACTACAGAATTCAAAAAAGTCATCCTCCATTTTATTTGCAAACTCCCCTTCCTTCCCAGGTACGTTGAAACATTTATTTAGCTGGTAAATTTCTGCTGGTTTAAAATGTATTCTGGAGCATTTGGAAGTCAGGGTCAGATAACTCTAGGGGCAATCAGAGATTTCCTAGTGGTCAATTTCATGTTATGTGCTCAGTCAAGTGTGGAATGGATTTTGTATGTACAAATGTTCCTTGATTTATATATATTAACAAAAGACATTGTGGAGAAACAGGTGTGAAGGGAATTAGGTTCAGATGTGTATAGCTAGTATAATGTACTGTGTATGAAGTCAGAATGGTTAACATTGAACTTGAGTTTCAACATTAGAAGTGTAATCACATGATATTTGTCTTTCTCTGACTGACTTATTCCATTAGCATAATATCCTCTAGGTCCATTCATGCTGTTGCAAATCATAAGATTTCATTATTTTTTACGGCCAGGTAATATTCTGTTGTATAAATGTACCACAACTTTTTTATTCACTCGTCTATTAATAGGCACTTGGGTTATTTCCAGATCTTGGCTATTGTAAATAACAGTGCAATGAACATAGGGATGCATATATTAGTTTGAATTTGTATTTTGTGTTTCTTCAAATATATACCCAAAAGTGAAATCACTGGGTCATAAAGCAGTTCACTTTTTAATTTTTTGAGGACTTTCTATACACAAACAGCCTAATTCTTAACCTCATCATGTAGTGAGTAAAATAGACATTACAAATAACAGCAACAACAACAATAACAACAAAATAATCGTTATCTTAACTTGTATAACAGATGTTAGTTAAGTATTAGAAGTAAGCAGAGGAAGTGGGAATACTCCAACTGTGGATACTGGAAGTGGGAAAAATCTCAGGTGGGCCCTTGTATGATCAGTCAGGGTTCAGCCAGGAGGTAGAAAACACTCATTAATTTAAATAAGAAAAGTTTAATATAAATAAATACTAACTATAAAAATATTAACTAAAGCATAAAGAAAAATCTAAAGAATAGTAACTATAGGGAGTAGTCACTATCTGTAGGGGTTAGGAAGATTACTTAATTCAGGAACAAATCTATAAAAACCCATCACCCTGCCTTCCTTGATACCTTTGGACTGAAATGCAAACTTTCTTCAAGGGGATGCTCTGTGGCCCAATGGGTGGCAGATAAGTTTACTGAGGTGCCATATAGCAGACATAATTACAAAGCCACCTTCTCAGATACCAGGATCAACCACCCATAGGAAGATGCTGTACATTAGATGTCACCTAAAACTGAAGTGATATCACCATTTCTATTTATGTAATACAATCATATTGAAAAACATATTGAAGTTAGAAGACTTATGTTCAAATCCTCCTTCTGCCTCTTAATAGCTGGCATTTATTTATCTTCTCTTAAACCTAGGTTCCTCATACTAAATAATGCTAGCCACCCTACTCTAACTTCACAGTGTTGTTGTAAAGATTACATTGTGGAATCTCTGCAAATGTGCCATAAATTTTGAAGCTTTTCATACATCTATAATAACAAAAGCATAACATGCTAATTAGACCAGACGTCCTTCTGGACAACTTTCCTGACCAAGCCAGGGCTGTGAGGGAAGCCTGGGTCCCAGATGCTAGAGGGAAGCCAGTGCCGGCAGCTGGGGGAAGGAAGGCCTACTCTTGCACGAATTTCATGCATCGGGCCCCTAGTATTGGTCATAAAAGGAGTACATTGTGAAACTCTACCAATCCTCACTCTTCCTTTAAGTCCACTTTGTGGCAAATCGTGAACATCTTTGTGTTCACTCAGTAGGGGCAAGACAACCCCACTTCTCCTTTTACTAGACTCTACATTTATTTCAGGAGTACCTCACTGTTCTTTGCATCTCTTCTCACCTCACTGAGCCTCTCACAGGTCATAGACCCAAGCATGATAAATGAATGGATGCTTCGGCCTTTCTGTCCAGATCATCTCTCAATCCCTATGTAAAATTCCTGGCTCTGTGCAGTACACATCTTTAAGAACACTGTCCCCCATCCCTTTTCACTGCTGCATTTTTAAGACTTTGGTCACTATCCTATTAAAGAATTTAGCACCATATCTCTGGTTTTCCTTCTATCCTAAAGCTTGTCATTATCCCAAAACATTCCAATATTATCCAACAGGCAGGGCCTTCTCCACTGATTTTCTCTTCCATTTGCTTTGGCCACCCTCTCCCACAGCCATATACTAGTCTGAACTCAGTACAGCCAAGTTTCCCAAGAAAATCATAATTACTATTATGAAAAGCTCAGCATCAAACATTCAGGGGGTGCATATATTCATTTGAATTAGTATTTTGAAAAATACTAAAGAAAAATAGCTCTGACTATGGGTGTAAATTTGGACTGTCATAAAAAAAAAACTGGGACATATGAGCTACATAACATTTTGGGGTAAGATAATAGTGTATATATTATGGCCCTGTAATGTCCCAAGGTCACGTGGGCACCATCAGGACTATGAAGTTTGACAACTTCATTCTCTCACAATGCATCATTCCATCTGAAAAATCTTCATATTATTCCCTTTCTACAAATCTGATTAACTATTTTTAAAAAAATCTTTCAATAGTTTCTCATTATCCTAGTAGTTAACATGGCTTATGAGGCCACTCCCTAAATCTTCAGCTACATTATTATCATCACTCATAGCTTGACACACTACACACAAGCCATACTAAACACCCTTTATTTTTTAACCTTTGTTCTTCCCTTTACCTCTTAGTTTATTTTATGTGTTATCCCATTCACTTAGGATCATTTAATTTCATTGCTTTTTCACTTGGTCAACTCAACATCCCTCAAATTCTACCTTAAACATCACTTCTGCTGGGAACTGTTTCTGAATCACCATTGGAACTCTTTGTTGTCTTGTTCATAGTCCCCAGCACTGCGTGCCTTCTCTCAGACCACTCAGCACTCTTTATTGTTAGTGCACAACTATTTTTTACTTCATTACAAAGAAAACTCTGCAAGGTCAGAGAAATTTTGTTTCTCTAGCAGTAGATATAAGGAGGAGGCTATTGAAAGATTAAGTATATGAAATATACCTTTAGTTAAATACTATGTGTCAGGCTTTTAATCCTCTAACTGACTCTCTAAAATAAGTACTCTTATTATTTCTTATCACTATATAAATTAGGAAATAAAGACAGGACACATTTTTAAAATTATCCAAGTTCACACAGCTAGCAGGCAAAAGAGCCAAAATTCAAACTCCAGCATGTCTTTAAATATTTTAAGGTTTCTCATGTATGTATGTATTGCCTTCATTTGTGTTGAAAGATGTTTAGTTAGAACTCTAAGGTATAACCAGTTCAGTATAAAATATAAGTCAAATCAGCTCAATGTAAACTAGAATCTGTAAAAAAAAAAACTTACTTAAAAAAGATAATTTACCTTGTGAAATAGTGAGCTCCCCATCATTGGAAGAATTTAAATAAAATGATGGCTAGCTTTTTTTCAGGGTTATTTAAAGGGCATTCTAAAATTTGTTAGAAAGATAGCAAGATGACCTGGAAGGACTCCAAGAGTCCATGAAAATAATTGTGTGACACTTGAAAGGCAATTGAATGGCTACTCAGCTCAGAGATGAAGAAGTCTTTGAGATGACCTGCTATTTAGTACTTATCCAGCAGTCTGCAGTCACTGTAAATCCTCCCCAATCAACTGGCATCATGGACCTTCTTTCCAGTTAGTTTTGCAGACATCCAAACTTAATTGGACCCTAAATGTTTTCCCTGTAGAGCTCTTATCTTGTGAACCAACTGCTTAATCTCTTTTGGCAGACCCAGGATTCATAGCTCTTCAGGGAGCTGTAGAATACTGTTTTTTTTTAAGAAAAGTCAGGCTACTCCAGTGGGAGAGCCTAGTGACAGACTTTTCTATTCTGAAATTTTCCTCTTGCATGGTTATTATATTACTAGAGGCCTGGTACACAAAATTCTTTCATGGGGGTGGGGTCCCTCAGCCCAGCCTGCACCCTTTCCAATCCGGAACCCAGCAGTTGGACATCCCTCTCGCAATCTGGGACCACTGGCTCCTAACTACTCACCTGCCTGCTTGCCTAATCACCCCTAACCACTCTGCCTGCCTGATTGCCCCTAACCACCCTCCCCTGCTGGCCTGATTGCCCCTAACTGCTCCACTGCCAGCCTGATTGCCTATAATTGCCTCTGCCTTGGCCCAGAAGGAGGTTTTGTCCGGAAGGAGGAGTGGACGACCAGAAGATGTCAGGTCAATCTGGTCTAATTAGCATATTACCCTTTTATTAGTATAGATTATGCAATATTTTCTAATGTCATGGAGCTTTAATGTCATTTCATGATGTTTGAACACTCATAAAATGTTTTGCAATTGTCCAATTAATCCAATCAACAAAGAGATTATTAGTGGGTCTTAAAAGCTACATGATATAACATAACAGTATTTTTTTTTCAATGCCATAAAATATGTTGAGTCCTTGAGTCACAGGGACTAATGGTAGAATTCCAGAATGAGAAAAATATTTTCCTTAAATCTCACTTCCTGTCACATTCACTAGCTGGAAAGAAATTCTTGGCAGCATAAAGTTATACTTTTCAGGGTGCCAGGACTGATTTTACTGGAAATAACTTAGATAAGAGTTATTTTTGATATTCTTAAAGTCATGATTTTTGGATTTGAAACATAGTCTTCTCTGCAGTTACTTAAACCTGCAGAAAGATTACCATTCAAAATCAAATACTAGTAGCTTTCTCTTTTAAAAAAAAAACACACACACACACACAAAAAAAAAAATACTGATGGGTGGGAAGCACAGAAAGAAATAAGAATTTGACATTAAACCAATTAAATGTGATGGGTTTCGTTTTTTTTAAGATTATAAATTGTACATATTTTTCTTATTGTATTTATAAAAATACTTCATGACTTAACTAAATGTATTGTAAAGAAAAAGTATAGATTATATTTGAAATATTAGGTACAAACAGCAAAATTATGATATTGTCTACACCAAATAGTTCTTATTAACCCTATGTTGGATCATACTTTATTGATTACTAGTACTTCAGGAATATTTTTTAATAGACAAATAATTACTCTCTAGATTGAGCATCAATATCGTTGCTTTCATCAGATTGTAGATTGTGAATAAAGACAGTCATGGTTAAGCATAACATAGATGTATCCCATAGAACAAAACATGTAATGTTTGTAAAATTGTCACATACAGTTTCCAAAATAATTCCTTTGTTCTTTCTATTAGCATTGCTTTTTAGGATAAATTAAGTAGGTATTGAATAATAAAAAATAAGTATGGGGGAAAGTAGGATAAAAATGGAAATTTAAGTGTATTCCTATTAATTTTTTTAAAAAACAGAAAAAGTAATTAATCTTAACTCAGAAGACTTGTTCCTACCAGTATCTCCCCCAAAAAAGTGATATTAGAATTCTAAACTATAAGTTCATGCATTCAATTTTTTTCATTCTCTCAAACCTCGTGTCAGCTAAGGAATCATTTTTTGTGGGGAGAACCACAGAAATGGTATCTAGGGATGGGTCATAAAATCCTGCTATACAGGCAAAATAAGGTTATGAGAAAATATTGAAAATTTCAGTGAGAATACAATATTTTAAAATCTAGAGACCACTGAGATGAAAAAGTCAAACAATAATTAGGATTGATAGCATTCCACATCTCACATCTACTTCTCTCCTGTAAATGTTGTAGACTGGCTATGTTTTTCTGGACTATTAACCAAGCCAAAGTATCACATCTAAGCATTGGAAACATTTTCTTTATTGAAAGGCTATTATTAAGCAATAATAAATTAATTTTTTTGCACAATCAGCCAACAACAGGAAATCTTCAGTCCCCCAACTTCTGCAAGTCTCTATTATGTAATCTATATTTGTGTAATGAAAATAACTAGTATTCTGATAAAATTAAAAGGAAAGTCTTCTTTAATAAATATAAAAATACTATTTTACACATTTTATTTTTAATTTTAATACAATTAATACTCATTTAAATACCTTCATTTCTTAAAATAGTTCACTGTTAATAGAAGTTTAGGTATGTACTGGAGGCCCAGTGCACAAAAATTTATGCACAGGTAGGGTTCCTAGGCTTGGTCAATGGTCAGAGCCAATTGGGGCCTTTCGGCTGCCAGATGAGGCCTTCCTTTCCCTGGCTGTCCACCATCATAGTGAGCTGTCAAACTCCCAGTTGGTAGAACTCTTGAGGGGACAATTTGCATATTAGCCATTTATTATATTGGATACTTTGGTTACCAGACAGTACATAGTTTTAGTTTCCATAAACTTTTCTGTTGTTCTCAAAAGAGTAAAGCCACATATTTAAGAGAGAACTATCTATCTAATTATTTGAACTGCCCTAAAAGCTGGAAATTCTTATTTCTAATATTATTTGTTATGTTTTTATATTTATTGTGCTCAACAAGGATGCCAATGATTACAGTAGTAGGCAACATCTTTGAAGGTATTTCTGAGTAGAACTATTACTTTCACTTTACTGCTTACAAAATGAAAGTGTATAATTCTTAAATAACAGTGATTATTACAATTACCAAAGCTATAAAATATTGCACCATAAAATACTTATATATTATATTCTATACTAGTATAATAAGAGCCTAATATGCAAGTTGTCCCCTTGGGTCATCTTTTGTCTGGGAGTTTGACCAGGAGACCAGGAGTTCAACTGCTTGCTATGACATGCACTGACCACCAGGGGTGGTGAAGAACATGGTGGGTATTAGCGATGTGGTGCTGGCAGTGGGTGGCAGTGGAAGCACTGCCAGCCCCGATGGGCCCCAACGAAAACGGGACTGCAGCAGAGTGGTGGAGCAGGTGAGCAGGCAGTGCCAGGCCAAGGCAGGGGCCAGATCACCCCACTGATCGCCCCACAGATAGCGACCAGTGGCAGCGGTGGGGGGCGGGGCCACTGCTTGGCTCCCAGGTGCTGAGGGAGCCGGGCTGGGGTCCAGCCCAAATTGATCACCCCACAGGTGGGATGGTGGAGCAGGTGAGGGGGTGGCACCAGGCCAAGGCAGGGTGCCAGGCGGGGTTGCAGGGCTGTGAGACTGGGGGCGCAAGCTGGGGCCCAATCTCTGCAGGCCAACCTGAGGGACCCCACCCATGCACAAATTCATGCACAGGCCTCTAGTTGTAATATAAACATATGATATCCTATATAATAAAAGAATAATATGCAAATCAACCAAATTGCAGAATGACCAGTCAGTGGGGGGGCGGTGTCAGTGAGTTGGCAGTGCCAGGCCAACCAAGGCATGTGCCAGGAGACAGAGGGAGGGGGCGGAGATGGGGGGAGGTGGCAGCAACCAGTGGTGGTGGAGGTGCAATGGGGGAGAGGGCAGGGCCATGCCAACTGGTGCCATCCTCTGATTGGTTGCCCAGTCGCCTCCCACAGAGGGAGGCCAGACTGTTGCTTAGTGGGGAGTGGGCCTAAGCTGTCAGTAGGACATCCCCTGAGGGCTCCCGGACTGTGAGAGGGCACCGGCCTGGCTGAGGGACCCCCCGGAGTGCACGAATTTTCATGCACCAGGCCTCTAGTACTAAATAAATATGTCAGATATATTATATGTAAATAAAAACATACAAACATATGTTGTGTTTTATATTATATATTTAATACATGTCAAAAGGTCATAAATATGGTATAGCAAAGTACATGAATGAAAGAAAAAAATCAGGAAGAAATCAGAGTTCATAAATTTAATGGACCTATTTTTCATGAGTTTATTATCTGAAATGTTAAAAAAAAAATTGGAAATCATGTATCCTACCTTCAGCACAGTGGTCCTTAATTAAGATGCCTGGAGTTTTAGAGTAGATTAAATATGCCTGATTTGTGTTAGGCCTATACATGAGCTGAGGTTACATTCTACCTGTGTCCTATTCAGACATTAGGACAGTTCTGAACACATAAATGTCCTCCTTCCTCCTTTCCTACAATGATATTTGTAAAACATGAGAGCCATGATTCTATTTCATGTTTTTATAAACCCAACTTCTAGGGCTTTTCTCTCAGTTCACCAAGATATAGTATGAGTTGGAGGAGTGAAATTTCGCAAGACACTAACACTAATTATGTCCCTCCCCAACTCATTGTGAAAGAATTCATGCAGGATTAGTTTCTTCCATTAGTACCAGACATAGATGATGCCAGGAAAGAACTGAGAGGCTTCTTTTCTACTTTCCAGCATATTTTAATGACCACCCATTCTGACAGCTCTTCTAGATCTTACTGCTCAGGGCTACATTGTACTTAGCTGGATGCTCTGAGGAACCATGAACACAAGACCCTAGAGAATAAAACAACTTCTCTGACTTTGAGTCCACAGGGTTTCATAGAGCACTAAAGGAGCCTAAAGACAGAGGGAGGTGAGCTTGCTATCTTAGAAAGCAACTTGGGAGACGTTATGTGATAGTGCAGACAATTTTGTGTAAATATGCAAAATTCTCTGTGTAAGCCATGGATTTTCTACTCATGATACTAGTAACCAACAAGAAACAAAATCACTCATTGAGTCACATAATAGTTGCCTAACCTAACTAGTTACAGTGTCCAAAGATCTAACATCATCCAATAATCTCACTGGTTTTAAAGGACAGAGAACAGGTAGTGGCAATAGGTATAAACAGTAGTTACCTTCCAACCTGTTGTACTGACTCTGAGTAATAAATTAAAACCTAATGGTAGAGAATGATGCATTTACTTTCTAATAAATAAGAGGACATTAATAAGGTAGAACTGATAGGAATGGTGCTCAATGTGTAGGTTGAGAAAGAAGTTGTCAAATTTGAATGCATCTTTCCTACACTGGGCAATGGGTGAATGGTGATTTCATGTAGGAGAGTGATGTGCTAACTTAAAAAATATAATAAGTTCTAGCCAGTTTGGCTCAGTAGATAGAGTGTTGGCCTGTGGACTGAAAGAAAGTACTGGGTTTGATTCCAGTCAAGGGCACATGCCTGGGTTGCTGGGCTTGATCCCTGGTAGGGGGCATGTAGGAGGCAGCCAATCAGTTATTCTCTTTCATCATTGATGTTTCTATCTTTCTCCCTCTCCCTTTCTCTCTGAAATCAATATATATATATATCCTAATATATAAAAACCCAGGGTCCGAAACATCCACAACAACCAGAGGCTCGACCAACCGGAAGTTAGTGCTGGGTTGCCGTGGCAACCCAGCACTGATTGCCTCAGCTGTGGGAGCCCAGACCCAGCACTGACTGTCCCGGGAGCTGTGGATCAGCCTGGGAGAGAGGCCTGGGGAGAGAGAATCAGGGTATGATCTGTAGCCTCCATGGCAGATGTTGATCAGCACTTGCCTCTCTCTTTCGCTCTAGGCCTGGCCAGCAGCTGTGCTTCTCTTTCTCTCTGGCCTCTACTGGGGCTACTGATCAGCCCTGCCTCTTTGATCAGGCCCGTTGATAGGCCTGGAGATGCTGACTGGCATAGAAACTGACCAATCAGAACCAAATCTGGGTGAACTGTGAAGGCATAACCTAAGGTGGGGCTGAGGAGAGGTTTTAAGGGAAACAGCTGTTTGGTGTAAGGTGTAAGAAAGCAGTTCAATTTTTTAATGACCGGTTTGGCAGTATAGTGCCTTATGGCTGGCTATCAGTCCAGATATAGGGATTATGTATTTTTGTCTGCCAAGAGCATCTCCTCCTGATGACAGGGTCCGCCCCCCTCTCTGATTTAAGCAAGCCTATCCTATATAATCTATCTATACTACTAAAAGGGTAATATGCTAATTAGACCGGGTCAACTGGCCATCTTCTGGACGTCCAACTTCCTTCCGAACAAAGCCATGGTGGTGGGGACCAAGGGAGAGGCCATTAGGGGTGATCAGGCTGGCAGGGGAAGGAAGTTGGGGGTGAGATTAGGCCAGCAGGGGAGGGTAGTTGAGGGCGAGATCAGGTCAACAGGGGAGGGAAGTTGGGGGCGAGATCAGGCCGGCAGGGGAGGGCAGTAAGGGGCAATCAGTCAGGCAAGCAGGCAGAGAGGTTAGGGGCAATCAGGCAGGCAGGCAGGTGAGCAATTAGGAGCCAGCGGTCCCAGATTGTGAGAGGGATATCCAACTGCTGGTTTAAGCCCGATCCCACATTGGGCCTAAATGGGCAATTGGACATCCCCCAAGGGGTCCCTGTTGGAGAGGGTGCAGGCTGGGCTGAGAGAATCCACCCCCACCCCATGCACAAATTTTGTCCACCCGGTCACCATATATACGGCTAGTCAATTTTTACCTGGTTCTCCTGTTACAAAAGTTAGCCATAGCTGAAACACTAAAAAGAAACTTTAGTATGACCTACTAAAAAGAAAATTTCCAGCCGAAACCGGTTTGTCTCAGTGGATAGAGCATCGGCCTGCGGACTGAAAGGTCCCAGGTTCGATTCCGGTCAAGGGCATGTACCTTGGTTGCGGGCACATCCCCAGTGGGGAGTGTGCAGGAGGCAGCTGATTGATGTTTCTCTCTCATCGATGTTTCTAACTCTCTCTCCCTCTCTCTTCTTCTCTGTAAAAAATCAATAAAATATATTTAAAAAAAGAAAATTTCCAAAATTTTAAGGGGTACTCTAAGTATTTCTATTACCATGACTAGAAATCAATTATTAGTAATGACTTCTCACTTTATGTTGACCAAGCCTAGGTATAAAATGCCAGTTGGTCCTATTGATTACTACCTGAGCTGTCACTGTTCTCATCATATACAAAATCTATGTAACAAAGAATATCTTTGATTAAAACTAAACCAAAACCAGTAAGAACAACAAACAGACTATCTTCTACCATGTTAACCAAGAAATTCCACTAGTGCCTGTATGGCCATGCCTTTATTATATATACTGATAAAACTTCAATTTGGAAACTAAAATCTGATAGGCTTAACCTGAAATTATATTCAGTGAAATATTTTTAGTGGTTGCTCAGAATTTTTCAAATATTCTGTAAGAATATTAATCATGCCCTAGCGGGTTTGACTCAGTGGATAGAGCTTGGGCCTGCTGACTGAAGAGTCCTGGGTTTGATTCTGGGTCAAGGCTCCATCCCTTACCCTGGTCAGGGTGCATGTGGGAGGCAATCCATCAATGCATCTCTCTCACATTGATGTTTCTCTCTCTTCTCCCTTCCACTCTCTCTAAAAAGCAATGGAAAAATATCCTCAGGTGAGGATTAACAACAACAACAACAAAAGAATATT
This sequence comes from Ia io, assembly GCA_025583905.1. NCBI lineage: Eukaryota > Metazoa > Chordata > Mammalia > Chiroptera > Vespertilionidae > Ia > Ia io. The sequence continues at coordinate 90,304,183 of JAJQQW010000002.1, read as the reverse complement.
AATCATGACATTCCCACAATGCCTGCAAAGTTGAAATCCTGTTTATATTTCTTTGCCATAGGACTATAGTTGCAGTTTTTCAATTTATTGCAGGCATTTTTGTAAACCTCCAAAAATTCTTTGTAGAGAAGAAAAAGTCTATAAATAAATCAATATAAATTAGCTCTCACTCTTGTCTTTAAGACCAAATTTAAAGCTAGAAACACAAAAAATATCTTTATAAAAATTTTAATTTCATTTAAATTTGAGTCTTCATGTAAAAACATTATGCCTAAACAACCACCATATTCTAAAAAATCTGGAGACACTAGTTCTACTGGAAGATTTGATATTTGAAAGCTTCTCTATCCTAACCTACGACTGTAGGTGATTCCATCTTAAAATTGGCATTGGTTTAAAAGATTAGATTGTCTAAAATCATAAAGCAGGTTTAGAAGGTATTTCCAGTCAAGATTAGGCTGCTATAAATAAATTTCAGTACAAGCTATCAACTTGAGTCATTCATTCATAAAGGAAAATTTGTATTTGCATTATAAAAGATGAAAATTTTATTGCTATGCCATACCATACAAAACATACCAGGAAATATCCACATAAAACATTGGCTAGATGCTATCACATATAAATATTTGGCATATATTCCTAAATAAATACACACACAGGAATATAACATTATCCAGGCAATGCAGCATAATTTTCTGAAGTTATCTAATTTTCAATAAAAATACTTGAAAACAAAATATTTCAGAATAACTCTAAACAAAAGGACTATGTTAGATGGTTTCTTCTAAAATGTCTAAATGTTCTTCATTAAACCATTTCATTCAACAATTCCACTCCTGTGCCAGTTATGCAAAATAAGATAATAGCCATTTTTATAATAACAAATCTCTATTTACCTAAATAATTTTAAGGAATTTGTACAAAGAAGCACGTAATTTAAGCTCTCACCACAAATTAATAACCAGTTTGGAATGAAGAGTAACGAGGATAAACATCAGTCAATTTTTAAAAGGAAAAAGAGTTAAACACTACCCATCTTTCTTGCCTAACCATAGGCGTCAGGGCCCTGTATTGCATCTTTTACACTGAAATCCCAGTGAACAATACTCCCAGAAGTTTTGTATTTCATAGCCTGCACAGCCATACATGGCAGTTCTGAAACATGTCATGTAAATTACTTATCAAATGGTTCAACCCTTTGAGGAAGCTAAAGAGTGATTATATTTTAAAACTTTAAAAAAGTATTTTGCACCATTCCGAATTGCTTGTCCCTTATTCTCTCACATTGGTCACAAAGCAGTTACTGTCATTTCATACATTTGATTGTCCTGTAAATCATCCCCTCTTTGAGGTGCCCAAGTAAGAGGAACTGATAATTTCCTCTCTACTTCGGGAGTTCCTATGCAGAATGATTTGAAATGGGGGGCCCTGTAATCTTTCCACTATTTTCTAAAGCTAACTCTATTTCCACATGTTTACAGGGCTGTAAACAGTATATATGTTATTATAAAAACATTTTAAAAAATCACATATATTATACATCATAGGTGTCAGCTAAAACTATAAAACCAAACTATTATGGGTTTTGGAGGTCTGGGGATAAGGGCTCAAATGGAACAGCAAGGTATTGTTCAATTGATCTTCATTGTAGAGAAAAATATGAAATTATAAAAATGTTAAAAGAACTTTAATCACACCTCCATTAGGCTAATAGTTGGCTTCTTCATGGTAATTATCCTCAGTGTAAAATTCTCTGGAATTCTAACTCATGTCACTGTCCTTAGAGAATTTCAAGTGGCAGGCACACTTAGCTCAAATATCCTAAATTGAGAAATGTTGAAAATCAAAACATTTAAGCAGTCTTCTTCATAGATTGACTAAGGGGCCCCAAGGAAGAAAATTCACAATATTGTATTTTGCTAGAGGTTAAGTCCACTCAGAGTACCTTGAATTAAGGGTTAATTTTCACTACTTTGCTGGGTCTTCACATAGTGTTAAGGTAGAAAAAATGCATTATTGCCTTTCTACAAAATCAACAAGTTTTTAGCCCTGGCTGGTGTTACTAAGTGGTTAGAGCATCAGCCAGCACACAGAAAGGTCATGGGTTTGATTTCCCATCAAGGGCACATACCTGGGTTTCAGATTGGACTCCCTGCCCTGTTCTGGAGTCTCTGTCCCATAGATGTTTCTCTCTCAATTACTCTCTCTCCCTTCCTCTCCCTTCCTTCCATTCTCTCTCTATAAATAAATGAATAAATAAATAAATAAATAAATAAATAAATAAATAAATAAATAAATAGAAAAATATTCTCAGGTGAGGATTAACAAACAACAATAAAAAAGTCAACATGCTTTTATCATGTATAATAGAAAAAAGACCCTGTTCTCACATTTCTAATTAATGTGAATGTGAGAATTAGAAACAAGACTTTTGCCCTAACCGGTTTGGCCCAGTGGATAGAGCGTTGACCTGCAGACTGAAAGGTCCCAGGTTCGATTCCGGTCAAGGGCATGTACCTTGGTTGCGGGCACATCCCCAAGTGAGGAGTGTGCAGGAGGCAGCTGAATTGATGTTTCTTTCTCATAGATGTTTCTAACTCTCTATCCCTCTCCCTCTCCCTTCCTCTCTGTAAAAAAGCAATAAAATATATTAAAAAAACAAAAACAAAAACAAGAAGACTTTTTATTCGTGCCTGACTTTGCCACTTCCTGGTTATATGACTTAAACTAAAATTAATGAGTTGCCAGGAGCAGTCTTTCCCAAATCTGGCTGATGACTAGAGATATTTAAGAAACTTGTTGAAATTGGAGTGTCCTTGGCCTTATCCCTGGATATTTTTATTCATAGAATGAGGAATCTGTATTATAAGACATTTTTCAAGAGACTTCTGAAAATTAAATTTGAGAAAATCACTGGACCATATAATTTCTAGAGCTTTTTCAAAAATCTCCCACTAATAATGAAAAATACATTGTACGCATACAGATGTTTACAACAGCTTTATTCATAACTGCCAAAACTTGGAAGTAAACCAAGGTGTTTTTTAGTAATTGAAGGGATAAACTGTGGGACATCCAGAAATGGAATATTATTCGGTACTCAAGATAAATAAACTTAATATCAAGCCATAAAAAGATGTAGAAAATACTTAAATGCATATAACTAAGTGTAAGAAGCCAATCTGAAAAAGTTACATACTGTATGACTCCAAAAATATGACAGGCTGGAAAAGGCAAAACCATGGAGACAATAATGAGATCAGCGGTTTTTAGAGGTTGGAGGGAAAGGAGGGGTGAATAAGTGCAGAACCTAGGATTTTTAGTACAGTAAAACTATTGTATATGATGAGATATATTGCATACGTGCATTATTTATTTGTTCAAACCCACATAATCTACATCAAGAGTGAATATTAACATGAACTATGGACTTTGGGAGATAATGATGTTTCAGTGTATGCTTATCATGTGTAAGAAATGTACAACTCTGGTCGGGGGATGCTAATAATGGGTGGGGTGTCTATGCATGTATGGGGAATGGGTGTGTAAGAAAAATTTCTTACGGTCAATTTTCTATAAACCTGAAACTGCTCTAAAAATTATGTCTATTAAACATGTTTTGTACAGTAAAATAGTTGTCAATAAATAACCATTAATTTTTCATGGTTTTTTTTTAAAGAAAAAGATACAAATAAGGCTGTAGAGAAAAGCTTAGTTTTTATTTTTTACTAGAAGCCCAATGCACAAAGATTCACACCAGAATGGGCCTTCCTTTCCCTGGCTGCCAGCACCACTTTTGCTCTCGCTGGAGCCACCTTTCCAACTTCCAATGCTGCTCAGAGGCCCAGTGCGGCCTCATATGCAAATTAACCACCATCTTTGTTGGGTTAATTTGCATACTCACTCCTGATTGGCTGTGGGTGTCACAAAGTTATGGTCAATTAGCATGCTTGTCTATTATTAGGTAAGATATCATCAGTATCAAAGTTAGGTCTCTTCCTTAACTTAGAGATAATAAACTTTGAGTTAAGACAGTTGATCTTCAGCACAATGATACCACTCCTCACTATTCTGAAATAATCAGTGCATGCTTGAAGGGAAACTTTCAGCAGCTTAGGTAATAGGACTATGAAAGAGAGGAAGAACAGTGCTTATATTTCCTGACTCAGTTGTTTGTCACCATAAAATGTAGTTGCAGGATCCTCCTGGAGTACTCTAACACTCTCAAAATAAAGCACACACATTATTCTGAATGAATATGCAGAGAAACATATCTCCCAAACTACGTTATTTAAATTGTTCTTTTCTTAAAATGATGTTTTTTTTCAGTCACCTTTCCCTGGCTGCCAGCACAAATGCAAATCTAAATCCCAAATGCAGTAATGATTAAGTTTAAACAAATACTATTACCTCAAGCTATGTTGGTTTGGGGTGGGGGGGAATGACTTATAATGGGGAGGTTGCAATGGCTCTGCTCCTAAGGGAAAAGAAAAAAAGCCATACAGATAAGATGTTCTTATTTATAACATGTAACAAGATAAGTAGCAAGACACAATATCTTTCAGATGATTTATCTTGCTGATGAGAGTACAGAAGAGTTTATTTTCATAATTACAACAGATGGAAAACAATAAAATTATACTTCAGGCTAATGAACTCTTACCCTTATTATTCATTTTTTGTATCCGTGTCTCCCCTGAAGCTATTTTATAACAATACAAAAATTGCAGAAATATGACACTGCAAAAACCTGACCAGATTTCCTAATTATCTGTCATGACTCAAGACTGCAGTGGGAAATTAATTCTCCTGGGAAAGAAAAAAAATTGATGGAACTTAAAATAATAGAAAAGATCTTAAGATGTTTTTCTCCAATACATTGAGAAAAAAATCTATATATTTTTAGTAGGATTACTCTAACTAACTTTCTCTTTTTTGTATGTATTTTTATCTCAGCTACAGAGAGGTGTGTTAATGATATCCTTCAAGACATGACATGTTGTCATGGAAAGATTCACTCTTGTTTCATTAATCAAATTCTATATATAGTATCCTCAATACCACTCCATTTCTATCTTCTTACCATAAGCATTAGTTAATACTAGCAGCCTGTTTGCACGAAGATTCATGCAATAGACCTTCATTCACCTGGCTGCCTGCACCAGTTTTCTGCCGGCACCGGGGACCCAGGCCTTGGCTGTGGCCACTGCCTTCTGCCTTCTTTCAGGGTCGGGGCTTGGACCCGGATGGTGGCCTTGAGCTCAGCCACACCCAGTGCCCCTGCTAAGGATCATAGGAGCCGACCCCCAGTGGTTGCCTGCAATCTGTGCAGGCTCCCCGCTGGTGCCCAAGGCTGGGAAAGCCTCTGCCCGAGGCTTTCCCGGCCTTGGGCTCGGCCGCACCCCATCATCCCGGTGACGGTTTCCTGGTGGGCGTGGATGGTGGGTGTGGCTTGTGGGTGTAGCAAAGGTATGGTAAATTTGCATATTACTCTATTATTAGGTAGGATTATTAGGTAGGATATGCAATAAATAAAATGTAGGTACTTGGGAGATTATATCTATATCTACATCTATCTATATTTATCAACACACTAATTTCCTTTACACACATATTTCCCAGCCTCCCTTGTACTTAGAGGTGCCCATGTGAGTAAATTTCAACCAATGAAATATGGGGAAAAGGAATATGGACTTGTCCCCAAAGTCTTTCCATGTGATACTTTTTTTCTCTTTTGTTATTCTTTAGATGGATAGTAACATATATGATGACTATAGAAGGCACACATTGAAAATGACAAAAACTTCATCAGACTGGGTCCTGAATGACTGTGTGAATCTAAAACTCATCCTTTAATACATCCAATGATTATATTCTTTATGTGAATAAGAAAAATGCATTTAGTTTATTAAGCTATTGACATCTTAAAGTTTATTTGTAATCTAACTCATTATTTATTTTATTATCGGGAACCATCTTATGAGGTTCCCATGGTCTTTATATTGTCAAATCTTTCCATCAATTTTTGCCTTTTATAATTTAGGTTACTGAAAACCTAATCTATAGAGGAGACAACAATAAACCAACTGATTTCAGCCGCCCCCGTTTATCTGGCTCATTATGATAGTTTTGAATGCTGGACATTTTGAGCAACTTGTGATATCCCATTGCCTACTCAACCATCAATTAAATTCTACATTTAGAGTATTAAATCTGTTTTAGTAACTTAAGGCAAACTACCTTAACAAAAATAAATTGTATTGGTGTGTTGATATTATATGTCTTGAGTACTTTGACAGTAAGTAGGTAAAAACATTTGACAAAGATCTGTTTCAGGATATTAAATGACACCTTGTTGTTTGCAAAGACAAAAAATACAACAACACACACACACAAGCACAAAGACAAACAATAATCATCCCTAATAAAAATATGCCCTCTGTCAGACTAAATCACTAATGTTTTTGTCAGAGAACTTATATCCTACCCTGAATTCATTTATTGTGCATGAGGACCCTCAGATACATATATGATTTAGGAATACACAGAAATATTGGACATGATAGTATTAGAGTTCTTCATGAGTTGGAGCTGATAGTGTATTTATTTATTTGTTTAATTTTTAACAAGATTTTAAAAAAATTAACTTAAGAGAGAGAGGAAGGGAGAAGGAGAAAGAGATAGAAACATCCATAAGAGAGAAACATTGATTGGCTGCCCCCTGCACACCCTCTACTGGGGATGAAGCCAGCAACCTGGGCATGTGTCCCGATAATGAATCAAACTGGGGACCTTTTGATACATGGGACAATACTCAACCCACTGAGCCACATGGGTCAGGGCAGCATATTTATTTTTTAATAGACTTTATTTTTTAGGTTTATACAAAAATGAGCAGAAAACACAGAGTTCCTATATACCCTTTCTCCACCATACCACTTGTTTACCTATTATTAATATTTTGTGGTACATTTGTTACAATTGATGAACTAATATTATACTATTACTAGAGGCCTGGTGCAAGAAATTCATGCACTGTGGCGGGGGGGGGGGGGGAATCCCCTCAGCCTGGCCTGTGCCCTCTTGCAGACCAGGACCCCTCGGGAGATGTAGCAGTGTGCCAATCAGCAGGTAGTCAGGGAGGAGCCCAAATAGGGACCGGGCACTGCTCACACTCATCCCAGCCCACTGTGCCTGCGGCCATGGAGTTGGGAGAGGCTCCCACTGTGGCAGCTGCACTCGCCAGCCATGAGCCCAGCTTCTGGCTGAACGACACTCTCCCTGCGGGAGCACACTGACTACCAGGGGGCAGCTCTTGCATTGAGCGTCTGCCCCTGGTGGTCATTGTGCATCATAGTGACCAGTCATTCTGGTCATTCTGCCATAAAGGTTGCTCAGGCTTTTATTATATAGGCTAGAGGCCTGGGGCACGAATTCATGCACCAGGGGGCTCCCTCAGTCTGGCCTGTGGGATCAGGCCAAAACTGGCTCTCCAACATCTCCCAAAGGGTCCTGGATTGCAAGAGGGAACAGGCCAGGCCAAGGGACCCCACTGATGCATGGTTGGGGCTGGGGAGGTACGCAGGAGGTTGGCAGCCGGGGAGGGACCATGGGAGGGCTCCAGGGCATGTCTGGCCCGTCCCGCTCAGTCCCAATTGGCCGGACCCCAGCAGCAAGCTAACCTACTGGTCAGAGCATCTACCCCCTGGTGGTCAGTGCACATCATAGCGAGCAGTTAAGTGGCCTTAGCATATCATTAGCATATTATGTTTTGATTGGTTGAACAGACACTTAGCATATTAGGCTTTTATTATATAGGATTAACTAAAGACCATCATTTACATTTGGGTTCACTGTGTTATACAATTCTGTGGAATTTGGCAAATGCATAATATCATGTATTCATCATTACAGTATCTGATAGAATAGTTTTTTTTCTCTAAAAATCCTGTGTCTACCTGTTCACCTTCTCATGATGAACTCCTGGCAAATAAGATCTCTTTGCTATTGCTATACTTTTGCCTTTCCAAAATGTAGTATAGTTGAAATCAAACTAACTGGCTTCTCTCACTTGGTAACATGCATTTAAGGTTCCTCTATGCCTTTTTGTGACTTGACAGACCATTTTTTCTTATCACTGAATAATATTGCATTATGAATATTCTATAATTTGTTTACCCCTTCACCTATTGAAGGCTATCTAGATTGTTTTCAAGCTTGGCAATTAGAAATTAACTTCTGTATCTATTCATGTGTAGGTTTTTCAATGGGCATACATTTTCTAATCATTTGGGTAAATACCTAGGAGCACAATTGCTGAATGGTGTCGTAATCCTCTATGAGCTCTGTAAGAAACTGCCATACAGTTTTCCAAAGTGGCTTTACCATTTGGCTTTCTCACCAGCAGTGAAGAATAGTTCCTGTTGCTTGACATTCACACCAGCATTTGATGCTACATTATCAGAGTTTTGGACTTTTGCCATTCTAATAAGTATGTGGTGGTATCACTAGTATCACACTCTCATTTTAATTTTCAATCTCTAATGACATATGAGGTTGAGTACCTTTACATTTGCTTATTTAGCATCTGTCTATATTTAGGAGTTTAGATATTTTTACTCACTTTAATTGGCTTGTTTACTTATTGTTGAGTTTTAGGAGCTCTTTGCATATTTTCAAAATAAGTTATTTTTCAGATATGTGTTCTTCGAATATTTTCTTCCAGTCTGTGGCTTTTATTTTTATTCTCTTAACAGTGTCTTTCACAGAGAAGACATATTTGATTTTGATGAAGTCCAACTTATTAACCTTTCATGGAGTGTCATTTTGGTGTTTTATCAAAAATCATTGCCAAAGTCAAAATCACCTAAGTTTTCTTCTATGTTAACTTTTGGTATTTATTTTTAATCTTAGAAAATTATAATCTTCATACCTTTGGGGGATAGAGCTAAGAATTTATGATTTACATACTTGCTTTCATATAATTTTTATTAGTTCATCACAGTTCTAATATATATATAATATTTCCCTGCTCTTAGAAATCACAATGTTTTCCTCTTGCTAGCCTACATTTGTAATTTTTTTCTGAGTCCTTAAGGAACCTCTTGAGAGTGGGGAAGTGTATTTTTATTCTTAGAAGGAAGGGAAGTCTGTCTGCTATAGAACCATTAAATTGGTCACATGGCCATTATATATCTGGCTTATTGAAGGTTTCCTTTTATAAGAGGGAATCATTCTATTTGAATCAATGATTGATGCTAGTAATGAATAAACTGCTAACATCTTCCCCAAGGAATAGCTGAAAGATCATTGGTCAAAGCTGGAGAAAGGGTATACCTCCTTTCCCATATGACTCAGGAGAAAAAAGAGATCAAGTTAAAGAGACTGCTCATTCCTCTAGTGACAAAGAGGATTTTTAAAGAGAAAGAGGCAGACATTAGCAATTGAAAAACTCCTACTCCTGACAAGTTTATGTTTATCTTTGAAAGTTGTGCCTATGTAATAAGGCATAATAAACTTAATTTTTTTGATGTGGTATTCTAAAAAACTACTTATTTATTTCAAAGATGCTGCCCTTGCTCAAGACACTCTCAGAAGTATTCTTTGGAATTATGCTTTTCAGCACATTTATAAGAGGTAAAAAAAAATCTTTTAAATCATGCTTCAAAATAATGATTATTAGAAAACAAATAAATTAATAAAGTTAGTATTAAAAGCTAAAATAAATAAATAATTAACTTGACTTTCCTCAGATTCAAAATAGAATAGAAAGAATTAATGAATAGTAGAACACCAAGAGTAAACTGAAATATAAACTGTGGATTCTGGGAGATTATAATGTGTCAATGTAGAATTATTGATTGTAATAAATGTACCACTCTGGTGGAAATGCTGATAATGGGGAAAGCTATACATGTGTTGTGGCAGGGGTATATGGGGCATTTCTGTATCCTCTGCTCAATTTTCTGTGAACTTTAAACTGGCATAAAAATAAAGTCTTAATTAAAAAATTTTTAAAAAATCTATGAACAAGCATATGTTATGACTAAAATTTAGGAGATTAAATAATTCCTTATATATATAACTAGAGGCTGGGTGCATGAAATTTGTGCATGGGTAAGGTCCCTAGGCCTGGCTGGCGATCAGGGCAGATCTGTGGGATGACTGGCGGGGCATTTGGGGGCCCCTGCTAGCACCTGCCTTGACTGGCCTGGGGTATGCGGGCTGTGGGCAGCTCCTGTGTTGAGCGTCTGCCCCCTGGTGGTCAGTGTGTGTCATAGCAACTGGTGGTTCTGCCAGTCAGTTGATTTGCATATTAAGCTTTTATTATATAGCATAATAGAGTTATTAAACCTTATTCTCAACCAAGTGAAATGATACATGTATTTTTCCTCTTGATTCATCACATCTTGTAATTTTATTCACTTAAATTTTCCTTTCTACTAAAATTCACAAACACTTTTTCACCTCATCATTAAGTACCTTTTTAGGATAAAATTCCAGGGCTTTTTTCATCCCTTCAATAACCTCAAAGAATTCAACATTCTGTTAAATTACCTACTTCTATTAAAACACTAAACTATTCTCCTATTGGAGTCAGTTCTATTAGAACTAATTTCCCTGAGGTCTATTTCCTATTTTTTTTACTTTTTCAGCAGACTTTTAGTCTCCCTGTCTAATTTGGATGATAAACTCAGGGAAGGGACTTTGTCATACCCTATATCAACTAGGTGTTCAATAAACATTATGAATTATTATTAAAATTCATAATGATGTTCAACCTTGGCCTAATCACTTTGAATTCAGCTTAATCTAATTCAATTAAGTTTAATGTAATAGATGCTCCTCTGATTTTTTTTTTACTATATTTCCAATTTAGTTCTGCAATAGGCTCCTCATTTAATTATTAAAATTTTGTGGATTAATTAATTTCATCTATAGGCAATAAATTTTCTTTGTGCTATTGCTAAGGTGCTTTGTGTTATTGCTAAGGTGCTTTATCTGACAAGTGCTTTTAAAATATCATGATTTCCTTACCCATCCTAAAATATTACCCATAGCTTTTCAAGTTAAAACTAATTTTTCTCCCAATGAAATGAAGGAAGCAAACCTAAACAAACTCGCTTCTGAGTCACAGTGAATGTTAGAAAGGTGGAAATAAAAGAGGAGTGTCACCTAACTGTTTCTGTGTTTAAATGAAAGCTCTCCTGTGCCAATGTGGAAGACAGAGTGACCTGGGCAAGAATGGAGACAACAAGATGCATTAGGAGATGACTGAATTTATCTAAGTTAGTGATGACAAGGCAATGTCCAAAGGTCTGGAAGTAAAGATGTAGAGGTCTGGGTGTAGACATGAAGCAAAGTGGAGAAAAGAGTAATTGTTTGGTAGACAGGAAATGGATCTGAAGGTGAGAAAAGGGTCAAGGATGACCAAGTGGTGCATTGCTAAAGTAGGTGATACAGGAGGATCAGAAGGTCTGTTGTGGGTGTGACAGTGTAAGAAGTGGGTATGATCAATTTAAGAAACAAAAAATTGGAAGAGTTGGAAGTCAACTTTCCTCAGGAAAGAATGGTATCCCCAAAATGGGGAGGGTAAGTAAAATACAAATGAAGAGGTTGGAGGTTGAAAATAAAGAAAACACCAATATTTGAAGAGACAAATAAATACAAATCAAAGAAGTATACTTAGTAACAATGAAAAGAAAAATAAGACAATGAGGAAAACACCCTATATAATAAAAGGCTAATATGCAAATTTTCCCCTTGGGAGTTTGACCAACATGGAGTTCAACCACTCACTATGACGTGTGCTGACTACCAGAGGGCAGCATGGAATGAAAGAAGGCCCCGGCTGGCAGCTGGCAGCTGGCAGCCGGGAGAAGGCAGGCCCCAATAGGCCCTGATCACTGGCCAGGCCTAGGGACCCTACCCATGCATGAATTTCATGCACCGGGCCTCTAGTCAGGTTATATAAGCAGTTATTTTACCATCAGAGGCTCTTGAAAGGGAGAACCGTGATTTTGAATGTCTGGATTCTCTCTCTCTCTCTCTCTCTCTCTCTCTCTCTCTCTCTCTCTCTCTTTTCCCTCTCTCTCTCTGGAAAGCACTGGTACATCTCTATATTTGTTTGATGTTAGTATCCTTTCTGATAAATTAGCCTATGCAGTGTTAAGCATTTAGAATATCACCCCTGCCTCTAACTGCAGCTTTCTCTACTTCTTTACATCTGCCCCACCCTTGGAGCTTATTACCCTAAGAACAAAGCAGTTTCCTGCCTCTTGTTGGTAATACCAGCTCTAAAATGTTTTGTGAAAGAGGCATGATATAGTGAATGAGGAGTTATACACCCCTGGAGTCCTACATTATGGCCCTTATTAGCTTAATGACCATGGTACATTATTTAAACTTTCTGAAAATCAACTATTTAAATAATAAGAATAAAAAAAAAGAAATCCAACAATGTTATAAATGTTAAATGAGATGCTGTGTGTGAAACAACTTAACATGTAACCAAAATGATATAAGTACCCAATGTTCATTTCCACTTTTTCTGCCAAATCATTTATGTCTCTTCAAAATCATTGATGTCAAAGATGTCTTTGCACCCTTATATTCCTGAATCCTAAAATTAGGCCCCTTTCCTACTGGTAGTCTTTATATAATAATTAAGATCAGTGCTTCATTCTCTTCTTAAAGAACTCTTTCAAAGAACCAACTATTCAAAAGAAACACAAAGAGAATGACCATCTACATAAAAAAAAAATTGCACTGCTAATCATTATTTTACTCATTCATACAAACTTCTTTTGCCTATATTTTCTTAAGTAATCTGGGTAAGATTGTGTCTTTCATTGTTCACTCTTTCATCCATTTCAGCATTATCTTCTTACTCTTTAGGAAATATACAGTAATGGCTCAACTGATGAAGTGTTGAAATAAACATCTGCTCATACACATCCTGTTGAAATGCAGACTAAAGCCTCAAGCATTTTTAGCTGACAAGTTCTCTGTACATATGCAGCATTTTACACTTACCAAGAAGAACTCTCTATGCTACAATCACACAAAAATGTAATCTTCAGCACTGTAACCTATGAAGATTTTCTTTTGAATTCTATAATTTCCATGATGCTATAACTAACTATAGACATGATGTTATAGCCTGAGTTATAAAGATTTTGATCTTCACAGGAAGACCAAATTAAAATCAAATTAAAGTAATTTTGAATGAAACAAATAAAAATCTATGATTTCCAGATGGGATAAATCTTTAATTGGAGATGGAGTGGATGAGAGAATTTTTTTTTTTTTTCAAAATAAGAACACCACTAGGCTCATCTACAACAGGGGTGATGAATAGTATCACACAGTAGTGAACAGAGCACTAGATTGATATCAAGAGTCCTCATGCTTTACTCCTGACTCATGTGTAAAAAGTTGAATCAATGCTCTTGACTCCATTATCAATATCTCTATAAAAAGTGGGTATTGGATGTAAGAACTCTAAAGGGAAGCAAACTAGAGCCACATGGAATATAAAAGCTAGTCAACAAATTCTAGTTGTCCTCCTCTAATTATAACCTTAATAGGCTATGATTTTAGAGCTATTAGTCACATACAAATGTATTTTGATTGACTCTACCCAAATGCAGTTTAATAGCAACTTTAAAGTGAATTTAACAGTCAACTCCTTGTATAATCTTTCATAGTAGCAATTTTAAATGTGATGTTTTGGCTGTTAAGGAAATACTCATATTATCTAAAGTAAGGATATGATACAGACAAGCTTCCCTCCCATAATATTGTTTTAAATAATACTGTAGATAGTCTAGTCAATAGTTTCCATAATAATACAGCCCCCAAACACTTCAGCATATCTAATTATATACTTTATAAAGCAAATATATTCATTTTTATTTATGTGATGAAGACATATCACAGTATATGTTGAGCTTTTGAGGAAGATATCATCTAGACATTGATTTTAAAAACAGTCTTCAAACAGTCGCTGGCATGGGGCTTTGTGTATAGCATGGACATCTATTGCACTGAATTGGTTGAGACGAATTAGAATAACAGGACCAAGTTTCAGCCCAACAGGCAGTAGAAGGTTTGGATTGATTAGCACATTATACCTTTAAAGTGCAAAAAGAGATTGTGAGTGACTGCATCAAGGTTAATTGGTGAAGAAAACCTGCAAGGTAGTCATCAAAGAAAAAAAGAAAGGAAACTTAAGAAATTAAAAACAGCCCTGACCGGTTTGGCTCAGTGGATAGAGCGTCGGCCTGCAGACTGAAAGGTCCCAGGTTCGATTCCGTTCAAGGTCATGTACATTGGTTTTGGGCACATCCCCAGTAGGGGGTGTGCAGGAGGCAGCTGATCGATGTTTCTCTCTCATCGATGTTTCTAACTCTCTATCCCTCTCCCTTCCTCTCTATAAAAAATCAATAAAATATTAAAATATATTTAAAAAAAAAAAAAAAAAAAAAAAAATCCAAGATAATCCCTTGACCTGAGATTACAGAGCCTGGCAAACTCAGCAATGATGTTTTTCACTTCATCCATAACACATGCTGTTCTTCTCTGGTCCTGAAAATAGCATGTGACCTATGAAACATCCTGTTAGCTGTTTCAGGAAAGCACATTTTCTTCTGAAAAGAAATCGGTTTAAAAATCAAAGAAACAAGTACAAACACAAAGCCAAACACACTGGGGTCTACGTTGGGCACTAACTCAAAATGTCATGTCATTTGAACATGCCTCCTGTTTTTAATGGTGCTTCACTTGGGTCTAATCACATTCAAACCCTGCTGGGTTGCATGCTATCATATGCTTTAAAAAAGTTTATGCCAGACACAACTAAAATAAAAGCTCACACTAGCTAGCAGCTGAAGCACAGAAAGAAGAGGCCTTCGGGAATCAGTTCTATCTGGTATTACTGACTTACCAGGTCATCTCTGACATGTTGCCCACCTGTGTCTTTGTTTCCTCATTGTTAAAATCACAGTGATCATTAGACATGATTGATCACCTAAGACTGTCATATTTATTTTCCTTAAGTTACAATCAGAAGCCTGTTTTAGGGAACCAGACAAACAGTTCTATCGTCATGAAAGGATGATATAAAACTTTCTTCCCAAATATTTCAAATGATGAGTTTTCTTCTTCTGATCATTTTAGCTTTGTGAAAGGTCATTATAAATTGTATGTGCACATCAAACAGCGATGTATATCTTCAGGCGAGTACATAAGAATAACTGGTCCTTTGATTATTTTCCCCTGATGTTTGAACATTTGCTCACGAAGCCTTTGCTATGTCTTTTATTGTTGACATTCAAATGGAATTGAACCAAGAGTTTTCTGGTCAGAAGAAGAAAAAGGACAAAACTGATGTGAGCCAAAGGAGCCTGTGATAGTGTCTGACAATTTCCCAATGTGATTGCTTCCTCACCCCAGCTGTCAGAGTCTTGTAATCAGAAACAAAGTGCTTTTTATGATAAATGCCTTGGGGTAAATGTACTCACAAAAGATATTACAGTTTTACTTTCTTTTACTTGCTCAAGAAAAATCTTTATCTTGAAATGCCTTATTATTAGCTGGTTCTCAAAAGGAAAATATGTACACAAATACACTCTTCAACTTTGGCTCATATAGCTAAGCAGTGACCACACTATATTTTATTTTCCTAATCCCAGAACAACTAAACATTAACATGTTTGCTTCCTCTGAGTAACTGGATTTGACCTGAAATATGAAATATCATTACTGGCGGGGCAGGCCTCTCTTCCCAAGGTAAATTAAAATGGCATAGGTGTAAAAACCACTCCTGTAGAAAGATGCATTCCTTCTGCGGGACTCAGTCTGTGCCACTGACAAAATAATCGGACACCAAGAACAAAACTGTGAGCCACTGAGTGAGTTGGAGGCTGTGGTCCACAGGCTTTGGGCTGAAGATGTGGGGAGGCTAATGAAATGCTGAGGAACTGTGAGTTCTGGGTAGACACAGCGGGACCTTGTGAGAGCTACTGAAGGACTGTGATGGGATGACAGATTTCAGCAGATCAAAGAGGCTCCCGTAGTCACAGCAGTACTGGGCACTGTTTGAGATGAGCTGTACTGGAGTCAGCAAACACAGTGAATGCACATTTTTTCTATGGCCTTAGTCCAAAGTGGGGAACCCACCAAATGGCAACAGACACCCTTCAATCAGACCAACAGCCATTGAGCAATACCCTTTCAGCATCAAAAGGGGCAAAACTTAAAATGATAGAGTGACCTCAGATAGGTAGTGGCAGGAACACTTAACCATCTGCATCCAGCAGAATCCTTCCTCAGGTTAAGTCCGGGTTCAGGTGAGAACCCAAAGTGACTGGTCTGTTACAAGTTCTCACTTAACTTTGTCAATAGGTACTTGCAACTATGGCAAAACCACATATATACATACATACCTTGTTTTATTGTGCTTCACAGATATTGTGTGTGTGTTTTTTATAAAAAAGTTATAACTAGCTCAGATTATGGTTAACATGTTTTACCCATAAACTATTTTTAATTTAGGTATGTATTTTGTTTTCTTAGACAATGCTATGACACACTATGTATCCTGTAAACATCACTTTTATATACACTGCAAACCAAACAATTTGTGTGACTAGCTTTATTGTGGTGATCTGGAACCAAACCCACAGTATCTCTGACCTATGCCTGTATAATGAAACTAATTTTACCACAGGCTAATTGATATAAACAAGAGTTAAGTTCCTATTTAATGTCATCAACTCTATAACAAAACAATGTTGAGCAAAAAGATGTTATACAATGACCTGCTGTATTTATAAAATCATATGAATAAATCTAAAAGCCTGGTGATATCTGCTGGAGGACCAAACTAAAAATAGCCAGAGGTACTCAGACTGCATTTAGAATGCTAATTGTCTAGTACTATATTAATAAAAATGAATGTTTCCAATTCCAGGGAACAGTGTGAGATATGAAGCAAGCATAAGGCCTGTTGCTAAATGGCCTCTAATGTTTATTCAGCCCAACCCCTCTAGCCCAGAGCTTTCTTACTCTAGGGGACTGCTGAGCTGCTCCTCCCTTTCCCATCTATCCCAGCTGTACCCTTCTTAATCTAGAATTAGTACAAATCTTCTTACTTAACCAACACCATGACATTCGCAGTGTGAAATCTCAAAGTTGACCTCAGATCAGTGGTTCTTAGTCTGAGCAAGCATCAGAATCACCTTGAAACCTTGTTAAAACTGGAGTGTGGGCCCATTCACACAGGGTCTGGTCTATAGGTCTCAGGCAGGGCCAGGAAATGTGCATTTCTACAATTCCCAGATGATGTTGAAGCCACTAATTTATGATTATCTCTTATACTATAATAGTCTCCCATTATATATAATATCTCCATTATCCTATTCTAGAGGCCCAGTGCACAAAATTTGTGCACTCGGGGGGTGGGGGCCTCAGTCTGGGCTGCACCCTCTTGCAGTCCAAGAGCCCTCGGGAAATGTCCGACTGACAGCTCCTGCATTGAGCGTCTACCCTCTAGGTGGTCAGTGCGCATCATAGCAACCAGTTGTTCCGCTGTTCGGTCAATTTGCATACTAGCCTTTTATTATATTAGCAACCGACTGGTTGCTATGATGTGTACTGACCATCAAGAGGCAGACACTTGACGCAGGAGCTGCCCCCTGGTGGTCAGTGTGCTCCCACAAGGGGAGTGCCATTCAGCCTCTCCTACCTCTGCATCAGTTGGACATTCCCCCGAGGGCTCCTGGACTGTGAAAGGGAGCAGGCCAGGCAGGACACCCCTCCCCACCCCGAGTTCATGAATTTCGTGCACCGGGCCTCTAGTAGTATATAAAAAATAAAATACCAGAGCTCAAAAGGTTATAGAAGATGTCTCATTCTAATACCACCTTTTAGAGGATACTAAGTTTCAGGAAGATTATAGAGAATAACGAACACTATAATATATAAAAGTTATTTCCAGTTCAGAGAGCCTTTCATGGTGTCATCCTACGTCTTAGATGCTTCCATTTAATGTTTTCAATAAGCTTTCTTCCTAAAAAGTTCAACTGAATTTATATTTTCTGGAGAAAACGTTAGGAGAGGCTTTTAGAAAAGGAAGGTGACTCTTCTGCATTAAGCATCAAATAAGAATCATACTCTCAAGTTTATAATGATCACCTTCAGATTTTTAATTTTAAAGGTATTTTCTTCATTTGTATATGAATTGGACTATTCTTGGGTATTTAGAGAACAACACATTTGAATTTGTTGAGTTTGCTAAAATAAGGTTTACTTTTTTTGTCAGCAGCCTGTTTGTTTAATTTCACTGTGGAAAAAAATAGTTATTACCTTTATGAATAAAACTCTGAGACAACACATTTTTTCACTTGTGTTGAATTTCAAATATATTCATGGTGTATGTGAAATTGTGTGTGTGTGTTGGAAGAAGATAGGAGGAGGAGGTTTTTAGAGGAACCAGAGGGATGCAGCAATATCTCTTTTTTGGCTTCATTTTCCTTTTGATTTGACTATTCTTGACAGATATCACTTCAAAGCAATTTTCAATATTTCCATTACATAGCTAGATATTTGGTCATATTTGTAAACAAAATTTGAGCTAGACTTATGCAATAATGGACAATGAATCACATAAAATACAAACTCAAATCTACCTGCAAGCTAATTTATAGACATCTACCCCAGCTGTACCCTTCTTAATCTAGAATTAGTACAAATCTTCTTACTTAACCAACACCGTGACATTAGCAGTGTGAAATCTCAAAGTTGACCTCAGATCAGTGGTTCTTAGTCTGAGCAAGCATCAGAATCACCTTGAAACCTTGTTAAAACTGGAGTGTGGGCCCATTTACACAGGGTTTGGTTTATAGGTCTCAGGCAGGGCCAGGAAATGTGCATTTGTACAATTCCCAGATGATGTTGAAGCCAATCCAGGTTATTGAGATAGATTTTCATGTAGAAAAGATATGGGTTTTGAAGGGAAATTTTAAAATCAAGAAGTATTGCTTGTTTTTGTTGTGGTAGTTTTTATTAGTTTCAGTCCCAAATCCGATGGCTCTGTCTTCATTTGAACAGAGGCATGAGCTAGTACACAAATATTTTCTACTTTAGGTGAATACTTGATACAGAAGAAGTGAGAATGGCAGGCAACAGGAATTCTTTAGAAAACATGCTTCTCCTGGAATAGTGGAAGGTGTTTTATCCAGTATCTTAAGTACTTCCAAAAAGTTGCCAATTATTTTCAGCCCATCCAAACTATTGGAATCTTTAGTTACCTGGAAGTTTTGAATAATATTCATTTGAGGTTATCCACAGTTGCAGTAATTCAGAGGCTAATTCCTTAAGCTACCAGTACCTCTCTTATAATGAAAACTAGAGGTCCAGTGCACAAATTAGTGCATGGGTGGGGTCCCTCAGGGTGGCCTGCAGGGAGCAGGCTGAAATCCACAGTCCAATGCCCCCTGTTGCACCCGCCTTCCACTCCCTCTCATCCCAGCCCTCTGCACCTGCCACAGGCTCACGCCCAGTCAGTCCTGATTGGGAGAGCCTTGTGCCGCCATAGCAGTGCTCACCAGCCATGAGCCCAACATCTGGTGCCCTTCCTGAGGGTGTGGGGGGCTGGGATGTGATCGGCCCTCTGGACAGGCAGGGGGATGTCCTTGCTGGTCTGGAATCTGGGTTTGTCAACACTGACGTTCACACAGGTTGTTGGAAGCCACCTGGCAGCCGCTTTTATATTGTTTCTTTCTTGCAGAGCATCTAGGGAGGGGAAGTGGTCCCAGTGTCCGAGGCCAAGTTCCAGGAGGCCTGCAGCACGGTCAGGATCAAGCCGGCAGCACCAGTCTGTCCGTGCCTGGCCCATTCTCCAGAGATTGGACCTGCAGGACTACTGAGGGAGGGAGTGGCTGCTGCCGGGCTGGTGGGCCATGGGAACAGGTCAGTCAGCTGAGCTGTGCTCCCACTGTGGGAGTGCATTGACCACCAGGGGGAAGCTCCTGCATTAAGCATCTGCCCCCTGGTGGTCAGTGCACGTCATAGCAACCGGTTGAGTCACTTAGGCTTTTACGTATATACCATATTTTCCAGCATATAAGACGACTGGGCATATAAGATTTTCCTGGGTTAAAAAGTCGTTTTATAAGCCAGAAAATACAGTATATACATATATACATATTATATATACGGTATACATACCAGAAAAGCAGAGTTACCGTATAAGACGACTTTTTAACCCAGGAAAACCTTATACGCCCAGTCGTCTTATATGCCGGAAAATACGGTAGATTAGTTTGATCCATTCCCATTCATTTATTTTGCCTTTACTTCCCTTGCTTTTGGGGTCAAATTCATAAAATCCTCTTCACAACCAAGGTCCATATGTTCAATACCTATGTTTTCTTCTATGTAATTTATTGTTTCAAGTCCCATATTTAGGTCTTTGATCCCATTTTGAGTTAATTTTTGTAGAGGGGGACAAATAGTCTATTTTCATCTGTTTACATGCAGCTTTCCAATTTTCCCAGCACCATTTATTGAAGAGGCTTTCTTTTCTCCATTGTATGTTTGGAGCTCTTTTGTCAAAAATTACTTGCTCATATGGATAAAGATGCAATGCATATATACAATGGAATATTACTTAGACACAAGAAAGACAAAATGCTTTCATTTGCAACAACATGGATGGATCTTGAGAATATCATGCAAAGCAGAATAAATCATACAGAAAAAGCCAAGAACCATATGATTTCACTCATTTGTGGTATATAAAACTGATAGCAACAAATAAAAAATCAAGAACAAACAAACAAAAACTCATAAACACAGACTTATAATGAACACCAGATGGGAGGGGAGTGGGGGTGATAAAGAATAAAAAGTGTGATGGAAGGAGATTTGACTTTGGGTGGTGGGCATGCAATGCAATATACAGATGATGTATTATAGAATTGCATACTTGAAACCTATATAATTTTATTAGCCAATGTCATTCCAATAAATTTAATATAAAAATTAAATATAAAAAGCATAAGGACTTCAAATGGTTTGTTATGTTATACATTTTTAAATTTGGGCTTCTAAGAGACAGGGGCTATGAATAGTCTTCTTATTCACCATGGAACCTCAGGTAATCTAGTGTACTATTCAGATTGAACCTATAGTCAGATTTCACATCTCTGAAATTCTCTGTGGGAATGCAGCACTGTGATGATGGAAAGACTATGAAATGCCACCTGGTTACAGATACCTTTGTTTAGGGAAATGAATTCTTAAATAATTTTGACCAGTTTCTTGATGAAAGATTACAAAAATAATTGGTTTTGAGTTAGTTCTCTTTAAGCAAAGAGGTATTTTAGAGATGTAGTGGGCCTTGACCTAGGAAGCTTTATAATTTAGCAGGAAAAACATCCATGTAACTGTTAATTTAAAGTGTAGGGGACAATTAAATCAGTGTTTCAATATAGATAAAATCAAAGTGCTATGGAAGAACAGAGGTAGGAGTGATTAAATTGACCCAGGGTCATTGGAGGAAGGTGTCAGGTTGAAAAAGGTAGCATCTGAGCTGGACCAGCTTTGGTAGGTAAAGAGAATTATAGGGAAGACACGATGAGTTAGGAACCTGCATGGAATTGTCTGGGAAAATGTTGAATGTAATCAGAGTGGAGAATTAAGAAGGGTGAAGAAATGAGACAACATATTGGAAGTTCCAGTTTGAGCAAGACTTTTGATGCCATGGTAAATCATTTGAAATTTATTCTTCTGACAATTACATACCACTGAAGGTTGTGAGCAAAGGTACGACACTATTATTATGCTTCAGGGAAATTAGGGTGGTTCTAACTACTTCCCTGCACTCGTTTACTACTTACTCTCATTGCACTGCACACCCATGGGCCTCCCTGCTGTTCTATAAACACACCGAGCGAGCATGTTTTTATGTAGGGGCCTGTAAACGTGCTGCTCCTCCTTCCTGGAAACCTCTTTTCCCATGACTTCCTCCTTATTCCTTCTCATCTTTCATTTCCCTATGCAAGTGTCACTTTGTTAGGCAAAGAATTCCCTCGTCTGAATTCTCGTCTCCCTTTATTGCTATATTTTTTCTATAGTATATGCCACCATCTAGCATACATTATATAGCACTCCCTACAATTTACTCTCCATAAGGGCCATGCTTTTGTTTTTGTTTTTGTGTGTGTTTTTTTTGTGTGTGTGTGTGCTTGTTTCTTTGCTTTGTTTTCCTGCTGTGTTCCTTGCTTAGAACAGGGCTTGGAATATACTTGCTCAACAAATATTTGTTAACGAAAAAGAGACGAAGAAGAAACACGTCTTAGCCATCTCAGGTTGCAATAACAAAATGCCAAAACTGAGCAGCTAAAAAAAACAGAAATGTATTTTCTCACAGTTCTGGAAGCTGGACGTCTGAGATCAGGGTGGCAGTTTGGTTATGTTTTGGTGAAAGCTCTCTTCCTGGCTTGCCGATGGCTGCTTTCACGAAATATCCTCAGATGACAGGGAGAGAGGTCTCCACTCTTATGGCTTCACCTAAAACTAGTTATTGCCAAAGCCCCTCCTCCAAATACTACCAAATGGGGGTTAGAGCTTCATCATATGAATCTGCAGGGACACAAACATTCAATCCATAACAGGCAATTAGAGAAGAAAGATGGGGAATGAATGGGGTAGTCTCTTATTTCAAGGGAGGAAATAATTCTGGCGGCAGTTAGCCAGCACCCTGTCAGCATCTGATCTCTCCCTCTGCCACCGATAGTCTCAGAGAAAGACTGGAAATAAAGAAGAATGACTACCACATGTCAGAAATTTAAAATACCTTCTAAGTGGAGTAAAGATGGGAATGTAATGAAAGAGGCATAAAGGACCAATCAGAAATCAATATAGGTAACATAGACAAAACCCATTCACTCCTCAAACACCATTACTTTGGAAGAATAAAGAACAATAAGCTAAGGTAAGTGAAAAAAAAATCTCTTCATGAATGCACAGCTAGAAGGCCTGGCAAAGTTTCCTTTACTGCCGTGCAGTGAACCTGGACATTGGAATGATTCCTGAAGTGGACAGTGACAATCTGGTCAGGAAATCTGTCCTTTGGGATCAGATGAGAACTCTAGGCACCGAAGTCAGAAGTGAGAGTTCAGAGTAGACAGAATTCTTTTTCTAGCTAGGGTCTCTGTCAAACAAAACTAGCCCAGCTGTGCTTCCCACTAGATGGGAAGATGATAAAATCCATTGCATGTATAATAAGTCAAGTGGATAAAAAAGAAGGGGCCATTTTGTTAAACAAGAGGAATTCAGCCCTCCAAAAGAGACATATTGGATGTAGCAGAGAACATGGATCAATTCAGAGATGAGTTCTAAAAAGCTTGAGAAAATATATCAATTCAACTACTTCATTTTAAAGAAAAAATATATTTAAGATTTGGAAGAGAAGAGAAATATGGCTGCCAAATTAAAAATTGGGAGGGATACCTCCACAGGCAAAAGATGATAGAGGAAATGATTATTGATATAGTTGATAAACTTTAAAATATCACTGAAAAACCTACAGGAAAGGAGAAAGGGAACATGTGAGAGATGTACAAAATAAAACAGAGATTCAATCCATGTGTAAAAAAAAATCCAGAATTACAAAAATATTATTTTAAAAAGAATAACAATAGTTAAAATCACTAAAAAATGCATGCACATAAATAGTAGTGATAGTGATTATATGTGGATTATAGTAAACTATGACACACAGAAAACATCCACATCCTACCTAATAAAATAGTAATATGCAAATTGACCGCACCTTCGCTATGCCCAAGCCACGCCCACCAGCCAATCAGGGTGAGTATGCAAATTACCCAACAAAGATGGTGGTTAATTTGCATACGCTGAGGGAGGGAGGAGTGAAGACTGAAGACAACTTAGAAGGAAGAGGGAGGAAAAGCGGAAAGCAAGGTGGCTGCCAGAGGGAAAGCTTGGGCGGCGGAGCGGGGCGCAATGGCGGCAGCGGCAGCACACGTGGGCGGCCGCTTGCAGGATTCTTCCTGCAAATAGGCTACTAGTTTATAATAAAATGGTTCAGAGCAACATCACTCCCTTAGCAATCCCCCTGTAACTGCTCAGCCCAGCCCAGCACAGCTCAGCCCAGAGCAGCTGTCACCTGTCTAACTCAAAGGTCACATTTCGATCTACCTTGAGCATAGGCAGTCTTCTGTAACATGCAAAGGGATTCCCATAGGCACCCCGTCACTTTTTTGTTGAGAGAGATTCTTGTTGAAGTAAAACAATTCTTTTTTTTTCTCTAGCATTCAATGAAACAGATATTTATGGCACTTTAGTATAATATTCTTTGATTTTTTAAAATATATTTTTATTGATTTCAGAAAGGAAGGGAGAGGGAGAGAGAGATAGAAACATCAATGATGAGAGAGAATCATTGATCGGCTGCCTCCTGCATGCCCCATACTGGGGACCAATCCCACAATCCTGGCATGTGCCCTTGACTGGAATTAAACCTAGGACCCTTCAGTCCACAGGCTGATGCTCTATCCACTTAGCCAAACCAGCTAGGGCTATTCTTTGATATATATTTTTTAATCTTCCTATTTTCTCTTTTTATCCTGCACAAAAGAGGAGATAATATGGTGGGCTTTTCTTAAAATCCTCAAGCTCTAGCTGTCAAATGAGAAGTCAAATGGAAGTCTACAGTCAGCAAATGGTTAAGTCTAGACAAAGTCTGTTATGTAGTAAGTATATACAGTGTCTTGGGACCAGGGAAATATCAGAAAAATAACTTAAGAATTTAACCTCCCCTAAAAGAAGATAAAGATGAAGACAAAATTATAAACAAGAGAATAAAGTAAACTAAACATAACAAAACAAAACTTGTTCCAAGTTTCACCTGGGATACTATATCCTTTGACTTATGATTTCCTGGAAAAAACAGGTAAAATCTAACAGCTGCTTTGAATGAATCTTTTTAGCATTTTCTAAACTTTGCTCTTTGCTACAGAGATGTACCTTGAAACATTGATTTTGTGGGAGGAAAAAAGTTCCATGATTTGGTAAATTTTGGAAATTCTTTTGTAAAAATTATTTTTCAGTTACAGTTTACTTTCAATAGTGTTTTGTGTTAGTTTCAATAGTACAGCTTAATGGTTAGATAATCATACTTTACATACTTTTTTTCTCGCTATTTTCAGTAACCTAGAGAGTATTATTCTAAGTGAAATAAGTCAGTCAGAGGAAGACAAGTATCATATGCGGAATCTAAAGAACAAAATAAATGAACAAACAAAATCGAAACAGACTCATAGCAGAGAGAGTGGATGGGTATTTTCCAGAGGGGAGGGGAATTTGGGAGACTGAAAGAAAAGGGTGAAGGGATTAAGAAGTACAACTTGGAAGTTACAAAATAGTCACAGAGAAATTCTTTATGCTGTACTCCCTCTTAGAGAAAGGATATATTAAAAGCTTTGAGAAATCCTACGGAAATATGTTTTTGTTTGTTTAACAGTTACCCACATGTAGTTTACCATGGAACCTGCCTCCCTTTATGATAGGGGCCTGCCTGGCCTGGCTTACATTAATAAGTACAAATCTAATTGAAAATGGCAACTTAATAGATTTCTTTAAACTGTGGTCTATTGTTTCAATGTGTATTAAAATTGCCCCTTGAATAACAATTAAACAAACACACATGACCAACTCCCTTAAACTAGGAATGCTCTTTCTCTGCTTATTAATGTCTAACTCAGTGCTGGAGCGCTGACTTCACAATGGTGTAAACTTTTCTGAGCTGCAGTGCTGACAAAGTTTAAAGACAAGCTTGTTCTCCTAATAGCGTCTCTAGTGGTATTTTTATTTGCCCTGCGCTTCCCTGGTTCCCAGAATATGACCTCTGTCTATTTCTGTCTTTTGATGATTATGGGCATGAAGAGACTTAGATATAGAGGGGAAAAGATAATTGCTCTGGGCCACAGGAATATGCAGTGAGTAACTGTACAGAGAAGATTATACACCTTGAAACCCAGTTTTCCCGGCACAGTCATTACTGCTGCCCTACCACCCCATGAGTAAAGGAGATCACTTCTTTCAGAAACTAGTTAATAACATAACAAAGCCCGAGAAAAGAAAATTAAAAATAACAAAATAAAACAAACTCCTTCCACCTTATTCTATTCCTGGCTAAATGCATTTGGCACTATGAATTTGAATTCATTATATTTGATTTATATACCTTTGCCCAGTCATCCAATTGTAGCCTACTTAAGAATTTTGCCTATGGCAAAACAGTTAGAAATCATGCCCATAGAATAACTATAGCCAGAGGTGACTTGGGTTCTGATAATGTCAACATACTTAAAATTGCATTGACTGTATTATAGGCAAGGGCAAATACAACACAGGCCAAATACCAGCATAAAAAATAATTTGACAATGATTGATAGTTTTTACTTATTTGTTTGTTCACTTGTGTTAATTTTTATTTTTGATGGAGTATGTTGGTGGAAGTCTATACTTTTCAGAGATTAGCACTTCAGGAAACATGATATTGGGGGATGCTTTTTGTTTCTAGTCCCCTTTGCTTAATTATCTGGAGCACAGATTTTTATTTTTTTACTAGAGTTAAGCAATTTGGCAAATGCTCCTATGAAGTGCTGCCCCAGCTAAAGTTGGAGACAATTATGCTCAATATTATGGACTAGAGGCCCAGTGTTTTGTATGAAATTTGTGCACGGGATGGGTCCCCTCAGCCAAGCCTGCACTCTCTCCAATCCTGGACCACTGGCTCTTAATCGCTCACCTGCCTGCCTTCCTGGTCGTCCCTCACTGCCACCCCTGCTAGCCTGATCACTCCTCACTGCCTCTGCGTGCCGGCCTGGTCGCCCCTAACTTCTCCCCTGATGGCCTGATCACCCCTCATGGCTCCCCTGCCGACCTGGTCATCACACGCAGCCTGCTGTTCAGTCGTTTGGTCGTCCCTCACTAACCGCCCCCCTGCTGGCCTGGTTATAGGCAGCCATATTGTGAGGATGTGATGGTCAATTTGCGTATTATCTCTATTATATAGGATCAGAAGGAATGGAATAAGATAGGCTTGCCAACATAGGTGATGACATCAAGGCCATAGAATTCTTTTCCTCTGAAACAAAGCAACATACATCTCAAGAGGCTGGAATCTAATAACTATTTGCCTCATGGCTTCTCAATCTCTCCTGTTACTTTGATCTACTTTGGAAATATATTCTCTTCACGGGAAGTTCATAATTCTGTGTTTCCTACATTCCTGTTCCTATGCAATGCAGGAGTGGTGCTCAGGTCGTTAACAAATGGCCATTTCCTTGCAGAGGCATGTGACACGGAACCCATGCCTCCCTGGCAAATTTTTTGTTTTTGTGTTAGCTTTTGCTTCGGTGTGGCTGTATCTTTAGATGCTCTTTGCTGATTTTCTGACTTTCCTTGAATACTGCCAATTGTCTTTAGATCTAGCAAGACCATATCACATTTGGTAGATGGACACAAACACCTTTTCAGCTGTGCCAGCAGAAAGCCCACAATCCACCTGTAACTTTAAAAATTCAATCCAATCCCCAAGAAAGACAAAAAAAAAAAAAATCACTTAACCCAAATACTTGATTTTACTGGCAGAGTGTCTGTCATTCAGTAAACAGTTGTGAGCAAAAGGAAAGAGTCACATACCAATTTTAGAGCTGCTCTGAATCTTTCCAAATGGCTTCTTTAAGAAAATTGGTGTGGCACTCACACAAATACATGCACACACCCTTTACAACAATGGGGTCTATTTGATTCTCCAAAATGAATGAATATGTCCTCCTAGACTATTTCCAATAAAACAAATATCATTTGTTTTGATGGGTTTTTTTTAATACCTCTCCCCTTTTTACATGAACAATGATATTCAGTTGCAAACTGTATGATATTAATTAACTACTCCTTAGGTAGACATTCTGCTTGCTTATTTAGAGATATCCCAAATAGTGATCCATGTCTTAAATAGTTTACTCTGTGGGTGAATTCCAGCATTTCTACCATGGCCATACAACTTATTTACACATATATTTTTATACCATTTTAGGGAAAGGAGAATAAGAAAATATTTGAAACATGAATGTTTAAATTATATAATTTCTTGAGAAGAAAGAAATCAGCTAGTAGTTTCCCAATCAGTGATATGAGAGTAATCTCAAGAATGGCTGAATAAAGTCCCTGACATGTCTCTAAGGGCTTTTAGCTGGAATCTTTAAGTGGCAAGAAGGATTTGAAAAGCAGTTGATTAGCATGGAGGAACCTGGAGAGCATTATACTAAGGGAAATGAGCCAGTCAGAGAAAGATAAGTTTCACATGATCTCATTCATATGTGGAATCTAATGAACAAAATAAACTGATGAACAAAATAGATCTAGAGGCATATAAGCATGGAACAGACTTTTGAACCTCAGAGGGAAGGTGGGGGTGGGTGGGTGGGAGGGAAGAGATCAACCAAGGAACTTGTATGCATATATGCATAACCTGTGGACACAGACAATAGGCGAGTGAAGACCTGGGGTGGGGGTGGGGGCAGACCAGAAGAGGTCAATGGGGGGAAAAAGAGGACATATGTAATACTTTCAACAATAAAGATTTAAAAAAAAAACACCCACAATTGATTAGAAAAAGGACACAAGGACTCAACCCCCCACATGACTGGATCAGTAAGTATGTAGTATCAACAAACTAAGGTAAATGTTCACTCAGGACTTTTGTACTTATTCAATTTTGAATCCCCAGTGCCTGAAACTTGGAAATGAACTGCAAACACTAATGAAATGTCACAATCCACCTGGAAGTCGTGGCTGTCCTGAAGCTGCCCACGAACCCTTCTAGGCTGATAAGGCTCTTTCAAAAGAGCATTACTATGTAATGGAGTCTACTCAATTCTCCACAGCAGGGTAAAGAACACAATATTAGTGCCATATCATTTGTCCAAATTGTCTATGAAATATTTGAAGTGGAAATGGTTTCTTTCAACACCAGAGACCATGTGGGAAATGACCTGTGCAGAGGAGAAGTTGACAAGCACGGTGGGGAATTTCATTATACCTTAGCATTTGACTGGCATGAACAGCTCCCTCTGGCTCTCCCTAACCTCTGGCAAGAGCTTGGAATTGAATCTGTAAATGTTAATCAATATTTCAGGCTTATTAAATAAAGAAAGGCATCGCAAAAATCAAAGTACTAATGGCCAGTCTGGCTCTATGAAGTTCTGTTCAGCTGTCAAAAGCATGATATCCTGCAAGAGAATATATTTCAATAGAATGTTTTCAAATGTATATAAACAGTGTATTTTTTTTCTACCACAATATATGTAATATCAGTGCCTCAGAATATCCAAACCTGTTAAACATGAATACATTTTTTTATTTCTGAAAAGATTGACAACTAATATCCTTTAAGCATACTGAGGGGAAAAATATCATTTGGAGATCATCTTTCAATAATAAAATTCTAGCAAAAAAGCCATACAATATTATTTATATACCTACTTCCCCAAAAAACAACAAAGTCCAGGCATGTGTGAGAACAAAACACAAAAGTATAAAAGCATTAAAAGAAACTATATCCCTGGAACTAGGAAAATGCAAAATTGAGTTTGTGAAAGAAAAATATCTAAACAAATAATAATCAGAAATTTACTTATGAAGAAATAAACCATTTTGATAAAACTAAACTCATGCATTATGATGGGAGAATATATTTACAAACTATATATCAACCACAGGAATTATACCCAAAGATGTATAACAGTTCCAAAAAAGTAAATGAAATAAAAAATAGGCAAAGAAATAAAAGATTAATGTAATATATAGAAAGGAGTTAGAAAATATAAGAAATACTTTTTTCATAAGTAATCAAATATTTATTTTAACAATGAAATCATTTATATTTATTAAATAACAAACATTAAAATGATTTTAAATATCCATTACTGGCAAGAATATGAAGAAATGGTCACTGTCATAATTGTCAGTGTAAATGTAGTTGACATTACACTGCTGGACCATCAGAATTTAAAATGAACATACTTTTTCTATTAATATTTTCACTCCTAGGAATCTATTTTCTAGAATAATGCACACATATGAACAAATTCATACACTGAATGACAACTATACAGTATACTAGGAGTGTTTCTAGAGTGTATGGATCCAGAAGCGATAAAGCAGAAATAAAACAGATAAACATCTAGGTGGAACAGTCAATAAATAAGATGAATAAGACACATACATCACCCACAGTATATAAGGTAGTAAGAGCTAAGGAGAAAAATAACTGTGCAGGGAATAAGGCCACAAATTATTAAGAAATATATTGCAACTTTAGATCAGACAGCCAAATAAGGCCTCACCATGATACTATTTGAGAAAAACATTTAGAAAACAAAATAATAACAATGACAGTAACATTTAGATGTTGGATGACTGAGCATTCCATGCAATATGGTTAAAGATGCCAAGACTGGAGCATGCGGTGCTCAGTGAATAAAAAACACCAATGCAGCTGAATGAGGAGAAGTAAAGGAGATGAGTAAGGGAGGGAATGCAAGTCCAGGCAATGCAGGGGCTGCCTGCCATCATAGGAACGACATGGGGAGTTATGCTCAGACAAGGCTTGCAGAGTCAACCCGACTACTGCATGAAGGAAGCCTGAGGAGCAAGAACTACCTCAGGGAGACCAATCAGGAAGAAAGTTCAGCATCTTTTGCAACATTATAATAGAGAAAGAAAACAAATCCCAAATCTCATCAATATTTTCTTACAGTTTTAGGTAAATTAGGATACTCTAGAATATTATGTGGCCATTAAAAAGAATAAAGTAGACTCATGTACTAAATCCTTAAGACGCATTATTGAGTAAAAAAATGTAGTCACATTGACTTCATTTATGTAAAAAAAAAATACAAAAAGCAAATGTCTTTATCTACATATTAGTCATGAAGAACTTTACGTTGATAACCAAGAAGGGAGACGGGCAAAAGAGGTGGCCTTTTACATTCTGCTCTACACACATTCATAATTCTTGGGCTTTACACAGCATCTATTTATTATCATTGTGTACTTCCAAATATCATACCTGTTGAAGAGGAGAATAAAGAAAACTGTGAATGAAACATGTATTTCTAAGTATGAGTGCTAAAAATATACCTTTTGCATTGTACCCTTGTAATTAAAACATTTTTAGTTATCCCATGATGAACAAATTTTTATTATTTAGCTATAAAATGAATATTCTAAAGAATAAAAGTAATTTGTAAAAGCACCAAGAGTCAAAATCAAGTCTTACATACATTCAGAATTACTAATGGATAACCAGAATAGAAAGACAATTTTCCATGCAGCACATTTCTTTAAACAGAAGGGTAACTACAATCTAGGTCAACTTTCTAGGTGTGTGTGTGGTATTTTTTTAAGGTAAATTTAGTAAGTCAATTGGGTTAAGAGAAAAAAAAATATTTTGTGAAGAAATGAACAGCTTTTGAATTCAGTCAAGTTGTCTTAATGGGATCTTCCAAAAGCATAGGTATTTTGACGTGAACACAGAAAATTCCAAAGTGACAAAATAGGTTCAGCATTTGACATTACCCTTTAGACATTTCAAATAGATGTTTAAAAATATACAGTATTTAAAAACTGGTTAAGTATCCAGGAGGAAAAAAGTAAGCAAGTTTCTCTCATACACTTAGGAAAAATAAATACAAGATGAATTCAAAATATAAAAATAAAGTATTAAAATGATTAAGATATTTGTGAATATTCATATAATTTTTATGTGGGAAATGTGTTTTTAGACTGGCACCAAACTCAGAGACCAAAAGGACAGGATGGATAGTTTTGATTAAATGCCATTTTTAAGGACTTGTACAATACAAATAATCAAGGATAAATGAAAAAGAAAAAATGTAACATAAATAAACAAGTAGCTTTAATATATAATGTGTTCTCACAAAACAATAAGAAACAATGGATCTTTAATAAAAAATAATACACTAAGGATATTAACAGTCAATTTATATACACAAAAATGTAATGCAAATGGTTAATGAGGAGTTTGTTAAAAGATTGAATTAAATCAGTAATAAAATGCAATTTCAAACAAGATACTATCCTTTACATCAGCAAAATTAATGTGTGTACCTGTATGTGCATGTGCACACAATGTAGGTGAGTGTGTGTGTGAGAGAGAGGGAAAGAGAGACAGAGTCAGAGAGAGAGAGATCTGTCAGAAAGTATCACATTTCAGAGATCCATTGTCCTTAACTCTCCCTTGGAATCAAATCATCCCATTGGCTTTCCAGTATGCTTATTTCTCTGTTACCAATCAATCTCCCTTGTTCCCAGTTTCCTCTATTGCTACTACCCTAGCCTACTTTTTCCCATAATTTGATGCACTTCTTGAAAAGTCTTTATCTTACTGGACATGTTTCTTCCCTTGAATTTTGTGGCACCACACACTCCTGGTTTCTTCCCACACCTCTAGCAATTCTTCCTATCTCCTTTGTTGGCTCATCACCTTTACTTGGCTGATGAATGTGGACATTCCTTTAGCCTCAGTCCTAGACCTTTTATTTCTTCTTCCTTTACATTATCTTTCTAGACCAACTCAGTTTTGTAACAACCAAATCTCAGGTGACACCTAACTGTACATGATAAGTCTCTGAACATTGAAAACTCTGAACTGGTGGATCAAAACTGCATGCTTAATATATTCATTTAGACATTCCAACGGCATTTCAACTTCACTTGACCAAAACTAAATTAAGTGATCTTTGATCATCCAATATTGTCTACTTCAGTGCATAACACCTTCAACCATTCAGTTATGAGAGCTAGAAATCTAGGCATCATTTTTGGTCTCTGTCTTTCTTTACCAGACATATTCAATTCATCACAAAATATCTCTGATATGTACATGTCTATGTTCATCAACATTATCATAATTCAAGCTACTATAAACCCTTACCTAGAGTGTTATAATAGCCTACTGATTCCCAGAGCATTCATTCATGTGCCATACCAGTATGGAATGATGTAGTCAAAACATATTGTATCATGCCAATGCAACACTTAGAATACTTTAGTTGTATTTTTTTTTTTTTTTTTAAGAACAACAGCAGCAAACCCATTTCCTAACATGTATTCTAAAGTTTAAGAAGTCTAGCTCCTACTAAGCCTCATGCCATACCACATTTCCTCTAGGTCAATTGTTTCCTAAGTATAATTTTTAGACCAGCAGCATAAATACTTCCTAGGAAATTATTAGAAACACAAATTTTTCAAGCCCCACCCAAACCTACTAAATCAGAAACTCTGCTGGAGTGCGAGGACCAACAGTGTATATTTTATCCAGCCCTCTAAGAAATTCTGATGCATGACAGCTTGACAACCAGATCCCTGTGCTCCATCTACAGTGGCCTTTTCTTTTCCTGGAAGTAGCCACGCAGGATCCTACTTTTTTGCATATGCTGTTTCCTCTGCCTGACATTCTATTTCTCTTTTAAAATAGTTATTTCCTATTCTTTTAGATCACAACCCATTTATTGGACCTCAATTGGTCAAATGTCCCTTTGTTTTCTCTCATAGCAGTTTGTCTCTCTTTTTTTTAATACTTATCACAATTTTAATGTTAGGTATATTTTTAGGTGACTGTGTAAGTATTTTCTGCTCTCCACGCCCGGTAGAATGTAGGCCAGTGATGGCCAGATTGTGTCTCTTATTGATCATCATTGTACCTGAAGCATTTAACACATGGCTTGGCAGAAACTCAAATATCAAATATTTTAAATGAATGAATACTGGTATATAGATTAACATGTCCATGAAACTAAATGATTTTAGTACTGTTCTGAGGATGATCGGATTATTTTTTTCCCATATTTCCATTATCTTAAGTGACCATGAGTATGCATTATGAATAAGAAACAAATATATTCTAGGGCAGCGGTCAGCAAACTCATTAGTCAACAGAGCCAAATATCAACAGTACAACGATTGAAATTTCTTTTGAGAGCCAAACTTTTTAAACTTAAACTTCTTCTAATGCCAATTCTTCAAAATAGACTCGCCCAGGCCGTGGCATTTTGTGGAAGAGCCACACACAAGGGACCAAAGAGCCGCATGTGGCTCGTGAGCCGCAGTTTGCTGACCAGGGTCCTAGGGGAAAACAACTACATGTCAAATATAAAATTTAGACCCAAAATTAATATCTACTTATAAAGAGAATAGTCACTTTTAACAGAAAGTTTTACTCACTGTGATGTTTAACTATATATGTCTATTACACTGGGACATGGGATGCCCAGGTGTCCAGTTAAACATTATTTGTGGGTGTGTCTGTGAGAGTGTTTCCAGAAAAGATTATCATTTGAGTTAAGAAACTGAAGAAAACAGATGACCTTCTCCAATGTGCCTGTGCTTCAACCAATTCCTTGAGGGCTTGAACAGCACAAAAAGGCTGAGGAAAGTTGAATACTCTGGCCTGCCTAGCTGAATGGACTAATCATCTTCTGCTCTCGGCACTCTGGTTTTAAGACTCTTAAACTTGGACTGGAGTCTATACTATCAGCTCTCAGAACTTCTAACTGCACCACCTGCTTTCTGAGCCTCCAACTAGCAGACAGCAGATAGTGGGAATCCTCATCCTCCATAATCATGTGAACCAATTCCTTATAATAAACCTTATTTTATATATATCCTATTGATGCTGTTTCTCTGGAGGACTCTGATAATATGTTCATCACTACTACTGAATTTAATTTTTATGAAATAAATACCAACTATGTTTTTGGCTGAAGTTGTGGATATTAAAAGTTAAATGACTTAAAATATTTTATAAAATGTTATTTACATATTTATATATATATGTGTGGAGATACTTTAGAATATATAATTAGGTATATTGATTAGGTATGTAAAATATATATACAGATGTGTATATATATGTATTTATATAACATATATATGCGAAATTAAGAACATAGATTATTGTAATGGCACCCAGATAAAGGAACACATTTTTACCAGCACCCCAGAAAAACCCTTCCTGCTATTTCCAGCCAGTGTCCACGGAGAATAACCATTATCCCTGACTTTTTAGAAGTACAGATTGTTTTTTCCTGTTTTTAATAGTTTATGTAAATTGAACCAAACATCTACTCTTTTGTGTTAAGCTTCAACAGTGTTTGTTAGATTCACTCTTCCTTTTTTTCTCTTTTTTTTCTTTTTTATTGTTTAAACTGTTACATATGTCTCCTTTTTCCCCCCATCAACCTCTTCCTGGCCACTCCCAACCCCCAGGACAAGCTAATATGCCGTTGGTTATGCAAATATGCATGCATGCAACTCCTTTGGTTGATCTCTAATCCCCCCTCCTCCCACTCCCCTGCCTTCCCTCTGAGGTTTGAAGGTCTGTTTGGTGTTTCTCTGTCTCTGGATCTATTCTTACTCATCAGTTTATGTTGTTCATTATATTCCACATATGAGTGAGATCATGTGATATTTATCTTTCTCGAACTGGCTTATTTAGCTTAGCATAATGCTCTCCAGATCCATCCATGCTGTTGCAAATGGTAAAAGTTTTTGAAAAAGGACATACAGAAGGCCAAGAGATATGAAAACATGCTCAAAGACACTAATCATCCGAGTGATGCAAATCAAAACAACAATGTGATACCATCTCACACCTGTCAGAATGGCTATCATCAACAAATCAATAAACCGCAAGTGCTGGCAATGATGTGGAGAGAAAGGAACCTTCTTGCACTGCTGGTGGGAATGCAGACTGGTGTGGCCACTGTGGAAAACAGTATGGAGTTTCCTCAAAAAACTAAAAATGGAACTCCCATTTGACCCAGTAATCTCATTTCTAGGAATATATAACAAGAAATCAGAAACACCAATCAGAAAGGATATATTCACCCCTATGTTTATAGCAGCACAATTTACAATAGCTAAGATTTGAAAACAGCCTATATGCCCATCAGGAGATGAGTGCATTAAAAAACTGGGATATTTACACAAAAGATTCACTCTTCTTGTTGCATGTAATTGTAGGCCAAATGATATTCTATTGTGTGAATGAGCAGTATTTATTTATTCTATTATTATATTGGGCATTTTGGTAGCATCAAGCATTTTGGTAAGTTAGAACTTATTGGAAATAGTATGTCTTTGAACATTCTACATGTGTTTTGAAGAATATTTGCACTTAATACTGCTATGTATATATCCAGGATTGGAATTGCAGCTAGAGAATATGAATATGCTCAGATTTCAGAGATACTATCAAACAGTTTGGTAAAATAATTGTGCAACTTACACTACAGGTTCACCAACAATTTGAATCCTAGCTGCTCCATGTTTTGCCAATATTTGTATTTCTATTTTTAAATTTTGTCCACTGTTGTTAGTATTTCTTCAATAAATTATCAAGCCAAACATGTTTTAAACATTTAATATGATTTTAAATACTGAATTCAACATTTTAGGACCTAATTTTATAACTACAAACAATGATTTTAATATGAATAATACTAATTCCTTAAATCAATAAAAATATCTTTAGTTCTTATTTTTATGGCTGAATCACACCTCATTGTATATAATACTACATTTTCTTTAACCATCGATACATACTTGGGTTACTTTCATGTCTTGGCTATTGTAACCAATGCCACCATGAACAGGGAGACGCAGATATCTTTCAAGTTAGAGTTTTTGTTTCCTTTGGATAAATACCCAGAAGTGGAATTGCTGGATCATATGGTGGGCTCTATTTCTAATTTTTTTGAATAACTTCCATAGTATTTTACAAAGTGGCTACACCAATGTACATTCCCACCAACAGTGTACAATATATTTTTTGGTACAATATATTTGAAAGCTATTAAGAGAGCAGATCTTAAAAGTTCTCATCACAAGGAAAAATATTATAACTAAGTGTGGTGACAGATGTTAACTAGATTTATTGTGGTGATCATTTTGTAATATATACTAATATCTAATTGCTAAGTTGTACACTTGAAACTAATATAATGCTCTATGGCAATTATATCTCAATTAAAATAACTAATTCCTAAATGTACAGATAGTGAAAATATATACCTAATCTGAGTACATGTGTACATAGGTATGTAAGTGTACACATATATGTGCTTTTTTTTGAAATATATATTATCATAGTTGATTTTTCAAACCAAGACCCCATATGGTTCACCATTTCATTATTTCCAATAATGTCAGGACAGTATAACTGTTTCTAACACTGAAATCCTCAATACCTTTGGCAATGACACCATCAGAAAAGACAGCATCCATTCATTTGAAAGATACCCATTGAAAGGAAAAACTATTGCTGTCTTTTCTGCTATAATTCTCCAAAGTCTGAGGCAAATATCCTTTCTCATTTAGCCCTTTTTTAGACACCTCATCTTTTATGGCCTCTGGGCAAACTTCAAGATTTCTTTTTTTTAGGTTACTGAAATTAAACTAATATTGTGGGTTGGAATAATTTTCAAAATTATAATGGACACTAGTAAACCAAGAAGTCCCTCATATTGAGAAAAAGTAGGGCAGAACTATGTTTCTATGACACTAGGAATATTAGAGTGAAACTTAAATGTATTCAGCCTGATTTCTTGGTTGTCACTAAAATCTGGGCTTAGGGAATTATTATATAGAGAGGCTAGTTTTTCTAACCTCTCCATGAGAAAATAAAATTTTTTCACTATTCTACTTATTAATAATAGAGCTGCAAATCTGCTTGGGGGAATGTTTTCTAACTACACTGTCTTAAAAAATTCAGTGTCCATTACCACCGTTCCAATTAGAGCCCATACTGTTACCTGGGAAAAAAGCAATGGATTTCTAATAGGTCTCCTCATTCCTGGAAACTCACAAGTCACATTCATCCTATGTGTCTCTGCAAGTTTAGTTTTCAGATCCACAATTCCATGATCTTCTCCCAGGAACTTTTGATGTAGTAACAAATCAAATTTGTTCAGTCTCCTAAGTCTATTCTCTGAATATGACAACTGACTTCCCACTTGTTCTCTCTCTCTCTCTCTCTCTCTCTCTCTCTCTCTCTCTCTCTCTCTCTTTTTAATTTCTATAGAAGATACTCTGATCCACTCTCTGGGATTGTAAAGTTGAATCTCCCTTTAAGGCCAATCTCCAATGCCACGTATTCTAATTAATCTTGCTGGATTCTTCCAAAGGATTACAACCTCTCACAATCAAAATTTAAATGTCATTGTGTATACATACTGCATGAAATTTATCATATTTTACTTAAATTCATAGTTATTTTATAGAATCAAGTTTCCTTAGAGCTTGCATATTCCAACCATCCTTATATTTGTTCAACACATTATACTCTACAAAATCTTTATCAAGAGTTCAGTACATTTTGAGACATATTATAGGCTTTCCATTTATTCTCAGTATAAATACCTTAGTTCATATTCTTGTTACTTACTAAAATATTAACTTAAATATAATGGTATATACAAAGGAATAAATGGTATTGTTTCAATATAATCAGTTTCCAAGAGCCAAGGCAAAAGTTAGTGTTATTAAATTTTTCTCACAGGAAGAGATACAAAGTGTCAGAGCACACAGCAGGAGCTCTGCAGGAAGTCTGGTGCTCTGAGCTATTCCGAATGGCTGTGAGTCCATGTATTCTTCTAAATTCTCCTATCTGATAATGCCAGGGCTGGTTCCTGCTTGAACCCTGCTCACTGTACTAACTGTTGGGAACTTAGTCCAAGTTCCTCCTTTATCTTCTGCTCACTAGACAGCAGGTGTTGGGTCTGAGCCCCTCTGTCTGGGGCTAGGCCTCCTAGGACACTGGGTCTTAGACAAAGAAGTCCTGAGAGGTTGTGGGTATATAAGAACTAGAGGT
This sequence comes from Ia io, assembly GCA_025583905.1. Lineage (NCBI taxonomy): Eukaryota > Metazoa > Chordata > Mammalia > Chiroptera > Vespertilionidae > Ia > Ia io. The sequence goes on along the minus strand of JAJQQW010000002.1, from coordinate 90,265,182 downwards.
TCAGTGCATGAAATTCCTGTGTGTGTGGGGGTGTCCCTTAGCCCATCCTGCACCCTCTCACAATCCAGGATCCCTCGGGGGATGTCTGACTGCCTGTTTAGGCCCGATCCCATGGCAGTCGGACATCCCTCTCGCAATCTGGGACTGCTGGCTCCTAACCACTCGCCTGCTTGCCTGCCTGATTGCACCAACCCCTCTGTCTGCCTGCCTGCCTGATTGCCCCTAACCACTCTGCCTTCCTGCCTGATCTCCCCTAACTGCTCGTCTGCCTGCCTGATCACCCCTAACCGCCTCTGCCTCAGCCCCTGCGGCTTAGTCCGGAAGGACATCTGGCTGTCTGGTCTAATTAGCATATTACACTGTTATTATTACAGATAAGTCTTTATTGCAGAAGCCAGTGGCCATAAAGCCATCAGATAAGAATAGTCCCTACAGCCACGTCCATACATGTAGGCAGCCCGACAATGGCTAGTGAGCATATACGTATATTTCCCACAAAAGGGCATCAGTCTCTGTATCCACAGCAATTATCTGGGCAGCCACACACTGCCTTCTAGACTCACCGCCTCACATCATAGTGGTACCTGAGCTCTCCGACTCAGCAGCTTCTCCGGTCTCTCCTGCCCAGCTGCTCTCTCTAGCAGACTTCTTCACACACTTCATCCTAGCTTAAGGTGACCAGATTTTAACATTGGTAAAGCGGGACACCATTGACTAGCGGCGGGGGGGGATGTTTTTTTTTTTTTTTTTTTTAATATATTTTATTGATTTTTTACAGAGAGGAAGAGAGAAGGATAGAGAGTTAGAAACATCGATCAGCTGCCTCTTGCACACCCCCTACTGGGGATGTGCCCGCAACCAAGGTACATGCCCTTGACCGGAATCGAACCTGGGACCCTTGAGTCCACAGGCTGACGCTCTATCCACTGAGCCAAACTGGTTTCGCCCGGGGGGGCAGTTCTTGATTAAAAATTTGGTCTATATTGTAATCACTTTTGGTTTTTTTAATAAAAGGAAATTCACTTCTTAGATCATCATTGAATTTGCATCCTCTTACTCATTATGTTAAAAATCTAAAAACAATAATTTAAAATTATATTATAAATTATTATATACATATTGCTTAAAAACACAGTAAGTAGGTACATAATTCCAAGAACATATTTTATTGTTAGTTTATAAATTAAATTAATTTGATTGTTATAAAGTAACTATATTTTAAAAATCATTTTAATCCTATATTTCTTTCTAAATAATAACAATACTAACTTGTATTATTTTTCCTCTGAATTTGCCGTAACGTAAGTCGTAAGTGTCACTAACAAGGCCGGCACTAGACTTTTTGCCGCCACTATAAAATATAAATAATACGAGTACTGTCTGCTAAATTCAAGAATATTTATGTATTTATGAAATAAATAAATAAATTACTTACCTAAATTATCTGAATAGCTGATTTGTAATGACATCACTTGTTTAACTAGCTTACTAGCACGCAGTACGATGTGTATCGTCTGAGAGACAGTTACAAAATGTTTTTGTCGTTGCCAATCCCAAAAAAATGCCATTGTTCATTAAGTCCAAACAATGGTGGTCGAATTCTAACAACTGATCAACAATGCGAACTTTGATAAGCAGTTCTCGATAATCAGTTCTCAACAATTATTTGTTACTATTAAAGTTTAACATTATAAAATTAACAAAAATAATATAAAACTCATATCCTGGCTAAATAGCCACGTGGCCGCCGAAAACCGTATATTCCCTTCCCGTTCTCCCACCGTTCCCTAGCTTGTCGTGCATTCTTTCCAAAAATCGGGACTTTTTAAAAACGCCATGGGACGCGGGACAAATTGTTAAAAATCGGGACTGTCCCGCCAAAAGCGGGACGTCTGGTCACCTTATCCTAGCTGCTCTCTCTCCATACTCCATCAGACTTCTTTTCACTCCAGCCTCAGCCTACTCCGCTAACAAGCTGGTCAGTAACCTACTTTTAAACTATTTAGACAAAGAAGGCTTCGTGCCAGTAGTGACATCAATCACATTTGCTACAGAAGGGCACAGTGTACCTTGTCTCCTTGTACCCGCTCATGATATCTTGGCCTGATTAGGATTTCCAGGCTCAGAGTCCTTGAACATCCCATTTAGTCTCATGCCAGGAGCAGCCTTTGGTCATTCTGGTGTATTGATAACAAGGCCTTTGTGCTCCCACCGGCCTTGACTATCTGGGGACCTTGCATGGTTCCCACACAGTTAGCCAGGAACCACCCATTTGACAAAAACAAACATTAAGAGATGGTTCCCAGACCTGAATGAGAAAAGATGGTCCTGGATGCTGTAAAAATATCTTCACAGACACTGGCTGAATGAGAAACAAGTACAAAAGTACCTCTTCTCTACCAATTATTCTAACTATTTATCAGTAACTCACTATGAACCCATCATTTATTAAAATTTTAATCAATTTGTTTATATAAACAGGGGCCTCACAAAAATTATTTACTGGAGTCCTACATATGTATATTCTAGGTAAGGCCCTATTTACATTTTTTACAGTATTTTATGTTCTGTTTTTGCTATATTTTTATGTCTCTTATCCTCTATTCTTCATTTTTCTCACATGTTTCATTATGGTAATTTTCTTCTGACTTAGTATTCAGATTGAGAATTCTCTTTTCAGTGTATTTAATTAGATGTTAAAACTTTCCTTTGATATCCTATACCAGGTTATTTAATTTTTTGGTTCAAGCATATCTATTTGTCATTTTTAGGAATCTTCTATGTCCTTTTTTATAATGTTGAAATATTCTGAATCTCTCAACTTGTGTTTTTTCTCTTTAAGCATAGTAAGCATATTATTTTATTAATTACTATGTCTGATAACTAAAATTGGGACCCGTGTTGGTGATATTGTGCGATTTCTGTTCATGGTTCATTTTTCTCACTTTTTCATGTACCTAGTTATTTTCATTATTTTGACAATCTTTATTTGAAACATTTGTTTCCAGATATAATTTAAGAGTAAGATTGGTAGATTTAGATTTCTTTCCAGCAGATGCTCAGAGACACCAACAATTAGTAATTACTTCTCCACCTTTAGGATTAGAAGTTTTTGAAAGTAATTTCATTCTCTACTAGGACAATACTATTTTCTATTTTATTCTTTTTTCTATGATGCAACTTTTAGGATCCTAACACAAAGCACATGAGGTTTGTCATAACCCACACCTTGGCTAGCTCTGTATTCCGACTCACACTCTCAGAACACTGTGAATATGTCAAAAATAACTTCTTAGATGTTCAGATACTTGCTGGTCTTCTCCAGACTGACAAAAATCCCCAGGGGAAAAATCATCCTCGAATGCCAAACTCGCTTCTCTAGATCTCAGCTGTCTTCTCCTAGACCTTGGCTTGGAAACATTTCTAGGCTTTTTCAGTGGGAGAACTGTTCCAAATTATGGTCCCACCATTAGAGAAGACAGAAATCATTATTCACTTTCTAGAAAAAGCTTGGGAAGTAGGGTTTTTGTGTTTTTTTTCTCTCTCTCTCTAGCATAATAAATCAAAAACTAAAATTCATAATTTTTAAGTTACTTACCCAAGGTCACATGGTGGTAAGTGGCAGTTATGACTCAATCTGATGTCTTCAGTTACTTTTTTTGTGTCCTTGTCTCTATATCTGACTTATTCCCATAATACTTTAGCTGGTCATTCCTTTAGTTAACTATGAATATGTATAACCTGACCACTAGAATTTTCTCAGTTTTCTAAATTGTATTCATGCTATTACATAACTTTATTCCATATGCTATTTACCTTTTTGCTTATTTATTTACCCAAATTTCATTGTGAGGATGGTAATATGGAAGACTAACACCTAATGACAATGAATACTTGTTGAATAAATTTATTAATAAACTAGAAGCCCAGTGCACGAAATTAGTGCACGGAGGGGGGTTGTCCCTCAGCCCAGCCTGTACCCTCTCCAATCTGGGACATCCCTCTCACAATCCAGGACTGCTGGCTCCCAACTGCTTGCCTGCCTGCCTTCCTGATTGCCCCTAACCGCTTCTGCCTGCCAGCCTGATCACCCCCTAACCACTCCGCTGCCAGCCTGGTTGATGCTGAACTGCTCCCCTGCTAGCCTGTTTGCCCCCAACTTCCCTCCTCTGCCGGCATGGTCACCCCTAACTGCCCTCTCCTGCAGGGTTGATCACCTCCAACTGCCCTCTCTTGCAAGCCTGGTCCCTCTCAACTGCCCTCCCTTGCAGGCTTGGTCCCTCACAACTGCCCTCCCTGGCAGGCCGGGTGCCTCCCAACTGCCCTCTGCTGTTGGCCATCTTGTAGTGGCCATCTTGTGTCCACATGGGGGCAGGATCTTTGACCACATGGGGGCAGACATATTGTGTGTTGGATTGATGGTCAATCTGCATATTACTCTTTTATTAGATAGGATAGAGGCCTGGTGCAGGAGTGGGGGCCAGCTGGTTTGCCCTGAAGGGTGTCCCGGATCAGGGTGGGGTTCCCTTGGGGCGTGGGGGGGGCTGGGCAAGGGGCCTGTGGTGGTTTGCAGGCCGGCCACATCCCCTGGCGACCCAAGTGGAGGCCCTGGTATCTGGAATTTATTTTCCTTCCACAATTGAAACTTTGTAGCCTTAAGCGGGTAGTCCCGGCCAGGGTGTGCGGAAAGCTTTGCTTCCCCTGTTGCCGGCGGCAACCCTGGCTTGCTCTCTCAAGCTCCGTTCTGCCGCCATTTGTTTGAATTTGTTTACCTTCTATAATTGAAACTTTGTAGCTTGAGTGGAGGCTTAGGCCTGCAATGGCTACAGAAAGCTTGGCTTCCTCTGTTACCTGGGAAACCTTGCTCTCTGTGGCTGTAGCCATCTTGGCTCTGGTTAATTTGCATACTTGCCCTGATTGGCTGGTGGGCATGGTTTGGCTGGTGGGCGTGGCTTATGTAGTGGAGTGATGGTTAATTTGCATATTACCATTTTATTAGAGAAGATATAGGGACTATATTATGATAATGGAGTCATTAGTTTAGAGAATTATTCTGACTTTATGGATTATTTTCCCAGGTATATTGATTAGTATTGTGAGATCAGGTAAGGGAGTCAGGCAAACAAAAGGACTGGCCAGGAGGGACAATAACTAAATAATTTCATCTTAATCTTTCACTTTGGGAAATGAAAAAAAATATACTGGAATATGTACTCCGATAGGTCTTATGAATGATAGAAAAAAATAATAAACTGGTAGACCAGATTATATATTCTGAATTTGTGTCAAATGATGTCAAAGCAATTGGCTCATTTCATCAGATTAGTGGACCACTCAATGCAATTTATACCTCGTAATAGAAGGATTTACATATTTATTTTTGTCTTACTTCCAGTACCTGTTTTGATCTTGTGTGTTTAGAACTGCAACATTTAAATGTAATATTCATAATAGTGTATCCAATTTAAAAATTTTACACAGAGCATGAACTTAAAAAATTCAACTTTCACTAACTTTTATCCTTTGTAAGATACAGCTTGTGGGGAAAAATACGACTGAACCAAGTTTTTGTCATAACACTCCTTCCTAACTCTCTCTTCCTTCTGAATTTTAATTGCTTTCCCCTTGACATTTCAAAGTCATGTGTCCTGACTTGAAAATCAGGACTGGTCTAATTGCAGGGTTTTGTTTGTTTTGTTTTTACAGAATTTCATTTTGGTGCTGTTTTCTGTTCTACTCATCTCTCTCTCTTTTTTTAATGACATATTTTTCTTTTTAAGACTTACTTGCCAACACATTGGTACTTAATTCTTTTAAAGTGGTTTTTGTTGCTTTATTGAACATTTGCACTAATCATTTATTTATAAAACAAAACTCAGAAATCCAGAAAACTCTAACAGGAAATAATTAAATTTTTCAGTATATGGAATTTAGCATTTTGTATGTAGAAGTGGTGAATTTCTCAATTAACTGATACTCTATCTTTAGAGAAGGCTAAAAATACGAATAATTCATTTGGAAAACACATCTTGGTTTTATGCTAAATTTAGGAAAACTTTGAATGACATGGATTTATCTGACTTCTTATTTATCCATGCTTTTCACATTACTTGCACCAATAATATTCAAAGTGGCAGCTGTTCATCCTAGTGTGCATACAAGGTGAGGCATTGGTATGCAGGAGGCAAATATAAGAATGTCTTTACATACTTTTATCTTTCATCTCATCCTTTAAATTTTTGTATTCCCTCTATATTGAATACCAGAGAGTACTGCATCTTTGTTCAACAGATTTAAAAGCCCAAATATCGTGAAAACCTTTTAACTTGGGTAACCTTCAGAATGAAGGGGCAGATATAGAATATTAATATATTGGGTGAAAATTTTTAGATACCATAAGAGGTTTTGTGCTTATATAGGAAGAATATATATATATAACTTCAGAAAGCTGTCAGTGGGACTCTGATGATAACACTTACTGTCAAACTTATCATACCTCAATTATGTTAACACCTTCTTTTGAAGATTTCTTTTTAACATGAAAAACACAATTTATTATAAAAGGTCTTTCCATGAAGCTGAAAGTATTAAAAATCCTCCAATAGGCTGCTCTTAAGAAAACTATAGTCATAAAACCTTTATATTTCTACCACAAACAACTTAGTTTCATTTTGCTGTGAGAACAAATCACAGTAAAAGTGTAGCTGGAAGGATACGCAGCCATCATATATGAATTTTATGACATCTGAACCAATTCTTTTGAGGCTCCCTGAAAATCCCTTCAGAATCTCCAACCAAAGATTCTCCCAGCTCCTCAGGCATTACATTGCCATGCTTTACAAATCCATTTGTAGTTGGTTCACTTATACATTCTCTGTTTTATGCATTATTTCTGATCCTTGCTTTTCTATCTTTCTATTGCTGCACACCATTAGCTCTTTCCTTATTCTCCCAAGACATCTATGAGGTGTTAGTGAAGAAAGATTCTTTCATAATTCTGAATATTAATGGCCAAGAGGCTGAGACTATTGGTTACATCGAGATCTGTGCATTTCCTATTATTTATACTCTTCTATATCTGTAAATACCTATGAACAATGCTATGCTCAACACTCATTGCTGCTCAACTTCTATATTTATTTGCTATAGAGTACATTTGTGTGTATGTATGTATATTGTTAGCCTTTTGTCAAAGTAACCATGTTGAAGAAAAAGATTGTATGTACCACCTTCCATGCCTTTGCTTTCCTTTCACCCCAGCTATGTTCCTACTTGTGTTTCCCCTTCCATGGACCACATTCATCAGGAATGTTTCTTACATATGAATCCTGTCTTCCATTTCACTGGAAATTCTGTATTGTCTCCTTGTTATCTGATGTAAAAGAAGTAGATATATTAAATATAAGAAGATACTCCTCAATCAAATAATATTATCTTGCTTATAGTCTCAGAGTTCAGAGAGAAAATATTGACACAGGACATTGCATCATCATCTATAAATGTGTTTGTGCTATAGATCATTCAAATATATTTTTGGACTCTTGGTCCAACAGTTGGCAATATTGCTATTTTGAGTTGGGCCTAGGAGAATTTATGTTACTCTTCAAATGCAACTAAAAAGTATCATATATCACAAATCTCCTTTTTGCCTAATATTTTGTCATACCTGCCATTTGGTAAAAGTAGTTATGTATTTTTGTTATTATTATTATTATTAATCCTCACCCAAGGATATTTTTGCCATTGTTTTTAGAGAGAGTAGAAGGGAGGGAGGGAGGGAGTGAGAGTTAGAAACATTGATGTGAGAGAGACACATCAATTCGTAGCCTCCCACATGCACCCAGACCAGGGCCAGTATCCAACCTTTAAACCAGGTACACACTCTTTACTGGGAATTGAAGTGGGCCAACACTTCAATTACTGAGCCACACTGGCCAGGACAGTAGTTATGCATTTTTCAAAATAATTAAATTTCCAGCCATACCAACAAACAAGCCTCTGTAAGTCATTTTCCTGTTAGAATATCAATTTTTCCTGTTGGTTAACTTTTTGCAATTGATGACTCCTGTTTTCTATATGTCTTATTTTCTATATTTTCTAATTCATGTGTTACTACCACAGAACAGAAATAACATTATTAGCATAGTTATATTTCTTGTATCTATTGTAGATATAATTAATCATGATACTTTCTCACACTAGCAATGTTAAGTCTATAACTCAACCTTGCTGGAATCACTATCCATTTGTCAGAGTGGCATGCAAACTAAAATGTATTAGCCATCTTTGTCATAGGCACTATATTTTCCAAAAATGCATCTCTTAAAATATATATTTACTAAATACTAAAGTAGTATTTAAGTAGTATTTACATTTATGGGAAAAGGCAATATATGTATCATTTAAAAATTATATTCACTTTTTGTTTTTGAAATAATATATTATATTCTTGGTTTATAAATAAGTAAAACAGAGGAAGCAAGAACACAGTATGGGCTTTCTCTATTTCTGATAGCCTTTTCTTTATATCAGACTAGTCTGAGGAGGTACAATTTTAAATTTTTAATGTTTTTCAAGTGATCCGACCAGGAAAAGAGAAACAGCTTATCCTGCAAATTCAAAGAGAGAAAGAGCAAGCAGAGTATTTGGATCTTTTCCTCTCAGTGCCCTCTTTTCCTACTGTTCTTCCTATTTCCCTATATTCATTTTAAAAAATTAAAAGTAATTTCACAATCAGAAATGAGTTTGTAATGACAAATGCTAACAACGAATCAATTCTTTTCTCCAGAGTAGGCATATTTACTTTAGATTATATAGCTACGAAACGTAAAGTACAGGAACACCTGATGAAAAAGGGTTACTACTGTGTCATCTGGGACATGCTTTTATTTCAGCTTTCAGGATAAATTATAAGTTAGAGGAGACCAGAGAAATCTTTTAACTTCTGGTTTTCCCTTTTAGTGAGAGCAATCATGGAGAAAATTATGATCATTATCTAGGACACTCATTTAGTAACACAACTGCAGGAAGCAACTTCTGGACTTATTTACCTGAGGAAAAAGGCCCAGTGGTACCTACCATACATGTCCTTCTCTTCTCAAAGGAAAACATTGTCGATCAAAAAGGTTTTCATAAGAAATTAAAGAAGCAGGGTCAGGCTTCACCAGAGGCCTTCAGAAAGTTTCTGATGCTTAAAGAGTACCTGAAATGTTTTTTCTCAGTTTGTTGTGGCAATCTACTTCACCAAATAGAGCAAAAGCAGAAGCTGCCAAACCACTCAAAAGCTAGGTTAGTGTCAAAGCAGGTCACGTTTTCAGGCCATGTTCAAGGGTTGGGGAATAGACTTCACTTCTTGACAAGAGAGGTGGGCACACACGTACAGGGAAGGGAGAAACTGTTAACAGCCATATTCAGAATCTACATATCACATGTCCTGAATTTGTATGGGAAATTCCATTAAAGGCTCTAATTTCATTTCATTTCAGCTGAATGACTATATCCCTATTAACTTATCTTATTAAATAAAGTAAATATCTTTTAAAGCCAAATATAGAAAATTTTCTAGCATCTAAATATTTTCAGAGGTCTGAGTAGTTTGTGTGCAGAATTATACTTGTATTATATATCTAATTCATCAAAATATATTATTTAGAAAAATATAATCCTTATAATCCTATTTTAGAATCTCATTTCTTACAAAAAAGTTTGGTTTATATTTACTTCTGAGCTAGTCCAATTTAAAGCCCTGCCATTCTAGTCTCAATAATAGCTTTCAACTCTATGTCAGAAATGCTCTACTTTAACTACTGGTCACCAATTCAAATTCTTGGAATACTGCCACTGTTCCTTCAGTATTCCAAAGTGCCACTAATACCAGACTTGTATTGAAGGTTTAAGGGTAAAAGAACAGACAAAGAATTTTGTAATTAAATTTCAATCTTACAAATGCTGCAAATACTAGTAAACCCATTATTCATTGCCACAAAAACTGTCTCACTAGCTATGCCCCACTCTTCAGCCTTAACTTCTGGACACATTGTCAATGAGCATACTTTCTCTTCACAGAGACCCTGCTTTTTCTTTTTTTCTCAGGTTTCCCACCTGAGAAGTTGCCACAAAAAAACAGAATAACTAAAGTCAGAAAACTCCTGATTTAAAATCCTCTCTTATGTCTAAGATGGGAAGTAAAACACTGCAACATGATGTATTCCAATGAGCAGCAAATCATCCAGACAAGTGTCAATGTTCTCCATCTCCTTTCTTCCTTTTAATAAAAATGTTTTATTGAGATTATAATTCACATGCTATGCAATATACCCATTTAAAGCACACAATTCAATGTTTCAGTGTACAGCAATCACTACAATCTGATTTTAAAATATTTCCTTTTCATCTCCCCTAAAAAAAACTCATACCCATTAGTTGCCACTCTCCATTTCCCTCCCTGCTCTCCTGTCTTTCACCCTAACCAACCACTAATGTATCTCTCTATGTATTTGCCTGTTCTAGATATTTTATATACTACTAGAGGCCCGAGGCACAAAATTCGTGCAAGGGGCTCGGCCCTCGCAGGCCCGGCTGCCTTGGCCCTCACAGCCCCGGCTTCATCTGGAAGGTTGTCTGGACAGGCGTTCTGCTGTTCGGTCTAATTAGCATATTAGCTCTTTATTATATAGGATAGCTTCTTTCACTTAGATAACTTGAGGTTCATATATATTGTAATATAATTGAATACTTCATTTTTATTGCAGAATAGTATTCCATTGTATGGATATACAACATTTAGTTTATCTATTTGGCTATTATGAATAGTGCTGCTACAAACATTTGTAAGTATTTATATGGACATATTTTCTTTTTTTTTAAATTGGGTATATACCTAGCAGTGTGATTGCTAAGTCATGTGGTAACCCTATATTGAAAAATTTGAGGAATTTTATTGCTGTCTTCTACAGTGACTGCACCAGTTCACATTTCCACCAGCAATGCATGAGGATTCCAACTTCTCCACATCTTTGTCAATACTAATCATTGTCCATCTTTTTGCTTATAGCCATCATAGTAGGCATTAAATATTCCTTTTCTATTAAGATTTTAAAAGTATTTTTTCAATAAAAAATAATGAGATGGTTACTTATGAGGTTATACTAACTTCAATGACAAATAACTCTCAAAATAACTTTAGCTTAACAAAATAAAGGTTTATTTTGCGCTCACATCAGAGTATAATGTGGGTAACAGAGTGGCAGGGTGGGTAGAAAATGGGGCTACAGTCACCTAGGAACCTTCCTTCTATCACTGGTTCTGCCATCCTTTCTACAGAGAAAGGCATCCAGCCAACACAGAGGTCTACTTAGGAAGGATTAGGCCAGTGGTTGGCAAACTCATTAGTCAACAGAGCCAAATATCAACAATACAACGATTGAAATTTCTTTAGAGAGTCAAGTTTTTTAAACTTAAACTTCTTCTAATGCCACTTCTTCAAAATAGACTCGCCCAAGCCATGGTATTTTGTGGAAGAGCCACACTCAAGGGGCCAAAGAGCCGCATGTGGCTTGCGAGCCGCAGTTTGCCAACCACAGGTTAGGAAATAGCCTATAAATGCTGTACGTCATCTACCCATATTTCATTCCACAGAATATCTCTCTAACCACACTCACAGGAAAGATGGAAATCTATCTTTGTTCAGTGCCCAAAAGGTAAAGAAATTAAAATTGAAGAACATAGCAGATTTTCTCTGCCACCACATACATGGGAGCACAGATCTGTTCTACTTAAACAATGCTCTTGATAACAGTAACTTTCGTTTCTAATATATTTTTTTCCTTTTTATTGAACTTACTGGGGTGACACTAGTTAACAAAATAATACAGGTTTCAGGTACAGAGTTTTACAACACATCATCTATACACTGTATTGTGTGCTTACCACCTCAAGTCAAGTCTCCGTCCATCACCATTTATCCCCCTTTATGGTCCTCTCCTCTTCTCCCCCTCCTCATTCCCTCCTCTCCCTGGAATCATCATACTATTGTCCCAGCCCATGAGTTTGTTGTGTGTGTTTTTTTCTATTTAGCTCAATCCCTCCACTCCCCAGCCAGCCCCTACCCGCAACAGCTGTCAGTTTGTTCTCTATGAGTCTGTCAATATTTTGCTTGTTTATTTTGCTTATTAGTTTCCACATATGAATGAAATCATCTGATGCTGACGGATAGAAACCCATTGTGTGATCTAGGGATTAATTGTTAAATATTTCTAGTAACAGTTCTTCATCACATGGCTTCTATTCCAAAATTTTAACTGACTTTTGATGTAAAAGAATCTTTAAAACCCATGTTATTGTGATGTAATTTAATGGCCTCTGGAATTATTAAAGAATCCATTGCACACACTGAAAAAAGTCCTCTGTGAATGTTTATGTTTTTTAAACTCTCTAAATATGCTGTCTAAACTATTATTATACTGGAAAGTGAGATTATGTGCCCACATTTAAAGTTTACTAGGTTATTTTGTATTGAACTGCTGATTGCAATACAGATTGTAACCTGATTGTGTCCATAAATATATATACTAAGCTTTTAAACTGGTCTTATTGGCTTTATAAACACAGAAATCTTCAATGGTATTATAGTAGTCTATGGAGTGAATATTGTATATTCAAATTTTATATAAATATGTAATAATATTATTACCAGAACCCTACGTAATAACTGTTGGACATAAATTTTGCTCTTTATGTAAAGATTCAGATTTTAAACCCTTAAATTTAAGAAGCTTTTTATTTGCAGATGGACAAATTAAATTGTGGTTTCTTAAAAATATTCATATGCCATACAGAGTTTAGAAGTGTGTTATACTATTGTTTTTAAAGATATATTTTTATATTTATATTTCTGCTAGGATTTCCAGCACTTATTAGTGCATTTTTATTTTATTTCTACCTTTGTTCCTTTATTTAAACTAGATTTAATTATATTTTTTACCTTTTCTTTTTACCTTGTCTTCTTCAATTCAGTTCTTCTGTGTTAGAGTATACCTTGTAAACTTTACCAGATAACAAAATAATTGATATAAATGTTGATAAATTATGCATAAAATATAGTGATGAGACCAAAGACAAAAAAGTGAAGAGAAATACTGAGTTACTCTATAAACAAAAGTATTTGTTGCTAGATTACATATGATCTAGTCTAAATGAAACCACAGAAGATAATACTGAACTAAAAGATGGCCTACTATAAAGTTTATTAAACACAAGGTACTAAGCATTATTGTATACAATTCTGTGGGATATACTCCATATCTCACACTCAATCACTACATGAAGAGGAAAACTACACGGAAATTTAGGTATAACTTAACTTACCATATATGTGTGCTGATAATATAATTTGCATAATTTTAATTGCTCCAGAGAGTTAAGAAATGAAAGGCAAATGTCTACTTCTAGTGTAATTCATAAAATAAGTCTGCTTATTTTTCTGTAAACTGATGTCCTGACAGTTTATAATAACATACTATTGTCAGGGACCAGCCTGACGGGTTGAACCAGGCTGAGGTAGGGAGGTGGGATTTGAGAAAAGAAAGAATAAGAGAAACAAAAGCAAGAGAAACAACAGCGGGATCAGGAGGTCCAAGAACTCTCGAGAAGTTCTGGCAATCTTTATTAGCAGTATAATGCTTTTTATACATAAGACACTAAGCAGGGAATTAATCAAAAGAAAAACATTCTTTGTTTCTCTAAAATCACTACTGGAGGGATAAGTTGAAGGACAGGTTTCTTGTTACAATAAATCTCACTAATTGGAATACATATTTCTTGATAAGCCATGAAAGTAGCTCTTATCTTACTGATAGCAGTCATATAAACAAACCCTGGGAAAGCTTTGTAGGTAGGGGCTGCTCTCGTTATACTGATTAGTTGCCATCCAAATAGGCCTGGGAAATCTGTGTGGGTAGGGGTGCCAGCCTTGCTAGCCCCTACAGGTGCAAAGACCGTGTCATCTTACATCCCGCTCCCCACATACTATGGTTTGCATTTATTTAAATTTATGATGAGAAATACTCAGTATAACTTAAGAATCTAGGTGGATATTTCTTTGAGATCAGGATATTCCCCAGTTTATTTATCCATTCATCTACTGAGGGATACATTGGTTACTTTCAATTTTGGCAACCTGCTGTAAACATCCATGTGCAGGTTTTTGTGTAGACATAAGTTTTTCAACTCCTTTGGATAAATGTCAATAAGTTGGATTACTTGATCGTATGGCAAGAGACTGTTTAGCTTTCTAAGAAATTGCCAAACTGTCTTCTCAAGTAGATGTTCTATTTTGCATTCAGCAATGAGTGGGGAGTTCCTGTTGCTCCACATCCTTGTTAGCATTTGGTAGTGTCAGTGTTTTGGATTTTGGTCATTCTAATAGGTGTGTAGTGACACCTCATTGTTTTCATTTGCATTTTCCTAATGACATAAGATGTGAAGCGTCTTTTCATATGCCTATTTTCTAGTTGTCTATCTTCTCTGGTGAAGTGTTTGTTAAGGTCTTAGCCCATTTTTAAACTGGGTTATTTGCTTTCTTATTATTGAGTTGTAAGTTTTCTTTGCATAATTTGGATAACAATCCTTTATCAGATGTGTTTTTGCAAACATTTTCCCCAGAATGTGGCTTGTCTTCTAATTCTCTTGACACTATCTGTCACAAAGCCGATTTTAATTAATGAAATCCAACTTTTTGATTATTTCTTTCTTGAATTGTGTCTTGGTATTCTATTTAAAAAGCATCACCATAGCAGTCATCCAAGTTTTCTCCTATGCCATTTTCCCAGAGTTTGATAAGAGAATCATCTTTAAAGAGTAAGGCATGAAAATATGATTAGACTTTCTGTGTGAGAGGTCAAAGCTTATTGATGGGTTTACTATAGTTTGAATGTATGATAAACTAACTTTTTTATTAAGGATAAAATAATTTTAATATATATAGACGCCCTTTTTCTGGGGTGGTTTACAGTAATTTAGTCGTCAGATGCTATGTCCTAATAAAATGAGATGTAATCCAAGCTACTTCCATTCTAGAAATGGGTAGAGCCAAAGAGTTGGATACCCAGTTGCCTATGTAGATTTTTATTTGATCTTTATTTTCAACACTTGTCTCTCCTTCTCCATGTCTTCTCCCATGTCTCCTCATACTCTGTCTTTCATATCATCAAGGCCCAATTTCATTCAATTTGTTTCAGTCTCCCACTAATAGAAGCAGTAATTGTCTGGTCTAATAATTCCAAATTCATTTTCAACCAATCTCATTTTTTTTTTCCTCTGACTCTTTATTTACAGTCATAGTAAAGGAATATTGCCTTGAAGCAAATAATATGTGGTGTATTACCTGTATCTATATCCCACCATCTATTCCGTCATTTTCTATATCCTTCCTATTCACCTCTTATATTCATTAAAGAACAAGGATCCAGGTTCTTTCATGGGAAAGGCAATACCCTTAGAAGACAAGGTGAATTAATCAGGGTGAGGCTGGATTTTATTTTACCTGTTGCAATGTCAGTTTAAGGAGACAGGTACTTGTCAGAGAAAACCCAAATTGGCTATCTGAAGAAATTCTTTACAAAAGGTTGCCACAGCTATAGTCCTGGGTGGATCTTTCATAATTAGCTCATTCAGAAGTGATCAAACTTGGACAATTGTCTTGCTTCCCCCAAAACACATGAAAATGGGCTCTAATTCAGTTGATTGGACATTTGCTGAGCTGGCTACATTCTGGGGGCAGATGGTCAGGGCTTCCTGGTATATCCAGGAAACCTATTAATAATCAAGAGCCTCTTTGGTAAATATTATCAGAAGCCTTGTGTCCCAGAACCTTCGATTTTGTACAGTTATAGTTAAGTCAAGTATAATTATATCTAATTTGCATAAAGATCACATTAGAGCAATAATTTTCAACCCTTTTTATCTCATGGCATACATAAACTAATTACTAAAATACTGCAGCACACCCAAAATTATATTTTTGGCAATGTGAAAAAAAAGGTATACTTTTGATTCATTTACAGTGGATGGCTGTTGTTGTGTTGGCTGTTGTCTTTCTTTTTTTTTTTAATCCTCACCTAAGGTTATTTTTCCATTGATTTTTAGAGAGAGTGGAAGAGAGAGGGAAAGACGGAGAGTAACGATGTGAGAGAAACACATTGATTAGTTGCCTCCTGCATGAGCCCAGACCAGGGCCCAGGAAGGGGAGGAGCCTGCAACCAAGGTATGTGCCCTTGTCTAGAATCGAATCCGGAACCCTTTGGTCTTCGGGGCAACACTCTATCCACTAAGCCAAAGCAGCTAGGGCAAGTTGTCTTTTTTTTTTTTTTTTTGACAATCTAAGGACAAAGAGGTTAGTTCCCCTGACTAAATAGTCAGGTATTGCATGTTTTAAAAATTCCTGCAGCATACTGGTCAAAAATTACTGCAATAGAGAACCAATTTACCAAGCCAGCATATATTTCTCACTTTACAAAGAGGAGTCTCTCCTCAGGACATTCCAGCAATTCCATGGCTTGTTATAAGTTATGTATTTATTGTTATTATAAGGTGAAAATGGGCTAGGCCATATATGCTGAATGTAACATTTCCCTTATTAGTTTTAAAAATTGACAAAAATATTTTAAAAGTATTCACATGTATTTATCATGATAGAGGTGGCCCTATTTTTAATTTAGCACCTGACCTACACTCCAAAGGTAAATTAAATCTCTAATTCCTGAACACTTGGGAGATTCTATGGGAAAAAGTAGATTTGCCTCTTACTGGTATCAACCTCTGTAGTCACCCAAGTTATAACTTCTTCCTTTAACCAAAAGAGTGATAGCTCTTCCATTCCATGTACATCTGAAAACAGTTAAAATCACTCATCAGCTATTATCTCTTCTCCTTTTCTTGTTGCCTTTGTGAATTTATGCCTTCATTATCTTACTGTAATTTTAATGGCTTTTAAAGGAGAGACAGTAAATATGTACAATCACTATGCCATATTAGGAAGTCTCACTTTACCACCATTTGCATCTATAAGATTTGCACTAGTTGTTAAAGATTGCTATTGGGGCCACTAAATAGTTGATAAAAAATGCTAAGTGAGGTTGATTAGCAGTGATTTTCCTAACTTATTTCAACACTTCATATATTTTCTTAATATTCCATGTTTGAAATCATTGTACTTTAATCATATATGAAATTATGTATGACAAGCCTCATAAATAATGTAATCACTGATAAAAAATTGCATTTTACCTTCAAACCATAAAGTGGACTTGAACTAGACACTGATAGGATAGAATCATAAGTTCATTTAAGCATAAATTTATTAAAATGAAGAAAAAAAAATGACTTAATCAGTTTTGGATTTTTCTCGGTAGTCATAAAGTATATAGTAAAGAGTCGCTTAAATCTTTCTAGGACTTCATTTTTTTATTACTAGTGAGAACTACTGAGTTCATGTATTTATTTGTACATAACCTTACTTTTCCTAGCTCTTAATTGCTTATGAATTCAAATAATCCTATTTTAATTTTAATGGCCAGATTTTGCTGTTTTATTTCCCCTACTTAGCTACTCAGGATTGAAGCCCTCTTTAAGGTAGCTTCTCCTATCCCTTCAAATGTAGCTGAGCTATTTCAGGGGAGTCACCTGTCAATGTGAATTTGGGCTCCTTACCCCCTTTAGCAGTGCTTCTCTTACAAATCATGTCCTCGGATCTAAGCTTAGTTTGAAAGCACAGATCACTATGGCCATTTTAAGATTTAACCAGCCACTGTTATTTGTAGGTGACTTGGAAACTTAGCCTTAGGCACCTTCTGTCTATATGTTATTTGCTGTATCCCAGTGTCACTGTTAATGCTTCGGTAGCTTGTGACTCACTGCTGCTGATTACTACCGCTGCTGCTGGTCCAGAGTTTACCTTGAGCCCCATCTCACTTCTGCTCCTCTGACAATCCACAGGCCTAAATCTCCGCTGACCACTATGCCCACTGGTGCTGCCAGTTCTCAGTCTATAGAGAAGAAAAAATAAAACAGATTCCTCCCCTGGGTGTTGAGCACTTCAAGTTTCAAAGGGAACGTTGTTTGGTTTCTAAGGTGTTGCAGAGTTTAATAAATAGATTTGTTATTTCACTCATAGGCATTTTCTCTCTCTGGCTATAACATACCTTTTAGATGGTGTCAGAATGGAATTAAGACCTAGAATTACCATTTCCTTTTGATTTTAACTTTCATATAGCAGTAGTTTTCACCTATAGATAAATTTGCCCTCCCAGGGGCATTTGTCAATATCTGGAAACACTTTTGGTTTTCACCATTGGGTAGAATCCAGTGGGTAGAGGCCAGGAATGCTACTGAACACTGTACAAAGCATAGGATGGCTCAGCTCTCCACAACAAGGAATTAATTATCCATCGCTCTCAAAATGTCAATTGTATCAGAATTGAGAAAGCCTGTCACATGGAATGGAATGGGCAGGTTCTCCAGTCATGACAAAGAAATTCTGAGAATTCTAATCTGTATTTATCTGCTGTTTTGATTATCATAGCTCTACAGTATAATTTGATGTCAGGTAGCGTGATACCTCCAGCTTTATTTTCTTTTCTCAGAATTGCTTTGGCTATTCAGGGTCTTTTGTGGTTCCATACAAATATGATGATTTCTTGTTCTCTTTTTTTAATGACATTGGGCTTTTTATGGAGATTGCATTAAATCTATACATTGAGTAATATGACCATATTAACTATGTTGATTCTTCTAATTCAGGAACATGGAATATTTTTCCTTTTTGCTTTGTCTTTTTCTATCTCTTTTAATAATGTTTTGCAGTATCCAGCATATAGGTCTTTCATGTTCTTTGTTAAATTTATTCCTAGGTATTTTATTACTTTGGTTGCAATTTCAAAAGAAATTGTTTTCTTCATTTCTTTTTCTGAAGTTTTGTTGTTAGTATACAGGTAGGCAATGGATTTTTGCACATTGATTTTGTATCCTGCAACTTGACTGTATTTGTTTATTGTTCCTAATAGTTTTTTGGTAGAGTCTTTAGAATTTTCTATATACAGAGTCATGTCACCTATAAAGAGTGACAGTTTAACTTCTTCCTTCCCTATTTGGATGCCTTTTAATTTTTTTCTCTTGCCTTATTGCTCTGGCTAGTACTTCCAGCACTATGTTGAATAAAAGTGGTGAGAGTTGACGTCGTTGCCTTGTTCCTGATCTTAGAGGAAAAGCTTTCAGGTTTTCACCATTGAGTATGATATTAGCTGAGGGTTTATCATAAAGGACTATCTTTAGAACTGGAAATTGCTTGGATCCTGGTGATGAGCTGCAAAACCTTGGAATATTCTTTCTGATCAGAGTGCTTTTCTGTGACTGAGGTCTGGAGACATGCTACACTTATTATCAGATAGTTTATGCTGAAATGTGTTTTATGATACTATTTTTGATACACCTGATGCTTTAGATTGAATGGTACCAAATGGATCAGACAATCTATGCTAACAGATGTAATCTATGGTGAACAAAGGTTTTGCTCAGGAAAGTTGGAGTCTGAGTAGATAAGGTCATTCACACTGCATGCTTATGTGACTTACCTCCAGTAAAACACTGAACACCAAGCTTGGCTGACCTTACTTCATTGGCAACACTTTTAACATGTTGTCACATATGGTTGCTGAGAAAATTAAGTGTACCTGTGTGACTCCACCAGGGGAACACACCCCTGAAGCTTGTGCTTGTTCTCTCACAAGTTGTACCCTACGTGCCTTTGCTAATTGAATGTGTATCCTTTTACTGTAATAAATGAAAACCATGATTGTGAAAGTTTTTCTGAGTTTTTCAAGCCCTCCTAATAATTCTTCATTCCTGAGTGTGTTCTTGGGGACTACCAAATCAATCATCAATAAAACATTGAAATATGAAATAAATAAAACATCATTTACATTAACATTAAAAAAAGAAATATATTAGGAAGAAATTTAATAAATATGTAGAAGATCTTTATGCAGAAAACTACAGTGTTCCAATTTAAGAAACACAACACAAACCAAAGAATATAAATAAATATTTCAAGAGATATTCTTTGTTCACAGATAGGAAAATTCAATGTTATTAACAAATCATATCTTTCCAACTTCAATGTAGTTCCAAACAAAATAACAGCAGGTTATTTCATACATATTCACAAACTGATTCTAAAGTTTATATGCAAGGGAAAAATATCCACAACAGTCAACACAATACTTAAGAACAGCAAAGTAAGAGGACTGATACTACCCAAAAACAAGACTAACCATAAGCTGAAAATCAGGACAGTTTATATCAAGACAGCATGATTCTGATCTGATCAAAGAAAAGACAGAATAGAGAGCCCCAAAAGGGCATTTTCTAACAGTGGAAGTAGTGGTGTAAACAACTGATTGATTGTTTTCAAGTCTTAGGTAAAACTGTGGGCCAGCTTCTTTGCTAGAGAGAAATGGAGGAAAGAGACAGCTAGGAAGAGTCTTTCTAAGTTCAGAAAAAATTCTCAAACACTGACCTCAAAAACTGTCTTTTCAAAGGAGCTTAATTTGAACACATTAGTCTACGAAGCAATTTTTGCCAAATTGAGCAATTAGTTGGCAATTAGTGGGGCTTTATGTGTGTGTGTAATGGAAAGAGACAACCAAAGAGAGCCCTGCCAAAACCACTGTCACACCAGTGTGACTGTGAGCCCTGGAGTTGGGGGTAGGGACAGTGGGTATGTTCAGGGAATAAGTACAAAGAATTGCACAATATGTCATCTAAAATGTTCATTTTCAACAAAAAAAAAAATTAGATTTGCAAAGTAACAAGAAAGGTTATGGTATATATTGGGGGAAAAGAAGTAAAACAAAACAAAAACCTGCCAAAGAGAGGAACCAGATGTCAGATTTAACAGACAATGACTTCAATGAAGCCATTATAAATATGTTAAATTATAATTAAAGATGTAAAAAAGAGTATAGTGGCTATGTAACATAAAAAAATGTATTAGTAAAGACATAGAAGTTATTTGGAAAGAATGAAACAGAAAGTTTGGAATAGAAATATACAATAACTGAAATGGAAAAAAAAATCACTACAGGGGTCCATCAGTAAATGTGAACTTGCAGAAGAAAAAATGAGCAGACTCAAAGAGAGATCAATGGAGATTAAGTAGTCAGAAGAACAGAGTAATAAAAGAATGAAGATAAATGAACAGAGAATCAAAGAAATATGGGAGAATATATTGGAGCTTATATTATGCTGTGTGTAGGGTTTAATAAGTAGAAGGCTAGCCTCCCTTTTAGTGATCTTGTAAACCAATTGTACAAGTAAGATTCCACAGAGAAAGCAACTAAATATCAACGATGACATAGAATCAAATGTCAGCTGATTTCTCAACAAGAAACATTTTAGGCCAAAAGGGATTGGCAAGAAATATTCAAAGTTATGTAAAGCAGGAACCTACAACCAAGATTACTCCACCCAACAAAGTTATCACTGGGAATCGAAGGACAAATAAAGAGCTTCACAAATAAGAGTAAGCCAAAGGAGTTCATCACCTCCAAACAAGTATTTCATAAAATGTTAAAGGGTCTTCTTTAAGAAGAATGATGAAAAATTTGAACAATAAAATGGCAATAGATACATATCTATCAACAATTGAATCTAAAAGACAAAATTATGGTTTGGCTTTGGGTAGTGGACACACAGTACAATGTACAAATCATGTGTCACGGAGATGTACACTCAAAGCCTATATGATAATGTTGACCCTAATAAATTTTTTAAAATGTCACCCTAATACATTTTTTAAAAATACATTTTCATTGATTTCAGAGAGAGGAAAGGAGAGGGAAAAAGAGATAGAAGCATCAATGATGAGACAGAATCATCGGTGAGAGAGAATCATGCCTCTTGTATGCCCCCCACTGGGGACCGAGCCTGTAACCCAGGCATATGTCCTGACTGGGAATTGAACCATGACCTCCTGGTTTATGGGTTGACACTCAATCACTGAGATGCACCAACTGGGTTCAATCCAATAAGTTTAATAAAAAATTTAAAAAGTATAAAAGGTAAAGTAAAATAAAAACAAACAAATAAACAAAACCCAAAATACACCCTAATCAGTTGGCTTGTTGGATAGAGCGTC
Source organism: Ia io (assembly GCA_025583905.1). Taxonomy (NCBI): domain Eukaryota; kingdom Metazoa; phylum Chordata; class Mammalia; order Chiroptera; family Vespertilionidae; genus Ia; species Ia io. Next base: position 90,242,993 of record JAJQQW010000002.1, on the reverse strand, counting down.
AGCCTGTGGACTGAAGGTTCGATTCTGGTCAAGGGCATGTACCTTGGTTGCAGGCACATTCCCAGTAGGGGGTGTGCAGGAGGCAGCTGATCAATGTTTCTCTCTCATCGATGTTTCTAACTCTCTATCCCTCTCCCTTCCTCTCTGTAAAAAATCAATAACATATATTAAAAAATCAAACAAACAAAATAAATGAACAAGCAGAAAAGAAAGACTCATAGATACAGAGAACATTGTGATGGTTGCCATATGGGAAGGGGGGTTAGAGAGGTGGGTGAAAAAGGTGAAGGGATTAAGAAGTACAAATTTATCATTACAGAATAGTCATGGGGATGTAGAGTACAGCATAGGGAATCCTCTCTAATAAAATGGTAATATGCAAATTAACCATCACTCCTCTACATAATCCACGCCCACCAGCCAAGCCAAGCCCACCAGCCAATCAAGTATGCAAATTAACCCCAGCCAAGATGTCTACAGCCACAGAGAGCAAGGTTTCCCAGGTAACAGAGGAAGCCAAGCTTTCCACCTGCCCTTGCCAGGCTTAATCCTCCACTCAAGCTACAAAGTTTCAATTATAGAAGGTAAACAAATTCAAACAAATGGCAGCAGAACGGAGCTTGAGAGAGCAAGCCAGGGTTGCCACCGGCAACAGGGGAAGCAAAGCTTTCCGCACACCCTGGCTGGACTCACCTGCTTAAGGCTACAAAGTTTCAATTGTAGAAGGTGAATTAACTGCCACAGAAATGGCTGCCACCCCGGAGGGTGCAGCAGGCTTGGCTCCGCTCCAGGCTACAAAGTTTCAATTGTAGAAGGAAAATAAATTCCAGATACCAGGGCCTCCACTTGGGTCTCCAGGGGGTGTGGCCAGCCTGCAAACCACCACAGGCCCCTCGCTCAGGCCACCCCACGCCCCAAGGGAACCCCACCCTGATCCAGGACACCCTTCAGGGCAAACAAGTTGGCCCCCACCCGTGCACCAGGCCTCTATCCTATCTAATAAAAGAGTAATATGCATATTGACCATCACTCCAACACACAATATGTCTGCCCCCATGTGGTCAAAGATCCTGCCCCCATGTGGACACAAGATGGCCACTACAAGTTGGCCAACAGGAGAGGGCAGTTGGGAGGCACCCAGCCTGCAAGGGAGGGCAGTTGAGAAGGACCAGGCCTGCAAGGGAGGGCAGTTGGAGGTGATCAACCCTGCAGGAGAGGGCAGTTAAGGGTGACCAGGCCGGCAGAGGAGGGAAGTTGGGGGCAAGCAGTCTGGCAGGGGAGCAGTTCAGCATCAACCAGGCTGGCAGCGGAGTGGTTAGGGGGTGATCAGGCTGGCAGGCAGAAGCAGTTAGGGGCAATCAGGAAGGCAGGCAGGCAAGCAGTTGGGAGCCAGAGTCCTGGATTGTGAGAGGGATGTCCGACTGCAGTCAGACATCCCTCCAGGAGTCCCAGATTGGAGAGGATACAGGCTGGGCTGAGGGACAACCCCCCTCCATGCACGAATTTCATGCACCGGGCTTCTAGTATAGTCAATAATATTTTAAGAACTATGTATGATGCCAGATGGCTGTGAGATTGTGATGATCACTTAGTAAGTTTATAATGTCTGATCATTGGGGTGTAGACCTTAAACTAACATAATATTGTATGTCAACTGTAATCCTATATAATAAAGAGGTAATATACAAATTGCCCCTCACACCCTTACAAGATGGCTGCCTACGACCAGGCCGGCAGGGGGGTTAGTGAGGGACAACCAAACAACTGAACAAGCAGGCTGTGTCAGGCGACCAGGCTGGTGAGTGTTGGGGGGCTGTGAGGGGCAGCCAGGCTGGCAGGGGGGGCAGCTGGGGGCAACAAGGCTGGCAGGGAGGGCAGTAAGGGGGACCAGGCCAGCAGGGCACCAGTTGGGGGTGATTAGGCTGGCAGGGGGCGGGCAATGAGGGGTGACTAGGCTGGTGGGGGGCAGTAAGGGGTAACTAGGCCGGTGGGGGGGGGTGCAGTTAGGAGCGACCAGGCCAGCAGGGAGGGGAGAAATTAGGAGAGACCAGGCCGGCAGGCAGGTGAGCAATTAGGAGCCAGTAGTCCAGGATTGTGAAAGGGATGTCTGACTGCCAGCGTAGGCCTGATCCCCGGGATCGGGCCTAAACCAGCAGTCGGACACCCCCTGAGGGGTCCCAGATTAGAGAGGGTGCAGGCTGGACTGAGAGGACCCCCCCTCATGCACAAATTTCATGCACTGGGCCTCTAGTTAAAAAATAAAATGATTTAAAAATGAAAAGAAAGTTAAGGAGATGGGAGCAAATATATAATGTTTGGAAAACATAAGGGAAATAGAACAGATGTTGAATTTATTGTAGGGTTATTTTTATGTAAAGTCAGTTATAGATAATTGAGTGTCAGGATTAAGATATTTATTTCAAAGATTATTGCTTCCTATGTATGAAATAACCATGTTCAAGGTGATGGGGTTAAATTGATTGTGAAATGTGCTGATGCTTCTGCTTCTTAGTTTCTGGATGAAGTTAAAAGATAAATACTGTACATTTGGAAAAGGATATAAAATTTTCCCTGAAAAATCAAATATAATTGTAAGATGGAAAATGTTTTCTGGTCATTCTCTAAACTATTATGAAGTACAAACCAGTAAGACTTAAGAAAGCTTTAGTTATACGAAGTTTAGTAACAGGATTTGAAATTTAAGGTAACACTATAGCCCCAACCAAAAACACTAATATCTTTATTCTTCATTTGTGCTTTACCTACATAAGAGACCAACATAAGAGCAAATGTACGGTTTGTCTCTAGAGTTAGGAATGCCAGATTAAAAAAAAAGAATGCCCAGATGATTTTTATGGCCAGATAATGATTTTTTGTAATAAGTATGTTGTAAAAATTACATAAGACATATTTACACCATATGTACCCAACATTTAATAGTATTACAGTAATAACTCTTTACAGAACTCTCAATAGTATATCAAAATTTTTAATCACATAGGTGTTCTACTACACAGAGATCTTTGAGAACCAGTAAACCAGCAGGGAGATAGGAGGAGAATTAACATATTCCCTATAGATCCTAGACAATATTTTAACTCTGTATTGTTGAATTGTTTTAGTATAAGCACTATAGTGTGGCATGTTGTAAACACTGTCAATAAGTTCTCTGTAGAATAAAAAGGCATCAACAAAACATTCCTTCTGAAAAAACATCTTGTAATCACCAGTAGTGTAAAGATATTCAGGCGATAGTTAAATTATACCTGATTGACCATTTAAAGTGTCTCTAAGAATGATTTCATTCCCTGCCTTCTCATTAAATAAGGTGACATACATTTTTTTTTTTTTTTTTAGATTTCACTTTATAGAGATTATACCAATAAGCTTCAGTATGGAATATTTTATTTCTAAGAGTGTGTAAACAAGAGATGTCAAATGACTAAAATAAATCCTAGCTTCAATATATAGCCTTAGTTCACCATATTAAAAATTCTACAACCCAACAGTTTTATGTTTAAAAATAAATAGTAATGATTTCTTGTAATGTCTTATCCTATAAGGATAGAAAAAAAACAAAACCAGAAATGTCTCTAAACTGTATTTGTATAGCCCTAAACATCACTGCAGAAAAGCATTATTCATATTTGTAATACAGCTTTATGCTGCCAATTTAGCTGAAAGAATGTGTATGTATATATCTTTTATGGCACTTTCACTTCGGAGAATTACATATGACTTGTTTGTGTAACTCTGAGTAAAAAAGGAAGGTTCATTTTGTTGTTGTTTTTCCTGGTAGCAAAGCTTGCTATTAAGAATGCTTAATTTTAGTCCTGGCTGGTGTGCCTCTCAGTGGGTTGGAGCATCATCCCATGCACCAAAGGGAAAGGGTTCGATTTCCAGCCAGGGCACATACCCAAGAGGCAACCAATTGATATTTCTCTCTCACATAGATGTTTCTTTCTCTCTCCCCCTCTCTAAAATCAATAATAATAATAAAAAGGAATGTTCAATTTTATATGAAGGCATGGCTTTTGAATGTAATCAGTATCACAGGTCAGAAAAAGCAACATTATACTTCAAAACATATGGGGAACACTTGTGAAATGTGAGACTAATTTGAAAATCACATTATGAGAAAAGGAGAAATATAGGAGTCATTTATCATACCACCAAATGTTCTTTTAGCCACCCAACAAATACTCAGATATGGAGATCTTTGTTAGTGAGTCTCCTCTACCTTTTTGTCCTTACTTTTTATGTTTTATGATGGCTATAAAAAAATCTGCTTTCTCCATGTGTTAGGCAAGGGCTATAGGAGATGATATGAAACACTTGGTGCCATCTCAAAGGAGTGTGGCACTTTCATTTCAAATTTAGACTTATATTTTTGGTCACTAAAAGCAACAAGAGTTTTAGAACTGGTCCTGTCACTTTCATTTTATCTGTTTTTCATTTCGTGCTACATTAAACCATTTCCTCCTTCGTAAGCCATGTGGCTCTTACCTAAAACCTTGCCAAAGAGAAAGGACAAAATGAAGGGTCCTCTGGAGTCTTCATCACATTACACTTTTCTTCTTTTTATGTCTTAATTAATCATTAATTAATTAATTTTAATATAGTGGTGTACAATCTTATATTGGTTAAATTAGTTTCAGGTATACAATATGGTGATTTGGATCACCCTCCTAATCCTAGAAATCATCTGTCATGCTTCTGACGTGGCTGGGTCTTTGACCTTTACTTTGCCTTGCCTCTGTGAAACTCTTGACAGCAAGGCTAGTTTACCAGTGCTCTAATTTGCACGTGTATATGGTACAGCACTAGCTTTCCCAGTATGCTAATAGACACAAAGTGAAAAGGGTTCCAGGGTCAATTCAATGGGGAAAATACTTAAAAATTTATAATGGAGGTATTTTTAAATTGCAGAACTTCTGAGGTCTGCAACTTTTGTATTTTACATACTATGTGCTTTGTTCTGATTTCTTACATCTCCTTAAGGCAACCACTCTTCTGAATTTTCTATTCACTATTTATCAGCTATTTTATAAAACAACTTTACTAAATATTACACAAAGTAAAATATGTAAAATTTGATTTTGCTTGTTTTCAGATTTATAAAATTATCATACGATAATAGTCTTCTGACTTTAGCTTTTTTCCCCCATTTAATATTGTGTTATAACTATTGTTTCCAAGGTTTATCCATGTTATTCCATGGATGAATATATGCTCATTCACTTTCTCTGCTACATAAAATTATGTCAGTGTTTAAACATTTTTAGTATAATGTATATTTTGGATGTTCTTAGATTTTTACTATTTCACATAACAGTGCTATATACATTCTTATATACATGTAAAACAATTTAGTAATTTAATAAATAATGTTTAGAGTAGGATATATGCATATTCATCTTTAAGGTTCACTGCTTACAAAGGGATCTGTGACAAAACCAAAGTTTATAGAGCATGTATATGTTTTAATAACTATTTGTGTTCTAACTCATCATTTCTGTTTTTTTATGATGTTCCAGCTACTCTTACTTGCTTGTTCTTTCAAATGAACTATATAAAAAAACTCAATAAACACTTTTTCACAATATATTAAGAAAAGTCTTTAAATAACAAGTATGTAGGTACTGACATACTTCTCTGATGTGAATATAAAATTGTGCAACATCTATATGCAAAACACACACACACATACACACACAAAATGGTATAGCATCTATAAAGAGAAATTTGGTAAACTATAACAAAACTTGTTTTGCATTTATCTTTTGTCCCAAAAATCTTATTTCTAGAAATTTACCTGAAGATATTTCTCTACAAATACAAAGCAACATACAGAACATTATTAGCATAAGCAAAATATTAGAGTAGTTGAATGAACTATGGCATATATCAACAGTGAAATATTATCGTATCTAATAAAAGAGTAATATACAAATTAGCCATCGCTCTGCTACACCCACAAGCCATGCCCACCAGCCAATCAGGAGCAAGTATGAAAATTAACCCAACCAAGATGGCTGCAGCCACGGAGAGAGCAGGAGGCTTGGGTTTCCCTGGCAATGGAGGAAGCCAAGCTTTCCACACACCCTGGCTGCCCCAGGCCTCCACTCAAAGCTACAAAGTTTCAATTATAGAAGATAAATAAATCCCAACAAAAATGGCAACAGCCACAGAGCTAGAGAGAGCAGGAGGCTTGAGTTGCCCCCAGTGATGGAGGAAGCCAAGCTCCTGCAGCCCTGGCCTGCCTCAAGGCTACAAAGTTTCAATTATAGAAGATAAATAAATCCCAACAAAAATGGCTGTGGTCATGGAGCAAGCAGGAGGCTTGGCTCTGCTCAATGCTACAAAATTTCAGTTATAGAATATAATAAATCCCAGATACCAAGTCCTCTGCTTGGGTCACCAGGGGGCATGGCCAGCCTGCAAACCACCATAGGCCCCTCTCTTAGGCCACCCCATGCCCCAAGGGAACCCCCACCCTGATCTGGGACACCCTTCAGGGCAAACCAGCTGGCCCCCACCTGTGCACCAGGCCTCTATCCTATCTAATAAAAGAATAATATGCAAATTGACCATCACTCCAACTCACAAGATGGCTGCCCCTATGTGGTCAAAGATCCTGCCCCCATGTGGACACAAGATGGCCACCACAAGATGGCCAGCAGGGGAGGGCGAGGGAAGTTGGGGGCAACTGGGCCTGCAGGGAAAGGCAGTTGGGGGGGACCCAGGCCTGCAGGGGAGGGCAGTTAGGGGTGACCAGGACTGCAGGGGAGGGAAATTAGGGGCAAACAGGCTGGAGGGGAGCAGTTAGGCATCAATCAGGCTGGCAGGGGAGTGTTTAGGGGGTGATTAGGCTGGTAGGCAGAAGTGGTTAGGGGCAATCAGGAAGGCAGGCAGGCGAGCAGTTGGGAGCCAGCAGTCCTGGATTGTGAGAGGGATGTCCGACTGCCCGTTTAGGCCCAATCCTGGTAGGATCAGGCCTAAACGGGCAGTCGGACATCCTTTCGAGGGGTCCCAGACTGGAGAGAGTGCATGCTGGACTGAGGGACACACACCCCCGTGCATGAATTTCGTGCACCGGGACTCTAGTGCAAATATAAAGAGCAACATAGAATTACAAGATGAATTTCTCTTATATCTCTATAATTTATAACTGAAAAAGAACAAGGGCAAAGATTATATAAAGCATGCTATGTTTTTGTAGAAGAGATATAATTTTTTTTAATTAATATTTGCTTATATGGGTAAAAAACAAAAACCACGTACTAATGAGAAACCAGAATCTAATAAGAATGGACACTTATGGAGGACAGTTCGAAAAGAAATGGAAGACTAGGGATGAGGGTAATACTTCCATGAGTTTACATGTTGTGAATTATAGTTGTGAATTTTGAAAATGTAAATATTTATATATTCAAAAAATTAAAACATGAAAACTAAATAACAGTATAGCACTGCCTAGTGTGGCTTAAACCAAAAGATGGCAGGTTAGATTCCCAGTCATCCACTTTGTGGGTTTGACTCCCAATTGGTTGGGGAGCATACGAGAGAAAAACAACCAATGTTTCTCTCTCATATGGATGTCACTCTTTCTTCCTCTCTCTAAAAGTCAATTAAAAAAAACACACACATATCCTTGGGTGAGGATTAAGTATGTAAATAAATAAATAATAAATTAATTAATAAATAATAACTGACTATAAAAAGAACTCTTTCTGATCATGTTAAAGTAACTGGTATACCTTATCCTAAAACAACTGTTTATGGAAAAAATATTAAATAACTGTTTTTAGGAATTGGACAAAAGGCACCTTAAGGTTGTGCTCCATGAGATAAAGGAAACAAAGGAGCAAATCATATGATCACTGGACTTTTCCCTGGAGGCATGTATCAGACTTCCTTGTAGAGAGAATAATCTCAAGCAGATCCTAATGATCTTACTGCATTGAGGAAGCAGAGATTGGCATTCTGGAAAGTTGAAGCAGATGGAATTTGCAGGGCAGAATACCAGAAAGAAATGAACTATGCAGATAGATAAAGATATGTGGACATCTGCATAAAGGTTCTCTTGAGTCTGTTGCTAAATATTAAGCAGCACTTTTGTAGAGTGAACCTCCACAAATTTAAGCCAAGAGCTACGTAAGAGCTGTAAGCTGAACAATTTCTAGAGCTCTCATAAGGCTCTGGGACTTTCAAACAGCCAGGATTGAGAAATCTCTTAGAACATCCCAGGTACTTAATAGACAACACAGAAAGGTCATGACTTAGCAGTAAAGAGAGAATTTCCTAGAGTAAAGGCTATCCAAACCCTGACCTAAGTATGTTTTAAAGCACAACTTGGACAGCTTGATCTTCAAGTAATTTCAGTGTCTAATAATTTTTTTCTTTTTTTACCTTTTGATGCCCTTTACTCATTTATCCCACCTACTCACTTTCTGCCTCTGCCAAACAGCACTCTCTTCTATGGGTTTTATTTTGTTAGATTCCACATACAGTATAAGGGAGATCATGCAGTATTAGACTTGCTCTGTCTGACTAATTTCTCTTAGCATGATGCCCTCGAGGCCCATCAAATATGTTTTTATTCTTTATTACAGGAAGACAAGAACATATAGATATTCAAAGAGGTAACATTTTTTAAAATATTGGAAAATGTGACTCAACATGGAAAAATCAATAAATGGTAAAAGACCCAGAAATGACAGATGATAGAAATAGAGGACAAGGACTTCTATACTGCTACTATAAACATGCTCAAGAATTTAAAGAAAAACATGAACATAATGAGGAGAAAATTTGCAATGCAATAAAAAATTTACTGGATGGTACTAAAACACTAGGAGATATTACAGAAGCAAGGTCAATATATATATTTGAGTATATAGCAATAGAAAAAATCCATAATGAACTTAGAAAAAAGAAGTGCTCGTCCATTCAATTAGAAATCAGTAACAGCTCTAGCTAGTTTGGCTCAGTGGATAGAGCGGTTGGCCTGCAGACTGAAGGGTCTCTCCCCAGCTCCATTTCTGTCAAGGGAATGTACCTATGTTGCAGGCTTGAACCTCAGCCCTGGTTGAAACATGTGTGAGAGGCAACCAATCAATGTGTCTCTCTCACATAGATCTCTCTCTCTCTCTGTCTCTCCCCCTTCCTCCACTGTCTCTAAAAATCAATGGAAAACTATCCTTGGGTGAGGATTTAAAAAAAATAAAGAAAGAAAAAAGAAATCACTTACAGAATGATATCACAAACGAACATTAAGTATTTAGAAATTAAATAATACCTTTCTAAATAACACATGAATAATTCTGAAACAATTTTGTATGCATTTTACAACATAGGGAATAAATTAATATAGCAACATTTTGCTGTGAGAAAAGGAAGATTCAAAGGTGGAACTCTGAGAATGAATTCTTTGGTATTGGATATGAATTTGAGATATTAATATGAATCTATATATTTTTAAAGTATATTTTGTAGCTCTACTTACAGAGCCCTATGGGCTAGCATCACGTGCCTTCAATCTTAATCTTGACTACTCAATCTACAATATCTAACAAGCAAATCTAGATCTTAATTTCTAAGCAAAACCCTGTCTTATGAGGAATCTCTGCCTCTTGGAGAAATAGCTCATTCTATGTCAAGCTGGATGTTGGACATCCTATTTGCAATTGATAGGCAGATGTCAAGAGAACATGTACCAGCTATAAGAGGCACCCAGTGCTCAACTTCTTGACAAATTGATCATAAAAAGTAATAATATTGTGATATTAGTGGAATATATATATTGCACACACACACATGCACACACACACATACTAGTGGTTTGGTGCACGAAATTTGTGCACATTAAAAGGGAATAAATTAGAGGAAATATTTTAATATTGCTATTTGCCACCTGGCCAACTCCAGCCCCGTCAAGCCCTACTGGGCTGGGGGTGCACCCTCAGGTCCCCCGGCCTGGTGCTGGGCAGGGGGTACAGCCTCAGGTCCCCCATCAATCCCCGCCAGGTGGGGGGGGGAGTGAAGCCTCAGGGCCCCTATCAAGCCCCGCTGGGTGGGGGGTGCAGACTCAGGTCCCCCGGCAAACCTTCAAGTCCCCCAGCCTGGTGCCAACGCGGGGGGCACAGCCTGAGGTCCCCCGGCCAGGCGCCAGGGTGGGGGGTGTGGCCTGAGGTCCGCCGGCCCAGCACCAGGGCAGGGGGCGCAACCTGAGGTCCTCTGCCCCAGCCCAGCATCACACAGCCTCAGGTCCCTGCTAATCACTCGTTATGGCTCCTTACGGAACCCTGCCTCCGCTGTGGGTGCAGCCATCATGTGTTACGGGAACCCCACCTCCGCTGTGGGTGCAGCCATCTTGTGACTGCATGAGGGTCAATTTGCACATTACCTCTTTATTATATAGGATAACATGGAAGTCCACAGTGATAAAACCAAAACAACAACAACAAAAGAGAAATGCTAGTTAATAAATGTATGGTGACTGAAAATAGCATTAGAAAATCATGGTTGTGTAACTACCAATCTAAAATACTATTCAGATAACCAAATGTTTGCTGAGAGCACTGGATAAAAAGTTGGGTAAAAATGTATTCGCATGGCCATGAAGTATCAACCCATAAATAATGTATTAACTAGAAAGGGGAAATATACTTTTATCAATTCTGATAGTTTCCACCTTTATCACTTATTACTGGCATTTACTATTGCCCATAACACAACAAACTCTCATCAAGAAGTTACCTGTGTAGTCATCTTGCCAGAATATAAACCTGGGAAGAATTATGAGGAAAGAATCAGACATACTCAAGGACAGTCTATATGACTTCTCTGGACTTCATAAAAATTTTAGTGCCATGAAGAGGAGGAGCCTAAAAGTAAAGCTGGATCCTTGACTTACCATAGATTGAAACAATAAACAAATAAATAGTTTTGGACAACTAAGAAAATTTGAATATAGACTATGTATTAGGTAATATTTTGTTATTATTGTTACACTAGAAGCCCGATGCACAAAATTCATGCAAGAGTAGGCCTTCCTTTCCCCCAGCTGCTAGCACCGGCTTCCCTCTAGTACCCGGGACCTGGGCTTCCCTCCAGCCACTGGCACCCAGGACCCGGGCTTCCCTGCCCTGGCTTCGACTGGAAGGTCGTCCGGTCTAATTAGCATATTACACTTTTATTATTATAGATATTTCAGTTGGGATAATGGCACTGTGGTTATGTGGAAGACAGTCTTTATTCTTAGGAAATGCACACTGAAGTCTCTAAGAGTAAAGCATCATCATATTTTGAAGCTTTCTTTCAAATCATTCAGTTTTCCCACCTATGGATTATAGGAACATAGAGATAGCACTTATACATCAAGTGACTACTGAATTACCACAGACAGCCAATTTGGTATTTCTCCACTGGCTGCAAAGAAATATATGGGTGTTTTCCGGGGTGCATTAATAATAAAGTTTTGTTTATATAGATTAGATAATTTCATATTACGCAATCTTCTGCTGTGTTGAATGGTTCAATAATAAATATAAATAATTTGAAAAGGAGACATGTAATACTTTAAACAATAAATAAATAAATAAATAAAATAAATAAATAAATAATAAAAATAATTTGAAAAGCCTAACTTTGTAGGGGGTTTTTACATTATTTATTATAGCCAGTGGAGTGAAGACAATGCACTTCAGTATAGATTTAGACGCTCTTTAGTTTTATATGCATCCAATGAGTTCAATCTACCAGAAAGTCCTCCCCTCGAACCTGGTCCACATGTAGTTGTCTCCATATTTCCAGTACACAGGCCAAAATCTTAAACTCTTCTTTTTCTATCAAACATATCAACTCAAGTCTCAAAATATATCCAGGATCTAACCACATTTTAGCATCTCTAAGGCGTCCATTACCTCCCAGAGTTAATTTCCTCATGTTGTCCCATCTTTCATTATCTCCGAGTACTCTAACCTCCTTACCTATCAATAACTTGTCTTGGGGCCTCATGCTTGCTCTTCCCTCTACCTGGAACATCCTTCCCCAGGTATATGGCTTACTTTCACTTCTCTCAAGTTTATTCAAGTCTCTGCTCAAAAGTCACTTATCTTGGCCACTTTACTTAAAATCACAAGCGTCCCAGGATGCCTTATCACCTGCATATTTCTGATTTATTTTTCTCCCTGAAAATAATCACATTTTAATATGTGATATGATTTTTTTTATCTATTTTTAACTGCTTGTCTCCCTTCATTAGAATGAAAGTTCCATGCAAGAAAGCAGTGTTTCCAATTTGTTCATTGCTCTGTTCCTGGTACATTAAACAATACTGGCATGTAACAGGTAAGTAAGCAGTAACTATTTCATGGGTAAATACATCAATACATGGACATGTTTGTCTTTAAAATCATTGTGCCTGGACTCCTATAGATTTTATGCACAAGAATAATTTTAAAATTGGACTATCAACTACAGGTCTAAAACAAGCATGTCAAACTCAAAGGCTAACATGGGCCAAATTAACAAGGCTTAAGTTTATGTGGGCCGCAAAAACACAAAAGCTTCAATTTTCATAGAAACGCAGGTTTATTTCAATAGAGACATGCTGAATACAAAAGGCTGAAATAAATGAGTAATCATTAGCATAAAATAATAGAACATTTTAATTAATATTCTTTCTTGAACATTAACTTACCAGACACTGAATAACTGTACACATTAATAAGCGTAAGGCAAATAAACCTATTTTTCTTGTTTTCCAAAAGCGAAATAGTTCCTGTTGCCCACACCAAACAAGTCAGTCCAAGACTAATGATGTGGCAATCAGCTGCTAAAATATTCGCTGCTGGTATTAGTGGAGAGAAGTGGTGCAAGTGGTGCGCCTGCACGTAACCCTTGTAAGGGAAATGAATGCACCACAATTATAGTAATCAGTCATTAGCGGACGTTGTAGTTCATTATGAATAATTATGTATAACAAGATATTATAAAATTAACTTTCTAAATTTTTATTAAAACGTTTCTTACAGCCCTAGATAGTTTGGCTCAGTGGACAGAGGGTCGGCCTGCGGACTGAAGGGTCTTGGGTTCGATTCTGGTCAAGGTCACATGCCTGGGTTGTGAGCTTGGTCCCCAGTGGGGGGCCTGCAGGAGGCAGTCGATCAATGATTCCCTCATCATTGATGTTTCTATCTCTCTCTCCCTCTTCCTTCCTCTCTGAAATCAATAAAAATATATAAATAAATAAATAAATAAAATAAAATGTTTCTTACATACAGTTATATTGGCAGGGCTGCAAAAATATTCGTTGTGGGCCGGATGCAGCCCACGGATTGTGAGTTTGACATGCTTGGTCTAAAATAAAAAACAATATTAATCTGAAGAATATTCCAAAAATAAAGGGCTGTATTTTATTCTTCACTCATTTTCTCTTGTTAGAAATTAGTGTGCATATTAATAATAATTTTAACAATAGTAAAACAAATAACTGAGAGAAACAAATAAATTAAGGCCATAATTTACCATAAGAAATTTACATAGTAGGGAGACCGGGTTTGGGAGGGAGGAAGGTAGCAAGATGGTGTTGGAAAGCACTATGGTTTGCGTGGACAACAGCGAGTATATGCGGAATGGGGACTTCTTACCCACCCGGCTACAGGCCCAATAGGACGCTGTCAACATAGTATGTCATTCCAAGACCCGCAGCAACCCTGAGAACAACGTGGGCCTCATCACACTGGCCAATGACTGTGAAGTACTGACCACACTCACCCCTGACACCTGCCGCATCCTGTCCAAGCTTCATACTGTCCAACCCAAGGGCAAGATCACCTTCTGCACTGGCATCCGAGTGGCCCATTTGGCTTTGAAACACCGACAGGGCAAGAATCACAAGATGCGCATCATTGCCTTTGTGGGGAGCCCTGTGGAGGACAACGAGAAGGATCTGGTGAAACTGGCAAAACGCCTCAAGAAGGAGAAAGTAATTGTTGACATTATCAATTTTGGGGGAGAGGAAGTGAACACGGAAAAGCTGACAGTCTTTGTGAACACGTTGAATGGCAAAGATGACACTGGTTCTCATCTGGTGACAGTGCCCTCTGCGCCCAGCCTTGCTGATGCCCTCATCAGTTCTCTGATTCTGGCTGGTGAAGGCGGTGGCATGCTGGGTCTTGGTGCCAGTGACTTTGAATTTAGAGTGGATCCCAGTGCTGATCCTGAGCTGGCCCTGGCCCTTCGAGTTTCTATGGAAGAGCAGCGGCAACGGCAGGAGGAGGAGGCCCGTTGGGCAGCCGCAGCCTCTGCTGCTGAGGCTAGGATTGCCCCGACTGGGACTGAAGTTAAAAGAGACTCAGATCGCGCCCTGCTGAAAATGACCATCGGCCAGCGGGAGTTCAGCCTCACCGGGCTCCCTGACCTAAGCAGCATGACTGAGGAAGAGCAGATCGCTTATGCCATGCAGATGTCCCTGCAGGGCGCAGAGTTTGGCCAGGCAGAATCATCTGACATTGATGCCAGTTCAGCCATGGACACATCTGAGCCCACCAAGGAGGAGGATGATTACAACGTGATGCAGGACCCTGAATTCCTGCAGAGTGTCCTAGAGAACCTTCCAGGTGTGGACCCCAACAATGAGGCCATTTGAAATGCCATGGGCTCCCTGGCCTCCCAGGCCACCAAGGATGGCAAGAAAGAAAAGAAGGAGGAGGACAAGAAAAGAGACTGGAGGAAAGGGTAGATGAGTTTACTCAGGGGCTGCACAGGGTGGGTGGGACATAGGGCTAGATATGTTAACCAATACAACCTAAATAAAGCTTGGCAACTTATTTATTTATTTATTTTTTTTCTTAAAAAAAATAAGAAATTTACATTGTAGGTTCTAAAGTCATAAGAAGAAAAATACATCAAATAACACTAATACTATGCCAGAATAGTTCAAGTAAAGAATTTTGCAGTTCATTAAGTGAATTGTGATATCCTTGATTCAACATACTGAGCACTATATAGGCGAGTTGCTAGTCTACCTGCTTCTCGTACAATGGTAAACAGGACAGAACAATCTCTGATTTCTTGTAATTTACATTCTCACTTAGGACTTGCATTCCAGTGGGGTTGTACAATATAGTAGACATGGTTCACTGTTTCTCACATAAATTACCTGTGTTACCAATTGGAAACAATTCTTTGTCACAAAATCATTACCTCTGTTATGTTTGTTTCCATTTGAAGTAACACTACCAAGCTTATTAAAGCAAAGATATGTTTGTGCAAATACATAAACTCTCCAGGTAGAGAAACGACACGGGCTGTGCACCATCAGTGGATACAATTATGTAAAACTCATCTTTCATAGACAAGTTATGGTGGTTTTAAAATAACTTCACTTAAAACCATCTCCAGAGAGCTTATGGTAGTCTCTCTGTCTCTGAGAAACTTGAAAAGTAACAAGCAATTCATCACCCTTCATTGAAAGGGTCACTAAGCAAATGAGCACAGAGGCTCAGAGGCTGTGCCTTCCAGTCCTGTTAGAATGGTTCCATCAGCGATATCCTGCCACTGAAGCGGCACCATGTATTAGAAATCTAACTGCAGCGAGGTTTCCCTGACAGCACACGAGAGAAAGAATAGTTTTTACTGAAATTTCAAGGGTTAGAAAATGGATTTTGAAGTCAAAAGCATTGGTGTGGGTAAAATTTTATTTTATTTAACTCTCCTGCTGAATGAGTCAACACACACTGTAGTCAGCCAACCATAAAAGATCACTCACCCTTCAGAAAGAGGACAAATCAGGCACGTTTGTGAAATAACATAATAGCCATAATTGGTGGCATTTGGCAAAAAGAAAAAGAAAAAAAATATATATATATATACAGCTTACATTTTACCATCTAGACTTATAAAAGGAAGAAAGCAGTTTCCCTAGAAGTGAGGTACATCCTAGTTGGTACAGATCTGTCTCAATTTTTATTTTATATTTTGAACATAAGAAAAAAAGCTTTAAATTCTATGCCCTGAAATCTCAGTTGACTTTTTTTTTTTTTCCTTTTGGAGAAAAAAATTAAGAAAATCACATATTATCCACGCTTAAAAAATAAATTACTGTTACTACATTTGTCTGCTAGCTCCTCATATTTTGAGAGCAATACAAAAGCATAACCTATTCCTTGAGCCTTGAGTTCACTTTCTTTATGAGATGGTATTTTGTAGTTGAAGAAAATCTTTCTGAGGGTATTATGAAAAAAGTAGGTTCTTACCTTTTGATATTTTTACCAGTCTGTGAAGAAATTCCGTTGTGAGTCTGCACCTTTATAGCTAAATGCTTTATTACAGACAGATGAAGAAGATACTTATGTTTGATTGCAGAAAGATATCTTAAGAAATTGGAAGTGAAATACCATTTTGATGCATACTGGCAAGTCTGTGTGCATGGCTGTGTTAGGGTTTTAAGGTGCAACTGTGCAAACTATTTTATCTGCTAAACATATTTCCAGAGACAACCATACTAGAAAAGATAAATTACCAATATTTTGACTAGTTTTCCATAATACCTTTTAAAAGAGCATATTGCACCCTGTCAGGTTTGGCTCAGTGGTTATTGTGTCAGCCCAAGGACTGAAGGGTTGTGGGTTTGATTCTGGTCAAGGGCAAGTACCTCAGTTGCAGGAGGCAACTAATTGAGTTGCCTCTCACATCGATGTTTATCTCTCTCTGGCTCTTACCCTCCCTTCCACTCTCTCTAAAAATCAATGGGGAAAATATCCTTTGGTGAGAATAACAAAGATGAAATAAAATAAGAAGGCTGACTGCTTTTGTTGCCAATACAGAATTTAGTTATTAAAAGGACTCATTTTTTGCCCAATACAGGCTACAATTTTATATAGTATATATTCTTTACTGACCATTTTATGGAACTTAGATTCAAGTTGCAGTATTTAATATCTGAAATATTCTGAAATTGGCTTGAGTCTTTTTTCCATGAGCAGTGAATTGTTTCTATAATATGTAATACTCACACACACACACACACACACACACACACACACACAAAATAACAGAAAAAAAAGACAATGTAATTTGTTCCCTTTTATTTCCAAGAAAATGTTAAGAGAGGCAAATCTTAATGCATTTAAATTGAAAGTCGCGTCTTTTCTCGTACTGGTCTGCTTTGATAAATGCCATGTAATTTATGTTGGCATCGTTGTATTGTAGGTATGAATTATCTGTTTTTAAAATTATACCATCAGCATTGACTATAGGCTTATATGGTATTACAGAAAGCCAAAGTCCATTGCTAGTAAAAAACACATTTCTTTTTTTTTTTTTTTAAGGATTATAGCTATGTATATTTATTTTTCATTGTTGATCTGCCTTCCATTTAGGCATGGCTATTTTTTTAAATGATTACATTACAGTTTGTAATCTCTGGATCACCATATCAATGTTTTGCACATACACTTAAATATTTATTAATAACTATTCTAATTTTTACTCCTAATTGGCATTTTCTGTCTTTCTTTTTTTTAAAATAAATCTTTATTGGGGGAGAAGAAAATGGTGGCCGAGTAGGCACATGTGTCATGCACATTGTCCCAGGGCCAGACTGGAAAAGCAACTAAATCGGAGAACATCTACCTGTAATTAACAAATTAGACACAGCTGAGGAGACAATTTTCAACAAGAAGGGCAAAGGATGCTTGGAGAATGGTAGGAAGTGGGATCTGGGCTAGAGAGGGACACCCGGCCACCAGGCCTGGAGGGAGAGTTAGAAGCTGCATTGCACCAAAGCCGCATCTCTTGGCAATAGGCATAAGGCCCAACTGAGGAAAGAAAAAGCCCCTGGGGAATCTGGACCCAAGACCACAGCCCTGAAAGGTGGCCAGAGCAGCGTGGTGTCAGTGGAAGAAAAACCCGCAGTTTTGTGGTTGTTTTGCTTTTGTTTTGTCTTTGCTTTTACTCAGTAAACCCAGAATATAGGATCTTTCGGTTGCAAGAACTCACCTGAGGCTGCAGAGCAGCGAGAGGCACAGATTTGTGGAGCCTGAGGAGAAGCTGGGGAGGGAAGCAGGGCAGGGAGACTGGCCAGGACTCTGGCATTGGGACATTCCTAACCTTCCAAACCTAAGCTGCCATTTATCTCCTGTAGAGTGAGCCCCTCTCAGTAGCCTCAAGGCAGGTAACACAGCCTGTCACACCCTGCCTGCATTTTGAGGAACAAAAAGAAAGAAAATACAAAGGAAACAAAGGCTCTGAATAGCCCCAAAGAGTCCTCAGTGACTGGGTTGGAAGAGGGTCCCATCCACCCCACTATTCTGGGAACCAAACTGATAAAAACTCCAAGTTGCCAGCCATCCCCACTGGTCTCTATACAATAAGGCAGTGATGGCGAACCTATGACACGTGTGTCAGCACTGACACGCGTAGCCATTTCTGATGACACGTGGCCGAGGATGAAACATTTGCTGTTCCTGAGGATGAAACATTTGCAACTAAAGTCTTGGAGTTAGACTGTAACTCCAAGACTCTAGTCGCAAATGTTTCACCTTCCCCTATTAGACATTCTGTGCCGGAGGTCTGTAGGCCAAAACAACAGAAGTCCGGCACAGAGTGTCTAGTTCTGGGACTTCAGGTTAAGCCGGGATCTTTGCCCTCACTTCCGCCAGCAGAGCAGGGAGCAGCGGAACTCAGCGGGGGACGCATCTCTGGGGGCCCTGCCATTACCAGTAACCAAATAACAGCTAACCACAGCAACCATTATCTACTGTTCTGGGGTGTCATGGATTTCTAATCCATCATTACTGAGATAAGTGAGGGGGAGGCTGGGAGAGGCGAGGGTTTGTGGCATGCTATGGGTGCCATTTCCCGCCATTAGAAATAGCGGCAGCCATTTTAATTCACATAAGGAAAACCATCTTGCTCCATAGTGCAGACTCCATTTCACCAATGTTGTGCATCCTCATTAACCCCTATTTCTGCTTATTAACCCTGCCCTTTCCTAAAAGACAGATATATGCACCATTTTGTTAGGCTAGTTAGGCTAGTTAACCCCTAATTGCCTGCAGGCCTAACAAGCTATCTGTAATTCTATCTTCTGTCACTGCCCCCTGATGGAGAACCCAAAAAATAAAAAACTAAGGTTAAGTAAAGGAAGTGGTAGTAGCAGTGGCCGACCCTTTCAAGAGACATGGACCGAGATGTATGGCTTTATAGAAAAAAATGGCAGGTCATTTTGTGTTCTATGTACTGAAACGGTAGTAAGCAGAACGTGGAATATAAATAGACATTTTGAAACTAATCATTCCCAGCTCTTGGAAAAAAGTGAGGATGAAAGGAAGGAATACATTTCCAGGCAGCTACACCTTTATAAGAGCCAATCTAATTCCATCCTTAAATTTATGAAAGGCTCTACAAATTTAACATCTGCAAGTTTGAGCATTGCTCACTCTATAGCTCAGCATGGAAAAGCACTCAGTAAGGGAGAATTTATTAAAGAAACTCTCCTAAGATGTGCACCAGTTCTATTTCATGATATACAGAATAAAGATGCAATTATTAAGAGAATATCTGAGTTACCACTCAGCAGAAATATCATAAAAGACCGAATAATGAGACTGAACACAAACGTACAACATCAATTAAAGAGAGACATAAGGAAGTGATGAAACTACTGATGTCACATCACATGCTCAGTTGGCCATTATTGGTTGATATTCTGATGGTCTCACAATGAGAAAAGAGTTGATAAAGTTAGTATCAGTGTCAACAAGTAAATCAGGAAACGAACGAAATATGTAAGGTTGTTATACAAACATTTTGTGACCTAAGCATTGATATCTCTAAAGTTGTGTCAGTGATGACAGATGGGGTACCAAATATGGTGGGGGGAAAAAGTCGGATTTGTCAAATTGTTTACAGAAGCTATTGGACATCCGATTGTGCCTTCTCATTGTATTATCCAT
This sequence comes from Ia io, assembly GCA_025583905.1. NCBI lineage: Eukaryota > Metazoa > Chordata > Mammalia > Chiroptera > Vespertilionidae > Ia > Ia io. Next base: position 90,223,026 of record JAJQQW010000002.1, on the reverse strand, counting down.
CAGGAGGATTTATGTGCCAAGGCAGGATTCACCGACTTAAATGACTTAATGTCAGTTGTTACAAAAATAGTTAATTTAATAGTTGCTCGCCCCCTTCACAAGCGAGAATTTTCGGCACTTTTACTGGAGGTTGATTCCACCTACAGTGGACTGCTGATGTGAAATAATGTAAGATGGTTGAGCCGAGGCAAAGTTCTAGAGTGCTTTGTGGAGTGCTTTGAAGAAATTAAGGTATTTCTTGACGATAAGGATCTGGGAAACTTTCCTCAGCTTAATGATGATAAGTGGGTCAACACCCTGATGTTTTTTACAGATCTCTCTGTTCATATTAATGAACTGAACTTAAAGTTACAAGGTTTTGGCAAAAGTATTGACGTTATGTTTGGATACATAAAAGCTTTTGAAAGTAAAGTTAAAATTTTCAAGCGAGATGTAGAAACTAAAACTTATAAGTATTTTCCTCGAGTAACAAAGTATTTTGAGAAGGCCAGTGCAGCTGTACAAAATAAAATGGAACTCTTGCATATGAAGTACCAGCATGTTTTAGACTTGTTACTTGACCAGTTTAGTGATAGATTTAGTCAATTTAGAAGTCTAGAACAGACCATGAAAATAATTAAGTATCCTGATGTAGTAGTCTACAGTAGTTTGGAATTAAATGGTTTTCAATGGATGCAAATTGATGATTTGGAGATGCAACTTTCAGAATTTCAAGACAGTATCTGGGCTCAGGTGTTTGTCAACTTGAGGTCAAAGCTTGAGAATCTGGAAAGGTGCCGCTTGGAGAATCAAGAGGAGTGCCACTCCGAACAGGAAATTTGGAGTGTCTGGAACCGACTACCAGACACTTTTAGCACCCTGAAAAATATAGCAATGGCTTTACTCACAATTTTTCCCTCTACATACTTTTGTGAGGCCTTATTCTCAGCATTGAATAATATCAAAACCAACAAAAGAAACAGATTGACAGATGAAGTTAGTAGCGCTTGCTTGGGCCTGAAGTGTACAAATACCAACCTTCAATTGAAGATTTAGCCAATGAAATTCAGCAACAAAAAAGTCACTAATAGGCAGGTTAGTTAAAGAATTCCCCCTCCCCCTCACTTATCTTAGTTCAGGGCACCCCACACAAGCTAAATAGTATCAAGACCAACAAAAGAAACCGAATGACGGATGAACAAAGAAGTCACTAAGCAGGTAAGTTAAATATTTAGTTTTTGGTTTATTAAATACAATTATATATAACAATTATATATTTATGTTATTTAAACTATAAATATTGCAAAATAATGTTTTTTCCTCAAAGTGGCACACTACCAGAGTTATGCTCAGTTTTTTGGCGAAGTTTGACACACCAAGATCAAAAGGTTGCCCATCACTGCAATAAGGTGACCAGATGTACCGCTTTTGGCGAGACAGTCCCGATTTTTAACAATTTGTCCCACGTCCCGCGGTGTTTTAAAAAAGTCCCGATTTTTGGAAAGAATGCACGACAAGCTAGGGAATGGTGGGAGAAAGGGAAGGGAATATATGGTTTTTGGCGGCCATGTGGCTATTTAGCCAGGATATGAGTTTTATATAATTTTTGTTAATTTTATAATGTTAAACTTCAATAATAACAAATAATTGTTGAGAACTGATTACCGAGAACTGCTTATCAAAGTTCGCATTGTTGATCAGTTGTTAGAATTCGACCACCATTGTTTGGACTTAATGAACAATGGCATTTTTGGGGATTGGCAACAACAAAAACGTTTTGTAACTGTCTCTCAGATGATACACAGCGTACTGCATGCTATTAAGCTAGTTAAACAAGTGATGTCATTACAAATCAGCTATTCAGATAATTTAGGTAAGTATTTATTTTGTATTAAGTATTTATTAAGTATTTTGTATTAAGTATTTATTTATTTCATAAATACATAAATTTTCTTGAATTTAGCAGACAGTACTCGTATTATTTATATTTTATAGTGGTGGCAAAAAGTCTAGCACCAGCCTTGAAAGTGACACTTACGACTTATATTATGGCAAATTCAGAGGAAAAATAATACAAGTTAGTATTGTTATTATTTAGAAAGAAATATAGGATTAAAATAATTTTTAAAATATAGTTACTTTTTAACAATCAAATTAATTTAACTTATAAACTAACAATAAAATATGTTCATGTAATTATGTACCTACTTACTGTGTTTTTAAGCAATATGTATATAATAATTTATAATATAATTTTAAATTATTTTTTTTAGATTTTTAACATAATGAGTAAGGAAAGAGGATGCAAATTCAAAGATGATCTAAGAAGTGAATTTCCTTTTATTAAAAAAACCAAAAGCGATTACAATATAGACCAAATTTTTAATCAAGAACCCCCCCCCCCCAGGCCGAAACCAGTTTGGCTCAGTGGATAGAGGGTCAGCCTGTGGACTCAAGGGTCCCAGGTTCGATTCCGGTCAAGGGCATGTACCTTGGTTGCGGGCACATCCCCAGTAGGGGGTGTGCAAGAGGCAGCTGATCAATGTTTCTCTCTCATTGATGTTTCTAACTCTCTATCCCTCTCTCTTCCTCTCTGTAAAAAATCAATAAAATATATTTTTTTTAAAAAAAAAAAGAACCCCCCCGCCGGTCAATGGTGTCCCGCTTTACCAATGTTAATATCTGGTCACCTTACTATACAAGGATCTCTGACCAATCAAGGCCAGCGTAATGTTTTGGGTCACTCATGGAGCAGTAGCTCTGGATCAGGGGAAAAACATTCATCTGATCCCCAGAAAGCGAAACAGTACCCCTCTATCTAAAGCCCTGCCAGAAACAGACACTTGAATGGTTAAGATTGACAGCTGGCAGACAGGAAACAGGCAGATTGGTCCTGCCTGCTTGCAGCTAAGGCCTATGGAGATAGACACAAGCAGAGGAGCAGTGGATCACTTGGAGCTTCAACACGGAACTAAATGCCAAAGACAGTGCCTGACAGTGGTCAGCATCTACCTACCTAACAGGAAGCCCAGAATTGGCAGACAGAACAGGATAGTGGGGTCCTAAACCAGACCCTATGAGGCATTAAAATGCAGTTGAAGCAAATGACACTTCACTTTTTTATTTTTCTAATTTGAAAAAAATAAATTTACTATTATTATTTTATCTTATTTTTATTGTTATTTTATTTTATTATTTTTTTCAACTTTTTCTTCCTGGTGTCTCCCTTTCTTATCATGTTTTTTCTTCTCCTTTCCCTGCTTTACCTTTTCTCTGTCTTTTCTTTTTACCCCTTGTTAAAAATTGATTTTCTTTATCTGCTTTATTGATGTGTTAATATTATTGTAGTCTCTGTTGGGTTATTCATATATACAATTTCCTCTTCCCTGCTCCTACTCCATTTCCCCATCTCTGTTCACTTTTTCGCTACTCAATTATTTTTCCTTTTCCTCTCCTCTTTTCTTCCCCTAATTATTTAATTAGTTTCACCTCATAAATTCAGGCGTATATTTTCTCTTCTATTCTCCTATTAAATAAATAGATAAATAGATAAATAAATAAATAAATAAATAAATAATAATTTTTTAAAAATTATTCTATTTTTTCTTCTTATCCACTCATTCTCTTTCTCACACCTCTATACTAAACTGTGGGTCCTTCCCCTATTCATTCAATTCCTTAACCCTATTTTTTTTGTATTTAAATTCTGCCTCTTCAGATTCCCCCCCCCCCAAGTAGAAGTTGAGAAAGGAATATAAAACCTATATGAAGAAATGACAGAAAACATCCCTGACTGGGGGGGGGGAGGGGGGAAGGTGTCACACAAGCACAGAGAGTCCCAAACAAGATGAACCCCAAAAGACCCACATAAAGGCACATGATAATTACAATGGCAAACGTTAACATCAAAGAAAGAATCTTAAGGGCTGCAAGAGACAGAAAGTAATCTATAAGGGATCTACCATTAGACTATCAACTGATTTCTCAACAGAAATACATCAGGCCAGAAAGGAATGGAATGAAGTATACAAAGTAATGAAAACCAAGGGACTGAATCCAAGAATACTCTATCCAGCAAGGTTATCATTTAAAATTGAAGGGGAAATCAGGAGCTTCACAGCCAAAAACAGGCTAAGGGACTTTATTACCACCAAACCAGCAATGCAAGAAATCCTAAAGGAACTGGTGTAAGAGGTAGGAATAGAAAGAGAAGGAGAAACACAGACATAAAGGATAAAAATGGCAATAAACAAGTACCTATCTATATATATAAAAGGCTAAGCAACTGTCTGACGGGCCGATAGGTATGACACTCACTGACCATCGGGGCAGACAATCAATGCAGAAGCTGCCGAGCTGTGGTGATTTGGCAGTGACGGTTTTCGGTTGATGCACCCTGTAACCAGAGAGGAGGGAGCCCAATACCTTGCAGGGCCATGCGATTCCACCTTTGGCTGTGGTTTATGTTGTTGCTGGGCTATGCGATTCCACCTTCAGCTGTAGGTTATGTTGTTTCTGGGGCACTGTTGGCCCTGAATCTGGCTTACTGCACACTTGCATTTGCATTCCACACCCTGAACGACAGCAACTTTGCAGAGCACCCTCTTGTACTCTGGGACCCCTTGGGGGGTGTCGGCCCAATCCCCACAGGCCAGACCAATGGACCCCACCTGCCGGAGAGACCCCACTAACTCCACAGATGCTCTTTGAGCTGCAGTGCTGCCCCAGGTGCAGCTGGGTGGGGAGGGACCACAGGAGGTTGGCTCCAGGGCGTGTCCAGCCTGTCTTGCCCAGGCCCGCCCTGCAGGCCACCTTCTAATTAATTTCCTTTCAATGTGCACAAATCCATGCACTGGGTCACTAGTCAATAATAACCTTAAATGTAAATGGATTAAATGCCCCAATCAAAAACATAGGGTGCCTGAATGGTTAAGAAAACCTAATATATATATATATATATGCTGTCTATAAGAGATGCACCTCAGAACAAAGGAGTCACACTGAAGGGATAAAAAAAAATTTTTTCAGGCAACTGGAAATGAAAAAAAAGCTGGGGTAGCAATACTTATATCTGGCAAAACAGACTTCAAAGTGAAGGTCATACAAGAGATAAGGAAGGCCACATTACTAGAGGGATTGATACAACAAGAAGATATAACTCTGGTAAACATTTATGCGCCCAATACAGGAGCACCCAAATAGATTAAAACAAAAAACAAAAAAGCCTTCTGGAATATATCAAGGGAGAGATTGACAGCAAAACAATCATAGTAGGGGACTTTAATACCCCATTGATATCACTGGATAAATCTTCTAGACAAAAAATGAACAACAAAACAACAAATCTAAATGACACAGTAGATCAGATGAACTTAATTGACATCTTCAGAACATTTCACCCCAAAGCTACAGAATTTACATTCTTCTCAAGTGCACATGGGACGTTTTCAAAGATAGACCACATATTAGGACACAGGCTAAGTATCTTCAAATTCAAGAAGATAGAAATGATATCAAGCATCTTCTCAGATCACAATGGCATAAAATTAGAAATCAACTACAATAAAAAAACAATGAAACAATTGCAGACTAAATAGAATGCTATTAAACAATGATTGGGTTACCAAAGAGATCAAAGAAGAAATAAAAAACATCCTGGAAACAAATTACAATTAAAACAGAACAATCCAAAATCTATTGGACACAGTGAAAGCAATTCTGAGAGGGAAGTTCATAGCACTACAGGCCTACCTCAAAAAACAATAAAAACTGGTAATAAGTTATCTAACCCTACAACTTAAAGAATTAGAAAGGTAGCAACAAGAAAACCCCAGAGTAGTAGAAGGAAGGAAATAATAAAGATCAGAGCAGAAATAAATGACTTAGAGACCAAAAACAAGAATACAAAAGATCAATAGAACTAAGAGCTGGTTCTTTGAAAGCATAAACAAGACTGATGAACCTCTACCCAGGTTCACTAAGAAACAAAGAAAGAGGACCCAAATAAACAAAATCAGAAATGAAAGAGGTGGAGTGCCGGAAACCAATCCTTGTCTCACTAATAGAAAGATGTGGAAGGCTTGTCAACCTTGAAGCTCTGAAAGGTCAGAGCCAACCACTCCCTATCTAGTTGAGACAATAGTAATTGAGGCAACTTCCCCACCAAATAATCATGTAAATCCTTACTGATATGATAATATGCCTATCACCTGCCTAAGGGCTATGGGTGTATCCCAAACATGCCTAAGGGCTATGGGTATATCTCATAGTCTCAATAAAAGGGATAGCAAGGCCAGAGCCTAGTGGTAGTCATCCCACTAGAAGTGGGCTCCTGCCTGGCCCCCCATATCGCCAAATTAATACTATTCTAGTCTCTTTTCATTTGTGTGTGGCCCTTCTCCAGAACCCGAACCCTGAACCGGAACCCTGAACCACGCGGGACGTGAAAGGGGCTCCCACAGTGAAGTAACAACTGAGCTCACAGAAATATAAAGATTATAAAAAAATACTGTGAACAACTCTATTCCAACAAACTGGACAACCTTGACCAAATGGACATATTCCTAGAAAAATACAATCTCTCAAAACTCTATCAAGAATAAAAGAATCTGAATGGACCAATAACTACCAATGAAATTTAATCAGTAATCAAAAAACTTCCAGCAAACTAATCCCTGGACAGCCTCACAGAGGGATTTGTACCAAACATTCCAAGAAGAACTAACACCTCTCCTCCTCAGACTATTCCAAAAAATTCAAGAAGGAACACTTCCAAACTCTTACTATGAGACCAGCATTACTCTAATCCCCAAATCAGATAACTACAGGTGAATATTCCTGATGAACATAGGTGTTAAAATCCTCAATAAAATATTAGCAAATCACATCCAACAATACATTAAACAGGTCATACACCATGACCAAGTGGTAAGAGTGTAAATTATGCATTTTTCAGAAAGCAATTGAGTATTATTAAATAAAGCTGAACAAATACACACTCTATGACCTAGCAATTTAACTACTAGATGAATACCCTAAAGAAACTTATATTCACACTTGAACTTCACTAAAACAGACCATCCCAGCTTGCATTTACCACCCATATATCCTGGTCTAGCATTCCACCTCAAAAAGTCTGTCCCAGAGGCATGGTAGCTTCTAATACCTATTTCATGGACTTTTAACCTTAGGAACAACTTGGCAGATATTTTATATTGGCTCATTATCTGCTCTATGGAGGCCAATTAAAACTTACCCTAAGAAAGGTGGCTGAGAGTAGGCCAGTTTTTGAGCAACATAAGAAGTTACAACTTTAATGAGCATAATTCTGTCACTAACTTCCACAAGAAAAACAAATTAATAAAATTTGCAATTTTTTCACTGGACAAAAAAATAAAAAACAACCAAAAAGGCCTTGCTCAATTCTTATCCCAAAAATTTAAGACACAGTGAGTATCTCCTCTGACAAAGAGACCAAATTATGAGGTCACCTGTTATAATAATGTAACCCCTCTAATTATTGTGTGGAAACCCCCAATACTCTGTAACTTCCAAAATTGATGAACACCCCATTATCTTGATGTAAAGCTCTGTGCCCTTAAGTGTAAACACCCTGCTCCCAGCATAAGGCACACCATCTGGCCCACACTGATAAGGACACAAGTTGTTTGTGGCGGTCTATATAACCCGGGAACCAGCTTCAGTTGTGGTCTCCTGCCCGATAAGAGGAGGACTCCACGTCGCTCCGAGAGACAAGCCCCTGATTGCTCTGCTGTGTGAGCCTGAACCAACTGCGGCCGCCTGCCTGTCTCTGTTTTCATCGTCTGTCCTTCAGTGTGCATCGCCGGGTGGCCTTTGCTGGAGCCTAGGACCCACTAGGAATAGGTAAATAAACCCTGTGTGATTGCATACTAATTCTGTCTTGTGTGTCATGTGTTCTGGTTCGGCTCAGCTGCCTAGACATTGAAAGTACCAGGGGATAGGCCGTTATTGCTGACTCCTGGTCACCTGAGTTTGTCCCACTAAGTCTAGACAGATAATCAATTAATTGGGGCATAATTGGGACATCACCTCCACCAGGCAGTTACCAGGGAGGTTCTAAGTATTCGGTCAGTTTCCATAGGACACCCATTATACCAGTGTCCTCCTCCAGAAAGACTTTTGAAGCATGTGAATGAAAAAAAGTTGTTTCTGGTTGTCACTGGAATAGGACCAACAAACCCTTGCAAATGAAGCCTGAAAAGAGAAAGAAACTAACATTCATTTCCATAAGGAGACATATTGCGCATTGTACATAGTCACATCATTTGTAAGACCAAAGGTTGAAAACAATCAAATGCCAGCAGTAACATAATTGGCAATCATGCAAAGAAATATGATACTTGTATACTATATGAAGTTAAAGATAAAAAGTCAAAGAAATATGATATATATATACATATATACGTATATATATGTGTGTGTGTGTGTATATATATATATATATATATATATATATATATATATATATATATATTAACGTAAAAAAACATTGAAACTTGTAAAGAATTTTTGTGAGTTTATTTGAGCCAAACTGTCGACATATGCCAGGAAGCACAACCTCAACGAATTGAGGTAATGCTCCGGAGAATGGCAGGTTTCATCTGTATTTATACATTACAATCAAAGGAAGAGACATAGGTGGGTTACATGAAATCCATTGGTGACAGATTAGAGAGGAAGGAGAAAGCAAAGCAGGGAAACCCCTGGGATTGGATAAAAAGTAAAATGATGGACACATACTTAGGTGGGTACAGGAACAATTAACATGATAATGAAGGAATTTGTGGTATCTGTCCTGGTGCCCAGCACATTTGGTTGTGCCCCAGGGGGTCCAGAAAAAGGGAAGTTACAAGTTATCCAGTCACTTCAAGGGTATGTTATCATAGATGCAAAAAGACAGATAGGCTCAGTTAAGGTAAAGGTTGACCTTGTCAGTGAAGATACTGGCCTAAGACATAACTGCCCACCATAACTGCTTTTAGTTAGTTTAATTTCAGACCATCCTTTGTGGTTACTTTAGGTCTCTGAGTCTGCAAGACTGCCATGCAGGCCTTCCCTGAGCTTGTCAGGTAGCATGTGGCCCCTTTTGTCATATATATATATATATATATATATATACACACACACACATATATATATATAATGGAAAATACATATATAAATAACATATATATGTTTCATTTTTATATAGGTGACAAAATATAAAAACTAAACAAAAATTCATCAAATTAATTTTTATAGATAATTATTAACAAAAAATCAAGATGGTAATTCCTTCCAGAGAGGAAAGACTGGGATACAATACAAAAGATGCCTACAGGGGATTTGCAACTATATTGACAATGTTCTATTCATTTAGCTAGATACAATGCATACACATGTATTTGTTGATTAGTATTCCTTATATTGCACATAAATGTCATACCTGTAGAATAAACCAATTATAATTTTTAAATGAAGTATGCCTTTTCTTGATAAAGAAAACATATATTCTCAAAGTGTAAATAATATGCCCTTTTTTTTTTTTTGGCTTGGAATAAATTATTTTTAGAAACTTTGTTGAAAATACTATAAGAAAGATGTACTGAAAATCTGAATAGTGTCTTGAGAAATGAGTGGATTTTATGATAGGTGACCTTAGGAGGTTTCTGTCCTGATTCTATTTCAAGAATCTACTGACCTTTATAATTATAATCTCCTTACATAATTCTATGTATTTATTGTTTAATTATCCTGTCAATATTTTTATTTTAGGAAGACCCCTGCTTCAAACATAGTGATACTCTGAAGTACTTGGCCATCACTTTAGAAATTCATGCACTGAATTATGACGTTGTATTGGTCTAACAAGGCAATCTAAGTCAGAGGAGAAATAAAATTCACTCCATTTCAAGAGACAAAGCTGAGCTCATCAGTTTAGACAGATAGTCCATTGCTTGCACAGCTGGGCATGGTGTGTTCATTTTGTAAATATGCTTTGCTATTTTCTTGGTATTAGTCAGTTTGCTTGAATGGATTAGAAAATTGAAAACTGCTTTGTCTAATGCCATGGTGAATTTGTATTCTGATAACAGAATGTTTATATTCTGATGAGCTTATTGATACTCCCCCTAGCTACCTACCCCTAGTGTTGGAAACAAAGGGGTAAAACACCACACAGGGCCCTAAATTCAAGATTCTTAAGCTCTTGCAATAGACTGAAAATAGTTAAAAGGATATTTAATTCACTTAAGTATAATATTCAAGCTGTTTGCATCTTGCCACTATAAGAGAAGAGAGATGCAGGAACAAAACATTTTTTCTTCTTTTCACAGAGAGTTTGCCTGCAGATAACTTTCCCACTACCATTAGCAGTAGAAGCTTCATCAGATATTTACCCAACATTTCTTTAGAATATCCAATAAGATCATACAAATGTACTCTATATATCTCTGATTACGTGGGTAAAATATATTTTAAAGATATTTTAGGTAGTCAGAGTTTAGTGAGAGGAGAGACCAGGGCTGCTCAGAGTGTAGGAGTTGGAAAGAACTTTTACAAAACATCTGAATTGTCCCAATGGGTAACAATTGCCTTAATAATAATAGTGATTGTGCAGTAGATCCCCCCACCCCCCTCACAAAAGGCCATAATAATATCTACTATCCCACATGCTCTTCCAGAACCTTGCCACTCCTCCATTAAGAGGTGAAGTCTAAGTTTTTAACCCTTGAAACTGGATAGATGTTTGTGACTGCCTCCACCTACAGATGCAGGAAAAGTATTGCTATGTGACTTTGTAAACTAATCATAAAAGGCAACACAGCTTTCTACCTGGCTCTGTCTTGGGATGCTCACCTTTGGACCCCAAGCTATCAGAAGCTCAGACCATATCGAGTCTCATATCAAGTAGAAGACAGGTCCCCCAGTCCTCAGTCTTATCTGACCTTCCAGACAATCCTACCTAATAATAGACAAATATGCAAATTGACCATACCTCAAACACAACCACAAGCCATGCCCACAAGCCACGCCCACCATCCAATCAGAGCGAGCATGCAAATTAACCCAAACCAAGATGGCTAGAGCCACAGAGAGCAAGGTTTCCCAGGTAACAGAGGAAGCCAAGCTCTCTGCCTGCCATTGCCAGGCCTAAGCCTCCACTCAAGCTACAAAGTTTCAATTATAGAAGGTAAACAAATTCAAACAAATGGCGGCAGAACGGAGCTTGAGAGAGCAAGCCAGGGTTGCCGCCGGCAACAGGGGAAGCAAAGCTTTCTGCACACCCTGGCTGGGACTACCCGCTTAAGGCTACAAAGTTTCAATTGTAGAAGGAAAATAAATTCCAGATACCAGGGCCTCCGCTTGGGTCGCCAGGGGATGTGGCCGGCCTGCAAACCACCACAGGCCCCTTGCCCAGCCCCCCCCACACCCCAAGGGAACCCCACCCTGATCCGGGACACCCTTCAGGGCAAACCAGATGGCCCCCACTCCTGCAACAGGCCTCTATCCTATCTAATAAAAGAGTAATATGCAGATTGACCATCAATCCAACACACAATATGTCTGCCCCCATGTGGTCAAAGATCCTGCCCCCATGTGGACACAAGATGGCCACTACAAGATGGCCAACAGCAGAGGGCAGTTGGGAGGCACCCGGCCTGTCAGGGAGGGCAGTTGTGAGGGACCAAGCCTGCAAGGGAGGGCAGTTGAGAGGGACCAGGCTTGCAAGAGAGGGCAGTTGGAGGTGATCAACCCTGCAGGAGAGGGCAGTTAGGGGTGACCAGGCTAGCAGAGGAGGGAAGTTGGGGGCAAACAGGCTGGCAGCGGAGAGGTTAGGGGGTGATCAGGCTGGCAGGCAGAAGCAGTTAGGGGCAATCAGGAAGGCAGGCAGGCAAGCAGTTGGGAGCCAGCAGTCCTGGATTGTGAGAGGGATGTCTGACTGCCTGTTTAGGCCCGATCCCATTGGGATCGGGCCTAAATGGGGAGTTGGCCATCCCTTGAGGGGTCCCATATTGGAGAGGGTACAGGCTGGGCTGAGGGACAACCCCCTTCCGTGCACGAATTTTGTGTACCGGGCCTCTAGTAGCCAATAAGTAGCAAGGTGTGGCTTCATGAGCCTAAGTGGAAACAGATCTCTGGACCCTCAGCTGAAGCTGCCTTGAACAGAGCTAAGTCTTTCCCACCAAACTTGTCAAATTGAAAATGTGTGAGCAAAATAAGTGATTGTTGTTATTTTAAGCCACTCAATTTCAGGACAGTTTGTTATGCAGCAATATATATCTGGGGGGAAAAATCTAACAATCATGGCTAGGTAGGAAATAATAAAGAAGTAGGCTCAGAGGGGAAAAAAAAAAGTTAAATGCACTTTGAAAGAACTCTAAAATCATAGCTTCTTGAAGTCCTTCAAAGAAAAAACTATGTGGGTCTATTGGAAGAGATTATTCAAGGTAAGCTTTGGATTAAAATGGTAATTGAGAAAGTAATTAGATTATTTAATTTATGTTTTAATGGAATTGGATGAATGGCTGTCTCCTTTGAAGTAGGTATCACCAGTGCAGATAAAGCCTTCTAGAACTTCTTGGCAAGGAAGATGTCAATAATTATTGAGACATAACAAAATTGCCTTAACTTCTGGAGGACTGAAATTGTGGAAATGCTAAATATAATGTGTAAGTTATTATTTTTGCAATGGTCTTATCTACATACATTAGTAATTCAGAGGTGTTTTGTTTTTGTTTTTTATGTGAATGGAAGTCAAAGAAGACTTGCCACTTGAATAAAATTTACTTCCATGAAAGTAGTTTACTGAATGAAGAGAAAGTTACAAGGCTGTTGATCATTTACTTAATACAGATGCATTGGACAGTAAAACACATTCTGTAGGGGATATAATCCCTGACTGTTAAGAAAGGTATGTAATATCCTTAGGCATAAAAAAAACCATTTTATAATATACTATAGCATATGATTACTTATTTTTGTCTACTTTAAGAGAAACTGTTGGATTCCATGGGTTCTAACCTACTAGGGGCAAGTGTACCCTCCTAGAAACTCTTTGCTTATGTTGTTGCATCCCTAAGGACAGCAAAGTCTCTTTGTGGCTCACCCACTCCCTAGGTGTGAACCAGGTACTCACAGAGGAATTATAAGAAGAATGATGTTTGATAAGGGATACCTGGAGTTTCTTCCATTCTACTTGACTCAACTCTATATAATACATCCAGGATAGAATGGAGTTGTTCTATTTACAGGTAATTTCAAACGTAGAAGATGTGAGAGCTAAAGGAATCTGAGTATAGAATATCAAGTAGACCAATTACATAGGCCCAAAATTGATGTTCTAACTCTCACACTCTGAGGATTATTTGCTTTATTTAGGTTAACGTCCTTTTGTACAATAGTGGTAATCAAGAATTTATGCTGCTTCATCCTTATTTTCCTGAAATATGATGTTAAGTTATCCGTGATTTTGGTGGCACTGTGTAGTTCCATAGTGTAGAATGAGTTAAATAGGTCTTCATGGGAACAAACCCTTAATCTGAAAATCATTAGCATAGAATTTAGATATGCCTAAGATTTTGGAAGGATTCTCAACAGAGTCAAATCCAGGGTATAATATATTTTTCTTATAAACTGTCTATCTATCCATATTTTTCCAGGCTAATGAACAGAAAATCTAATAAAAATTATTTTCCTGAAAAAAATAATTCCTCATCCTAAAACAAGACTAGAAATGCTGACACATCTCAGTAATCACTGTAATTTGATTGATTTAGGACAGTGATGGGCAACCTTTTGAGCTTGGTGTGTCAAACTTCGCCAAAAAACTGAGCATAACTCGGGTAGTGTGTCACTTTGAGGAAAAAACTAACTCCAAGACTCTAGTCGCAAATGTTTCATCCTCAGGAGCAGCAAATGTTTCATCCTCGTCATGTGGCTGCATGTCATCAGAAATGGCTACACGTGTCAGTGCTGACACGCGTGTCATAGGTTCACCATCACTGATTTAGGAGATGACTGTAAGGCATTTTGAAAATAGACATTTGTAGCCCCGGCTGTGTGGCTTGGTTTGTTGGGGCATTGTTGTGTAAACCAAAAAGGTTGTGAGTTCGATTCCTGGTCATGGTGAGTACAAAAGGCAACTGATCAATGTTTCTCTCTTTCTCTCTTCCTCTCTCTAAAATTGATAAATATATACTCAGGTGAGGATTTAAAAAACAAAATAGATATCCTATCTAATAAAAGAGTAATATGCAAATTAACCACCACTCTGTCACAAAGATGGTGGCACCCATAGCCACAAGATGGCAGCTCCCAGTCCTCTCAGCCCCGCCAGAGTCCCCCAGTCCTGGGGGGAGGGTGGCCGGCATTGAGAGCGGGCAGTGTGAGTGGCCTGGCAGAACGCTTGCTTCATCTCCATGGTGACAAGGCAAGCTTTCTGTGCCTGGCTGCGGATGGCCCTCTGGGCTGTGGAGAGCCTCTGGGCAGTGGGCACAGAGCGGGCAGGCCCTGCAGAGAGCTACTGGTGCAGGGATTCGTGCACAGGGATACTAGTTTGTATATAATTAATAAAGTGTGTAGAATTTATGGGTAGGGGTTATCACTGAATCCACAAAGTAGAATCCTTTAAAATGGCTATATCCTTTTTTGCAATTTCAGAAGGTATCTATCTAGAAAAGTATCTATTAGTTTGATGTAAGAGAGGTAATAGAAAATATTTAAATTTTAAATTGAGATAGATGTGTATTCACATGGCACAACATATAAACAAAACATAGAGCAAAGTATCAGACATGTATCTGATCACAGTTGTATTTCATTTTCTTTTAAAATTTTACAAACTGAAGTCAAGAAAAGTTCAACTATCTGTGAATGCTGTTTATTTATGAAAATAAATGTGCTAGAGTATTTTGTATATTTATGCATTTTTTCAAAAATCTAGCTGGTTTATTCATGAAATGTTGACGTGACAGAGACAGATTCCTCAAAGTGATGCTAATTTTTAAGTTAAATATACATAAATTAATCCACATAACTCTGGGAGCAACGTAATTCTTAGAAAAAGCTTGGGATTCATTACGAGCCATTAAAGAAGCATTTCGTAATTACCAGTGGCAAAATAATTAATAAAATAAACAACTTTTTTTTTCTGTTTTGTAATAATGAAAGTTCCTTAGATTTAGAGAATCCAATTGCTTTCTGTAGTATTTTCTTAAAAGAATAATTTCAAATTTTCTGTTCTTTTTGAAGGAAAATTTATACTAATGCTTCAAGATACAGATCTTTGAACAGAAAAATTTTGACGTGAGTATCATTAACACTGAAGTTACTTTACAATCTCAGTCTTTTGTTACTTAAATAATGAACTCTCTCTCATGGACTTGCAGAAAGAATATTGTATGAATGAGCTTGAACATTCATTTGCTTGTCTCCATCATAACTATAGCTACATTTAGTGTCTGTAATGGACTACATCCTTTCATATGTATGTTGCTTACATTCTCAGTTACTTGGAGTTCCTTCATACCTAAGCTCTAATGCCTCTGCTTGATAGATGAGAAAGTACAGTAATTTGCTCTTCATGAGAAATCGGCAAACTGTGGCCTATGGTCCACATGTGCGCACCAGCTGGTTTTGTATAGGAACACAGCTATGCCCAGTCATTTACATATTGTCTATGGCTTCTTTGTACAGAGGAAGAACAGAATATTTTTGCAATAAAGACTACAGGCACTGCAAGACAAAAAATTTTACTATTTGGCCCTTTACAGAATAAAGTTTTCTGATCCCTGCTCTAGGTCACCCAGTAAGACTATCTTTCAAAGCCAGAGTTTTCTGATACTAAAGTCAGTGATCTTTGCACTATGTCTTGTTGCATGCCAAAGGAAAAAAAAAATGTTTAATGGGGGAGGAAACAATGAACTAACACTTAAAAAACAACAAATGTTTGCATCAATGATCTATGAGAATTAAAAGAGTGATGGTTTTGGATTTAAACCCTGTCTTATAAATGTATCATCATTGTAAATTTCTACCAGCATCCAAATGTTCATGAACGCATAATTTAAAAATGAAAATAATACCTGACTTCCCTACATTCAAGGACACTCAAGGGTGTATGCTTTTTCTAACTGGATTATCTTTTGTTCTGTAATTCTGATTCTCAGGCCAGACCTGTGGCAGGTCTGACTCACTTAACTGGAAATGATCTAAAATAGTGTGAAATACTGTTTTCAGTCTATAATAAAGATGAAGTGTGCTCATACATAAAGAGTAATAGTCATATCACATCCTTATGACATGTATTGGTTCATCCTGAGCTATTATGAAAAGTAACCCACAGTAATTCAATGAAACACAAAATGTATTTTTAAGAAAATTTCCCAGCATTTTGTGAGGCCTTCTAGGATATAACAGAATTAACATTTGCATAGCTATTAATTTAATGTTAAAGTCACTTTTCCACATATTGCTTCTTTAGAATTACCTTACATAACCACATACAACATACAAATGAGCCTGTCCCACTTAGCACAATTAAAGTTTAATGAGCAGCTATAATATACAAATTATTATGCTAGGTGCTAGGCATCAAATGCTTATATTCTGGGGGAAAGGCAGATCATGAAACATATTTGAAAAACAATATTATGCAGAAAGTTGTATAACAAAAGTAATCAGGGCTCTATCACAGACCCATTTGAAAAAACTGACATAGCACATGTGGACAGGGGAAGGGTGGAAGTGGGGCAGTGTAGACAAAGCTCTCTTGCCCCAGCACCTCAGCACTATTATTATTTTGGTCTGAGAATTCTTTGTTATGTGGTCCTGTGCATTGTAGGATGTTTAGTAGGTTCCATGGTTTCTACACACTAAATGCCAGTAGTGGTCCTTTACTTCCAACTGTGACAACCAAAAAATCTATTCAGACATGATCAAATGTCATCTAGAGGCCAAATTGTCCCTAGGTCAGAATCAAAGTATAATGAATGAATTAAAATAAACCAGATCAAAATAAGTGCAAAAAAATTAAATTAGATTAATGGATACTTTAGTCATCCAGATGAGAAAAGACAAGAAATGAACAGAGAAGGGAATGAGATAAGGGTATATTTTGGTGGTAGAATATATAGATTCCATATATAATCCTCTTGATGGGTTAAAAATGGATTATAAAGCAGTTTCAGTCCTTATGAAGTTTAACTTAGAGCAATTCTGTTATATTTGGTATAAGAAGGTGTCCAGAAATACTGATTTTAATAAATATTTTGAGAAAAAAGGTTTTGAAAAAACAAACAAACAGTATCATGGATGTAAACAGTAAAACGTTATTAGACAAAAGGGCTGTAAATCATGGAGAGTAGCCCAGTTAGAGGCAAACAATAGCTAGAATGGTTTACCAAGAAATTGTTATGAAGTGGATATACTGACTTTGAATATGTGTAAATAATCTTTAGCTTTCTGGTAACAAAAAACAAGAATCCTATATAATAAAATGCTAATATGCAAATAGACCGAATGGTGGAACAACTGGTCACTATGACACGTACTGACCACCGGAGGGCAGACGCTCAATGAAGGAGCTGCCCCCTGGTGGTCAGTGCGCCCCCACAGGGGCAGTGCTGCTTAATCAGAAGCTGGGCTCACGGCTGGCCAGTGCAGCGGCAGTGGTGGGAGCCTCTCCCACATCCGCAGCAGTGCTAAGAATGTCCTACTGCTGGCTTAGGCCCACTCCTAAGTGGCCAGTCAGACACCCCCCTAGGGCTCCTGGACTGAGAGGGTGCAGGCTGGGCTGAGGGACCCCCCCTTCCCAAGTGCATGAATTTCATGCACCGGGCCTCTTGTATTTTAATAAAGGTGCTGACTGAGGAAAAGCAAGAACACATCTCTCTTTTTTCCTCTGAAGGAGGACATCTGCTTCTTTCTTAGAAGTGAGTGTCTAGTGGCAATGACTTATAAGATGCACCCTCCCCCCCTGGCAATTTATAAAAGTTATACCATCTTTAAACTTGAGTTAAGCCTTCTCTAGGCTTGGGCAATTATGCCAGATTTTGCTGGTTTTAAAAATTACAGGAAAAAAATTATATATACTAGTATTGTCAAAAATGATTGTGTCCTAAGAACATTCTACTGGAGGAGAAACCAAGATGGTGGCATAGGTAAACAACTGAACTTGCTGCCTCGCACAACCACTTCAAAACTACAACTAAAAGACAAAACGGGTATCATCCAGAACCATGGGAAGGCTGGCTGAGTGGAAATTATACAACTAGAAGGAAAGAGAAAAACACACTGAGACTTGGAGGAGGGGTGGAGGTGCAGAAGTAAACTGCAGAGGTACAGAGGTGCGCATGCGGAAAGGGCTGGCAACTGAGTACACTGTTGTCTTTTTCAATCGGGAGGGAGATACAAGCTCCTGACTGCTCTGATATCCAGTTCTGGGTGAGACTCTGGGGACCCAGACTCATACGGGGAGAAACTGGACTGTCTGTCATTGGGCGGAACTCGAGGGTGGCTTTCTCTCAGAGGTGCTTGCAGCAATCATTGTTCCTGCATGGTGCAGATGGGCACAGAGACACGGGACCTCTTCCAGGCAGGGCTGATGGTCAGCCATTGCTGTTTGCTCCACCCTTGTGATTCCCTGAGACCCCGCCCCACCCAATTTACAACCCCACCCAAGCTGTGCACAGAGGCTTTTGCATATGAATGGCCTGGCCCTTTGCAGCCTGAAACTTAATGTACTGCAGCTGGGTCAAAGAGTCCCAGAGTCTCCAAAAGAAGACCCAAGGCTTGACAGCAGTTTGCATTGCTTCACAGCTGGGCTTCATCTGGGCACTTCGAAACCCCAAACAAAGAGAAGGAATCTGCAGCTCTCTCTGTAGCTCCTGTTAGGTGACCTCTCTCCTTGGAGAACCAAAAGCCAGTGTACCCAGTGGTCAGAGAGAGACCATCCAGACTACAGTTCTTCAGATCCATAAGAGACACACTCAGGGGACAGATGCAGTGAGCACCAAAGCTCCACTGAAGCAAGTCTTGCCCCATAAGGGTGTCTCCAACACAGAAGTTCTCCCATCATAAACACAACTGATCCTCACAGCCAATTGGCCTGGAGGTCAATTCTTACCAGTGATACCAACAACAATCAAGGCTTAACTACAAGACTATGCATACAGCCCACAAAGGAGTGCATCAAGAGTGTCCACCTCAGGTAATTAAGGAGGCTGAACCACTGGGCCCTATAGGACACCTAGCACACAAAACCACACTATCAACATAGGGAAGCAGCCAAAATGCGGAGACAAAGAAACAGGTCACAAATGAAAGAAATGGAGGAAAGCAGACTACAGGATATAGAGTTCAAAACCACGGTTATAAGGTTACTCAAGAATCTTCTAGAAACCGCCGATAAATTTAGTGAGACCCTCGAGAATATGAAAAAGGACCAACTAGAAATTAAGCATACACTGACTGAAATAAAGAATAATATACAGAGATCCAACAGCAGACTAGAGGATTCCAAGAATCAAGTCAAAGATTTGAAATACGAAGAGACAAAAAACACACAACTGGAAAAGCAAAAAGAAAAAAGAATCCAAAAATATGAAGATAGTGTAAGGAGCCTCTAGGACAACTTCAAGCGTACCAATATCCAAGTTATGGGGGTGCCAGAAGAAGAGAGAGAGCAAGATATTGAAAACCTATTTGAAGAAATAATGACAGAAAACTTCCCCCACCTGGTAAAAGAAATAGACTTACAAGTCCAGGAAGTGCAGAGAACCCCAAACAAAAGGAATCCAAAGAGGACCACACCAAGACACATCATAATTAAAATGCCAAGGGCAAACGACAAAGAGAGAATCTTAAAAGCAGCAAGAGAAAAACAGTTAGTTACCTACAAGGGAGTACCCATGCGACTGTCAGCTGATTTCTCAACAGAAACTATGCAGGCCAGACGGGAGTGGCAAGAAATATTCAAAGTGATGAATAGCAAGAACCTACAACCAAGATTACTCTACCCAGCAAAGCTATCATTTAGAATTGAAGGTCAGATAAAGAGCTTCACAGATAAGAAAAAGCTAAAGGAATTCATCACCACCAAACCAGTATTATATGAAATGCTGAAGGGTATTCTTTAAGAAGAGGAGGAAGAAAAAAAAGGTAAAGATAAAAATTATGAACAACAAAGTGACAACAAATACATATCTATCAACAAGTGAATCTAAAAATCAAGTGAATAAAAAGTCTGATGAACAGAATAAACTTGTGACTATAATAGAATCAGGGGCATAGAAAGGGAGTGGACTGACAATTTTCAGGGGGAAAGGGGTGTGGGGGGTGTGGGAAGAGACTGGACAACAATCATATAACTATGGATGAGGACAGCGGGGGTGGGGAGGAACAACTGTAATAATCTGAACAATAAAAATTTATTAGAAAAATAAAGAACATTCTACTACATATGGCATGAGGTTATTTGGGAAAATATTTCATGTTTCTGATTTGGAGAGTTAAAGGTTCCATTTCTAAGTTTGAAAGAGGAGTGTGTTCTTCAGATCTGCTGGAAGAGCAGAGTGTTGCTCCATGGACTCTTGACCATCTCTGCTTATTGAACTGAAGGCTGTAGTTCCTCAGAGGAAAGATACCTGTCACAGACTACATTGCCTCCAGTGCTTTTTCTGGCTTATTGTCATGGCCAATGATCCTGAGCCCTGTGGTTGATATTAACGAAATGAGATGACTTTAGAGAAGTACAAGAATTATAAAAATAGTCTTAGAAGTCTAGCATGCTCTGGTGACCTCAATTCTTGATTTAAGATTTCAGCAAGCTATTTATAATATTGGGTAATTTATTTAGTATATATGTATGCTAAATGTATTGTATGCATGCATGGGTGGTGGGGTCCCTCAGCCTGGCTGGTGATGGGGGCCTATTGGGGGGGGTGGCCGGCAGGGGGGAGGGACTGTGGGAGGTTGGCCAGATGTGGGAGGTTGGCTGTAGGAGCTCACTGACCACCAGGGGGCAGCTCCTGCGTTGAGCATCTGCCCCCTGGTGGTCAGTGCACATCATAGTGACTGGTTGTTCTGGTCATTCCGGTCATTTGGTCATAACGGTCACTTAGGCTATATATATATATATATATATATATATATATATATATATGCATTTTACATTTAGGTACTTATATAAAATACAAGGGAAAGAGGGCCAATTTATTCTCCTAAAATACTGACTACAGTTTAAGAAAGAGTCAAAGAGGAAGATTTCTAAACATTTTGGTTAACATTTGATAGTATTTAAGAAACTAGAGAATCAAGGCTACAAAGAATGGTGTTTCCACCAGCCAAGCATCTCCATTTCACTAAAGAAATGACCAAATTATACATCTTTTGCACTGTCTGTAATTTTCCTTATAATTCCTCCACATTGATAGCATGCAATTTGTTTTTAAATTATAACATTGTAGAATTTATAATTTAATATTTGTACTCTAAGTGGATATACACAAGCCAAGGCATCAATGGTATTTTCATTAGCATGCCAGAATTTAGAAATGATTTTTTGTTGTGAAAATTCAGTATGTACAGATATGTGTTTTAGATAAAAATTTTGTAGAGGCACTGCCATGCTGGTTTAAATAGAGTCTAGAATGTGTGTAATTCATATTTTCTAACTTTTGAAATGGAGGCCCAGGTTGGAATTCTGATCTTCTGTGGCTTCTGTGTGGCTACTTTCTAGAAGATTTTGTCTCACAACTTCTACCAGAAGGTTAGCTGACTTCCTGGTTACCTAAAAGGGCTTCATTTTGCTGGTTTTTCCTTTGCCTGTATGTTAAATAAATGTATGCATTTGTATGAAACTTCTTTCTTTGAACCACAACACCTTATAGCAAGGATGTCAGAGATGAAATCTAACACCATATTTCACTGATTCTAAAATGCACCTTTAAAAATAGTATAACATTTTGGAAATTGGGACATACTTTACAATCTGTGGTGGCTATATGGTAGTCAGGATATACTTGTTATTATCAATGCATTCTGACAAGATTTTAAAAAAATGCCAGCATTTCCACTTGTAGAATATTAGAGATAATATAGTGCAGACCCATTTAAGAAACACTGCACCAATAATCTTAATAACAAAGGGGATTGTTAGGTCTGATTAAATTGATACCCCCTCCCCTGGGAACTGACCTTTAGGCCACTTCATAATGGACATTCCACTTGCTTAGACAACATTCCACTTGCTAAGACCATTATCTCTCCCCTCCAGACTTTCCCAGAATACGGACCTGCCCAGAAAAAGCCCACCTATAATCCTTTAAAACCTCTGACTTCCCGTCTTTGGGAACTGGCACCATTTCTGTGACTCAGCCCATCTGGTATCCACATGACCTAATAAATTTATAATCCCTTACCACTTTGGCCTCATGCATTCCTCCTTTGGTGACTCTAACAGGGATAATATTACATAGGGATAAAGAAAATAGACTAATATTTATGCTGCTGAGCCCCAAGTTGATTTAGAAAACTTGAATTTTGAATGTGAAGAAGTTTAGAAACTCTCTAGTTAATGCATTTTCCAACATTTTCCACTTAATATATAAAAAAAAATAATAATAATCATCAAACTATGTCTAAATTAAATAGCTCTTTGATCAAGCATAAAACAAAATGAAAATTCTAAGTGGTAATAAATATTTGTTCCATAGTTTGGTAACAAAAAATTTTTCTTAGTTGTGCAAAAAATAGCAAAACCTAACCATGACCCTGGACTGAATGACTTGTGAAATAAATAGGGTATAGAAGGTCTGGACTTGTGCTAGACCAGTGGTCGGCAAACTCATTAGTCAACAGAGCCAAATATCAACAGTACAACGATTGAAATTTCTTTTGAGAGCCAAATTTTTTAAACTTAAACTTCTTCTAATGCCACTTCTTCAAAATATACTCGCCAGGCCGTGGTATTTTGTGGAAGAGCCACACTCAAGGGGCCAAAGAGCCGCATGTGGCTCGTGAGCCGCAGTTTGCCGACCACGGTGCTAGACGATTCTGAAGAAGAATGGGATGTAGGTTCCTGTTCAGATTAGATGCTGTCTAGAAGCTGAAACAATATGTGAAATTGCAATAATCTTTGTTTCCGAGGCACAAAAGAAAAGGAGTAGTGTTATAAATGGTAAAAAAAATTAAAAAGTAGTGATATTTTAAAACAGGTTATGTTATCCATTTGGAGGTTATGCTTCAGCCTGGTCTATTCCTATCAGTCTTCTTGGACATATTATTAAGAATACTGCAGCTTGTTTACCAGCTGGACATATTTTCATTTCCAAAAAACATAATGAGGTTTAAAATTCATAAAAAAATCTCTATACATAGCTTATCTATTAATTGTCAATACTTACAAAACAAATAGATGGTCAATGCTAATGAAAGAGAACAGATTTATTATCCTGATTATACTATAAAATAGGAATAAACAAACAAATAAATGACTCAGAGTGGGTCCACTGAGTCATTGGTATCATGGTATCATGAAACTCTGGCAATCACAAGCCAAGTAAAAGAAGCACCATTATAAGGTCATCCGAGTAAGGCAGTTTTAATCCTGGTGGATTTGATAGCAAGCGAGAATGAAGGGGAGGCTTGGCAGCTTTATGCCCATGCCCAACACTGACTTAAAATTAATAACTGAAGTTATATTTTCTGTAATTCAGTGAATAAAAAAATGGTGTGTTTACCACTTGCTTTGAATGATAAACATTTCTAACTGTTATACATATGAAATTAAGATATATGTTTATAAAATCTTTGTTTGGGACCATTGAGCCCTTAAGGGGAGTAGCAGGGTAATTAGGTGGAAAGAAGTCTAGACACAAGAATTTGAATCGTACATGTGACCTTGGAAAAATAAATTAATTTTCTGAGCTTTTGTTTCCTCGTTGTAAAATAGAAATGGTAACCTTTTAAGGTTTCTAATAGTGCTAACTAAAATATATGAAAATACCTGATCCACACAAGCCATTGAATTAGTGTGGTAAGTTCTGAGTATAAATCTAATTCCCCTTACTTTAAAGATTCACTTGCAAAATTTTAATCTAGCTCTTGGTTAAACAAGAAATACCTATCTTAAAATTCTTGTGTGTTGCAAAATTGCAAGTAACACAAAGATATAAATAAGGAATAAGAAGGGAAAAGTAGATAATGCAGAAGTGAAAGAGGAGGAGAAAAGGATAAAGTAAGGAAGAAGAAGAAGACGAAGAGGAAGGAGAGAAGGAAGGGGAAGGGACACAGGTAAAGGAAGAAAAAGAGGACAAGGAGAAGAAAGAGGAGGGAGAGAAGAAGAAGAAAAAAAAAAAGCAAAGGCTCAAGGTAGAGGGGAGGGCATTTGTAGGAAGCAGAGTGCCTCATTTCTGGGCATCCAGGAGGCACTGAGAGATCTAAAACTAGAAGTCAGCAAAGCCATGAGCAACACAGATGGCACTTTCTCCATATCCTGACTTTGCTTTTCCCTCTGCTTCCATCTTACTCATCTCTCACTGCATCTCAGATTTTTCAATCCTCACATCCATGTCTACCCACCAATTAAAAAACTACATATGTATCATTCAAGAAACCACCCAAACTGTGTAGCTATTATTCATTTCACCTCCTCAGGAAAGAGAATCAGATCCTACAGATAGTGAGGCAGACCATGAGATGTAAACAGAGTAGCTCCAGTCTCAGATTTGGGAAGAGCAAATTGTGGGTTGTTCTTTTTTATTACATTTATTGGGATAACATTGCTTAATAAAATTATATAACTTTCAGGTGTACAACTTTATATAACATCTGTATACGCTATTGTGCTTACCAGCCAAAGGCTAGTGTCCTTTTTTCATCTTGTATGTGACCCTTTTTACCCTTTTTGTGCTTCCCTCCCCCATTACCCTTCCCCTCTGGTAATTCCTATTCTATTTTCTGTATCTATTAGCTTATTTGTTTGTTCCCTCTCTTCATTTGTTGCTTTTTGTCTTTTATTTCACATATGAGTAAAATTATATGGTTCTTGTCCTTCTCTATCTGCCTTATTTCACTTTTATAATACTCTCAAGATTCTTCCAAGTGGTTACAAATGGCAATAGTTAATCTTTTTATGGCTGACTAGTATTCCACTGTATATACAAAAAATTTATAAACAAATGCAATAAAGTTTCAGGATACAAAATCAATAGATAAAAATCTGCATTCCTATGTACTAACAACAAAATTTCAGAAAGACAAATGGAAAAAAAGTCCCATTTATAACTGCAACAAAAAAAAGAAAAAACTAGAAATAAACTTAACAAAAGAGGTGAAGACCTATACACTGATAACTATAAGATACTATTGAAAAAAATTGAAGCAGACATAAAGAAATGGGAAAGTATTCTGTGTTCATGAATTAGAAGAATTAACATTGTTAAAATGGTCGTATTACCCAAAGAAATACATAGATTGAATGCAATCCCTATAAAAATTCCAACTTTTCACAGAAATAGAAGAAAAAAAATCCTCAAATTTCTATGGAATCACAAAATACGCCAAATAGTTCAAACAATCCTGAGAGAAAAGAACAAAGCCAGAGGCATCACACTCCCTGATTTCAAATAATACTAAAAACCTTCAGTAATTAAAACAGTACTATAGTATTGGCAGAAAAATAGACACACAGAACAATGGAACAGAATTGAGAGCCCAGGCACACATATATTGGCAACTAATTTTTGACAAAGAAAAAAACATACAATGGATTGCTCTTGAATAAAGGGTGTCAATAGGTCACTGGAATTTGAGAAAATATAGTAAAATATATTCACCATTAATATCTAGTAATGAATATTTTTATAGATCAAGAGTAACATTTACATTTTGTTTTCACTTAAAGATTAATTTGACTAAAATAATAATAGTTATCATTATGAGTACTTACTATCCATGAGGCAAGCATTTTTATAGGCATTATCTCAGTCTGCACAGTCCCATGGGTGGGTGCTTTTATTATCCTAATTAGAAAGGAGGATATTAGGTTGAGAGAGGATGTTCATATTTGCATACCTTTTTTTTGTTTGTTTAAATTTCTTTATTGATTAAGGTATCACATATTTGTCCTCATCCCCCCATTCCCATCCCACACGACTCCCCATGCATGCCCCCACCCCCACTATTGTCCTTAACCACTGATTAGGCTCATATGCATGCACACAAGTCCTTTGGTTGATCTCTCCCCTTTATCCCCACCCTCCCCTACCCTCCCTCTGAGGCCCGACAGTCTGATCCATGCCTCCTTGTTTCTGGGTCTGTTCTTGTTCATCAGTCTATGTTGTTTATCATTTCCCCTAGATGAGTGAGATCATGTGCTACTAGAAATACACTTATAAGAACCGAAAATGAGACAAGCAATAATGGTTATGCTGAAAGGCAAATGAATCAATCTGTAGTGAGTTTCTTTCTGGGCCAACAGTTCTTTTGAGATCCAATTTCAATGTCAAACAGTTCCTTATGTGTACATGTCAGCAATGATATTTCAGTTCTGCATGGTGGACAAATGGTGGTAATGCAGGTCCGACCCTCTCTGGTTTGATCCTGGGCAACTTGCAGTGATGCACAGCTGCTAACTGCTAGTATGGCAAGGCGATGTAAGCATCTTCCATCTCTGGACTGCTTCTCTTCTGTCTTCATGGCTGGAGTAGTCCTGTCTATTCCTCTCTGTTGCCAGAATCTACATGGTCTCGGAGTCGTTTTCTGAAAATATACAAACATATTCTCAACCAAAAGTTAATAAAGGGATATTTTCTATAAACTTGACTTGGGATCCTTTTTCATTTTTTGCA
This sequence comes from Ia io, assembly GCA_025583905.1. Lineage (NCBI taxonomy): Eukaryota > Metazoa > Chordata > Mammalia > Chiroptera > Vespertilionidae > Ia > Ia io. The sequence continues at coordinate 90,196,174 of JAJQQW010000002.1, read as the reverse complement.
CAAATTATTTTCCTCTGGCTTGTTTTGACACCATGTGTGTTTTTCATGGGTGTCTTGCTTTTAGCATTACGATTATTTTTCTAAAGTACAAATTTTCTAGATGTAATTTACTTATAGGATATTTTTCCTTACATGATATTCTTCTACTATTTCTCCCTTTTTTGATTTGAATATTAGGAGGCTTTTGAAAATTTTATAATGTAGTCTTGATAGCTTTTAAATTTTAATTTTTTGCACTATAATATTACTGCTTTAGGTTCATTACATGTTACACAATTTTATCATGAGATGAACTACCAATAAAAATTTAGTTAACACTTTAGGAACTGCTTTTTGTCCAGTACAATTAATTTTTCTAGAATATTCGCTTGTTTCAATTAGCCAATTTAAATTAGCCTGAAAACTTGACTACTATTTTTCTGTCAAATTTATTACTCTAACAACAATCTTATTTTACCCTGTAAATATTAGTGGAAAGGATTATTTGCCTTCTTGAGTAGGCCCTGAGCATTCCTGATGGTAAGCTGGATTTAGATATCAAAAACCCACTTCCCCACACCATGGGTACACGACAACTCAAACAATTCATTTTTTTGTTGTTTTTTTTTTATTTTTTCCAATTTTTTTATTAAGGTATTATATGTGTACATATCTTACCATTGCCCCCCCCCACCCCACTCTCATATATGCCCTCACCCCCCAAAGTTTTGCATCCATTGGTTATGCTTATATGCATGCATACAAGTCCTTTGATTGATCTCTTATCTTCCCCACCTCTCCCTAACCTTCCTGCTGTAATTTGACAGACTGTTTGATGCTTTACTGCCTCTGTATCTATCTTTTTGTTCAAGTTTTTAATGTTCTTTATTATCCATAAATGAGTGAGATCATGTGGTATTTTTCTTTCATTGACTGGCTTATTTCACTTAACATAATGTTCTCCAATTCCATCCAGGTTGCTGCAAATGGTAAGAATTCCTTCTTTTTTATGGCAGCATAATATTCCATTGTGTAGATGTACCATAGTTTTCTGATCCAGTCATCTGCTGATGGGCACCTAGGCTGTTTCCAGATCTTAGCTATTGTAAATTGTGCTGCTATGAACATAGGGGTGCATATTTCCTTTCTTATTGGTGTTCCCAGTTTCTTAGGATATATTCCTAGGAGTGGGATTACTGGGTCAAATGGGAGTTCCATTTTCAGTTTTTTGAGGAAACTCCATACTGTTCTCCACAGTGGCTGCACCAGTCTGCATTCCCACCAGCAGTGCACGAGGGTTCCTTTTTCTCCGCATCCTCGCCAACACTTGTCGTTTGTTGATTTGTTGATGATAGCCATTCTGACAGGTGTGAGATGATAGCGCATTGTTGTTTTGATTTGCATCTCTCGGATAATTAGTGACCTTGAGCATGTTTTCATGTGTCTCTTGGCCTTCCTTTTGTCTTCTTTGGAGAAGATTCTATTTAGGTCGTTGCCCATTTTTTTATTGGATCATTTATCTTCCTTTTATTAAGTTGTATAAGCTGCCTGTAGATGTTGGAGATTAAACCTTTATCAGTGATGCCATTTGCAAATATGTTCTCCCATGCAGTGGGCTTTCTTGTTGTTTTGTTGATTGTTTCTTTTGCTGTAAAAAAGCTTTTTATTTTGATGTAGTCCCATTTGTTTATTTTCTCTTTAGCTTCCATTGCCCTAGGGGCAGTATCGGTGAAGAAGTTCTTTTGACATATGTCTGAGATTTTGCTGCCTGTGGATTCCTCTAGTATTTTTATGGTTTCCCGTCTTATGTTTAAGTCCTGTATCCATTTTGAGTTTATTTTTGTGTATGGTGTAAGTTGGTGATCTAGCTTCATTTTTTTGCATGTGTCTGTCCAATTTTCCCAACACCATTTATTGAAGAGACTGTCTTTATTCCATTGTATGTTCATGCCTCCTTTGTCAAATATTAATTGAGCATAGTGGTTTGGATCAATATCTGGATTCTCTATTCTGTTCCATTGATCTATATGTCTGTTCTTGTGCCAGTACCAGGCTGTTTTGAGAATAGTGGCTTTGTAATACAGCTTGAAATCTGGTATTGAGATCCCTCCTACTTTATTCTTCTTTCTCAGGATTGCTGTGGCTATTCGGGGTCTTTTTTTATTCCAGATGAATTTTTGGAGAGTTCTTTCAAGGTCTGTGAAATATGCTGTTGGTATTTTAATGGGGAGTGCATTGAATCTATAGATTGCTTTGGGTAGTATGGACATTTTAATGATGTTGATTCTACCAATCCATGAACATGGTATGTTCTTCCATCTGTTTACGTCTTCCTCTATCTCTTTTTTCAGTGTCCTGTAGTTTTCCGTGTATAGGACTTTTACCTCCTTAGTTAAGTTTATTCCTAGGTATCTTATTTTTTTTGGTGCGATGGTAAATGGGATTGCCTTTTTAGTCTCTCTGTCTGTAAGTTCACTATTGGTGTATAGAAAGGCCATAGATTTCTTGGCGTTAATTTTGTATCCTGCTACATTGCCGAATTCATTTATTAAGTCTATTAGTTTTTTGACGGAGTCTTTTGGATTTTTTATGTACAATATCATGTCCTCTGCAAATAAAGACAGCTTTACTTGTTCTTTTCCAATTTGGATGCCTTTTATTTCTTCTTCTTGTCTAATTGCAATAGGTAATACTTCCAGTACTATGTCAAACAGGAGTGGTGAGAGTGGGCATCCCTGTCTTTTTCCTGTTCTTAGGGGAAATGTTTTTAGCTTTTGTCCATTGAGTATGATGTTTGCTGTGGGTTTATCATATATAGCTTTTATTATGTTGAGGTATGAGCCTTCTATTCCCACCTTGTTGAGAGTTTTTATCAAGAAAGGGTGTTGGATTTTGTCAAATGCTTTTTCTGCATCAATTGATATGACTATGTGATTTTTATCTCTCAATTTGTTTATGTGATGTATCACATTTATTGATTTGCGGATATTGTACCATCCTTGCATTCCTGGGATAAATCCTACTTGGTCATGGTGTATGATCTTTCTGATGTACTGCTGGAGCCGATTTGCTAGAATTTTGTTGAGGATTTTGGCATCTATGTGCATGAGGGATATTGGTCTGTAATTCTCTTTCATTGTGTTGTCCTTATCTGGTTTTGGTATTAGGGTGATGCTGGCTTCATAGAAGGAGCTTGGAAGTGTTCCTTCCTCTTGAATTTTTTGGAATAGTCTGAGGAGGATAGGTTTTAGTTCTTCCTTGAATGTTTGGTAAAACTCTCCTGTGAAGCCATCAGGCCCCGGGCTTTTGTTTGCCGGAAGCTTTTTGATGACTTCTTCAATTTCGTCCATAGTTATTGGCCTATTGAGCTGTTGAGATTCTTCTTGATTGATTTTTGGAAGGTTGTATTTTTCTAGGAATATGTCCATTTCCTCCAGGTTGTCCAGTTTGTTGGAATAGAGCTGTTCGTAGTATTTTGTAACAATCCTTTCTATCTCAGCGGGGTCTGTTGTTATTTCACCTCTTTCATTTCTGATTTTGTTTATTTGGGTCCTCTCTCTTTGCTTCTTGGTGAGCCTGGCTAGAGGTCCATCAATCTTGTTTATCTTTTCAAAGAACCAGCTCTTGGTTTTGTTGATCTTTTGTATTGTTTCTTTGGTCTCTATGTCATTTATCTCTGCTCTGATCTTTGTTATTTCCTTCCTTCTGGTTACACTGGGCTTTTCTTGCTGCTCTTTTTTTAGCTCTTTGAGTTGTAGGGTTAGGTAATTTATTACCATTGTTTCTTGTTTTTTGCAATAGGCTTGTAGAGCTATGAACTTCCCTCTCAAGACTGCTTTCGCTGTGTCCCATAGATTTTGGATTGTTGTGTTTTCATTGTCATTTGTTGCCATGATGTTTTTTATTTCTTCCTTGATCTCTCTGGTGACCCAGTCCTTGTTTAATAGCATGCTGTTTAGTCTCCATGTGTTTGATTTCTTTGGATTGTATTTATTGTAGTTGATTTCCAGTTTTATGCCACTGTGATCTGAGAAGATGCTTGATATAATTTCTATCTTCTTGAATTTGAAGAGACTTTGCCTGTGACCCAGCATATGGTCTATCTTTGAAAATGACCCATGTGCACTTGAGAAGAATGTATATTCTGTGGCTCTGGGGTGAAATGTTCTGAAGATGTCAATTAATTCTATCTGGTCTAGTGAGTCATTTAGGATTGCTGTTTCTTTGCTGATTTTTTGTTTAGAGGATTTGTCCAATGGTGATAGTGGGGTATTAAAGTCTCCTACTATGATTGTATTGCTATTAATCTCTCCCTTGATATCCTCCAGGAGTTTTTTTTATGTATTTGGGTGCTCCTATATTGGGAGCGTATATGTTTACCAGAATTATTTCCTCTTGTTGGATTTCTCCCTTTAGTATTATGAAGTGGCCTTCCTTATCTCTTGTTATGGCATTTACTTTGAGGTCTAATTTGTCATATATAAGTATTGCTACCCCAGCTTTTTTTTCATTTCCATTTGCCTGGAAGATATTTTTCCATCCCTTCACTTTCAATCTGTGTGAGTCTCTTGTTCTGAGGTGGGTCTCTTGTAGACAGCATATATATGGGTCATGCTTTTTTATCCATTCAGCCACTCGATGTCTTTTGATTGGAGCATTTAGTCCGTTTACATTTAAAGTTATTACTGAAAGGTATTTGTAGTCATATCTATTTTTGTGTCTGTATTCCTTCTTACCTGTTTATTTCTTCTTTTTACAGTATTCCCTTTAGCAATTCTTGCATTGCTGGTTTGGTGGTGATAAACTCCCTGAGTCTTTTTTTGTCTGCGAAGCTCCTGATTTCCCCTTCAATTTTGATTGATAGTCTTGCTGGATATAGTATTCTTGGATTCAGTCCTTTGCTTTGCAACATTTTGTATACCTCCTTCCATTCACTTCTAGCTTGTTGTGTTTCTGTTGAGTAATCATTTGACAATCTGATGGGTGTTCCTTTGTAGGTAACTCTCTGTCTCTCTCTTGCTGCCTTTAAGATTCTCTCTTTATCATTTATATTTGCCATTGAGATTATGACATGTCTTGGTGTGGGTCTTTTGGGGTTGATCCTGCTTGGGACTCTCTGTACTTGCGTAACTTTTATCTTTCCCATATCCGGGAAGTTTTCTGTCATTATTTCTTCAAATAGATTCTCTAATCCCTTCTGCTCTTCTTGTCCTTCTGGCAGCCCTATTATACGCATGTTACTTCGCTTCATGTTGTCCCGAAGCTCCCTTAGGCTTTCCTCCTGCTTTTTAATTTTTTTCTCCAATTGCTGTTCAGATTGAGCTTGTTTCTGTACCTGATCTTCTAACTCAGTAATTCGGTCCTCTGCTTCTTGTAGTCTACTGTTGAAACTTTCCATGGTGTTTTTGATTGTAGCTATATCACTTTTCATTTCTTCCTGATTCTTGCATAAGTTGTTGATTTTCTCATCCATCCGATGTATAAATTCCACGACCATTACTCTGAACTCCTTTTCGGTCATGTTGCAAGCTTCAGTTTCACTAATTTCCTTTCTTGGCGACTCCACATTTTCTTTCCTCTGTGAGTTATTTCGTTTCCCCATTCTGGCTATCACCAGAAAGCTCAAACTTCTGTTTGTGTGCACCTCGGCCGTGCGCTGTGGGGACTTCGCTCCACCCGAGTTTCACTGAAGTGCTCTGACACTAGGACGTGTGGCTGCCTTTGGTTGGTGGGAACCAGACTTGCCCAGGGTCAGTGTCCCAGTGTTCCGTGTGGTCTTGTGTGCACACTTAGAATCAGGGGCCCTGTCAGCACCACACTGTTGGTATGTGCCGAAAATGAGATCCTTAGCATGTGCCAGGAGTCAGAGTTTCCCTGTATCTGCACCAAGAATCAAGTGTCAGAGTCTCTGTTGCCTTGTGCAGTTTCTCGTTGAGAATCAGGGTCCCTGTGTGTGCATGCACCAACAATTGGGGTCATTGGCTCTTAGTGTGAATGCGCTGTGAGTCAGGGATCCCAGGCAGCTGTGTCCGGCATGCCAAATTCCCTGAAGTGGAGCTGCGTCCTGTGTGTGCTCTCACTACTGAGCCAAACCGGCTAGGGCGCACACTCTCAAATCCCTGAAGGTGAGCTGCCTTTGTGCACTCTCCCAGAATCCCCGAAGAGGGGCGGAGTCCGTCCTGCGAGCCAAATTCCCCAAAGGGAATCCCCTTTGTGCACGCTCTAAGATTCCCCGAAGGGGAGCTGTGACCCGCAAGCCAAATTCCCCCCAACTCCCCAAAGGGGAGCCCTCTGTGCGCACTGACAGATTTCCCCGAAGGTGAGCTCTCAAACAATTCTTGTTGCAGTGAGAGGGCAGCTGCTGTCGGCCAAGTCTCTGTCTGTTACCCAGGTCCCGATTTGAGCTGGCCATGGGAAGTTAAGCAGCCATGGGGTCAGGAGACTTCCTTCAGAAGGGGTGAGGGTTCAGGCCCCTGCTAAGTTAGGGGGGTGAGGTTCTGTGCCCCACCTCTGTTGACCCCCAAGTTCTCTCCTGATGGCTCCTCTGTGACTGTGCCTGTCTTAGGTTGTTCCTTCCCTGAGGAATCTTACCTGTCTCTGGCTAACCAGCCATCCTCCGGGGCCCATATTTGCATACTTTTAAAATTTATAATTGAGATTAGAATGATTCCAACCCTATTAAAGAGTCCAAAATATGTGTGGGCCCTCAATATCAGAACTATGCTAGTAAAACTGAATAAAAGTGGAAGACACTTCCATGGATGTTAGTTACATTTTATGTACAGTTAGGTACATTTAGACAAGGGAAGTAAAAAAAAAAAATCTGACTTTAAAATAAGAAATGTTTTTAAAGTAAGAGCAAAAATGCTTCATCTTAATGACTATGATCAACCTTAAAATAAAATTTAAAAGTTCAATAGAAATTTCTACGTATGACTTCAAAGAATCTTTTAATTTTGCAATACTTGTTAAGTTTTTAAGTTCTGAGATCTACAATGTTAAATATATCTTCAAATAATACAAAGGCATAATGAAGATAATGCACAATGATACTAATTCTTAACTTTATGATTTATAGCAGTTTAGGTAATGCCACTCAAGAGTAAATTTGCCAAGCATGTGTCAGCCATGCTTAGAAAATCATTCAACTAAGATCCAAACCCGATTCTGTATTTAAGAAAAAGCTGAACTAAAAGCCAACCTTCAAAAGAAAAAACTATGCCCTAGCCAGTTTGGCTCAGTGGATAAAGCATTGGCCTGTGGACCAAAGGGTTCCGGGTTTGATTCTGGTCAAGGGCATGTACTTTGGTTGCAGGCTCCTCCCCAGCCGGGGTCCTGGTCAGGGCTCCTACAGGAGACAACCAATGAATATGTTTCTCTCACATTGATGTCTCCCTCTGTTTTTCCCTTTCTCTTCCACTCTCCCTTAAAAAATCATGGAAAAATATCCTCTGGTGAGGATTAACAAAAAAAAGGGGAAAAAAAAAAAGAAAGAAAGAAAGAAAGAAAGAAAGAAAGAAAGAAAGAAAGAAAGAAAGAAAGAAAGAAAGAAAAAGAAAGAAAGAAAGAAAGAAAGAAAGAAAGAAAGAAAGAAAGAAAGAAAGAAAGAAAGAAAAGAAAAACACTACATGAATATAGAGTCAGGGTAAAGGTGACAAGGGCAAAGTAAAAAATTAATTATAACCTCTTGTGAGAGAACTAACTTTGAGAGTTAAAACTTGTCTTACAATTTTGTGAACATGAAATATTAACCTGATATAAAGGGAAGCAGCACATCAACTTGCACTTTACAATTCAAACACATAGAGATTTTCAGCAAACACGTCTTCATACAGAACTAAGAGAACCCAGTTTTAGATAGGTTGCAGTGCCTGAACCAAGATTCTAAAAATAACCCACTGATGTCAAGTGAATTACAGTCTTCTCCAGCTAAGGAGGCTGTAGGCAAACCCAAAAGCCTATTAGGAAAGAAACGACAAGCTCCAGGCACCTAATTGCATTAGCTCATCACCAGTAAGAAAGCAAGAAGTCTAAAACCAAGCTGACTAGGGATTAAGGGAAATTGAGCCTACTCCGGGATATTTTTTCCCTTCCTAAAAGCCTTGCATGTTTAAAGAGAAAAGCCTGTTTACTAGGTTGGTCAAAGGCAAGTTTATTTTCTTTTTTAGTCAATGAGGTAAATTTATATGCTTTGGTAACTTTTACTAATCTATACATATAAAAGCCAAGTGACCAGAAGGATGGAACGACTGGAACGACCTTTTGCTATGACACGCACTGCAACGGCCAACTGGCCTAATTGGGGGGCCCAATCACCCCCCACAACCACCCAAAGCCCCTCCCTCCTGCCAGCCCAGCCCTGATTGGCCCCCATCAGGGCAGGTGGCCAGACCCCACCCATGCATGAATTCATGCACCAGGCCTCTAGTAATATTTATAAGAACATAAAATATTTTGTAAGAAAACAAAGTACACATTTGCTATCTACTGATGAGTCATAAATTATAATGGATATATCAGTAGAACCTCCATTGCAATCCTTTATTTCCATACCTTCACCTCTGTCAAAACTCTTCCCTGTCTTCTCTATTGTCCACAATGGGCGTCTACAGTGTCTAACCTGTTTAATTTTTGGTTATTAAGTAGTTATTGTCACTTGTAGCACATACAATTCATGCTGTGCTCAGACTCTTTGGAATACTTATTCTGTAGACTTTGTTCTGGTGCCTATATTCCTAAGTTTCTAATAGCCCACACCTGAAACTTTTAGGAGTACTTGCCTTCAGCTACTGGAAACATGTAGCATCCCAAGAGCTGGCCAACACTGGAGTCTGCATCCCGGACTCATTGAAGATTACTATTATACCAGTTAGAGCAGGAAAGCCCAGCACCCTTACCTCCAGTCAGGAAGAAAACCTGAACCATGAATTATGTTAAGGACTCTTCTGCCAGAATCAGGTTGCGACTGGAATTTTGCCTGAACTCATACCCTTGCCTGATTTCCTCTCCTCCCCTACTGTGTCCTACTCCCTACTGATTCCCTGCAGAGGATAGCTTATATAATAAAAGGGTAATATACAAATTGACCCTAACGGTGGAATGACCAGGAACAACTGGTTGCTATGGTGCGCACTGACCACCAGGGGCAGATGCTTAACACAGGAGCAGCCCCCTGGTGGTCAGTGTGCTCCCACAGGGGGAGCTCTGCTCAGCCACAAGCCAGGCTGAAGGCTGTGAGCACAGGGGCGGTGGCAGGAGCCTCTCCTGCCTCCTCAGCAGCACTAAGGATGTCTGACTTAGGCCCAGGGAGCAGGCCTAAGCTGTCAGTCAGACATTGCCAGAGGGCTACTGGGCTGCCAGAGGGATGTCTCACTGCAAGCTTAGGCCCAATCCCCTGGGTGCATGAATTTTCATGCACCGGGCCTCTAGTCCTTAATAAATCACTTTCATATGACTTTCCCTCCTAGAGTCTGTTTTAGGGAACTTGACCTAAGATACTACTTTTATCTCTCTCTTTTGTTTCATTATTATGCTCAATGATAAGTGCTTTCATTACATTAGGACTCATCTCTTAAATACCTAGGGTGTGCTAGGTGATCTGCTATGCTCTAGGAGTTCACAGTTTATTTGTATAAAGTGGAAAAAATGTGGTGTAGTGTTTCTACCTATCCACAAAGTAACCTTCACCTATATTTCCATACCAAGAACCCATCACAATGATCTCTTCCTAAGATGTGCTGCACTTGCCTGGCCAGAGTGGCTCAGTTAGTTGAGTACCAACCTGTGCACTGGAAGGTTGCCAGTTCCATTCCTGGTCAGGACACACACTAGGGTTTCAGGTTTGATCCCTGGTCAAGGTACATAGAAGGCAACGGATCAATGTTTCTCTCCCCCCACATCTCTCTTTCTCCCTGCCTATTTCTCTCCTTAAGGATGTCATCAGATGAGGATAAAAAAAAAAAAGTGTTTCACTTGATTTATAAATGTGCTAAGGAAGGATCAGGATGTGGTTGAAAATTCTTGACCTTCACAAAAGTAGACAAGCTGATTAATTCCAAAAACACTTAAAGTGCTAATCAGAAGGCACCTATAGACCCAAAAAGATCTAATAAAACACTTAGCATATCTTAGTGTATTAAATAAATATAAGCTAAGGTTGCTCCATCAAGTAGTTAAAATAATATTAAATTAATTGTTCTAATTGGAATATATTCTAAGTTTTTACTAATAGCAGCTCAGAATAAGACCCATTAATATATTAATAAATTAGTGAACTGATTTATTTACTTATATATTGAAAATGAATAGACATAAGAACAAGAAACTACAATCATTTTTAAATATATTTTTATTGATTTCAGGGAGGAAGGGAGAGGGAGAGAGAAATAGAAACATCAATGATGAGAGAGAATCATTGATTGGCTGCTTCCTGCATGCCCCCTACTGGGGATCAAGCCCACAACCTGAGTATGTGCCCTGACTGGGAATCATACCAGTGACCTCTTGGTTCATAGGTAATCACTCAACCACTGAGCCATGCCAGCCAGGCAAGAAACTATAATTATTTTATAAAATATAATTATACATACACAAGATAAAGATGCTAAGGATAGAGTAGTTGACAAAACATTATTAGTGAAAAGATAACATTAGCCATGTAGTTTCATTGTTAAGAACAGTTTCCCTATTTAGCATTACTAATTTTGGCAGAGAAAAGACGTTTTTACCACATGATTTGCTTTTCTTGTACTGACAAAAAGCTTCTATTTGCCTAATCAGATCAGGACCTTGCAATCAAGCACTGACCAAAGCAATATAGGTGGAAGTAATGTAATGACTTTGAGACTTGTTTCTTTAATAATAGAGTTTAATACAATTTTGCTTTTCTATATTTCATGATAGAAGGAGCTTAGAATTATGAGTCATTGAGTAAACCACCCCCTACTTCTAAACAACCTTTGTGAAAAAGAAATAATCTTCTATTTATTGAAGTCATTGATATTTCAAAGTTTATTGGTAACCTATGCATGGTTTAGTCTATTCTGACTAATAATGTATCAAATATTGATATTATATACTTTATCAGTCAAAAAAAGGAGTAGGCACCAAATAAATATTTTTGTTTGTAATGTGCTAATGTATGTGAAGTATAAAACTTGCAAAATGTAAAAGAAAAATGAAGAGTTAAAAAACATACTTTTCCTTCTGTACTAGTATAAAATACAGAAAATCTCAGGAAAATATAATCACCAATATTACCATGATAATCAGGCAAGATAATCAACAAAACCAAAATTTTGTAGCACATCAGAGAGCTAACAATGCTCAGACATCAATGAACTAGTATCTAGAAAATGAAAGGGCCCTCTGGAAGAGAAAACATCCAGGGCCACTGTCATGTCTTTTGGAACATTGGGAGCTACCATGGATATGGAAAAGAATAAAATAGCCAAACTTTAATAAAATTTAAAGACCAAGGAAGAGTTGGATTACAGGTTATGAGTTTTTTAAAATCTTTATTGTTGAAAGTATTAAATCGGTCCTCCTTTCCCCCGCATAAACCTCTTCCAGACCATTCCCATCGTCCCCAGGCCCTCACCACCCCACTGTCTGTGTCCACAGGTTATGCATATATTCATACAAGTTTATTGGTTGATCTTCCCATCCACCCTCCCCTGCCGTCCCTCAACAGTCTGTTCATGCTTCTATGACCCGGGGTCTATTTTAGATCATCAGTTTATTTGGTTCATTAGATTCCACACATGAGTGAGATCATGTGATACTTATCTTTCTATGACTGGCTTATTTCTCTCAGCATAATACTCTCCAGGTCTATCCAGGCTGTTGCAAATGGTAAGAGTTCTTTCTTTATTATCGCAGCGTAGTATTCCATTGTGTAAATGTAGCATGGGTTTTTTTTATCCACTCATCTGATAATGGGAACTTAGACCATTTCCAAGTCTTAGGTATTGTAAATTGTGCTGCTATAAACATAGGGGTGCATATATTCTTTCTGATGAGTGTTTTGGGTTTCTTAAGATATATTCCTAGAAGTGAGATGACTGGGTCAAATGGGAGTTCCATTTTTAATTTTTTGAGGAAACTCTATACTGTTACAGGTTATGATTTTTTGGACCCCCATAGACTAAGTGAATTTGAACAAAACTGACAAATATTCTCCATGAGCCTTCACCAAACACTCACGATCATGATTACAAGAGGTCAGAAAGGATGAGAGACCCAACCGCACCTGAAGTGCAGGTTCATAGACCAGCTGAATTCTGAGGGTGGACAGAGAATATTAGGCATTCTGATTCTTAAACTGAGTACAAGAGAGTGGTCATCCAAATTTAGATACAAAGATAAAAATATGTTGAAAATAGAAAAGACCATCCAAGATATGTGGGATAATATCAAAAGGTCTAGTGTATTTGTTACTGGGCCAGCAAGAAAAAAAGTACAAAGTTGGACAGAAAAAAAATATTTGAAGAGCCATGGCCAATATACATTTTAATTGATAAAATATATTAGCCAGCCCTGGCCAGTGTGGCTCAGTTGGCCGGAGCATCATCCCATACACCAAAGGGTGACAGGTTCGATTCCCAGTCAGGGTGTGTGCAGAAGGCAATAGATCATTGTTTATCTCTCACATTTATGTTTTTTTTCTCTCTCTCTCTCTTTCTCTTCATCTCTCTCTAAAATATATATATATACTAGAGGCCCAGTGCACAAAATTCGTGCATGGGAGGGGGGGTCCTTCAGCCCAGCCTGTACCCTCTCCAATCTGGGACCCCTTGAGGGATGTCAGACTGCCCGTTTAGGCCCAATCCCTGATTCATTTTCTAAACGGGTAGTCGGACAACCCTCTCACAATCCAGGACTGCTGGCTCCCAACCACTCGCCTGCCTCTGCCTGATTGTCCCTAACTGCTTCTGCCTGCCAGCCTGATCACCCCCTAACCACTCCACTGCCAGCCTGATTGACACCTAACTGCTCCCCAGCCAGCCCGATTGCCCCTAACTGTCCTCCTCTGCTGGCCTGGTCTCCCCCAATTGCCCTCCTCTGCTGGCCCAGTCACCCCTAACTGCCCTCCCTGCTGTCCTGATCACCCCCAATTGCTCTCCTCTGCTGGCCTAGTCACCCCTGACTGCCCTCCTTTCTGGCCTGATCGCCCACAACTGCCCTCCCCTGAAGCCTGGTCCCCCGCAACTGCCATCCCCTGCTGGCCTGGCCCCCTCCAACTGCCCTCCCATGCAGGCCTGGGTCCCCCCCCAACTGCCCTTCTCTGCAGGCCTGGTCCCCCCAAACTGTCTTCCCTTGCAGGCCTGGGTCCCCCCCAACTGTCCTCCCCTGCAGGCCTGGTCCCCCCCAACTGCCTTCAGCTGCAGGCCTGGGTGCCCCCAACTGTCCTCCACTGCAGGCCTGGATCCCCCTCAACTGCCCTCCACTGCTGACCTGGTCACCCCCAACTACCCACAACTGCCCTCCCCTGCCAGCCATCTTGTGGTGGCCATCTTGTGTCCACATGGGGGCAGCCATCTTTGGCCACATGGGGGCTGCCATCTTGTGTCTTGGAGTGAAAGTGAATTTGCATATTACTCTTTTATTAGATAGGATGTTAAAAAAAAAGATATCAACCAAATGCCCAGGAATTTCAGCAAAACCAAATGAGAAAATACAAAGGAAGCCACATATTGTATTCAAACTGCTGAAAACCAGAGATAAAGGGCAATGGGGTATATTAATCCTATGAAAAAAAAAAAAGTGATGACCATTTTCTCACCCAAATCAACAAAGGCCAGAAGACAAAGAAGTCACATTAAAAGAAGTTGTCAGCCTAGAATTCTATACCCTCAAAAGTATTCTTCAAAAGTGAAAGCAAAATATAGACATTTTGAAAAAGATGAAAACTGAAATAATTTATCTCCTGCACATATCAGTTACAAAAAAAAAAGTTATTTAAGCTGCTGAGAAGTAATAGCAGATACTCTTGGTTTTGTAGGAAAGAATGGAAATGTGAGAAAGTGTAAATATGTTGGAAAATATAAAGAACATAAAATATGTACATATCTTTATACAGATATCTTTAAATCTCTTTAAAAGTATAGTCACTAAAATGTTTTAAAATGTATTTTTCAATTTATATTTAAAAGAAAAGTATATAAAAAGGGTATAAATATTGGGAGACTGGTAATTGCAAGCATACTGTTGTAAGATTTATATCTTTTAACTAAGCTGCAGAATAGTCTTTGAAGATAGACCATGATAAGTTAAAGATGCATATTATAATCACCAGAACAGTCACTAAAATTTATCAAAAAAAGGCACAACTAAAAAGTTAATAGAGAAATTTACAGTTCTGGCTAAATTGGAATAGTCCCATTCAAGATACTCCTCTCTTACAACTAAAACTTCCTGACCATAAACAAGAAACAAACTCAGAAAAGCTTTCAAATGTGGAAAGAAGAAAGCAGAATGGCTAGGGACCTCAAGATTTCAAGAATGATGCAATATATACATCCTGGACGGGGCACTGGAGAAAACCTTTCAGACTGGCTTCTCTCATTTTAGCAATATGCATTTAAGGTTCCTACATATCTTTATGAATTGATAGCTCATTTGTTTTTAGCACTGAATAATAGATCTCATTGTGTGGATCTATCACAGTTTATTTACCCACTCACCAACTGAAGGACACCTTAGTTGCTTTCAAGTTTTGGAAATTATGAATAAAGCTGCTATTAATATTTGTGTATAAATTTTCATGCAGACCCCTAAGTTTTCAACTCATTTGAACAAATGCCTAGGAACATAATTGCTGTATTATTTGGTAAGACTATATTTAGTTTTGTAAGAAACTGCCTACCTGTCTTCCAAAATGGCTGTTTTGCATTCCCACCAATTACTGAGAGTTTATTTTGCTCCACATCCTCACCAGCATTTCATACTGTCATCATTCAGTATTTGGGCTATTCTAATAGATGTATAGTGCTATATCATTGTTATTTTAAATTCCCTATTGACATATGATGTGTTACATCTTTTCAATACTTATTTGCCATTTCTATGTCTTCCTCGGTGAGGTGGGATTCAGATCTTTTGCTCATTTTAAAAACTGAGTTGTTTTCTTGTTGAATTTTAAGATTTTTTTGTATATTTTGCGTGCCAATAATTTATTAGATATGTGTTTTGATAATATTTTCTTCCATTATATGGCTTGTCTTTATTTTCTTAATAATGTCTCTTGCAGAGCAGAAGATTTTAATTTCAATGAAATCCAGCTTAATTTTTTTCTTCATGCTTTTGGTCCTATATCTAAAAAGTCATTGTGAAACCCACACCCATCAAAATCTCCCAGTATGTTATTCTCTAGAAGTTTTATAATTTTGTGTTTTACATTTAAGCCTATAAGCCATCTTAAGCTAATTTCTGCAAAAGATATAAGGTCTGTGTCTAGACTCATTTTTTGCATGCAGATGTCCATTAATGTTCATTGCATCTTTATTCATAATAGCCCCAAATGGTAAGCTAATTAATTCATTGGTCAAGGAGGAAGTGTCAGAGGAAATAAAACATGCATTGAGCTAAATAAAACTTGTGGAATGTAGTTAATGCAATATTGAGAGGAAAATGTATTATACTAAATGTTTATAGTAGAAAAAAATCCTATCTAATAAAAGAGTAATAAGCAAATTAGTCACTTCGTGATAAAGATGGTGGCACCCACAGCCAATAAGGGGGAATATGCAAATCGACATGACAAAGATGGCAGCGCTGGCTGGAGCCACGAAGCCAGTCAGAGCGGGCGGGAGGCTTGGCTTCCTTGGTCACCCAAGCTGGCTCCGTGGCCGTTGCCCAGACAAAGCCATAGTGGTAGGGCCAAGGCAGAGGCAGTTAGGGGTGATCAGGCCAGGAGGGGAGGGCAGTTGGGGGTGATCTGGCCAGTGGAGGGGGAAGTTGGGGGCAAATAGGCTAGCAGGGGGGGCCAGTTGGGGGCAAGCAGTCCAACAGAGGGGGCAGTTGGGGGCAAGCATGCCAGCAGGGGGGGCAGTTGGGGGCAAGCAGGCCAGCAGGGGGGGCAGTTGGGGGAAAGCAGGCTGGCAGGGGGGGCAGTTGGGGGCAAGCAGGCCAGCAGGGGGGGCGGTTGGGGGCAAGCAGGCCAGCAGGGGGCAGTTGGGGGTGGTCAGGCTTTCAGGGGGGCAGTTGGGGGCACTCAGACCAGCAAGGGGGGGTGTTGGAGTGATAAGGACAGTGGGGGGACAGTTATGGGCAAGCAGGCTGGCAGGCAGAGTGGTTAGGGATGATCAGGCAGGCAGTCAGGTGAGCAGTTAGGAGGCAGTGGTCCAGGGTTGTGAGAAGAATGATCCCCCCAAGGGGTCCCAGATTGGAGTGGGTGCAGGCCGGGCTGAGGGACCACCCCCATGCATGAATTTCATGCACCGGGCCACTAGTTTAAAAATAATAATCTATGCTTTCATCTTAAGTGACTAAAAAATAAAAGCAAAATAAACTCAAAGTACACACAAAAAAAGAAATAATAACAATTGTAGTACAAATCAGTGGAATAAGAATAAAACAAACAAAAAAAAAATTAAAAGCTATTTTCTGAAAAGATGAATAAAGGAATATTTAGGTATAAATCTAGCAAACCATGTACAAAGATGGCATACTGAAAACTATAAAATGCTGAGGGCGAAATTATAGAACATGTAAATAAATGGCAAGACATAACATGTTCATGGATTGAAAAGTAAACATAGTATGTCAATTATCTTCCAAACTGATATATTAATTCCTATCACAATAGTTTTGTAGATATAGGCAAATTTGTTTGAAATTTCTCATGGAAAGACAATACAATTAAAATAAACAAAACTCTTGAAAATATAAGAAAGTAAGAGGAATCGGACAACCTAATATCAAGGTATAAATACAGTAGTCCCCACTTTTTGGCAGGGGATATAATCCAAAACCCCAGTGGATGCCTGAAACCAAGGATAGTACTGAATCTTATATCGACTATGTTTTTCCTATACATACTTATGATGTTTGACTTATTAATTAGTTATAGTATGAGATTAACAATCTATATATACAAAACCCTAATATGCAAATAGACTGAACTGCAGAACAACCAAACAATCAGTTGCTATGACGTGCGCTGACCACCAGGTGGTGTGCGCTGAACATGGTGGGCGTTGGCAGCAGGAAGCAGAGCGCAGAACATGGTGGGCGTCAGCCATGGTGGGATGGTGGAGGTGAGCCAGGGTGCCAGACCAAGGCGAGGCACCAGTTGCTGTCATCGGGGTGAGCCTCTGTTGGTTATTGAAAATTCTTTGCTCCCGTGCACCGTGGTCATGCCCTGTGCTTGCACCCACTGCTGGCGCTGGAGCCACCACTTGCTCCCACTTCTGGCACCCATCATTGGCCTTGGTCCCAATTGCTCGGCACCATCAGCGGGTATGAGTGGTGGCTGCCAGCCCTGATCACCCCTCAGGGCTTCACATCCCCCTGCTACTGAGGGGTGATTGGGGCAAGCAGCTGCCTCTCACATCTGCTGGCAACTGCTCCACTCATGCCCACTGCTGGCACTAGCCCCACTTGCACCCGCAGCTGGCACCGGAACTGCTGCTTGCACCTGCTGCCAGTGCCTGGTGCTTGGTCCCGACTGCTCAGTGCCATCAGCAGGTGTGAGCAAGCAGCTGCTGGCCCTGATCACCCCTGAGGGCTTCTCCACCTCCCCCTGATCCTGAGGGATGATTGGAGCAGCAGCTGCCACTCGCACTCACAACTGGCACTGGCCCCATTTGCTCTGCACCATCAGTGGGTGCAAGTGGGGCCGGCACGGTCAGCACGTGGGAGCAGTGGCAGTGGGAGCGGGGCTGCCGGCAAACAGGGGATCGGGGGCCACGGCAGCAGGGGTCAGGCAGGGGCATGGAGGATGGGCTGAGACACACCCATGCTCACCGCAGCCTCAAAGCCCACAGTTCCTTTCAAGGTGCATGAATTCATGCACTGAGCCCTTAGTAACTAATAATAAAATAGAACAGACCAGCCTGTGTGGCTCAGTGGTTGAGTGTGGACCTCTGAACCAGGAGGTCATGGTTCAATTCCCCATCAAGGGATATGCCTGGTTTACTGGCTCGATCCCCAGTAGGGGGTATGCAGGAGGCAGCCAATCAATGATTCTCTCTCAGTATTGATGTTCTATTTCTCATTCCCTCTTCCTTCCTCTCCCTGAAATCCATAAAAAGATATAAAAATAAATTAAATTAAATAGAGCAATATATATATATATATATATATATACATACATATATATATATATACACATACATATATATATATATATATATATATATATATATATATATATATATATATATATATATATATAAAGAGCCAGTGTCCACAACATCCCAAACAACCAAAGGCTCGACCAAACACCAGGCTGCACATGCAGCATGCCCAGTGGGCTGAACTTCTGCTGACCTCTCAGAGAGAGAGAGAAGTGGGGACTTGCAGCAGGGACTTGTGTGAGGCTGCCTCATGGCACCCCGCATACCTCCTTGACCCATCATTGCAACTCCAAGCCAGTGAGGGCCACCTCCAGGCCGCAGCCCCAGATCCCTTGCCCTCACCCCAGGCCCGAGAGCAAGGTGCAGGGCAGGGGCACCTGGGATTCCAGGAATGCAGTGCAAGGGGCTGGCTCAGCATGGGGGGGCTGTGTTTACACTTCCAAGTTCTTCACTTCCGCCCTGGTCCTCTCATTCCTTCTACCTCCCCTCGGTGGCCTAGGTCCTGCCTATGTACTTGCCAGGCAGGCCCGACCGCACCGGGGAGTGAGCCTTGGCAATCAGGACAGCCACTTCCTGGGACGAGACAGCCGGGCCACAGTGATTCACAAGGGCGATGAGGCCTGCGGGGCACGCGCAGCCCTCCGGCGGTGGGGGTGGTTGGCTAAGCCAAGTCTGGCTTCAGTGGGGCCAGCGGGAGCCTGAAGCCACCCCAGCCCCCACAGGTCTCAGGCTGGATGGTGCAGTGTCTCCATGCATGGTGCCCGAGGGTGGCCACGAGCTGCTACAACCCTGCCCCACACTTCAGGGAGGGTGAGGAGGCTCATGGCCACTGGCGCCCTAGGCTGCATCACCTACGCTGTCGCCTCCTGGGCTGGCAGGGTCTAGATCAGGCGAGCCGATCCTGCCCCCCGGTGGTGGAACAGGGAGGAGGGCGCTGGGTGAAGGGAAGGGACCTCAGCCAGGATCCTCCCGGCATGGGGGAGGGGCCTGGGCTAGGCCCGGTGGGGAGCTGAGGAAGTCTGTATGAGCAGGTGCTGGTTCATACCAACTCTTACTCTGCCATCTTCCTCCAGCTCTCCAAGCTAGCCCCTCTGCCTCACCTGCCTGGGGGAACGGGCTCTGGGAGACCTCCCCATGTGCAGACTGTGGACCTGGAAACCTTGAGGGAGAGTGCCCGGTGGGGCCCGGGCAGGGGCCAGTGCAGAACTACCAGGGCAGAGCTGCTTCGGTGTCTCGGTGAAGTTTGCAACTGACCCAAGGAGGAAACAGAGAGGGGAAAGGCCGGGAGGGGTGAATTCCCAGCACTTTAACCACTTGAAAACAGCCCTGCTTGATTGATCTCTTTCCCCCCTCCCCAACACTCCCCAGCCTTCCCACTGTAATTTGACAGTCTGTTCGGTGCTTTACTGCCTCTGTATCTGTCTTTTTGTTCATCAGGTTATAATGTTCTTTACTTTCCATAAATGAGTGAGATCATATGGTATTTTTCTTTCATTGCCTGGCTTATGTCACTTAACATAATGCTCTCCAGATCCATCATGCATATAAGCACAACCAATGGACACAAGACACTGGGGGGGTGGGATGAGGACATGCGACAGGGGGTAGGGGAGGCTGGGGGAAGGTCAATGGGGGGAAAAAAAGGAGATATATGTACTACTATATGTAACACTTTAAAAAATAAAATTAAAAAAAAAAATTAAAAAACAGCCCCGCTTGGAATGTGAGGTGGCTGTACATTCAGCTGAGAAGTGAGGGGGCTGAACCTCACCATCATTAGGCTCCTGTCGATCCGAGGCCCAAGCGTCCAACATGACAAGGAAAAAACGGAAGGAGGGGCCTGGAGGAAGGGAGGAGAATAAAAAGAAATATGTCTAGACTTTCCCCAGCCCTCTCTCTCTTTCCGCTGCCTACAAAAGCCCCAGGCCAGGCCACAGTTCTGTCTCCACCTTTTAGTCCCCTATTTTCCAACCACAGAGGAAAGAAATAAGGAAGGAGTCCATGCTGCCTCCAGAAAGTATCTATATACCTGATCGGCTGGTCACCTCCCGGGGAGCAGGCCTAAGCTGTCAGTAGGACATCCCATGAGGGTTCCTGGGCTGTGAGAGGGGGCAGGCTGGGCTGAATGACACCCCCACACCACCAGTGCATGAATTTTTGTGCACCAGGCCACTAGTATACTATAATACAAGTTATATAAATCTGGTCTCTCTCAAAATATCTTATTGTACTGTACTTAACTTTTCACTAAATAAAAACAAACAACACTTTATGGGGTTTTTTTTCTTGGGATATCCAAATTGCCAGCATTACTACTCTTGTGTTTTGGAGTCATTACAATACTGCAACAGTAAATCTGATGACCTTGCAGGCCCCTTAAGTGACTAACAGGTAAGTAGCACACACAGCACAGATATTCTGGGCAAAGGGATAATTCAGTTCCCAGTGGGATGGCATGAGAGTTCATCCCACTACTCAAAACAGCATGCAAATGAAAACTTATTAATTATTTCTGGAATTTTCCATTCAATACTTTCAGACTCTAATTGACTGCAGGTACCTGAAACTACTGAAAGTGAAACCACAGTAAATGGAAACTACTCTAACTATGTTAATCAAAACAGTGTAATACTGGTAGAGTGATAGATCAATGGGACAGAATAAAAAAACCATAAATAGATCTGCACATATATAGTCAACTGACTTTCGCCAAAAGGGCAAAAGCAATTCAAGGGTGGGAGGATGGTCTTTTAAACAAATGGTGCTTGGATATATATAGACAAAAATAAATAAATAAGTCTTGACCTAAGCCTCATCATCTTATTACAAAAATTAATTCCAAATGGATGTTATATTTAAAAGTCAAGCATAAAATTATCAAATTCTTAGAAGAAAAACTAAAAAATCTTTAGGACCTATGAGTTAGCAGAGTTCAAAGACATGACATCAAAACCATGAGCCATAAAAGAAAAAAAATAAATTGAACATTATAAATATATAAAACTTTAGCTCTAAAACATACCGTGCTATGATAATTAAGAGACAAACTATAGACTTGAATAAAATATTTGCTAACCAAATATCTGAGAAAAGACTCATATCTAGAATACACATTGAAATCTCAGAATAAAACATTAGAAACAAGTAAATACAATTAGAAAATGGGCAAAATACATGAATAGACATCTTACCAAGAAGGGTATTCAGATGGCAGATAAGCACCAAAAATGTTCAGCATCATTAGCCATTAGATAAATACAAATTAAGACAACAATGGGGTATCAAAAAACACATATTAGAACAGCTATTTTTTTTTAAGTTACATTAGCAGCACATGCTAGTGAGAATGTGGAAAATCTTATTTCTCATATTGTTGCTAGAAATATATGATAGCACAACTACTCTAGACAACAGTTTGGCAGTTTTTCATTTTCCATAGACCCCAGCAATTATAATTCTGGACATTTATCCCAGGAAATGAGAATTTATGTCTACACAAAAGCTTGTACATTAATGTTCAGAGCATCTTTATTTATAACAGCCAAAACCTGGAAACTATCCGAATGTCCTTTAAAGGATGAATGGTTAAACAGTGGCACATTCATAAAATGAAATGTTACTCAGCAATAAAAGGCATGGACTATTGATAGCACAATAACTTGAATAGACCTTAAGAAAATTATGTGGAATGAAAAAACGTCAAATTTTAAAAGGTTAAATACTGTATCATTTAATTCATATAATACTAGAGGCCCGGTGCACAAATTTGTGGACCAGTGGGTCCCTCAGCCTGGCCTGAGGGATCAGGCCAAAACCAGCTCTCCAGCATCCCCCGAGGGATCCCGTGTTGTGAGAGGGTACAGGCCAGGCAGAGGGACCCCACCGGTGCACGATCAGGACTGGGGAAGGACACAGGAGTTTGGCCACCTGGGGAGGGACTGCGGGAGGGCTCTAGAGCATGTCCAGCCCATTTTTCTCAGTCCCGATCAGCCAGACCCCAGCAACAAGGAATGTCTGTTCCCTGCTGGTCAGTGCATGTCATAGAGAGTGGTTGAGCAGCCTTAGCATATCATTAGCATATTATGCTTTGATTGGTTGAACGGACAACTGGTAGACTGGACACTTAGCATATTAGGCTTTTACTAGAGGCCCGGTGCACGAAATTCGTGCATGGGGGTGTGTGTCCCTCAGCCTAGCCTTCACCCTCTCCAATCTGGGACCCCTCGGTGGATGTCGACTGCCCGTTTAGGCCCGATCCAGGTAGGATCGGGCCTAAACGGGCAGTCGGACATCCCTCTCACAATCCAGGACTGCTGGCTCTCAACTGTTTGCCTTCCTGCTGCCAGCCTGATCACCCCCTAACCACTCCCCTGATAGCCTGATTGATGCCTAACTGCTGCCATGCCAGCCTGATTACCCCTAACTACCCTCCCCTGCAGGCCTGGTCACCCCCAACTGCCCTCCCCTGAAGGCCTTGTCACCCCTAACTGCCCTCTCCTGCAGGTCTGGTCCCCCACAACTGCCCTTCCCTGCAGGCCTGGTCACCCGTAACTGCCCTCCGCTGCTTGCCTGATCAACCACAACTGCCCTCCCTTGCAGACCTGGTCCCTCCCAACTGCCCTCCCCTGCTGGCCATCTTGTGGTGGCCATCTTGTGTCCACATGGGGGCAGGATCTTTGACCACATGGGGCAGCCATCTTGTGTATTGGAGTGATGGTCAATTTTCATATTACTCTTTTATTTGATAGGATAGCAGCCTGGTGCACGGGTGGGGGCTAGCTGGTTTGCCCTGAAGGGTGTCCCAGATCAGGGTGGGGTTTCCCTTGGGGCATGGGGCGGCCTGGGTGAGGGGCCTGTGGTGGTTTGCAGGCTGGCCACGCGGAAGCCCTGGTATCTGGGATTTATTTATCTTCTACAATTGAAACTTAGTAGCCTTGAGCAGAGCCAAGCCTCCTGCTTGCTCCTTGGCAGCAGCCATTTTTGTTGGGATTTATTTATCTTCTATAATTGAAATTTTGTAGCAGAGGCCAAGGCAGGCCAGGGCTGCGGAAGCTTGGCTTCCTCCATCACCAGGGGCAACTCAAACCTCCTGCTCTCTCTAGCTCTGTGGCTGCCGCCATTTTTGTTGAGATTTATTTATCTTCTATAATTGAAACTTTGTAGCCTTGAGTGGAGGCCTGGGCCTGCCAGGGTGTGCGGAAAGCTTGGCTTCCTCCATCACCAGGGGCAACTCAAACCTCCTGCTCTCTCTAGCTCTGTGGCTGCCGCCATTTTTGTTGAGATTTATTTATCTTCTATAATTGAAACTTTGTAGCCTTGAGTGGAGGCCTGGGCCTGCCAGGGTGTGCGGAAAGCTTGGCTTCCTCCATTGCCAGAGAAACCCAAGCCTCCTGCTCACTCAGTGGCCGCAGCCATCTTGGTTGGGTTAATTTGCATACTCACTCATGATTGGCTGGTGGGCGTGGCTTGTGGGTGTAGCAGAGTGATGGTTAATTTTCATATTACTCTTTTATTAGAGAGGATGTTCTTATTGAATATTATTGTAGTTATAGTTACACAGGATTTTTTTTAACTTTCTGTGAATCTATAATTATTTTCAAATTAAAAAAAAAGTCAGAGAGGACACACTGTAGAATGTTAAAAGAAACAAACCTTAATTCACCCATTGGATGACAAAAGAGAAAACAGAGGAATAAATAGTAGATGTGCCAAACCAAAATCAGACAACAAAATGGCAGGCTCAAACATTAATATGTAGGGTGTTCCCAAAATATTATACAGCCTTTGAATGATTATAAAGTCAGTGTTTATTAAGATACTGTTCATTTTCAAAATTTAAAAGAATCTACAGAAATGAATAATTTTTTTGTCAAACCCTGTTTTCAAACTGATGACCATTCTGGTCCAGGCATTGCTGATAACCTGAAGCAATGGAATCACAAACATCAAGAATCATTTCATTCGGTATGTGTGCACCCTCAATTCATCAATTGTTGCCAGTTTTGTACTGTCAACTTTATCTTCAGGTATCCCCATAAAAAAAGTCTAGTGAATAAATTTATTTTGTTCAAAGCTTAGTCTGGCTTCACCCATTATTTCAAATCAGTTAAACCTTAAAAGGAGTGAAAATCAAGTGAGTTATCAGCTGTTAAAGTATGTATACAATTTTGGGACACTCTGTTCCTCTTCAAATGTATATACACTTTGAATAATTATAAAGGCAGTGTTTGTATTTCAACTGCATTTTCAAACTTCTAGTAGCATTTTTGGTTGAATTTCCTTTGTTCAAAGCTTAGTCTGGGTGAAAAGAAAGAAACATCAATTGAGCGATCTGCTGTTACAGTATATATACATGTTTTTGGGAGACCTTGTATACATGACCAAGTCAAGGCATGTTATAGAATGCTATTCAGCAATATAAGAAAAATCTATGGAGACATACAACAGCAGTGATGATGGAGACATACAACAGCAGTGATGACTATAAAAAATTATGCTATGATAAAAAAGCAAAACACAAAGAACATAGAGTCTATGTTTCCTTTAGATTGAGGTTTGAGACCAGACCAAACTAATCTATCCTCATACACTTTGGAAAAGTGGTTGCTTGAGATGGGATATATCTTAGTGAAAATGGGCATAAGGGAGCTGTGTTGAGTGATGGAGATATTAACACCTTGGTAGGTGTGTGGGTTTCCCAAGTATATGCATTTGTCAAAACTAATCAAACTACATGAGTGCATTTCTATGGATGCAAATTATGCTTTAATTTTAGTATGTCCTTTTAAGAGAACTTTAAAAAGTTTTCCAAATCCAGATGAATCATTCAGTGTACATCCTGGGAAGCCCACACTCCATTTGGATATCATGGAGTAGTCAGTAATATATGTAATCACTTTGGAACATAGATCTCAAGGGCTTAGCTCCCATGTTTGCATGACTATATATTGGATGGATACTATTTGAATACTGTACCTGCTTTTACATCCATGTTTTGAAGAAAAGACTAAATGAGGAAGCCCCAAAGTATTTTCAACCAAAGAAATAGAGATTTTACATTCATTTTGAAGAGCATTTTAAGGAAAGTGCTCTTGATTTCGTCTCCATTTTCTTGAGGGGTAAAATCAAATAAAAGAGCCTTGGATCACTGCAGTGGAAACTTTAGTTAGATTTTAGGAACACTTGACTGATCTATAAAAATATAAATCTCATTATCATCATGTAACTATGAAAGTAACCAAATATACTGCATACAAAACCTAGATTGTAAAACTACAAACTGGGTGAGAGCCATCCTCTCAGATGCCACCTTTACTCCCTTAAAATTTTGTTTCTTTTTATTTTAAGAATTGGTGCTGCATAACCTTTTTTCTTATATGTACTTAATATGACTTGTTCTTAGAAAATGGTCACTACGACAAACATTGGTTTAATTTCCCTGTTCCTCTTCTCCAATGTTCTTACTTAATCTCACTTAAAAGAATAGAAAATAGTTCAACTAAAGAATAAAGTGGACCCAATAAAACATCATTGCCAGTATTTATAGAAATATTAAGAAAAGAGTCTCATTTTCTGAGAATGTTTAAAAATCACTAAGTATAGAAAAGATAGCAGCATGGCAGGCCCAGAGGTATCCCACCAGCTGATTCAGAACCAGAAATCATATTAAGAAGTATTTCAAATGAAGCTCAAAATCAAGTATACATAGTTAACAAAAGTAGGGCAATTTAGTTGTGGGTAGCAATACCTCTACTGATTTTCTCATATACCAGGCCTGTTTAAAGTATCAATTTTCCATTTGTTGTTATGATTTTTTTTAGAAATAAGTATTTTAGAAATAAGTGTTTTGCTTCTATGCATTTGAAGATGCCACCCTCAGTATTAGTGCCTGACTCTGTTCCATTAAAGCAAATAAAGAGGTAACCGTATTTATTGAACAGGTATGTGGAGAATCCAGCCGTTATTCTCTGCTGAGAATTCTAAAATGGACACACAGATCCCTGCCTCCATGGAGATGAGCATCTTGCAGGAGTTCATAAGTAGTTGTTGAGTAAATTAGTGAATGGACATCAGTTCTACAAAGGCTGTGGTCGACAAACTGTGGCTCATGAGCCACATGTGGCTCTTTGGCCCCTTGAGTGTGGCTCTTCCACAAAATATCATGGCCTGGGAGAGTCTATTTTGAAGAAGTGGCGTTAGAAGAAGTTTAAGTTTAAAAAATTTGGCTCTCAAAAGTAATTTAAATTGTTGTACTGTTGATATTTGGCTCTGTTGACTAATGAGTTTGCTGACCACTGTACAAAGGGGGAAGGGGAGAAGAAAACTACAATTTATCCTGCATCCACAATTCCTGAGCTCTGTGCTAAGCCTTTTACATATTATCTCATTTAGTTCTGAAACCCACCCTTGTCTCTTTTTAGTTATGAATAAAGGACACTGAGACAACTTAAGTCAACTGCTCAAAAGCACACAGCTTAAGAGCAAAGCCACAATCCATAGCTGCTCAATTAGACTGCCATCCTATGATTATTTAGTGGTGACTACAAAAAGTGACTCCAGAAACACATAGCTTTGAATCCCCTTGTTTCAACTGTGCATATTTTATATTTGGGCATCTCTTTAGATTTGAAATATGGCAAAATTCAAATATCACTTCCTCCGAGAAGCCTTCCCTGGCATCTCATGCTGCTCAAATCAGTTGATTATATGCTCTCCTAATGCCAAATACCTTTCCTTTATACCACTACTATTGGAATGATTTCCACCTTTTTTTCTAGACTATAAGTATGTGGAGTGGTTTAGGAAACGTGTCTAGTTTTACTTAATAAGTACACTGCAGAGCCCAGAGTGGGCACTATATGATGAACTAGAATGATTTACATAATTACTGAATGATGAGCTACATAATTACTAAATGAATGAACATTTTAAGGGACTTGCTCAGAGGGAAAGTAAAATGCTATAGGTCTAAAACTGATAGCAAGTTATATACCAAATGCTCTGGAGGGATAATTTAAGAGATTTTCTTGGGCTCAGGGGGAGAAAAGGAGAGATGCTACTGAGTTCACACTAAGTGATTCAATGCATCTATACACCTCAAAGTCAGGAATTAAGGTGATTTCCATATGGATACTAGGTTGCAGCTATCTACTTTGTTGACTGGAATAAAGGTCCCTGAAATGATACTTCCAGCTTCAATTGTCCATTCTAGGTTTAAACAATAAAGATGCTTTGCTAGTGGAACACTTGATTTTTCAAAATCCCCTCCCCACAAAAGGATGTTTCAATCCTGCAGTCTATTTAGTAACAATTATGAATATCTAGAAGTCATCCTTGATTCCTCCCTTCCTTCACCCCACCAGTCCTCTCCTTAATTGATCTTTTAACAATTCCTGTCATTTCTGCCTCTCAAATACATTATCTCCACTTTTGTCATCTTCATTGCTTCTACCCTAGACCAGACACGCTCTATATTCTGCTATAGCTTCCTAATGTTCTCTATGCTGGCTTTCCTTCAACCTACTCTACAAAATAAATTTTATTCTTTAATGTAAATTAGGTTATATCAGTTTCCTTTCAAAATTTCTAAAGTCCTCTTCTCACTTGAAATTACAATGATAAAGCAGTTCCATTTTTAATTTTTGGAAGGGCCTTCATACTGTTTTTCATAGTGGCTGCACCAACTTGCATTCCTAACAACAGTGCACCAGGGTTCCCTTTTCTCCACATCCTCATCAGCAAATGTTTGTTGATTTATTGATGCTAGCCATTCTGACAGGTGTTAAGGTGATAACTCATTGTGGTTTTAATTTGCATTTCTCACAAGATTAAAATGCTCACTCCTATGTTCATTGCAATGTTATTTACAACATCCAAGATATGGAGGTAGCCAAAGTGCCCATTAATAGATGAGCGGGTAAAAAGTGGTGGTACATATCATATATACAATGGGATATTACGTGGCCATAAAAAATAATGAAATCTGATTATGACAACATGGATGGACTTAGATGGTATTGTGCTAAGTGAAATAAGTCAGACGGAGAAAGACAAATACCATATGATTTCACTTGTATGGAAAATCTAAAGAACAAAATAAAAAATAAAAGCCAGACTCATAGAGGCAGAGAACAACTTGATGGTTGCAAGAGGGAAGGGGGGTTGGAGGGCCAGGTAAAGACTTTGAAAGGACTAATTGAAGTACAAATTGGCAGCTATAAAATAGTCATGAGGATGTACTAGTAAGTAAAGTGCAGTATAGGGAATATAGTTAATGTTATAATTACTATGAATGGTTTCAGGTAAGTACTTTACTTATCAGGGAGATTACTTTGTAAATTATATAATTGTCCAACTACTATGCTGTACTTCTGAAACTAATATAAAATAACATTAAATGCCAATATTAATTGAAAAAAAATAAATACATGTAAAGAAAGTAAAATTACAACTATTACCTAAAGTCCATACATGATCTGGCTCCTACCTATTTCTCCACACTCACCCCAGAACCCTTTATTCTAATTCTATTTATAATATTATTTTCACATCAAGTTTTGCCATGTCCTCTTCTGTCTGACACAATATCCTTAAATCTCTCTGTCAAAAAAGACACTCTTTCATTTAGTTTCCCTCTCTAATTTCACATATTCAGAGATATTTTTCCTAGCTTTTCCAGGAAAACAAGCCACCACTTCACTTGACAAGGCATCTGCCCATAGGAGAGACTTTTATTAACTTTCACAATGTGCTATTGGGCTCTCTTAACTAAAACTGAGAATAGAGAAATTCAGTAACTCTCCCAAGGCCTGCCTGTTATTTTGTGCTATCGTTTAGATTCAAAGTCTAGAAGAATTAGCACTCAAGTTCTATGCTGTCTACTCATGTGTTCTAACATATTTGTTGGGGAAAAAGTATTTAGCAGAAAGCATAATAAACTGGAAATTTCATTCACTTCCCATTTTTTAGGTCCCTTATTGGGCTTAGAGTCTGACCTTAGGTAGGAAGAGAAAGCCACAATAATTACTAAGATAGAATGTCCTTCAAAACTGGTAGGATGGGGGTGTTAGAGTCCAATTAATTTTCATTTAGTAAATAACAGAAGTGATTTACTTTTTTTTTTTAAAGACTTGTTTATGGACTCAAATACTTTTATATTGAAATTTTGGCTATATTCTTACACATTATTAACTTTGGGATTCCAAAATTACACCTATACTATTATTCTTCATGTACTTCCCAAACGTGTATCCATATTTATCAATTTTAGACACATGAGATTAGACAGTCTAAGTGTGTGCTAACAAAGTTGACCAGAAAAACTGATTGAAAAATATTCTAAGTCCAAAACTGTAGAATCTTGAGAAGTTTAGTAAAGAAGTCCTACATAGAGTCTGGTAAGTGGTTTGCAAATGCTTTTTCAGTTCTTTTTATTTCTCTAGAATCTTCCTTGAAGTGGTGCTCTAGGAATCCTAAATAACTTCCACTGTTCCTGAGAAGAGCAGGATTAAGGCCCCTTATTTTGAGGAAATGAAGACACAGGCAGTTTCAGCAAATTATATGAGGCTTTGGCCAAGAGGCAGTAAAAATTACCTTCTTTGGTTTATAGTGTCTGTTGGGCATGAAAATAATTGGGAATGGCTAAAAGTACCCAAAAGCATGACAAAGTGTCTTTCTAGGAAACTAATTCAACTCTCAAGCCACATCATATTCTCAAAGATCCTTTTTTTTTTTCTTCTTCTAATTGCAATTGAATTCTTATCCTCAAAAATGGTCATAGTGCTCCAGAAATCCATTCCATTTAACATTATTCCTACTTATAGCATAGCTATGATGTTAGATATGTGGCATATATAGATATTTTGGGTACTTTTTGGTGTTATTGAGGCATTCTCATTTTTGGGCTCTGAGTTCCATACATCAACACAATTTTATTATAAAAGGCTTTCCTGATTTTTCCCTTTTAATTTTGTCTCCCTCTAGTCCATTTGTGGACCAATCAGTGTAAAAGGGAGCATGTCCAGAAAAATTAATTATTATTTCTATTAATTTCAAATTTTAAGGTTAACCTCATTAACAAATGTCACCCCAATAAATTTAGTTTAAAAAAAATAGTCATCTAATTAATCATGGACATGAAGGTTTTCCTCACAACCACCATTCCTGCCCAGATAGATCTCTCTACCCTATACATGTTTCTGTCTCTCCTGTATTATTGCTTTTATAGTTTACTGTTGTCTTTGGTCATAGGGAAAATAATATACTGTTAAAATAATTTTTCAAAGGCACTTAAAAAATTCTTAATTTAGCATATAGGAATAGAGGGATTCAGAATAGAATAGGAATAGAGAGACAGCATACAGAAATAGAAGGAAATGATTTAAAAATTATTCCTTAATAAGTTATCAAAAGTAACAAGCATAATATATATTTACTGATATAATCATTTTATTCACAGTCAGGAACAAGAACCAAACACCTGTACTTAATACTAGCCTTTATTTTTCTGGTTGTTTTAGGTACTGGATTTAACAAAATGAGAGGAAAAGAGATAAAATTGATATTGTTTTCAAATAATGTGTCTTGATACTAAAACATGCAACACAATCTCTTGAAAAGTATTTAGAAAGTGCAAACATTTTGTAAAATCATGAAATTGCTACAAGACAAAAAATTTCATAATCCTATCTAATAAAGAGGGAATATGCAAATTGACCATCATGTCATCACAAAGATTACAGTGCCCATAGCCACAAGATGGCGGTGCCTAGTCCCCTCAGCCCTGCCAGAGTCCCCCAGTCCTTTCAACCCCACCAGGGGAGTGGAAAGCCACATGCCCTCAGGCCCCCAGCCACCCAGGGCAGGCGCCCACAGCCAATAAGGAGGGAATATGCTAATTTACTGCCCCACCCTCAAAGATGGCAGTGTCCACAGCCAATAGGAGGGAATATGCTAATTGACTGCCCTACCCTCAAAGATGGCAGCACCCACAGCCAATAGGAAGGAAAATGCTAATTGACTGCCCCACTCTCAAATATGCCAGTGCCCACAGCCAATAAGGAGGGAATATGCTAATTAGCTGTCACGCCCTCAAAGATGGCAGCACCCACAGCCACAAGATGGTGGTGCCCAGTCCCCTCAGCACCCCAGCCACCCAGGGCTGGCCCAAGGCACAGGCAAGCTTTGGATGGCAGCTGCCCAGCCACCCAGGTCTGCCCGAGGCTCAGGTAACCAGGGTCGGCGGAGGCTTGCGCTGCTGGCAGGGCAGCAGCAGAGATGTGATGGGGCATTGCCTTCCCCTGATTGCTGGTTGCCTCCCGCCCCTGAGGGGTTCCAGACTGTGAGATGGGGGAGGCCAGCCTGAGGGACGCCCCCTCCAGTGCATGAATTTTCATGCACTGGGCCTCTAGTTTATCTATATTAATACAACAACCAGGAAGAAAATATGATGCAAAAATAACATAATTATAAAAGAAAAACTAATTTGGAGTTTTAAAAAAATCCAGCAAGAGCCAATTCCTTTTTCTCACTATTTACTTGTGAACAACTTGTTAAAGTTTGATACCCACTTTGAGATTTTGTTGATTAAACTCCAAGTATAGAATGCTTGCATTTGTATCATTCATAGCCAACCCACCAAGTGTTTTGACATTTTGTTTGGTTTCAAAAGCTTTTAATGATTTTAGGCAAAGCAAATGGGTTATAGTAGTTAGGCACAGGTAACTGAAAAAAAGTAGATTTCTATAAAACCACAAGTTTTGTACATAGGGGCATGGAGTATTCTAATCCAGTTCACCTTTGCAATTCCTTGTATCTTATTAGTGAATGTGTGGTTTCTTGAGCTGTTCTTTGAGTTTCTTTCTTGTAAATCAACTTTTCATGTATAATACCTGGAAATATAAAGATATATTAGAACAAATTTCAAAAAGGGTCATATGTGACATGCCAGAGATAAAGAGCCTGATTAGAATGAAAGCTGGATCTTTTTATGGTGCTGAATATAATGTAAGACACCATGTTCTTACTTAGGAGGAAGCCTTATTTATAACAATGGTACCATGCTGCATAACAGATGCCAGTGGAAAGTGAAACTATGATGAAATTAATTTGACCCTTCTCAAGCCTACAGAACGTAAACCACATATATTTAATAAAGATCAAGTTTGCAAGAAATAGCTTAGACTTCAGACATGTAAAAGCTTCAATGAAAGAAATCAAGGCAACACTTTGTACAATTCTTAACATAGTATATAAATAAAAATGATGAAAAATGTAGTTTGGAGATGTGCAACTTTTCCTCATTAGATATATATGGAATACTAAGTAACTCAGTTATTTCGCTGCATTTTCAGGCCATTAGGCACCTACAGGTATCAGTCTCTTGTGTATGTAATAAAAATTTAATTTCTGATGCCTAACTAGGATAACTGCATTAAGTAGTGTTTTGGTATTTATTTGTGGATGATTTTGTTATAAAATCCCTTACAAAGTCTATGATCCAGTTTTTAATAAGATCCTGGAGGTTTTGAAATCTTTATATATGAAAAATGATCTCATGGTTCTTCCTTAAAATAAAAGCAAAATGATTGAAATTTTTCTGGCTAGGAGAGAGGGCAAAAGTTTATTCTGAAGACAGAGATTTTTAAGATTAAAGTCAGGTTTGGCAGGAAGCCTGCTTTATTTTAATGAAAGAATGAATAGGGGCCAAACTCATTACTATTGGAATACCTAGCAGTCCCTAAGCACATAAGTAAAAATAGAAAGATACCACATGCATTTTAGCTTGCCAAGACTATGATAGAAGGAAATCAAGTTCATCCATTCATTCATTCAGTCTTTCATTCATTCAAAAAAAAATCTCTACTCTGTATAGACTCTGGGAAAGTAAAATCCTATCTAATAAAAGAGTAATATGCAAATTGAACATCACTCCAAGACACAAGATGGCCACCCCCATGTGGTCAAAGATGGCTGTCCCCATGTGGACACAAGATGGCCACCACAAGATGGCTGGCAGGGGAGGGCAGTTATTGGCAGTTGGGGGGGACCAGGACTGCAGGGGAGGGCAGGTGGGGGGGACCAGGCCTAAAAGGGGAGGACAGTTGGGGGTGACCAGGCCCACAAAGGAGGGAAGTTGGGGAGACCAGGCCAGCAGGGGAGGGAAGTTGGGGGTGACCAAGCCTGCAGGGGAGGGCAGTTGGGAGGGACCATGCCTGCAGTGGAGGGCAGTTAAGGGGGATCAGGCCGGCAGAAGAGGGCAGTTGGAGGAGACCAGCCATCAGGGGCAGGCAGTTGGGGGGGACCAGGCCTGCAGGGGAGGGCAGTTGGGGGGGACCAGGCCTGCAGGGGAGGTCAGTTAGGGGTGACCAGGCTGGAAAGGGAGGGCAGTTAGGGGTTACTGGGCCAGCAGGGGAGGGCAGTTGGGGGTGACCAGGCTTGAATGGGAGGGCAGTTAGGGGCATTCGGACCAGCAGGGAACAGTTAGATCTCGATCAGGTTGGCAGGGGAGTGGTTAGGGGGTGATCAGGCTGGCAGGCAGAAAGGGTTATGAGCAATCAGACAGGCAGGCTGGTGAGTGGTTGGGAGCCAGCATTCCTGGATTGTGAGAGGGATGTCTGACTGCCCGTTTAGGCCTGGCTGGCAAGGGAGGGCAGTTAGTGGTCAACCAGTTGCTATGACATGCACTGACCACCAGGGAGCAGATGCTCTGACCAGTAAGTTAGCTTGCTGATGGGGTCCAGCCAATCGCGACTGAGTGAGATGGGTCAGTCACATCCT
This sequence comes from Ia io, assembly GCA_025583905.1. Classification (NCBI taxonomy): domain Eukaryota; kingdom Metazoa; phylum Chordata; class Mammalia; order Chiroptera; family Vespertilionidae; genus Ia; species Ia io. The sequence continues at coordinate 90,162,119 of JAJQQW010000002.1, read as the reverse complement.
GGAGCCCTCCTGCAGCCCCTCCCCAGATGGCCAACCTCCTGCATCCTTCTCCAGACCTGATCATGCACCAGTGAGGTCCTTGGGCTTGGCCTGTGCCCTCTTACAATCCAGGACCCTTGGGGAATGTTGGAGAGCTGGTTTTGGCCTGACAGCAGAACGACTGGTTGCTATGATGCACACTGACCACAAGGGGGCAGATGCTCAATGCAGGAGCTGTCCCCTGGTGGTCAATGCATTCCTACAGGGGGAGCGCCACTCAGCCAGAAGCTGGGCTCATGGCTGGTAAGCACAGCGGCAGTGGCAGGAACCTCTTCCGCCTCTGTGGCAGCACTAAGGATGTCCAATTACTGGCTAAGACCTGCTTCATGCAGGGTGCGGGCCCAAGCCATCAGTCGGGCATCCCCTGAGGTTTCCTGGACTGAGAGAGGGTACAGGCCAGGATGAGGGACCCCCCTCCCCAAGTGCACAAATTTCGTGCACCAGGCCTCTCATTTTATTATAAAAACGCCATGTGGAAATGCCTGTGTTTCCTATTTGAATTACTTGAAAAATAAATAAAATAAAAGTTCATTTTTACTGGAATTTAAGCTGATGTTTTTTCTTAACCAAATGTCTTTAGGGTGTATTCTATCATCCAGGTGCCAAAATAACAAAAGTGTAAAATATTTGTATCTGCATTTATGCAACTGATTTCTCAGACATTGTATAGCAAAAGTCCATTATTCTAGCCACAATTACATGGAACTGTTGATGACAATGCCGAATATTACAATTAAAATATATATATATATATATATATATATATATATATATATATATGTATATATATATATACATATATATATATATATGTGTGTGTGTGTATATATATATGTACATCTATATATATATATGTATATATATATGTATATATATATATATATATATGTATATATATATGTATATATATATATATATAAAGTATGATGTACCTCTCCCATCTCACCTCATTTTTTTTGATATCTTCATCACTTTGAAAGGACCATGCTTTGAACAAGCAGCAGATGTTAATATAAAAATATAGAACATCTCAATTTCCTCACTGCTAACTCAGCTTACTGAGCCAATTTCACAATTCTCACATTCCTGAGTCCTTGGAGAAAATGTTAATTTAGATTGTTAAAATTGACACGGGTTAGGGTATAAAGGGTAATTAGCATAAAATCCTACACAAAGTGTTCTTAGCACCATTAATCAACACCCACCTAGGCATACACTTTTTTAGTCAGAGCTGATATTTAATGGAGCTAAAAAATACCTAAAATATTCTCTTCTAGTTAGGTAATTAAAAAATGCAGTTTGTCCTCAAATCAAGTTTGAGGGTTTTTAAGGGAAAAAATACATACTATGCAGTTCAAGCATAACTTTTATTTTACACTTTAGAATTGTTTAAAGCACATAAAAGTACTCTTTGGAGGAGAACACCTTTGAAACACTAGTGTTATTGATATATTTGTGTCAATGCAATGCTGTTCTATACATGTGTCATTATTGCTGAAAAGACTGGTCTGTTTTCTTTTTCCTCCCCCGATGCTTGCAAAGGCTGTTGCATTTGGCACCATTATTTTTTTTTCAATTTGCAGTACAGGACGACACTGCTTGTGTTTTTACCTCTCTCATTTTCCAGACTCCTAAACCCAAAAATAAGACACTGAGATTTGAATCTGCTCATCAAAGCTGGGGTATTCTTGGTTCCTCGGACTCTGCAGCATGCTATATTAATTGGAGCTCTTTTCTTCCTCCTCTCCTTGCTAATGATGTGAACTAGTGGCAAGAGAACTGCCTTCCAGTTAGATAAATGATACAAATTCACTTAACTATTTTCTTGTTCCTTTGTTTTCTCATTTGGAAAAAGAGAAAAATGTCAAAAATAACTGACATGACAAGTATCACAAAAATATTTAAATATCAGGGTCACAGGGCATACATGTTCCTGGGAACAAGTCTATATGCGTTCCTGGGAATACCAGTAAGACTCATCTTTGGAAATTCTATTTTGAATGTTCAATGAAGACTGCAAACATATTATGTTATCCCTGCAGGTCGTTTATTCCGCATAAGATAAATGCTGCATTGTATAAGACAGTGGCTGTGCACAGGGCATAGAAGCGAAACAGAACAGTCTCAGGAGGGAGGTTGTTTTTATAAAAATCCCAAAACTACAAGGTAAGTGCTCTGATAAATGCTGGTGCTGAAAAACACTCAGCAGAAGCACCTAATTAAAACTGGGGAAAGAGAATAAGAGGAAGGATGCTTAGGACTGGTCCTGGTTGAGGAAGAAAGTGAAGAAAATGTTCCTGACACTGAGAAATGCACGTGAAAGCCTGGGCAGAAAGAAACAGTATGGTACATTCTAAGAGATGAAATCGAAAGCTGGAGTGTCAGGCAATGAAGAGGGTATTAAGCAGGGAAGTGCACCCTTGTATTTTAGAAAGACCACTCTGACTTCAGGGTAGTAATAGAGTGGCTCCTGGTGGAGACTTGAGGCAGGAGGTCAATGAGGAAGTGACTGAAGTGGCCCTCCTGTGAAACACCTGTGGTTACAGGGCAGGACTGGGGTAAGATGGAGAGTGGGGCTAATAATATAAACAATTCACATGTATTGAGTATTATCACAGGCTAGACCCAGCATTTCCCCTGTATTGTCTCATCAAATTGTCACAAAAAAAATTCCTATATTACATGTACCATTTCTCTATAGTTGAGAAGATTTGAATTTAAAGAGAAAATTGGCTCAAAAGCAGGCCTTCCCAAAAGGCTAAAGCTGAGGTTGGAATCCAGCAAGTCTTGCTCCAGAGCACCCTTTGTCTTTGATTTGCCTTCCAGAGGAATTTAGAAGGAAGGACTGACAGTGCTCAGTGACAAGGTAGCAAGTGGAGAGGGAGAAGGAGGTCACAGAGATGAGTGCCTGTGTAGTCAGGCAGGGAGGGAGGTAGTTCACTTGGATACTGAATGCAAGAGGAGATTCATGTTTGGTGAAGGATAGGAGGGTGGATAGGATTAGATTAGTGAGCACCTTGAGTTTGAGGTGCCTACAGGTTAATAAAATATGGAAAGAAAAAAAAAGTTGTCTGATTATGTAGCAAGAGGACTTTTTCCTAAAGGTGCAGGACATGACAGGCACATAGGGTAATGACCACATGCAGGCCTGAACTATTCTTCTTCAGATGATGATTACACAATTCTGCAGACTACAGGATGCAGACCAGGGGGCTGCTGCTGGGCTGTTTGATGCTTCCCATTACCTTTGATGTTCCCCCTCACTCCTACCTGCCACACGACTTAGAAGGACACAGATTCCAGTGCCATTCAACTTTGGCTTATATCGTTAATAAAGCCATATATCCTAAAAGTACCTTATGATTTACCAAAGTTGACCACCAAGGCCAAGTATTTGTTATAAAAGTGATACTACCATCCTCTCTACAGGTGTGATTTTTCAAATGAAGTATCACGGCAAGAAACTTCTTTAATGGAGAACCTCTCCCAGGATCACTAGTTTAATTTCTAAAATTATTAGCTTTTGCTTAATAATGATGCTGCAGTCAGGAATAAATCATACTAAGAAAGTTTTTTGCTGGTGGCATACTTTCACAGGGCTGATGCTTTCCTCTAAGATGGTTCATGAAGGCAAAATGATGTGGTAGAAGAGAAGGGAGTGAGAAAAAAAATCATGGTTTATATAACAATACAGTGAAATATCTATGTTTCAACTCTTAATTTTTTCAGATTTGATATATAATAAAATGTAACTTTATAGCACCCTTCATTCACAGCCTCTCAAAAAATTAACAACTCATACAAATCCCAGTGAGGCTCCATTGTAATACTTATTAAAGGGAAGTGGTGCATTTACATTACTTACTTCAGGTAATTTAAAATGTCAATAACACAGTGAAGAAGGAAAAAGGAAATCAGAAACAATATGTTTCCAGACACTAGAATTATAATTTCTCAAAGTCTGAATCTTTTGATTTAACTCTGTGGCACAGAGGATTAACAAGTTTAGTTTTCTCAGGATAGAGAAGATAAGATTCATCTTATTTCTGTTCTGCTTGAAATTATGAAACCAAATTCAGTTTCACAGAAGCATAATTTGGAAGCAAACCAACACAATCACTGTGTAAGAAAGTCACTCCCTGACAGCAAATGTTCACAGGATGAATGTAGAGATGAAAGACAAGCAATTTATTTTTATTTCAAACCAAAAATGGAGATTTAAACTACAGTAAATTTGTCCTTTTAATGAAATGCAAAATGTAAGTCAAATGTCTTTATAATATTATCAACATACAAATAAGTATTATTAATTATGATTGGGCTGATTTTGAGCTATGAGTTAAATGCAGTAATCACACATTTCTTCATAATGTTAGTATTAATATATAAAGATTAGAGGCCCAGTGCACAAAATTCGTGCACTCGGTGCGGGGGATCCCTCAGCCCTGCCCATGCCCTCTCACAGTGCAGCAGCCCTTGGGGGATGTCCCACTGATGGCTTAGGCCCGCTCCTATGATGAGCAGAGGGCCTAAGCCATCAGTGGGACATCCTTAGCACTGCCGCAGAGGTGGGAGAGGCTGTCACCACCACCACTGCTCTTGCCAGCCGTGAGCCTGGCTCAGGGCTTCTGGCTGAGCAGTACTCCCCCTGTGGGAGTGCACTGACCACCAGGGGGCAGCTTCTGCATTGAACGTCTGCTCTCTGGTGGTCAGTGCGTGTCATAGTGACCAGTCATTCCGCTGTTCAGTTGATTTGCATATTACCTCTTTATTATATAGGATACCATATATAATAACTCATATAAATCCCAGGCTTGATGACCATTTGCATATTACCTCTTTATTATATAAAGCCCTCACATCATCATGCCCTCACACCATCACGCAGTAATTGCTTGGACACTCAACATTGGGGAGAGAGGAATGGAGACCAGCCAGGCACAAATGAGCTCTCAAGAGGGGAATGGGGACCAGCCAGCCTATAGCCTGGGAGAGGGACAAGCCTCCTGCCCCACGGTCCTAGGCACCTCCGGCTGCGGCCTAGGTGAAGCCACCCACCCACGGTCCCCTGCAGCTGCGGCTGGCTAGAGGAAGGGAAGCCTGGGTCCTGGGTTCCTGCGACTGGCCTGAGGAAGGGAATCCTGGGTCCTGGGTGTAGGGCGAGGCAGAGGTGGTTAAGGGTGATCAGGCAGGTAGGCAGAGGGGTTAGGAGCAATCAGGCAGGCAGGCAGGTGAGTGGTTAGGAGACAGCAGTCCCAGATTGTGAGAGGTGGTCAGACATCCCCCAAGGGGTCCCGGATTGGAGAGAGTGCAGGCCAGTCTGAGGGACCAGCCCCCGCCCCCCATGCAAAAATTTTTGTACACCGGGCCTCTAGTATACATATAAGATTCAGAAACCACATTCCAATTTCTATTACTGAGTGATTCATTCTTGAAATACTATTCCATTGCAGGTCAGTCAAGCCTTAAGAGGTCTAAATGGGGTGTGAACAAGTGAAAATTCTACACTGGGAATGATATACAAAGCATTTTTATCATAAGAGTGTTAAAGCAATACTTAAAAAATAAATAGTGCAAAGAGATAAAAATAAGAATCATGTCATTTTCAAACTAGAAGGGATATTAAAATATCTAATCAAAATCCTTCATTTAACATACAAGTAAAATTTATCTCAACTAGTGGTTCCCTATATTTTCTATGACTCTTGAGTGTTGCATATAATTTCCAATAGAGGAAAGCAACTATGGGAAGCACACTGGTTCAAAACAAGTAACCAACACAGAAAACTGGAACAAATAAAATAGCATTCTCTAGGTTTATATAAAAGTAAATAAAGGAGTTTCACGAAGTCCAGAATGATCATTTACTTCATTTCTGACTTTGAAACCTAAGAAGTAAAGACGAGAGATATGAATGTGTCTGAGATAGTTCTGATAATACCAAAATGAGATGCATACCGAGAAATACTGCCTTTTATCATGAACCAACTAGATATAACTCTCAGAAGTTAATCTCAGAATCTTTTGGCCATCCTATCTAATAAAAGAGTAATATGCAAATTGACCATAGTTCCGCTACACCCACAAGCCACGCCCACCAGCCAATCAGGAGCAGGTATGCAAATTAACCCAACCAAGATGGCTGCGGCCATGGAGAGAGCAGGAGGCTTGGGTTACCTCTGGCAATGGAGGAAGCCAAGCTTTCCGCCTGCCCTGGCAGGCCCAGGCCTCCGCTCAAGGGGGCAGCAATGGAGCTGGAGAGAGCAGGAGGCTTGGGTTCCCCATGGCAACGGAGGAAGTCAAGCTTTCCACTTGCCCTGGCGGGCCCAGGTCTCCAATCAAGGCTACAAAGTTTCAATTATAGAAGATAAATAAATCCCAACAAAAATGGCTGCGGCCATGGAGCGAGCAGGAGGCTTGGCTCCACTGAAGGCTATAAAGTTTCAATTATAGAAGATAAATAAATCCCAGATACCAAGGCCTCTGCTTGGGTTGCCGGGGGGTGTGGCCGGCCTGCAAACCACCACAGGCCCCTGCCCAGGCTGCCCCACCCTGATCCGGGACACCCTTCAGGGCAAAACAGCCAGCCCCCACCCATGCACCAGGCCTCTATCCAATCTAATAAAAGGATAATATGCAAATTGACCATCACTCCAACACACAAGATGGCTGCCCCCATGTGGTCAAAGATGACTGCCCCCATGTGGACACAAGATGGCTGCCACAAGATGGCCAGCAGGGGAGGGCATTTGGGAGGGACCAGGCCTGCAAGGGAGGGCAGTTGGTAGTGATCAAGCCTGCAGGGGAGGTCAGTTAGGGGTGACCAGGCTGGCAGAGGAGGGAAGTTGGGGGTGACTGGGCCTGCAGGGGAGAGCAGTTGGGGGGGACCAGGCCTGCAGGGGAGGGCAGTTAGGGGTGATCAGGCCTGCAGTGGAGGGCAGTTAGGGGAAAACATGCTGGCAGGGGAGTGGTTAGGGGATGATCAGGCTGGCAGGCAGAAGCGGTTAGGGGCAATCAAGAAGGCAAACAGGCAAGCAGTTGGGAACCAGCAGTCTTGGATTGTGAGAGGGATATTCAACTGCCTGTTTAGGCCCGATCCTACCTGGATCAGGCCTAAATGGGCAGTCGGACAACCCTATAGGGGTCCCAGATTGGAGAGGGTGCAGGCTGGGCTGAGAGACACACACCCTCGTGCACGAATTTCATGCACCGGGCCTCTAGTAATTATCATAAAGACCTTAAAATCTAATTTATTATGGTAGTGTTTAAAATAAGTTTTCTCAATTTTTATTTTAGACAAACTGTATTAGAAATATCTTCAATTTTTTAAATGGTTGGCAAAAAGCTGCTAGTACCTATCTCCATTCCATCCAAAAAATCTATTTGCTTTGTTCTTCTAAAGGCTCTCTCACTACTTCCCATATGCAAAGATGTGTGTACAGATATAAAAGTGAAAGCCATCTATCTGTTTGCTTTGCAACTTTGGTCTCCACCAAGGAAAAGAAATACAATCTTTCAGAAGAAACTCTCATACTCTAAGACATTTTTCTTTGTTGGAGAATGCTGCTCAATCCCTTACACCATTTCAATTTTTTAACTTTATAATTACTATACTTTAAGTAAAGCAATTCCCCTTTCCCTTCAACTTCATTTCCTCTTCCCCACCGTCTCCCTCTTCTCCTCCTCTGATTTCTTCTCCTTCTTCTTAGTAGAAAACATAACATGTTTTCAAATAGTTTATTTTTTAGAGATTAAAAAGGATATTACTTTGGAAACATATAGTAAAATACAAAATTTTATACAAATAATTCTCTGACCTTAGGATGTCCATAGAGAACACAGGCTGGTCTACTGCTTTTCTCCAACCCTAACTTAATCCTTTGTTCCACCATTATAGAATGTGACCATTACTTGGGTCTATATCCTCGAAATTTTTTCCTTGGAATTGAACGTGAGAATTCACTCAACCTACTGTGCAAAAATAGTCTAACTCTACTATGCTTAATATCTAGAGAAACAATAAAATGAAAAAAGGGAATTAAATGAATATCTATCATGTATTATTTATTTGTATCTATTTATCTACGTATACCTATCCCCATAAAAGATTTCCTGCAACATAGTAAGTGCCAACTAAATATTAACATGTTATAGTTTGCTGAAAGTAAGATTTTTCTACTGTGATTCAACTTAAAATAGTCTCAGATGCATGTATGGACCAACTTCCATATGGGTAATCAAAGGGAAAAAAATAACTTAGACTTACTTCATTCCTCAAAGGAGAGACATTAGAAGACTATGAAGCCTTAGCTTCAGATGGCTTGGTAATAACATTCCAGTGATTATGACTCTCTATATTTAAAAAATAGAACAACTTTTAACCTAGCAATTATACCCCTAGAAATATAGCCCAGGGACATAATTATACTCATAAAGACAGAGTTATAAGGGTGGTCCTTATAGAACTGTTTATAGTGGCCAACAACATGAAATGCATTTAATAATCTATGGTAGCACTGCACTAGAAAAGTGTTTCACAACATGGAATTATCTTCACAAGTGCATTGTAAAACACTGTAGGAATACATGACACTGAATACATATGTATTTAATCCTATATTCTTCATCATTTCCAATTTTTTTCCACCTGATCTATCACTCCATTCATCAGGTAATTTTTAGTCCTCAGTTTACCTGATTTCTCACTAGGTGCTGACACTATGACCTCTTTCTTGAAAACCACTCTGTTATGATGCCTATTTAATCCAATATATGTTTGTTTTCCAATTTTTAAAAAGTTATTATTAAAACTTTCAGTTTTAGAACAGTTTAAGGTTCACAGAAAAATTGAGGGGAAGATACAGAGATTTCTCACATATTACCTACTCCCCAGTCTTCCCTACTCTTCTCCTTCTTCCATATCAGCATTCCCCACCAGAGTAGCACATGTCTTACAATTGATGAACCTACATTGATACACCATAATCACCTGAAATCCACTGTTTGCATTACAGTTTCACTCTTGATACCTCCTACCATGATGACCACTCATTCTCTATGCCTTTGTTCAATTTTATCTTTAACACCTAACATCAAATGGTTGCATCTTCCCAGCCATGTACTTGGCCCTCTTACCTTCTCATTTCACTTTTCATCTGTAGAGGTTATTTTTCACACCCTTGGCTTTAATTACTATCAGTACCCAGATAACTTGCATATTTATAATCTCCATCACAAATTCGCATTTACGCTTAGACCATATGCCCAACAATGCAGTTGTGGTGCTCTTGGTTTTTTAAAAAGGACTTCAAACTCAGCATATCTAAAAATGAGGCACATTTTCACTTTCTGAATCCCCCATTTCAAACTGGTCACAATATGGTTCTCTTTCAGAAATCCCTATATCTGAATGGAACTGCTATCAATCTTTGTACATAAGACACAATAAATAATGCTAGTTTAAATATTTCCCTTACCACAATAACAAATATAGTATAAGTCCTGTCCATTTTCCCTCCTAAAATCCTCTCAAATCAGTCATTACTCTCCAGCATTTTCCTTGCCCTAGTGTAGATAACAAATGCCACAGTCTTCCCAAATGGACTCCCTATATTCACTCTGTGTTACCTCAAACTCATGTGTGTATATATAAACATACCAGCCCTTCCTGAACACTATTTTTTTAGTGATTTTTTTAAACTACATTTCAAGGATTTACCATGAAGGTGAAATAAAACATCTATACAGTTTAAAGTGCCTAGCAACTAGGATGGACTTAATAACTATTTTTAAATAAATGTTATACATATTTTCTATTTGGATATTTGTATTATTTGTATTCATTTAACACATTTTTTAATCTAATAAATTGATATAATACTATAAAAACTCTTGGTTTCCAAGACAGGTTATTTATCATCATATTAAATAATAGTATCTAGTCAGTCGAATAACAATTAATTTTTGTGCTGGCCAAAACACTTAATTTGGTTTTCAGATATCTTGGAAATAGTTGTATTATTGTGACAAAATTGGACCAAAAAAAAAAAAAGTAAATCAGTTAAATTTTTAATGTTCTCTAGGGATCAAATTGATCATTAGATCATAAATTCCAACTGAAAGAAAATAATGACAAGATCAATCAGATTGGACATATTGCCAGTCCATTCAAAAACTAAAGGCATTCCAAATCCCAGTACAGATGGTTGGATAAGTAATTGTGCCAATTGGCATATGAATGAAATTCCCAGAGGGACAAATAAGTAAATCCACAAAATCAATAAACCACGAGATTGAAATTTTACTGATTTTCCTAACTCTTATTTTTTCATCTTTGGTATGTAGAAAGGAGTAGAATTGTCCAAGGACAGGTGTTCACATAACTAGAGATGGACTGTCTCCTAGTTGAGTTGGGGGTCACCAGATACTGCCATCTTGGTTTGACTACTTACATAGATGCCAACCAATAGCACATTGAAAATGAGTATGAGGAGACATCTGAATAACAGAAAGCAAAAACAACTCATCTGAATAATATGTAGTATTTTTTAATAAAGGTTAGTGGTATGCATTTACTTTTTAACATCCAGGTTCTATGAACAGTATTCACTTTGATTTTTTTAATCCATTTTATCCTTTGCAAAATAAAGCCCCCTCCTTTAAAATAACTAATGGTTCTACGTGACTCAATGACTATAAAAATTCACTTTTTTATCTCTCATAACTCCTCTGGACATTTTATTTTTCATTTTTATTTACCCCTACTACTGTTGAGTAGGGTCTTCTTCCTCCCATACTTACCCAACCACCCATCCCATCTCATTGTTGAATGTCACCCCACACGTGGACTGCTGGACTATTGTGGCAATTATATGTATGGGTGTTTTACTTATGAGCTCTGTGTAAAAATGTTATGGGCAAGAATGAACATAGGAAAGAAATCATTTTTTGTCCCTTGTCTGTTTCCCATTGTTAGCAGAAAACAACTTCATCACTTTAAAAAAGGGCCGTGAGAAAGTGTAGAGGAGGAAAAAACAAATAACTACACACACACACACACACACACACACACACACACACACACACACACACACACAGTTATTTGGTCCTATATATGTTTGCCAAGAAGGAAAGAAGTCCTGGCCAGAAGAAGCACTATTGTGTTATTGGGAGGGAAGCTTGCAGCTTGCAGGTTAATTTTTACCTGGCAGAGGAAAAGCAGGGACAAGAGAGACAAACTGTTGGGGTCCTCAAATCTCCTCACAACTGGAGGATATAAGGGCAGACAGGTGAGGGGAGGGGTTAGAGGAGGTAATCAGAGTGGGACGCCTTGCCTGGGCTGCAGGCAGTGATCTGTTTTTTATTCTTTCCCAACCTCTTAGCATTCAGAGCCTATTTTTGCAGGAACATTAGTATACATGTTGATTACGTTCTATAATTCCATTAGTAGAGTACAAAGCCTCAGACATACTGGGCTTACTAGTAATTAGGCTTTTATGAAAAAGCCTGGGGACTTAACCATAGTATACAACATTGTTCATTTGAGAAAGTGTATTCCCAAATGCAAACAACTGCTCCACAAACTTTGGGAATATTCTTCCTTTGGAAGTTATATATCATAAAATGGTCTGATCAATTTTCCATTTAGGCTGCACATGAGAACTACCAAGGAGCTTCTAAAAGTATAATTTTGGGTCTTCACACCAGGAGAGTCTAGGTTAATTGGCCTGGGGTGAGGTCTAGAAATAAGTATTTTTAAAAAGCTCCTTGCAACTAGGTTGTAAACCACTGGGCTAATAAATGCTTTTTGGATCAGTACTATAGTAAGTGTCTCAGGGGAGCTTGTTTTCATTACAAAGGGGTCTGTTCTTCACAATAGAATGTACTTCCAGTTTCATTTTTCAATTGTTATTGTGGTAAAACTAGAAGCCCGTTGCAGGAAGAGATTCGTGCAATAGGCCTTCCTTCCTTTGGCTTCCAGCACCGGTTTTCCTCCAGCACCCAGAACCCAGGCCTTCACTCTGCCTGCCCCCTGCCCTCCCTCTCATAACAGGCGTCCTCTCCATGCCTGGAGCAGCTGGGTGGCCCCCATCTTTGTCTTTCTAATTTGCATATTCCCTCCTGATTGGCTGGTGGATGTAGCAGAGTGATGGTCAATTTGCATGTTTCTCTTTTATTAGTGTAGATAATCTCTTTAGCTGTGCCTTTTCAGAAAAAGACACACAACTGTTGTGTAAAAATAAATATAACTTCTTGCCAATACAGTTATTATTGAGTCTTTTAAAACTCATAGTGCATTATTTAAAAGAAACGAATAAACCCTAACATACTGGCAACAGATAATTTAATAAGAGGTTAATGCTATGTATTTGAAATATGTCATTCCTCCTCAGTGCCCTCTACCAAGATCCTGGCACATTTTTTCGATAGATTGAGTCATGATCTGCTCTCTGAAGGTCCTCTGGGCAAGATTTTCCTGCTCAAGTAGAGACCTTGGTTGTGGAAATAAGATTTATTAAGCACACAGGCTCCTCAAAATTCAAAATGAAGAGCTAATTATAAGAGTCAGCCTTTCATAAGACAGAGCTAATATTATAATCCACATTAGTAACATTCAGGCAATTCAGAAAAGTACTGTGGTCTCCTCAAATCCTCTTACTGTCATAAATGAGGTGGCTGGGTGCTACTGGAGTGCTCTCACAATTGCTTCCATCAACTCCTATCCCCCAACGCCACTGTTGTCATTCTGCTATCCGGAGATCTTCTGTTCTCCTGGTTAGCTTACTTTCTCCTTCCCTACCAGACAAATATATTAGGCTAACTTCTGAAAATTTTGCCTAGAAAGTACAATTGCATGTACTGAAGTCTATTTTTCCCCATTGACTTCCATTCAACCACTAGAAATACATGTAGACAAGTGTGGCTTTTTTAAGCTCTGAAATAAGCTGTGAATGATAAAGAAGGGTTGAGTTCCCCATCAGATTTCCTTATCCTACTCAAAGGCCTGTCATCCATGCTCATTGGGTCTCAGGCAGTGCAGAGAATGAGTGAACACATTCACCTTTCCTGTGTCTATATAGGCACGTGTGTGTATAGGTCTATATTACATTACAAAATTTACCTTTACATTTGTAAATTCTATTTTTACCAAATTCCTATAAAATACTCTATTTCTTCAGTGCTTTTTTACTTTCCATTCATTCTTAATATGACTGTATGTTTTACATGGCAAACAGATAATATACAGAAAATAACTAGGTGTAGTTTTTATTATTTCCAGAACAGAGCTTTGTGTAGATAGCTCCTTAATGCTACTTAGAAGGGCATGGTAAACTGAAATGTATGTGTGCAATTTATACAGTTTCAGTCAGGCAGATCAAGAATGATTCATTCGTTGAACAAATTTCTACTGAGCAACTACTATGTGGCAGGCAGGATTCTGGTTACCAAGATAGACAAGTGAATAAATTAGTCAAAAAGCCCAGACTTCATGGAACTTATATCCTAGTGATAACTTAGTCTTTTAACATATAATAATTCTTGGAAAAACTAAGTGTAAAGTTTGTTTTCAATCAAACTTCAAATCAATATTCATCCAGGCTAAATTCATCTGCTTTCTTCTATAGATATTGAAAAGAACATGATAGGAAGCGAAGTGTTTGGTCAATGAAAATAAAAGAATTTCATAGGATTGGGAAGTTAGAAGGAGTAGAAAATCAATAGGCTTAGAAACCATTCTCAGTATTCAAAATTTTCTAATACCAAGAGTTGTAGGATCAGTCTTGGCTGCTCAAAATTAAAAATATTGTAGGCCAACACATTTTTAGGTTAATTGTTCACTTTTAACCCACTTGCATGTTTCCAAGAGCTTTATGGTAAAAGCCTCAGTGCTACACTCTGTCTTGCACTCTAAGTCATGATCATGATAACCAGATAAGGAAAATAAATTATTCCACACTGGACAGTCAAGTATAGGCCTCCAGAGTGCATAAAGAAGCATTTGAAGGGTAAATAAATGGGCAATTAGGTGTAAGGAGCATGCAGAGAGAAAACAGTGCAATCAGAGAATAACTAAAATAACTTTGTCAATAATATGAATGGTAAGAGCTAACTGCTGGCAAAGAGCAGGCCACCACGCGGGTGCTGCTGGGAAGGACAGAGAATAGAGGAGCCATTAAGCTGAGAACGCAATGACTTTTATGATTCTGGGGGGAAAAAGGGAGGGAGGCTGTGATTTTGAAATGAAAACCCTAATAAGATTTCTCAATGTGATCCTATTTTGATACCTAACATTTGTTCCCAACTATAAATATCAGTGTTTTTTATTTTAAAATATTGATTTTTAGAGAGAGAGTAAGGGAGAAGTAGAGAAAGAGAGAGAGAAACATTGACGTGAGAGTGTAACATTGATCAGCTGCCTCCTACATGCCCCTACTGGGGAATAGGACTGCCATTGGGCATGTGCCCTGACCAGGAATGGAACTGGCAAGCTTTTGGTGCACAGGATGACACCGAACCACACTGAGCCACACTGGCCAGGGCCAAACATCAGCTTTTAAGACAATGACCAATAAGCAAAAGAAACCATTGTTCCTCTCTTTCTAAACCATGTCTGGTATGCTACTCCTTATGATAACACAATACCTAGAAAGCGTCTTCTATACATTCTCTATATTAAATAGACATTTGAATTTCCTGCAGAGAATGTGAAATGTGTATTTTCTTGCTTATCTGTATACTAGAGGCCCAGCACAGGATTGAATCACGCAAAGAGGTGCCCCGCCTCCCACCATGAGAGGATGCACTCCACGGGGGGCCAGGACCCACGCTTGACTTGCACAGTGCCGGCCGCCGTGGGAGTCAGGCTGGACCAGCACCATGGGAGGCCAGACTGGTGCTGCGAGGGGCCGGGACCCATGCCTGACTCGCAGCATCCCCTGGCCCCCTTGCCTGTGTCTGCTCCGGGGCTGCCCGAGCCACTGCACTGGCTCGGGCAGGCTTCCCTGTCTCTGTCTCCATCTCTGCTCTGGGCCTCACCTGCGTATGCAACCTCCTCCTGTCTGGTCATGACCCGTTACGGAGTCCAGGCCTAATTTGCATATTACCTCTTTTTATATATAGATAGATAGATAGATAGATAGATAGATAGATAGATAGATATAGATTAGGAAGGTTGTGTTATAAAACACATCCCAGTGCTGGTAAGCCTGCCTTTCAGTAAAGTGAGAGAAGCTGCTACAATCTATGTGATAAAATACCTTCCTCCCCAAAATGCTTATCACAGCAACCAATATCTTGCTAATAATTATGGAAAAGCATTCAAATACTACACAAATCAATCTTTTCTATTACTGGAACATAAGTATAGATGGGATAATATTAGTCAAGATCTTAAAATATGACATTGTCACAATGTGTAAATAAAAATTATGGTCATCTGCAATCCAATATAAAGAAGATTTAAATGTCTTACCATCCCTGTACAGTAGTTTCAATCATTGAATTGATTTAAAACTCAAATAAATGTTTCTTTGACTTTAAATAAAATCTATAAAAATCAAAGACTTAAATGCTGTATTGAATTTCAAATCACTCTTACTGATAAAAATAACAATATAAAACTTTATTTAAAAACTAACAAATTTTACAGGCATGCAAAGTATAAGAAAATAGACACATTATTTTGGGCAATTAAATAAAACTGTTTCTGCATTAATAAGGGTGAATATTTTGAAGTAGAATGCTGTCTTTTTTAATTCTATAATATGCCTTCCCCAGTATAGAACCTTTTCACATATACTAAAATTTAAGTTAACTTATTTAAGTTATTTGAACTTAAATATTACAGTCTTCCTATATAATAAAGAGCTAATATGCTAATTAGACCGGACAGCAGAACGACCTTCCAGGATGACCTTCCAGGGTGGCCTGCCGAATGACCAGTGGGTGGGGATCAGGGCTGAGGGCCGAGCCCCTTGCATGAATTTCATGTTTCGGGCCTTTAGTAAAATAATAAAAAGCAAGATGCAGAAAAAGTGCCTTTCTTAAACAATATTCGAATATTTTTAATTTTCTATAAAAATGTTGCTTATTCCTTAATGCCAACAATTATTGCTTTTTGTGTCTGAATCATCACTATACATTCTTTATGGTGTAAATGTTTCTTAAGCATAGGATAGCCATATATCCTCGTGAGTCTAGAATGGTACTATAGTCCTGCTATAATTACTAATGGTGTCCACTTTCTCAAATAAGGGAATTGCATGAAAAATTATGATCTGGGTATAATTCTGATTTCTATTGTAAACATTTGTGAACATCACAAAGTTTAGGGCTATTTAAGTTAACACAGATGATGTATTATAGAATTGTACATGTGAAAGTTAACAAATGATGTATTACAGAAGCATACACCTGGCACTTATGCTATTAACCAATGTTACCCCCATAATTTGATTTTAAAAGGCAAAATAGAATTATTATTTGTGTTTATCCATCTGAAAAATAGCACATTACATACGTTTATAATACTATCAAAATGAGCTAGCATATAAGTGCTGGCACTATTGTGAATGAACATAGGCACAGGAGAACAGGAGACTGTGATGTAGCTGTCTTGCTTTTCTAAAAGCACTCATCTTGGTGTGACTCCAACTGCATTAATTTCCAGTTAGAGTTTCCATTTAAACTTCACCACTAAAGCTTACTCTCAGCATGTCTTGGTATGCTCTGTCAGATTCAGCAATGTTCCTCCCATATCTATTTCTCCTTGGGAGTCATTCTAACCTCAGGGATTTATGCAGTGTGAAGAAATTCAGGGTGGGGGGGAAATAGCAGCACTGCTTGATCTTGATCCATCCTGTATTAGCTTTCACTGAGATGTATAATTTATTCCATTATGGTCTTTGTTCATTAGCTCACATATCAACAGTGTCTAAGATTTCCAAATTCTGCCATGCCCACTGAATGGACAGCCTGCCATCTCCTTGCAGTCTTGACAACCCTCTGGATCCATGGCTATCTTGTGCTTTCTTCCTATCTATCTGTCTTCCTTGTCATTATGGTAGATGTGTTTAGCTGCTCGACAATACCACTCTAATGTGATGAGGCTTCTCAGTACCTTTCTGAAATAAAGGTAGTGATTAATTTCCTACTATGAGTCATGCTATTATGGTGTAGGACACATGGAAAAGTGGATATCTCCCACATTTTCAAGTAGGAAAAAATATAATTTCTTCTACTCATGGCGGTGCATATTTTAAGGAATATCTATCATCCTTTTCAGTTTTCTCCTGGACCAAAAAGAGGAAGAAATGAAAGAATTCCCTTTATCATCCATACTAGCTTCCCACTTTCTTGCTTATTCTCTACTACTCTTCTCACCCCAGCACAGAGCTTCTTGTATAGAACTCAAATGTTATATATGTCAACTCCTCCCTCTTTTAATGCTAAATGTAAGTTTTGAACCTAAAACTTAAAAATGTGTCACTTTTGTGGATCTTTCATTCTATTGCCTAAGAGGGAATCAAACCCTCGGGATACAAGTGAATGAAGGGAAAAGGTGATGTTAATGCATAGCTAATATTTCAAAAATATTACCCTTTCCCCAGAGTACCAAAGTACTTTATATGACTGGCTACATGTGTTCATATATGGAAATAATAAAGGGGTTAGATAAAGAATAATATTAAAGTAGGAAAAAGCAAGAATAGAGAGGAGAGAGAGGGAACAAAATATAAGAAAGTAAATAAGAAAAAAACAGGATGAAAATAAAAGAAGAGTGTACTAATAGTTTAAAATAGTCAGAAAAGGAACAAAAACACAGATGAAAAAGAAGAGAGAGAAGGTGCAAGAAGTGATGGAAAAGCACAAAAAAAAGAAGAGAAACAATAGATGAGAGAAGAATGGGAGTAGAAAAGAAAACACCAATAAAGAAAATAATACAGATGAGACTAAAAAAAGGAAAATAGAGGTAAGGACATTTTCAGAGGAGTAAGACATTTAATTTCTAATTCTTCACTGGCATAAATGCTGTATCATGAAAGCCTGAATCCATTCTTCCTATGTCTTTCACTACCCAAAGTATGTTTCCTGTTTCTAAGATGCAGAGCCATCATTTTAAGCATACACACCCAGGTTAAAACTCGATATTATAACTTTTCATTTACATTGCTGATCCATGATAGTGAAGTGCTCCCCTCCCCCCCTATTTTTCAAGTGTTAACTGAATTCCAGACATTCATCTAAAGGGTATATGTACATTATTTCATTTAACTCTCACAGTAATAATGAGAGAGATTTTTTTCCTACTTGACATATTAAAGAATTTGAGGTTAGAATGGCAAGCAATTTGCCAAGATTACCTAAGTAACCAACAATGTAGTTAAAATCCAAACCAGATAATCTAACTCTAGATTCTTTGCCCTTTTAACTGAATAGCTATCTTGTCACACAACCCAAATCATTAAAATAAACAAACCACCTACCTTTATTTTATTACATCAAAGAGTGACACAATGTTCAATTCAGTCTATGCTTTGAGCAATTGTCATCATTTCATTTGTTTTTGATTTCCAATTCAACGTTCTTTATTCTAACGGCCATATTACTGTTCAGTGGAATACATGCTTATTAAAGCTAATCATGGGCAGCAAACCATGTTCTGGTATAATTAGGATTGTGCAAGATCCAGCAGGTTTCCACACAGGTGGGTATCTTTCACATACTACTTGATGAGCATAAAGATTTAACAGAATCTTGAAGCTGAAATGGGACTGTTACAGGAGAATCATTCTTATGCCAGCAATTACAACTACTCTTTATTTATCATAAAGAAAGACACTTGAGAAATTTGAGCTGACCATCAACATTCTTCTCAACAATGAAGAGATAGAAGAAATATAAAAAGATGTATGGAGTTTTCTCAAAAATATGTCTGTGATAGTTACGAAAACTTCCATAAAGGTTAGTGACTTATGTTCAATGTGCCTTTTTTTTTTCCACTGAGATGCTCCAGTTTGAATTATAAAGTCTTTTTATCACCCTTATCTTATTACACATGGCTCCTAAAAGCTGGGATGGCCAAGTATTCAGTGTCAGGAAGTCCTGGATTTATAGTCCTGGTTCTTATCTTTGTGACCTTAGGCATGGCCCTCTAAGCTCTTAAAGGTTTACTTTCATATGGGGATAATAATAGTTACTAACCCATAGTGCTGTTATAAACATTAACTGAATTTGGTATGTAAAGTACTTGTTATTTTCAATAAATTATAATGGTAATAATAATAATAATCCTTATTCTTATGGTAACCCCAGCACTGATTATAGTATCTCGCACAGCAAACTCTCAATAATTGTTTGCTAAATAAATGAATCACATGATTTGAAAATAAATACTTAATATGCATACATTATTAATTAAAAACAATAAAATAATGATATAATATAAAGACAGAAATAATGTTTTCACTTATATGAAGTCTCAGTTTTGGAAAGCAAGTACTTACAAAACATTATCCTGAAATGATTCTTGACTTAATGCTTTCTTCATTGTTTTAAAACTAAGGTATATGATGAATGTGTAATATGGTGGTAGCTCTCCAATAATCTATGAATTTCTTGATACCTATAGAAAACTTAGAATGAATATTTTAATAAAATTATACATCAATAATCAGATCCTTGTTGATTTACTTTCACTCTGGTCAGAGAATTTTATAAAAATCTTCTAGAAAATAGCTCTGTTACTTCCTTACATTCTTTTTCCTAAACCAATAAGTAGCTCATTCAGTGTGTTACGTTGTTAATAAACACATGTATTATGTTTTGAATGAATCTATTCTGTTCAACACAAGATTAGAATTATATTGCATCAATCTACTAAAGTTGAAAATCAAATGACTACAATATTAAACACAGCAAAAACAACTTTAATGTTAATGGTGCATCAAATACTGATTTTTGGTAAATAATAGAACCTTGTTTATATCCAGTTCAACAAGACATCTACATTGACTCAAAGTTATTTGGACTTTCTTGACTGATTTTGACCTCTTAGAATCTATGAAATTCCTAATTTGCATGGGAACAAAGTATAACAGAAAATTCAAAAGAAAAATATTTTTTCTAACATGAATATTAGACTATTTCCAACTGAGCTGCTTATTGCAAAATTTTGAGTCTGCTTATTTTCTCAACCTTTGAGTAGTTTGTCACTGCCCCAAATTGGGCTCATTATTAATCATCTCTGCACATTTAGTTTTAAAAAGTATACTATGTTTTTACCCTCTCTCATCCATAATTGTATGTGGTATTGAAAACCTGCTAATATATCATTAATATGTCACCACAGTATATCTTTCATTGGGGTGGGGATATGTGCTAACTTAGTTTAATAATTAGGACACTGAAACACTTCTTCCAACATGTAACAATTGGAGCATTTGAAGTCTAGTACTTATACAAAACTTTATTTCCTCAAATTATATGGCAAAAATTATACATTAGGAGCATTGCTGAAAGTATTTTTGTTGTGTATGTTAATTTACTGTAATTTTACAACTTATAAGAAATATATCTTCTCTATTTTCATAATTAATGTTTTAATAGGAAATGGCAGTGTTTCAAATATTTAGATTTCAATTTTTATTCTGGTAGAAAGATCATGTAATATTATTTATGTCTTTTTTTTTCCAGTTAGGACATGGAAATGCCACCAGGTTCTCTCTCCCCCCTCCACCCCTTCCCAGTGTTTCCATGCAAGGATTATTTGGTGATGATTAAATTCTTGAATGACAAGCTGATCACAGAGTAGAGGGAGTATTGACAAATAAGGATGCAGCACTTTACATCAATTTAACAATAAATTGTTCAACATAGAAGAAGAAATTTTATGTATGAAAGGTTATGTGCATTGCAGGTCTCTTAATTGGGCCAATTCCTCTTCTCCAACATCCAAGGAAAAGATGCCCCCTATGCCCGGCTGGCATGGCTCAGTGGTTGAGCATCAACCTATGAACCAGGAGATCACAGTTCAATTCCTGGTCAGGGCACATGCCTGGGTTGTAGGCTCAATCCCCAGTGTGGGGCATGCAGGAGGCAGCCAATCGATGATTCTCATCATAGATGTTTCTCTCTTTCTCTCTCTCTCTCTCTCTCTCTCTCTCTCTCTCTCTCTCTCTCTCCCCCCCCCTCCCTCTCTGAAATCAATAAAAAATAAAACTAAAAAAAAGATTCCTCCATATAGAAGAGGTTAGTTCTTGGCTAACAAAGTCACAAAATAATAATGCTTGACTACATTTTCTTGAAATCAAAAAATAACTTACACAAATGCAGAATAACCTCGAGTCCTTATCATCTGATTCAAGGGATGTAAGGTCTCAAGCCTGGAGATTAGCTGATTTCTCTGAAGTGTTGATTTGGTTCTATTCTCTTGTAAGAATGTATAGAATGATAACCCAGCTGTGCCCTAACCATATGTTCAGACTCACACAAAAGTCAAATCAGCTTTCTTTTTCTAAATTACTTCCTCCCTTGATGTATGGACCTTATTTATAACCTCCCTTTGTGCAGCCATAACACTATCACATAGGGCTTAGTTTCTGAAAACCATAGCAATTGCCTGAAAATTGATTTGATGTCTTTCGCCCATCCCTCCCTTTGGTCCCTGAAGACATTTTAATATGAGCCATGACATTATGATGGATGAAATCTGGCATTTTACTGTAGCAATGCTACTCCCATGTGGAAAATAACAGCTTGTTCAAAAGCTGGCCTTCCAGCCAGATTTAGGATATACAGTAAAGCCACATTTACAATCTTCCCCTTTTTCTCTCCTTCCAAAATATCCTTCCCAAACTTCTTTATGTTATCAAATTCTCCAGGTATCACAGGTTGAAACTAATTGTAGGTCATATAATGATAGTGATAAATATGTCCCCCAAACACAGGGCTAATTGGGAATATGAAACACTCAA
Organism: Ia io; assembly: GCA_025583905.1. Classification (NCBI taxonomy): domain Eukaryota; kingdom Metazoa; phylum Chordata; class Mammalia; order Chiroptera; family Vespertilionidae; genus Ia; species Ia io. The sequence continues at coordinate 90,140,106 of JAJQQW010000002.1, read as the reverse complement.
GGTATTTGAACATAGAATAAAATAATTTTCTAATACAAACTGCTCATGCTCAAACACCAAATTTCTGTGTTTTTTTGTGGAACAATTTTACCTTTATAAGATATATGTAAGGCTGAGAAGAAACTGTCTCTCTAATGCCAGTAGACCAGATTGAAAAAAAATAAGCTTATTCTTTAATAAGCCATATGTCCTTATTTGTAAATGGCAACATTTTTCTAATATATATGTTTTTATATTAACTATCACATTCAACACTTTTAAGGCTAATAAATAGATATGAATTTACAAATTCACTAATCAAAATGAGGATAAAATATATTTAAGAATCCACCGGTATGTGCAATTAGTATTACTTACATTTAATTGTTGGTATATCATGGGTCTTGGTGTTTTAAATATTCAGGCTAGTAGGACATCTCTGAGGATGATTAGCTGCAACTACATTCCTATTTGTTCTGAGTGTTTTGTATTGGCCCCTACTAAAATAGAATATCTAGACTTATGGAAAATATGGAAATATATTGTAATTAGAGTATTAGTAATTGAAATATATATATGTAGGATTTATGCCCTTCACCAGTAAAACTCAGTATGTATTAAAGGCCTGTAGCAAGTAGATGATCAATATTGCTGGTCAATGCCTGCTGAATTCAGGGCCTTGATTCCCTAAGTATAGCTGGAGCCCTGTGCCTCCAGATCTGTTTCATCTCAATTTTTTAATATAATGCACATTTAATTTTATATCACTATATCAAAAACTGTACCAGATATGCAATGGTGTCAAAGATCTAATACCATTCACTGGCTGGAAGAAGCCATACTTACACAAAATTCAATGAAAGCAAGAGCTTTCCATCTAGCTTTCTTTTAGTAAAAGATTGCCTATGAGTACTTCACTTCCAATCCCAATAAAGATGGTCTACTTGCTTAATACCAGAATAGAAAATATTTTAAAGTCCTAGATACAATGGTGTTTTAACTCTGAGAAGTTATAAAGGAAAATGATAAATCAAATCAGTGAGATTAAGCACAAGCAGATAAGAATAAAAATTGCCTGTTCTGTCTTCATAGACGAGTGATTGTGAATCTAAGCCAAGCAAGAAAGAGTAGCATATCAACTGTGAGTACTTTGGGAGCAGAAATCTTCTCTCTTTCTCTCTCTCTCTCTCTCTCTCTCTCTCTCTCTCTTTTTTTTTCCTATAGGTGTCTTTTCTTTATTTATTTCCTTTATTTAAATTTAAATTCATTCTTGTTTAATGTATTACATAATTCTCCTTTTTCCCTCATTGACCTCTCCCTGGCCGCCCCCAGTCCCCAGCACATTCCATCAACCCCCCCATCTGTGTCTATTGGTTATGCTCATATGCATGCATACAAGTCCTTTGGTTGATCTCTTACTCCCTCACCCCCAGCCTTCCCTCTTAGGTTGGACAGTTTGTTCAATGCTTCAATGACTCTGGTTCTGTTTTTGTTCATCATTTATGTTGTTCATTATATTTCGCAAATGAGTAAGATCATGTGATATTTATCTTTCTCTGACTGGCTTATTTCGCTTAGCATAATGCTGTCCAGTTCCATCCATGCTGTTGGAAATGGTAAGAGTTCCTTCTTTTTTACAATGGCATTGTATTCCATTGTGTAGATGTACCACAGTTTTCTAATCCACTCATCTGCTGATGGGCACTTAAGCTGTTTCCAAATCTTAGCTATTATAAATTGTGCAGCTATGAACATAGGGGTGCATATATCCCTTTCTGATTGGTGCTTCTGTTCTCTTAGGATATATTTCTAGAAGTGGGATTACTGGAGGAATCACAATACTAGATATCAAGCTATATTACAAAGCCACTATTCTCAAAACTGCCTGGTACTGGCACAAGAACAGACATATAGACCAATGGAACAGAACATAGAACCCAGAAATCAACCCAAACATTTATACTCAATTAATATTTGAAAAATGAGGCAAGAGCATACTATGGAGTCAAGACAGTCTCTTCAATAAGTGGTGTTTGGAAAATTGGACAGATACATGCAAAAAAATGAAACTAGACCACCAACTTACACCATACACAAAAATAAACTCAAAATGGAAAAATGACTCAAATGTAAGACGGGAAACCATAAAAATCTTAGAAGAAGCCATAGGCAGCAAAATAGCATATATTTGTCACAGCAATATCTTTACCGATACAGCTCCTAGAGCAATGGAAACTAAGGAGAAAATGAAAAAGTGGGACTACATCAAAATAAAAAACTTCTGCACAGCAAAAGAAACCATCAACAAAACAACAAGAAAGTCCACTGCATGGGAGAACATATTTGCCAATGTTATCTCCAACAAGGGTTTAATCTCCAAAATTTATAGGGAACTCATACAACTTAACAAAAGGAAGATAAAGAATCCAATCAAAAAATGGGCAAAGGTCCTAAATAGACACCTTTCGAAAGGGGATATACAGAAGGCTGAGGGACATGAAAACATGCTCAAAGTCTAATCATCCAAGAGATGCAAATCTAAACAACAATGAGGTACCATCTCACACCTGTCAGAATGGCTATCATCAACAAATCAACAAAGGACAATGCTGGAGAGGATGCGGAGAAAAAGGAACCCTCTTGCACTTCTGGTGGGAATGCAGACTGGTGTAGCCATTGTGAAAAACAGTATGGCATTTCCTCAAAAAATTGAAAATGGAACTTCCATTTGACTCAGTAATCCCATCTCATCCTATATAAGAAAAGCCCAGTGACCATAATGGCAGGATGACCAGAACGACCGCTTGACCAGTTACTATGAGGTGCACTGACCACCTCTCGGTCCCTTTCCCCAGCTGGTAGGCTCCAATCGCCGGGTGGGTGGTGGGAGATGCAGGCAGCGCCATGCCAAGGCTCCCGCCCTGCTGGTGGCCCCACACACAGAAGGCGACCAGCGGTGGGGGTAGGGCCGGCGAGCAGGCAGGAATGGTCGACATCTCGGTCCCTCCCCTGGATGTCAGGCTCCCATCGCTGGATGGCAAACAGGGAACTGGGGTGGGTGGTGGTGGGCGGTGGGGCCATTTGCTGGCAGCTGGGGAACATGGCCCTGATGGCAGGTTAGGCCTAGGAACCATAACCATGCATGATTTAGTGCACTGGGTCTCTAGTTATTAGATAATAGAATAGCTTTTACATTTTAGGATTAATACACAGATAAAACCTATACTCATTCATGTTTAAATGATAAAATAAGTTATTCATTGTTAATAAACACATTTTTGGATTATTTAGTCATATTCATAATTTTAATGTCTATGGGCGAGGAGATTGAACTGAAGGGAAAATGTAGTTCATGACACTCACATTTTGTATTGATCCACTTTACTCTGTGTTCACTAATTTGACTTAATTTACTTTTCAGTTTCACTTTTTTTTGTTCACTTTTTGTAGCTACCTCCTTCAAATTCCTTTGACAACCTGAGAATGTCTTGCAGCTGAATGTAATATTAATTACATTTCAAAGCAAACCTTTATTCATTTGGGGACAATCTGTGAAACAGAATTCTGTGACTGAAGCTGCTGCCAAGCCAATTACTGCAAAATAACTCAAATATGTCTCGACAGATTGCATTTTTCCTATTGTTAGATTGTTTATTCCATAGATCAAAAGGCTACATTTTCCTTTAATTAAAATGAACTAACTCACATAGTTAAATATATCATCCACTCCTTGGGACTATATGTGGGTTCACGTATAGGCAGAGTGTGCTAATGAAAATCTGTTGTTGTTGTTGTTTTAACAGTGCACTTCTATTTTTTCTACTTGTTTTCTGGTTTTCTTTATGTCAAGGCATCCTTTGTTTGAACAAGGCAGAGTAGGAAGAATTAAAGGGCACTGAAGACCAGAGTGAGAAGAAAGTATTCTGTGCTCAAAGAAGTTCACCCTCGGCACACTTCACATTGCATCACACATGCAGAAGAGATCGGTGAACTGCAACAGCTTCAGTGGTGCAAGCATTTCACATTAGGATGCTTATCGGAACTTTCTCGGAACAATCCAGATTTTTAGTTTCACAATACAAGGCTGAGAGTGTTTTTTTGTTGTTGTTTTGTTTTTTGTTTTTTTTGTTTTTTTCTGAAGCTCCTGAAGAACGATTGTATGAGGATTTAGAAATACTCCTATCTGTTTAACATTAAATAATATCAGCTAATATATTGATCTACAGAAGATAAAAAGGTTTTTATATGTAAACATTAGTGAGAGATATTTTTAAAGCTTTCGATGGACCATCATTTCATCTTTGTGTTTTTGTAATTTTTCCCTTCAAAAGCAAAAATATGGCTTTCTAGTCCCAAATATCAATATTTGAGTCACCCACAAAGAGAAATGGTTCATTCATCTTTCTCTCCCTCACTTCTCTGATATAGGGCTGTCTTAACGCCTGATGCTTCATCCAAATACCATAGACTGGGAGGCTTAAACAACAGAAATTTATTTCTCACAGTTCTGGAGACAGAAATTCTAGTGAGAGCTCTCTTCGTGGCTTGTAAATGGCTACATCCTTTCCTGTGTCCTCACATGGCAGAAAGAAAGCCAGCTCTGGTCTCTTCCTTTTTATATTAGGACACTAATCTTTTCATGAGGGCCTTACCCTCCTGACTTTATCTAAACCTAATTAACTCCCACAGGTCTTTCCTTTAATACCAGAACATTCAAGGCTAGAACTTCAACATATGAATTTTTATTTTTTTGGGGGGGCACTAACATTTAATCCATAATAAGATTTTTGTTCTGCTTCATTCTGTTGCTTCATGTAGCCCGGTTCCACAGGGAATTTGCATACTCCAGTTCTGACACTAACTAAATTTATCTGATGGATCTATGCCCATCCTTTTTCTCTCTTTGGAGCTAGGCAGTTGGAGGGAGGCTTTGAATCATAAGCAATTCACTTGGATTCTTTAATGTAACTCTGATCTAAGCAGTTCTGACCACAGGCATCAACAGCACTCCTTTGTGTTTCTGATGGTTAATGGACTATTAACAATATCCAACAATACAGAATAAGAATCCAAGAATAATTCATCTGTTTGGCAAGAGAAATGAGGAAACTACCAGCCAACTTGGAAATATGATAGTAATTAAATATAATAACCTCTATTCTATACAAATTGAATAAGAATGTGAAATATTTTTAGTTATCTATGCATATCACTCTTCAAAAATCCATTTAATCATTATAGAATCCTGGGGAAGAAATAAAAAGTTGGGAATTTCATAAGTAATCAGGTTCAGAAAGACTGAGGAATGACAAATCTAAAAAACGTGTTTATATATGTAAGTGTGCGGCAGCCTTGGGCTCTCATCTACCTTCAAGAGAGAACCTGCTGCAAGAAGAGTGGTTAGCAGATAGCTCTCTGATGCTGTACCTTCAGGAGCTATCATGGCATTGAAGCCAAGACCTCAGTCTCTCTGTGGTTTCCTATCTAATAACTGGGCTTGGTACGAACACTGGAGCCAGCTATACAGAACTCTCCCGATGGGCCCTCTTTCTTCTGGAATTTACCATCAACCTGGCTTAGAATCTCTCAGAGTTGTGCTATATAGTAACAGGCGCTTCTGTCTCCATTCTTTCTATCCTTCCGTCACTTCCTTCACAGCTGTCAGACCAGCACTGTCACTTGGTTTTCCCTTGCTCGCCCCCTGTTCCTTCTTCTTTTATCTTTTACAATTGTTTACCCCAAAGACTTTGTATACACTAATATCATTTTGGCATAGGTTCCCCAGATTATTAGAATTGATACCATATGTGTGTATTCATATGAATACATCAATATATAGATAATAATACAGATGCATGTATTAATCCGTACATATAGATTTATATATATTTACCTATATGTATGTGTACAGTTATACATGTGTGCACACATACACAGAGACATAAACACACATTTATTAACCCAGTTTACATTTCAGAATAATTTGAACTGATCTTTTCACACAGATATGCTAAAAGTAAATTAAAAACGTGATTTTTCTTTCATTATCTTGGTAAAGATTCTTAGTGATAGGCAAGAAAGTATTTTTATATGTGTGTTAGAGGGCATATCATTATATTAATGGTGTTACTGCTTACATTAAAAAAGGCTAAGCCAAAATTAGCTCAAACCTGTGGTTTATATGACCTATATATTTAGACTATACTATTTAAAAGTCTGATTTTTGGTCTAGTAGGTAGGAGTTCATTGAATATATCAATGTTTTAGTTTTTAACTGGCATTTGTTGATGTTATATGGATTCAATCTTCTATGAATAATATTTAATGAGGATGTTACCAAGAAATGTCTGCCCTAGAATATGGCATGCTGATGACCATAATATTTTTATGAAAAAATCCATGATTTTGAAACAACAATATGCTGAAATTCCAAAAAGCGGCTAAGACATTTAGTCCTAAATGGGATATTTAGGTAAAGTATTTAGATATAACATAATTCTATGTGGTTTATTTCTGTACTTTATAGTAGAGTTCACTGTAAACCTACTTTAAAATATTGTATAACTTGAGGATTGATGTGAGAATCAATTTTGAGTATATATTTAAAGGTATATATTCCTAAATACATATCCAATCATGCATTATTTTCTTTCAAATGTCCTATTTACCTTTTTTCTTTAACTTGTTATAACAAAGTCCAGTCAAACATGCAGGATTATAACAGTTTTTTAAAAGTTTGATGTAGCAATAAAAGAGCACATTAGGCAGAAGAAGCCTTTTAAAAATCTGAATTTCTCAGGATTTTTCCAATATTCTTTTTTTTTTAAATATATTTTATTGATTTTTTACAGAGAGGAAGGGAGAGGGATAGAGAGTTAGAAACATCGATGAGAGAGAAACATCAATCAGCTGCCTCCTGCACACCCCTTACTGGGGATGTGCCCGCAACCAAGGTACATGCCCGTGACTGGAATTGAACCCGGGACCCTTCAGTTCGCAGGCCGACACTCTATCCACTGAGCCAAACTGGTCAGGACTTTTCCAACATTCTTGATTCAACAGCATGACTTGAGCTTGGGAAATTTTATTAGTCTTAATCTGAAATATGCAGCACATATGTTGATTAGAAAATACATTTTCTGAACACTGTACTTTAAAAAAAAAGATATGTTTTATATTATTCCATGCCATTAAAATGCCAAAATATCAAAAAGAAACAGGAACTTTTCAATATCTGCTGAAGCATAAGTTAAAATGTTTCCTAAAGTATCTATATGAAAGCAAATTTGTTATCTTTAGGACTTTTACTGACACTGATGTGAGAAAAAAACATCACACATTTTTCTCCTTTCTAGTGAATGTTACTGAAATTTTTTTTTTTTTTCCGCACATTTGCAAATGATAACTTATTTGAAATTAAATAGAGTTAAAGAGATTTAAAAAAAAAGCACAAGGTAAAGATTATTATCATGAGAACAATCTCTCTTCCCCATTCTGTTATTTAAACCATCTAGTCCGTGATATTTTAATATGGTAGCCCAAGCTGACTAATACAAACATTTTCTTCCCTTTGTTTCACAAGTCTATTTTTTCCTTTTATTTAAAGAAGAAATTCATATACTGTAACTATGGCCATACTTAGCATAATCCTTAACTGCAGTGAAACTTGAAATAATAAAAAAAATCTGATTTTAGGAACTTAACAGACCCTAATTTAAGTCTCTTTTGAAGGGAGTAAAGATTATTAAGGGTAAGCATACATTTTACACATATTATATTCATAATGAAAAAAAAAAGAAAGCTACCATCTTTATCAGGAAGGCATGCTTTTTTTATACACTAACCTGGTAGAGTAAGGGAAATCACTTTGCTATTCTGATCAGAGTTAATGTAATGATAAATATTTTGGTCAGGTTTCCCTCACAACCAAAGGATATTCCCTAGAATGTCTGCCTTCTGGCTTTTATAGAAGTCTTTAGCTGCTTTTCCCCCTTAGACTGGTTCAATGAATACTTCTCCTTAGTCTACTACATAAGCACTAGTGTCTTCCTGGGTTCTGTCCTTGCAAAATTCTTTCTGTTTATAGTTCCCACATAAAATGGTTAAACAGAAGGAAAATATGCTACATTTGAAGGTAATGTGTCATAGATTAACCTACAAATAGGTGACTTCTACACGAGGTGGAGAATGCAATTATATGCTATATGATACGTTATAATTTTCAATCTGGAAAATTTAATCTTCCTTATATATTTGTTTGTATTTCTCTTGCCATAATCTAAGCTGACTATATTAGTTTAAATTCTTCATATAAGAGAGTAAATATAATCAATGCTTGCTGAAGAAAGAGATGATTAATTGTTTCTTATAATGAATAGACTTATGGTAGGATGGATTCAAATAGTTGAATGTATGGCTCATACAGGTATTCAGGTCTTGATTTCTTTTTTCTATGTTGGTTTCAAACTCCATGTAATAGTGAGATATGGCAGAAATGTTTAGTTATACTTCTCAGCTTCAAATCCAGACAGAGTTGCTACTTGCCCTTTTTTTTTTTTTTCAGAGATTTCAGCAAAATTTTTATGATGGCTTTTAATCTCTGAAGAGATAATGTGCCTATCTCTGAAGCAATTGGTGTGACCTGGGAGACTCCGGTGCTCTGATTAATCACATTTGAGTGACATTTATTGCCATAGGTTCACTGAAACCACGTTGTCTGAGAAGAGAGGGTTTTCGAAACATTAATAAGTCATTAGCAAAAACAGAGTATGTGAATGCCTGTTGTTCTTGAACAAATATCTCTCAGAGCCCAGTGCTTTTTGTTTTTCTTAACCCATATACTTCTTCCTAAATATTCCATTTTTCAAAAAAGTAACTTTATCTCCATAAAGTCCACCCACCTTTTCCCCCAAATAAATTACTTTACTTCTCAGCGATAAGTTTAGGATCTTTGAGTAAAGTACAGAAGTAGCTCCTGATACATGTCATATATAATGGAGGAGAGAGAAGAGAAACACTACACCATTACTCTTTGTCTGAGAAAGGGAGAAGGGACTTTAGCCCATAGTGCCGATAGATAGATCCTTCTATACATAAGTAGTGAGAACCCACTGGAAGTTGAGGGAGTTTCATAGGTCCGCCCAAGGTTTGTTCCACATGCTGCTTCTCAGGGGACATCTCCCTGGTTCATATCCCTCCTGGTCATGTCTGAGATAAAATGTGATGTGAAGATATTTTGACATATAATGGAAGAACTAAAAATTACCTTGGTTACACTAGAGAACTCAATTGATACTGTGGACTAGCAAAACTGTGATATGGGAAGAATAACTTGAGAATATCACCAATAGTGTTCAGGGCATTTAAAAAGAATAGAGGTAAAATTCCATAAGAAAAAAAAATCAATCTTGGAATTGTAAGGGTTTCTGAGAAACATTTGGAATGAAAAATATTTAAAGATCAATGGAAACAAAATCAATGATAAAATAAATAATTAAAGGAAACTTTCCTATGTTGAAAAAGATTAATCCTATATAATAAAGAGCTACTATGCTAATTAGACTGAACAGCAGAACAACCTTCCAGACGAAGCCAGGGCTGTGAGGGCCAGCCAAGGCAGCCGGGGCTGCGAGGGCCAAGCCCCTTGCACGAATTTCGTGCATCTGGCCTCTAGTATATAGATCAAATGTTATATTTACTTTGGCAAAACCAATGAAAAAGATACTAGTAGATAACATCCATGCATACTAGAAAAGCATTTTAAGATATCTATATATATATAATAGAGAAATATGCAAATTAGGTTGGGATGCCATAACGGTCATGACCAGCTCAGGAGGAGGGGCCGGGTGCGGCCCGAGCCTGAGAGAACAACATGCAGGTGCAGCCGGGAGCCTGAGAGAAGAACACACAGGGGCACCTGCTCCGAGCCTCTGTGGCACAGCTGGGGGCAGGCTCCCAGCGGACACACACACACACACACACAGCGTCTGCTCCGAGCCTCCACGGCACAGTCTAACATGCCCTCATCCTTCTCCCTATCTCATATCCTGGAATTATTGTTCCTTATTTTGACAATCACTTGAGTGAACCAAGTAGCACCATCACATCACAGTTAAAAGGTCATCAATTATAGTGAAACTACACTTTTACTTCATCTCAGCCACTATTTCCAAGGCTGTACTCTGAACCTTATCACCACCTGCAACTGCTAATATCAGAAATCATAGCATGGCCCTGGCCAGCATTGCTCAGTGGTTAGAGTGTCCACCTGCCCACTGAACGATCTCAGGTTCAAGGGCACAAACCTGGGTTGCAGGTTCGATCCTCAGCCCTGTTCAGGGCAGATGCAGGAGACAAACAATTTATGTGTCTCTCTCACCTCTCTCTCTCTCTCTCTCTCTCTCTCTCTCTCTCTCTCTCTCTCTCTCTCTCTCTCAAAATCAATGGAAAAATATTCTCTAGGGAGGATTAACAAAGAAAAAAATAAATCATAGCATGTAGTCCCTGATGTCCTGTTATATGATTTCTTCTTTTTATTTTCTCTGGCCCATCAATGTTCCCCTCCTCCTCCTCCCAATTCATATTATTCTTTGCATAGGCTGGGCTGTGGGTTCACCTGCATCAGTGGAAAAAGAGAGCCCCCACTAGGTATTTCAAACAGATAGAATTTAATATTTGGAATTGGTTACCAAAGGGTTCGAAAGGAAAGGCTAGAAGAGGAAAAAAAAAGTGAAGTTAGAGATTAATAGCTTCAGGAAGCCATTCTCACTCTCATGGATGAAGGAGCCAGACCAGGCCCTGCTGAGGCTGCTGAGAACTTGCTGCTGCCATTGGAACAGTGCTGCCAAGGAAGACAGCAGCTTGCAGACTGCACTGCCCCTGCCCCTGCCCCTGCCCCTGCCCCTACCTCTGCAGCTGCCCCTGCCCCTGCCCCCACCCCTGCTGAGTCCAGTGAGGAGCAGAGAGTGAAGCTTCTCCACTGAGTCCATGCTCCGCAGTGAGAAGTTAGCTCCAGGGGCATCTAGGAAACGCAGTCTCCCCTGAACTACAGGAAAGCACAGAAGGGCATAGATGGAGCTCTGAGCCAACAGACAAAACCTACCCTTTGCCTATTCGGCATTTATTCTCACCCTTTACCCTATATTAAACTTCCATGAACAATAGCAATGTTACACAAATACCCCTTAAATAATTGAAGATGCTGTCACTTTCTCAAAAGAGAGGCATAAGGCCTCATCATTCATTATTTCCATCTCTAGGTGATCTGCTCCCATTTGAATTTTCTTAGAATAAAGGTAATCATCAGTAATATTTCTTACCTATAATAATAAAAGCATAATATACTAATTAAACTGGACAGCCGAACGACCTTCCAGACATCATTCCGGACAACCTTCTGGATGAAGTGGCGGCAGCGGGGGATGAGGCAGAGGCAGTTAGGGGCAATCAGGCATGCAGGCAGAGGCAGTTAGGGGTGATCAGGCAGGCAGGCAGGCAGAGGGGGTTAGGTGTGATGAGGCAGGCAGGCAGAATGGTTAGGGGCAATCAGGCAGACAGGCGAGTAATTAGGGGTGATCAGGCAGTCAGGCAGAGGGGTTAGGGGAGATGAGGCAGGCAGGCAAGTGATTTGGGGTGATCAGGCAGGCAGGCAAGTGGTCAGGGGCAATCAGGCAGGCAGGCAGAGTAGTTAGGGGCGATCAGGCAGGCAGGCGAGTGATTAGGTGTGATGAGGCACGCAGGCAGAGAGGTTAGGGGTGATCAGGCAGGCAGGCAGGTGAGCAGTTAGGAGCCAGTGATTCCAGATTGCAAAAGGGTGCAGGCTGGGCTGAGGGACTGGCCCCTCCCCTGTACGATTTCGTGCAGCAGGCCTCTAGTATATATATATATATATACACACCCCAACAGACACACACACACACACACACAAATACTTAAATCCTAAAATGAGGTTGTTCTGTCTTTTTCAAAATGCAAGAAGATAACTTAAGCTGTCTCAAACTTAACTGAAATATTAAGTATGAAGATATAGTGGAGCCAAAACCAGTTTGGCTCAGTGGATAGAGCGTCGGCCTGCGGACTCAAGGGTCCCAGGTTCAATTCCGGTCAAGGGCATGTACCTTGGTTGCGGGCACAACCCCAGTAGGGGGTGTGCAAGAGGCAGCTGATCGATGTTTCTCTCTCATCGATGTTTCTAACTCTCTATCCCTCTCTCTTCCTCTCTGTAAAAAATCAATAAAATATATTAAAAAAAAAAAAAAAGATATAGTGGAACAGATTTAGTTTAAAGGGGGTGGGCAAGGATAGCTATCCTCTCTAATAAAAGAGTAATATGCAAATTAACCATCACTCTGCTACATAAAGTCACGCCCACCAGCCAAGCCACGGCCACCAGCCAATCAGGGCAAGTATGCAAATTAACCCCAACCAAGATGGCTACCAGAAGGGAGGCTTGGGTTTTCCCAGCAACAGAGGAAGCCAAGCTTTCCACACACTCTGGCAGGCCCAGGACTCCACTCAAGGATACAAAGTTTCAATTATATAAGGTAAACAAATCCATGGATTGAGCAGGAGGCTTGGCTCCGCTCCAGGCTACAAAGTTTCAATTGTAGAAGGTAAATAAATTCCACATACCAGGGCCTCTGCTTGGGTCCCCAGAGGCATGGCTGGCCTGCAAACCACCACAGGCCCCTCGCCCAGGCCTCTCCATGCCCCAAGGGAACCCCACCCTGGTCCAGGACACCCTTCAGGGCAAACCAGCTGGTCCCCACCCATGCACCAGGCTGCTATCCTATCTAATAAAACAGCAATATGCAGATTGACCATCACTCCAACACACAAGATCAAGATAGCTGCCCCTATGTGGTCAAAGATCCTGCCCGCATGTGGACACAAGATGGCCACCACAAGATGGCCAGCAGGGGAGGGCAGTTGGGAAAGACCAGGCCTGCAAGGGAAGGCAGTTGAGAGGGACCAGGCCTGCAAGGGAGGGCAGTTGGAGGCAATCAACCCTGCAGAGGAGGGCAGTTAGGGGTGACCAGGCCAGCAGAGGAGGGAAGTTGGGGGCAAACAGGCTGGCAGGGGAGCAGTTAGACATCCATCAGGCTGGCATGGGAATGGTTAGGGGGTGATCAGGCTGGCAGGCAGAAGCAATTAGGGGAAATCAGGAAGGCAGGCAGGCGAGCAGTTGGGAGCCAGCAGTCCTGGATTGTCAGAGGAATGTCCAGTGGGATCGGGCCTAAATGGGCAGTTGGACATCCCTCGAGGGGTCCCAGATTGGAGAGGGTGCAAGCTGGGCTGAGGGACACCCCCACGCCCCCGTGCACGAATTTCGTGCACCAGGCCTCTAGTTAGTTTATATTAGAGTTAACCCCATTATACCACTCTCTTGGGTTATTTAATGTCAACAAAATGTAACCATATTTCCTGTGCTAACCAGATATTATGGGAGAACTAATATGAACTGATGTTTTATTTGTTTTCCTATTATATTTTAACTAGTGGCCCGGTGCACGAAATTCGTGCACATTGAAAGGGAATTAATTAGATGAAATATTTTAATATTGCTATTGCCCTTTCTATATAATAAAAGTGTGAGAGATAAAAGGAAATGAGCACAATGTATATGAAAATAATACATAATTTTATTAATAACTAAACAACAAAATGATATAACAATAACAAACTTGTAATATAAAAACAACATTGATGCAAATAATGATTGATAAAGTGATTAAACTAATTCTAATATCTCCCTGTATACCACATTAAGAGTAAAACACTTTCAGAGTGCTTGACTAATTTCCCTTGAGATAAAGTATTTACAACTTTAACTTTAACGTCACATGCTCTTTGAACTCAAGAGAAAGCAACAGCCGTAACTGGTTTGGCTCAGTGGATAGAGCATCGCCCTGTGGACTGAAAGGTTCCAGGTTTGATTCCAGTCAAGGGCATGCACCTTGGTTGCAGGTACATCCCCTGTAGGAGGTGTGCAGGAGGCAGCTGATCGATGTTTCTCTCTCATTGATGTTTCTAACTCTCTATCCCTCTCCCTTCTTCTCTGTAAAAAAATCAATAAAATATTTTTAAAAAATACTTAAAAAAAAAAAAAAGAGAGAGAGAAAGCAACATATAACTGACCATATCCAAAAACGGGTTCAGATAGGAATATTCCTACCCTGTCTAGAGTTTGTCCTTGTGATTTATTAATACTCATCACAAATGCTGGCATAACAGGAAACTATCTTCAAATTAATTTAAATGGGTGGCCAGTGTCAGATGGGGACAAATCAATTCTTGGAATCAGAACAATCTCTCCCTCTGCAGATCCTGTAAATATTTCAGCTTTGATAATATTAGGTCACAATCTTTTGATAATAAATCTGGTACCATTACAAAGACCCCATTTACTATTAAGATTTCTCAATAGCATGATGATTGCACTCACTTTCAATTTTAATTTATGACATGGCATTCCAGAAGGAATAATACTATTAAGAAATTCAATAGGAAAATTTTCCTTTTCAGCATCATCGGTTGAGTCAATGGAATCATCACTCAAATAGGTGTGAAAATCTCCATCAAGTATATCCAAAATTTCTTCATTTAATTTTTGAACATGCTCATTTTTTGGACAAAGAATTGCACATTTAGATATATTTTTAATATTATCTATAGATACTATTTCCAAAGGTGGCTTTAATAATAGATCCATTAAAAATTATTTCATGGGGAATTTAAATAATATCCATTCCTAAATGAAAACTGCTATCAAGTTTGCCATCTCCAAGTTTTACTAACCATTCACTATAAGCAGAATCCTCTGATATCATATTTGTTTTAAGAGACAACTGTCTGAAACATCCCCAAACACTACAGTACTTTAAACTTACTTGTACTATGGCCAATCATATAGATTGGCAGTACAAAAATCCCCTTTGAAAAGAACTTTCCCACCAAATGCAACATTCAAATTAGCACCAGCGAGAGCTTTATATGTATGGCACGTGTGTGAGTCAAAGTTTATTTTTAAATTTCCAGTGTGCGTCATATGTACCAGTTGGTCGGACAGATGGACAAATGTCGGTCACTTAGCCTTTTATCTATACAGATTATGAGTCATGATTTTACCTTTTTAAAAAATTATCCTTTAATACCTCCAAAGCACAATGAGTAAGAATCTGAAGGTTTATGTGGCTTCTATATGGTTTCTAGGACAAAGTTCTTTCCTTTACCCACCACTCACTTCTCTCCTTTTACTCTTGAATGTTAATTCCAACATAATTTTTGTAACACCTCTTGAAAAGGATCCCACCAAGTTTTTGATAGTCCACATGATAAAACTTACAGAAAAATACAGCATGAGACTTTCATTCTCTCACTAACTTCTTCATATAACTGTAATTCCTCAGTCTCTATAGAATGAAAAAGGAAAATAAAAGTGCCTTCTCTCATTCCAAGGCTTTTTTCAGTCAGGCAACCACAAAAAGAAAGAATGAGCCTATAATTCATGCCATGTAATCTCTATCAGGCATAATTCAAATCAAATCCCATCAGGCAAAGTCTGGGGTAATTAAAATGTATAAGAGAACAGTGGTGACCTGGGGGAGAACTTATGAAACCTTGTCTCCTGCTTTTGCTGAATATTCTTTTTGTTATGCTAGACTCCAAGTCCTTATCGGGGACCTGGTCAGGCGGCTGGGGGCGCTAACCCACGCGGCCTGCCCTGGTCCGTGATCCATGATTGGGGACCTGGTCAGCCGGTGGCAGGCACTAACCCATGCCGCCTGCCCGGGTCCGTGATCTATGATCGCGGACCTAGGCAGGCGGCTGCGGGCACTAACTCACGCCGCCTGCCCTGGTCCTTAATCTGTGGTAGGGGCTTGGAGTCAGCCACCGCTGTTGGCAGCTGACTCCAAGACCCTATCCGGGACCTGGTCAGGTGGCTGCCGGAGCTAACCCACGCCGCCTGCCCCAGTCCGCCATCATGGCTTGGATCCCACCAGCAGCGGGTGCTGCCCCCTCCCCGCACCATCTTTGCTGCGTTAATGTGCATATTTGCTCCTGATTGGCTGGTGAGCGTGGCTTATGGGTGTAGTGAAGGTACGGTCAATTTGCATATTACTCTTTTATTAGGTAGGATTTGTTGTAGATATAGCCAACAAGGTATATTCAAAAGGGCAAAGCCTTTATGGAGATTAAAATACAGGGTATTTTCACCAGGGAGTAGATAAACTTGTAATATTGTTATTTTCTCCATTCCACCCCACACTTCAGAAAATGAATAGAACATATAACCAACTCATTTTTTGCTGGGGAAAAAAAAGCCATATATAACCTCAAAGCAAGATTTACATACAGTCTAGGCTGTTCAGACAGGAGTCTCATTAGACTCCAACAAAGACTTCTAAAGAGGCCAGGTCCTGGTCCTTGATGCTTTCCTGGAAAGCATCATGATCAAATGTCATTCAAGGACCTCTAAATGGATGAAAGGTAGTTTTGGAGAAGTCCACTATTTCTAAGACTTGAATGCTGGAGAAAGATAGATGCTACATGCAAATTGACCCAAAGGAATGGGCCTTTTAATTGGAGAGCCTATTTAAAAGAAGATCTAGAGTGCCCAATTTACTCATTTTATAAAAATTAACAAAGGAATCAGAAAATCCATCAGGTGATGTAAGGTCTAAATTTTCATTAGTATCTTGAATCTGTACTGAACATTTTCAAAATAGCTAGAAGAGAGTCAAAATGGAAGTCTTGCATTGCTTTGTGCATACATGCTTTCTTCAAAATAAAGTCTGCTTGTAAATAACTACTTGCTGTGATTTCCTTCACTGTTCCCTTTTTGGAAAACGTAGATAGGGTAGATTAGAACAATAATGGAAGTCTATTCTGATGACCTTGTTTTCCTTCAAAAATGGTAGTAATGAATGTATGTGTTACCATTTCCCCTGTAAGTTAATTTGCTTGAAATATTTTACCAAGGACTAGAAGATGCAAAGGAAATTAAATATCCTACCTAATAATAGGCAAATATGCAAATTGACCGTACCTTTGCTATGCCCACGATTGGCCAGGAGGCGCGGGGGGGCGGGACTTCGGGGTGGCTGGGGTGGCCGATTGGACCAATGAGACGCTGAGCTCACGTTCGCCAGTGGCGGCGCGAGCTCAGCGTCTGCGCCATGGCTGTGCTGCGGCATGGAAGGGGCCTCTGGGGCAGCGAGCCCACATCCCGCCACGGACTATCAAAAGCGGGGGAGCTGGGTGCCTGTCCACTCTGGCACCAGGCCTTTCAAGCGCGGCGGGGGAAAGGCCTGGTGCACCAGCAGACCTGTCCCCTGCGATCGAAAGCAGCTGGGTGCCTGTCCACTTAGGTAGAAGCCTTCAGAAGCCTCCGCCACGCTGGAGGCTTCTGAAAGGCCTGGTGCACCAGCAGACAGGCACCCAGATCCCCTGAGATCAAAAGCAAAAGCGTGGGAGCTGGGTGCCTGTCCACTTAGGTACCAGGCCTTTCAGAAGCCTCCGCCACGCTGGAGGCTTCTGAAAGGCCTGGTGCACCAGCGGACAGGCACCCAGCTCCCCCGTGATCTAAAGCGAAAGCATGTAGGGGACCTTACATGTGCATGATTTAATTATGCACTGGGCGTCTAGTATATACATATACATATATAATGTAAAGTGTATATATATATATATATATATATATGTATATATATATATATACACACACACACATATATACATATATACCAGATATATATGGTGCATGCAATTCGTGCACATATATATATATATATATAGGTGTATATATCCTCAGCACACAGCCACACACACACCCTCATACCAATATGGTGCATGCAATCGTGCTCAGGGGGGCAAGGTGTTTGTCCCTCAGAACAGCTGGCTCTCCCAATCCCTCTCACAATCCAGAACAGCTGGCTCCCAACTGCTCACTTGCCTGGCTGCTTGATTACCCCTAACCGTCTCTGCCTGCCATTCTGATTACCCCCTAACCAGTCTCCTGCCAGCCTGATCAATGCCTAACTGCTCCCCTGACGGCCCAATTGCTCCTAACTGCCC
Source organism: Ia io (assembly GCA_025583905.1). Lineage (NCBI taxonomy): Eukaryota > Metazoa > Chordata > Mammalia > Chiroptera > Vespertilionidae > Ia > Ia io. The sequence continues at coordinate 90,122,049 of JAJQQW010000002.1, read as the reverse complement.
CCAGGCAGCCTGATTGCCCCCAATTGCCCTCCCCTGCTGGCCCAGTAGCCCCTAACTGCCCTCCCCTGCTGGCCTGGTCCCACCCAACTGCCCTCCCCTGCAGGCCTGGTCCCACCCAACTGCCCTCCCCTGCTGGCCTGGTCCCCGCCAACTGCCCTCCCCTGTTGGCCTGGTCCCCCCCAACTGTCCTCCCCTGCAGGCCTGTTCTCCCCCAACTTGCCCCTTCCCCTGCTGGCCTGGTCCCCCCCAACTGTCCTCCCCTGCAGGCCTGTTCTCCCCCAACTGCCCTCCTCTGCTGGCCCAGTCACCCCTAACTGCCCTTCCCTGCTGGCCTGATTGCCCACAACTGCCCTACCCTGAAGGCCATCTTGTGGTGGCCATCTTGTGTCCACATGGGGGCAGCCATCTTTGACCACATGGGGGCAGCCATCTTGTGTGTTGGAGTGATGGTCAATTTGCATATTACTCTTTTATTAGATAGGATGCACGCACACACACACACACACACACACACACACACATATATTGTTACAAAATTACACAGAGAATTTCAGAGTTTGAGATACTATGTATGCAGTAAAGGTTAAATTCCTATGAATTATGATACTACATTACAGAACAAAGACATGTTCCTGCAATGGCATAAACAAAAAGTCGCCTAGCTAACAAAAAGATTTTAATAATTAAAAAGCTAACTAATGTCAAGGTATACAGTGCTAGTTAGAGTTAGGAGCATGTTATATAGCAGTGATGGGCAACCTTTTGAGCTTGGTGTGTCAAACTTCGCCAAAAAACTGATCATAACTCAGGTAGTGTGTCACTTTGAGGAAAAAACTAACTCCAAGACTCTAGTCGCAAATGTTTCATCCTCAGGAGCAGCAAATATTTCATCCTTGGCATGCGGCCGCGTGTCATCAGAAATGGCTACGCGTGTCAGTGCTGACACACGTGTCATAGGTTCGCCATCACTGTTATATAGATAGCACAAGAAATTTTCAGGCAGGTATCTAAACAGCAACCTACTCTACAGCAGCTCAACGCTTTCCTTGGTGCAGGCAGGCAATACAGTTATGTGTTTCAAATGTGTGAGAACAGACATCTGAGGCCAGGAAACCAAACTTCAATCAAAGGGAGTAGGAGATGGAAGACAGAAAGCATCCTTCCTAGGGAGGCACTATAACTTGAAAAAAAACATTTTCAAGAGCAGGTAGGAACTGTGGCTGCAACATGCAACTACAACCTAGAAAAACATATGTATTACTGTATGGCAGAGTTGGTAGGAAGCAAGAGAACTCTCTAAGGGCCAAAGTGCAAACAAAACAACAGCATGGGGAAAAAATAAAATAGTAACAATGAAATAAAACAAGAACAAAACCCAGTAATATATTGTGTAAAGGAGATACAACTAAATATAAGGAAACATAAAGATTAAATGTAGAAGGACAAGACAAGTTATAATACCAACCCACAGCAAGTGAGTATAACTTTCATATTATGAAACAAAATAAATTTAAATATAAAATTTGTTGTTAGGGACAAAAGTTCATGTTAACTATTTTAACAATTTTAAGTTTTAAACACCTAAAACAGTCTAAACATAGATATAGCAAAAACTAATATACATGTAAGAAGAAATGGACAAAACATCTTCAATCTAGTGAGAGATTTCAACATTCTGAACAAATATTGGTAGTGAAGCAAATAAAGTGACGCTATAGATTTATTTGAACAACAGTAGCAACATAGTTGACCTCATGTATATGTGCATAACCCTGTATCATGTCTAATGTATCCAATTATAAGTATTTTTTCCAAGCACAGGTGGATATTTTTCAAATGACCAGTTATATGGTCATAAATTACAAAAGAATAAGTACATGTGATGACATCATAATTAAGTTGGAAATCAATAACAAAAGTAACATTAAAAAGTACAGAGTAGCGGATTTGAGACCACATAAATAAACAACTTGTGGATAAAAAAAAATAATAATATAAACGTTACAATATGTTTTTAACTATAATAAAAATGTGCAGATAAAACTTAATGAAATTAAGTCAAAACAGGATTTCAAAGAACATTTAGGATTTAAAATGTCTACAATGGAAGGAAATAATGACTGAAAATAAATGCTATAAAATTAGTACTTCATTAGAATAACTATAAAGATAATGAAAGAAGGAAGGAAATCAAAATAAGAAAAAAAAAAAACATACAATAGCATTGATCAACAGGGTAAACAGTTGGTATTTTATAAAGACTAATGCAATAGACAAGCCTCTAGGGAGACTGATGGAGGAGGGGGAAAGATGCATTCAAAAAGATGCTAAGGAAAGAAATGACTGTCTATATAGCAGAAATTACAAAAATATTGAAGACATTTCTAGTTTCTTAATAAAGAATTATTAAGTAATAATAACTACTTATTTTGCCATAAAGAGCAGTAAAAAGACCTGAAATGAATAAAAATCAAACTACTACACAGTATTTGTAGCCTCATAAAATAGTGACAATTCCTAGGCAGGAATCAGAGACTAGAGCTCAAAAAGGAGAGTCTGGAATGTTTCAGTTCTGAGACTAAGCCAATAGACAAATGCAGGCAAGAGGCTGGGCACCTTGTTGCTAATAGAGCAGGAATCAGAGTCCTAACCTCTTAGGGGATAAGAATCTGTGTATCACCCTTCTCTGACTTTTGTTCATCATTCACCTTAGGCCACAACCTGGAGATTCAGTTTTTACAGTGGGACATATGTCCATCTAAGGAGGGATGTAAAAAGTAGACCTCCTTGATGGATACCAAATGCTGATGGAACCAGTGAGAAATCTGCCACCCTCCAAAGCCAAAGATCATAGCATACAACCCGTGTTCTGTATTGGCACCCAAAAGACTATACTCTCAGAACTGTTTTGGTGGAAAATTATGTTACTTGAATTCAGGATGTTAGATTAAAATTTTAATTTTTGATGCATCTGTTTGCTGAATATATATTATGTTCTTTATATATGTAATGGTTTAATTTGGTACTTTTGAATATTTAGTAGTAATTCATTATTGGAAGTGGCATATAATTTTTCTTTTATCTTTATCATGTTTTCATATCACAGTTACCACTTCATGTTCTCTTGCACTTGAAAATTAGGTATTATTTCTTCCTTAAGTTTTCACTCATGAAGAGATATAAGTTGAAGCATTCCTTTATGGAAGATTTTTATTAGAAATATAAATCATGTAATAATTCTTGCAGTGTCCAGATTTTCTATAACTTCTTTGTCAATTGTAATAAGTTGTATATCTCAGGAGTTTTATTATTTAATTTAGTTTTCAAGTTTATTGGTATTATTTGCTCATTATACCTATTTAAAATTGTTTTACTTTTCTCTATGATGTAATCTTTTTATTCCCTTTTTAAACTAACAAAGTCCTTTTATCTTTTTAAAACTCACATTTACCTTAATCTTTTGGATAATTTTATATTTTGTCAGACTTTTCTATAAACCAATTTTAACTTTGCTATTCCTCTTTATTGTGTTTATATTTTATTCATTCTACTCATTCTATTATTTTATTACTTGTACCATTTGTGTGTTTTTTATTCCTCTCTACCTTCTTTTTTTATTTGTTTGCTTATTGTTTTTTGTTTGTGTGTTTTTTTGTTTTGTTTTGTTTTTTGTTGTTAATTTTCACCCCAGGATATTTTTCCATTGATTTTTTAGAGAGAGTGGAAAGGAGAGAGAAAGACAGATAGAGAGAAACATTGATGTGAGAGACACATCAATTGGTTGCCTCTCACACATGCCTGGACCAGGGCCAGGGATCAAGCCTGCAACTGAGGTACCTGCCCTTGACCAGAATTGAACCTGGGACCTTTCAGTCTGAAGGATGATGCTCTATCCACTGAGCCAAACTGGCTAGGGCTCTAACTTCTTAATTACATGTTTGAATAATTAATTCCAGCATATTTTTCTTAATATATATTTAAGACTATAAATATTTCCCACAGCCCTTTTAATATAAGGTATATTCATTATCATTCATTTATAAACTAGAGGCCTGGTGCATGAAATTCATGCACGGGTGTGTGTGTGTGTCCCTCAGCCCAGCCTGCACTCTCTCCAATCTGGGATCCCTCGAGGGATGTCCAACTACCCGCTTAGGCCCGATCCCTGCCAGCCTGATCACTCCCTAACCATGCCCCTGCCACCCTGATTGCCCCTAACTGCCCTACCCTGTGGGTCTGGTCACCCCTAACTGCCCTCCTCTGCCGGCCCGATAGCCTCTAACTGCCCTCTCCTGCTGTTCTGGTTGCCCCTGTCATCCCTTGCAGGCCTGGTCGCCCCCAACTGCCCTCCAGTGCTGGCCCAGTCACCCCTAACTGCCCTCTCTTGTGAGCTGGTCGCCCCTAACTGCCCTCCCCTGCCAACCTGGTTCCCCTGAACTGCCCTCCCCTGCTGGCCCAGTCACCCTAACTTCCCTTTCCTGCCAGCCTGGTCGCCCCCAACTGCCCTCCCCTGCCGGCCTGGTCACCTCCAACTGCCCTCCCCTGTAGGCCTGGTTGCCCCCAACTGCCCTCCCCTGTAAGCCTGAGTACCCCCAACTGTCCTCCCCTGACAGTCATCTTCTGGTGGCCACCTTGTGTCCACACGGGGGCAGCTATCTTGTGTGTTGGAGTGATGGTCAATTTGCATATTACCTCTTTATTACCGTATTTTCCGGCATATAAGACGACTGGGCATATAGATTTTCCTGGGTTAAAAAGTTGTCTTATATGCCGTAAAATACAGTATATAGGATATTTCATGATTTCTATTTTATTTTTTCCTTGAACCATGAGTAATTTTGAGGTGTAATTTTGGTTTTGAATTTCCCAACATATGACGTTTTTAGTTATCTTTTTGTGTTTAAATTCTGATTTAATTATACAATGGTTTGGCTTTTTTAGATTCCACATGTTTGAAACTTTATATTTTGTTATTTTTTCTAGTTTCCAGTTCTCTGACGAAAGTTTTAATCCTATGTCTTATTTTCTTGAAGAAGTGTTACGTGTAGTTATTTCAAAGTTTTATCCACTTGAAGAATTGTTCTTTTTTGTCTTATTTTCTCTTGGTTTTCAGTCATATTTTCTTGTCTTTTTATATACATTTTTTTAATTGGGTATTAGACATAGTACATGAGTAACTGAAGAGTATTTGGGGTCCCAGGAAGATATGTTTCTTTATAGAGAAATGTGTCTTTATAATTCTGGCAGGCATCTGGGGACAAGGGCTATACTATATCAACTTATTTCAATTTAGGGACTACACTGATTCAAAGACTATATTACTTTTCAAGGGCTCATCTATTTTTGGATCTTTTTTTTTTTTTACAACTCTTATGTAGTTGTTGGTATCCCAATCTGATCTCTGTGGATCCTAGACATAAATTTCTGTCCCCTTATTTCTATGTTGGCTGTGGTGTGACTATTCCTATTATAGGATCAGTGGTTTCTTAATGGGACTTGTACACATAGGATTTTGGCAGATAATCCTGCCATATAGCCTCCAAACCTATTCTCTTCCATAAGATAATATGTCCTACCAAATATCACTAGAGAATCAATTTCCTATTTATGTTTGCCAGAGTTGGCTTTTGTGGCTTGTAACTAGGAAACCTGATTGAAATCAATAAACTGAGTTATCTGTCAGTGGAAGTCACCATTTACTAACATTCATTTTTCCAAATTATTCCATGAAATTCTTATAGTTTCCCATGTGAACTTAAATGTCATTTTGTTCAGTTAAATCACAATTTAGGATTCTGACTGAAATGGTTAATCTGTGTAGGATGGGCATTTTTAATAATATGAGTTCTTTCCAGAAAGATTATATTTCTCTCTAATTACTCAGCCCTTTTCTACTCCTCAATAAAGTTTGGTGATTATCTTCATATTAGGGCATCTATCTTTCTTTTATTTTATTTATTCTGATTTTTGGTTTTGATGTTATTGAGCTAATATTTCCTATTTTTCCCCATTTCCATTTCAAAGTATTGGTCGTTAGTATAGAGCCTATAGAATTTTACATATTTATTATGTATATGTAAATGCTTTTATCAAAGTATTTTACTAATTCTAAAAGATGAGTGCTTGTTAGTTAGTATTTTGAGGTTTCTAGGTCTACAATCATTGTAGGCTTCTCTTTCTCATTAATAATTTGAACAAAAATAGTTGAGTACTTATAATTTTATAGAGTATTTCAGATATTTTTTGAAAATATCCATTCTCATAATTAGGTAGTCTTCCTATTTTACTTGAAAAGTATTAAGAATGGTAGCTAGTTTTTTGAAATATCCAAGTATTTTGAAGTTATGTTTTATTTTTAAGTTTTTAGTGTAATTATTTACTAAAATATAATACATTAACAAGCTATGTTTCTTAATGTTGAAACATCTTCAATTCTAGAATTCTCCACCTGGTCATGATATATTGCAATTTGTTCAAATTTTATTTAGCTGTTTCATTTTTATATTTATAAATAAAAGTAGATATGTTATATATCTTTAACATAGCTCACATTTAGAGATATGATTTAAAAATGAGTTGGGAAGCTGTTGTTCTGTGTGGCTTCTAACAGTTTAAAACACATACATGTATTTGTTATTTGAATTTAAATAAAAATTAGCTACAAAACTACCTGAGCATTTTACCTTTCTATTTTCATTAGATTTTTATAAATTTTCCCAATTTATACTATTCTAAGTTTGTCGTATTTTCTCACTCTTCTTGGGTCAATTTTGCTAATTTTATTTCACAAGAAATTTTTAAATTTCCTTTAGATTTTCTTATTGCTATCAAGTTGCATGTAATAGTCTTTGCTGATACTTTTAACACTTCCCATATCTGTGATTATATATCAGTTTATATCCCTAAACCTGTTTATTTAGGTTTTCTTTTGCTTTATCAGACTTGTCAAGTATGTTTATATTTTGCCTTCAAAGAGCTAAAAGTTGTTTTTATTTATTCTTTTCCTAGTTTTTTTTTTATCTTCTTTTAATTCATTTGATAGCACATTACTAATTTCCTCTTTCTTCTTCCATCTATATATATAAAACCCTAATATGCAAATAGACTGAACGGCAGAACAAACGAACAACCAAACAACCGGTAGCTATGATGTGCTCTGACCACCAGGGGGTGTGCACCGAATATGGCGGGCATCAGCAGCAGGTGGCAGAGTGCAGAACATGGCGGGCATTGGCCACCATGGGATGGTGGAGCAGTTGAGCGGGGGTGCCAGACCAAAGTGGGGCACCAGTTGCTGTCATTGGGGTGAGCCTCTGGTGGTTACTGAAAATTCTTTGCTCCCATGCACTGCGGTCCTACCAGGCACTCTCACCTGCTGCCAGTGCTGGCCCTGCTCACACCTGCTGCTGGTGCCAGAGCCACCAGTGGGTGTGAGCAGCGGCTGCTGTCCCCAGTCGTCTCTCAGGGTTTCTCCACCTCCCCCTGCTCCTGAGGGACAATCAGGAACAGGAGCCACCTCTCTCATCTGCTGCCAGCAATGGCCCCACTCGTACCCACTGCAGGCACCAGCCCTGCTCGCACCTGCAGCCGGCACTGAACCTGCCACTCACACCCGATGCCGGTGCTTGGCGCTGGTCCCAATCGCTCGGCACCATCAGCTGATTCAAGTGGTGGCTGCCAGTCCCTATTGCCCCTAAGGGCTTCTCCACCTCCCCCTGCTCCTGAGGGGCAATGTGGGCAGCAGCTTCCACTCGCATCTACTGATGGCACCGGCTCCACACACACCCACTACTGGTGCTGGCCCCAATCACTCTGCACCATTAGTGGGTCAGAGTGGCAGTGACAGAAGCAGGGTTGCCAGCAGACAGGGGACTGGGGGCCACAGCAGGAGGGGCTGGGCAGGAGCACGGAGGATGGACTGAGACCCACCCCTGTGCCCACCACAGCCTCATGGCCCACGGTTTCTTTCAAGGTGCACAAATTCGTGCACTGGGCCCCTAGTCTTTACATAATAACATTGTTTGTATATTATATACTAGTGGCCCGGTGCACAAAATTCATGCACATTAAAAGGGAATTAATTAGAGGAAATATTTTAATATTGCTATTTGCCCTTTCTTTATAATAGAAGTGTCAGATGAAAGAAAATTACTAAAATGTATATGAAAATAATATATAAATTTGTTAATAAACAATCACAACATGATATAACAACAAAGACATGATATAAAAACAACAACATGATGTAAAAACAATACTGATAAAAAACAATGAGTGATAAATTGATTAAACTTATTCTAATATCTCTCTGTATACCACATTAAGAGTGAAAACACTTTCAGAGTGCTTGACTAATTTCCCTTGTGATGAAGTATTTACAATTTTAACTTTAACGTCACATGCTCTTTGACTCAAGAGAAAGCAACATATAACTGACCATGTATGTATAAAAACAAGTTCAGGTAGAAATATTCCTACTCTGTCTAGAGTTTGTCCTTGTGATTTTTTAATAGTCATCACAAATGCTGGCATCATGGGAAACTGTCTTTGAATTAATTTAAATGGGAGGCCAGTGTCAGATGGGGACAAATCAAATCTTGGAATCAGAACAACATCTCCTTTTGCAGATCCTGTTAATACTTCAGCTTCGATAATGTTAGGTTGCAATCTTTTGACAAAAAATCTGGTACCATTACAAAGACCCCATTTACTATTAAGATTTCTCAATAGCATGGTGATTGCACCCACTTTCAATTTTAATTTATGACATGGCATTCCTGAAGAGTAATGCTATTAAGAAATTTGATGGGAAAATTTTCCTTTTCAGCATCATCCATTGAATCAATGGAATCATCACTCAAATACATGTGAAAATCTCCATTAAGTATATCCAAAATTTCTTCTTTTAATTTTTGAATGTGCTCATTTTTGGACAAAGAATCACATGTTTAGATATATTTTTAATATTATCTATAGATATAGTATTTCCAAAGGTAGCTTTAATAATAGATCCATTACAAATCATTTCACAGGGGATTTCAATAATATCCATTCCTAAATGAAAACTGCTATCAAGTTTGCCATCTCCAAGTTTTACTAACCATTCACTATAAGCAGAATCCTCTGATATCATATTTGTTTTAAGAGACAACTTTCTGAAACATCCCCAAACAGTACAGTACTTTAAACTCTTTTGCACTATGGCCAGTTACATAGCATGCGGCACAATACTGAGACATTGTTGAAAATCCCCTCCGAGGAGAACTTCCCACCAAATGCAACATTCAAATTCATAATTTCTCTTAGTAATCTGGCTCTGGGTGCTCCAGGCACTCTGAGGGCAGGTTTCTCCCTCAGGCCACACCCTCCCAGAAAAAGCTTGGGGAGGGCACCTCAGAGCCCATGGTTCTGATGGAAGTGGCGGTGTGCCTGTGCTTCTGATCACTTGTACACTCCTACAGGCCATCAGGAGCGCTGGCAGCCATCGCTGTGGCAACCCAGGACTCACTGCCTCTGGGTGCTCCAGGCGCTCTGAGTGGGGGTTCCTCCCTCAGGCCTCACTGGAAACAGCTCAAGGAAGGCGCCTTAGGGCCGGTGGGACTGATGAAAGTGGGGGGGTGGCATGGAGGTGGTGCCTGCACTTCTGATCATTTGAACACTGTGTTTTATACCACAACATTTGGCAGTGGCTGTAAAGGTTGCCACGGCAACACAGCGCTGACTGCAGGACTGACTTCCAGTTGGTCAAGCCTCTGGTCGTTATGGTCGTTATGGACCCAGGATTTTTATATATTAGGATTTACATCACTGAAGGTGCATTTTAAATAATAAAAACATTTTTCTATAGCTACTCTTAATATATTTTGATATGGTTTAGCTTTTCAGTTAATTTTTTAATGATTTATATTTTTGTTTTTATTTCCACTTAGATTCAAGACTTTTTTAGGAGGCACAGTTTTTTTTTTATGAGGTTTTGTGATAAAACCACAAAGATTAATATTACTTTAATGTTTACTCTAGTAAGCCATCAGAAAGAATGTTGTCAAATTTTAAATCTTCCCTTCAGTTTTGGCTCCCATGTCTGAGGCCTCCTTGGTGTAAAGGAGCTTGGGATGGAATGGGAGTGGGGTGAGGACAGACTTCTTTTAGGGAACTGGCAGTGCACAGCGCACTCTTCCTCTGAAAACACAGAGGCCAGCAGTGTCAAGTGGCCTCCCTGTTCTCTAACAGGCTTCTTTCACAGCAGAACGCTTCTTCTGCTCTCTCCTCTAGAAAACTCAAGGCCTCAGAAATACTCTAATTTAATCCTAGGCCTCATATTAGATTTCTTTTTATTTTCTACATTGTTATATTAGGGAGATGGGGAGAGAAAAAAAAAAAGACATCATAAGATGCATTCAGCAAGTTATCCTCAGTAATGTAATTTTTTTTCCTGAAATATTTTTTGAAATCCTGCTAATTATCACCCCTTTCACTACTGTTGTTGTAACTGAAACCTTTATTAGCTCTACCTTGAACTCCTGAAATCATTACTCAACTGGAGCATCTCCTAGTTGTAGCTCTTAAAACCAATCTTTCTCCCATACTCCCAAAGCTGTGGTTTATAATACACATAGGAACTTTATTGCCACCATTGTTACTACTTACAAGTGGTTTCCACTACTTATAAGATCATCATGAAATCCACTTTGCTCAGGATAGCATATAAGATATTTTCAAACCTGAGTAGTCTATCATAAAAATATTATCTGAAACACCCACACTCTATTTTCTCTGGCCAGTAAATCTATCTTCACCACTACCTGTAGCTAATAGCCCAAATGACAAAACCTCCAAATTAGTTGCTTTTTTTAAAAAAAAATTACCATTTCACATTTTACTTATTCACTTATTCTAATATCAGGATCAGTTACAGCAATTGGACATTTTTGGTAATGAGTTTTTGTATGTCCTTTCTTTTTTTAATTGGCCTAGAAGATCTTCTACATAAAAGACCATGTCTCATCATTATACCAAATAATGTAATGTTCAAATGAATAAATTAACTTTAAATAAATTAATTATAAATATTCATTTTATCATGTCACAAAAATGTTCTATAATTTTCAAATTTTAGTTCTCTATTTTATATTTAATTATTACTTATTAAGGGCAAACAATTTAGGGGCATAAAACCCATAAAATATAGGCTAGTCTCTAAAATGGATGAAAAACTGGGATTATCCAATGCAATAAGTCTTTTTAATTAAGTTCACTCTGAAAGAAGCCCATCATCAAAAATAATCACAAGTAATAATCAGCCATTTCACATGTAACTGGCAAAAAGGTAAGTTTGTAGCTGCACAAAAGCTAGCAAGTAAGTCTAGTAAAAACGCTTAACTGGCTCCTAGGGAAGAAATTATACACTTATTTCCATATTGATCCTATTGAAAAAAAAAATACACGAGTCTGTATCTTGGAGTTGCCAAGAACATCCACTAGGTGACCATTCTCTTGGCTTAAGTAATAAAATGTATTGAAAGAGGGTACAAAAGGAAACCACTCCTGTATTGTTAGCAGCAGAAGAGGTGTGGACCATGGCTGAGTCACACTGCAATATAACAGCCAATTAGTTGTGTAATTGCATTTTGCCAATAAAAAGGCATAACTGTATTTAGAATCTGCAAATTTCATGCATCTCTTACAGAAAATTGCAGTTGGAGGTAAAGGTGAAAATATTAATTTTTGTAATTGGTTTTATTGTTAAAAAATAATTGATGACTTTGAAAGACAACAACTTAGGCATAATGGAACAGCTTAAACCCAACCATTGTGATTGTCTTTCGTGCAAGTGGACCATGCAAAGAATTGTCATAATCAGTGGGACTTTAGGAAGTTAGGGGAAGAATTATCTTTTTTGAGCAGATTTTGAGCAGATTTGCAGTTATCTATAATTATAGATGAATTATCAGAGTAAAAGTGAATGAAGGAGTGATTTAGAGAAAAATTTGCATGTAACCCATTAAGAAAAATTTGTGAAACCAGGCACACAGAATGTTATTTTTCAAATGATGTGGGTGGTAGGATATTCAATCTATAGCTTGTTAATTGACTATTTATTCAGGCCACAGTTTCCAAAATGTGGTCCACAGAACACTAGCTTACAGGATATTAATATAGTCCATGAATAAAGCATTCTTTGCCCAAATACTTGTGTTGCTGCTGTTGTTTTAATTTTTAAGACAAAGTTAAATAGCATTATTAGTGCAATACTTTGCAGAACGTTTAATATGGAAATTTCAATATTTCAAAGGAGACTGAGGAAGTAGAATTTTCCAAATGTATTTAACCAGCAATTATTTCAATAAGCTTCATGCTTTAGGAAACAATATTGCTTTATGTTTATGCATCTGATTTGTGGAACTGTTTTCAGCAATTTCATGTAATGTTTTCTATGTTTTGTGAGAACTTTTATTTCTCATGGAAAACATGACCTGCAAAAAGTCTAGAAGCTAAATCTATATATTTTAATTGATGGGAGAATTTCAGTATATATGTGTATATATATATATATATATATATATATACACACACACACACAAACATATATATATATACACACACACATCCTCCCTAATAAAATGGTAATATGCAAATTAACCATCACTCCGCTACATAAGCCATGCCCACCAGCCAATCAGGGCGAGTATGCAAATTAACCCAAACCAAGATGGCTACAGCCAGAGAGCAAGGTTTCCCAGGTAACAGAGGAAGCCAAGCTTTCCGTAGCCGTTGCAGGCCTAAGCCTCCACTCAAGCTACAAAGTTTCAATTATAGAAGGTAAACAAATTCAAACAGAAATGGGGGCAGAACAGAGCTTGAGAGAGCAAGCCAGGGTTGCCGGCGGCAACAGGGGAAGCAAAGCTTTCCGCACACCCTGGCCGGACTCACCCGCTTAAGGCTACAAAGTTTCAATTGTAGAAGGTGAATTAACTGCACAGAAATGGCTGCCGCCCTGGAGGGTGCAGCAGGCTTGGCTCCGCTCCAGGCTACAAAGTTTCAATTGTAGAAGGAAAATAAATTCCAGATACCAGGGCCTCTGCTTGGGTTGCCAGGGGGCGTGGCCGGCCTGCAAACCACCACAGGCCCCTCGCCCAGGCCGCCCCACGCCCCAAGGGAACCCCCACCCTGATCCGGGACACCCTTCAGGGCAAACCAGCTAGTCCCCACTCCTGCACCAGGCCTCTATCCTATCTAATAAAAGAGTAATATGCATATTGACCATCAATCCAACACACAATATGTCTGCCCCCATGTGGTCAAAGATCCTGCCCCATGTGGACACAAGATGGCCACCACAAGATGGCCAACAGGAGAGGGCAGTTGGGAGGCACCCGGCCTGCAAGGGAGGGCAGTTGTGAGGGACCAGGCTTGCAAGAGAGGGCAGTTGGAGGTGATCAACCCTGCAGGAGAGGGCAGTTAGGGGTGACCAGGCCAGCAGAGGAGGGAAGTTGGGGGCAAACAGGCTGGCAGGGAGCAGTTCAGCATCAACCAGGCTGGCAGCGGAGTGGTTAGGGGGTGATCAGGCTGGCAGGCAGAAGTGGTTAGGGGCAATCAGGAAGGCAGGCAGGCAAGCAGTTGGGAGTCAGCAGTCCTGGATTGTGAGAGGGATGTCCGATTGCCCGTTTAGGCCCGATCCCTAGGATCGGGCCTAAACGGGCAGTCGGACATCCCTCCAGGAGTCCCAGATTGGAGAGGGTACAGGCTGGGCTGAGGGACAACCCCCCTCCGTGCACGAATTTCGTGCACCGGGCTTCTAATATATATATATATATATATATACTGCTTGATCTGTAGCCTGCCTTCCAGTTTGTATAAAATTTAAAGAGAAAAATAGTGCTTCCTGTTTTTAACATTAATTCTCATCTGAGAATATTTTTAATTTATTTTAATTTACTTTTATTATTATTGTTTCTTTATTCTTCACCTGAGGACATGCTTAGAGAGAGGAAGAGAGAGAGAGGGGGGAGAGAGAAAGAGAGAGGAGAGAGAGAAACATAGATATGGGGGAAATATCTATCGGTTGCCTCCCATACATGGCCCACTGGGTATTGAATCCACAACCTTGGTATATGCCCTGACTGGAATTGAACCTGCAACCTTTTGGTGTACAGGATGATGCTCCAATCAACTGAGCCACCCGGCCAGGATCAGCATTAATTTTTTAATTAACATGAAAGGTTATGAGAAGCCTTTTAATAAGGTTCAGATGATCTAATTTCAACAGCTGACTTCTCATCAGACACCATATAGTCTAGATTCTAGAAGACAGTTGGATAGTATATTTAAAGTGCTCAAAGAAAACAACTGTCAATCAAACTTCCTATATCCATCAAAATAAAATCCCAATTCTTTAAAAATAAAGACATTGCCAGAGAAACAAAAACTGAGAGAATCTGTTGATACCATATATCCCTTACAAGAAATAAATACTAAAGGAAATTCTTAGACCAAAAGCAAGTTACCCCAGATGGTAATTCTAACCACGTGAAAGAACACAGAGCACAGAAAAAAGTAATTATGTAACTATAAAATACAGTATTAAAGCATGTCTTCTTTCTTCTCTTATTTTAAACAATTGTTTAACAATAATAATAGGTAAGCATAGGTATATTTTATATCCCTCCTTCCTGCATGTCTAGGTCCACCTTCCTTCTCAGGTACCTTCCATTATCAATTTTCTCTTCTTTCTCGTCTGCTTGTTATTGCTTATTTGGATAACTTCATTACATGTATAAACATAGTCAAGCTTCTCACATTTTGAAAATCAAACCAAGAAACCTCTTTGGATGCCATATTCCTATCACTACCACTTTGTCTTTTTTCCTTCACAACAGTAGTTAAAAGCTGAGCCACTTCTTGCTGCCTCAACTCCACTCACCGCTCCATTCGCTTCAGCCAGCCTTTGCTCACATCACCACAAAACAGTTCCTTTTGAAGTTGTCCACAACGTGCTGGGAAAGGTGGGTACGTGGAGCCGCCGGGGCACCTCAGACAGGGAGCGAATCATGCTGGAGACACTGGGGGCCAGACCACAATCCCCGCAGTGCCGACCTCGTGAGGTCTCAGGAGTTCTATTGGCCGCCAGGGGGGTCCTGCGATAAGAAACAGGTGTGTGCATCCTGGGGAAGACAGCTTTTCCCAGGCTCCTTGTAAAGAATTTGGCTCATACCATCGATCACGCAATCCCCAAGACCAATGGACTTCTCGACACCCCTCCATTAGAGTCACAGTGTGGCAGGGCCTGGTCCCAGAGCCCCGGCCAGGTGTGGGGGACAGTGTTCTGTCCCAAATACTCCAGCACAGGAGGAAGCGCTGGAGCCCCTTATGGGAAGTGAGCTGCGCATGCAGAGCCGCAATGCTAGAGCCGTCCAGGATCCCCTAGCCTAGGGGCCACGCTGGCTTCCGAAGCAGAACTCTGGGCCCCTATCTGATGTCTGCCAAGGTCCAAGGCGGCAGCAAACTGAACACCCATTTCATTCTGAAATCAGAATGTAGGTTGTGACTGGAAACCTCCCTCTTAACAACTGGTGAGGTCAGTTTTGCCTGCCTTCCACCTCCTGTGCACAGCCACCCTCCTTTTTCTCCCCTCCCTGCAGACCTGAGTGCTGTGCCCTCTAAAGACCACTTGCCTCTGTGTCCATGCCAACCACAGACCACGTTACCCTCACCTGCCCAGGGCCTTTTATAGCTAAAGGAGGAGGTCACTGCAGCCTGGTACAGGCAGATCTAGGGCCCACAGGGTATCAGCGGGACTTTATCTGGACGAGAAAGGCTCTTGAATCTTGGTTTCTGCAGTCTACAGGGCACCTATATTTCATCAGTACACACCAACCCTTCAAAATAACAACTTGATGCCCTGAGCTATGGCAGAGTAGTCATCCTCACGCTAGATCTGGACAGTACGGACTTTCTAGCACAAGTTGAACCCAAGGGGAAAATATGGCCCTTACTCCAGAAACCCAAGGTATATTCATGAGTACACAGACTACAGAAAGGTGTTCTCCCCATCCTGGGCACTGCTCTCTTCAGAAAGAGTGAGCTGCTCAGTCAAATAATGCACTTCACACAGTCGGAGAATAAAAAAGATAAGAAACATATTTAAACACACACACACACACACACTCATTTATACACAAATACAAAAACAAAACAAAACCAACCAACAAAATCACCCAGGCACTCACACATATCCTCAGGAATGACTGCAAGGTTAAGAAAACAAACAAACAAACAAAAAACAAACACCTAATAGCTGTTTTTCACTCATCATTTAACTTGACTCTTCAGTAGTATTGAACAAGGTCGAACACTCCCTATTTCTTTCAATGGTATTTTCCATCATTTCTTAAATTGACACAATATTCTCCTGCTCCATTTTCTCTAACAACTATGGTCACTCCACATTTTGCATTGGACCATTTTCTTCAGCTATTCAGGCACCAATTTATTCAAGACACAGCCTCAGCCATTCTTTTCTTCCTATCCAGACAGTCTTATCATGATGTCAATGTGCTAAAGTTATACATATCAGGCATCATCATTTGAGTTCCAGGTTCATAGATCCACTGGCCTGATGGTTGTTTCCACTTAGATGTTATGTCAAACATTTTGTTATTGCCTCTCAGCTCTAAACCCATTCTTCAGTCCCCTACTTTGTGGTAATATGACTGGGACTTTAAAAGTACATTTAGTCTTGGCCAACTGAATTCTTCACAGCCTCTGCAAATAGGGATATTAGGGGAAGACTTGAAGGGTGAGAGAAGAGTGCCAATCTCTCTTTCTTTGTGTGTGTTTGATTTGATGGACAACCACAGGGGATCAGTGGACTCCTTCTGAATGCCATAGACAAAGGCTCATGAAATTTAGTTTCTATAACCTCCTTTCATTTAATTTTTGTTAAATTTATTGGGTGACATTAGTTAACAAAAGTATGTAGGTTTCAAGTGATTCTGTAATACATCATCTATATATTGTATTGTATGTTTACCACCCAAATTCAAGTCTCCCCTGTCACCATTTATCCTCCCCCATTTACCCTCTTATACCTTCCCAAGCCCAGTTTCCCTCTAGTAATCACCATACTATTGTCTGTGTCTATGAGGTTTTTTGTTTTTTCACCCAAAACCTAACCCTGCTGACAGCTGTCAGTTTATTCTCTGTATCTGTGAGTCTGTTTTGTTTGTTTGATTGTTTATTTTTACTTTGTGCACTCGTGGGGGGGGGGGGTCCCTTAGCCCAGCCTGTGCTGTCTCATAGTCCAGGACACCTCGGAAGATGTCCACCTGCCGGCGTAGGCCTACTCCCTGGGGATAGGGCCTAAGCCGCAGTCAGACATCTTTAATGCTGCTGAGGAGGTGGGAGAGGCTCCCGCCACCACCACTGAGCTTGGCTTGTTGCTGAGCAGAGCTCCCCCTGTAGAAGCGCACTACCAGGGGGGCAGCTTCTGCATTGAGCGTCTGCCCCCTGGTGGTCAGTGTGCATCATAGCGATCGGTTATTCCTAGTTGTTCCACCATTAGGGTCAATTTGCATATTACCCTTTTATTATATAGGACTAGAGGCCCAGTGCATGAAATTCGTGCATGGGGGAATCGTCCCTCAGGCCGACCTGCACCCTCTTCAATCCAGGACCCCTCAGGGGATGTCTGACTGCCAGTTTATGCCCGCACTTTTAACAGATGACAGCTCCATTGTTGTTTCTTTCTTTTTGTACTTAAACCCATTGGAATTAGTAGGTATTCAAAGTGTGTATACATTTTGGGGGGACACCCTGTATAGCTCTAGTCAGTGGTGAAAGGAACCAATGGCGGGTTTGGAATCCCCAGACAGGGAACCTCACTCACTCCCCGCATGTCTCCCCACTCCGATTTCTACCTTTACAGGCAGCAGGAGAATCAATGTTTTCTCTCATTAACTTGGAAAAGCACATCCTGTCAGCTGCTGCCCAGCAGGAGTGTGCTAGGCCCCAAGCAAGCAAGGCTCAGTCAGGGCAGCCTTCGCTCATGGGCACCAACACCCCGAGTGCACATTCCTCCTCTGCAGTCGCCCCGACTCTCCTGCCATTTCACTGAAAGGACGGACCTCCTCACCTCCTCTGAGTTCCTGATCTTGAATGCTGACTGAAGGTACCTCAGTGAGGGTTGCCCCACGCCCGCCAGGTGTGTCTGTCCACACCTGCTCCTGCCTCAGCACCTGCATTAGCCCCATGGAGACGATCTCATCGCCACACTGGCCTCCGCGAGAACAGGGTGTCACCACTCTGCCCTCTCACTGTCATCTCACAGGCGCCCACTACGAGCACCCAGACATGCTCCAAAGGACATGAGCATGCCGGAGGGGACGTGCGCATGTCATGTGGGGGACGTAGGCATGCCAAGGTTGATGGAGGTGTGACGGAGGGCAGGGGGAACATGTGCACGTCGTGGTCTGGGACTGTTACGGGCGCGTGTGGGTGACAGCATGCTGGGGGACGTTCACATGCGAAGCGGGGGAGAAGATGCATGCACCAGAGGCTTGTTCCTGTGCAGATCCACAAACCCACGTGGTGTGACCAGGAGGATGTCAATCTGGCCCACCAAAGTGGCTGTTCCTGTGATCGCACACCTTCTAGGCCAGGAGGCTGCATCGGGATCAGCCAGCGGAGAGGGCGAGGGCTAGGGCAAGGGTGATAGTGAGTGTGGCTGGCTGAGAGGGCTCCACAGATGACCAGTGTGCTGTCAGTCACAGGGGTCGTTGCCACCGCAGCCACCTCATCACTGGGCCCTGTGCTACCTCTGTCCCTGGGGTCCTCCCAGGCCCTCGGTGCCCAGGCAGCTGGACTGCCCGCCGCGATGCCTGCGGTGCTGCCTGCCTCCTCTGGAGCCAGGCGTGCTCCGAGGGCAGGATCTTCCCACAGGCCTCACCGGAAACAACTTGGGGAGGGTGCCTCAGGGCTGGTGGGACTGATGAAAGTGGGGGTGTGGCATGGAGGTGGTGCCTGCATTTCTGTTCTTACACAATGTGTTTTATACCAAAGCATGTGGCAGCGGCTGTGAGCGGCACTAAGCAGAGCCTGTGGGCTGAGCTGAAGTAGTGCCTGCAGGCCATCAGGAGTGCTCACAGCTGTGGCAGCCATGTGGGGAGTACAAGCTGTCCTCCACAGGGCCCACCTCCCCAGCCCCGTCCTCGCTGCCACTTGCCCATGGCCGGCCCTTTGCAAGCTGCAGCAGCCATCGGGAGCATTCATAGCCACAGAAGTTGCCATGTGGGGAGTACAGGCCGTCCACTGCTGGGCCCACCTGTTCCCGCTGCCGCAAGTCCCCTCCCACTGAGTCGGCTGCACGCACAGCCTGCTGAACAGTCATTACGTGATGGCGTCCCAAACAATTTGCATATTCCTCTATTATTAGTATAGATGATATTTGCCTTTCTCTGACTGGCTTATTTCACTTAGCATTATTCTCCAGGCACATCCATGCTGTGGCAAAAGGTAAGATTTCCTTCTTTTTATGGCGGAATAGTATTACATTGTGTAAATGTGCCACAACTCTTTTATCTATTCATCTACTGATGAGCACTTGGTCTGCTTTCAAATCTTGGCTATTATAAATAGGGCTGCAATGATAGATTTGCTAAAGGGTTATATCCAAAATATGTGAAGCACTTATACAGCTCAATGCCATTAAAAACAAACAACCCAATTAAGACATGGGCAAAGGAACTGAATAGACACTTATCCAAAGAGGACATATAAGTGGCCAATGGACATGTAAAAAGATGCTCAAGTCTATAGACTTCCTGTTTGAGGTTACTCTCAGTGTTGTTACTTATTTAATCCAGCAACAGAGGTTCTTTCCTATAATAGAAACTGTTTGCATAATTTCCAACCCTTGCAGAAAGAGCTTCAACTCAGTGGTACCAGAACCAGCTCCGGTACCTGCTTCTCATAATTCATGTTATCCTATTGGCCAATATCTTAAAGTCTGAGATCAAATTTATAAAATAATTTATTTGTATCTTAATGGCAATCTAAAATGTTAAAAATATGAAGTCTTTTTTATAGTAGGAAAAATAAAAAAAGACCAACTACATTTCACAAATACAAATAGAGGCAAGAAACAAAACCTATAGTTATGTTTATTATTTTTCATGAAGAAATATCACATACACAAGATTCTCTAAGAATTAAAAAAAATATTGGATCATTAGTTTATGCTCCATAAGCAAGTTTCAAAACATGCCCTTTTTCTACTATGCCTTTTCAATCTTTAAAAATAGAGAGAGGGACAAAAAATATCTTTCAGAATGGTAAGCATCAAATAGTAAAATAATCTCAGAAAATCTCTACAACTATGATTTAAAATTACTTGAAAATAAAGTATTAGCATTTCTAAGAGTTATTCTAAGAATTTAAATAATATATAGTGCCATTTGAGAAAATATTGAAGAGACATGAAATACTTTAGTAAGGATATGTATTTTTAAAAGTCATTTTGCAATTCTATTGTTACATGGACTATGTAAAACAATTTTCTGAAAGCTAAGTGAATATTGGTTTTAATAGTCTCCCCAATGTGCTGCATAAGAAATCAGACATGTAGAGCATTTTGAATATTTTTGCAGAAATCTTTGTGTATTTTTTCCTTCATCCTTTCATTCTCCTGTTATTTTTAACACTTCAAATGTGCTAGTAGGAGACACTTGTATTGCTGAAAGACTAACATAGCAACATGGGACAACCATACTTTTTATTCCCAAATAAGAAGAGAAATAGTCCAATCTTTTTGAAATATTTGTATCAGACATCTTAGTGAAAAATGACTTGCTGAGGGATCTGAGACTACCACAGAGCAGAAGAACAATTGATGTGGGGCATTGCAAGAACTCTGGTTAGGTATGAAATGGAAAGGAAGTCTGTTTAAAAAGTGTTGCAAAAGATCTTGAGTATTAGCAGCATCAAGAGGCTTGATTTTTACAATTGAAGGACACTGTTCCTAGGCCTATGATCATAACTTATAGTTATATTTCATAATGTATAAAATAATGAGAATAAATATTCTAATTATGTAATATTTATCAGATGCATAGATAAAATAAACTAAACTGCTTCCCTTTCCAAATCATTTCATACTATAAGTTGAATAGAGTGGATGTGCATGAGAGAAATTAGCTTTTAAGCTATGGTATTTTTTGTTATGATAGCCTAAACAAAGAAAGCTAACCTAATGTAATACCAGATGGTTTAAATAACAGACATTTATCTTCTCAGACTTTTGGATGCCAGAAGCCCTAGATCAAGATGTCACAGGTTGGGTTTGTGCTGAAACCTCTCTCTGTGGCTTATGGATAACCGTCCTCGCATTACCTCTTCACAGGGTCTGCCCTCTCTGTGTGTACATTCCTGGTATCTCTGTGCTCTGATCCCCTCTTATTAGGACAGTGTTTACATTGAATTAGGACCCATCCTAGCAGTCTCATTTTAACTAAATCATGTCTCTAAAGGCCCCATTCCCAAATGCAATTGCATTCTGCGGTACTAAGGGTTAGGGCTTCAACAGATACTTTTGGAGGAGGGCACACAATTCAGTCCACAATAGTGTACATATACACTCCTAATTGGTTTCAGCCACTGTTAGTTTTTTAGTTTTGTTGTTAGCAATCATGTCTAATTACTAATTGAAACAAAGAGTGCATGTAGGCATATTATTTATAGATGTGTAGGATAACACCCCCCCAAAATTTAAACAGAAATAAAAAACTTTTTTTCTGGGGAATTAAACTGTATTATAAACCTCTCTATTCTATTCATTTTAAATTATATGTATGTAATATTTTTATTGAAAAATAGCAAATTAAAAATATTGTTCAAAATTATCAATAAACTGGTAGAACTGTTCTGCTGTATTTCAATGGTTTATTTTTAGGAAACACAATTGGGTACACATGTCAAATAAATATTCTCAGTTATTCTTTTTTATGGTTAGTATACTTTATAGTACTTTAAATTATATATATATATATTTAACCTAAATATCTGATTATCTGATTTTAGAGCAGTACCAATCAGTAGAAAAATAGTCTGTGAAGGCTAACCCATACAATAAAACCAAGGTGTAAGAAGAATTTATCCATGGTAATATTAAAAACAAAAATATATGCATCTTATTATATTGAAAAATAATACAATAATATTCTACTCATAATTGAGTGATCTATGAATTGCCTAGTGATCATAAGATAATTTATTATTTATAGCTTCTTTTCTTTTGTTTTTAATTTCACTCTACCTGATATTCTATCTGATCTCATTTTTAATTTAATTGACTTTTTCCCTTGAATAAAATTTACATAATGTTTTCTAATTTTTTCTTTATGAATCAGAAATTGAATTAATTATTTTTATATTTTATGAATTAATATTTTAAGTTTTTTTTTATTATCTCCTTTGTATTTATATCTTATATTTGATAAAGTATCCTGGCTGAAACATTGGTGTTACTAAAAAAAAATAAATATATATATATATATATATATATATATATATACTCTACCTTTTCTCTTCTCTCTCTCCCTAGTCCCACATATCAGACATCAATGGGTTCAAGAGACAATTTTATAAATTTTTTTCTTAAATTTAATAGATACTGTCAGTAACAAATGAGTTAATTTGTTAAAATTAAAACTTTTTTAAAACTTATTTAAAACTTCAGCCCTCCTAATCTCTGTAATTGATCATTTCCCTGTTTTCACATGTAGTCCTCATTTTTCTGCCATTTCTCCTATAAGGAAACTATGATTCAGAGGGATTGAGAAGTTTTAGGTCACATCATTTGTAAGTAATAAAATCATGATTCAGAATCAGAGGTTTTGAATTCAAAACACAATAGTAAATAGCACTTAACATCAAGGCACTTGCAATATCGTGAGGAAGAAGAAAATATAATAAATTGTAGTAAATATCAGTATGAAAAGGATGCTGGGAGTGGACAAAGAATAGGTGATTTGTGTTGGTAGGTAAGAGAAGGACTAAGAATGGGAAATTTCAGAAAAGTGTTAGGTGGGTGACAGGGAAGTAATAAATCAAGTCAAGGACACCAATATGAATAGAAGCTCAAAAGTTTATAAGTAAATACCATCTTTGGACAAAAGCAAACAATTTTGCACAGCCAAAACATACTATGGAAGGTGGAAGTGAGTAGAAGCAGATAAGGTTAGAGTAACAGGCTGAAATTCTGTCATAAGAAGTAATAAATGCTATGCTAAGATAATTGAACTTTTTATTTAAGCAAAGGATAGCCTATGGGGTGTTTTCCTTTTTTAAATAAGAATGATTTGATTTGACTTGAAATTATAGAAATAAATATAGATTAGAGATGAGAGAAAAATTGAACAAAGGAGACCAATTAGGAGAATATAATAAAACTTGAGGTATCTATTATAATAAAAGGGTAATATGCTAATTAGACCAGATGGCCTTCCTTCTGACAAAGCTGCAGTGGGCGGGGGCCGAGGCAGAGGCAGAGGTGGCAGAGGCCCCCAGCCATGGCGGCGACTGGTGCATTGGGCCTCTAGTATGATATAAAAGTCACAAAACAGGGCACTGGCTGGGAGTAACATGGAAGATGGGAAACATTTTAAAGATTGAATTGACAGGACATGCTGATTACCCAAGATAGAGAAAAGAGGTATGTGTGATTAATGGTAAAGACATTCACTGACATCCGGTATTTAATAGAGAGCAGGTTTTAAGCATGTTGAGTTTGAATGCTCTCATGACCTTTAGGCTGAAAAATTCAGTAGGTAGGTAAAAGTTCTTGAAGACTGTTGGGCAATGGAACTGATCATCTTATTTAAAACTAGAGGCCCAGTGCACAGATTTGTGCACCAGTGGGGTCCCTCAGGCTGGCCTGTGGGAGTTGGGCCAAAACTGGCTCTCCAACATCCCCTGAGGGGTCCTGGATTGTGAGAGGGGGCAGGCCAGGCTGAGGGACCCCACCAGTGCACGATCAGGGCTGGGGAGGGACAACAGGAAGGCTCCAGGGCATGTCCAGCTCATCTCACCCAGTCCCGATCAGCAGGACCACAGCAGCAAGCTAACCTACCGATCGAAGTGTCTGCCCCTTGGTGGTCAGTGTGCGTCATAGTGACTGGTCGAACGGTCGAACGGTCAGACACTTAGCATATTGTTTTTATTATATAGAATTTCAAACTCCCTAAATCATCAGCCATATTTTTCTCCACCATAATGTGTTTCATTCATTCTAAGAAATGCTTTTTTCACACATGAACACCTCTAACATTAGATGTGACTCACAATTTATGGAGTCTTACAATGCAATTGTACATAAGAAACAAAAAACTCTGATGAGTCTCGCAGTCAAAGGCATTTTATATTTGATGATGAATCACACCATATGATCTCCTCATTTATTTGTCGCTTTCTTTACTAGAATATAAGCTTCATGAGGATGAACTAGTGTTGCTCATTTGTTTTTGTTTCCTATTTTCTTCAGTCTGTATCTCCAGTGCCCTGAAATGTATCTGCTACATAGTAGGTCTGCAATAAATATCTGTTGAACAAATGAATGACTCAGAATCTTTCCATCAATTGAAATCGATAAAGTGTTGTGTTTTTTTTGTCAAAGGAGAGATTAAGTATATGTAGAAAAATGGAAGGAACTGAATGCTGATAACTTTTAACAAAGTTTAGGAAATGCAAAGTGCTTGCCTATATAGTGAAGATATGTATGGGAAGTGAGAGGAGATTCTATATCACTGGGAATTAGCATAAAAAGGCAGGCACTTAGATAAAGAGTGGGATGAATAACATACCTCAGTAATTTAGAATTCTTTTTAGAAGTCCTAAGCAAGATTTTAGGGATGGTTTTTGAAACAAATTTTAGCCCATACTTAAAAGAAAGAAGTTGTCCTAATCACAGATTTATATAAATTAGACAAGATAATAACATCATTTAATTCTACTTGTAACCACCTAAAGCTATTAAATATATTTAAAAGCTACACACACATACACCCACACACACATACACACACATGAATAAGTTAATACATGAGGAAGAAGCTCAACTTAAGTAATTGAAAGTCTTTCTCAAGAGAAAACCAGTTTATGCTGTTGCAAAGGATACACTTAAAATCAGCAGTTAAGAGGAAAATTTTGGTTCAAAAAGGAAAGAATGTTCTAATAACTAAAGCTGATCATCATTGACAAGAAGTGAATAAAAAATATATCAAATGTTTAAACAGAGGCTGAATAGTCTTTTTAGTGCATGGTATAGGTATATATGCAGTCTCTTTTACTGTAACATGTTTCTGTAATGCAAAATAGGATGGCAAATAGCAACACCCCCACCCCTTTACATATAAGGGGAATAGCTTCAATGTAATATGGCGGTTGCATTGGTTCACATGTGATTTTTCTAAGGATGTTAATGATTTTAGCCTCCTAAAAGTGCAAAGTAAATTGAGACAGTGAACCTGTCATCCACAGAAGCATACAGTGTTGTACAAGTCATCTATTTTCCTTTTGATCTTCCCCTGAGGTACCGATGGCTTCATGCTTAGTCCTTGAAGAGCTCATTGCACAATTTTTTCTATATTTATTGCTTGTCACCATAACTCAGTCGACTCGCCTTTCTCAGGGTTCAAGCCATCTGTTCCTAACCCGTTTTCCTTCAACACTATTTGAATGCATGCTCTTGCAGATCAGCATTTTGGGGGAATATTACTTCACATTATTGTATTGGATAAGAGGTTTGGACAAATGGACTCTCAAACTTGGAGTTTTCATGACTAAAGAAGTCCCTGTCTAACCAGATTGAATATATGTTAATTAATAAAGACCAAAGAAATCTGGGATCACTGATCTTATTTGTGTTTATTTTGCTCAAATCTGAAAGTTAATTTTAATATTTACTAGTAAGTATAAACTAAGTTTGAATTTGGTAAATGTTATTATTAAGACTATAAATGAATGTCAGCTTCCTTTAAAAAATAAGCTTTACCAAACAAAATAGGCCCATTTCTATAATTTTAGGCTGTAAACAGACAGCTGTTAGTACTTCCATTAATTATCTCATATACATGGGTTGTTCTTTAGACATTAAGAATAGTGCTGATAATTCTTTGTGAGTTTACTGAGGGAATGCAGTGAATAAAGAAAACCCATACTTCAAATTTAACAATCTATTTGTTTGAAGATTGTCAGTGTTTGCTTCTTCCAATAATGCTGGTATGTAAAAATTCATCAGTCTAAAGACTTTGCCTTCCCCTATAATATTATTGTTATGAGACAAAAAAAACAACAAAAAAAAATCCAAACTGTTTGCAAATCACATACTTCAGATCAACACACAGGTACTACTTTACTAGTAGACTGTAACATTAATTTGTTTTGTGAGCCAGGAGCTAGGAGAATTACTCATCTGGTAATATTGAAAATGCTAACAATCTGTAGTACTTTATAAATTGGAAGAATTGCCTGCATTTCTTCAGAACCTGCTTGTTTTTCTATCTTAGAACAACACAGCGAATCTATCCTTCTCTACTAATAGACTGATTTTCTGTAACACTCCTTTGGGAGTATTTTCCCACTTGTTAAATTGTTGCCTGATGGGACATAATAACATTGGTATACCAAATAAAAAAACACACAAAAAAAACTATAAAAAAGACAGTGATAATAGCAAATCACCATTTAGTACAGTGGAAAGAGATGGGACTGGGAGTTGGGATCTGTGTCTACCCCCAATTTTTCCACTTATTGACTCAGTTCATTCTCTTTATCTCTCTGGACTTCTGTTTGTTTATTCATAAAATGAGTTAAAACTAGGTCAGCAATTCTTAAACTGAGATGGCATCAAAATCACTGTGCAGCTTTCAAACTACAAGCAAGTCATTCCCTTTCAAACTTTAGGGTCAGAATTTATAATGGTGGGCCTATTCATAAGTATTTTTATAAAGTGTCATGGGTTCCATCTATGTACACTGCCAGCTAAGAAACCTAATTATTTTCAAAGGACTTATCTGACTTTATCCTATACTAGAAGCCCGTTGTACGAAGTTTTGTGCAATAGACCTTCCTTTACCTGGCTGCCGGCACCAGTTTTCCACCAGCAGCAGTTTTCCTCTGGCCACCCGCCTATCGGAGCACCTCCCGATCGGAGTTCCTCTCGGGGTGGCCGATCGCGCTGGCGGGAGGCACTCCGATTGGCGGGTGGCCAGAGGAAAACTGCTGCTGGCGGAAAACTGGTGCTGGCAGCCATGCAATTGGCCACCCCGAGTTCTGCCACCGGCGCCTTCCGCCGGCTCTATTGGTCCTCCTGCAGTGCCGGCCGTTGGGGCCTGTGGGAGGAATGGGGGGCGGGGACTCGTGAGTCGCTCATCCTGTCAGCCCAATTGGCCACCCCAAGTCCCGCCCCCAGCCTGCCGCCGGCCCAATCATGGGCATAGCGGAGTGATGGTTATTTGGATACTTCCCTTTTATTAGGTAGGATAATAAAGAGGTAATATGCAAATTGACCATCACTCCAACAGACAAGATGGCCACCCACATGTGGTCAAAGATGGCTGCTTCCATGTGGACACAAGATGGATACCACAAGATGGCCAGCAGGAGAGGGCAGTTGTGGGCAATCAGACCAGAAGGGGAGGGCAGTTAGGGGTGACTGGACCAGCAGAGGAGGTCAGTTGTGGGCAACCAGGCCTACAAGAGGAGGGCAGTTGGGGGTGACCGGGCCTGCAGGGGAGGGCAGTTGGGAGGGACCAGGCCTGCAGGGGAGGGCAGTTAGGGGTGACTGGGCTGCAGAGGAGATCAGTTGGGGGCAACCAGGCCTGCAGGGGAGGGCAGTTGGGGGCAACCAGGCCTAACAGGGGAGAGCAGTTAGGGGTGACCAGGCCAGCAGGGGAGAGCAGTTAGGGGTGACCAGACCAGCAGGAGAGGGCAATTAGGGGTGACCCGGCTGGCAGGAGAGGGCAGTTAGGGGCAACCGGGCCGGCAGGGGAGGACAGTTAGGGGTGACCAGGCTGGCAAGGGAAGGAAGTTAGGGGTGACCAGACCAGCAGGGGCAGGCAGTTGGGGGTGACCAGGCTGGCAGGAGAGGGCAGCTAGGGGCAACCAGGCTGGCAAGTGAGGGAAATTAGAAGTGACCAGGCCAGCAGGGGAGGGCAGTTGGGGGCAACTGGGCCGGCAGGGGAGGACAGTTAGGGGCGACCAGGCTGGCAAGGGAGAGAAGTTAGGGGTGACTGGACCAGCAGGGGAGGACAGTTAAGGGCAATCGGGCTGGCAGGGGAGCAGTTAGGGGCAATCAGGCAGGCAGGCAGGCAGGCGAGCAGTTGGGAGCCAGCAGTCCCTGATTGTGAGAGGGATGTTCGACTGCCCACCAGGTTCAGGCCTAAACAGGCAGTCGGACATCCCTCAAGGGGTCCCAGATTGGAGAGGGTGCAGGCTGGGCTGAGGGACCCCTTCCCTCCGTGCACGAATTTTGTGCACCAGGCCTCTAGTATTTTTATAATTCTATATATGACATATTAGCATTAGAATAATAATTAAGGTATCAAGTGACTATACCAACTTAAATCTAATTCATGGGATTTTAAAATCCAGTTGTATATCAGTAATATGATACAACCAGTATGAAAAATATCAGTTATTATAATGCATGTGGCATAGACTCTTCAACCAGATCAATGCTATAAAAGGGAATAAGAGTTTTGAAGGGGAGAAAATTTATGGGGGGAAAATAGAGAAAGCAGCTTGACAAGCAACATTCCCTTTCCCCTCAAGGGGCAGGAATGAGCTGAGCTCCTTAACTAAGAAAGAATAGGCTTCAGAAAGACCTCTTGCTCAGATCCACCATGGTCTGAAGTGTGGTGGCAAAAAACAAGTGTGCTATGGCAATAAAAACATCAGCAAACAATGCTGCCTTGGTATCAACTTGCTTTCCAGAATGTGTCAGAGCAAAGAGTGAACCCTAGAGGAGGGAGACAAAGATATTTCAAATGTCCACCTAAGAACTCTCTCTGAGAACTAAAGGGATTTCAACAACAGGATTCTAAGTATGTGGTGGAGAACATGAGTGGAGAGTAGCCAGCCTATGGATCAGAAAATCTTGTTACTGTGTGAGTATTATACATGAGAGCACCCCACGACACAAAAATATGTCAGGCCCTGAGCCCAGAAAGCTACTAAGTCAAGTAAAAACCTCTTTCTCTCATGCTGTTCCTGCTTCGGCTGGTAGAGCAGCTCTCTTATTGAGAAGGAAGTTATCTTAGAAAAGGCACCAAAGCCAATATGTCCCCTTTCTCAAAGACAGGCAGATTGCAAGTACTTTCTCAGCCCTGGAAAGTAGGATGGCCCCTAACTCTGCAGGACCAAAGCAAGAGCACAATGGAGGCCCCCGTGCTATAGGTCAAATATTAAACTTATACATCAAGCTAACTGTTTAGTATAATACGATCTCTTGTCCTGCGTTGTCAAATCATTCATAAGGATGATGTAGAACGAATATGTTTAAACTCATGATTTTATTTTTTTGGAAGTTGGCACAATATCAAAGATGATAGATTTGGCCAGTGTCCATAACTGGGTATTCAGATGCTGGGCCAGCAATGTTAGGATAAGTAATAATAATAAAAAAATCTGTAAATTATTACATGTTTTAACTTAAAATGTGTTTTTATTGCCTTTATTTCAGCAAAATCACTAATTATCATATTTAACATTTTTCATATTAAGTGATTTGTTGACCATAATGCCATATTACATAACCTTTTTTGAGTTATTATAGATTTGTTTTGTTTTTAAATTATTATTTCAATGCAGAGAAAAGTCATTTGGCTGATTGCAGCAACTTAAGATAATAAAATTATTAAAGCATTGTTTTATAAGAATAAACATGATATGTTCAAGGATTGTGATGCACCTAACGTAATAACTTGTTATAATGAGAAATATAAGATATTTTATATATTTTAATATATCTTATATATTATCAGTTTTTAGTCACTGTCTGTGGGTTTTGGATCAGTGGACCCACAGCTGCAGCATTTCCTTGAGGTGTAGACTCAGAAGCAGCACTTCCAGCAGCTGGTACACCAGATGCCAGAACTTTGCTGGGAGCAGCTCATGGACAAGCCTGGGCCAACGTTAGACGGTTGGGCTGAGGCCTGTTTTGTGAACTGTGTTGAGTGCTTCATTGACACAAGCCAATTCATGTTACATCAACTGGGACCCACCCAGACATCCAAGCCCGTCTTTGCAGAGAGCCTTTCTGAGTTCAGCATTAGCTTTATAGAAAATGATGGTAGTTCAAGAGAGGAAGAACATTTTCTTTGGGATGGTTGAAGAAAAGGCTATGGGGGAATTAGCTGTCACTCTTGGGACATCCGGTCATCTGATAACAAACAAAGACCAATTTGTATGTGGTTGGAGTTGGAGGGTCTATGTGTATTTGGTTGTATTTTTTTAATGTTAATCTTGTGAAAGCACTTGACAGATGAATGGAAAACTTTACTAGATGCATATTACTGTATGTGGGACTATGCTTTTATTTTAATCCAAGTCTCATTAATCACTTCCTATAATTTGGATAGTGGGACGGCTTTCTGTAATTTTACAGTAGGGTCACATGGGTAAAATCTGTCATTTACAAGGATTTATTTCAGATTTCTGAAGACACTGACATACATCTCAGGTGTATCTGAGAAAGGGTGGCAAAGTAATTTGTAAGCCTCCCTATTTAGTATTTTGACCATCAGTATTGGGGAAAAAACATTTATGGAATATTCTTATAATACAGTTTTGCTTTCCAAACTATCTCCTTTCCTTATACTGTGACTTATTTAAATATTTATATAAAGTATGGCCTTGATGTAGTATAGGTAGCCTGTGTGTAGAGGCCTTAAATAGAGAAATCTAGCCAGTGAACAAAGATGTGACTAAATACGTTGTAAAGATTTAGGCCTGTTAAATACTAAAAGCAGTTTCAGGTAAAGGTGCATGCCTAGTTCTAACCAGTATAGATTCCATTTGCTATGTTCTTTTGATCACTGAAATAAGAGCTTCTACAAGATTTTTTTAAAAAGGGATGTGACAAATAGGTAATAAAGTTGTGTTCATCATATTCTACAGATTATGTGCTCAACATACCATTATAAATACATAGCATTTTTGCATTAAGAGTTTTTTATCTAAGACAGAAACATTCACTGATGGATGAACCATCAATTCAAAGACCAATTGCTTTTGTATCAACATACAATGCTTGGTAATTCTTAAAAGTATTGCAACATCCAAGAAGTCCTTATGCTACTGGCATAAAGTTTAAGAATGCTTTAAGATTTTATGATATATATGAAACTGATCTTAAATATATATATATATATACACACACGTATATATCAGACCCTTCCCTTAAGGGAATAGTTTCCAGACTGGTAAGTATCTCATGAAGGTTTAATACCAATTAATCACTTGTGAGAAATAAATGGTCAAACACAATCAGAGTTCTATATATATTGAGAGATAATGATGTATCCAGTATTATTCTAGCAATTTAAAATACATCAATGAGCAAAACAAAAACCCTAAACTTATAAAGCTTATATTGTAGAAAAAGGCAATAAACTGAAAAGATTGTTGTTAAAATGAATCATTTTACTCCCCAACAAAACTTTGTAGTGTCTCACCATCTTTTGGGTAAAAAAAGTTATATAACCAGGAAAAAATGTGAAATTTTACAGATGTGTGAAATTTGTAACTCAGAATTGTAACACTCATTGTCCTTTTAGGGTATACATATTGAAATAGGAATGTTTAGGGCTGAAAAAGGCAGGTTTAGGGAATTTTTAAAATTAAGGGGGTCCACAGAAAAAACACAGGGCTACAGAGATGCAAAAGATTACATTTCCGTAAGACAGGGAGCAGGGAGCCAGCAGAAGTTACATTTCCATAAGCTAAAGGAACTGGGAGTAGCCAAAGGTCTATATTTACAAAATAAAGGAGGGAGGCCTCACCTGTCCTATGTGAGGTTTCACCTTTGAGCTCACGTGTTGCTATAGTGACCAAATCAAAGAGGAATAGTGGCTAATCAGAGGGGTTATCGAGGCACAAAAACTGTAGCCCTTACAAACGATGGGAAAAGGAACTCCGTGGGACTCTTTCCTCCTCCCCACGTGGGAGTCTGTGCTTGTTCTTCAATAAATTTCTACCTTTGCCATACCATCTTCCATCCATGGTTTCATTCTTTGAATGAAAGAATCTGGGGAAGCCATCCTGCCCAAGGGAACACCGTGGATTCCAGTTCAAAAATCCCGTATCAATATTATTTATTTACCTGGAAATCCCTGAAGTTCCCTTTCAGAATTTGATAGATAGAAGATCTCATGTTTTCAACAGCAAAATAATAATTTTAAGAACTTAAACCAACTTAATATAATAGTACACATATATTTTAATTATAAACTACAAACAGACTTCTTTTGCCTTAATAAAAGAAAGAAAATGTTGAGAACAGAATCATGATAAGTAATGTGAAACCTGAGGTCCTGATAGAAATTAAATAAGAATCCTATTTTCATCTCCTTATATCTATCATGAAAAGAAATGTCAGGTGAAATTTGTTTAAGGGTCATTTCATGGATGGTTTGTTTTTAACCTTCCATGGCTTTGGAATTAGATGTTTAAATATTGCAGCAGAACTTAGACAAGATTCTTCCAACACCCCCCTTTGCTGTTCTAGAAATGCTTAAGGAGTCAGCCTGCTGAAATGGGAAATAGCCAGTGCATTTCTAGCCAGATCAGTGAGAAGCACAAGCAGCTGGTGAACAGACTGCATCCAGGGGCCCAGTGGACTCTGGGAGAAATGGAAAAGTTTTTGAGGGGTGGCAGAGGCCTTTAAAAGTCAGATGGACACCCTTCTGTTGAGGAGGGAAGGCTGTTCTTCTTCCTAATGAATAAAGGATAGCAGGAAGGCATTCCTGCCAGTCATTGAAATTTGTTGAGAATCTACTATTTGCCCGCTGATGGAGATATCAAATGAACAAAATCAAAATGACTGTTGCTCTCCTGGGTTGTGAAGTGCTTATAATTCTCTGAAATAAATACTCATAAACTGGTCTTTGATAACAAGAACATCCCCCAGTCAGAAAATGCTCTTCATTTTATTGAGTAGTGATGTGGTAAAGTGTAGTTTGTGGTCTTTTGATTTCTTTTCTGAGTTTCCTAAATCAAATTTGGGAAATAATGAAGCTTGTTAACATATGAAGTACCCTTTAAGAAAACTATTTTGATGTAGACTTGGTTCTCCCTTAATGGTATTATGAGAGAGGTTTTACTCCATTAAGTTGCAAATCCTAAACTATTATAAATCTTTCTATTGAAGGAATATGCTAAGGGCTCTGCATAAATTTTTCTGGACAAAAAGAGATTTGCTACACAGTGTTAAATGAACCTCACAGTGAACCGATGGAACAGCAAATATTTTTTCCTGTAGGGAGAATGCAATCTTACAGAGGTATTCCTGCTCAATTCTCACAGTGAATGTTTTTTTGCTTTGTTATGTTTAGTTTAAAAACCATATTTTTAAAAGCAACAAAAAATGAAAGCAGAGCTAAGAACCAGGATCTGCAGTCATTAATCCTATTTTCATTTGAGAATGAGGGTGAATTCTCAGAATATCTCAACCACTCTCTCATGAGGGTTTAATAATACCTGGAACATTGATCACAAGTTACATTGAAAAATGTAACTTATTGGAATCAGTACCACTTTGCTGTGAATCATTTTATTCTTTCAACTACAATGGAGGTAACCTAGATTTCTTTAGCTGCCAGCCACTGGAGAAAACCCAATGTATTTACTCTCTGGGGTTAGATAAAAAATTATCCCAGTTTTCAAATTGTTGTTACTGACGTCAGCTGATGCCACAATTGGAGTTAGAGGTAGCGAATGCACAGATGCAACAGGGACCAAAGTGTTCTGAGCCCATAAAGATGTCAAAAAAGAAAAGGATAAATACCAGTAAGTGATCATCTTACTCTGCAAAATTCAAAATGAATGTAATCAGCTATGCAAAAGAGCATGGAAAGAGAGCTGTAGAGAGACAATTTGGACTTCCTCCCACTGAGTGTATGATCAGATAGTAGAGAAAACAGGAAAAACAACTCCTTCAGATGCCAAAAAAGAAGAAGGCCTTACGAGGAAAACAAGAAAAATGTTTAAAATATTGATTTTTTAAATTTTGGGTTGGAAAAGTGGGGGGCGTTTTATACATGGGAGCGTCTTATACACAGAAAAATATGGTACATCTGTCAGAGTTCTAGAAATTGAAACGATAGGCTCTGGCTTTAAATTGTTATCCTTACAATGTGCAGAGGATAAAAGACATGGCTTAATTTTTTAAGACAAAAAGTAAAAACTATAGGAAAATAACAAATTTATAACTATGAAAATTGAAAATAGAATCATTAAAATAAAGTATCAGTGGATAAATATAAACAGAAAAAGTCAAAGAGAAAATAAGAAATCAAAAGATAGGCTAGAAGAAAGTAACTAGAATAAAATGTGACAGGACAGAAAAGTAGAAATTACAATAGTGAATATAGTGAGAATCTCTAGGATTTATATAATTTGGATTCTAGAAAAAAAATAAAAATGAGATAAAAGTAATATTTACCAAGATAAAACCAATCAACTTTCCAAACTGATGAAAGACACTGTATTACAAACTTAAGATGTCCTATGATTTCCAAGAAGGTTACAAAAGGAATGAAGAAAGGAGGGAAGAGGAAGAGAAAGTTTTCAACTAAGCATACCATGGTAAAATTTCCCAAAGCTAAAGATGAAGAAAATGCCTTAAAAGCAGCCAGAGAAAGATTATTTTACGTCCAAATGAGCAAAAATTGTAGTTAACAGTTGCCTTTTCAACAGAGATAATAAAAGACATAGATAAGGAACATAAAGCAAATAACTTACAAAGTATAGTTCTCAAAAAATTATGCAAGAATGAAATAAAAATAGGTATTTTAGAGAAAAATAAGAGAACTCATAACTAGAAGACATTCAGTAAAGCAAAGATAATTTTTTTCTCTTTTTTCCTTTTTATTGTTTAAAGTATTACATATGTTTCCTTTTTCCTCCATCAACCTCCCCCCAGCCACCTCCATCCCCTAGTACATGCCCTCACCACCACCCCTAGTGTCTGTGTCCACTGGTTATGCTTATATGCATGCATACAAGACTTTGGTTGATCTCTTACCCCACCTTCCCACTGAAGTTTGACAGTCTGTTCGATGCTTCTCTGTCTCTGTATCTATTGTTGTTCATCAGTTTATGTTGTTCATTATATTCCACAGATGAGTGGATCATGTGATATTTATCTTTCTCTGACTGGCTTATTTCGCTTAGCATAATGTTCTCCAGGTTTATCCATGCTGTTGTGAATGGTAAGAGTTAATTCTTTCTTACAGCAGTGTGGTATTCCATTGTATAGATGTACCACGGATTTTTGATCCACTCACTTGCTGATGGGCACTTAGGTTGTTTCCAAATCTTAACTATTATAAACTGTGCTGCTAGGAACATGGGGGTGCATATGTCCTTTCTGGTTGGTATTTCTCCTTTCTTGGGATATATTCCTAGAAGTGTGATTACTGGGTCAAATGGGAGTTCCATTTTTAACACTACCCAAAGCAATCTATAGATTCAATGCAACCCTCATTAAGATATCAATGGCATATTTCACAGACCTAGAACAAACTCTCCAAACATTTATATGTAATAAAAAAAGACCCTGAATAGCCGCAGCAATCTTGAAAAAGAAGAACAAAGTTGGAGGGATCACAATACCAGATGTCAAGCTATATTACAAAGCCACTGTTCTCAAAACTGCCTGGTACTGGCACAAGAACAGACATATAGACCAATGGAACAGAATAGAGAACCCAGAAATTGACCCAAGCCATTATTCTCAGTTAATATTTGACAAAGGAGGCAAGAGTATACAATGGTGTCAAGACAGTCTCTTCAATAAATGGTGTTGGGAAAATTGGTCAGATACATGCAAAAAAATGAAACTAGACCACCAACATACACCATAAACAAAACTGAACTCAAAATAGATAAAGAACAAATGTAAGACAGGAAACCATAAATATCTTAGAAGAATCCATAGGCAGCAAAATATCAGACATATGTCAAAGCAATGACATATGTCTTTACTGACACAGCTCCTAGGACAATGGAAACTTAGGAGAAAATAAACAAATGGGACTACATCAAAATAAAAAGCTTCTGCACAGCAAAAGAAACCATCAACAAAACAACAAGAAAGCCCACTGCATGGGAGAACATATTTGCCAATGTTATATCTGATAAGGGTCTAATCTCCAAAATTTATAAGGAACTCATACATCTTAAAAAACAAACAAACAAACAAACAAAAGATAAACAATCCAATCAAAAAATGAGCAAAGTACTTAAATAAACACCTTTTGAAAGTGGACATACAGAAGGCCAAGAGACACATGAAAACATGCTCAAAGTCACTAATCATCTGAGAGATGCAAACAAAAACGACAATGAGGTACCATCTCACACCTCCAGCCACAGAGGTCACGGTACTCCTGCTATTACTTTTGTTTCATACCACTGTGTTTGTAAAGAGATACTTGGCATGATTCTAGTCTTCTTAAGTTTACTAGGACTTCTTTTGTGACATATAATATGATCTATCCTGGAGAGTGTTTCACGTATGCATTCTGCTTCTGTTGAATATACAACTTCTTTTCAGTTCTCTGCATGAAGCAAAACCACATCCTGCCCTGACATAGGAATTAACTTACATGATACAGAGATCTTTTACTTTGAATTCAAAATATGCATTGTTTCTAAGTTTTGGATTGTCTCCATTAGGATGAGAGGGAATGTATCCTGATTATGTAAGGTTGCATGAAACAAGTATTTGCAGAAATTGAATATGGTCTCTGGGAGGCTGTACTATTCTTCAATATCAAATTCATCTCTTTTTAAGGATGATTTTACATTTCTTGCTCTTTGAAATCATACAAGACTGTATGACAGTTTTGGCCAATGAAACATGACTAGAAATGACATATGCCATTTCCATATAAAAGCTTTAAGAATTGGTGTGTCCTTTATTAATTTCTCCTCATTCTTCACCACTGTTGCATTAGACAACATGCCAAATAGTAGCTACTCAGTTTGACCCTATCGTGGAGTAAGGATGACAACTGAAGTGGTGAATCACCAGTTAATATGCAGTGGACATGAAGCAAGAGTGAAAAATAACCCTTTGTTGATTTAGACCACTGAAATTTTGAGAATTTTATTATCCTGGCATAATCCAGCAAATCTTGATTGACACAAATCCAAATGTCAGGTAAAAATATTCTATAATTATACAATAGAATACTATATAGGAATTAAAATGAACTAACTTCCCAAGTGAAGATTAATTTCCATAAATATAATATCAAGCCATATTAAAAATTTCATTTTATATAATTCAGACAGGCAGAACTAGCATATAATGTTGCCATGTAAGCTTACAGGTAAGCCTATAAAGAAAATTTAAGAAGTGACTAACATAATAGTTATCTTAAGTGGCAGGGAACATCCTATATAATAAAAGTGTAATATGCAAATTGACCAAATGGCGAAATGACCAGTCAGCAGGGAGCAGGGCCAGCGAGCAGGCAGTGCCAGGCCAGCAGGTAGAGGGAGGGAATGGCAATGGGGGGACGGTGACCAGTGGTGGTGGAGGGGCGATGAAGGGGACAGGCATCATCCCCTGATTGGCCCATCCAGTTGCCTCCCGCAGAGGGAGGGCGGGTGGCAATGGTGGGGTGATGTGGGTGACACCATCCCCTGACCCCTTGTCTGGTCTCCTCCCGCAGAGGGAGGCTGGGTGGCAGCAGTCGTGGGGTGATGAGGACGGCACCATCCCCTGATCACCCGTCCAGTCACCTCCCACAGAGAGAGGCCAGACTGTGGCTTAGGCCTGCTCCCTGGGGGAAGCAGGCCTAAGCCATCAGTAAGACATCCCCTGAGGACTCCTGGACTGTGGGAGGGTGCAGGCCAGACTGAGGGATCCCCCTCAGTGCAAGAATTTTTGTGCACCAGGCCTCTAGTTAAGTACTATAATTGGGAAGAAATGTGTAAGGGACTTGTAGGATGCTATTTCTTGATACAAATGTTAGATTTTAAATGTATTTGTTTGGTGATAATTTTTTGAGCTATTCAGTTAAAAATAATTTGAAAAAGTGGTTGTACAGAAGTAGAAGGTAAAGCAGAACAACACCTCTCTCTCTCTCTCTCCCAAATCAAGAAATAAAAGGGAAAGTCATTATACTAATTAGATTTTTATATTTTAATACCTCAGCATTCTGATAAGTCTCATCAATAGAAGCAAGACCAAAGATGTGGGTTAATCACCTATACTAACTTATAAACACATATATAAAGGAATGCCAAGCATCTCATATGACTTTAAAATTACTAGTGATTTTCAAATATGCTTTGACCCTCTAATGATTGCTTTGAAGCTCGAAAACAGATACTCTAAATAAGATTAATATGTAGCCACATTCTCAGTCAGTTTCTTTTAGTATTTAACTTTGAGCTGTTAAATGAAGAAAAGGTCACCATTTGTTTTACTTTATTGAGTAGGAGAAATCTATATGATTTTTTTTAAACAACCAGTTGTTCCCTAGCAAAATTCTTAGAATATTATTTATATCTTCTTGCCATTTATAAGCATTAGTTAATGAAAAACTTTGTTATGTAGGATTGTGACTGTCAGCTGTTTCTGCAAAATTAACCACAATAAAAAAAAATGTTTTCAGTGCTCTAAAATAAAATAAACAAACTGTGATAACACGTTGGTCAGACCTTGTTACACAATGAAAGTCAATTTCAAAAATGATCCCCTGTTTCTGAAATGAGTTCTATCTCTTTCCCCTACATTCAAAACTACCCAACTTCTGAATACAAAAGATATTTCCTTTTTTAGTTCTGACATTAACCTGAACATATTCTGTTTATCCAATAAGATATACCATTATAGACTCATGAATTTACCCTACATATTTACCTTATGTGTTTCTATTATTATATCTTTGTTTATAAACATTACATAAAAATACATAACCATTATTTTCACCTCATTAATATTAAAATTTGGATTATCCAGAGTAACTTAAATGATGCTTTTATTTGGGATACTATTACAAAACAGTGAGTAATTAACTACAGTTGAAGGTGGTGAGCAGTGGTTGGATCCTGAATGTAATTATAGGGTATGCTAAGGAGAATCAAGAGTAAGTCCAAATTTATTTGCCAGAGTCACTAAAAATATTAAATTGGAGTGGAAACAAAAATAGATTTTTGTCTATTTGTTTGGAAAATAGAATGCTTAGAATTGAGGTTACAAAAATTGCATATTTTTACAACTATAAGGTTTACATAGGATCTCAACAATGAGTGCCCTAGTTGGGATAGAGAACAGGATTATTAAAGGAAAGTAGGTTAAGAAAATGAATAACTGAGTTATCAAAAGGATAATCTACATCAAGATGGAAAGTATGATGAGTAAAGAAAGAAAGGTTTTCGAAGAGATTAATAGTGTGTTTAGAACTAAATTTTCTATAGGAGAGGAATGTCCTTAAAGCCTGGAAGACCTCCAAGATGGCACAAGGTACAGTGTAATTAGATGGCATAAATTTCCAAGCTGGATTTATTGAGAGGAAGAAGTCTGACAGGAGGCAAAATGGGGAAAGGAAGTCATCCAGTGCCCTTCAGGTCTGAGGTAAGAGGGTTGTAGGAAAAAGAAAATATTTACTTCAGGAAAGCACTGTAGGAGAATGAACTGCTGTAGAAAGTAAAGGTATATTCATAAAAGAGAGTAGGACATTCTGAATTTTGTTAATTACTGACCATGAGGTCCAGAATGTGCAATGAAAGGGTGTCAGAGGCTGTGGAAGATGGGTTTTTCAAAGAGGTTGAATGTAAGTTTTCAACATAGGTTGAATATAGTTTTTGAAAATATAATTATGAGGGATGTTCTGACTGTGATGAGATTAGTTTGAACGGTCTCCAGATTTATAATTGTCTGAGGCTATGCATTTTTAGAGGTGGAGGTGGAAATTCTTGTCAATTACACGCAAAGTTCTGGTTCTGTCATTTGACTTCTGCTGGGATTTATATATTGACAAAAAGTCCCACATACTCCAAACATGGGTTACCTATTAATTTTTGGCCATGGAATATTAGCCAACTAAGCATCAAATTCACTCATTCATTCATTTCACAAAGGTTTTTGTTTGTTTGTTTGTTTATTGAGTGGCCTCAGTACTGAAGGTAGAGTAATGAGCAAACAAAAAATTCCTGCTACTAATAATGGGACTTAGATTTTAGTTGGGGGCAGGGATAGAGGTGATATAAAAATATCAGATAATAATAGGCATAAAACTAAAGCAAGGTATGTGATAGACTATTATCAAGGAGCTATTTTAGATGACGACATCAGAGAAGGCCTTTCTGGAGAGGTAAATTTTAACATAAAACTGAATGAAATGAGAGGGTGAGCTATGTGATACCTAGAGTAAAAGCCTTGCAGCAGGGGGGAAAAAAATTGTGCAAAAACCCCATGGCAAGAATGTGTTTGGCATGTTTGAAAATGTGGCTGTAAAATGAACTTGGGTAGGGAGGGTGAGTAGAGACAAAGTAATAGCCTATGAGTCAGAGAAGACTCAGGTTCTATAACTCAGAATTTCCCCGTTTCAGCACTATTAACATTTGTACTGACCTGTGTACTGTGGAAAGATTTTCAGCAGCTCTGGTCTATACATACTAGATGCCAGTATACCCCTTCCTCAAGTTGTGACAACCAAAAATGTCTCCAATCATTGTGAAATACCCCTACAAGGAACAGTAGGGTCAAAGTTGCCCCCAGTCAAGAACCACTACTGTAGAATTTAAGGGAATCATTAGGGGTTTTGTGAAGAAAAAGGGGAAAAAATCTGATTTAAATATTTAAAAGATAACTCTACTAGTGATAGCTGTGTGGAAATTTAATTATAGGAGATAAATAGTGGAAACAAGCTTAATATTTCAGGTAACCTTTCTTTCTTTCTTTTTTCTTTCTTTCTTTCTTTCTCTCTTTCTTTCTTTCTTTCTTTCTTTCTCTCTCTCTCTCTTTCTCTTTCTTTCTTTCTTTCTTTCTTTCTTTCTTTCTTTCTTTCTTTCTT
Organism: Ia io; assembly: GCA_025583905.1. NCBI lineage: Eukaryota > Metazoa > Chordata > Mammalia > Chiroptera > Vespertilionidae > Ia > Ia io. Next base: position 90,080,746 of record JAJQQW010000002.1, on the reverse strand, counting down.
TCTTTCTTTCTTTCTTCCTTTCCTTCCTTCCTTCCTTCCTTCCTTCCTTTCTTTCTTTCTTTCTTTCTTTTTTCTTTCTTTCTTTCTTTCTTTCTTTCTTTCTTCTTTCTTTCTTTCTTTCTTCTTTCTAGGAATCTAGGTGAACAAAACGGTATATTAATTAGGATGGTGTTGAGTTGCATTGGCAGAGGTGATGCTAGTGCTGCAACAGTGAGACATGGTTACAGTGAGAATATCTTTTGCAGTTATGGCCAGCAGGGCTTCTTCATGTCTTTGGGAAAGTGGAATGCCCAGATTTTTACTTCAACATTTGACTATCACTTACTAAGATGTGAATAACTGGGAAAGGGAGTGGGAGAAAAGATTGTGGTGGGGATGGAGGAGTCAGGAGTTGAATATAAGATGCCACTGAGAAATTCAAGTAGATAATTGTGTACAAATTTCAGGGAAGTAATGGAGCTGGAGATGTAAATTTTGGGTAGATCATTTCAGATCAAATAGAGTAGCACAAACTGAGTGACTTCAACATAGTCTCACAGTTTTGGAAGTCAGAAGTCCAAAATCAGTGTGCCATTGGTAAAGTGGTTCTGAAGGTTATGAGGAAGAAATGTTTCATGCCTCTGCCCCAGCTTCCAGTGGTTTGCTGGCAGTTTTTGGTTTTCATTGGCTTATGCAGGCCTCCCCGCATCTCTGTCTTCACCTTCACATGATTTTCTCCCAATGTGTGTGTTTGTATCTAAATTTACTCTTTTTTATAAGGACACTTGTTATTGGATTGAGACCACCACTTCAGTATTACCTAATTTGTAACTTAATTACGTATGCAATGACCCAAAAAAGTTTAACCAACACATCTACATATATAAAAGCCTAATATGCAAAGTGTCCACTCAGGAGTTCAACAGACTGGAGTTTGATCGCTCGCTATGACATTCACTGACCACCAGGGGGCTGCATGGAATGAAGGAAGGCCCCAGCCGGCAGCCGCTAGTGACCCTACCTGTCCACAAATTTTGTGCACTGGGCTCTAGTTTGAAAATAATATGTGTCACCAGAAAATTAGCAACTCATTTAAGGGTAGCAGAAAAATTTTTCAAAATTAAGTTACATTCTGGCCTTCAAAACTGCAAGACAATATGTTTCTGTTATTTACTAGTAAGCCACCCAGTATTTGGTAGCCCTAGCAAAGAAATATAGATTTGATCTGAAGTGGCATATTTCCAAGTATGAAAATGAGGGAATAAAATATAACCAATAACAATATGCAATATTAATATAGATTACATTTGAGGCACTGAGACTTAATGGATTATCTGTGTAAAATATAAAACATAGTAGCCGAAACCGGTTTGGCTCAGTGGCTAGAGCGTCGGCCTGCAGACTCAAGGGTCCCAGGTTCGATTCCGGTCAAGGGCATGTACCTTGGTTGCGGGCACATCCCCAGTAGGGGGTGTGCAGGAGGCAGCTGATTGATGTTTCTCTCTCATTGATGTTTCTAACTCTCTATCCCTCTCTCTTCCTCTCTGTAAAAAAATCAATAAAATATAAAAAAAAAACAAAACAACATAGTAGAGATGGGTTTTAGAATGGAGCCATTTGACACCAAAAAAAAGTGTAGATCAGAAATGTTGAGATCTGAAATAGACGGTCAAATCAGCATCAAGTTCATTTAAAGGAAACAACTAGTATGTTAGATGAAAAACAAGAGTGTTTGTCCAGAAACCATGAAAAACTGTTTCAGGTTCAGGGAGTAATCACTTGTGAGAAATACAATAATCAGATAGAGATTGAGAATTGACTGTTGAATTTACCAGGAAAGAGGACTTTGGTGAGCTAGATAAAAGCATTTGAGATGAAAGTCTGATAAAAGAATTATGAAGAGAAAATAAGATGAGATATTGAAGAAAGTAAATACAGAAAAACTCTTTTGAGAAATTTTCCTAAAGAGAAGAGTAAAGTTACAAGAATCAGGAGAGTATCAATTTGCCCTAAATCATATCACTTTGGCTATATGAATTGTACTCTAAAATCACATGATTGCATTTTTGTATACCTTTCAGCCCATCAAGTATTTTATATTTCCATGTATTCTCACAAATTTCTATTTTGTCTGAAAGACAAATCATAAGTTAGTAATATATTGTGATAATTTAATAAAATGAATTTTAATATGCAAAGAATAATTACTACACATACTTTTAAGAACTAGCTTCAAATTATAGATCTGAAGTATGTTAGATCCTTAACAGTGTTTAATTTATTCACTGATATATATTAAGCACCTTGTAAGAGCCAGCCAGATAAAAATGTTGATAGTTTTCTTTTATGCATAAAGTTATAAAAGTATATGAAAAAATATACAATTATAAATAATTGACTGTATTATCAAACATTTAAAAACCACTTTATATTACTTATATTTACATTTTAATTGTGGAATATAGGAGAGACTTATAAAATTAGCACCTGTTTGGAGAGGTGCAGAAAAGTAGGCTACCTGTCCTATACTCATAAACTGGCTTATGTCTGCTAATTCTTAGCATCTTATATTTTAAGTTATTTCTAAAATCATTAGAATTCAACCAAAGATCATTTTCTTTCTCTAGCTCATATTAATGCAATGCAGGAAGTTTTGTTCTGATGTTTTCTTCTTTAATTGAAAAAAGATACACTTGGGGCATCTTGATGCCAAGTTAATAAATTCTGAGGGAAGGATTTAATATCAGAAACATGGATATAACTTGAAATGGACTGAATTGGCTCCACTCTAATGAAGTGTGACATTTAATTCATAATGGCAAAAATTGCAGCTTAAATCCTCGTTAATCAGAATGGAACCAAATCACTAATCATGACTTTCTCCTCACCCCCTAAAAGGCTTTACAAAATAATGCAACAAACTCACAGTAGGGCACACTATGGTTTGACATCTCTCACATGCTTTTATTGAGCAGGGAAGGAAAGAAGAGAAGAGAATCAAAATTAATCCCAAGTGAACTTTAAATCCCCATTCTTACATAAGTGGTACTTGACTTTTTATGTCTGTGTGTGCGTGTGTGGGAGTGTGAGTAATCAATGCTTTTTAAAAGACTCTATCAAAGAAAGCACTCTCCAGTATAAAGTAAGTGCATTCTGAGCAAACCACACAACCTCTGGAAACTATTGTTTCCCATCTTTTTCTCCTGGTTCCTACTTATTGAACCAGCATGATGAGATTGCTAAGGCTGCCAACAGAAAAGAGAAGGACAGCATCTCAAATACCCAGGCATTTGTTTGAGAATACAGGCAGTGTACTCACTGAACAGGAGCCTTCTCTCTGCAGCAAATAGCCACCACACTCACAGATAGAAAAGACAAGCTAGAAGTTGAGTCTACTGCCCTTCCCTGAACATGAAGGTCAAGATGCAGCCACCTGCGCCCAATTCAAGACTCCTCCCAAGTCACTGCATTTCTCCCATGGCCTCCTAAGGGTATTAGTGATTCCACATTCTTCTGAGTCAACTAAGGCAATTATCAGTACTAGTGTTGTTCTAAAAGAGTCCTAAAGTTTCATTTATATAAAATGCTTCAAAAAGAGGCCAAATGTTTCACATTTATGGAGGCCAGATCAGTGATTGTCTAATATGGGGTAGTGGGAATAGGGGTGGACTGCAAACTTGTACAAGGAAAATATTTGGGCTCATTCAATAGCTTTGAATCTGGGTTGTGGTAATGGTTTCACAACTCTATAAATTTACTAAAAAATTTCATTGTCCCTTGACAATGGGTGGATTTTGTGGTAATTCATGGCATGTGTAGTATACTTCAATAAAGCTATAATATATTGTGTGTTTGCATGGTGGTAGATTTCCTTGGTTTGTTAAAATTGTGTATATTTAAATGCTTATCTTTACAAATTGACTTATTTAAAAATGTTTTTGTGTATTAAATAAGACATTATTTTACATGGGAACAAGGACCATTAATTCATAAACCCAGAATGAAATAGTACTAACTTTCTTCATTCTCAAGAGTATATACGTAGTTGTTGAATGGCCAAAGCCATTGGAAAATACAGTAATAACAATACTTTAGAGCATGATATGGCCAGCTGAAGATTAAAACATTGGCATCTTGTGCTTTCCTAAATATTCTACTTAAGTTTTTTCACTTAATACTACTTCATACCAACTTTAGACATAGTTATAATTTTTTTCATTTCTATATTCCAATAGCAATGAGTATGTGATTTTGCTACAGTATTTATTACCCTGCATTATATATTTTTATTTGTTTATTCTTCACAAGTCTTTAGGCTTCATAGGCGGGGCTTATGCCTTATGTTTGTTTTCATATATCCTTGCACAGTATCTGACATCCAGTAGATAAGGAATAAATGTTCATTTCATATGTTTTTGCTAACAATGGCTTTGTTTTCTCAGTAATATAAAAATGAATTGCATTTTTATCCCTATATATATATTTGTTTCCTATATCTGAGTGAATACTAAGGTTTAATGGAAGACATTTCCTTGAATACTCATTTGGTTTCATATGAGATTTAAAGAAATATTGAAATAAAGGTTAATTTAGCATGATGTCTTATATGAAACAACTTGTCACATGTGGCTATTTAGATTTTAATTAATTGAAACAAATATTCAGTTTTTCAGTCACACTAGTCATATTTAAAGTGATTGCTAGTCACATGTGGCTAGTGGCTACCATATTGGAAAACACAGACATATAATCTTTATATCATCACAGAAGTTCTATTGGACTATTTGTCTAGAACATCATCTGGATTGTGTATATGGATTAATAATAATTGACTTTAAACCAGAAAAAATTATCAACTCAACACATTCTGGAATATACTCCATTGTCCTAGACCAATAGGAAAATGTTGAAGGGGTAACAGATTTCATATTCTATCTTCTTTCATATTAACTTCTATCTTTAACATGTATTATTTTTTAAAATGTAGAAAAAATATACCATACATTATTTGACAAATTTTAAATTTACTAGAGAACTTAATACTTATCTCAAAGAAAAATCAGATTAAATAAATATTTTTGTGTATAGCTGTTTTTGAACAAAAATATAAAAACATAGCCTATATATGTTGTATGGTTAGAATAAGCATTATGAAAGATAATTTAAGAATGGATACATTCTTCTTCCAGATAAATATTTTGAAAACATAAAAGGAAAACCTCTGGCAAAAGAAGCATGTCAAGATTCATGTAGTTTTTAAGCTCTTGAGATTATTGTCATTGAAATAAACAAACAAAAAAACCTTGATAACTTCATGGCCACGTACATTTTATAGCTATTTATGATAAGGCTATAAAGAAGGGTAATCAGATACTAGACTTACAGTGACAAGAATAAGTTGATTGGCTACAGAGGTACAATGAATGTTCTTGCTTTCTCTATTCCTATTTTCTGTGGCCAGAGTTATTACATATTTTTTCTATATCAGAATACAACCATCAGGACACAACCACTTTCAGCTGCAGAGTACAAAGTGCTGGGAGAGACAGATAGATTTACTTTGACTCTATACTCAAGGTGTATATTTGGAGCACTAACCCTCAACTAACTGATGGAAAGGTGAAGATGTATAAGACATGTTTCAATTCTAAGATATCTGGATTCTGTTCTAAGTACTCTAAATCATTTATCTCTAATCTTTTAAATCACATTATAAATTTTATCTGCTCCATTTTATAGATGAATAAAACTAAGTAACAGAGAGGATAAATAACTCGCCCACAGTTTTGTAACTAGTAAGGAATAGTATTGGGATTGGAATTTAGATCTGCTTGATTCAAGAGACAATATCTCCTTTTCTCTCTCTGTATCTTTGAGAGAGAGCCAAAAAATGCTTAGATAGTTTCATTATGGTAAGTGTTATTCAAAACGATTTGTGACAGTTGCCAGCTGATTGTTATAACGAGACATACATTCAAAGGAGTTTGAATATAGACTTAATTCTAGTGTACCAGTTAGGACTACTGCCTCTGTGTCTGCAGGTCTTTTACTGAGAACATCAAAGACATACAGCCACCATGAGGGATGTGGTGAAGATGACCACTGCCTTCATGCCCACCATTAAATATTAGTTTCCCATGGTCCAAAACGGAAAAGATAAAATGCTACAAATAAAGAATTCATAGGTTTTAAATTGTGTGTTCTTCTGATTAGCACGATGAGATCCCATGGCATTTCTCTTTGTCCCACCAGGGTTGTAAATGATACCTTTGTTCAGTGTATCCAAGCTGTATACTGTACTCACCCACTAGTCACTTAGTAGCCATCTAGGTTGCAAAATAGACTGTGGAGGAATTACAGTACATGTGACCAGGTAATCCTTATTTTACTTAATAACGGCACCAAAGTCACTTATAAAAATTTTATTATAGTATATTGTTATATGTCCATTATACTATTAGTTATTGTTATTAATTATTACTATGCCTAATTTATAAATTAAACTTTATCATACATTTGTATATATAAGAAAAATATAGTACATACTAGAGGCCTGGTGCACGAAATTTGTGCACGGAGGAGGGTTGTCCCTCAGCCCAGCCTGTACCCTCTACAATATGGGACCCCTTGAGGGATGTCCGACTGCCCATTTGGCCTCGATCCCGGTGGGCGGTCAGATCCCTAAACGGGCAGTCAGACATCCCTCTCACAATCCAGGACTGCTGGCTCCCAACTGCTTGCCTGCCTGCCTTCCGGATTGCCCCTAACCTCTTCTGACTGCCAGCCTGATCACCCCCTAACCACTCTGCTGCCAGCCTGTTTGCCCCCAACTTCCCTCCTCTGCCGGCCTGGTCACCCCTAACCGCCCTCTCCTGCAGGGTTGATCACCTCCAACTGCCCTCCCTTGCAGGCTTGGTCCCTCTCAACTGCCCTCCCTTGCAGGCCGGGTGCCTCCCAACTGCCCTCTGCTGCTGGCCATCTTGTGGTGGCCATCTTGTGTCCACATGGGGGCAGGATCTTTGACCACATGGGGGCAGCTATATTGTGTGTTGCAGTGATGATCAATCTGCATATTACTCTTTTATTAGATAGGATAGAGGCCTGGTGCACGGGTGGGGACCAGCTGGTTTGCCCTGAAGGGTGTCCTGGACCAGGAGGGGGTTCCCTTAGGGTGTGGGGCGGCCTGAGTGAGGGGCCTGTGGTGGTTTGCAGGCCGGCCACGCACCCTGGCAACCCAAGCGGAGGCCCTGGTATCTGGAATTTATTTTCCTTCTACAGTTGAAACTTTGTAGCATGGAGCGGAGCCAAGCCTGGGGCTCCCTCCGAGGCTGGCAGCCATTTGTGTTGGGGTTATAATTGAAACTTTGTTGCCTTAAGCAGGTGAGCCCGGCCAGGGTGTGCGGAAAGCTTTGCTTCCCCTGTTGCCGGCGGCAACCCTGGCCTGCTCTCTCAAGCTCCATTCTGCCGCCATTTGTTTGAAATTGTTTACCTTCTATAATTGAAACTTTGTAGCTTGAGTGGAGGCTTAGGCCTGGCCAGGGCAGGGGGAAAGCTTGGCTTCCTCTGTTACCTAGGAAACCTTGCTCTCTGTGGCTGTAGCCATCTTGGTTTGGGTTAATTTGCATACTCACTCTGATTTGATGGTGGGTGTGGCTTGTGGGCGTGGTTTGTGGGTATGTCAGAGGTATGGTCAATTTGCATATTTGTCTATTATTAGATAGGATAGGGTTTAGTACGATCCCTGGTTTCAGGCATCCACTGGTGGTTTTGGAATGTGTTCCCCATGTGGGCGGGGACTACTGTAGTGATCTATACTGAGATTTGTTCCCTTCATAGGAAGATTGGCTTAGAATATCTGTTTTAACAAAAAGAACTGCTTAGTTTGGCCTCTTACATGTCAGAAGAGACAAAAAAACTCAACATTCTTGCTCAACTATGCTAATTTAACCATACCGGTTCTATTTAATTCTCAGAAATGTCAGGAAATTAAACACTAGAGTTCCCACAGCAACCCTCCAATAACACATATTGCTTTAAGGAGTCAAAGTAAAATTAAGACCCATCTCTTTCCATTAGCTTCTTTTCTTCTCCTCCATTCCACCCCTTTCAGATTTTCCTCATTCCTGTGTGCTTCCTTAAAGAGCAGGTTTCCCGGCAGTGTCTACAACTGAGTTGGGAGAATCAGTGTGGAGAAAGTAAAGGGATCATACTTGTCATAAGAGCCATTTGATAGTGTAACTGCACATTTTTATTACCATGATGCCTTTGCAAGTCCATAAAATTATTAATATTACATCCGTTAAAGAAACATGTTTCCTGGGCCTTAAAATGTTTTTGACCTACCTCTTCTAAGATTTCCCATGTCCTGCAAGGCCCTCCACCAGTTCCCTCTGCATTTTAACTGTGCCAGACAAGGATCTTGTGATACTGGATTCCAAATTCTATTCTTTGAAATATTTCAGATAAAGACCATAAATCTTACCTGAGTAGTTCTAAGCCCTCCAATGATATTAAACCCCACAATATCTTTATGAGAGTAAGAGTTAGACATGTTCCTCCCAATTTTACCTTTTTAGGTTTATTGAGATATTATTTACATACAGTAAAATGTATTCTCATTAGGGTACAGTTATATCAGTTGTACAAAGACAAAATCACATAATCACCACCACAATTAAGACAGAGTTCCTTCACCACACAAACCCACTAATGGTCCTTTATATGGTTTACAACACACATCTTTAATTAATCACAGTTTAACTTTAAGTAGTATTATACTACTTCACATGCAGTTTAAACCCTCATAATCATTTAATCTGAATTCTTTCTGTAGATATTTTGTGGCATTAATTTTATCACCATTAATTTTTCTTTTTCATATGTCATTAATTGATTATACATTGATACTATTTTTGCTTTAGATAGGACAATTATTTTTAAAGAATTGCTAATAAGTGAATTATTTCATATTTACCATCATTTCAACAATGTTCAGGGATAGCAATTTCTTAACTTTTTTGTAGTATAGTTCTGCACCATGAATGAATTATATCAGTTTTTGTTTGCTTAAAATTTTCTCTATTTTTCCATTATTTTTGAATATATTTTTACCAAATAAAACTACTCTGGATTGACATATGTTTATTGGTTGTTGTTTTGTTGTTGTTGTTTTATTTTTTTGCTATGTTTTTTTCAGCACTTGATTTCTGGCTCCCATAGTTTCTAATAAGAAGTGAACTGTTAATATTTTCTTTTTTCTTCTGTATGTATTCTTTTTTTCTGACTACTTTTAAGATTTTCTTTCTAATTTTTCTTTTCAATCATTGGAATATATTGTGTCCAGGTGGGTGTGCCTCTGTATGTCTTTGTGACTGAGAGTGTGTGTGTGTGTGTGTGTGTGTGTGTGTGTGTGTGTGTGTGTTTACCTTGATGTGATTCTTTGAACTTTTAGATCTGGGATTATGTTGTCTTCATTCGATTCTGAAAATTCTTGATTATTGTCTCTCCACATTTTTGCTTCATTCTCTCTTCATATTGTTGGATTCTAATTACATGTATGCTCTATCATTTAATATTTTCTACAGTTCTTCAATGCTCTGTGCTGTTTATTTTTATCCCTGACATTTTCAACAATTTTGTCACTCCCTCAACCATTGGAGACTTCTAATGGCCTGAGCAAAACTGTGGCTGGAGGAAGGAGAAAGAAAAATAGATTATTATTGGAGGATATGTAGACAATATCTGTCATTGTGTTATTCCACCAGCCATGAAGAATATTAAAACACGGGAATTATATCTATTTTAAATAGCATTAAATATATAAATATCTTGATTGCCAAGAAAGTTTCAGCAAACTAAAATAATGTAGGAGCCTCAGTAATTTGCAAACATCCATGAATAGACCAGAGTTCTTGGCTATTGTTTCAAAATCCCCAAGAGTAATATCATTTTGAATTATGAAGTTCCTCCAACAGACTGTTAAATTAAAGGGAAATAATTACCCCAGTTATACCTCTTATCAAATATTTTGTTTGATACGTAACTTTAATTAGGTGGCAGAAAACTGTCTTCAAAGACATTTAAGAGCCATGATCCCAGGAATATTTATAATTAAGTACACAAATATTTAGAACAAAATCCATATTATTAATGAATACTTTAATATAAAACTGCTTCTTTATATTTTATTTACTTATATTTCAGTTCAGCTTGCTAGAGTTATAATGTGTGTTGTGATTCCAAATTAAAGTTGTTAGAAAATAATGGATCAAGATTAGTAATTTAAAGTAAAAATAACAAGTTGAAATATATTGCTGAACACATAATACTAGAGGCCCGGTGCACGAAAATCATGCACTCGGGTGGGTGCGAGGGGCGGTCCCTCAGCCCAGCCTGTGCCCTCTCGTAGTCTGGGAGCCCTGTGATGGATGGCCCCATAGAGGTAGGCCCTGCCCACCCAACCAGGGCACCCTGATGGATCGCCCTGGTAGAGGGAAGCCCCACCCACCCACTGCAGCCCACCAGTTGGTGGCCTGGGCCCGCCCCTTTGGGAGATCATGGAGCCCCCAGATTGATCAATCACCCTGCTGGCTGGTGGCTTGGGCCTCCTTATGCAGGGTGATCATGGGGCAATGGCTGGGCCTTCAACCAATCTCATTGCACCCACCTTGGCTGGCCTGGTGCCCGTGGGTGTCATAGCGTGGTTGTCCAGATGGTAGTTCCGCTGTTCAGCTGTTCGGTCTATTTGCATATTATGCTTTTATTATTATAGATAACTGGTTCTCCCTACCTATAAGTTTAATTTCACAGAGCTAAAAAATTGCTGAAGTACTTGGGAAGTTACATCACTCAGACCACTTATGTACATTAAAAAGAAAGGAACTATATTAAATTTATAAGTGAGATGAAATTGTTAATGGAATATAATTAATTAAGGTTTTAAATGGGACCAAATTTAATGAATAGCCTTTTAACAGTGTTGGAAATTGCTAATGTGTAAATATAACATTATTTGTAACAAAAAATAAAAACTCTAAAGAATATGTTTTTTGAATGTATAACTTAAATTATATATTAATCCTCTCTAATAAAATGGTAACATGCAAATTAACCATCACTCCGCTACATAAGCCACGCCCAACAGCCAAGCCACGCCCAACAGCCAATCAGGGTGAATATGCAAATTAACCCCAGCCAAGATGGCTACAGCCAGAGAGCAAGGTTTCCCAGGTAACAGAGGAAGCCAAGCTTTCCATAGCCACTGCAGGCCTAAGCCTCCACTCAAGCTACAAAGTTTCAATTATAGAAGGTAAACAAATTCAAACAGAAATGGGGGCAGAACGAAGCTTGAGAGAGCAAGCCAGGGTTGCCGGCGGCATCAGGGGAAGCAAAGCTTTCCGCACACCCTGGCCGGACTCACCCGCTTAAGGCTACAAAGTTTCAATTGTAGAAGGTGAATTAACTGCCACAGAAATGGCTGCCGCCCCGGAGGGAGCAGCAGGCTTGGCTCCGCTCCAGGCTACAAAGTTTCAATTGTAGAAGGAAAATAAATTCCAGATACCAGGGCCTCCGCTTGGGTTGCCGGGGGGTGTGGCCGGCCTGCAAACCACCACAGGCCCCTCGCTCAGGCCACCCCACACCCCAAGGGAACCCCACCCTGATCCGGGACACCCTTCAGGGCAAACCAGCTGGTCCCCACCCATGCACCAGGCCTCTATCCTATCTAATAAAAGAGTAATATGCATATTGACCATCACTCCAATACACAATATGTCTGCCCCCATGTGGTCAAAGATCCTGCCCCCATGTGGACACAAGATGGCCACTACAAGATGGCCAGCAGGAGAGGGCAGTTGGGGGGGCACCCAGCCTGAAAGGGAGGGCAGTTGTGAGGGACCAGGCCTGCAAGGGAGGGCAGTTGAGAAGGACCAGGCTTGCAAGGGAGGGCAGTTGGAGGTGATCAACCCTGCAGGAGAGGGCAGTTAGGGTTGACCAGGCCAGCAGAGGAGGGAAGTTGGGGGCAAACAGGCTGGCAGGGAAGCAGTTAATCATCAACCAGGCTGGCAGTAGAGTGGTTAGGGGGTGATCAGACTGGCAGGCAGAAGCAGTTAGGGGCAATCAGGAAGGCAGGCAGGCAAGCAGTTGGGAGCCAGCAGTCCTGGATTGTGAGAGGGATGTCCGACTGCCTGTTTAGGCCCGATCCCCCAGGAGGGACAACCCCCCTCCGTGCATGAATTTCGTGCACCGGGCTTCTAGTTTTTAAATAAAATAAAGCAGAATGAACTTTTCAGCACATAAATAAATAAGTTTGGTTCAGTGGCTAGAGAGTCGGTCTGCGGATTGAAGGGTCCCAGGTTTGATTCCGGTCAAGGGCATGTACCTTGGTTGTGGGCACATTCCCAGTAGGGAGTGTGCAGGAGGCAGCTGATCAATGTTTCTAACTCTCTATCTCTCTCCCTTCCTCTCTGTAAAAATATATTTTTAAAAAAAGAAATAAGTAATGTTCTTCTAGAAAGAAGGATACTATTAGTAATCATTAATTATATATATATGTATATATTATAAATATGTTTGTGCAAGCTGTATACTAGTGGATATAAATAAGTGCAAATTTTATAACTAGTGATAAAATGAAAATATTTAAGTATTGCAACATTGCTATGTTTTATGTTTATTATTTCATTTCTTGTCTTTAATGAGTGAATAAATATTAACACCTAAATATTTCACTATGTATTCCAGTGAATGCAGCTGAACGGATTTTAGGTGCAGATAGTTCTAGTTTATTCTGCTTATTAGATTCCACATATAAGTAAGATTATAGGGTATTTGTTTTTATCGAACTGGCTTATGTCACTTAACATAATATTCTCCAGGTCTGCTCAGGCTGTCTCAAAAGGTAATATCTCCTTTTGTACAGCCATGTAGTATTCTGTTGTAAATGTACCACAGATTTTTATGGCAAAGTGGTCTCTCCAGCAGTTTGGGACCAGGCAGCCCACTCCCAGGCTGGTGCTGTAACTATAGGAATGCTCATCCCTGCAAACGTAGCATCTGGGTCTCCCAGGTGAACTGAACCACCACTGATTTTCACCACCAGATGCTATGTGGGCTCCTCTTCTCATCTTTGTTTTTCTGGTTTGGGAATCCCCGTGTGGAGTTGAGACCTCACACTTACGTTGGGAGGGAGTCAATGTCCCTCTGGCTTCTCAGCCACCGAACCTAGGTGAGGGGGCTAGACCTTTCTGCATCTCCACCTCTCGTACCAGTCTCTAAGTGGCTTCCTCTGTAAATCCTTGGTTATAATATCTCAGTTCAACTAACCTTCAGTTGGTTATTCAGTTTGATTGCTCTATAACAAGCATGTCAAACTCGCGGCCTGTGGGCCACATGGGGCCCACAACAAATATTTTTGCAGCCCAGCCAATATAATGGTATGTAAGAAACGTTTTAATAAAAATGTCGTAACTTAATTTTTACAGTATCCTGTTATACATAATTATTAATAACAAACTACAATGTTTGCTAATGACTGGTTACTATAATTGTGTTGCATTCATTTCCCTTACGCAAATTTACAAGCAGGCGCACCATTTCTCTCCACTAATACTAGCAGTGAATATTTTAGCAGTCGATTGCCATGTCATTAGTCTTGTACTGACTTGTTTGGTGTGCGCAACAGGAAATATTTCGCTTTCAGAGAATAAGAAAAATAGGTTGGTTTGCATTATGCTTATTAATTTGTGTGGTTATTCGGTGTCTGCTAAGTTAATGTTCAAGAAAAAAATATTAATTTTTATTAAAATGTTCTATTATTTTATGTTAACAATTACCCATTTACTTTAGCCCTTTGTATTCAACATGTCTCTATAGAAATAAATCTACATTTTTATGAAAATTGAAGTTTTTGATTTTTCTTATGGCCCGCATAAACTTAAAACTTGTTTATTTGTCCCATGTTAGCCTTTGAGTTTACCATGCTTGCTCTATAACTTAGCTGTAAATCCAGTTTGGAGCTGGGAGCAGGTGAATGTAGCTTCTCTCTACTCTGCAGCCATCTTGGAACCCCCTTTATCTCTTCTTCTTTTTTTTTTTTAAATATATTTTATTGATTTTTCACAGAGAGAAAGGGAGAGGGATAGAGAGCTAGAAACATCGATGAGAGAGATACATCGACCAGCTGCCTCCTGCACACCCCCTACTGGGGATGTGCCCGCAACCAATGCACATGCCCTTGACCGGAATCGAACCTGGGACCTTTCAGTCTGCAGACCGACACTCTATCCACTGAGCCAAACTGGTTTCGGCACCTTTATCTCTTCTTAACCTTGACTTAATTTCCTGTGTTCACTTTAGAGATTCATCTAGAAAGTTCTGAATCTAAGATAAAAATTTGATTATTACATTTTGACCTAACAATATTTTATTTTTAAAAAGTGGTCAAATTTCCTACTTTATTATAGCTAAATCAAGGGAATAAAGGAAAAGATTGTGAAAACACAGGCTAGCTATGTTATGGGATGTTAATTCAAATGGTATCACAGTGAAGGAGAAAGAATGACTCAGGGATAAGTTTTTACACACCTGCGATCATGGCACCACCTAGATCATGCACAGTTTAGGCAAAAGGTAGTATCTGATAAAATGCTAAAATTGTGATAATTGTTTCTTCTGATAGACTAACTTACTACCTGGTAATATACCTTATTTATTCTTTTAAAGTCCAATATCTAATGGCTCAGTGAGAGCTCATGTTAAGATATAAAGAATACACAGTCCTGCAATCCCCATATGAAATTATAGAGATTTTCACATTCTGAAAAGCCTTGCTATGCAAAAAGAGGGAGACCTGCTGCTTTAATGGCAGAGTGTAAATATTGCAGCAGGACACAATGATAAAAAATTAAAATAAATGTAGAGGTGTGATGTGATAATACCACAGAATCACAGCTTAGTAGATCTATTTGAAAAGTTTGGGTCAATTTTTACATTGGTGCTTAAAAGAATACTTTGCTTGATCATTATTTGGGAGTGTAGAAAAAAAAAATGAGGAGGTCAATGTTGGAAGTACAAAAAAGGAACCTAGGCAATACTAACATAAAAAGGTCCAATTTTTCTTTAAGACTCTATGAATACATGTCCACGTTTTCATACAGATGATCAAATTTTTATGAGAATTATGTGCTTCTCAGCTCACACAGCATAAATCAACTATAAGTTAAAGACATTATTAATTCTTATCACTTACTCTTTAGCCAGAACTGACACTTTTTTCCCTCCCAACTCTGTAATTCTATATAACTTCTTGTGCTTAGTCATACATTCCCTAATTCCCAAGTTTTCTCAGAAGATGTAAAATATTAGATAGTGGGATATACTAAATCTCAGATATTGTAGATTGTATGGGTGTGGTGAGATGTTTTGCCAGAGCAAGTGGATTTTTAAATTTTATTTAAATACTAGAAGCCCGGTGCACAAAAGAAGGGAGAGGGAGAGAGATAGAAACATCAATGATGAGACATCATTGATCCACTGCCACCTTCATGCCACCCACTGGGGATTGAGCCCACAACCCAGGCATGTGCCTTGGTCAGGAATTGAACTCTTACCTCCTGGTTCATAGGTCAATGCTCAATCACTGAGCCATGTTGGCCAGGCAACAAGTGTGGATTTTTTAGATTTTTTTGGATTTATTAGAAAGAAGCCAAAAATAAGCAGATTTAATTCGACAGGGATTTGGGAATAAAATATATACATATTTATAAAATACATAAATTTATAAAGACAAATGCTTCAGTGCTTTAATGTACTGCATGAATTTGGAAAGGAGATATCAGAAAAGATAAGGAATTAAAATGTGCTTGAAGAAGAATCAAAGGCTGTATAGCTGGATTCTGGATTTGACATACTTCCCTTATATGTAAATAAAATTTAGGATTCTGAAGCAAGTAACTTTTTCAAGTATATTAGTTTTAATATAACAAGATAATTCTGAATACATAATTTACAGGTGATATAGGAAGACTCCAAATTTCTTTTCCGCTCCATGTTACAAAAATTATGGATACACACATATCTGGTTTAAGGAGGTTGATTGAGAACATGTTATATTTGTCCTTCTTTGCCAATATAACCCCATACCATGACAGAGACAATGTATAAAGAAAGATACAGTTAAAATATGGATTGAAAAAGAAGAAAAAGGTATCAGTGAAATGGCTATTCTGAATAATTTCTGGAAAACAGAAACCAAATTGGACTGTAGTGATGAAAAATTTTAAAAAAATAGAAACCATAGAGATAAAGTCACAACCCAGGACTCAGGAAAAGCTTAAATTCAAGTAGGAAATATTCTATTAGGTGTAACCATGGAAAGGCTGTGAATATGTGGTTCTCAGGTATAAAAAGCAAGCATTAGGAAACAGGAGTGTGATAGAAATCAACATTATTAATCAGTAAACTCTAAATGAAATGGCAGAACAATTCAACCTCATCAACCCTTTGTCTCTATCCCTCAGCATGTAGCCAATGTATTTACTTCTAGATACAACTAGATTATTATAATCTAAAGAAATCAAATTATCCTTTTGAGAAGAATTTGAATTTTAATTGGTTTGGTGGCACTCTGGAGTAATGTTTTCCTTGAATTTTACATTGTGTGCTTAGGAGCAGAGGGAGGATTTACAAGCATTCATATTTACTCTCTGATAACATAAAATAAATTATGTAGTCTGCATTGGCTTTCAATATAGAGAGAACTCAAAACTAGCTAGGTGAGAGACCTGGTAGGAAAAGAAACTTACAGAGCATACAAAGCACCTACTATAAGCAATCTAACCCATCGTTTTCAATTCTGGTATGTACATCAGCACCACATCATCAAATGGAAGTAGTATATGGGCAGTCAGGTTTTAACAGGTCCTGAAAGCTCAAGTAAGATTTATTAGAAAGTAGCTCAGGTGTCCATAGTCCCTATTACTGTTGATATATTGCCTTTTCTCAACCTGCACCTTATGTCCTCATGGGGAGTTTTATTATGATCTAGTGACTGACGAAGAAAAAATATGGGTATCAATATCTACACTAATAAAAGAGAAAAATGCTAATTGACCGTACCTCCGCTACACCCACAGCCAATCAGGAGTGGTATGCAAATTAAGCCAACAAAGATGGAGGGTAAATTTGCATATGCAGGAGGGGCGGGCTGCGCCTGACACTGCCCGCAGTGTCCAGGCCACCATCGGGGGACCGGGTAGGCCATGTGGGAAGCGCCTGACACCGCCCATGGGGTCCAGGCTGCCAACAGGTCAGGGCAGGCCGGGCGGGCAGCGCCTGACACCACCCACGGGGTCGAGGTCGCCATCGGGGACTGGGCAGACCGGGAGGGCTGTGCCTGATGCCGCCTGTGGGATCTAGGCCGCCATTGGGGACTGGGAAGACTGGGTGGGCAGCCCCTGACACAGCCCACGGGGTCCAGGCAGCCATCAGGGTTGGGCAGGCCTGGAGGGCAGCCCCTGATGCCACCCACGGGGTCCAGGCTGCCATCAGGGACCTGGGTAGGCAGGGGTGGCCAGGGTCTCTGGGATCACTGTCTGCCCTCGGGCTGCCTGTGGACACAGGTGGAGTAGCCTGGGGCTGAACATTTTAATGAAAATGGGATGCCTGTGCCCTGGCCCACCGCGCCCATCTCTGGTGAGGAGAAGGCAGTGGGCAGTTAGCAGGCACCACTACTTGGAAGGGACTGGGAGCAGCCTGCGGGCATGCTACCATGAAGAGGTTCTGAACCATGATGATGCAGAGGGCTGGCTGATGGAGGTGCGCAAAGGTACAAATGAGGCGGCTCTCGCTGGCGCTGAGCTTGAAAAGTGCATCAACAACCTGATGGACTAAATCATCTTTCTGAAGAAGGTGCATGAAGAGGAGATCCACGAGCTGCAGGCGCAGATCCAGTATGCTCAGATCTCCGTGGAGATAGACGTGTTCTCCAAGTCTGACCTCTCTGCTGTGCTCAAGGACATCCGCGCCCAGAATGAGAAGCTGGCTGCCAAGAACATGCAGAATGCAGAAGAATGGTACAAGAGCTGCTTCACCATGCTGACCGAGAGCACTCCCAAGAACACCTATGGTGTGCGCGCCACCAAGGATGAGGTGGCTGAAAGCCATGCCTGCTCAAGGCCAAGACCCTGGAGATCAAAGCATGCCGGGGCATGAGCTAAGCTCTGGGAAAGCAGCTGTGAGAGCTGGAGGATAAGCAGAACTCTGATGTTAGTGCTATGCAGGACACAATCAACAAATTAGAAAATGAGTTGAGAACTACAGAGAGTGAAATGGCATGATATTTAAAAGAATACCAGGACCTCCTCAATGTGGTTTTGGACATCGACATTGCAGCTTACAGGAAACTCTTGGAAGATGAGGAGACCCAGCTCAGTTTCACCAGCTTGGGAAGCATAGCCAGTGGCTACTCCCAGAGTTCCCAGATCTTTGGTTGATCTGCCTAAGGTGGTTTACAGACTAGCTCCTACTTGATGTCCACTTGCTTCTTCCCTTCTTAATACACCAGCCACGTCCAGGAGGAGCAGATCGAGGTGGAGGAGACCATTGAGGCTGCAAAAGCTGAGGAAGCTAAGGATGAAACCCCTCTGAAGGAGAAGCTGAAGAGGAGGAGAAGGAGAAGGAAGTGGCTGAGGAAGAGGAAGGAGAGGAAGAGGAAGAAGGTGCCAAGGAAGAATTTGAGGATGCAAAGGAGGAAGAAGAAGGAGGTGAAGGTGAAGGAGAAGATGCCCAAGAAGCTGAGGACGAGAAGAAAGATGAAGGTGCTGGGGAGGAGCAAGCAAGAAGAGATTGAGCCCCCCTTTTCTTAATTATTTCAGGAATAAACCTCCTGAAACCAAGTCAACCCCATCACCAACCAAGCAGTTGAGTTCCCAATACTATATGAATTAAAAAGTCAATATATATATAACATTCTGAGGTGACTCAGGTTGGACATTAAATTTGTGCTATGATTTTTCTCCTAATGCAGAGTATCTGTTTGCTTGCAGAGTGGCTTCCTGGCTTGCTGCCAGCCTGTGCATGGTCCATGCTTATGAGTTCAGGATCTATGACAATGTGAATAATTCAGATGTTTACAATAAAAACACATGAATTCACTGATGTTAATGTTAAACTTCATGGAAAAAAATCTTTGATGGTTAGAAATTAAAGACCTCAAATCATGTGCAATAAACAGTAAATAAAATTACACTGAATGACAAAAAAAAAAATACATTAGGGGCCAGGAAACGTTCAAGAACTGGGGAACCATTCCCAAATCAGGAAGGGAAGTCACAGGGCATATGATATTGCTATGAATACAGTATTTCCTACTACTTACAACATACACAATGTAATGTATTAGATGCCTTCCTATCGCATGAAGTATGTATTCTCATAGAGTAATACTGGTACATATGTTATAGTTATGGCAGTATGTCATATCCTATCTATATTAATAAAAGGGTAATATGCTAATTAGACCATGAGACCTTCCAGAAGTCCTTCTGAACATAGCCATGGTGGTGGGGCTGAGGCAGAGGCAGTTAGGGGTGATCAGGCCAGGAGGGGAAGGCAGTTAGGGGTGATCAGGCCAGGAGGGGAAGGCAGTTGGGGGTGATCAGGCCAGGAGGGGAGGGCAGTTGGGGGTGATCAGGCTGGCAGCAGGGGGGCAGTTTGGGGCAAGCAGGCCAGCAGAGGGGACCAGCTGGGGGTGAGCAGGTGGGTAGGGGGGTGCAGTTGGGGGCAATCAGGCCAGCATGCAGAGTGGTTAGGGGTGATCAAGCAGGCAGGCAGGTGAGCGGTTAGGAGCCAGCAGTCCCAAATTGCGAGGGGGTTGTCCAACTGCCAGTTTAGGCCCGATCCCACAGGGATCTCAGATTGGAGAGGATGCAGCCCGGGCTGAGAGACACCCCCCCACCTATGCACGAATTTCATGCACCAGGCCACTAGTATATATATAAAAGCCTAAGCAACCAGAATGGCCAGGCCTAGGGGCCCCCCCTGTGCACAAATTTCATTCAGTGGGTCTCTAGTGTTTTATATATGATTCTGCATGTCATATAGGTACTATCTGAAAGTGAATAACAACTAGTAACCCGTAATCTGGAGTGACCATACAGAAAAGTATGGAAGGAAAATTCCCTGTCAGCTGAATTTAAAAAAGTACCCTTTGAAATTTATTATGTCCGTTTTTATCTGAAAGACATGACCAAAGGCCTGCATTTACAGAAATTCACAGACAATGGCCAATAATTTGGCTGGTTGGTCAGTGATTGGAAGAAATACAATTGGAAAACTGATAACAAGGAGACCTGGGAAAGAAGAGTTGGGATGGACTTCTCTGTCGATACACTGAGTGTATCAGATGTGAACATCCCAGGTGAATTTTCAGTGGAGTAGAATTTTGATAATCAGGAGGACAAGATGAACCATTCTGTTTATGTCAGCTTCTTTCACAAGCCACCATGGTTCATGATTAATTAGCTAAAGGACAAAGTGGCCGAGGTAGCATTGAGGACATGGACTTCTACTCATCACAAATTATTTGACTTCAGCCAGTGATGACAGACCAACCTGAAAATAGCAGGGATTGATTCTGACCCTGCTATGGCACCATTTTCCAGGGATATCAACCATATCCCAACCAACACTGGTTATTTTCACCTTCCTCATTACGCACGGGAACACTTTGTTCTCACTGGAACATACTCTTACTTGAGATGTAAATTGGATTTTTCTGTCTAGAATATTTCTCTAAACCATTATTCATCAACTTACAAATGCCTTATTCATTATCATAATATTTCTCATGGCATTGACTAAGAAAAGGAAAGTTATTTTAAATAAAATTAAGTCTGGCAATGAGCTGATGCTTGTGGAATGCACCCGTCTCACTAGGTTCTTCATTACCCTGAAATAACTGCATTGATATGATGGTGTAATGATCTTTTGAAGATCCAGCTACAGTGCTATCATCTTGCAGGGTGGGAACAAGTTCATGTAGGTCTGGGAAATCAAGAGTTGGAGATAGAAATGTTGCCTCTATTATTCCAAGTAATCCACTAACATTTTTTTTTCTTTGTCTCCATAAAATTATGCTCAAAGGAGAAAGAATACTACCCAAGGAACATAGTAATGGTTCCATGTGACTGGAACCAGTAGGAGGTGGAATGTGGAAACTTACTACATTACACTCTTCATGCCAGTGAAACCACAGGGAAAGAAGAAGGATTATTTTAATGACTAGGGTGATTGATCCTGGCTGTAGAGAAGAGATTGAATTTCTGAAAAACAATGAGAGTGAGAAAGACTAGTATTAAATTCAAAAGATCCTCTAAGGCACAGCTTGGCACTCCTATGTCCTGTGATGAAAGTTAGACTCATAGATAGAGAGCAGGAAGACAGCTGGGAGGGAGGGAGGATGGGGTGTTGGGAAGGGGCAGAGGGATTGAGAAAAAAAAGAGAGAGAGAACTCATGGATATGGATAACACTGTGGTGATTGTGGAGGGTGGGTGGAGGTAGAAGATGGCATACAGGGGATAAATGGTGATGGAAAAAATAAAATTAAATATTTTTTAAAGTTAATGGGAAAATACAACAAAAAGGATTACAACTGTTCATATCCTTTATAAATGAAGTTTGGAATACTTTACCAGGCAAAGAACCTTGACTACCTGTCTGCTTCCTAAAAGCAAAGAGAATATGAAAGGGCAGTGAAAGAAGAGAGTTTTAAATACTAGCTATGATCTTGTGATTAGTGCAGAAATGAGGACTATAATAAGTTACAATTATTGCCTTCTTATTTTGGTACAAAATATTTGTGCATATATTATCAAATTATTTTTATTGTTCAAAATTCTACTTCCCTCTCTCCTTACATAAGGTATGTTGATTTTATTTACCTTTACATTTCAGGATTTATGTTGCAGAATATCCTAAGGAGAATATAATTCAGATACAAAAAAAAATCACTCAAAGATAGGTGACACATTGTAGTTTAAATAAGTCATTGTGCTGAGGGAGTTAGCATGTTTTAATTTGCATGAAGAGTAATTGAATCATGTTGGACACAATCATGATTTTTCTACTGCCTTTATTAGGAATTTAAGTATTATTCATTTCTTTTGATATATAGCCAGAAATGACATTACTGGATCCTATTGTAGTTCTATTTTTAACTTTATGAGGAACCTTCATATTGTTTATAGTGGCTGCGTCGATTTACATTCCCACCAAGAGTACAAAAGTGTTCCCTTTCTCCGCATCCTTGCCAACATGTTTCTGTAAGTGCTCTTTTCCAATTTATATATAAAATCCTAACGTATTATGCTTTTCCGGAGAGTAGAAGAAAAGTTGAAACATTGCTCTCCTTTTCACAGCTTTAAACATATTGATGGCTGCTTAAAAAATGTTTTTGTTTATTGATCAAAGGAGAATATTTTAATGAAGATTCAATCTATAAATATGCTTACACTCCAATCATAACATATTTTGACAATAATAACCATCAGTCTTACTGAGTCAAATATCACTCTAGGAGTTTCTAAAGCTGAAGAAAAATAATATTGGCTCTGTATAACCTGCATCTCCCTCCATTTTATGACCTTTTTCTAAATGTCCATAACACTCTTTTGTAGGTCACTGTGAGGCTAACTGCAAAAAAATGTGCTTTAGAATTCCATGAACACCTTGGCGAGGACAGAGGAGATGATGATTTCTTAACTTTAAAGTATTGATGATATTAAAACTCATATTTCTCGTGCCATGCTAGAAGAGATCACCTAAAAATATAAGTGATAGCATTGTTTTAGCAGCAATTAAATCCTAAAAAGCACAATGTGAGCATTTTCATTTTGAACCCAATTGTATTTGCGATCCTCAATCTCCCTTAATTCCACACATGAATGACCTGCTCTCAATTACTATACACCGTAGGGATGTTCTGGTCCCAGAGTGCAGAGTCTATTGGTGCACTGTAGAGAATAGATGAAGCATTAATGTGTAACTATGGTTCCATTTTGGAGCACTATTGAATTCCACAAATAAAAGAACATTTTGTAAAAGCAGTACAAGAAATTATCAATGGCTCAAGGCAACTGCCAATTATAGAGAAGCCACTAGTTTTCTCATACCACAGGTGTTTTTCTTTCTGTATTTTATGTACTGTAAAATAATATATGACCTATGATAATGTACATTGCAGTCATTTTTAATTTGGAGAGAACCACATGAGCAGTTCAAATAAAGAAGCTTCCACATCTTTTGCCCCCCTAAGTTCCCTGGGCTTCAGCTGTCTACTATGTAGAAGAGAATTCTGATTCCTCATGTGCTCATTTATTTAAATGTAGGCTTATCTTAGGCACTCTGTGTTGGATTTTTCTATATGCAGGTCTTCCTCATGTTTCAGACAGTTATAAATATTTCAAAAATTTGTATCTTGAACCATATACTTTCATTTCAAATAACTTACCTAGGGCTCTTGAAATATAAAGCTTTTGCTAAAGTTGCTCAGTTCTTGACCTTGCAAATTCATTTTTCAAAATATTATATTTTGTTTGCTAATAAAGGAAAGTATAGAACCAGATTTTATAGACAGGGTTTTAGGGTAAAGTTTAGCTTACTATCCTTTTCCATTATGTTTTCTTCCAAATCAATCACAAATAGAGACATAAATAAAAGCAACATAACTCGTAAGTGATTATATATTTCATTTTCTTCCAACTTTATAAAATTAATTAACATTATTTACCATTTATAGTGTTCATTTTCACTTTTTAACATATTTTATCACAAAATTCCTATAATAGCAAATATGGATAACGCAGAATTTTAAAAGATGATTTACTTAATATGAAAGTATTAGAAATAAAGTTGGAAAGTGTAATCAACATCCATACAGATCTTATTGAACTTATCTTTCTGGATGCATATCAATCATCTGTGCAGAATGAGAATAGGAGATAACATTCATGTGGATACAGCAAATAATATAAAAGTAGGAAAGCTCTCATTTTGAATTGCAGCTCTCAGATAATTAGTAACTTTGAGCATTTTTTCATATGTCTCTTGGCTTTCTGTATGTCCACATTGAAGAAGTGCCTATTTAGGTACTTTGCCCATTTTTTAATTGGATTGTTTGTCTTTCTTTTGTTAAGGTGTACGAGTTCCTTATATATTTTGAAGATTAACTTCTTGTCAGATGTGTCATTGGCAAATATGTTCTCCCATGTAGTGGGATCTCTTGTTATTTTGATGATGGTTTCTTTTGCCATGCAGAAGCTTGTTATTATTATTATTATTTTTTGTAGTCTCATTTGTCTATTCTCTCCTTAACTTGTTGTCCTAGAAGATGTGTCGGTAAACCTATTCCTGTGAGAGATGTCTGAGATTTTGGTGCCTATAGTTTCTTCTAGGATTTTTATGGTTTCACGTTTTACATTTAAGTTTTTTATCTATTTTGAGTTTATTCTTGTGTATGGTGTAAGTTGGTGGTCTAGTTTCATTTTTTTGCTTGTACCTGCCCAATTTTCCCAACACCATTTATTGAAAAGACTATTGCTGCTCCAATGGATGATCTTGCTTCCTTTGTCAAATATTAATTGAGCATCGTGGCTTGTTCTTTTTCTGGATTCTCTGTTCTGTTCCATTGATCTATATGTCTGTTCTTGTGCTAGTAACAAGCTGTTTTGAGTACGTGGCTTTTTAATATGACTTTCTATCTGGTATTGTGATTCCTCCAACTTTATTCGTCTTTCTTGAAATTTCTGGAGTGCTTGTTCTAGGTCTGTGAAATATACTGTTATATTTTATCACAAAATTATTGAACTTATCGTATTTTAATAGGGATTGCATTGAAAATATAGATTACTTTGGGTAGTACGGACATTTTAATGATGTTGATTCTACCAGCCCATGAACATGGTATATCCTTCCACTTGTTTATATCTTCCTCTATCTCTTTTTTCAACGTCTATCATGTAGTTTTCAGACCCAGTCATCCCACTTCTAGGAATATATCCTAAGAAACCTGAAACACTCATCAGAAAAAAAAAATGTACCCCTATGTTCATATCAGTACAATTTTCAATAGCTAAGACTTGGAAACAGCCTAATTGTGCATCAGCAATTGAGTGGGTAAAAAAATTGTGGTACATTCACACAGTGGAATACTATGCAGCAATAAAAAAGAAAGAACTCTTACCATTCACAACAGCATGAATGGACCTGGAGAGTATTATGCTGAGCGAAATAAGCCAGTCATAGAAAGATTAGTATCATATGATCTCACTCACATGTGGAATCTAATGAACCAAATAAATTGATGATTAAAAATAGACCCAAAGTTATAAGCATGAAGAGACTGTTGAACCTCAGAGGTAAGACAGGAGAGGGTGGAGGGGAAGAGATCAACCAAGGAACTTGTATGCATATATACTATATAACCTGTGGACACAGACAATGAGGTGATGAGGGCCTGGGAAGGGAGGGCAGATGGAAGAAGGGTGGAAGAGGTTAATGGGGGGAAAAAGAGGAACTACGTAATATTTTAAACAACAAAGATTAAAAAGAAAAAAGTTAAGCCGAAACTGGTTTGGCTCAGTGGATAGAGCGTCGGCCTGCGGACTCAGGGGTCCCAGGTTCGATTCCGGTCAAGGGCATGTACCTTGGTTGCGGGCACATCCCCAGTGGGGGGGTGTGCAGGAGGCAGCTGATCGATGTTTCTCTCTCATCGATGTTTCTGACTCTCTATCCCTCTCTCTTCCTCTCTGTACAAAATCAATAAAATATATTTAAAAAAAAAAAAAAGTTAAAATTAATTTAATTTTTAAAAAGTAAGAAAATTCTCTTCACCCTGGTACATGCAAATGGTCCCAGTCTCAGTTCATTAAACAACATCTATAAACTTGAGTCACAGGATATCCATTCCTACTCTTTCTAATGTCTTTTTTTGTTCTGTTTCTGTTAGACTTGCTAGTCATTTGAATGAAACACATATCTACTTCCTTCTGATGGTTTTCAACAATAAATTCATTTTCTCATTGACATTTATGCATGGTTACAATTCTTAAAAGTGTAGATTTCTTGTTTTTTTTCTAAAAAAAAGATGATAAGCTCATTTATGATACAGGCTATTTTGAGTTTTGTATTTTGTACTATTTTTATGTACAGAAGTGTTAAGAGAAAACAATTGATATAATAATAATTACATCAAGTATATGTAAAGCAAAGCACACACCTGTGTTGATTTGTATACACTGCTGTTAATGAGATAGTTTTACTTTTTCAAATGTGTCTTATATTTATAAACTAAGACTGATTACATAAAAATCTGTACAGGTAAAAGACTAAGAACAACAGTAGCCCATATTTCTGCTCACCAATCTGATAACCATGAGTTTCTCAAAATTGTTTTCACCAGGTTTGTAGATTTTCTTTATGTCTTTGAAAAACCTCATTTTTTTGGTATAAGCTTTCTATATGAGTTATCTTCTTTGAATTTTTATTAACCACAGATTTTAGACTTTGCAGCCTATATTTTATTTAATAATTTACAATATATATGTTATTATTCTTCTTGGGTTTGGGACAAAAGTAGAACAGTAGCATTTGCTAGTATTTTATTCTCATTAGAAGTCCTTGAATTTTTCTCTTTCTACATATTGATATTGTATAAGGTTTGGGAAATGAGGTTGTGTCCACATAGTTTTAAATAAGTTATATTTTAATTTATTTTGCATTCTCAGCTCATCTTTAAAAAAAAAAAAAATGACAACAACAACAACAAAAACTCACCAAGTTTGTCTCATTACATAATCAAGTTGCTAGTCAGTGCTTTCTGTTCAAAGCAAGTCTCTCTTAAAACCAAATCTTGTTCTTAATTCACAAAATTAACAGCTTTTTCTCTGCGCATCCCAGTTAACTAACATACCTCTACAGTCTTATTGTAGATCAAGAAAGTGCCAATCTGTATATTACTATGAGCTTGGGGAGTTTCCTTAAAAATAAAATTTTGATGATATATGCTAAAGTTTTACATTTTTTTCTTCTTTAGATAGCACAATTGCCAAGCTCTTTCTGATCTTTTCAGAAAGTGTAATGCTACTTCTTAACTTGTTCTGTATACTTTGACACTATCTAACTGATAAAACTTATTATCGTCAAGTTGTCTGCTTTCCAAGCCGCTAGTGCTTTGCATTGTCATGCTCAGACTCTTTTATGCTTATTGTTTATAGAATAACTTACATACAACTTCACTTCTCTGGTCTTGTAATACCATTTTTTACCTTTCTCATAGGAATTTGTGGGAAAGACAAATATTCATTCATGACACAAGTGTAAGGTAACCTGATTTTAACATTGGTAAATCGGGACACCATTGACCGGGGGTGGGTGGGGGGGGTTCTTTTTTTTTTTAAATATATTTTATTGATTTTTTTACAGAGAGGAAGAGAGAGAGGTATAGAGAGTTAGAAACATTGATGAGAGAGAAACATCGATCAGCTGCCTCATGCACACCCCCTACTGGGGATGTGCCCGCAACCAAGGTACATGCCCTTGACCGGAATCGAACCTGGGACCCTTGAGTCCACAGGCCGACGCTCTATCCACTGAGCCAAACCGGTTTCGGCCCAGGGGGGAGTTCTTGATTAAAAATTTGGTCTATATTGTAATCGCTTTTGGTTTTTTTAATAAAAGGAAATTCACTTCTTAGATCATTGTTGAATTTGCATCCTCTTTTCTTGCTCATTATGTTAAAAATCTAAAAAAAATAATTTAAAATTATATTATAAATTATTATATACATATTGCTTAAAAACACAGTAAGTAGGTACATAATTACATGAACATATTTTATTTTTAGTTTATAAATTAAATTAGTTTGTTATAAAGTAACTATATTTTAAAAATTATTTTAATCCTATATTTCTTTCTAAGTAATAACAATACTAACTTGTATTATTTTTCCTCTGAATTTGCCGTAACGTTAAGTCGTGTCACTTTCAAGGCTGGCACTAGACTTTTTGCCGCCACTATAAAATATAAATAATATGAGTACTGTCTGCTAAATTTAAGAAAATTTATGTATTTATGAAATAAATAAATAAGTTACTTACCTAAATTATCTGAATAGCTGATTTGTAATGACATCACTTGTTTAACTAGCTTACTAGCATGCAGTACGATGTGTATCGTCTGAGAGACAATTACAAAATGTTTTCGTTGTTGCCAATCCCAAAAAATGCCATTGTCTATTAAGTCCAAACATGGTGATCGAATTCTAACAACTGATCAAAAATGCGAACTTTGATAAGCAGTTCTCAATAATCAGTTCTCAACAATTTGTTATTATTAAAGTTTAACATTACAAAATTAACCAAAATAATATAAAACTCATATCCTGGCTAAATAGCCACATGGCCGCCGAAAACCGTCTATTCCCTTCCCGTTCTCCCGCCGTTCCCTAGCTTGTTGTGCATTCTTTCCAAAAATTGGGACTTTTTAAAAACGCCGCGGGACGAGGGACAATTTGTTAAAAATCGGGACTGTCCCGCCAAAAGCGGGACTTCTGGTCACCTTACACAAGTGATAAAGAGAAAATTATAAGCCAGTCAGAGAGAAAAGAAATATAATACAGAGTGGCAAACATAAAAATCAACAAACTTCTTATTAAAAACAATATAAGCCAGAATACAGGAAAGCCACATCTTTAAATAACTAAAAGAAAAAGAAAACAAACAAACACTAAAACCTGTCAACTAAATATTCTAGTCTCAACAATATCTTTCAACTACAAAAACCGAATAGAGACTTTTTCATGCATACAAAAGCTAAAAGAAGTTAGCACCAACAGACCTGCATCAAAAGGAATATTAAAGGATGTTTTGCAAGTGGAAGGAAGGTGGCACCAGATGGAAATATGGATCCATACAGAGAATGAATTAGCACAGAAAGTGTTAATTATATGAGTAAATATATTTTAAGAAAGTTATTTTTAAAATTCCTTTAAAATAATTTCTTTTTAACTGCACAAATAATAATATACTGTGTGGGTTATAAGACATATGGATAATAATAATAACAATATCAAAAAGCCTAGGAGGGAAACAATGGTCATGTACTGTTGATAGGTTCTTATGCTGTACATGGAGTGGTGAAATATTACTTAAAGGCAAATTGTGATTAAATTAAAAATGTATGCTGTAACCTCAAAAGTAACCACTACAAACAGGCAACAAGATGTTTATTTTATAAGCAAGAAAGATAATAAAATAAAATCATGAAAAATAATTCAAAAGTAGGAGGAGGATAAAAAGAAAAGAGAACAAAGAACAGATGGGAGAAGACAAAAATAAACAGCAAGATAATAGCTTTTAATTAAAAGATATGATTGCAAATGCTAGAGACATTTGATTAAAATTGAGATTTTCATATGGGTAAAAAACTGACTCATATTAGAAGACACAAATGAGTTAAAAGTTAAAGGACATAAAAATATATCTATATATGTATATAAAAGCCTAATATTCAAATAGACCCAAGAGCGGAACAAACGAACAACCAGTCACTATGGCCTATGCTGACCACCAGGGAGTGTGTGCATAACATGGTGGGCATCAGCAGCAGGTGGCAGAGTGCAGAACATGACGTAGGCTGTGGCAGGATGGTGGAGCAGGTGAGCGGGGGCATCAGACCAAGGTGGGGCTGGTCACTATCATTGGGGTGAGCCTCTGGTGGTTACTGAAAATTCTTTGCTCCCACGTGCCATGGTCCTGTCCAGCGTTTGCACCTGCTGCCGGCGCCGGCCCCACTCACACCTGCTGCTGGCGCCGGAGCCACCTCTTGCCCCTGCTTGCCAGCACCAGAGCCACCACTCGCACCCGCTCCTAGCGCCGGCCCCAATCACTCTGCACTGTCAGTGGGTGTGAGCAGGGCCGCTGCCATCAGTGTGTGGGAGTGGTGGCAGCGGAAGTGGGGTGCCAGCAGAAAGAGGACCAGGGGCCATGGCAGGAGGGGCTGGGTGGGGGGGGCAGAGGATGGACAGAGACGCTCCCCTGTGCCCACTGTAGCTGCAAGGCCCAGAGTTCCTTTCAAGGTTCACAAATTCGTGCACTGGGCCCCTAGTATTATATAATTACAAGAATCTTAAGAGTCCACAATATTTGTATCAGGTAAAATAGATTTCAGAGCAAAAACAAAAATGGGTCATTTAATAATTATACAAAAGGCAATTCATGAAATGAACATGGCAGTCCTGAACACCTCTGTTTCTTATAACAAAACCTGAGAATACATGAAGCAAAAACAAATTGAAGTGCAAGAACGAAAAAGTTCATAATTTTATAGTTAAAGATTTCAATACCTCTGCTTGAATACCAAACAAAACAAGCAGACAGAAAATCAGTAAATAAATAGAATACTTGAAAAGCACTATCAGCCAACTTGACCTAAATGGCATTTCGAACACTCTTTCCAAAGTAGCACAATTAATAGTTTTTCCAAGTACACTCAGATATTTTAACAAAATAAACATATTCTGGGACATTTAACAAGACAATAAATTCAAAATAATTGAAATACTACAATGTAACTTATCTTACAATGGAATTAAACTGAAAATTATTAACAGAAATATATCTGGAAAATATTTAGAAGCTACATATCACACTTCTAAATAATTTCTAGGTAAAAGAAAAAGACCAAAAGGAAAATAAGCACATATTTTAAACTACATCAGAATGAAGTACCACAGATTAAAATTTATGGATGGCAACTGTAAACCAAAATTAATTTTAGGCTGTAATAAAGAATAAAAACAAATTATTTGAACAAAAGAATCTGTAGCCCAAGAAACACAGATTCATGTTCCCAATTAGGTCCGTTGTATGTAAAAGAGGTATTCAAATTGCACAATTGTGATTGTGATACCGTACTTTTGGACTGGATCACATGGTGTTCCCAAGGGCAGGATGGCTTCCCCAGATTCTTTGTCTGTAGGAGTTGAAGAATGAAACCATGGAGGGAAGATGGTATAGCAAAGGTGGAAATTTATTGAAGAACAAGCACAGACTCCCACGTGGGGAAGGGGAAACAATCTCACAGCATAGACTCCCACGTGGGGAGGGGGAAAGAATCCCAATGATTTCCTGTTTCCACCGTTTGTAAAAGCTACAGTTTTTGTGCCTTGATATCCCCTCTGATTGGTCAATATTCCCCTTTGATTTGGTCACTATAGCAACTCCTGAGCTCAAAGGTCAAACCTTACATGGGATATGTGAGGCCCTCCTCCCTCATTGTTCTCCCATTCACTCTGGGCTTTCTTCCTCCTTCTTTATTTTGTAAATATAGACATTTTGCTACTCCTAGGTCCCTTGTCTTATGGAAGTGTAACTACTGTTGGCTCCCTGCTCCCTATCTTATGGGAACACTGTATTCCAGTCCAAAAATCACGTATCATAACTTTGTGCCACTAAGTTCAACTTAGATGATATAGACAAATTGCTTAAAAGATCAAAACTACCAAAGCTCACTCAGGAAGTGACAAAAAATATGTATAGTCCTGTATCTATTAAATAATATAAATTTGGAGGATAAAAAAATATTTTTTCCTCTACTTTCTTAGGTTCTTGGCTGAGACCTTTCTTGAGTAAAAGACATTAATAGAAAGAAAAACAAACAAACAGAAATTTAGTAGCATGTATACCTCCTAAATACATGGGAGAGACCCAGAAAAACTTAGTAACACCCTGAAATGGGCCAAACTATCACCTTAAATGATATCTAAACACAAAAAAAATATATTGGGGCTGTGGAGGTTACCAGAAGCACAGTAAACAAGGGTACGACTGTTATGCAGATTTGTCTGTGCCATCTCCTTTGATAAGTCTTCCTAGAGATTTGATCATTCTCTGTAGAAGACTGCTGGGGAGAAACGCTTAGAAATAGAGATTTTCTTTATAATTGTAAATGTCTCTTACAAAAAGGTAACTTCTATTTTGTTTTCAGAGCTTTCCCTATCTGCTCTTCTTAAAAAATAACCAACCTAAAATAATCCTTATTCCCAAAAGGCATATTTTGGAACATTATATTCTATTCTCCTTTAAATTCAAAGCTAACTACCTTCCAGCAAATAAAACTTCAGGTACAGATGCTTATAAAGTTGAATTCTACCTGGCATTCAAAGTAGAAATAATGGCAAATCTATATAAACACTTCAAAAAATTGAGAAGTATCCATTCCCAAAATTCATTCTGTAAGACCAATATTACTTTGATATGAAAAACAGACACAGATGTTACAAAAAAAGATAACTAAAAACACGTTTCTCATGATGAATATCCATAACTGTGTGTGTGTGTGTGTGTGTGTGTGTGTGTGTGTGTTGTTTTGTTTTTTGTTTGTTTGTTTTTTTGGAATATATATCTTGCTAACAAATGGGCAAGAACAAAAGTATAAATAAATTCAGAGACAGGAATCCTTAACTGAAGAAAATTTCTAATTTATTAAGTTAAATCTTCTCTGAAAATGGGAAAGAGACTTCTTTATTACCTCTTCCATGTTTAAAATAAGCAAACAAGCTTATTTTAAAGACAATTGCTCTCACCAAACACTTATCTGCAACATTTTCATATAAAAAGATAAATTCTAGATAAATTATTACTTTATTTTTATAGAGCAGATACCTAGTTTTTTAGGGAACCAGATTTTATCAGAGCTATGAGAAGTAAAAAAAATGCAAAAGGTTTTATTTTAGTTTTAAATCTCTGTAATAGTATGAGGATTTAAATGTGTGTTTTCAAAGAGAATAGTGATTTAAAAAGCAATATATTCTGATCATAAAATCACAAACAAATCCTGTAAAACATAAGAAATGGTATGTGAAGAAATCAATCTCTGACATCTTTGATGAGACTAAATTTAAAACAGAAAATAATAATAATAAAAAAAAGCGATAGCAAAGATGAATAAATAAAAAATGCTGGGAAGGCATAAAATAGTGTCAGTATACCTAAAGGCAGATTGAGTAGATACTCACTAAAACTCCAAAAGAAAGTGGAAATTGTTTTAATAAATTTAGGTGCAGATCATGAATCAAATGGAGGTAGTGGTAAACTTGCCACTTATAGGATAGAAGATAAAGTTACATTCATGGTGAATAACCTCTTCACATCTAGGAAAAAGACCAAATTCATTCACTATCTTATAAGGCCTTACCTGTTCTGCCTCCTGCCTAAAGTTTTAGCCCCATCTCCTGCCCTTGTCTTTCTTATCTGGGTTCCAGCTTCACTGACCTGTTTCATTCCCTGAATAGAATATACTGCCTCACAACCAACATCCTTAACATAGGATGTTCCCTTGACCTATAGTGTTCTCCTCTCCCCCTCATTTCCTAGTCAATCATTATACATCTTTCATATCCCAACTTAAAAGTAACTTCCTGCAATTGGATCAGGTTACCACTGATATATAATTTTTTTAATCATGACTTTCTTTCATAGCACTTATGATAGTTTCTAATTATATAACTTTTTGTAAATATTTAATTTGTACCTTTCTCGTCTACTAAACTATAAATTCCTTGAATGCAGGAACTATAATTCTGCATTGTATCTCTACCATAAAGCTGGCACAAAGTGGAAACTTAAAAATATTTGAGACATTTTTAATCA
Source organism: Ia io (assembly GCA_025583905.1). Taxonomy (NCBI): domain Eukaryota; kingdom Metazoa; phylum Chordata; class Mammalia; order Chiroptera; family Vespertilionidae; genus Ia; species Ia io. Next base: position 90,047,062 of record JAJQQW010000002.1, on the reverse strand, counting down.
ATAACAAAGGAAAGGGAGAGTAAGGCTTGAAATATAATCCTATATAATAAAGGCCTAATATGCAAATTGACCAAACAGCAGAACGACCAGTGGAATGACCAGTTGCTATGACACGCACTGACCACCAGGGGACAGATGTTCAATGCAGGAGCTTTCCCCAGCCTGCAGGCCCCAGGCCAGCCAAGGCGGGTGCCAGAGGGGGCCCTTTGATTGTCCTGCTGGTCGCTCCACAAAGGGAGGTGACCGGCGGTGGCAGTGGGCCAAGTGGAGGGTGGGTCTGGCTAGTGGGCAGCGCTAGGCCGGCCAAGGCAGGTGCCAGCAGGGGGCCCCCAATGCCCCTGCTGCTCGCCCCACAGATCCACCCTGATCGCCAGCCAGGCCTAGGCACCTTACCCATGCATGAATTTCATGCATCGGGCCTCTAGTAATCATAATAAAATGAATAAAATGTACATGAAAATGAAACATTAAAGCCTGACATAGACTGAGTTAGTAATAAAACATCTATAAATTGGTCCTCTGGCTTGAAAAATGTCCTAAGGGATTGAAGAAGCTGTCAGGGAAGCAGGATAGTAGAGTGAAAAGATTTTTTTCTTCCCTACCTGACTCTTTTGTCTGCTTTATGTTACTTTTATTTATTTTTTCCTCTTTCAACATTATTTTCCTTCACTTTCACACAGCTAGGACATTTCTTGCAGACAATCTATATATATAAAAGCCTAAACGATTATTGTGACCTGTTGATTGAATGACGGGTCAACTAGTCTGTATGACGCGCACTAATCACCAGGGGGCAGATGCTCAACACAGGAGCTCCTCCCTGATGGTCAGTGTGCTCCCACAACCAACATCCCACGGCTGGCCAACCTCCAACGGTCCCTCCCCCAGGCCAGCCAGCCCCAATCAGCCCCAATCGGGACTGGGTGAGACAGCCCTGATAGGCCCTGATCGCAAGCCAGGCCAAGGGACCCCACCTGTGCACGAGTTCATGCACCAGGCCTCTAGTAAAAGAGAATACCATGAGTAAATAAATCAATGAATGGCAGTGGTAAAAGTTCTCATCATGGCTATGAATGATAATCAATCTAAGAAAGATGGTTTTTAGCAAAGTAATGAAGCTGACGGGATATACACTCCAGGAATCTAGAGCACAACTCAACATTTTCATTGACATCATTTACTTTCCTTAATGGCATCTGCATGTCTCTCTGCCGGCAATGACATTTAGCCATAGGTGTAGGTTAAACTACTAGCTTAGAACAATCTGGCTAGTTATAATCTTATCCAATAAAAGAGCAATATGCAAATTGACCATACCTCTGCTACACCCACAAGCCACGCCCACCAGCCAATCATAAGTGAATATGCAAATAAATCCAACCAAGATGGCTGCAGCCATGGAGAGCAGGAGGGAGACTTAGGTTTCCCCAGCAATGGAGAAAGCCAAGCTTTCTGCCTGCCCTTGCTGGCCTAGGCCTCCACTCAGTTCTACAAAGTTTCAATGATAGAAGATAAATAAATCCCAACAAAAATGGCGGCAGCCACGAAGCTGGGGAGAGCAGGAGGCTAGGGTTTCCCCCAGCAATGGAGGAAGCCAAGCTTCTGCAGCCCTGGCCTGCCTCGGCCTCCACTCCAGGCTACAAAGTTTCAATTACAGAAGATAAATAAATCCCAACAGAAATGGCTGCCACCATGGAGTGAGCAGAAGGCTTGGCTCCGCTGAAGGCTACAAAGTTTCAATTGTAGAAGATAAATAAATCCCAGATACCAGGGCCTCCGCTTGGGTCGCCGGCGGGCGTGGCTTTTCTGCAAACCACTACAAGCCCCTCACCTAGGCCGCCCCACGCCCCAAAGAAACCTCCACCCTGATCTGGGACACCCTTCAGGGCAAATCAGCTGGCCCCCACCCATGCACCAGGTCTCTATCCTATCTAATAAAAGAGTAATATGCTGATTGACCATCACTCCAACACACAAGATGGCTGCCCCCATGTGGTCAAAGATCCTGCCCCCATGTGGACACAAGATGGCCACCACAAGATGGCCAGCAGGGGAGAGCAGTTGGGGGCGACCAGGCCTGCAGGGGAGGGCAGTTAGGGGTGATCAGGTCTGCAGGGGAGGGCAGTTAGGGGTGATCAGGCCTGCAGGGGAGGGCAATTAGGGGCAAACAGGCTGGCAAAGGAGCAGTGAGGCATCAATCAGGCTGGCAGGGGAATGGTTAGGGGGTGATCAGGCTGGCAGGCAGAAGCAGTTAGGGACAATCAGGAAAGCAGGCAGGTGAGCAGTTGGGAGCCAGCAGTCCTGGATTGTGAGAGGGATGTCCGACTGCCCATTTAAATGGGCAGTTGGACATCCCTGGAGGGTTCCCAGATTGGAGAGGGTGCAGGCTGGGCTGAGGGACACCCCACCCCCCCGCTCCATGCATGAATTTCATGCACCGGGCCTCTAGTAAAAGATAAAAGTCCCTGTAACCACAGTTATTCTGTTAGTCATAAGGTACACAGATAATGTAACCTTGCTGCTTGAATAATCATTAAAAATCTCTTTATAGTTTGTTTACATTCAAAACAAAGTGAAAAAATTCAAACACATATTTCATTTTTTGTTACCATGTTGGTGTAATTTTATTGGCTGATAACTGTTGTGACCCAAGCCTCTATATTTATAATAACTAAGTAATATACCATACCTTTATAATTTTAGTTACTTTTATCTTGATTGGATAAGTCTGTTTAAAAGAAAAGAAATATACTCCATTTCCTATTTATATTCCAGAATTAGTGTTGCACTGGTAGAAAAATTTGCAACTATAGGTTTATAGAAACAATATGATATGACATGGAAAAAGATATTTTTATTTACCATATTGTGCCATTTTTGAACCTTTATTTAAGTCTCTTCTTTGTTAGTAAATAGCACACTGTTTTAGATGTTTTTTTTCTATTATATTTGCCCAAGTAATAAGCCATTTGAAACACAATTGCAACTGATACAGCAATCCTATGAGATACTTACATTTAATGGTTAAATAAAATAACTTTTCTTCCAGTTTTTATTTTAGCTGTCAGCATGGCAGGGATGATATGTTGTATGTAAGGTAAGATAGGGTGACACAGAGATTCTTGTTATTGCCTGATTTTTAAAGACTTTGTGAAAAGGGAAGTTCAAGATGGCAGTGCAGGAAGATCCTGAAGTCACCTCCTCCCATGTACACAACAAATCTATAACTACATATGGAACATTTTTTTCTGAGAATAACCTGAGACCTGTCTGATCAGCTACTCCACATCAAAGGGTAAAAGGGCCACATCAAGACTGAAAGGAAAATCAGAACACATAGTTGCCTAAAACTTTACCCCTGACATAGCAACCCACATTTGGGAGGGATCTCCAACACAAAAACAAACAATGACAGAGGAATTTTTTCTATAAAGCAAGTTGTCTGTGCACTACATCATGCACTCAAAACTTTGGGACCTAACCAAAGAGAAATGTGCTCAAAACATGTGGCTGTGAAAATCAATGGGGCTTTAATTCAAGATAACCATGGGGCTGTATGGAATTGAGATTATGCTCTGAAAGGGCTCATGCACGGACCCACTTATCCTGGGACCAAGCACAAAGTAGCAGTTTGTAAAAAACCTAAACCATATGTGCATCTGCCAGAGAAGGAGAAAGATGTTGAGACTCCCTTGGGGACACAGGTGTTGATGTGTGCCACTTTTATGTTTTCTTGCTTTGCTAGCACCAGTACTGGTGGGTGCCATTTTCACACTCTTACTCTAACTTGCTAGCAGTGGTAGGAAAGCATCCCTGTCTGAGGAGGTGGTCAGTAGCCCCATCATTGTATGCCACTCTCAAAAGTTGCCTCCCCACACTGCTCCTTAGTGCAGCCTAACCAGAGATGGCAGGTGAGCAGCTTAACCGGAGACAATGGGTGAGCATCCCTGTCCTTCGTGCACCACTCCCAAGGTCTTGTCAGAAACAGTCAGTGCACTCAGCACACACAGGGAATGCCCCTTGAACTCCAGGCTCTGGTGGGCAGAGAGGATTATGTTTTTAGGTCCCATAGGTCTGAAATAACTAGAGATACTGTTTAAGAATCAACCAAGAATTAGGACAAGGTTAAACAGTAAACAACCCTACTCAAAGATTAAGAGAGGTAGCTGTTTCACCTAATTCACAGAAACAAAAACAGAGGATCAAACAAAATGAGAAAACAAAGAAATATATACCAAACAAAAGAGCAACATAAAACACCAGGAAAAAAAAAACAAAACAAAACTTAATGAAATGGAGATAATTAACTTACCTGATACAGAGTTCAAATAATAGTCATAGGGAGGCTCACCAAACAGAGAAGAATAAATGAACACAGAGAACTAAGAGATAGAAAAATGAGAAAGGAATCACATATAAAAGATCCACAGAACTGCCCTAGCTGGTTTGGCTTAGTGGATAGAGCTTCGGCCTGTGGACTGAAGTGTCCCAGGTTCGATTCCAGTCAAGGTCATATACCTTGGTTGCGGGCACATCCCCAGTGGGAAGTGTGCAGGAGGCAGCTGATCAATGTTTCTCTCTCATTGATGTTTATAGCTCTCTATCCCTCACCCTTCCTCTCTGTAAATAAAATATATTTTAAAAAAATACATTAAAGGGGTTCAACAATAGACTAGATGAAGCTATAAAATATATCAGGGAGCTGGAAATCAGGGCAGTAGCATTCACACACAGAAGCCAAAGAAATAAGAAATTTTAAAAGCAAATATAGCTTAAGAGACCTATGAGACAACATCAATGGACTAACATTCTCATTTTAGGGGCCTCAGACAGGAAAGATAAAGAGAGAAAGCAGCAGAAAATGTATTTAAAGAAATAATGGCTGAAAACATTCCTAACCTGGAAAAAAAACAGATATCCAGATCTAGTAAATCCTTAGAGTTCCAAATAAGATGAACCCAGATAACAAACATTAAAGAAAAGAATTTATCTTAAAAGCAGCATGAGAAAAATGAATTATTATGTACAAGTGAACCCCCATAAGAGTATCAGCAGATTTCTCAGCATAAACCTTGCCAGCAGGGAGTGGCATGATATATTCAAAGTGCTGAAAGAAAAATAATAGCCACCACAGTTATTATTCAAAACAAAAAATAAATTAAGAGTTTTCCAGGCAAGCAAAAGCTAAAGGAGTTAATCATCACCAAAACAGTCTTATAAGAATTGTTAAAGGAACTTCTGAAAGCAGAAAGGGGCACTAACTAGCAACAAGAAACAGATGAAAATACAAATCTCACTGGTAAATGCAAATATATACTAAAGGAAGTGGATTAATTACCTATAAAGCTAGTATGAAGCTTGAAGACAAAATAGTAAAAATAGCTATAACTACAGAAATTAGTTAAACGATACACAAAATAAAAAGATGTAAAATGTTAAATGTAAAGATGTTAAATGTGGTGGGTAAATGTAAAGCTTGAAGACAAAATAGTAAAAATAGCTATAACTACAGAAATTAGTTAAACGATACACAAAATAAAAAGATGTAAAATGTTAAATGTAAAGATGTTAAATGTGGTGGGTACTAAAAATGTAGTTTTAGAATGCTTTCAAATATAACATGCTATATATATATATGTTCTATCATATGAGTCATATGGATAGCACAAAACAAAAACCTGTAATAGAGACATAAAAGATAATGAGATAGAAATCTAAGCATAACATTGCAGAAAGTCATCAAACCGCAAGGAACAACAGCAAAAGAAGAAGAAAGGAGCAAAAAAATCTACAAAACATTAAAAAAAAATTAAATGGCGGTAAGTACATACACATTGATAATCACTTTAAAAATAAGTTGACTGTGGGAACCAAGATAGTGGCATAGATAAATGCCAGTACTCACGACCTCCCATAACCACATCAAAATTACAACTGAAATACAGAACCATCACTCAAAACTGCATGAAATGTGGCTGAATGGAAGTCTTACAACTAGAGAAGTAAAGAAGAAAGCACATTGAGACTGGTAGGAGGGGTGGATGTGCCAAATGGGCTGGTCCAGCACCCACGCAGGGTGTTTTTTTAAACTGGAGGGATATCTCTACTACAGAGGCCTCCCAGGAAGAGCAAGAGGGTCCCAGTCCCACACCATACCCCCAGCCCAGGGTCCCAGAGCTGGGAAGAGAAGTCCCCATAACTTTGGGCTGTAAAAACTTTGGGCAGGGATTTTGGCTGAGTAACAAGGAGGCTGGTGGAGACCCAAGGCAGTTCCTCTTAAAAGGCTGGTGCATGGACTTACTTGGACTCAATCCCTCTGGGCTCCAGCACTGAGGCAATGGCTCAGGGGGGGGATTGAGGGATATATAGGGAGGTACTGGATTGTCTTCATTGGAGCAAGAACTCAGGGGCAGTTCTTCCATATGGGGTGCTCGCAGGAGTCATTATTCATGTGCTGGGACCTCCCCCATGGAAGAGTTTACTGGCAGCCATATCTGAGTTTCCATCAGTTTGGCTCACACTGTTCACTCTACCCTGGTGATTCCCTGAGATCCCACCCCATCTAGTTTGCAGCCCTACCCAAACTGTTTGCAGCAGCTTTTCCATATGAATGGCCTGTCCTGGTTCAGGCTTCAGAGTTTCCTAAAAACTCTCAAACAAGCATTAGCTGGCATCAGCATAACCCTTACCTATCAATAAGAAGCTCAAGACCCAGCACTAGCACCAGCCTTCCTTGCTTCACAGATTAGTCTTTCATGGGCACTTCTAAGCCCAATAAAAGTAGCAGCCATCTGCAGATCACTCTGTAGGTCCTGTTATGTGGCCCCAGGCAGTGGCTGACTTTGCACCACCCTGGAGGCCCAAGAGCCAGTATGTCAGTAGACAGCTTCAGACCATTTGAGATTACAACTCTACACATCCACAAGCCACACACTCAAAGGGAAAATTCAGTGAGCACCAACAACCCATGAAGTAAGTACTACTCCATAGGAGTGTCTCCTGTCCAGCAGCTCTTCCTTTATAATTGCAGCTGGTCCTCACAGCCAATTGGCTTGGAGCTCAATTCTTCCCAGTGATGCCAAAGCAATCAAGGCTCAACTACAACAAGACTGTGCACACAATCCACACAGGGGTGCACCTAAAGTATCCAGCTAAGGTGACTGGGGAGGCTGAGTCACTAGGCCCTACAGGGCACCTATTACACAAAGACACTCTACCACATCCAGGAGTCATAGCAGCTTTACCTAATACATACAACAAACACAGGGAAGCAGCCAAAATGCAGAGACAAAGAAACATGTCACAAATGAAAGAACAGAAAAAAACCTTCAGAAAAAGAATTAAATGAAATGGAAGCAAGCACTATTTGATACAGAGTTCAAAATAATGGTTATAAGGTTGCTCAAGGATCTTAATGAGAGCTTCAAGGGACTTAATGAGACTTTCAAGGATCTTGGTAAGAATTTCAAAGACATGAAAAAGATCCAGTCAGAAATTAAGCATACATTAACTGAAATGAAGAATAATTTACAGGGAATCAATAGTAGAGTAGAGAATGGAGATAATCAAATCAATGATTTGGATATGAAGAAGCAAAAAATACCTGATAAGAAGAGCAAAAAGAATAAAAAATATGAAGATTGTGTAAGGAGCCTCTGGGACAACTTCAAGTGTACCAACATTCACATTAGGAGGTGCCAGGAGGATAAGAGAGAGAGCAAGACATTGAAAACCTATTTGAAGAAATAATGACAGAAAATTTCCCCTACCAGGTGAAAGAAATAGAGTCCAGAAAGCACAGAGAGCTCCAAATAAGGGGAACCCAAAGAGGCCCACGCCAATACATATCATAATTAAAATATCAAAGATTAAAGACAAAAAGAGAATCTTAAAGGCAGCAAGAAGAAAGCAGTTAGTTACCTACAAGGAACACCCATACATCTGTCAGCTTATTTCTCAACAGAAACTTTGCAGGCCAGAAGAGAGTGGCAAGAAATATTCAAAGTGATGAAAAACAAGGACCAAGATTATTCTACCCAGCAAAGCTATCACTTAGACTCGAAGGTCACATAAAGAGCTTCACAGACAAGAAAAAGCTAAAGGAGTTCATCACCTCCAAACCAGTATTACATGATATATTGAAGAATATTCTTTAAGAGTGGAAGAGGAAAAAGAAGAAGAGATAAAATTTTTGAACAATAAAAGGCAATCCTGTATAATAAAGAGATAATATGCAAATTGATCATCACTCTAACACACAAGATGGCTGACCATATGTTGTCAAATATGGCTGCCCCCATGTGGACACAAGATGGCCTGCAGGGGAGGGCAGTTGGGAGGGACCAGGCCTGAAGGGGAGGGTAGTTAGCGGCAATTGGGCTGTCAGAGGAGCAGTTAGGCATCAATCAGGCTGGCAGGGGAGTGGTTAGGGGATGATCAGGCCGGCAGGTAGAAGAAGTTAGGGGCAATCAGGCAAGCAGGCAGGTGCACGGTTGGGAGCTAGCAGTCCTGGTGGGATTGGGCCTAAATAGGCAGTTGGACATCCCTCTAGGGGTCCCAGATTGGAGAGGTTCAGGCAGGGCTGAGGGACACCCCCTCCCCCGTGCACAATTTTTTTGCACCAGGCCTCGAGTAAATATATATCTATCAATAATTGTATCTAAAAATCAAAATAAATGAACAAGGAATCTAATGTACAAAAGAAACTGATGAATAAAATAGAATCAGAGGCATGGTAACATGAAACAGACTAACGAATCTCAGTGGAAGACAGAGAGGGGGCAGGAAGAGATTAACCAAAGATCTTATATGCATACTAGAGGTCCAATGCATGAATGTATGCAAGGGGCTTGGCCCTTGCAGCCCCGGCTACCTCAGCTGCCCCTCACAGCCTTGGCCAGCTCTCACAACCTCTTGCAGCCTCGGCTGGCCCTCGCAGCCCCTCACAGCCTCGGCCAGCCCTCACAGCCCCTCAGCCCCAGCTTCGTCTGGAAGGTTGTCCAGAAGGACTTCTGGAAGTTCATTTGGTTGTCCAGACTAATTAGCATATTATGCTTCTATTATTATAGACTAGAGGCTTGGTGCATGAAATTTGTGCATGGGGGGGGAGGGTTCCCTCAGCCCAGCTTGCACCCTCTCCAATCCTGTACCCTTCAGGGGATGTCCTACTGCCAGTTTAGGCCCGATCCCGGGGTTTGGGCCTAAACCGGCAGTAGGACATCCCTCTCACAATCCTGGACCATTGCCTCCTAACCGCTCAGCTGCCTGCCTGCCTGATCGCCCCTAACTGCCCACCCCTGCCAGCCTGATCACCCCTAACCGACTCTGCCTGCCAGCCTGATTGCCACTCACTGCACTCCCTGCTGGCCTGGTTGCCCTTAACTGTCTCCCTGCCAGCCTGATCACCCCTAACTGCCTCTGCCTGACAGCCTGATCACACCCCCTGCTGGCCTGGTCCCCCCACGCAGCCTGCTATTCAGTCATTTGGTCACCCCTCACTGCTCCCTGCTGCTGGCCTGGTCATCACACACAGCCTGCTGCTTGGTCATTTGGTTGCCTCTCACTAACCCCCCTGCCAGCCTGGTCACCCTACACAGCCTGTTTGGTCATCCATTTGGTTGCAATGGTCACTTAGGCTTTTATATAGATAGATATCCATTACCTATGGACACAGACAATAGGATGGGGCAGGAACTGGATGGAGGGGGTAATGAGGGGAAATGGGGGGACATCTGTAATCCTCTTAACAATAAAGATTTTTTTAAATAAAAATAAATAAATGGACTAATTTTCTTAGTCAAAAGACATACAGTGCCTAAATGAATAATAATAATAATAAACAAGACCCATTTATATATGCTGCTATTAGAAAGTTATGTCAGGTATGAGGACACACAGACTGAAAGTAGAGTGAACAAAGGTATTTTAAGTAAAAGGAAACCCAAAGAAAGCTGAAGTAGGTTCAGTTTTATTAGACAAAAAAAGACTTAAAAAAATCTATAAAAGACAAAGATGGGCATAACATAATGTTAAAAGAGTTACTCTAATGAGAAGATAAAATACTTTAACTATCTATACACCCAAAATAGGGGGACCTAAATATACAAAGCCAATACTAAGATATAATCCAATAATAGTGGGGAACTTCATTATCCCACTGAAATCCTTGGATATATCTTCCATACAGAAAATCAATAAGGAAATATCAAGAAATATCAGCCTGAATAATACATTAGATTAAATAGAATATCTATACTAATAAAAGGGTAATATGCTAATTAGACCAGGAGACCTTCTGGACAAAGTCATGGTGGCAAGGCCAAGGCAGAGGCAGTTAGGGGCAATCAGGCCAGGAGGGGAGGGCAGTTAAGGGCAAGCAGGCCGGCAGTTTGGGGCAGTTGGGGGTGAGCAGGCTGGCAGGCAGAGTGGTGAGGGATGATCAGGCAGGCAGGCAGGTGAGTGGTTAGGAGCCAGCAGTCCCAGATTGCGAAAGGGATGTCTGACGCCGGCCTAAACCAGCAGTCGGACATTCCTTGAGGGGTCCCAGATTGGAGAGGGCGCAGGCCAGACTAAGGGACCCCCCTGAGTACATGAATTTTCATACACTGGGCCTCTAGTAAAGAGATAATACATCCTTATCATGTGGGATTTATTTAAGAGATTAAAGGATACTTCAACATCAATCAAAGTGATGTGCCACATTAACAAAGTAAAGAATATAAAATTTATGTAATCATATCTATAGATGCTTAAAAAGCATTTGACAAAATGTATTATTTATTTATGATAAAAAAAATAAACACACAAAAAAACTCTTAACAGAGTGAATATAGATGGAACACACCTTAACATAATAAAGGCCATACATGACAAGCCAATACCTACAACTAATATCATTCACAATGGTTAGAAGTTCAAAGCTTTTAACATGAGGTCAAAACAAGACAAGGATACCTACACTTGTCACTTTTATTCAGCATATTAATATGATAAATAACGTCATAGACAGAGTAATTAGGCAGGTAAAATAAGTGAAAAGCACCCAAATTAGAAAGGAAGAAGTAAAACTGTCACTATTTGCAGATGACATGATATTATATATAAAAAATTCTAAAAACTCCAACCAAAAACTCTTAGAACTAATGAACAAAATCAGTAAAGTTGCAGTGTATATCAATATACAAAAATATGTTGCATTTTTTACACACTAACAACAATCAGAACAAATTTTTAAAATTCCATTTACAATTGCATCAAAAATAATAAAACAGTTAAAAATAAATTTAAGCAATGAAGTGAAAGACCTGTGCACTGAAAACTAGATATTGATAAAAAAAATTTGAAGAAGACACAAATAAATGAAAACATGTCCAATGCTCATGTATTTGAAGATCAATATTATAGAAATGTCTATATTACCCAAGTAATCTACAGATTCAATGCAATGTCCATCAGAAATCCAATGGTATTTTTCAGAGAAATAGTACAAATCTAAAATTTGTATAGAGTAAAAAACAATCTTAAATAGCCCAAACAATCTTGAGAAAGAAAAACAAAGTTTGAGGCAACATACCCACTGATTTCATGGACCACTATCTTACATCTACACAAAAATTAACTGAAAGTAGATTTATGACTTGAATATAAGACCCCAAAATATAAAACTCCTAAAAAATATAGGTGGTAAGCTTCTTGACATTGCTCTTGTCTATATATGACCTTACTTGAAAGACAATGGCAACAAGAACAAAGAAATAAACAAATTAGACTACAAAAAACTAAAAAGCTTTTACATAGCAAGGAAGCCATCAACAAAATAAGAAAGACAATCTACAGAATTAGGGAAGGTATTTGCATGTTATATCTGATAAGGGAATTAATATCCAAAATGTGTAAAAGACATACAGATGCCCAACATGTACATGACAAGATGCTCAACATTACTAATATCAGAAATGCACAGCAAAACAAAAAAGAGATAATCACCTCACACAAACAAAGTTTGCACCTCTTTATTCCCATCACCCATTTCACCTATACCCCCAATACTCTCTAAATGGCTATTATCAATAGGACAAAAAATAACAAGTGTTGGTGTGTACATGAAGAAAAGGGAACCCTCATACACTATTGATAGGGACGTAAATTGGTGCCACCACTATGGAAAATAATATGAATATTTATTTAAAAATTAAAAATAGAACTACCATATTCTATTCCACTTGTGCATTTTTATCCAAAGAAATCCAAAACACTAATTTGAAAGTATATATGCATCCCTATGTTCATTACAGCATCATTTTCAATAGCCAGGATATGGAAACAACCTAAATGTCCACTGATAAATGAATGGGTAAAGAAGATGTGGTATTTATTTCCAATGAAATACTACTCATCCATAACAAAAAAGGAAATCTTGCCATTTGCATCAACATGGATGGACCTTGAGGGTATTATGCTAAGTGAAATAAATCAGAAGAGAAAGACCAATACCATATAATTTCACTTATATGTGGGACCTAAAATAAAAGTAAATGGACAAACAAAACAATACCAAACCAAACTCATATAGAACAGATTGGTGGTTGCCAGATGGGAGTATTGGGGCAGGGGATGTAATGAGTGAAGGAGATCAAAAAGTACAAACTACTATACATAAAACAAATAAGTCATGGGAATGTACAACATAGTAGTTATAGTCAATCATACTATATTGCATATTTGGAAGTTACTAAGAAAGTAAATATTAAATGGTCTCATCATAAAAAACATTGTAACTTTGGTGACAGAAGGTGTCTCTACTTGTGGTGATCACTTGGCAGTGTATACAAATGTTGAATCATGTTTTACATCTAAAACTAATATACTATTACTAGAGGCCCGGTGCACAAATTTTGTGCACTGGGGCAGGAAGGGGGCCCCTCAACCCAGCCTGCACCCTCGCACAATTTGGGACCCCTCGGGGGATGTCCAACTGCTGGTTTAAGCCTGATCCCACAGGAATCAGGCCTAAACCGGCAGTCGGACATCCCTCTTGCAATCCGGGACTGCTGGCTCCTAACCACTTGCCTGCCTGCCTGCCTGATCACCCCTAACCACTCGACTGCCTGCCTGATTGCCCCTAACCACCTCTGCCTTGGCTCCTTCTGCCACAGCTTCATCCGGAAGGACATCCGGAATGACGTCCGGAAGGTCCTTTGGCTGTCTGGTCTAATTAGTATATTATGCTTTTATTATTATAGATTTTTTTGGTTATACTTTGATAAAACTTCATGTAAACATCAACAACTCATGATGGCACACACCACAGTGACTTATATAAAAGGAACTTGTAAACAGATGAATTGCTATTGAATACAGAAGACTGATTTCAGTTTTGGACAGTCAGGATGTGAATTGTATCTGTAATAATAATGGTACTAGTCAGGCAGAAGCTATTTTTGAAAGAACTGCCTGAAGGCCGGAGGATTACTCAGAAGGGAAGAAAATAATAAATCAGCATTTCCATCTTTACTTCTGATTGTGGCACTCTGAGTTCCTCAGCTTGAAAACAGTAAAAGCTACTCTTATGCAAATTAAAATATGGAACAAAGAATAACGGGGAAAATGCACCCATACTATTCTGCATAGTACATCATTTATAAATCTGTGGTTAATATCTGAGCAGCTTCACGTAGCAAAAAGAGAGTATTTGCAACTAATTATCCTCTGTCTATTGCATTAATTATCCAGTTATACCCACTGAACAATGCATGTCACTAACAACTATCCAAGTCATGTATAATGCACAATAGATTGGAAATCTATTACCAAATCACATACCAAAACTAGTCATATTAAATCCACAACTCAAAATATGAACACTTTGCTTATTCACATCCCTCTACTTTTGGCATTTGGATTCTAATTTTTAATTCATTTATTTGCAAACATGAGCTTATCTCTTGGTAAATATTCTTCAAATGTATGTATCTGCAAGCAACATAAACAAATAGAAACAAAAAAATGAAGCAACTTTAACCTGAACTAAACTTCCATTCTTCCAAATAAGTTTAATTTGAAGTAATTTAATTATTCTATAAATGATCTCTTTCCTTCTTAAAGCTCACATGAAATAACAGGAAACATCTGTGAACAGAGAATAATCAGAGATCAAGGGAGAATTTTATAAATACTGTACAACATTCATCCTAAGCCTCTCAAAGACTCCGGGCATGTTCATTCAATAGAGTAATATTCTGTAGTCAGTGCCATTCTTCCCAATCTTTATGGAGAAATCACTGCTGTTAAAATCATTAATTTTAGAAAAAAATAACTTTAGGTATGTATATACATAAAATGAGGTATTTAAAAGCCAGGCACTAAACAGGGTTACTTTTTGTATGTTTCTGTTGTTCTGGGGGGTTGGATGTAGTAGATAAAAATATTGTGTTCAGTTTTCTATGCTCTGTTCTCACTATTTTTAATAAGTGCAAAGAAATTTTGCTTTCTTTAAATTAGAGCAGTAACAACAAACATTTATTGAGTACTTACATTTTCAGCTCACACATCAAGCATATTTTTCATTTAAAATACATAAAAACCTATTAGCTACTGTCCTGTTTTGTCATCACTACCTTTGCAGGTAAAATGTTTTCATTCATTTACTCTAATTACTTGTTCTTATTCGTTCTTCAACCAACAGTTGAGCTCCTGTGCCCCCAACTAAAATCTAATGATTGCTTTGACAAATACAATTGATATTTTCAGATCCCAATGTATAAAAAGTTTCACAAGTACTACATAATTCTTCCCTTATACTCTTATTCCTTTGGCCACCTCTAAGTTAAATACTGTAAGTCATTTAGCTTCCTATTTCCATGACCATGAATTTACATGTGTATATACCTAATATAGGTAGATTAAACTGCTTTCCAGTCTTTGCCTTCTAATCACTTAATATATCCTGCCACTCTCTCCAAAAGGGCCCCCTAGTGTAGGTGGGTTTACTTCATTCTTTCTAATGACTGTGGTGTAGATGCTCCATGAGGTATGTAACTTCTCTGTTGCTGATAAGCATTTTAAGTTCTTAACACTCTTATTTTTTTAAATGTTTCATTGAATATTTTTGAATGGGGTCAGTGAGTCATAGGTAATAAACTTTACAAAATTACAGATACTGTCAAGTCCTTTACCAAAATAATTAAATAACTTTTATTCTCATCAGAAATACACATCTATATTATTTCATGTGAAATACACTTATTTATTATTGACTATCTCATGCTGAAAAATAATTTTTTCCACAGATGATTACTGAAGATTATTATCTTTGCATATATTTATTCACTACATGATAATGTTGTTGTCTACCTTATAATCTTTGCAAAAAATTTATATCATAGTTTGTCATTAATATTGATATTAATATTGAAGATTTTAACTTGAAGGACATTAACTTTTTATCTATTGAAAATATTTCTTACATTATGCTGTGAGTTTTGAACATTTTAACGCTGTGCTATACGTGAGTTTTTTAATGTTATATAATTGCATGTGGCAATCTTTCCCTTTATGACATTTGAACTGTGTGACTTGCACATGAAGATCATAAAATGTCATTTTATAGTTTATTCTACTATTCTTCTTGCTTTTTAATTTATTAATACATATATATATATATGGTTCTAATATTTTTGTTGATGAAAAGACAGATTCTGAAACAATTTACTGAATTGTATATAATCGCTTAGTAATTTTTAAAATTATCTTCATTATAAATTAGCATACTTAATAGACCTATTTATGCTCTCTATTTTTTGCTGACCAATTATTTATGTCTGCTTGAATATGACATTATGTCAATTTTTGCATGTTAATAACTCATTTTTATAACTAGCAAGGTATGTCTATCCATAGTACTATTTTTCAGTATTCATTGATTCTTCTAATGTTTTTGTGTTCAATTTAATCTTACACCACTCACAAAAATTAATGTGAAATGAATTAAAGACTTAAGTGTGAAATCCGAATCTGTAAAACTACTAGAAGACAGCATTTAAAAAAATGTTCCTTGACATGGTCTTGGCAACCGTTTTTTGATGATACAAAAATGCACAAGCACAAAAAATTAAAAGTACGAGTATAAAAAATTTAAAAGATTTTATATAGCAACAGAAATAACCAACAAAATGAAGGGGGAGTCTAGGAAATGGAAAAGAAAAACACATTTTCAAATCATCTGATAAGGTTTAATAGTTAATATCCAAAATATATAAAGAATTTATACAACTCAACGCAAAAAAAAATATGATTTAAAACTGGGCAGAGAAAACAATATAGACACTTTCTGAAGAAGACATACAAATAGTCAACAGGTACCTGAAAAAGGGTTCTACATCACTAATTATATGGGAAATGCAAATCAAAACTATGAAGAGATAACTCACACTTGTTAGAAAGACTATTATCAAAAGACAAGAGATAACTGCCTGTGAGGATGTAGAGAAAAGAGATCCCTTATGTACTATTGGTGGAAATATAAATTGGTGCTGCCACCATGGAGAACAGTATGGATGTTCTTTCAAAAATTAAAGCTAGAACTACCATATGATCCAGCAGCCCCACTTCTGGATTTATATACAAAGGAAACCAAAACAGCAGCTCAAGGAGATCTTTGCACTCCTGTGATCATTGCAGCATTATTCACAATATCTAAGCTATGGAAATAGCCTAACTGTCCATCAACAGATGAAGGGATAGAGAAGGTTTGAGTACATTAGAGCCATAGAATATTATTCATCCATGAATATGAAGAAATCCTGTCATTTTTTTACCATATAGATGGACCTTGAGGGCATTATGCTAAATTAAATAAGTCAGACAGAGAAAGACATAACTATAAATAGATACCCATGAAGATGCCTAGCAGCTAGCAAGTCCTTTTAACCTCTCTGTTAAGATGTATCCTGGTTTCAAAAATGTTAAAATTTGAGGAAAGGAGTATGCGTACAAATGGAGGAAATATAGTACTTCGAGTACAATTGAGGACCCCAAATGGGACCCCAAAATCAGTCCTAGTTCCCTGGGAAGGAAGCCGACCCAACTTTTTGAAGTTTGTGGGGGAAGGGTGCAGAGGCTTTCGACCTGGTGCCACAGAGGACACCCAGCTCCCTGCTATCGATTGCAGGGGGTCGGCTTGTGCACCAAGCCTAAGCCTCCAGTGGAAGGGGGTCTGCTCCTGCACCAGGCCATAAGCCTACGCCGGAGGCTTCACTGGAGACTTCACTGGAGGCTTTCGGCCTGGGGCCGGAGCGGACACCCAGCTTCCTGTCATCAATCGCAGGGGGTCTGCTCGTGCACCAGGCCAAAAGCCTCCGCCGGAGGTTTTTGGCCTGGTTCTGGAGCGGACCCCAGCTCCCTGTGATCTGTTGCAGGGGGTCCGCTCAGGGCACCTATGTATGCAAATTAACTGCCATCTTGGTCGGGTTTATTTGCATACTCGCTCTGATTGGCTGGTGGGCATGGCTTGGCTGATGGGCATGACTGGTGGCGTGGCTTGGGCATAGTGAAGGTGCGGTCAATTTGCATACTACCCTTTTATTAGGTAGGATAGTAAAGGAGAAAAAGGGGAAGCCAGGCATTATAGGCATGTCATTTGGGGAGCTCCACCAGTAAGCTGTAATTTCACACTCCTCAGAGAACTACTGGCCATTCCCTGAAGATCATTGGGTGAAGGGGTTCAACAATGGGGAGATAGATGCCTGCGTAGTGAAGTTGGGGTGACTAGGGGAGGACTTATTTGTCAGTCAAACCTGGGAACAGAAATCATTGGCCAGAGTAGGCAGGGCCACTGAAAGCCTATGAAAATTTGGGAATACACAATCCCCCAAACAAAGGAATTCTCTCTCATTTTGGCCCTCTTGGCTTGTGGCTCTTGTTCTTGGCTCTCTGTTTCCTTTGACTTTGCTCCTTCCTGTATTCCCTCCAAAGCCACGTGGCATGTAGACCCCACAAACAATGGACTAATGGGCTGAAGTTGGGAATACAGATTAAACTAGCGGATGCTGTATTGGACTGGGCAGACATGGAATGGGGACTATGGACACTGGCTCTAATTCTAGTCCTATTAAAGCCACAGCTACACTTCTTCCTGGGGGATATAGGGAAATGGACCTTAGAAACTCAAGGGTTTGATTTCACAGAAATTAAGCTTTCTACAATATCTCATTCTCCTGTATGAGTCTCAGAAAATTATTTTTCTCAAAATATCACAAGAAGCCCACACTCACCAATGACTGGTAGAGATGAAGACCTCTCCTACCAATAACACTCGCTAAGGCTACCTTGGTAATTATTTTGCAATATGTGTATCAAATCAACATGTTGTATACTTTAAACTTACATTATGTTATATATTAATTACATCACAATAAATCTTGGAACAAACAGAAAAATAATACCTTTCCTGACTTGGAGGGAGGGGAGGAGGGTAGACCCAGCATTCTCTGGATTTTCCCAATTTTGAAGAAACTATATTTACTAATTGGATCTGAGATCTTGCTCAAGATACAAGCTATTCTGTATTTTTGTTTCCAAACTATCAACCTCAGTGCAATAAGAAATGACAATAAGATACTCAAAACGTATTGGGCATAGTGAGTACATTAGAGCCATAGAATAAACTTGGGGAGGGGGATAGTCAGTGAACTGAAGATAAAAATAATTTTACATAAAGGTGTTAGTTACACTTATTTAGAATATTATTTTCTATTATTTTTAAATATACCATTACTTTGCCATACTGTATCTCAGTCATTTGATTGATCAATAAATTTTAATTCATTTACTCCTATGATATTTGTCAAAGGAATAGAATACTTCTACCTTCTACATTTGGGAAGGTTCTGGAAAGTTGGAGTAGCTGCTTCTGTCCATTCACTCATTTGTTTATTGATTTCCCTTCTTTCTCTCCCCTCTAGTTCAGTTTCTACATTCAGGGCAATTTAGGATGGCCCTCATTTCTATTTTAGTAATGTCTGTGACACTCTCATTTAAAAACATAATTTTCCATTTTCTTCCTCATGATTCTGTAGAAATGTACACTTTTCTAAGTCATGGGGGGTCCTATCCAGCCCCAGAAGCCTTTACTGCTGGTGATTAAGATGCCAAATGAAATGCACCCAGCCAGAAGAGGAATGGTCTTATAAGAGGAGACTGCTATTGTTTTCTCTTAAAGCTCTGAGGAGGTATTCATGGTGAAAAAGCAAGATTTCTCTGGATCTAATGATCCTTGGCTTGGGAGTTATGGTCCACTAATTATTGGAGTAAATAGGAGTCTGTGTTATTTCCTGCAAGAAGAGTTGCTCTGTTAGCTTCCATCAGTATAATATTACTGACTAAGAGATTAGGGCTTAAAAGCTTATATAGTCCTTTGATTTGGAATTTTTTTCCTAAATATTGCTTAGCTTATTTTACATATCTGCATTTATTAAGAATAAACAATTTACCATCTCTACTTCAGATCCCAGCATGGCCTGCCTGCGTTTACACCAAATAACTATGATCAGTTTGCTAAATAAAGAAGGCTTTTGGAAGAATTTCTTAAGGCATTTTTGAAAACATGTAAAAGCCAACAGATTCTGTAAACAGGAATGTCAGTTCCTCTGACACCCCAGGGGATTTGCACCCTTGAAGAAATTTGTAAATTTGGAGCAGAAACCCAGAGAACATTCAGTGCAATGACAAAAGCTGTCACTATCCTCCCAAATCTATTCATAGGTGAAGGAAGTCCACTTTGTGTGCTCTGATACACACAAAGCAAGTTATATCACCAAGTAGGGAATGAGAGAAAAATATTCTTTAGCTTTAAAATTACCTGTTTTTTCCCTTATGATTTGGTACTATGACTTTTATTGGGGGGGAAAAAGAGTGAGAATGTGTTAAGAAGGGGTAGGGAAGGTAATAAAAATAAAAACTTTAATGGCTATAGTAATAGCTCCCTAAAGTTGTTATTCCTTCTGCTCGGCCATTTCCACTTAAAAAGTGGTATCAGGAGATAAATGCCCTCTGGCTCTGGGAAAAATTAGTCAGGTTTAGCATCTTTCTTCTCACCAACATGTACTAATTCTGGAAAATTTCATAATAAACCAAGCTCTGCTCTGACAGCCTATAGGCAAAATGAACTATTCAAGTTGTGGACCAATCAGACAAGTCCCAAAAGAGATTTTTTTTTCTTCCATTGAGAAGATGGGGAAGATTTAATAACGTTGAAATGTCAAAAATGTATTTTTTAAGACGTCTAAGTCAATCTTTGTCAATCTGATTCCTAGCTGTACAAGAATGCAAAATGTCTGCACAGGTCATAGAAAAACAAAACTTGTTTCTTTTTTTTCTTTTTTTAATATATTATTTTATTGATTTTTACAGAGAGAAAGGGAGAGAGATAGAGAGTTAGAAACATTGATCAGCTGCCTCTTGCATGCCCCCTACTGGGGATGTGCCCTTAACCAAGGTACGTGCCCTTGACCAGAATCGAACCTGGGACCTTTCAGTCCACAGGCTGATGCTCTATCCACTGAGCCAAACCAGTTTTGGCAAAACTTGTTTCTTAAAGTCTCCCTTAGTTTAAACACCCACCCCTCTCCCCCTTTTAAAACACAATTTGGTTACTTGCATCCAAAAACTGAGAAAATAAGCCAATAATTTCCTTGCACAGAAGTCTTAGAAAGCTTTTCAATAGTGTTTACTTTGCTAGTATGCCACTAATTAAAATGAACTCTTTGGGGATTTTTTGGAAAAAGTATTCTTAAATTATAGAGGTACTGCTACACTTTAGGATTTGGCTATTTATTTAGATCTTAAATCTCTATAAAACATCACTCTTGAAAAATGTCAGTGTATTGATTATCTTCCTAAAATGATAGTATCCTCTTTTATTAGATCATGTCTAGAAGGCAATAAAAATTTATCTTACTTTAGGTGACATTCAGAAAAAGTCTAGAAAAGAAGGAGGAAAAAACATACCAAGTGCTATTTAAAGCAAGGGTGTGTGGTCACTTATATCAGTTCTGAAAATGTACAAATATTTATTGGTTCTAACTTTTTGCTTTAGTTAATAAAATCACTAAAAAAAATTAAGATGAGATATTATATTCCTATCTTAATTCATATAGCTTGATTTTAACCCCTGGATAATCAATAAATGTTAGCTTATGTTAGTTGTGAAAAGTTGAAAAAGATAATCATAAAAATTGGAAATCAAAGAATGTTAAAGGAAAAATCCTGATATAAATAATCAAGGTGAGAGGGTCCCAACATGGTGGCCAGCAGGATGGCAGTGAGGAAGAGAGTGTGAGAGATTAAAGGAATGAGAAGGGAGTGTATGGACATGTGTTTGCGTATGTGGGTAAGTGAGCGACAGATATCACAGGAGTCTTGGGGATTGGCACATCAGACTCTTCTGGAAGGGGAGCCCCTGCTAACTCCACAGGCACACCCAGGCCAGGCATGGCTCAGGTATGGAGCACACACCATCTTGAAGGGGGGACCAGTGGAGGCCAGGAATGAAGCCTCATCAACACCCAGATTGCCCTCAGACAATACTCCAAACCTGCCCAGTAAGACACTTGCCAGCCATAACTCCCATGGGACCACTGCCATGCCCTGACTTGCTGATAGGTTTCAGACATCTGTAGTGACCTCAGGCTAAAGAGACCTCCTGCTTAGGCCTCCCCACCCCACCCGTGCTCCCGAACCCCACACTTCAGGAACCTGCCCTCCCAGATCCCATGCTTCAGGACCCCGAGCTGTGAGTGCAAGCCAAAAGGATCCTGTGCCCCGCCTGCCCAGGCCACAAGACTGTGTCCATGGGTGTGAGCCAGGGAAAACTTGCCTGGTGCCCCTCCCAGCACCAATAACCAGGGTCACAGGTGAGCCAGAGGGTCCTAGGGTGCCAAAAACTGAGAAACCATATCTGTAGGGGAAGGGAATACAACTCAGAATGGAGACAATAAAGGCAGACCCAACTTCTGGGCTAAGGAGTCCCAGACAATTGGACCACTAGGGGTTTCAACTTCAACTAGCAGGTTGCCCAGGGCCAGAGAGTGACAGCAACTCATATTACAACAACTCATATTACATAGAAACAAATACAAAAGGACAGTCAAATTGGGGAGACAAAGAAAAAATACCCAAAGAAAAGAAAAAGAAGAATAGCCAGAAAATGAAATAAATGAAATGGAGGCAAGCAATTTGTCAGAGAAAGAATTCAGAATAATGGTTATAAGGATGCTCAGGCATCTGGATAAGAAATTCACCAACATGTGTAATAATCAAAAGGAAATGAAGAATGACATAGCTGTGTAAAGAATACAATGGAATGTTTCAACAGTAGACTAAAGGAAGCTGAGGACCAAATAAGTGAGTTAGAAGATGGTAGATATCTGAACAGAAATTGGAAAAAAAAAATTAAAAGCAGGAGGAGAGTTAAAAGGAGCTTTGGGACAACATGAAATGCAGCAACCCTCACAAAATAGGGGTGCCAGAAAGAGTAGAAGCTAAGAAAGGAATAGAAAACCTATTTGAAGAAATAACAGAAAATTTCCCTGACTTGTGGGGGGAGTCACACAAGCACAGAGAGTCCCAAAAAGATGAACCCCAAAAGAGCCACACCAAGAAATGTCATAATTACAATGGCAAACATTAATGACAAATAAAGAATCTTAAGGGCTTCAAGAAAGAGACAGAAAGTAACCTACAAGTGATCTCCCATTAGACTATCAACTGACTTCTCAAAAAAACACATCAGGCCAGAAGGGAACAAAATGAAGAATACAAAGTAATGAAAAACAAGGAACTTAATCCAAGAATACTCTATCCAGCAAGGCTATCATTCAAAATTAAAGTTGAAATCAGGAGTTTTGCAGACAAAAACAGGCAAAGGGAATTTATTACCACAATGTTCTCAAATCAATAAATGTAATACATCCCATAAACAATTTGAAAGACAAAAATCACATGATCATATCAATTGAGCAGAAAAATCATTCGACAAAATCCAACACCCTTTCTTCATAAAAACTCTCAGCAAAGTGGGAATAGAGGTATTATACCTCAACATAATAAAAGCCTTGTATGATAAACCTACAGCCAACATTATATTCAATGGGAAAATAATAAAACCATTTCTTCTAAGAACAGGAACAAACAGGAATGCCCACTTTCACCACTCCTGTTCGACATAGTACTGGAAGTGCTAGCCATGGCGAACAAAGTGAAGGAGAAATAAAAGACATCCAAATTGGAAAAGAAGAAGTAAAACTGTCATTATTCACAGATTACATGATATTGTACTTAGAAAACCCTAAAGACTCCATAAAAAAAACTACTAATAAATGAATTCTGCAATGTAGCAAGATACAAAATTAACACCAGAAATCTATGGCATATTTATACACCAATAATGAACTCACAGAAAGAGAAACTAAAAAAAAATCCCATTTACCACTGCAACAAAAAAAATTAAGATACCTAGGAATAAATTTAACTAAGGAAGTAAAATACCTGTACTTGGAAAACTACAGGGCATTAAAAAAAGAGATAGAGGAAGATATAAACAAGTAGAAGAATATACCATGTTCATGGATTGGTAAAATCAACATCATTAAAATATCCATACTACCCAGAGCAATCTATATATTCAACACAATCCCCATTCAAATACCAATGTCATATTTCACAGACCTAGAACAAATACTCCATAATTTTATATGGAACCAAAAAGACTCTGAATAGCCAAAGCAATCTTTAGAAAGAAGAAAAAAATAGGAGGGATCACAATACCAGATATCAAGCTATATTACAAAGCCATTTTAATCAAAACAGCCTGGTACTATTTTGATCACTGATAAGAAAATGTACAGCGGGTCTTCAAATAAAGCCATTTGTTCAACATCATTTTGTTAAACCATTGATGAGATGCCATAGACTTAACTTTGTTTATATCAATTAGCCTATGGTAAAATTGGTTTCACTATACTTCATTTCAGTTAAGTTTACAGAACCTACAGAGGATGATAAAGCCTTCCTGTCTAATGCTTTATCCATCATCGTGCAGGTGCCAGTCAGTAACAGCCTCCATTTCCCTTTGTAAGTTAGATTCCCCTGAAATAGACTCGGAGTTGAAAATTTGTGCGCAGGTGGCTTTTTGGAAAATGAGGAAACCAGTTCTGGCAGAGAGAGAAGTACAATAACCCTGGAGTCACAGCAGAGCCCTCAGTCAGTCCCACTTGTGACACCTGAGCTGAAGTATTCCTTCAGAGATATCTCTAATTGAGGTGAGGGGCTGTTGATCTCCACATGAACCAGTCCTTGGATGTGGGTTGATTTCAGAGAAGGCATGGAAACTGTGTTAAGGAGAATTTTGGGGAAAGAAATGTTGAGAGAGATAAACAGAAAACAGTCTGGGCAGCTGGTGAAAGGAATGCCTCAGTTCTAAAGATGGGGTCTCTTGTAGGCTCGCCACAACATCTGCTACAGTTCACTTTTCTGACGTTTTACTGACTTGCTTTGTATATTCTTCTAAGAACAGAAACTCCAAGACTGTAACTTTAAAAACAGGAAATTTAGTTGTATAACCTATAGCCTTCACTTCTTAGAGCTTACAACCAGATAATCTTCTCTCTCGATCTACTATTTGATTCTCCTTACCCATTGGCTACTACCTCTGGTGGTCTATGTAGCTTGCTTGATGAGATGAACCTCTGTTCACCCAGTCTTCCTCAGGATATGCTCCTTTTGCCATTGTAATTGGACAGAGTAATATCAAGAAATATCCCCTGTGAATCACCTAGATTCCTGAGTGATACACTATAGTACACATTATCCATTGTCTTAAGAATATTTTCCTTTCACCTTTCCTGACACTGGTGTGTAAATTATGTATATTTTTATAATGGGCATGGGAGATTTATTATTATATGTTGAGTCTTCACAGGAGAACCATTTAAAGTTTTCTCCCATTGTATATTTCTTCTATGTAAATGTAAAGATCATTGTGGTAGGCTAGTTGGGTCCTCAGTTTCTTGGAATGAAAGTGTTGGCAAAGATCTAAAACTGGAGGACTATGAACTGTCACATGGAAAAAGGGGTTTTTCTATTTTTTAATATAAACTTTATCCAAAATTAATTTTTCAGCTAGCTTAGAGAGCTCAAGCACTTTCCCATATTGTGAGAGATATAATATTATTTTAAAAATTCCTAGATTTTACATGTTAGTTTGTTATCTAACTTAAGCTGTTCCATGACCCAAAAGGGACATAGCTACAGAAAACCAGGTTTATATACTGGTAATAAGCCTTAATATTATGGTCCTTTAATTCCATAGTCTATTATTTTACATAGAATTTTCTACTGGGGCCCTGATATCACCAGTGATAAAGGGAAACTAAATGTGGTCCAAACAAGGTATGTGTTTTGTTCTTTTTATTTTACCTGCTCTGGATTTTAAAAGTATATTCCATTTTATAAAACCACAGAGCCTTAGTGGATTACTCTAAGTGATTAGTTTATCACTCTTTCATGCTATGTAACATTTGTTTCCAAATCTAATAATAAAAAAACATGACTACAATACAGAGGTAATATGGCCCCTAGTGAAAATGAGACATATTTACATATACTATTCTAATATTTTACCTCAAAGCTCCTTACACCATATTACTACATAATCTTAAATTTCAAACCAATGATGAATCTTGGGCCTAACATGTGGTTGTACAGTTCTTTTTCACGAGGAAGAGCTGCTTTTGTGGATTATATTACTGAATATAAATGACAAATGAGGTACATTCCAAAATATATTTCTGTTAATTAGGTATTTCATGCCCAGAATATATTTGTTTACATGGTTGATGTTGTATGTAATGCTTTAATTAAATCTTTTTAAAAATATAATTTTTATTGATTTCAGAGCAGAAGGCAGAGGGATGAGAGAGAATCATTGATCAGCTGCCAACTGTACATTCCCTACTGTGGACTGAGCCCACAACCTGGGCATGTGCTCTGACAAGGAATCAAACCATGACTTCCTGGTTAATAAGTTAATGCCCAACCACTGAGCAACACTGGCCAGGCTATGAAACATTTTTAATCATTTTTTTAAATTTTCAATTTCAGTTGACATACAATATTGCATTAGTTTCAGTGTACACACCAGTGACTATACATTATAAAACTTACAAAGTGATCATCATGAAAAATCTCATACCTAGAATATTATTGACTATGTTCCCTATGCTTTATTTTATACTCCATGACTTACTGTAACTACTAATTTGTACTTCTAAATCCCTTCAGTGTTAACCATCCCCCTAAATCCTCTCCTCTCTGGAAAACTTCAAAATACCCTATATATCTACAAGTCTATTTCTGTTCTGCTTGTTTATTTATTTTGATTTTTAGATTCAATTTTTGATAGGTAAGCATTTATTGATATTTTATTGTTCATATTTTTTATCAGTCTTCTTCTTCTTCTTCTTTTCTTCTTCTTCTTCTTCTTCTTCTTCTTCTTCTTCTTCTTCTTCTTCTTCTTCTTCTTCTTCTTCTTCTTCCCCTCCTCCTCCTCCCTTTCCTCCCCCTCCTCCTCCTCCTCCTTCTCCTCCTCCTCCTCCTCCTCTTTCTTCTTCTCCTTCTTCTTCTTCTTCTTCTTCTTCTTCTTCTTCTTCTTCTTCTTCTTCTTCTTCTTCTTCTTCTTCTTCTTCTTCTCTTTTTCTTTAAGAAGACCCTTTAACATTTCTTGTAATACTGATTTGGTGGTGATGAATTTTGCTTTGTCTTATCTGGGAAGCTGTTTATGAGACCTTCAATTTTAAATGATAGATTTGCTGGGTAGACTAATCTAGGTTGTAGGGTCTTGCTTTTCATCACTTAGTATTTCGTGACATTCCTTTCTGGCCTGCAAAGTTTCTGTTGATAAATCAGCTGACAATCTTATGGGAGCTCTCTTGTAGGTTACTAACTGCTTTTCTCTTGCTGTTTTTAAGATTCTATCTCTGCCTTAACCTTTGGCATTTCAATTATGATGTGTCTTGGTATGGGCCTCTTTGGATTTGTCTTATTTTAGACTCTGCACTTCCTGGACTTGCATGTCTATTTCTTGCACTAAGTAAGGAAAGTTTTCATCATTATTTTTTCAATTCCTTGCTCCCTCTATTCTCCTTCTGGCACCCCCATGATGCAAATGTTGTTATGCTCAAAATTGTCCTAGAGGCTCTTTACACTGTTTTCATATTTTTTATTCTTTTTTCTTCTTGCTGTTCTGATTTTTTTTTATTATTCCTCTCTTTTTTTTTTTTAAGAGAGAATGGGAGATAGAGAGGAGGGGGAGAGAAAGAGAGAAACATCAATGTGGGACAGACTCATCACCCTGACCTGGACCAGGGATCTAGCCTACAATTGAGTTACATGTTCTTGACTGGGAATCAAACCCGCAACCCTATGGTCTATGGGCTGATGCTCTAACCACTGAGTCAAACTGGCTAGGGCTCTTATTTCAAATCACAGATTTGATTCTCAACATCCTCTATTCTACAATTGACTCCCTGTAAATTATTTTTTCATTTCAGTTAGTGTATCCTTCATTTTTGATCAGTTCTTTTTTATGGTTTCTATGTTCTTTTTTGTGTTGTTGAAGTTCTCACTAAGTTACTTGAGTATCCTTATAATCATTTGAACTCTGTATCTAGTAGTTTTCTTGTTTCCATTTCATTTAGTTCTTTTTCTGGAGATTTCTCCTGTTTTTTCTATTGCAACATGTTTAGTTTTCTCTGCATTTTGGCTGATTGCCTGTGTTTGTTTCTATGCATTAGGTAGAGCTATTATGTCTCCTGGATTTTGTAGAGTAGCCTTGTAGGTATCCTGTAGGGACAACTGTATAGTAGGTGTTATATGGGGCCCAGTGGCACAGCCTCCCGAGTCACCTAAGCTGGACACTCCAGGTACACCCCATGTGGTCTGTATGCACTGCCCCATGGTACTTGAGGCGTGATTGTAATTGGTGTCACTTGCAGGGATTGACCCCCAGGCTAATCATCTGTGAGGACCAGCTGAGACTACAGTGGAAAAGCTGCTGTGCAGGAGTTGCTCCTATGGAGTAGGACTTGCTTCAGTAGGGCTTGTTGCTCACTGAATCTGCCCCTTGAGTGTGTCACTTGTGTAGTTGGTAGGGTTATAATTCAGTGTGGTATGAAGCTGTACCAGTGCACTGGCTCTGGGACTGCCAGGAGGCAAAGTCAGTCACTGTCTATGCCCTTCCTGTGACCACCCAGAATGAGCTACAGAATGGACTGCAGATGGCTGCTACTTGTATCAGGCTTGCGGGTGCCCCAGAGAGGCCAAACTGTGAATCAAGGTGGGCTGCCACTAGTGCTGGGCCTGGGGCAGCATAGCTAAAGATATACGCATGTTACCCTAGCTGGTTTGGCTCAGTGGACAGAGTGTCAGCCTGCTGACTGAAGGGTCCCAGGTTTGATTCCAGCCAAGGGCACATGCCCGGGGTTGTGGGCTCAATCCCCAGTAGGGGGCATGCAGGAGTCAGCCAATCAATGATTCTCTCCCATCATTGATGTTTCTATCTCTCCCTCTCCCTTCCTCTCTGAAACCAATAAAGAAAAACATATATTTTTTAAAAAAATGAGATAATGGGCTATTTATTTAAAAAAAAGCACGCTGAGGCCAGTTGCTGCTTGTTTGAGAGATTTTAGGAAAGTCCAAACCATGAGGCAAGAAAGGTCAGTTGTATGGAAAAGCCATGGGAAACAGCTTAGATAAGCCCACAAGTTAGGTGGGTAAAGTCTCAGAGGCAATCACCAGGGTGGGGCAAATTGTGTGAACCAGTTTGATTGAGACTCAGATATGGTGCCTGCCTGTGATTCTTGGGGGCGGGGGGTGGGGGGGGCGGTGTGGCTGAACAAAGGAACAGTGGCCTCCATCAACACTTTTACCTGGGAGAAAGCTTATCCCCCCTCAGCTCTTTCTCTGATTCCAGACAATTTAGTTCTTCTCCCTATGTCTCTGGATCTTTGCTAGCTGCTGCCCCAATGCTCAGAGAGAATGAGTTCAAGTAAGTCCATGCATGGGCCCTTTAAGAGGAACTTCCTTGGACTCCATCAGCATCTGTGTCACTCAGCCACAATCCCCACTGGTTTTTAGAGTCCTAAGTTATGGGGATTTCTCTTCCCTCAACTGGAACCATGGGCTAAAGGTCTGGTGAGGGATTGGGACCACATGTTCCTCAGGATGTCCTCTGCAGCCAAGATATTTCTCCCAATTAAAAACTATCATACCTTGCTGTGGGACCAGCCCATTCCATGCCTCCGCCCCTCCTATCAGCTTCTATTTGGTTTCTTCTTTAATTTCCTATCTGTAAAACTTCCATTCAGCTAAATTGTAGGTAGTTCCAAATAATGATTTTTCTGAAGATTGGTTGTATTTGTATGTGGTTGTGGGAGGATTTGTATACCACATTTACCTACACAGCCATCTTGACCAGAATCCCTAGAAAACATTTTAAGAGATTTTCTTACTTAGTTAATGCTATAAACATTATAATTAAAATATATATGTATCCCTGACCAGTGTGGCACAATTGGTTGGGCACCATTGCATGCAACAGAATGTTGCCTGTTCTGTTCCCAATATGGGCACATGCCTGGGCTGCAGGCTTGATCCCTAGTAGGGGGGAAATGCAGGAGGTAGCCAATTGATGTTTTGCTCTCACATTGATGTTCCTCTTTCCTTTTCCCTTCCTCTCCTTTTAAAAATCAATAAAAATGTTTAAAATATATGTAAATAATAGTATAATTAAAATAATAATCATTCTTTGAACTAAATTTTGTTGTTCTTTAAATCCCATGTTATCATAATAATGGTGTTTCTTGGGAAAAATGCAATTTAATTTCAAGTTGTATTGTCTGAAAAGAAATACACCTTATGTCCTTTCTTCAGGCCTTCCTTCACTCATTTCCTTCATTTCCTTCAATCTCTTCCTTGAAATTCTTCCCTTCCTTTCTTCCTTTCTTAAATATTTATTGAGAATTATTTATGTGTCAGGCCCTAAAATAGACTCTGGGGGTACATAACTCATAATGGCAAGCAGGGCAAGTAAATATGTACATAAGTAAATTAAATAAGTAAGTAAATAAATGAAAATAACTACAATACAATTCAACAGGCAAATTAACAGAGGAAGGTGCATAAAAAGAGAGAAGAAAAACTTAGTCATGCAAAGCTACACAATATAATAGTGCTCCAACTTAACTAGAATGAGAAGAATTTTTTTGGTGTGTGTTTTGTTGTTGTTGCTGTTGTTTTTTCTCTTTGAGGAAATAGGAAAAATAACATTACAGGCCAAAAAAAGAGCCAGTGCAGAGATGATAATATGAGCGAAGCATGACATATTTGGGAATGCAAATTTCTCTTTATTATAGAACTTAGCCCACAGTTGGAGAGGAGTGTGAGATTGAACTCTACAGGATAATTAGCAAAATTGAGTAGATTGGGCTTCAAAGCTAGGGTTCCTGGGTTTTATCAGAGTGGCAAAAAGCATAAATAGAGTCATTTTTGTACAAATGACAGTAACAGAAATGGTATATGTGTGTGCATGTGCATGCATGTTGGGAGAACAAAATTTGATGACAGTCATTAGGCTGTAATTTTGAAGAGTTAGATGAGGTTGAAGGCAAAGATGCCAGTTAGGAAGTTATTATAGAGTTGCCGGTAAATACTGTAAAATACCCTGGCAGTTGTCGCTTATGAAGACTGGTGATGTGGCAGTGACTTAGTCCTCCATTCTAACTTGAAGACACTCAGTATCCAAATTATGAACCTAAGAGAAGGAGCAAAAGCCACATTGGGACCCATGGAATTCACAGTACTTGTAGGAAAGTATAATTAGTATGTTCATGTTTTGTTTTGTTTTAATTTCAAGAAGTGTATTTTGCCCTGCATAATTTTTTCAGTTGTCTTAGGTATGTCAGCATAGTAGTGCAGCCTCACTTATGTTTCTCTGTGAAACTGTTGCCATTTTGTAAGAGTGATATAAAAAGTAGTTGCAGGTTTTATGCAATACTCAGCATGCTTCTTTGTGCAAATAGATTCATAATACCTTTGGGTAAAGACTTTATCATCAGCCACTCTGAAGTTATCTATAAATGGACAATGACAGATTTTTCAGCAAGTTGTCACCTATTTTCTTTCTACTTTCTCACTATCATCGAGTAGAGCACCTCTGACTTTAAAGTGTTTTACAAATGGTAACTTACTAATCTTCACACCCTCCCTGTGAAATGCAATTGTGATGAGAAAACCTGCTATATTTTGAGAGGCAGGTGAGGAGAAAGAAAAACACAGACAATTGTTTATCTTCTTAGTAAGAATAAGAGGGGAAATGATTGCAAAACTCTTCATTTCTAATTTAATTATTTGAAAACCTTGCTTCTCCACTTAATTTTAGTGCCCTGAAATCATTCCTTCCTCATCATAGTCCCTAAATCTCATCAATTTATCAATTATAAAGTAAACTAACCCTAGTAGTTATTCATGCCAGAAGAAGGAGCATTTCTAAATGTCAAACCTTTATAGTTGCTCCTATTCCATCTCAGACCAAGTAAAGGAAGCTACATTTTTTCTAAAACCTTGAGTAGCATCTCAAGTCCTGTTCTAAGAAAACAGCACAAGGCTATAGGACAGTGTTTTGAGAAAAGCCATCATAAAATACTTCTAAAATTATTTCTTTGAAAATTATTTGAGACATATACATAAACAGCATGAGCTTTTTCAGTTTATCTCATTTATTGAAAGGCAAGTCAGAGCTCTCATATGCTCATCAATCTTTAAATCCAAGAATGCATCATTTTTAATGTTCTCATTCCAGCAGTTGCTATTGTTCAAAGTGCTGATTGACTCAGATACAATAAAAGTTTCTTAGCTCTTGTATGCCAGGGATACATGTTAATTTAGCAGACATCGGATTTTCAAATGTTCATAGAACTTGATGGTGCTGACACACATTGGTCATTATTTCAGGAGTGACTTTCAAAACAAACATTATGATATATATTAAAGCATTAAACCTCGGATATTCACTAAAAGTGACTCACTTAGCAGTCAGAATGCAACTGGGAAGCTGCCAGAACTGAATAAAACAAGAGTAGAAAATTCAGCTTCACAAGCAATAGTTCCTACCACTTAATAGTTTGAGCTCAGGTTGGCCTGGATTTCCAAGCATGCCCAGTGGCTTAGGGAGCTGTTAATTCCAATTTCAGATTGTCTCTTTTTAATTGTGCCACTTTGGGTATTAATTAACCTCTTTGACACTATGTTTCCTATGCAAATATTGAATATTTGGGCCAGCAAATTGTCTCAACAAAATTATTCATTGCCCAGGGACTGTTTCAGCTTTACATTTGGAGAGGACTTCTCATCTAGTTGATTCTCAGCAGTTCTCTTCTCTGTACAGATGTCATAGCCCAGATTAAGTATCAAGTGTGATCAGGAAACTGCTTAGGGCACAATTGGTTATTGTAGAAGGGAACTCACCAAGTTATTTTGCTGTATTGAAAATTGGATAGTATCAACTCTGGAGCACTCCTCCTTATTTTTAGATAGAAATAAAAGATTAGAAGTAAATTAATTATAATAAATGTATTGAACATTCTAAATATCACTAAACTCTACAAAATAAATGAGTCCAATGCCATTGACTCTCATACATTTCTGGAGGAAACGTGGAATGGTACAGTCACTGTGAAAACCACTTTGACAGTTTGTTAATAAGTTAAACATACAATTACCATAAGACTAAGCCCTCCCTCTCCTAAATATTTTCCCAATGGTTATGCAAAATGCCTACACTGAGTGTTTACAACAGCTTTATTCATAATCACAAGAAGCTGGAAACAATGAAGATAACCTTCAGCTAATGAATGGAAAAACAAAGTGTGGTACATGGTACAGTGGGATCCTACTAAACAATAAAGATAAACTGTTGATTCACTTAAAATATAATGAATCTTAAATGTATATTTCTAAGTGAAGGAAGCCAAACACAAAGGTCTATACACTTTATAATTCCATTTATATGACGTTTAAAAAGGAAAAGAAATGAGATGAACAACAATAAGCTGACTCAGTGGTTTCTAAGGGTTGGAGAGGAGAGGAGCTCATTACAAATGGACAGCTCAAGAACATACACTGAATTGGTTGAGCTGTTCTGTATCACAACAGTGACAGTGGCTACAAAGTTCTGTACATTTGTTCAAACCAACAGAAATATATACCACAAAGAGTAAATTTTACTGTATGTAAATTTAAAAACAATAAATAAGGTATGGGAAAAACCCCAAAACAGAATATGAAGTCTACCAAATGAATTGTGTTACAAAAGAATAATGATAATGCACAGAAGGAGAAGGGGGGAGGGCAGGAAAAAAAATGTAACTTTGGAAAACATTTTGATTGGGTAATGAAAGTTTAAAGACAAAAATCACTGTAAACAAGTTATCAATTCAATTAAAAAAATAGTTCCTCACCAGAGTATGAGTTACTGATTTTAAAACATTTTAGGAGGGTACTAGGTTTAAACAACTAAGTAAATACATTGTAGAAATTAAAGCCAGAATCTTTGCTGTTTGAGAAATAAATAAAGTATACAAAAGAAAAGTTAAGAGGGACTATCAGAGAAGAAGGCAGCATAGTTAATCACTTGTATTTGCTGTCTCTCACAACCACATCAAAACTACAACTAAAATACAGAACAACCATCATCCAGAATTGCTGGAAAGCTGGCTGAATGGAAGTCCTACAACTAGAGAAGTAAAGAAGAAAGCACATTGAGACTGGTAGGAGGTACAGAGGCATGGAACTGGCTGGTCCGGCACCCACAAGTGCTGCTTTTTTAACTGGGAGGAAGATTGTCTCTGTGGAGGCTGCCCACAGGAGCAAGGGGTCCCAGCCCCACACCAGACCCCCAGCCCAGGGTCCCAGAGCTGGGAAAAGAAGTCCCTATGGGCAGTAAGAACTATGGGCTGTAAAAACCAGAGCGATCGATGCTCAGTGACACAAGGCTGCTGGAAACCCAGCTGTTCCTCTTAAAAGGCCAGTACCACAAACTGAATTTACAAGGTCCCACTTCCTCTGAGCTCCAGCACCAGGGCAAGGCTCTGGGGAACACAGACACAAACAAGGAGGAACTGGATTGTCTGGCATCAGGGCAGGAACTCGGAGGCAGCTTTCTCTCAGACAGATGTGCTCGCAGGGATCATTGTTCCTAAGCTGGCACCTCCCCAGTCACTGGGATGACTGGCAGCCATTTCTGTTTGCTCCGCCCTGGTGATTCCCTAAGACCCCATCTCATACAATTTGCAACCCCACCAAAGCTGTGTACATCAACTTTTGCATATAAATAGCCTGTCCTTGTTCAAGCTAAGGTCTCTCAAGCAAGCTGCAGCTGGGTCAGGGAGCCCCAAAACTGTCCATAGAGGGCCCAAGACCCAGTACCAGCACCAGCGCCAGCCTGCCTTGCTTTGTGGCTGGGCCTTATCTGGGCACTTCTAAACCCAATACAAAGAGGAAGAATCTGAAGATCTCTCTGTAGCTCCTTCTGGATGACACCAGGCAGTGGCTGACTTTGCACCTCCATGGAGACACAATAGCCAGTGTACCCAATGGTCAGTGTCAGACCATACCAGATTACAACTCTACACATCTGTAAGTGACTCAGGGAGCACAAAAGCCCTACTGAAGCAAGTCTTGCTCCATAGGGGTGTCTTCTGTACAGCAACTCTCCCACTGTAGTCACAGTTGGTCCTCACAGCCAATTGGCCTGAAAGTCAATACCTCCCAGCGACACAAACAGCAATCAAGTCTCAACTACAACAAAACTGTGCTCACAGCTCACAAAGGGGTGCACCTAGAAGTCCCAGCTCAGGTGACGAAGGAAGCTGAGCACTAGGCCCTATAGAACACCTACTATACAAGGCCACTCTATTCACTCAAGGAGACATAGCAGCTCTACCCAATACATAGAAACAAATACAGGGAAGCAGCCAAAATGTGGAGACAAAGAAACGTCACAAATGGAAGAAATGGATATAGAATTTAAAACCATGTTATAAGGTTACTCAAGAATCTCCTAAAACCTTCAAAAAATGTAGAAGGACCAGTCGGAGATTAAGCATACACTGACTGAAATAAAGAATAATATACAAGGATTCAATGGCAGAATGGAGGACTCTGAGAATCAAATCAACTATTTGAAACATGAGGAAGCAAAAAGCAATCAGAACAAAAATAAAAGAGAATAAAAAAATATGAAGATAGGGTAAGGAGCCACTGGGACAACTTCATGCATAACAACATTCACATTATGGGAGTGCCAGAAGAAGACAGTGAGCAAGACATTAAAAACCTATTTGAAGAAATAATGACAGAAAACTCCCCCTACCTGGTGAAAGAAATAGACTTATAAGCCCAGGAAGCATAGAGAGTCCCAAATAAGAGGAACCTGAAGAGGACAACACCAAGACACATCATAATTAAAATGCCAAGGTCTAAAGACAAAGAGAGAATCTTAAAAGCAGCAATAGAAAAGCAGTTAGTTACCTACAAGGGAATGCCCATACGACTGACAGCTGATTTCTCAACAGAAACTATGCAGGCCAGAAGTGAGTGGCAAGAAATATTCAAAGTGATGACTAGCAAGGACCTACAACCAAGATTACTCTACCCAGCAAAGCTATCATTCAGAATGGAAGGTCAGATAAAGAGCTTCACAGACAAGAAAAACCTAAAGGAGTTCATCACCACCAAACTGGTATTATATGAAACTAGAGGCTAGGTGCACAGAATTTGTGCATGGGGGTTTCCCCTCAGCCCAGCCTGCACCCCCTCCAATCCGGGACCCTTTGGGGGATGTCTGACTGTTGGACATCCCTCTCACAATCCTGGACCACTGGCTCCTAATTGCTCACCTACCTGCCTGCCTGGTTGCCCCTAACTGCCACCCCCCCCCCCTGCCGCCGGCCTGATCACCCCTCACTGCCTCTGTGTGCCAGCCTGATCGCCCCTAACTTCACCCCCTGCTGGCCAGATTGCCCACAAATGTCCCCTCCCTGCTGGCCTGGTCACCCCTAACTGCCCCCCCTGCCAGCCTAGTCATAGGCAGCCATCTTGTGAGGATGTGAGGGTCAGTTTGCATATCACCTCTTTATTATATAGAATGTTGAAGGCTATTCTTTAAGAAGAGGAAGAAGAAGAAAATGAAAAATAAAAAAATATAAACAACAAAATAGCAACAAATACATACCTATCAACAATTGAATCTAAAAGTCATAATAAATGAATAAGAAATCGAATGAACAGAATAAACTGGTGAATAAACTAGAATCAGAGGCATGTAAATGGAACAGACTGATGATTCTCAGGGGGAGGGGGGTGAGAGGACAGAAAGAGATTAAACAAAGATCTTATATGCATAGTAGAGGCTTGATGCAGAACATTCATGCACTTGGTGCGGGGGGTGTCCCTCGGCCTGGCCTGCACCCTTGGGGGAACAGTCAGATATCCTTAGCGCTGCCGTGGAGGTGGGAGAGGCTCCTGCCACCGCTGCTACGCTTGTTAGCCATGAGCCTGCCTTCTGGCTGAGTGGCGCTCCCCCTGTGGGAGTGCACTGACCACCAGGGGACAGTTCTTCCATTGAGCGTCTGCCCCCTGGTGGTCAGTATACATCATAGCGACCGGTCATTCCACTGTTCAATCGAGTTGCATATTAACCTTTTATTATATAGGATATGCATTACCTATGGAGATAGCCAATAGGGTGGCAAAGGCCTGGGGTGGGGCGGGAACTGGGTGGAGGGGGGCAATGGGGGGAAAAAAGAGGGATATCTGTAATAATCTCAACAATAAAGATTTTTAAAACAAGAAAAGTTAAAAGGCTAGAATGAACTACTTATGTTAGACTTTAATTGGAAGCATCAAAATTAACACACTTTTTAAAAAAACAACAGGTAAATATACAGGTTAATTAATAGATACATACTTACTTATATATATATAGGGTGTTCCAAAAAATGTATACACACTTTAACACCCGATAGCCCAATTTTGGAAATAAAATGTACTTTAATAAACACTGACTTTATAATTATTCAAAGTGTGTATATACATTTTGGGGATGCCCTATACATACACACATGAATGTACAATAAATATGAATGTGTATGTAAACATGGGTTAGTATACACAGAAATATTTCCTTAGTTCTGTCAACAAAGAAAGCCTTGAAGCAATGACATCTCAGTAGCAATGGTCTTTAATAGTCCCATTAGTAGTCTCTTCTTTAAGATAAATCTTAAAGAAGTTATATAGTTTAGGTCTGGGACAGGAACTATTGTCAGATGATCCTGGAGCTTCTTTATGCAAATAGACTGAACAATGGAACAACTGGAACAATTGAACAACTGAACAACCAGTCACTATGACGTGCGCTGACCACCAGGGGGCGTGTGTGGAACATGGCAGGCATTGGCCATGGCAGGATGGTGGAGCAGGTGAGTGGGGGTGCCAGACCAAGGCAAGGTGCCAGTTGCTGTCATCTGGGTGAGCCTCTGGTGGTTACTGAAAATTCTTTACTCCTGTGCTCTGCAGTCCCGCCCAGTGCTCACACCTGCTGCCAGTGCCTGACACCAGTCTTGATCACTCGGCGCCATCATCAGGTGCGAGGGGTGGCTGCCGGCCCTGATTGTTCCTGAGGGCTTCTCTACCTCCCCCTGCTTCTGAGGGGCGATTGGGGCAGCAGCCGCCACTCACACCCACTGACTGTGCCAGCCCTACTCGCACCCATTGTTGGGGCTGGCCCCAATCGCTCTGTGCCATCAACTGGTGTGAGCGGGGCTGGCGCCATCAGCGTGTGAGAGCAGCGGCAGCGGGAGCAGAGCTGCCAGCAGACAGAGGATCAGGGCCATAAAGGGAGGGGCCAGGCAGGGGTGTGGAGGATGGACCGAGACCTGCCCCTATGCCCACTACAGCCTGTTGGCCCACAGTTCCTTTCAAGGTGCACAAATTCATGTACTGGGTCCCTAGTATGCTATATAATAAAAGGCTAATATGCATATAGACTGAACGGCAGAACAACCAACCGGTCACTATGACGTGCACTGACCACCAGGGAGCATGTAGCGATCATGGCAGGCATTGGCTGTGGCAGGATGGTGGAGCAGGTGAGCGGGGGCACCAGACCAAGGCACGGTGCCAGTTGCTGTCATCGGGGTGAGCCTCTGGTGGTTACTGAAAATTCTTTGCTCCTGTATGCCACAGTCCCCCCCGCACTCGCACCTGTTGCTGGCGCCAGCCCCACTTGCACCCACTGCCAGTACTGGCCCTGCTCACACCTGCAGCCGCTGCCAGAGCCACCACTTGCACCCACTGCCAGTTTCTGGCTCTGGTCCTGATCAATCTGCACCATCAGCAGGTATGAGCAGAGCTGGCACCGTCAGTGCATGGGAACCACAGCAGCAGGAGTGGGGCTGTGGGCAGACAGGGGACCAGGGGCTGCAGTGGGAGGCGCCGAGACCAGCACCTGTGCCTACTGCAGCCTTGTGGCCCACAGTTCCTTTCAAGGTGCACGAATTTGTGCACTGGGCCCCTAATATATATATATATATATATATATATATATATATAATCACATGTCAAAAGGGTAAGGGAACAACTTTAAAGAGTTTCCAATGCCCCAACCTAGAACTTTTTGGGCCATAAAACATATTATTAGTAATGGATTAAAGACTATAAATAAAATAAATATCTATAATTCCATACTGAAATAAATACATAATTAAATGAATAAATAAATGGGGGATAAGACAAGGTTATTCCTTATGAACAGTTTCAACTAATAAATGCAAAAGGAATAGAAAATAAACATTAGAACACCATAATAATAATTATTTCAGATCAGAGCCAATGAAAGCAAAATTTGTGAGGAACACTTTGAGGAAAGATGGGGTCTTACAGAGTTTTGAATTATTTATTGTTTACAATGGGGAATAAATAGTATATTTTCAGTGGAGAAACTCAGCCAAAGCCACCTTAAAGAAATGATCAAGCTGAACTTCACCACTAGCAAGATATATCAACATCATGTAAATCCTAATACGATGCATTTCTGTGATATTATTGCTAAAAATAAATATTTAGCCCAACCAGAGTGGCTCAGTTGGTTGAGTGTCATCCTGTGCACTGAAAGGTTGTGGATTTGATTCCTGATCAGGGCACAGACGTGGGTTGTAAATTCAATCCCTGTTTGGGGTACATATGGAAGGCAACTGGTCAATATTTATCTTTTACATCTCTCTCTCTCTCTCTCTCTCTCTCTCTCTCTCTCTTATTTTCTCCTCTCTCTAACCATGTCCTCAGGTGAGGATTTAAAAAACTATATTTAGCCTCAATATAATAATTAAGTGGGATAATATTTAAAAATACTTAGTATAGTGTCTGCCACAAAGGAACCACAGTAAAATATTTAAAATAGAATATAACTTTTAAAAAAATAGAAAAGAGTTTCTCAGAAACTGAAAATTAGTTTTGGGTAGACACTACACATGTGGGCATGGCTTTAAAACACTTTACCCAGTGATATACAAACAAGCACAAATTGGCTTTGGTATAAAGAATAACTACTTGAAATATTGGGTGACGGAATAATCGCAGTCAAGTGGTCTTAATCAGGGAATGCTAAAGATAAATCATTTTTTCATAAATATTGTGTATCTGATGAATCCATCCTCAAGGGTACTTCATCATTTTTCATAAAGCCAAATTATATTTCATTTGTGAACAGTACATTTCTGTACTAATAGTGAGCACAAGTAACTGCTTCACTTGACAATATATTTGAACCAGCAGCTTTTGTGATTTCCATAACTTGGGTAGTTGTATACACCTACCACAACAACAATTATCACCTCTTTTGGTGACTTCACCTCAATTCTTGATCTTTCACTTAACAAATATTGCATTAATTCTACACAAATAGCCTGCCAGTGCCTCAGTTTTACTGATGTAAAATTAAGATTGTTTATATTTTCCTGAAAAGCAACTTTTTTTCCACTCAAATTAAAAATTTTTATAGTTGTATAACATCACATTTTTTGGAAGTACTTTCCATTGAACTGATTTTGTAAATGATTTTTACAAAATGTAAATGGTTCTGCATTTATTAATTAATGAAAAAATATACAGAACTTTGACAATAGTGACAAACATTTGGATAAATGCTAGAGATTCAGCAGGGAACAAAACATTGTCCCTGTATCATGCTAAGTGATATAAGTCAGACAGAGAAAGACATATACCATCTGTATATATAAAAGCCTAAGTGACTGTTGCAACAGAAACAACCAAATGAATGACTGAACAGGCTGCATGGAGCAACCAGGCCAGCAGGGGAATTAGTGAGGGATGACCAAACGACTCAACAGCAGGCTGTGTGGGGCGACCAGGCAGGCAGGGGGTGCACTTGGGGGTGACCAGGCCAGTGGTGGGGGGAGCAGTAAAGGGCAACCAGGCCGGCAGGGGGGAGCAGTTAGGGGTGACCAGGCCAGCAGGTGGGGCAGTTGGGGGCGATCAGGCAGGCAGGCAGGTGAGCAGTTAGGAACAAGTAGTCCAAGATTGTAAGAGGGATGTCTGACTGCGGGTTTAGGCCCAATCCCCAGGATCGGGCTGAAACCAGCAGTCGGACAACCCCCAAGGGGACCTGGATTGGAGAGAGTGCAGGCTTTGCTGAGGGGACACCCCCCTCCCCCCTGCACAAATTTCATGCACTGGGCCTCTAGTATGATTACATGTGTATGTGGAATCTAAAGAACAAAATAAACAAATTTACAGATGCAGAGAACAGACTAATG
Source organism: Ia io (assembly GCA_025583905.1). NCBI lineage: Eukaryota > Metazoa > Chordata > Mammalia > Chiroptera > Vespertilionidae > Ia > Ia io. The sequence continues at coordinate 90,006,122 of JAJQQW010000002.1, read as the reverse complement.
GTTGCTAGAGGGAAAGGGGCTTGGGAAACTGGGTGAAAAAAGTGAACGGATTAAGAAGTACAAATTTGCCCTAACTGGTTTGGCTCAGTGGATAGAGCATCGGCCTGGGGGCTGAAAGGTCCCAGGTTCAATTCCAGTCAAGGGCATGTACCTTGGTTGTGGGCACATCCCCAGCAGGAGGTGTGCAGGAAGCAGCTGATCAATGTTTCTCTCTCATTGATGTTTCTAACTCTCTATCCCTCTCCCTTCCTCAGTGTAAAAAATCAATAAAATATATTTTTTAAAAAAGAAGTACAAATTTATAGTTACAAAATAGTCATGGGGATGTAAAATACAGCATGGGAAATATAGTCAATAATACTATAGTAATTATGTATGCACAGTTCCAGTTGGGTACTAGAAATATCAGGGGGAACACACTGTAAAGTTTATGATGGTCTAACCACTATGCTGTAAACTTGAAGCTAATACAAAATAAAATTAAATGTAAACTCTAATTAATGTCACCTCAATAAGTTTAATTAAAAAATAAATATTTTTAATTTTAGTTTTCAATTACAGATTGCATTCAATATAATTTTGTATTTGCTTCAGGTTTATAGCCCTTCTAGCGCGCCCCTGCCCTCCCCAGGCCTTCACCACCCTATTGCCTGTGTCCATAGGTTATACATATATGCATACAAGTTCTTTGGTTGATCTCTTCCCACACACTCCCACCTTCCATTTGAGATTCCACAGTCTGTTCCATGCTCTCATCTCTCTGGATCTATTTTGTCCAACAGTTTATTTTGTTCATTAGATTTCACATATAAGTGAGATCATGTGATACTTGTCTTTCTCTGGTTGGCTTATTTAGCTTGAATAACTCTTGATAAACTATGGTGAATGAGAAAATCATGTTTTCAACAGAATCTAAGATATATTTGCATGTAGGAAATTTATTTGGGAGAATCCTCTCAGGGACAAAATGTGAGAAAAAAAAGAAAGAAAGATTGGGTAGATGGAGAATAAGATGTATTTACCACATAGGTTTCAGCTCATCCCAGGGATTCTGGAGTTAAGTGGGCTTTCAGGTTTGTCTCAATTTGAGACAAGGATACTGAGTCTTTTTAGTCCTTTATCAACCAGTTATTAAATTAGGCTGCTTCTGAGGCAAGACAGCTACCTTTGACCTATGCCCTGGGAATTTATGGGTTTGGACTATAGCAGTGAGTCTGCAGCAGGTAACAGTCTAAGTAGATGGAATAGTGGTTGTACTGGAGGAGCTATACAGTTGACACAACATACCATCTACTGTATCAAGGAAACTCTATTAGACTATAGTTGGGGCTGTTTCCAGTAGTTGACAATTACAATAAAACTACTGCTAGAAATATTCATGTGCAAGTGTATGTAGGAGAATATGTTTTTACTTCTCCTAGTTAAATACCTAAAAATAATCTGAAACCCAAGTTTGGCAAACAAAACAAACAAACAAAAAAAAGGGACCATATAAGTACATATCTCTTTTTCTGTCCCATAAATGTATTTCTTTGTGCAAATACCACATTGTTTTGGCTACTGTGGCTGTGCATACCTCAAGTTCTGTTATTGTGAATCCTCAAACTGTTCTTTTTTTAAAAAAAAAAAATTTGTCTGTTTTAGTTCTTTTCTATTTCCATATAAATTGTGACATCACCTCTTCAGTTTCTACAAAGTACTTCATAAGACACTGGGATTGAGTAGATAGATGATAGATAGATAGATAAATAGATAGATAGATAGATAGATAGATAGATAGATAGATAGATAGATGCATTTATGGAAAAATGAAATTTTGACATTATTGTGCTATTCTCTTAGACATGGTTTACTTGTTAATTTACTTATGTGTTCTTTAATATTTCTCAGGAACATTGTCTAGTTTTCAGTACATACATCTTGTGGATAAGATTTCAGATTTTGATGCTATTGGAAATGTTTTTATGTTTTATTTTCTGATTGTACATTATCACTATGTAGAAATAGAATTCATTGTTGTATATTGATTTTTAAATTTTGAAAACTTCTAAAATTCACTCCTTAGTTCTTGTAAATTTTTTTGTGCATTCCACAGGATTTTCTACAGAAACTAGAGGACGGGTGCATGAAATTCATGCATGGGGGGTGTCCCTCAGCCCAGCCTGCACCCTCTCCAATCTGGGACCCCTCGAGGGATGTCTGACTAAATGGGCAGTCGGACATATCTCTCACAATCCAGGACTCCTGGCTCCCAACTGCTTGCCTGCCTGCCTTCCAGGTTGCCACTAACCACTTCTGCCTGCCAGCCTGATCACCCCCTAACCACTCTCCTGCCAGCCTGATTGATGTCTAACTGCTCCCCTGCCAGCCTGTTTGCCCCTAACTTCCCTCCTATGCCAGCCTGGTCACCCCTAACTGCCCTCCCTTGAAGGCTTGATCACCCCCAACTGCCCTTCCTTGCAGGCCTGGTCCTTCTCAACTGCCCTCCCCTGCTGGCCATCTTGTGGTGGCCAACTTGTGTCCACATGGGGGCAGGATCTTTGACCACATGGGGGAAGACATCTTGTGTGTTGGAGTGATGGTCAATCTGCATATCACTCTTTTATTAGATAGGATAGAGGCCTGGTGCATGGGTGGGGGCCAGCTGGTTTGCCCTGAAGGGTGTCCTGGATCAGGGTGGGGGTTCCCTTGGGGCGTGGGGCGGTGTGGGCGAGGGGCCTGTGGTGGTTTGCAGTCTGGCCACGCCCCCTGGTGGCCCAAGTGGAGGCCCTGGTATCTGGGATTTATTTATCTTCTACTATTAAAACTTTGTAGCCTGGAGCAGAGCCAAGCCTTCTGCTCACTCAATGGCAGCAGCCATTTCTGTTGGGATTTATTTATCTTCTATAATTGAAACTTTGTAGCCTTAAGCAGAGGCCTGGGCCAGCCAGGTTGTGTGGAAAGCTTGGCTTCCTCCATCATTGGGGGAACCCAAGAGTCCCTCTTGCTCTCTCTGTGGCCACAGCCATCTTGGTTGGGTTAATTTGCATACTCACCCTTGAGTGGCTGGTGGGTGTAGCGGAGTGCTGGTTAATTTGCATATTACTCTTTTATTAGGTAGGATACTATTATGTTTTCTGTGAATAAGGATAGTTCCTTTTTGTATAAATACATATATTGCTTTATTGCCCTAGAATAAACTTCCAGGAAATTGTTTAATAGAAATGGTGAGAACAGATATCTTTACCATATTCCTCATTTTAGGGGCTCTTTATAATTAAGTATGATGTTAGCTGATGATTTTTTCATTGTTTCTTTATCAGATTGGGAAAATTCTCTTTATAAATTTTTTTTTCAAAATATCAGACAATAATGCTAGCTCTTGTCAAATACTTTTTCTGCATTACTTAAGATGATGAGATTATGCTTTCTTTTAGTTTACTTATATGATAAATTACATTGGTTGACTTTATTATTTGTTTATTTATTTATTATTAAATTTATTGGGATGACATTGGTTGATAAGATTATGCAGGTTTCAAGAGTAGATTTTCCTAATACATGATCTGTATATTGCACTGTTTGCCCACTTCCCAAAGTCAATATTGGCTGATTTTAGAATTCTAAACTAACTTTGCAGTTCTGAGATAAACTGTACTGATTATATATTAACCTGTTTACATGCTTTTGTATTCCATTTCCTAAAATTTGGTTAAGAATTTATGTGTCCCTCGCCAGTTTGGTTCAATGGATAGAGCATCAGCCTGTGAACTGAAGGGTCCTGGGTTCGATTCTAGTCAAGGACACATGCCCCGGTTGCAGGCTTGATCCCCAGTAGGGGACATGCAGGAGGCAGCCAATCAATGATTTCCTATCATAATTGATGTTTCTACCTCTCTCCCTCTCCCTTCCTCTCTGAAATCAATAAAAATATATATTTTTAAAGAATTTTATGTGTGTGTTTATGAGGATTATTGGTTTGTATTTCTCTCTCTCTCTCTCTCTCTCTCTCTCTCTCAAATTAATTCTCACCTGAGGATTTTTTTTTTTTTAATGGAAGGGAGGAAGGAAGAGAGGTAGAGAGAAAGAGAAACATTGATGTGAGAGAGACACATTGATTGGTTGCCTCCCTCACCCACCCTGACCAGGGCCAGGGATGGAACCTGCAACCCAGGTGTGGGAACCATTCCAGAGACACCAGATAGCCAAGGCAACTCAGAGTGTGAAAGGCCTTGTTGATAATACACTGAATGGCCAAGGCCACTCTGAACATAGGAATCTTAATCAGAATGTTCAAGGCTAAGATACCATAAGCAAGGACAACAATTAAGATGCACTGTGCACACGTGCCTTGCTGTAGCCAAAATGACTGATGTAATTATTTGCAGGAGGCCTCTTGTCTAAGTGATATAATAAATTACTGACCAACCAGTGAGTTAGGAGTGTAGGGAAAAGATTGGGAAAGGCTGGAAAGGTTGGAGAAGCTGCTGAGGCTATAACTGTAAGGGAGAGCTCAGGTGCCACTACTATGTGAGGTGGTGAGTCTGGGGCAGCATGCGGCTGCTCAGATAATATTTGTGGGTACAGAGATTGATGCTGCTTTGTGAGAAAGATGTATTTGTTAACCAGATGTGCATGGGACTGTTGTGAAGAACTTTTTTGTCTGATGGCTGTATGGCCACTGGCTTCTACAATTCTTATACACCCACAACTTCTCTTGGCTTCTCCATCTAAGACCCAGTGTACAAGAAGGTCCAGACCTAGGGAGAGGGGCTCAGGACCCAACAGTTAGTGCAATGGGCAGGGTTTGAAAAGGAACCTGCCCTGACAGTTGGTGTAGTCGAGCAGAATTCAGAAGAATATATGGACTCAGAGCACCAGAGCTCTAGCAGTGCTCTGTGCTGCTCTGACACCAGAAATATGCCCTTGACCAGGAGTTGAACCTGCACCGTTGGGGTGAAGGCTGATGCTCTAAACACTGAGAAACACTGTCCAGGGCTATGTTTTTCTCATTTTTAATGTTTCTAACAAATTTTAATAAAATAATTTTTATATTGAACGTATTAGGCAATAAGCCCTCTTTAATTTTATGAAATATTTTGAGTATAACTGGTATTATCCATTCAAGCTTTGTTAAATTCACCTTGAATACTTCTGATCATAGACTTTTTTCAAAAAAGAGTTTTTATTTTATTTAATTAAACTTTATTTTTGAAAGTATTACAGATGTCCCCCTTTTGCCCCCATTAACCCCTTCCGCCCTACTCCTGTCCCCTCCCCAGACCTACACTGCATTGTTGTCTGTGTCAATGGGTTATGCACATATGCATATACTAGTAAGTTCTCTGGTTAATCTCTTCCCACCCCAGCCCCGCTTCCCTCTGAGAATCCTCAGTCTGCTGAATGCTTCCATGTCTCTAGATGTATTTTGTTTGTCAGATTACTTTGTTCATTAGATTCCACATATAAGTAAGATCATGTGATACTTGTTTTTCTCTGACTAGCTTATTTCACTTAGCATAATATTCTCCAGGTCCCTTCATGTAGTCTCAAAGGGTAGAAGATCCTTCCTTTTTTACAGCTGTATAGTATTCCATTGTGTTAATGTATCACAGTTCTTTTATCCATGCATCTACTGATGAGCACTTGGGCTATTTAAATACAAACATAATTTCTTTAATAGATTTGATGTTAGTCATTTTTTTGTGTGTGTGTGTTTTTTTTTTTTTTTTTTTTTTTTCATTTTGTTGTTGTTTTTTCCTTGAGAAAGCATTGGTAAATTTGTATCTTTTAGTAACTTTGTCCATACCATCTATGTTGGGGAATCTTAATGGCATAAAGTTGTTCAACATATTCCTTGTTATATTTTTAAGTCTGTATAAATTGTAGAGATGGTTTCTATCTCAATCATGATATTTAAGCTTTCTCACTCTTTTTTTTTTCCCATGATAAGATGGCTTAGAAATTTATCAACTTTATTTTCCCAATCAGCCAATTTCTACTTTCATTGATTTTCTCAATTTGTTTTTTTATTTTATTAAAAATTTCTTTGATTATTATTATCTATTTTATTCCAATTTATCATGTTTAAATCTTTACCTTTTTGTTTGTATCTTATGGATATAGTTTAGGTAAATGATTTGAAATTCTTCTTGTCTAATAGTATATACATTTTATGGTCTCTCTGGTAAATGTTTTGTGTGCACTTAAAAAGACATTCCATTGCTATTGGTTGGGGTGTTTGTAAACATCAATTAAGTTAATTTAGTTGATAGTGTGATTCCAATATTCTGTATCCTTTTGTGATTTTCTGTGTGCTCATTCTATCAATATTGAGATGGTGGTGTTGTAATGTCCTATGTAATTGTGGACTCATTTATTTCTTGCTCCAAAGACTATTGACTTTTATATTTATTTTTAAATTTTATTTTTCAATGATAGTTTACATTCAATATTATTTTATATTAGTTTCAAGTGTACAGAATAGTGGTTAGACAATTTCATAGTTTACAAAGTGTTCTCCCTGATATTTCCAGTACCCAACTAATGCCATATAAAGTTATTACAATATTATTCACTATCTTCCCTATACTGTACTTTACATACTCATTATTATTTTGTAACTACCAATTTGTATTTCCTAATCCCTTCACCTCTTTTACCCAGATCCCCAACTCCCCTCCCCTATGGCAACCATCAGTCTGTTCTCTGTGTCTATGACTAATTGGAAAGAATATTTGTAACCTTATGGTGATTGCAACATTATTTATAATAGCCAAGTTATGGAGGTAACCAAAACACTCATCAATAGATGAATGCATAAAATCTTACCATTTGCAATAGCATGGATGAATCTAGAGGGTATTATGCTAAGTGAAATAAGTCAGTCAGAGAAAGATTAATACCATATGGCTTCACTTTTATGTGAAAGTTAAACAACAAAATAAACTAACCAACAGATAGAAAAAAAGATGGCGACCGGCAGGAAGGTAGGGAGAGAGAGAGTGTGAGTGAGGAATCCATAGAGGAGAGTGTAGACGTCTGTGGTGTGTGTGTGTGTATGAGCTAGGGTCAGTTAGATTCTTCAGGTCTTCCAAGGGGCTGCCTAACTGGGCAGTCCTAGATGGCGGAGCCCCGCGCACAAAGCGGACACTTATCGGCGGCTGGTGCAGATGTGGAGACCATGCCATCTTGAGAAACAGAGCTGCCTGAGACTAGTATCCTGGCTTCAGACACAAACCAGGACCCTGCAGCCACTGGGGACAGAGAACTGCTATCACAGCTTCGGACCAACAGACAACAAGAATCCAGGCTTCCCAGCAGCAGATTTCCGTGAGTCAGAGAGTCTATCCCCCTCCCTGCAGACTCGCAGATAGCACCATAGTAACTGATAGACCTGCCCCTCGCCCAAGCTGCAGAGTGCCCATGCACAGATGTGCTCCCCTTTAGGGAATTTGGCGCGCAGGACAGATGCAGCTCCCCTTTGGGGAAATCCGACAGCGCGCACAGAGGGCTCCCCTTTGGGGAATTTGGTTTGCGGGACACAGCTCCCCTTCAGGGAATCTTAGAGCTTGCACAGAGGGGCTCCTCTTTGGGGAATTTGGGGCACAGGATGGAATCCGGCCCCCTTCGGGGAATCTGGGAGAGTGCAAGGAGGCAGCTCCCCTTCAGGAATTTGAGAGTGTGCGAAGCCCTAGCCGGTTTGGCTCAGTAGAGAGAGCACACACAGGACACAGCTCCACTTCAGGGAATTTGGCACGCTGGACACAGCTGCCTGGGATCCCTGACTCACAGCGCATTCTCACTAAGAGCCAGTGACTCCAATTGTGGTACATGCACACACAGGGACCCTGATTTTCAATGAGAAACTGCACGAGGCAACAGAGGGCTCTGACACTCGATTCTTGGTACAGACACAGGGAAACTCTGACTCCTGGCACATGCTAAGGATCTCATTTTCAGCACATACCAACAGTGTGGTGCAGACAGGGCCCCTGATTCTAAGTGTGCACACAAGACCACATGGAACACCGGGGACACTGATCCTGGGCAAGCCTGGTTCCCACCAACCAATGACAGCCACACGTCCTAGTGTCAGAGCACTTCAGTGAAACTCGGGTGGAGTGAAGTCCCCACAGCACATAGCCCAGGTCCACACAAACTGAAGCTTGAGCTTTCTGGTGATAGTCAGAAGGGGGAGACTAAATAACTCACAGAGGAAAGAAAATGAGGAGTTGCCAAGAAAGGAAATTAGTGAAACTGAAGCTTGCAACATGACCGAAAAGGAGTTCAGAGTAATGGTCGTGGAATTTATACATCGGATGGATGAGAAAATCAACAACTTATGCAAGAATCAGGAAGAAATGAAAAGTGATATAGCTACAATCAAAAACACCAGGGAAAGTTTCAACAGTAGACTAGAAGAAGCAGAGGACCAAATTAGTGAGTTAGAAGATCAGGTACAGAAACAAGCTCAATCTGAACAGCAATTTGAGAAAAAAATTTAAAAGCAGGAGGAAAGCCTAAGGGAGCTTCAGGACAACATGAAACGAAGTAACATGTGTATAATAAGGCTGCCAGAAGGACAAGAAGAGCAGTAGGGATTAGAAAATCTATTTGAAGAAATAATGACAGAAAACTTCCCAGATATGGGAAAGATAAAAGTTACACAAGTACAGAGAGTCCCAAGCAGGATCAACCCCAAAAGACCCACACCAAGACATGTCATAATTTCAATGGCAAATAAAAATGATAAAGAGGGAATCTTAAAGGCGGCAAGAGAGAGACAGAGAGTTACCTACAAAGGAACACCCATCAGATTGTCAAATGATTACTCAACAGAAACACAACAAGCTAGAAGAGAATGGAAGGAGGTATACAAAGTGTTGCAAAGCAAAGGACTGAATCCAAGAATACTATATCCAGCAAGGTTATCAATCAAAATTGAAGGGGAAATCAGGTCCTTCGAAGACAAAAAAAGGCTCAGGGAGTTTATCACCACCAAACCAGCAATGCAAGAAATGCTAAAGGGAATACTGTAAAAAGAAGAAATAAACAGGTAAGAAGGAATACAGGCACAAAAATAGATATGACTACAAACAAACAAATACCTTTCAGTAATAACTTTAAGTGTAAACGGACTAAATGCTCCAATCAAAAGACATTGAGTGGCTGAATGGATAAAAAAACATGACCCATATATATGCTGTCTACAAGAGACCCACCTCAGAACAAGAGACTCACACAGATTGAAAGTGAAGGGATGGAAAAATATCTTTCAGGCAAATGGAAATGAAAAAAAAAGCTGGGGTAGCAATACTTATATCTGACAAAATAGACCTCAAAGTAAATGCCATAAAAAGTGATAAGGAAGGCCACTTCATAATACTAAAGGGAGAAATCCAACAAGAAGAAATAATTCTGGTAAACATATACGCACCCAATATAGGAGAACCCAACTACATAAAAAAACTCCTGGAGGATATAAAAGGAGAGATTAATAGCAATACAATCATAGTAGGAGACTTTAATACCCCACTATCACCATTGGACAAATCCTCTAAACAAAAAATCAGCAAAGAAACATCAATCCTAAATGACTCACTAGACCGGATGGAATTAATTGACATCTTCAGAACATTTCACCCTAAAGCCACAGAATATACATTCTTCTCAAGTAAACTTGGGTCATTTCCAAGATAAACCATATGCTGGGTCACAGGCAAAGTCTCTTCAAATTCAAGAAGATAGAAATTATATCAAGCATCTTCTCAGATCACAGTGGCATAAAACTGGAAATCAACTACAATAAATACAATCCAAAGAAATCAAACACATGGAGACTAAACAGCATGCTATTAAACAAGGACTGGGTCACCAGAGAGATCAAGGAAGAAATAAAAAACATCATGGCAACAAATGACAATGAAAACACAACAATCTAAAATCTATGGGACACAGCGAAAGCAGTCGTGAGAGGGAAGTTCATAGCTCTACAAGCCTATTGCAAAAAACAAGAAACAATGGTAATAAATTACCTAACCTTACAACTCAAAGAGTTAGAAAAAGAGCAGCAAGAAAAGCCCAGTGTAACCAGAAGGAAGGAAATAACAAAGATCAGAGCGGAGATAAATGACATAGAGACCAAAGAAACAATACAAAAGATCAACAAAACCAAGATTTGGTTCTTTGAAAGGATAAACAAGATTGATTAACCTCTAGCCAGGCTCACCAAGAAGCAAAGAGAGAGGACCCAAATAAACAAAATCAGAAATGAAAGAGGTGAAATAACAATAGACCCCGCTGAGATACAAAGGATTGTTACAAAATACTACGAACAACTCTATTCCAACAAATTGGACAACCTGGAGGAAATGGACACATTCCTAGAAAAATATAACCTTCCAAAAATCAATCAGGAAGAATCTAAACAGCTCAATAGGCCAGTAACTATGGAAGAAATTGAAGCAGTCATCAAAAAGCTTCCAGCAAACAAAAGCCGGGGGCCTGACGGCTTCACAGGAGAGTTTTACCAAACATTCAAGGAAGAACTAAAACCTATCCTCCTCAGACTACTCCAAAAAATTCAAGAGGAAGGAACACTTCCAGGCTCCTTCTATGAAGTCAGCATCACCCTAATACCAAAACCAGATAAATATAACACAATGAAAGAGAATTACAGACCAATATCCCGCATGCACATAGATGCCAAAATCCTCAACAAAATTCTAGCAAATCGGCTCCAGCAGTACATCAGAAAGATCATACACCATGACCAAGTAGGATTTATCCCAGGAATGCAAGGATGGTACAATATCCACAAATCAATAAATGTGGTACATCACATAAACAAATTGAGAGATAAAAATCACATAGTCATATCAATTGATGCAGAAAAAGCATTTGACAAAATCCAACACCCTTTCTTGATAAAAACTCTCAACAAGGTGGGAATAGAAGGCTCATACCTCAACATAATAAAAGCCATATATGACAAACCCACAGCAAACATCATACTCAATGGGCAAAAACTAAAACCATTTCCCCTAAGAACATGAACAAGACAGGGATGCCCACTCTCACCACTCCTGTTTGACATAGTACTGGAAGTATTAGCCATTGCAATTAGACAAGAAGAAGAAAGAAAAGGCATCCAAATTGGAAAAGAACAAGTAAAGCTGTCTTTATTTGCAGATGACAAGATATTGTACATAAAAAATCCGAAAGACTCCGTCAAAAACTCATAGACTTAATAAATGAATTTGGCAATGTAGCAGGATACAAAATTAATGCCAAGAAATCTATGGCCTTTCTATACACCAATAGTGAACTTACAGAAAGAGAGACTAAAAAGACAATCCCATTTACCATCATACCAAAAAAATTAAGATACCTAGGAAAAAACCTAACTAAGGAGGTAGAAGACTTAAACACAGGAAACTACAGGACACTGAAAAAAGAGATAGAGGAAGACGTAAACAGATGGAAGAACATACCATGTTCATGGATTGGTAGAATCAACATCATTAAAATGTCCATACTACCCAAAGCAATCTAATCTATAGATTCAATGCACTCCCCATTAAAATACCAACGGCATATTTCACAGACCTAGAAAGAACTCTCCAAAAATTCATCTGGAATAAAAAAAAAAAAAAGACCCCAAATAGCCACAGCAAACCTGGGAAAGAAGAACAAAGTAGGAGGGATCTCAATACCAGATTTCAAGCTGCATTACAAAGCCACTATTCTCAAAACAGCCTGGTACTGGCACAAGAACAGACATATAGATCAATGGAATAGAATAGTAAATCCAGATATTGACCCAAACCACTATGCTCAATTAATATTTGACAAAGGATGCATGAACATACAATGGAATCAAGACAGTCTTTTCAATAAATGGTGTTGGGGAAATTGGACAGATAAATGCAAAAAATGAAGCTAGATCACCAACTTACACCATACAGAAAAATAAACTCAAAATGGATACAGGACTTAAACATAAGATGGGAAACCATAAAAATACTAGAGGAATCCACAGGCAGCAAAATCTCAGACATATGCCAAAAGAACTTCTTCACCGATACTGCCCCTAGGGCAATGAAAGCTAAAGAGAAAATAAACAAATGGGACTACATCAAAATAAAAAGCTTTTTTCCAGCAAAAGAAACTATCAACAACACAACAAGAAAACCCACTGTATGGGAGAACATATTTGCAAATGGTATCACTGATAAAGGTTTAATCTCCAACATCTACAGGCAGCTTATACAACTTAATAAGAGGAAGATAAATGATCCAATAAAAAAATGGACAACAGACCTAAATAGAATCTTTTCAAAAGAAGACAGAAAGAAGGCCAAGAGACACATGAAAACATGCTCAATGACACTAATTATCTGAGAGATGCAAATCAAAACAACAATGTGGTATCATCTGACACCTGTCAGAATGGCTATCATCAACAAATCAACAAACGACAGGTGGTGGCGAGGATGCGGAGAAAAAGGAACCCTCGTGCACTGCTGGTGGGAATGCAGACTGGTGCAGCCACTGTGGAGAACAGTATGGAGTTTCCTCGAAAAATTGAAAATGGAACTCCCATTTGACCCAGTAATCCCACTCCTAGGAATATATCCTAAGAAACTGGGAACACCAATCAGAAAGGATATATGCACCCCTATGTTCATAGCAGCACAATTTACAATAGCTCAGATCTGGAAACAGCCTAGGTGCCCATCAGCTGATGACTGGATCAGAAAACTATGGTACATCTACACAAGGGAAATACTATGCTGCCATAAAAAAGAAGGAATTCTTACCATTTGCAGCAACCTGGATGGAATTGGAGACCATTATGCTGAGTGAAATAAGCCAGTCAATGAAAGAAAAATACCACATGATCTAACTCATTTATGGATAATAAAGAACATTATAAACTGTTGAACAAAAAGATAGATACAGAGGCAGTAAAGCATCTAACAGTCTGTCAAATTACAGCAGGAAGGTTAGGGAGAGGTGGAGAAGATAAGAGATCAACCGAAGGACTTGTATGCATGCATATAAGCATAACCAATGGATGCAAAACTATGGGGGGTGAGGGCATATATGGGAGTGGGGTGGGGGGGCAATGGTAAGATATGTACAAATATAATACCTTAATAAAAATAATAAGAGGGGAAAAAATTGTAAAACTCTGTTAAGAGAAATAAAGAAAAAGCGAATAAATGGAGTGATGCTCCCTGCTAAAAAAATCAAAAAACAAAAACAAACAAACAAAAAACTAACCAACATAACTGTGGATGAATGGAGTTTCATTTGCTGTTCTATCAATTTTAGTTTCATGTATTTTGCATCTCCCTTTTTTGGTACAGAAACATTTTGATTTATGCCATCTTGATTAATTAATTCCTTTATCATTTTGATATAGCCTTTTTCATTTTCAGTAATATTATTTCCTCTAAAATCCACTTTGTCTGATATTAATGAAACAACTCCAGCTATTTAAAAAAATTAATATTATAATGATGTAGTTTTATATATTTTAATTTTCATTATATATGTGTCTTTGTATTTAAATTGATTTTCTATAACCAGTGTTTTACTATGTCTTGCTTTTTTTAATCCAATCTGATAATGATGGCCATTGAACTGAAGTATTTGGACCATTTTTATTTAATACTAGAGGCCTGGTGTATGAAATTCATGCATTGTGGGGGGGTCCCCTCATCCCAGCCTGCACCCTCTCCAATCTGGGACCCCTTGAGAGATGTCTGACTGCCGGTTTAGGCCCGATCCTTAGGACCCCTGGCTCCTAATCACTCACCTGCCTGCCTGCCTGATCACCCCTCACTGCCCCTGCCTGCTGGCCTGGTCTCCATCAACCTGGACCCCTGGCTCCTAATCGCTCACCTGCCTGCCTGCCTGATCACCCCTCACTGCCCCTGCCTGCTGGCCTGGTCTCCATCAACCTCCCCCCAACTGGCCTAGTCACCCTTCACTGCCCCCCCTGCCAGCCTAATTGCCCCTAACTGCCCCTCCTGCCAGCCTGGTTGCCTCTTACTGCCCCTCTGCCCGCCTGGTCACCCCCAACTCCCCCCCCCCACTGGCCTGGTCGCCCAACACAGTCTGCTGTTGTCATTTGGTCGTCCCTCACTAACCACCCTGCCGGCCTGGTTGTAGGCAGCCACCTTGTGAGGGTATGAGGCTTAATTTGTATATTACCTCTTTATTATATAGGATTAGAGGCCTGGTGCACAAAATTTGTTCATGGGTAAATTCCCTAGGCCTGGTTGGAGATAAGGCCAACTGGGGCCTTCCTTCCGGCTGCTGGCAGGGGCCTTCCTTCATTCTGTGCTGTCCCCTAGTGGTCAGTACACATCATAGCGAGCAATTGAACTCCTGGTCGACCTCCCAAGAGGACACTTTGCATATTAGCCTTTTATATATATCAATGATTACTGGTGTGGTTGGCTTTAAATCTGGTTTTGGTATCTTGCTATTTGTTTTCCATCTGTTATTTGGTCCCCTTTCTTCTATCTTTTGTATTAATTGAGCACTTTTTTATGAATCCATTTATCTCCTATTTTAGACTAATTAGTTATACTATTTTTAGTTAATTTTCTGTGGTCACTTTTGGGCTTTTAGTATACAACCTAAATTCTACTGTTAGACGATTTTCTATTTCCTCACATGTAAGAATCTTATAACAGGATACCTCTATTTCTCCCCTGGTGGCTACTTTGTGCTACTCTTGTTATTTATTTTATCTATCTATCTATCTATCTATCTATCTATCATCATCTATCTACCATCATCTATCTATCTATCTATCTATCTATCTATCTATCTATCTATCTATCTATCATCTATCTAATTTCCCTTTATATAGTCTTCTATTAAAAAGCTTATAAATCTTTTAAAATGTGTATTTAAGTCAGAACCCTGGCTCTAAATTGGGTTTTATTGTTGATACTAAATCTATTTTCCCATGGTGATTACCTGAGACCTAACTTAATTTATCAGCCCCTCTACTACAAATGCTCCATTGGGAAAATGGGAGCCATATCTAGCTATGCATGATCCACAAATTTATTTAAAGTGTTTTAATTGTTAGATCACCTCCATTTTTAAAAGAGAAATCATGCTATTTTTCTCTAGGGATGCAAAGTTGCTTTGGGGATTGTTGTCATTTCTATTTTTTCTACATACATAATGAATCAGAATTATTTTATTAATTATGATTTTTAATAAGTAAAAATGTTAAAGAACATTTAATTTGATGAACCATGCTAGGGGGCAAAGGGAATTGAAATAGACTATAAATTATTGAAATTAGCATGTGGAAAATGCTATTTGTTCAGTTCTTTGACTTCTGGAAAATTTCTAAGTCCTCTGTAAGATTACTTTTTGAATCATATCTACTACTCTTCAAGGCCAAACTCCAACATAACTTTCTGCATAAATTTCCCCACCCAAGCATCTTTTTTTCCTCCTTTTAACTCAGATGACACTCTGTGCTTTGTAAAGCTAATATGTTCAATGTTATAAAATAGTTACTAGTACTTTTCTAATGACCTTATTACTCTAATTGCAAAATCATTAAGTAGCTTACAGTGCCACATAAATATTTGTGTAAGACTAATACCATTATTATTTCATTTTAGATAAAGTTTTTATGCTTTTTTCTTTTAATTCTTGCTGCAATCCTGTGTGTAAACATTATTTTTAAGACAGTAATCATTGTGTATTATTTATCTTGAAGATTCAGAGTAAAATGGTCATGAGCTATATTCCTGGATTCAAAACTTATTAGCTTTGTGACTTTAGGCAAGTTTCTTAAATTATCTGAGTTTTATTTTCTTCATCTATAAAAGCAGAGTGTTGTTTATATTAATATATATATATATATATATATATATATATATATGTGTGTGTGTGTGTAACTTATTGCTGCAAGAAATGAATTATTCTTTATATATGAGATAATACATAAAATGCCTACAAGTGAGGCATTCATATATTTTCTAGTGACCTGTGGGCACAATTTGAAATATTTTCACTGTACTCATTGGAAGCCAATCACTTTCAAAGTAATTTCAAATTGCACTTGACCATTAGCATGAAGAAATCAGCCAAAATAAAGAACAAAATGCTGTAGACTTGTACCCTTTCTTTTTGTGAAGAAGAGCAAATTCCACAATCTTAGATATTATTTTTTAAAATGGCAAATTCAAATAGATTAGCAAATGTGTCCATGTACATGATAAGGCCAAATACTTTGAATAAAGATGAATCATAAGAGAAATATCAATCATGAAAGGCAAGTTAACATGAATGGCATCTATATATATAAAACCCAATCCTACCTAATAAAAAGGTAATATGCAAATTTACCGTACCATCAACACACCCACAAGCCACGCCCACCAGCCAATCAGAGCAAGTATGCAAATTAATCCAACCAAGATGGCTACCGCCACAGAGAGCAAGGTTTCCCAGGTAACAGAGGAAGCCAAGCTTTCCGAGAGCTGTTGCAGGCCTAAGCCTCCACTCAAGCTACAAAGTTTCAATTATAGAAGGTAAACAAATTCAAACAGAAATGGCGGCAGAATGGAGCTTGAGAGAGTAAGCCAGGGTTGCCAGCGGCAACAGGGGAAGCAAAGCTTTCCGCACACCCTGTCTGGGCCCAGCCTCTGCTTAAGGCTACAAAGTTTCAATTGTAGAAGGTGAATTAACTGCCACAGAAATGGCTACCGGCTGCAGAGAGAGCAACAGGCTTGGCTGCACTCCAGGCTACAAAGTTTCAATTGTAGAAGGAAAATAAATTCCAGATACCAGGGCCTCCGCTTGGGTTGCCAGGGGGCGTGACTGGCCTGAAAACCACCACAGGCCCCTCGCTCAGGCCACCCCACGCTCCAAGGGAACCCCCACCCTGATCTGGGACACCCTTCAGGGTAAACCAGCTGGCCCCCACTCCTGCACCAGGCCTCTATCCTATCTAATAAAAGAGTAATATGCAGATTGACCATCACTCCAACACACAATATGTCTGCCCCCATGTGGTCAAAGATCCTGCCCCTATGTGGACACAAGATGGCCACTACAAGATGGCCAGCAGGGGAGGGCTGTTGGGAGGCACCCAGCCTGCAAGGGAGGGCAGTTGAGAGGGACCAGGCTTGCAAGGGAGGGCAGTTGGAGGTGATCAACCCTGCAGGAGAGGGCAGTTAGGGATGACCAGGCTGGCAGAGGAGGGAAGTTGTGGGCAAACAGGCTGTCAGGGGAGCAGTTAAGCATCAACCAGGCTGGCAGCGGAGTGGTTAGGGGGTTATCAGGCTGGCAGGCAGAAGCAATTTAGGGGCAATCAGGAAGGCAGGCAGGCGAGCAGTTGGGGGCCAGCAGTCCTGGATTGTGAGGGGGATGTCCGACGGCCTAAACAGGCAGTCAGACATCCCTCCAGGGGTCCCAGATTGGAGAGGGTACAGGTTGGTCTGAGGGACAACCCCCCTCCGTGCACGAATTTCGTGTACCGGGCTTCTAGTATGCAAATAGACTGATTGGCAGGACAACGGAACAAATGAACAACCGGTATCCATGATGTACACTGACCACCAGGGGATGCATGCGGAACATGGCGGGCATCAGCAGCAGTCAGCAGAGCATGGAACATGGTGGGCGTCGGCCGCGGTGGGATGTGGAGCAGGTGAGCAAGGGTGCCAGACCAAGACGGGGTGCTGGTTGCTGTTATCGGGGAGAGTCTCTGGCGGTTACTGAAAATTCTTTGCCCCCTTGCACTGCAGTCCTGCCTGGCACTTGCCCCTGCTGCCAACACCGGCCCCGCTCACACTTGCTGCCAGAGCAAGGGCCACCGCTTGTACCCACTGCCAGTGCCCAGCACTGGCCCCAAACGCTCAGCATTGGCCCTGATCACTTGGCGCCACCATCTACCCCTGCTCCTGAGGGTCAATCTGGGCTGGCAGCTGCCTTTTGCACCTGCTGCTGGCGATGGCCCCACTTGCACCTGCTGCTGGCACCAGAGCTGCCGCTTGCACCCACTGATGGCGCCAGCTCTGCTCACACCTGCTGCTGGTGCCAGCCCCAATTACTGCATGCCGTCAGCAGGTGTGAGTGGGGCCGGCGCCATCAGTGAGTGGGAGCAGTGGCCGCGGGAGCAGGGCTGCCGGCAGAGAGGGGACTGGGGGCTGTGGCAGGAGGGGCCAATCGAGGGTGCGGAGGATGGGCTGAGCCTGGCCCCTGTGCCCACCACAGCCTCACAACCCACAGTTTTTTTCAAGGTGCACAAATTCATGCAGTGGGCCCTTAGTTATCAATAAAACCACTTTTTTAATAAGTTTGCTAACATAAAAAACACATTTAGGTGAATGTCAAGACAAAGGAGACATATTAATCCTTCTAGATTCTTTTCAGATTCAAAGACAATGAGCAAAAAGTTACAGACATTGTACAAACAATTCTAACTTGTAAGGGGCAGTGTGTCTCTCATTGAGCTCATTTCAACCTCTTTAATCATGTCTGTTGCAAAAGGGAGAGCATGTCAAGAAATAGGGTCTGGGAACTCTGGTTAAATACCATGGGTATAAGTGATGAACAAGGTTTGGGCATTGTTTGAATATCAGACTCATTTAAACGCATTTGCTGGAGGGAAAAAAAAATCTTTTTTATTTAGAAAGATGAAAACTTCTGCTACTGGCAGTTCAATAAAGAGTGGCTAGTAAGATAGACCTCACGGAGGTTGGCTGTTTTGGAGAGTAGCAGGCCACAAGTAATAGTGATTGAGATGGACATCTACATCTGGATGACCTATAAAATTTCTAAAAACCAAAATATTTTTTAAATTTTTTTTGCATTCCTCTGACCTGAAATCATAAAATAGTGGTAATTTTATGAAGGATGGCAAGAGCTAATGTAGCCACAATCCCAAAATTATTGCAAAATGGAGCTATCTCAGGTGTCTATACTAATAAAAGCCTATGTGGCCCTCACTCCCTCACATCATCACAAGATGGCCATCCCCACATTGTCACAAGATGGCCACCACCAGATGGCTGGCAGGGGAGGGCAGTTGGGGGTGAACACACCAGCAGGGGAGGGCAGTTGGGGGCGACCAGGCTGGCAGGGGAGCAGTTAGGGGGCAATCAGGCCGGCAGGCAGAAGCAATTAGGGGCAATGAGGCAGGCAGGCAGGTGAGTGGTTAGGAGCCAGCAGTCCTGGATTGTGAGAGGGGTGTCTGACTGCCGGCAGTCGGACAACCCCTGAGGGGTTCCAGATTGGAGAGGGTGCAGGCTGGGCTGAGGGACACCCCTCCAGTGCACAAATTTCATGCACCAGGCCTTTAGTCTATATAATAAAAGCCTAAGCAACTGTTACGGTGGAACGACCAGAACAACTGGTCGCTATATGCACTCTGACCACCAGGGGGCAGACACTCAATATAGGTGCTTCCCCCTGATGGTCATTGCGCTCCCACAGGGGGAGTGCTGCTCAGCTAGAAGCCAGGCTCATGGCTGGCTAGTGCAACGGCGGAGGTGGGAGTTTCTCCCGCCTCTGCAGCAGTGCTAAGGAGCAGCAAGCAGGCAGGCGGTATGGAGCACGGGGTCCAGGAATGCGAGGGTGATGTCCAACTGCCGGCTTAGGGGAGTAGGCCTAAGCTGGCAGGCGGACATCCTCCAAGGGGTCCCGGACTGCAAAGGGCACAGGCCAGGCTGAGGGAAACGCCCACCCTGACCCCACAGTACATGAATTTAATTCACCAGGCCTCTAGTATTAAATAATTTCATAAAATATTTTGAAGTAAAAACAAACTAGAATATATAGTTAGACACATGTAAAAATTTTATTAAACAAAATAATGTACTGTCCCACAAATTCTCCTATTTATAAAGTCTGAGATTGGCACACATAGGAATAGAGAAAAATCACAAGTTTTTTTTACTTGCATGGAACTTGCTCCTGGACCTGTCACTTTCTAGCTGTGTTACCTTCAGAACAAACCTTGATACAGATGCCCCTCATGCTTCTGGTTCCTCTTTTACAAAATAGGTGCAAGATTACTTATGTTTTTGTTGAGAAAATATATTTCTTTATGTGGTTAATACAGTGCCTACTACATAGACTTACACAATACATGGTAGATTTTTGTTACAAATTTTAATATAATGATGGTTGCGAAAAAAAAATCCTGGAGTTGAAAAAATCCATTGTGGATTCAAATTTTCTAGCTTTTAATACTGAAATTAAATATTAATAATATCATGAGAATTAGCATCGGTAAGAATAATTGCTTAATAATTTCTCAATTTCCATTTGGAATTGAGACGAGAGTGCTCCTGCCTGCCTTTATTTTTATGAACCTTGATGATTTGCTATCACTTTTGGATGAGCTAAGTGTCCTTCTCTGTCCCCTTAAAAAACAGAAGCAGTCTAGGCATTCACTTGAACTGAGATGACATTGTTATATTATCAAAAATTAGGAGTAACTTTAAGAGATAAATGTGACTTCTACATAATAACTATTAGAAATAACTATTTAAAATGAAGTATCCCAAGGTCAAAATAATTTTTGGTAAGTGTCCTTCAGCTTAGCTTTAACAACTCCACAGATTACATCAATCCTTTTAATTACCTCAGAGTACTTTTCGTAACCTGTTTATTTTAAAAGATTAAACCTTGACAGCACATTATTGGAAGTTACATGTTCACTAAGTGCATCATTCAAAGTATGAATTTGGTAGCACTTTAACATTTTTCAAGTTAATGTTATTACAACTTTGCTCTAAGGATAAAAAAAGGAAAAAATAAAAAACAAAAATAAACCATGAAGGCCTTAATTGTCCATTTGACATGTTGCTGGTGTGAACTTCGAGTTTCTACCTGAGAAAATCTCGGCTCTGCTCGCACACACTGCCTCAACAACTCCACGGAGCTCAGATGAGTTGTAGGCATGTTTTTGACCTTTACTTGGCTGTTGGTAAAGTCAGGCATATATTCTTTTAATTGGCAGCACCGACTTTTATATTCCAGCTACTATACAATATTTTTCAATAATGTTCATAAAAGACCATGTGTTGGGCAATTTATTTCTTTAGATACCATGTATCTTATTATTTGGTGAAATCAGATAATTATAAATGTGCTACATGTATGCTTCAGCCCACAGAAATTTGGCCTTATGATATCACGCAAGTTATATTTGTCATTAACTCCACATGCCTTTTGAAGTATTAGTTATAGCTCATAAAATTCATTTTTTGGATTATTTCTCATATCTCAGTTTTAGAAATAGTAGTAATTCCTCTGAACAACTTACATATATTTATTTGTTGGCCAAACTAAATTCTATAATTTATGATATTTTCTTCTTTGTTTCAATTATTAAACTCTCAGAGCAAAGTTTGTGATCCACAATACTTTATGGCATCATTTGCTTACTAATTTTATCTCCAGCTTTACCTTATTTTTCTCACTCTAAAAAATTTATTTTTATTTTTTTGTATCATATGAATTTTTTGCAAGCAATTTTGTGATGGCTGTGAAAATGCATGACTCTGATCTATAAGACATTCAGCAGGGGGTTCACAGTTGATTGACATCCTATGGATCTGCCTCCATTCATGTAGTGACGATGCTTTCTTCCCCGACAAGCTTCTCCAAGACTTAGCATGGTGGAGTTAGTAATGCTGGCCTATTCTTAGATAATGAATGCCTCTAGAGGACAATTTTGGCTCT
Source organism: Ia io (assembly GCA_025583905.1). Lineage (NCBI taxonomy): Eukaryota > Metazoa > Chordata > Mammalia > Chiroptera > Vespertilionidae > Ia > Ia io. The sequence goes on along the minus strand of JAJQQW010000002.1, from coordinate 89,984,396 downwards.
GGATGCCCTCAATCATGACTCATGCTTGACTAGAGGTAAGACTCTTCTTGCTCCATGTTCCTCTCCTTCCACCTCATAACAGTGTGGAGGTTCTCACTACCTCAAGGCCCCTCCTCTTTGCCTTTAATTGAGTTTCTCCCAATACATCTTCTGTGCATCTAAAGCTCTTCTTGGTGATTGTTTCTTGGAGGGCCTGAATTAATAGAGGTAATACCAAGTGTGGTTGAGCAAACCAGCAGCCAAGATGCTACTTAAGAATTAGTTTACTCACTGTCCAAGTAGCAAACAGAACACCATCCCAATTATTTTGAGCACAGATAGTCCCTGAAATAAAATAAAGGTCTGATTGCTAACGTTCCATAAACAATAACCTGGAAAAACTAGGGAAATGCTCTTGTAAGTGGAGTGGTTCAGACTAGATGATGCAGTAATTTAAAAGGGACAGGAGAAATAATGCTCATAAGAACATCAAAATTGCAGCTTATTGCCACATGGTATTGGCCTTGAAGGGGAATAATGAGAAAAAAAAGCCCATAAACAAATAGAGGCTGATGTGAAAGTTAGAGGCTGATGTGAAAGTTTGGAAAAAGGTCCTGATATCCTGCAGTGGAAGGGCAGACATGGATGAGAAATAGACAGGGTATTAGAAAAAAAGGGGGACAACTTTCCAGAGACAGTCAGCAAGGCACTTTTGTTATACTAAGATCAAGGCTCTGGTTGGAACTTGAGAACACTGAAAATGAAATAGATTAATCGGGGTGGATGTACTTAGAGGTTTTGTTTGTGTAGAAGTTTCCAGTCTTTCCATAGTAGGAGCTAGCACTTTCCCCTGTGGATTGATAAAGAAGAGGTATTTCCATATAAGGTCCCAGGTGCCTCTCTAGACCTACCTCCATGCTATGGACAGAATTGTGTTTTCCCCAAAACAGAATAATTTGTATGTTGAAGGTCAAAGCCCTCGTGTGACTGTACTTAGAGAAAGGAATTCAAAGAGATAATTAAGGTTGAATAAGATTATAAGGATGAAGACTAATCCAAAAGGACTGGTGTCCTTATAAGAAGAGGAAGAGACACCAGGGTTGTGCACAGAGCAAAGGCCATGTGAGGACACTGCAAGAATGTAGCTGTCTATAAGCCAAGGAGGGAGGCTTCACAAGAAACCAAACCTGTTGACCCCTTGCTCTTGGAATTTAAAGGTACAGAACTCTGAGGAGTAAATTTTTGTTATTTAAGTCACCCAGGCTATAGCTTTTTTTTGGATTGGTTTCTTGGGTGAGAGCACCAGAATTCCAAGTAATGTAAGTACACATTCAGCCCTTAAGGAGGAGAGCATGACTCCCACTTCTTGAGCACCTCCTGATAGTTAATAATGATATTTTAACATAAAATTTTAATTGCATATTTATAAATATAATTCTTAATTTTAATTAACTGTGCATAGTGGCTTCTTTCTAAAGAGTACAGTATGAAAAGGAGAGAAGAGAAACACTACCTTACTCAGGTGATCATGGACAATTTCATCAGTAATAAATCATGTTTATAGAATGCATTTCAAATATGATATGATAAAAATGGCTCTTTACTTTCTTCCTCCACAAAACTCAGAAAAACAGTCAATTCAGGAGATTTTTAAAAATGAGGCAAATTCCAATAGAAGGACATCCTACAAAATAACTGACCAGTACTCCTCAAAATTATCAAGGTACCTAAAAATAAGAAAATTCTGAGAAACTGTCATAGCCAAGGCAATGGTGCCTAAGGAGACATGGCATCTAAATGTAATCTAGTATCTGGAGTGGGTTCCTGGATCAGGAAAATTCATTGAGTAAAGGAAATCTGAATAATTTGTGGACTTTAATTAATAATAATACGTCAATAGTGCTTAAGTAATTATAGTAAACTAGAGGCCCGGTGCACGAAATTCGTGCACGGAGGGGCGTTGTCCCTCAGCGCAGCCTGTACTCTCTCCAATCTGGGACCCCTCGAGGGATGTCCGACTGCCCGTTTAGTCAGATGTCCGACTGCCCACCGGGATCGGGCCTAAACGGGCAGTCAGACATCCCTCTCACAATCCAGGACTGCTGGCTCCCAACTGCTTGCCTGCCTGCCTTCCTGATTGCCCCTAACCGCTTCTGCCTGCCAGCCTGATCACCCTCTAACCACTCTGCTGCCAGCCTGTTTGCCCCCAACTTCCCTCCTCTGCCGGCCTGGTCACCCCTAACTGCCCTCTCCTGCAGGGTTGATCACCTCCAACTGCTCTCCCTTGCAGGCCGGGTGCCTCCCAACTGCCCTCTGCTGCTGGCCATCTTGTGGTGGCCATCTTGTGTCCACATGGGGGCAGGATCTTTGACCACATGGGGGCAGCTATATTGTGTGTTGCAGTGATGATCAATCTGCACATTACTCTTTTATTAGATAGGATAGAGGCCTGGTACAGGGGTGGGGGCCAGCTGGTTTGCCCTGAAGGGTGTCCCGGATCAGGTGGGGGTTCCATTGGGGTGTGAGGTGGCCTGAGCAAGGGGCCTGTGGTGGTTTGCAAGCAGGCCACGCCCCCTGGCAACCCAAGCGGAGGCCCTGGTACCTGGAATTTATTTTCCTTCTACAATTAAAACTTTGTAGCCTGGAGCGGAGCCAAGTCTGGGGCTCCCTCCAAGGCCGGTAGCCATTTGTGTTGGGGTTATAATTGAAACTTTGTTGCCTTAAGCAGGTGGGCCCGGCCAGGGTGTGCGGAAAGCTTTGCTTCCCCTGTTGGCGGCGGCAACCCTGGCCTGCTCTCTCAAGCTCCATTCTGCGGCCATTTGTTTGAATTGATTTACCTTCTATAATTGAAACTTTGTAGCTTGAGTGGAGGCTTAGGCCTGGCAAGGGCAGGCAGAAAGCTTGGCTTCCTCTGTTACCTAGAAAACCTTACTCTCTGTGGCTGTAGCCATCTTGGCTTGGGTTAATTTGCATACTCGCTCTGATTGGATGGTGGGCGTGACTTGTGGGTGTGTCAGAGGTATGGTCAATTTGCATATTTGTCTATTATTAGGTAGGATGTACTATGCCAATGTAAGATGGCAAATGGGTGGAAGGATATATGGAAACTCGCTATACTATTTTATTGTTCTGTAAATATAAAACTATTGAAAATTAAAGTCTATCTTTGTAAAGGTTGTAACTTAATTTGCATTATTTTTTTGGATAGATTTCTTAGGTGAGAGCATTTTTCCCCCCCTGGACTTTTAAATAGCTTGTATTGTCGGCTGGCACCTAAATGTTTCTGAGAAGTACGTCTTAATTCATATCATTGTTTCCCTGTATATATCTTCTCCCCACCTCAAACACATACCTGCTTTAATGCTTTAAAGTTTTTTCTTTATTTTTTATTTCAGTGATTTGAGCATAGTATCATTAACTGTGGTTTTAATGGTATCTCCTTTATTTTTTTGGTTTGCTGAATTTTTATGATCTGCAAGTTGATACTTCAGGAATATGTTCAGCCATTATTTCTTCAAATAATTTTTATAATTCATTATCTTATTATTCTTCTAGGATTCAAATTAAATTTCTATTATATTGTTTAATATTATATTATTGTATTACTAGAGGTCTGGTGCACAGAATTCATGCACAGAGGGGGGGGTTCCCTCAGCCCAGCCTGCACCCTCTCCAATTGGGGACCCTTTGGGGGATGTCCTACTGCCCGTTTAGGCCCGATCCCTATGGATCAGACATCCCTCTCGCAATCTGGGACTGCTGGGTTCTAACTGTTCACCTGCCTGCCTGCTTGATTGCCCCTAACTGCCCTCCCCTGCCATCCTGGTTGCCCCTAACTGCCTCTGCCTGCCTGCCTGATCACCCCTAACTGCCTTCCCCTGCTGGCCTGGTTGTCCCCAACTGCCCTCCCCTGCTGACCTGATCTCGCCCCCAACTGCTCTCCCCTCCTGGCCTGGTTGCCCCCAAGTGCCCTCCCCTGCTGGCCTGATCTTGCCCCCAAAGGCCCACCCCTACTGGCCTGATCTTGCCCCCAACTGCGCTCTCCTGCAGACCTGATCTCGCCCCCAACTGCCCTCCTCTGCTGGCCAATTTGGTTCTGATTGGTTGGTTTCTATGGCAGTCAGCATTAAAAGCTCTGCCTCCTAGGCAGACATTGGCTCCCCACAGCACCCACATTTGGTTCTGATTGGTTGGTGTCTATGCCAGTCAGCGTCAGAAGCTTCACCTTCTAGACAGCCATTGGTTCTTCACAGCACCCACTTTTGGTTCTGATTGGTCAGTTCCTATGCCAATCAACATCAAAAGCCCCGCCTCCTAGGAAGCCATTGGGTCTTCACAGCACCCACACTTAGTTCTGATTGGTCGGTTCCTATGCCAGTCAGTGTCTCTGGGCCTATCAATGGGGCCTGATCAGAAAGGCGTGGCTGATCAGCAGTCCCGGTGGAGGCCTGGAGAGAAATGGAGGTGCAGATGCTGGCCAGACTGGGAGAGAAAGAGAGAGGCAAGTGCTGATCAAAAGCTGCCTCAGAGGCTACGGATCAGTCCCTGCTTCTCTCTTCAGACCTTTCTCTGGCCCTGATTCACAGCCCCCTCAGCAGTCAGTGCTGGGACACCCCACCTGCAGCAGATGGTAACCCAAGGCTGACTGCAGGACTGACTTCCCATTGGTCAGGCCTCAGTTGTTACTGGTCGTTAGGACCCAGGGTTTTTATACATCAGGATAGGTATTTAGTTTTCAGTTTTATTTCTCTGTTATTCATATTGAAAAATATTGATTTATTGTAAAGTTTACTGATCCTTCTTTTCCTCTAATCTGCTATTAATGCTGTCATGCATATATCTAATATGTATGTATTGTATATCTGATATGTGAATATGCATTAAATGTAGAATATATATTAAATTCTTTTTACATCTACCATTTTCATTTTACCATTTTAAGTCTTTGCATCTCTGTGGAAAATATTTTTTATTTATTTCACTATTTTTAATGTCTTAAAGTAGCTTCTTCACCTATTAACTCTGATTTCTAACATTGTTATCATCTGGAGATCTGTTTCTATAGATCATTTTTCCCTTAATCTTGACTCACATTTTCCTTTCTTTTTTTTTTTTTTTTTTTAATAATAAACTATTTCTGGTTAATATACTTAATCCTGTGAATGATATATGGTAAAAAGCCTGAATTTCACTTTTGTTTTCTGAAGAGTGTTATTTTTCTTCTAACAGACACTGGTGGATACTTGTGCAAGTTTGCATTTACCATGTGTTGTGTCAGAGTTAGTTTTATCTTTATCCAAGGATGCTGTTCTTACTCCTAAAATATGGCCCTTTTGAAATTTTGTTTGTTTGTTTGTTTTTCTTTTGAAATCTTAATTGAAAATCCAAGGTGTTTACCGAGCTCCTCTGAATAACTCAAATTTCTGTCTGTTGCTGTAGGCAACAGTTTTAATATCTACTCAATTTTATCAGTCTTCTGGCTATAGCTTTTATGAACTTCCCAGAATATCTTAACCCATGTAAAGTTTAGGAAATATCAAAGAATTTGAGGAGAGTTTATTTGCCAATTTTATAACTTTCTCTATGGGGCTTCTTCCTTTTGGAGATTTTTTCCCTCAATTTCTAAATGCTATATTATAATAGTTCTGACTTCTGTTAATACCTCAACTCATAAAAAGATTCCAGCTCTTTGTTGGACATACCACCTTGTAAAGAGTAGACCAGAGAGTCGCCTCAGTGGAAAAGATATAGAACAATGTCACACCCTGTTGGGAGGTCAATTCTTCCCTTTCTGCATGCTTTTGGTTACTTTTAAGTTTATTACATATATTGTATATTTGTATTTCCATAATATTTAAAAATTATCTATAGGATGTTTAGTTTGATACAAGATATATGTCATTTCTGAAACCATAACCTATTCTCCAAATTTTGTAGACTAATTTTTTTTCCATTTCTTCCTGTTTCTCTCTCCCTGTTGCCTTCTCAGTAATCTCCTCAGCCCTATCCTCTAGTCCATTTATTACCTCTTTCACTGTAGGTTCAATTAGTTAATAAATCTATTGAAGTATTTATTTTAATAATGATATTTTTATTTATAAACATTTTAATTGTATATTTATAAATATAATTATTAATTTTATATTATCTGTCCTTTGTAATACATCCATACTTTTATTTTTACTTCTTCAAGTATACTATATGTTTGTTTTATTTATTATATGTATTAATTCTAATTACTGGTTGTAGCACATCAGATTTTATATTAACATTTCAGCTCATCCCAGTTCATAATGATGTGTGTCCCCATCTGCTGTCTACATATGTTGTTAATCCTGAAACTACATTCTTTGAAATTATATGTTCATGTTCTAAGTTCAAATTATTTTTCCTCTAAAATTACTTCTTTTTATGAACCCCTGATCCATATGTTTGTCAAGACCAATCTAGACAAAGTAAAATGAAATATCATCATGCAGATTTTTAGAACTAACAGTAGGGTAAATTTTGGCTACAACTCTCATGTGAATACAGATGTTTTACCCTCCATCCAAGTAAAAATAAAAATTTGTTTAATAGATGAGGGATCCCTTGTCACGTCCCGCATGTTTCAGGGTTCCTGTTCAGGTCCGGTTTCTGGAGAAGGCCGCAATCAAAATGAAAAGAAGCTAGAAAAGAATCAATTTGGGTAAATGGGGGGCCAGGCGGGAGTCCACCTCTAGTGGGAGGACTACTCACTGCTCTGGCCTTTACCATCCCTTTTATTGGGGTTCTGAGATACACCCATATCCTTTAGGCAGGAAATTCCAATAATAGACAATCAGCAAAAATTTACATATGATTAATAGGTGAGAGTTGCTTTAACTACCAATGTCTCAACTAAACAATGAGTGAATGGCTCTGACCATTCAGAGCGATTAAGGTTGACCAGCCTTCCGGATTCCCTTTTCACATTTAACTTCCAATGTCTCAATGTTTGGTTTCTGGCAAATATTCCTGAAATATTTATCTTCAGTGAAGCTTTTGTCCTAGTTCACTCCTTAAAATTGTTGTTTTTCCAGTTATTTTGGTTCTTGGTGTAAATCTCTGATTTGCCTCTCACCTTGCATGAAGTTCCAGCATTTTTCTCATGTCCATGTATAGATTATTAGTGGCCTCCTTGAAAAAATGCCAGCTTCAGTTTTTTGGCCTTCCATGAATTTTCATAATTTCTGAATTTAAACATCTTCTTCAATTTCTTTCTAGTCATAGGCATGATTGTGTGTATGTGTGTGTGTGTGTGTGTGTACGCACAAATGTCTGTGTTCTGTACTACAAAAATTTCGATAATAACCCCCCAATTTCAGATATATATGTATATCCATCTGTAAATTTTGATTTAATATTTATCATTTTAAGGCAATGTCAAGGCAGATGAGACATTAACAAATACAACTCAAATTAATGTATTTTTCAATAAACACATTGATAACTTCATATTGAAAGCATTATCTAGAGACCTAGGATACAGAAGGGATAAGATAAACACTGTACTTCATAAGACTTACTGTCTGGTAGATAATAGCTGTTCAAACTAATTACCCAAAGATGGATTTTAATATAATTGTGATAAATCTGTCAAAGGTAAGGTACAGGGAAATAAGAGAACTAAAATGTATTAAGGAAGGAAAGTGACATTTAAGCTGAGATAGGAAGCTTGATTGAAGTTAGTCATTCAGTGGGAAAGGTTATAATTCATACAGGCAAGAAAAAAACTGTGTACAAAGCTACTGAATTTGGTAGAAGCTTAACAAGTTTAAGACATTGAAATATGGTAAAAATAATGAGAGATGATAAGAAAAATGGTATATAAGACCCAGGTCATGAATTTGTTGCTACTGCCAATTTTAACTATATTGAATTTTAACCTCCCTCCATATAATTTATTTATTCATTCAATCATTAATATACTAACTCAACGTTTACTATGGACTTACTATCAGGGTCCTGTTTTAGAAAATTTGATGAGAGTGGTCAACAAGACTGAGAGAGTCTCTGCCATTAGAGAAATGAGAATTTGGTGAGGGGAGATATAGCTACACAATTTGATATATTTTAAGTGTAACTTTCTTTCTGGCCCCATTACTTTTGCCTATCTAAATAATAATTATGGGGAATACTTTCACAGCAAAAGTTCTATAACTATAGACTGATTACATACAAAGATTTTATATGTAGAGCTGAGTGATATGATCACAGGCAGTGTTGGTATAGTCTAATATATTTGAACCAGCACTTTATGGTTGGCCTTATTTCCGACTTGTTTATGTCTATGCCATACTAGTTATTAAATACTTCAGATACTACCCATGTTCTTGCCATAGGTGAATGTGATATTTCATTGGTTCAATTAAAAGCCAATTGCAGCCTGGCCAGCATGACTCAGTTGGATGAGCATCGACCTATGAAGCATGAGGTTGAGTTTTATGCCTACGTTAGGGAATATGCCCTGGGTTGTGGACTCAATCCCCAGTGTGGGGTATGCATGGGGCAGCCAATCAATGATTCTCTCTCATCATTTATGTTTCCATCTCTCTCTTCCTCTCCTCTCCTCTCTGAAATCAATAAAAATGTAAAAACATAAATCAATAAATAAAAAGCCAACTGCAGTCGTCTACAGAAGAGATTATGAAGTTTGGGTTAGGATGTTTGTCATAGATGCATAAGAGGAGAACAGATTTCAGCACTATTTAGAAGAGACTCAATAGAACTTGATGAAAGACTAAAAATCAAATAGTTGTAAAATATAGGTAATATAGGCATGTTTTCGGATAACATCCAGTTATGGCTTATGCAGCTGGTTGGTGGTACTAAATCAGAGAACACTGGAGAAATAGTGTTGTTATTTTTTAGTGCAGAAGTTATGTTGTTTTGGAATTTTTTGGAAGTGCTAGTATTATATATACTGAAGTCATTTATTAAAATTCTTAGATATATAGAGAAGCCTAAACTTTAGTTATTAAATAAAATAGTCAAAAATTGAATCTGTGATAATGAATAAGATTTCACATTGATAAAATACAAAATAGGAAAAAAGTGTCAGTCAGAAGCCTTAAAGAAATCAGATTTAAAAGTTAGGTAAGAAAGAAGTGCCAGCCAAGGCAATTAAGAAGGGAAAAAAATGAAGCAATTATAGTGTCATAAAGCCAACAAATTAAAATATTTTTTAAGAAGTAAAAAGTGGTCAACTGTCAAAATTCAAGAGAGGTAAAATGACAGAAAGATGTATTTTTCATTCTTTCTAAAAAAAAAAAAGTATATATATATATATATATATATATATATATATATATATATACACATATATATATATATACACACATATATATATACACATACATACTAGAGGCCCAGTGCATGAAATTAGTGCACAGAGGGGGGTTGTCCCTCAGCCCAGCCTGTACCCTCGCCAATATGGGACCCCTCAAGGGATGTCCGACTGCCCGTTGGGATCGGGCCTAAACGGGCAGTCGGACATCCCTCTCACAATCCAGGACTGCTGGCTCCCAACTGCTTGCCTGCCTGCCTTCCTGATTGCCCCTAACCGCTTCTGCCCGCCAGCCTGATCAACCCCTAACCACTCTGCTGCCAGATTGTTTGCCCCCAACTTCCCTCCTCTGCCGGCCTGGTCACCCCTAACTGCCCTCCCTTGCAAGCCTGGCCCCTTTCAATTGCCCTCCCTTGCAGGCCTGGTCCCTCCCAACTGCCCTCTCCTGCTGGCCATCTTGTGGTGGCCATCTTGTGTCCACATGGGGGCAGGATCTTTGACCACATGGGGGCAGCTATATTGTGTGTTGCAGTGATGATCAATCTGCATATTACTCTTTTATTAGATAGGATAGAGGCATGGTGCATGGGTGGGGGCCAGCTGGTTTGCCCTGAAGGGTGTCCTGGATCAGGGTAGTGTTCCCTTGGTGCATGGGGCGGCCTGAGTGAGGGGCCTGCGGTGGTTTGCAGGCCGGCCACGCCCCCTGGCAACCCAAGTGGAGGCCCTGGTATCTGGAATTTATTTTCCTTCTATAATTGAAACTTTGTAGCCTGGAGCGGAGCCAAGCCTGGGGCTCCCTCCGAGGCCGGCAGCCATTTGTGTTGGGGTTATAATTGAAGCTTTGTAGACTTAAGCTGGTGGGCCCGGCCAGGGTGTGCGGAAAGCTTTGCTTCCCCTGTTGGCGGCGGCAACCCTGGCCTGCTCTCTCAAGCTCCATTCTGCGGCCATTTGTTTGAATTGATTTACCTTCTATAATTGAAACTTTGTAGCTTGAGTGGAGGCTTAGGCCTGGCAAGGGCAGGCAGAAAGCTTGGCTTCCTCTGTTACCTAGGAAACCTTGCTCTCTGTGGCTCTAGCCATCTTGGTTTGGGTTAATTTGCATGCTCGCTCTGATTGGATGGTGGGCATGGATTGTGGGCGTGGCTTGTGGGTGTGTTGGAGGTATGGTCAATTTGCATATTTGTCTATTATTAGGTAGGGTTGTCTGGAAGGTCAGATAAGACTGAGGACTTGGGGACCTGTCTTCTACTTGATATGAGACTCGATATGGTCTGAGCTTCTGATAGCTTGGGGTCCAAAGGTGAGCATCCCAAGACAGAGCCAGGTAGAAAGCTGTGTTGCCTTTTATGATTAGTTTACAAAGTCACATAGCAATACTTTCCCTGCATCTGTAGGTGGAGCCAGTCACAAACATCTATCCAGTTTCAAGGGTTAAAAACTTAGACTTCACCTCTTGATGGAGGAGTGGCAAGGTTCTGGAAGAGCATGTGGGATAGTAGATATTATTATGGCCTTTTGTGAGGGGGTTGGGGGGATCTAGGATATATTAGAGACCCGGTGCACAAATTCGTGCACCAGTGGGGTCCCTCGGCCTGGCCTGCAGGATTGGGCCAAAACCAGCTTTCTGGCATTCCCCAGGGGGTCCTGGATTGTGAGAGGGCACAGGTCAGGCCATGGGACCCCACTGGTACATGATTGGGGCCAGGGAGAGATGTGGGAGTTTTGCCAGCCAGGGAGGGATCTCAGAAGGGCTCTAGAGTGTGTCCGGCCTGTCTTTCTCAGTCCCAATTGGCCGGACCCCAGCAGCAAGCTAACTACCTGTCAGAGCATCTGCCCCTGGTGGTCAGTGCATATCATAACAAGTGGTTGAGTGGCCTTAGCATATCATTAGCATATTATAATTTGATTGGTTGAATGGACAACTGAGATCACTTAGCATATTAGGCTTTTATTATATAGGATTGGTATATGAAATGTTGAAAGAAATCCCCTAAATTCTAGATATACAGATTATCTGTTCTTGTCCTCAATTGACTAGGCAAGAACAATAAGGAAGCAAACATTTTGTATACAATGTAATAATTATTAATATTATTGAAGAATGTTTAACATTAAGGACTGTGAAAGATCAACTAAGATTTTTAGCAATCTTGTCCAACACAATAGTACCATTGTTTTTCTGAGTATTAGACTGAAAAGGACTAAATCATCCCTAATATTTTTATTTTATTAATAGAGGCCTGGTGCACAAAATTCATGCACGGGGGGGGGGGTGTCCCTCAGCCCAGCCTGCACCCTCTCCAATCTGGGACCCCCTTGAAGGATATCCGACTGCCCATTTAGGCCCGATCCCACCAGGCATTCGGACATCCTTCTCATAATCCAGGACGGCTGGCTCCCAACCACTCGCCTGCCTGCCTGCCTGATTGCCCCTAACAACTTCTGCCTACCAGCCTGATCACCCCCTAACCACTCCAATGCCAACCTGATAGATGCTTAACTGCTCCCCTGCAAGCCTGATTGCCCCTAACTGCGCTCTCCTGCAGGCCTGGTCACCCCTAACTATCCTCCCCTGCAGGCCTGGTCCCCCCAACTGCCCTCAGCTGGAGGCCTGGGTCCCCCCAACTGTCCTCCCCTGGAGGCCTGTCCCCCCAACTGCTCTCCCGTGCAGGCCTGTCCCCCCCAACTGCCCTCCTCTGCCAGCCCAGTCATCCCTAACTGCCCTTCCTGCTGGCCTGATCACCCACAACTGCCCTCCCCCGCAGGCCTGGTCCCCCCCAACTGCCCTCCCTTGCAGGCCTGGTCCCTCCCAACTTCCCTCCCCTACCGGCCTGGTCTCCCCCAACTGCCATCCTCTGCTGGCCTGGTCACCCCTAACTGTCCTCCCTTGCCGGCCTGATCACCCACAACTGCCCTCCCCTGCAGGCCTGGTTGCCCCTAACTGCCCTCCCCTGCAGGCCATCTTGTGACAGCCATCTTGTGTCCACATGGGGGCAGCTATCTTTGACCACATGGGGGTGGCCATCTTGTGTGTTGGAGTGACTGTCAATTTGCATATTACTCTTTTATTAGATAGGATTATAATACTAGAGGCCCATTGCATGAAGATTCGTGCAATAGGCCTTCCTTCCCCTGGCTGCCGGCACCGGTTTTCCTCTGGCACTTGGGACCCAGGCCTTCACTCTGGCTGCTGCCTTCCATCTTTGCTACGGCCAGAGTCTTTGCTCAGGCTGGAGTCTTCACTGCGACCAGCCAGAGCCTTTAGTCTTCCCTGCAGCTGGAGCCTTCAGTCTTCGCTCCCTCCGCCCCCTGCCCTCCCCCTCATAGCAGGCATCCCGCCCCGCCAGCCACTCTGTGCCTGCATGCATGCTGCCCAGAGGCCCAGAGCGGCTGGGGGGGTGAGGGGCTGCCACCATCTTTGGCGGGTTAATTTGCATACTCACTCCTGATTGGCTGGTGGGCGTTGTGAAGTGATGGTCAATTTGAATATTTCACTTTTATTAGTGTAGATTACTAGAGGCCCGGCCTGCACCCTCTCACAATCTGGGACCTCTTGTAAGATGTCCGACTGCTTGTTTAGGCCTGATCTTCCAGGGATCATTCCTAAACCGGCAGTTGGACATCCCTCTCGCAATCTGGGACTGCTGGCTCCTAACTGCTCACCTGCCTGCCTGCCTGATTGCCCCTAACCACTCAGATGCCTGCCTCATTGCCCCTAACTCCTCTGCCTGCCTGCCTGATTGCCCCTAACCACTCTGTCTGACTGCCTGATCACCCCTAACTGCTCACCTGCCTGCTTGCCTGACCACCCCTAACTGCTTGCCTTCCTGCTTGATCACCCCTAACTGCTCACCTGTCTGCCTGATTGCCCCTAACCACTCGCCTGCCTGCCTGATTTCCCCTAACTGCCTCTGCCTTGGCCCCTGCCTGCCAAGGCTGCTGCCTCTGCCTTGCCCCCACTGCCGTGGTTTCGTCCAGAGGGTTGTTCAGAAGGATGGCCGGAATGACATCTGGAAGTTTGTTCAGCTGTCAGGTCTAATTAGTATAATACACTTTTATTATTATAGATTTTATATAATCATCTAACATAATGCCAAGTGTTAGGCCTAAACTAATATATCAAATACCATAGTTTAATATCTATGCAAAATGAACATTTAAAAGCAATTGTTTTAAAATAAGGGTAGCATTTAGTATGTTTGACTTTTGGTCAAGATGGTAACATAGGTAAATGCCCTACTTATATCCTCTCATAACCACATCAAACTTTTAACTGAACAACAGAAAAACCATCATTGAGAACTGCCTGAAGTTTAGTTGAATAGAACTCCTATAATGAAATACAGAAGAAGCCACATCAAGACTGATATTGCTGGGCCTTAACTGGTTTGGCTCAATGGGTAGAGCATCAGCCTGCAGACTGAAGGGTCCCAGGTTTGAATCCAGTAAAGGGCACATACCCGGGTTGTGGGCTTGATCCCCAGTAGGGGATGTGTAGGAGGCAGCCAATTCATGATTCTCTCTCATCATGGATGTTTCTCTCTCTCCCTGTCCCTTCCTCTCTGAAATCAATAAAATATATACATATATTTTAAAAAGACTGGTGCTGCTGAGAGGGCAGAGATGAGAAATGGGAAGGTCCCATTCCTATATGAGGTAGTTAAAAATTGAGAGAGAGATCTCAGATCTTCCCTGAGGAGCAAGGAGTCCCAGCCCTACAGCAGACTCAGCCCACAGTTTTAGTGCTAAGAAAAAAATTCTCCATAACTTCTGGCTGTGAATACCAAGGAATGTTGTGATTGAGTGAGACAGATGGTTTCTGAATTCTTCTTAAAGAGTCTGCACATGGACTTACTCTTATTCACTTGATCTGAATTCCAGGGCAGGGCAGTAGCTTACAAGGTGCCAGGAATATATGGAGAGGAACTGATTTTTCTAGCTTTGGGATGAAAGTTGGAGGGGTGACATCTGTCTCCCAGACAAAAGTGCTGGCAGAAGCCATGATTCCTTTGCTGAACCCTGTATGCAAAGGCAGGCACCATATATCTCAGTTTAAGGTTGCTTATTTGAGTTTTTTATTGTTTCCTGAGGTAGACCTGTAATGTTATAAATTTTCTTCTTTGAACTGCTTTTTCTGTCTCATAGATTTTTGGTTTGTTGTGTTCTCATTTTCATTTGTTTCAGAGTTACTGTTGATTTCTTTCTTGATCTCATTATCAACCCATTCATTGTTTAATAACGTGTATTTAGCCTCCATGATTCTGTGTGTTCTTCAGTGTTTTTCTTCCGGTTGATTTCTATTTTCATATCATTATGCTCAGAGAATATGTTTGATGTGATTTCAATCTTCTTAAATTTATTGAGACTTGTTTTGTATCTAATGTGGTCTATCATAGAAAATGTTACATGTGCCCTTGAAAATAATGTATATTCTGATTGTTTGGGGTGAAATATTCTGATGATATCAGTTACATCTATCTAATTTAGTGTCCCATTTAAGTCACCATTTCCTTGATGGTTTTCTGTCTGGAAGAACTATCCATTCATGTCAATGGCCTACTGTAATTCTACTAGAGCTGCAATGCAAAATTTCGTGCACGGGTGGGGTCCCTTGACTTGGTGAGGGATCGAGGTTGATCAGGGCATCTCACCCAGTCCCAATGGGGGCCGATATGGGGTGGCCAGCTGGGGAGAGGGGCTGTGGGAGGTTCCGATCAGGAAGATTGGGGTCAATCGGCCGGGGGGAGGGACCACAAGAGGTTGGCGAGCCACAGGAGGTTGGCTGTGGGAGCACACTGACCACCAGGAGGCAGCTCCTTCATTGAGTGTCTGCCCCTTGGTGGTCAGTGTGTATCATAGCAACTGGTCCACTGGTATTTCCAGTCATTCTGGTGATTCGGTCATAATAGTCGCTTGGGCTTTTATATATATAGATTACTACTGCTAAACTCTCCTTTTAGGTTAGTCAATATTTGTTTTGCATATTTAGGTGGTTTGATGTTGGGTGCATAAATATTTACCAGAATTATATCCTCTTGTTGGATTGCTCCTTTTATCAGTAACTAGAGGCCCGGTGCATGGGTTCATGTACCGGTGGGGTCCCTTGGCCTGGCCTGCGGGGATTGGGCCAAAACCAGCTCTCCGACATCCCCCGATGGGTCCTGGATTGTGAGAGGGTGGTTCTCAGGTGACACACCCGGGAATTGGGCTCTTTCCTCTTTGGTTCCGGGTGTGTCACCAAAAACTGCAGCTGTCAAGTCACCACAGCTCAGCATTGAGCATCTTCCCCCTGGTGGTCAGTGCACATCATAGCGACCGGTCGACCGATCATTTGGTCGTTTGGTCATTTGGTCATTTAGGCTTTTATATATATACTAGAAGCCCGGTGCACGAAATTCGTGCATGGCGGGGAGTTGTCCCTCAGCCCAGCCTGTACCCTCTCCAATCTGGGATCCCTGGAGGGATGTCCGAATGCCCGTTTAGGCCCGATCCCACTGGAATCAGGCCTAAACGGGCAGTCAGACATCCCTCTCACAGTCCAGGACTGCTGGCTCCCAACTGCTTGCCTGCCTGCCTTCCTGATTGCCCCTAACTGCTTCTGCCTGCCAGCCTGATAACCCCCTAACCACTCCGCTGCCAGCCTGGTTGATGCTTAACTGCTCCCCTGACAGCCTGTTTGCCCCCAACTTCCCTCCTCTGCGGCCTGGTCATCCCTAACTGCCCTCTCCTGCAGGGTTGATCACCTCCAACTGCCCTCCCTTGCAAGCCTGGTCCTTCTCAACTGCCCTCCCTTGCAGGCCTGGTCCTTATCAACTGCCCTCCCTTGCAGGCTGGGTGCCTCCCAACTGCCCTCCCCTGCTGGCCCTCTTGTAGCAGCCATCTTGTGTCCACATGGGGGCAGGATCTTTGACCACATGGGGGCAGACATATTGTGTGTTGGAGTGATGGTCAATCTGCATATTACTCTTTTATTAGATAGGATACAGGCCTGGTGCACGGGGGGGCCAGGTGGTTTGCCCTGAAGGGTGTCCCAGATCAGGGTGGGGGTTCCCTTGGGGTATGGGGCAGCCTGAGCAAGGGGCCTGTGGTGGTTTGCAGGCCAGCCACGCCCCCTGGCAACCCAAGCAGAGGCCCTGGTATCTGGAATTTATTTTCCTTCTACAATTGAAACTTTGTAGCCTGGAGCGGAGCCAAGCCTGCTGCTCCCTCTGGGGTGGCAGCCATTTCTGTGGCAGTTAATTCACCTTCTATAATTGAAACTTTGTAGCCTTAAGCAGAGGCCTGAGCCCAGCCAGGATGTGCAGAAAGCTTTGTTTCCCCTGTTGCCGCCGGCAACCCTGGCCTGCTCTCTCAAGCTCCATTCTGCCGCCATTTGTGTTTGAATTTGTTTACCTTCTATAATTGAAACTTTGTAGCTTGAGTGGAGGCTTAGGCCTGGCAAGGGCAGGCAGAAAGCTTGGCTTCCTCTGTTACCTAGGAAACCTTGCTCTCTGTGGCTGTAGCCATCTTGGTTTGGGTTAATTTGCATACTCGCTCTGATTGGCTGGTGGGCATGGCTTATGTAGCGGAGTGATGGTTAATTTGCATATTACCATTTTATTAAAGAGGATAGATAGTGCCCTCCTTTGTCTCTTACTATAGACTTTATTTTAAAACCTGTTTTATCATATATAATTGTTGCTATTGCAGCTTTTCCCCCATCCATTTGCATAAAATATCTTTTTTCATTCCTTTATTGTTAGTCTGTGTGTACATTTCATTCTGAGGTGGGTCTCTTGTAGACACCACATGGATAGGTCTTGTTTTCTTATCCTTTCAGCTACCCTATGTCTTTTGATTGGAGCATTTAAGCCATTTACATTTAAGTAATTATTGATAGTTTTGTATTTATTGCCAGTTTATTACTTTATCTCTGATCTCCCTTTGTCTCTTCTTCTATTTCTTAAAGCAGCCCCTTTAACTTTTCTTGTAATACTGGTGATACAAATGTCTTTAGCTTTTTCTTGTCTGAAAAGCTTTTTCTTTCTCTTTCTATTTTCAAGTATAGCCTTGCTTGGCAGAGTAGTCTTGGTTGTAGATCCTTACTTTTCATCACTTTGAATATTTCTTGCCAAACCCTTATGACCTGAAATGCTTCTGTTGAGATATCACTTAAAAAACAAAAAGTACATGAAATCTAAATGAAAATTTAACAAAAAGGAAATGATCAGACACTGAACACTTCTATCATACTTTGTAATTATTTCTTTTTTAAACTCTATGGTTGTTCTCACAACTTTTCACTTTGCTGCTATCACTAACCTTCTTTGATCCATGGTGAATTATTATATGTATTTGATAGTATTAGGGAACAACAAAAGCTAAAAACATGAAATTATTCACAGTACAATTTCCTGAGATATTAATAACTTGAAGTTTAGCAGTAGGCTGACTCATACTCAAGCATATTTTGCTTTGTTTGCTGCCTGAGAGACAAATGACTGATCATACAAGTTTTAGCAAGAAACAGTTGTTGGGTCAAGAACCAAAGTTTTACTTGAAAAATTAGACTTTTTTCCTGTGAACAAATTTGTTTGAGATGGGAGATCTTTGAAAACTGAGGTTTGCCTATATAGTATTCTTCATTTCTGATTGGTTCTTTTTTATGTTTTCTTGGTCCTTTTTCATTCTGTTATCATTCTCACTAAGTTTCTTTTTAAAAAATATATATTTTATTGATTTTCTTACAGAGAGGAAGGGAGAGGAATAGAGAGTTAGAAACATCGATGAGAGAGAAACATCGATCAGCTGCCTCCTGCACACCACCCACTGGGGATGTGCACACAACCAAGGTACATGGCCTTGACCAGAATTAAACCCGGGACCCTTCAGTCCACAGGCCAATGCTCTATCCACTGAACCAAACTGGTTAGGGCCTCACTAAGTTTCTTGAGCATCCTTATAACCATCACATTGAACTCTATATCTGATAAATTGCTTGCCTCCATTTAATTTAGCTTTTTTTCTGGAGATTAAACTTGGGGCCTATTTATTTGTCTCCCTATTTTGGCTGTCTCTTTGTGTTTGTTTGTATGTATTAGATAGATCTGCTGTCTCCACTTCTTTGTGGGATAGCCCTTTGTAGTAGGTGTTCTGTTGGGCCCAATGGTCTAGTCTCCTTGCCCTCCTGAGCTGGATGCCCTAGAAATGTCCTGTGTTTGTTATGTGTGCCCTCCTATTATAATTGGGCCTTGAGTGCTGTTGACCTATTCATGCACGGGATCAACCCTCAGGTTGGCTGACTGTGAGGCTCAACCTTGACCATGGCTTAAGAGCTTACGTGCAGGTTCTGCTGTGATCTCCCTTTGTATCTGCTGTTCATTGGATTCTGCTCTGATGTTGTCTGAAGATGGCCACGTGGTGCACTGGTTCTAGGCTTCTTGGTGTAGGCCAATTTTAGACACTGTGCCAGGCCCTTGGCAACCTGTTTGAAGACACAATCAATCTACACTTTGTGGCTGTCTCTTCTGGACTTGGCTGTGCATGGAAAGAATTAAGCTGGGCTGCAAGGCTCGCTTTTACTAGCTCCTGGCCTGGAGGTGGTTCAGCAAATATCCCAAGGTACCCCAGGACCTGTCTCTGCCTGCTTCTGCCTGCCTGCTGCCTGTTAGGCTCAAACATTGAAAGAGGAAGAGGCTAATGGATTTATCATGAGGAGGAGGTGCTGTACAGACTTCAGGGAATGTGATGGGTGTGATACCCCATCCCAGAGCCACAGGATCTAGTCTGTCCCAGATTTTGCCCTGAGCCCGGAGGATGGAGCTTCCAGTAAGTCAGGTGGGTGGGGCCTCAAGAACCCAGAGTTTGGGTTGGCCAGAAGCAGGAAGGGTGTTTCTATTTGATCTCTTGTGAGGGGGAAGCCCCAGTCAGGTTATCAGAAAGTGGAGGGGATGGCTCAGCCCCAAAGCCAGTCACTGACACTCTCTAAGTTTTCCCAGACTTCTACACCCTGGCCTATACCCTGACTCCTCAGCAGGGCTTAAGATCTTCAGCAACACTTTTTTATTTATTTTATTTTATTATTTTTACTAGAGGCCCAGTGCACAAATTCGTGCATGGGTGAGGTCCAGCCAGCCCGCCCCGATGGGGGCCCATCGGGCTGGGCTGGTGGGGGAGAGGGACGACTGATTGGAGCCTTGATCAGGCTGGTTGGCTGCCACAGTGCACATCATAGCCACTGGTCATTCTGGTCGTTCCACCATTTTGGTCACTGGGCTTTTATATATATAGATTATTTTACTTACAACACAGCTCAGAGCAGTAGGAAATCTTGTGTAGTGGTAGCAGCTTATAGTTAATAATAAGAGCAAAGAGAGTTAGTTAAGATTGTGAGGGGGGATAAATGGTGATAAAAAACATAAAATAAGATAAATAAAATAAAATAAAATAAAGATTGTGAAAAAGCAATTCTTATGTGGGGAGTACCTTCTTTTTTTTAACTTTTTTTTAAAATTTTTATTGATTTTTTTACAGAGAGGAAGAGAGAGGGATAGAGAGTCAGAAACATCGATGAGAGAGAAACATCGATCAGCTGCCTCTTGCACACCCCCTACTGGGGATGTGCCCGCAACCAAGGTACATGCCCTTGACCGGAATCGAACCTGGGACCCTTGAGTCCGCAGTCCGACGCTCTATCCACTGAGCCAAACCTGTTTCGGCGGGGAGTACCTTCTTATTATTGCCTAGCTAAGTGTCTAGCACCTTCTTATACACATTCTTATTGCCCAATTATATACCTTATTTTTAATGTATATGAGATCATCAGGTATTATTATTAGACCTAGCATTTATTTTATTAAAAATTCATTATTTGCAGTTTTGGTTAACATCAAGAAATCTCAATTTTATTTTTATTTCCTTCATTAAGTTTCTTTTTCAAATATCACTCATTTTACTTCTCTTCTATTTCCTCCTATAGAATGAGAATGCTAGTATGTGCCCTGGCCTAGAACACAATGATGACAATAAGTGGGATGGAATGTTAAATCAAATTGAGAGAAAGAAACATCAGGAAACTTATCTATAAAATCAGATTACATCAAATGCTTAGACTAAAATTAACTGAAAAGATGCCACAGCAAGATGGAAGGCTTGAGCATTTAATTATGTTTAGTGTGAATTGTTGCTTATGAATAACTGACCTTACATAGGTCAGGATTCCTAGAAGAAACTGTGTCCCCACGTATATCCTAAGAGGGGAAGGAGTAGGCTAAAATTTCCCATTGTTACATTACTCAGATAAAAATAACCAAATGGCATCCTACCCAGCACTATTTTTGTTTGGGCTATTGTGTAAATTGGGTCTTCTGAATCACTAGAATTTCACATCATTACTAGTACTTGGAAAGAGAGAGGGACAGAAACTTTCATCAAGAAAGAAATGAGTGTTTCCATATTTTATGCTTTCGTGTGTGGCATCCTCACCCCATTGTCAGATCCTAAGAGAACACAAAGGTCAGAGGGGGAGGGTACTGCTACTTTCCTTGGCCTTTTCTCCATTAGAAATTTAGGTTTAACCATAAAAGTACCTTCCCTTATCTAGTACAGTTTCTGCCTTCTCTAGGCTATATAGCTGCCATGGGTCAGTGGGTAGCAAGTTGTGTTACCAACACTGGCAGCATCCTCTTTGCAGAACTTTTGGAATATAGTCTTTTAGGTGGATTTGGGAAGTTCAAATGTAAAACAAACAGGTCCCAGGAAGAAGCATGAGCAAGTGCCTCCCTTGACAATCTTTTTCTCCTAAAATATGAGCTGAGAAACTGCAAAAATAACAATGGCAAACCTAACTTTCCCTGCTTCAAAAATTACCATCAGATTGCACAATGACTGGGCGAGATTAATGTAACAACCTGAACTATTCTGCTGTCTGCCTTTGCTATTTTGCCAATAGAAAATGGATAGTTACACAGAATAGAGTATGGGTAGAATAAAGTATTGCTTACTGCTCCTTGAAATCACAACTCTTCTGTCATTAAAAAGAATGAGACATTGAAGAGAATTCTTATGAGTCAGGAAAGGTTAAGAACTGCTCAGTTACTTGCAATTCTGTATCTCCTTTAAAATGTAACATTTTGTTGCCTGATGCCAACTGAGTATACTCAGAGAACCAGAATATATATGTGGGGGATAGGAAGGAGGATGTTGAATGCATATGATGAGGAATATTTTAATAGTTTATGGCTCACTTCCACTTTACTTGGAGAACAGAGGCAGAGTAACCATCTGCCTCTTAATAACAAAGTCATTACAAAAGTGTGATGATAATCGGAGTGTGGGAGAGCAAGCTCATCAGCAGGAATGGGACACGATGTTTATTATAGTTATGCATGTCCATGACAGTCTTTGCTTTTCAAGCATTATGTCATAGAGTCAGACAGATGTCTTGAATTCTAGTTATGTGACATTAGCAAGTACCTACCTATTCTAACCTCAGTTTCCTTATCAGTAAATGGTTGTAACAATAATGTATATATTACATTGCTCTTGTAAGATTAAGTGCAATGATCTGTATAAAACAATTATCTCAGTTTCTGACACATACTAGACAGTTAATGGATATTTGTTAAATACTAGAGGCCTGGTGCACGAAATTTGTGCACGGAGGGTGTGTGTCCCTCAGCCCAGACTGCACCTTTTCCAATCTGGGACATCCTTCTCACAATCCAGGACTGCTGGCTCCCAACCACTCACCTGCCTGCCTGCCTGATTGGCCCTAAACGCTTCTGCCTGCCAGCCTGATCACCCCCTAACCACTCCCCTGCCAGCCTGATTGTCTGTAACAGCCCTCTCCTGCTGGCCTGGTCACTCCTAACTGCCCTCCACTGCCAACCTGATTATCCCTAACTGTCTGCCCCTGCAGACCTGGTTGCCCCCAACTACCCTCCCCTGCTGGCCCAGTCACCCCTAACTGCCCTCTCCAGCTGGCTTGGTAACCCCCAAATGCCATTTCCTGCAGGCCTGGTCCCCCCCAATGGCCTCCCCTGCAGGCCTGGTCCCCCCCAACTCCTCCCCCTGTAGGCCTGGTTGCCCCTCCCCTGCTGGCCTGGTCATCTCCAACTGCCCTCCCATGCAGGCCTGGTTCCCCATCTGGCTTGCCTGCAGGCCTGGGTCCCCCCCAAGTGTCCTCCCCTGCAGGCCAGGTCACCCCCAACTGCCCTCCCTTGCAGGCCTGGTCCCTCCCAACTGCCCTCCCCTGCCGGCCATCTTGTGGCAGCCATCTTTGACCACATGGGGCGGCCATCTTGTGTGTTGGAGTGATGGTCAATTTGCATATTACTCTTTTATTAGATAGAATTAGTAAATTAATTATTATAAAATTAACAATCTAGCATTCAATACAAAATATAAGAACCCATATCTATTCTCTTTTAAAACATGTTTAACTGGTTAATCCTCAGAATACATGAGATTAAGTATATTTTTAATTGCTGATAACTATAACAATCAGCAAGCAATATAAAATTCTAGATATTTTGGCAGCCTTGGATACTTGAGCTTGTTTTATCAGGACAAAGTATTTAACTATCTTGTTTACCTTGTATTATTTTAGAACTAGAGGCCTGGTGCACGAAGTTTGTTCATGGGGGGGATCCCCTCTGCCCAGCCTGCACCCTTTCCAATATGGGACCCCTTGGGAGATGTCTGACTGCCGGTTTTGGCCTGATAACCAGCAGTTGGACATCCCTCTCACAATTCTGGACCACTGGCTCCTAATCGCTCACCTGCTTGCCGGCCTGATCACCCCTCACTGCCTCTGTGTGCTGGCCTGATCGCCTCTAACTGCCTCCATTGCCATCCTGGTTGCCCCTAACTGCCCCCCTGCTAGCCTGGTCACTTCTAAATGCCCCCCCACCAGCCTGGTCACCCCCAACTGCCCCCCTGCTGACCTAGTCACACCTCACTGCCCCCCCCCTGCCAGCCTAATTGCCCCCAACTACCCCTCCTGCCAGCCTGGTTTCCCCCAACTGTACCCCCGCCAGCCTGGTTGCCTCTTACTGCCCTCCCTGCTGGCCTGGTCATCCCCAACAGCCCCCCTCTGCTGGCCTGGTTGCCCCTAACTACTCCCCTCCGCTGGCCTGGTCGCTCCACACAGCCTGCTGTTCAGTGATTTGGTTGTCCCTCACTAACTCTCCTGCTGGCCTGGTTGTAGGCAGCCATCTTGTGAGGGCGTGAGGGTCAATTTGCCTATTACCTCTTTATTACATAGGATTTTGCAAAAGAACTCTAGAAATTAAAAGTAATGTTGCTAATATGCAAACCAACAATAAAAATTCATCCTAATCATGCCTTACTATAAATAAGAGAAAAGCAAATTAAACAACAGGATACTGTTTTACTGTTATGGTGTGTTGGTGGTGGCATGGAAAATGGTAGCTTGCAAATATATTGGTGAATGTGTAAATTGGTTTATATGTTTTGAAAAACAGTTTAATAATATATCTGAAAGCCTTAATGATTTTCATAACTTTAAATTTAAAATTTCTGCATCTTGGGAGAGTCAAAAGATTGGTTTATAGTGATTTTTGAATTTATAGTAACTAATAATATTAATAATTTGGGAATAGGCTAAATGTGAAGTTACATAGAACACAAACACACATAATCACAAGTCTATGTAATCCAGTGAGATCTGAATAAAGTGTGTGGATTGCACCAATGTCAATCTTTTGACTTTGGTATTGTATTATACTTAGGAAAATTGTTAGCATTTATGTGGCACTTGGTGAAAGATACAGAAGACCTCTAAGTAATATTGTTCACAACTTCCTTTGAATCTATAATTATTTAAAAATAAAAGTAAGAAAAACCCTTGTCAAGAAATGAATTCTATTGGTGAAGAAAATAACATGTCTCTTATCCTTTGTCTGCTACAATAAATCCACATTTTTGAGGTAAATTTAAGGTTCTATCTATCCTATTCCACTACCAAACCTCCTTTTCCTATAAGGATCTCATGTGAGAATTTCTCTTCCATCAGGACTGCCTTCCTATTCTGTCTTCCACATTTCAGCCCCTGCACTTTCAATACTCTGATAACTAAATCATCCAAACCACATCCATCTTCCCTTGTCAGAATGTCTATTTCATTTAGGTTGAATTATACTGGAAACAATTTTCTTATTTTCTCATTGCTTATAATACATTTATTTATCAACTTGAAAATAGAATCATTATGGAGAAGTCTATGTTAGGTAATACAGAATCTACTTAACACAGTGGTTGAACATATAATATGTGCTCAATAACTGCTTGAGGCTGGTAAAGCTTCCATAAAATTACTTTGCAAACAGACGATGAAGAGACACAGAAAAACAGTGGTAATATTTAAAATCTTTACAAAAATCTTCTTTCTGTAAGAGTTAAAAAAAATAAAGCTACAATGGAGCAAATGGAATTTTTTCAAGAAATGGTGCAAGAACAACTTAGACATACATATGCAAAAAATGAATCTTACACCCTTCAAAAAATGGATCATAGACCTAAATGTAAAATATAAAACTATAAGTTTCCTAAAATGTAATCATGCAAAAACCTAAATGACCTTTGGGTATGGTGATGACTTTTAGCTACAACACTAAAGCACAATTTTTAAAATAATTCATTGATAAATTAGACTTAGTGAAAATTAAAGCCACCCTGTCTGGAAAGAACAATGTCCATTGCATGAGAAGATAAGCTATATAGAAAAATATTTGCAAAAGATACATAAGATAAATAACTATTATCCAAAATATACAAAAAACTCTTAAAACTGAATAAGAAAGCAAACATCTCAATTTTAAAATCATATATTTTGATCTGAACAGACACCTAGTCAAAGAGTGGCAAATCAGCCTATGAAAAAATGATCCACATCATTGGTCATCAAAGAAATGAAAATTAAAGCAACAATGACATACCACTACACATCTATTATAATGGCCAAAATCCAAAATAGTAGCAACACATGTGGCTGAGGAGGTTGAGCAATAGGAACTCTATTCATTGCTGGTGGGAATGCAAGATGGTATATTCTGGAAAACTGTTTGGCAGTTTTTTACAAAACTAAACATACTCTTTCCATAAACTCCAGTAATAATGCTCCATGGTATTCACCCCACAGAAATGAAAAGTTACACCCACACAAAACCTGCTCATGAATGTTTATAGCAGCTTTATTCATAATTACCAAAATTTGGAAGCAGCCAAAGTATCATTTGGTAGGTGAATAGATAAATAAATTGTGGTCCATCCAGACTATGGAATGTAATTCAGTGCTAAAAATAAGAGCTCTCAAGTCATAGAAATACAGGGAGCAAATGCAAATACATATTACTAAGGGAAAGAAGCCAATCTGAAAAGGCCACATATTGTATGATTCCAGCTGCACGACATTCTGGAGAAGATAAAATTATGAAAAATTAAAGGGATCAGTGATTGCCAGGGATTAAGGAGGAAGGAGGGATTAATAGGTGGAGCATGAGGATTTGGGGGGCAGTGAAACCACTCTGTTGTTACTGTAATGGTGGACACATGTCATTATGCATTTGTCCAAATCCATTAAATTTACAACACCAGGAGTGAACTCTAATGTGAGCTATGAACTTCAGGTAATAATGATGCATCAATGTAGGTTTGCTGATTAGGACAAATGTACCTCTCTGGCAGGGGGCTGTTGAAAATGGGGAAGGCCGTGCACATTTAGGGGCAGGAAACCTATGGGAAATTTCTATGTCATCTGCTCAATTTTGCTCTGAATATAAATCTGCTCTAAAAATGAAAGTTTATTAATTTTAATAAATGATGCCACAAGTATCCCTCTTTTAAAGTAGTTAGACATAAGAGAATTGTTAAATGCTCTATTGACAGAATATGATTAATATAAATCCACAGTGACAGAATTGGATTTAACCAAATTTCCATTGTATTTTTTTTAACATATCAGAACTTATCATTATGGAAAGTTTTTGTCTGTATTTAAACAATGGGTGAGAACCTTTAATAGACAACTACTCGTTAAAATCTGTTCATTGTACAGAGTATTTGCTTTAACCCTGTTGTTATCAACTAGAGAAATAAAAACTCAATGTATGCTCCTTAAACTATCCATCTAAGCTTTGATAATATCTATTTTAATGTTTAAAAAATAGATTAGAAGAGGAAAGAACAATCACTTTTGCATTTTTAGTATTCTGAGGCTATCAATTAAAATTAAAAAATGTAATCTCTTAGGACAAAGTCATTTGTTCCCATGATGGAATGAGGGCTTCTGAAATTCAAAGTCACAGAGAGAATAGTTACTGGGATATCATAATTTTTTCATAATGTTAAAGACCCAAAACACCTTTCCAATCAAGATACTTTATCAGTGAATAAAAGCATTCATTTGATATTCTACAGAATAATGTGGGGTTACAATGCAACAGTGAAAATAAAAACTTATTCATAATTTTGTTAAATAATCTCAAACTAGAAATATTTCAGAAATATCTCACAAAGGAATAATGTGTGAGTAATCATTATTCAAAATATACATAGAGATAATTCTTAACCAAAGTGTGCACAACTCTGTAGATTCAGTTATTTAGTTAAACACTGGTTCATTTCAATGGCAAATGATGTGACTTATTTAAGATAGGTAAGCCACACAGATTGGATAGAATCTGCTCCCAAATTTCAAAGACAAGAATTTTCAGTTAAATAGTTTGATTCAAACAGACCCTCACATATAGTGATAATTTAAAAAATGATATGATATGGTAAGTGAAATTAGTGGAAGAAAAGGCTGTCTAATAAATCACTGTAAGTCTTATAAGTATTTGAACAAAGATACAATTAAAATCATACATATTCTGGTATAAACTCCAAATGGATCAGTGAGTGTAATGAACTTAAGTATAGAAAGTGAAACTATGGAAGTTCTGAAATTAAACCTGTCCTTGATGACAGGGGAGTGGAGAAAACCTTACTAACTGTGATGAAAAATCTACCATTAAGTATAATGTTAACCCTAGAGTTTTTATAGATGTGCACTAATTTGTTGAGAACTTTTATGTAGTCATAAATGGGTATGGAAATTTGTCAAATGCTTTCTTTAATTAACTTTTTAAAAATAGTTTTACGCTGTTGATATTGTGAATACATTGACTAATTTGGAATTTCAAATGTTAAACTAACCCTGCATTTTGGAGGAAAATGTCACACTTGATCATTATAAATTTTCCTCTTAAATATTTTTATATTAGATTGCCTCAAATTGTGCTTAGAATACTTGTATCTATTTTCATGATAGAAATCGTCAGGAATTTCTTTTTTAGTAATGGTTTAGATATCAGAGTTTTATTATGCTGGGTGCTTAAAATAACTTAGGAAGTATTCCCTTCTCTTCAATTATCTGGAAAAATTTGTAAAGAATTGTAATATTTTATTCTTAAATAATTGGTAGAGCCCTAGCTGGTTTGGCTCAGTGGACAGAGCATCGGCCTGTGGACTGGAGGATCCCAGGTTCGATTCCAGTCAAGGGCACATGACTGGGTTGTGAGCTCGCTCCCCAGTATGGGGTGTGCAGGAGGCAATCAATCAATGATTCTCTCTCATCATTGATGTTTCTATCTCTCTCTTTCCCTTCCTCTCTGAAATCAATAAAAATTGTTTTAAAAAAATAATTGGTAGATATTTCCAATTAAATCATCTGGTCCTGGAATTCAAGTTATCTATTTCTTAAGAGAGTTTCGATAGTTGACATTTTCAAGGAATTTATAACTTTTGTTTAACTTTTCTAATTTATTTGCATACCTATACTAGTAAATAATGTTCCTTTATTATTCTTTTAATATCTCTTGAATTGGTAACCCATAGTTCCATCGTTTTGAAGTGACCCATATTTTGTGGTCATTTTAAATAAAGCTACTATGAACATATTGTATTTCTTTGCATGTATGGATATATGTACCCATTTTCCTTAGTTATATACCTTAGATTCAAATTGATGGTTAATATGGTTAACTTTATTGGAGATTGCTAAAGAATTGTCAGCGCCAGTACTACCATTTACCTATCTTCCAGCAATGTGCGAAGGTTCCATTGAATCTCATCGTTGCCAAACTTGACATTTTCTTTCTTCTTAAATTAAATTCTAATGAGTGTTTAGTCATATTTTATTTTGGTTTTAATGACAGAAAGACTATTTTCATATGTTTATTGGTCATTTGGATATCTAATATTATTAAATACTTAAGTCTTCTGTTCATTTTTATTCATTTGTTTGTATTTTTTCTTGTGGTTATATCCAAATGCACTAAGTAACTTAGATAGAAATCCTCTGATATGTTTATATGCATTGAAAATATTACTCCACTTTGTTGTTAGCTTTTCCTTTTTTCATATTAGATATGGATAAACAAAATTTTTTATTTCTGTTGAAATATGTCCTAATAAGTGTACTTCTTATATTTTGCGTATTTCTCAAGAAATATTTGTTCTCAAGGTCATAAAGAAAGTGTCCTATGTTTTACTCATGAATATTTATAATTTTAGCTTTCACATTTAGATCTATAAGTCACCTCTAATTAATGTTTTAATTAAAAACTAAGTAATAGTAAGTTTTTGGTAATATAAGATTTTTTTTTTCACACAGACATCCAATTTTTCTAACGTTGTTTATGTGAAAGAACTTATTAAATTGTATGGGTAACTTTGATAAACATAAGTTACTTTATGTCTGTAATTTTATTTATGAACCATCTATTTCTGTGCTATTAGTCTATCTATCTATCATTATAGCAATATCACCATATTGCTTACTGAAGTTTTATAGTAAATCTAAAATTAATTAAGACTCACCTTGAAAATTCTTATCACTCATTAAGTTAGTTTCTTTACTTTTTTTCATATCCAAAGCTCTCCATTATCCTTAAAAACATGATTTTCAGGTGACCTATGTTGTTATGATCTATGTACCTTAAACAGAAGTGGAATTTTAGATGACTTCTTGAATAAGACACAGGAATGCAAACTACAAATAAATGTCTGGTAAAAAT
The DNA here is from genome assembly GCA_025583905.1 of Ia io. Classification (NCBI taxonomy): domain Eukaryota; kingdom Metazoa; phylum Chordata; class Mammalia; order Chiroptera; family Vespertilionidae; genus Ia; species Ia io. The sequence continues at coordinate 89,955,053 of JAJQQW010000002.1, read as the reverse complement.
TTAACTACATTAAAGTGAAACTTATTTCAATAAAAGATGCCATAAACAGAGCAAGAAGATAAACACATCTAATGAGAATCATGCACATGAACACAGGAAGATAGGGAATTTATAGATTGTAGTGACAATTTTTGAAACAGAATTTGCATCCCTTTACTTTCCATCAGTGTTTGTCTTTCAGTCTAATCACTGGGTTGTATACCTGAAACTAAAATAGTACGGTATGTCAACTGTAATTTAAAAATAAATTTAAAAATTAAAATAGAAAGAACAACAGACCTGGTCAGTTGGAGAGTTGGCCCAGGGACTGCAGGGCCCAGGGTTTGATTATGATCAAAGGCACATACCTCCTTTGTAGAGTTGCAGGTTGGATCAATCCCCTGCCCTGGTCAATCGCATTTGGGAGGCAACTGATCTTTGTGTCTCTCTCCAATTGATGTTTCTCTCTCTCTGCCTCTACTCCTCCCCTCCACTCTCTCTAAAGATCAATGGAAAAAAATATCCTTGGGTGAAGATTAACAAAAACAAAACAAAACAAAACAAACAAAGAAAAATGAAAACCAGAATTTGAAATTTATCCAGACACCATTACTAATATAATAAAAAATTAGTGTTAGGATATACTTGCAATAAAATAAAATTCAACAGTAAAAGTGAACTGTAACCAACTAAATCAACATGGATAAATCTTAAGCTATAATGCTATATAAAGCTAGGAATTCACAGAAATACTATATCTACATATCACTGTTATTCTATTTATAAATGTTAAAAGCAAGCAAAGCTATATGAACAGGACATACATGAGCAGATATTTAATGTTTACATAAAATATTGAACAGCTAATAAAATAAGCAAAGGGCATGAGCAAGGCATTCATAAACAGATATTTAATATTTTCATTAAATACCATTATTAATAAGAAGGTATTTAACATTTCAACCACATATTACCATTGATGAAAATAGGAAGTACTTAACAAATCTATTCAATATACAGACTATCATTAGGGTGGAAGAAATCTCATGACCATAGTCTATTGGTTGGTGAAGGCTTTCTAAAAAATAAGTTGGAAATCATTATCAACTCATTTCCAATAAAATCTGCTTTTACCTTTTCCTACAAATTCTATTCTTAACTGTTTATCTTAAAAAATAATAAAGAGATATAGATGTGTTTATGAATAAGAGAACACACTATAATTTTCTTCACAATGGCAATAAATAGAAGTGTATTATATACTCATTCATTTGTTTGCTGAACAGAAGATAATTGTATGATAGAGTGTGACAGTGTTAAAAAAAAGTGAAAGTGATAAACTATAATAGAAAATGTTGGTTGACATTAATTCAGAAAATCTTAAATCAAGATACAGAAGATATAAAATTATCTCAAAATCTACCAAACCTATGTTTTATAGTACCTTGTTTTCTAAATAGCTGATCCCACTCAAAAAATCAGTAATTTATTATGATATAGTTATAAGTAAAAGTGCTATGAACATTCCTGTGCAATTAGTTTATGAACATATGAGTTAATTCTTCTTAAGTAAATGTATAGACATATAACCCCATAATCACTGGGTACACATATATTATTAATTTAAAAACTGCTACACAATAGGCCATCCATTTAAGAATGGATATTTAAATTTTCATATATTCATACAATGAAATACCATTTGGCAAAGGAAAAAGAAATAAATGGTAGCATGGATAAATTTCAAAAGCATTATGTTGAGCAAAAGAAATCAGACAAAGGAGTATTTACTATATGGTTTCATGAATGTGGTGTTGTAAAAATGGGCAAAAGTAAGCTATGTGACAGATGTCAGATCAGTGGTTCCTTTGTCTGAAAGAGGTTGACTACAAAGGGCTATGAGGATGTTTTCATGTTGATGGATAAATCTTACATCTTAAATAGAACTGTGGTTACACAGGTGTATACATTGCTCAAAACCCACTGAACTGTATGCTTTTACCAAAAAACATACAAATAGGATAAAAAATGGATAATACCGACTCTCTCAGACTATCAGACTTACTTATCCTGGAGTCCTGGGATCAATATTCAAATCACAACTCATCACACACATATATATAATTTACTCACATTGTGGTTAATGTTAAATTAAAGCAATATTGTTATATAAATATATTAAGATAGCAAATATATTTGTAATACATTACTAGATAAATATCTGTTTAAGTTACATCTAGACAGATATTGCAATGTCATTGCTAGGTTGTGGTCACTTGGATGATTTTTATCTCTTCATATAGTTTTGCTTACTTTTGTTTTATATAAATTAACTGGAAAAATATTAATTTTGAAATTGTGGAAGGTTAGTGAATTCATAATAAATATATGATTCAGTTAAATGAAGTGATTTTTTAACATTATTAAATTAAACATAGACCTCAAAGCGTAAAAACTAAGAAGGGATGAGTATGTGTTTATTCCCTTCTGTGATATTTCATTGAAAGTTTGGACAAAGTATTCTAGAGTGGCAAAGGATCTCTTTGCTTGTCCTACAACAGAATCTAAAATTCCAATCATTAGAATTATTCTTCTGGTATACAAATAAACATGGGATATATCTCAAATAATTTCATTACTAGGTCTAGAAATGTGAGGTAGTTGAATATACTGTGACATAAAGACATTGGAGGAAGATAGTTTGAAAAGCCATTGACTGATAACTAGTCATCTTGAGCCACCCTGGTCATTTTTGAGGTGATTAATCAATATATTCAAATAGAAAAAAAATTCCACTTGCTCCTATTTTTCCTAGGCACACAGATAAAAATAAGTTTTCAGTTTCTATTCTGAATTTCTAGTTTCAGTGCCAGTCTTTCTCTCCCAGGAAAGCTGTGGGAAAGAAGTGGGAAGAATACCTCAGATCATGGTAAATGAAGAACTAAACAGCTCCAGGATAAATTACATAGCTTCAACAACTCAGTGGGATTTACCTAAGGCATTAGGTGGTCACATCTAATGTTGAACATCAAACAAAGCTATTATTCAAATTCATAAAGCCATTTGTAATTATAAAGTAATCTAGGCTTGGCAAAATAAAATATAACAACACCTATACCTTTTTCCCCTCCTCTAACAATTACAGGAGCTGTTTCCAAAATGAGCTGGAATAGAATAAAAGTAATATGTTATATGTATCGAAATGAACAAGAGTTGTGAGTCCATTATTTTAAATGTTTATTGGTGATAATGAAAATGTATTATGTATGTTTACTTGCATGAATTTGAATGAGTAAGATGGCATTGTTGGCTACAAAATCAGCAAGCTTTCATGGGAAATAACTATACTGAGGAAATAGACTAAATAGTCTATAAGTTCAATAAATGTTTATACTGCTTTATGGTGCTATCAAGTAAGGTAGCCTCATAGTGTCAACGCAGCATCTAAAAGTGCCTAGCTCTCTTGTTTGACACTAGAAGTAACTGGCTCAATAAAATTTAAGAGAAGCAATATCAGAAACAGAGCTCAATACCTCAGAGTTTTATAAAAGTAGTGCCATTATCATTCCTGAAGATTAAATTGAGAACTCAACAGTATAGATTCATTGTTTTCTTTAGAAGATCAAATAACCATGCATGAGAATATCTCAGAAGTAAATGCTGGAAAACATGATTTTGTGTGACAATGTCTGAGAAAAATGTGAGTATTAAAGAAATGCTGATGAGTAGAATCATAGAGTTTTAGAAATAAATGTAAGAATGTGTTTCATAAAGAGATCTCTCAGTTGATTAAAAAATGTTAAATAGGTTGACTTCATAGCAAAAGCTCCACTTTCTCTTTTAAAAATATTATCATCTCCTACTCTCTTTTCTTTCTATTATAAAATACAAGGTAAAGTTTTCCTAACCCTTTTGTTATTTCCAAAAAACAACTATTGGAGCAACATTTGAGTGTGAATCACTGAAATATAGTCTGCAACCTAAGAAAATAAAGCTTCAAAACAATTGAAAAACATATACCAAGACATAAACCATGATATTTCCAATAGTAACAGCCAATCCCACCCCCCACCCCGTTTCATTCTTGGATCTTCTGGGTGTGCTGGGGAACTCTGCACATGCCTGAGTGACTAGAGGCTGTGATTTGACATAGGAATTATCAGTTTAAGGAAAAGGCTTGGAATAAAAAGTGGGCTTTAACTACAAAATGGTTGAAATTTCAAGCACATTTTTGGGCAAATAGTGGAGAGCCATCATTATTTTTAAGCAGGTAGTAGAATTTCCAAATGTATTTATTTTCAGAAAGGTAACTTTTAACAGAAACGAGTATACAAAAGGAAACATTATTTTAAAAAGTATTCAGGAATATATTGCAATAATACAATAACTATCATAAGAAGGAGGAGGAAAAGGAAGTAGACAGAATATGAAAGCCATTATGCAGACAAATGCATGAGATTATTATCCTGTTGAATGGAGGGGTGAAAGGGAAGGAATGGTAAAAGTTTGATTCTGCGATTTTTGCTTGGGTGAATGTATAGATGATGGTGGCCTGAAACTATATATAGAATATTAAAAAATGATGGGTTTTAAAAGAAAGATAGCAAATTTAACGTTAGACTTGTTTCTTGAAGTCATTTACATTGTTATACAATATTTGTATTAAATATTATAGAGTTATAGAATATGTAATATATAGAAAGAGCTAGCCAATGTGGATTTTATTTGGTTCTAGAAGTTCTGTAGAGTAAAGATGCAGATTTGGATATCATTTGAATAGAGATTTTGTTGGAGACATCAGTGGGTGAGAACATAAAAGAAGAGTATAAACATTTATGAGATATACAGGCTGAATTCTGAGCTGTGGAGAATATCCACATTGAAGGACTGGGTATATGAAGGAGACAAGCAATGAAAAAGTGATCAATCAGAAATGATGTAAGGCTAATTAGTGTTTTGAAAATTAAACATAAACATTTTAAGAAAAGAAGCACATGAAAACAGCATAGAAGTTTTCTGAAAGGTCATATAGCAGAGGGCGTTAGACTATGTCTTTGGAATATAAGTTTAGGAATTTTTCATACACTGGGATTCAAGTCTTAGTATGGTAGCATAGCAGAATTCAATTTGTATTAGGTGAAGGTGAAAAAGTGATAACTGAGAACAGAGATTATTCTTCCAATGAATTTGATGGTAAAGGGAAAGCAAGATAACTTGAAGTAAAGTAACTTCAAGAGAGACAATATCTAAAGATTTATTTGAAAGCCAAGGGGAAGTAATGATGAAAATACAAAGATTAAAGGCACAAGTGTGGGAAAAAGTCAGTGATAAAGTAACAAAAGATCTGGTTGAAGCAACAAGATCAATGGTGTTTTTGAAATAAAACTATCAAGAACGTCAGGAATTGCTGTCAGTTTCCACACTGTGGTTGAGAGTTGTAGAACAGGGAGTAAGAACAGTGTGGTCTCATTTAGGTATTTGCATTTTATTCTGACTATAAAACCTATCCCTAGTATGAGATAGGGCTCCTCTTTATTATAGAGCAAATAGATGTGAATTTTCTAAGCCCTACAGATAAGATAAGAAATTCTACCCTCCCATTTAGGGATTTGGCAATTGTATGAAAGACTGAATAATCTGAATGCCCACACATCTGCATACAGACTTTCCACTGGTCCTTCCTTTTGATTAACTATCAGAGAGGTTCTCAATATTTGGATACAGAGGGATCAATGTACAGATTTGTGAATTGAAAACCAACTATACTGTATTTCATGAGATATTTCAGAGATTTCAAGTATAATTATTAATTTACATGAGTTTCAAATTTGCTGACTGTCGAACATAGTACAGGAAACATGCAATTCTAATGTGAATAAAACAAAGTAGGTTGTCTGAGTCCACAAAAGTAAAGGAATGGCCCAGGTCATCCTCACAGACTAGGGACAAAAATAAATCATTATGAGAAAACTATACCATTTGTTATTTCTCTAAGTTGTTTATTCATTTCAGAGGTAATGACTCCCCAAATTGATACCAACTACAAGTCTTGCTTATTCCCATCTCATTTCTTATTGTTCTCTTCCTTACTAACTTACTCCAGACACTCTGGTCTTCTGGTATCTAGGACACGCCAAAATTCCTCTTTCACCTAGAGCTTTAACTCTAGCAGCCCCCTTAGATTTGTGTATAACTTACATCTTTAAATATTAACTTCAAGTATTAGTTTTAATATTAAACTCTCAAAACCAAGGTAACTCTACAAGCTTCATCATATGTCTATGTTTATATTCTTGATTGAATTATTATTATCTATTATGTTCTTTTAAATTCATTATTTTTTGTCTGATCTGTGGAAAGACAAAGCCTTATAGATCCTATGGATTATGTATCCTCAGTACCTAAACCATTGTCTGTGTAATAAGTGGGTATGTAATATACTATTGATCATAGTATGCATTATAATATGTGTAAATATGAAATATATAATGCATAAAATATGCCACCATAAGGAGAAAAGAAGTCATAATTATAAAAATAATGCACAGTTTTTGTGAGTTCTAGGGATTAAAACTATAAATAGAAAAAAGATGTATTAATTCATTGCCAGCAAAGTCATTGACTAGGGATGAAATAGGAAATGATAAATAAAATGAGTTTTACCTTTATTTAATTAAGAATATTACCCCTAAATTACGAGTGTTCAAAAGAGTAGAATATGAAAACTTAAGAATCTATGTGAGAAGTATTGTGAATATTTTAGTTATAGTTAACTGCCTTCCACCTTACTAGTGAGTCCACTTACCTCTACATAATGTTAATGGGATTCTGGGGTGACAACACAGTCTTTCTGCAACTCATTTTTTTCTGGTAGGAAAATTAAACACATATCTGATAAAGCAACCTGAGACTGAGCAAATGTGGGGTTGTTATGCCTAGAACTTCATGGGTTATCACACACTGGCATTTGAGTATTATTCATAAGGATTTTGTTAAAAAAAGATGAAACAGGGCCCATAGAGATGTTTCTTCCTCTTAAGTTTCACACACCCCATTTTACTGTTATATTTAATGATAGGCTTTCATAGCGAAAAGGATAAAAATGAGAGCTAGGTCAGCTATTGCTCCAATTTTATTATTATCACTTCTGCATTTAAATTTGATAGTGTGTTTTCAGAATGGCACTTTGTAAAACATAATATAAAGGCACCTCAGTTATAAAATATAATGATGTATCAATATGCTATCAGCTACCTTGTGCTGAGGTTTTTATTGTAATATATATCATATATGCAGACAATTATGTACACTTTGCATAAGAATTATAAAGCAAATGTCCATGTAACCAACAGTCAAAACAAGAAAAAGAACAAGTGCCCAATAGCCTCTCTTGTGAGCCTTTTCTTTGGCAGTTCTTCTTTCTCCACTACAGATAAATGCTACATTGATTTTTGTGATTCTTTCCTTGATTTTTTGAAGAGTTTCAAATCCCTGTATATATATTCTCACATAATATAATTTAATATGGCCATTTATAAACTTCATAAAAATGGAAAATCTTTTTTTAAAGAATTTATTTTTAGAGCAATTTTAGGTTCTTAGCAAAATAGGAAGAAGGTAACAAAGATCCCACCCTAGCTGGTTTGTCTCAGTGGATAGAGCATCAGCCTGTGGACTGAAGGGTCCTGGGTTTGAATCCTGTCAAGGGCATATGCCCAGGTTGCCGGCTTGATCCCCAGCATCCAATCAATGATTCTTTCTCATCATTGATGTTACTATCTCTCTCTCCCTCTCCCTTCCTCTCTGAAATCAATAAAAATATATTTTTAAAAATGGCATTCTGTATACCCTCTGTCCCCACACATGCATAGCTTCCCCCATTATCAACACCCCCTCCAGAGTGAAACATTTATTATAATTTATCAACTTGTATTGATACATCATTATCACCCAAAGTCCATCATCTATATTAGGGTTCACTCTTGCTGTTGTATATTCTTTGGTTTTGGACAAATATGTAATGAATATCAACCATTACAGTATCATGCATAGTATTTTCACTGCTGTTAAAATCCTCTGAGATTCACCTATTCATTCCCCCAATGATCCTTTCCCCCAACCACTAATCTGTTTCACTGTTTTTATATATTGCCTTTTATACAATGTCATATAGTAGAATCGTACAATATGTACCTTTTTCAAATTGGCTCCATTTCCTTAGTTAACTGCACTTGAGTTTCTTCATATCTTTTCATGATGTGATAGTTCATTTCTTTTGAGCACTGAGTAATATTGCATTGTCAAGATGTATCGCACTTTATGTATTCATTCACCAACTGGCAAGCATCTTGATTATTTTCAAGTTTTGGCAATTATGAATAAAGCTTCCATAACATTCCTGAGCAAGTTTTTGTGTGACTATAACTTTGAACAAACACCAAAGAACACAATTGCTAGATCATATAGTAAGAGCATGTTTACTTTTGTAAGAAACCACCAAACTGCTTTCCAAAGTGGCTGCACCATTTTGCATTCCCACCAGCAGTACTAGTAAATGAGAGTTCCCATTGCTCCACATCCTTGGCCACATTTCTTATTGTCAGTGTTTCAGACTTGGGCCATTCTCAAACCTGTGTAGTCGTGTCACATTGTTGTTTAAATCTGCATCTACTTGATGGCTTACAATGTGAAGCATCTTTTCTTGTCCTTATTTGCCATCTATATATTATCTTTGATGAGGTGTCAAGATCTTTGGCTCATAATATAATCAGGATGTTTATTTTCTAATTGAGCAGTTTTAAGTAGTCTTTTCCTATTTAGGATAATAGTCCTTTATCAGATACATCTTTTGAAAATATTTTCTCCCAGTATGTAGTTTAAATTTATGCAATGTTATATTACAAAAATATTTTAATTAAAAATGACATCTTGCTTTATTGTATTGCCTGTGCTCCTTTTCAAAGGTCAGTTGATTATATTTACTAGTACATAAGAACATAATTAAGAAACACAAGCAAATAATAGAGGAATTAACTAAGCTATTGTTTCTATAAAAAAAAGGTTAATAAACCCTAGTTGGTTTGGCTCAGTGGATAGAGCATCAGCCTGGGGACTGAAGGGTCACAGGTTCAATTCCGGTCAGGGGCACGTACCTGGGTTGTAGGCTCAATCCCCAGCCCTGGTCAGGGCACGTGTAGGAGGCAACCAATTGATACGTCTCTCTCACATCCTGATATGTTTCTCTCTCTCTATCTCTCCCCCTATTTTCTGCTCTTTCTAAAAATCAGTGGAAAAATATCCTTGGGTGAGGATTGACAAAAAAGGTTAATAAAATATATAAATACCTAATAAATCTGAAAAAGACAATGAGTAGGAAAACACAAATCATCAAAATCAGGAATGACATAGAACTGTCAAAACAGATAATAAAAATACCAAAAATATAATAAATTAATATAAACAACTCTAATCCAGTGAACTTGAAAATGCTGATGAAATGTAAAATTCTTTAGAAAAACATTTTACCAAAACTGATACAAGAAGAAATAGAAAATTGAAAACTCTGTATCTATTAAAGAAATTAAATTTTTTAAAATAAAATGCCTCCTTGCAAAGAAAACTTTAGATTCGGCTAGTTTTATTGCTAACTTATACCCAATATTTAAGAAAGAAATATAACCAATCTTACTCCACTCTTAATCATTTTCTGGTGACAAAGCTGACTTAGACATTGTAAGAAAAGAAAATTAAAGGCCAACAATTATCAAGAAAATAAAGGAAACTTTCTCCAGTGACAAAGTACATATATGTACAGCCAACATCATACATCATGAACTATTAAATATTTTTATACTAAAATTGCAAACAAAATTATGAAAAGTCAGTTCTAAACATATCTATTTAATATTGTTCCTTGCTATTGTAATATTTTAATTGGCAAAAAAATGTAAAGGAAGAGAAAATAAAAATTTTAGAGAAAAAATAAAACTTTTTATTTACACATGAAATGATTGATTATATGGCCCATCCTCAAGTATTTACATAATAACCCCAAACTGTAAACAACTAAAGTGTTCATCACTTGATCAGAGACTATTCTCTATGTGTGTCTTTTTTTTTTTTTTTTTTAATGTCTTATAACAGCTTTTGTTCTGGATGATATTTTCAAGGATGTTTGTAAAAAACAATCTTGGAATGCAAAAGATAGTGTCTCATTCAGGTGCAGAGAACAGACTAGTTACCTGGTTAGGATAATAATAATAATAATAATAATAATAATAATATCTCTCTAAGGTAAAGCTAGGAAAAGTTTGCCAGCAATCTTTTTTAAAGACCAGGGATTCCTATGTGGGAGATCTCCAGCTGTGATACAAACATATTGTGTGTGCAGAATCTACCTGGTTCCACCTCCAGATTATGCCCATGAGACTTGGAGGTGGCTCAAGGGAAACTGATGCAAGCATAAAGTTCATGCTTCCTATTTTGTCATAAATAATAATATCTTTTATCTCTGATCCAGGAGTCTCATGTCTTATCAGAGTTTATGAAACTGTGGCAGGCTAATTTGTTAGTTTGCAACTAGGATAAAAATCTCATATTCCCTTTCTTGACACCAATAAAATAGGTAGGTAAGTCAGGGAATATTTATATAATAAAATATTACTTAGCAATAAAAAAGAAACAGGTATTGATACAGTCAATAGAAGGATGACTTTCAAGCAACTATATTGTGCAAAAGCATCTACAAAAAGTTTATAGACAGTAAAATGAATTTGTGTGAATTGTACAACTAGTAAAATTCTCTATGGTGATAGAAATCTGAATATTTGTGGCCTAGGGTGGTGGCAGTGGGCTTTGACTAGAAAACTACATAAGGAAACTTTGTGTAGTGATGGAAATATTTTATCCTATCTAATAATAGAGTAACATGTAAATTACCATCACTCCACTACGCCCACGATTGGGCAGCGGGAGGCTGGGGGGCAGGACTTAGGGTGGCCTATCCGGCCATTGAGAGGCAAGGATCCGCTGCCACTGAGGGGGGCTACCCTGCTGTTGAGAGGTGCAGGGGGCAGGAGTCTCCTCTCAACGGCCAGATCCGCAGCCACTGAGGGGGCCTGCCGCGGACACTCAGCTGCACCTCTCAACAGCATGGTAGCCCCCCTCAGTGGCCATGGATCATCAAAAGCGTGGGAGCTGGGTGCCTGTCTGCTCTGGCACCAGGCTTCTGAAAGGCCTGGTGCACCAGCGGACAGGCACCCAGCTCCCCCGCGATCAAAAGCGAAAGCGTGTAGGGGACCCTACACGTGCATGATTCAATCATGCACTGGGCCTCTAGTATCTTATAAAATATTATAGTGTTAGTTAATGAATGTACACATTTTCTAGAATTTCTTGAATTGTACATTTAAGATTTTTATGATTTTTATCTCAGTGTTAAGTATGTATGAAAATGTCTGAGGACTATCTTAAAAGTAAGGTAGTGAGCATACTAGGTGTACCAGTTAATAATGCGGATTTTTTTTCAATAGATGGAGTTACACATATGTTGATATATATGCGATTTGATATATATGCGATTTTGTTGTATTGACAACAAGCTTCAAAACTTCATATGTTAAATTTGCTGAAGGTGTTAACATCATGGATATTTTTACGCTTGAAAATGTCAAATTTCGTGCCAAAGAAAGAGCATTTGCGGGAAGTTTTAATTCATTACTTTATTTTGAAGAAAAAGTTATCATATACTTCAGGAAGCTTATGTGAACATGTGCCATCTCAAGATACTTGTGAACACTGGCTTAAATGCTTTAAAAGTGATGATTTTAATGTGAAAGACAAAGAATGTCCAGGTCAACCGAAAAAGTTTGAAGACCAACAATTACAAGCATTATAATACAAAAACAACTTGCAGAAAGATTAAAAGTTGCTCAGCAAACAATTTCTGATCATTTACAAGCAATGGGAAAGATTTTAAAGGAAGGAAAATAGGTGCCACATCAACTGAATGCAAGACAAATGGAAAACCAAAAAATCATCAGTAAAATGTTGCTTCAATGGCACGAAAGAAAGTCTTTTTTGCATTGAATTGTGACTGGCAATGAAAAGTGGATTTATTTTGAGAATCCCAAATGCAGAAAATCATGGGTTGATCCAGGTCAACCATCAACATCGACTGCAAAGCCAAATCGCTTTAGAAAGAGGACAATGCTCTGCGTTTGGTGGGATCAGGAAGGTGTAATGTATTATGAGTTTCCAAAACTAGGTGAAACCGTTAATACTGATAGCTACTGACAACAAATAATCTATTTGAACCACGCTTCGATCATGAAACGACCAGAATGGGCTAGAACACATGGCAAAGTAATTTTGCTTCATGATAATGCACCATCACACACTTCAAAACCAGTTAAAGACACGTTAAAAGATCTTGCCTGGGAAGTATTAACCCACCCGCTGTATTCACCAGACCTTGCTCCTTCAGTTTACCACTTGTTCTGATCGATGGCACACACACTTTCTGAGGAGCACTTCAAAACATATGAAAGAGTGGAAAATTGGGTTTTTGAATGGTTTGCCTCAAAACAAGAAAAGTGCTATGGGACAGTATCCACAAATTACCTGAAAGAAGGGGGAAATGTGTAGCTAGCGATGGACATTACTTTGAATAACGCACTTTGATGTTTCTCTTGAAATTGTGTTTTCTTTGGTTACAAAATCCGCCATTATTAACTGGTATATCTAGTACTCCCTATTTTGTCAATGCTATGATCTACTTTTGGGATGGTTCTTGTTTTTATTTATCTCTTAACCTGTGGAATTATTGGGGTTCCTCTATGTTTATTAAAGTATAATTTTTAAAACATTTCTATAATAAAGCCTCTATTCCAGATTCCAAGTAAAATACACCTTCACTAATTTCAAGATTCTCAGCATTTCTCTGTTCCAGGTGGCAGCTTGCTAACCAATCCTGCTTTTTGCTTATCAATAGTTTATCCCAGATCATACTGTTTTACAAAGAATTTACAAAGACAGACCATGACAGTGACATTTTATGAAGAATTAGGGATACATTTGAATTCACCAAAATGTGTTGCTCATTCAGGATACACTTTGCACTTACTCTGGTGTCTTACGTGCTCAAGTTCTTTTTGTACCTTGCCAATATGCTCTGAACAAGACAAAGAGCCTGAGGTAGTGATAATGGAAAAGGTTTTAAGAGGTCACTCTTAAACTATTCACAAACTTCATCCAAACTTTGATTTTAGACTACCTGGTGGAAGAGCCAAAGGCACCCCATTTGATATCTTAGATCTTTGAATTCATGCAAGAAATAGTAATGGCAACTTTATTTTCTTAAAATAGCAGCATTCAGTCAGAGTGCTCTAAGATGTTGATTCCAAGAACCTATTTAAAAGGTCTTCAGAGAGTTAAATTTTGTTTAAATTGAATGAGTGCTATTTTCTCTGGCCTTGCCTTGCCCTTCTAGCCCTGGTTAAACTGAATACTATAACCTGTGGGATCTCTGGTCATGGGTTGATTGTCACACTAATGATCTTGGGTTAGAACTTTTATTTTCAACTTGATATACTAAAGCCTCTGGTATTCCCAGGCTTCAAAAGCTCTTAGCACAACAGGAGTTCTTGACCTTACATGATGTATGTTTTATTTTTAATCCTTGTCTCTCCTTGTTTGACAGGGAAAGGTCCCATGCCTAAGTCATTTTCTGTGACTTTCTTGTTCTTATTTCCTAAATGCCCAGTGCTTGGCAGGTAACATTTACCAGGTCACTCTGACCTCCTTGATAAACTAGTTTTTCTCCAGTGTAGGCAAAGGGATGGAGCCAAGAATGCTTGCTCAATAATTGCCATGTTTTAAACCACATAGGTAGGGAAAATGTTTTAAAGATATACTGAGGTTCAACCTCCAACTCTATGGAATAGATGAATCTAGATTTCTCATATTCTCTTGATATAATATACTATGCCCGAGAGATTTTAAAAAATAGTGTTTTGAAGTATTCTTCTATATTTTGTGTTAAAATAAATTTCCATAATGCATTACTTTGGCACCAACCATTAAAAATAATTGGGAGGATAATAGCAATGGCTGGGCAGAAGACTAATTGGCATGGCAAGTATCATTAGTACTGTGTGGGAAAATGCCAGCAAGGACCAGCAGCAGCTCTACAATAAAGAGCTGTATTTTGTACAATATGCATTTCCTCCTCCAGTAACATTTTTAAAATAATATATCCATATTAAGGGGTAATTTAATCTGTTATTTAAATTGCTTTCTATTAACTTCTGAAGAAATTATTCATGATGAGGTCAGAATTTTGCCAAGAGATAGATTTTTTGGCTCACCCCAAAGAGGCCCCTGAGAATATGAATTTATCTGGTTCTAGGATCTGGCCTTCAGTACTTCAGGATCAGAATTCTGATGTTGACAGCCCACAGAAAGGAGGTCCATGTCATAGAACTGGCTCAGCTTAGCCAGAATCACTGTATTAGTGAATAATATTAAGATGATGTTTTATAAGTTTATATTAGAAAATATGAACAATGGCACTTATTTGCAGGACCAGTTACTCCCTTTCTATACACAGACATGCATGGGAAGATCAAAAAACAAAAGCATAAGGTTGATTGAAAATGAACCAGAACAATGAATTATTTACATTACTTAAATGATTAAGGTTGCCACCTGGATATCATGAAGGGATATAATATGCAAAGTATAATACTTGAAGTTTTGGGTTTTCTCCCTGTGTGTTGCATAGTTTTACAGTATATATTAGGTTATAAAACTTCCTTGCACTAGAGACTGAGAGGTATAGAGGATCTACCTAATACATAGTCACAAACCCAAACAGAAAGTCAAAATGTGTAAACAAAGAAACAACCCCTGCCCTGACTGGTTTTAGAGCATATGGCTGAGGACTGAAGGGCCACAGGTTCAATTCTGGCCAAGGGCTTGTACCTTGGTTGTGGGCACATCCCAAAGGCTGTGGGCACATCCCTTGGTTGTGGGCACATCAATAGGGGGTGTGCAGGAAGCAGCTGATCGATGTTTCTCTCTCATCAATGTTTCTAAGTCTCTATCCCTCTATGTAAAAAATCAATAAAATAAAATAAAATAAGAAACAACCCCAAAATACTAGAGAATTCTCCAAAAGAAGAGATAAATGAAGCAGAGATAAGAAATTTATCTGAAACAGAGTTCAGAGTAATGATGGTAAACATGCTCAACAGCATGAAAAAAGATAAGGTAACTATGAAAAAATAACAATCTGAGATAAAGAATGACATAACACAAATAAAAACACATTGGAAGGAATACACAGCAAACTAAGGGAAGCAGATGATCGAATCAGTGAATTAGAAGACAGAGCTGAAAATATCACTCAATCAGAGAACCAAAAAGAAAAAAAAAAACAATTAAAAAACAGGAGGAGCCGGGACTGGTTTGGCTCAGTGGATAGAGCGTCGGCCTGCGGACTGAAAGGTCCCAGGTTCGATTCCGGTCAAGGGCATGTACCTTGGTTGCGGGCACATCCCCAGTAGGGGTTGTGCAAGAGGCAGCTGATCGATGATTCTCTCTCATCGATGTTTCTAACTCTCTATCCCTCTCTCTTCCTCTCTGTGAAAAATCAATAAAATATATTTAAAAAAAAATAAAAAATAAAAAACAGGAGGAGAGTTTAAGGGAGCTGTGGGACAATGTGAAACGTAACAATATTAGAATAGCAGGTGTGCCAGAGGAGGCAGAAAGAGAGAAAGGCATAGAGGTGTTTGAAGAAATCCTACCTAATAAAAGGGAAGTATGCAAATAACCATCACTCCGCTACGCCCACAATTGAGCTGGCGGCAGGCTGGGGGCGGGACTTGGGGTGGCCAATTGGGCTGACAGGATGAGTGCCCACCCCCCGTTCCTCCCACAGGCCCCAACGGCCGGCACTGCGGGAGTCCCCACCCCCCGTTCCTCCCACAGGCCCCAACGGCCGGCACTGCGGGAGGACCGATGGAGCCGGCGGAAGGCGCCTGTGGCGGAACCCAGGGTGGCTGATTACGTGGCTGCCAGCACCAGTTTTCCGCCAGCAGCAGTTTTCCTCTGGCCACCCGCCAATCAGAGCACCTCTCGATCAGAGTTCTTCTTGGGGTGGCCGATCGCACTGGCAGGAGGTGCTCCGATCGGTGGGTGGCCAGAGGAAAATTGCTGCTGGAGGAAAATTGGTGCCAGCAGCCAGGTGAAGGAAGGTCTATTGCATGAACCTTCGTGCAATGGGCTTCTAGTAATGACATAATACTTCCCTAACCTGGTAAAGGAAAAAGTCACACAAATTCAGGAGGCACAGAGAACCCCAAACAAGAAGAACCCAAATAGACCCACACCCAGACACATCATAATTAAAATGCCAAAAATTAAAGACAAAGAGAGAATCTTAAAGGCAACAAGAGAAAAGAAAACTGTTACATACATAGGAGTTCCCATCAGGCTGACCCCTGACTTCTCATCAGAAACGCTACAGGCCAGAAAGGAATGGCATGAAGTACTCCAGGTAATGGGAAGCAAGGATCTGAGACCAAGGTTACTATATCCAGCAAGGCTATCATTCAAAATAGATGATCAAATAAAGTGCTTCCCAGTCAAAAAAAGGCTAAAGGGGTACATCACCACCAAACCAGCATTACAAGAAATGCTAACAGGATTGAAATATTAATGTTTATTGCATGTAACATCATTATATTTAAAACTAGGGGCCCGGTGCACAAAGATTTGTGCACGGCGGCGGGGGGGGGCGGGCAAGGTCCATCAGCCCAACCTGCACCCTCTCCAATCTGGGAGCCCTCAGGGGAGCCCTCTCCAATCTGGAAGTTTCTGTCTGTCTTTGCAATCATATGAGCAAATTGTCTGAGACCCCAACCCAGTTTGGTTTGTTGCTCACAGAATAATAGAGGCATTTTTTTTCTTTACTTCATTGGTGGAGATATCCTGGAAGTTTTAGGATATTTAATATTTTCCTAGACACTCTGATTTTATATCTCTCACCTCTGCTTTCCCTCCATACCCCACTGCAACAGTAACTTGCTCCAGGCTCACTTTGCTCTAGTGTCTAGGAGATCCGTCTGCCACCAGAACTATGATTCCCAGAATTCCTGGTGCTCCCCACGTTCCTGGTTTTCCCTTCCTGCTCTCTATCCCATGGCCTCCTGCTCTGCCAAGTCCTCCAAGCCGCCAGCTCTCCCTCTCTGCTCTCCATCTGGCAGCTTGGGGAGCCAAGTTCCCCAAGCCGCTCCACTCTCTGCAGGCTCTCCTACTCTGCTCTCCGCCCTGCGTCTGTGTATGCAAATTAACCTGCCATCTTTGTCGGGTTAATTGGCATACTCACTCCTGATTGCCTGCTGGGTATCGTGAAGTTATGGTCAATTTACATGTTTCTCTTTTATTATATAGGCTAGTTTTTCTTGAAATATTGTTTATTACATGTAACATTATTATATTTAAAATCATTTTTCTTGAAATATGTTTTATTGCATGTAAAAATAATAATAATAAAAAAGAGAAAAATAAACCCCAGTGCAATCTCAAAAAAAAAAAAAGAATTGGGTTCAGCCCTAACCAGTTTGGCTCCATGGATAGAGCGCTGGCCCACCAACTAAAGGTCAGAGTTCAATTCCAGTCAAGGGCATGTACTTTGGTTGTAGGCTTGATCCCCAGTAGGGGGCATCCAGGAAGCAGCTGATTGATGTTTCTCTCTTATCAATGTTTCTATCTCTCTATCCCTCTCCCTCCCTCTCTCAAAAAATCAATAAAAATATATTTAAAAAATAGTAATAAAAATAAATAAAGTCGATGTTAGCAGTGTTTACCTCCAGATCACCCACTATTTTCTAAATGTTCATCACTTACTATTTTTTAAAATATTTTGTAACTTCAAATCATGAAGCTACTAGTGTTCTTGGAGCTCATGAAACTGGTGTTGTGCTACCACTACCCAAGTTATAGTCCTGTTGTTGGAACTACACTGTGACCTTGTCTAAGAAATGAGAAGTTGTATTCCCCCGGGTGCTGCTGTAACTCCACCAGTGCTGCTGGGGCACTCAGCCACTGAGAGGCCAATCATATATGCCTTCTTGAAACTACCTTCAGAGGGAAAATGACCTTCCTCTTTCTTTACTGTCTCTCAGTCTCACATTATTTCCGTCCCATTGAAAGTCTGAGAAAAGTAGTTTGCAGGATGCACTCCTAGTGGTACCCTGAGGAACACAGATGGGCATATTTAGAGCTGAGAGACATTTGATGCTCTCTTATCTAACGTCTTGCTGAGTAAATATGAGAATTGGTTGTATCTTAACATTAATTAAATGGGGCCTTTGACAGATTTATATATCCTTTTTAGGGCTTGGAAAAGTCATTGTTCTTTCAGGAAGAGGGTAGGCAAACCACAATTTGGGTTTAAAGGATTTAATGTAGAATTAGGGGTTTGAAAAACTGTGGAAGAGTTGGAGGAGCAGAATCCAAGGGAGCTGCCTCTGAAGGTTAGGGAAATGTGCTAATGGGCAGGGATTCCAGCCACCAAAATGTCAACCAAAACACTAAAGCAGATAGTTTCCAAAAGTATGCTACAAAGTTGTTACAATTCTCAAAGCAAAACAAAAAGCAGAAAGCTGAACTCGTAAGTTCTCACTGGCTGCCTCAGTCTGCAAGGCTGAGATAGCTTCCAAGTGCTCATGATCAAGCTATCAGGAAATCTCACTCTGCCCACATCTGGCCACAGCTACCTCCTGAGAATTATGGTTTCCCCTTCTTTAACAGCTTCTCAATGTCACACAATTTCCCCTCATATTATTATAGGATTTAAAAGGAGAGTTTAATATGCCACAAAAAGAAAGAAAAAAAATCATTGCTGAAAGGGTATCCAGCAATATTTTCCTTAGAATATCCTGGGTAAAGGGAAGAATTACACAAGTATAATGTGTTTATAAACTTTTTTAAAAACATATAACCTTTTTTTGAATGTGGAAAAACTGTGAAACTAAAGTCTAAATCATAATCAGCAACATTCCACAACTTTTGAAAGAAATCTTCAGTCTTACATTGAAAGTGTTTAAGTTATGTAGATATATAATTAATGTTTATTTGATCGATCAACATGACGTTGTCTTTATGTGGGAATGAAGGAAAAACTGAGCTTTCTCCAGTTTATTTCTCAGGAGTCATATGCTTAAAGACTAAAGATTTTCACTCTAAGATACATTTCAAAAAAACAAAAATTATTACTGAGGGACGACTGTCTCTATACAAACATCTTCCTTTATGGCTGTTTTATTGCTTATCTGTGGCTATGAAATGTCTCTTATCTTTTTTTTTTCCAGCTTAAAATAAATGAAAAATAAATTTAAGAAGAGAAAAAAGGCTCGAGCATCTCTTCCTTACTTATCCCAGTTTCCAGATCTAGAGAAAGAAACCTGTCCCAGTTCACATGTAAACAGAACAAATGTCTGTCTTTTCTATGTAGGATGAGTTCTATTTTTAAGCCTAAACCCCTTTGAAACCAATTAATACTAGGTATCTGACCTACATAATAGATTCTGAACGCCTTATTACTTTTCTTCTTTTTGTTTTTAAAGCAAGACTATTGTTTTTACAACTGTGTGTCAATTCCTTGGGTAATTTCTTATGGTATATATTGATTGAAACAGATTTCCAAAAATGCTCTTTAACCAATATTTTTACTCTAATAAATACTTTTAAGAAATAGTACCTTCCATACTGCTGGTGTGAATTTATATATTTGGACTGACAATGTCAAATGTCTGTAGCCACTTGACTACAGTTGCCAAGCATATTCTCCCTTTAGAAAAGTTGTTACAAAATGTTAAAACCAAAACTGCTCTATTTATCTGTTCCTCTTTCTAAATCTGTGCCCTTTCTTTTCCTTCTGATCTCTGCATTCTTAGTCCTTTCCCACTGAGGACCATTCCTCTGTGATCTTACTCTTGGGTGTCTTCCATTGTGACCTTTGTGTGGATAAACAGTTACCACATTTAGGTTTGTTCCACCCCTGAGTCTCTGCATTTTAAAAGAGAAGGTTTTAAAAGAAAATTTTAAGAGCTCTATCAAAAGGAAATTGTCTCCAGAGGTGTAATTTTCAGCATCACACTTAGTTCTGGGAAAGATATTTTGTGAAGGGAAATCTATTCAGAGACCTTTAAAATTCAGACATATGCACATAAATGCTGGCCATGTTGTAAATAAAACACTTCTAAAGGAATGCTCAATCTTTGATGCCTTTCTTTTTTTTTAATGTTTAGTAGAGCAGAAATGTTGGTGAGTCACCTTGATGACCACATGATATTATTGAACACAAGCTTTTTAAATTCCAGAATGACTTCTAGGATTTTTGTGATTTCTCTATAGAACCATATTGACATAAAGAAAGCTGACCCAAGAGCTTCATGTCTGACTGTACATCTGCTGTGGGTCTTTATATTTCTCCATTTAATATACGGGCATCTTTTAGAGAAAGGGCATCACCTCTATAAATTCTGAATCTAGAATGCATCATTGGCACTTCCCTTTCTATAATACCCCATGTCTAGCTAAATTCAAAAGCCTTTGGAATTTGTCTTCCTGATATGGTAATCTATAATAATTAAAGGGTAATATGCTAATTAGACTGGATGTCATTCTGTATATCCTTCCTGATGAAGCCAGGGCTGGAGGGAAGCCCGGGTCCCGGGTCCCAGAGGGAAGTCGGTGCCGACAGCCGGGGGAAGGAAGGCCTACTCTTGCACGAATTTTGTGCATCGGGCTTCTAGTGTGCTATAATGAACACCCATGCAACCCATCTTAACAAATGAAGCATAGTATTATGTCATATTACTATGGGTGCTTATTGTGTATTCCCTCCTGATTGTATACTTCTCCCTCCAACATCCTAATGATAACATTTTTCTTGAATTTCTTGTTCATTATTTTCACTGCGTTTCTTTTTATTTTTAGATGATATATATATTTTAATTTAAATTATTTATTGTTTAAAGTATTACATATATTTCCTTTTTCCCCCATTGACCTCTCCCTGGCCATTCCCATCCCCCAGCACATGCCCTCATCCCCCTACTGTCTGTGTCCATGTCTTTTTTTCTTTAAATATAATTTTAAATATACACATGCACATATATATTACATTGAAACATTCAACATAAATAGAATTCTACTGCAACTTGCTTTTTCCACTAAGAAGTTTATCTGTCCTAAAAGAGCTGTCCAGCAGACTTTATTTTCCTAGATGATTGTAACAATCTTTCCACCAATATGTTCTACTTACCATGTCCTGAGAGTTGTCTGGGGTTTCCTCCACTTGAATATGGGTGCGAGCTTTTGACTATTCTGATCAGTAAACTATAGCAGAAGTGAACTCTATAATTTCTGTAATAGATCGTAAGAAGGATTCAGCTTTCATTCTACTCTCAATTTTAGATGTTCCTCAATGGAAATGAGCAACTATGAAATGAGAAAACCAAAACTAGTCCTTGTGAAGAGACTCACGGAGAGGTTTCATGGAGAGCAACTAAGATGATCTGATGACAGCAAGCCTCAGTGGACTTGGGAATGAGCATGCCTTTAGACAATATAACCCTACCCTTCAAGTCTCCCAACTGAAGCCTCAGAGAAGATAGAGAAGGGACAAACCATGTTGCCTATGCTTTACCTAAATTCTGATCCATAAAACCAACAACACAATAAATGGTTGAGTTATATTAATAAATATTGGAGTGCTTTATTATGAAACCATTTTAAGTGGAACAACATATATATTTTCAGTTTATTTATTTATTTATTTTTAAATTTTATTGGTGTATACTTGACATATAATAAGTTGCTATGAGTGTGTACAATTGCTGTAAAATGTACAACTTGATAGGTTTTGGCACATGTGTGCACATGTGAAATTACAATAATCAAGTTAATGGACATATTTGTCACTCCTAAAAACTTTCTTTTGCCACCTGTCCCTCACCTCTACCCTCAGAAAATCACAGATTTGTTCTGTCTTTAGTGATTAGTTTACATTTTCCAGAAATTTTTTAAAAATATATTTTATTGATTCTTTACAGAGAGGAAGGGAGAGAGATAGAGAGTTAGAAACATCGATGAGAGAGAAACATTAATCAGCCGCCTCCTGCACACCTCCCATTGGGGATGTGCCCACAACCAAGGCACATGCCCTTGACCGGAACCGAACCTGGGACCCTTCAGTCCGCAGGTCAACGCTCTATCCACTGAGCCAAACCAGCCAGGGCTATTTTCCAGAATTTTATGTCAGTGAATCCATACAGTTTGTACTCATTGTTCTGCATTATCTTATTGCTTATTATGATTATTATATATTATTAAATTATTTGAATATAGCACAACTTATTAACTTATTCTCCTTTTGGTAAACACATAGCTTGTTTTACTTTTTGCTATTGTATATAAAGATGCTAATAACCTTCAAAAACATATCTCTAGTGTGTATATGCAGGAGTTTCTCTGGTAGGATATGATTAGGAGTGGAATTGGTTTGATCCCAAAATATAATTTTACCACATTTTGGCAAATGAACAAAAGTATTGTACCAATTTATACTTCTACCTACAATATGAGCCCTCATTACACCAAAATATTTTCTATATATATATATATAAAAGCCCAAGTGACCATTGCAACTGAAAGACCAGAATGACCAGAACAACCAGTCGACCGTTCGCTATGATGCACTGCTGGGAACCAATTCCAGCATGTCATATAATTACAAGAGTTTCATCAAAAGGTTGATGAAGCTTGGGGGACTCAACAAGAGCTGAGCCACAAATGTAATTACCTGTTAGAACAGCTAAACAGCACGTCCCCCAAACCTGATATTTTGCTGCCAGACAGCTCAGGGAATCTTAAATCTGCATGTTATTGCCTCCTGTTGGCCAAACATTTGAACAGCTGTAGGCTATTCCCCAAACTGACAATGCTTCTGTAAACCCTACCCTTTGAAGTGTGTCTCCACCTTGCCTTAGGACAAATTGTGTTAATAAATAGCACAGGGTCCTTAGACAAGGAGTAGTCTTTAGCTCCTTTAGCTGAAGCTCCTCTGACCTCCAATGCCTTTCAAAATTATCTTTTGTCCTTGGACTCCTTAATCTAGGCATCAGGTCCTTTATCCAGATTGCTAAACCCTTTGTAATGCTGGGAAAAGAACCCCGGCAACGCACACTGACCACCAGGGTGCAGATGCTCAATGCAGGAGCTGCCTCCTGGTGGTCAGTGCACTCCCCCAGCGGGAGCACTGCTAAGCCAGAAGCTAAGCTCATGGCTGGTGAGTGCAGCTGCGGTGGTGGGAGCCTCTCCCACCTCCATGGCAGTGCTACTGGGTAGTGGCAACAGTTGCAGTGTGGCTGAGATGAGTGGCAGTGGAGCTGCGCCCAGCCCCGGCTGGGGCTCCTCCCTGGTCACCTGCCACTTCGGCACTCCTACTTCCCTCAGGGGGATGTTGGACATCCCCTGAAGGGTCCTGGATTGTGAGAGGGCACAGGCCAGGCTGAGGGACCCCACCCATGCAATATCTGTGCACCAGGACTCTAGTTTTTCAATAAAAACTTGATATTGAAATCTGTCTCTTGATTATTAAATAATCTATATATAAAAGGCTAATATGCTAAGTGTCCATCTGACTGGTTGCTATGATGCACAATGACCACCAGGGGGCAAATGCTCAACGCAGGAGTTGCTGTGATGTGCACTGGCCATTTACAGTGAAACAGCACTACAGACCTGGCACCCACAAAGCAACACTTGGCTCCCCGCAAGTGGGACACAGGTCCTGCCACCACCCCAGAGTGACACCCCACCAAATCGCAGCCAATGCTGCCAAGACGCCATGATACAAAATGCGGCTCACAGCCCAGCCCAGCCCGGAAGCAGTGGCTGTGGGCGCCAGTAATGACATCATGTAGCAACACACAGCTTCCTCTCCCTACCAACTAGCCTCCTTGGAATTTCTTCAGCCCAGGAACATGACTTCTCTTTATAGCCAGGTGCAAACATTTCACACTTTAACCAAATGTCTGTGAAGCGTTTTCCTGTGCCTCATCTCATTTGATCCTCACAGAAGTCCTGGAGTAGGTAGCTAGGAGACTTGGTAGAATCTTATTTTCTTTTCATTAGTCAGAAAACTGAGATTTAGAAAGCTTAGAAACTTGACCTGACTGAAAAGAAATGGTGGACCTTGAAAATGACTTCAGATTTTCTCACTGCACAGAATATAGTCAAACACTGCTGCAGATAAATATTTTATACTTTGTTCTCCTTGTGTAATCTATAATAATAACCTGCTTCGTGTTGATATTTACTGCTGTGTTGATGACAATTACCTGAGAGAGAAGTTGGGGTGCTTTACTGGGCTGGAAAAAGTTTAGCTAAATCAGAATGCAGGTATAATTAAGCAAGTTTATTCTATATATATAAAAGTCTAAGTTGACTCACGTATGCATGATACATATAAAGCTCTCACTGGCGCCAATCAAACGGGTGTGTTTCCATCTGTCATTGTCAATCATGAATTTGGTTGACACTTATATTATAGAGAAAGGGTAAATAACAATATTAAAATATTTCTTCTAATTAATTTCCTTTCAATGTGCACAAATTCTTGCACTGGGCCTCTAGTATATCATATTTGGCTTAAAGCTCCCTATTCTTTCTTTTAAGGTTGAGCATCATTTTACATATTTATATTGTGGTGGATATACTAGGTGTACCAGTTAATAATGTGGATTTTTTCAATAGATGGAGTTACACATATGCTAATATATATGCGATTTGATCTATATGCTATTTTGTTGTATTGACAACAAGCTTCAAAACTTCATATGTTGTTTGCTGAAGGTGTTAACATCATAGATATTTTTACACTTAAAAATGTCAAATTTCATGCCAAAAAAGAGCATTTGCAGGAAGTTTTAATTCATTACTTTATTTTGAAGAAAAAGTTATCATATACTTTGGGAAGCTTATGGTGAGCATGCTCCATCTCAAGATACTTTTGAACGCTGTGAATGCTTTAAACTTGTGAATGCTTTAAAAGTGTTGATTTAGATGTGAAAGACAAAGAACATCCAGGTCAACCGAAAAAGTTTGAAAACCAACAATTACAAGCATTATTAGATGAAGATGCATGTCAAACTCAAAAACAACTTGCAGAAAGATTAAACGTTGCTCAGTAAACAATTTCAAATCATTTATAAGAAATGGGAAAGATTTTAAAGGAAGGAAAATGGGTGCCACATAAACTGAACGAAAAACAAATGGAAAACCAAAATCATCAGTAAAATGTTGCTTCAATGGCCCAAAAGAAAGTCTTTTTTGCATTGAATTGTGACTGGCAATGAAAAGTGGATTTATATTGAGAATCCCAAATGCAGAAAATCATGGGTTGATCCAGGTCAACCATCAACATCGACTGCAAGGCCAAATCACTTCAGAAAGAAGACAATGCTCTGTGTTTGATGGGATCAGGAAGGTGTGGTGAATTATGAGCTTCTAAAATCAGGTGAAACTGTTAATACTGATAGCTACTGACAACAAATAATCAATTTGAACCAAGCTTTGATAGTGAAATGACCAGAATGGGCCAGAAGACACAGCCAAGTAATTTTGCTTCATGATAATGCACCATCACACACTTCAAAACCAGTTAAAGACACGTTAAAAAATTTTGCCTGGGAAGTAGTAACCCACCTGCTGTATTCACCAGACCTTGCTCCTTCAGATTATCACTTGTTCCTATTGATGGCACATGCACTTTTTGAGCAGCACTTCAAAACATAAAAAGAAGTGGCAAATTTGGTCTCTGAATGGTTTGCCTCAAAACAAGAAAAGTTCTATTGGGATTGTATCCACAAATTACCTGCAAGATGGGGGAAATGTGTAGATAGTGATGGACATTACTTTGAATAAAGCACTTTTGACATTTCTCTTGAAATCATCGTGTTTGCTTTGATTACAAAATCCACCATTATTAACCGGTACACCTAGTAATTTACTTATATATACTAACATAAAATAATTCATGAATCACTTAGATAGACTATATTTAATTATATAATTTTCTGTTTATTAATTCTTTCAAATTGGCATTTTTGTTTTGCTACTATTAAAATATTAATATTTAGATCTTAACATCATAAATGAGATTGACACCAATTTTTCTTTTCTCATACATAATTATTTGATTAGGATATCATATTTATATTAATTTTACAATGAATTGCAGAGGGATCTTGGTTTTATTTTTTTCAGAATTGGATTTATCTTTTCCTATTAAATATTTGTTTATTTAACCACTTTCACTTTTAAAACTTTCTAGGCCATATTTCATTAAAATATGTTCAATTATGGTTTTTAATATTTTAACAAATGTTCCCTTTTCTAGTATTTGGGAGAGTTCGCGAATAATTGTATTAATTAATTAAATGTTTCATAGACTTCACCAATCATCTGGGACTTGGCTTTGCATTGTGGAAAATTTATAAAATTACTATTTATCCCCTCATGTACTGATGGGCACCTGGGCTGATTCCAGATCTTAGCTATTGTAAATTGCGCTGCTAGGAACATAGGGGTGCATATATTCTTTTCTATTGGTGATTTGGGATTCTTGGGATAAATTCCTAGAAGTTGTGGTACATTTACAACATAGAATACTATGTTGCTATACAAAAGAAGAATCTCTTATCCTTTGAGATAGCATGGAGGGATCTGGAGAGTATTATGCTATGCGAAATAAGCCTGTCAGAGAAAGGTAAGTATCACATGATCTCATTCATATGTGGAATCTAATGAACAAAATAATCTGATGGACAAAATATATCCAGAGACATAGACACATGGAACAGACTGATGAATCTCAGAGGAAAGGTGGGGATGGAGAGCTCAGGGATGGAGAGATGAACCAAAGAACTTATAAGCATATATGCACAACCCATGGACACAAAACAATAGTGTGGTGAAGGCCTGAGGTGGTGGTAGGAGTGGGGTGGAGGGGGTCAATGGAGGAAAAAAGGGGACATCTATAATATTTGCAACAGTAAAGATAAATTTTTAAAATTACTATTTAATCTTTTTATTTGTTATAATCTATTATAATCTATTCAGATTTTTTACTTCTTCTTGAGTCAGTTTTGGTAGTTTTCTTGTTTCTATTTATTCGGTCTTCCATTTCTTGTTCATTGTGTAATCTTGTATCATTTTTTATTTATTTGTGGCTAACATTCCTCTCTTTCATTTCTGATGCTATTAATTTGGTCTTTTATCATTTTTATTTGTCAATTTAGCTAAAGGTTTGTGAGGTTCTTTTTAATCAACCTTTGCTTTAGTTGCTTTTTCTCTGGCTTATCTATTCTCCATTTCATTAATTTGCACTATAATCTTCATTATTCCTTTCATTCTTCTTGTTGTAGGGTTATTATGCTCCTTTTTATCCCAGCATCTTAAAGTGGAAGACACATTGATTTGAGATCTTTCTTTTTCTTATATGTATTTATAGATATAAATTGTTCTTTAAGCACTATTTTAGCTACATCCCATAAATTTTAGTATATTGTACTTTCACTTTAATTTATATCAAAATATTTTCCTGTTTGCTTTGATTTCTTTGTTTACCCATCAGTTTCTTAGGCATGTGTTGTTTAATTTTTATAAAGTGGTTAATTTATCAATTTTTATTTTGTTAGTTTTTCTAATTTCATTTTGTTTTGGTCAGAGAGTGTACTTTGCATGATTTCAATTATTTAAAATGTATTTCACTGCCTTAGCTGGTTTGGCTCAGTGGATAGAGTGTCGGTCTGCGGACTGAAGGGTCCTGAGTTCTATTTGGGTTGCGGGCTCGAGCCCCAGTGTGGGGTGTGCAGGAGGCAGCCAATCAATGATTATCTCTCATCATTGATGTTTCTATCTCTCTCTCCCTCTCTGAAATCAATAAAAATATATTTTAAAAATAATAAAAAATGTATTTCACTTTATTTTTAATGGCCTAGCACAGTGGTCAGCAAACCGCGGCTCGCGAGCCACATGCAGCTCTTTGGCCCCTTGAGTGTGGCTCTTCCACAAAATACCACGTGCGGGCGTGCACGTACAGTGCGATTAAAACTTCGTGGCCCACGCACAGAAGTCGGTTTTCGGCCTGGGCGAGTCTATTTTGAAGAAGTGGCATTAGAACACTCAAGGGGCCAAAAAGCCGCATGTGGTTCACGAGCGGCGGTTTGCCGACCACTGGACTAGCATATAGCCTATCCTGGAAAATTTCCATGAATTCTGCTTTATTTGGTAGTGTTCTCTAAGTGTCTGTTTAGTCTAATCGACTTATAGTGTTCAAGTATTCTATTGTTGATCTTCTCTGTCTTTATTTTACCCATTTTTGAAAGTGGTATACTGTATTAAGTCCCCAATTATTACTGTTGAATTGTTAATTTTTCTTTTAATTCTCTAGCTTTTGCTCTATGTATTTTGAGAATCTGTTTTTACTTGCATATATGTTAAAAATCATTATATTTTATTCTGGCAGGTGTGGCCCAGTGGTTGAACATCAAGCTATGAATCAAGATGTCATAGTACAATTCCCAGTCAGAACAATGCCCAGGCTGCGGGCTTGATCCCTGGCAGTGGGCATGCAGGAGGCAGCCAATAGATGATTTTCTCTCATCATTGGTGTTTCTATCTCTCTCATTTGCTCTCTTTTTCTCTGAAATCAATAAAATATATTTTTAAAAATTCATTTTTATTTTCCCAATGTTTCAATCCTTTTATTATTTTAAAACGTCCCTCTTTATCTCTAGTAATATTGATTTTGTTTTAAAGTCTATTTGTCGCATATCAACATAGCCACTCTAGCTTCTTTTATGTTTGATGTTTGCATATCATTCTCCATCCATTTATTTTCCTCCTTTTATATTTTTTTAATCTAAAGTATATCTAGAGAAGATATCATATTTTTGGTTCTTGTTTTTTGATACAGCCTTTTAAGTCTCTGCCTTTTGGTTGAATTATTTAAAATAATCTTACTCTTTTACTGATAAAGTTAGATTTACAGTCATTTTGTTCTTTGTTTTTTATATATCTCATCATTTTTGTTTTTCTGTTCACCCTTTACTGCTTTTTTTTTGCAGTGGATGAATATTTCCCAGTTAAGTAAATTAACAATTTATTATTATGGTTTTATAATTTATTTAATTGTTAATATTAATAATATTGTATTTAATAATTTTTCCTAAAAATTATTAGTTATTTTACTAAATAATTTTTAGTTATTTTTAAAAAATTTGTTCTAGGGTTCTTTCTCTTAATGCTTATTCTACACTCTTATCTACTTCAGAATTATACTAACTCAGTTTCAGTGAGGGAAGTATTGTTCCTAAATAGCCCTATTTCTTTTTTACTTCTTTGTGCTAATTTGTTGTATACATTGTATGTTACAAATCAACAATAATTGTTGTCATTTTACTTTACATAATTATGTCTTTTAAAGAGGTTGAAAGAAGAGAGTACATATTAATAAATTTTATGTTACCTTCTTATTTGTCATTTCTTGTTTTCTTTATTTGTTCCTATGTATTCCAATATTGATGAAATATCATTTTCTTACTTAAATACAAATTATTTCCACCCATCTCCTCTGTGCTATTTTTGGGGAATACATTGGATATCTATATGTTCTATTCCAAAAATACAATTATAAACATATCAGATTATACAGTTGCTTTTTAAATCAGATAAAATGAACAAATGGAAAAAACATGCATTTATACTCTATTTTAATTATAATGTACTCTAAAGTACCTACATTATTACCTTTACCAGCATTCGGGGTGTGTGTACGTGTGTTCAAATTATTTTCTCAAGTGACCTACTTTCACCCTGCCTGAAGTTTCCTTTAGTATTTCTTGTAAGATGGGTCTGTTAGCAATAAGATCTGTTGTATTTATTTTTGCTTATTAATCTGGGAATCTTTTTATTTTATCTATATTTTTTAAAGATATTTTTTTTGGATATGAGACTCTGTTGATAATTCTCCCACTCGCAACCCTTTGGCTAGATTATCTCCCACTGTGTTCTGGCTTCCATTGTTCCCTTTTCTCAGGATGGATCATTTTTCTCTTCTTTCAAGATTTTCTCTTTGTCATTGGTTTTCAATCTTTTCTCTTTTTTTTTTTAACCAGGATGTGTTTGTGTGTTAATCCCTTTGCATTTTTTTAAAAATTTTCCCTTTATTGTTGGAAGTATTAACAGATGTCCCCTTTGTTTGTTTGTTTATTTGATTGATTGATTGATTGATTTTCCCATTGACCCCCTCTATCCCACAAACGCCCCTCCTAGGTCTTTACCACTCTATTGTCTGTGTCCATACATGTATATAAATTCCCTGGTTAATCACTCCCCACTCATTCTAACCCCACCTTCCCTCTAAAATTCATCAGTCTGTTCCATGATTCTAAGTCTCTGGATCTATTGTGTTCATCAGTTGTTGTTTTTTCCTTAGATTCCACATGTGAGTGAGATCATGTGATACTTATCTTTCTCTGACTGGCTTATTTTGCTTAGTCCCTTTGCATTTTATTTTTCTGCTTACAGTTCACCCAGTTTCTTGTATTTGTTTCTCAAAGCAATGTTTCTCAGTCATTATGTCTTTGAACAATTTTTCTCCTTTCACTCCTCCACTTCCAGCATTTTCATATATGTTGGTACTATGTTCTTCAGATTATGTTCTTTTTTTATTGTCTAAAGTTTTACATATGTCTCTTTTTCCCCTGATTAACCCCCACCCCCTAGCCATTACCACCCCAGGCAAGCCCCACAAGCCCACTGTCTGTGTCCATTGGTTATGCTAATATGCATGCATACAAGTCCTTTGGTTGCTCTCAAACACCCCCACATCCCCTGCCATTTGTCTGTGGATCTATTTTTGTTCATCAGTTTGTATTGATCAATATATCCCACATATAAGTGAGATCATGTGATATTTATCTTTCTCCTACTGGCTTATTTCACTTAGCATAAGGCTCTCCAGTTCCATCCATGCTGTTGCAAATGGTAAAAGTTCCTTCTTTTTTATAGCGGCATAAAAAACGTCCATTGTGTAGATGTACCACAGTTTTTTAATCCATTCACCTGCTGATGGGCACTTAGGTTGTTTCTAAATCTTAGCTATTGTAAATTGTGCTGCCATGAACATAGGTGTATATACATCCTTCTGATTGGTGTTTGTGGTTTCTTGGGATATAGTCCTAAAAGTGGGATTACTGGGTCAAATGGGAGTTCCTCAACTTTTTGAGGAAAATCCATACTGTCTTCCACAGTGGCTGCACCAGTCTGCATTCCCACCAGCAGTGCACGAGGGTTCCTTTTTGTGTATGGTGTAATTTGATGATCTAGTTTCATTTTTTTGCATGTATCTGTCCAATTTTCCCAACACCATTTATTGAAAAGACTGTCTTGACTCCATTGTATGTTCATGCCTCCTTTGTCAAATATTACTTGAGCATAGTGGTTTGGGTCGATATCTGGATTCTCTATTCTGTTCCATTGATCTGTATGTCTGTTCTTGTGCCAGTACCAGGCTGTTTTGAGAACTGTGGCTTTGTAATACATCTTGAGGTCTAGTATTGAGATCCCTCCTACTTTATTCTTCTTTTTCAGGATTGCTGTGGCTATTTGGGGTCTTTTTTTATTTCAGATGAATTTTTGGAGAGTTCTTTCTAGATCTGTGAAATATGCTGTTGGTATTTTGATGGGGAGTGCATTGAATCTGTAGATTGCTTTTGGTAGTATGGACATTTTAATGATGTTGATTCTACCAATCCATGAACATGGTATGTTCTTCCATCTGGTTACGTCTTCCTCTATCCCTTTTTTCAGTGTCCTGTAGTTTTCTGTGTATAGGTCTTTTACCTCCTCAGTTAAGTTTATTCCTAGGTATCTTAGTTTTTTTGGTGTGATGGTAAATGGGATTGCTTTTTTAGTCTCTCTTTCTGTAAGTTCACTATTGGTGTATAGAAAGGCCATAGATTTCTTGGCGTTAATTTTGTATCATGCTACATTGCCGAATTCATTTATTAAGTCTATTAGTTTTTTGATGGAGTCTTTTGGGTTTTTTTATGTACAATATCACAATATCATATCATCTGCAAATAAGGACAGCTTTACTTCTTCTTTTCCAATTTGGATGCCTCTTATTTCTTCTTCTTGTCTAATTGCAATGGCTAATACTTCCAGTACTATGTCAAACAGGAGTGGTGAGAGTGGGCATCCTTGTCTTTTTCCTGTTCTTAGGGAAAATGGTTTTAGTTTTTCCCCATTGAGTATGATGTTTGCTGTGGGTTTATCATATATAGCTTTTATTATGTTGAAGTATGATCCTTCTAATCCCA
Source organism: Ia io (assembly GCA_025583905.1). Lineage (NCBI taxonomy): Eukaryota > Metazoa > Chordata > Mammalia > Chiroptera > Vespertilionidae > Ia > Ia io. Next base: position 89,922,609 of record JAJQQW010000002.1, on the reverse strand, counting down.
CCCTGTTGAGAGTTTTTATCAAGAAAGGGTGTTGGATTTTGTCAAATGCTTTTTCTGCATCTATTGATATGACTATGTGATTTTTTTCTCTCAATTTCTTTATGTGATGTATCATGTTTATTGATTTGCGGATATTGTACCATCCTTGCATTCCTGGGATAAATACTACTTGGTCATGGTGTATGATCTTTCTGATGTACTGCTGGAGCCGATTTGCTAGAATTTTGTTGAGGATTTTGGCATCTATGTTCATGAGGGATATTGGTCTGTAATTCTCCTTCATTGTGTTATATTTATCTGGATTTGGTATTAGGGTGATGCTGGCTTCATAGAAGGAGCCTGGAAGTGTTCCTTCCTCTTGAATTTTTTGGAATAGTCTGAGGAGGATAGGTTTTAGTTCTTACTTGAATGTTTGGTAAAATTCTCCTGTGAAGCCGTCTGGCCCCAGGCTTTTGTTTGCTGGAAGCTTTTTGATGACTGCTTCAATTTCTTCCATAGTTACTAGCCTGTTGAGCTGTTTAGATTCTTCCTGATTGAGTTTTGGAAGGTTGTATTTTTCTAGGAATATGTACATTTCCCCCAGGTTGTCCAGTTTGTTGGAGTAGAGTTCTTCATAGTATTTTGCAACAATCCTTAGTATTTCGGCGAGGTCTGTTGTTATTTCACCACTTTCATTTCTGATTTTGTTTATTTGGGTCCTCTCTCTTTGCTTCTTGGTGAGCCTGGCTAGAGGTTCATCAATCTTGTTTATCCATTCAAAGAACCAACTCTTGGTTTTGTTGATCTTTTGTATTGTTTCTTTGGTCTCTATGTCGTTTATCTCTGCTCTGATCTTTATTATTTCCTTCCTTCTGCTTACACTGGGCTTTTCATGTTGCTCTCTCTCTAACTCTTTGAGTTGTTGGGATAGGTAATTTATTACCATTGTGTCTTGTTTTTTGCAATAGGCTTGTAGAGCTATGAACTTCCCTCTCAGGACTGCTTTCGCTGTGTCACATAGATTTTGGATTGTTGTGTTTTCATTGTCATTTGTTGCCATGATGTTTTTTATTTCTTCCTTGATGTCTCTGGTAACCCAGTCATTGTTTAATAGCATTCTGTTTAGTCTCCATGTGTTTGATTTCTTTGGATTGTTTTTATTGTAGTTGATTTCCAGTTTTATGCCGCTGTGATCTGAGAAGATATTTGATATGATTTCTATCTTCTTATATTTGGAGAGACTTTTCCTATGTCCTAACATATGGTCTATCTTTGAAAATGAACCATGTGCACTTGAGAAGAATGTATATTCTGTGGCTTTGGGGTGAAATGTTCTGAAGATGTTGATTAATTCCATCTGGTCTAGTGAGTCATTTAGGATTGATGTTTCCTTGCCTATTTTTTGTTTAGAGGATTTGTCCAATGGTGATAGTGGGGTATTAAAGTCTCCTACTATGATTGTATTGCTGTCAATCTCCTCTTTGATATCCTCCAGGAGATTTTTTATGTATTTGGGTGCTCCTGTATTTGGTGCATATATGTTTACAAGAGTTATTTCTTCTTATTGCATTGCTCCCTTTAGTATTATGAAGTGGCCTTCATTATCTCTTGTTATGTCCTTCACTTTGGGATCTAATTTGTCATATATAAGTATTGCTACTCCAGCTTTTTTTTTCATTTCCATTCGCCTGGAAAACCTTTTTCCATCCCTTCATTCTCAGTCTGTATGCGGCTTTTTTTCTAAGGTGGGTTTCCTGTAGACAGCAGATATATGCGTTTTGTTTTCTTATCCAATCAGTTACCCTGTGTCTTTTGATGGGACATTTAATCCATTTACATTTAAAGTTATTATTGATAGGTACTTATTTGTCACCATTTTTATTCTATACCCCTGTGTTCCTTCTTTGCTTCCTATTTCTTTTTTTTTACAGCAGATCCTTTAGCCTTTCTTGCATTGCTGGTTTGGTGGTGATAAACTCCCTTAGTCCTTTTTTGTCTGTGAAGCTCCTGATTTCCCTTTCAATTTTGATTGATAGCCTTGCTGGGTACAGTATTCTTGGATTCAGACCCTTCCTTTGCATGACTTTCTATATTTAGAAAGACCCTTCTTGCCTGATGAGTTTCTGTTGAGAAATCAGTTGCTAGTCTGATGGGGGTTCCTTTGTATGTAACTTTCTGTCTCTCTCTGGCCTCTTTTAAGATTCTTATTTTGTCGTTGGTGTTTGCCAATTTAATTATAATGTGCCTTGGCGTCGGTCTTTTGGGATTCATTTTGCTTGGGACTCTGTGAGCTTCTTGGATTTGTGTGGGTTTTTTCTTCCCTATATCAGGGATGTTTTCTGTTATTATTTCTTCAAACAGGTTTTCTATTCCTTGCTCAGTTTCCATTCCTTCTGGTACCCCTATTATTCGGATGTTGTTTTGTTTCGTGTTGTCCCGCAGTTCCCTTAAGCTCTCCTCATGTTTTCTAATTTTTTTTTTCTAGAAGCTGTTCTATTTGGGTATTTTTTTCCATCTTGTCTTCTAGCTCACTTATGCGGTCCTCTGCTTCTTCTAGTCTACTCTTGATGCTTTCTATTGAGTTCTTTACAGCAGCGATGTCATTTCTCATTTCTTCTTGGTTCTTCTTCATTTCCTCTTCGCTCTTACTCATATTGTCGAATTTGTCTTCCATTCTTTTCAGCCACCTTATGACAATTTCTCTGAATTCTTTCTCTGGTAGGTTGCTTGCCTCGAATTCATTTGCTTCCTTTTCTGGTGATGCCTGCTTTTCTTTCCTATGGGGGCTGTTTCTTTGTCTCCCCATGGTCTCTCTTCTCCGGATGTCTGGTTATATAGTTCTCTCTCTCCTTATCCCCGCGAAATCTGACCTTTTCTTGGTGCAGTGAAGAGTTCCTTTGAATCCCCGTGTTTGTGCAGATTAGGGACTGGTGTTCTGGTGCTCACAGCTGTTCAGTGTTCGCCGTTGTCACAGAAAGTCAGGCCTCCTAATAAAACCCTCTTTCCCTTGCAAGATGGAGAGGTTTCCTCCTCTGAGCCCGCAGCTCCGGGAGGGGACCCAGCCTCTGTGGGTGCTGCATGGTCAGGGGAACCCTGCCTAGCACTCCTCCACCTTCTCCTGGAGTTTAGCTGTCCCTTAGCTTGCCAACAGACACTCCCTGTGTGTATCTCAGCTGTTCTTACTCTCCGCCCCAGGACCAGGCTTAGGACACGTCTCTATTCAGCCGCCATTTTCTCCTTCTCTCCTGTTTGTTTGTTTTTATTGCTCCCTATGTATGGGCCACATTTTTTCAGCTTCCTATATGGGTCATACTTTTTAGTTTCTTTGCATATTTCATAATTTTTGCTAAAATTATGTTTAAGATAATACATTATATTGCCTTTTTTTTTTTAACAATCTCCTGTTTTTCCTTGTGTTGTTCTTTTTTTTTTAATTTGTTGGTTTGTTTATTGGCATAGCTGCCATATTTCAGTCAAGTTTGTTTTTCCATCAATGTATAGCCTCTGATATCACCCCTTAGTGAGCATAGCCTGGCACATTCTTTCACTGTCACCCTGGCATGACAAAGGTTTTAGCAAGATTGTCTTTGACTGTCTTTGTTTTTCTTTCCCCCTGATCTCTTTGTTAAGCTATCTGCTCTTGTTGGTATTACACTCAGTTGTTCACCTACAATAAGTGCCAAGTTGCTGTTTTATTCTAACAATCTTATGAGCATAAATTTTTGCACAATATGATCCAATTAAATTCAGGCCCCTTTGAGACCAGTTTTTGAGGCTTGTTTCAACCCCAGGAGAGCTCTTCTTCACTATCTCTTTTCCTGATTCTTCTGTTAAACTCGTTTCTGATCTATGTTGAACCTGTTTGTCTCATAGAGCTACCAGTCTTGTCTTCATTGCTTAGTATCAAAATCTATGCTGTTGTCAACAGTGTGCTTACACTTGAAGTTGTTCACTTACTGGTTGTTCCAAATAAAGTACGTTCCCTTGTAGAAAGCTTCAGAGCTCTCTGTTCCTATGGCCTGTCTCTTCCTCTGGGTAAGGTATCTGCACACCTCTCTGGAGCTGGGGTGGAAACAGTGCTTCAAGTCTCTAAAAATGACATTCCTGCTTTACAAACAGTGCTGGTTAGGAGAGTCACCTCTGGCCTTTATGTCTTATGTATTATAGCCTGGGGCCTCCAATCTCTGAGCAAATGCAGGCAAGGGTAATTGGGGCCCAGTGTCCTCCACCTTCCATGCTTTGGATAAAGTTTTCATGTTATGAGTGGAGAGGCTGCATCAAGGAAGGGGTCCTATGTTCTCTAGGTCATTCTTGCCTGAAATCAAGCTTGTGCAGGTGGGAACATGTGTTGATGTGGGAGTGAGAAATGTTACCTCATAAAGCTGTTTAGCCTCATAAAGCTGTTTAGCCTCTCCTAATGTACTACTTAAGAGTCATAAAAGTCCTTGAAAAAAAAAAAGCAGTTGGAATTTTGGGCTCACCTCAATGAGTCTCCTATTCTTCATATTGTTAGACACTCAAATTATGCTGCCTTGGTAAATCTGTAAGATTTTTAAATGTGTGTATACACACATACCACACACACACACATACATACACACACACACATTCTTTTTTACAACTCAAACATTTGATTTTAATAAGAGCTTTGTTATAGCTGAAAGGTGAAAGTATAAGTTAAGAACAATTTATATGGAGCATTTTATTATTTTTTATTTCTTCATTGAACTATAAGGCTGCAAAAATTAATTTTATTTTTAAACATATTTGTTTTTAAAACATGTTTTTTAAGTTAGGATACGTTATTATTAATTTTATTGTATTCAGGAAATAAGTTCTGACTACTACTAATTTTTTGAAAAAGTATTTTTTTTTGTTCATCCTCACTGGAGGATCTTTTTTCTATTGATTTTTTAGAGAGAGTGGAAGGGATGGGGAGAGACAGAGAGAATCATAGATGTGAGAGAGACACATGAATTGGTTGCCTCCCACATGCACCCAACCAAGGCCGGATATCAAGCCTGCAACTGAGGTAGGTGCCCTTGACCATGTGCCCTTGACTGGAACCAAACCTGTGACCCTTTAGTCCAAGGGCCGATGTTCTAAACACTGAGCAAACCAGCTAGGGCAATTTGTTGAATTTTTTGAAAATTAATTTACTGCTTATTACATGGTTCATTTAATCAAATATTCTGTGTGTATTAAGAAAAAAAATATTATTTCTAATTGCTGTTTTAAAGAGTTAAATATATTCTTTGGTTATTATTTCTACTTAGGTTCTTCAAATAAGTTGTTTCTATGATAATTATTTGTATGTATTATTTATCAATAACTCTGAGACAGTTATAAGTCTCCACATACCTTAAATAATTTATCAATTTGTTTTTGGGATTCAGTTATTATATTGAGATTATGTATTTTGAAGCTTTAGTATGGGGATGAATACAAGCTATAACTCATGATTCTTTTCTTTCAAAAAATCAAATTATCATATTTTTATAACAGCTTTAGTTTTTCAAGGAAGCTTTTCTGACTTCCTGCCTTGATCACATTCCCTCTTCCCCCATGTTTTCATTAATTCCTTCAATACATGAGTGACTTACTTATTTCTTGGCATACCTTCTACGGCACAAGTACTAATCTGGAATCTAGTGATGCAGAATTAAATAACATAGCATCCTTGTCTTGGGAATTTCTCAGTCTAGAACACCTGACAATAGCCCTTTGTACATAGAGCAGTAATTGTGAGATATGATATATGTGTGATGTTGGAGGGAGAGCTGGGGAAGACAAAAGACAGAAAAAAATATAACTAGAAGTAACATTTGCACAATTCTGAAACTCACTGACATAACCCTCAGTCAATTTCTGAGGTTTGTGTCATGCAGGAAAAACAAAGGTAATAGGATCTGCAGATCTGTTGACTTACAATAACTATAAACTATCTCTAGCAATTCAAAACAGACTTAGTTAGGAGTGGCAAACTGTCTACATTTCAGTAACAGCCTGAGTTGGGAGATTATTGACTCATAATATCTGAAGAAAAAAATGAATGAATTAGTTGCAACAAAAATCTGTATGAGCAGTGATTTAAAATAATTTTTCTATGGACATGGGATGAGGTTAGCCTCATCAAATCAGAAATTTGATATTCTTGTTAATTATTGAGCTTCACTGGTAAATGTTCAATTAGGAAAAATACTCTCCACATATAGTAGTCAAGAGAAGAAATCACTGATTTAAAATACAAAAGCCCTTCCTACTCTGGCACAGATCCTTCATCAGGATCAAACAGGTTGTATCATGACAGAGGCTTTTTTGCCAGAGCCTGGATTTTCATAATGGGAGAAATGCTTTCTCCTTGTAATTACTGATAATATTGCTGGGTGAAGTGAATTCACATGAAACAGTGAATTAGATAGTATAGATCTCTAGTGCAGGGCATGTAAAGCAGCAGCCTTGTTATTTGCATTTCATAGACTTCAAGTGCAATTTTTAGATCAGCACATCCTTTTATCATTTTCATTTTTATCCCTTTTCTCTTCATTTACCCTATGAAATGTCCTTTGCATATTTTTTATGTCATGTACGTTGTTTGGATGTGTTATTCAAAAAATACCACTACTTTACCCAGCTCATTGGTTGAGCATTGTCCCTTGCTCCAGGAGGCAGCCGGATTTGATTCCTCATCAGGGCTCATGCCTGGGTTGCAGGTTCGATCTCCAGTAGGAGGCATGCAGGAGGCAACTGATCAATGTTTCTCTCTGATGTTTCTATCTCTCCCTCTCCCTCTTTCTCTAAAATCAATAAAAACATATTTTTAAAATATCACTACTTCATCTAAACTCTCTCTTCTTGCTAGTTGGGAATACTGAAAACACTACCTTATGCTTTTAGGTGTTGCTTATCTTACCCCAGAAATGACTTAATTCATAAAAATGCTTTGCTGCTTGACATTTAACCTGAAAAGATATGTAAATATATATAAGTCACTTCAGGCAACTATAAGAGAATAGCGTAGCCTAGCTGACTTAATATATATTCACTAGAGGCCCAGTGCACGAATTTGTGCACCATTGGGGTCCCTCGGCCTGGCCTGCAGGATTGGGCTGAAACTAGCTCTCTGTCATCTCCCAAGGGGTCCTGGATTGCAAGAGGGTGCAGGCAAGGCCAAGGGACACCACTGGTGCACAATTGGGTCCTGAGACGAACGCAGGAGGTTGGCCAGCCAGGGAGGGACCCCTGAGGGCTCCAGGGCATGTCTGACCCTTCTCACTCAGTCCCAATCTGTTGGACCCCAGCAGCAAGCTAACCTACCGATTGGAGCGTCTGTCCCCTGGTGGTCAGTGCACATCATAGCAACTGGTCGAACAGTCAACTGTCTGACCCCTGGTGGTCAGTGCACATTGTAGTGAGTAGTTGAGCTGCCTTAGCATATCATTAGTGTATTATGCTTTGGTTGTTGAATGGCTGACTGGTCGACCGGATGCTTAGCATATTAGGCTTTCATTATATAGGATTACTCCCAATTTTGGAGGCTAGGAAGTTTAAAAATAAAGTTCCCCTACCAGCTGATTTGGTTTCTGGTGAGAGCTCTCTTCCTGGTTTGTGAATGGCTGCCTTCTTGCTATGTCTTCACATGGCAGAAACAGAAAGAGAGAGAGCAAGCTCTCTGGTCTCTCCTAAGGGCACAAATACCATTACTGGAGTCCCACCTGCATGATCTTAATGAAACTTAATTACGCTCCAAAGGCCCCAATCCATAATACTATCACTTTGGGCGTTAAAGTTCTAAAATACGAATTTTGGGGGAACACACACACATTCAGCTCATAACACACTAGAACAGCGAAACATCACCATTTTGCTATAGATCTATTCCAGACATATGGCCAGTTAAGTTTCCATTCACAGATATTTAAACTCTGGAAGACTGCTTCCTGTGGCTGGGCATTTTCAATTTATGGGCTTCAATATTTCTTTTAGAACCTTTTCTTGGAATCAGAGATAAATTCAATATGTACTATTTAAATTATTTCAAATATTTATTTTTAAACTATTAATTATGTAAAGCTCTAAGTAACTCTTATACAGGTAGCCCTTTCACATTTTAATTTAGTGAAATTATGTTTCTTACTTTGCAATCAGTTCTCTATTCTTTGGGATTAATACAATTTCTCTTGATATCTCATGGTTCTTTATTTCTATACTAGAGGCCCAGTGCATGATTGAATCATGCACGTGTAGGGTCCCCTACACGCTTTCACTTTCAATCACGGGGGAGCTGGGTGCCTGTCTGCTGGCGCACCAGGCCTTTCAGAAGCCTCCAGCGCGGCGAAGGCTTCTGAAAGGCCTGGTGCCTGAGCGGACAGGCACCCAGCTCCCACGCTTTTGCTTTTGATCGCTGGTGCACCAGGCCTTTCAGAAGCCTCCAGCACGGTGGAGGCTTCTGAAAGGCCTGGTGCCGGAGCAGACAGGCACACAGCTCCCATGCTTTTGCTTTCGATCGCTGGGGAGCTGGGTGCCTGTCCGCTGGCGCACCAGGCCTTTCAGAAGCCTCCGGCGCCGCAAAGGCTTCTGAAAGGCCTGGTGCCTGAGCGGACAGGCACCCAGCTCCCCCGCTTTTGATGGTCCGTGGCAGGATGTGAGCTCGCTGCCCCAGATGCCCCTTCTGTGCCACAGCACAGCCATGGTGCAGACGCTGAGCTCGAGCTGCTGTTGGTGACGTGAGCTCAGCATCCCGCCAGCCCAATCGGCCCCCCCGGCCAGCCCGAGTCCTGCCCCCCCCGCGCCTCCTGGCCAATCATGGGCATAGCGAAGGTACGGTCAATTTGCATATTTGTCTATTATTAGGTAGGATTTAACAACCTGACCCAGTTTTTCCAATCTAGCTAAACTGAAGAGTTCAAGAGTTACTGTGGATTAAATCTTTGAGGTTACAAAGCTTATTTGACCCTGCTTTTAAAGTTGTTTTTGGGGATTTTTTGAACATTTATTGAATTGGAAAAGTAAATGGCTGTTCTTTCATTACTCAGACCTTCCCACTGAACAAAACTGTGCTTAATTCTAGCCTTGCATCCCCTGAAGTTCAAACCTCAACATATATAGTACATATTCCCTTTCAATCCAAATTGCTACTGAGAACACTGACACCTCCAGATGCTGTTTAGCTTTTCTAAAATTATCACTGATTCCTTTAGCATCTGCAACTATAGAAAGAAAGGTAATAGGATACCCTACTGAGCTGAATTTGGGGTGAGGAAAGGAGAGAGCAGTTAGAGCCTCTTGTCCATTTTCCTAAAATTAATGTAGGCATGTGTCCCATATTAAAATTTTAAGGGCTCTGTTGAAAGCAGTTTTCATAAATTCAGGGAATTTATGCAGCAAACAGGGAAAATATTGTGCACTGGTCCTTCTTTGTAAAATTCTCTTGAAAAATAAGGAATATTATATTTCACTTTATCTGACTGGTTTGTACAAAAGGAATCTGGAAGTTTTCACTTCTTTGCATGCATTTTAATTGTCATTTCCCTTATTTGAATAAAAATAATATCAAATAAAAAGTGGACTTTAAAAAATCCTGAAAAACATTCTTTAAGAGATGGCCAAATTACATATTTTTTTTCTGTATATATAACATATATAAAAGCTCCATTGCTAGGGCAACTATAATGCAATAAAATAAGACATCGTAATTACCACAGTACAAATATAGTGGAAATGTTATTTTATATATATATTTGCTTTAACTATAATTCTATAATCCTAGTTGAAACATTTCATAGACAAAATTTCCTAGAAGGATAAACAGAAAAGCTTCATTTGGGTTTATTTAATAGAAGGTTTTATTTTACTTTATTGATCTGTTTTTTACATTTTTACTAGAGGTCCAGTGGGCAAAATTTGTTCACTAGGGGAGGGGGCGTCCCTCAGCCCGGCCTGTGCACTCTCTGCACTCTCACAATCCGGGACCCCTCGGGGGATGTTCAACTGCCAGTTTAGGCCCTGTCCCAGGGTTCGGGCCTAAACCGGCAGTAGTACATCTTTCTCAAAATCCGGGACCACAGGCTCCTAACCGCTCACCTGCCTGCCTGCCTGCCTGCTCAGTGCACATCATAGCGAACCAGTAGTTCCGACGTTCAGTTGATTTGCATAATACCCTTTTATTATTTAGGATTGATTTAAGAGAGGAAAGGAGAAGGAGAGGGAGAGATAGATAGAAACATCAATGATTAGAGAGAATCATTGATCAGCTGCCTCCTGTACACTCCCCACTGGGGATCAAGCTTGCAACTCAGGCATGTGCCCTGACTGGGAATCAAACCACAGCCTCCTAGTTTATAGGTCAATGCTCAACCATTGAGCCACAGTAATCAGGTGAGCCAACGTTTATTTTTATTTTATTATTTTATAATCATCACTTGAGGATGTTTTTTCCACTGACATTTTAGAGAGAATGGAAGGGAGGGAGGGGGAGAAAGAGAGTGAGAGAGAGAAATATTGATGTGTCATTGATTGGTTACCTCCCACACCAATGTAGATGTGGGGCTGGAGAAAAACTCGCAACCCAGGTAGGTGCTCTTGACCAAAATCAAACCGAGACCCTTCAGTCCCAACCGATGCTCTAACCACTTGTAACACCAATAAGGCTAGAAGGTTTTCTTTTAAAGCTGCACTTCAAATTCAGGTAAATGGAGACATCAGGTTAAGATGGCTGTTTGAATCTATATCATAGGATCTCCCTTCCACAATAAGCAATGAATAGCTACTATCAAAAAGCAGGAAGTAGCCCTAACTGGTTTGGTTCAGTGGATAGAGCATAGGCAGACTGAAGGGTCCCAGGTTCGATTCTGGTCAAGGGCATGTACCTTGGTTGTGGGCACATCCCCAGTAGGGGTGTGCAGGAGGCAGCTGATCGCTGATCGATGTTTCTCTCTTATCGATGTTTCTAACTCTCTATCCCTCTCCCTTCCTCTCTGTAAAAAATCAATAAAATATATATATTTTTTTAAAAAGCAAGAAATAAATAAGTGTTGATGAAGATGTGGAGCTAAAAGAAACCCTGTACACTGTTGGTGGGAATGCAGACTGGTGCAGTCATTATGGAAAACAGTATGGAAGTTTCTCAAAAAATTAAAAATAAAATTACCACGCAGTCCTACCATTTTTTCTTCCTATTCTCTTTTAATCTCCTACAGTCTGGATTTTACCCTCACCACTGTACTGAAGCTATTGATTTCTCTTTTCTTAATGTCAGTGAACAATGCTCAGTTCTTTTCAGCAGCATTGGATACAACTGATCACTCTGTCATTTTTGATTGACACTATTCCTTTATATTTCAAGACATCATTATTGTTTTCATTTTCCTTTCATCTCACTAGTTATTACTGGTTCCTCTCCTTTGTGAGTTCTTATTCTTATCTTTTACCTACTTAATGGTCCATGGTCCTCCTCACTTCACTAACAATCCTTCCAATATCATGGCCTTTTTTATAATTGCCATAATGTTTTAAATAATATTCTCAGAGCAATTAAAGTCAATGTGAGAGTTATATGAATGACTTAGAGGGTTATCCATAATTTTGAATTATTGCTATTTTTCTATCAAGTCAAATAATTGAAAGTTGACTATTTTCTTGAGTAGGATTTTGATAAATAAAAATTTGTGTTATAATGAGATGCCCAATGAAATTATCATGAAAGCAATTAGAAAGTAAATAAATAAATAAAATGTTCAAAGCAGAATTAAATGTCATAGAGTTTGAAAACCTTCAAGTAAATCAGTCACTTGTTGATGGATATGGGTCAGAGTTTTATTACTTTATTAAGAAGCATTTATGCATCTACTCTTCCCTGACATAAGCATAAATATAACTTAAGAAATCGTCATATTTTATGAGATTTTACACAATGGCAGCTCTTGATACTTAGAAGAGCTGAAATTATTTTACAAAAAATACATATCTGAAATTTTTATTTGACTCTTCATAATTTCAAATGTATGGACCTGTTACAAGTTCTTTTGTGTGTGTGTGTCCTTGGGGAAGAATTTTAAAACCTCAGTAAGTTCATCAGAGTGTTTTTTATGATTTTTTTTTTTTTTTTTGCATGACAGTTGCTTTACTAATGGATGTTCTGTTTCTCAGGAGAAAAAATATCAATGTCATACGATGTATCAGTCACTATAGTAACTATACCTTGTTCTTTTTTTATATATATATAACAGTTAGAACTGGCTCTTAAAACTGAACAACCTGATCTACTGAAGAGCAAATTGTTGCCTCACCAGAGCTCAGCTCAAGTCCACTCCCCTTTCTTTATGCGCCCCCCCACCCCAGGTGCTTATTTGAGATTTATTCACAAATACTCAGTTCTCCTGGTTAACTGTGCAGGACAATCAGAAGTATATTAATAGTTAAATGTGAAGAAATGGGTAAGTTTTCCAATTTACATCTATTGATTGAATAAATGGGAGACTATTTCTCATTCACTTATTAATTCTCTTGACTTAATGTATCAGCTCCAAATCCACTTTTCACATAGAACTCTGGTTCAAAATATTTGAGCACTCCTCTACTTCAATCTCTATGATATTTAAAGACAAATGAGGGTCAAAACTGGCTTCAGTTCATTTTAATTTCTGTGTTATTAAAATGTATGTGAGACCACCAAACCTCTGGAGAAAAGTAAAGTATCCCTTGATCAAAATCATAAGATAGCAATAGAGACATATAATGACTTCTGTCTCTTCATTCTTTTTATAGCTACTTGTGAAATGAATCATGAATTATTTAACAATATTATATCTTAACATCATGGTCTTTAACCCTTTGCACTCGCTTGCTTTTTTCTCGATTCCTTTATTGTAATGCTAACCGTGTCGAGTCACACTCGACATCCGAGTGCAAAAGGTTAAGAAATAAACTTTGATTTATTTCATCAAGATGCATAGGCTTGTCTATATTATGAAAGAGGTTATTTGAAAATTACTGTCAAAGGAAGACTATGGAATCTAAACACACATAGCTCATTAATATACAGACTTGGGTTTGAGTGACCATATGTCCTTTAAAACATAAAATGTATAAAATAAATATAATATTAACCCTTTGCACTTGTTTGCTTTTTTCTCGATTCCTTTATTCTAATGCTAACCGTGTCAAGTCACACTCGACATCCGAGTGCAAAAGGTTAAATTGTTAAATAGTAATGGAGATTATGTACTATTTTCATAATGGGTTATGCTATATTTGACATTGATATTATATTTTCATATATAATATTGCTATAATTGTTACATAATACTAAATATTTTAATATATACTTACATAGGTCTTAAAATTAACATCCCCATGGATTCCAATATAGAGAGAAAGTCAGTAATATATGACCTACCCAAACCTTTATGATGTGTATATGTATATAAATAAATTATACATAATATAAAACATACACAAAATTGGGGGATCTAAATTTGGAAAATTCAATTGTGATTAATGTTTTTAAGAATAAAACAATGTACATTTAGTTGAGAAAATGTCTCATGGCATTCCTGTATTCCTAAAACTTACCAGAAAATACAAACTAACACAACTTGACTAGCAGGCAGCCTAAAGTTTTGGAATGCAATTGAGAACTTCCTGCCTTCCTGCACACAAAAAAAGACTCTAGATGTTCTTTCAGGCCAATCATAGATGATACAATTTATCTCACCTCTTGCCACTCCTGCTAAAGTCCTTCTGGGACACATGGCCTTCACAGCCTGTTGACTCTGGAGTATGTAATGTAGTACTTCTCCCTCAAACAGCATTAAATTTCAAAAAGCAGCCTAGTGGTTCTCAACCTGTGGGTCGCAACCCACAGGTTGAGAACCTCTGCTGTAGAGCCTAGGACCATCGGAAAACACAGATATTGACTTCCGGGAAAGATGGCAGAGTAGACGGACCTGTCCTGCGACTTGTCCCGAAGCGGGTGGAGGGAGCAGCTGAAACGAGTGGAATTCAGCCCGAATTTGGTGAGGAGACACAGCTGGTGAGATAGTTTGCACCCGGGAAGGGCAGAAGTCTCTGAAAAAGGTAAAATCAAGGTTCTGGGCTGGAGACTCTGCCGAGCCTCTGTGGCCAGAGGAGCAGGGGGAGTCTACAGGGTGTCCGCTGCTTCCCTGAAGACAGGAAAAGCATCAGTCGGTAAAAGAAAAAAAAAAGGGGGGGGGGGGGGGACCGCAGGACTGCGGGAGGTAGGGGATTTTGGACCTTGGAGTCTAGATTTTGGATCTGAGCTGAGACAGCTCTGAAGGGCTAGCCGGATCGTGCAGTGCCGGCAAGAGGGGAGTTCACGGGAAGTGGTCCCTCCTCATGCAAGGGCCTGTGCCTTCTCCCACTGAACCTGGTTTGTGGGACCTTTTGGATACAGACACTTACCTGTGGCTGAGGTGCAGGGGAAGGTGTGGGCTTGTGGAGTCTGGGGAGAGTAGGCTGGTGGTCCAAGGGAGGTGGTGGTGGGTCCAGTGCTGAGTCACCTAGACCTCGTTGCCATTTTCTCCTCCCTCCAGTCTCCAGGCAACCAATATAGCCACACCCAGATCACACCTTGAGTAATACAAGGAATCTGAATACTCCCTGAGGACATAGGGCAGGCCTAAAGAGTAATCTTTAGCCCCAGAAACCAGAAACTGACAAACAGAACAGTACAGACAAATGGAATCATAAGCCAGCCAAAGTAAGACACCCCACTTTCCTTCACTTTTACTTTTATTATCCCTTTTTTCTTTCTTTTCTTTTTCTTTCTTTCTTTCTTCTCCTGTTTTGGTTTGTTGCTTTTTTAATTTTATTTCTGTTCACATTATTTTTCATCACTATTTTTTATTTGCTATTTTTAATTTTTATACCATTTTTGAAATCATTTTTTAATTTATTATTTTTTCTTCTCATTTGCTTTCGTCTCATCCACTTATTCCCTTTCTACTTCCTCAATCTAAATTGAGGTACTCCCCATATTCATCCAATTCTTAATCTTATTTTCACTATACAAGCTCAGCCTCTACAGATTCTGCCCTAATCCTCTTATTCCTTTGTCTTTTATCCCATATCTTTTTCACTCTCCTCCATAGAATTTGTGCTCTTTTCTCTACTCTATCTCTCTTTTCTCAGGTGGTCACTTATATTGGGGTTATTGGTGTTGTGAGTACGTTTGTGCTTAGTTCCCTCGGTGTTGTGTCTTGTTGAGGTGAATTTTATCCGGTCAGGCCAAGGGGCTTGAGAGCAAGCCACATAACCAGACACCTGGAGAGGAAACTCCATCCACGAAAGGGTCAACAACACCCCAGACGTAACTACAGAAGCAGGAAGAATGCGGCACTGAGGGAAAGAGCATGAGTGAGTGAGGGAGTAAAAGAGGAGTGTGTGGTCAGGTGGGGTATCTGTGTGTAAGTGAGTGAGTGAGGCACAGTTATATCCCACAGGACATTAAGAGGCAGGCTAATCAGGCTCGCCTAACTAGGCAGCTTCTGCTACCATTGCAATCAGTACCAGAAGGCCAGCTTATCCTAAGGGTCCTAGCCTTTTTGAAGGGGAGAGCTGCTGTAACTGGGTTCCCAACCTCAACTCCAACCAGAGTGCCCTCAGATAACACCTGGGACTCTACAGCCACCCCTGCCAGGGAAACACTACCTAGGCTGTGAACCCACAATCAACGAGGCTCCAGCTGTCCAGTGCGCAGGCTCCTGTGAGTTCGGAAGCAGGTTCCCCTCTGACAGGCCCAACACTTTAGCTCAGGGCACTACAACCACATGAACAGCAGACAAGCGAGCAGCCTGCTCCTGTACAAGGAGCAGCAGACCCGCAAACAACCCGCCACAGGCCTAAGAGCAGCAGCTTCACATGGTCTGCCCCTGTCCAAGGAGCGGCAGCTGTGGGAGTAGCCAGATCCACAGCAACCTCATAATCAGCCCACCCCCACCCAAGGAACAGCAGCTATACGAGCAGACTCCCCCACCAGCCAGAGGAGGCACAACTGATGCAAACAGCACCCACCAGAGGAACTGCTGCCAACTGAGAAGCAACTGCTACCATAACCGCCCAAGGAGCAACTGCAGCCAGAGAAGTTACTGCCACCCAAGGAGTAGCCCCTGCACAGCTAGACATCTAGATCAGTCAGTGAGACCAAAAATGGGTAAACAAAGTTACCCCCAAAGGAAAGAAAAGGAGGAAACACCTGAAAAGCAGCTAAGTGAAACAGAGGCATGCAATATGTCAGAAAAAGAATTCAGAATAAGGGTCATAGAGTTCACAAATCAGATGGAAGAAAAAATTAACACCTTATCCAAGAGTCAAGAAGAAATGGATGAAAAAATCAACAACTTATGTAAGAATCAAGAAGAAATGAAGAGTGATATAGCTGCAATAAAAAACACCATGGAAAGTTTCAACAGTAGACTAGGAGAAGTGGAGGACCAAATTAGTGAACTAGAAGTCAGGGAAGCAAAACACAGCCAAACTGAATTGTAATTGGAGAAAAAAATTAAATGACAGGAGGAGAGCCTAAGGGAGCTATGGGACAACATGAAATGAAACAACATATGAATAATAGGGGTGCCAGAACAACAGGAAGAAGAACAAGGGTTAGAAGAACTATTTGAAGAAATAATATCAGAAAACTTCCCTGATGTGGCAAAGAAAAAAGTCACACAAGCTCAGAGAGTCCCAAACAGGATGAACACGAAAAGACGCATGCCAAGACACATCATAATTACAATGGCAAATATTCAGGACAAAGAAAGAATCTTAAAGGCTGCAAGAGCGAGACAGAAAGTTACATACAAGGGAACTCCCATTAGATTATCAAATGATTTCTCAACAGAAACACATCAACCCAGACAAGAATGGACAGAAATCTACAAAGTGATGCAAACCAAGGGACTGAAACCAAAAATACTCTATCCAGCAAGGTTATCATTCAAAATTGAAGGGAAAATAAGGAGCTTCACAGACAAAAAAAATGCTAAGGGAGTTTAACACTACCAAGCCAGCAATGCAAGAAATTCTAAACGTACTGGTATAAAAAGAAGAGAGAAAAAGGTAAGAAGGAACATAGTCTCAAAAAATAAAAATGGCTACAAACAAGTACCTTTCAATAATAACTTTAAACATAAATGGACTAAATGCTCCAATCAAAAGACATCGAGTGGCTGAATGGATAAAAAAAACACGACCCATATATTTGCTGTCTACAAGAGACCCACCTCAGAAAAAAGAACTCACACAGATTGAAAGTTAAGGGATGGAAAAACATCTTTCAGGCAAATGGAAATGAAAAAAAGCTGGTGTAGCAGTACTTATTTCTGACAAAATAGACCTCAAAGTAAAGACCATAACAAAAGATAAGGAAGACCACTTCATAATAATAAAGGGATCGATACAACAAGAGGATATAACCCTGATAAACATATATGCACCCAATGCAGGATCACCCAAATACATAAACAAACTCCTGGAAGATATCAAGGGAGAGATCCACAACAATATAATCATAGTAGGAGACTTTAATACACCACTGACATCACTGGATAAATCCTCTAGACAAAAAATCAGCACAAAGAAACAGCCATTCTAAATGACTCACTAGATCAGCTGGACCTAATTGACATCTTCAGAGCATTTAACCCCAAAGCCATGGAATATACATTCTTCTCAAGTGCACATGGGATATTTTCAAAAATAGACCACATATTGGGTCACAAATAAAGTCTCCCCAAATTCAAAAAGATTGAAATCATATCAAGCATTTTCTCAGACCACAATGGCATAATATTAGAAATAAATTGCAATAAAAACATTCCAAAAAATTCAAATACTTGGAAACTGAATAGCATGCTATTAAACAATGATTGGGTTAATGATGAGATCAAAGAAGAAATTAAAAACAACCTGGAGACTAATGACAATAAAAACACAACAATGCAAATACTGTGGGACACAATGAAAGTAGTCCTGAGAGGAAAATTTATAGCTCTACAGGCCTACCTCAAAAAACAAGAAAAAATGGTAATAAATCATCTAACTCAACGACTCAAAGAATTAGAAAGAGAGCAACAAGAAAAGCCCACAGTGAGCAGAAGGAAGGAAATAATAAAGGTCACAGCAGAAATGAATGACATAGAGACCAAAAAAAAAAAATACAAAAGACCAATAAAACCAAGAGCTGGTTCTTTCAAAGGATAAACAAGATTGATGAACCTCTAGCCAGGCTCACCAAAAAGCAAAGAGAGAGGACCCAAATAAACAAAATCAGAAATGCAAGAGGAGAAATAACAACTGACCCCACAGAAATACAAAGGATTATTAAAAAATACTATGAGCTACTCTATTCTAACAAACTAGACAACCTGGAGGAAATGGACAGATTACTAGAAAAATACAACCTTCCAAAACTTACTCAGGAAGAAACTAAAAATCTCAATAGGCTGATAACTATGGAAGAAATTGAAGCAGTCATCAAAAAGTTTCCAGAAAACAAAAGCCTGGGTCCAGATGGCTTCACAGGGGAGTTTTACCGAACATTCAAGGAAGAACTAAAACCTATCCTCCTCAGACTATTCCAAAAAATTCAAGAGGAAGGAACACTTCCAAGCTCCTTCTAGGAAGCCAGCATCACCCTAATACCAAAACCAGATAAATATAACACAATGAAGGAGAATTACAGGCCAATATCCCTCATGAATATAGATGCCAAAATCCTCAACAAAATTCTAGCAAATCGAATCCAGCAGTACATCAAAAAGATCATACACCATGACCAAGTAGGATTTATCCTGAGGATGCAAGGATGGTACAATATTCGCAAATCAATAAACGTGATACATCACATAAAGAAATTGAGAGATAAAAATCACATAGTCATATCAATTGATGCAGAAAAATCATTTGACAAAATCCAACACCCTTTCATGATAAAAACTCTCAGCAAGGTAGGAATAGAAGGATCATACCTCAACATAATAAAGACCATATATGACAAACCCACAGCAAATATCATACTCATTAGTCAAAAACTAAAACCATTTCTCCTAAGAACAGGAAAAAGACAGGGATGCCCACTCTCACCACTCCTGTTCAACATAGTGCTGGAAATACTAGCCATTGCAATCAGACAAGAAGAAGAAATAAAAGGCATCCAAATTGGAAAAGAAGAAGTAAAACTGTCCTTATTTGCAGATGACATGATACTGCATATAGAAAACCCTAAAGATTCCATCAAAAAATTATTAGACTTAATAATGAATTTGGCAGAGTAGCAGGATACAAAATTAACGCCAAGAAATCTATGGTATTTCTATACACCAATAATGAACTTACAGAAAGAGAGACTATAAAAGCAATCCCATTTACCATCACAACAACAAAAAATAAGATACCTAGGAATAAACTTAACTAAGGAGGTAAAAGACCTTTACACGGAAAACTACACAACACTGAAAAAAGAGAGAGGAAGACATAAACAGATGGAAGAAAATACCATGTTCATGGATTGGTAGAATCAACATCATCAAAATGTCCATACTACCCAAAGCAATCTATAAATTCAATGCACTTCCCATTAAAATACCAATGGCATATTTCACAGACCTAGAACAAACTCTCCAAAATTTCATCTGGAATAAAACAAGACCCTGAATAGCTACAGCAATCCTGAGAAATAAGAACAAAGTAGGAGGCATCTCAATACCAGATATCAAGCTATATTACAAAGCCACTGTTCTCAAAACTGCCTGGTATTGGCACAAGAACAGATATATAGATCAATGGAATAGAATAGAGAACCCAGAAATCGATCCAAATTGTTATGCTCAATTAATATTTGACAAAGGAGGCATGAACATACAATGGAGTCAAGACAGTCTCTTCAATAAATGGTGTTGGGAAAATTGGACAGATACATGCAAAAAAATGAAACTAGACCACCAACTTACACCATACACAAAAATAAACTCAAAATGGATCAAGGATTTAAACATAAGATGGGAAACCATAAAAATACTAGAGGAATCTATAGGCAGAAAAATCTCTGACAAAATGTCAAAAGAACGTCTGCACTGATACTGCTCCAAGGGCAATGGAAGCTAAAGAGAAAATAAACAAATGGGACTACATCAAAATAAAAAGCTTTTGTTCACCAAAGGAAACCATCAATAAAACAACAAGAAAGCCCACTGCATGGGAGAACTTATTGCCAATGATATCAACGATAAGGGTTTAATCTCCAACATTTACAGGGAACTCATGCAGCTTAACAAAAAGAAGATAAACAACCCTATCAAAAAATGGGCAACTGATCTAAATAGACACTTTTCGAAAGAAGACAGAAGGAAGGACAAGAGACATATGAAAACCTGCTCAAAGTCACTAACCATCAGAGAGACGCAAATCAAAACAACAATGCGGTACCATCTCACACCTGTCAGGATAGCTATTATCAACAAGTCAACAAATGACTTGTGCTGGTGAGGATGTGGAGAAAAAGGGACCCTAGTGCACTGCTGGTGGGAATGCAGACTGGTGCAGCCACTGTGGTGAACAGTATGGAATTTCCTTAAAAAACTAAAAATAGAACTCCCATTTGACCCAGTGATCCCACTTCTAGGAATATATCCCAAGAAACTAGAAACATCAATCAGAAAGGATATATGCACTCCTATGTTCATAGCAGCATAATTCACCATAGCTAAGATTTGGAAACAGCCTAGGTGCCCATCAGCAGATGAGTGGATTAAAACATTGTGGTACATCTACACAATGGAATACTACGCTACAGTAAAAAAGAAGGAGCTCTTACCATTTGCAACAACATGGATGGAGATGGAGAACATTATGCTTATTGAAATAAGCCAGGCAGAGAAAGATAAATATCACATGATCTCACTCATTTGTGGAATATAGTCAACACCATAAACTGATAGAAAAAAAAAATAGATCCAGAGACAGAGAAACATCAATCAGAACGTCAAACCTCAGGGAAGAAATTGTGAGGAAACCAGAAACCCAAGAATGCCTGAGAATGCCTTTCTAGCCATGTTAGCAATCATCAGATGTACGGTAAGATTACCTGGGAAAAATGGGGAAGTATTTTGGACTTATGTTCCTGACCCTTCATGGGTGAGACCCCTTACAGTGGGCTGATCCCCTGACTAATGTAGTCACCAATAATATCCAGAAGGATCATGGGTGGGGCAAGAAAGTATAATTACACAGGGGTCTCCACCCAGCTTCCCTTTTGTATGACACAAAATCAAAACACTGCCCCTTTGTGTGTACAATTAAAGAGAGGTTTCTGGCTTGTTGGACACCAAAGAAAGGGTGTCACTACTATCACTACTTGCCCCCTGGAGAGGTGCAGAAAATGTAACTAAGACCTTGTCAATACAAAAAGAAATGAACAGCCAGTTTGAAAGGGAATTGCCATGGCCTAGAGCAAATAATACATGATATTATTCTACAATGTCATTAAAATTCTTCCCAGATTTGGATTACCCCCATTACCTATAATAGTACCTCACACCCTTGGGGATCAATAAAAAAAAATCATCTTTATGGTGCTTGGAGACAAAGGTATCACATCTCTTGATATTTTAGAATTACAACAGCATAATACATAATTATCCCAAGCAAACTTACAAACTAATTCTTTGAATGTCTGGCAGCAATTTAAAAAGTACATGTAAGGATTTAATACCTTCCATTGTGTAGAGGGCCTCCTGGGAAGGCACCTGAGCATTATATATTGGTCCCTCTTGCCATTTTGGCCAAGAGGGACCCTCTTCTCACAATCCAATTGCACACAGCTGTTGCCTGAGTTTTCTGTTCATGTTGAGATTGAAGCCTTGTGATGACTGGTACCATGGATCTGCCTCTTGCCCAGTGGGGCAAGCTGGGCCTTCCCTGGAGAAGAAACCCGGGTTCCCCAAGATAAGTGATCAGTGCTGGGGCCCTGCCAGCAGGCGGGGGATCCCAAGGCAGGTGCTGGGCGTGGAGGCCACAGGGACATAAGGTACCAAGGAGACAGAAATGAACCTCACATCACCCTGCTTGGCCCCGGAGGATGGCTGGTTAGCCAGAGATGGGTAAGATTCCTCAGGGAAGGAACAACCTAAGACATGCACAGTCGCAGAGGGGCCATCAGGAGAGAACTTGGGGGTCAACAGAGGTGGGGCACAGAACCTCACCCCCCTAACTTAGCAGGGGCTTGAACCCTCACCCCTTCTGAAGGAAGTCTCCTGCCCCAATGGCTGCTTAACGTCCCATGCCCAGCTCAAATCAGGACCCAGGTAACAGACAGAGACTTGGCCGACAGTAGCTGCCCTCTCACTGCAACAAGAATTGTTTGAGTTGTCTTGAACCCATGGTGAGGGGAAGTGGGTTTTTGATATCTAAACCCAGCCTAGCACCAGGAATGCTCAGGGCCTACTCAAGAAGGCAAATAATCCTTTCCACTAATATTTACAGGGTAAAATAAGATTGTTGTTAGAGTAATAAATTTGACAGTGAAATAGTAGTCAAGTTTTCAGGCTAATTTAAATTGGCTAATTGAAGCAAGCAAATATTCTAGAAAAATTAATAGTACTGGACAAAAAAAAAAACAGTTCCTAAAGTGTTAACTAAAATTTTTATTGGTAGTTCATCTCATGATAAAATTGCATAACAGGTAATGAACCTAAAGCAGTCATATTATAGTGCAAAAAATAAAATTTAAAAGCTATCAAGACTACTTTAAAAATTTTTCAAAAGTCTCCTAATATTTAAATCAAAAAAAGGGGGGATAGTAGAAGAATATCATGTAAGGAAAAATATCCTATAAGTAAATTACATCTAGAAAATTTTTACTTTAGAAAAATAATTGTAATGCTAAAAGCAAGACACCCATGAAAAACACACATGGTGTCAAAACAAGCCAGAGGAAAATCATTTGGGCAAAAAATGAAAAAGGATCCCAAGGCAAATTTATAGGAAATATTCCTTTATTAACTTTTGGTCAGGAATATGTTTGTATATTTTCAGAAAACAACTCCGAGACCATGTGGATTCCGGCAACATAGAGGAATCGACAGGACTACTCCAGACATGAAGACAGAAAAGAAGCAGTCCAGAGATGGAAGATGCTGACGTCACCTTGCCATACTAGCAGTCAGCAGCTGTGCATCACTGCAGGTTGCCCAGGACCAAACCAGAGAGGGTTGGACCTGCATTACCACCATTTGTCCACCATCCAGAACTGAAATATCATTGCTGACATGTGCACATAAGGAACTGTTGGACATTGAAATTGGGTCGCAAAAGAACTGTTGGCCCAGAAAGAAACTCACTACAGGCTGATTCATTTGCCTTTCAGCATAACCATGATTGCTTGTCTTATTTTTGGTTCTTTTAAGTGTATTTCTTAAATACACTTGATCTCACTCATCTAGGGGAAATGATGAACAACATAGACTGATGAACAAGAACAGACCCAGAAACAAGGAGGAATGGATCAGACTGTAGGGCTTCAGAGGGAGGGTAGGGGAAAGTGGGGACATAGGGGAGAGATCAACCAAAGGACTTGTGTGCATGCATATGAGCCTAACCATTAGTTAAGGACAACAGGGGAGTGGGGGCATGTGTGGGGAGGGGTGTGGGATGGGAATGGGGGGATGAGGACAAATATGTGATACCTTAATCAATAAAGAAATTTAAAAAAATAAATAAATAAAATAAAAATTAAAAAAAAGGAAAACACAGATATTTACATTACGGTTTATTAACAGTAGCAAAATTACAGTTATGAAGTAGCAACGAAAATAATTTTATGGTTGGGGGGTCACCATAACATGAGGAACTGTATTAAAGGGTCGCGGCATTAGAAAGGTTGAGAACTACTGAGATAGAGAAACAGCACCAATAGGACGAGAGAGAGAGAAAGGAGAGAGAGAGAGAGAGATCATAAGGAACTGGCTCATATGATAATGGAGGCTGACCAGTCCCAAGATCTTCATGGTGAGTTGGCAAGCTGGAGACCCAGGGGAGCCAATGCTGTTTTTCTAGTCTGCAGGCCCTCAGGAAGGAAAAATTATCTCTTGTTTAAGGGAGGTCAGACTTTTTGTTCTATTCAAACCTTCAACTGATTGGATCAGGAACACCCACATGAGAAAGGGCATTCTGTTTTACAAAGTCTTCCAATTCAAATTTTAATCTCATCCAAAACACACTCATGAAAATACCTGGAGTAATTTTGACCAAATATCTGAGCACACCATGGACCAGTCAGATTGACACATAAACTTAATCATCATTCCTGGTTCTGCTTCTACCTAGAAATTAAATCTTGCCATAATCTTAACCTCTAAAGGTCATTTCATTACCTGAAAATAAATAAATTTAGTAATGTTAACTTTAAAATCTTTATTAGTTTTTAAAAAATGTATTTTCATGCAGGTATAGATATTTTAATAATATTCATTTAAGATCTCCTGGAATCAAATAAATAAGAGAATCAGTGCCACTTGGTCTATACAAATATCATTTCTATATCAGAAATACAGATGTCTATTCTTTTATTGGTCTTTCACTTTATTTTAATGTGTGCAATCTAAAGAAACATTTAAATAAATTTTCAAAAATTAAACCAGGATACCTTTGGTATATTGGGGGTAATGTAATAGGAAAAGTTCAGTAAGAATAAGAAAATATCTTTGTATACAAATGAACCTGTACAGTATTTCAACTCTTATTTTTCTCCCTCCTTCGTCTTGCAGAGAATCTTATTATCAGGGGAAATCCTAGCAATTGACACATTTATAAAAATTGAAACACAGAAAAACTTGCAAATAAAGAGTATAACTGTGGTGATAATAACCACACAAAAAAAGGTCCTTAAGGTAGTATGAGAGATAATGGACACTGTGCACCCCATTCACATCTGAACCAGTAATGTGTGCCTGTAGTTGCTCATATTAAAAGGAGAAAATGATGACACAAGTCTCAGGATATTTTGATAATTACATATTTAAACAATATTTGCTCTTAGCATGAACTTAGGAATCATTTTCCAAATTCTTTGTGTTTTTTTTTCTCATCAGTAATTTTTTCTGAGTATGTCCCAAACATACATTTATTTATTTACAGATATTACATAATAGAGAGAATAATCAGAATATATTTAAAGAGAATGAAATTAAAATAGATTATATTTGTAATTTCAGCTTTTTCTTTTTATCTCTAATGGAGTATCTTTCACAAACACATGAATAGTACATACATCTACATTTATATAAGTTTATGCAGAAGATCTCTTTGTAAAGATTGACTGGTAAGATAAAGGAGGTGATGGGACAGGAGCCATTTGGAAATATTTATTTTCACAAAGAATTGATTATAATTAAATTGTAATGAGAAGTATTCAGTAAAAAAGGAAGAAATTAAAGGGAAATTGTCAACAAGAATACAAGTCCTTGAAAATTCTTTGCATAGTGGAATAAGGGGCAGGCATATAACTATAAGTAGGAGAAATGAGTTACTAACTACTTACTAAGGTGATGACTTGGGCCAGCTTCACTTCCTGCTTCCCTTGGATAAGCATGCCCACCTTGGATAAGGTGTGAAGGCTGTAAAGTGAAAGAACCTCAGAATGACCCCTGGAAAGCTTAAAAAAATTTAATTAGACTGTGTTCCAATGGTTCCCAAAAAAAAAACACACAACCAGAACCTAAACGTAAGGACCACTGGGTTATTTTTACAATCATTCTTTTTGAGTTAAAAGAATAAAAATTCTTTAAATCAGTACATTATATTTAGAACACTTGATGAGCTGCCAAACATTTAACAGCCATGCATAAATGCATACACATATGCTGAATCTATAATGCTTTTTAAAAATGCTAGCTCTCTAATAGTGCAGGAGGAAACAAACCGGTTGCTACTTGGCCTTCATTTGCTTTTGTCATTGGGAAAAAGTGTTTGTGGGAGCATATGTACATGAACTAGAGGTTTATGAGTATGTGACAGGACATATCTCTTTTATTGTCACAAAACTTCTGTTTGTTAGCTGCTAGGCAGGCTGATTTGGTACTGGGTAGGACAAAGCCCCATGGGTTCAGAATCATGAGCACTTTAGTAAGAGCCCTTTCCACTGTTCTCCCACAGCCTTGCATACTGATATTTGCTCCTCCTTAAAACTGATTTAGCCAGCCAGCATAGCTCGGTGGTTGAGCATCAATCTATGAACCAGTATCTCACACTTTGATTCCTGGTCTGGGCACAAGCCCAGGTTGCAGGCTCAATCCCTAATGTGGGGCATGCAGGAGGCAGCCAGTCAATGAGTATATCTCATCATTGATGTTTCTTTCTCTCTCTCCCTCTCCCTTCTTCTCTGAAATCAATCAATCCTATATAATAAAAGCCTAATATGCTAAGTGTCTGACCATTAAGGGGCAGACAGTCAGCTGGTTGACCAGTCGCTATGATGTGCACTGACCATCAGGGGGCAGAAGCTCTGACTGGTAGGTTAGCTTGCTGCTGGGGTCTGGCTGATCAGGACTGGGTGAGATGGGCTGGACATGCCCTGGATGAATCTGTGCACCAGGCCAGTTTCGGCCCGATCCCCATAGGCCAGGCCGAGGGACCCCACTGGTGCACAGATCCATGCACCGGGCCTCTAGTGTATGACTATATATATATATATTTATTTAAAAACTGATTTATTAGAGATCTATGCAATGGTGGATCCATAAAGTGCAGTTCAACTCTTTAGGGGAGGCTGGATGCAGATTTTTAAAACTTTTATTTTTATTGAATTCATTTGGGTGACATTGGTTAATGAAATTATGTAGGTTTCAGGGGTACAATTTTATAATACAATCATCTGATAATATATTGTTTTCACGATCCCAAGTCCAATTTCTTTCCATCACCATTTATCCCCCCTTTACCCTCTCCTAC
Source organism: Ia io (assembly GCA_025583905.1). Lineage (NCBI taxonomy): Eukaryota > Metazoa > Chordata > Mammalia > Chiroptera > Vespertilionidae > Ia > Ia io. The sequence continues at coordinate 89,895,669 of JAJQQW010000002.1, read as the reverse complement.
CTCTTCCCACCCCACCCCCTTTCCCCTGGTTATCACCATACAGTTGTTTGTTAATGAAGTTTTCTTTTTAATCTCTTCAACTTTTTCACCCTGCCCCCCTTCTCCTCCCTTATGACAGCTGTCAATCTGTTCTCTGTATCTATGAGTCTAATTTTATTTTGTTTGTTAGATAAATTTACACAGTGGAATACCACTCTACCATAATAAAGAAGGAAATCATATCTTTTGCAACAGCATGCATGGACCTGGAGAGTATTATACTAAGTAAAATAAATCAGTCAGAGAAAGACAAATACCATATGATTTCACTTATATGTAGAATCTAATAAGCAAAATAAACTAACAAGCAAAATAGAAATATTTCAACTCTGTCATGTAGTAATGAAGAATTAAATCAAGAGAAGTCAAGTGCATTGCAAAAGATCACATATTAAGTGATTGATTGAACCAAGAATAAACTGTAAACTCCATGGTTTCTGATTCAGTTTGCTCAATAAACCTCCTTAAATTTTGTTAACAAACTAGAGGCTTGGTGCATGAATCCATGAACAGGTAGGGTCCAGCCAGCTCACCCCAATTGGGGCCAATCAGGCCGGGCTGGCCAGGGGGAGGGTACAAGGGAGGTTGGCCAGCTGGCCCCATCCTTTGATCGAACTCCCAGTCAAACTCCCCATTGAGGGGATAATTTGCGTATTAGCCTTTTATTATATAGGACTAGAGGCCCCGTTCACGAATTCATGCATGGGTGGGGTTTCTTGGCCTGGCCGGTGATCAGGGCTAATTGGGGCCATCTAGCTCAGTCCCGATCAGGGCCAGCAGCCAATTTCCTGTGGCCACTTCCCTTCCCCCCCGCTTGCCTGCCCGGGCCAGGCCTGTAGCAGGGTGGAGGGGCTTTGAGAGGTTGGTTGGCAGGGGGAGGGGCCACAGCAGGTTGGCTGTGGGACCATACTGACCGCCAGGGGCAGCATCTGCATTGAGCATCTGCCCCCTGATGGTCAGTGCGCATCATAGTGACTGGTCAACTGGTTGTCCTGGCCGTTCGGTCACTTACTAGTAGGCTTCTATATATATATATATATACTAGAGGCCCAGTGCATGAAATTCATGCTTGGGGGGGTCCCCTCAGCCCAGCCTGCACCCTCTCCAATCTGGGACCCCTCGGGGGATGTCTGACTGCCAATTAAGGCCCAATACTGGGGATCAAGCCTAAACTGGCAGTCGGACATCCCTCTCACAATCTGGGACCACTGGCTCCTAACCACTCACCTGCCTGCCTGCCTGATTGCCCCTAACTTCCCCCCCTGCTGGCCTGGTCACCCCAACTGCCCCCCCACTGGCCTGGTCACCCCCTAACTGCTTCCCTGTTGGCCTGGTTTCCCCTAACTGCCCCCCCACTGGCCTGGTTGCCCCTTACTGCCCCTCCCTGCCAGCCTGGTCACCTCCATATGTCCCCCCCACAAGCCTGGTCACCCCCAACTGCCCCCCTTATGGGCCTGGTTGCCCCATGCATCCTGCTGTTCAGTCGTTTGGTCATCCCTCACTAATCCCCCTGCTGGCCTGGTTGCCCTATGCAGCCTGATGCTTGGTCGTTTGGCTGCCCCTCACTAACCCCCCTGCCAGCCTCGTCTCCCCATGCAGCCTGCTTGTTCAGTCATTTGGTCACCCCTCACTAACCCCCTGCCGGCCTAGTCACCCCACACAGCCTGTTTGGTTGTCCGTTCGGTTGAGATGGTCACTTAGGCTTTTATATATATAGATATATTTCTGCCCACTGATAAAGAGACACACCAGACCAGGAAGCACATTTTAGATCTTGAAGAGTGATTCTCAAAGTTTCAATGCATATAAATCATCTGCTGGGCTTCAAGATTCTATACTACTTCCATTGTTGTTCATTGTAAACCAACTTTTGAGTACCAAAAGTTAGGACAAAATTGCCAGTCCCTTTGGTCATATTTACTCATAATGGGACCCTTTTTTGTGCACATAGAAATGTGTGTGTAAAAAATATATATATATAAATAATATCTCATGATACATAAGCTTAAAGAGCTTAAAGAGAGCCCTAAACCTGCTACATCTACATTTTAAAAAGTTCTTTTTCATTTTACTTTTATATTTCAACTAGAGGCCTGGTGCATGAAATTCATGCATCAGGGGGGTCCCTCTGCCTGGCATGCACTCTCTCCAATCTGGGATCCCTCTCGCAATCCAGAATCACTGGCTCCTAACTGCTCAACTGCCTGCCTGCCTGCCTGATGCCCCTAACTGCTCCCCTGCCGGCCTGATCACCCCTAACTGCTCCCCTGAAGGCCTGATTGTCCTAACTGCTCTCCCCTGCTGGCCTGACCCCCCTAACTGCCTAACTGCTCTTCCCTGCTGACCTGATCCCATTACTTCCTAACTGCCGCCTTCTCCCTTCTGCCTTTCTCCTGTGGTGCCTTCTCCCATGGCCTCTGCAAAAGGGACCTTGGCACTGGACCAGCCCTCACAGCTGCCATGGCTGCTAGCCCTCAGCCCTGCAGCAGCTGTGGCTTTGTCTAGAAGGACGTCCAAAAGGACGTCCAATCTAATTAGCATATTACCCTTTTATTAGTATAGATAGGAAGTACAGTACTGTCAATTAATTATGGAGCAGGAAGTATCATTCTGAAACATATCATGGATGCCTTAAAAAAGGTCACACTAAGTGTTAATATACTTGAAGGAACTCAGAAGCTTTTTGTTTGTTTTACTTTACTTTGCAGCTTAAATATGCTAAATGATAAAAAATACCAACAGACAATAATTATTTTATTTATTTATTTATCTTTATTGTTGAAAGTATTTCTTGAAGACTGATTTGCTACCTTAGACTTCAGCTTTTAAAGTTTCTGTATCCTTGATGTTAGAAAGAATTCAAACTATAAAAAAGGAGGTGTGCTGGCTAAAAAATGATTCCTGTGTTATCCCACCCAGATCCAAAGGCAAGGGACACAGCTTGCAAAGAAAACAGTTTGACTTTAAAGTTAGATTACTGACTCGTAATTATTCTTGTGATCTGGAAGAGGTCAAGAACAGCAGGTCCTATTGAGCAACTCCGAATTAATAGCCACTAATTAACCACATCCTCTTTTTCTAACCTATACTGTTCTTTCAACATTCCTTTACCTCAACACTTTTCATGAAGCTTATTAGAGAATCTGATAGGCTTCTTTTCACTGTGGTATTTTAAGTTCTGCATATACACTCCTTCCTCAGGACAGCTGCATCTGGGGAGATTTTACAAATACCTGACACTTAGAGACTCCCCTCCAGATCAATTCAATCAGAATTTCTAAGGTCAGTCCTAGGCACTGGCATTTTCAAAAACTCCCTAGATGATGCTAATGCTCAGTGAAAGCATGTAATCACTATTAAAAGAAGACAAACAGAAGGGGTACTGGTTAGCACATTAATGGAAATTGGGTTTCAACAACATGTGCTGTGGACCAACCAGTGGCCATGGTTGCTCAGAAGCCCTATCGGGAGCATGGTGTTGGCTGCATGTAAAGAGATGGAGTAGGAGCATAAATTCTATGTATTTATCACACTTGGCTCATGATGGAACACCAACATATGAGAGAGATTTTTCAGAAGAAAGCCTTCTGAATAGACTTTCTAGTATAGCATGCAGGCTAACTACCAAGGGAAGGAAAGGAGGTAAGCTCTGAGATGTATAATTTATCACCTGCACTCTCACCTCTTGCTAGCACTTCATCTGCCACACCCCAAGCAAAGAAAATTAGCCTGGTTTGCCCACCTCTGACCTTTCTCTTCCCCAGTACTTTCTTCCCAGAACTAATTGTAAGCAGATGGAAGAGGTAGATAAAATAAAAGGCAGCATCACCAGCCTCACCACCTTGGAAAATTTCCTAGAAACAGCACCTAAACTGATACTGTGGGCTTCCATTTGGTTACCAGCTCTTCTGATCTAGACTGAGAGTGTGAAATCATCCTTGGTCCTTACACTCAAGATCCTACTCCTGTAACCTGCATAGCTTCTCAGTTACCTCAAAGAGGAAAGCCCTGCATTGTCCATCCCATCTGTCATGGCAGTGGAAGCAGACCCCTCTGGTCCGTCCCGCTAATGAGGAGGAAGGTTCATAGTTCTAGGACTCAGACTCTTTGTCTACCTGTTTCATTCTAAGCAACTGCACTTTCCCAGGTGCTAACCAAGACATCATCTGAGTACAAATTTGTGCAATATCATTCAAAAGTCTCAAACAGGACCCCTCTGGAATTTCTTATTCTCTTGCCACTAACCCTGGGCCTTTAAACATGAGTGGCATTGTGTGCCATAGCTTCATTCTTCATGAAATTGCTCAGAAGAGATGGTCCAGCTGATCTCTAAGAAACTCACCCAACCTATTGAAGGGTGGCAAAAGGCTATTTTAGTTACTCCTCACTTATCCCCCTGAGGCTCATATTTTGAAAGTGAAATATTAAAATGTATACATGCACACAAGCACTGAAACAGCACAACACAAATAATTCAGTATTTACTTTTCATACAGTTGTAATAGAATCTAATCTAATTAGAACCTTATTAGATAATCTTCAAAACCCCAAGACTTTGGTCATTGATATTATTTCTTCTTCCAAAGTCACAACCCAAAAAGATTTTACTTATTTATCAGTTATTTGGATATGTTTTTCCTTAGTTTCATGGTTGGATCCTCACCTGTCTAGAGTTATACTGGTGGTGATTTAGAAATTGTTACACTTTTTATTTTATTTTTTCTCTAATGGGTAGGTACCATTTTGTTTTAGTTTTACATTATTGCAATAAATTTGATTTCTGCAATCTTTCATTTGAATATGCAATTAGCTTTTCTTCTTTAAGAACATTAAATATTAGGTCAAGCTATTATTTCTCTAATTTAAAAGCAAATCTATCTATTTGTAATACATTAATTATTTATAAATTTTGAAATGACTTTTGTTTCTTTAAAAGTATATGTCTATCTACGCAATAGAAAAATTATATTTCAAGCAAACATATATATAAACCATTTGCTGAAATAAAAACTATTTTTTCTGAATTTTCTGAGAGTACCTTGGTCAAGTTGTTTTTTGATTTCTGCTAGAGATACTCAAAAATAATTTTCTGTTCTTTGTCAGTGTCTCATATGCATGTTTAGTTAAGAAGTACTTCCCATATAGAGCACCAAGCACTTTTGCATCTGAAAATTAGACATCTCTGCAAAAGCACACACTACCAATAGCACAAATTACTGGCAGTTCAAACAGACAATCAGAGTGCAATGAAGTAATCATAACTAGCTCTTGGTGATATAACTTAAAATATACTACTACTAAGATGGGATAATAGTGAAATACTAAATGATCAATCTTATCACATTTCTTTCTTAGTATCAATAATTTATCAATGATTCCTAGCCAGTTTTCTCAGAGCATTGGCCTTTAGACTGAGGGGTCACAGGTTAGATTCCCTAGATTCCCAGGCAAGGGCACATACGTGGTGTAGGTTCTCCAGCCCCCGTTGCAGGAGGCAACCAATTGACGTATGTGTGTGTCTCTCCTTCCCTTCCACTCTTTCTGGAAATCAATGGAAAAAATATCCTGGGGTGAGAATTAAAAAATATATATAGAATTTACCAATGAAAGGTAAGTAATAAAATATATGTTCAATGGTTTGAAAAAATGATTAATTTCTTCTTTCTAATAGCCATTTGTTATGAATAGAAAGTGGAAGATAATCCTGAATCATTTATATGAGCTTATGTAATATACCATATAATTTTAGTCCATGTTACTTCTTAATTATTCTTGTTTTAGATAAAAAAAATAAACAGAGTGAGAACATCTTCAGAAAATTGGAAATGTTATAGATAGTAATGAAGTGACTATTGTAGAAGTTTGAATATTCTTGCCGAGAATATTCAGGCAATTAGACTGCTATGAAGCACTTGAGATTAGACAATATGCAAAACATTACTCTCAAACTTTGAAGATCTTTTATGATAGCTGTATTCTCTAAAGCTGTACTCAGTACTTGTAAGGCCTCCAGTAGAAACATCTGCACCATCGTGCATTACGAATGAGAAATTCAGAGAGCTCCTGTGCAGAAAACTTTGAAAGACACGTACATAGAGACAACTTATGAATTTTTCTCATCTCTTGGATTATGGCTTTAGTGATTTCTAAATGCCTGGTCTCTGTCCTTGAACTATTGTAAAGTTGTTATCTACATATTTATTTATTTAGGCTCAGCTGGAGCAATCTAATATCTTTTCTTCTGTCATTGCATTTACCTAATCTATCTTGATTTCCTTTTATTAGTTGTTCCCAGCCACAAAATTCACCTTATATTAGTTTATATTTGCTCTAAGTTCAGAATATATTGGATTCTACAATTTTTACTATCCTTGTTTTGCTTCCTTGAAAAATCTCCATGCAACAATAATAATGGCATTTATAGATTTGATTCCATATATAGGTCTCATAAAATCAATATTATAAATGATTTTAAAATTTTAATACAATAGAGGAAAAGAATAGCTTGAGAAATTAGCTGGATTTTAAATAAATATAATAATAATTTATAATGTTTATCATTATCACTTTTATTGCTAGGTTAGCAGACAATGTTGAATTATTTTGAATGTTATCTTACTTTTAATCCTCATAATAATGATATAGTACTATTTTTGTACATATTATTGATGAAGAAAATAATCTCTCTAAACATAATATATATATATACTATATTATTGTGTATTTATATAATATGTACATATTCTCATGTATCCTATTAAAATCATTTTCACCCACATAAAATTAGTTAATAAAATTAGTTACTCTCTAGTTAGACTGATCAAGAGCAAATACACAAATTACCAATATAAGAAGTTATAGTGGAAATATCAGAACCTACAGGCATTTGTGTAATATTAAGAAAATATTATGAACACATTTCTGCCAATTAATTTAGAACAATGCAATAGCCACATTCTTTGAAATACACAAACACATTTAAAGAACAAACAATCTGGATAGTCATTTGTATATGACAGAAATTGTAATTGAAAACCTTCTTACAAAGAAAATCTCATGACAAGATGTGTTTGTTTGTTTTGTTTTTTAATTTATTTTAAAAGTTGAGAATATTACAAATGTCCCCTATTCTCCCCTCCTTGCTCCCCACCGGGCTCCCGCCCCACCCCAGGCCCTCACTTCACCACTGTGTGTGTCCATGGGCTATGCATGAATGTAATTAACCAAAGAACTTACATGACCAGGAATTTTTACTGGAATGTTCTGTAAAATATTTAAGAGGGGAAAAATCCTATTTAAACTCTTCCAAAAGATAGAAGAAGAGGCTAGACTTATTTGATGAGAACAAAATTGCCCTTTTCATACCAGTTATAAAAGATAATAAAACTGTGGACCAATATCCTTCATGAACAAAGATGTATATTTCCTTGAATAAATATGAAAAAATCAGATTTAGTCATATACAAAAAGAATGATATATCATGACTAAGTGGAGTTTAGGTTGGGAATGCATAGTTTGGTTTATCATTTTTAAATCAATTAATATAATTCTTCATATTAACAAACTAATGAAAAAGTTATATAATAATCTCAATAGTGCAAAAAATATTTGACAAAATTTGACATTCATTTTTGATAGAAATCTACATAAAACTAAAATGGATGGGAACTTTCTAAACCTTAAAAGTATCTACAAAAGCCCTATCTGGTTTGTCTTAGCGAATAGAGCATCAGCCTGTGGACCAAAGGGTCCCGGGTTTCATTCTGGTCAACGGTATGAACCTCCCCAGCTTCTCCTAGGCCCGGGACCTGGTCAGGGCACAGTTAAGAGGCAACCAATGTATGTGTTTCTTTCTCTTCGATGTTTCTCTCTGTCTTCTCTCTCTTTTCCAATATCTCTAAATGTCAATGGGAAACTATCCTCGGGTGAGGATTAAAATAATAATAACAAATAAATAAATGTATCTACAATTAAAAAGAAATATCATATTTTAAGTCAAGCATAAGTTTAGGACATTTACTCTCTTTTTTTAATTTTTATTTAATAAGTACCAAATGTCTTAGCCAGAATGATAAGGTGGAAAAATGTAAAGAAAATGTATGCATATTAGAAGAAAGAAGTAAAACATGTTTTGATTCATAGCAAAATAACGGTGTACATAGAACATTCTAACTTTTTTACCAAAAAAGAGATGCTACAACTAATATTTAAAAAGGTTACAAGATTAATATACGGGGGGGAGGGAAAGTAGGTTTAGAGTTGTTTGTTTGGAAAATAATATAATAATCCTCTCTAATAAAATGGTAATATGCAAATTAACCATCACTCTGCTACATAAGCCACGCCCACCAGCCAGGCCACGCCCACCATCCAATCAGAGCGAGCATGCAAATTAACCCAAACCAAGATGGCTACAACCACAGAGAGCAAGGTTTCCTAGGTAACAGAGGAAGCCAAGCTTTCCATAGCCATTGCAGGCCTAAGCCTCCACTCAAGCTACAAAGTTTCAATTATAGAAGGTAAACAAATTCAAACAAATGGCGGCAGATTGGAGCTTGAGAGAGCAGGCCAGGGTTGCCACCGGCAACAGGGGAAGCAAAGCTTTCCGCACATCCTGGCCAGGCCCACCCGCTTAAGGCAACAAAGTTTCAATTGTAGAAGGTGAATTAACTGCCACAGAAATGGCTGCCACCCCAGAGGGAACAGCAGGCTTGGCTCCGCTCCAGGCTACAAAGTTTCAATTGTAGAAGGAAAATAAATTCCAGATACCAGGGCCTCCACTTGGGTCGCCAAGAGGTGTGGCCGGCCTGCAAACCACCACAGGCCCCTCGCTCAGGCCACCCCACACCCTAAGGGAACCCCACCCTGATCCAGGACACCCTTCAGGGCAAACCAGCTGGCTCTCACCTGTGCACCAGGCCTCTATCCTATCTAATAAAAGAGTAATATGCATATTGACCATCACTGCAACACACAATATGTCTGCCCCCATGTGGTCAAAGATCCTGCCCCATGTGGACACAAGATGGCCACCACAAGATGGCCAGCAGGAGAGGGCAGTTGGGAGGCACCCGGCCTGCAAGGGAGGGCAGTTGAGAGGGACCAGGCTTGCAAGGGAGGGCAGTTGGAGGTGATCAACCCTGCAGGAGAGGGCAGTTAGGGGTGACCAGGCCGGCAGAGGAGGGAAGTTGTGGGCAAACAGGCTGTCAGGGGAGCAGTTAAGCATCAACCAGGCTGGCAGCAGAGTGGTTAGGGGGTGATCAGGCTGGCAGGCAGAAGCGGTTAGGGGCAATCAGGAAGGCAGGCAGGCAAGCAGTTGGGAGCCAGCAGTCCTGGGGGATCAGGCCTAAATGGGCATTCGGACATCCCTCCAGGAGTCCCAGATTGGAGAGGGTACAGGCTGGGCTGAGGGACAACCCCCCTCCGTGCACGAATTTTGTGCACCGGGCTTCTAGTTAATAAATAATAATGCAATAATAAACTCTGTTTTGTGTACTTATAACTGTAAACATACATTTTTGCCACCCTGTACAAAAACTAACTATATTTCTATACAAAGAAAATTGTAGCCTGGCTGGCCAGTGTGGCTCAGTGGTTGAATGTCAACCTATGAACCTGGAGATCAAGGTTCCATTTCCAGCCAGTGCACATGCCCAGGTTCTGGGCTTAATCCCCAGTAGGTGGCATGCAGGAGGCAGCCAATAGATAATTCTCATCATGGAGGTTTTTATCTCTCTCTCTCTTCCTTTCCATCTCTCTCTAAAATCAATAAAAAACATATTTTACAAAATAGAAAATTGCAGAGAATTGTTGTAAGAAATTATAAAGGATCTAAATACATGTGCAAATATACCATGATTTTAAGGGATTCTTTCCAAATAGATATACAAACCAATGCATTTCCAATAAATGTCCCAATGGAAATTGTCATCCTGCATCTAAAGTATTTACAGAAATGCAGATGACATATAGTTGCCAAAATAATGTTGCAAAAGAAAAAAAAGAAGTTGGATTTTGAGGCTTACTATAAAACTACACTATTCAAGGCAGTCTATGACTTGGCATAGGAACAAACATATAGGTTAATGAAATAGAATAGTGTCAGTTGACTTTGGACAATCATGCTAAATTTTTCAGTAGTAATAGTGTGATCTTTTTAAGAAATGGAATGGGAAACAATAAAATATCTATTTTTATATCTACCCTCATCATTTTCTCATACTGTATACAAATTATTAAAAAAATTTCCATGTAGTAGCTCTTTCCATATTCCAGAACATTTCTGAGAGAAACCAGTTCTATTAGCTTGATTATAGCAAATACAACACATTACATATTTCTACAAAATTGTTTTTCTTGATCTTGTCTGTTTAATAGAACTAATCTTGATATTTTTATAGAAATTGAAAATAACTTGTTCTCAGATGGCTGTAGTAGTGGGTCATATGGAAAATATCAAGGAATATTTGGGTAAACTGTTGAAACATATAACACAATTGTAAACACAGTTTGGGGATTGATGGAATTTCTGAAATCCATTTATGTATCTAATTTCAGTTCAGTACATTTGCTATAGTTTAATTCTCTACTTTTTAAGTGCTCTACTTTTTGTCATGCTATCTAATTTTACCAATAATTATGCTTCACTATTCTCACTGGTATTAGAATATTAATGTTTCTAAGGTACAGTTAAAATCCATGCTGAATAACTATTTACTCAAAAAGTCATTAGGCTAAAACTCATCCAAACTAATAAGCCACTTAATAAGTATATCATAAAATAGATCCCAGAATCACAGGGAAAACTACTGAGCAACCTGAATTGTGGGATGGGGTCAGGAGAATACGTTATTTTAGTCTTCATAATGTGTTACACAAAAACAAGAAGGCTGGGATTATATAAAATCTTGTTTTATTAGAGAATGTATTTATTTCAATAATGTCTCATTGAAACCAAATTATTTGAATTCCCTAGGGATATTCTTGATATATGAATTTTTCTATTGCCATCAAGATGGAGTTTAAATTCATTCATTTTATCAAGAATCTGCCATACGGTAGATCATGTGTTTAGGCTGCAAATATGAAGATGAATGAAAAACAAAATTAGAGTTCCTGCTCTCAAAAAACTTGCAATAACTGGAGCAAAATATACCTTTGAGTAAGAGGAAATGATTTGGTTAGTTAAATGGGGAACACTGGGGAAAGACTTTCTTAAGGAAATAATCTCAAAAGTGGGCTTTGAAGAGAGATTGTGTTGTTTTTTCCTTGAAAAATATTAGGGTAAGGTCATCTGAGCCTAATGTTACTGATTTGCTGAAAACAACTGGTAACTGAGTTCCCACCCATCCTTTTAACTGCAAACTATGGCACATAGAAGTCACTGTAATGTCATTATGAAGCTTGTTACCATGAATTAATTAACTAATTTGCATTATACAGCCTCCTATGTAAGAGAAAGCTTGTTGTTCTTAAAGTACATGACAATTATGTGTAGGATTTCTGCTGTGGAAGACAAGTGTTACAAAAAGGCTTAAAGGTGTAAATTGTTTTATTATAATTGAATCATTATATAAAGAAAAGATTAAATCTTTAATGAAAGGCAGACAAGGGTTACAAAGGTTTTTCTTTTTTTCCTATAATCCCTATTTCCCCTGTAAGTAGAGACAAAAATCAAGTATATGAAATATTTTTTGTTTTGTTTAATAATTTTCATTAAATTTATTGGGGGGTTGTTAATAAAACTAGATGTACAATTCTGGAATACAACAACTGTGAATTGTATTGTGTGTTGACCACCCAAAATCAAGTCTCCTTCCATCACCATTCATCCCCATTTACCCTCTTCCTTCTCCCCTACCGCCCCCCCCCCTTTCCCTCTGGTAGTCACTATACCAGTGGTTCTCAACCTTTCTAATGCCGCGACCCTTTAATACAGTTCCTCATGTTGTGGTGACCCCCAACCATAAAATTATTTTCGTTGCTACTTCATAACTGTAATTTTGCTACTGTTATGAATCGTAATGTAAATATTAGGTGACCCTGCTAGCGGTTCTCAACCTGTGGGTTGTGACCCACAGGTTGAGAACCGCTGCTGTACAGCCTAAGACCATTGGAAAACACAGATATTTACATTACGATTCATAACAGTAGCAAAATTACAGTTATGAAGTAGCACGAAAATAATTTTATGTTTCGAGGTCACCACAGCATGAGGAACTGTATTAAAGAGTCGCAGCATTAGAAAGGTTGAGAACCACTGCACTATACTGTTGTCTGTATCTATGAACATTTTTTAACTTTTCTCAATCCCTTCACCTTTTTCACCCAGACTCCCAACCTCTCGTCACCTCTGACAGCCGTCAGTCTTTTTCATGTATCTATGAATATGTTTCTATTTTGTTTGTTTATTTTGTTTATTAGATTCCACATAAGTGATATCATACAGTACTTTTCTTTCTCCGACTGGTTTATTTCTCTCAGCATAATGCTCTCCAGCTCCATCTATGTTGTTGCAACGGGTAAGAATTCCTTCTTTTTCACAGCCTAGTAGTATTCCATTGTGTAATTTCACAGCTTTTTTTATCCACTCATCTACTGATGGGCACTTGGGCTGTTTTCAGATCTTAGCTATTGTTATATTCATAACACTGCTATGAATATAGGGGTGCATATATTCTTTCTGGTTGGTGTTTCTGGCTTCTTTGTATATTTCCCACAAGTGGGATCAATGGGTCAAATGGCAGTTTCATTTTTTTAATATTTTGAGGTAACTCCATACTTCTTTCCACTGAGACTGCACCCATTGCTTTCCCACCAACAGTGCACTAGGATTCCCTTTTCTTCACATCCTCACCAACACAGTTTGTTGATTTATTGATGGTAGCCATTCTGATAGGTGTGAGGGGATATTTCATTGTGGTTTTCATTTACATTTCTCTGATGATTACTGTTGTTGAGCATCTTCTCATATGTCTATTGGTCATCTGTATGTCCTCTTTAGACATATATCTTCTATTCAGGTACAATTTATTTTCAGGTACAATTTTTAATTGGATTGTTTGTTTTGGGGGTAAATTTTATATTTTTTAAATAAATTTTGGACATTAAGCCTTTATCAGATGTATCATTGGTGACTATATCCTTCCATTCAGTAGGCTGTCTCTTCATTTTATTCATGATTTCCTTTGCTGTGCAAAAACTTTTTAGTTTGATGTAGTCCCATTTGTTTATTTTTTCATTTGTTTCCCTTGCCAGAGGCAATATATGAGACAAAATATTGCTGAGAGAAATGTCCAAGGTTTTACTGCCTATGTTTTCTTCCAGGATTTTAATAGTTACCAGTCTAACATTTAAGTCTTTAATCCATTTTGAGTTTATTCTTGTGTATGGTGTAAGAAGGTGGTCTAGTTTCGAAAATTCAAGTATCTGTCCAATTTTCCCAACACCATTTATTGAGATATTTTTAAAGCAATTAGGTAGTTGACAGTAGATCTATCCACATGAGTCTTACAGGAGGCTGGTCTATTGATAAGAAACATTATTTGAGATACCAACCTCAATGTAATCTACAGATACTGCTGTGAATAGGCTAAAGGCAACAAACAATAGATTGCAACAAATAAAATCTTTCTGTTTCTAAGCCATGAATCAACGGCTTTGTATCCTACAGAGATAACAATGACCTTCACCTTCTAAATGCTTGGCACAGTGAAATAAATCTGAATAGCATGACTGATGTAGATCACACTAGGCAGTTATAAAATTAAACTATATTCTCTGTTAAACAAATAAACACTTTTTAGTAAATTATCGGATCTAAAATATCAATGCTTCTGCATCTGAGCTAAGCATTTGAAAGATCTGCAGGCATCCTGAGTTACACTTCTGACAATCTCTTCCTTTTATTAAAGAAAAAGGGGAAATTAAATTAGGGTCAGCTAACACTGGAAATCTATTTTCATTCAGTGAAATAGCTGAAGTTGTGTTTTAAGCAGTTGTTCTAAATGAAAATGAGAGCTGTGACAATATGAAAATGGCTAAAATTAAAATGAGTAACTATCAAGCAGCCTTCCCTTTCTTATTATGCTTTGTGTCATGTTGTTTTAATGAGGAGTGATGAGACAAAATTGAGCAAAGGGAAATCTTAGAAACAGTTACGTAGTAGTGAGATGTTTTAAAAAGTGGACAAGTCTCCATGGGGAGCCTCTTCACCTGAGTTATTTGAATTTAAATAGGACAGGGCATGCCAAAGTACACATCTCACATAAAATCTTGCCCTTCAACTAGACATCCTAGATAAGCTAGTAGTTCTTGGTTTTGTCCATTTTTAAAGAATATGAGTTTTTGATTACCAAAACTTCTTTAGGATATCTATAATTCCCACTACAAATTATATGAAGATGATAAGAAACTTCTGCCTATGGTATGGGAGAGTTTGAGTTAATTTATTGGCCTATTTTAAGCCAGATGTTATACTAAGTATTTCCTTTTCTTTCTTTTAAATATGTTTTTATTGGTTTCAGGGAGAGGGAGAGAGAGAGCTAGAAACATCAATGATAAGAGAGAATCATTGATTGGCTGACTCCTGCCTGCCCTCTACTGGGGATGGAGCCCACAATCTAGGCATGTGCCCTGACCAGGAATCAGACTGTGACCTCCTGGTTCATGGGGTGACACTCAACTACTGAGCCACACCAGTGAGGCATGCTAGATGTTTTATTAGTATATAAATATATTGTAATGATAGAATTGATATCTTATTACTTCAAATGTGGCTACAAGTTTAATGTAACTTGCACAGACTAGTAACTTATGAAGAAACAAAATGACAAAGAAATAAATAAAGGAATGCAAGCTGGTATTAAACTAAAGTCTCTGTGATATTAATAACATGTTCTTTCCATTGTAGGATTTTATATCATCAAAAATGAATCTAACTGCATTGTTAGAGTCTTCAAATATTGTGCAATGTAAATTGATCACCCTGTGATGACTAAGAAATATCCCAAACTGGACATTGTAACTGTGTTCCATAGATTTCCAAATCACTTTTAACTGTCATTAATTTTTCCATGATGACAGCTCTGATTATAGCATGAGTGACTGAGGCTAGTGTCTTCCTAATGGAATAAGGTGGACAGGATAAGAATGTGAGAAAAGATTAAAGTATTCACAGATTAGTGAAAAGTCAATGATGCTGCCATATTCTCTGTCACCCAAATACTTTAGACTAATAAACTAATATTTCTTGTCTATGTAGAAAAACCATGATTGCCTAACTCAGGAAAAAGGAAAAAGGAAATTGTGATCTAAGGGTTCCTTATACATACTTATAACCAAACCACATGTTTTCAACCCATCTATTTACATATAATAGTAGGAACAGGATGAGATACAAGTAGAAAGCAGTAGTATTTTTTAAATTTTAAGTTGAATTAAAATCTATTAATGTTTTTGATAATGTAGCTAAAATGAAAATAAAAAAAAGATAGCTCTTGCTTCCATGAATAAGTAAATCATGAAGAAATTATATAATACTAGAGGCCTGATGTTTGAAATTCATGCAAGGGGCCCAGCTCCCACTGCCCTGACAGCTGCCTTGGCCCCCACCACTGCGGCTTAGTCTGGAAGGTTGTCTAGAAGGACATCCGGTCTAATTTGCATATTATACTTTTATTATTATTGACTAGAAGCCCGGTGCACAAAATTCATGCATGTGTGGGGGGGGCATGTCCCTCAGCCCAGCCTGAACCCTCTCCACTCTGGGACCCCTCGGGGGATGTCCGACTGCCAGTTTAGGCCTGATCCCTGTGGACATCACTCTCACAATCCAGGACTGCTGGCTCCCAACCGCTTGCCTGCTTGTCTGCCTGATTGTCCCTAACCACTTCTGCCTGCCAGCCTGATCACCCCCTAACTGCTTCCCTGCCAGCCTGGTTGCCCCCAACTTCCCTCCCCTGTCGGCCTGGTCACCCCTAATTGCCCTCCCCTGCAGGCCTGGTCACCCCCAACTGCCCTCCCTCCGCTGCAGGCCTGGTCGCCCCCAACTGCCCTCTCCTACCGGCCTGGTCACCCCCAACTGCCCTCCCCTGCCAGCCATCTTGTGGTGGCCATCTTGTGATGACATGGGCATGCCCATCTTGTGACCACATGGGGGCGGTCATCTTGTGATCATATGGGGGCAGCCATCTTGTGTGAGGGCATGATGGTCAATTTGCATATTACCTCTTTATTATATACACTGAGTGGCCAGATTATTATGACCACCTGACATTTGTAGGCAAATTATCCATACACTGCATCGTATGGGATATGGAAGCCGAAGGCCTGTTTGAACACCTTTGCTGTCTGAGTTACCAAGATAAAATGTCTCCAATTCGCACAGGAACACAAGAATTGGAAAGTCAAGCATTGGAAAAAAGTCATGTGGTCTGATGAATCATGTTTCCAGTTGTATTATACAGATAGCAGAGTGAGAATTTCGCAGAAACAGCATGAAAGCATGCACCCTACATGCATGAGTACAACCCTTCAAGCTGGTGGGGGCAGTGTTATGGTTTGGGGCATGTTTTCCTGGCATGATTTGGGCCCTTTAATTCGTGTGGAACAACGTCTGAATAGCACAACATACCTAAGTATTGTTTCTGATCAAGTTCATCCTGTCATGTTGATGGCATATTCCAATGGAGATGGCTTCTTCCAACAAGACAATGCTCCATGCCACGGTGCTCGTATTGTGCAGGAGTGGTTTCAAGAACATGAGGGAGACTTTCCCTTGCTTAGGTGGCCCCCACAATCACCAGATCTCAATCCAATTGAGCATTTGTGGTACGAAGTTAAAAGAGCCATCAGGCAGCTGGTTCCACACCATCAAATCTCACAGAATTGTACAGCGCTATTCATCAAGTATGGTGTCAGATTTCTTGCATCACCTTTCAACATCTCATGGAGTCAATGCCAAGAATCACTGCAGTATTGAAGGCAAAAGGTGGCCCAATGAAGTACTGATGGGGTGGACATAATAATGTGGCCACTCACTGTATATAGGATAGCTATATGTAAAAAAAAAAAAGGAATTATCTTCCTGCTGTAAATAAGTAGAAACCTAGAAAGAAAAATAGAAAACAAATGTTTTCAGATATTGGAGGCTGCACAGCATTGTTATTCTTTAGAAAAGGAAAACAAAATGAGGTACAGCCCAGTATCATAAGGCTTTTTACCTGGGGGCAGTTCTAGAGCTGCCGTGGAAGGAGGACCCAAACAGAACTTAACAATCTTGCTGAGTTGAAGAAATTTGTCAGATGTCAGGGATACTGAAGGGGCTAAAATAAACTGAAAAGAATATCAGAAAGAAGTTATTTGGAGACAGTGTTCCTAAAATCTTTACAGAATTTTTTTTTTTTATTCTTTTGCTGAATCTCAACCTGTTCAAATAGATTTCTGGATTTTTATATTTCAACTAGAGGCCCGATGCACAAAATTTGTGCAAGGGCTAGGCCCCTGCCACCGTGGTGGCTGCCTCGGCCCCCACCACCTTCATGGCTGCCTCTGCCCCGGCCCCCACCCCCCTACCACTTCATTCAGAAAGTCGTCTGGAAGGACACCCAGTCTAATTAGCATATCATGCTTTTATTATTATAGATGCTTTAAAGATGTTACTCCATTGTCTTCTGACTTGCATAGTTTTGGATGATAAGTCTGCTTAACTCTTCTCTTTGTTCCTGTGTATGTACTGTGTATTTTTATGTCTGACTGCATTCCAGATATATTGGTTATTTTTAATATTCAACAATTTTAACATAATGTTTTGATATGTGTGTGTGTATTTTCTTTTGACTTATCCAGCCTAATAATCTCTTATCCATGGATATGTAGTTTTCTGTCTTTTATTAATTTGGGGAAATTATTGGAAAATATGTCTTCAGGTATTTCCTGTGCTCTCTTCTCTCTCTCTTCTTCCCCTGGAATTTCAAATATTCACAAGATAGACATTTTATGTTATTCACATCTCTTGTTCTTATTCTATTCTTTAAAAAAGATTTCCTTTCTTTATCCTCTGTTTTTTGACTTGAGTAAATTCTATTGACCTAATTTTAATTTACTAATTTTTCTCAGTTGTGTTAAAGCTACTGATGAAATGATCAGTCACATATTTTACCTTGGTTATCATATTTTTCATTTTAGCATTTTCATTTGATTCTTTCATATGTTTCTATCTCTGCTGAAATTTTCCCATCTGTACATTTGTATATCCTTATAAATAAGAACTTCTCTCATTATAATCATAGCAATATTTATTGATTTTTTTCAATTAAATTTATTGGGGTGACATTAGTCAACATGATTGTATAGGTTTCAGGTGTGTGTTTCTAGTTACAAGATCTGTATTTTGCACCATGCACCCACCACCCAAAGTCAAATCTTGTCCTGTCACTATATATCAGGACCCCCTTCACCCCTTACCCCCTTTCATCTGGCAACCAACACACTGCTGTTTGTGTTCATGAGTTTCAGTTTTATATCCCACATATGAGTGAAATCATATGGTTCTTAGCTTTTTCTGACTAGCTTATTTCACTTACCATAATAGTCTCATGGTCCATCCATGTTGTTGCAAATGGCAATATTTCATTATTTCTTATGGCTGAGTAGTATTCCACTGTGTATATGTACCACATCTTCTATATCCAGTCCTCTATTACAGGACACTTAGGTTGTTTCCATGTCTCGGCCACTATGAAGAATGCTGCAATGAACATGGAATTCATATATCTTTGCAAATACATGATTTTGAGGTTTTCGGGTACATATCCAGAAGAGGGATTGGTGGGTTGTATGGTAGCTCTATTCTCAAATTTTTAAGGGGTCACTAGACTACTTTTTATAGTGGTTGTACCAGTCTACATTCCCACCAGCAGTGAATGAGGGTTCCCTTTTTTACATAATCTCTTCAACACTTGTTATTCCTTGTCTTATTGATAATGACTACTTTTAAAGGTGTGAGGTGGGATCTTATTGTAGTTTTGACTTGCATTTCCCTAATTTCCAATAAGGTTGAATACCTTTTCATACATTTATTGGCTGTTTGTAAGTCTTCTTGGAAGAGGTGTCTATTCAGGTCCTCTGCCCACTTTTTGATTGGATTGTTTGTTTATTTGGTGCTGAGTTTCACATTCTTTATATATTTTGATATTAAACCTTTGTTGGAGCTACTGTTTGCAAATATCATCATCTCCCATCTAGTTGGCTGCCTTTTTGTCTTGTTGTTAGTTTCTTTTGCTGTGCAGAAGCTTTTTAATTTGATATGGTCCCATTCGTTTATTTTTGCCTTACTTCCTTTGCCTTTGGGGTCAAGTTCATAAAATGTTGTCTACCACCCAGGTTCGTAAGTTTGGCACCTATATTTCTTCTATGTAACTTATTGTTTCAGGTCTTATATTTGATCCATTTTGAATTAGTTTTTGTACATGGGGACAAACTGTAATCCATTTTCATTCGTTTGCATGTGACTTTCCAGTTTTCACAGCAATATTTATTGAAGAGACTATCTTTACTCCATTAGGTGTTTCTGGCTCTTTTGTTGAAAATTATCTGTCTATATACATGTGGTTTTATATGTGGGTTCTCTATTCTGTTCCACTGATTTATATGTCTATATTGATTTTTTAAATTAAGGTTTATTTTTCAAGTAGATATACAATATTATATTAATTTCAGGTGTACAACCTAGTGATTAGACATTTATATACCTTAGACATTTATATACCTTTGTACTTCTTAATTCAACTTTTTCACTCCTCCCCAGCTCCCTGCAGTCTGGTGACCATCAATTTGTTCACTGTATTTACATCACAACTATTTGTGATTCCTGTCTGATAGTTTCAATATCCAAGTCACATTTGAGCCAGGTTCCATTGACTGCATTGTCTCTTGAACACATTTTTTATTCTTGTTTTATTGTGGTTCATTATGGTTCTTAAAATATTTTGTAGAGGCTGGACATATTGTGTATGATATTACACATTGAGTTAAATAATGTATTTCTGGGATTGGGTGTGCCTCAACTTTTGATAAAACTTTAGTTGATCTGTTGAATCAATTTGGTCAAGTATTAAGCTGGGTTTGGATTTTGTTGCTATAGTTGCTTTCAGTAAACCATAGGCTTCAGTTCCTCTAGCATTGTCTTGTGATTAGGGAGACTCCTCTGCCAGATGGTTTACTTAATATCTGCTTCACTTTCACTTTAGGTAGTGCCCTTGTGTCTGTACTTCAGAGAAGGTCTCTATCCATCTTCTTACCCATCTTTCTGTAGTACATTGATATTAGTTGATACTCAATGATTGATCATCTGATGGTAGGGGTAAATGAAGCTGCCTTTTTTAATGGTTCTACCTCAGTCTTCAGTTAGTGATGTGGCCCTGGGTCTTGGGAGTGGAGTCTTCCCCTCTATTGGAGGAAATATTTACTGGTCTGGGATTATGATGTCTTTCTTCCCCTCTTCCAGTATTAGGGCTGTTGTTATTGTTTAAAGTTGGTTTTAATTAGTTGGTTTTAATTTGCTTTCCCTAGCTGCATAGAATTGCTGCCCTTTTCCCAGTAACTTAAGTCTCTTGTTCTAGTATAAGGGATATAGATAGGAGGATATAGATAGGAGTTAATCTTGAATGACTAGTGAGGTTTGTAGAGAAGAATCTCTGAGTTCAAATATCTTCAGTATATGGGGCTTCAGTTGATACATCACTCAAGCTGGCCTATTCTCAGCCTTTAGCAATTCATTACTGATTTTCAAATTTTAGTTGATTTCTTCTTATGTGCTTGTATCAGGTCTATTATCTGCCCCAAATAAGCCATCCAGTGTTTCATTGAATGTGCCATCCTTTTCATTAAAGCCTAATATGCTACGTGTCTGGTCATCTGGTTGGCCATCAACCAATCAAAGCGTAATATGCTAATGATATGCTAAGGATGCTCAACCACTCCCTATAATGTGCATTAACCACCAGGGGGCAATCGACCAGTTGCTATGATGTGCACTGACCACCAGGGGGAAGACGCTCTGAAAGGTAAGTTAGCTTGCTGCTGGGGTCCAGCCTATCCGATCGGGACTGAGCAAGATGGGACAGACACACCCCTTGCGTCACTCCCTGGCCCAGATCATGCACTGGTGGGGTCCCTCAGCCTACCCTGCACCCTCTTGTAATCTGGAACCCCTTGGGGGATGTCGGAGAGCCAGTTTTGGCCTGATCCTGCTCAACGCAGGAGCTGTCCTCTGGTGGTCAGTGCCCTCCCACAGGGGGAGCACCACTCAGCTAGAAGCTGGGATCAGGGCTGGCGAGTGCAGCAGTGGTGGTGGGAGCCTCTCCTGCCACCACAGCAGTGCTAAGGATGTCCGACTGATGGCTTAGATAGTGGGGAGCGTGCCTAAGCCGTCAGTCAGACATCCCCTGAGGGCTCCCAGACTGCGAGAGGGTGCAGGCGAGTCTGAGGGACCTGACCCCCCAGAGTGCATGGATTTCATGCACCGGGCCTCTAGTATTTATATATATGGTTATTTTGTTGCCATAGCACTTCAGCTTAGTGATAAAAAGCATGATTCAGAAAAAAAAATTATTAATTTAGAAAAAGTTTTTTTTTTTTTTTTTTTTTTAATGTAGGTAACCTGCCATTTTCTGTTGAAGGGGTAGGTGCAATACTCCAGCTAAACTAAGATAAATCTGGAACACTTCTATAACACTAAATTTTAGGTACTTTGTAACTTAGCAATTGATAAAGAAAACATAAAGGGGAAACAACACATTTTCATTTTAAGAAAGAAATGTCATATCCTCTACCTAAATTTTATTTGTATCATACTAGCACAATTTTAAGACTTAATATTGTCATTATTTCTTAAGTTAAAAGTAATTCATAAGGTATTTTGTTATTTTGTTTTAATTTATGGAGACTTAGGAGTGTCATTTTTTAAAATTTATCTTTATTGGTGGAAGTATTATAGATGCCCCCTTTTTTCCACCCCACTCCTGACTCCTCTCCCCAGGCCTTCCCTGCACTATTGTCTGTCCATGGGCTGTGCATGTAAGTTCTTTGGTCCATCTCTCCATCCCTGAGCCCCTGATCTCTGCTTTCCCTCTGAGATTCGTTAGTTCTGTTCCATGCTTCTATGTCTCTGGATCTATTTTGTTCATCAGTTTATCTTGTTCATTAGATTCCACAAATGAGTGAGAATATGTGGTACTTTTCTTTCTCCTACTGGCTTATTTCACTTAGCATAATATTCTCCAAGCCCCACTATGCTGCCTCAAAAGGTAAGCAATCCTTTTTTATAACTGTATAGTATTCTATGGTATAAATGTATTAGGTTTTTGTTTGTTTGTTTGTTTTTATCCATTCATCTACTGATGGGCATTTGGGCTGCTTCCAGATCTTAGCTATTATAAATAACATTCCTATAAATATAAGGGTTCATATACTCTTTCTGATTGGTCTTTCAGACTTTTTAGGATATATTCTTAGAAGTGGGATCACTGGGTCAAATGGCAGTCCCATTTTTAATTTTTTGAGGAAACCACACTGTTTTCCATAGTGGTTTTATCAGTCTGCATTCCTACCAACAGTGTACTAGGGTTCCTTTTTCTTCACATCCTCATCAGCACTTGTTGTTTCTTGATTTATTGATGACAGGTATTCTGACAGGTATGAGGTGGTACCTCATTTTTTGTGAATGCCTTCCCCCCATGCACTAAATTTGGATAATGCCACTTGAACTCCAAATTGATAGTTGGAGCTCTTTCACTTATTGATATAAATTGAATATACTTATATACCATTAAATGTTTTTTGAAAATCACTTTAGTCTCATAATATTTTATTCCAAACTAGTGGCCCGGTGCATGAAATTCGTGAACATTAAAAGGGAATTAATTAGAGGAAATATTTTAATATTGCTATTTTCCCTTTATCTATAATAGAAGTGTCAGAGATGAAAGAAAATTAGTGAAATGGATATGAAAATCTCCCTCCTGTCAGAATCTGGGGCATGCCATGGAACCCAGAGTCAAGTCCCCACCCACCCCCGCATGCTTCAAAATCATGCAAGACCCACCCCTGTCAAGCTCCGCCTCCTGCTGATTGGTCATTATGCATGAGGGCGGGATGACCATTTGCATATTAGCCTTTTATTATTGTGATACCATTTAAATAAAAATAACAGAAAAAGTGTAATTTTTTAAAATCTAAAAGTATTTCATTTTTCGGCTAATTTCATTAACTTCAAGTCTTTTTAAATGATCTCCCTTTCAATGGCCTATTAAAAATATGTTCACTTGGTTTTGAATCAATAGTTATAAGTATGTTTTGTTTAAAAATAACACAACAGACTTTAATAGACATTTCTCCAAATTAAATATGCACATAGCCAGTGCACACATGAAAAGATGCTCAGCATCACTAATGATTATAGAAGTAAAAGCCAGGACTCATATTTGCCTCACCAATGTTCATAGCAGCATTATTCACAACAGACAAAAGGTAGAAATGACTCAACTGTCTATGAATGAGTTAATAAACAAAATGGGATATCTACACTAATAAAACAGAAAATACAAATTGACCGTCCATCTGCTATTACCACCAGCCAATCAGGAGTGAGTATGCAAATTAACCCAACAAAGATGGTGGCAGCCATGGAGCTGGAGTAAGCAGGCGACTTGGGTTGCCCCCAACGATGGAGGAAGCCAAGCTTTCCACCTGCCCTGGCTGCCACTGAAGGAGTGGCTGGGGGCATGGGTTGCCGGGGGGCATGGCCAGCCTGAAAACGGTCCTCTGCCCCTTATCCAGGCTGACTAGACACCCCAATGGGACCTCCTCACCCTGAAGGGGGTGTGGGCAGCCTGAAAACAGCCCTCAGGCCCTTACCCAGGCTGCCCCATGCCCCAAGGGAACTCCCACCCTGATCTGGGACACCCTACAGGGCAAACCAGCCAGCCCCCACCTGTGCACTAGTCCTCTATCTATACTAATAAAAGGGCAATATGCTAATTAGACTGGGAGACCTTCCAGGAGACCTTCCAGATGTTCTCGACAAAGCCATGGTGGCGGGGCCAAGGTAGAGGTGGTTAGAGGCCAAGAGGGGAGGGCAGTTGTGGGTGATCAGGCCAGGATGGGAGGGCAGTTGTGGGTGATCAGGCCAGTGGGGGGGCCATTGAGGGTGATCAGGCCAGCGGGGGGGCAGTTGGGGGTGAGCAGACCAGCAGCAGGGCCAGTTGGGGGTGAGCAGGCCATCAGTGGGGGTCAGTTGGGGGTGAGCAGGACAGTGCGGGGGGGAAGTTTGGGGTGAGCAGACCAGCAGGGGGGTAGTTGGGGGCAAGCAGGCCAGTGGGGAGGACAAGTGGGGGTGAGCACGCTGGCATGGGGGGTATTTGGGGGTGATCAGGTTGGCAGGGGGGCATTTTGGGGTGAGCAGGCCGGTGGCAGGGGGAAGTTGGGGGCGAGCAGGCCAGCAGGCAGAGTGGTTAGGGGCAATCAGGCAGGCAGGTAGGTGAGCGGTTAGGAGCCAGCAGTCCCGGATTGCGAGAGGGATGTCCAACTGCTGGTTTAGGCCTTATCCCCGTAAACCAGCAGTAGGACATCCTTTGAGGGGTCCCAAATTGGAGAGGGTGCAGGCCAGGCTGAGGGACACCCCCCCATGCACAAATTTTGTGCACCGGGCCACTAGTATAAATATAATGGAATATTATTTAGTCTTAAAAATAAATGAAAATCCTGTCACATGCTACAACACAGATGCATCTTGATGAGATTTTCCTAAGCGAAATAAGCCTGAAACAAAAGGATTAAATATTGTACTATTCCACTTACATGAGATGACATGAGTAGTCAAATTAATAGAGAGAGAAAGTAGATTGGTGGTTGCCAAGGACTGGAGAAGGATAGAATGGGTAGCTATTGTTTAATGAATATGAACTTCCAGTTTGGGGAGATAAGAAAGTTCTGGAGGCAGTTGGTGGCAATGGCAACACAACAAAATGAATGCACTCAAAACTACTGAACAGTATACATAAAAATTAAACTAGCAAATTTAAGTTATGTATGCTACCACAGCCGAAAAACATTTCTCTCAGGTATAATTGTAAACAAAAACTTTTTGTTGTTACTAATCAATTATCCGCAGAATTTCAAATAAATCTATTGGCCATTAAGTAAGAAACCTAAGCTGCAATACCCAAATGTAGTAACACTAACTATAATTTTCTTCTATATAAGTACCAGTCATTCTTCTGTAAAATCAAAGAGAGAAATAGTGACATTTTATTTTACTAATACTTGACTTTAAAAGAGGTTTTTATTAGATATGTAAGAAGAAATAAGCTACTAGTGTAAAAGCAAATAATTCTCCCTTAAATTTGATGTTTAAAATCCCAAAGAGGAGAGAAAATGCATTTACTGTCCAATTAGGAAGAAATTTACAATTCTGAGAAATTAAGTTCTTAAATATAATTTGAATATAACTGGGCAGATATGTAAAACATCATATATCTTGAATGCCTAGGTTGCATATGAAATCTAATATAGGAATTGTGGGAGTAAATTATTGTCTAAAGGATGCTAAATACTTTAAACTATAAATAATATTACCTTAATTAATTGTGTATTGCAGGGGCCTGATGCGGTGGGGGCCAAACATGGCGGGGATCTCCCTTTTCCACGTCCCGCGCGGAAAGAGAAATGAACAAACCGGTTCTATGTGGAGGTGGCCAGGGATTGAGAAATATTAGAAATAAAGAGAGGAGAGATAGATTTGAAAGCTGGGGCTGGGTGGATCTTTCTGTGCCTGGCTGAGGCCACAGAATAGATCCAGACTGCAAAGCTGAGGCTTTATTTATAATCAGGGACAAACAAGGCAATTAACAATGTTCTTGTAAGTTTCACTTGTTTTGGCAGCACTTGCTGCCCCTCCCACAGCCCACTAGCTACCCAGGAAAGATCTAGGAATCAGTTACAGGACCAGGCTTAATTATGCTGGGAGGGGTCTGCCCTCCAAACGAACTTGTTTGTGATCCTGCCACAGGTCAGTCTGAGGCTTAACCCTATAACCGCTTCCTACAGTGTATTATGCAGTGGTGTATTTTTTACTTCTTGGTGAAACCACTGTTTTTTGTTTTCTCTCAAGAACTTAGTTTAAGATAATGGATGTTTTGTTTTCTTTTTCAGAATCTACTAGAGGCCTAGTGCATGAAATTCGTGCCTGGGAGGAGGCCCTCAGCCTGACCCTGCACCATCTCCAATCCGGGACCCCTTGGACATCCCTCTCACACTCTGGAACTGCTGGTTCCTAACTGCTCACCTGCCTGCCTGCCTGCTCACCCTTAGCTCTCTGCCTGCCTGACTGATCGCCCCTAACTGCTCCCCTGCTGGCCTGGTCACCCCTAATTGCCCTCCCCTGCTGGCCTGGTCCCTGTTAACTGCCTCTGTCTCAGCCCCCGCCACTGTGGCTTTGTCCGGAAGGACGTCTGGATGCATGTCTGGAAGATGTCCAGTCTAATTAGCATATTACCTTTTTATTAGTATAGATCAGTGATGGCGAACCTATGACACGCGTGTCAGCACTGACACGTGTAGCCATTTCTGATGACACGCGGCCGCATGCTGAGGATGAAACATTTGCTGCTCCTGAGGATGAAACATTTGCGACTAGAGTCTTGGAGTTAGTTTTTTCCTCAAAGTGACACACTACCCGAGTTATGCTCAGTTTTTTGGCAAAGTTTGACACACCAAGCTCAAAAGGTTGCCCATCACTGGTATAGATTCTCAGTCTGATATCCAAATTTCTCACTTTCATCACAATTTTTTCCAATATAGATAGTATAATTGAACAACTGATTAATTTTATACTTATATAATTAAAGCTTATTGCTGTATCATTATAATTGTGATATTTTATAATAATCACTGAGATTTCAAGGATAGAGAGCTTAGGAAAAAGAGAATACAATTAATAATAATGGCTCAACAATTATTATTCTCAACAGAATTAATGTCACAGAAGTCCTGTAAATGTTAAATTAAATAACTTCATTCTTCCTCTAAAGTTCTCCTTCCCCTTTCTTGTCCCATCAACATACTGGTCCATTTAGCAATAGCATTCACTTCTGAGCACATTCAGTGTACACAGATAATAGTACCCATCAAGCAAATTTATACTTGTAATAGTCCCAGAATCCATTTTGGGTGAAATTGTTGGTGTGGGGACTCATGGTGATGTGGAAACTGGCAGAATAAGAATAATGAAATATATCTATGTTTATAAC
Organism: Ia io; assembly: GCA_025583905.1. Classification (NCBI taxonomy): domain Eukaryota; kingdom Metazoa; phylum Chordata; class Mammalia; order Chiroptera; family Vespertilionidae; genus Ia; species Ia io. The sequence goes on along the minus strand of JAJQQW010000002.1, from coordinate 89,868,321 downwards.
TATACCGATCTATCTGCTCTGTTCCTACAATGTACAATTATACCATTGTACATATATATATATATATATATATATATATATATATATATATACACATATATATATATATATATATATACATATATATATATATATATATATATTATATTTAAATAAAATACCCATTCTTATCCATATATATTTTTATGTTGATAGGAACACAGAAACACTGAATTGATAATAAAGAATAATAAAATAATTTCATCATCCTATCTAATAAAAGAGCAATATGCAAATTGACCGTACCTCTGCTACACCCACAAGCCATGCCCACAAGCCAATCAGGAGCAAATATGCAAATAAACCCAACCAAGATGGCTGTGGCCCCGGAGAACAGGAGGGAGGCTTGGGTTTCCCCGGCAATGGAGGAAGCCAAGCTTTCCACCTGCCCTTGCTGGCCTTGGCCAGGGGCGGAGCTGGGCGATCAGAGCCAGCTGGGGGGTCCCCTGCCCATGGCCTGAGCCTCAGCCAGAGGCTTATGGCCTTGGCCAGGGGTGAAGCTGGACGATCGGAGCCAGTTGGGGGTCCCCTGCCCAGGGCCGGAGGCTTTAGGCCTTGGCAGGGATGGAGCCAGAGATCGGAGGAGATAGGTGTGAACTACAGAGGAAACACCTTTTCTGACTGCTCATTGGCTAAGCTCCCTGTATGCCACTGATAATATTCTTAGTAACTTGGGTATAAGAATCCAAAGAAGTGATCTAGGGCTTTTCCACCACACTCTTGGAGAAAAAAATGAAGGTCTGCTGCTGGAGGGCTAAGAAATATCATATCCTGCCCTAGGCGGTTTGGCTCAGTGGATAATGCCTAGGTTTGCCAACTGCAGGGTCTGGGTTAGATTCTGATTAAGGGCATGTACCTAAGTTGCAGGCTTCTCCCTGGCTGGGGCCCAGGTCAGGGCTCATGCAGGAGGCAACCAATCAAAGTTTTCCTTTTACTATGATGTTTCTCTCTGCCTTTCCCTTTCTCTTACACATTCTCTAAAAATCAATGGAAACATATCCTCAGGTGAGGATAAAAAAAAAAAAAAAAAAAGAAAGAAGAAAGAAAGGAAGAAAGGAAGAAAGAAAGAAAGAAAGAAAGAAAGAAAGAAAGAAAGAAAGAAAGAAAGAAAGAAAGAAAGAAAGAAAGAAAGAAAGAAAGAAAGAAAGAAAGAAAGAAAGAAAGAAAGAAAGAAAGAAAGAAATGTCATATCCTATGAAAGACACATCTTGAAAATGCCTAAAGAAAGTTGTCATTTTTTCATGATGACGGGACCAGAGTCTATGTTGATGAAAACACCTTGGTGGCTGCAGTGACTGGCAGTGGCTGCAGCAGCGGGGTGATGGGGCTGGTGCCTTTCCCTGATCAGCCCGGTCATCTCCCACAAAGGGAGGCCAGACTGCGGCTTAGGCACATCCCCTGAGGGCTCCCAATATGTAAGAGGGGGCAGGCTGGGCTGAGGGGACACCCCCCCCAGTGCACGAATTTCGTGCACTGGGCCCCTAGTATATAATAAAAGTCTAATATGCTAAGTGTCCTACCGTTTGACCATTCGACCAGTTACTATAATGCGCACTGACCACCAGGGAGCAGATGCTCTGACCAGTAGGTTAGCTTGCTGCTAGGGTCCAGCCGATCAGGACTGAGCAAGATGGGCTGAACACACCCTAGAGCCCTCCCTCTGGCCCTGAGTGTGCACCAGTGGTGACCCTCGGCCTGGCCTGCACCCTCTTGCAATTCGGGACCCCTTGGGGGATGTTGGAGAGCCAGTTTTGGCCCAATCCCCACAGGCCAGGCCGAGGGACCCCACCGGTGCACAAATCTGTGCACTAGGCCTCTAGTATAGATGATAAGAAAGCAAGGGGAAATCAGAAATGATCTCACGAATCATGCAGTCAGACCACATTGAAAGAATCATTATTAATGGCAGGATGAATTATACAAGAGGAGCTCTGAAAACCTGTTCATCTTGCCATTTTTCTCACCATGAATAGTGAATACTTTTACTCTGTCAACTCAGCCATTCATCTATTCGTCTCCATTACCATTTCTCTCACTTTTACTAATTATCTTATTGAACCATGCTTCCAAACCTTTCTCTTTGCTATATACATTTTTTTTGTTTAAGCAAAAATTTTCTTCATCTTGAATAAAAAATCCTATCAATTACAAAGCATCCACCGTAATCCTCATTGGAAAAAAAAAAAAAATGTGTAGGTTGTTTTGTTCCTCATAAATATATCCCTATGAAATCTCACATTTTCTCATAATCTATATTTTCAGGCCTTCAGAAAGTGTGATAAAAGGACTTTCACTATAAAGCCATTGATCTCTGTTTAAATAACATTAAAGAAATTCACAAGTTTTGGTGAATGGAAAGCAGAAGAGAAACTAAAATGCCCTTTGTGGTTACTTCAAAGAACACCAAAGTGATGTAATAACAACAAGCCAGAACGTTTATTTTATTTTTAAGTTTTCTGGTCTTTGTTGTTCAGGCTAGAGGCAAATATATGTTATCAGTGGATCAGAGCATTCTCTCATAAGAAATAAGTTTATAATGGAAATGCTGGTGCATTCTCAGTTACTAGAGCAAAAAGATGCCAACTTAATAGACTTTCCATTGCTCCAAAACTAAGAAAATTATATCCCAAGGGTTTGTGGTTAAAACACTCCAGACAAGAATATTGTCCTCTTCTCTCCTCTTACTAGAGAAAGAATCCTCAGGTCTGGGGAATATGCTATTATCATCGATTGGTCCTTTCTTCCTCTTTTTCTCTAAAATTTCTTTCCAAGTTGAAAGGTTGGTATTAAGATTAGTTCAGACACCTTTACCCAGAAATAAAAAAGAGCAACTGTATGCATCCTTCTAATTATATTTCACTTCTCTGCTACTTCTTACCTAAGTTCAACTTTCTTATCAATCAAGAGACATTTGGTAACATCAAGAATAGGCTTTCTCATTGGCATCATTGTGTTGTTTTTTGTTGTTGTTTTCTGTCTAAGATAGTTGGGAAAATTATGCTGATACAATGGAAACACTAATTTTAGAATCTGGTTACTAAGTATTATTATATATGGGAAAAGTAGATTCCAAACAAAATACAGTGGCCACCGATTCTGAACATGTAAGTTCTAAAAGTTCAAATATGATTGAACATTAGTAAACTTAAGAGAGATTGATAGATCAAGCTGGCTCATTATTTTCAAAGGATCTATTTTCTACATTAAAGATCTGCTTCTTCTACTAGTTATTATGAGATACAAGTTGAAGTCTTCCCCTCTTTAAAATTATTTATTTTTTAAAATCAATTATGTATTTATCGGCATAGATTCAACAGAAAGACTTGAAAATCCAACATAATATCCTACGATATTTTAAGGGATGCTTTCTTAAGTATAAAATTTTAAGAAACACAACCTCCAAACCTCTCCAAGTACAAAAAAACATACCTTTCAGCTCTATTAATTAAATATTGACAGAACTAAAGAGAAAAATACTGAGCCAACATATAGTCATAATGGATGGCTTCAACTCCTTTCTCAAAATAAGTGATAGAAGCAGACCAGTAATGTAGAAAACAGAGCCTTTGAAAATAATGAGACATAGAATGGTGCAAAGCAATACAGAATGCACATTCTTGCAGGTGCATATAGGACATATGTCAAAATTGACCATAGGGCAATAATGGAAAAATTTAATAAAGTTGATATATAAAGTAAGTGTAACATGATTTAAATTCTAGCTTTCCGACCTACTGGGTATATAACCTTGGGCAACCTACCTGGCCTCTCTACACCCTGAAAATGTACGTAATAATGACAACACCACTCATTGCATTGTCATGGGTCAACACAGACAATGCCCACACACCTGGCATGTGTTAAAAAAAACACACACCTAAAAACGTATATATTCAAGGACATCGGTATTTCCTAAAGTTGTTGAGAAGATCTGACATTAGTTATAATACATCTGTCAGATGTTTAAAAAGCTCTCAGTAGGAAGAATCTATGCAATTGGTAGAAGTAACAATAGAGGGCAAAACAAGTGGGAAATTAAAGAGAGGCATATTTTGACACAAGATAAGCAACAAAAAGACTATAAATTGCCCCTAAGCATGGGTGGCCTCTGGTCTTGGTGAGTTTACTGTCACTACAGGTGTTGACAAATTTTCATGGTACCACTCCAAGAACAGTGGCATTCAAATTGTGCTCTGCAGGTCCTGCATTTCTGCAGTGGAGGTTGTGGGAAAGAGAAATACTAGGATTGCTTTCCCTGCTCCCAGCCACAGCAAGTGAACTTTTTTTTTCTGTTTTGCATACAGAGTTTGTAAATAGAATTCTTTTTTAAAAAATATATATTTTTTTGATTTCAGAGAGAAAGGGGAGAGAGGGAGAGAGAAAAATGTGAATGATGAGAGAGAATCATTGATTGGTTGTTTCCTGCATGCCCCCTACTGGGGATTAAGCTCACAACCCAGGCATGTGCCCTTGACCAGAATCGAACCTGGGAGCCTTCAGCCCACAGGCCAACGCTATATCCACTGAGCAAAATCTGCTAAGGCTGAGTAGAATTCTTCTTGAAGGAAACATTCTGCTATTACAGCAAACATTTAAGGCCCTGGGTGCGCACCTCAGTTAGTTGGAGTGCAGTCCTAATAGGCTGAGATTGCAGGTTTGATCATGATCAGGCCACATACAAGAATTAACCATGAATGCATAAATAAGTGGAACAAATTGATCTCTCTCTCTCTCTCTTTCTCTCTCTCTCTCTCTCCCCTCTTTCCTCTCTCTCTAAAAATCAATAAATAAACAAAAAAATTAAATTAAATATTTAAACATTATTGCTACTGATGGTATTACCACATCAAAGAAAGGTTAAAATAAATAAACTCTAGGTTGCCTCCTAGTTTAAGATATTGCATAAATTGCCTAGAATTTTTCCCATAAGCAAGAATTCACCATGGTCACCCATAGAGTGAAAATACAGAGCTGAGAGAACTCACGGATTATGCAATATTCCTAAATGGGTCTCCTCTCAAATTCACATAGCACTTGTCAAGTAGAGGCAGTTTCTACCTTTTACAACATTGAATTTCACCTTTATAGTAGATCCATATTTCTACAATAGTCTTCCATTTTAGCTCTTGAAGATTTATTCAATCATTCAGCAATTTATTGATGCATAATCCTGTCATCTAAAAGCAAAAGTGAGAACTTCAGGCTATTTTTCTAAGTGCTGATCCATGTTAATGGAAGGATTTTTGAAATGCCACAAGGGAAATTATTAGAAAGAAAATGAAGGCACCAGATTAAGCAAACCTGGATATATTTTTTAAGGGAATAATTTTAAAGGCTTTCCAAACTCTTAGAAAACAAACAAAATTAGTTAACAATTCACTATCTTAAGCACATTAATATGTTCATAGCTAAAGTATAATATGACTGAAAAGATTTATGTATGCACACACATTTTTATAGCTTTGGGAAATAATATTGCAATCATGAATATTATGGAATACATGCTTGCATTTTTTTCTTCGATGACTCACTTGTGAATCTTGTTCCTTCATAAGAGAAACATCACACCACCAACCCATGATAAGCTTGTTCATATGCGCAAGTAGTATCTGTGTTGTGTTAATTAATTTTAAGGCTTTGTTTCTGGGACTAACTAGTGGTAACACAAGCTGAAAGCTTTTTCTCTGAACTACTTGTCAATATGATACTACACTCATTTTTAGATTCAAGGATTATTTGCGTAAAGATCACATACTTATTTAGGCTTAGACTATTTCAATAACTTTAAAATCATCTTTCTAGCAGGTAACATTTTCTAACTCTAAATTAAAATGATTTGTTCACTATATTAAGTGACGATTTTCCAGATACTTTGGAGCAGTGAGAACAGACCAAAGGAGACCATTTGGCATGGCAAATCTTATTTTGCCTAAACTTTGACAAGATTTTATGAAAATCGGGTCTCAGAATGTGTGTGTTCAATGATCACTAATAAAGGTAAATATCAGATACTCAGCAAAATGTTTCTCAAGATTCTTAAACAATGTTTCCATTACCTCCTGGTTAATTTTGCTTACTAGTATTTGGCTAAAATATTTCTGATTATTCAAACTAGCTTAAAAAAAAAAAGTCAAGGTGGTAGTCAACATCAAGCCCCAAGCAAAGAAATGATTCTCTCTCATTAAGATCCCTCCTCTGTGCAAAAAAAACCCACCAAACAAACAAACAAAAAACACACAAAACATCACAATGACAGAAAATTTGATATATCACACCTTTGAGAAGCCTGAAAAAAAAGGTATTTTTTCTAATAAAAAATTCACCTTGTTTCTGTAAAAACAAACAAATAAACAAACAAATAAATAAATGTTCTTCCTTTTTGGTGATTGAATAAGATAAACTGCATGACAAAGCACTGAAACCCATTGGCCTTTAGCATTCTGAGAGTTAAAATATTAAGAATATTTTTAAACCCCTTCAATGGATTATACATAAGCATGTTAAGAATAGAGAATAACATAGTTAAAAATATCTCTGGTAAATGAATCGCGGGCTGTACTGATCCTTTCAGTAGAACGCAACAGTACTGTGTTTAGAATATCATTCATATGGGAAATTTGGACTGGAAACGCGCAGTGTTCCCCTGGGCAGGATGGTTCCCAGGCTCTTTGTCTATTGGAGTCAAAGAATGACACCCCGGACAGAGGATGGTATAGCAAAGGTGGAAATTTATTGAGAAACAAGCACTGACTCCCACGTGGGGAGGGGGAAAGAATCCTACTGAGTCCCTTTTTTCCACAGCTTATAAAGGCTGCAGTTTTTTTGTGCCTCTAAATCCCCTCTGACTGGTCACTATCCCCCTTTGATTTGGTCACTACAGCAACTCCTGAGCTCAAGCCTCATGTGAAGTACTGAGGTTCCCTCCTTCTTCTCCCTTACTGTTCTCCTATTTCCTCTGGGCTTTCTTCCTCCCTCTTTGAATGAGGGCCTTCCTCCCCTTTATTCTGTAAATGTGTACATTTTGCTATGCCCAGCTCCTTTATCTTATGGAAATATACCCTTTTGCAGCTCTGTAGCCCTGTACTTTGTCCATGGACCCCTTAATTTCTAAAATTTCCTAAACCTGCCTATTTCACCCCTAAAAACCCCTTTCATCATTATATATGTTATGCCTCAGCAAGTTGATTGGCCTGGTTTTGTTATGGGATGAAGTGGCGGGTCCTTTTCCCCATTGGGTTCTGGGTGTAGAGTCCTTATGATAGCTCAAGGAAAATGATTTTTTAAGACTCACAAGGGAGAATGAGTGATTTTTTTTTTTTTTTTTTTTTCATGGAATTATATCCCTGAGTTTCCAAACTCTCATTTTTCTTTATCTATTTATAGAAGAAGTGTAGCTGGGCTTTCAGTAAAGCCAGAAGCAAAGTCAGTGTCCAGAGTGTCCGTTCCATGTTGGAGATGGGTCCAGTTCAGCCTCAGCTAGTTGCAGTCCATTAGTCCATTGTGTGGGGTCCACATGGCCCTGGGCCAGGGGGGGAATGCAAGGGGAGCCACACACATCCAGAGTCACACAAGTCCCAAGAGCACAACAGAGTGAACTCCTTTGTTTAGGGGATTACTTATCCCAAATTTGCCCCTTTGCAGTTGCCACACACATTCTGGCCAATGATTTTTGTTCTCAGATGTGACTGACAGCAAGCACCTTCCCTAGGTAATTACAGTGTATCAGTTTGATGTGGCCTCTCTTGGACTGTACATGAACTGGAGACTAGTATGGCTTCTTTGTTATCCCTTGGAAGTAAACAAATGAAGCCTCCAAGTACTTTGTGGAAAATGTGCTTGAGGCCCTGCAGAATATATTTACAAGGAAGAAGACAGACAAAACGAGAGAAAGAAACATATCAGGTTGCAAGTTTTATAGATTACCGATATATTGATTCAAAATTATCACAGTTTACTGGGTCTTAAACTCCGTGATCCTGGTTGGGGGAAAACACAGTAAGTTATGTCTTTGCTTTTAAGGATTTTATTATCTTGTGGAGGAGGAGAAGAAAACATCAGTAGTACAGGATTACCAATTTTTGATTCTTTGCATACAGACTAATGACTTAACACTTCAATTTATTTGTTTTCTTCTTTACATGTTCTTTTACTATGAAATATTTTCAGTCTTGAAAGTACATCCCCAAATCAGTTCACTCCTCTGTATATCATACATGCCCTCAGGTCCTCCTTAAAGTAGCCAAGATTTATCAGTAACTGATGTAGAAAGCAGTAGGCTTTCAAAATCAGTGAAGGAATTAGCCAGGAATAAGATTTCTTCTACTTTTCCCTCAAAACATTTCAAGGTTCATTACAACTTCTACCAGAGGGTGCCTTGGAAGGGAAGAAACAAAAAACAAAATCACTGTTACTTCACAGCAACCTTTGAAATAATATAAATTAGAATGATTGAAGTAGTTGAAGCTAAAAGCCAAATAAAGGTTGGGATGTCAACACAACTGGCTATATCCATGGCTTGGTTGTACCCGAATTACAAATAGGACCATTTTATCACTTTCTGAGTATAATCTTATTATCTTACCCTTGTGCTAGTTTCTGTGACTTTTAAACTAAAGAAACGCTAAGAACTTATTGTTTTTTTAATTTCTTTATTGATTAAGGTATCACATATTTGTCCTCATCTCCCCATTCCCATCCCACACCCCTCCCCACGCATGCCCCCAACCCCCTGTTGTCCTTAACCACTGGTTAGGCTCATATACGAGAACTTAATAATTTTTGTTTTTGTATAAGTGTGGGTCTATGCTAACAATTCTCTAACCAGATTGATTAAAAACAAACAAACAAAAAACAAACAACTTGGAAATGTGACCTGGGCATTAGAAAAATAATTACGATAAAAGAAATAACTTGATCGCCTAAGGTTCTTTCCAGCTCAAGCCCAAGTGAACTACTGTCCCATCTGAATCTCCTCCTTACTTATCACCCACATCTCGGGAAATATGGAGCGTTCTTTCCTCTTGCAACATAAGCCCCATTATCTTTAACACTAAAAGCAAAGAAAAGCAACCACCTTACACTTATTTCTGATACCATTAGCGTTATGGGAACCTGGGTGGTTGTTACAGTGTTTTGCAGCAGAGTAATTTCTTTCTGTTTCCATCAAATATGACTTTATTAACCCCAGTATGGTATGGTTCATAGAAAATAAAAAACTTTAGGTGACTTTTACAGTCTTTTCTGCAGGTTGTTTAGAAACGGCAGTGTGTTATATAAAACGACTTTCCCAGTGTCTGAAAATAATTTTTAAAAATCTACCAGAGGGTTTCATTTCAGTGATGTTAAGAAAAAAATATCCAATCCTATATAATAAAAGGGTAATATGCAAATAGACCAAATGGCAGCACAACCAAACAACCAATCAAAGCGTAATATGCTAATGATATGCTAAGGCTACTCAACCACTCGCTATGATGTGCACTGACCACTAGGGGGCAGACAGTCAGCTGGTTGACCAGTCGCTATGACATGCACTGACCACCAGGGGGTAGATGCTCTGACTGGTAGGTTAGCTTGCTGCTGGGGTCCAGCCAATCGGGACTGAGAGAGATGGGCTGGACACACCCATAGAGCCCTCCTGTGGTCCCTCCCTGGCCCGATTGTGCACTGGTGTGGTCCCTCAGCCTGGCCTGCACCCCCTCAAAATCCGGGAGCCTTGGGGGAAATTGGAGAGCCAGTTTCAGCCTGATCTCACAAGCCACTCCCCTTGGGAGGGCACCAGATGCAGGGCTCATGGCTGGTGAGCACTGCTGCAGCAGCGCGAGCCTCTCCTGATCTGGACTGATTGGGTGAGAGCCTGCAGCAGGCACAGTGGAGCCGAGATGAGCAGGAGCAGCAGGTAGGAGCTGCAGGCGGCGTTGGACTGCGGGTTTTAGCCCAATCCCTGCAGGCCACCCAGAGGGACCCCACCCATGCATGAATTCATGCACCAGGCCTCTAGTATATTATATTCTTATTTCTTCTTTTGAACAAGATCTGGTTGATGAAACTTTTCATTTAATATACACATAATACCTAATGCCTAAATAAGATTTTAGATAAGACAGGCAAAGAGATGTTGGGTGGGGTGGGAGAATGTAGGTCATCCAAAAACATAGCAATAGGATACTTTAGTCATACAAACAGAACAAGTGAACTGAGTATTGGGATAGCTTAACTTATGTCACGAGACCAGTGATACTCTTACCTATGTTGTCATGTACTTAAACAAACAAAAAATAACACTATTTTAGAAAGATATATGTTTTCTAGTGAATGCAGCTTAAAAAAAAAGATTTATGTATATTCCCTAGCCTTTCAGAGACAGTTCTATAGCATGATATTTTCATGGGGACCAATCCAATCTATTGATCATGACTAGTTGGTACTAATAGAAATACATTTTTTCACAAAAGTGTTGGTCTGCACCAGAAGACCTATGAACTAGTCTGGATTGATCTTGCTTATCCTAGTTGCAGATTTTTTCTTTATTTATCATGGTGCATCCTTTAATTTCCAATTTTCTGTAAACAATGTGTGTGAATGATATATGATTTCCACATTTTTCCATATTTAATATATTAATTTTGTATATTTGTATATGCTACTAGCATATTATATGTAATATATATCACATATCTTCTAACATTTTATATAGTTCAAAGCCAAATAATTTGCAGATACAAAAGAAAAAGTCACTTTTTCTTGCTAATTTGACTTTAAGATTCATGTTTTTATCTGAAAAGGATCAGAACAAATATTTTGAGCAGGTTATAAATTTGGCTATGGCAAAATAACACTTGAGAAATTTCTACTACATAATTTCTATACATACAGGTCACAAGTATCACCTATAAATTACAAAATAAAATTCCTTTCTACACATATAACTAAATCTGGCATTTGCTTGAACATCTTGCCTTCACCGGCATCTCAGACAAGTAATACATTTAGTCTCTCTATCATAACAGCTTCACTGTTCCCTATCTTGCCACTTGACAATTCTGAAGACAGACTCTCAGTCTATGGTAAAATGCATTATGTTAGAAGATTTTAAAAGTATATAAAATTAGTCATCTTTTCCCTCCGCATTTATAGCCATGGAAGTTGTTTATTGCCATAGCCTGTCTTTAAATCTGAGCTTATTTTCTCATAAACTGGTATTTGCTCCTAGTTTTATCCTGCTATGAATCATAATGCCACACTTGCAAACTCCTAGAGCTAATGTGAGCTCACTTCAGAATTATACCTTAGAGTAAGATAGATAGGGGGAAAGGAATCCTTAATTGAGACAGCCCATCTCCTCAGTAAATAACACAAGACCTTTTGTCTCTATAATGTATGGGAGCTTTATGTAATTTCTCAAGTAACACTCGCTTTAATTTGTGCCATTATAAAAGGACTAGAGGCCTGGTGCACGAAATTCGTGCATGGAGGGGGGTTGTCCCTCAGCCCAGCCTGTACCCTCTCCAATCTGGGATCCCTCTCACAATCCAGGACTGCTGGCTCCCAACTGCTTTCCTGCCTGCCTTCCTGATTGCCCCTAACCGCTTCTGCCTGCCAGCCTGATCACCCCCTAACCACTCTGCTGCCAGCCTGTTTGCCCCCAACTTCCCTCCTCTGCTGGCCTGGTCACCCCTAACTGCCCTCTCCTGCAGGGTTGATCACCTCCAACTGCCCTCCCTTGCAGGCTTTGTCCCTCTCAACTGCCCTCCCTTGCAGGCCTGGTCCCTCTCAACTGCCCTCCCTTGCAGGCCGGGTGCCTCCCAACTGCCCTCTCCTGCTGGCCATCTTGTGGTGGCCATCTTGTGTCCACATGGGGGCAGGATCTTTGACCACATGGGGGCAGACATATTGTGTGTTGCAGTGATGATCAATATGTACATTACTCTTTTATTAGATAGGATAGAGGCCTGGTACAGGGGTGGGGGCCAGCTGGTTTGCCCTGAAGGGCGTCCCGGATCAGGTGGGGGTTCCCTTGGGGTGTGGGGCGGCCTGAGCAAGGGGCCTGTGGTGGTTTGCAGGCGGGCCATGCCCCCTGGCAACCCAAGCGGAGGCCCTGGTATCTGGAATTTATTTTCCTTCTACAATTGAAACTTTGTAGCCTGGAGCGGAGCCAAGCCTGGGGCTCCCTCCAAGGCCGGCAGCCATTTGTGTTGGGGTTATAATTGAAACTTTGTTGCCTTAAGCGGGTGGGCCCGGCCAGGGTGTGCAGAAAGCTTTGCTTTCCCTGTTGCCGGCGGCAACCCTGGCCTGCTCTCTCAAGCTCCAATCTGCCGCCATTTGTTTGAATTTGTTTACCTTCTATAATTGAAACTTTGTAGCTTGAGTGGAGGCTTAGGCCTGGCCAGGGCAGGCGGAAAGCTTGGCTTCCTCTGTTACCTAGGAAACCTTACTCTCTGTGGCTGTAGCCATCTTGTTTTGGGTTAATTTGCATATTCGCTCTGATTGGATGGTGGGCGTGGCTTGTGGTCGTGGCTTGTGGTGTGTCAGAGGTATGGTCAATTTGCATATTTGTCTATTATTAGATAGGATATCCTGTAAAAAATTGGTGGCCCTAGCCAGTTTGGCTCAGTGGATAGAGTGTCAGCCTGCAGACTGAAAGGGTCCCAGATGCAGGCTCGATCCCCAGTAAGGGGCATGCAGGAGGCAGCCGATCAATGATTCTCTCTCATCATTGATGTTTCTATCACTCTTTCCCTCTCCCTTCCTCTCTGAAATCAATAAGAATTTAAAAATAAATAAATAATTAAAAAATGAGTGGCCTTTCATAAGTCATTTCTTAGTTCAGTTTTCTTTTCTGTAAAATGGGTAAATTTGTTTGTTAGGACTGCTATAACAAAGGATAGAGACTAGGCAGCTTAGTAGAAATGCATTGTCTCTTCTTCTGGAAGCCAGAAGTGTTGGCAGGACTGGTTCTTCCCAAGGCCTCTCTCCTCCTTGTATCTCACACAGTCTCACACCCTTCATATTGGATTAGGTCCCACCCTAATGGTATAATTTTAACTTTTTGTAAAGATCCTATCTCCAAATACAGTAACATTTAAGGTATTAGGACTTCAACACAGGAATTTTTTGAGAGACACAATTTAACACAACAATAAGCATGCTTCCTATTATCATGTTTGTAAGACGATGCAAAAATTAAATAAAATGATAGCTAATAAAGAACTTGCTATAAAATGAACAATAAATACCAAAAATTATTAGCAATAATTGCTACTTCCAACATTTTCAGATAAAAAAGTTAATCTCTCTTGATGCTTTTTATAACAACTGTATTGAAGTATATTTTCATATCTGAAAATTTATTCTTTAAAATTGTACAACTCAGTATATTTTGTATACTCACAGAGTAGTTAAATTATCCTCCCTATCTAATATTTACACATTTTTATCATCACAAACAGAAATCCTATACTCATTAGCAACCACTCCCCATTTCCTCCTCCCCATAGACTCTGGAAACAACTGATCTAGTTCATCTATGAATTTGCCTATTGTGTACTTTCCTTTCATTGGAATCTTTTGTATTTGGCTACTTTCACTTAGCATAATGTTTTCAATATAGATTCATGTTGAAATATGTATCAATACTTCAGAGGAAGATAAGTATCACATAATCTCACTTATATGTGGAATCTAATGAACAAAATAAACTGATGAACACAATAGCTCCAGAGACAAAGAAGCATAGAACAGACTGTGAAATCTCAGTGTGGGCAGGTGGTGAGAGATTAATCAAAAGAATTAAAAATCCTATTTAATAAAAGCATAATATGCTGTGTCTGACTGATCTGTCAACTATTTGGTTGACTGCTCAACCAGTCACTACGACACACATAGACCACCAGGGGGCAGATGCTCCGACCAGTAGGTTATCTTGCTACTGGGGTTCAGCCCATCAGTACTGGGCAAGACAGGCTGGACACACCCTGGAGCCCTCCGGCAGTCGCTCCCTGGCTGGCCCCCATCTGCCCCGATTGGGACTGGGAGAGACAGACCTTATTGGCCCCATCGCCAGCCAGGCCAAGGGACCCCACCTGTGCATGAATTTGTGCACCTGGCCTCTAATAATAAAATAAATAATTCACTCTGGAATAACATGCCATACTTGAATAAGCCTCTTTTGAAAATCTATCCCTCAGGAATAATGAAACACCATAATTGTGGTGAGTGGCACTGCCTGAAATGAACATGAAAGAGTTTTTGTTACCCAGGTATTCTTCTCACTTCAATTAATTTAGTTTTATTCAAGAATTTGTTCTGGTAGAAATTGTTTTCATTTAGAATTTCAACCCCGTTTGGGTCTGTTGGTTGGGCTCTATGGTGTTCTGGTTGTCTTTGGAGTTGGTGGTGTCCAGCCAGAATAGATTAACTCAAAGTTATGTAATAACTTACACATGTACATTTCTAGTTTATTAAGTGCTTCACTGTACCATTATAATAATTGTGTGAGGGATGAGCAAAGAAAAAATATTTCTCATTAATTGATGCATAAACTACAGCTTGGAAAGATCAAATATACATGTAGTGACAAAACTAGAACTTCAATCTAGTACTTTTGATTCCAAAGCAAGGCTCTTTCCAATATACTTGAGATGCTTATTATGAAAATACTAGTAGCCCATTTGCTCAAAGATTCGTGCAATAGACCTTCATTCACCTGGCTGCCTGCACCAGTTTTCTGCTGGCACCAGGGACCCAGGCCTTGGCTGTGGCCACCGCCTTCTGCCTTCTTTCAGGGTTGGGGCTTGGCCCCGGGTGGTAGCCTTGGGCTCCGCTGCACCCAGCCTCCCTGCTAAAGATAGCAGGAGCCGACCCCCAGTGGTTGCCTGCGATCCGTGCAGGCTCCCCGCTGGTGCCAGAGGCTATCCCGGCCTTGGGCTTGACCGCACCCAGCGTCCCTGCTAAGGATCCAGGAGCCGACCCTCAGTGGTTGCCTGTGATCCATGCAGGCTCCCCGCTGGTGCCCAAGGCCGGGAAAGCCTCCGCTCGAGGCTTTCCCAGCCTTGGGCTCGGCCGCACCCAGCGTCCCTGCTAAGGATCGCAGGAGCCGACCCCCAGTGGTTTCCTACGATCCGTGCAGGCTCCCCGCTGGTGCCCAAGGCCGGGAAAGCCTCCTCCTTGGGCTCGGCCGAACCCCAGCGGCCCTGCAACGGTTTCCTGGTGGGCATGGCTGGTGGGCGTGGCTTGTGGGTATAGCGAAGGTACGGTCAATTTGCATATTACTCTATTATTAGGTAGGACTAGAGGCCCAGTGCATGAAATTTGTGCACGAGGGGCGTCTCCTCAGCCCAGCCTGCACCTTCTCCAATCCGGGACCCCTTGGGGGATGTCCTACTGCTGGTTTAGGCCGTTCACGGGGATCGGGCCTAAACTGGCATCGGGCCTAAACTGGCTTCGGACATCGATCTCACAATCTTGGACTGCTGGCTCCTAACTGCTCACCTGCCTGCCTGCCTGATTGCCCCTAACTGTCCCCACTGCTGGCCTGGTTGCCCCTAACTTCCCCCCACACCAGCCTGGTCATCCCCAACTGCCCCCTCCTGCCAGCCTGGTCACCCTCAACTGACCCCCCTGCTAGCCTGGTTGCCCCTAACTGCCCCCCCACTGGCCTGATTGCCCCTCACTGCCCCCCTCTGCAGGCCTGGTTGCCCCTCACTGTCCTCCCCTGCCAGCCTGGTCGCCCCCAACTGACCCCCCGCCCTGCTGGCCTGGCCGCCCCTCATGGCCTCCACTGTCGGCCTGGTTGCCCCACACAGCCTGCTGTTCAGTTGTTACTGTGAGGGAGTCCTGACCAATTTGCATATTACCCTTTTATTAGTATAGATTATTAGTATAGATTAGTATTTTTGTGGTGTCAATCTAAAATGATTTTGTTTAAAGAAAGGTTTTGGTACAGGAAAGCTGAGTTAAATGCAAATAGTCAGTTTTACTAAGAACTTCTGAGAGCCTTTAACATAATATTTATCATGAAGGTAAAGGAAGGAGATATAGTATAAGGATTTCTCAATCTTGTACAAGAAATATTATTTTCCTAAAAGATCACATGAACAAATTTTCTGAGTAATTCCTTTTTGCAAACACTGTCTTAAGGTAGTTATTTGAAACTACTAATGGGCTTTTCCCTTTAGTTTCCATACTCATTTCTCGTCATATTTTGTCTCATAAAGTATATGAAGTATGTCTTTGGGGTTCTTTCATCGCTCCTTCAATTTCCCTCTCCATGCTCTTCTGCCTTAGTACCCATTTACCTGTTTTGGCCATATTCTTTATTTCATCCTTATCAGATCATGCTCTCCATCTTCCAAAATATTTGTTGGTTTTCAGAAATTAACCCTAGATGTCAAATCTCCTAGCCCTGTCTTCATTTTAATACAGAATTCTTTGGTGAGTGAAAATAATTCAGCCTACAATGAATGAATTCCAATGTGGCATTTCAGGCACAATATCAAATGGTGGGGAAACTACTTTTGAATAGGGAACTCTGTTTAAGCCTATGAAACCACAGTACCTTAGGTAATTCTAAGGGTAGCTGGTGATGAAGTTAAGTCTCTGATTCACTTTAATTGCCCATCAGAGCTGAGATGTTGGAAACTCTTATGCACAGTCAAGGAAAGTTGGATCAGGAATGTAATGATTTAGGAATAAAATCTCAGAGGCCATGAACTACACACTTCTAGACTGGATGATTGAATGACAGAAAACCTGCAACATTATATTACCTAGTCCTGTATGAAAACCATGTCTTTACTATTCAATTTTATCATAGATGAAGGCAGCTATATTTAGTTAGTATTTTTGTTTGTTTGCCTATCGGTTTGTTTATTTCTTGGTAATGAATTCTCTGTCCGAAAGACTAAAATTAACAGTAGCCTCTACCCACAATCTAAATTCAATAATTGTTGAATTTTCTATAGCACATTTTCCTCCTGAAGAATTTGTACTGTGGAAATCATTGTGATTTTATTCAACCAGGGCATTGTGCAGAACTCATACTTTACAGATGTAGAAACAATATTCATTTAGAAAGTGTACTAACCAAAGAATCAAGACTACTCCACATATAACTTTCACTTAAATTGCAAGAAAGCTACCCAAATAATCACAAAAATAAAAATAAACTGACAGTATACCTGCCAGTAGGCAAATTAAGCTCAGAAAGTTTTACTATCTTGTACAGGTAAAGTAAAAACTCAGAACTCTCTCTGATCTATTGGTAATTTGAATAATGAAACAGATTAGAAAAAAATCCAAATGCAATCTATTGTTCTCCATATCTAAATAAGACAGTTATGAGACTTTCAAAATATAATGTTTAGCTATACCACAAGTCTGATGTTGCATTTACTCTAAATCATACCATTTGTTGAAATGTTAAATTTGTTCAAATCTTATGTCCTGAAGGACCTTCTGCTTTAGTCCATAATGATGGTTGTGATCCTATACTAGTCATTTTAAAATGTGACTACCTTTACTTCCTTAGCTGTATCTTCAAAAATGGAATCAGGTATCCCAATAAATTTCTATGTGGTATCCCTAATTTGCTTCCAGTGTTCATCTGAGGCCATTTTACCACCCTTTTTTCTCTCATTCCTCTGGCTTCCTCTAGCTTTCTTTCAAAGAGTTTATATTTGCAGTGAATTCATGGGGCCATTTAGCCCACCTTGATCCAGTCATGCGCTTTCCCACTGACTTCAATAAAATTTCACAGGATGGAAGGCAATGTTAGCCCTAAGAAACACTCAAAAGTGGACTAGTATGTCCATCTGATTTAGAGAGCTCCAGTAGAAAACATGATGGAGACATTAAAAAGACAGACAGGAGGATG
Source organism: Ia io (assembly GCA_025583905.1). Lineage (NCBI taxonomy): Eukaryota > Metazoa > Chordata > Mammalia > Chiroptera > Vespertilionidae > Ia > Ia io. Next base: position 89,850,410 of record JAJQQW010000002.1, on the reverse strand, counting down.
CATTACAGGGATTTTCTTCCCTCAAATACAATAAAACAAGAACTGAACCAAACTGCCTATTTCTTGCTTTAAGGAATGTTAGTAGCAGAATGGAAATGATTTGAAAGAAATTCTCAGGCCAAAACCGGTTTGGCTCAGTGGATAGAGCGTCAGTCTGCGGACTGAAAGGTCCCAGGTTCGATTCCAGTCAAGGGCATGTACATTGGTTGCGGGCACGTCCCCAGTGGGGGATGTGCAGGAGGCAGCTGGTCGATGTTTCTCTCTCATCGATGTTTCTAGCTTTCTATCCCTCTCCCTTCCTCTGTAAAAAATCAATAAAATATATTTTAAAAAAAAAAGAAATTCTCAGCTGTAAAATTTCACTCTAGTGACTATGTTTTTTAGTAGGCTCTGGCTACTTAAATCAAAAATGAAATTAAGCATTCTCAGGGACTTTTCAATTACTCCCCTGCCAGCATTTCCCAAATCATCTGCACTACCAATGAGGTGCTTGGTATAAAGCAGCCTTGAAGGGTCCTGCCTGCTACCTCTTCTCTTTTCAAACAGTTCTGGCTATTTATTACATTGTAGTCAAGGCTGTCATATACACTTTCTCTAGTGTGATATAATTTAAAGTTTTTTTTTTAAAAAAAAAAAAAGTATCTTAAAATTGGACTGATAGTAAGAATAATGACTTAGCTGAAATTTCTAACAATTTCAGATACTGTAATTTTAAGTGGTAAGACATATTAACAAGAGAGTTTCTGAGAGGTTTGGAATCAGTTACAAACAGTATATTATTTTAAAAGTTACATTAATGTGCCCTAGCTTCCATCAATTTGTGTTCCAAGACAATGGTTCCATTTAAGAATTCTCCCAGACTCTTTCATAATTCTCTGATAATATCCAATTGCATGAAAGCTATGGTAATTCCTAGGGAATTACCATAAATCTACATAACATGAAATGTTTTAAGAGATGTAAATGGTATTTTTTTTCAACAATTAAGATAAAAATTATCAAGCAAATATCTTTATCTTATGGGCACATATAAAGTTTTCCATTATACAGAGGATAAATTTCAAAAATCCCCAACAATGTTTTAAATGAATTGTCTTACATAAAACGGTTTCTGCCAACCTCCTTTTCGACCACTTTCCTCCCTCTTAGTCTGCTGCAGTGATGATAACCAACTTGCTTGCTGTTCCTCAAATATGCTAAGCATGCTCCTGACTGAGGTCAGATGGCTCCATTCACTTTTTTTTTTTTTCCGATTTATATATTATTTCACCAGAGGGGTTTTCTCTAACCATATAATCTAAAGATTATACTTACCAACATTTCACCCTGCCAAATATTTTGAAGTGAAGTGGTAAGTACTGACACAATTATGTCTCATTCCTGTAAGCTCTCTGCCTAACCCAGTGATTGGCACATAGTAGGTATCCTCTCTAATAAAATGGTAATATGCAAATTAACCATCACTCTGCTACATAAGCCATGCCCACCAGCTAAACCATGCCCATCAGCCAATCAGGGTGAGTATGCAAATTAACCTCAGCCAAGATGGCTACAGCCACAGAGAGCAAGGTTTCCCAGGTAACAGAGCAAGCCAAGCTTTCCACAGCCGTTGCAGGCCTAAGCCTCCACTCAAGCTACAAAGTTTCAATTATTGAAGGTAAACAAACTCAAACAAATGGCGGCAGATTGGAGCTTGAGAGAGTAGGCCAGGGTTGCCAGCAGCAACAGGGGAAGCAAAGCTTTCCGCACACCCTGGCTGGGCTCACCTGCTTAAGGCTACAAAGTTTCAATTGTAGAAGGTGAATTAACTGCCACAGAAATGGCTGCCGCCCGGGAGGGAGCAGCAGGCTTGGCTCCACTCCAGGCTACAAAGTTTCAATTGTAGAAGGAAAATAAATTCCAGATACCAGGGCCTCCGCTTGGGTTGCCAGGGGGCATGGCCAGCCTGCAAACCACCACAGGCCCCTTGCTCAGGCTGCCCCACGCCCCAAGGGAACCCCCACCTGATCCGGGACGCCCTTCAGGGCAAACCAGCTGGCCCCCACCCATGCACCAGGCCTCTATCCTATCTAATAAAAGAGTAATATGCAGATTGACCATCACTCCAACACACAATATAGCTGCCCCTATGTGGTCAAAGATCCTGCCCCATGTGGACACAAGATGGCCACCACAAGATGGCCAACAAGAGAGGGCAGTTGGGAGGCACCCGGCCTGCAAGGGAGGGCAGTTGAGAGGGGCCAGGCTTGCAAGGGAGGGCAGTTGGAGGTGATCAACCCTGCAGGAGAGGGCAGTTAGGGGTGACCAGGCCAGCAGAGGAGGGAAGTTGGGGGCAAACAGGCTGGCAGGGGAGCGGTTAAGCATCAACCAGGCTGGCAGCGGAGTGGTTAGGGGGTGATCAGGCTGGCCGGCAGAAGCAGTTAGGGGCAATCAGGAAGGCAGGCAGGCAAGCAGTTGGGAGCCAGCAGTCCTGGATTGTGAGAGGGATGTCTGACTGCCCGTTTAGGCCCAATCCCACCAGGATCGGGCCTAAATGGGCAGTCGGATATCCCTCCAGGAGTCCCAGATTGGAAAGGGTACAGGCTGGGCTGAGGGACAACCCCCCTCCATGCACAAATTTCGTGCACTGGGCTTCTAGTCCTATATAATAAAATGCTAATATGCAAATTATCCCCACTGGCAGGAGTTTGACCAACTGGGAGTTAGATGTGCACTGACCACCGGAGGGTGGTGCTAAACATGGCGGGCATTGGCAACTCGGAGCTAGCAGTGGGCAGCAGTGGAGGTGCTGCTGGCCCCCATGGGCCCCAACAAGAGCAGGACTGCAGCGGGATGGTAGAGCAGTTGAGTGGGTGGCACCATGCCAAGGTGGGTTCAAGCGGGGGCCCCAATGGCCCCACCAGTCATCTCACAGATTGGTCCTGATCACCGACCAGACCTAGGGACCCTAACTGTGCATGAATTTTGTGCACTAGGCCTCTAGTTTAACCATTTGCACTCTCTTGCTTTTTTCTCTATTCCTTTATTCTAATGCTAACTGTGTCGAGTCACACTCGACATCCGAGCGCAAAAAGTTAATAAATAATTATAGAATAAATACATTAATGAATCAGGTAGTCATTATTCCACTATTTCACCATCTAGATTTGTTAATCATTTTCTTATAATTAGACTTAGGTTAAGCAATATCAGTGACATTGTGTATATTTTCTATTACTTTACATCTGAAGACGTATTATATCTATATTTTCTAGTTATTATTAAGGTGGTGACTGCCAAAACTCTCATGTGAAAAGTTCTGTTTTGTCTTTGTCATTAACAAGTACTTGGTGGGGTAATATAGTACACTGAAATTATGTGAATATTTTGTCCCTCAATAATCATCCACCCAAAAAGTTCAATATCCTTTAATGGCTCTTATCTTAATCAGTTATATTGATGGTTGCAAAAGATCATTTTGTATAATTCTACATGAGTTCCTTCCAAGTACATTAGCTAACATTTTTTTTTTATCTCCACTAACATTTTATTTTTCATAAAGAAGAGCTTTCTCTATATATTTTGCTTTCTTCTTTTTTCCTTTTCCTTTCTCTTATGTTTTTGAGTATTGCTTTGGATTTATGGATTTTTTATATTCTCTGCATTGTAATCCATTATAAGATTTTTAAATGCTTTTATTGTCTAAATTTAGTCAGTTTCTCCTTTTGACATGTTTAATTTATTCTTTCCTTTTTTAAAATTTATTTCTATCACAACAAGATGTTACAGGCTCAACTTGTACTGTCTTTGACTCTGTCCTATAGTTAGCCATTTGTTCAGCGGCTTTGATTTCTTTAAGTAGAAAATGATATTTAGAAACCAAGATCTGAAAACTTACTGTGCTTATTGTGTTGAAGTTTTATGCATGTAGGCAATTTAACTGAACAAAGCTAGGGAACAGACAAAAGCATCTGATTATATGGCAATATCCAAATCATATATTACATTAACGGGGTTTTCTTTTCATTTTCTTCATTTCTTTCACACTCTTATCTTTATTCACAGTAAAAATCCTGGCTCTGAATGGTTAATGTACTTACTCATTTGCTTGATTCTACAATTTATAAAAGAATATACAATTATTAGATCATTTCAATACCACAACCAATGAGCCTACAGGGAAATTCATACTTTTATTTCAGCTATTTTTTTTTCATTGAGTATGCCCTACTAAATTTGTACAATTAGAGTACTATGCTCAAAAACTATATACATTGTTCCCGTGGAATTTTACATAAAGTAGTGTTTCTTCACTTTTGTTTGTATTTATATGAAGGGTTTGTATTTTCATTTTTAAAAATATATTTTTATTGATTTCATGGAGGAAGGGAGAGGGAGAGGGAGATAGAAACATTGATGATGATAGAGTCATTGATCGGCTGCCTCCTTGCACACCCCACACTGGGGATTGAGCCCACAACTGGGGCATGTGCCCTGACTGGGAATTGAACGATGACCTCCGGATTCATAGGTTCATACTCAACCACTGAGCCATGCTGGCCAGGCTACATTTTTATTTTATTTTTTAAAATTTATATATAAAACCTGGTTCACAAGCCAACTTTACATAACATAAAGAGATTTACTTATTTATTCAGAGAAGTCTTACCCTCATCTCCCTCTCCCTTCACCATTATCAACTCCCCACATCCAGTGTTAAAAATGATAAAGGAAGACAATTTAGATGATACTAACAAACTTAACATTTCATGAAGTGACTTTTTTTTTGGAGAACTGCAAATGGGGCAGAAAGCACAAAGCTTTTACAGGATGAATAAAGAGCAAGAAAGAGAAAAAAAATAGCTGATGGACTGGGGCCACATAGTCATCTTAATTTGGGGTGTAAAGGCCAAGAGTTGGGTTGGGATTAGCTAACTATATAAACTCCATTTATGGTCAAGTGAAGTGGACACAGAAGTTATCTAAGTTTAGATTTGCTCATATGCCTCCCATCCCAGCAGAATTTGGCTTCATCTTTGGCCTAGCAAGTTACTTCAATAACATAATGCTGGGAAAATGAATGTAATAAATTTGAAAATAGTTGTTACACCAAGTGGTCTAATAAAAACCTATCAAGTGCACTCTGAGAAATATTTATTCAGTGTTTTTCTATGACATGGCAGCAAGCTCATTTTGTTATAACTATTGATTAAATCATAGCAGCCCATAAACAATTAGGATGTCATTATTAATTATCTTGTATCTCATATTATAATTCAATGGAACAACTGAGAAGTGTAGGTAAGACTGCTCAAGGAGATAGATGTCAATAATGTATTTAGCCTTAGTTTCTGAAATATTAAGAAAGTTTGAATGTACCATTGGTTAACAAGTCATTAGTGTACTTTGGAATTTACTTCTGTGTTATAATTTAATCTGTTAGCATCCCAATGCATGGGTTTCCTGATGTGGGCCTTGCCTCCTTAACTCATCATACCTAATAAAATGGTAATATGCAAATTACCATCACTCCGCTACGCCCACGATTGGGCTGGCTGGAGGCGTGGGGGGCGGGACTCAGGGTGGCCGATTGGCTGGCGGTAGGAGCGGGGGGTGGGGACTCACGAGTCCCTGACCCCCACTCCTCCTGCTGGCTTAAACAGCCAGCACTGCGGAAGACGCTGGTGGCGGAACTCAGGGTGGCCGATTGCGTGGCTACTGGCACCAATTTTCAGACAGCAGCAGTTTTCCTCTGGCCACCCGCCCGATCGGAGCGCCTCCCGATCAGATTTCCTCTCAGGGTGGCCGATCGTGCTGGCAGGAGGCGCTCTGATCAGCGGGTGGCCAGAGGAAAACTACTGCTGGCGGATAACTGGTGCCGGCAGCCAGGTGAAGGAAAAATCTATTGCACGAAACTTCGTGCAACGGGCTCCTAGTTACCATATAATATGCCAAGGGTAATGAATTTCTTAAGTAGCAATACTATTTTGTGGCAATATATCTCCTTGGTCATTTCTGACGAAAGCCTTAAGAGGGCTGTTGGGTGCTTCTTATGAATATGTTCCCCTGATTTTAAAGTTGGATTTCAAACTCTGTTTCTACAAATAGCTCATGATTAATACCATCTCTTTATATGTATGACCAAAGATACAGTGATTTATGTACCATAATACCAAGATTTTTTATTGAATTCCTATATTGTGAGAAGTACTCATTGGCAAATAACTTATTGTCTAATAAATGAAGGAATGTTCTGAAATGTGTTTCTGAGTTCATTTATTCCCTCTCTAACATAGCTCTAAAAAAACTTTAAATACAGCATAACATATAATTTGCTGCTCATGTTCTTAGAAAAGGTTTAAAAGTAAATGGTGAATGTTTTTAGAACAAGCATGTCAAACTCAAAGTCTAACATGGGCCAAATAAACAAGGTTTAAGTTTATGCGGGCCATAAAGAAACAAAAGCTTCATAGAAACATAGATTTATTTCTATATAAACATGCTGAATACAAAGGGCTGAAATAAATGAGTAATCATTAACACAAAATAATAGAACATTTTAATAAAAATTAATATTTTTTATTGAACATTAAATTACCAGACACTGAATAACCGCACAAATTAATAAGCATAATGCAAATAAACCTATTTTTCTTGTTCTCTGAAAGGGAAATATTTCCTGTTGCACACACCAAACAAGTCAGTACAAGACTAATGATGTAGCAATCGGCTGCTAAATATTTGCTGCTAGTATTAGTGGGGAGAAATGCTGTGCCTGTGCATAAGGTGCTTAAGGGAAATGAATGCAACATGATTAAAGTAATCATTCATTAGCGAAAGTTGTAGTTCGTTATTAATAATCCTATCTAATAAAAGAGCAATATGCAAATTGACCATCACTCCAACATACAAGATGGCTGGCTGCCCCATGTGGTCAAAGATGTCTGTCCCCATGTGAACACAAGATGGCTGCCACAAGATGGCTGCCAGGGAAGGGCAGTTGTGGGTGATCAAGCCAGAAGGGGAGGGCAGTTGGGAGGGACCAGGCCTGCAGGGGAGGCCAGTTGGGAGGGACCTGGCCTGCAAGGGAGGACAATTGGGGATGATCAGGCCAGCAGGGGAGGGCAGTTAGGTGTGACCAGGCCTGCAGGGGAGGGCAGTTAGGGGTGACCAGGCCAGCAGAGGTGGGCATTTGAGGGTTACTAGGCCTGCAGGGAAGGACAGTTGGGGGGGGACCCAGGCCTGCAGGGGAGGGCAGTTGGGGGGTTAGGCCTTCAGGGGAGAGCAGTTGGGGGGGACCAGGCCAGCAGGGGAGGGCAGTTGGGGGAACCAGGCCAGCAGGGAAGGGCAATTAGGGGCAACCAGGCTGGTAAGGGAGGGCAGTTAGGGGTTACTGGGCCAACAGGGGAGGGCAGTTGGGGGAGACCAGGCCTGTAGGGGAGGACAGTTAGGGGCAACCAGGCTAGCAAGGGAGGGCAGTTAGGGGTGACCAGGTCAGCAGGGGAGGGCAGTTAGGGGTGACTGGGCCAGCAGGGGAGGACAGTTATGGGTGACCAGGCCAGCAGGGGAGGACAGTTGTGGGGGACCCAGGCCTGCAGGGGAAGGCAGTTAGGGGCAATCGGGCCAGCAGGGGAGCAGTTAGGCGTTGATCAGACTGGCAGGGGAGTGGTTAGGGGGTGATCAGGCTGGCAGGCAGAAGCGGTTAGGGGCAATCAGGAAGGCAGGCAGGCAAGCGGTTGGGAGCCAGCAGTCCTGGATTGTGAGAGGGATGTCTGACTGCCCATTTAGCCCTGATCCCACGGATCGGGTCCTAAATGGGCAGTCGTACATCCCTCGAGGTGTCCCAGATTGGAGAGGGTGCAGGCTGGACTGAGGGATACAACCCCCCCATGCACAAATTTTGTGCACAGGGCCTCTAGTTATGTATACCAGGATATTGTAAAAATTAAGTTATGACATTTTTATTAAAATGTTTCTTACATACCATTATATTGGCTGGGCCACAAAAATATTTGTTGTGGGCTGCATGTGGCCCATGGGCTACAAGTTTGATATGCTTGTTTTAGAGTGTGAACCACCTTTTTAATCATTACCAAATTTCGGACAGTCTGATATCACAGAAAATGCTTAAAAGAAAGGAAAAGAAATCCGCCAAGAAAACATCTCTTTTGTGGCTATTTGATGGTGTATGAAATGTTGTACTATTAAGAAATGTTGTACTATTAAATGTTGTACTATTAATAAGTAGCAAATCCACACACATATTTATTATTTCAGTCAACAGTATAATTTCTAGCCATTTATATTAAAGGTAAACATTCAATAATACAAAACTCTATATGAACAAGGTTGTGGGGGGGCCTGTCTAGAGTGTGCTGGATGTTCAAGGCCAATCTGAGGATGGGAATCCTAATCAGTATGTTGAAGGCTAAGTTGCCATAGGCAGGTGCAAAGATACAGACATTTCACTGTATGCACTGTGCAAGTGTGCCCTTCTATAATCCAAAGACTGAGGTCACTATTTGGCAAGAAGCCTCTTTTGTCTAAGTTAGTATAAAGTTTGTTACCAACCAGCCATTGAGGTGCTGCTGTTATGTGAGGCTGCTTAGGCTGGCTCCTGTATAGCTCCTATATTGGGGGCTGCATTATGGAGAAGATATATCACTGACCAGCCGGTGCACAGCTGCTTGGTACAGCTCCTGTGTTTGCTATTGTGTTAGCAAGGACTGCTTTATAGACTTCCTTATTAGCAATGGCTACTTGGACTACAGTAAAGACTCTTATATGCCCACAACTTATCATGTTTTCTTCATCCAAGAAGGTCCAGTCCCTAACAGTTAGTGTAGTGGAGTAGGATAAAGGACCTGTACTTCCAACAATTGGCATAGCAAGCAGTGTCAAAGAGGAACCAGCCCCAACAATTGGTGCAGAGAGCAAGATTCAGGAGTAACTACTCCGATGATAGGAGGAACTTGCTCTAACAGGAAGTAAGGAATCAAGAGCCCATGTTGTTGGTAACATATATATACTTAAAAACAAAGCAGGATGCATAACTTAGACAGGCAGGAAGGCGAATTGTTAGGGGCGATCAGGCAGGCAAGCAGAGGTGGTTAGGGGCGACCAAGCAGGCAGGCAGAGTGATTAGGGGTGATAAGGCAGGCAGGCAGGCAGGCCAGTGGTTAGGAGCTAGCGGTCCCGGATTGCGAGAGGGTGCAAAACTTAGACTTAATAATGAGAGAAAATAAGACTACATTTAAGAACTTCACTTAAAAAAAAAAAATAAACTCAGAAGTTAAATCTGAAATTATTGAAAGTGGATTATCCAGAGTTTAAATAGTTTTCCAAACCCAAGATGGAGCCATTCCTGCAAACCAGGGTGCCATATCAGCAAACTGAAATGTAGATAACTTTTATGTCCCAATAAATTCTCTCCTTGACCAGAAATGTAGTATATTCAGTAAGCCAATTCCCAAATGCCAGGACAACTCTAGAGCTTCTCACCACAAACAAAGTTGACCATGTGGCCACAGCTATTCCAATATACACACATATATTTTATTTTTTTACTTGTTCTTTATTCTATAAAAGCTTCTTGCTTTTTTTCTTATTTTGCAGTTGTCTGAATGGAGACAGTCTGCTTCATGATGTACTAAGTAAAGCTTGTTTTTATCACTTAAATTGTCTTCTTTAATTAAATGAAATGTTTAATCATTGAAATATTTTTAATAGTTTTTGGAGATGAAGATGGGATCTGAAGCTGACAGCTAATGGCCTATAGGACAACAGAGACCAATAGGTAAGGTGCCTACTAAAACCTCTGAGTTCACTGTTCCTCTCATCAACCTTTTGGGTAGGTCATTCTTGGATTTGAGCTCCATTCCCTGTGTGCAGCTCTCCAATCCAATTATTTAAAAAACAAATATATATAGCCCAGCCTTCGTGGCTCAGTGGTTGAATGTTGACCTATGAACAAGGAAGTCATGGTTAGATTCCCAGTTGGGGCATATGCCCAGCTTGCAGGCTCGATCCCCAGAGTGGGGTGTGGTTTCCACATCCTCGTGAGCCGCCGGGAAGTCACATGGGGAGTCTGTCCTCCTCCCCGCAACTTCCTGAATAAATATTTCCAAATGTCCCTTCTGAGACCAGGGACATACTTTGCCAGCTGGGAGGTCCCCAGTGGATGCCTTGGGCCATGCTGAAAGCTTTCCACCACTAAGAGCCGGATAAGAGACTCTCCAAGGTGAACAATACAAAATTGGGGGTCTTGGAGGGTGGGGATGCTCTCTCACCCATGCCTCCACCCTTCAGATCCATCTCTCTGATTTTTAACTCAATTGTCAGTCACCACCTTGTGGCCACTTTTATATTGTTGCCTTCTCCTGTAGCTCTGGGGCAATCATTAAGGATGAAATTTGATCTTGATGCCCCAGGCAGAGTTCTAGGAGCCCAGCAGTGATATCAGGCTCGTCCTGGTTACTCGAAGTGTCTGTGCTTCATCTGTTCCTGGAGATTGTACCTGTAGGCTTATGGGGTATGTGTCTCATGGCAAGTTCTGGCTGAGCTGTGGGCGTCCTTGGTGCTGGGTACCAACACTGCCAGGGGTTTGTCCACAGAAGCCTCTGTCTGTGGGCCCGCAGGAACCACGGGGGATCCACAGGGAATGTGGGAGCCTGGATGCCAGCTAGGCCCAGGAAGGGTGCGATGGGCTCGGCCACAGACACACGTGGGAGGTCTGCTCCTTGGATTGGGATTTTCTCACTTTTTTCGGGACTCTCTCCAGAGGTGGGGACCAGTCCAGCTTGGAAGTGGCAGCTGAGGGTGGTAGGAAGGAAGGAGGGAGAGGCCAATTGTGTCTAGGATAAGGCACATTTTTAGTATTTCAGTTCTGCATCTGAAGGAACATGGCAATAGCTAAGGGGTGGAATGTGGCCCTGAAGTCCAAGGGGAGTTCCAGGGGGCCTGCATCAGTATCAAGATTGTCCCAGTCATGCATGAACATTCCATGCTGCATTTGTTCACAGTAGATTGTACCTGCAGGGTATAGAGGGTGATTTTTCCATGTAACTCCCAGCCCAAGTGTGGGGCTGCCTGAACTGAAAAGGTCAGGCCAGCGCCTGCTGGTGCCCCTCTGCCGAACAGAGCTGACCAGCGCTCTGCAGGGATTCAGGTGTGGTTACTCGATGCCAGGATGCCGACCTTTCCGGGATATGGGGCCAGGGCCAGGTGGTAGGTGTAAGTTATGAAGGGCTTGCCTGCGGACACGCGTGGGTGTTGGTCATTGGGCTGGACTTCACCAGCTTGAGATGGGGGCTGGCCCAGGCAGTATGTGTGTGAAGCGCTTCTGTGGGTTTTTCCCGAGGCCGCCTCCAGAGACCCAGAGGGCAATAGGTGCAGCCGCAGGGTCTGAAGGGAGAGTTGCAGGGGCCAGCAGCAGCTGACCCATGGTCATTCTGGCTACACCCCCACCACCCAGGCATTGGTACTGCAGTGTGTCCACTGGAGATTGTACCTGCAGGAGACGGGAGAGGCTCACCAGCTGTGAACCAGGCTTCTGGCTGAGCGGCACTCCCACTGTGAGAGTGCACTGACCACCAGGGGCAGCTCCTGTGTTGAGCGTCTGCCCCCTGGTGGTCATTGTGTGTCATAGCGACCAGTCGTTCCAGTTGTTTTGGTCATTCCACTATAACGGTTGCTGAGTTTTTATATATACTAGAGGCCCAAGTGCATGAAATTCGTGCATGGGTACAGTCCCTAGGCCTGGCCTGCAATCAGGGCTATCTTCCCCGGCTGCCCACAGCTGGCCCCACCCTCTACTGCCACCACCCCCAATTCCCCATTCACCATCAGGGATCCAAGACTGCCAGCTGGGGGAGGAACCAAGAGGTCAGCTGTTCCCACCCGCTTGCTGGCCCCACACCTTAGCAGGGCAGGGGCCTTGGCCTGGTGCCACCTGGTTCCCCCACCACCCACCCCCGGTCCCCTATCTGCCATTGGGAGATCGGAGCTTGTTGGCTGGGGAAAGGGACCGAGAAGTGGTCAGTGTGCCTCATAGTGACTGGTCGAGTGGTCATTCTGGTCATTCTGCCATTAGGGTCAATTTGCATATTACCTTTTTATTGTATAGGTATATATATATATATATATATATATATATATATATATATATATAGAGAGAGAGAGAGAGAGAGAGAGAGAGAGAGAGAGAGAGAGAAAGAGAGAGAGAATAAAAGTGAGCCAAATTCCCACCTTGTAAATTCTTCTAGCTGGGTTAATAATCAAATAAACAGAGAGAGATTAACAGGAGAAAATGTCTAAAGTTTATTATGTGAGTGAACATATGGCCAGTGCCATAAGTATGAGACTAAAAACATATTGGGCAGTTGAGATTTATATGTCATTTTGGACAAAGGAGAACAAGGGTCAAGGGTCTAGCATATCAAAGAGGAAATAGGCAATTTATAGGTAGCCACAACAAAGGTGAATACATGGTAAATAAATTTTTACTAGGTGCCCTAGCTGGTTTGGCTCTGTGGATAGAGCATTGGCCTGCAGACTGAAGGGTCCCAGGTTCGATTCTGGTCAAGGGCACATGCCTGGGTTGCAAGCTCGATCCCCAATGGGGGTATGCAGGAGGCAGCCAATCAATGATTCTCTCTCATCATTGATGTTTCTATCTCTCTCTCCCTCTCCTTTCCTCTCTGAAATCAATAAAAATATATTAAAAAATATTTTTTACTAGGCAACCCAGAAACAATGGGACATATGAAAAATTTAGCTAACAGGCCCCTGTTCAGATCGTTCTTATCTAATGGTAAGGTGAGCATTCCCTTCTTTGGGGGAACTCAGAGATGCAATATGTGTGTGTATATATATATACACACATACATACACACACATATATATATATATTTTTTTTTCTAAATTCTGTTTCCTTACTTCCAGCTTTTGTGGCGGGCTTTCACAGCCCCTCCTGAGTCAGTTAGAATGGGGAAGTTAGATTGTATCTAAATGCCAGGCCTGGGTGGCACCAGTGACTGCCCCCCTTCGGCCAAGCTGCCAAATTCCTGGCCAGGTGCCCCTGCAAACTGGGAGCACCCAGGAAAGCAGACTATTGCCTAAGGAAGGGTCAGTGACTTAATTATAGGCTAACAAGAATATGCAGTAGGACACCCATCACTGGCACAGATTCAGATTGCTAGTCCTCCCCCTACCCACCACCCACCCCCCCCAGGTTGCCATCTATATTCTCCTTCAAGAGTCAGACATGGTTGAGTATATTCAACTGGGAAGCAGAGGCGTGTTTGCTCCACAGAAAGATACAGCTTCACACCCCAAGGAATCACAGCATTGACCCTCCAAGGAAATTAATAGCTCTCTTCCCCCTCTGGTACTGTATCATTGGGGGGGAAAGAGGGAGATGGGTGCATGTTCAGTGAAATAGGGAAGGTGTTTGTCAGTCTAGCCTGGGGAGCAATGGGTTAGATAGCGGGTGGACTCCACCAGAAGTGTGCAAAATCTTGCACAGTTAAAACCCTCAGACAAAAATTCCCACTTGCTTGCTCTTGTACTCTTGCTCTCCTTTGCCCAGTGACCTACACTCATCCATGGCCTCCCCTGTTTTCTCTCCTTAGCCATGCGGCCTTAAATAGCTTCATGGTCCATGGCCATGCAGACTCCACACACAAGACTGTATTTTAATATGGAACAAAAGTTCTGGGCAGTGACTTTAAATCTGGCCCCGCTGAAGACAAGTTGAACTTCTTCCACAGCAAAACAGACAGAGGTGGAACTTTGAAGGGGAACCCCCTTAATGTTATACCATCCATAAAGGTTTCCATGAAACCCCATCCTCCCATGGGGGCATCAGGAAATTATTTTCCTCATGGCAACCCCAAGAACTCAACTTCACTGATAATATTCTTCCTTAATAACTACCTTAAAATTAATATCCCCAAAGACACATTTTGGGGAGGCAAAACTTTTTTTCATTTAGATAGATAGATGATAGATAGATAGATAGATAGATAGATAGATATAGAGATAGAGATATATTAATTACCTAAGTCTTTCTTTTAATTACCTTAAGGAATGACTGTATTTTGGGAGGGTAGCATCTTCTGCATCTTATTTGGGGACACCTCTTATATCCATGGTGTCATTGAATACTACTTATACAGGATGAAACCAGACCAGATATTTGAAATATTTTGTTTTCAAAGTAGCTCTATGATCAAATGTTGGCCAAATTGGAGGCTTATATACAGAACCTAATAAAAATGAACTTTTTCAGTTATTTTCTACACTAAAATAAAACTATATGCCCAGAGGGAAGGAAAAACATTTAAAAGACAAAGAGTTCTAAATCTGAATATAAGATCTTTTGAAGATCTTCTCTCTGATATAAAGAAGCAAATTGGAGATAATGTAGTTGGATGAATGGATCAGCTTCTTGATATTATCATTCAGCTTGCAATCCAGTTCTTTGAAGAATTAAAACCAACTCTTCTACAAATTGAGGACAACTTGTACAACTTGTCTTACAAATTGAGCCTATGCAAGAACAGAAAAAGTCCACCAATTATTTTTATCAGTCCTAAAACCTTCCTTATTCATCTCAAAAGGCTTGTAAGTATTCTAAAAACTCTGGATGTAGGAAACAAAAGTCTTTCTTGGAGGAATCTATGTTGTTTTTTCTCTGCACCTTTGAGATGTAAATGCTCTACCTGGTCTTCTCTAGAAAGGAAAGTGGGGGGAAGTGGGGGTCTCTTTGAAATGCAAACTTTATGGAGTTAACTATTTCCAGAAGGAAAACAATAAAAAAGTAGTTTTAAAAATGAATTCTATGGAAAATCTTAAACATATTTGTCACAAATATTATTAAAAAATTAAGCCATCTGAGCAGATAAACTTAGCTTATTTTATTTTCCAGAAACACAATTTGAATCCAAATGCTCTTTTGTAAACTAGTGAGTCTTGCATAATTATTCTTGTCTCCTGCTTAAAAGTTTAAAACAAAAACTCCAAATCTGTGTCTGTTTTTATGTTTGTACATGTCTATGTATATATATTATCCTATCTAATAATAGACAAATATGCAAATTGACCATACCTCCGACACACCCACAAACCAAACCCACAAGCCATGCCCACCGTCCAATCAGAGCGAGTATGCAAATTAACCCAAACCAAGATGGCTACAGCCACAGAGAGCAAGGCTTCCCAGGTAACAGAGGAAGCCAAGCTTTCCGCCTGCCCTTGCCAGGCCTAAGCCTCCACTCAAGCTACAAAGTTTCAATTATAGAAGGTAAACAAATTCAAACAAATGGCCGCAGAATGGAGCTTGAGAGAGCAGGCCAGTGGTTGCCGCCCGCAACAGGGGAAGCAAAGCTTTCCGCACACCCTGGCTGGGCCCACCCGCTTAAGGCAACAAAGTTTCAATTATAACCCCAACACAAATGGCTGCCGGCCTCAGAGGGAGCCCCAGGCTTGGCTCCGCTCCAGGCTACAAAGTTTCAATTGTAGAAGGAAAATAAATTCCAGATACCAGGGCCTCTGCTTGGGTTGCCAGGGGGCGTGGCTGGCCTGCAAACCACCCCAGGCCCCTCGCTCAGGCCGCCCCACACCCCAAGGGAACCCCCACCAGATCTGGGATGCCCTTCAGGGCAAACCAGCTGGCCCCCACCCCTGTACCAGGCCTCTATCCTATCTAATAAAAGAGTAATATGCAGATTGATCATCACTCCAACACACAATATAGCTGCCCCTATGTGGTTAAAGATTCTGCCCCCCATGTGGACACAAGATGGCCACCACAAGATGGCCAGCAGGAGAGGGCAGTTGAGAGGCACCCGGCCTGCAAGGGAGGGCAGTTGAGAGGGACAAAGCCTGCAAGGGAGGGCAGTTGGAGGTGATCAACCCTGCAGGAGAGGGCAGTTAGGGGTGACCAGGCCAGCAGAGGAGGGAAGTTGGGGGCAAACAGGCTGGCAGTGGAGTGGTTAGGGGGTGATCAGGCTGGCAGGCAGAAGAAGTTAGGGGCAATCTGAAAGGCAGGCAGGCAAGCAGTTGGGAGCCAGCAGTCCTGGATTGTGAGAGGGATCCCAGATTGGAGAGGGTACAGGCTGGGCTGAGGGACAACCCCCCTCCGTGCACGAATTTCGTGCACCGGGCCTCTAGTAGATGTATAATACTTCTTCCAACAGGTGATATGGCCAAAATATATTTGTAAAGAGTTTTATTTAATTGCCTTAAAGAAGATTAAGCATTTATGTTAGGGGCATAAATAGAATATTGGGGACCAGCTATGATTATAAGAAATAGTAGTCATGCTCTGTTAACCATGATTGTTTTGTTCTGATTAAAGAAAGTGTTAGTCACCAAAGGAGGAAGGCAAGAGGCCTGAGTGGTGAGGGATTACAAATTTATTTGATCATCTGCACACCAGGTGGCTGAGCCTGGATGGCTCCAACATTCAGTGATGGGAATCAGAGGCTTTTAAAGAACTTTTGGTGGGCTTTTTTTCTGGGCGGAGACTTCTTTATGCATACCCAGAAGGGAGATAATGGAATGTGGTCACCACAAGTGAAATGTGGACTCACCAAAGGGAATGTCCACAGTGAAATGACCTAAAAGCCAGTTCTCAGGGGAGGGGTATAAATGCAATTGCTTGATCAAACCTAACATTCCAGCCTTTTTGTTTTATGGAATAGGGACGAAGGTCATATCTTCTGTAATTGCTTCCTGCTGAGGTGGAACATCAAGATCATAGGGGAATGAATTTTGATAGTAGTGGGCTGGACGAGGGGTGCAGCAGCTGGACGAGGGCTGCAGCAGCATGATTTCCCCAGAGACTGGTTGGTGAAGTCTCTCCAAAGTGGTCCTGTTGAGTGACTTGGGAGGTAAAAGCTGGTCCTGAGGCTGCCACAGCATCACTTGTCTAGTTTTGCTGCTTTTCTGGGCCTGGAGCTGAAATACAACTGAGACCTAGATGTTATTTTTAGGGAGGGAAAGAGTAGGGGTCTTAGTTGCCTCATTAGTGATATGAAAGGGGAGAATAGGTTACCCTGTGGTTGAGGTTCTTGTTTTCCCAGTTTTGCCCCTTGCTGGGCATCCACAGGTTTCTTGTAGTCCTAAGACAGGGTTTCAAATTAGGTAGAGTAGTGGTTAAGCTCCCTATGGCAGTTCCAACCCCTGCTGTGATGCCCAGGGTTATTAGGAGAGCGATTATCTGGACTCGTCTTTTGTGTCAGATATGATGGGTTATGGGGACAGGTAAAGACTGATTACTGGGGGTTACATTTATATTGGGTGAAGATGAGAGTACAGATTCTTGTCTAGCTGATGGGGAGACAGATGTATGTATTTTCCCCACAGAGGAAGAAAAATCCCTGATCATGGAGACAAGATGAAAGGTGTAAGGAGAAGAGGGGGACTAAAGGGTATGAGATTCCCATTCCTGGTTCCATGATCCAAGCTGAGAGGGTAGTCGCCATGGCACTACCAATAAGGGGTGACAGATAAGTGGCTGAGATTTTATTGCAGTGACAGTGGGAGGGAATGTTAGAATGGGCTATTATCTAAGGGAAAAAAGAAAGGGAAGGAAAGGAGCAGTTAAGGCCAGGGGCCAGGATTATTGGATAAGAAGTTAGACACTGCACTCAGACCAGCCAAATTTAGTACTTTAAATTTCCTGAGGCTATACTCTGCCAATCGCTGGCTTAACTTCTCATTTTTACTGAACCTTAATCCTTGCTGTTTTCACTTTTAACCTTAAACTGTTGCATTAAAGGCTTTTACTTTCTTTCAAGTAGAGCAGCCATCTTGGTTGCTGTCCAGGAAAATAGGTAGGAGAGAAACATGTTGGCCAATAGTGCAATGCATACATCTCAAGTAAAAGTAACTTTCTTTTTAGTTATGGTGTCTCATTAATGGTGAGATTTAATGCTTGAATAATAACTTTTAGTTTATTCTGTAAATAGTAGTGGAAGAGATTTTTAAATTCCTTCTTTTTAAGCTTAAATTTACTTCTAAACAGCATTCCTTTTGGCTAGTGCTCATTTGCATATAAAGGCAAATTTTACTTTGGACTTTACTAGAACCAGTTGCTCATAAAATATTGGTTTGTCATATGAATGAATTTATATGAGACCTTGATTATATTGTGAAAAACTAACTTATCAAGTAATTAAAGTATATTCCTTTATTAAAAATCAAAAATCAAAGTAAGCAAACCTATACATTTAACTGATGAAGTACAGATGCTCCCCCATGCCCCCTAGACAATCTGAAGAACAGGCTGGGTGGGGGTCTGAGGCATTATGTATGCTCCTGTCTTAAAATTGTGCTGCTGAATATTCTGGTTTAGCTTAAGAAGTATTGAGGAGGCTAAAAGGGCTGATTCCAATGTAGCCCTGATATTTGGGGCTGGTGATCTGAGTCCTGGCCAGTAAGCTTGGTGTACATTCCTGATGACCTATGATTAAGTCACTACCTCTTTCCCAGATATTGGTCTTGCAGAACCGGTTACAGAGGCCATTGGAATGTGGACAGTGCTCTGGCCAGAGGGAGGGCTGTTGACTCTGATGCCAGGCCAGACCACCAGATATGGCCTGGAGATCCCCAACACCTGGGGGCCTTCTTGAAAGGCCTGAAAAAAGGACCAGAAGCATAATCCATGCTTGTGGGACAAAGACCACAGGGAGGGAGATATAAGGGAGGGCCCCATGCGTATTCCTTCACTCAGATTTGGAAGGCTGTTTCCTGAGTCCACTGGCGTTATTAAACAGTGTCCCTCCAACTTCCTCAGAAGCGTCCTTGGTCTTCTTGGTCTTCTGCAACAAGTATCCAGAAACCTTGTCCTGCCAGGCTTGGAGACTGAAACCTCACTTTCTTGATCCGAGTAAAATGGCCCTTTTACAATTCTTGTAAATAGTTAACTTTAGAACTTCTTTCTTTCTTTCAACATTTCTCTTTTCCTTCTCATCACATACTCAGCCTTCACACATTTCACACTTTCAAATTAGCCTTCAAACCTTTCTCTGTCCTTCAAAAATGCATAACCATGCCTCAGACCTTCCATTAAGTATTTCCACTCTAATATTCTCTTTCTGTCATACCTTCAGCAACTTGTACAGACCTTTTCTTTCTTTTTTCTTTAAAATGTATTAGAATTCTTCACTCCTAGAAAACTTAATTTTTCAATGATAATCAAAAAGTAAAGAGCCAACATTTCTTAGATTGACATTTATCAACACACTTTAAGCACACTTTTACTTTCAAGAAAATATACATTCAACAAAGTACAAGAGACCTTCTGTAATAAAAACTAGGAGCAGGAAAATTAAAATGTGTCTAGCAACCAATGTTTCAGTATTGTATGCTATTTTAAAATATTAAGATGTTTATCATTTAACCCAGCAATGCTCCAAAGTCTTTAAGTTAATAAAGACTTTGGAAAATTATGTATAGGTATATGAGGCTGGAGAAAAGGCAGGGAGAGGAGAGAGCAGGCCCAACAGCCTGTTCCTAGACCTCTAGCCACTTGGATTCAAAACTGCTGGATATTTCCTTAGAGATAACATGCTAAGGTTTGGGAGATAATAAACTCAGTTTCTATAATAGCCCGGCTGTTAAGTAAGCATGTACAGTAAAGAACGTTGTTTTTTTTGGAAAGGTGGGGGTGGGTGAGAAGGTGCTGAGGTCAGAGCAGTTTTCAGAGCAATAAAGGGGTGAGAATGTTGGCCTTGGGATCTAAAGGCTCAGTGAGGGATCCCTTCGCCATGTCATGTCATAGAGGAGATTTGCAAGAAGACTAAAGTTGTGAACCCGGAGGTGAGAGTACCCAGTGAGCCTGAGAAAGGAAAAAATTTCTTATTCAATGGGGAGTGGGGGGGAGGGGGCAGTCATAGAGGAGATAAGGAGATAAGGTGTTTGCAGTCCAAGGAATGGCTCGGCCTTGTGGGGTGAGTGAGTGAAACTGAGGTAGATAACTGTGGTTTGGGACAACTGGATTTTATTGAGGGAATGCATGGTAGCCCTGGCAAGGCACCGAGGTAAAACGAGAAAAGAGTGAATGGGGGTATTTAGTAAGATGCAATGTAGTGGTGAGGTGGCTAATGGCTGTGAGACTAATCCGTCAACCCCCATAACAGAGACTGAGGAGTAGACAAGGGTCCCAGCGAATTCAGAGAGGGCAGAATAAGTGTCCCTAGTGTCAATTAAAAAGGAGATGGGCTGCCCTAACCGGTTTGGCTCAGTGGATGGGGCGTCAGCCTGAGGACTGAAAGGTCCCGGGTTCGATTCAGGTCAAGGGCATGTACCTTGGTTGCGGGCGCATCCCCAGTGGGGAGTGTGCCCGAGGCAGCTGAATCGATGTTTCTCTCTCATCGATGTTTCTAACTCTCTATTCCTCTCCCTCTCCCTTCCTCTCTCCAAAAAAAAAAAAAAAAAAAAATCAATAAAATATATTTTTTTAAAAAAAGGAGATGGACTTACCTGCCACCACAGTTGTTACCCGAGGCTCTATCCTGGTGATATAAGTCTGTGGGGCCCTGTCAGGGCCTGGGCAGCTTCTTCGGTGGACAGTCTCAGGAGGTCTGGGAGCTCCCAACAGGATCCAGAGGGTGGCCTTGCTGGATGGGCTGAGGTCCAACTCAGGGGGGCCAGACTACAGTCTGATTTCCAGTGGCCTTCCTTTCCGCACCTTGGGCAGAGCCCAGGCAGGGGGTATTGGTTTGAGCAGGACTTGGCTCAGTGTCTTTCCTTGCTGCATTCGAAGCATGGGCCCAGAGGAGGCTTAGCCTCTGACTTACTTTTGGTTGGAGGACTGGCACTTTGTTTGGGGTTTATGAGAGTGGTGGCTAGGAGCTGGAAGGCCTCCTTCTGGGCCTCAGCCTTGGTCTGATCTTGCCTTTGTTTTTGGATTTGGGTCTCCTTGTCTCTAATATTAAAAACCTTAAAGTAAGGTGACCAGAATCCCGCTTTTGGTGGGACAGTCCCGATTTTTAACAATTTGTCCCGCGTCCCATGACGTTTTAAAAAAGTACCGATTTTTGGAAAGAATACACGACAAGCTAGGGAACAGCGGGAGAATGGGAAGGGAATATACGGTTTTCAGTGGCCATGTGGCTATTTAGCCAGGATATGAGTTTTATATTATTTCTGTTAATTTTATAATGTTAAACTTTAATAGTAACAAATAATTGTTGAGAACTGATTATCGAGAACTGCTTATCAAAGTTCGCATTGTTGATCAGTTGTTAGAATTCGACCACCATTGTTTGGACTTAATGAACAATGGCATTTTTGGGGATTGGCAACGACGAAAACATTTTGTAACTGTCTGTCAGACGATACACATGGTACTGCGTGCTAGTAAGCTAGTTAAACAAGTGATGTCATTACAAATCAGCTATTCAGATAATTTAGGTAAGTAATTTATTTATTTATTTCATAAATACATGAATTTTCTTGAATTTAGCAGACAGTACTCGTATTATTTATATTTTATAGTGGCGGCAAAAAGTCTAGCGCCGGCCTTGAAAGTGACACTTACGACTTACGTTATGGCAAATTCAGAGGAAAAATAATACAAGTTAGTATTGTTATTATTTAGAAAGAAATATAGGATTAAAATAATTTTTAAAATATAGTTACTTTATAACAATCAGATTAATTTAATTTATAAACTAACAATAAAATATGTTCATGTAATTATGTATCTACTTACTGTGTTTTTAAGCAATATGTATATAATAATTTATAATATAATTTTAAATTATTTTTTTTAGATTTTTAACACAATGAGTAAGAAAAGAGGATGCAAATTCAATGATGATCTAAGAAGCGAATTTCCTTTTATTAAAAAAACCAAAAGCGATTACAATGTAGACCAAATTTTTAATCAAGAATCCCCACCCTCCACCGGGCCGAAACCGGTTTGGCTCAGTGGATAGAGTGTTGTCCTGCGGACTCAAGGGTCCCAGGTTCGATTCCTGTCAAGGGCATGTACCTTGTTTGCAGGCACATCCCCAGTAGGGGGTGTGCAAGAGGCAGCTGATTGATGTTTCTCTCTCATCGATGTTTCTAACTCTCTAGCCCTCTCTCTTCCTCTCTGTAAAAAATCAATAAAATATATTTTAAAAAAAGAACCCCCCCTCCCCCAGGTCAATGGTGTGCCGCTTTACCAATGTTAAAGTTCAGGTTAACCAGGTCTTTTTGAGGGATTTGTGGACTTGTGTCTATTTTTCGAAGTTTATGATGTGTGTCGG
Organism: Ia io; assembly: GCA_025583905.1. Taxonomy (NCBI): domain Eukaryota; kingdom Metazoa; phylum Chordata; class Mammalia; order Chiroptera; family Vespertilionidae; genus Ia; species Ia io. Next base: position 89,828,166 of record JAJQQW010000002.1, on the reverse strand, counting down.
GGGCTGATTGGGATATAAAATGGGTGTTCAAAGACGGGATTCCTCTGGGGAGGTGGGGTCTTAGGTGGTAAATTTCTGTAGAGGAGGACAGGAGGATATAGATGTCATGCCATGTCAGGACATAGGACTGGGTCAGGCACTCAAATTCCTTAGTAAAGGTGATCGGGTCAGTGGAAAAAGACCTGAGATGCCTCTCAATCTGTGTGAGACTCGACATAGAAAATGGGACGTGGACTCAGACTATGCCCTCAGTTGCTGCTGTCTCCCTCAGGGGTAGAATGGACTAGGGAATAGAAGAGGCTGTTGAGGAAGGTGGTCTTTGGGTGGCCTGAGAATGAGTGTTAGATGGCAAAAGGCTATTTTGGAGCTCACATTCTTAGGATTTGGGCTCTTGGGAACTGGGGAGAAGGTGGTTGCTTGTTAAGAGGGTCTGGATTTTGGGAATCTACTGCAGGTTAGGGAGGGGATGTATAAGGGGGTGGAGGTTAGTGGTCTGCTGGGTCAAGAGTAGATTCAGAATCAGAATTGTTAGGAGTAAGATGTTTTATGTGAAGGAGAAAGATCTAATGGGTAGAGCAGGACTGAGAGAGAGGATTGGGGCTGAAGGGTGAAAAAGGCCTGGATGTAGGGAATCTTAGACCATTTTCCATTGCAGTGACAGCAATTATGTAAATTGCTCAGTGTGTTAAAATTGCAAGTGTTGTTTTCAGGCCATTGAGTGAGCAGAAGACCCAGGACAAGTGGAATTGTGGAACATCACTCACTAGAGAAGATTGGCCAGTGTGGGATGGAAGGTCAGCAATGGAGAAAGGAGAGATGCCCGGTCCCGCATCCTCCTTGGCTGGCTGGGGAAGACTCCGTAAGGGAGGGAGGCCTGATCAACACTGGTAATCGAGTCACCCGAGTATGATTCAGAAGTAAGCCCAGGACAAGCTGCCACTGCCTACTGCTCTCCAAGTAGCAAACTTGGGGTAATTGAAGCCAGGACGATGGCTCCTCTTCCCCGTGGAACCCTCCCGGCAACAAATGTTAGGTCACTGAAGGAGGAATACACGAGGCCAGAGTGGTGAGGGATTATGAATTTATTTGATCATCTGCACACCAGATGGCTGAGACTGGATGGCTCCAGCACCCAGTGAAGGGACTCAGCAGCTTTTAAAGGACCTTTGGAGGACTTTTTTCTGGGCGGATACTTCTTTATGCATACCCAGAGGGGAGATAATGGAATGTGGTCACCTCAAGTGAAATGTGGTCTCAGTAAAGGGAATGTCCATAGTGAAATGACCTAAAAAGCCAGTTCCTGGGGGAGGGATATCAATTCAATTGCTAGATCAAATCTAACAGAAAGCACATTCCAACGTGGCTGGGAGTTGCACAGGGACCTGGGAGCTCATCTGGAAATTCAGCTCATCTTCTTCCATCCTGAAGTTGCCTATTATCATGTCTATTGACAACCTTGTTGCAGAAACCAGAGGTGCCAGCCCTTTGCAAACCCCAAGTCCTCTGCAACCCTCCAGCCCACAATGCCTGTAAACTGTCCATTTTGCATACCCATTTTTATTTCATTGTCTTCCTATTACCTCTGGGCTTTTTTCCTCCTTCTTTATTTTATAATTATAGCCCTATTTGGTTATTTCCAGTTTCCTTGTCTTATGGAAATATATCTGTTGCTGCTCACTTGTCTTATGGAAATGTAACTGAACCTGCCTTCCTTGAGTTATGGAAATGTACCTTCTCCCAGTCTGTAGCCCTATGTTTTTCCATGGATCCCAATTCTAAAAATTCCCTAAGCCTGCCTATATTCCCTTAAAATTCCTGTTTCAGTCCCCGCCCTCCGATTAGGAAACCCCAGCTGCCGTTGGGGACAGGGGATGCTGCGTCTTTCTGGCTGCTTCCTGCTGGCAAAGGGGTCGTAGCTTAGGGCGGCAGTCAGGGTCCCATTGGAAGTGGGTGGTCTAAGGGTCCACAGAAGATGGATGTAGCAGCCTCCATTTGCTGTTCTATGCGGAGGACCAGTTGTAGCTTTAGGGCTTCTAAATGGGAGGATATGGAACATACCAAAGGTTAAATAGACAATGGTTAAAGATGAGTAATAATAATAATAATAATAATAATAATAATAATAATAATAAAACAGTATAAACCAAGGTCTGAGAAGGGGAGTTAGCTAATAGGCAGGCATTATATCTTTAATTGGTGCCCAGACTTCTGGGGCAAGAGGCTATGAGGCCTTCCTTTTAGATAAGCTGCTTGCAGCAAGAAGTGTTATTCCTGGCACAGACTTTGCCCTGCTCAATCAAGGGCTTCTCTGTGAATAAAAATCTGTAGAGGCTTGAGAAGTGGTTCTGGTCTCGTTGGTGGTAGTGGTAGCATAAGTTGTCCTATAGACGAAGATTTAACACATTTTACTCCTAAAGAGATGTGGGAGATATATATTTAATTGAGATTATTTGACCCTGAATTGGGCTGCTTATAATATACTTAGTAGTTAGGGGTTGGGGAGCCAGTATGGCTGAAAAATTTGTTACATTAGGGATACAAAAAAAGGAGCTATAAGTGGGGGCATATCATGGGGATTCTGGGTCCCAGCAAGAGCAGAGAAGATCTCCTCCAGGTACCAGCCTAGGGTTTAGATGACACTTATAAAAAGACAAAATAAGAATTATTTAAAAAATGAAAACATTGTTTATCTAGAAATACCAGAGCATGCTACTTATCTGGCACTCATTGACTTCCCAGAATCCCTTCAAAAGAGAAGTTTCAGGTCCTCTAGAGGTTCACACGAATAGGCATCTGGAGATTCATTTGAGGGTAATGCAGCTTCATCTTCCTCCTGGTTTGGTGTCCAAAGCTTTACTAGAGACAGATGAATCTAGGAGTTGATGCTGCTGACCTGTTAGGAGACTTAAAGCCGGTGCCTGTAAAAGGCCCTTTGGGTACTAATTGACAGTGCATATTCTTAGAAAAAATCATTATTTATGTCTAATTTACAACTAACCAGGTGGTGCAAGTTCAATTTGTAGGTTCAATTACATTAGTATGTTGTTTATTTTCAGTACCTGTCATCAAACAAAAGCTTCTTTATTTTATACATATAATGAATTTTTGTGACAATTACATTATTATGAATCTCCATGATATCAATAATAGCAAATATGTTTTGCTTGTATTATATTACTTAAACTATTATATCATCACTTTAAACTAAAATGAAATGATTATAAAAGTAAATGCCTTGCAACTAATTTAGATTTTTTTCTCAATAAGTATATAATTTAAATTTGAGGAGTAGGACATAGTTAGCAATTTTAAATCAATTTCAGAGTCAGTTTTGTGGCCACATAGTAAAGTGAATGCAATGAAATATAAATTAATTTTTACTCCTCCTTTTAACAGTACTCTTGTTTTGGATAGTAACCCCCTCCTTTTTTCATGAAAATCTTTATTAAAAGATACAAAAGAGGAATTCCAAAATGTCAGTGGAGTAAGTGGAAGCTACACTAACACTTTCTCAGGACCAAACTGGTAATACAACTGAAATACAGAAAAACAAAACAAAACAAAACAAAACAACAAAACACTGAAAAATCAAATGAAGCCTAGGTGGAGTGAAATCAGATAACCAAGGATGGAAAGTGGATACCTAAAAGAGACTGGTTGGGAATTTAGAGGCAAGAAAGGGCAGACTGGGCTCCACAAACAGCAGCTGACCTTCTGGCCTGAGATAGCTCAGAATACAAGAACTGAGAAAGGTGCCCACATAACATCTGGCTGTGAAAGGCAGCAAGGTTTCTATATGCCAGCAAGAGACAGTTGGGAACGCAGTCATACTCTTAAACAGCTAATGCACAAAATTTTATGTGCATCTATTCACCTTGGGCTCCAGCAGAGGGAGGGAAAAGTAGACAAGCTATGTGAACAGAAGCCAGGATTGGGGTCTCTGGAGTTGGAGCTCAGAGGGCAGACATCACTATTTCCTGTGCTGAGTCAACCCCTCAAGCTGCTGAGGAAATCTTTCTCCAGTGAACATTTGCTATCCAGGAGGTTTTTGCCTGGGGTAAAGGAAGTTGCCCTACCCTGTTGGAAGACCTCTGGCCCTACAATATGGTTATTAGCCTAAAGTTAACCAAAATTGAATGTCAGTGGGACTGCAGGCAGGTGGGTCTCTGGAGGCTTTGTGTCTTTGTCTGATCTAATCTGGAACTGGAGTTAGGAAAAGCAGACACTGGTGGAAATCTTTGTCCTTTCCAAAGGCATCCAGCCCCAGCAGAGGGAGCCACAAGCTGTGGATTGCTGATAGCTCCAAACATGGTACTCAGAGCCAGTCAGAAATAGTATCTGACATTGACATACACTAGAATTGGGATTTGTAGCAGATCTACCTAATACACAGACACAAACACAAACAGGCAGCCCAAATGGGGAGACAAAAAGAAAGCCCTAAATGAAATAACAAGAGAATTTTATAGAAGAAGAGCTAAGTGAAATGGAGATAAGAAATTTATCAGACATATAGCTCAGAATAATGATGACAAAGATGCTCAACAGCATGAGAAAATATATAGTAACTATGAAGAATGAAATAGCATGAATAAAGAACAAAGTGGAAGGTATACAGAGCAGATTAGGGGAAGCCAAGGATCTGATTAGTGAATTAGAAGACAGGGTAGAAAAAATCACTCATTCAGAGAACCAGAAAGAAAAGAACTGAAAAACAGGAGGACAGCTTGAGGGAGCTGTGGGACAATATGAAACATAACAATATTCAAATCATTGGTGTACCAGAAGGGGAAGAAAGTAAGCTAGGGATAGAAAACATGTTTGAAGAAATAATGGCAGAAAACTTCCCTAACCTAGTAAAGGAAAAAATCACACAAATTCAGGAAGCACAGAGAGTCCCAAGCAAGAAGAACCCGAACAGGCCCATGCCCAGACACATCATAATAAAAATGCTAAAAATTAAAGACAAAGAGAGAATCTTAAAGGGATCAAGAGAAAAGAAAACTGTTACCTGAGTAGTTCTCTTAAGGTTGACACTTGGTTTCTCATCAGAAAATCTATAGGCCAAAAGGGAATGGCCTGAAGTACTTAAGGTAATGGAAAGCAAGGGTCTAAAACCAAGGTTACTATATCCAGCAGGCCATCATTCAAAATAGATAGTGAAATAAAAAGCTTCCAAGACAAAAAAAAAAAAAAAAAGGCTAAAGGAGTTTACCACCAACAAACCAGTACTTCAAGAAATGCTCAAGGGACTGCTGTAATGAGAAGAAATAGAGAGAGAAACCTAGGCATAAAGAATTAAAATGGCAATACATAAGTTCTTATGGATAATAACCTTAAATGTAAATGGATTAAATGATATAATCAAAAGATAGAGGGTAGCTGAATAGATGCAAAATCATGATCCAATTATATGCTATCTGCAAGAGACCCACCTCAAACAAAAGACTCACACAGGATGAGAGTGAAGGGATAGAAAAAAAAAATTTGTATGCAAATAGAAACTAAAAAAAAAATTGTGATAGCAATACCCATATCTGACAAAATAGACTTTACAATGAAGGCCATCACAAGAGACAATAAAGGTCACTACTGAAGTAATCAATTCAACAAGAGAATATAACACTGGTAAACATATATGCACTCACTATAGGAGCACCTAAATATATATGAAAACTAAAACAAAAAAAACAAAATAAAACAAAAACTTCTAGAGGACTTTAAGAGAGAGAGTGACAGTAAAACAGTCATAATAGGGGACTTTAACACCTCGCTGACCTCACTAGATAGATATTCTAGACAAAAAATTAACTAGGAAATAGTGATTCTAAATGACCGACTCGATCAGATAGATTTAATTGACATTTATAGGATATTTCTAAACAAAGCTGCAGAATATAGATTATTCTGAAATGCACATGGTCATTCTCAAAGAACAACCACATGTTAGGACAAAAACAAGTCTCTACAAGTTTAAGAAGACTGAAATCATATCAAGCATCTTCTCAGATCACAACAGAATAAAATTAGAAATCAACTACAGTAATAACACTTAAAAACATTCAAACACATGGAGGCTAAATAGCATGTTATTAAATAACAATTGGGTTACCAATGAAGTCAAAAAAGAAATAAAAAACTTCCTGGAAACAAATGAAAATCAACACTTAACCATACCAAACCTATGGGACATACAGAAAACAGTCATAGCACTATAGACTTACCTCAAAAAACAAGAAAAATTGATAATAAACTATTTATCCCTACAACTTAAAGAATTAGAAAGAGAACAACAAGAAAAGCCCAGAGTAAGTAGAAGGAAAGAAATAATAAAGATTAGAAGAGAAATAATTGATATAGAGGCTAAAAAAACAATAAAAAATCAGTGAAATCAAGAGCTGGTTCTTTGAAAAGATAAACAAGATTGATGTACTGAGAGCTGAACTCATCAAGAAACAAAGATATAGGACCCAAATAAATAAAATCAAAAACAAAAGAAGTGAAATCACAACTGACACCACAGAAATACAAAAGATTGTAAGAAAATACTGTTACAACTATATGTCAACAAGCTGGACAATGTGGATGAAATGTCAAAAATTTTAGAACAATACAATCTTCTAAAACGGAATTTGGAAGAATCAGAAAACCTGAATAGGCCAATAACAACTGATGAAATAGAAGCAGTAATAAAAAACAAAACAAAACAAAACAAAATAAAACAAAACAACCAAACAAACAAAAAATAAAACAAAGACTCCCAGCAAACAAAAGTCCTGGTCCATACGGCTTCACAGGAGAGTTTTATCAAAACTTCAAAGAACAACTAAAACCTATACTTCTCAAACTATTCCAAAAAAAATCCAAGAGTATGAAACACTTCTAAGCTCTTTTCATGAGGCTAGCATTATACTAATTCCAAAACCAGATAAAGACACTACAAAGAAAGAGAATTACAGGCCAATATCCCTGATGAACAGAGATGCTAAAATCCTCAACAGAATATTAGCAAATTTGATCCAGCAATATATTAAAGAGATAATGTTAGAGTGGCTAAAATTACTGGCGAGGATGTGTAGAAAAGGAAACCATAATACACTGCTGGTGGGAATGCTGACTGGTGCAGCCATTATGAAAAACAGTATGGAGTTTCCTCAAACAATTAAATTTGGAATTGCCATTTGATTCAGTGATCCCACTTCTAGTAATATGTCCTAAGAAACCAGAAATACCAATCAGAATGACTGTATGTACCCCCATGTTCATAGCAGTGCAATTTACAATAGATAAATCTGGAAATAGCCCAGGTGCCCATCAGTAGATGAGTGGATGAAAAAGCTGTGGTACATTTACACCATGGAATACTATGAAGCAGTAAAAAAGAAGAAACTCTTGCCTTTTGAGACAGTATGGAGGGACCTGGAGAGTATTATGCTAAGTGAAATAAACCAGTCAGGGAAAGACAAGTATCACATGATCTCACTCCTATGTGGAATCTAATGAACAAAATAAACTGATGAACAAAATGGATTCAGAGACATGGAAACATGGAACAGAGTGTGTTATCTCAGCAGGAAGCTCGGGGGAGGGTGGATAGGTAGGAAGCAATCAACCAAAGAATCTGTATGAATATATGCATAACCCATGGACACAGACAATAGGGTGATAGAGTCCTGGGCTGGGGGTGGAAGTAGGCTATCAGAGGTCAATGGAGGGGAAAACTGGACAAATGTAATACTTTCAACAATAAAGATTTAAAAAAATAATAAACAAAAGAGAATTTTCTATCTTAATTTCCCTCCAAAAATATTGACATATCATTGTTTATCAGACATTCAATATGTTCTGGAAATAAGGTTTCAAAAATTATATTTCAATGAAAAATTTCACTGTATATTTTTTCATTGGTTTACTGTTCTTTTGCCAACAGCTCCCTCTATGTTTCATAGCACAGATACTCATCAATCATGATATAAACAACTGTGGATATATTATTTTGTGACAAATAAATTTCTTAGAAGAGTACTTAAGTTATTTGGTATATGCGATAGAACACTAAAGATATAGGTTTTTGGTTGCCTCTACTTTAAAAAATGTGTCTTGTTGTTTTAGCTAGACATTTATTACTTTTTTACAGTTGAATCACTAAAATTTTAATTACATTTTAAACATACAATTAATTTTTTTAACCTACAAAAGCCTGAGATCATGCAGCCTGGTAATAAAACAATAACATCTAAGACTAGTTTCTTATTATTTGAAAACATGTATAGTCTCTTTCATATCTATGTTTCACTGCTAAGGTAAAATTAAACTGGTTTAGATTGTGGAAATGCAATATGTTAAGAACATGGTAAATTATCATGAAAACTAGGTATATGTGTCAGAAAGTTAATCAAGCTGACAATACAGTTTCTGTGGCCACTTATTTAAGAAATTATGAAAGGCTTACCTTTCGGGGGGGGGGAATTCTGATGGTGATATATGAAAAAAATCACAATTGTTTTTCTTTATGCTCATGGGTTGCAAATCCATAGGGAAAAAAAACAACAAAAAACCCAAACTGCTAAACTTCTTTCTGCAGTGTCATTAAGCAATTATTAGTGACTTCAGAATCCTTCTCAACATAGCCCTCCTAACAATCACTAACTTTGATATTAGATAAGAGCCACTTTTCATGTCTGTTAATATTTCCCATTGTATAATACATATTAACATTTTGCTGAAGTAACTAGACTAAATTTTTGATATACCAGTTTGGAAGTTAAAAGTACAATTAGCAACACTAGTTTTATATTAAAGATATTTCTTTCTTTTTTTTTTCCTCAAGACCAAGTTTTATAAAATTTTTACCTCAAAAAATGTTTTACAAATTACTATTCCTCTGATCAAAGAAATTTTTCCATAGGCTGCATGTAGCATTCTGCTGCTGAGATTATAGAATGACAGTCAAGGGGAGAGGGTTTTTAAATAGCCCCCTACCTGCAAACCTACAAGAAGTAGATTTTTTAAGTGCCTTTAAAATGCTAAAGCAAGTAATATAATTGTTGAATCTATTTGAAATTTTACAAGTTAAAAGTATTTTTCTAAAATGTACAATTTAAAATAAATTTGAAGCTATTCCTTTCACTTATATCAAGATTCTAATGTAATCGCTGATAAAGAACTTATTCTAAAGTTACTTGGTTATGCAGAAATCCTATGTAATGAAAGGGTAATATGCAAATTGACTATCACTCCAACATACAAGATGACCGCTCCCATGTGGTCAAAGATGGCCACCCCCATGTGGACACAAGATGCCTGCCACAAGATGGCCAGCAGGGGAGGGCGGTTGTGGGCGATCAGGCCTGCAATGGAGGGCAGTTGGGAGGGACCAGGCCTGCAGGGGAGGGCAGTTAGGGGCAATCAGGCCAGCAGGGGAGCAGTTAGGCATTGATCAGGCTGACAGGGGAGTGGCTAGGGGGTGATCAGGCTGGCAGGCAGATGTGGTTTTGGGCAATCAGGCTGGCAGGCAGTCAAGCAGCACTGGATTATGAGAGGATGTCCAACTGCCCATTTAGGCCCGATCCCACTGAGCCTAAACGGGCAGTTGGGCATCCCTTGAGGGGTCCCAGATTGGAGAGAGTGCAGACTGGGCTGAAGGACACCCCTTTCCCCCCCCCGCCATACACACACAAATTTCATGCACCGGGCCTCTAGTGTAAATATAGAAAGGTTGCCTGGCCTGTGTGGCTCTCAGGGGATGAGTTGACTTATGAACCAGGAGGTCACAACTCGATCCCTAGTCAGGGTACATGCCTGGTTGTTGTCTTGATCTCCAGTAGGGGGTATGCAGGAGGCAGCTGATCAATGATTCTTATAATTGATGTTTCTAACGTTCTCTTTCTCTCCCTGTCTCTCTATAATCAAAAAATATGTTTTTAAAAAAGAAAAAAGAAATGAAAAGGAACATTGATACCCAAACACTTCACAAATAAAGTAAAATTTTTAAAAATATTGTTTAAAAGAAAACTGTGATAGGAAATGGAAGCTTGGGGAGGGGGGGATATCAGTATAACAGTGGTAACATCTCATCTTTTCTATTTCTATTAAATAGCTTCTAGCATGTTATGAATTATCTATTTTAGTAAATATTTCTAAGCTTACTGATAAGAATGTGAAAAAAAATTATTGTGTTAAAAGTTATATGGATTGTCCTTAAAACGTTAAAGTTTAATTTGACATTTATTGATCAATAAATAACCAGCTAGGAAATTGTATTGAAAATTGGAATGGTCTTGGAAATTGAATGTATTTGGTACTGACCTCAATTCATTGGACCTACCTGATTTGGACTGTAGCAGACATGGGAGGTCTGTGTGTCTGGCTAGAAGCAGCAATGCAGATCTCAGTTGATGTAGATACATCTTCAGCTATGGTTTACTTGAAAGAGAAATAGGGTTTGCTTGAATTATAGAGAAAGAGAAGAAAAGTGAGCCTCGGGTATCTCTAAATGAGCTTGTTTCTGTGATCTCCTACATGGACAATTAGAATACACAATGAGTTATAGTCCTCCTCAGAACCCAACCTTATTCAAGTCACATGGCACTGCATGGGTGAAACCAAAGTCAAGGTTATACATGGAGATATATTGGGTTTCTTTAGATGAAATTCAACATACAAGTGCAATCTACGCATTAAAAATAAATGATAGCCGAAACCGGTTTGGCTCAGTGGATAGAGCGTCGGTCTGCGGACTGGAAGGTCCCAGGTTCGATTCCGGTCAAGGGCATGTACATTGGTTGAGGGCACATCCCCCGGTGGGGTGTGTGCAGGAGGCAGCTGGTCGATGTCTCTCTCTCATCGATGTTTCTAACTCTCTATCCCTCTCCCTTCCTCTCTTTGAAAAATCCATAAAATATATTTAAAAAAAATTAAAAAAAAATAAATGATAGAAGCACCAAACTCAACATCCTGAAACTAAGATCCAAATAAACCAAAGAAACAATGTTGAAAACTAGAGGGGGAAGGTTAGTAGAGCTGGACATAATTATTGAGGATGTGCTTTCCTTCTTTGGGCTGCTTTTAATAAAACATTCTTAAACCTTTCTAATAGAACTGAAGAGCCTTTAGATTTACTGGGACTCCATTTCAACAATTTAGCAGCAGTTATTCAGGAATGATAGAAGTGGAATTAATGCATAAGTGGATTGAAAAATAGATAAAAATGAAAAAAACATACACACCCATGGAACAAGTTGGTGTAGAATACTCAGTAGGGTACATGAGGGAGAAAGGGAAAGTGGGTGTAGAATACTCAGTAGGGTACATGAGGGAGAAAGGGAAAGTGGGTATAGAATACTCAGTAGGGTACAAGAGGGAGAAAGGGAAAGTTTTGTGTATGTGTGAGACTGAGAGCAGTGCAAAGCTTTATTGTAGACATGGTATTATAAGAGCTATGTTTTAGAATAGAAGACACTGAAAATCTGAGAATGTGCTAAGAGATATTAGAGAATGAGACTCAAAAGACACAGGAAAAAGGGGAGAAAAGCTGAGGGAACAACATTCCCTGCTTCTCTTTGTCAAATTCATGGGGCCATATAAGGTGCCTCTTTTCCATCATTATTCACATCTGGTACATCAGCAAATATTATCCTAGTGCTACCATCAAAATAGATCCTGAATCTTACTACTTCTCACAATGTCCACTGTTAACGCTCCTCACTCTGAGCACTATTACTGCCTTCAAATTGACTTCTTACTTCCATGCTTTATTTCCAAAGATCTACATCACGTGCTGTCATCCTGCTATTCAAAAGGCACAATGATTTCCCGTCTCACACACACACACACACACACACACACACACACACACACACACACACACACACACAATCACTAAGGCCTTATGTGATAGGATTCCTGACGGCCTCACTCTCCAGATTTTTTATTTGCTTTTCTGTTTTGTCCTATTCACTCTCACTCACTTTATTCAAGCCATATGCCTTTTTAAATACCCTTTGAGTATGTCAACTACATCTTATCCCAGGTCTTTTGCATTTGTCCTACCACAAGCCTGGTTAGCCACACAGATCACTCCTCAATTCTTTCAGGATTTCATACAAATACTAGATTTTCAGACAGGCTTTCTCAGATCAGAATAATCACACTCTATTACCTTACATGACTTTATTTTTCTTTATAGTACTTATCACAACCTGACATTATAATACCTCTTTACACAATTATGTGGTTAGCATTTACTATACTACCCAACAGAGCAGGAAATTATTGTGTTTGATATTTGACTAAATGATCAATACCCAGAAGTTCATACACTAAGTGGCCTGTCTTTAATATATAAATATAAAAGATTGAATAAAAATAAGTTACAAAATGAATATTTATTAGCAATGAAAAAAACTAATCACAGACTTTTGTTTTAAATTGTTTTGGTCAGCTTTATTAAAGGATACATTTTGTTGCCTATAAAATTCCTCAATTTTACATGTATCATTTTATGAATTTTGATGGTTGTATAAAGTCTTAAAATATCCACACAATCACGATATTACCCCCAAATCTGTCCTTAGTCCCCTTTTTAGTCAGTCACCTTATCTCCTTTCTACCACTCCCAGTCCATGGCAACTTCTAATCAGATATTAATCACTGTAGTTTTGCATTTTCAAGAATTGTTTATGAATGGGATCATATAGAATGTAGCTTATTGTGTCTGGTTACTTTATTCAATGTTTTAAAGATGAATCAATGTTGTGGCTTGAATCAGTTGTTCCTTCCTTTTTATTGTTATGAGGATTTCATTGTGTATATTTACCACAGGTTTGTTTTTTGTTGTTGTTGCCGCATTTTTGTTTGTTTGTTTGTTTTGTTTTACCATTTCATCCGTGGGTGGACATTTGGAATCTTTTTAGTTTTTAGCTATTACAAAATGGCATTGAGCACTCACATATGAGTCTTTGTGTGGACATATATTTTCATCCTTGTATTGGCATTGATATGTCATATGATAAATGCATATTTAACTTTACAAAAAACTTCCAAATTGTCTTGCAAAGTGCATTCATGACAGGAAACTATATGTATCACAGTTGCTCTATAGTCTCACCAACAAATGATATTTGAAGCCTTTTAAATGTTTGCCATTCTAGTGTGTCTAGGTACCTCATTGCTACTTTAATTTTCATTTTTCTGATGACTAATGATATTTAACATTTTCCTTGTGATAGTGCCTTGCAATTATCTTTTTTGGTGAGGTTTCTGTTTCTACTTCTGGACACTGCTAGTATATAAAAATATAATTGATATATAACAGTTTTTAGATATCTAGAATGAAGTGTCTTGATAAGTACGTGTCATGCAAATGCTTCCCCCCTCTCTGCATAAGGCTTGTTTATTTATTTACAGTTATTCAATTCATCCAGAATCATTTGTAGGAACACTACTCTTACCTCATTAAATTGCCTTGGTACTTTTGTTGAAAATCAAAGATATGGATTTTGTATTCTGTTCCATTAATCTATACATCAGTCTTTGCAATCATGTTGCATTCTCATTATATATTGTCACTTTATAGTAAATCTCAAAGATGAGTAATATGAATTCCCCAACTTCTATTATTTTAAAAAGTTTTTCAGAAGTCCTTAAATTTCAACATACCTTTAGACCCAATATAATTTCTACCAAACATAACAAAAGCCTGCTGGAATTTTTATTTGAATGGCTGTGATCTATGGTACTTCAGCTTCTTACTTAATGAAATAAGGTGGTTAGGCTATGAAGGCAGCCTGAGCCCCACAAACCTGAATTCAGATGCATATGCTTGCTAGCCCCAACCTGCTTTCCACTTGTATCCTAGCTAGCCTTGCAAAACCTGTTTCCCTGAATACTTCCATTTTACAGAGGCCATAAACCATGAACCATACACAACCCCAGCCAGGCCAGGCCTTTGGGTGTAATCTCACTTCCCCCATTACAACCCACAGGGGCTGCAAAGCCCATGAAAAATCCAGAAGCCTGGTCCATATTTAGGAGACAAAGAAACTAAGGGGATAAAAGGGAGAGCCCCCCCCCCGCCCCCGCATTCAGTGCTCAGATTTTGGATCCAATTCCCCTGGGCCATTCATTCATCACTGGTGCCTCCTGTAATAAAGTGTTGTTCCTTATCTTCCAAATGCTCATTGTGTTTTCTAGGATTTGTAAAGACAAGCAGTATTATTTGTGGTGTAGAGTAATGCCTACAGTCATCTTCAAAGGAAGGCTGGCCACTGGACCATGACAGAATAGAACACTAGAATAAGACCCTGACCCAAGAATAGTCAACTGTAATATCAGATTTGTACTCTACACTGTAACATGTTCCTGTTCTCTCTCACCCATTTTCACTAGTAGAAATCTAGCTCAATTTACCCTCCATGGGATGTTTCTGCTGGTTTTCCTTCTCTGAACTCTGCATGACTCATTTGTATCTTGGAGTTTAATGTGTAGATATCACTATCTATACTTTTTTAAAGTTTTTATTATTATATTTTTATTGATTTCAGAGAGGAAGGGAGAGGGAAAGAGAGATAGAAACATCAATGATGAGAATCATTGATTGGCTTCCTCCTGCATGCACTCTACGGATGGAGACCACAACCAGGGCATGTGCCCTGACAAGGATTGGAACTGTGACCTCTCATTTCATAGGTCGATGCTCAACCACTGAGCCACACTGGCTGAGTTCATTAGCTAATCTTTATGTGAGGTTTGTCTTTACTGTTAAACTGTAAAGTTTTCAGGGAAGGCATCATATATTTTTTTTCTTTTCACAGGAGTTAGTACCTTGCTTATTATTTTGTATGCAATAAATGTACTTGTTGGTGGGTGAATGGAGAAATGGTTGGATGGAGGTAAAGAATCAGTGGTTTAGTTCTACAACTAGTTCTTGATTTATATTGAATAAAGGAAGAAAACATGCTGGAAGCCAATTCCAGCGTGTCAACAGGGCTGAATCATCTGGAAATGGCTGAGGGCATTTCCCTAGACCCGAAAAGGATATATAAATGATTGCTTGCTGCCAGACAGCTGAGGGCATTTCAATCTACATGTTATTGCCTCCTGCTGGCCAAACACCTGAATAGCCAGAGGCAGTTCCCCCAATCTAACAATAGATTCTGTATACTAAGCCCTGGCCTTTGATGTGTACATCTACCTTGCCTTAGGACAATTTGTGATAATAAAAAGCAAGGGGTCCAGAGAGACAGGAGAACTTGGTTTCTTTAGCTAAGTTTTCTCTGGCTCCCCAAAATGCCTTCCACAATTATGTTTCATCTCTGGACTCTTGATTAATTTACACACCGCGCCTTCTCCAGATTCCTGAACCCCTTCTAGATGCTGGATTAAGACCTCCGGCAAAAGCATATTATAATAATGTAATTGTCATCAGAATGATAAAATAATTTGTATTCTAAAAGATGTAGAATCAGCACCCTAATTCTTTTTCTACAAAACTCAATCACTTATTTACTCAGAGGAAATACATAAGACATCGCTGGGGAGCCAGTTCACACACCAAATCAAACATGCACGAGAGGTTATATTGCCTAAAAGCATTCTGGGTCTCAATGTATCTATGCATCATTCCCTCTCAGAATCTTTCCATCACAATATTCTTTGTTCTTTCTTTGTGAGACTATTTGCAACATTCCTAATTTGAAGCTGTGTCCTTTAATCTAGTGTTCTCACTATTTTCATATTATAATTTTCTACTGTCTTCTCTCCTTATTATGCTAGTTGACCTTCTTAAATTGGTGGGTTAGAATCATTATCCACCATATGAGATTCAGCTTTGATTGTTAACAAGTGTTTATTCTGATTTTATTAGGAATAATATTATGATGATATTGAATTATAGAAATGTGTGAATTTGTTGTGGGACTCATAAGACAAAAATTTTGAAACTGTTATCAAAAGCAAAAGTAAACAGCTAACTTCTTAAAACACACACACACACACACAAAAAAAAAAACAAACCAAAAAAACAAACAAAAACAAACAAAAAAACACCTTGCTAAAATAAACATATATGGGTTGTTAAATAAAAGTACTATGGCAAGTTTTCACCTACAGTGACAGAATTAGGATCAAGAAATATGATATTCACTCTAGAAGTTCTGGGTGAAAATTGTTCTATGAGCCTCTAAACACATTTTTATTGTGTTTTCTTTTCTTTAAAATAATATTATATCACCCTACCTTAGAATAGCTATGCTTATTCCCCCCTTTTCCCCCTTAGAGATACTAGATAAATGGATATAATGGACAGAAGGCGTTTGTTGCATAACCTAAGAACATGCTCAGATACACAGGTTACTATAAAGGTCATAATTATATCCAAGTATAAGATTCTAAAACGTGTATGTGAATAACAATTGGTCTCAAAAATCAATAAAATGAAAGGTTAGTGACAAAGACATAGAGCTAGTGTACATTCTGATGACTGGCTTTAGAACTGATGAGTTGTTTTATATGAGAATTTTCTTTGAACTGAAGTCTTTAATTAGGTTAGTCCTGTTAGATCCCAGCAGCAAACAGCATACCAAGATATCAGTCAGTGAGCTTGCATGTTGCCAATTTCCAAGGATTCTGTGATGAAAAACGTATGATGCTTTTCTAATCACTAAAGTAGATATGAGTTTTTTAAATGTGAGCAAAGAAATAAAAACTTGGGGAAATTGCTGTTTTGCTCTCTGCTACCAACTACTGTGAGGTCTCCATTAAAGAATTTTAACCTTATTGTCTTTTGGTTTTTTAATATGTATGATGAAGATGATAATGTGGAATAATTCCCGAGGGCATGGCAATTAACTAGCATTTATAAAATGTCTTAAAGAGAGGTGCCATGTGAGAACAAATTATTTAATGTAAACCAACAGATAACTTATGAGCATGCCACCTGAATAAGAACTTTATCTATTGAAATAGCTGGATGTGCTAAGAGACAATTGGAATTTAAAAATAAAAGTTTAAAAATCTGGCACTTAATCCAGAATTCATAGGACATGCAGATAGTTAACTATCATGATTTTGTTCCTCAAAGCATATTACAACAAGCTATACATTTTATTTTGGTCATTTCTTTTAGTGGTTTGGCTTCCACTCACAGAAGAAAGAGCAAAATTAAAGATCATCCAATCAGTTGCAACAGCCAACAATTCCCTAAGTGATGAAAAAGACATGTATATTCAAAAGATAGTTAGGCAAGTAGAAGAAGCATGGAAAGCAGTGATCTGAACAATAAGTAGATAAAAAGAAGAGAAAAATGATGTCCTATTTAACATGAATGCCAAAGGTAATGTATAGAATGTGATGGAGCTGACAGCCATGCTTAGTAATAACACAGAAAAAATATGATTCACAATGAGTCAGTAGATTGGTCTAAATAGGATGAATAAAGACATTCTGTATGTTCCTTGTCTCACTCCCACATTATCTTGAGCAGATGATTGACAGTTGCTTTGCCATCAGGGAAAAGGAAAGCAACAGTATCATCTAAATGTTAAAGAGGAACCCAGAGTAGTATCATCTGGAGCCTGATGGAATGGGGAGCTTATGGAAATGCACACAGATGGGTTAACTGGTCCTATTAGTCTTCTTCTGCCTTCTTCCCCTGTTCTGCCTTGCAGGCTGGTTATAATAAGTGGTGCTAACAACCAGTTAAAAGAGTAGTGTCTTGGGAAGAGGAATAAGAGCTATTCCTTAGTTGAAGAGAATGACAGGCTGGTAAGTGGGTGAATAGAATTTGATTGATTTATGACAACATTGATGTCTTTTGGCCTTGAGGAGTGCCCACTTCCATCACTTGCATTCTCTAATCTCAAGGGTAGGAATTGATTGCCAGGGAAGTTCATTGTCCCAAAGAAACAGAAGTTCATAAAGAAAATTTACAGTATAAACACAGGGCCTACACACTATGAAACAAAGATCACAGGTGGAATTGCCTACAGAGATGTAACTAATGAATGGGAAAAAATGAATTATTACTTGAAACAATTATCTTTAGATCAACTAAGAATTACAAAAACAAAATACCTTATTTTATCTGAATTTATTCTACTTGTTTAATAGTTTTATTTATGTAAATCTGAATTTCTTACATTTTCATTATACCTAAAGAATGCATTTTTTTGCAAGAATGGTTTGGTGGTAATAAATTCTCTCATTTTTGTTTGCTGTAGAATGTCTTTATTTCTCCATTTTTGAAGGATAATTTTTCTGGGCACATAAGACTATAAGTTATTGTCTTTTATTTATAACACTTCAGATATTTCACTTCATTCTCTTCTTACCTGAGTAGTTTCTAGTGAAAAGTCCTATATAATTCTTGTCCTCCTTACTCTATAGATAAGAATTTTTACCCCTTATAGCTTCTTTCAAGATACACTCTTGTCTTTAGCTTTCTGTAGTTTGAATATGATATGCCTAAGCGGAGATTATTTTTGTTTGTTTTTTTAATACTGCTTAATGCATGCTGGTCTCTGATATTCCTCTATCTGTTATTTTGGAAAATTGTCAGTCATTAGCACTTCAAAAATGTCTTCTATTATTTTCTCTATTTCTTCTCTTTCTGGTATTTCCATTGTGTATATGTTATGTATTTTGAAATTATCCCATAGCTCTAGAGTGTTCTGTTGTTTATTTTACTTTATTATATTTTTTCCATTCATTTATTTTTGGGAAGTATCTATTGACATGTGTTAAAGTTTACTGATTCTCTCTTCAGCTATTTACTGATGGATGCAACCAGCAAAGACATTCTTCATTTTGCTACAGTATTTTTTTTGTTAAGGTATTATATGTGTACTTATCTTACCATTGCCCCCCCCACCCCACTCCCATACATGCTATCACTCGCCCTTCCAGTGTTTTGCATCCATTGGTTATGCTTATATGCATGATACAAGTCCTTTGGTTGATCTCTTATCTTCCCCACCTCTCTAACCTTCCCGCTGTAATTTGACAGTCTGTTTGATGCTTTACTGCCTCTGTATCTATCTTTTTGTTCATCAGTTTATAATATTCTTTATTATCCACAAATGAGTGAGATCATGTGGAATTTTTCTTTCATTGATTGGCTTATTTCACTTAGCATAAGTTCTCCAGTTCCATCCAGGTTGCTGCAAATGGTAAGAATTCCTTCTTTTTTATGGCAGCATAATATTCCATTGTGTAGATGTACCATAGTTTTCTGATCCAGTCATCTGCTGATGGGCACCTAGGCTGTTTCCAAATCTTAGCTATTGTAAATTGTGCTGCTATGAACATAGAGGTGCCTATATCCTTTCTGATTGGTGTTTCTAGTTTCTTAGGATATATTCCTAGGAGTGGGATTACTGGGTCAAATGGGAGTTCCATTTTTAGTTTTTTGAGGAAACTCCATACTGTTCACCACAGTGGCTGCACCAGTCTGCATTCCCACCAGCAGTGCACGAGGGTTCCTTTTTCTCCGCATCCTCACCAACACTTGTCGTTTGTTGATTTGTTGATAATAGCCATTCTGACAGGTGTGAGATGGTACCGCATTGTCGTTTTGATTTGCATCTCTCGGATAATTAGTGACTTTGAGCATGTTTTCATATGTCTCTTGGCCTTCCTTCTGTCTTCTTTCGAAAAGATTCTATTTAGGTCCGTTGCCCATTTTTTTATTGTATCATTTATCTTCCTTTTATTAAGTTGTATAAGTTGCCTGTAGATGTTGGAGATTAAACCTTTATCAGTGATAACATTTGCAAATATGTTCTCTCATACAGTGGGCTTTCTTGTTGTTTTGTTGATGGTTTCACTACAGTATTTTTTTATAGCTATTTTAGTAAGTCTGTATTGATCTCACAGATTATCATAGACTGAGTAGCTTGACCAAGAAACATTTATTTTTCACAATTCTGGAGGGTGGGAATCTGAGATCAGTGAACCAGTATGGTGGGGTTCTTGGTGAGGCTCCTGTTGTAGACAGCCATATTATTGTGTGCTCAAATGGTTGAGAGCAGAGAGAGGGCTAGCTCACTTCCCTTTTAGGATGACACTAAATCCCATTACAGGGGTTCCACTTTCACCTAATTATGTCCCAAAGGCACCACCTCCAAATATTATCACATTAGGGCTTCAACATATAAATTTTGTGGTGACTCAAACATTCAGTTCATAGCAC
The DNA here is from genome assembly GCA_025583905.1 of Ia io. Taxonomy (NCBI): domain Eukaryota; kingdom Metazoa; phylum Chordata; class Mammalia; order Chiroptera; family Vespertilionidae; genus Ia; species Ia io. The sequence continues at coordinate 89,807,978 of JAJQQW010000002.1, read as the reverse complement.
TAGCATTTCCTTTTGATTCTATGGTTTCTGAATTTCTACTTGCATTGCCTATCTCTTCTTGCACATTGTTTATACTTTCCATTATTTCCATTAGCCCTTGCTATGTTATTTATAGTTCTGTAAAACTTCTTATCTGGTCATTTCAATTTCTATGCCATATTAAGGTCTGATTCTGATGCTTATTTTATCATTTCAGATTGTGACAGATTTTATTTATTTTTTTACCTTTAGCATGTCTTATAATTTCTTGTTGAAAGCCACACACTTGTCAGGAACTAAAGTAAATAGACCTTCCCTGTGAGGTTTTATGTTAATTTCTGGGAGCCAGGCTGTGTTTGCTGTAGCTGTAGATACGGGAAGCTGCAGTTTTCACTAGTGTCCTTGTTTTTCTTTCCTTTTGACTTAATAACTACATGAAGAATTTTTTAAAAATCACTAGATTATTTTAATAGATACAAGAAAAGAATGCCTTCTTACTCAATAACTTTTCATATTAAAACGCTAAGCAGACTGGAAATAGAAGAAAAATTGATAAAGAACTTAATAGTCTATATAACAGAACTCTAATGCAGACCCATGCCTTACTTACATCTGCTAGGGACAGCCCTGATTATTGCGCTTATTTCTCCTCTTCTTTTACTTTCTTCACGTGAAAACTTAAATCATTAATTTGTCCTATCTCAATTATTTTAGAGAAGAAATTTTGAAAGAATTTTGTTTAGAGTAATAACATCAGAAAGATAACTGCAGTCATCTTTACTTTTTAAATACTACTGGTGGCACTACCATGGAGAAATAAAGAAGGCAACAACTTGTTAAGGAAAGACTAAACTGTCATTATATATGATAGATAAAAATACAAGTAAAAAACTCCAGAGAATGAAGTGCAGCTGTGTTGTTCCTTATCCCCAAGGGTCTTAGAAAATTCACCTTCTTTTTCTAAGGTATTTAGTTGCATTTAGAGAGAGGAGCAGAGAAATGTGATTCTATGCCACCTGGTCTATGCAACCAGAATACATTAGTATTTTCTTTCCTCATATTATGATTGTTGTCCTACTTTCTTCGCTTTCCTGTTGTTACTATTGTTGAGAAGAGGGCTTTTAGCACAACTCTGTTACTTTGAAAGTGATATGTAATTTATTCCAGATACTTTTAAGATTTTCTATTTTTATTTGGATTTGTAGTTTTGCTAAGCTTTTCTAGATTGTATTTAATTCATCCTATTTTGGATTTACTGGACCCTGTGACCTATGAGGGTCTTCAATCAGTTCTGGAAAATTTCCTTTTTTTCCCCTCTCTATTATTGCATAAATCTCATTCTCTCTCTTCTACTACTAGGGTTTTAATTAAAAATATGTTAGAACTCCTCCCTATTTGGAATGTCTCATAATACAAATTTAAATCCTTTTTTCTCTTCATTCAGTGATATGTATAAAGTCTCCTCTTCTGTTTTCCACTTCACTAAGTGTGAAGCTCACATGTATAGTATTGACAGATTCCCTTGGTTAAATGTTATTTCAATTTTAGTAATTATACTATACAAACCTGACACTGTAAAGTGAATTATACATATATTTTAATTATATTTTAAATACTTTTTATTGATTTCAGAAAGAATAAGGGAGAGAGAGAGAGAAACATCAGTGATGAGAGAGAATCATTGATCAGCTACCTCCTGCATGCCCTCCACTGGGGATTGAGGCCACAACCGGAGCATGTGCCCTGACTGGAATCAAACCATAATCTGTTGGTTCTTGGGTCAATGCTCAACCACAAAGACACATCTGCCGGGCTGTTTTTACCATATTTTTCAAATGTGAGATGTTATTGAGAATGTTACAATAAAATGTAAAAGATATTCTAATTCCAGAAATTTAAAGTGAAAAAAATAGGTGTGTCTTTGAGTGAACAAACAATGGCAATGCTGAGGGAAGTAAATCCCTGTCCATTCCTTTTTTTTTTTTTTTTCATTTCTGATATCTTCTGGGGAAAAATGTAAATAAGACATTTATAGAAATGTTTTAGCTTCATAAAATAATAGATGTAGGTCTTTTGGTTCCTAGTACTCAACTTCTCTCCTCATTTCTAGGCAACTCATTTTACGCATTCTCCTGTTTTATCCTAATTTCTCCTCCTATCAGAGGAGATTTGATCAATTTCCATCAGTGTGATATATCTAGGCCATAGATTCTATGATTTTTTTCATATCTTAAGTCTCATAATGAATTCAAAATGAATGTCTTCAGAGGAGAAATTTCTGGCAATAGCAATATGTGAGAAAAGCTAATTAGGGAGTGAGGTAGTCTGTTGAAGGATAGTCATAGAGGAGACATCACTATTTCTTCACAAGGGACCGTCTTATTTTGATAGAGATCAATTTTGAAGTTTTATAAATAATATTGTGGTTAATGATTATTCAGCCCTGTTTTAGAATGAGTACTTCATTTTCCTTAAGTATACATTGACTGCTCAAAATGGTTTCCCAATACTCACTTTTTTTCAGTATTCTATTATATTCTCCAAGATAAGAAAATATCATTGCTTAAACTATCGGGAAAACTATTTCATAATAAGACAACAAAAATAAATGGCTTACATATTATTTATTGTACTTGTATAATAATTTAAAAAGTAGAATCACAATTTTGAAGAGCTTTCATATCAGCAATAAGGCACCATTACAATAAGAAAGCCTTTAATTATGTTGTAAAGGTCTGGTATTCCAGGAAAATGTCACCTCAAAATAAATTTCTAACAGTTAATTATCAGTGATATTTAACATGTACAAAAATTAAATATCACCATATAATCCTGTAATCATTTTATTGCTTTTGTAGACATTTCAAAATTTAAGGTTTTTCAAGTAACAATGAAAAAGGCTTGCCACTGAGCCCAGTTCTTAGTTTTCTATGAAAAACCATATGATATTCTTGTGATTTGTTTTTATAAGTAGACCTTTAAAAAACATGAGAAAAATATTGCATTATCACCAAGAAATAAACACAAAATTATACAGTGTACCTTAAGTTGTTAAATTCCTAAGAATTAGATTTAAATATGAAATATATTACCAACAAAATAAATAGAATTTCTCACTTTTTATCAGAGCCCAGACAAAATCATAAGTGAATATAAGAATTGAAAACAGCTATGTCAGAAATGAAGTTCTGTAAACAATTGAACGTTTATAAGCAGTTGCATGTTTTCTAGGTGAAGTGATAAATACTACATATTATTAATCTAATATATGTAAAAAACAGTTTCATAAAAATATAGCATATAAAATAAAAATATAAAAATTCTGATTGAGAATAAGAATAAAAGCCAAACACTTCTTATTGGTTTGAATAGTTAGTAGAAATTTTATTAATGAAAGTACAAAGAAGCTCATATCACATGTACATGTAGATCTACCTCATAGTTCTAAATGACCATGTAATAGTAAATATGGACATTCTATATGGACATTCTGGACATGACCGAAATCAGTGCCACAATAACAAGTAACCACAAGAACTTTTTTTTAAAAGTCTCAACCAGACAATCACTTAGCTCAGTAAACTGCTTTTGTAGTTCAACCAAACAGTGACAATCTCTTAATCTTGAATGTCAAGCAGTCAGCTGTTGGCTCATTCTCACACGCCTCTCAGTATTAGCCAACCCACAGCAGTCGCACTTGAGTAACCATGTTTCCACAGATGATGGCAACCCTTTAAGGCTCTGAAAAACCACCAGTCCTTACACAGTGAAGCTTACTGTATAAAAGTTTAATAAGTTAAAATATGTGGAGACTTTTAATGTACTGATGTTCAATTGTTCTCCAATTTGGCCAGTGGGATGCCATTGAGTTTCTCTATTATTTTAACACTAGGGGCCCAGTGCATGAATTTGTGCACTTTGAAAGGAACTGTGGGCTGCAAGGCTGTGGTGGGCACAGGGGCAGATCTTGGCCCATCCTCCATGCCCCCACCCTGCCCTTCCCACTGTAGCCACCAGTCCCCTGTCTGCCAGCAGCCCTACTTCCGCTGCCACTGCTCCTACATGCTGATGGATCCAACCCTGTTCGCACCCGCTGATGGCATGGAGAGATTGGGGCCGGCCACTGTCAGTGGGTGCAAGTAGCGGCTGCTGCCCCGATCGCCCCTCAGGAGCAGGGGGATGTAGAGAAGCCCTCAGGAGCCATCAGGACCACAGCCACCACTCACACCCACTGATGGCACCAAGTGATTGGGACCAGCTCCAGGCACTGGCAGCGGGTGCGAGCGGTGGCTCCGGTGCCAGGAGCAGGTGTGAACAGGGCTGTTGCTGGCAGCAGGTGCAAGCGGCAGCTCTAGAGCTGGCTGCAGGTGCAAGTGGTGGCTGCCAGCCCCTATTGCCCCTCAGGAGCAGAGGGAGGTAGAAAAGCCCTGAAGGGCGATTGAGGCCAGCAGCCGCCGTTTGTACCCGCTGATGGCAACAAGCAATCAGGGCCAGTGCCGGGTGCTGGCAGTGGTGTAAGGCCAGGCAGGACCACGGCGTGCGGGAACAAAGAATTTTCAGTAACCACCATAGGCTTGCCCTGATGACAGCGACCAGCACCTTGCTTTGGCCTGGCGCCCCTGTTCACCTGCTCCACCATCCCACTGCAGCCGATGCCTGCCATGTTCCCCCTCGTGGTCAGCGCACATCATAGCAACCGATTGTTCGTTTGTTCAGTTGTTTGGTTGTTCTGCTGTTCGGTCTATTTGCATATTAGGGTTTTACTAGTATATATATAGACATTATTTTAACATATCTCTATTATATTCCAAGAATTTCAATTTGAGATTATCAGATGAGTTCTCAATAATGTGTGTGAAAATTTTTCACAGAGGAAGCTCTTTTAGTATTGGAGGTCTCAATTTATATCCCATTAGTCACAAATATAAAAACATTTATGTGACAAACACATCCTGTACCCAGCACAGACCCATAATTGAAATTTTATTTATAATACACCATTTAGAGAGACTGGCTATATTCTTTTAAAAAGAATTTTTAAAGATAATGACTCTCTTAAATCGTTCTGCTGAAGGATATTAAAGTATGCATGCAGGGAGGACTGGTGGATGCCCGTCATTCCTTGAGGAAAACTAGAGTGGCTGAATCACTGACCTGAAGGTAATTCTTTCCTTCCCAAAAGGTGTAAATGTCCAGAATTGGAAAAGCCCTCAGAACATCACACATTCAGTGCTCTCCTAATTTATTTACATTTCTGCTTACAATCTTTCATACAAAAAAAAAGGGGGGGGAGAGATTTACCTATATGGATATTAAGTTAATTTCACAAGTTCTTTAATACTTTTTTTCATAGTTTTGAGCTGAAGGGCTAATCTACATAACTTTCCGGCTGTACCATTACAGAAAACCAGAAGCAGGAATGTGAAGAGTTTGTCTGTGCTCTGTTTATTTGAAACAGAGAATACTTACAGCAATCATCATTTCTCCTGTTGAACAGGAGAAAGAATATCTGAAAGTAAAATTATAATTCTCCATGAGTATAATACTGTTCTGTTTTATCCCTTGTGTTTTATTTTTATTATTCTAATCTTTTTTTTTTTAGTTATACAGGTGGGGTAAAAGTACCTTTACAGTTGTGAATATGCAAAACACAGTGTATCCTTGTATTATTATTTATTAGTTATTGTATTATTTCCCATACTACAACTGTAAACCTACTTTTGCCCCACCCTGTATTGGTGTCTGATGAGATTAAGTCAATATTGAGAACTAGGTATGTTGAGATGTTGCCACTGACAATGTATTGTTTATTAAAGCAAGGCACATTTGTGTACATAGTGAATTAATATCTTATAATAAAGCCTATGCTTGATTAAAGAAGTAAATGACTAGAATGGAGAAAATATGAGGCATCCACATGATCAACATCGACAACAAATTACTAAAATTCTTATCAAGCAACCTAAGTATTTATTAACATAAATATAAGTTAATAAATAGCCCAGAAAGTGTCAATGCCTAAGGAGAAAGATACACTTCTTTCCTCTGACTTTGCATAATGCAGATTGAAGACTGCAAACCCCTATGTTGAACTGCCAAACTTTTCTCTCTGGTGTTCTTTGTGCTTGCTCCATCATTTTCTTAACAACATCTGATTTCCTGGAATTCCACAGCTGTACATGCTCCAGAATAAAGCTGGCTTCAGGAAGCCAAGCCCTCTAAATGAGCCTTCCAACTCCTGGTAATAAAGTTTTCTGACAGAAATTAATTATGACAAGGAAAACAGCTGAAGCATATTCACACTTGCTGAGATCAAATTTGAAAATAACATTGGTTTCTTCCAGTTTTTGGAATTCATTCATCCCACAAATAAAGATCAGTTATTTTTAAACTTATTTAGAATGAGATAAGAAAGTACTATATTAATGATTAAACATATAACAAAATAAACAAACAGAAAAACCTATAGATTCAGAACTTTTTTTGCCTCTTTTACATCTTTTTTATAGGGCTCATTTTTTTTAAAGTTAAATTTGTGTGTGTTTTTCTTTTTCTTGTAAGTGAACTTTCTATTTCTTTTTCAAAAGCAATATTGCTATTTTTAAATTTCAAATATAAAATATGTGACTCCTATGTTACACTTTAAATTAATTGCAATTGCTATGTTTTTAGTTTCATTAGTATTAACAGTTTTCAAAAATGATGATACCAATTTGGACTCCCATCTTAGTATGTTAGAATTCCACTTTTGTTGTTGCTGATGCTGTTATTGTTTGTTTGTTTTATGACGTATCACTTAATCTCCAAGCATAAGGTGGTTTTATAATGATTTGACTCTTATAGATTTCTAGCTTTCTTTATAGTCAGAGAAAATATTCTGATTCAAATCTTTTGAAATTTGTTTCAGCTTGCTTTATGGACTGGCATGTGGCCAGGTTTGGTGACAACTCAATGTTTCCTTGAGAAAGAGTGCGCTTTTTGTGGTGGCTGGTGCTTTGCTGTATATTAACTCCATTAGGTCAAGTGTATTGAAAATATTGTTCAAATCTTTTATAACTGTAATGATTTTTTTCATCAGATTTTTCTTTCCATTACTGAGGTAGGTATTTAAAACCTTAAATTGTGACATTTCTACTGCTCTTTATAGTGTGGCAATGTTTGTAAATATGTATTTTGGAGGTATATAGTATTATATGCATAAAAATTTTAAGTTGTTTTATCATCTTTTTGGAGAAATGTGAAGGACTGTCTCTTTTAATATCTAGTAATTCTTTTTTCTTTAAATTCTACTTTGTCTGAAAGGAATTTATATGTGCTAGTTTTCTTTGGATTAATATTTGTATGAAATATCTTTTTTTCCATGCTTTTACTGTCAACCTTTCCTTGTCTTCTTATTTCCTTTTATTATATTACTAGAGAACCGGTGCACAAAATTCATGCATGGAGGGGGGGTTCCTCAGTCCCGCCTACACCCTCTGCAATTTGGGACCCCTATACCTTTTTCTTATCTAGCTAACCACTTCAAATTTAAAAAAATTAATGAAATATCACCTACTCTAGGAAATCCTCTTTGAACAAATGTCTTTACAATCTGTATTAAGTATTTTCATAGTATATCATTCTTTTTCTTTAATAGCTACTTAGAGTGGATGCAATGTGGTTTTCATTCTTGCATCTGAATTTTTTCTTCTTGCTCTTGTAATAGCAAAACTTATCCAATTTATATTTGCCCTTCAAGGGCTTATATTTGGTTCAGTTTCTAGTTGGCTCCCTGCTTTTTTTTTTTAAGCAATAAATTTGAGTTGTGATAGCAAGCCTGACTTGTAATCAAGCCTGTAGGTCTCCCTATAAGAATAATTCTATAATACCTATCACTTTAACATACCAGAGATTGTGTTCATTTATAGAAAATAATAATAAATGTCACCTGATCATTTGATCTTCTAGTAATATTTTATAGTAAGATGTATTATTCTAGTAATTTAACTATTACAAAACTGAGGTGTACAGAAATAAATCACATTGAACAATAAAGAATGACTCAAATACCAAAGCATACTACACTTAGGGCCTCCCTTGTCCTGTGCCTCAGATACCATAGCATAGTACATAGTTCACATGGAACTCAGCTTCCTTTAAAATAGGAATGGGTCCCATACTCATGAAGCAGCTACTTCCACACATTTTTTTAAAATTTAACTCACAGCCCATACTCTTTGTACTAATTATTGGAAAATCACCTTAGCAATTGCCTCTGTTCCTTTCTGTATTGTTGCCTTACATTCTGATGTTATTACAGCGCTTTTATCATCTACTCGCTCTAATAATATTGTGAGTTTTTTAAGGGCAGAGATCATGACTTGAGCTTGTGTTTCTCTGTCATGGTGCCTAGGTAAATACTCAAATGCCATCCAGTCCAAATGACTGTGAGGGGAGAGGCCCACCGTTGCTGGAGACCTCTGATTTTTATTTAAGGGGCCTCACTTGTTCTGCGCTTTTACAGAGGGGTGAGTAGGGGCTGAGGGAATTTAAGGAAACCCAGACAGAATTCTCCTCCTAAAAGATTTTGCTAAGCTGGCGCCTGGGACCACCAGGCATTTGTCCAATTAAAACCCAGACACACAGCAATAACAAAGGCACTGGTCTCCTACTGCTAATGCGTGGGGATCAAACCCCAGCCTGCAGGAACTCGCCCCGCAGTCAGCACCAAGCCGCTGGGTAGACCTGGGCTGGTGCTCCTAACTCTGGGGAGAGGGAGACTTCCTGTGGCTGCAGGCTGGAGGCCCCGGACTCCACGCCATGTGCCCGAACAGGTCCATAACGCAGGCTGGTCAGCGGAGCTGCTTCTTCGCCTGGGATTGTGGGGCAGCTTGGCCAGGCTCAGCCTGGACTGTTCACCCCATGATCAAGGGGCCGCTTGGCCTGGGCTCTTTGCCCCATGATTGCGGGGTGGCTCAGCCTGGCCTGTTTGCCCCAGGATCGTGGGGAGGCTCACCTGTCCTGTTCTCCCTGTGATGGCAGGGCAGCTCGGCTTTCCACCAGGTGCAGCTTGCCAGTCTCCTATGGGCTGCGGGGAGCTGACCAGTCAAGCCCACAGCATGTGGCAGCAGCTGTAAAGGTTGTCATGGCAACCCAGCACTGACTTCTGGTTGGTCAGCCTTTGGTCGTGATGGGTCGTTACAAGTTACAACCCTGGACTTTTATTATTAGGATAATTTATTTTTCCATGACCCTTTATCTCCTTTATACCCTCTTCCACCTCTCCCCCACCAATCACCACACTGTTGTCCATGCCTATGAACTCTCTCTTTCTCTCTCTTATTTTTTCTTTTTTTGCTCAACAGAGCTGTCTGCCTGCTTTCAATATATGAGTCTATAGAAAAAATTTATTATTTTATTATGTAAAGTTATTTACAAATGCCAACAAAATGTAGTCAGAGGAAAATTACCAGCTCTTCTGTAGATGAATTTCACTTCCTGGGAGTAAATTTTTATGGCAGCTAATTGACATTCCCAAGTATTATATTTATAAAAATGATGCTACTATAGAGTGACTTTTATCTGGAACACAACTTGGACTCAACATCTCTATTTCATCATTATAGATGCTAAAACTTTACTTCTTCTGTAGAATGTTAGATTAATAATAATACCAGAGTTAAGAACTTTTCTTCCAAAATATGTACAACCTAACTCTTGCATAAGATTTTATGGTTTTGAAAGTGATTTAGCATTTTAAAAAAAAAATTTAGCATATATTCTTGAATCTCCTCAACAATGCTAGAGGTGGGAAGAACAGGTATTATATTTCTCAATTTGCCAATAAAGACACTAATAAAAATTATAGTGACTTTCACGGAGTACTATAGCATATATAGTATATTAGTACTAAGAAAAGTACTCATGAGTTCCAAAGCTTGGTATAATTTTTTTTCAAAAAGTACATTGTTTCATGTACTTTACAAAGTAGTCCCACTGACATTTCAAGTATCCACCTGGCACGAAACATAGTTATTACAATATTACTTACTATAGTCCCTATGCTGTACTTTATATCCCTGTGACTATTTTGTGACTATCAATTTGTGGTTCTTAATCCCTTCACCTTTTTTACCCAGCTCCCCTACCCCCCTCTTCTCTAGCAACCATCAGTCTGTTCTCTGTATCTAAGTCTGTTTCTACTAAAAAAATGTTTTGTATTTACTTGATTCAACATCTACCTCTATTGTACACATGCTCATCCTATCTAATAAAGAGGGAACATGCTAATTAACAGCCACACCCTCAAAGATGGCGATGCTCACAGCCACAAGATGGCGGCCCCCAGTCCCCTCAGCCCTGCTGGGGGCGGCAGGTGTGTGGCACAGCCGGGCCTGCCCCCAGGTGGGTCCGGCCACTCCACACATTTGCCTCTGGAGTTCCCTCATCCCCTCAGCCTTCCAGCCACCCAGAGCCGGCCCAAGGCACAGGCAAGCCTCGGATGGTGGCTGCCCAACTGCCCAGGGCCAGCCTGAGGTGCAGGCAAACCTCAGATGGCAGCTACCCAAACGCCCAAGCCCACCCTAGGTTCAGGTAACCGGGACTGGCCGAAGCTTGCGCTGCTGGCAGTGGCAGCAGCAGAGGTGTGATGGGGGCGTCACCTTCCCCTGATCGCTGGGTCACCTCCTGCCCCTGAGGGCTCCTGGACTGTGAGAGGGGGCAGGCCGGGCTGAGGGACTAGTACATTTCATAAAATTTATTAATTCTTGTCCTCTGTGCTATATAGTTTAAACTTTTAGATTCCATATTTTGCTTAAATTTGTCATTGCAGAAAGCGATATGTTTTATAACAGAGAGAGAACATCTAAGTCACAGAATCATAAAAATATAATTTTAATATAGTAGATATCCGTGGTATCTATATGCCCAGTTTTCTATTCATACTTATGACTTTTAGGATAACGCCACATTATCAGTCTATGAAGTTCAGTTTGGTTCCTACACATTTACTAGTATAAAGGTTAATATATGACCTAGTGTTGGCCAGTTTGAGGCCCCTGCCTGCCTGGCTCTAGCACTTGTTGAGGATGGGTAGGTGAGCTATGATAGCTCAGTCATCATTAGTTTGAAAGCCTTTGCTAATAATACTCTTAAGAAGAAGGTTGTACTAGGATTCTCCAGAGAACAAAATCAATGGAAAGTGGAGATATTATTTAGGAACAATCTGACTCTTGTTGGAAATAGTTCCCAGAAAATAGAGAGTATATTTGAATTTATATGTGAGGAATGTGAAGCTTGGGATCTGGAAAAGTTCGAACATGGAGGCAGAAACAGGCTGCACTTGGTTCTATGATAGCTTAGGTGGGAAGCTCATGGAGTGTGGAAAATAAGCAGATGTACCTTCCTACATACTAGTATCTATTAAACTCTTAAAAAACATTTTCTATTCATGCCAATGGATCAGTAATTAAGTTTCATAGATTAGAGATGGAGAAGCAGATGGAAGTTTCTCATGCTTTTGACTGCTAAGCCCATATCTGGTAAGATCACATCTCTCTTATTGTGTTTACTCATGAGGCAGCTTTGTAAAATCACGAAGATTCCAGGATCTTTGCTGGGACTCAGGATTTTAAAATATAAGCATGAAGAGTAGAATTTAGAGTTACTTAGTACTCACCATGCAACATTAAGTAAATATATTTAGTACTCGAAATAACACTTTGAAGTACCAAACCCAAAAGGGATGGAAGTGGGACATCTGAAACTTGAGATACCAATGATGTAATTGGCTTTGGGTCATCTGCTTTCTGCTTACATCTGCATTTCTTCTTATCCATTCCCCACCTTGCTGTTTTCAGCTCAGATACGGTAAACTTTTCTAGTCCTCATTGAAATACCGCTGTTCTCTTCTGCCTTAGGTCATTACCTTGTGTTCTGTGTGAACACGTCTCCTACGATCTGAACTAGCTATTGCCTCCTCATAATTTACATGCAATTATCTCAAATATAATTCCTTCCAAAGCATTGCTGATTACTACAGAAGTGATAGGCCATCTTTTTTATATGCCCCCTTAATATTGCATATTCTTCCTTCCCAACAGTCTGCACAGTTGAGAATATTAAATTATTTATTTTCTGTTATCCCTCATGTCTATAAGCCACATAAGGTTAAGGACCAGGTTTGTGGGTTGCCTTTTCTAAATGTCTTTATCTCAAATTCTTGACACAGTACCTAGAACAGAGCCAGCATTCAGAAATAAAAGTTGACATATAAACTCTGGCCCAAAAGCCCTCTATAAGTTTTATAGACCTAAATACCATGATTTTCAAAGTTGTTATAACTAACATTAGTTTATATCATGGAAAACATGTGACTTCTATGACAGACTACCATTTCTATATAAACAAACGTAAATTTGGACAAAATATACAAAACACTTATCTCTTAAGCACTAGACAATTGTCTGTGCAAGAATACAATTTCTGAAAGATGGAAACCTCCTGAGGTGAGTCTGCATTGCCCTGGCTCTTTGTCTGAGACAGTTCCCTGATCATGGGGTATCGAGCCACAGTCCATCTGTGGGTGGTGTTCCAAATGTATTCAGGAGGCAGAGATGATAATCGGGACAGTTTAAATGTTTGGAATCTGGAGAGAAGGGAACCACAGAGAGGAAGTTGCAAAGAGAAGAGGCCAAGAAATTACTGCAAATTTCCCATGAATACTTGGCTTAAGGATGGGCTAACCGTATGCAAGTGAAACTAAAGGCACTAGAAAACTGCTTGAGACCTTGGACTTCCAAATCAACCAGAATGGAGAAACCACCTTAACACCTTCTTAGCACCTTGAGCATCCAGCTGAGACACCAGGAAGACTGGGTTTAGGAGTAAGGGTTATGCTAAGACCTACTCTAGATCTTCACTAACAAAGTTGAAATCCACGCCCTCACTAGCTCCATGGTGAGAGTTCAGAGAATGAGTCCAATGAAAGCTTGGGAAACAGCTTGAGATTTTCATAGATCACCTTACAAAGCACAAAACCAAGCATATGTAAATGGAAGCTTTATAAATATACATAAAACTACACCTAAACACATGAGTGGTGGCAATGGATGTGATGTGTGCTTATTACCAGCCCCCGTGGAAGAATTTTAATGAAAAACCATACTGAAACCAAAGAGAAAAAGAATATTTTGAAAGCAGAAGAGAATAAAGATACATTACATACTGAAGAAAACGAAAAATGATGTCTTTCCTTTCATCATAAACAAAGAAGAAGACCAGAAGAAAATTAACAAGCTTTTAAAGACTGAAATAAAAGAAAAAAATCTATAAACCCCAATTTCTATATTAAGTAATAATATTGATCAGAAATAAGGCTGAAAATACATTTTTAATTAACAAATTCAGAGAAAATTAATTGCTAACAGAAATGCACTGTAAGAAATGCTAAAGGATACCCTTCAAGGTGAAAGCAAGTAATAACAAATAACCATCTTATTATAAGAATTAGTAAAGAGCACAAGTAAATGTAAAAGAAAATGCATTGTTATTTTTCTGACATAAATTTTCTTAAAAGACAAGTATTTTAAACACAAACTAATAAAATTGAAAGGTAGAATTTAAAACATTCATAGAGATAAAATCCTATATAGTAAAAGCTTAATATGCTAAGTGTCCGGTCATCCAGTAGGCCGATCAACCAATCAAAGCATAATCTGCTAATGATATGCTAAGGCCACTCAACCGCTTGCTTGATGTGCACAGACCACCAGAGAGTTAAGACAGTCAACCGGTCGACCAGTTGCTATGATGTGCACTGATTACCAGGGGGCAGATGCTCCAAATGGTAGGTTAGCTTGCTGCTGGCCCCGTGCACCGGTGGGGTCCCTCAGCCTGGCCTATGCCCTCTCGTGATCTGGGACCCCTCGGGGGATGTCAGAGAGCTGGTTTTGGCCCAATCCCACAGGCTAGGCCAAGGGACCCCACTGGGCATGGATTTGTGCACTGGGCCTCTAGTATATAAAATGAAATGATGGAATGAGAAAAGTAAACATAGTGTAGGTGGTTTATTGTATTTGTGATGAGGTGTACAGTTGGAAGTAGGAAATGTCAAATCTATATATATATATATATATAAGCCTAAGCGACTGACCAGCCAACTGGCCAACCATCCAGTAACTATGACATGTAATGACCACCAGGGGACAGATGCTTAATACAGGAGCTGCCAAGCTGCAGTGACTTGGCAGCTGCAGTTCTCAGGTGATGCACCCGGAACCAAAGAGGAGGGAGCCTGATTCCAGGTGCGTCACCCGAGAACCACCCCTTGCAATCTGGGACCCCTTGGGGGATGTTGGAGGGCTGGTTTCCACCCAATCCTCACAGGCCAGGCCAAGGGACCCCACTGATGCACAAATCTGTGCACTGGGCCTCTAGTGTAACATAAAAATGTAGAGTGTGAAATAAAACATGGGCAGTATTGTGTGTGGAACACGAAGTGAAACATTGACTACAAATAAACTCTAAAGATGCATATTGTGAACCCTGAAGCCAATACTTAAAAACTCTTTTCAAAAATTGCAATTTATAAGTCTATAGACACATAAAATAAAATACGTACTAAAAATACATTTTTGACTTCTAAATAGCTAAAGAAAACAGTTGTGGCCTAAATCTGTGCCTTCACCTAGAAAAAAACAACACTAACACCAACAACAAAAAAAGGATAGATAAATACAGACTGGAAAAGATTCAAAGTAACTGTTAATAAAAAAATGGGGCAGGGTTGCGGGGGGGAATCACCAAACCTCCGAAAGTATTTTCTCCCATACTTCCTGCAAGCTGTTGTGGCAAGCACGAACTTCCCAAGGAAAGCTTTAGGAAGAATGGCAGAGAGCTGGCTTCTGCTCTCAAATTACTCTAAAACTACCAGAAAGACAAAGTCCACTCTAAATGGCAGTTAATATAGCTATAAATGAGAGTCTGATTACACGTATGGGCGTTGCAATTAGGTGGAATTCAAGTGTCAGCTTTTTAAGGGGACACTAGAGGAGAAAAGGGCAAAGAAAAGAAAAGCCCCCTTTATCGATCCTGTGATGAAATTAAACACACACAACCTCAGCAAAGAAGGAAAAATTAGAATTCTGCAAACAAAAAAGACAACCAAAATATTGGTGGACACTAATCACCTCTTCTTATCACAAAGTAATAAAAACACTGACTTTAATCTTAAGAGAAGAAAGAGTTCTTTCTTTTTTTATAGCAGCATAGTATTCTATTCTGTAGATGTAACAGTTTTTTAATACATTCATCTGCTGCTGGGCACTTAGGCTGTTTCCAAATCTTATCTATTGTAAGTTGTGCTGCTATGAACATAGGGGTGCATATATTATTTCTGATGGGTGTTTGTGATTTCTTGGGATATATTTCTAGAAGTGGGGTCACTGGGTCAAATGGCAGTTCCATTTTTAATTTTTTGAGCAAACTTTGCAGCTGTAAAAAAGAAAGAACTCTTACCATTTGCAACAGCATGGATGGTCCTAGAGAGAATTATGCTAAGTGAAATAAGCCAGCCAGAGAAAGATAAGTATCACATGATCTCACTCATATGGGGAATCTAATAATCAACATAAACTGATGAACAAAAATAGACCCAGAGACACAGAAACATCAAACAGACTGTCAAACCACAGAGGAAAGGCAGGGAAGCGTGGAGGGGAGGGGTAGGGAAGAGATCAACCAATGAACTGGTGAAGGCTTGTGGGGGGGGGCACGGGGAAGGTGGTGGGGAGGAGGTGGCAGAGGGCAATGGGGGGAAAAAAGGAACTTGTGTAATACTTTCAACAATAAAGATTTATTTTTAAAAAAAGAAGAAACTAATAAAGATTCTTATATTATCCCAAATCCAAAAAATAAAATTATAAGTTTATATTTAACTTACTCATTTAAAATAAAAGATTTTCATCCAGTTGGCATAGCTCAGTGATTGAGAGTCAATCTATGAATCAGGTAGTCATGATTTGATTCCTGGTCAGGGCACATGTCAGGGTTGTGGGCTTGATCCCCAGTATGGGACATGCAGAAGGCAGCCAATCAATGATTCTCTTTCATCATTGATGTTTCTCTCTCTCTCTCCCTCTCCCTTCTTCTCTGAAATCAATAAAAATATATTTAAAAAAACATTTTCAATTTGACTTACAAAGTAAAAACCAAATATATGCTGTAGATAAAAGCACCTAAACAAAGTAATTAAGTAAGGCTAAAAATAATTGAAAAATGATATTCTAGTCAATGAGAACAATAAGAAATCAGATGTTGTAATCTTTAAAGCAGGCAAAGTACAAGCCAATCCCCAAAGTATTAAACATGAAAACGAAAGGCAATTTTTGTTTGTTTGCTTTAAATGTTTATTGTTTAAATATTACATATGTCCCCTTTTTCCCCTATTTCTTGACCCCCTCTCCCCGCCGCCCCAGCTCCAGCCCTATTGTCTGTGTCTATGTATTATGCATACAAGTTCTTTGGTCAATCATTTCCCACCCACCCACCCTCCCCTGCCTTCCCTCTGAGATTCCACAGTCTGTTCTGTGCTTCTATGTCTCTGGATCTATTTTGTTCATCAGTTTATTTTGATCATTATATTCCACATATGAGTGAGATCATGTGACAGGTATGAGGTGATACCTCATTGTCCTTTTAATTTGCATCTCTCAGATGATGAGTGACTTTGAACATTTTTTCATGTCTCTTGGCCATCTATATGTTCACTCTGGAGTAATGTCTATTTAGGTCCTTTGCCCTTTTTTAATTGGATTGTCTTTCTTTTGTTAAGTTGTATGAATTCCTTATATATTTCAATATTAAACCTTTATCAGATGTATCATTGCCAAATATGTTCTCCCATACAGTGGGCTCCCTTTTTGTTTTGTTGGTGGTTTCTTTTGCTGTGCAGAAGCTTTTTATTTTGATGTAGTCACATTTGTTTATTTTCTCCTTAGTTCCCTTTGCCCTAGTAGATGTATCCATAAACATATTGCTATGAGAGATGTCTGAGATTTTGTTGCCTATGGTTTCTTCTAGGATTTTTATGGTTTCACAACTTACATTTAAGTATTTTACCCATTTTGAGTTTATTCTTGTATAAGGTGTAAATTGGTGGACTAGTTTCATTTTTTTGCATGTACTTGTCCAATTTTTTCAACACCATTTATTAAAGAGACTGTCTTTATTCCATTGTATGCTTTTCCCTCCTTTGTCAAATATTAATTGAGTGTAATAACTTGGGTCAATTTCTGGGTCTGTATTCTGTTCCATTGATCTATATGTCTGTCCTTGTTTTGTTTACAATGGCTTTGTAGTATAACTTGATATCTGGTTTGTGATCCCTCCAACTTTGCTCTTTCTCAAGTTTGCTGTGGTTATTTGGGTCTTTTTTGGTTCCATGTAAATTTTTGGAGTATTTGGTCTAGGTCTGTGAAATATGCCATTGGTATTTTAATAGTGATTACATTAAATCTGTAAATTGTTTTGGGTAGTATGGACATTTTAATGATGTTGATTCTACAAATCCATGAACATAGTATATTCTTCCATTTATTTATACCTTCCTCTATCTCTCTCTCTTTTTTTTAACGTTCTGTAGTTTTCCGAGTACAAGTCTTTTACCTCCTTGGCTAAGTTTATTCCTAAGTATTTTACTTGTTTTGCAATAGTAAATGGAATTGTTTGTTTAGTTTCTCTTTCAGTGAGCTCATTCTTGGTATGTAAAAATGCCAGGGATTTCGGGGTGTTAATTTTATATCCCACTACATTGCAGAATTCACTTATTAAATCTAGTAATTTTTGGGTGGAGTCTTTAGGGTTTTCTATGTACAATATCATGTCATCCTCAAATAATGAAAGTTTTACTTCCTCCTTCCAATTTGGATGCCTTTTATTTCTTCTTCTTGTCTGATCTCTGTGGCTAGGACTTTCAGTACTGTGTTGAATAAGAGTGGTGAAAGCAGACATCCCTGTCTTGTTTCTGTTCTTAGAGGAAATGGTTTTAGTTTTTGCCCATTGAGTATGATGTTGGCTATGGGTTTACCATGTCTGGCCTTTATTATATTGAAATATAATATCTCTAATTCCACTTTACTGAGAGTTTTTATAAAAAAATGGGTGTTGGATTTTGTTTAATGCTTTTTCTGCATCTATTGAAATGTTCATGTACTTTTTGTCTTTCCATGTGTTTATATGATGTATCACATTTATTGATTTGCAAATATTGTACTAGCCTTGCATCCCTGGAATAAATCTCACTTAGCCACAGTATCTCATTTTTTAAAATATATTGCTGATCCAATTTGCTAATATTTTTGAGGATTTTAGCATCTATGTTCATCAGGGATATTGGCCTGTAATTCTCTTTCTTTGTAGTGTCTTTATCTGGTTTTGGAATTAAGATAATGCTGGCCTCATGAAAAGAGCTTGACAGGGTTCTTTCCTCTTGGATTTTTTGAATAGTTTGAGGAGGATAGGTGTTAGTTGTTCTTTGAAGGTATGGTAAAACTCTCCTGTGAAGCCATATGGACCAGGGCTTTTGTTTGCTGGGAGTTTTTGATTACTGCTTCTATTTCCTCACTTATTATTGTCTTATTCAGGTTTTCTGATTCTTCCTGATTCTGTTTCAGAAGATTGTATTTTTCTAGGAATTTGTCTACTTCATTCACATTGTCCAGCTTGTTGGCATATAGTTGTTCATAGTATTTTCTTACAATTCTTTGTATTTCTGTGGTATTAGTGGTTTCTTCACTGCTTTTGTTGCAGATTTTAGTTATTTGAGTCCTATCTTTTTGTTTTTTGACTAGTCTGGCTAATTGTTCATCAATATTGTTTTTTTCAAAGAACCAGTACTTGGTTTCATTAAAGTTTTTATTGCTTTTTTAGCCCCTATGTCATGTATTTCTACTCTAATCTTTATTATTTCCCTCCTTCTACTTACCCTGGGCTTTTCTTGTTGTTCTATTTCTAATTCTTTAAGTTGTAGGTATAAATGGTTTATTATCAATTTTCTTATTTTTTGAGGTAGGCCTGCAGTGCTTCCCTCTCAGGACTGCTTTTGTTGTGTGTCATAGATTTTGAGTTGTTGTGTGTTCATTTTCATTTGTTTCCAGGAAGGTTTTGATTTCTTTCTTGATCTCATTAGTAACTCATTCATTCTACATAATAAAAGCCTAATATGCAAATTGGCTGAACGGTGGAACAACTGGCAAAATGAAAGGTTGCTAGGATGTGTACTGACCACCAGGGGGCAGATGCTCAATGCAGGAGCTGCCCCCAGCCTGCAGGCCCCAGGCTGGCCAAGGCGGGTGCCAGCAGGACCCCGCAATCACCCCCACAGAGAGGCAACTGGTGGTGGCAGCAGGGGGTGGGACAGCCGAGTGGGCAGTGCCAGGTCGGCCAAGGCGGGTGTCAACAGGGGCCCCCAATTACCCCACCAGTCACCCCAAAGATCAGCCCTTATTGCTGGCCAGGCCTGAGGACCCTACCCGTGC
Source organism: Ia io (assembly GCA_025583905.1). NCBI lineage: Eukaryota > Metazoa > Chordata > Mammalia > Chiroptera > Vespertilionidae > Ia > Ia io. The sequence continues at coordinate 89,788,485 of JAJQQW010000002.1, read as the reverse complement.
ATGAATTTCATGCACCAGGCCTCTTGCCATATAAAATAAAAGCCTAATATGCTAATTGTCTGGTCGTCCAGTCGGCCATTAAACCGATCAAAGCAAAATAGGCTAATGATATGCTAAGGCTGCTCTACTGCTCATTATGACCGTGCACTGACTGGTCAACCAGTCTCTATGACGTGCACTGACCCCTAGGGGGCAGACAGTTGACCGGTTAACCAGTCACTATGATGTGCACTGACCACCAGGGGGTAGATGTTCCGACCAGTAGGTTAGCTTGCTGCTGGGGTCCAGCCAATCGGGACTGAGCATGATGGGCTGGACATGCCCTGGAGCCCTCCCGTGGTCTCTCCTCAGCTGGCCAACCTCCCATGACCCTCCCGGCCCTGATTGTGCACTGGTGGGGTCCCTCAGCCTGGCCTGCACCCTCTCGCAATCTGGGACCCCTCCAGGGATGTCAGAGAACTGGTTTCGGCCCTATCCTGCAGGCCAGGCCAAGGGAACCCACTGGTGCATGAATTCATGCACCGGGGCTCTAGTTGTTGAATAATATGCTATACAGCCTCAATGTGTTTGAATGGTTTTGAATGTTTTTACTGTAGTTGATTTCTAATTTCATTCCTCTGGGGTCTGAGAAGATGCTTGATATGTTTCAGTCTTCTTGAACTTGTAGAGAATTGTTTGTGTCCTGACATGTGGTCTATCTTTGAGAATGACCCATATGCATTTAAGAATGCACATTCTGCAGCTTTGTGGTGAAATATTTTATAAATGTCAATTAAATCTATCTGATCCAGTCTGTCATTTAGAGTCACTATTTTCTTGTTAATTTTTTGTTTTGAAGATCTGTCCAGTGAGGTCAATGAGGTGTTAAAGTCCCCTATTTTGACTGTATTGCTGTCAATCTCTCCCTTAAACTCCTCTAGAAGTTTTTTTGTTTGTTTGTTTTTGTTCTTTATATATTTAAGTTCTCCTATATTGGGTGCATATATGTTTACTAGTGTTATATCCTCTTATTGGATTGATCCCTTTAGTATTATGTAGTGACCTTTATTGAGATTAAAGAGTACTAAAGGATGCTGACATATACATAAACTGAATATGTTATTATTCATAGTGAGATAATGGGATAAGTAACTGGAGGTATGTTACTTAGGGACCATTTTAAAATTTAAAATATTTTATCTATATAAGGGTTATAGTATCTGATTCCATTATTAAACACTCATGGATCATTTGCTTTATTTAATGGACTTTAAATAGCTACTAGAACATAAGCAGTGAATGTTGTACAAAAGATTTTAATGTAATTTTATTACTAATTTATGAATGACTCTGCACCTTGATTCCATTTATCATCATCAGAATTCTTACCATCATCATTATTATAATAGTTAACATTTATTGAACAATTACTATACCCTTAACATTATGCTATGATTTACACGACTTTACTTAATATCCTCAATAATCCCATGAGATTGTTAACACTATTACCCCCTTTCATAAAAAAAAAGGGGAACTGAAAGTCATACAGTGTGTAAGTGGTGAATGCATAAAAGGAAACCTGGTTTATCAGACTGGTGTGTACCATCAACATTCTAACCTGTGTGTACCATCAACATTCTAACCTATTTTCTTTTTAAACATAAGAATGGAAACTCAGAAGTTACTTTGTCAGATACATTGAGACTAAACTCTGCCACTAAACCATCCATTTCAATGTCATTTAGTCATAGTCCATTTGGAGGCAAATTTCATGGCAGCTGATTACTAAGTTGGTTGAGTAAACATACAATTTGATTCAGCAGTAAGTACATTCAGTAGCATGATTTTACTCAAGTGTAATAATCTTTAGCCTGTGAACAGTGACATCAGAACTTCCCATCTGACCATAGAACCACTTCTCTGTCTACATAAGGATCTTAGCCAGTGTCTTTGTTCTCAGGCTGGATTTAGGAGAATAATAGAAAATATCATTTATTGAGTGCTTATTATGTACCATTCACCATTCTAAATACCTTATTTGTATTTTATAAGTTACTGATTCAACAATTTTATGTGACAATATTACTAATTCTTTTTGACCAATAAGGGAAAGGAGGCACAAAAAATGTTAAGTAAATTATCCAAAATTGCATAGTGAGTGGCAGAGCTGAGATTCTAAATGAGACAATTATATTGGGTCAGCAAGACCTGCTCTTGGGTGCCATAGTATTAATGATAATACCATCCTTCCAGTTGCTTAGGCCAACATTTTTGGAACCATCTTTAACTCCTGTTTTTCTCTCACATAAATATTCAATCCAACAAAATTCCTTGTCTACAACACCTCCAGAGTCTGTTGTGGTTTTTAGTTGTTTGTTTGTTTGTTTACTATCTCACTGCCCTCACCCTGGACTCAGTGGTATCATCTCCAACTGGATTTTCACCACAGCCTGCTGTTTTTATCTCCCTGTTTAAATCGTACTTTGCTGTATGCAGTCTATTCTCAAATCATAGGTCAGATTCAGTTTTTTAAAAATCTTCTGAATATTTTTGAAAGATGAACTAACATCCATATGCTATTTTAATGTTGGCCATACAATCTTCCAATATCATATACAATCAGAGGAGATATAAAAATCCAGATGACATAATTATTAATGTATGCTTCTTGTCATTTATTCTAATGGACATTCCCTTATCACATTTAGGATCCTATGGGGGCAGTAATTTGGTTATACCTTTAGTTTTCTATTAATAAAAGTGAATCTTTGATAAACAAACAAAAAACAAGAAAACCAAACAATAGCAATAATGGTCAGAGATATCATCTTATAATTTATACAGTTATACATACTTTTTCTTTCCTTAATGATATACTCAGATACATCATTTCTAAACAAAATAACATTAGACCAGGCCTATACCATCTGCTTTTGAATGCTTGAATCCTTTAGGTGACCTACTCCTGCTTTTTCTTACCCCACCACCAGACCAAAATTAATATTACATTCTTATACTTTAGTATTCAGAATACTTATCTTACAAAGAGCCATCCACTATAATATAAGTTATATTATAAGTATATATATCATTTTTATATTTTTATATATTATAGATACTAATACTAATTATTATAAATACTAGATGGTTAGTATCTATAGCATATACTTTTATATGGATTTTTTAAAAATCTTTATTTATTTAACAGATATTTTTTATTTTAATGTCAAAAGTATAATTTATTTACCTTGTGGTCTTTTTTGTTTCTGTTAAAAAAATTTTTTTCCTACTCCAACATAATATGTTCACATATGGTTTATCCAAAAGGTTTTAAAATTTTATTTTTGATATATCTCAATTTTTTATCCATTAAAAAAAATTTATAAGATTCCATCTCCTTCCCTTAATGGGAGTTGATTGCTGAAGTCCCATTTATTAAATTAGCCATTACTTCCCTATGCTTTCATTGGTGTTTAGATCTATTTTTGAGCTCTCTATTCTATTTCAGTAGTCATATTTTTTCTATTTCTGTGCTAAAATATGTCTTAATGTCTCCTCCCATTCAAAGTTGTATTTCTTGCTTATGTTTGTTATTCCACATAAATTTTAAAGTCAATTTTTCAAATTCAATAATGGTGTTCCTCAAATTTGGTTAGTTTTACTTAAAATGCTCCAACTTACATGATATTTAATTGAATGCCCACTCCCTTCCCCCTTTTCTGAAAACATATCTCTTGGAGTTTTCTTCTTCAGCATTCTAGTACTTTACTGCATTCTTCAAAATGATATATGTAGTCCTAGTTCTCTTGTCTTTTTTCTTAAATTACTAACCTTATTTCATTAAATAGTTCTTTTAAAAGTAAAAAAAAAAAATTATTGCACTTCTAAAAATATCTTTATAATCTCACCTACTTGCTTGATCATTTAATTTAACATAACTTCACATTCACTCTGGATTGTATGTTTTTGCAAAACTCTGATGTTATTATTCTTTCTCTTTATAAAAACTTTATAGTTTTCTTTAAAATCAATTAAGATATCTTTTTTACATACGTAGATCTGAAATGCTGTTTAGAAGTTACAAAAAGACAAAAACAAAACAAAACAAAACAATTGTCTTTGGCGCCTTCAATTTATATGCAGTCTATGTGTAGAAATGTGTTTTGTGCAGTTGCCGGGGCTTACCAGCAGCCTCTGAACGATGCATGAACAGATTACTCTAGCACAGTTTCACTGTGAAAGAGGGGGCTAAGGAACTGCCTGGCCAAATGGACCAGACAGCCCCAATTGCCTGCCTCGCTAGGCTTTTATTACAGTTTGAGATAAAGTTTATACTTTAGATACAATCAATAAGGTGAGTAATCTTGGGAGGACACACGTGTTTACATTGTCCTCTAGGTAAGGGAATCCAGGGATTAAGCATATGGATTCCAGTAAACACCTGGAGTTCTGCATATTTGCAGACTTGTTTGGAAAGGTCAAGGAATAACTAGGGGCGCCACCTTTGACACGCCCCTAAGTCTCCCCTAAGTCAGAATTCTGATAAACAGGGCAGACGACCTTCCACACATTTCCCTTTGCTTGAAATATCCTCCTAGAAAGCTTTCCAACCAAGTCTCATACTTCCCCATATCTCCCCCTTTTTTGTTTTGCCAGGTATAGAAGACAGAGGGCTGTGGTGAACTTGTCACATGTGAATGTTAGGGTCTGTGAAGTGCATTTACTGCTCCAGTTCCGATTTTACAGACTATAAGAAAAACAAAAAGAGCAATGGTTAGTTATCTGGAATGCATGGAGTGTAAGTACACTCCAATAATTGCTCAACCTCTGCTGTCCGCTTCATTATTCCCCAGGTTATTCCGGGAGCCATCTGCGTCCAGAGAAAGTGCAACTTTTGGTGCTGCGGAGTCCCCAGGCTCAGATTCTTCATTTCTGGAAGAGGATCAGTCCTGTGCTATGCCATGGTAGGGTTTAATCTGGTGAGCTGTGGCCCTGTGGGAGTAGAAACACAGGTATATCCTCTCCCCCATGTTAATTCATTGGGTCCCATCCAGTTATTTGTTGTCCACATCTCACCACAAGACTTGTGGTTTCTGAGATGGGGTATTGAGGATTGAAAATGATCATTCAAATTCAAAAAATTAAGGGTAAAGAGGGCTTTAGATAGTATGATAGCAGGGTCCTTGAGTCCCATATTCCCCCTTTTTTGTTTTATTAGCACGTTCAGGGTAGCATGGGCACATTCAACGATGGCTTGCCCTTGTGGATTGTAAGGGATTACCATAGAATGTTGGATGAACCAAGTTCTGTAAAAGGTGGCAAAGACATGGCTACTATAAGCAGGCCTATTATCAGTTTTCATCTTGGTTGGAATTCCTAAAAAGGCAAATATAAGTAGCATATGTTTAATCACATAGTGCGTGGATTCGCCAGGGAAGATCATGGGTACTGATCATACCAGAAAAAGTGTCTATAGTTACATGTACATACTGGAGTCTCCCAAAAGAGGCATATGAGTGACATCTGCTTGCCAGAGGTCATTGGCCCACAGGCCTCTGGGATTAACTCCCATGGAGGGTGGTGAGGTACCTGTCATTTGGCAATCAGGACATTGTAAAATAATTTGTTTAGCTACTCTCTGGGTCAGTTGGAATTCTTTATGTAGTTGCCTCCAGTTTTGATGGAATAGTTCATGAGATTGATGGGCTTCTAGTAAAGCAGCAGTCATTACTAAGTGGTCTACTTAATCATTGGCGGTCCGGGAAGGGGACTGTGAGACCTGATATGAGATATAAAGAAAGGATGTAACCGACCATCTAGTAGGGACTGGAAGTGAAGGAACTGTGCTAGGAGGGATGGATCTAATGTAGGCTTGATGAGTGAAGTTTCTAGGTTTTGTAAGATATAAACAGAATAAGCGAATCACTAACAATGTTCAGGGGTTGCAAGGGAAATATTTCTAGTGCTAGGATCAGCACTCCAATTTCTGCTCGCTGAGTCAAGGTAAAACCCTCCCATTGAATGGCATCATTAGGTGGCCAGTGGATGGCTGCTTTACCAGTTTTTCCTGAGCTATCCGTGAACATAGTAAATGCTCCTGAGACAGGGATATGTACAATCTTAGTGGGGTATATTAACTTAGTGTGGGACCAAAAAAATGTAATGTCTTATCTGTGGGGAGAGAATGCTCCACCTGTACTACAAAATCAGCTAGAGCAATTTGCAAATCAATGGAGGGCAATAGTGCCTTCTCAAATTGAGTTTTAGTTAATGGAAGGCAAATAATATCTGGGTCATCTCCTGCGAGTTTTGTACAGCGCTGCCTCCCATCCAGAATTAAAGAGCAAATCAATGCTAGATAAGGTGATAAGGTTTTGGAGGGAGTATGAGCAAAACAACCATTCAATACACCTCAAATCAAGCACCAGTTGCCCTATAAGTCCCATAGGTGAGTGCCTGGTGGGAAATAAAATTAGTTGAAGAGAATGCTGGAGAGAGATTCTATTCAAATATCACATATTGAGTGCATCCTTGACCAAGTGGAGTTCTTTTTTCCCTTCTGCGGATGGCTGTCTCAGGGAATTTAAGGCTGGGTCACTTTTTAGGATGTTAAACAGGTTTTGTAAGTTCGCTGTGGGAATGCCCAGTGCTGGTCGTGTTCAATTTATATCTCTTAGTAATTTTTGAAAGTCACTTAGGGGTTTTAGTTCCCTGTTGTCAAAAGTAACCTTTTGGGGTCTGATGGTTCTTTCAGTTAAGATATATCCTAGTTATTTCCATGGTTTTGTCATCTGTACCTTCTCAGGGGCTATTAAAAGGTCTCTCAAGGCCAGTTTCCTTTTGCACGGAAGAGTACATACACTATAACAGGTCCTTATCAAGGGCTGTAAGGAGAATGTCACCCATGTAATGAATAATCTCTCTAGTAGGAAACTGTCTCCTGGTTGGCATAAGTGTCTGATGTACCTGGTACCGGCACATAGTTGGGCTGTTCAGTATTCCCTGCGGGAGGATTTTCCAGTGATATCTCTGGGCGACTCCTCATTGTTAATCAAAGGGAGAGTAAATGCAAATTTCTCCTGATCTTGGGTAGCTAAAGGAATGGTATAGAAGCAATCCTTGAAATCTATGATAATAATGGGCCAGTCCTGTGGGATCATGGCAAGAGATGGAAGTCCAGGTTGGAGAGTACCCATGGGTTGAATATTGGCATTAATGGCCCTTAAATTATGTAAGAGCTGCCATTTGTTAGATTTTGGGAGGAATTACGAAAATAGGAGAATTCCAGGGGCTGTTGGAAGGCTCAATGTGCCCTAAATCCAATTGTTCTTTTACTAATAGATGGCCTTGTAATTTTTCTCCCTTCAGGGCCACTGTTCTACCCAAATAAGGATCTGGCTTAACCAAGTCAAGGATTGTAGAGGTATAACAACAGTAGCCACTCCTAAAAAGGCATCCGTAAAGTTAACTGTGAAAGGAGGTCACATCCCCACAGATTGACTGGAATCTATGAGATTAGGGGCTGTATGCAGCCAATTTCCCCATCTGGCCCTTATAGCATACACGCTGAGAACTTTGTAATGTCTGGGAAACTTCTATTCCCACTATCCTCTGATCTTGCTTCACTGTGGGCCATGACGAGGGCCAAGCGAGATGACTAAGTATAGTACAGTCGGCCCCAGTATCTCTTAATCTGGTGAATTTTTTCCCTTGGATTTCTAAAGTGAGGAGAGGTTATTCCCTGGTAACTAACTGATTCCAATAAACTCCTTGCTCTCCACTACTGCCAACCCCCCCTAGATTTCTTTCCTTCCCTAGAGCGTTCAGGACCCAATATGGTAGTTACAACAGTTGTACCATATTAGTTTGTGTGGGGAAAATACGCAACCCCTTGCATGTCATGAGCACCTGGATTTCTCCCTGGTAATCACTATCAACAACTCTCAGTATTACCGTAACTCCTTTTGAGTTAAGGCTGGAGCACCCAAGAATAATGCCTAACATGCCCAGTGCCAGTGGCCCCCAAATCCCTGTAGGGACCCTTTTAGGGTCGTTCTCTTCCTTTAGAATCAATTCTGTTGGAGTAAGTCCAATCCTGCGCTCCCAGTGATAGCTGCTCAGAGGGAGTAGACCGTAGATTTTCCATCTGCCCTAGGAAGGCCCTAGGAAGGTTTGTTGTGGGGCCTGGACTGGCTTCACTGGGCGTGTTCCTGCAGTGGTGGTAAAGAATTGTCATGTTTATCAAATTTTGATTGGCATTGGTTGATACAATGATGCCCCTTATGGCAATGGGGACAAGTAGATGGGGACTGAGAATTGTCAGAATGGAAAGTTGCTATTTTAGCCTTGCAATCCTTTTTAAAATGTCCCACTTTCCCACATTGATAGCATTTAGGATCTGTTTTGCCCTTATTCCCTGCCTGGAGAGCCATGGCCAACATTTGAGTCCAGTGGGTTTCTGTTCCTACAAGCTGACAAGCCCTGATAAATTCCCCCACCATGGTAGCCTTTCCCCTGATGGGCTGCATGGCCTTTTGACAATCAACATTGGCGTTCTCATATGCCAGTTGCAACAAGAGAATATCTGCAGCCTGACTATGACTGATGGATTGAGTAAGGCGATTTACAGAGTCAACATAAGATTGCTGGGGTCCCTGGTATACACTAACAAATGAGCCTTGCTGAATTCTGCCTTCTGGAATATGTTCCCAGGACTGTTGTGCACAAAGAGAGGCTTGGGTAAATACTTGAGGGTGCAGATTCAATTGCTGTTGTACATTAACATAAGGTTCCCACCCCTGCAACATTGGGGCCGTAATGCTACCAGTACCCACTAGATTTTTTTGGTTAGGCTGCTGTTCACAGAGCTCATCATATTCTGCTCTCCATAATAAGTATTGACTGGTATCTAAAGTCATTTTAGCCAAAATCTGCCAGTCCCGAGGCGTCATATGGTAATTTTCAGACAAGGCATTTAAGGAGTCCTCTTGTACACAGACTGTTAACCCTATTTTCTCTAACACTTTTCTTTATTTATTTAAAGGTATTAAACTTTAATAATTAAAGGAAAGTGGATCATGTATCCAATTACCTTTCTGGTCTTGGATAACTTGGCAAGCCAAAAGCTCTCCTTCTAACATAGCTTGCCTGTCACATGATTCCATAACTGAGGACCTAGTTGATGAGACTTCCTAAACCAGAGGTGGAGGATCAGGGGCCTTAGGTATTACAGGCTTTACAGAGTCTACTTCAGGAGGAGGGGGCAATGGTAAATTCTCCTGGCATTCTGTAGGCTTTTGATCCTCAATATGAAGTGGGCATAGTGCAGCTCAAACTAGAGCCCACATAGTTAAAAATGACAAAGGCCCTAGTTTTCCCTGGGCCTGATTTCTCTTTACATTCCTAACTACTTTTTCCCAAGGTCTAATGTTCCAGCATCAGGGAACCAAGGATTATCCTATATAATAAAAGGGTAATATGCAAATTGACCATCACTCCAACAGACACAAGATGGCCACCACTAGATGACCAGCAGGGGAGGGCAGTTGGGAGGGACCAGGCCTGCAAGGGAGGGCAGTTGGGGGAGACCATGCCTTCAGGGGAGGGCAGTTGGGGGGGGGGACCAGGCCTGCAGGGGAGGGCAGTTGGGGGGAACCAGGCCTGCAGGGGAGGGCAGTTGGGGGCAACCAGGCTGGCAAGAGAGGGCAGTTAAGGGTGACTGGGCCGGCAGTGGAGGGCAATTGGGGGCAACTAGGTCTGCAGGGGAGGACAGTTAGGGGTGACCAGGCTGGTAGAGAAGGGCAGTTAGGGGCAATCGGGCTGGCAGGGGAGCAGTTAGGCGTCCATCAGGCTGGCAGGGGAGTAGTTAGGGGTGATCAGGCTGGCAGGCAGAAGTGGTTAGGGGCAATCAAGCAGGTAAGCAGGCGAGCGATTGGGAGCCAGCAGTCCTGGATTGTGAGAGGGATGTCCCAGATTGGAGAGGGTGCAGGTTGGGCTTAGGGACATCCCCCCATGCACGAATTTCGTGCATCAGGTCTCTAGTCCTATATAATAAAAGGGTAATATGCAAATGGCCCTAACACCGGAATGACCAGAAAAACTGCTCAACAAATCACTATGAGGTGCACTGACCACCTCTTGGTCCCCCTCCTCAGCCGGCAGGCTCTGATCACCTGATGGTAAATAGGGAACTGGGGGTGAGTGGGGGGGACATGGGCAGTGCCAGGCCAAGGCCCCTGCCTCGCTGTTCACCCCACACACAAAGGGTGACCCGCAGTCGGGGAGTAGCCAGCAAGCAGGTGGGAATGGTTAACCTCTCCATCCCTTCCCCCTCAGCTGGCAAGCTCCACTCATCTGTTGGCAAATGGGGAACCAGGGGTGGGTGTGGTGGGGGATGGGGCTGGCTGCTGGCAGCCCGGGAAGATGGCCCTGATTGCAAGCCAGGCCTAAGGACCATACCCACGCATGAATTTCATGTGCTGGGCCTCTAGTAAGTTATAATAGTCTGCAAAAGGCCTTTTAATTGTTTCTTGGTAACTGAGGCACCTTTTGCCTTTAACAACTGTGTAAGCACTGTTATATATTGTTGTTGTTCTACGGACAACTTCTGTCCCATTGTGAAACCTTAGCTGAAAAACAATAGCCTTGAACTTGGAAATCCTAAGGGAACCAAGGATTATAAATTATAACAATTTGTAACAGGCTCCTTAATTGTTCTTGTATAACTGAGGCACCATTAGCTTTTAGTACTTTTTAAGTAACACAGATATTTGTTACTCAGTGGATAGTAGCTGTCTTATTGTGAAACCTTAGCTAAAAAACAATTCCCTCAGATTTGGAAATCCCAAGCAGGCTCCAGTGACTTACTGCACAGTTACTTTCATTTTCTTCCTCTTCATTTTCAAGGGTTCCGATGCATCTTGTTGCATTTCTTGGGCCTCACATGGGGCACCACCTTGCCGGGGTTGACCAGCAGCCCCTGAACGATGGATTAACAGATTACACTAACACAGTTTCACTGTGAAAGAGAGGGCTAAGGGACTGCCTGGCCAAATGGACCAGACAGCCCCAATTGCTTGCTGCACTAGGCTTTTATTACAGTTTGAGATAAAGTTTATATTTTAGATACAATCAATAGGGTGAGTAATCTTGGGAGGACACATGTGTTTACATTGTCCTCTAGGCAAGGGCATCCAGGGATTAAGCATATGGATTCCAGTAAACACCCGAGGGGTCTTCACATGCACAGACTTGTTTGGAAAGGTCAAGGAATAATTAGGGGTGCCATCTTTGACGCTCCCCTATGTCTCCCCTAAGTCAGAATTTTGATAAACAGGGAAGGCGGCCTTCCACACATTACCCTTTTCTTGGAACATCTTCCTAGCAAGCTCTCCAACCAAGTCTCATGCTTCCCCACATGCAGTATGTTGGTTATTCATTTTATGAAGCTCCTAAATTTTCAAACATGGAGAAAATAAATCATTTTTGTGTTGTTTTTTTAACTTTGAAAAAATTCTTACACAAGAAACCATAGATATAGGATTAACAAAATAATGAGATGCTACATGTTTAGCATCTTAACCATCATGCATAAGTTTCTTCTACAACATGTATTAATTTTATAAGTGGGATTCTGCAGATAATTTTTTTCATATCAAAGATGTTTTTAATATAGACACAAAGTTTTGGCCAATCTTGAATATAGCAATTACCAGTGAGAATCCATTTTTTGAACCAATTTTTTTGGCCCATAATGTATTCCAAAGAGATTTTATTTTCAATTAGATGTCAGTAGGAGGTGAAGCATACTACAGATACAAAAAAATAAGAAGAACGAAAGCAAAATTATCACAGTTCCTCTCTGCCAGAAATATGACCTTCTCTTTGAAAGAATGAAAGATAAGCATTCTAATTGTATCTTTGAATCACAAGACTGTTGAAAATACATTTGCAAGGATGAAAGGCAATTAAATGTTCCTGCTGAACCTGGTGTTTGTATTACTGACCATTTCTTTAGTTTGGTTCATTAAGAATAACATCATTATAGGAGACAGAGATGATAAAATATATTAAGTCTTACAGACGCTGAAAAACTATTTTTTCCCTCTTCCAATCTTCCTGAAAAGCCAGTTGTTAAGTTGTTAAGGAAAGGGGCATTTATATTCTTCATTGAGAATTCTTCATAATTTGAGATGGTATGAGAGTGAGACCCTCTACTGAGATGGGACAATGCACTATCTAGTCATAAGAATGTCAGAATCATTTGCTTTCCATTCTGTGTCTAGTTTGCCATTTCCCCCATATCCAACAGCCACATTAGAATGATTAGGGGCTATTTTCATGCTAGCAATGTTATGTGTCTATCATATTAAGAGTCATGGCCTGTGTTTGTGTAGGGATGAAAATGAAATAAGCTGTGATGACACTTGGAAGACACTCTGAATTTTATTCTACTATCTAGAGTGCTTAAAAGATACAAATACACATGGCTTAACCCCCCTTTCAACATAGCTTGATTTAATTTTCCTGTAGAACACAGTAAATCATTTCTAGTAAAAAATGCTCCTTGCTGGGAAAAATTAACCTCATGAACAAGGTAAAGAATGAATGATAAAATGAGGGTTGTCTGACTTTGGCTGACTTGATGATATATGTTTAAGCTTTGCTTAAATATTTGCAATTTTTTCACAGTTCATGTGAAATATATATGTTTTGATGAAGTCTGGAAAACAGTAGGCAGATGGTCAGTAGGTATTACTTCACTAATGGCTACTTCATTTCACAGACCTTTATTTTACATTGACTTTATAATCAATTTATGAAAATTTTATTTTAAAATTTAATGCAAGATTAAATTTAAAAATATTTCTTAATGTCATTAATAAAGACCATTGAACCTATAATTAATTTTCAAGTTCTTTTACTAATTGTTAAGTTATGAAAAGTTATTTTTCCTGAAAAAAAACTTATGATGTATTTCAAGAAGCAAGTCCTGTGCATCAAAAGCAACAAACAAACAAAAGCACTGTAAGACCACATACTCCAAGGGAAAAATAAATGATATCACCAGTTAGTACTATATAGTTGAGAGACATGAAAATAATTTAAGAAAATTGAAATAAACACAATATAATTATAGTGGCTAATTTTTTACTTATTATGGTTCACATATTCCCATATCTGGCTTTTTAAAAATCTATAAAAATAAAAGCATATTATGCTAATTAGACTGGATGTCCTTCTGGACGTCCTTCCTTCCAGACAAAGCCACAGCAGGCAGGGGCCACTGCAGAGGCGGCAGAGGCCCCTGGTCACGGCGGTGGTGGGCGGGGGCCGGGGCCACAGCCCTTGCACGAATTTCATGCATTGGGCCTCTAGTATACTATTTCTATTGGTTTCAGAGAGAAAGGGAGAGGAACAGAGAGATAGAAACATCAATGATGAGAATGAATAATTGATTGGCTGCTTCCTGCATGCCCCCTACTGGGGATCAAGCCTGCAACCCGGGCATGTGCCCTGCCTGGGAATTGAACCATGACTTCCCGGTTCATGGGTCAATGCTCAACCATTGAGCAGCACCAGCCAAGCTATCATTTTTAATAACTATATTTTGGATACAGATAGTTACATTATATTGTTCAGTGTCTGAATATTGATTACTTTTAAAAAATGTTTTAATTGACTTTTAGAGAGAGAGAAAGGGAGAGGGATAGAGAGATAGAAACATTGATGACAAAGGAACATCATCAATCACTGCCTCCTGCACCCCACCTACTAGGAATTGAGCCCACAACCGAGACATGTGTCCTGACCAGAATCTAACCAGGACCTCTTGGTTCCTATATTGACACTGAGTCACGCTGGTGGGCTGATTACTTTCTTTAAAAGCATTGGGTTTTGCTAATTTACAAGCAGTTAATTATACTGCAGATCAATATAATTCCTACATATAAAGTAATTAATAAAGCTTGACTCTGGGATTTCCACTATGTTAGGAGATCATCAACTTGTCTTTACTCTTATTGTTCAGAACTTAAATATCTCTCCCCAACTTGAGTTCTAAGAATCTTTTATTTTATAACTCTATGGTTTGTGGGGGTTTTTTTGGTGTTTTTTTTGCCTTATCCTATCTAATAAAAGAGTAATATGCAAATTGACTGTACCTCCACTACACCCACAAGCCACACCCACCAGCCAATCAGGAGCAAGTATGCATATTAACCCAACCAAGATGGCTATGACCACGGAGAGAGCAGGAGGCTTGGGTTTCCCCAACAATGGAGGAAGCCAAGCTTTCTGCCTGCCCTGGCCAGCCCTGAACTCCACTCAAGGATACAAAGTTTCAATTATAGAAGATAAATAAATCCCAACAAAAATGGTGGCAGCCCTGGAGCTGAAGAGAGCAGGAGGCTTGAGTTGCCCCCTGCAATGGAGGAAGCCAAGCTCCCACAGCCCTGGCCTGCCTTGGCCTCTACTACAGAATTTCAATTATAGAAGATAAATAAATCCCAACAAAAATGGCTGTGGCCACGGAGCAAGCAGGAGGCTTGGCTCCACTCAAGGTTACAAAGTTTCAATTATAGAAGATAAATAAATCCCAGATACCAGGGCCTCCACTTGGATTGCCAGGGGGCGTGGCCAGCCTGCAAACCACCACAGACCTCTCACCCTGGCCACCCCATGCCCCAAGGGAATACCCACTCTGATCCGGGACACACTTCAGGGCAAACCAGCCGGCCCTCACTCGTGCACCAGGCCTCTATCCTATCTAATCCTATTTAATAAAAGAGTAATATGCAAATTGACTGTTACTCAAACACACAAGATGGCTGCCCCCATGTGGACAAGATGGCCACCACAAAATGGCTGGCAGGGGAGGGCAGTTGTGGGCAATCAAGCCAGCAGTGGAGAGCAGTTAGGGTTAACCAGGCTGGCAGAGGAGGGCAGTTGGGGGAGATCAGGCCTGCAGGGGAGGGCACTTGGGGGGCACCAGGCCTGTAGGGGAGGGCAGTTGGGGGGAACAAGGCCTGCAGGGGAGGGGAGTTGGGGGGAACCAAGCCTGCAGGGGAGGTCAGTTGGGGGTCCAGGCCTGCAGGGGAGGGAAGTTAGGAGTGACAGGGCCAGCAGAGGAGGGCAGTTACGGGCAATCGGGCTGGCATGGGAGCATTTAGGCATGGATCAGGCTGGAAGGGGAATGGTTAGGGGTTGATCAGGCTGGCAGGCTGAAGCGGTTAAGGGCAATCAGGCAGGCAGGCAGGCATATGAGTTGTTGGGAGCCAGCAGTCCTGGATTGTGAGAGGGATGTCCGACTGCTCTCTAGGGGTCCCAGATTGGAGAGGGTGCAGGTTGGGCTGAGGGACACACACACCCCTGTGCACGAATTTCATGTACCAGTCCTCTAGTCCTATCTAATAAAATAATAATAAGCAAATTGACCATCACTCAAACACACAAGATGGCTACCACCATGTGGTCAAAGATGACTGCCCCCATGTGGACACAAGGTGGCCCCCACAAGATGGCCAGCAGGAGAGGGCAGTTGGGAGGGACAGGTCTGCAAGGGAGGGCAGTTGTGGGTGATCAGGCCAGCAGGGGAGGGCAGTTGGGAAGGACCAGGCCTGCAAGGGAGGGCAGTTGGGGGTGATCAAGCCTGCAGGGAGGGCAGTTAGGGGTGACCAGGCCAACAGAGGAGGAAAGTTGGGGCAACCAGGCCTACAGGGAAGGGCAGTTGGGGTGACCTAGGCCTGCAGGGGAGAGCAGTTGGGGGGACCAGGCCTGTAGGGGAGGGCAGTTAGGGGCAAACAGGCTGACAGGGGAGCAGTTAGGCATCAATCAGGCTGGCAAGGGAGTGGTTAAGGGGTGATCAGGCTGGCAGGCAGAAGCGGTTAGGGGCAATCAGGCAGGCATGCGGGTGAGTGGTTGAGAGCCAGCAGTCTTGGATTGTGAGAGGGATGTCCAACTGCCCGTTTACGCCTGATCCTACCTGGATCGGGCCTAAACGGGCAGTAGGACACCCTTCGAGGAGTCCCAGATTGGAGAGGGTGCAGGCTGGGCTGAGGGACACACACCCCCATGCACGAATTTTGTGCACCGGGCCTCTAGTTTTATATAATTTTAATGTGGCATGTATAGTCTAGTACTCATTCAAGACTCAAGAGAAAGTCTAGCCAATGGCTCGAGCTGTCTCTCTGTATTGTTCCCTCGGCTCTGGTCCTTCTATTTGAAAATTCTAGGTGCCTCAACCTCCAATTTCTTCCTTCTCATAAATTGTCTGCAGGACTCTGTAGAGTTTTTCCACGTTTTCTCTTGCATCCCCAAACATAACGTCTATAAGTATTCCAACATGACTTTGTCTCACTCATAAGTTTTCTTTCTCTCAGAAATCATGATTTTGTCTCACTCATTAGTTTCTGCCCTGCCTATTTTCTAATATTTGAAAGCAGTTGAATATTTTTTCCTTTGTTCTGCTTGTGTTTTGTTGAAGGATTACATTTGGTCTTTGTTACTCCATTTTATCTGAAAATAGCAATCTGTAAGTATTTTAAATAATATTTTATCTATAATTTTTATATGTTTGAAGTGGTGGGGGCATATCTGATGTTTTATATCTTATGTTTCATCCAATATTATTTATATTTAGTGTATTATATACTTCAGTATTTATTCTAATAATATTAGATTTGTATGATAAATAAACTGTCTATATTTAGGAACATTTATAGTAGATGTATACGATCATAAAAATTAGGCCCTTTGGGGGACAGAGGATGAAAACGTGGAGCACAGAGAAATTTTAAGGACATGAAACTACTCTCTATAATACTCTAATGGTAGATGCATACCATTATACATCTGTTAAAACTTAGACAACGTGCAGCACCAAAAGTGAATCCTCATATAAACTATAGATTGGGGTGATAAGGATATTTTAATTTAGGTTCATCAATTGTAACAAATGTACTACTCTGATGGGGTATATTGATAAGAATGGAGGTTATGCATGTATGGGGCAATAGATCTATGGAAAAATCACTGTAATTTACTCTCCATTTTTCCGTGAACCTAAAACTATTATAAGAAAACAAAGTCTTGGCCTGGTAAATGTATCTAAGTGGTTAGAGCATTGGCCTGTGCACTGAAGGGTCACAGGTTTAATTCCCAGTTGAGGGCATGTACCTGGGTTGCAGGTTTGATCCCAGGGCCACTCAGTGTGGGAGGCAACCAATTGATGTGTCTCTCTCACATCGATGTCTCTCTCTCCCTCTCTTTTTCTCCCTCTTTTTCCTTTCCCTCTCTCCCTCCCTTCCATTCTTTCTAAAAATCAATGGAAAAAATATATCCTCTGGTGAGGATTAACAACAATAAATAAATTAAAAATAAATAAATAAATAAACAAATACAGTCTTAAAAAATTAAACTCTCTGTTGGTTTTCAAGGACCAATTCTTCACTGGAAGTTAAAAGGAGTTGAATGGAATAATTAGAAGATTATATGAAGCAAGCGTTGGTTATGTTCCCGCAGGTATATGGTGATGTGATGTTGTGGTGGTGGG
Source organism: Ia io (assembly GCA_025583905.1). Lineage (NCBI taxonomy): Eukaryota > Metazoa > Chordata > Mammalia > Chiroptera > Vespertilionidae > Ia > Ia io. Next base: position 89,770,952 of record JAJQQW010000002.1, on the reverse strand, counting down.
TATTGTCAAAAAGATCTTTAAATATATGTGCTCAATAATCCATTTTTAGGCTGTGACAACATAATGTAATTTTCTTTTGGTCCCTTTACTTCTATAAGACATACAATTGCCTTGTGGTGAGCAACAAATGCTTTATTTTGCTCTATGCTCTAATCAGTATTAACAGATGATTATAAAAAAGAATAATCTTGAGGCAGAATATAGGTGCAAGTTATATCAAATGATTGTAGTAAGAAACAACCAGGGGAGTTTAGTCCTTGAACAGTCACAGATGTCTTAGGTAAGACTTTGAAGTTAACTTAGGAAGAATCTCAAATGACATCTGAAGTAGTTAAGCTCTGCTTAATACACATTTTCTTGACAGGCTAATATAAAGCTTCCACTTCACACTGATTTTTTAAAATCCTCACCTGAGGATATTTTTCCATTGATTTTTAGAGAGCAGGGAGTGGGAGAGACAGAGAGAGAAACATAGATCTGAAAGAGACACATAGTTTAGTGGCCTCTGCGTGCTCCCAGACCAGGGCTGGGTCTTGAGCCTGCTGAGATACACGCATTTGACCAGAATTGAACCAGGACCCTTTAGTCCAGTGGTTCTCAACCTTTTTAATGCCGTGACCCTTTAATATAGTTCCTCATGCTGTGGTGACCCCCAACCATAAAATTATTTTCGTTGCTACTTCATAACTGTAATTTTGCTACTGTTATGAATCGTAATGTAAATATCTGTGTTTTCCGATGGTCTGTTATGAATCATAATGTAAATATCTGTGTCTTCTGATTCATAACAGTAGCAAAATTACAGTTATGAAGTAGCAATGAAAATAATTGTATGGTTGGGATCACCACAGCATGAGGAACTGTATTAAAGGGTCGCGGCATTAGAAAGGTTGAGAACCACTGCTTTAGTCCATGGGCCAATGCTCTATTCCCAGAGCCAAACCAGCTAGGGCCACACTGATTTTTTTTTAAATTTTCATTTGCAGTTTTTAATGATTTTATGTATAAATTCTTAAGATTCCTATCCCTACTATGTACTCACTACATGTAGTTCTTTCTTTTTGTGATTACAGAAAGGGAAAGTTAACATTTCACAATATTTAAGACATGTGTATCTCAGCCCAGATAAGTATTTTATATTTCTTATAAAAAGATAAGACTTTAAATTTTTAGGTTCTGATTTCTTTTCATACTTTACTCATTTACCTATAGTTATTCTCTATACTTTACTTTTTCTTCCATAAAATAAGAAGTATCATCATTTTCAGAAATAGATATTCCAAGGAAACATTATTTTAACAACACACTTGTAGAACAACTGTCTCTTAAATTGTTTGTATAATATACTTGGGAAATGGTATTTGCCATATCTTCTTCTAGGAGATTTATAGTGCACATTGCCACATCAAAAGAACATTACAGTCATTGTGAATTACTGTAGTAAATGGAAATGTGTTTAGTTTTTTAATGCTATTCTCACCTACCTTCTTTGAACTTAAAAAATATTGTTTTCAGGTGATATTTAAATATATTATGAAAAATTATGTTCTGTTTGCATTGTTCATTGGTAATATGGGATAGTTTGCCATCAAGGTTCCATATCTGTATGTAATATCAGTATAACATTCCATTTTTTGTTCATGCTTAATTCTCTTTCTGGAATTATTTTCTTATGGTGATTTCTTCTAATAATGCTTCTAAATTGCCTTTGATATAAGTTATTTTGAAATCTATAAGCTATTTTTTATAAATTGATATTGAAATTCTTTCATTTGACCAGAAGAATGCTAAAACTGCATTTATATTTCCAGATTATACAGTTAGTTATCACACTGTCTCACCAGACATTCTAATTTCTGTTCTTATTGTTGATAACATCAACTGCTCAGAAACTGGAAACAGGAGGAAAAAGAATTCACAGGCTATTAATATTCCACACTAAAAATAATTCTTTTCACATAACATCTTAGTTTCAGAAAGCACTTATTGTATTAGTTAGTCACCATTGTTAAATGCCAAAGAAAATGATGATTGGTGACATCCCTTTCCTGGCAATACAAAATGAGGGAAAGTAGAAAAAATATTTTCCCAGATGAGTACATTTTTGTTCTCTATGAAAACCAAAGCAGACATGCCAAGGTACTGTGTTTGGCATACAATACAGTCAAAATAGCCAACTCAAAGTTTTAAATATTCTTCCTTTTGACATTGACAGCTTTCTGTCAGAGTTGTGTGAGGACACCAGGCAAACTTTCTACTTATTGATGCAAAATTAAATGTAGGAGAGAGCAATGTTTTGAACTTTTAAATTTACAGATAGAGTAACTAGTTTAAATGAGGTTTTAGAAAATAATTTTTCTATTAATTATCCTCCTTTGAATATAGAATATCTCATGGGCAAATAGCCTACAGCAAGTGTGCCAGACACCATTATGTAGCAATGGTTTTGCTAGCTATACATTGCAGTTAGACCTTCATAATTTTTTACATGTTCAATTAAATAGTAAATATTCATTTTTCTTTACTATCTTAAATATATCATTATCATTTTAACACTGAATCAATTATTTGGAAGTCCATATACTCATCTGTACATAACTAAAACAAATTTTGTACCTACCCCATTATCAAGAGAGGTGTTTATGCAAAGTTGTAGCTTTTTTGTATTCTCTATTAATCAAAAAAATATTCTCAGATAACATTTTCTTTAACAGGTGAAGAATTCACACTTTCATACATTATGTTTGGACACGCAAAATTGTTTTCTTATAACCCAAGATGACTTCCATGGTAGACATGCTAGACATTTTTGCCTATCTCAAGGATAAACAGCCAGCAGCTAAATTTTAAGTTACTATTTTTATGTGAATTGTTGATGTATTAGTATTTTTAATAATTTTTTTGCACATTTCACCCCTGATTTTATTTAAAAAGTAAAGTGTAGAAGACAAAAAGGAGAATATTGATACTAGTGCTTATTAACAAAATGTAATTTTTGTAAAGGTGAAACTCGTGTATAGTTAAAGGGGTGAATTTTTAGTCTTAATCTAAAGCTTATATAAGAAATGCCAGACACATTTCTTCAATTATTATACCTAAAATATATTTTATAATTTGATATTTTGCAATATATTTTTGTCTTCTAAAATGTCTTATCACTTCTGTGCATGTGCCCAAGTTATAACCTATAAATTGTTATGTATTTAATTTTTCTATCTATTTATAAGAAAGCTTTACACAGATGGAGATATTAGTTAGCAAAGATCCCAAGGAAGCAGAAAGCAGATTGTCTTTGAAACCTGTTAATATATCCATTTAGTTCCCATTGTCATTTTTGCTGATGTATTTTATTTAGGTAAATAATGTTAATGAACTAATGCTAAATAAGTCATTTTAGGAGGAAATATATATGTTTGTAGCAATTACTTTTATGATAACTTGCCTAAGATTGCCATCACTGAATTTTCAGAATTGTAATAGTTCTCTTTACATTGAAACAAATTATAATATTGAAATAGCAGATACTTCTTTTTCTGCGTTGTTCTTTCTAGTATTAATATTAAGCAGTGTAGCACATTTGTGCAAGTTAGAAAATGGCACCCCTTATTCTGGGCAGGTAAACCACATGCCAGAGCCTACAGTTGAGTGAATGGGCAGTGGTTTGCATGTGAGTTCTGTCTTGCTTCTTTAGCCGAGTGCCTTTACCCAGAGCAGTACTTGTACATGATTCCTTTATGGCCTTATTCACTTTGAGTACTTAATTTTTAAGAAAGTTCAGGTGAAGATAGTAGAGAAATTAAAAATTGTGATTAGCCGAAACTGGTTTGGCTCAGTGGATAGAGCGTCGGCCTGCGGACTGAAAGGTCCTGGGCTCGATTCCGGTCAGGGGCATGTACCTTGGTTGCGGGCACATCCCCAGTAGGGGGTGTGCAGGAGGCAGCTGATCGATGTTTCTCTCTCATCGATGTTTCTAACTCTCTATCCCTCTCCCTTCCTCTCTGTAAAAAATCAATAAAATATATATTAAAAAAAATTGTGATTAACTGAACTTCAATCTTGTTTATTCTCTTTGTGACCTGTTTTTAAATTCTACTAGCTACCTGATATTTATCCAAAAATTCATGATGTCATTTTTAATTTTTAAAAATTGAAATAAAATGCACATAACTGAAAATCTATTTTTAGTGTGCAATTCAGTTTGTTCTAGTTTATTCACAGTTAGACAACCATCAGGACTGTCTCCTTTAAAAGCATTACATCACTCCAAAACAGAGCCGTATACTCATTAATACTCTCTTCCTATACTCCCCTCCCCCACCTGCTGACAACAACTAATCTACCTCTGTCTCTATAGCTTTGCATATTCTGGATATTTCATATAATTGGAATCATACAATATATGCCTTTTATCTTTGTCTTCTTTCCCTCAGCACAATATTTTAAAAGTTCATTTATATTGCAGTGTGTATCAGTACTGTGTTAGTTTTTATGACATTATGATCCATTATATGGATATATCACATTTTGCTTATCCACAAATCAACTTATAAATGTTTGAATTATTTCTTTTTTATATTAATAATAATGCTGCTATTAACATTTGTGTACATGTTCTTGTATGGATGTATATTTTCAATTCTCTTTGACATGTAGATATCTATAGATAGAAAAAAATCAGCTCCAAATAACCTCAAAGAGATTAAAGTTTCATATTATTTGCACAACAGAAAATAAAATTGATATGCAAATTTTAGTATTGAATGGAGATTATATATTAATTTGATCTACATGAATGATAATTTTATTGACTATCCTCCATCACTAGTATATTTACATTTATTTAAACAAGTGTATTTATTTGCTTTAGTAAATGTAATAAAATTTCTAACATGAATATTTTGCTGTATTCCTGAGTAATCATAAACATTGTGTTTAATGATACTCTATTTTCCTATTAATATAATTTGCAGGGTTTCATTGATTTTCTAATCTGTATTGAATTTGAACATTATATTTTGATTTCAAATAATTGCATTTCAATTATATGCCTTACTAGAACCCTGATGCATGACAATTTGTGCACTTGGGGGGGATCCCTCAGCCCAGCCTGCACCCTCTCACAATCCAGGACCCCTCAGGTAGGGTCCCTAGGCCTGGCCTGATATCAAGGCCTATTGGGGCTTTCCTTCCCTGGGCTGCAGTCAGCTGGCCCCACCCCCACCGCTGCCACTGCTTGCTATTTGTGCAGCGCTGCCCCCCTCCTCTGCCACCGGTGGCCTTTCTCTGCAGGTGACAGGCTGGGGTGCAATGGCTTGGCTGGCCTGGGCCTCCCTCTTTCTTTGCTGTGGGGCGGGGCCAGCCCTGCAAGGGGCCATCTGCCTACCTGATCACCCCTAACTGCTCACCTACCTAACTGGTCACCCCTAACCACTGGTCTGCCTACCTAATCAACCCTAACCACTCTGCCTGCCTACCTGATTGCCCCTAACTCTTCTGCCTGCCTGCCTGACCGATTGCCCCTAACCGCTTGCTTGGGGGCGGTGCCAGCACTCACTTCTGGTTGGTCTGCCTCCATTTGTTATTGGTCATTATGACCCAGGGTTTTTATATATTAGGACTAGAGGCCCAGTGCATGAAATTTGTGCATGGAGGGGGTTGTCCCTCAGCCCAGCCTGTACCCTCTCCAATCTGGGACCCCTCGAGGGATGTCCGACTGCCCATAAATCCAGGACTGCTGGCTCCCAACTGATCGCCTGCCTGCCTTCCTGATTGCCCCTAACCCTTTCTGCCTGCCAGCCTGATCACCCCCTAACCACTCTGCTGCCAGCCTGTTTGCCCCCAACTTCCCTCCTCTGCCGGCCTGGTCACCCCTAACTGCCCTCTCCTGCAGGGTTGATCACCTCCAACTGCCCTCCCGTGCAGGCTTGGTCCCTCTTAACTGCCCTCCCTTGCAGGCCTGGTCCCTCCCAACTGCCTTCTCCTGCTGGCCATCTTGTGGTGGCCATCTTGTGTCCACATGGGGGCAGGATCTTTGACCACATAAGGGCAGCTATATTGTGTGTTGCAGTGATGATCAATCTGCATATTACTCTTTTATTAGATAGGATAGAGGCCTGGTGCACAGGTGGGGGCCAGCTGGTTTGCCCTGAAGGGCGTCCTGGATCAGGTGGGGGTTCCCTTGAGGTGTGGGGCGGCCTGAGCGAGGGGCCTGTGGTGGTTTGCAGGCCAGCCATGCCCCCTGGCAACCCAAGCGGAGTCCCTGGTATCTGGAATTTATTTTCCTTCTACAATTGAAACTTTGTAGCCTGGGGCGGAGCCAAGCCTGGGGCTCCCTCTGCCGGCAACCATTTATGTTGGGGTTATAATTGAAACTTTGTTGCCTTAAGCGGGTGGGCCCAGCCAGGGTGTGCGGAAAGCTTTGCTTCCCCTGTTGCGGGCGGCAACCCTGGCCTGCTCTCTCAAGATCCATTCTGCCGCCATTTGTTTGAATTTGTTTACCTTCTATAATTGAAACTTTGTAGCTTGAGTGGAAGCTTAGGCCTGGCCAGGGCAGGCAGAAAGCTTGGCTTCCTCTGTTACGTAGGAAACCTTACTCTCTGTGGCTGTAGCCATCTTGGTTTGGGTTAATTTGCATACTCGCTCTGATTGGATGGTGGCCTGGCTTGTGGGTGTTTAGGAGGTATGGTCAATTTGCATATTTGTCTATTATTAGATAGGATAATATTTATTCATTGACTTAAAACATATTTCTTGATGCCTACTTTTTGCCAGTCACATGCAGTTACTAAGGGGACAGCAGTAACCAAAACAGATAATGTCCTTTTGTCATGGGGTACACATAGTATTGAGGGAGACAGGCAATAAATACAGATTAAAATATAATTGCATTTTAGTCAATTATATGCACTATGGTGAAAAGAAAGAGAGTAACTGAGACAGGAAGAAGATTTGAGGTCAGAGGTGGGTGGTAGGCGCCAGATCATGAAGAAGTTTTCGGCCTCCACCGAGTATAATGGAAAGTCCTTGAAGAATTTTGTACAACAGAGGGTTGGGATATAATAAATCTTTTTCAAAGATTCCCTGGCCACTTTGTGAATGGATAATGAAAGTTGGATGTGAGTTGAACAAAAAGAGTAGAACCAGGAATACCAGTCAGGGGGTTATTAAAGTAGGCTGTCAGAATACTATAAGTCTATATTTTCAATTTTGTTATTGTTTTATTTTTGTGAAAATTATCTGTTTATTAGAATGCCCTGGCCCCTAAGGGATCCTTTTATCCAGTCAACATTTAGTGTAGATAACATTGGGAATGTGCTCAGTGTTAGGCATGGTATTAGCTATTGGGGATACAGACAAAAGCTACAGTTGCTGCCATCATAACTATGATAAACTACTACTAAAAGTCCAGTGACCTGATGGAAGTCCTGAGGTAACATATTCTACAAGTGTAGTTTGATGTCATGTATTTCTTTTGTAACTCCTCAGAGAGGATAATATATATTTAATAAATCTCAGACATCATCAAATATAAACATAAATGAAACTATAAAAGCCTATATTATGTGTATACCAATAAATAGCATGTCTCTGGATCCACATATAACAAACATAAGTTACTCTCAAATGTTCAAACGAGTATTGAGTGCTTACTCTTTGCAGGGCTGTAAGCGTATCAAGTGATGCCATTAGAAATTGCAAAATGACCCAGTCATAGATTCAGCCTTTGGAAAATGCTCACTAAGGTAGACAGCAGTTATATAAACTACAACAAAATATGTATTTTATACTATTTGGCTCCAAATTACAAATTATATGAGTGTCATGGTTATTAGAGAGAGAGATCATCTGAGGAAATGTTTTCAATGTGTTTTTTTAAAATTTTAAACTTGATCTTGATTATAATTATAATTCTTATCAATTGTATGCCCTTGCTGCAAGCTTTTATCTTTTCTCTGATTAGAAAAAGATTGTTTATCCTTTCAGTCAGCAAATATACATTGGGAACATTTTCTGTGCCTGCAACTGTACAGTAGAGAGTGAGACAGTCAAGGTCTTAGTCTTTGTGAAGCTGAACAACCTAATTAGAGGGGCTAAATATTATTAAAATGGTCATAACAATATTGTGTGATAAGATAGAAATACACATCAGAGAAGCACCTAACCCAGGCTTTCTAGGAAAAACAACAACAAACAAACAAAGAGTGGGACCTGATAAAAGAGGTGGAATTTACAAAGCAAAAGGACTTGAGTGGAGGTAGGGAGGGTAGAGGAGAAGGCTTCCATGCAAAAAAGGGAAGCATAGACCAAAGTCCAAAATAAGAACACAGGACAGTGTTTCAAAAGAATTGAAAAATAGTCATTTTGGCTTTAGTGTGTTAGGAGTTCTGGGGGAAAAAAAGGCAGTGTGATTTAAGAAAACACTAGAAAGGTAAATGGCAGTAGTATGGGATGGGGATTATGCAGATTGTCAAATCTCAGAGGGAAGGCCTGGGGTGAGAAGGTGGGGGCTCAGGGTGGAGGAGTAGGGATGGAAGAGATCAACCAAAGAACTTAAATGCATATATGTATAACCAATGGACACAGACAATAGGGTGGTGAAAGCCTAGGATCAGGGAGCGGGGGCAGGCTAGAAGGGGGTCAATGGGGTAAAAAAGGAGATATATGTAATACTTGCAACAATAAAGATTTTAAAAAGTAATTGACATGATTTATTGAATATAATTGGGGAGTTGACATTTTTACCAGAGTAATGGCATGCATGTTCTAAGTTACATAACCAGGATCACACTGACATCAGATGTAGTGGGACAGTAGGGCTCAAGAAGGAAGTCAGGGAAACAAGTTAACAGGAGGTTACATTGATCCTCCTGAGAGTTCATGACTGAGAGTTCATCAATCTTGTTTATCTTTTCAAAGAACCAGCTCTTGGATTAATTGATTGTGTGTGTGTGTGTGTGTTTTGTTTTGTTTTTTTTTTGTCTCTATATAATTTATTTACACTCTGACCTTTATTATTTCCTTCCTTCTACTTACCCTGGGTTTTTCTTGTTGTTCTCTTTCTAATTCTTTTAGTTGTAGTGTTAGATAGTTTATTAGAGGTTTTTCTGATTTCTTGCAGTAGGCTTGTAATACTATGAATTTCCTTCTCAGGACTGCTTTTGTTGTGCCCCTTAGATTTTCAGTTGTTGTGTGTTCATTTTCATTTGTTTCCAGGAAGTTTTTAATTTCTTCCTTGATTTCATTGGTAACTCATTCATTGCTTAACAACATACTATTTAGACTCCATATGTTTGAAAGTTTTTGAGTGTTTTTATTGTGGTTGATTTCTAGTTTCATGCCATTGTGATCCAAGAAGATGCTTGGTATCATTTCAATCCTCTTTAACTTTTAGAGACATATTTTGTGTCCTAATATGTGGTCTATCTTTAAGAAAGTCCATGTGCACATATTCTGCCATTTTGTAATCCTATATAATAAAAGCCTAGCTGGCATCACACCCTCGCACAATGTCATCACAAGATGGCCACCACAAGATGGCCACCACAAGATGACCGCCACAAGATGGCTGCCACAAGATAGCCATCAGGGGAGGGCATTTTGGGGTGACTGGGACAGCAGGGGAGGGCAGTTAAGGGGGGACCAGGTTGGCAGGGGAGAGCAGTTGGGGGTGACCAGTTCGGCAGGGGAGGGCAGTTGAGGGAGGGCCGGCAGGGGAGCAGTTAGGCATCAATCAGGCCAGCAGGGGAATGGTTAGGGGGCGATCAGGCTGGAAGGCAGAAGCGGTTAGGGGCAATCAGGCAGGCAGGCAGGTGAATGGTTAGGAGCCAGCAGTCCCAGATTGTGAGAGGGATGTCCGACTGCTGGTTTTGGGCCTAAACCAGCAGTCGGATATCCCCCGCGGAGTCCCAGATTGGAGAGGGTGAAGGCCAGGCTGAGGGACATCCTTCCATGCACAAATTTCATGCACCAGGCCTCTAATGTTCTATAAATGTCAATTAAATTCATCTAATCTAGGGTGTCATTTAAGGTCTCTTGTTTCCGTGGTGATTTTTGGTCTGGAAGATCTATCCAGTGATGTCAGTGGTGTATTAAAGTCCCTTCTATGACTGTTGTTCTTGATCTCTTCCTTAATGTCCTCCAAGAACTTTTTTATATATTTAGGTGCTCCTATACTGAGTGCACATATGTTTACTGAGGTATATCCTCTTGTTGGATCAATCATTTTAGTATTATGTAGTGGCCTTTTTTACTCTTGTAATGGCCTTTGATTTAAAGTCTGTTTTTTTCAGATATAAGTATTGCTATCCCCGCTTATTTTTTTTTCATTTCCATTTGCATGGAAAAATTATTTTTCCATCTTTTCAGTTTCAACTTGTGTGAGTCTTTTGTTCTGAGGTGGGTTTCTTGTAGACAACACATAATTGGGTCGTGTTTTCTTATCCATTCAGCTATCCTATTTCTTTTGATTGGAGCTTTTAATCCATTTACATTTAAGGTTATTATTGATAGGTAGTTATTTATTGCCATTTTAATTCTTTATGCCTATGTTTTTCTCTCTCCCTCTATTTTTATTGTTATTATAGGAGAACCTTAAATATTTCTTGAAACACTGGCTTGGTGGTAATAAAATCCTTTAGCTGCTGTGCTGGTGTGGCTCAGCTATTGAGGGGCAACCTGTGAACCAGGAGGTCATGATTCAATTCCCATTCAAGGCACATGACTCTGTTTTGGGTTTATCCCCAGTAGGGGATGTGCAGGAGGAAGCTTATCAATGATTCTCTTTCATCATTGAGTTTCTACCTCTCTCTCTCTCACCTGTCTTCTCTGAAATCAATAAAAATATATTTATAAACACACACACAAAACAAGAACTACTTTAGGTTTTCTTTTCTTTTTTCACCACCTACTTTGTATGATAGCCTTGCTGGATAGAGTAGTCTTGGTTTTAGATCTTTGTGCTTTATTATCTTGAATACATCATGCCATACCTTTCTGGCCTGTAGTGTTTCTGTTGTAAAATTAGCTGACAGCCTAATAGGAGTTCCCTTGTAAGTCACCGATTGTCTCTCTCTTGTGGCCCTTAACATTTGCAATTTTAATTATAATGTGTCTAAGTGTGGTCTCTTTGGGTTCATCTTGATTGACACCTTCTGTGCTTCCTGAACTTGTATGAGTTTTTTTTTTTTCTTCACCGTCTTAAAGAAGTTTTCTGTTATTATTTCTTCCAAAAGGTCTTCTATTCCTTGCTCACTTTCTTCTTCCTCTGCTACCCCTATAATGTGAATGCTGTTTCACTTCATGTTGTCCAAAGTTCCCTTAAACTGTCCTCATGCTTTTCAAGTGTATATATATATATTTCTTTTTGCTGCTCTGCTTGAGTGTTTTATTACCTTATCTTCTAATTCACTTATTCTTTCCTCTGCTTCATCAAGCCTACTTTTAATTCCCCAGCATATTCTTGATGTCAGATACAGATTCTTCATTTATTCCTAGTTCTGATTCATAATATCTGTATCTTTTTTTTTTCATGCTGATGTAACTTTCACTAAGTTCTTTGTAATTCCAAGTTCCTGGAAAAGTTCCAATTAAGTTTCTTGTAATTCTTACTAAGATCCTTGAGCATCTTTTTAACCATCACTCTAAACTCTATGTCTGATAACTTGCTTACCTCCATCTTACATATGTCTTTTTCTGGGAATTCCTCCTTTTATTTAATTTGGGGGTTGTTTCCTTGTTTTTCCATTTTAGTTGTCTCTTTGTGTTTCTACTTATCATATTTGCTATGACTCCCAGTCTTGTGGTGTGGGCTTTATAGTAAATATCCTAAGGGACCCAGAGGTGTTTATTCCTGTACTACTGAGCTGTATAGTCTAGATGTGTCCCTTTTGTAGTTTATTTGGACTCTCTTATTGTGATTGGGTCCCATTGTTGTTGTCCCATTTGTTGTAGGACTTTCCTCTCAGGCTAGCTAGCTGTGAGGCTCAGCCACCACCACATTGTGTGAGTTGTTGTACAGGTGCTAACATGGCAAAACAAAATAAAACCAACAGGAAACAAACAGGAACATACAAAATATCCTGACAACCACAATGAAAACAATTCGAGAAAACAGAATTAAGAAAGAGAAGAGATAACACAAATACTAAGGCAAAAAAAAAAATGAAGGATAGTATTACTAATAGTAACAAATTAAAAATAAGTAAAAATAAAGAGGATGACTGGGAGATAAAAGGGCAGAAAAAAGATTCTGCAAGGAAAGAAGGGAGAGCAAAAATAAGAGTAAAGAGTAGGAAAAGGAAAATGTTAAAAAAAAAAAGACAAAAATACAGAGAAAGAAAGAAAGAAAATTTATGCAAAGGTAACAAGAAGAAAGAGAAAGGTAAAGCAAAAGAAAGAATGGAATAAAAAAAAAAGAAAAATATTTACATCAAGGAAGGAGGCCAATAAGTGATATGAAAGAAACAAGAGAAAAAGAAAAAAAAAAATAATAATTATAATATCAAAGCAATAAAGCAGAAAATATCAAATATTGGAAAAAACACACAAACAATAAAACAAACAAGTAAAACAAAACCAAAAGAAAAAATAAACTTTGTTTTAAAGCCAGCCAAGTGAATTCATCTGGGTAGCTTATGATGTCTGAGGCTCTCTATTTTGTATGATTTTAGGCCTCCTGGGAGGTACTTTTGTGTCAGCCGATGATAAGAGCTGTCAAAGTTGTCAGTGTCCTTTTGTAGATGGTCGGTCTGAGGTTCTCTGCTGACCACCTCCACCTGTCAGTTACTCTACCTCCCCACTGCAGTTGCCTGGTCTTTCTCCAGTGTCTTCTGAAGAGTGTCTTTAGGGTGAAGGCAGGCTAGCATAACTAAGGCTACTGGATCCCTTATTTAGAGATTTCACTGTCAGGCACTTGCTAAAGGGAAATTAATCTCTGCTTCAAAGCCAACTCCTCAGTCTCTACCATATCCTCCTGAAGCGGCCTGATGCAGGGTCAGATGGGCAGTTTCAGCTGCTCTGGGATAAGTGAGATTGATGAAAAGAGTCTCCTGTGAGCATGTTGCCTGTCCAGCCCCCAGTTCCCCTAAATCTCCTCTACCAGACACAGGCACTCTTTCCCATCTTCACTGCTCAGGGTTTGAGATCCTTGTGTTCAGATGCCAGTCCACACTCCTAAGGTGAGGGAGCTTTGCAGCCACTATCCCTCAGGCCCCTCAGCCAAGTGATGGCTCCCCCTTTTTGTGATTTCCCCTTTCTTTTCAGTCTCTACTCTGTTTCTCCAGTGCTCCTTAGACAATATATGTCCAATCACTTATACTTCTCTTGTTTTTTCAAGCTGACTGTGCAGTATTTTAGCTATAAGTCCAGTCCATAGCTGGGAGCAAGGGCACTCAGCCTCCTGTTAGGCTGCAGCCATCTCTGCTCCTCTCCCCATATTCACAACTAGCGGTTTTAATGCTTATAGTTGATCAGATACCATTTTAACTATTTTAAATTTATTAACTTCTTTAATCCTAAAACCTGCCCTATAAAAGAGGAATTATAATTAACTTTCTATTGAAGATGGGTAAGCACAGAGGTTAAATATATTATACAAGATACAATCATTTTCTCAAATTGGAAGTTATTTAAAAAGTATTGTATGAAACCTATTACAAACCATAAAAATGAAAATCTTAGGACTATGAAATATAAATCAGGATAGTAAGTCAAGACTTCAAGGTTTGTCAGGAAAGAAACAGAGAGAAGGTGGTGTGTAGAATATGATAATCCAACTTATTTGGCTTTCCTTCTCAATAGGAAAATATAATCTATTTAAGATACTCAAGGGCTAACACATCCACTCTGGCACAACAACCTAGGTTTACCTACCTAGCCTATTTAGGTACCAAAATCCAGCAGAGAAGTTTCTCTTACCTGAAGCTGTAAGGGAAATGAATAAAGGGGCTTTGTAGAATTAAAAACAGGGGGAAGAAAAGGAATTAATTTGTGACAATAAGTCCACTGAACTAGATCCTATCTAATAAAAGAGTAATATGCAAATTAACCATCACTCCATGACAAAATGGCGGCACCCATGGCCACAAGATGGCGGCGCCCAGTCCTCTTAACCCCGGTGGAGTCTGCCCAGCAGTGGCAGTCCAGGGTGTCCAGCTGGGAGGCACCAGTGGTGGCGGCTTGGGCTGGGGTCTCAGACCAGCCGTGAGGACAGCTTGGGATGGGGTCTCAGACCTGCAGGGCCTGGCACCCAAGCCACATGATCCCCTGGCCGCAGGGGCTGCCTGGGCTGGGGTCTCATGCCTGCAGGGCTGGGCACCACCACTGCATGATCACCCAGCCAGTGGCAGCAGCCTGGGCTGGGGTCTCAGGCCGGCAGGGCTATATTCAGGTCAGGGAAGGCAGCCTAGGCTGGAGCTGCGCACCTCCACCAGGCTATCCCCAGCCAGGCTGAGATAGCAGCCTGGGCAGGGGTCTCAGCCTGGCTGGGCTGAGGTGGCAGCCTGGGCTGGGGTCTCAGCCTGGCCAGGGCCCGATCCCCTTCCAGTGGTGGCAGCCTGGGGTCTCAACCATTGAGTCACACCAGCCAGGCAGATATGGAGGAATCTTAAATGTTTCATTTTTTTATAATATATATTTTATTGATTTTTTACAGAGAGGAAGGGAAAGGGATAGAGAGCTAGAAACATCTATGAGAGAGAAACATCGATCAGCTGCCTCCTGCACACTCCCCACTGGGTATGTGCCCCCAACCAAGGTACATGCCCTTGACCAGAATCGAACCTGGGACCCTTGATTCTGCAGGCCAATGCTCCATCCACTGAGCCAAACCAGTTAGGACTGTCCAATATGCTAAAGAAAAAACCCTATCTAATAAAGAGGGAGGGCATTTGGGAGTAACCAGGGTATTAGGGGAGGGCAGTTAGGCATTGATCGGGCTGGCAGGGGAGTGGTTAGGGGGTGATCAGGCTGGCAGGCAGAGCGGTTAGGGGCAATCAGGAAGGCAGGCAGGCGAGTAGTTGGGAGCCAGCAGTCCTAGATTGTGAAAGGGATATATGACTGCCTGTCAAACAGGCAGTCAGACATCCCCCAAGGGGTCCCAGATTGGAGAGGGTGCAGGTTGGGCTGAGAGACACCCCCCCCCATGCACGAATTCCGTGCACCGGGCCTCTAGTATAATAAGAACCAGATATCAAATGTGAAAATATGAAGCAAATGTCAAAGAAGATGTATGGTCACAATAGAAAATCAGGAATGAGTAATTTGGTAGAACACCTGGGCACCTTTCTGGGACAAGTGCTGGTGCCAGAAGTAAGCTTCTCAGGACTTTGGGTGGTGTGGTAAGTGGAGAGAGGACACAGGTAATAATATTTATAGAAAAATAGACATATCCACTTTTTATCATTCAGAGAGAGTTTATTGAACATCTATTCATGCTATGTTGTGAGGAGAATTAAAAAAAAATGCTCTGCAGACAATTATTTATACAGTCAGTCAGGGCAGGGCCCATCACTTAGTAATCTTGGGTTTTCTCCCATATGCCTAGCACTGCGTATGAAGTAAGCATGGAACAACTTTATGCTGATTGACTAAATAAACTTAATAGTAAAATATAGAGTCTCACAGGCATAAGCAGACTTCCATAAACCAGCTATAATGCGAGATATATTGAAAATGTCAAAAGCTCAGAAATAGAAAGAAATCACACCTGTAGTAATAAACACAATCTTCACGTCACAGGTGAATTTTGTGTCATACCTTGTTCAGGTTCATTTATCATTAATTTTGAATGGTACTAATGCTTTGACATGGTATTTCTTCATACTCGAATTTATTCCAGTTCTTACTGACAAAGTTGCAAAGGTGCAGAGCCTTTTCTCACTGTTTTTATTTGCACCTAAATATATTACATTTTTTATCACTCACATTTTAATTCAGTTCAACTGAGAGGTAGTGTGGAACAGCTTTTGGTGTGATCTTGGGGTGGTTAAAAAATGTTACTAAAGCTCTCCCATTTATAAGCTGAGATATTTAGATAATAGCTACTAATGCTCCAATGTTAATTGCTAAGGCTTTTTTAGTTGGTGAGTAAAATGGGCATGTCAGAAATACTGTACTACTAAGCCAATGAATGATTTCTCTGTATAGGTGAGCTGAATTCAATTGAATTGATCATGTCCAATTCAACCATTTAATTCTTGGTTTAAATGATGGTGTTAGAGCTACCCACACTAGAATCAAAACACTTTGTGAGTCTGAGTTGTCCACACAATTGTCAATGGTAAATGAAATAAAGAAACTTACAGCATGTTGACACTACACACAGGCTAGTAATTGGGCCTTTTTAACAATCAGTGTACTAATTGTGTTTAGATTAACTTGTGTACCTTGTGTTAATAATCTAACAATTGTGTAGTCAAAACAGCTGGTGCATCAGGTTCTCTATCAGGACATTTGGTGAGGGGGCACTTATTTTACATCATATTTATATTTGCCACATTACTTTTTACTTACATTTGACAGATTTTATTACATAGTTATGCTTAGCACCAAGGTGACTACTGAATAAGATAGAAGAAAATCCATATTATCAGAAATATGAATCTAGTCTTACCTCCTTAGTGACAAGGAGGTATTACATAATTATATATATCACATTTTAGTTATCTCTAAATATTAAAGTATAGCATTGTGCTTTCTAGGCATATCTTAAGGTAAAATGCATATCTAACCTCTGTTGGAGGATTGAGCTAAGAATTGTTTTACCTTCCTTCTAATGTGTGAGACTGATAAATTTGTAGGAATACAACATAGATCTGGAATAAGAGAAGCCATGTATGTAATATACTGAATTTCCATGAATTTCTATTTTATTGCTGAAATGTCAGCTTTAAGAGGTCACTAATTTATAA
Source organism: Ia io (assembly GCA_025583905.1). Lineage (NCBI taxonomy): Eukaryota > Metazoa > Chordata > Mammalia > Chiroptera > Vespertilionidae > Ia > Ia io. Next base: position 89,754,045 of record JAJQQW010000002.1, on the reverse strand, counting down.
ATAATAATTATTTTCCCCTAGATCTATCATTTGGAACAATTTCTTAATGTGCCACATTGTTTGTTTCTGTATGAAATTTTCTAGATTTAAATGATCTGTCTCTTTATTACCTAGTACTCATCAATCTGTTTCCTGATGAGTGCTAGGTAATAAACCCTGGCTAATTGGTTAGAGCATCATCTCAATACACCAAGGTTGCAGGTTCGATCCCCAGTCAGGGTGCATACAAGAAGCAACGAATAAAGGCATCAAAATTGGAGCAGCAAATCAATGTTTCTCTCTCTCCCTTCCTCACTCTCTCTGAAAAAAAATCATTGTACTTAAGCTTAAGCTTCATGTGTGAACTAAATATTAAGTATTTGGGCCATCAATCAATAAGTAAGATACACTCAATAAACACTAACTCAGCACAAAAATAAACATTCTGCGTTATTGACCCAGAATTACTCAGAATGTTCCCCATCTCCACAGACACAATTTGATAACAAAGATATATAAATATTCTCCACCTGCAACTGAGACATTTTTGCTAAATTTGTAAACATATGATGTGTAACTGGGAAAAGTAAATCAAGCAGCAGAATTTAGTTAACTACCTACAAACACCTGGATTTCAGAAAGGTATCATTCATATTGATCAAATATAATTCCACTTGACAATTTTTCTACTGCAAACCTAGTTATACTTGGAGATTCTGAATCCAGATTCATACAAGAAACTTGACCATGTAGCTGGCATAGGGGAAATGTAGTCTGGCATCAATCTAAATGAAACACAATTCATTTATATTTAATACACATAAAAAAAAAAACACACAGTAGAAACAGACTTTTATCCAAATGCGTTAAAAAGATTTAGCAGCTAAGGTTACATTTCATACTGTTGCTTGACAGGTCAAGGCATCACTAATATTTGATGTTTTGAGAAAATAATTTTTATTGCTCTTAATGGAAAAAGAGGTTAAGAACACTTGGGAAGCACTGCTCAGAGGCATAGTGTTAATAGAAAATCCAAAGGAAGAGGACTAATTTGAAAATAACAAGTGTCATGTTTCTTACCTCATTTAAGATAGCTGAGAGAGATGAGATTGTTCAATAACTCTGTTCCCATGGACACTGCCTGTGCCTTCCAGATCTCTGCCACTACTACCTGGAATGATGGGTCTTCTGGGAAGAACTTGTAAGGTTAGTGCAATTTTTAATCCACAAAAAATGCTGACACACTCAGAAGGGGGACAAAGTATTTACTATAAACTGTGATTCTTTATTGGGTCAGATGCTTTTGCAGTAAACATGGCTTTAAAATTATGCTGGTCTCATCAGAGGCAACCTGAAAAAAAAGTTCCTTTCTCAGCAAACCCATTGTTAGCACAGTTTCAAAATCTTCTGTTATCTGGCCTTTTGTGGATGGCAGCAAGCTTTAAATAAGGCTTCCTTTCCCCCCCGCTGTGAGCTTCAGTTGGCCTCATGCAGCTTTAACAAGATCCCTGAAGAACATGATTCAAAGAGATTAAAGGATGTATACATGCACATCTGTTTTATGAGTGGCTGAGAGTGAGAGCCAAAAGTGTTTTCTAGATATTTTAAGTAAATTTCAACAACAGGTGTTGTTTCATACTGAGTCTTTAGTGCGAAATGCAGGCATTTTGGAATCTACATATACAGAAACAATTAGATAGTTGAACCGTTACCTGTATCAACTCTTTAACCATGAAGCCAAAACCATAAATAGTCTGTGACAGGATTTTCAGACACCCTTGAAAAATACCTTTCTAAAGTTAATCTCATAATTTTTTGTTAATCATTAGCCAATAAGAGGACACTTACACTTCATAAGATTGAGTATGTTCTGCCTGCAGCAACATGTGCATCCTTAATGATGTTTACATCTTGTGAATGGTGGAAATCAATGTTAGGTATTTATGGTAAAGGGCACTACGGTTCCTTCTCTTTTATGAACATTATGATTATTAGGAATATTTTATTTCTGACATAGTCATTATAAAGTTGGAAATAACACATAGCCTTAAAGCGTAGGTCTTTTCAAAGAAAAGAAATAAATGGTTTTGAGGCCCCCAACATATATTATTGGATGAACTGAAGTTCATCTCCCAAGACAGACTTTCAGCAATGGTAGAACCTAGAATATGTAGGTGACCAACCTATGAATAATGACCAAGGAAGAAAACGTAAGTGCTTTGGGCTAGAGTTTCTCTTATGTCCAAAATCATGCTGGGTTGTTGAAAAGGAAGAGAGAAGCTAAGTGTGCATGTGTGTGTGCAAGGTTAGGGCTTTGGATACCTATGAAAAAATTCCTGTTAGAAATGTCCAGATCAAATCTTAAATGGAAAAGAAGACAGATCAAACTGGGAAAATCTTTGAGAAGTTTCAGAGACAGAATAAACACCATGGAATTACCTTAGAGTGGGGCCTCTGGTGCAGCGGGGGGTGGCATGTCTATGGGCAAAGATGAGGACAGTCCACTTAATTGTGGGATTGGCAGAGCTTACATTCTGACATACCACTGAGATGAGGCAAGCATTGATGGGACAAATGCATCCATGTGCATGATTGACCATACACTGAGTGGCCAGATTATTATGATCTCTGAACGCATAATAATCTGGCCACTAAGTGTGTATATATATATATATATATATATATATATATATATATATATATATATATATATATATATATACTAAAGGCCCGGTGCATGAATTCATGCATTGGTGAGGTCCAGCCAGCCTGGCCAGGTTGAGAGGACATGGGCAGTTGGCTGGCCTGCCTGCTGGTCGAACTCCTGGTCGAGGGGACAATTTGCATATTAGCCTTTTATTATATAGGATATACACTGAGTGGCCAGATTATTATGCCTTCAGAGATCATAATAATCTGGCCACTCAGTGTACTATTTGAATGTGAGTAAGAAAATCACTGATTTATGTGATTGATGGGAGGTATTTCAGTTATTAATATATTGCCTCTAAGCTCCCCATTCACCCTTATTCAACTGCAGGTGATGCTGAAATACTAGTTCTCCCTTGACAGCTGGCACTGTGTCAGTAGAGGATGTTGGAAGGGTGGGACATCTTCTAGTTTCTGTGTGCTTTTCTTCTTTCTTGCTCTGGTTCTGAGCTGGTATTTGGGACACACAGTGAAATTCTACCTTTAAGTTTCAGCAATGCCATTTGTGGCTTCACGAGTTTCACAGACAACCCATCTGGCTTCCCAGTCATTCCAGGCAGTGACTTTCTAGTTAGTTATGCAGATGCCTCAGCCCATTCCCAAGGAAGTTCAACACCAATCCTGTCCTCCACCTCCCATAAAAACCTTCCTGGTGAATTTCATTGGCATCCCAGCAGGCTGTTCCCTGACCACCAGCTACCAAACATGGATCATCTCTGGTCTGGAGCAGCCCAGCAACCTGTGTCATCATCCAGTGGGTTGCACATACACCTTCCCCATTACGTCTGAATTCCAAACATGGGAAGGGCCTCCTTTTTCATATTTGTTCTTTGTTTGGACACTATATTAACCTGCTTAGGCTGCTTTACAAAATACTAGACTGGGTGGTTTAAACAGCAGACCTTTAATTTTGCACAACTTGTGGACTGAAAGTCCATGATCTAGGTCTCTGTAAACTGGGTTTATAGTGAGGAGCTCTTCCTGGCTCTCACTTGGTTGCCTTCTCACTTTGTCCTCATAGGTCTTTCCTCTTTGCATGAGCATCCCTAGTGTCTCTCCTCCCCCTCCCCCTCCTTCTTCCTCTTCTTTTTCTTCTTCTTGTTAATCTTCACCTGAGGATATTTTTCTATTGATTCTTTCTTTTAAGACAGTGGAAGGGAGGGGGAAAGACACAGAGAGAAACATCAATGTGTGGCAGATACATCAATTGGTTGCCTCCCACATGCACCCTGATCAGGGATTGAGCCTGCAACCAAGGTACATGCCTTTGACTGGAATGGAACCCAGAACCCTTCAGTCTGTGGACGGACTCTCTACCACTGAGCAAAGCCAGAAAGGGATACCTCTTATTTTTTTTAAAATATATTTTTTATTGATTTCAGAGAGGGAGAGAGAGAGAAACATCAATGATGAGACAGAATAATTGATTGACTGCCTCCTGAACGTCTCCTACTGGTGACTGAGCCAACAACTCAGGCATGTGCCCTTACTGGGAATTGAACCCTGGTTCATAAGTTGACGCTCAACCATTGAGCCACATCGGCCAGGCTGTCTACCTCTTCTAAGAGGACATCAGTTTATTGGATTAAGGTCCCACTCTTAGGACCTCATAACCCCCATAAAGGCTCTTGTTCCAAATAGAGTAACATTGAGGGTTGGGCTTTAGCATATAAAATTGGAAAGGAGGGAACACAATTCAGTCCATAACAGGCATTCTTCCTCAACTGTGGATTTTTTTTTTTTACTATTTTCTTTTATTCCTATTCAGTAATTAATTTCTCTAATAGTTAATAATTATTTGTATTAAATCTTTTATGTTCACATTGCTATGTGGTCTCTACCTCCTGACAGGACCTAAGATGAACAGACCCCAAACCCCCTTGACCTTATGACAGCTTAGTGTATAGAAATGAGCATTTGCTTTGCTCATTTACAATATCACTCCTATGTACTGTAAGTGACCGGGCTTTAACCTAGGCCTACAGACTTGATTCCATATAGCATTTCTATCTGCTTTTCCTGAGATTGGATTCAGCCACATATGGGCAGATGACGTAAACACTTCCTACTGAAGTCATTGCCATGACATAAATACTTCCTACTGGTCTACTTGGAGATATACTCTAGAATCCTTTAATCTTTGTTGCTGAGCCAAAATAAATTCAACATGACTGTTGATAAATTTGTAATACCATGTCCTGTTTGACTTATTGATTGCTCTAAAAATTATTTATGGAATTAGGACCAGTGTGTCTCTCAGAAATTACCTGTTATGGTAGGATTTTCTTCCCAGGTAAAATAACTTCAAAATGACTTATCTCCTTCATGTTTATGTCTGTCCTGCTCAGGTACCAATTTGCTTCTTGGCCACATCAGCTAAGGGAGAACCTTCTGAGCCCATTCCACCTGCTAATTTAAAGGGGTTTAGGAAAAAGTTTATTTTTATCTTTCTAATGGCTTGAGTTTAGATAATCTCGAACATGCACCCTGCATTCCTCTCTCCACACAGCCCCAAATTCCAGCCCCCAAATTCGGACTGTATAATTTAGTTCCTCATGCACTAATGAACCTGGTAGAAATATTACTCATAGGTATCAAAACCCAATTTTTTTTCTCTTTTACAAAATAGTATTATCATCTTCAAACGAAAGTGGTTTCTGTTAACTAGAGGCCCATGTTGAAGGCCTGAGCATGGGGATACAAGGTAGGAGGAGCTGGGATAGAATGAGATCCCTGGCCGGAGAAAAGGGTAATTGGCTGATAAAAGACAGGTGTTAGAGCTGGGAGCTACACAGGTCAGTGCAGTGAGGCAGGAGCTTAAAAGGGGGAAAAAAGGCCCACAGATAAATAAGGTGACTGGGCACCCTACCTCTATTAGTTTGGCAAGTCACCAGGGCCTTGGGAGAAGAAACATATTCAGTGAGGAGTCTGCATTAACTTGTGGTGAAGGAGGAAATTTTAAAAAAGAAAAAATTTCCTCTTTGGTATACCTTCCAAGTCTTTAGTGAATTCTATATTGTTCACTAGCAGTTTTAGGTCCACAGAGACTGTTGGGAAGCATGCATAACAGTACTGAATGCTTCAGCAGTGGTTCTGGATGGACACAAACAACAACGAAGGACAGGACAGGGGATGAGTGAGGACACAGGAATGGGAACCACTCTGGTCCTGTCACTTGGTAGTGGATAAGGCAAGTGTCTTACCTTCTCTGCACCTCAGTTTTGGTTTTCTTTTCCATACCATGCAGATAATAATGATAATGCTCTCACAGTTGTAAGAATTAAATATCATACAATCAAAAAGAAGCTGAAAAGTGATCAGGGAATAAGAGTATCTATTTTTAGTTTTACATTCTTTTGAAAGATATGATTGTTCCACTGAAGTCATTCATCTCTTCCAGTATATCTGTTCTGTTTTTAAGAACAATTTCTGTTCATCTGACAGACTGATACATAAAAGACAAAACTTTAAAACATAGAAATGCTATATCTCACTAATGAACTGAAATCTCTGTTTACCATTTAAGTCACTTAAAATCCTGATAGAATCACAAATTCATTTGTTTATTCAATGGACTTGCTTTCTGTGCCTAATACCTACATATTTTGCTATTACAATATCATGAAACAAGATTATGCTTCTTGAAAATTGCTCAGGTGAGTGTATTAAATGAAAATGTAAGTGAAATCTTAAGTGGAAGTACATCAGTTTTACTAAGTTTGGAAAACCTAATTTAGTAAAACCAATAATGAGAAACTCATCTTGTTAGGAAAAAGGAAAATGGCACACTCATAAGCACCTTATCACATTTATATAAAATCAAATTTAACCTAATTCTCACAAGGAAAAAATATTACCACATCTATAAACACGTGAGAAAATTAGCTTCCCTAATGTTAAAATTAGGCATCCAACCATCATTCACATATTGTTGTCACAGGCAGATCTTTGCACATCACTCAATTCTTGTTTTTGGCTCTGTCTTGCTGCTCCAGTCCATCATTAACCCAACTCCTAATCTTTTGCCTTTAGCCTCTATACTCAGAAGTTCTTTTTCAAAACCTGATACCCCATTATGAATGATTATGTAATCATATATTTGAGGGTTTATTTCTGGGCTCTCAATCCTATTCCATTGGACCATGTATGTGTGTTTATATCAGTACCATACTGTTTTTATTGCTATAGCTTTATCATATAGTTTGAAATCAGAAAGCATGATGGCTCAAGCTTTGTTTTTTTCTCAAGATTGCTCTGGTTATTTAGGGTAATTTTGTGATTCCATATGAATTTTAGGATTGTTTGTTATATTTCTATAAAAATGCCATTGGAATTTTAATAGGGATTACATTCATTCTATAAATGATTTTGGGCCATATGAACATTTCAACAGTATTAATCCTTCTAATCCATGAATATGGGTTAGTTTTCCATTTTTTGTGTGTTGTGTTTCATCAATGTGCTATACTTTCTGGTCTCTAGATTTTTTTACTTCCTTAGTTAAATTTATCCGTAAGCATTTTACTGTTTTAGGTGCTCTTGTAAATGGGATTGTTCATTTATTTCTTTTTCAGATATCTTGTTAGTATATACAAGTGCAACAGACTTTTGTATGTTTATTTCTGTCCTGAAAATTCATTGAATTTGTTAATTAATTCTAACAGGGTTTGTTTGTTTGTTGTTGTTTTTTTATGGAATCTTTAGTCTAAGATCATATCTGCAAATAGAGATCACTTACTTCTTTCTCCCCAGTTTGGCTGATGTTTATTTATTTTAATCACCTAATTGCTTTAAGACTTCCAGTGTTATGTTGAAGAAGAATGGTGTGAGTGGGTACCTTTGCTTTGTTCTTGATCTTAGAGGAAAAGTTTTCAACCTTACATCACTGAATATAATGTTAGCTTCAGGTTTGTTGTGGCCTTAATTATGTTGATATATGTTCCTTCAATTAGTAATTTCTTGAGAGTTTTTATCATGAACAAAGATTGAATTCTGTCAAATACTTTCTGCATCTATTGTGATGATCATAATTTTTATCCTTCATTCTATTCATGTGGTGTATCACATTGATTTGCATGTGTTGAATTATTTAAGCATCTCAGGGATAAATCCCACTTGATCATGGCATATAATCCTTTAAAAATACTGTTGAATTTGATTTGCTAGTAATTTATTGAGCGTGTGTGATCTATTTTATCGGAAATATTGGGCTGTAATTTTCTTTTCTTACAATTTCCTTATTTGGCTTTGGTGTCAGGGTAATGCTGGCCTCATAAAATTAGTTTGGGAGTGTTTCCTCCTCTTCAATTTTTTTGCAGACTTGAAAAGTATTGGTGCTAATTCTTTTTTAAATCCTTCATAAAATTTACCCTCGTAGCCATCTGTTCCTGGACTTTTATTAATTGTAAGATTTTTGATTACTGATATGTTCAGATTGTATGTGTGTGTGTGTGTGTGTGTGTGTGTGTGTGTGTGTGATTCAGTCTTTGCGAGTTGTATGTTTCTAGGAATTTATCCATTTCTTCTAGGTTGCCCAATTTGTTGACATGTAATTGTTCATACTAGTCTTTTATAATATTTTACATATCTGAGTATATCTCCTTTTACTTCTAATATTATTTAAGCCTTTTTTCACTTATAATTTTATTTGAGTCTTTTTATTTTTCTTGGTAAATTTAGTTAAGGGTTTGTCAATTTTACTTATCTATTTATAATACCAACTCTTACATTTATTGATTTTTTTCTATTCTCTATTTCATTTATTTTTGTTCTGAAATTTATTTCCTTCATTCTCCCAACTTTGGGGTTATTTATTCTTCTTTTCCTTGTTTCTTTGAGATCTTTTTTTTTTTTTCTTCTTAATATAGGCATTTATCACTATACACTTCTCTTTTAGAACTGCTTTTCCTTTATCCAATATTTTTTAGTATATTGTGTTTCTATAGTCTTTGTTACAAGATAGTTTTTTAAAAAGTTTTTCTTTTGATTTCTTTTCTGACCCATTCACTATAAAGGAGTCCACTGTTTATTTTCCACATATTTGTAAATTTTCCAGTTTTTCACTGTTATTGATCTAGTTTCATACCACTATGGTCTTAGTGTCTATTTGATATGTTTTTGATCTTTTAAAATTTGCTAAGACTTGTTTTGAGATTGTTCCATGTTTACTTGGAAGAATGTGTATCAGGTCTGATTAGTTAGAATATGCTGCAAATATCTCTTAGGTTTATTTGGTCTAAATTATGGATCAAGTCCAATGTTTCTTTATTAAAATCCCTTACTATAATGGTGTTTCTCTTATTTCTTCCTTCAAATCAATATTTGCTTAATATATTAGATGCCACAATATTGATGGGTATATGTTTACAATTATATCCTTTGGATAATTTATTTCTTTATCATTATATAATGACCTGCTTTGTCTTTTGTGTCAGTTTTGGACTTAAAGTCTATTTTCTCTCATATAAGCACTAGAGGCCCAGTGCATGACATTCCTGCACTGGGGGGAGTCCCTCAACCCGGCCAGCACCTTCTTGCAGTCCGGGACGCCTTGGGAGATGTCCAGCTGACAGCTTTGGCCCACTAGCCAGCAGGCGGACATTCCCCAAGGGGTCCTTAGCACTGCCACGGAGGTGGGAGAGGCTGCCACTGCCGCTGCATTTGCCAGCTGTGAGCCCAGCTTCTGGCTGAGCGGTGATCCCCCTGTGGGAGTCCATTGACCATCAGTGGGTAACTCCAGTTTTGAGCATCTGCCCCCTGATGGTCAGCGCACATCATAGCAACTGGTTGTTCCACCATTTGGTCGATTTGCATATTAGGGTTTTATCATATAGGACTAATGGCCCGGTGCACAAAATTCGTGCATGTGTGTGTGTGTGTGGGGGGGACGTGTCCCTCAGCCCAGCATGAACCCTCTCCAGTCTGGAACCCCTTGGGGGCAGTCGGACATCCCTCTCACAATCCAGGACTGCTGTCTCCTAACTGCTTGCTTGCCTGCCTGCCTGCCTGATTGCCCCTAACCGCTTCTGCCTGCGAGCCTGATCACCCCCAACCACTCCCCTGCTGGCCTGATTGATGCCTAGCTGCTCCCCTACCGGCCTGATTGCCCCCAGCTGCCCTCCCCTGTCAGCACCTGGAAAGTTTCTTAAGTGGAGGCACAGCTACTTCAGCTAAGTGTGTAATGTTGAATTAGGCCACCTGGAGTCCAGATGCATAAGTTACTTCAAATAAACATTTTTGGGGTGTGTGTGAAAATTTAGGTCTCTTATATTGAGAGGAAAAACTATTGCTTTAAAATAATGACAACACCTATTTCAAATATTGTAATGAAAGTATGAAAAAAAAAAAACCTCACATAAAAAGGCTGCAAAAATGTTATTTTACTTTGAAGACAGTAATAACTGAAAATAACAGGTTTCTTTTAGGCCACATCCTAAAAAGGTAGCTGCTTTTTTATGTCTTAGGCCTATACAAAGGTCTTAAAAGACCCCTGACCCTGTCTTCTGAAGATTTTAGGTTAACACATTTGTCTTAAAAACTGTGAGGTGCCTAATTTTTAAAAACAACCAGCCACACCTCCTTCCTCAACCATATTGTCACATCATCCAAGTTATACTTTATAAACAGCCTTGATGTGCTACACACATGCAAAAAGTACACAAAGTGGGTAAACTACTTTGCCTTAGAAGTATATATTTAGTAATCACTTAGTTACATTATTTTATTTTTGTGAAATAAGAACTGATCGACCAAACCTTTCAAACAGACCCACCAGACGATAAATATCACCATGTGTTTGATTCACAGTACATTTGGGCATAAACACTTCAATTACAGCTTTGTGTTTAGTATCAAAAACCTTTTCTTGAGTGCGTGTTTTCGCTACAGATCCCTTGCTTTGGATTACATTTTGAAAACTGCCTAAAGCACCTTTCCAGGTACGCTTCTGAGAAACAGAGGGATGTGCACACCTTTTCATGCACAGATGTCATATCATGCCTGCGCCAGGCTCCCAGCACATGCCCACCACGTGTGTGTGGCTGCACACCCGGGTCCTGGCGTAAACAGGCTGCCCCCATACACACTGGAGCCCCACTGGCCTCCCCAGCAAAGTTTTTTGTTGTTGTTGTTTGTTTGTTTTGTTTTGTTTTACTTTAAAATAGTTTTATTGGCTCATAATACCATTGCATATAAAAAAAATACCCCAGAACACTATGCAATATTAAATCACAATTACATTTTTTACCAATTAAAACTATCCAGAATATACATTTTTAAAGGGAAAATAAACCCTACAGAACTGAATTCTGAAATGACGTTATAATTTAAATACTACAACAAAATAGATAATTTCTTATAGCATTAATTCATTGCACAAAGCTGCCAGACACTTCCATACACATAACCTTTGCAGAGTGCAAATGAACACAATTCAACATTACACACAGCTGTAGTAGCTGTGCCTCCACTTAAGAAACTCATTTCTGGCACAAAAAGTTGGACCGTTTTAAATTTTACCAGGAAACCAACTTCACAATCCATTTACTCTCTTTCTGGACATTCCTATTAAAAAAAAAAAAAAAAAAGAAGAAAGAAAAGAAAGTAACATCCTACTGCTGTTAGAAACTCAAAGAGTCAGCATCGCCTCCACTCCTCTCAATTCTTCGGGCAGGTATTCCTGGTCCACAGCCTCACTGTACATGGGGTTGTATTTGTAGCCCTTGCCATAGCCCAGGTCCTTCATGAGCCAGGTCGGTGCATTCCTCAGGTGCAGCAGGATGAGGGCAGAGGCCACTGGTGGTTCCGCAGGCAGGCTTTGATGTTGTTGTAGGCACTGTACACCTCAATAGACTTTGGGGCCCTGGCAAATTGACTACACACTGGGCCAGAAGCACTTGCATTCGGGCATGCCTATGAAGTGACAACCCTGATAGGCGGCCACTGCTTATGGTAATGCAAATGGGTCTGCCAGGCCTATGTTGTCACTGGCTAACCTCACCAGCCTCCTTGCCACATACAGTGGGTCCTCTCCTCCTTTGAGCATGCATGCCAGCCAGTAGAGGGAGGCACTCAGGTCTGAGCCCCACATCGACTTATGAAGAGCAGAGATGCAGGTGTTGTGCTCTTCTCCTGCTCAGTCATATTAAATGTGAGACTTCTGGATGCCTTCCTTCACATCATTCTTGGTGATCAGAACTCTTCTGGAAGAACAGGCTTGCCCACTCTTCTTAAAAAACATCTTCCTGGAGCTTAACCTGGCCAGCACTGCCAGCTGTGGTCCATTCAGTCCAATTTGGACTCCCCAGCAAAGTTATCCTGAGTAGCTACACCAGCTACAGAATGAACCTCTCCACCCCCACAGGGTCTGGGGCCTGGGTCCTTGGCCCACACCCACCTGAGTCACTCCGCCTGGGGCTAAGAGCAGGGTGGGGGTGGGGGCAGGACAGCCAGTGCCAGGAGGTGCCTCGGAGCACCAGCAGGTCTTTCTTTATTTTTAAAAGTCTGTGCCACACACACAGGGCCCCCAGCACCACCCCGGCCTGGGCTAAGGGCCACTGGTGGTTTGAAGGCCGGCCATACACCCGATCCAGGCGGGGTCCCCTTATGGCGACCGGTGGTTTGGTCATTTTGGTCGTGATGCCTCTTGGCCTTTTATTATTATGACTAGAGGCCCGGTGCATGAAATTCATGCATGGGGGGGGGGGTCCCTCAGTCCAGCCTGCACCCTCTCCAATCTGGGACCCCTCGAGGGATGTCCGACTGCCCGTTTAGGCCCGATCTCCTTGGGATTGGGGCCTAAACGGGCAGTCGGACATCCCTCTCATAATCCAGGACTGCTGGATTCCAACTGCTTGCCTGCCTGCCTTCCTGATTGCCCCTAACTGCTTCTGCCTGCCAGCCTGATCACCCCCTAAACACTCCCCTGTCAGCCTGATTGATGCCTAACTGCTCCCCTGCCAGCCTGTTTGCCCCTAACTGCCCTCCCCTGCAGGCCTGGTCCCCCCCAACTGCTCTCCCCTCCAGGCCTGGGTCCCTCCCAACTGCCCTTTCCTGCAGGCCTGGTCGCCCCCAACTTCCCTCCTCTGCTGGCTTGGTCACCCCTATCTGCCCTCCCCTGCAGGCCTGGTCCCTCCCAAATGCCCTCCCCTGCTGGCCATCTTGTGGTGGCCATCTTGTGTCCACATGGGGGCAGGATCTTTGACCACAAGGGGGCAGCCATCTTGTGTGTTGGAGTGATGGTCAATCTGCATATTACTCTTTTGTTAGATAGGATAGAGGCCTGGTGCACGGGTTGGGGCCGGCTGGTTTGCCCTGAAGGGTGTCCCGGACCAGGATGGGGGTTCCCTTGGGGCGTGGGGCAGCCTGGGCGAGGGGCCTGTGGTGGTTTGCAGAGGCCCTGGTATCTGGGGTTTATTTTTCTTCTACAATTGAAAATTTGTAGCCTAGAGCGGAGGCCTGGGCCTGCTTGCTCCACGGTGGCAGCCATTTCTATTGGGACTTATGTATCTTCTATAATTGAAACTTTGTAGCCTTAAGCGGAGGCCTGGGCCGGCCAGGGTGTGCAGAAAGCTTGTCTTCCTCCATTGCGGGGGGCAACCCTAGCCTCCTGCTCTTTCCAGCTCCGTGGCTGCCGCCATTTCTGTTTGGATTTATGTATCTTCTATCATTGAAACTTTGTAGCCTTGCGTGGAGGCCTAGGCCAGCAAGGGCAGGTGGAAAGCTTGGCTTCCTCCATTGCCGGGGAAACCCAAGCCTCTTTCCTGCTCTCTGTGGTGGTAGCCATCTTGGTTGAGTTTATTTGCATATTTACTCCTGATTGGCTTGTGGGCATGGCTTGTGGGCGTGGCTTGTGGGTATAGCAAAGTGATGGTTAATTTGCATATTACTCTTTAATTAGATCGGATAGTATCCCATGGTGTAAAAGTACCACAGATTTTTTATCCACTCATCTACTGATGAACATTTGGGCTGTTTCCAGATTTTAGCTAGTCTTAATTGTGCTGCTATGAACATAGGGGTGCGCATATTCTTTGTTATCAGTGTTTTGGGTTTCTTAGGATACATTCCTAGAAGTGGGATCACTGGGTCAAATGGCAGTTCCATATTTAATTTTTTGAGGAAATTTCACACTGTTTTCCATAATGGTTGCACCAGTTCGCATTCCCACCAGCAGTGCACTAGGGTTCTCCTTTCTCTGCATCCTCACCAGCACTTGTCAGTTGTTGATTTATTGATGGCAGCCATTCTGACAGGTGTGGGTGATACCTCATTGTCATTTTAATTTGTATCTCTTTGATGATTAGTGACTTTCAGCAATTTTTCATATGTCTCTGGGCCATCTGTATGTCCACTGTGGAAAATTGTTTATTTAGGTCATTTGCCCATTTTAAATTGGATTGTTTGTCTTCCTTTTGTTAAGTTGTAAGAGTTTCTTATATATTTTGGAGATTAACCCTTTATCAGATATATCATTGGCAGATATGTTCTCCCATACAGTGGGTTCCCTTTGCTATGCAGAAGCTTTTTATTTTGATGTAGTCCCATTTGTGTATTTTCTCCTTAGTTCCCTTTGCCCTAGGTCCTAGGAGATGTATCCATAAACATATTGCACTGAAATATGTCAGATTTTGTTTGTGGTTTCTTCTAGGATTTTTATGGTTTCACAACTTACATTTACATTTTGAGTTTATTCTTTTGTATGGTGTAAATTGGTGGGTTAATTTCATTTTTTGCATGTAGCTGTCCAATTTTCCCAATACCATTTATTAAAGAGACTGTCTTTACTCCATTGTATGCTCTTGCCTCCTTTGTCAAATATTAATTGAGTATAATGGCTTGGGTTGATTTCTGGGTCTCCGTTCTGTTCCATTGATCTATATGCCTGTCCTTGTGCCAGTACCAGGCTGTTTTTATTACAGTGGCTTTGTAGTATAACTTTGTATCTGCTATTGTGGTACTTCCAACTTTGTTCTTCTTTCTCAAGATTGCTGCAACTATTTGGGGTCATTTTTGAAGCCAGTACTTAGTTACAGCCATCAGCAGATCTAATGGATCAAGGATCTACCAAGCAGGATCAATATCATGAACATTAGCTTACTGACATTTATATCACTTTATATGGAGGCCATACCAGGTATCTCTAGTCATAAATATATATGTTTTATTAAAATATTGTTCTATTAAGCAAGCCTCCCATACTTGAAACTTGCCCTCTGCTTTGTCTCTGAGGCCAAATTTCCACCTATTATCTCAAATCCATTAACTATATTTCTATTCTATTGCCTTAAGCCTGAATTTCTTTGTCAGTAACTAGCTTACTATTCCAATACTTCTATGGATGACACTCAGTCTTTTTGTTAGTTCTCTTCTCTCTTATTCAGCCATGGGAACTGACATCCCATTCATAAAACCCAAACTTGTATAGTGGTCTCTCTGCTTATTGATTGATGCAAACCAGAAGCCTGTTTTTCAAACCTGGAAATAGTGCCTAATATGAGTATTAGCCCTGGCTAGTGAGGTTGAGTTGGTTGGGCATCATCCCATGTACTGAAAGGTTGCTGGCTAGATTCCCCGGCAGGGCACATGCCCAGGTTGTGGGCTCAATCCCAAGTAGGGGGCATGCAAGAGGCAGCCAATCAATGTTTTACTCTCACATTTATGTTTCTATCTCTCCCTCTCCCTCTACTCTCTCTTAAAATCAATCAATCAATCAATCAATATAAAATTAAAATGACTATTAAAGAAGGACCAATTCTAAGGCTCTAATGCAGGAAGTTCACATAGACCTCACTGTCTGTCATTTTCATAGCTGAATACAGAGGCCTACCTTCTGTCTGAACTTTGCTTACTTCTCTCTTTCTGAACCTACCACTTCTGATTCACAGTGATATTATATAATTTTTCTCTCTCATTATCCACATTCTGAAAATCATATTGGAACTCTTTATGTGCAAGATACTCTGTTAGACATTGGGCATATAACAATAAATGAAACATGATCTTGACTTTCAAGATACTTTTCTCTACTATGAAAGACAGATAAATAAGCATGGCCAAACAGGTGAGTGCCATAATAGCAGCGATGATAGGGCACAGGCCTTTGCTAGGAGGTTACTAGAACATTTCATGCGGGAAGCTACCCATTGTCAAACACTATCATGAAAGTGCAACAAAGAACTCGGAAGGCTGATGAACCTTGAGCTTTAGCAAGGGCTAAAGCTATGCACCAATTGTTCTGTTGAGATAGTGGTGGCTCAAAGCAATTTCCTGACCTAATAGTCTCAAAGTAAATCTTTACTTATATTTACTGACCTTTAAGATAGTCTGTCTGCTACTGGATTGCCGTGCCTAACTGAGGGCAAAGATGTGTATCTAAAATTGAATAAAAGCTAACAGGTCCAGGGCTTTGGGGAGCTTCTCTTCTAAAGGGAAGTTTCCACCTGTCTCCCCATGCCTTCTAAATTCATATTTCTTGTCTAGTGTTTTCATTTGTGTGTCTGCCCCTTCTCCAGATCCTGAATCCTTGCTGCAAAGGTTATCACAATTTTAAATGTGAATGTGAGTTCAAAGGGACAGTTCATTGCAGAAGCCATGCATAATAAACCAGTTAACTTGACCGAGGGGAAAAATGTTGAGGCTTACCAGTCAATCAATAAAGAGAGAGGTCTTTGCCTCAAATCCTTCTTATATACTTCTTACCTGGAAGCATCAGATGGTGGGGACCTCTTGCCTGAGAGTGTCATCAAGGTGTGACTGCTAGTCTTTATTCCTATTCCATTTGACTGCTTCACATTCATTGCCTTCTCCTTGTGTCCAAAGCTTCTATCTTTGTGGTGGTACTGGCATTATGCTTTGGAGAGCATTAGTTTTGAAGTCATGCAGACATGGATTTAAACCCTGTCTGGCCCTTGCTAAGTTTGATCAATTCCCCAACTTTTAAACTCCAACTTCCCCACATATCAAATAAAGCTGATAATCATGCTTCTGTAAGATAAGGCATCTAGAGGGCGTAGCATGTTACTGATACATACAGGATACATAATAATTATTGGTTTCTATTTCAAATTAGGGTTGTTGAACAGATGTGCAGCCAATTCTTGGAAATGTTCTTCAGACCAAAATCCCTCCCAGATTTCCACACAATAGAGCATTCTTTGACATTAATAGGGGTTTAGGACAATCTAAAAGGCACAATCTGCAATTTCTCACACTTAACATGTTTTATGCCACTGTGGCTTTGCATCTGTAGTGACACCAAAGAACTATTGTTACTCATGCTTTAAGGTTCAGTTTAAACGTCAAGTGCTCTGAAGTGCTCTCCCTAATCTGTACTTTCCTCTCCAAGTTGCATTACTCATTTTCTTCCCTGTATTTCACTAAATATGTAGTCCTTAAAATATGGTCCATCTGTATCTTATACTTTACATAGTATCTTTTTAGACACATCAAACTACATTTCAGTTATTTTTATGTGTCAACATATGGAACCTGCATTTTATTTCCATGCCCATATTTGCAATACCTAACTGCATGCCTAGTAACTGCTTAATACATATTTGAGTAGGCAAATGGCAAATGGCTAGACAAATAAAAGAGTGATTAAATGATTAGGAAGAAGTAATTTTTGTGTATACACAGCTCTAACAAGAATTAGGAAGATGAGTCAGACATAGTCCCCTTTATAAAGTGACAAATAAAACAAATAATTGAAAAATTCTACATAAATCAGAAGAAATAAATATTAAGAACTCCAAATCTTGAACTTATGAACTTTATATACTGATGTCATTTCAGTGTAAATGGATTTCTCATACCAATCTCAAAAGTAAGAGGAAGACATATATTAAAGATCACCACTAACTAGAATTCCTTACTATGGACAAAGAAAAGATAGCTAGCATATTGTTATAGTGGATCCGGTAACTGATATCAGCAACTTCATGCCAAAATATCTCCTTTATCAACAGAGTTTGCTTTTGTTACCATTCTGTATGTAATGATTGATTTATTACTCAACTAAAGTCATATCATGTATTACATATTAAGATGTTTTATTTGAAAATAATTTTTAAATAAATAATTAAAAGTGCTGCCTGGATATTATTTTCTGCATGCCTCATAGTGAAATTCTTCTTTTGCATCTTTTAAAAGAAATCTTAGGGATTCAAGTAAGATATACTGGTATGTTGAAAATGAATACCCTATTAATTAAATGAAAAGCAAGGCACAATTTGAATTTAGCTTAATAAGCAAACCAAAGTGAAAACAGCTGTGTCCCATTAGTTTCTGATTTTCTGCAAAATGGAGAGGAACTCAGATATACAAAAAGAATGTCTAAAATTGAGCAGCTTGTGGTTATGTTGTTATAGCTGCCAGAGGTCTTTCAGATGCTTTACTGGGTTGGCAAAGAAATACAGTTTGGAATAGTTACAGTAAACACGCTTATTCACTGAAAAACTGATGTCAGTTTACCACAAGCCTTCAGTTTTTCCATAGAGTTAAAATATGGATGTAAAAGGAAAGATAAAAAAATAAAGTTACATAATGAACATTAGATCCATTTTATATTAGCCTAGGAGGGAAATCCTGAAGTTTAAGGACAAACATGAGGGTAGAAATATTCCAAATCACATATATGCTATCTCTAGAAAGCTTATGTCGTGCCTCTGAATAAAAATAAACCCATTTGGGGACCATTTAGGAAGTGGAGGTGATAATGATACAAAAAAATAGGGAAATTGTCTTAAAGAAACTCTGTTCTTAAGATATCTCAATAGATGTACATGGCCACATTAAAATAATACACAAAAAACAAAACTCTTGCTGGTTTAGCTCTGCAGCTATAATGAGAAATATATCCAAGAGGAAATAATCAGAGTTAGAGAACATGTTATGGTCTTTTGGAATAGCCACCAACACTACCTCCATCCTGATATTTTTTAAATGAAAGAAACATTTTTCTTTTCACAATAACTGATTAAACAGAATCATAAAAAACTCCTCTAAAGTTTAGCATAAGAAAGAGACTCTAGACTATGAAGGGGCGGGGCCACATGGCTCAGACTCCCTTTCCTTTCAATTTGCCTCCTCTGATTACAATCAGCAATACCACATTGACCCTTGAAGGTTCAGGCTCAAATATGGACAACTTCTTAGCACAGAATAAATAACTCGATCAGCACATTCTTCTTGCTTGTCTGCAGATATAGTAGCTGCTGTGTGCAACATCAATAAATGGAGCTACCTTATTTCCATGATCACGTGGTCCTGCCAGAACTGCGAATAAATTAATAAGGAATAGAATATTTGTTTTTTAGTTATAAGAAGATTGCAAGATCATAGTCAAATACATTTGTCTTTAAGTGTTGTGATGGCACTTGAGAACAGGCTGATGGGTTGCCGTGGGGGCGGGGGGGTTTGGGGAGCTGGGTGAACAAGGTAAAGAGATTGTTGGTAGTTACAAAATAGTCATGTGGATGTATAGTATAAAGCACAGGAAATATAGTTAATAATATTATAATAACTATGTGTGGTGCCAGGTGGGTATTTGAAATATCAGGGGACCACTTTGTGAAATATATGATTGTCAAACCACTATGTTGTGCCCCTGAAACTAATACAAAATAATATTTAATTTAAACTGTATGAAAAACATTTAAAAAATTAAAAATATAACTCTAATGCGAAGTTCAAAAACGATTAAGTAAATTCATTTTCTAAGTAGAGATACTATAGTAAAAAGAAAAAGAGAAAATGAAAAGAAAAATATTAACAAAGGTAAATAATATAATGACTGGTATTATTCCATAAAAATCAAGTAGGCTATGGTGGTACTCTATAAGCAGAGAAAATTACCTCTTTATAATTTTTTCTCTGTCTCTCTTTCATTTTTTTGTGTTTTTTTTTATTTTTAATCTAGGAGGGAGTAACTTATGTAAAAATTTGCATACACCACAGCAGTGATTAGTCAACATAAACGTGCATAGACTATATATACCTCTAGCTTATTTTCTTCCTTTTTGCAGGATTATTTTTAAATGAATCTAGTGCAACTTGTATATTAAAAGAATCTGGATTAAATGGATATAATATTATAAGGAAGCTAATTTAAAGAACTGCAAGTAATTGAAGATCTACTTTTATATCCAAACTAGAGACCCAGTGCATGAAATTTGTGCATGGGCGGGGGGGGGGGGGGTGTGTCCCTCAGCCCAGCCTGCACCCTCTCCAATCTGGGACCCCTTGAGGGATGCCCAACTGCCTGTTTAGGCCCAATAGGGCCTGCAAGGGCAGTTGGGCATCCCTTTCACAATCCAAGACTGCTGCTCCCAACCACTCGCCTGCCTGCCTGCCTGATTGCCCCTAACTGCTTCTACCTGCCAGCCTGATCACCTCCTAACCACTCCCCTGCCAACCTGATCGACACCTAATTGATCCCCTGCTGGCCCGATTGTCCCTAACTGCCCTCCCCTGATGGCTTGGTCACCCCTAACTCTCCTCCCCTGCAGGCCTGGACCCCCACAACTGCCCTCCCCTGAAGGCCTGGTCCCCCCAATTGTCCTCCCCTACAGGCCTGGTCCCCCCCAACTGCTCTCCCCTGCAGGCCTGGGTACCCCCCAACTGTCCTCTCCTGCTGGCCTGGTCCCCCCTGCAACTTCCCTTCTCTGCAGGCCTGGTCACCCCTAACTGCCCTCCCCTGTAGGTCTGATTGCCCACAACTGCCCTCCCCTGCAGACCCTCTTGTGGCAGCCATCTTGTGTCCACATGGGGCAGCCATCTTTGACTACACGGGGGCACCCATCTTGTGTGGTGGAGGATGGTCAATTTGCATATTACCCTTTTATTAGATAGAATAAGCCACTGGTAAAATGTTTATTTGAATATATTCATATGAGTTATCTTAATAGACACTACTTGGCTTATCAAGTAATCTAAAGAAATGTTAAAGGAAAAATTTATAGATAAAATTCCCATGGACAGAAAATAGTGTGGTGAAGGCCTGGGGAGAAGGTAGGGGTAGGGTGGAGGGGGTTAGTGGGGGAATAAAGGGGACATCTGTAGTACTTTCAACAATAAAAATAAATTTAAAAATAAAAATAAATAAAAATGTGGGTATTTTCTTTATAGAAATGTTATAGTTATTCTATTGGTCTATATAAATTTTCAAGAATATAATTTCTGTGCTGGCAGCCTGATATTTATATGTGAACTACACCAGATCATTCGATAATTTAACTGACTCTAAAATTACAACATGGAAACATGGAAATGAAATGGAAAATCCTGGTTAGGATAACAATTTCAGTTCTAAAACAACAGGTGAAGTAATCAAAGTATCAAAAAGATCCCCATGTTTTAATTCAGAATAGCACTTTAGCAAAAGCGGCTCTTTAGCTAAGGTGAATAAATAAGGCCAAGCAGGCAATTCTAACATTTTTGCTTGTGGGAAGTGTGTGTGGGGGGTGGGAGTGGGGGGGGTGTATGATAATGTGTGTTGTTGTTTGTTTGATTCTCTCTCTTGGAAGAGATGACAGAAACAAAGGAATAGATGTTATTTTCTTTTAATTTCTTATCACTGTGTTTCAAACTAATACAAAAAAAGCAGCTCTACAAGTCTTAGCTCCATGGGTTTGAAGCAAGGCATGTATTTTAGTGATGGGAACAATGTACCATGTAATGACTGCTTGTTGAGAATATGAACCACAATTGTTAGGAGAAGGTCTTAACCTACAGGGTGTCATCTCTAAGTTGATATGCAGAACTCCGGCCTTTCGACTTTTTTCACTACTCTGCCTTAAATACAGTAGAAATTTATCTTTTCACTTTTCAAGTTAACATTTTTAATAAAGTTCCCATTATCCCCCTTTTAGAATTGATTCAGAGTAAACTATATTTTCCCCAAAATAAAAGAAGTGAGAAAAAATGGTGAGTAATTATAACTTGATTCAAAAGAATGATACAGTCGATTGAAAGAGAGAAAAATATGTAGATTTGACTATGTGAAGTTGTAATAATATAGTGTGGCACAGACACAATTAACAAAATCAAAAGGCAAAACCAGCTGTGACTAAAAAAAACCCTATAATATGTACAATAGTTAAAGTGTTAAATTCTCAACATGCAAATAACTGTTATAACGATTTAATAAAGATAAACACTTCAGTAGAAGAGAAATTAAATGTAATCTAAATGGAATATTCATAAAAAATTATGAAAATAAACTTACAAAAGTTGACTTTTTCACTAGAAAGAAAGACCTATTGCAAACAAAAGTTATCTTTAACTTATATGATGAGAAATATTATTAAAATGGAGAGTATCTTAGAATGGTTACTATTAAACCTAAACTTTAAAATATCTTTCTTTTTTTCTAAAAAAGAGAAAATGTTTCTGTTTTAAAGAACAAGAAGTTGTCCTAGGAAAATTGATTGGAAAAGGGCATATGAATGTATTCATAAGATAAAAGTATGTGTAGGCTGCATTGCAGAGTTGTTACTAGTTGGAAATATGTATTTAATTGCTATGTGTCTTATTACAACAAAACAACTAAAATAATTATATACACTATATATAGGGTGTTCCCAAAAGTTGTATGTACACTTTAACAGCTGATAACTCAATTTTGAAAATGAACAGTATGTTAATAAATACTGACTTTATCATCATTCAAAGTGTGTATATATTTGTTTGGGACACCCTGTATATATACAGACACACATGATACAGGACTATGCAGCCATTAACATAATGACATGTTTTTAATGAAAAATAAATATAATAAAAATATAATAAGTGAGAGAATTGGTTTACTCTTAATGTCCAAACTATGTATTTTAGAATAATTACTTGGTTACTGAATATTTCATATACAGGGTGTCCCAAAAATGATTGCACACTTTAATAGCTGATAGCTCAATTTTGAAAATGAAATGTACTTTAATAAACACTGCCTTTATTATTATTCAAAGTGTGTATTTACATTTGGGATGATACCTTATTTATTTGTCTTGATAATTTTACAAGTTTTAAGATTGTCATGCAAGGGAAATTTGATATTATTGTTATATATATTTTACAACTCTTGTTCTAAATCCTTGCATCATGTTGAGTCTATGCAGACAGAATTCACTGAAATGTGTGCATGCTCACACACACACACACACACACACACACTCATAAGCAGAACTCACACATAGACACATACTCTCTTTAGATAAAATATTTTTCCTCATAAGTTTTGCTGAGGAAAGCTTTTTGTTTTCTCTCTCATGGACTTGCTTGTAAGAAATTACAACTTGATTCAAACAAATATGTGGTCAAATACAAAAAATAAGACAAGTTCTTAAAAAATAGACAAAGTCTTGCTAGGCTTATGACAGTTTGGTATGATGCTGCAAGAGGCGTGAAAGATCAAATTGTGTGTGTGTCCGCTTTAAGGTTTTAAGAAATAAATAAACAACCAAATGAAGAAGAAGAAGAAAAAAAGATAATACAATTCTTACCAAGGAGCATATCTAAAAAAGTCCTCAGAGCGTTAAGGGAAAATAACCCTTCGAGAGAAGAAAAAATAAGGGAAAATGGAAACCCTGGAACTCAGGATATGAATCTCTAGCTGCAGCAGAAGCTACAATTTTGAAGTGTAAGAGTCTATAATTTTTGAAAAGCATGAGAAGAAAAGCCCAGTATAAGACTTTTCCCATCCTACCCCAAAAGCTCACAACATATCAGAGTGCACAGATGCTACTATATTGCTCCTACTGCACACATTTCAAACAAACAACACACACAATTCCCTAAGTCCCCTACAAATTACCTATGCAGCTATAGCATGGTGTAAAATGCACTGCTGCTCCCCTGGTTGCAAGTCCTATGGATATCCTTAGAGTTTGGAAGGAAGTAAACAATCCATGCCCAAGAAATGGCATGGGCATGCTCTAGAGTGAACCCACCCCTAGTCTTGTCCTAAGGGCTTCTAATATTTTTGTTCCCTGTGGGCCAGAACCTTAGGGGAAATTTTCAGCAGAATATCCATCAGCTTTCCAGGTGTGTTTTTAATATGCTGATGCATCAAAATGTACATATAGGGGAGTCTGGGAATATTCTTGGTCTGTTTTACTGTTTTACTTGGTCTATCTGGCTCTAGCCGGATTTTTGTTCTTTGTTCCCCTGACTTCATCAGTTCTTGGGTTTAGCTGGCACAAATGACATTAATTGGGTCTTTGTTCTCTATTTCCCAGTCCTTGGTGATTTAAGCTATGTGTCCTCTCCTTAGGGAGGGGAGGTATAAACCATTTGCATTAAAATGTCCTTGGTTGGGGAAGATAAGGTCTTGTGATTCACAAACTAGCTGGAAGTTGTTCAAATCATTTGGCCTTATTTAATTTTCTTGTTTCACTTTTCCTGGCCTCTTACTATCCTGCTACAAGGCTAGACTCTAACAGGGAAGGAAAGAAGGAAAAAAATTACATGAAATATAAAATATAAACAAAAAGAATTATAATGTGAAGCAGAATGTGATAACTACATGATAATAGGTGCAAATAAAGTGAAAACCCAGGGAGAAGAAGTGTATTTTCTTTGAATATCAAGAAAATGCTCATTGTTCATAGACTAGTGGAAGTTAAGTTGGATGTAAGAATTAATGGGAATGCATGTAGCAAATGTGTTAGACAACTACAATTCTAACATCAGTTCTTTTCTTTGTCCCATGTCAGAATACAAAAGTTAGCATGAGTATTTGAGGATAAAGCTTGACAGTGGTCCAGATAGTGTTCAATGTGAAAACATCTCACTTACATTTGTGGATACATGTTGTCATCATTTGTATACATATAAGGCAAAGTCAATTCTTCTATTTGTGTCTAACACCTACTCTTCCCGTATATTTTATTCTGAAAAAATTCCTACTGATTATTCTAGGTTCTGTGTTAAGTGTTCTGTTCCTGTGATTCATTTCGGTAGACTTGACTTTCCCTTTTCTACATGTCTATAGTCCATTTTATTTTTGTACTAGAAGCCCAGGTGCACGAAATTCGTGCATGGAGGGGGTTGTCCCTCAGCCCAGCCTGTACCCTCTCCAATATGGGACCCCTCAAGGGATGTCCGACTGCCCGTTTAAGCCCAATCCCGGTGGGATCAGGCCTAAACGGGCAGTCAGACATCCCTCTCACAATCCAGGACTGCTGGCTCCCACCTGCTTGCCTGCCTGCCTTCCTGATTGCCCCTAACCACTTCTGCCTGCCAGCCTGATCACCCCCTAACCACTCCGCTGCCAGCATGGCTGATGCTTAACTGCTCCCCTGCCAGCCTGTTTGCCCCCAACTTCCCTCCTCTGCCGGCCTGGTCACCCCTAACTGCCCTCTCCTGCAGGGTTGATCACCTCCAACTGCCCTCCCTTGCAAGCCTGGTCCCTCCCAACTGCCCTCCCCTGCTGGCCATCTTGTGGTGGCCATCTTGTGTCCACATGGGGGCAGGATCTTTGACCACATAGGGGCAGACATATTGTGTGTTGGAGTGATGGTCAATCTGCATATTACTCTTTTATTAGATAAGATAGAGGCCTGGTGCAGGAGTGGGAGCCAGCTGGTTTGCCCTGAAGGGTGTCCCAGATCAGGGTGGGGGCCTGTGGTGGTTTGCAGGCCAGGCATGCCCCCTGGCAACCCAAGCGGAGGCCCTGGTATCTGGAATTTATTTTCCTTCTACAATTGAAACTTTGTAGCCTGGAGCGGAGCCAAGCCTGCTGCTCCCTCCGCGGCTGGCAGCCATTTCTGTGGCAGTTAATTCACCTTCTATAATTGAAACTTTGCAGCCTTAAGCGGAGGCTGGGCCCGGACAGGGTGTGCGGAAAGCTTTGCTTCCCCTGTTGCCGCCGGCAACCCTGGCCTGCTCTCTCAAGCTCTGTTCTGCCCCCATTTCTGTTTGAATTTGTTTACCTTCTATAATTGAAACTTTGTAGCTTGAGTGGAGGCTTAGGCCTGCAACCGCTATGGAAAGCTTGGCTTGCTCTGTTACCTGGGAAACCTTGCTCTCTGTGGCGGTAGCCATCTTGGTTGGATTAATTTGCATACTTGCTCTGATTGGCTGGTGGGCATGGCTGGTGGGCGTGGCTGGTGGGGGGTGTCGATGGTATGGTCAATTTGCATATTACCTTTTTATTAGGTAGGATATGGCTTAATACTGTATCAAAGTAACATGATTGAACATTACTGTCCCCCTTTGGACTATAAGCTGCTTGAGCTTAAGCAAGTGAGTGTTACTAATTTCTATATTCTGAAGATCTACCTTATAGCTTGACACATTGCAAATTTTCAGTGAGTCTTTATTATTTTTAACTGAATGAAAGAATAAATGATATAGATGGGTTTTGAACCTCCTCTCATTATTTTGAGTGTTTCTTCATGGTGATAATATAATGGCTCTGTGTTTTTAAAGAACATGGTCATGGCTAGAAGTATGTATTTTTTCCAAGGGTCTCATTCCTAGGTATATTTTTCCTGAAGCATTTTTAAAAAAGTATGTTCTTATTCATTTTAGAGAGAGGAAGTGAGAGAGAAAGAGAGATAGAAACACCAATGATGAGAGAATTGTTGATTGGCTGCCTCCTGCACACATCCCACTGGGGCTTGAGCCTGCAACCCGGGCATGTGCCCTGACTGGGAAATAAACCATGACCTTCTGGTTCATAGATATGGTCAACCACTTAGCAACAGGGCTGGGCTTTCCTGAAGTATTTTAACAATATTATTTTGTGAATTTAAAACAAGAAGGTTTGGAAGATTGTGTAAAGCCACATAAATTGTTCAGAATGATTGAAGAATTAATAAAGATAAACCTGGAACACTTTAATTTATTGCTGGGCATCCTGAAGAGACCATTGTTCCTCTAAGATCAGTTATATAATAACTAGTGGCCTGGTATATGAAATTCGTGCATGGGGGAGGGGTGTCCCTCAGCCCGGTCTGCACCCTCTCCAATTTGGGACCTAACCGCTCACCTGCCTGCTTGCTTGATCACACCTAACCACTATGCCTGCTGGCCTGCTCGTCCCCAACTGACCCCCCTGCCAGCCTGATTGCTCCCAACTGCCCCTCCTGCCAGCCTGCTCACCTCCAATTGCTCTCCCTTCCTGGCCTTATTGCCCTTACCACCTCTACCTTGGCCCCGACACCATGGTTTTGTCCGGAAGGTCTCCCAGTCTAATTAGCATATTACCTTTTTTTAGTATAGACTATACACATATACAATATATATGCAGGAAAGGCAGAATCCTATAGGTCAGTGAGATTATCTTACAACACTATCAGAGTGTTTAATAAGAATATCATTGCAATATTTTTCTACCGCAAAATATAAATGTCTTTTTAAATATAGCATCTGTACCAATAAAAGGGTAATATGCTAATTAGAACTGATAGACCTGGCGTCTTCCAGATGTCATTCTGGGCATCCTTCCTGACAAAGCCGGGGCCCAGGCAGCGCCACCTCAGGTCCCGGGTGCCTGCCTGGGCAAAGCTGACTGGGGTCCTGGGTGCCTGCCTGGGCAAAGCAGGTGCCTGCAGCTGACCCAAGTGAAGCCAGCCTGGGTCCCGGGTGCAGGGGCTGAGGCAGTTAGGGGAGAGCAGGCAGGCAGGCAAGTGGTTAGGGGCAGTAAGGCAGGCAGGCAAGCAGTTAGGGCTGATCAGGCAGGCAGGTGAGCAGTTAGGGGCATCAGGCTGGCAGGAAGAGTTGTTAGGTGCGATCAGGCAGGCAGGTGAGTGGTTAGGAGCCAGCAGTCCCAGATTGTGAGAGGGATGTTTGACTGCTGGTTTAGGCCCAATCTCACAGGGACCGGGTTTAAAAGGGCAGTCAGACATCCCCCCAGGGGTCCTGGATTGTGAGAGGGTACAGTTGTGCACCAGGCCTCTACTTTAGTTATAATTGAAAATTATTCTCCTTGCACACATTGCCATGTGCAATTCATAAAACTGAAGTAACTACAAGTGGACACATGAGTATGTAACATCAGACTTTAGGTTACATGACTTAAAGACGTTGAACTATAAAGTAACAATATTTTCATCACAGATGATTCCTCAACCATTCATAACCTATAAAAATGCTTAGAGCACATAAACAAAAATTAAATGTGAACATTAATATCTGCTAACAGATGGTAAACACAGTTTAGGAGTAAGAAAAGGAAGAAAGCAATATATGATAGAAAGTGCTCTTTACAAAGAAAAATAATAAGGTTTGTACTTAGATAAAACTTAGAATGTCAATACTGTGATGACTGCACCAT
This sequence comes from Ia io, assembly GCA_025583905.1. Lineage (NCBI taxonomy): Eukaryota > Metazoa > Chordata > Mammalia > Chiroptera > Vespertilionidae > Ia > Ia io. Next base: position 89,726,078 of record JAJQQW010000002.1, on the reverse strand, counting down.
ACTATTATAAACTATAGAAATTATTATTGTGCTGCCATAGCATGCCTTTCAAATTGTAACAGTATCAAGTGGTCCCTTAGGTTTCAACAACACACAAGGTAAATAAGTAATCTGTTTTACTTTTTAAATTTCACCAGGAATACAAGAATTCTTATATTACAAAATGTCAATGTGTATAGTGCAAAACTTGGAAATTCCCTTTTTATAACCATCTATACTATTTTTATCAAATCATAATACACCCAACAATTTTATGCCTCCTTTCAGGTGTCTAAAATATATATACATATGTATTTACATTTATGATTATACTAGAGGCCAGGTGCACAAATTTGTGCATGGGTGGGGTCTGGCTAGCCTGCCCCAACAGGGGGCCGGGCGAGGGGGGGAAGGGGATGTTGGAGGTTGGCTGGCTGTCCCCGCACCCAATTAGGGTCTGGGGGGCCAATCAGGGGTGGGCCAGCTAAGGGAAGGGGCCCCGGGAGGTCGGTGGCTGGCCCCGCCCCCTGGTTGAAATCAGATGGAACTCCCAGTAGAGGGGACAATTTGCATATTACCCTTTTATTATATAGGATATTTACATTTATGATTATATGATATGTGCGTATAATTATTATATGCATATTATCATTACATGCTGCTTTTTTCACTTAAATGTCTTGAGGGAAAATTCAAATATATTTAAGCTCCATTTTTTAAAAATTTTATTTTATTGTTTAAAGTATTACATATAGTATTACATATGTCTCCTTTTATACCCATTGACCTCCCCCCGCCAACCCCCCATCCCTCCAGCACATGCCCTCACCCCCCTAGTGTCCATGTCCATTGGTTATGCTTATATGCATTTAAGCTCCATTTTTTATTTTAAGTGTTGTCTAAAATTTCAAAGTTTGACTACACTGCAATCATTTAAAACTATCTGTTTTTGGACATTTAATTTGATGCAATATTTGTTTGTTTAGAAAAAGAGCCTGAATTTCTACTTTGGCTATGATAGAATAACAGAGACAAGATTTAACCTCTCACATTTTAAAACTAGAAACCTGAAGATAATATATGAAAAAACTTTTTCAGACATTGGACAATAGGCAACTCTGTAATCCCTGAGAGAAGGGAACAAAACAGGGCGAGCCATAAAATTCACCCTGGCCTTCTGCTGGAAGCACATAACGGACCACAAGCAGGAGACAAAGCTTGGAATTCAATGGCAGATGAGATTGCTAAAGTTTGCAAGATGAAATTCTGTACAGAAAATAGTATGCTAAAAAGGATACAGTATTTTTTAGGTATTCTCTTGAAGTAAGAGGATTTCAAAAATACATAAATGGCATAAAATTCTAAGAAGTTGGACAAAGAGCTTCTGAAATTTCCCCTGAACTACTTTGGAAGTAGGAATCATTAATTTTTCTACCAATAGAGTAAAGAGCTCTTTTTGTTCACTCAAAGTTTTCAGTAGATACCCCTGAAAGAACCATGCTTTAGTAATGGAGCTAAACTCTTGCTAGAGAAAAGGATACTATAGATCTGCTGAAAATAAAAGCACATAAAACAAGTCTCATATTCATCAAACTGACCTCCAGTTGCATAAGAACCAATCAGAAGAAAGACATCGATACTAATGAAAGGGTAATATGCTAATTAGACTGGACATCCTTTCAGACATCCTTCTGGACAAAGCCACGGTGTCGGGGCCGAGGCAGAGGTGGTTACGGGCAATCAGGCTGGCAGGGGAGAGCAGTTAGGGGCAATCAGGCAGGCAGGCAGGTGAACGGTTAGGAGCGAGTGGTCACAGATTGCTAGAGGGATGTCCCTGCGAGATCGGGCCTAAACTGGAAGTTGGACATCCCCTGAGGGGTCTCAGATTGGAGAGGGTGCAGCCGGGGCTGAGGAACCCCCCTCCCATGCACAAATTTCATGCACTGGGCCTCTCTATATATAAAAAGCCAGTGACTAGAACACTGTAACAACGAGAACAACTGGTCACTATGACACCCACTGTGGCCAGCAAACCAACCCAATCAGGGGGCGGGGCCAATGGCCAACATCCCACAGCCCCTTCCCCCAGCTGACCCCACCCCTGATCAGCTTCTCCCAACCTGATCAAGAGCAGAGCAGCCAGCCAATCCCCCACAACCCTTCCCCACAGCCAGACCCACCCCAATTGGCTCAAAACCCCTCCCCTTGGCTGTCCCCGGCCCTGATGGGCCCCCACCATCTTGATAGGATGTGGGGCTGGCCGGCCAACCTCCTGCAGCCCCTCTCCACAGTCAGCCCCACCCCTGATCGCCCCTCCCACCCTGGTAGGTGGTGGGGCTGGCTGGTCAACCTACTGCAGCTTCTCCCCCTGGCTTGCCCTGCCCCTGATCGCCACCCCCACCCCAATGAGGGGGGCCAGCCAGCCAACCTCCTGAAGCCCCTCCCCTCAGCCAGCCCTACCTCAGATGGGCCTCCACCACCCCAAACTGCCCCCCCACTCTGATCAGGAACAGGGTCAGCTGGCCAACCACCCATGGCCCCTCCCCTAGGTCATTGGCCCTGATTGCCCCCCCTCGCCCCATTTGGGGGCAGGGCCAGCTGGCCCACCACCCACAACCCCTCCCCACATCCAGTCCCACCCCAAATCGGCCCCTCCATCCCAATGAAGGGTAGGGCCTGCCCCTCAGCCGGCCCAGCCCTGATCAGGCCCCAATCGGGACGGGCAGGCCGGCCAACATTTTGCCCTCTCCTCCTCCTGACAGGCTTGGCCCTGATCCGCCAATTGGGGCAGGCTGGCTGGACTCCACCCGTGCATGAATTCGTGCACTGGGCTTCTAATTGATTTTATAAAAACAATAACAATATTCAAACACTCCACAGCATAAAATTACAATGTCCAACAACCAATAAAATATTACTAGATATGCCAAAAAGTGGAAAAATATAATCTATAACTAAGTGTGCAAAATAACCAAAACAAACATAGCCTCCAAAAGCAGAAATGAAAGGATCAGCACGACAAAATATTAAGCAGGCATTATGTTATTTAAAGGAAAATGTGAATGGAGTGAAGAGAGAAATACAAAATATTAAAAAATAAAAAAATCCTCAAGATAAAAACACAATGTATAAAATGAAAAGTTCACTGGTTATGATTAAGATCAGATGAGATAATTCAGACAGAAAATGTGTAAACTTAATAACACGAATAGAAGCTATGAAAAATGAAGCACAGGAAGAAAATAAAACCTGAAAAAGTGTCAGTAATTTATAGAATAATATCAAGTGTTTGAATGCATGAATATATATGTAATTAAAGTCCCAGAAGAAGATAAAAGATAAGTGTGTGAGCAAAAAACAATCTAAAGAAGTTATGGCCTCACATTTTTCTAATTTTATGAAAACTATATACCCACCAGTTTGAAACTGACACCCATCAGCTATGGCTTCTTTGAATCCACTGCATGTTTTATTGCAAGAGTATACTTTCCCTAGTCTCCTCAGGATACTAATGCAGGCTGTTCATGCCCCGTGAGGGACTCATCTAATGGGTAAGCTCTGTTTGAGGCCTACCCATTAGTTTGAACTGAGGTTTCCCAGTGTTGAAACAATGCTAGCATTATGCTAAGTGAAATATGGTAAGCCAGTCAAAGAAAGATAAATATCACATGAAATCACTCATTTGTGGAATATAATGAACAACATAAACTGATGAACAAAAACAGATCCAGAGACAGCAAAGCATCAATCAGACTGTCAAACCTCAGAGGGAAGGTAAGGGAGTGTGGAGGTAAGGGGGAAAGATCAACCAAAGGACTTGTATGCATGCATATAAGCTTAACCAATGGACACAGACAACAGGGGAGTGAGGGCATGAGTGGGGGGGTGGGGGGTATTACACATATGTAATACCTTAGTCAATCAATAAAAAAAAAAAAATAAAGACAAAATAAAAGCATGTTAACTCACAAAATAACTAACTAACTAAATCAATACTTAAAAAAAAAAACACAATGCTAACATTAACTGTTAAATGTCTACCTCCTGGGTGTCTCCAATTTTTGCTCTTCTTTTTTTTATTGTTGGCTAAACTTTTATAGTGACAAAATGTCCCAAGAATACTTAAAACATTCAGAGGAAAAGAAGAGTATTATGACACAAGATATATTACTGATTACCTTAGGGTTTTTTTTTTTTTTTATTAGAAAATAGGTTGTTTAAAATATATCTGCTTCTTTTGAAATGGTCTTTTAATTTAGAATTCAAACATATTTCAAAAACCAAATCAATATTCACTTGAATTATATAATTTAATCAGTTGGATATGCTGAAAGAAAAAACCTGCTTATATAGAACTCTCTATTAATCATTTCTATATCATTTTATATCAACTATAGATATAATGATTCATTTGCCTTATTCAGAAATACTTCCTCAGATAAATAAAAATATTTTTTCTGAAGATTTACCTGGAAAGAATAGCTTGGTTGAAGAAATAGTACATCTTATAAATACTATGAAAATATTTAGTAAGTTACTATATATTAAGTGGCTTTTTCATGTAAACCCCCATTGGGAATATAAGCATCCCTAACATTTTATTTGTTGGATGAAGCTGAGTATTGAGTGCCGTTAGTCAAATATATATCTATACTAATAAAAGGGTAATATGCTAATTAGACCTGACATCTTCTGTACGTCCTTCCGGATGTCGTTCTGGACAAAGCCACGTGGTGGCGGTTGAGGAAGAGGTGGTTAGGGGCAATCAAGCAGGCAGGGAAGCAGTTAGGAGCGATCAGGTTGGCAGGGGAGAGCAGTTAGGGGTTATCAGGCTGGCAGGGGAGAGCAGTTAGGGGAAATCAGGGAGGCAGGTAGAGGAGGTTAGGGGCAATAAGGCAGGCAGCGGAGCAGTTAGGGGCAATCAGACCAGCAGGGGAGAGCAGTTAGGGGCAATCAGGCAGGCAGGCAGAGTTGTTAGGGGTGATCAGGCAGGCAGGAGCCAGTGGTCTCATATTGTGAGAGAGTGCAGGCTGGGCTGAGGGACCCACCCCCTGTGCACTAATTCTGTGCACCAGGCCTCTAGTAGTACTATAATGGAGCAAGTCATTGGGTGTTCTAGTCAATGCTTTACAGGGTATTATCCCTGAGACAAATATATACTACTAGAGGCCCGGTGCATGAAATTCGTGCACGGAGGGGGGTTGTCCCTCATCCCAGCCTGTACCCTCTCCAATATGGGACCCCTCAAGGGATGTCCGACTGCCCGTTTAGGCCCGGTCCCGGATCGGGCCGTCGGATCCCTAAACGGGCAGTCGGACATCCTTCTCACAATCCAGGACTGCTGGCTCCCACCTGCTTGCCTGCCTGCCTTCCTGATTGCCCCTAACCGCTTCTGCCTGCCAACCTGATCACCCCCTAACCACTCTGCTGCCAGCCTGTTTGCCCCCAACTTCCCTCCTCTGCCGGCCTGGTCACCCCTAACTGCCCTCTCCTGCAGGGATGATCACCTCCAACTGCCCTCCCTTGCAGGCTTGGTCCCTCTCAACTGCCCTCCCTTGCAGGCCGGGTGCCTCCCAACTGCCCTCTCCTGCTGGCCATCTTGTGGTGGCCATCTTGTGTCCACATGGGGGCAGAATCCTTGACCACATGGGAGCAGCTATATTGTGTGTTGCAGTGATGATCAATCTGCATTTTACTCTTTTATTAGATAGGATAGAGGCCTGGTGCACAGGTGGGGGCCAGCTGGTTTGCCCTGAAGGGTGTCCCGGATCAGGTGGGGGTTCCCTTGGGGTGTGGGGTGGCCTGAGCGAGGGGCCTGGGGTGGTTTGCAAGCAGGCCACGCCCCCTGGCAACCCAAGCGGAGGCCCTGGTATCTGGAATTTATTTTCTTTCTACAATTGAAACTTTGTAGCCTGGAGCGGAGCCAAGCCTGGGGCTCCCTCCGAGGCCGGCAGCCATTTGTGTTGGGGTTATAATTGAAACTTTGTTGCCTTAAGCGGGTGGGCCCGGCCAGGGTGTGCGGAAAGCTTTGCTTCCCCTGTTGCGGGCGGCAACCCTGGCCTGCTCTCTCAAGCTCCACTCTGCCGCCATTTGTTTGAATTTGTTTACCTTCTATAATTGAAACTTTGTAGCTTGAGTGGAGGCTTAGGCCTGGCAAGGGCAGGCGGAAAGCTTGGCTTCCTCTGTTACCTGGGAAGCCTTGCTCTCTGTGGCTGTAGCCATCTTGGTTTGGGTTAATTTGCATACTTGCTCTGATTGGATTGTGGGCGTTGCTTGTGGGCGTGTTGGAGGTATGGTCAATTTGCATATTTGTCTATTATTAGATAGGATACTACATATACATGCATATCTTCTCTATATATAAAAGCCCAAGAGACCATTATGACCAAATGACCAGAATGACTGGAACGGCCGGTTGACCAGTCACTATGATGTATACTTACCATCAGGGGACAGATGCTCAACACTGGAGCTGCCCCCTGGTGGTTAGTGCTCTCCCACAGCCAACCTCCTGCGGCTGGCCAACTTCCTGCAGCCCCTCTTTCTACCTGGCCGCCCCCCCATCAGCCCCGATGTGGGGGCTAGCAAGCCAACCTCCTGTAGCTCCTCTCCCCGCCAGCCAACTTCCCATGGTCCTGATTGCCAGCCAGGCCGAGGGACCCCAACCATGCACAAATTCGTTCACCGTACCTCTAGTATGTATATAAAATATATAGCATATTTAAATATATACAGTACTCATATTAGTACTAATTAAAATAAATATATTTCCATTTATTTTGGTGCAAGAACCCTTAAATATAAACCATCTGGATTTTCAAACTGTTTCTCAAGCAAAGACACAGCTCCTTTCAGGGGACCCTTTTCTAGAGCTATTGACTCCTCTAGTAACAGGTTCCTTGCCTTGGACATTTAGACTTAACTGTCGCTCATTGTAAACTACTGAAATTCCCTACACTTTGCTAAGAATTTTACAGTCTTTTTACTACATTCTCCTCAGTCTTATTAAGTACAATGAATAAGTATTTTTAACAAATATACCAACTGAGCTTAAGCTAATAAATAAGTGCCAGAACTCTGTGTCAACCTAAGACTGTCAACATCAAAATATTAGTATTAATTGTCATGCTAACAGGCCATATTGTATTATATCAGTTGTTTATATGTGTGTTTCATGCCTCAGCTTGGGACCAGAGACCTTATTTTATACTAGAGGCCCAGTACACAAATTCGTACACACGTGGGGTCCGGCCGGCCCACCCCCCATTGGGCCAATTGGACTGGGCCAGCTGTAGGCAGGGGCCACAGGCTGCAGATGGTTGGTAGGTTGGCCCCGCCCCCAATCGGGGAGGGGTGATCGGGACTGGGGCCGGCCTGGGGAGGGGCCACTGATGGTTGGCCAGCCACCCCCGCCCCCTGGTTGAACTCCTGGTTTAACTCCCGGTCGAACTCCCAGTTGAGGGGACAATTTGCATATTAGCCTTTTATTATATAGGATGTTAGTATTTCTCACCTTTAGACGCTTGCATTGAAACATACTAGTAATAGGTGCTCACCAGATATACAAGAGAACTAATAATTTCTTCAGGCAACTAAAGCACACATAAGAGCTTTATTTAGGATATACATTTTTATCTACAAATTCTATTAAAGCCTGTTCAGATTTTTAAAAGAAGAAAAGCCCAATCAGCTTTGATTGACATAGCTGCAATCTGTGCAATCTGCCTTGAACAAAATTAGGACAGAGAATCAATTGGGCTTGACGTAGGAGTAAAACCTTTCAAGTCAAAGTACCCTAAGTATGATGATTACATCCTACATGCTGTGTAGGAGTGATCTGGGATGCTAAGTTAAATACCTGGCTTGTGCCTGGGAATTTTTAGGTAATTTAGATTTTAGTCATAATTTAACTCAAATGCAATGATATCTTTTAAATGGAGAAAAACTATAATTCAGAGGACTACATACTATTTCCCAAAATAGTATATTGCAAATGTGTAGCCTTGTGTAGATGGTGTAACATGTGTTTTTTATATTTTGACATTTGTGAAAAATTTACTTTTTATTAAATTATGAGAAAAAGAAAATTATAATACAGCTATTTCTTGTGATGAGATTCAAGGAAAAAAGTATGAGGAAGGGGGGAAAAAGGGAAGGATAGAGGGGGGAGAAAGAGAGAGAGAGAGAGAGAAGTGATCACAGGAATATAGATTAGATGTTCAAATTCTCATGAGTAAGATACAATCTTTTGGGGTTTTTTGTTTGTTTGTTTTTTTAAATTAAATACTCAGATGCAAGTTCATGTTGAATTATCTGAAAAATGCCATTATTTAATTATCCACAATGTATTGTGATTAAAGGTATTTAACAGAAAAGTAACTGGCTAAAATATTAAAATAGAGCTGTGTTGATAAAGTAACAATTTGAGTGGAATTTACACTTAAAGAAATGATTAGTAAGTCTATTAACCACTTTTTTAACAATATAAAATATTTTTACTTTATTTGTTTAAACAGTAAATTTCCATTTTCCTCTATGTAGGCATCTTTAGTGATACACAGGCAATTTTAAAACTTTCTCAGAACTCAGTGTGCTGACATCTCCTAGGATTCTCCGAGATCTACAAAACAGTAGGATGGTTGCACCTCAAACATCAGGTTGGGATGTATGACCTAAACAACTGGTAAAGACATGAATGACTTTTATGGCATGATGCTGCCTTTTATTAAGTCCAATATTGTCAGGACACCTTATATAAAATAAGGCATTTTTCATTATTTCTTGGGTCAATAATTTTTACTATGCTGTACCATATTCCTTTAACCTTCAGAAACATTATTCTAAACCTACAACATATGTAATTTTCTAAGAAACATTAGACTCAGAAAACTGGGTTATTTTAGTCATATAAACATCTTGTGTATTTCTCAATGTACATGAGTAAATATCAATATGAAAGGGAAAGTTGAAATTCTATCATCATAAGCATTCAAAAGCAACAGCACTTGTAAACAGTATACTAGAGAGTATTTATTCTTAAAACACAAAGAGAAAAACTGAATAGAATTAGTATTTTTAATAGTGGTTGATTACTAAGTTGCTTAAATCACTGCCTTATAACTTATCAATTAACAGAAATTCTGGCATTACACTGCTTAAATTAGAAGACTTATTTTATACTTAAGACCTAAGGTAGAGTGCCTACAGGTTTGGTTAACTCAATAGCTCATTGTCATCAGCAAGAACCAAAATCCTTTCATTTTGGGATTTATGATCATTGCTGTTGACTTTGTCCTTTGTGATTCCCATCCTGTCTGAAAGATTGCTATAAAAGTTCTAGGTGGCATCTGCATGCATATTAGCATCCAGCAGAAGAAAGGAGACTTTCCTTCTCTTCTGACAGGTTTCTTTTAATTGGTGAGCATCCATGGGGCAGCCACACACTTGCCCCATAACTCACTGTCTGTAAGCTAACTCAATCATATCCAAAGGGAATGTGATCATCATGCTAGGATAAGATCAATTAATTAAGCAGATGGCTTTAAGAGTTCTATTACAAAGGAGGAAGGGCACAGGAATGAATAGGATTGGGGAGAAATCTATGTAGTACCCAATGTTATTCTACAATGTCATATTTATAAAATTGATATCTTGTGAAAAGGGTATTGACTACATTTCAAATGATATAAAAACTTAGAGTTGTTTTTTTCATATACATATAGTAATTTCTCAAAACATTGATTAATAAAAATCACTATAATGGGAAATTTATGGAAAGATAACTAAATAATTGAGACATCTTAAGATTAAGTTATCTACCAGAACATAGATTAAAAAGTCAGCCTATTTCTGAGTCTCTAGACCCTTAACTTTCTTCCCTCCCAAATAATTTAGAAATGTTCCATCCATCTCTACTCTAGAATCAAGAACTCAGCTTCACACATGGGAAAAAAATTTGTATTTTACAGACCAAAATTATATCAGTTACAATCAGCCTTTGGATTTCCATTCACTTCTTTTCATGAATTATTCATTATCATAACATTTTTTTAAAAGTTTCATATTCTGGGAAAATTTGGCAAATATATTTTTCCTAGGATAAAATTAAATATGAGTAAAATAATGTATTGTATACATTTCATGAACAAAGGGAAATATTCGTTGCCCACAAATCTGTATAAATTACTTTTCATTAAAAGACATGACAGTCAGAAGCTCACACCTCTACAATTCTTACATTTAGGCTTTCACATTGAAGAACATGCAACTTGGCTTCAGTCCACACTGTTAAAGGAGAGGGGGTAGGTTCTGTTTATATCTTTTAAGACAATTTTAAAAACTTTTTCCTACAAGTGATGTTTGAACTAAATTTCAGCTTTAATGGCCAACATGAATATCATTTTATTTTTTGAGCATGGCTACACCATAACTCTTATAAACCCCTGCCTTGAGATATTTTCCTTCATAAATGGTATGCAGCATGGATGATGCCATCATTTTTACAAAAACTCTATTTTCAAAATCCTAATAGTTTGCTTGGATAGCTAAGCCAACAAAGATATAATTCTATAGTTTGTCCTTCCTTTTTAGTTTCAAACAGTTCAAAAGAGATTGCCTATAGCCCTGCCATTTGTAGTTCATTGGTAGATGAGCCCAAGTATATTCTTTGAACTTTGCATTCTTAATCAGGTGGAATTTTTTGAGCTTTCACATTATATTTGAAAATATGAGATGTGACTCATACTGTAAACTATATGTGCATACCATTTTATCATTTAGTCTTTTCATTCATCATATCTCAAATAATTGATTTCAGCCATCAGCTAAAAAGAGAGATGAGGCATTATGTATGAGCAGATATAAAAACGTACAAGAAAATATAGTGCCTAGTTATCCCATAAGGAATTCTGCTTCTTTTGTGCATTAAGACTGTTAAGCTAGATGTATTTTTTGTAAAGGATTTAAAATGCGAACATATAAGAAAATTAGTCTTCTTGTCTTTTTAAAATAATATTTTATTTATTTCTTTCATACAACTTTCCCTCTTCAAATAACCCTCATTTCTGTTTTGGAGGGAAAAAAACATATGTTAGCATAAAAGCCACTATGAACAAAGTATCTAGACCTGTAGGCAAAACTATTTGATGTGAATCACACTAACAGAAACAAAAATATAGTACTTGTATCAAAAAATTATAGGAGAAAACTTTTATTAGGATGCATTTTTAGAACAGTGCAACAATATTATACTAATTCTGATATATATTTTCTTCCGTTTCTTTAGCATCCTTGAAAAATCACTACTATAATTCTCTACATAATGCAGTGGTGGGTTATCTCAGAAAAAAATGAAAGTGAAAATAAAAATGAAGATGTTTACTGTGTAGCCTTCCCATCCTGGAAGGCTCAGCTCCCAGGTGTGATAGAAGTTTGTATAAATTCAGTGGTTGGCCAGACCTCACTTTAATTCTTTTGCTTAAGGGCAGAAGTCACATAAGTTTATTCCTTGGAATTATCACGTAAAACTGGCCATGTACAATCCTTAATCAATAAACCAGTTGGCCAAGCACTGATGGGGTGAGAAGAGAGAGGAAAAAAGTTAGCTCAAAATGAGACAATGGGGAGTTGTAGACTATGCTTTCCTCATAAGCAGCTCATTTATATGGTGCTTAAATAGTTGTTTTAAAATTTCAATGATATTTTCAGTGTGCTGTAAACAAAATTGTACCTCACTTTGTTTTTCCTGCTCAACAAAGCCATGGGAATGATTTGTTGTCTCATTTTTTATGTTAAATATTTTGACAAGAATTGCTTCTTGACATCAGGGAGACAGTCAGATATAATGGAGTATTACTAACAAGCCTCATAAAATATAGAAAACAGATAATAAATCTGACATGTATACTTCATATGTAATAGGTTGAAATTTAGAATAATTAAGTATCTACAGCATTGCAGCATGTGTAGTAGATTGAGAGCTTGGTTCAAAAAGAAAATCAAATGTCAACCCATATTTAAAGCTGACATTCTATGCTTAAATAAAATCATCAGGTCTCTATGATGACACACTGGCCATCCTAACATAGAAAGGTAGTAAAGAGTCCTAAGAGTAACCACTGAAATGATGACAAGGTTCTGGAATTCTTTGAGAAATTGGCTAGAAAAATAGAAGTAATGTTGAGTAGTTTAGCCACAGCTGGTTAGGATGTTTCATTAGTGATATTGTTTAAAGAGTGTATGGAAGTTCTATGAATTATAATAACTGAGCTAAAAATGTGGCTGGCACTTCGCCTTAGGAGTGGAAGTTTGAGAAAGCAAAGAATGATAGAATAATTATTTATTGGGCTTTCTAACACATGATGATTTCTCTATCCACAATGTTGAGCCCTTGATGTAAAACTTGATACTGATTATTCCACAAGAATACCTATATTCAAGTAACATATTGTAGGAACCCTGTCTAGAGTATGCCAGATGCTTGAGGCTAATTAGTCATATGCAGGTGCAAAAGCAAGGACACCACAATCTTACTGTGTGCACTGCACAGGCATACCTTTCTATAACCCAAATACTGATGTCACTATTTGAAAGAAGCCTCTTTTGTCTAAGTTGGTATAAAGATGTGTTGTTGACCAGCCTGTGCAAGGCTGCATGGTATGGCTCCTGTGTTTGCTACTGAATTAGCAAGGGCTGCTTTGTGCAGTCACTTCGAAGAACTGTTTTGTCTGATGGCTCCTTGTTAACAATGGCTACTTGGTCTGCAAAAAAGTCTCTCTTATATGCCTAAGACTACTGTCTTCTCTGTCTAATGCCCGGCATCCAAGGGGGTACAGCCCCTGGCAGGGGAACTGAGACCTCACATATGTGCAATACGATGGAATGTCAGAGTTAAAATTAAATAATTAAAGTAAGCAAAAATGTTAATGTCAATATGATTTTAATTTGTATGGCACTTTTCTTTTCTTTTTTTTTAAATTTCTTTATTGATTAAGGTGTCACATATTTGTCCTCATCCCCCCATTCCCATCCCACACCCCTCCCCACGGATGCCCCAACCCCCTGTTGACCTTAACCATTGGTTAGGCTCGTATGCATGCACACAAGTCCTTTGGTTGACCTCTCCCCCCTCCCCCCACCCTCCCCTACCCTCCCTCTGAGGCCCGATAGTCTGATCGATGCCTCTTTGTTTCTGGTTCTGTTCTTGTTCATCAGTCTATGTTGTTCACTATTTCCCCTAGATGAGCGAGATCATGTGTCACTAGAAATATACTTATAAGAACTGAATGTGAGACGAGCAATAATAGTTATGCTGACAGGCAAATGAATCAGTCTGTAGTGAGTTTCTTTCTGGACCAACAGTTCTTTTGAGACCCAATTTCAATGTCCACCAGTTCCTTATGTGTACATGTCCGCACTGACTTTTCAGCTCTGGATGGTGGACAAATGGTGGTAATGCAGGTCCGACTCCCTCTGGTTTGGTCTTGGCAGGACCCAGGGGCACGGCTTCACCTGGACTCAGGGGTGCGTGGCCTCACCAGGACCCAGGGGCACGTGGCCTCACCCGGACCCAGGTGCGCGTGGCCTCGCCCGGACCCAGGACCCAGCCTCACCCGAATCCAGGGGCACATGGCCTCACCCAGACCCGGGGGTGCGTGGCCTCTCCCAGACCCAGGGGCGCGTGGCCTCTCCCAGACCCAGGGGCACGTGGGCTCACCCGGGCCTGGGACCCAGGCTCACCCAGGTCCAGGGGCACATGGCCTAACCCAGACCTGGGATCTAGCTTCACCCAGACCCAGGGGTGCATGGCCTCTCCCGGACCCAGGGGCATGGCCTCACCCAGACCCGGGACCCAGCCTTACCCAGACCCAGGGGCATGAGGCCTCACCTAGACCCAGGGGCATGTGACCACACCCGAGCCCAGGGGCGCGCAGCCTCGCCCGGACCCAGGGGAGTGTGGCCTTACCCGGATCCAGGGGCATGTGGCCTCGCCCAGGCCCGGGACCCAGCCTCACCCTGACCCAGGTCCCAGCCTCACCCGGACCCGGGACCCAGCGGGGCTTCGTCTTCTTGATCCCAATTCCTGTTGGTCAATTCCCTCTCAGCAATTCCTTCGGCCATTTTCTCAGAGCTCCGGGGCGGCTGCCACAGAACTCGTTGGGCAGTGGGCTCGGCGAAGCTCCGGTGTGTCCGGTGCGCGGTGGCGGGCTGGTCGGGGGTCGCTGCGTCGGCACTTGGGTCTACAGCGGTGGCCGGTCACCAAGTGTGCGCACCCGGCCGCTTCCGGGGCGTTGAGATTCTCGAAGGACTCGGAGGTCAGCAAGCGCGGAGTCTCCCACCCCATGTTTCCCAGGGGCTCGTCTGTCCGTGCTCGGCAGCGAATGGAGCCATCCCCTCAGCCGGAAACCGCCGGGGGAACTGCGCCGAGCACGTTCCAGGCTGCCATTGTGTCGCCTGAGCCATAGTTCTTAAAGTGTGATCTTTGGGTCAGCAGCATCAGCATCATCCCGCGTACCCCTCTCTTTTATTCTAGTTGTAGAGCATCTGCTCAGCCAGCCCTCCGGTGGTTCTGGATGGTGTCTGCTCTGTTTTCCCGTTGTAGTTTCAAAATTGTTGTGGTAGGCAACAATCAGGCGTCTGCCCTATGCCTCCATCTTGGTCCTCCTTTGTGTAATTAAGTCTTGATTGTTGTTGGTGTCACTGGGAGGAATTTTCCTCCAGGCCAATTGGCTGTGAGGACCCGCTGTGTCTATAAAGGAAGAGTTGCTGTGCAGGAGACACGTTTATGGGCCGGGACTTGTTCCAGTAAGACTTTGGCGCTCACTGAGTCTGCCTCTTGAATGTGTCCCTTATGCGAGTGGTTGAAATCTGGTGTCATCTCACACCAACCATTAGATGCCCTCGTTTCTGGGTCTCCAATGGAGTGTAGGTCAGCTACTGTCTGAGGCCACTCAGCAGGAGTTACAGCAAAAACTGCAGTTTCCTCCTCCTGCCTGAGTGGCCCTGGAGCAGTCCGACTGGAACCGCAGTTCATCTGGTCAAGCTGCCACAGTGCAGGCCACCCACATGCAAAAGCCGCTGCTTGGAGCCCGGGTGGGCCTGCAAAATGTGCGGGGCGGGTCTCAGGGCAGGGCGGGGTCTCAGGGCGCCACCAGGCAAACCGCAATGGCTGCAAGTCTGCTTTTTCTGCCTTTCCACGTTTCCAAGTCCCCTCGTCCTGCACTCCAGTGCAGCAAACACTGATTGCTGGGCGCACCTCCGCAGGGAAGTTACTCCCACTCTCCGACACGAAGGCTGAGAGTCCAGCCTCTCCCCGCAGGCGTCTGGGTCTCCCGCATGTCCCCAGAAGCTGGATTTCAGAGTGATGGGGAGCTAATCTCCCCTAGGGTTGGAAAAAAAGCCACACGTCCCTTCCCCCACCACCAGCCCGACCCACGCGCCTCTGCACCTCATCCCCTCCGAGTTTGCTCTTTCCTCTTCCCTCTTACTTGTAAATCCACCATTCAGCCAGCTCTCCTGTGGTTCTGGGTGGCAGATGCTCTGCCTTCCAGTTGTATTTTTGAAATTGCCGTGCGCGGTGCAGTTCATTTGTTTAACTTTGCTGCCTTCTTGGTTCTCCTCTCTCAAAATGGCTAAAGGACTTGAATGTAAGATGGGAAATCATAAAAATCCTCCAAGTCAGTGTTGGCGGCCACCGGGGCCCCGAGGATCTCACTGGGCAGCTTGGCCAGGTCGGTGACGCGGATGAGCCCGTCCTGCAGAAAGGTCTCTTCCTTCACCCAGAGCCACTGTGCCGAGTCCGCGGCCGCCGCCACAGCAACAGCTGTGGCCGCCGATGAGCCCATGGCCCCGGCTGAGGTGCTGACTGAGAGGAGCAGCCGCCCGGCCTGGGAAGACGCGAGCAGGAGTTGCCGCACTCACCAGTCCATCTTTTAGTTGTATTTCCGAAACTGCCATGCAGGGCAACAGATCAGCGGTTCAACTCCGCCGCCATCTTGGCTCCTCCTCTGTATGGCACTTTTCATTTGACAATCCAAAAATGAATCTCTTCAAAAACTGATACCAGTCTTTAAAGAAGATGCCTGGCCCTAGCCAGTTTGATTCAGTGGATAGAGCATTGGCCTGTGGACTGAAGGGTCCCGGGTTTGATTCCAGTCAATGGCACATGCCCAGATTGCGGGCTTGATCCCCAGTAGGGGGCGTGCAGGTGGCAGCCAATCAATGATTTCCTCTCATCATTGATGTTTCTATCTCTCTCTCCTTCTCCCTTTCTCTCTGAAATCAATAAAAAGATATATTTAAAAACAGAAAATGCCTGACTTTCAGTTAAAATTATTACATTTTAATATTTCACATTAGTTAAAATTGTCATTTTTTCATATGACATTAAAACTAATTTAAGCAAAATTACCATAAAAGACAATCATGCTTTCTTTCATATGCATATCTTCAAATAGGGATTCACTTATATTTGTTCGAAATGTTTTAGAAAAGACCAATGTGTGGTCAGTAAATAGTGCATATAAATTAAAACAATTAAATAGTGTGCACATGTAAGATTGATATCATTTGTACCAACACATTTCTAATTACCAATACTAAGCTATATTGCCAATGTTTTACATGATTTTTATAGGGAACAGGATATTAGAGAGAAGCTGTATGACAAAAAGATAAAAGGTAAGAACAGGCTTTCATTTCTGTATTTATAATCATTTATGCTCACAGATGTGTATAAATAAAGAGTTCAGTCCACCATCATAGAAAAGCTTAGCACAAAGAAAAGACTGTAAAGGTACAAATCAATTTCCCCATTTCAATTTTTTCCATTTTATTTTTTCAACCCTAAGTAGTATTAGAATCCCACTTTATCACATTTAAAAATATATATAATTTTTATTGATTTCCGAGAGGAAGGGAGAGGGAGAGATAGAAACATCAATGATGAGAGAGAATCATTGATCAGCTGCTCCCTGCACTCAATCTAGTGAGGATCGAGCCTGCAACCTAGCATGTGCCCTTGACCAGGATGGAAACCGGGACCCTTCAGTCTGCAAGTCGACACTCTATCCACTGAGCCAAACCAGGTAGGGCCCACTTGATCACATTTTTGCAAAGTAGTTAAAAGAATAGACCAGAGAATGAGACTCCCTGGTTTTAAATCTTGACCCTTCCACTTACAGACCTTGTGAACTTGGAAAAATGACTTGATGTTTACATCTCATTTCTCTCTGTACACATGGAAATAGAAGCTCAGAACTGTTATAAGTATCCAATGAGTTAACATTTAAAATGTCTCACAAATTAAAATTTCTCATTAAACATTAGTTATTATTAATAAAATAATTATTATTTCACAAGCATCAAGCTTTTAACTACTTCTTACAGAGACTTGGATAAACAAAACCAACAGCAAAGTGTAAATCAAGCAAAAGTTGTGGAGCAAAGACTGTGGATAGCATCAGTTTTAGACAGTGGTGAACAAAATTTAACCTGACTTCAAGAAGTTCACAGTTTAACAGGATGAACAGTAACTAAATGAAATAAACTGGAGTATATTAAACTAATTGTAAGATAAAATAATAGGATAGCCTCACAGAAGGTTCATTGTGTTTTGATGAATAGAAGAAATTTAGTTTTACCAATCCTTATCTTTATTGATAGTGCTTTTTGTATACTGTCAAAAAATAAACAAAAGCTTCTGTGATAGCATGAAGAATTTTACTTATTTTAAAATTGAGATATAATGCACATACCATAAAATCTAGCATTTAAGTGTAAAATTTAGTGTTTTTTAGTATATTTATAAAGTTCTGGAAATACCAACACTATCTTATTTTAAAATGTTTTCATCACCCCAGGAAGAAAGCCCATAGCTATTAGCAGCCAACCCCTCTTCACACCTTTTCAGTCCTAGAAATAATTCATCTACTTTCTATCTCTATAGATTTGGCTATTCTGGAAACTTCCTATTTATGGAAGCATGTGATTTGTGGTCTTTTGTGCCTGGATTCTCTCACTGAGCATAATGTGTAAAAGTTCATCCATGTTGTAGCATGTGTCAGTACTTCATTCTTTTTTATAGGTGAACAATATTCTATTGTAGGGTTAGAACAAATTGTGGTTATTATCATCAAGTAATACATATCTGGTTGCTTCCACTTTAGGGCCATTATAAATAATAGTGCTATAAACATTTGTGTGGACATACATTTTTCCTTCTCTCAGGTATATTACCTAAGAGTAGAATTGCTGACTCATATGATAACTCTGTCTTTAAATATTTGAGGAATTATTGAACTTTTCCAAAACAGCTGCACCATTTTGCATTCCCACAAGCGATGTCTAAGGGTTCTGAATCCTCCAAATTATATAACATACTATAGACTGTATTAAACTGTAATGTGAAGAGATGCAGGTTTATGGTGTCAAATTAAAAGCCTGGGGGTGTGGGGAAGCAACGACAGCGCTATCATAAAAGTCATAGAAAATATGGTGGGTCATCAGTTTATATTGTTCATTATATTCCATAAATGAGTGAGGTCATGTGATATTTATCTAACTCTGACTGGCTTATTTCACTTAACATAATGCTCTCCAGTTCCATCAATAACTTAATCAATAAATTAAAATAAATAAAATGTGGTGGTTACTTTTTTGTATTTACAAAGGATGAAACAGGGAAGCTTTGAAAGATACTGGAAACTTCTAAGTCTTGATCTTGATGGCAGTTCCATAAATATTTACTTTGTGATCATTCACTGAGTGTTAATGTTATATTTTATTCAATTTTATGCATGTATATTATACTCTATGTTTTTTAAATGGGTGTTATTTTATTTGTTTTGCTTTGTTGTTATAAAACGAAAAAATACTTAATGGTTACAATATTTTTATTTCTTAAGAAAAATACTTCTTTCCTGAACCTTTCTGCTTTGCCTCAGAGGGGAAGATAAATGCTTGTTGGAGGCAGTTACTTATAATGTACATTTTTCTCAGCTATTTCTGAACTCAGTTACACATGAGTCTCATGAAAATTTAAATTGCTTGGTTACTCTCAAATTTAAAATGTTTGGTATAAATTTAGAATAAGCATCTCTCAATAACTATTATAGAGGCTCTCTTCTGTGTATTGTATGTGGGCCATTAGAATATTATTTGGGAGAAAAATGTGTAATAATGGAAAGAGTGGATAGAAGCCATGTGGCAAAGCTTCTGTTCCAATGATAGAATTGAATTACTTTAGTCCTGAACGTGTCCCAAGGATAAGTGGCTGCATTATCAATAAAAGTGGAGTCAGTTGAAAATTATTTGCATTAAAACTCACTATGTATTACCTTTTCAACTCTATATGCAAAGATATGCAATGGGTTGGATTTGACTATTTTGAAAGGAATTATTTATCTTTTAGGTTTAAGACCAAAGCAGAGATTGTACAGCAAATGCATATTATAAAAGTCTATTTTATAAATAAAATTTAACTCACCTAGATTCTTTCATGATTTTGGAAAAAAAAAAATACCCCAAGAACTATAGTCAACTATTTCAATAACATGCAAAAATTGGTCCCATTGTCAAAAACCTTGAGATATGAAGTAATCAGAGACTGATATAATTTAATATTCTATGTATAGGATTAGAAATCAATGACAAGAACAAGGGTTTTATCCTTGCTCTTTTTCTATGGTAAAATTACTTATCTGTAATTTAGGCCATAGATTTCTTCTTCATAAAACCAATGAGTAGAACTTCTGACAGTGGTTTTCAAACTATATGTATTCTAATAACATTTATGATTCTCAGAAATGAATCAAAGATATCTATAGGAACAACAGGAGAGTTGGTCAAGAATCTCATAGTTAATTGAGAAGAGCAGCCTCATATTTTTAAGGTTATATATATCAGGCATTATATAAACTGTCAATAGAATAAAGAGGGGTCCTGCTGCTAAATTTTTTTAAAAAGAATATCAATTATATGATAAATATGATTTGATTTGATATGATTTTAAAGTGCAATAGATAGTTCTTGGTATCTCACATAATGCCTTTCATTTTTAAGTACCTATTAAATGCCTGTTGAATTTATGAAATAATAAGTTAGCTCACAATTAT
This sequence comes from Ia io, assembly GCA_025583905.1. Classification (NCBI taxonomy): domain Eukaryota; kingdom Metazoa; phylum Chordata; class Mammalia; order Chiroptera; family Vespertilionidae; genus Ia; species Ia io. The sequence goes on along the minus strand of JAJQQW010000002.1, from coordinate 89,705,988 downwards.
ACAGAGGGGTTCTAATTCCCATATATGAAAATACATTGAAGACCACAAAATGTAATAAGGTGTTTGCTCTCTCAAGTCTAATAGGTTTGAAAGCCAAAAGATGCATGAACACAAAAAGTTCCCTCCTTATTTATATGTGAGAAAAACCAAGTTCACAAGAGATTATATTATTACACTCTGGGTTTCTATTGCCAAACACAATGTTCTAAGCATTACAATAAACTACTACTGATTAATCATTCAATTTTGAATTCCTTTAACTTAGTCACCTATGAAATGAAGGGATTGGACTAGGTAAACTCTTAAGTCTTTTCAGCTTAAAATCTAACTCTAAATCTTGATAAGAAACCTAATCAATTTTGCCAAATGCTTTACATGAAAAGAAAGAAAACTAATCAATTTCCAACAGATCCACCAAAAACAATTTTTGAACAAACTATATCCCTTCTTAATATATTAAAGAACAATACCTTAAGGAGCTTATGAACTGATAAGGGAAAGTTCAATAGTAGCCCTTCCATTTTCCTTAGAGGCAGATTTATTTTTAAATTACATTTATTCAAACAAAGAATAGGAGGGCTAATATATAAATGGCATCTAAAATTCATCATTTCAGGGCCTATTATTGACCTGTGCCTCTCAAATAAAGTAGGAGTGCTTATAGATTCAATGTACATTAACTTAGAGCCCCTCCTTCTGAAATAAATGCCTTAAATTAAAAAAATCAAAATGTTTATTGAGAGTTTTGTAGGTTCTAAACTGAATTAAAAAGAAATATGACAAATGAAAAAGTTCATAATACTGGTCTTAACACCACCAATTGAGATTTGCAAAATCTTGAATAGATTAAGTTCAACTTAAATTCTAATTAAAATTTAAAACATTGGAGCCAAAACACAATGAAGATGAAATCAAAATAATTTTAGTACCCAGCCTCTAGATTAAGTAGAATACAGAAAAATATTCAGGAAATGTCAAATTGATTTGTGGTATCTCTGAGAAATATATCATTCATGGCAACATGAAAAAGAATCTGCATCCTCCTTAATGGTTTACTAGTAGTTTGATTACTTCTAACACATATACCATATTCTTAGGTCCTTAAATTTCAGAGATTGCAATAATCATAGCAGCATTCCCACAAAAGCATCAGTGTAACTGCCCTTGCACATGCATGATGTATTGGGTGATCATCTTTTCACGGACTTCCCACAAGTCATTGAAGAGATACTCTGAGGGGTGTTGACAGACATATCAAGCTTTAAATAATTTTTTTCTATATCATCTCCTTGAACTTACCAGTTTTAAAGTTACCAATGACAGCATTAAGTTTTTGCAAGTGCCAATTAAAATAAAATGTAGTAAATAAATAAAATGTTTATGGGTCAGTTACTTTACAAAATGGTCCTAGGTAGAGTGTTGATTCCTGCCCCTCAAGGAGCTCCTTGGCAGCAAGACAATCCTCCATCTATACCACATATGATTCACCCTCATCTCATGCACCTCTGTGGGGAAAGATGGAACATTACTTCCTCTGTTGCAATAAGTGAATAAAGGCTTGTTATTTCAATTTAGCTTGTTATCCTAATTGAGCATCTCAATATCTGATTGTTCAACAGACCTACAATGACCAAAAGCACTTTGAAAAATGAAAAATACTTAGAAGACTAACAACTGATTTCAGATTATTACAAAGCAACAGGAATTAAGGTAGTTTGATATTGATGTCAAGATAGATAAATGGATTGGTGGAAAAAATAGAATACAGATATAAAATCTATTTTTTATAAATGTACAAAGACAATTCAGTGATAAAAAAGTTATTTTTTGTCAAACAATGGTGGAACAATTGAATATTAATATGGAAAAAATGAACTTTGATTCATTCCTCATACTGTATTCAAAAATTACTCAAAATCGAACTTAGATATAAATTCAAAACTTATAACTTTCATGAAGAAAATATAGGAGAAAAATATTGTGATTCTAGGGTAGGCCAATGATTCTCCAACAGGGGTAATTTTTTTCCTGGGGGAACCTTTGGAAATATCTAGAGACATTTTTGGTTGCCACATAAGGGAGGCAGTGTTAACTGGTTTTAAGTGGATTGAGGACAAGGATCCCACAAAATATCCTACAAATAATTATATGGCTCAAAAGTCAACAGTACTACTGTCTAGAAACCCTGGGTTAAGTAAACTTTTCTTCAACACTAGAGGCCCGGTGCACGAATTTGTGCATGGGTGGGGTTGCTAGGGGTAGCTTGTGGGGATTGGGCCCCAGCTAGCGCCCCCAGGCTCGCAGCCTCAGCTCATGCTCACAGCCTCGCAGCCCCACAAGCCCCACCTGGCACCCAACCATGGCCTTGTGCTGCCCACTCACCTGCTCCACCATCACGCTTGTGAGGTGATCAATTGGGGCTGGGCCCCCCACCCAGCTCCCTCAGTGCCTGGGAGCTGGGCAGTGACCCCACTCCCACCACCGCCACTGGTCACCATCTGTGGGGCAATCGGTTGGGTGATCAGGCCCCCACTGGCACCCACCTTGGCCTGGCATCGCCCACTCACCTGCTCCACCATCCCGCCATGGTCCTGCTCTTGTCAGGGCCCACTGGAGTCGGCAGCCCCTCCACTGCCACCTGCTGCCAGCACCTCATTGCTGATGCCCACCATGTTCTGCACTGCCCCCTGGTGGTCACATATGTCATAGTGAGCAGTCAAACTCCCGAGGGGACAATTTTCATATTAGGCTTTTATCATATAAGATAACACCAAAAGCACCATCCATAAGAGAAAAAAATGATATATTAAACGATCAAAATTAAGTTACACTCTAAAAGGTACCATAAAGAGAATGCAAATACTGACCAAGAATGGGAGAAACTCTTTCCAAAGCAAATCCGATAAAGGATTTGTGTTCAGATTATAGAAATGTCAAATTTAATAATGAATACAGACAACCCAATAAAAATGAATGAAATATATCGACAGGCATGCCAAAAACACATAAGCACTTTAAAATGTTCAATAGTATTAGTCTTTAGGGATCCTATATAATAAAGAGCTAATATGCAAATGGTCATCACGCCTTCATGCTGTAACAGCTCAGATACTCAACACCAGGGAGAGAGGAGTGGGGACCAGCCAGGCACGAATAAGCTAGCAAGAGAGGAATGGGGACCAGCCAGACTGTGGCCCAGGAGAGGGACAAGTTGCCTGCCCCGCGGTCCCAGGCACCAGCAACTGTGCCTGCGTCTGTGGCCCAGGAGAGGGACAAGCTGCACACCAATGGTTCCCATGGTCCCAGGCACCAGAGGCTGTGCCTGTGGCCTAGGAGAGGAACAAGCCGCCTGCCCTGTGGTCCTGGGTGCCAGCACCTGTGTCTGTGGCCCCAGCAAAGCCGCCCACCCACAGTTCCCTGTGGCTGTGGCTGGCCTGCGTGAAGCCAACCCAGGTCCAGGGTGCCTGCAACTGGCCAGAGGAGGGAATCCTGGGTCCTGGGTGCAGAGCAAGGCAGAGGGAGTTAGGGGTGATCAGGCCAGCAGGGGAGCAGTTAGGGGTGATCAGGCAGATAGGCAGAGGTGTTAGGGGTGATCAGGCAGGCAGGCAGGCGAGTGGTTAGGAGCCAGCAGTCCTGGATTGCAAGAGGCAGTCAGACATCCCCCAAGGGGTCCCTGATTGGAGAGGGTGCAGGCTGGGATAAGGGACTCCCCGCCCCATGCACAAATTTCATGCACCGGGCCTCTAGTATAAAAATAAAAACCATAATGAAGTACAACTTCACATCTATTTAAATGGTAAAATTTTAAAAGAATGACAATGCCAAATTTTGGCAAAGATGTGAAAGAATTAGACCACTCACACATTGCTTTGGCATCTGTAAAATGGAACAATCATTTTGAAAAAACTATTTGACAAATTCTTAAAATATTACAAATATACCTACCATGGGATTCAGCCATTCCAACTTCTATGTACTAAGAGAAATTAAAGCATATATTCACACAAGGACATATAAGGGTGATTATAGGAGCTTTATTTGTAAAATGTCAAACTGGAAACAACCTAAATATCTATTGTCTGGTGAATGGATAAATAAACTCCATATCCATACAATGGAATATTTCTCAGTGATTAAATTAAAATAAATATGCACTAGGACATGGATGAATCATGAAATAATTAGGCTGAATGAAGACAGCAGATTAAAATTTATGTATACCACTGGTTCTATTTATATGGAAAAGCAAAGTTATTTGTAGTGGCATAAAGTCAATCACTAACCAGGGCCTGGTGGTAATCTGGGGATGTTGGAAAGGCATGAGAAAACGCCTCTGAATGATGACATGTCATTTTGCAATTGTGATGATGATTTCACAAGTGTATACCTATGTCAACACTTCAAAGTTTTCTCTTTAAATATATGCAGTTCATCATATGTCTATTTTACTTTGATAAACTGAGAAAAATGCAAATTAATTAAAATGGTATACTGATCTAGAGACATTAAGAACTGATAAAAACAGTAGCATGTACTTCTATATAGCCATTAAGAGCATTATATTCTAACTAGAGGCCCGGTGCATGAAATTTGTGCATGGGGGGAGGGGAGGGGAAGTTGTTCCTCAGCCTGGCCTGCACCCTCTCCAATCCAGGATCCCTCGAGGGATATCTGACTGCCAGTTTAGGCCCGATCCAGCAGGGACCTCCCTGGACATCCCAGACCGCTGGCTTCTAACCATTCACCTGCCTGCCTGCCTGACTACCCCTAACCACTCTGCCTGCCTGCCTGATCACCCCTAACCACTCTGCCTGCCAGCCTGATCACCCCTAACTGCTCTCCCCTGCTGGCTGATCACCCCCTAACTGCTTTCCCCTGCTGGCCTGATTGCCACCTAACTGCTCTCCCCTGCTGACCTGGTCGTTCCCTAACTACTCTCCCCTGCTCACCTGATTGCCCCCTAACTGCTCTCCCTTTCCAGCCTGATGGCACCTAATCACCTCTGCCTTGCCCCTCCACTGTGGCTTTGTCCAGAAGACATCTGGTCTAATTAGCATATTGCCCTTTTATTAGTGTAGATTAGAAACACAAACTCTTTTTGTTAAAGTTCATGAATTAAATCCATTTAAAAACAGATTTTTATATTTTATTTAAGAATTCAAGGAGTATTATAGCACTTTAGAATGATTTTAATTAAATGACAGTTGATTTAAAATTATATATGATGAATAAGCCTCAATTAACTGGGGGGGGGGGAATCACATATATGGAAAAGCTGAAACCTTGAATATAATGGGTAGTTAAGTCCATTTTCCACAAGGCATGGGATTCCACACCTAGAACAATTTAACATGAGGTGAGAACAAATAGATTGTAATTGCTGTTCAGCTTCATGCCTGCAACATAATAGAGAAGGCATAGTTAAAAATTGTATAATAGATAGAAAAAAATGTGCTTTTAATTGGAAGTGATATCCAACCATTGTGAGCAGCCCTATCAACACCATCTGCTCCTCAAAAGAAAGTTGCTGATACTGAATCTCTGAGTAGAGTTGGTTCTCTCCCCTGACAGCAGAAGGTAAGAGGCAGTAAAAGTGTTCAGGAGCTCATGCTTGTTTACAAGGCTGATGGTTTTTCTGTTGACAGTATGGGTTTGTGAACTCATTGGAGCTGATTAGGAGAGGAATTGCTTGAGACTGGAACCAGACTGGGAACAAAGCAAAACAAAAGGCTGATCGTCCCTCTCCTCTCCTCCCCAAATTCCTGCACAGAGCACTTCCAAACAGATGTCTCACCCAAGATCTAAAGTGGCAGCTGCAAGAGATATATATAGAGTTCATCCCTGCACAATACACATGAGACATTTAAGTAAATAATACTATGGTATTTCCCCTCTTTATTCTTTTTGCTGTGTTTAAGCTGGAAGAAATTAAAGTGGTCTCCAGTTAAAGCAATGCAACATTTAAAAATTCTCACATACAATTATGCAACAATGAATTGCTGAAATTAATAGTTACTATGAAAATTACACAAACATTGTGAAATATGATGGGGAAGACATCAGTTATCCAAACTTGACCTAAAGAGATATTGGCATTGAAAAAAATATTCAATTTCACTGAACTCTAGTTTCTTTTTTTCTTTTTTTTTCCAATTTTTTTTATTAAGGTATTATATGTGTACATATCTTACCATTGCACCCTACACCCCACTCCCATATATGCCCTCACTCCCCAGAGTTTTGCGTCCATTGGTTATGCTTATATGCATGCATACAAGTCCTTTGGTTGATCTCTTATCTTCCCCACCTCTCCCTAAACTTCCTGCTGTAATTTGACAGAGTGTTTAATGCTTTACTGCCTCTGTATCTATCTTTTTGTTCAACAGTTTATAATGTTCTTTATTATCCATAAATGAGTGAGATCATGTGGTATTTTTCTTTCATTGACTGGCTTATTTCACTTAATATAATGTTCTCCAATTCCATCCAGGTTGCTGCAAATGGTAAGAATTCCTTCTTTTTTATGGCAGCATAATATTCCATTGTGTAGATGTACCATAGTTTTCTGATCCAGTCATCTGCTGATGGGCACCTAGGCTGTTTCCAAATCTTAGCTATTATAAATTGTGCTGCTATGAACATAAGGGTGCATATATCCTTTCTTTTAGGTGTTCCCAGTTTCTTAGGATATATTCCTAGGAATGGGATTACTGGGTCAAATGGGAGTTCCATCTTCAGTTTTTTGAGGAAACTCCATACTGTTCTCCACAGTGGCTGCACCAGTCTGTATTCCCACCAGCAGTGCACGAGGGTTCCTTTTTCTCCGCATCCTCACCAAAACTTGTCGTTTGTTGATTTGTTGATGATAGCCATTCTGACAGGTGTGAGATGGTACTGCATTGTTGTTTTGATTTGCATCTCTCAGATAATTAGTGACGTTGAGCATGTTTTCATGTGTCTCTTGGCCTTCCGTCTGTCTTATTTTGAAAAGATTCTATTTAGGTCCATTGCCCATTTTTTTATTGGTTCACTTTTCTTCCTTTTACTAAGTTGTATAAGCTGCCTGTAGATGTTGGAGATTAAACCTTTATCAGTGATACCATTTGCAAATATGTTCTCCCATACAGTGGGCTTTCTTGTTGTTTTGTTGATAGTTTCCTTTGCTGTAAAAAAGCTTTTCATTTTGATGTAGTCCCATTTGTTTATTTTCTCTTTAGCTTCCGTTGCCCTAGGGGCAGTATCGGTGAAGAATTTCTTTTGGCATATGTCTGAGATTTTGCTGCCTGTGGATTCCTCTAGTATTTTTATGGTTTCCCATCTTATGTTTAAGTCCTGTATCCATTTTGAGTTTATTTTTGTGTATGGTGTAAGTTGGTGATCTAGCTTCATTTTTTTGCATGTATCTGTCCAATTTTCCCAACACCATTTATTGAAGAGACTGTCTTGATTCCATTGTATGTTCATGCCTCCTTTGTCAAATATTAATTGAGCATAGTGGTTTGGGTCAATATCTGGATTCTCTATTCTATTCCATTAATCTATATGTCTGTTCTTGTGCCAGTACCAGGCTGTTTTGAGAATAGTGGCTTTGTAATACAGCTTGAAATCTGGTATTGAGATCCCTCCTACTTTATTCTTCTTTCTCAGGATTGCTGTGGCTATTCGGGGTCTTTTTTATTTCCAGATGAATTTTTGGAGAGTTCTTTCAAGGTCTGTGAAATATGCCATTGGTATTTTAATGGGGAGTGCATTGAATCTATAGATTGCTTTGGGTAGTATGGACATTTTAATGATGTTGATTCTACCATGAACATGGTATGACATTTTAATGATGTTGATTCTACCATGAACATGGTATGGACATTTTAATGATGTTGATTCTAATCCATGAACATGGTATGACATTTTAATGATGTTGATTCTACCATGAACATGGTATGGACATTTTAATGATGTTGATTCTAATCCATGAACATGGTATGTTCTTCCATCTGTTTACGTCTTCCTCTATCTCTTTTTTCAGTGTCCTGTAGTTTACCGCGTATAGGTCTTTTACCTCCTTAGTTAAATTTATTCCTAGGTATCTTAATTTTTTTGGTGTGATGGTAAATGGGATTGCCTTTTTAGTCTCTCTGTCTGTAAGTTCACTATTGGTGTATAGAAAGGCCATAGATTTCTTGGTGTTAATTTTGTATCCTGCTACATTGCGGAATTCATTTATTAAGTCTATTAGTTTTTTGAAGGAGTCTTTCGGATTTTTTATGTACAATATCATGTCGTCTGCAAATAAGGACAGCTTTACTTCTTTTTTTCCAATTTGGATGCCTTTTATTTCTTCTTCTTGTCTAATTGCAATGGCTAATACTTCCAGTACTATGTCAAAAAGGAGTGGTGAGAGTGGGCATCCCTGTCTTGTTCCTGTTCTTAGGGGAAATGGTTTTAGTTTTTGCCCATTGAGTATGATGTTTGCTGTGGGTTTGTCATATATGGCTTTTATTATGTTGAGGTATGATCCTTCTATTCCCACCTTGTTGAGAGTTATTATCAAGAAAGGTGTTGGATTTTGTCAAATGCTTTTTCTGTGTCAATTGATATGACTATGTGATTTTTATCTCTCAGTTTGTTTATGTGATGTATCACGTTTATTGATTTGCAGATATTGTACCATCCTTGCATTCCTGGGATAAATCCTACTTGGTCATGGTGTATGATCTTTCTGATGTACTGCTAGAGACTATTTGCTAGAATTTTGTTGAAGATTTTGGCATCTATGTTCATGAGGGATATTGGTCTGTAATTCTCTTTCATTGTGTTGTCTTTATCTGGTTTTGATATTAGGGTGATGCTGGCTTCATAGAAGGAGCTTGGAAGTGTTCCTTCCTCTTGAATTTTTTGGAATAGTCTGAGGATAGGTTTTAGTTCTTCCTTGAATGTTTGGTAAAACTCTCCTGTGAAGCCGTCAGGCCCCAGACTTTTGTTTGCTGGAAGCTTTTTTATGACTGCTTCAATTTCGTCCATAGTTACTGGCCTATTGAGCTATTTAGATTCTGCCTGATTGATTTTTGGAAGGTTATATTTTTCTAGGAATATGTCCATTTCCTCCAGGTTGTCCAGTTTGTTGGAATAGTGTTCATAGTATTTTGTAACAATCCTTTGTATCTTAGCGGGGTCTGTTGTTATTTCACCTCTTTCATTTCTGATTTTGTTTATTTGAGTCCTCTCTCTTTGCTTCTTGGTGAGCCTGGCTAGAGGTTCATCAATCTTGTTTATCCTTTCAAAGAACCACCTCTTGGTTTTGTTGATCTTTTGTATTGTTTCTTTGGTCTCTATGTCGTTTATCTCCGCTCTGATATTTGTTATTTCCTTCCTTCTGGTTACACTGGGCTTTTCTTGCTGCTCTTTTTCTAACTCTTTGTGTTGTAAGGTTAGGTAATTTATTACCATTGTTTCTTGTTTTTTGAAATAGGCTTGTAGAGCTATGAACTTCCCTCTCACGACTGCTTTCGCTGTGTCCCATAGATTTTGGATAGTTGTGTTTTCATTGTCATTTGTTGCCATGATTTTTTTATTTCTTCCTTGATCTCTCTGGTGACCCAGTCCTTGTTTAATAGCATGCTGTTTAGTCTCCATGTGTTTGATTTCTTTGGATTGTATTTATTGTAGTTGATTTCCAGTTTTATGCCACTGTGATCTGAGAAGATGCTTGATATAATTTCTATCCCCTTGAATTTGAAGAGACTTTGCCTGTGACCCAGCATATGGTCTGTCTTTGAAAATGACCCATGTGCACTTGAGAAGAATGTATATTCTGTGGCTTTGGGGTGAAATGTTCTGAAAATGTCAATTAATTCCATCTGGTCTAGTGAGTCATTTAGGATTGCTGTTTCTTTGCTGATTTTTTTGTTTAGAGGATTTGTCCAATGGTGATAGTGGGGTATTAAAGTCTCCTACTATGATTGTATTGCTATTAATCTCTCCTTTGATATCCTCCAGGAGTTTTTTTATGTATTTGGGTGCTCCTATATTGGGTGCATATATGTTTACTAGAATTATTTCTTCTTGTTGGATTTCTCCCTTTAGTATAATGAAGTGGTCTTCTTTATCTCTTGTTATGGCATTTACTTTGAAGTCTATTTTGTCAGATATAAGTATTGCTACCCCAGCTTTTTTTTCATTTCCATTTGCCTGAAAGATATTTTTCCATCCCTTCACTTTCAGTCTGTGTGAGTCTCGTGTTCTGAGGTGGGTCTCTCGTAGACAGCATATATATGGGTCATGTTTTTTTATCCATTCAGCCACTCGATGTCTTTTGATTGGAGCATTTAGTCCATTTACATTTAAATTTATTACTGAAAGGTTTTTGTTTGTAGTCATATCTATTTTTATGTCTGTATTCCTTCTTACCTGTTTATTTCTTCTTTTTACAGTATTCCCTTTAGCACTTCTTGCATTGCTGGTTTGGTGGTGATAAACTCCCTGAGCCTTTTTTTGTCTTTGAAGCACCTGATTTCCCCTTCAATTTTGATTGATAGCCTTGCTGGATATAATATTCTTGGATTCAGTCCTTTGCCTTGTAACACTTTGTATACCTCCTTCCATTCTCTTCTAGCTTGTTGTGTTTCTGTTGAGTAATCATTTGACAATCTGATGGGTGTTCCTTTGTAGGTAACTCTCTGTCTCTCTCTTGCTGCCTTTAAGATTCTCTCTTTATCATTTATATTTGCCATTGAAATTATGACATGTCTTGGTGTGGGTCTTTTGGGGTTGATCCTGCTTGGGACTCTGTGTACTTGTGTAACTTTTATCTTTCCCATATCCAGGAAGTTTTCTGTCATTATTTCTTCAAATAGATTTTCTAATCCCTGCTGCTCTTCTTGTCCTTCTGGCAGCCCTATTATATGCATGTTACTTCGTTTCATGTTGTCCTGAAGCTCCCTTAGGCTTTCCTCCTGCTTTTTAATTTTTTTCTCCAATTGTTGTTCAGATTGAGCTTGTTTCTGTACCTGATCTTCTAACTCACTAATTCAGTCCTCTGCTTCTTCTAGTCTACTGTTGAAACTTTCCATGGTGTTTTTGATTGTAGCTATATCACTTTTCCTTTCTTCCTGATTCTTGCATAAGTTTTTGATTTTCTCATCCATCTGATGTATAAATTCCACGACCATTACTCTGAACTCTTTTTTGGTCATGTTGCAAGCTTCAGTTTCACTAATTTCCTTTCTTGGTGACTCCTCATTTTCCTTCTTCTGTGAATTGTTTTGTCTCCCCATTCTGACTATCACCAGGAAGCTCAAGCTTCAGTTTGCGTGGACCTGGGCCGTGTGCTGTGGTGACTTCACTCCACCTGAGTTTCACTGAAGTGCTCTGACACTAGGACGTGTGGCCGCCGTTGGTTGGTGGGAACCAGGCTTGCCCAGGGTCAGTGTCCCCAATGTTCTGTGTGGTCTCGTGTGCACACTTAGAATCAGGGGCCCTGTCTGTACCACACTGTTGGTATGTGCCAAAAATGAGATCCTTAGCATATGCCAGGAGTCAAAGTTTCCCTGAGTCTGCACCAAGAATCGAGTGTCAGAGTCTCTGTTGCCTCATGCGGTTTCTCGTTGAGAATCAGGGTCCCTGTGTGTGCATGCACCAACAATTGGAGTCACTGGCTCTTAGTGTGAATGCGCTGTGAGTCAGGGATCCCAGGCAGCTGTGTCCAGTGAGCCAAATTCCCTGAAGTGGAGCTGCATCCTTGAGTGTGCTCTCTCTACTGAGCCAAACCAGCTAGGGCTTCGCACACTCTCAAATTCCTGAAGGGGAGCTGCCTCCGTGCACTCTCCCAGATTCCCCGAAGGGGGGCAGAGTCCATTCTGCCCGCCAAATTCCCCAAAGGGGAGCCCCTCTGTGCGCACTCTAAGATTCCCCGAAGGGGAACTGTGTCCCACAAGCCAAATTTCCCCAAATTCCCCAAAGGGGAACCCTCTGTGTGTGCTGTCAGATTTCCCCAAAGGGGAGCTGGGTCTGTCCTGTGCACCAAATTCCCTAAAGGGGAGCATGTCCGTGCACGGGTGCCCTGCAGCTTGGGCAAGGGGCGGGTCTATCAGTTACTATGGCGCTATCCGCAAGCCTGTAGGGAGGGGGATAGGCTCTTTGACTCAGGGACATCTGCTGCTGGGAAGTCTGGATTCTTGTTGTCTGTTCATCTGAAGCTGATAGCAGTTCTCTGTCCCCAGTGGCTACAGGGTCCTGGTTTGTGTCTGAAGCCAGGATCCTAGTCTCAGGCAGCTCTGTTTCTCTAGATGGCATGGTCTCCACATCCACACCAGCCGCTGAGAAGTGTCCGTTTTGTGCGTGCTCCGCCGTCTAGGACTGCCCGGTTAGGCAGCCCCTTGGAAGACCTTCAGAATCTAACTGACCCTAGCTCATACACACACACACACCACAGAAGTCTACATTCTCCTCTATGGGTTCCTCACTCACACTCTCTCTCTCCCTACCTTCCTGCTGGTCACCATCTTTTTCTTTCTGAACTCTAGTTTCTATACTTCATTTTATACTTAATGTCAGAATAGATGTGAGGACCAAGAGGCATAAAAAGGAAAACAGTTATTTGCTCCTGTGTTAGGAAGGAGTCAGTGTATAATTGTACTGTGCAGAAACAGCTTCAGCACAAATTCCTAATTGCTTCTTTTTGTTCTGCACACCTTGGAATGGAGTCTTTAAATTAAACTAGAACTTAGCCTGTCTAAAATAAAACAAGAATAAAACAGGCTTGCCAAATGTTAACTATGTAAGAGCAATAGAAGAACTTGTATTTTAATGTTGTAATTCAAGTATAATTGGCATACAATGTCCCATTTGTTTCTGTGTATACCATAGTGATTTAATATTTATATATTACAAAATAATCCCTACAAAAAGTCTAGTTACCTACTGTCACCACACAAAGTCATTACAATATTATTGACTCTATTTCCTATGCTGACATTTTTAAGAAGTATAAACTAAACTTCCAGTTATACAATAAAAAAGTCATGGGGATATAATATGTGATGTAATGCAATATAGAAGACTTTTTAGATGTGATAGTCACCTCTGAGTTCACAATGACTTCACAAACCAGTCTCTCCAGGAAAAGTTTACAGTTATGATCCTGGTTTGCAAGTTGATACCAACTTGTTTTTCTGTGGTAGTCTGATTCTTATAGAGAGTTCAAATAATTTATTTTCTTATAAACAGGTATATTGTTTAAATTTATTTATTTTGATAATGAGTTGAAGATAAAATCTTTTCATGAAAACTAAATAGAAAATACCAATATTCTATAGAAAGTAAATTGCCATCCTAAATAACTCATTAGTTTATGTCTCCAGTTTTCAGGGTTACATATAATATAGAATATTTTATTTTATAAACACACAAATATAATGTATATATATTTCAAAATTAGCTAAGTATCTTCATATTTTATGTAATTTTTCACAATTTATTTGTCCATTAAAATATTTATGAATGGCACATGTCTCCTGAATTTGCCGCTTTGTACTTTGAAGTATTGAACAAATTATTTTTTCCTTCAATTCTTTTTTCATCTAAAAAATAAGAATGTCCTACCTCAGAGAAAAGTATTCTCTGAAGATTAAGTGAGTTAATAGTGGCCAAAAACGTAGATTATTGCCAGGAATAAAATAAATTTTTAAGATTTTTAGCTCAATAGTTTCATATAATTCAAGATTTATAAAAAGTATGAGAAAACCATGGTGAAATAAGACTAATGTTGCCCATTGTTTCTCAGGAGTTAGAATTAAACATGTAAACCAATAGTAGCTACACATTATTATAGAAACTAGAGGCCCGGTGCACAAAATTTGTGCACTGGGGAGGGTGTCCATTAGCCCAGCTTGCACCCTCTCTAATATGGGACCCCTCGGGGGATGTCCAACTGCAGGTTTATGCCCAATCCCTGTGGAATCTCTCACAATCTGGGATCGCTGGCTCCTAACCGCTCACCTACCTGCCTGATTGCCCCCTAACTGATCCCTTGCTGGCCTGATTGCCCCCTAACTGCTCCTCTGCAGGCCTGATTGCCCCCAAATACCCTCCCCTGCTGGCCTGATCACCCCCAAGGCTTTTATTAGTATAGATATGACCCTGCACAGAAAATTTTACTAACCCTGCTTTACAATAAGGGCTTGACAATTGAATCATTAGGACCAGACACCAAGATTTCCTTTCTTTGAATAGTGGAGGGAATAATTATCTTGTCTTTAAGTTGCCCAGAAATTAAAATGAGATAATGACTTAGAAAAGTATAAAAGCACCATATAAAGACAACTGTCTTTTTAATGAAGTGGTAAAATGAAAAACACTATTTTTATTCTCCCCTTCCTTCCTTTATAGCTTTTATTTAAAATTTGAAATTTATAAAAACTTCACTCCAATTTTCATTTCTTTACATTCAACATTATTTTGTATTGGTTTCAGGTTGTTTTTTTTTTGTTTTTTTAATATATTTTATTGATTTTTTACAGAGAGGAAGGGAGAGGGATAGAAAGCTAGAAACATCGATGAGAGAGAAAATAGACCAGCTGCCTCCTGCATGCCCCCTACCGGGGATGTGCCCACAACCAATGTACATGCCCTTGACCAGAATCAAACCTGGGACCTTTCAGTCCGCAGACCGATGCTCTATCCACAGAGCCAAACCGGTTTTGGCGGTTTCAGGTTTTATATTAGTTACAGAATAGTGGTTAGACAATCATATACTTTACAAAGTGTTCCCTGATATTTCTAGTACCCACCTGGCATCATACCATCATTACAACACTATTGACTATATTCCCTATTTAAGTGACAACGGGTTTACAGGTTCCTTTCAGTCTTTCTTTTGTGTTGCTCATCCTTCCTTTTCTTTCTCACTTCTTCCCTCATTTTCTTTATATAGTATCTCAATTGGCCATCAAATCTCAGTGAAGGCACTGGGGCATGCTTCATCCATTTTATAGACCAGGAAACCGAGGCCAATTCCAGTTGGCTGTGGAACTTGACTCAGCACACAGGAAGCCCTCAGAGCCATGCAAACAGAACAAACCTTCCAGTCAGGCTTCCGAGCCTCTTTCTCGAGCACCTCTTCATTGAGGTTGCTCCACATTCTTTCCTCTCCCCATCCCCTGCCCTCCATTCTTTACTGCCCCCGCTTCTCTGGAGCAGGTGGAAGCCTTTGCACTCACTGCCTAGGCGTGCTCTGCCATGGGGCAGGGCACCGCAGGCTTGCTTTTGGGTCAAGGCAGGAGCAGGAGTCACTGCCTCTGAAGTGTGAAGGCCCCCTGAGTGAGGCCCGTTAACACTGGGAGCTTCTCTGAATCACATCTGTCAGTCCAGTACCCTGCAAGCAGCACCCCTCCACTGAGGTGGTACCACTCCTCAACCCCCGCCTCAGGGATGAGGGTCCTTGCCCCTCTGCCAGGAGTCCTTCCATGCCCCTTGATCCCTGGCTGGGCCCACCCACATCTTGGGGGCACTGCAGAACCTCTGTCTCTCTGCAGATGAGGCAGATCCCTGCCCTAGGTCTCTGCGAAGCTATGAATCTGTGGCCAGAGGCCTGGTCTGGGTCTCAGCAACCCCATGCATGCAATGTTCCCAGGAACCCTGGGAGCAGCTGGGCGGGTCCCGCCTCACCTCCCCGGGTTGCCAATCTCCCCAGGGACCCTCGGGAGTGGCTGGGCGGTCTGGCCATGTCCCCCGGGTTGTTGATCTCCCCAGGAACCCCCGGGAGCAGCTGGGCTGGCCTGGCCATGGCCCCCAAGGTTGCCGATCTCCCCAGGGACCCCCGGGAGCCGCTGGGTGGCCAGCCTCAACTCTCCAGGGTGGTGATCTTCCCAGAGACCCCCGGAACTAAGAGGACTGGGCGCCGCCATCTTGATCTTCTCAATGGCCGGATAGACCACCCCTAGTCCCGCCCCCCAGCTTCCCGCCGGCCCAATCGTGGGCGTAGCGGAGTGATGGTTATTTGCATATTACCCTTTTATTAGGTAGGATTTAGTTAATATAAAATATTATTTTAATACAGAGTATTGAAAACCTGTCAATAATCAGCATCTTGCCGAAACCGGTTTGGCTCAGTGGATAGAGTGTCGGCCTGCGGACTGAAAGGTCCCAGGTTCGATTCCGGTCAAGGGCATGTACCTTGGTTGCGGGCACATCCCCAGTAGGGGTTGTGCAAGAGGCAACTGATCGATGTTTCTCTATCATCGATGTTTCTAACTCTCTATCCCTCGCTCTTCCTCTCTGTAAAAAAATCAATAAAATATATTTTAAAAAAAATAAATAAATAATCAGCATCTTATCATTTTATATATTTGTGCATGTGTAAGGAAGTGCCCAGATACAGATCATCTATACTAATAAAAGGCTAATATGCTAATTAGACCAGATAGGCCAGATGTCTTCTGGACATCCTTCTGGACAAAGCCATGGCAGCAGGGGCTGAGGCAGAGGCTGTTAGAGATGATCAGGCTGGCAGGGGAGCATGGTTAGGGGCATTAGGCAGGTAGGCAGAGTGATTAGGGGCGATCAGGCAGGCAGGCAAGTAAATAGTTAGGAGCCAATGGTCCCAGATTGCAAGGGGGATGTCCAACTGCCGGTTTAGGCCCAATCCCACAGTTGGACATCCCCTGAGGGGTCCCGGATTGGAGAGTGTGTAGGCTGGGCTGAGGATACCCCTCCACCCCCATGCACGAATTTTGTGTACTGGGCCTCTAGTAAGAAATAAAGCATCATGTGTATAGTGCAGGCAGAAAATGCTATAGTTTATAGGAAGGAACGTTTATGGACTACTTGTATAAGAAAGAAAAATTTTATCGAAAATGCAGAAATGAATACTCTTTAACCTAGTTTCTAAACATGGCCATTGCAGGTCTTTCTAGCTTTATGATTATAGGATTTTAAATCAATATCGTAAGGTGACCTCAGGGAATTCCAAAAAAATATGTCCAGTTAAAACTATGGTTCCTAAAACAAACAGTAAAAGTCAGTGATGACATGAGAAAGGACTGAAGAAAATCTCAAAGCATCAGAGAAGCACTTATGTAATATTATAGGCAACAAAAACATTACTTTTACAAATTCAGTATAATCTATTTTTTTCTCCATGAATGTTGGATGAAATTTATCCAAGGGCTAGGAGGGAGGAATTTGTAAGCTTGATTTAGATAAATAAATTATTAAATAAAATGGACATGTTAAACTCATATTTTGAGCCTATGCTAATTAAGTACATTTCCCAACATATCTTGTTTTTGCATATAACTAATGAAATTCTTATTTTCTTTTATTAGTTTGTCCTAAAAGGAGTAAAATCATTTTGCAAATTGTGCCTGGTTCTTTTTAAGCAATTTCCTGGCTAGTTGAAAACTACTGAACAAATGCTACTAAGAAAATTCTAGTTATATATATGGACTGAGTAATAGTTTTTAATTTACTTTTAAGTGTGTTCATATGTATTTAATTGTGAAATGGGCATGAGCCCTGGTGCTCAGCAGTGCTCTCGAAACACAAGCTAATGAGTCTTGGGAGCGCAATGTGAGAGATTACATTTTCAAGTGTTAGATCAAATAAACACATGTTCATTTCCTTCTTATCCGGAGGTGGCATTCAGATGGCTAACTACCGATACATAAGTTTTTTTCACAGACAAGACATTTGGCGTCTTACTCAACTTCTTACTTGAGAAGACTGTTGAGTTGGCAGCTATAGCCATTTTCCATTCTCAGAAATGAATAAAATTGCAAATTCTGGGGTGAGTTTTAAAAAGAACAAAACAAAACTTCTTTTTGTTCTTTCACCAGACACATATGGATCATTGGAAGAAAAAAGTGTTATCCTTCTGTCTCTAATTAAGCTTTCATGCATCCCTGGCCTCCATTATGTTAGAAAAACGGAGACCTTGTGTAAATGAGATTGCATATGTGAAAGTGCTTGGAAACTTCAAAGCATTATACAATTCTAAAGCATAAACACTCCTGTTAATATCATAAGATTTTTTCCCATTTTTTTCATGAAATCATTTCTAATTACCTTATTATGTAATATAACCTCCTTCTTTTAAGTCTCATTATTGTATTTTTGCTAGTCATTCCACAAAACAAAATATAAATTTAACACCACTAACAATGTGCTCAAACCATTCCATCCACATGGAAAGTGTTCCTCCTTCCTTTGCTTATATAAAATGTTCTCACTCCCTTATTTAAAAATACTTATTGATCACCTGTTATCTACCAGGCACTGTTCTGTGGCCTAGAATATCTAAATGAAAGGAACAAAAATATTTATCCTTGGGAAGCTTTGATTTTCCCCCCTCCATTTCTTCATGAGAATAGGAAGGGAGGCCAGTGGGTTGGAACCTGGTAGGCTGAGGGACAGTGGAATCAGAATTTGCAACAATAAGCAAGCTCTAGCACATGGGGAGCCTGGGTACCATAGGAAAGAATATGGATTTATTTTAGATGCAATGGAAATCTACTGGAAGTTATTAAACAGCAGGGAATAATGGTCTAGTTTATGTTTTTATAAGGATGTTTTTTTTTCTATAAGTACTACCCTTAAACTTGGGCAACTACCCTGAGCTCCATCATTTATAAAACTCTGTATATCACAAACACACAAACAATAAATTTATTAAAGGACATTTACCTGCCTCTATCACTGGGACATGATGGACAGCACCAGCACAGGACATCTTTGTAACTATAAATACTTATCCTTCAAACAATATTCAGACCCCAGGCAATACTTCTCCACATCTCATGACTATGCCCTTAAGGGGGACTATGCCCTGAAGGGGGACTTTGTTTTACTGTCAGAAAAGTTTGTGAGTTGTGCCCCCATCAAAATCAGAAAGAGACACCATTCCAGTGTGCAAGGAGGGTTTGGGCAGCAGGAATAGTTAGGTTAGAGGTTAGACAAATGCTCTTACTTGTTAAACCCATTTTCTCAGATAGCATGAATAAAATAGATGTGTGTTTATGGATATCATTTTCCAATAGTGTCAAGTGTTTATTACCTTGTATCTCTTTATTGTCCAACTCACGTTTCTATGAATACTTACAAATTAATTCAGTATTTACAATCAAGAAATATTTTACAATTTTATATAATTTCTATTTTTTTTTATTAGTGTACATGCACAGATCAGGAGGGAGCCCAGAACACTATATATATAGCTCATGGGCTAAGCTAAATGGAGCCCAATTTCTGTTCATAAAGCTTTTATTGGAATACAGCCACACTCATTTGTTTTGTGTATTTTCTATGGCTAGTTTTTAGGTCATAAAACACAAAAACTCTAAAATATTTGTTACCCAGACCCTTATAATAAAAATTTTCCCTCATCTACATCTACATGAAGTGCAATGCTGATTTTTGTATATGCCTAGATGTTGCTTAAGAGATGGTAAAAAAATAAGTGGCTGACTGTGAAGGGTCATAAAGGTAATTTCACAAGAAAAGTAGAAAACTATGCCCTTACAGAACACACGCCATCGCTGCTCTAAGCTTTATTCACACTACCCCAAACAGGAAACCATTGAAATTTCCATCAGTTTAATTGATGAGTACATTGTACTGTGTCTTGTACTATATTCATAAAACGGAACGATTCTCAAAAATAAAAAGAAGTAACTTTCACATACATTCAACAGCATGCATGAATTTAAAAATATTATGCTCAGTGATAAAAAGCAAATTAAAAAGAACACATTGCATGATTCCATTTATTTAAATCCTGAAATAAGTAAAACTCATAAAACTCAATGGCACAAAAACAAGTACGTTGATTAAAAATTGGGCAGAATATCTGAGTAGACATTTTTCCAAAAAAGACATGCAGATGGCCTACAGGCAAATGAAAAAAATGTTCATCATCAAGAATCATCAAGAAAGTTTAAATCAAAACCACAATGAGATATCACCTAACACCTATACCAAAAAGACAAGATGTAAGATTTGGCAAGGTTGTAGAGAAAAGAGAACCATCTTGCACTGTATGTGGGAATGCAACCACCTTGGAAAACAGCATAGCAGTTTCTCAAAAAAATTAAAAATAGAACTTCCATATTGTAATGAAAACCTAGTCATGTGAACAACCCTCCAGCTGGGAACCCTGTTATTAATCTAGGTAGTCATATGTCCTGCTAATGATGATGCAGTATCAGGAAATTCATTATTAAATGTGAAAAAGGGAAACAGAGGTTGGGCACAATTGTTAATATTCCTCTGGTTAACACATTTCCAGGTATCATGCCCTTGGCACAGCCATTTCTAACCCAACAAACTGTGTTATGCAACCTTTCTGTTAAAAACCCACCCTATACTTTCACATTTTGCTATCATCTGCCATAGTACTTATTGATCACTAGAGGCCTGGTGCATGAATTTATGTACCAGTAGGGTCCCTCAGCCTTGCCTGTAGGATTGGGCCGAAACATGCTCTCTGACATCCCCCGAGGGGCCCCGGATTGCAAGAGGATGCAGGCCAGACGGGGGACTGCACGGGTGCACAATCAGGGCCAGGGAGGGACACGGGAGGTTGGCCAGTGGGGGAGGGACCGCAGGAGGGCTCCAGGGCATGTCCAGCCCATCTCATTCAGTCCCAATTGTCCAGACCCCAGCAGCAAGCTAACCTACTGGTCAGAGCGTCTGCCCCCTGGTGGTCAGTGCACATCATAGCGACTGGTTGACTGGTTGACTGTTGCCCTCTTGTGGTCAGTGCATGTCAGAGCAAGCTGTTGAATGGCCTTAGCATATCATTAGCATATTACACTTTGATTGGTTAAACAAACGACTGGATGACCAGACACTTAGCATATTGGGCTTTTATTATATAGGATTGTCTTTCTCTATATTCTACTAATAGGTTCACAAACATTTCCAGTTGAATATATGAATGAATGAATAAATAATTAATGTGTCTCCTTTCATACTAGCTGAAGTTTAATAGGTTGCTTGCTCATTTCTACTATTTTTTGTTTTTTTTGTTAAGTGCTCTATTTTTTCCTTTTCCCACCTTCCTGTGTGTAATGCTGACCTCTTGTGCAATAGCATATATGAGAATTCAAATGAATGTTAAGACCTATAGGTTAATATTTATTAAAATGAAACTTGCTAGAGTGCTAACTAGTATAATATTGGTTAAAATGAGATAGGAAACAAATTGAGCCAAAGATATAAGAACTTATTTCATGGAAGAGACATTTAGAATAATTGAAAGTAACTCAAAGAGTAATTTAGGAAAAGAGAACTCTCCAAATATGAATATATTGATCAATTACTCCTATTGTTCACTTTTTCATTAGCAGTTATTGAATGCCTATTTTAAGTAGTATACAGCCTACATAATTGTTACAGAAGGCGTATTGAACCCACCTTATACAATTTTATTGGAACTTTGGGGAAATTATTATAAATAAGTAGAAAGATATTCAAAACTTGAAATGCTTTATCTTCAACTAGAAATTCACTGATGTCACATTATTTTTACTTTAAAAGATTCCTGCCTTTTGGCATCAACAATAAATCAGCATTTCAGGTTGTACCAACTGTTTTATGGCTTTTGAAGCAACTGCAAAGGACACCATTAATAGGCTTTCAACTATATCTCAGACCAAAACAATAAAAATAAATAAAACAATATAATCTTTCTGACATTTCCATGAAAATTGAATGCTCTTCCTCTACAAACACAGAAGAGCAGTTTCATTACTGAATGCCAAGGATCACATATCCATAAAATACCAAGAGATTTTTCCATGTCATTCAATCACGCATGCAGCTGACAATCTTCAAGAAAAATTCCTTTTCAGTGAAATGTAATACTTTAATGAGCTAATTAGTTAGCTCAGGAAGGTGATTCTGTGACATTACTTATAGAATTCCTCTAAAATCTACCTATTCTTGCTGTTAATTTATAATAAATCATATCATCTTATATATCTAACTAAAATATATGCTTTTAAAATGAAAATTCTATTGAATAGCATTTTTTTCTTTTATGGCAGGCTATTGCTTTCTATATTATAGTGATTTTAATACTTACATTGTGAAATATATAATTTTACTTATTGGAATATAATTAGCTCTACCATCAGTGTAAAAATTTCAGTCTAGAGATCATCTCTGATATATATTTAGGAAAAATAAGCTGAGTCTTAATAATCATGTTTGTACAGTTTTCTAACCCCTTTTTCTGACAACTTAAACAACACTAGCATATACTCTTAGAGACATGGGGGGTAGGAACCACTGTTTATTTTACCACTCTCTAATTATATCACAAAAGACTTGGCACATAGACAGTATTCACAAAATAAGGCTGATAAATGAAATGTTAGCAATGAAAATAAAAACTAGTACATGATTGCCCATAGCTCTACATGAGATTACTCTTTGATGTGCTAAGATAAGTCAAAATCTTCACAGGGAGGTGAGGGTGGTAGAGGGCGGGTCTAAATATTAGTGAAGCACAACTGATCAACAACAAAGGGGCTAGATGCAGGTTCTAGGTATTTGAGAATAGGGTTGAAAGAGAAGGGAATATTTTGTACTAGGGTAATTATTTTAAAAATATATTTTTATTTATTTTAGAGAGGAAGGAAGAGGGGCAGAGAGATAGAAACATCAATGATGAGAGAGAATCATTGATTGACCAGAATCGAAGCTGGGACCTTTAAAACTGCAGGCCGATGCTCTATCCACTGAGCCAAACTGGTTAGGGCTAGGGTAATTATTTTACTAGTAAATGGAGTTGCTCTGTCTTGCTCATGCATGTGGTTGAGAAAGTGTGGGCTGGTCAGTTGGCTTAAAGATTCATTACCTTTAACTCATTGTCTCTTACCTATCTTGAATTTTTTCAGCAAAACAACTATTAATTATTCTTCAAGCCTGTGCTGTCAGTCCTTTTTTCCCTTGTACATGCTGCTATTTTTGACAAGACAGTGACATCTTTCTCCACCTATTACAGCCTCAGAGAGGTTTCAAGAAAAGTTATAACACTTTTCTCTTCAGCAACCCACTCCCAGTTCAATCATTTCTCCACCTTCAGAAATGATTCTCACTGCGTACTTAAAGTCAGGGAACATGCATTGTCACTATATTAGTCAGGGTTCTCCAGAGAAATAGATGTAGATAGATATAGATTAGATAGATGATAGATAGATAGATGAGATAGATGATAGATAGATGAGATAGATGATAGAGATAGAGATAGGGATAGAGACAGAGACAGAGACAGAGATAGAGATAGAGATAGAGATAGAGATAGAGATACAGATGGATATACATATATTTATAGTCAAATGACTTTAGATCACAATCAGTGACCCAATTTCTTAAACTAAATCTTTTTGTATACCTATGTATTTACATATCCATATAGAGATCAATATATCTATAGAGATAGATATCACTCTCTCTCCATATATATATATATATATATATATATATATATATATATATATATATATTTTAAATAGTTTTAACATACAATTATCCATATTCATATCTATATAGATATACAGTAGGCACATAGATTTAGTTTAAGAATTTGGATCACATGATTATCTATAACTACACAAATGGATATCCTATCTAATAATAGAGTAACATGTAAATTACCATCACTCCGCTACGCCCAGGATTGGGCAGCGGGATGCTGGGGGGCGGGACTCGGGGTGGCCTATCCGGCCATTGAGAGGCAAGGTTCCACTGCCACTGACGGGGGCTACCCTGCTGTTGAGAAGTGCAGGGGGCGGGACTCCCGCCCCCCTGTGCCTCTCAATGGCCAGATCCGCGGCCGCTGAGGGGGCCTGCCGTGGACACCCAGCTGCGCCTCTCAACAGCAGGGTAGCCCCCCTCAGCGGCCGCGGACCATCAAAAGTGGGGGAGCTGGGTGCCTGTCTGCTCCAGCACCAGGCCTTTCAGAGGCCTCCGCTGAGCCGGAGGCTTCTGAAAGGCCTGGTGCACCAGCGGACAGGCACCCAGCTCCACCGCGAAAAGCGAAAGCGTGTAGGGGACCCTACACGTGCATGATTCAATCATGCACTGAGCCTATAGTAGTTATATAAAGAGATTAATTTTAAGGAATTAGATCATGTGGTTGTGAAGTCTTGGAAACTTCAAAAAACTATGGAGGAGGCTGGCAGGCTGCAAACTCAGAAAAGAGCTGCAATTTAATCAGAATAATGTTGGGCACTGTGGTCTGCCAACCCAACATATAAAATTAATCATCACAGTCACCATCGCCTCCTTAATTTCTTTTTTTGTAATTTAAAATTTTTATTGTTTAAAATATTACATAAGTCTCCTTCTTTCCCCCCATTGACCTCTCCCTGGCTGTCCCCATCCTCCAGCACATGCCCTCATCCCCCCACCCCCTAGTCTGTGTCCATTGGTTATGCTCATATGCATGCATATAAGTCCTTTGGTTTATCTCTTACCTCCTCACCCCCATATTTCCTCATAGGTTGGACAGTCTGTTCAATGCTTCTATGACTCTGGTTCTATTTTGGTTCCTCAGTTTATGTTGTTCATTATATTCCACAAATGAATGAGATCATGTGATAGTTATCTTTCTCCGACTGGCTTATTTTGCTTAGCATAATGCTATCCAGTTCCATCCATGCTGTTTCAAATGGTAAGAATTCCTTCTTTTTTACAGCAGCATAGTATTTCACTGTGTAGATGTACCACAGTTTTCTAATCCACTCATCTGCTGATGGGCACTTACGCTGTTTCCAAATCTTAGCTATTGTAAATTGCGCTGCTATGAACATAGGGGTGCATATATCTTTTCTGATTGGTGTCTCTGTTTTCTTGGGGTATATCCTTAGCACAGTGCTTGATTTAATTGTAGACACTTAATACATGTTAAATTAAGAAACACACCTAAGTGTTAAGCTCTACCAAAGGAAAAAAAAAAATCTATCTCAGTGTTTAGAATACATTGGTCTGCACGGTAGGCAAACTAGCAGACCAGGGCTGATATGATGTGTAGTTATAAATTTAATAAGCAACAAAGATTGATTAATAAAGACAAATTTTTATTTTGCATGGTGTGAACCCTCTCTTTGGAGAGTTTAGTCACCATGGCAAAGCTGTACTTTCTTGCAGGAATATATGTTATGTCTATATATATATTGCCTGTCATCTTGGCTCTGTCACAAGTAAGCATTCTTACTCAGTGTTTATTTTAAAAATCATTACAGTTAAAGTCTTAAAATTATGCATGTCAAAATAATATAATGACGTGTTTTCAATGCTGTTAAAGACAGAGAAAATCTGACACACGAAACACATACTGGCCTCAGTTACTTTTTTTAGTTTCTGAAAGAGTAAGTAAGAACCCATAACTTGAAACACACACACTTTAGAAAAGTTTTTTTTAAAACCCAAATAGATACAGAGAACAGACTGATGGTTGCCAGATTGTAGGCAGTTTGTAGGGTTGGAGGGCTGAGTGAAAAAGGTGAAAGGATTAATTAGTACAAATCTGTAGTGACAAAATAGTCACAGGGATGTAAAGTACATTACAGGGAATTTGGTCAATATTTTAATAAATATGTATGGTGTCAGGTGAGTTTTTGATATATCAGGCGGACCATTTTGTAAAGTATATGA
Organism: Ia io; assembly: GCA_025583905.1. Lineage (NCBI taxonomy): Eukaryota > Metazoa > Chordata > Mammalia > Chiroptera > Vespertilionidae > Ia > Ia io. The sequence continues at coordinate 89,680,335 of JAJQQW010000002.1, read as the reverse complement.
TTGTCTAAAACTATGCTACACATCTGAAACAAATACAAAATAATATTAAACATAAACTGTAATTGAAAAGTAAAATAAGAGAAAATATATTCATTAACTTTCTAAATTTGTTGTTAAAAAAGACCATCTTCCAATGTGGGATTAAAAATATTTCAAGACACCCATTCCTCTTGTTTTTGTATTTTTAAAGTCTGTGTAATTTGTGTTTTAAACTTTATACCTCATAATACCTTTTTACTTAGTTGTAATATTTATTTTAATGTTGTTTGATGTCCTAACTTGGTAAGTGATTTCTTAGTAAAGTTGATAAGAGAGAAAAATTAGTCTCACAGTGACTATATATCAAATATTTATACAGCACTATATCTATATCTTAATAGGTTTGCTTGTTTTGCTATTTCAAATTGTGTTGCCTTATTAACATCTCATTTAATTCCTTTTAGCAACCCATTTCTGAGGAAAGATGTTATTAATTTCTACCAAAATAAAATGAATAAGTACAAAACTATTCCAATTTAAAAATAAAGTTATATAGTAAAACAGAGAAATGAATGGAAAATAAAGCATCTATCTGGATGATTCATATAAGGAATACAATTACCTGAGTAAATCTCAGTTTCTTCCCTTAATTATCAAATTAATTTCCAATGCTTTTCTTAACTGACTGAAATACAGCTTATGTTCATGTCATATAATGTGTAAGTCTTTGGATCTATTTACTGATCCTCAAAGTTGATCAATATGAAACTTATGACCCTTTGTAAAAATTCCCATAAAACCATACACTATCAGGTTTTTAAAAAACACAGAGAAAAGATTGTATGGTCTCATTTTTTTAAAAAAATGTGTGCTTCAAGAGTTCCACAAATGGAAAAACAAACTTCTGCTGTAATATCTGTAGACATGGAAAAAGCACTAGTTGCTGACAAGGCTCCCTCTAATTTCAGGTGTTCCAGCTGTCACAAAGTCACTTGTCCTTAAGAAGAACTCCCTCTCCTCCATTTGCCTTCTATCATTAGTTCTAGAGTTGCCTTAAGTGGTCTACTTACCCAGATTGTCATCTCTAGGGGAAATGGAGTCATCTGAGTTTACTGGGAATGGAATGCTACCCTGAGAGCTAAAGCAAGGAGATAGACAAAGGTATACCCATTATCTACTTCATGTCTGAGGATAAAGAGAGTCCAGGAGCTAAACCCTGTTTAAAAAACAAGGCAGGAATAATGCCTTTGATCAAGCCAACATGTAGGACTGGAGTATGGATATGGGAAGAAGGGGAGAGAAAATGGGGACATCTGTAATAGTGTCAACAATAAAAACACAGTTTATATATAAACTAGGAGGAGCCCGCAGAGGTATCTGGAATGACTGTTCCTAACAGCTGAGCATCGCAGCTGGGTGGTCTGTCAGGTGTGAGGAGTGTGTGCATGTGTTGAGACTACTGAGTGGTATAGCATCAAGATAAATTTTTATTTCTACTATTTCTCAGTTCCTGATGTAGCAGTTTCCAGTGACACAGTGGCTCTACTGAAGTATGCTCTACTTTTTCACGTCCTCCTGAAAACAGCATGAAGGATAGATTAACTCATCAAGACATTAATTGATCAGGAAACCATATTTCTATAAATAAAGTATAAACTTATGTTAGCTTTTTTGAATAACTTATTAATTGACTTATAACGAGCCTAGAATCAATTACATCCTAACATATATATGGCTTCTCTTAGGATCCCAAGTGTAAGACCTACATTTTTTCTATGTTAAATTTAATCCTGCCAAATCTGACCCAATATTCAAGACTATAGAGACTGTTTTAGATTCTGATTGTTACCCCAAATGCTAACACTCTCTCCTAGCTTTATGTCATCTACAATTTTGAAAAGTACACCTATTAACTGACAGAAAGTTCATAGTATAATTGCAGAAGTACCTTTCAGCAGGATTATCCCCAACAGTATTTCCCCTGTTACCTAGATTTTGTCAATTTTAATGATTCGTTATATTCTTTTATTACAGCCCTTATAGGAAATAATTATTTCAGAAATAATTAAATAAATAATAAATCAAATACTTATATGCTTTAATTATTTGCCATAAAAATAAATATATCAAGCACATATAAAGTGTTCTGAAATAATAAATCTTTTAATCCTTAAAAGAACTCTATAAAGTAGATATGCACTATTCTTGGCCATTTCAGAAATGAGGAAACTGTGGCACAGAAAACCTAAGTGACTTGCCAAAGTCATAGAGCTAAGTGGCAAAGCTGCACGTGAACCCAGATACCTTTCTTTGCAGTCCATGTAGATGATCACCAATCTCTACGGACTTGTACATTATCATAATTGTCACATAGGACCAGCTTAAGGAAGAGCCCAAGATCTGATTCTAAGATATAACCACTCTGGATGAAACCCAGGGTGATAAGGCCCAATATTATGTGTGTCTTGACATCTTGTGAAACCTGGAGGGTCTCAAATGGCCTAACCACCAGTCCCCTCCCCACTCTGCTGCCTTGGGTAACAACCTTAGCCAAATAACACTTCTTCCCAAGGGGATCAGGTATAGTTCCTAGTTATCCTGGAAAAGCAGGCTTCAGTACCCCGAGTTATTCAAACAAGCCAGTCACATCCTCCCCAGGAGTCACTGCAACCTTCTGACACCACAGTCTGCTTCCCACAGCCCCTGGTTCCTCAATATGTAAAATTATAACACAGTTTTATATATTTTTTCTTATTATTTAATAAATCTTTATTGTTCAGATCATTACAATTGTTCCTCTTTTCCCCCCCCATAGCTCCCCTCCACCTGGTTCCCACCCCACCCTCTTCCCTTAATCCCCCACACACTGTCCTCATCCATAAGTGTATGATTTTTGTCCAGTATCTTCCCATACCCCCCACACCCCTTTTCCCCCAAGAGTTGTCAGTCCACTCCCTTTCTATGCCCCTGATTCTATTATATTCACCAGTTTATCCTGTTCATCAGATTTCTTATTCACTTGATTTTAGATTCACTTGTTGATAGATAAGTATTTGTTGTTCATAATTTTTATCTTTACCTTTTTCTTCTTCTTCCTGTTCTTAAATAATACCTTTCAGCATTTCATGTAATCCTGGTTTGGTGGTGATGAACTCCTTTAGCTTTTTCTTATCTGTGAAGCTCTTTATCTGACCTTCAATTCTGAATGATAGCTTTGCTGGGTAGAGTAATCTTGGTTGTAGGTTCTTGCTATTCATCACTTTGAATATTTCTTGCCACTCCCGTCTGGCCTGCATAGTTTCTGTTGAGAAATCAGCTGACAATTGTATGGGTGCTCCCTTGTAGGTAACTAACTGTTTTTCTCTTGCTGCTTTTAATATTCTCTCTTTGTCTTTTGCTCTTGGCATTTTAATTATGATGTGTCTTGGTGTGGTCCCCTTTGGATGCCATTTATTTGGGGTTCTGTGCACTTCCTGGACTTGTAAGTCTATTTCTTTCATCAGGTGGGGGAAGTTTTCTGTCATTATTTCTTCAAATAGGTTTTCAGTATCTTGCTCTCTCTCTTCTTCTGGCACCCCCCATAATTCAGATGTTGGTACGCTTGAAGTTGTTCCAGAGGCTCTTTATACTATCTTCATATTTTTGGATTCCTTTTTCTTTTTGCTTTTCCGGTTGGGTGTTTTTTGCTTCTTTGTGTTTCAAAGCTTTGACTTGATTCTTGCGATCCTCTAGTCTGCTGTTGGATCTCTGTATATTATTTTTTATTTCAGTCAGTGTGTGCTTAATTTCTAATTGGTCCTTTTTCATATCCTCGAGGGTCTCATTAAATTTATCAGCCTTTTCTAGAAAATTCTTGAAAAACCTTATAACCATGGTTTTGAACTCTATATCCAGTCGTTTGCTTTCCTCCATTTATTTCATTTGTGACCTGTTACTTTGTCTCCACATTTTGGCTGCTTTCCTGAGTTGATAGAGTGGCTTTGTGTGCTAGGTGTCCTATAGGGCCCAGTGGCTCAGCCTCCTCAGTTACCTGAGGTGGACACACTCTTGGTGCACCCCTTTGTGGGCTGTGTGCACAGTCTTGTTGTAGTTAAGCCTTGATTGTTGTTGGTATCACAGGAAGGAATTGACCTCCAGGCCAATTGGCTGTGAGGATCAGCTGTGTCTACGCTGGAAGAACTTCTGTGCTGGAGACAGCCTTATGGGGCAAGACTTGCAAAAGCCTCTGTGCTCAGCTTGGATGGGGTAGAGTCTCAGGGCGGAGCAGACAGCAATGGCTTCCCATCAGCCCTGCTCTAAGAGGCCCCTGGGTCTCAGTGTCCCGTGGTAATTACTGCAAGCACCTCTGAGAGAAAGCCGCCCTCGAGTTCTGCCCACTGCCAGACAGTCCAGTTTCTCCCTGAATGAGTCTGGGTCCCCAGAGTCTCGCCCGGAACTGAAGTTCAGAGCAGTCGGGAGCTTTTGTCTCCTTCCCGATTGAGAAAGCTAGCCACATACTCAGTAGCCAGCCCTCTCTGCGTGCGCACCTTCGTACCTCTGCCTTCGCAGTTCCTCTGAGTCTCAGTGTGCTTTTCTCTTTCTTGACAGTCCAGCTTCTCCCTGTATCAGTCTGGGTCCCCAGAGTCTCACCCAGAACTGGAGTTCAGAGCAGTCGGGAGCTTTTGTCTCCCTCCTGATTGAGAAAGCCTGCCACATACTCAGTTGCCAGCCCTCTCCACACGCACGCCTCCATACCTCTGCCTTCTGCAGCTCCTCTGAGTCTCAGTGTGCTTTTCTCTTTCCTTTCAGTTGTAGAATTTCCACTCAGCCAATCTTCCTGTGGTTCTGGATGATGTCTGTTTCGTCTTTAAGTTGTAGTTTTGAAATTGTTGTGCAAGGCAGCAGTTTAGATGTTTACCTATGCCGCCATCTTGGTTTAAATCTATAAATTTTTCTTTGGTTTTAGACTAGCACATAATTTATAAAACAATATGTTTTAAATTAAATTTAAGATTTGAGAAAAGTGTGTTGTTTTTTTTAATCCTCACCTGAGGATATGTTTATTGATTTTGGAGAGAGAGAGAGAAAGAGAAACATCAATATGAGAGAGATACATTGATCAGTCACTTCTCATATGCACCTGCACCAACCGGGGATCGAACCCACAACCTTTTGGTATAAGGGACAATGATGCTCTAATCAACTGAGCCACCTGGCCAGGCTGAAAAAACTTTCTTTTTAAACACATAAAATGTTATTGAAAAAGAAGATAATGATGTATCTCTTTATATCTTATTGTACCCTATGAGTTACAATAAAAACTTCGGGATTTCAATATACTAATTTATTAGATGATAATATGTTTATAATATGCTTATTGTAAATATAGGGCAGTAGAACTTAACTGCATATGGGTGACTCCACAGAGCAAGGGTCAGAGTTACCCTCTCAGTCAAAGACCAACTAGGGGATATTCCCTTTGAGATACTGAGAAATGACACATTGTTCTGAACATTTCTCTTTTAATCTCTCTTTCTCTGTCTTTCTCCATATGCTAGAATCTAGTATAGGCTATGCTGTAAGATCCTTCCTAGAAGCAAACAGTGGCTAACACTCAATGTATTTCGGAGTGCCTACTAGGACCATGGTCGGCAAACTGCGGTTTGCGAGCCACATGCGGCTCTTTGGCCCCTTGAGTGTGGCTCTTCCACAAAATATCATGGCCTGGGCAAGTCTATTTTGAAGGAGTGGCGTTAGAAGAAGTTTAAGTTTAAAAAATTTGGCTCTCAAAAGAAATTTCAATCGTTGCACTGTTGATATTTGGCTCTGTTGACTAATGAGTTTGCTGACCACCGTACTAGGAGATAGGATAAATGGAAAGTCAATTCCTCAGACAGTTCATCTTTGAGACCCAGGTTTCTGTCCCGTTAATTTGACTTCCAATATACATAGATCATTATATGCTTGTTATGTTGTTTGTGGTGTTCTACATTAAATATGGTTGGAAACATTGTATCTTATCCTCTGTTTACTTTGATACCCTACAAATAAATGTTCTTCTATGCAACCCTTGCTAAATGCTCCTGTGAGAGAAGAGCTACAGCATGCAGAGCATTATGACAATAATTGGAAGGCTCTTCTCACTTTCCAACCCAGAAGCCATTCAAATGGTGAAGGTGGCTAGTATGTCTTCACTTGATCCATCACTCCACCACAGATACAAAACAGAAAAACTGCTGGATTTGGAGAAATCAGTCCCAGGTCTTTTCCCAAACCCTTCTACTTTCTAGGTATACGTCTGTGGAACTGTGTCTTTTCTGTCTCTCCATGGTTAAGAAAACTGACTCTGGAACCAAATTTCCTGAGTTGTAACCCTGATTCTGATACTTTTAAGGTATGTAATTTGGGAAAAGTTACTCAAACTCACAATTGTCATCAATAAAGTAAATATAGCCCAGCCAGTGTGGCTCTGTGGTTGAGAGTCAACCTATGAATCAGATCAAGATTCAATTCCTGGTCAGGACAATGCCTGGGTGGCAAGCTTGATCACCAGTGCTCTGTGCAGGAGACAGCCAATCAATGATTCTCTCTCATCATTGATGTTTCTATCTCTCCCTCTCCCTTCCTTTCTGAAATCAACAAAAATATACTTTTAAAATAATAAAAGATAAGTAAAGTGAATATAATAATAGAATACACTCTATATGTTGTCATAAGGAGTAAGTGACTTTATAACTGTAATTCTCTTTTAAAAGTAACTGACACATAGTAAATGCTGCATGACCCATTGTTGGATATTTAGTGTATATGACTTAGATAAACTGTAAAGTGTTTATAAATATCAAATGTAATAATGTATATGAGAGAGCTTTAAGTATTTTAATAACTACATAAATATAACATATTATTTAGAATCACTGAATAATTATGTAAATTAATATACAATTATTCCCTCACATACAACTCTTAATTAACATTAATTCTTCATAAGGAGAATAATACAGAAAGCTTGTTATATAATAGTATTGTTCTTTTGATTTTATTTTACCTTAATGATTTTCTTTTATTTTTTTCCATCACCATTTGTCCCCTCTGTGCCCTCTTCCACCTTCACTCACCCCCTTTCCTACTACCCACCATCATCATACTGTTGTCCATTTTCTATGTTTACTGAATACTAGAGGCCCGGTGCACAAGATTTGTGCAAGAATAGGCCTTTCTTCCCCTGGCTGCTGGCACCAGCTTCCCTCCGGCCGCTGCCGCCACCCACCTGGGGCATGTTCTGAGCCGCGCCACAGTTGCTCAGAGCATGCCCCCACCCCTGGTGTGTGTCCGTTGGGGCTGGGGGCGGCATGCAGTCCCCTCCCCCTCCCCCCCGCCCATCTGTGCATGCAGCTCTGCCTGAGTGGTCGTGATGCCTGGCTAATTTGCATTATATATATATATATATATATATATATATATATATATATATATATATATATATATATATATCTCGCTTCAAATTTGCCCATGGTGCCTAGATAAATTTGCTAATAATTTGGGAATGTAAGATATGTTATATGAAGACTTGAATTATATCCTGGAAATAAGTCTCTCTTCCTATTAAATCTCTCTCAGAATTATCCATATTATTATCATCAAATATTATTATTGTAAGTTAAGTATTTGGTGAGTTCAAATTAATGAGAAATATGTACTTTCTGCTGAGAGGATCCAGTCTCCTTTCAGATCATTTTATGTGTACTAGTAATTGATTAGTAAACATTAAGGGAAAATAAATATAAAGAATAGAGTAAAGCTGAAACCGGTTTGGCTCAGTGGATAGAGCGTCGGCCTGCGGACTCAAGGGTCCCGGGTTCGATTCCGATCAAGGGCATGTACCTTGGTTGCGGGCACATCCCCAGTAGGGGGTGTATAAGAGGCAGCTGATCGATGTTTCTCTCTCATAGATGTTTCTGACTCTATCCCTCTCTCTTCCTCTCTGTAAAAAATCAATAAAAATATATTTAAAAAAAAAAGAATAGAGTAAAAATAAATACTATGAGTTTTTTTCTACAACTATCTGATATGATGTTGATACTGATTTCAGCAGAATGCCTTTTTCTAGAACTTTCCTCTCTGTGTGCATCTGTGAATGTGTGTTTGTATGTGTGTGTTTTAGTTCTTTTCTAGTGGGATACGCGAAAGAAAGAAAAGTGCCTACTTGTCATATACTAGTGCTTATATATGTGCCAATTTCTACATTTTTAAGTAAACTTTTCTGAAAGAGGATTACTCTTACTTTTACAGTGCAGATGTTTTCCTCAAATGCACATTGATACATTATCAGAGTAAATCACAACTGTTTCCTGAGATGAAACTTAAAGTAAGCCACACCATCACTAAAAACTTGGTGGAGATGCGTAGTTTGTGCCTGGAACTCTAAAGATATTGTGAATATAAAAATAAATTTAAAAGGTTTATGCTCTCAGGCTTATTTTTACCTTTTTAATTACTGAGATGTGGTTATTGTAATTTGGGGGTCAAAGGCCATATATCTCTGTACAGAGAAGAAATATTCATTAAAATTAATTAATTAAAATCATTAATGTTCTGCTGTATAGTACATTAGACACCATTCTCCACTTGGAGGAAGATTGCAAATTATCACAGAATTCCTGCAAGGACAGCTCTTATCAATAGTCATCAAGAATGCCATGCTTTTAGTCCAGCCAAGAGTGGCTAGGTTGGTTGAGTGTTATCCTGTGCAAGGTTTCTTGTTCAATCCCCATTCAGGGCACATACCTGGGCTTCTGGTACAGTCCCCAAGTGATCTCTCTCTCTCTCTCTCTTTCTCTCTTTCTCTCTTTCTCTCTCTCTCCACCTTTTCCTTTCTGTAAACATGCAAACAAGTCCTTGGGTGAGTGTCTGCAGAGACAGTGATGGCTGATGGAAACAGGTGTGTCCAGGGAATCAGCAGAGGTGCTGAGCAGGAGTGCAAATTCTCATGTTATTCACTATTCTGTTGGATCATTCAGAACTGCCCTGAATACCAATTGTTACATGTATGCTGGACTTGATATTTTATGTATGCTTCACTACAGACTGAAAGTTTGTGTCCCATCCCAAAATGTATATGCTAAAACCCTAATCCTCATGGTGACAGTATTAGGAGGTGAGGCCTTTGTAAGTTGATTAGGTCATGAGGGTGGGCAGCCCCCCCACCCCGAATGGATTAGTATCCTTCTATAAGAGACCTCAGGGAGCTCCCTAATCCATTCTACTACATGAGGAAACAGTGCAAGATGCCCATCTCTGAACGAGGAAATGGGCCTCACTAGACATCTAATTTGCTGTCACCCTGTTCTTATGCTTCCCAGCCTCCTGAATTTTGAGAAATACACTTCTGTTATTTATGAGCCACCAGCCTGTGGTACTTTTTAATAGCAACCCAAATGCACTAAGACATGTCCCAATCCTTTCACTTCAATCACATGAAGATTTCTTAAAGAATGAGGATCTTGCAATTGGGATGTAAGCAAGAGCAAATGCAATATAGAACACAATGAAATATAATAGAAAAATGGATAGCTGGTTTACTTTTCAGAAAATATTGTATTTTTTTTTTTTTTACAAAGAATTTAGAGAGATTTGAGAAGCAATAAAAGTGGCGGTTCAATTG